>JAKEPQ010000325.1:0-2682500 GCA_024500445.1 Entomyzon cyanotis
CTCACTACAACTATCATAACCGTCAAACATCCCGAACGAGTCTCGGCGTTTCCTTTCCACTTGGGAACTACGCTCTGTCTAAAAATTAAAAACAGCCAAACAACAAAAAAACCCAAAGAATAGCAGAATGCTCTGAATGCAAAGATTTCAAAGTCAAGCTTAAAAAGTTTCACAGGTCAGTCCTCAAAAGCTGATATGCTAAGGCACTGCCGTATCAGCACAGACATGAGCCATGTATTGCCAATTACATGAGCATTGGTATAATCAAAACTGGCTAATTTTTGGTATTGTGATATACAGGAAGAAAAAAAAATCTCTCTCATGATCCACTGAGAATACACAGGAGCCATCCATACATTTCATTTCCTTGGTATCTTCAGAGTTCATTAAGCCTGATGTGCTGAACACTGACAGCCACACAGATCTTATATGCAAATGAGCACATTCCAGATGGCTGCAGCCAATTCCACTAAAATTCATTCATTTGAGAAAGCTGGGCAGAGAAAAGGCAGCTCAACCAAGAGGGCACTTCTAGCACAGGAACAGCAATGAGAGGCTCTGTGCTCTCATTGGCTTGTGGGGTTATCCATAAATCACTCAGCTCCCCTATGAGTCTGTGACTCCCGAGTGAAGCAGGAACACCTCTCCACCTCACAGGGCTGTTCTGAGGATTAATACATTAACCATTATGAAGAGCTCAGTTACTATGGCAATAGGGTCTGTACAAATGCTGAAAGATAGAAAGGTGACTAATTTGCCACTGTCATATACAAAAAACTTGTTACATAATAGCTTTTCTATAACCAAAAAATCTGAAGTAGGATAAAACCATACAATTTTGAAGAAGGCATGACAGTTAAGCAGTTTCCAGTAAAGACATTAAAGAAGCAAGAGATTAACTGATGTACTTTTTCTGAGGCACATCCACCACATGCATTTTGATATAGTGAGAATTTTCACTTTATTAATAATCTTACACAGCTCTACTGAAACAAGGCTGAGCCTATGTGAGCTGCCCTCATTAAGCTAAAACAAAAATTATGTTTCAAATTATTTCCATAATCTTAAACAGTATCTACTAAGTTTGAGAGGAAATATCAAATAAAGAGAAAACAAAGAAATTCTACAATAGAAGCACAAGTTAGGGGAATGATGCACAGACAAGAAAACAGAAGAAAAACTAAGAAAGCCTTTGCCTCTACTTCCTTTTCCAAGAGCTAATTTTATTTAAAAGTCAGTGTAGGCAGAAAAATAACGTGATTGGGCTCTTCCTTCTTAAATTACATTTGGATTCATAGCTTCAAGATTTCATCACAATTCCCCAAATCCCTTTCCTAGAGTGCATGCCTGAACATCTTTATTGTTGGATCTCATTTGAGCCTTTTTCTGCCACGCTATCCCTTTATTATAATATATTCTCCTTTGCAATCTAAATGAATCCTATTATGGAAGGATTTCCTAATAGTTACAAGGGAAAACTGATTTCTACACTGACCCAATCTTAACATGCAATTATTAAAAAGAAAATATTTCCCAAAACACCCAGTAAGCATGAAAGGTTATGCAATAAGGTAAATACATTTAACGCACAGTAGCTCTGCAACAAAACAAAAAAAGTCAGTGTAATGTTAATTATGCACATAATCCTCAGAAAAAAAAAAAATGTATTAAACCAAATCAAATTTAGGATAGGGCATAACCTGAACTTCCTGAAGGCACTGATACCAGCAATCAGGGTGTCCATGGGGTTGTTAGAGGAAACACTGAGCCATGGCAGACAAAGCCCAGCCCTAGTTGTGCTGGCAGCAGTGTCACCTGCCCCGTGTCACCTGTCCCATCTGCCAGCACCATGCACCACCAGTGCCTTGTTTGTGTGTGCACGTGTGCAGCTCAAGGCAGAAGTTGAGCACAACGTTGCCATGGATACAGTATCCTGCCAACACTGCCAGCAATTTTCAGTGCAGAAGATGCAAACTAGTCATCTTCCTCAAGGTTTCAGAGCTCCTTACCATCTCACAGTGTTTAAGTTCCCTTGACCAAAGTCTCTGCTAAGCTATCAAATGTGATTCCATGTGAGGCATTCCCAGCAGTACCACCAGAGCACTAGGATGCCCACAGGGTTTTATGGACAGACACTCGTGGTGTCTCAGAGCCCAGGGAAGGATCTCCTTCCTCACGCCCTCATCCTCTCTAAGTCAGCTCATCTGATTTCACTAAGAGATTAGGGCCTCATCCCATCCCAAGGTGTGATTCTATGGCTTCAGCCCTCTTATGGAAGCTGCAGCACAAGCCAGTCTCGGCATATCTCTTTTCTATTCCAGGCTGCAGAACTCTGGACCCATGGGGCAGTTGCTTTGCTCAGTGCTCTGCTGGCAGAGGTCAGAAAGGCTGTGGCAGCTCAGAAGGAACTAAAGTGCAACCCATTCCCATTCTCTCCAACTCCCACTGACAGGGAAGGTGGAAGAAGAACCAGGAAGCTGGGGGCAAGGTGAAGGACCAGAGGCTGAGGCATGGGGCAAGGTGACCATCACAGATACCACAATGGTGCACTTGGCTCTTTTTGTTGTGCTTTGGCATCACTTCCATTTAGAACCTAAATATTACTGCTAAGATATCTTTGCCAAAATATCTACAGATGAGAAGGAAAATAGTTTCTCTTTGTAAATGGAAAGTTGGGCTCTCTATTAGGAAAAATCATTTTCCAGCATTATACAAGTTCCAAAATAGCAATCATCAAGTTTTTGAGTTTAACTACACTGTCAAAACAAATCTCACATATCACCTTTCCATTTACTTAATATTCACCCAAATCGTTCCAATTCAGAATTTTTGAACATCAAATTTGCAATTCAAACCAGCAGCTTTGCTTACCATTTTAAAATAATACTGTAGTTTTTATAAAACGTTTGTATCCCAGCTTTTGCCAGAAGTTGAACACGTTTTCCAGATAATTTATGCAGGACATTCCTAATGTTAATTTATAGTTTAAAATAACCTGGATCGCAATGGGGGAAACTCTTCAAAATGTTTTGTGATATGTCAAAAAAAAGAGTTTGCAGGGAAAAAAACCCAACAAGTAATTTGTACACAACAGTAGGTGAAAGTTAGGGAAGATGATATGCAAATACCCATGCTGGAATTCTGTTAGCGCAGATGAAAACATTTCTATTTTGATAATAAACACCACTAAGGCTCTTTTTAACCCATGTTGAAACACAGTATTTGTAGAAATAGGTGAACAACATGTGGAAGCTTTGATAACCCTTCCTGCAGAATTTGGATTGACAAAAGAATAGGAGCTCTAACATCTGAAAATGAAAAAAGTTGGGGTATAGCCCTGAACCCAAAGGCATATCCTTACAAAAAGGACAATGTATGCCTCAAACAGAATTATCAACAAGATAAAGCAGCTGCTTTGGTACAGCAGCAGCCTGCAATTCCTGCCCAGTTCTTGCTGAGTGGTTCCACCTTTTTCTTTCAAAAGTTAAGTACAAAATTTGCCCATTCTCGATTTTCTAGGGCCTCAATGTTTTTCCAGAAGCTCTCAACCACATCACCAACAGCTCCTGAAGTGCTGGTGGCCTCTAAATACACTGTGGAGCTTCATCAAAGGTATGGGGAACTTGGAATCATCTACCCTACGTACACATTCTCTGTCCCTCTGTTTTTATCCCTCCTATCTTTGAAAAAGGCAAAAGGAAGGCCCAGGAAATGACAGGTCAGAGTGCCTCATCTCATCCCTGGGGAGGTGATGGATCAGAACCAGATCAGTGTTTTTTAACTTCAAACAAAGCAGGGAACAGCCTCCTGCCTATGCACAGAAACTGCTTGGAGCAGGAGCCTGGCTTGCTATAAACCAGAGCCTTGCAGCTGGTTAATGCCAAAAAAGCAGCAGCTTGAGGAACTCCTCCACTAAGAGAGTCTATCTGTACATTAAGCAGAAGCAAAGCACAAAAAAAAGAACAAGACCAACTTTCAGGTGTTCTGGCTGAGGTTTATTTTTCTAATAAGATTACTGGTTCCTCAACAGAGGTTTTCAGTCAGAGCACCGTGAAGTGTAGGGTGAGCAGCACTGGCAAACAACCCTGTACTATTTGCTCGGGGGTTTCTTGCATACTTTTCTTTATTGAAGGGATGGGTGGGGAAAGGAACTCCTAAGAACTGCTTTCTTATTCTGCCCAACTTCCCATTTCCCTGTTCTTCCTCTCCTCCCTGTGAATACTTGGCAACAGAGTATTTTTAAGAAATACTCTTAATTAAGCATTACATAAGGCAAATGGTATGATAAAAGATTATAGTTAAGGAAACCGGTTTTCCTAAGAGCAGGAGAGCAACTCTAAACAAATACAAAAATAACCCATTTCTCACTCTTAAAACACAGTTTTTTTACATATATATACATTGAATTTGATCAACACATTATAGCATACATTCTTTGACTGTAATAACGACTCTTACAGCACAAAAATTGGGCACAAAGGGTGAGCAATCCATGGCCAAAACAAAAACTATTTCACATTAATTAGACATCGAACACTTACTCAGGAAATGGCTTTAGTGTCTTGATGAGGACTACGCTCAAGCATTGGCAAAAATTACACAAAAGAGTTTTGAAGGTAAAAACTTGCAAGAAAAGCACTCCATTATTATGTAACCAAACCTCATCCCCAGGTAAATGCATCTGGCCACAGGAGGATGATCCAAAACAGCCACAGAAAGGTTTTAAACCACTCCAAATGGTTGTTGTTCCTATTGAGTTCAATCTGGGGCTTGAATTCAGAATGGCAGCAATTTGGAGCTTGGAGTGCAAGAGCTGTAGCTCAACAAAGACCCTGTTCGGCAGCACCTGAACAGAGGCATCACCTCCTATATTCAGCTGTAACCCCTCAGATGGGACAGAAGTATGGACAGATGGGATCTGAGGCCAAGGTCAACAATGCGGTCACCACAACCTTCAAGCCAAGGGTCTGTGATAAGACAGATTTACTTTAATCACACACCCTCAATAAATCCAAGGGTATTTCCAAGTTAGAGTTAAATGATACACAGCTTTTGTTATCAAAGAGTTCGTTGATGCTTTATGCTACAAACTTCGTTTCAGCTGTGGATGTTGGCATTAAAGAAACATGGGGATGGAGCTAATTTATTACAACTCTTCTGAATGCAAGTTGGCCAAAATAATTTACAGTAGAATAGTAGCTTGTCCCTGTGGAACTGAAGGCTAATTGTGCCTCAGAACACGACCAAAAAGGAAAATTCAAACATGGTACCAATTTAAAGAAAACACACTTTCAGCTTTCATTAAAAACAAACAAACAAAACCCCCCAAAGCTAAACATCTTGGGATTCCTGGAAATCAGAACCAACCAAACTTACTTTTTTTATATAAGCAACTCACCTCTATCTGGAAATGTGCCTTCCACTCTTATTATAAGTAAAATCTCTGCTGGAAAATTACAGAAATGTTTTTTCCTGTCTCTTCATTTGCTATGTATGACAGCATTTTGTCTGAAGCCAGTTTCTGCTGTTTGCCAATGGTTTTGTCCATAGCCTCTTCCCCAGGGGGTTTCACACAAGAGGGGAGACTCTTTCATAAAAAAATATATCACATTAGCAGGCAATTTTGGAGGGGGGTGTGATGATTAATATGTGAAATATCTGAGTTTTGAGAAAACTGAAAATCCGTTACAAACTCCATTATGTTTCTATAAAGCCCTTACAGGAGTATCTGGAAGAGGCAAATATTTCACTTTAAACACTGTGTTACCATTTAAAAAAAAACAAAACAAACCCAAACAAAATAACAAAATTAAACGTAGAAAAACCCCAAACCACCACCAACCCAAAACCAAAGTCTTCAACACCTGAATTCATTCCACGTGCTCAGAGCCAGATTCAGCAAACGATCCCACATGCCCAGAGTGCACCAACTTACCTGAGAAATGAAGGAATGCAGTAGTGGTTTGCAGAAGGTATCAAAAGCCTTGCAAAATTAAATCAAACTTTAGAAGGTAAGAGAAATGAAAGCCAATGAGAGGGAACTTTTGTGCATGTTATCACTGCTGCCAGAGGCACCTCGCTCTTTGGGGAACAATGAGGAGAATTCTTATTTCCAGCTTGCAGTCTTTCTGCACATGCACAAGCTGACATGCTCTCAAGAAACACCTAAACTAGTCCTGGGAGAGAGGATCCCTCTGCATAGTTTCCTCCAGCCACATTACACACTTCCTCAAAACGATGCCTAGGCTGAAGGAATGAGTAAAGACAATCGACCTGCCAAGTTTTATTGCCTTTTTAAGGGAATATATTGCTTTAGTTCCCATTAAATGCTCCAGATTAGACTCTCATAGCTTTATTCCATTCCTTTTAAGTCAAAATCAAGCTGTTGAATACAATAAGTAAATGCAGGTCCTCAAACGTGCAAAATAATTTTAATTTAAAATACAGGAGATTGCCCTGCAGCTTTCAGTATGAAGTGGCTTTAGATGTGAAAAATCACAACGATTGCCAGCCGCATTTTAAAATAAATTGCTTTTTCACACGAAGAAGTTTTTACCCTAATCAGCATACGCTTTGTAGTAGGACTTTCAATTTTTAAAGCCACGCCGGGCAGAAATTGCTACACTTTCAAACATTTCCAGCAACAACCTGAAAGTGAAACTGGTTTCACGAGTTTAGTGCTCCTCACACGGAGAACAAAGTCACAATATCAGAACTCATAAAAACTGCACGGGGAGGGGGAAAGCGGCCGCAAAGAACCCAGAACTTTTGAAGCGCTAATATTCAAGAAAACTCTCCAGCGCTTAACGCGAGCACGCTGGAAAAACTGAGCTTTAAAGGCTGGGAGTACAGGAGGAAGTTGCTGTTGCCCGGCTCTGGAGCGGAGCAGGGGGACAAGCGGATCCCAGCGCGCCCGGGAGAAGCTCAAACTTTCCTCCGAGGCAGGAGGAAGGAGGAGGAGGAAAGGACAAAACCCGAGCGCGCCCGGCCGGCTCACAACAAAGGGGTCCCGCCGTGCCGCCCCCACGTGCCCGGCCGGACCCCGCGGGACCCTGGGCGAGCAGCAGCGCCGGCCAGCCCCGAGCCCGGCCGGGCGGGCACAGCCCCCGCACCCTCGGGCCGCCCCCGCGCCGCCCGGCTGCTCCCCGCTCCCTCCCACACGCCGCGGGGCCGCCTCGCCCCGCACGGCGCCCGGGGGTCGCTCAGCTCCCGCCCCGGCTCAGCCCGCGCCGCTCCCCCCTCAGGCGCCGAGGGTCCCGCGGGGCCGCCGAGCCGCGCCTCCCGCGGGCTCCGGTACTCACCAGCTCCTTTGTGTTTTCCATCAGGCCCTCATGGGCAGGAGCCGCCCGCTGCCTCTGCGCGCTCGCCCCGCGGGCTCGGGCGCTGCGGGTGCCCGCGGTCGGGGCCGGGCCCGGCGGGGCGGGGGCGGCCCGGGCGGTTCAGCCGCTCCGAGAGCCGGGGACCGACCGGGACCGACCGCGGCCGCCGGGACATCAACAACACGAGCGCGCGGTGCGCAGGCGCGGACACGCCCCCGCCGGGCTCGGGCTGCGCGGGGCGGAGCCACCGCCACATCACCCCTCCTCTGGGCGGAACCATTCCTTACCGGGGGGGCGCCCCGCGCCAACAGGGGGCCGGCGGAGGTAAGAACAGCCGCGTCCGCCGGCAAGGGGCAGTGCGCACGGGATGTCCCGATAAGGCGTCGGCCAGCAGCCGCTGAGGGGCCCGTGCTGCCTCACGCTGCGGGGATCCCCCCCCGCGGGCTCGCAATGGAGCGGCCCACGTGGCGCGTCACGTGGAACGCGGGGTGGGCGGGGGGAGGGGCAAAGGAAGGCAAAGAAAGGAGTCACGTGAGCTCGGCCCGCTGCTGGGGGCGGGGCTTGAGTCACGTGGGGTGGGCGGGGTGGCCGCACGGGCCTATCGCGGGCAGGGGGCGGGGCCTAGTGTCATCACGTGATCTCTACACGTGTTCCGGTTCCGGTCCGTTCGCTATGGCGGGCCCCATGGCGGCCGCGGCGCGGGAGCGGCGAGCGGGGAGAGCGCCCGCCATGAGGGGGGCCAAGAAAGCGCCCAAAGCGGCCACAATGACCAAAGCCAAGCGGAAGGCCAAGCGGCTCCCGGCCGCGGTGGGTCAGGCGGCGGCCGAGGCGGCGCGGCGCGCCCGGCACCTGAAGGCGCTGAGCGGCGCGTCGGGCGCGGAGCGGGAGCTGGAGGAGCTGGTGTTCGGCGACAGCCTCAACGTGGAGGAGGACGAGCTGCTGCGGCGCCTGGCGGGGCCCGGGCGGGTACGGCACAGCCAGCCCCGGGCGGGGATCGGTGCTCGCTGCGGCCCGCAGCTGCAGGCCTGCCCCGAGCCCTGTCCCGCTCAGCCGGCCCGTTCCGTTGTTTGCAGGGTACTGCCGCCGAGGGGAAAGGACTGCAGGAAGAGCCCAGCGACTCGGAGGTGGAGAATGAAGCCAAAGGTGACTTGCTGCCCAGAAAACCGGCCTGGGTGGATGAGGATGATGAAGCCGAGGAAAGGTGAGTCCAGGCTGGCTGGTGGTATTACGTGTCACGCTCAGGAGGGGCTGCAGGTGGCTTTGGTTTGAACGATCTGTGTGTGCTGTGTGTTTCTCCCCCTCTAGTGTTGATATGACCCACAAGTACAGGAAGGATTTCATGAAAAGCGATGCTGAGACAACACTTACTAAGAAAAAACTGAAGAGAAGACTTGAGGAACAGTGAGTTTTGCTAATGTTTTTGTGGTTAGCTTTATGGAGATGAGGTCATTGATCTCCACGGTGGGTGCCAAAGTGGTGTCAGACTCTTTTCATTGGTGCCCAGCACAGGATGAGGGGCATTGACCATAAACTAAAACACAAAAACTTTCACCTCAGCATTAGGAAGAGCTCCTTTACTTTGAGGTTGACAGTGTGAGGTGTGGAGTCTCACTCTGGAGACATTCCAAACCCACCTGGACACCTTCCTCTGCCACCTGCTCCAGGTGACCCTGCCTTGGCAGGGAGTTGGACTGGGTGATCTCCAGAGGGTTGATCTCCCTTCCAGCCCAACAATTTTGTGAGATTGTCCCATAAATGCATTCTTTCAAAGTCTCTTTCCTCTTCATGCACTGTGCTCATGTGGCCTCTTAAAGCCAGTGCTTCCTGCAGTCTTTTTAAACCACAAATAATACTAAGAATAGTAAATAAACTTTGTTTTAGCATTGTCTAGCCTAATTTATTTAATAGTTGTTTTTGTCAAAGTGCACAAACTAATTTGTCTTCTAGGGAGTTTTACCAGAAATGGCGAAATTTTAAGAATTTTTTTAAAATTTAAAAACTTGCTTGAGTTCTAAGTAATCTTGCAAAATTGCAACTGTGTATCTTGTAAGTACTTAACTCGTAGAAGAGAATCACTTTCTCACAAAAGTCGTTACATTTTTTTTTTCTCTTTCCCTTTTTCCTGCAAGGTTTCAGCAAGCCATGGGAGGAGTTCCTGCCTGGGCTGACCTAGAAAACAGGAAGAAATCCAAAAAGACTTCCAGTGATAGTAAATACATCTAGTACTATTCTAAGACGTGTTTCTGTGATTCCCTGTTCAGCTTGCTAGAAAATAATTACTTTTGATGTTTTCTCAGTTTCAGTAGTGTGATAATATGCTGGATAAGCCAGCTTTATTCCTTCAGAGTGCTTCAATTTAATTTGTTTCAGTGAGGAATGTGCAGGTTTTGCTGTGGCTAACTTGTGCAATTAGCTGTTTCCTTGTGCTTTGCTTTAATGAGGTGACAGTGATGAAGATGATGATTTGCTACGCAGGACTGGCAATTTCATAACGAGCTCAGAGTCACTGCCAAGAGGCATTTTGAAGGTAAAGACAGACCTTATCTTTCTATTTCAATAGGACTAAAGTGCACACTTTGACTGTTGTTGTATATTAAATTCATGATTCTGTGGATTTGTTCCTGTAACTAGAAGCTCTAGAGGATAAACAAAGTGAATGGTTCACGAGAAACATGAAACAATAATTTGAGGTGCATTGTTTGTCCTCAGAATTTTCTGCACTCTAAATAGCTTCTTGTAGTAGGATTTTAATTTCTGCAGAGGGAGGATGGGATCTTCCCACAACTCTGGAGCTACTGAAATGATCTTTGAGAGGTGACAGCCTTAAGCAAGCACTTCTCACACTGTCTCTTCTACAGCTAGCTCAGATGAGTCAGAGTGCAGCTGGTTTTACACTCAGAGTTGGCTTTAAAGCCAGTAGAAAGGCTGCTGAGTTCAGCCTGAGTTTGCACTGGGGCAGAACTGAACTGGCTCTGTGTGCTCTGCTCACCTCCTGCTGCCCAAACCTTCATCACAGGGCTTGAGCTCTGATAGCACAAACTGGCTTTTCAGCAGCAGAAGTGACTGTTGGGTTTATTGTAACTGTCTGATCTGTGTTGTAGATGAGCACCTGCATTCCTGCAAACCAGGAACGTTTTGCCAATGGAAAACTGGTGACAGTGCAGTTCCATCCCTCAGCTCAGGTGGTGATGACAGCTGGGCATGATCGCTCTGTGTCCCTCTTCCAGGTGAAGAACTTCAGTCTGTACTCTGCAAATGGGCAGTCTAACACAAATATATATCTTTTTTTAATGAGTGTATATGAAATAGCCTGCAGTAGTAGATTTTGTTTTCTCTCTTCCTCTGCACACAGGGGTGTAATGTCTGTGGTCACAATGGAAATTCCTTGGTTAAGGGCAACTTGAAAGAAATTTCCAGCTGTGATTTCACACCAAGACAGACTTAGTTGTGTCAGAGTTTTTAACAGAAGATTTGTGTTTAAAAATGTTTGGTTTTAAGGTTTGCAGTGATGAGGACTAACGAGGTTTTTTGTTCCTAAGTTGTTTGGAAAGCCTGTAGTAGGGGCAGCAGCCCGCTTTGCTTTGAGACTGTAAAATTGCTATGAAATCATGCTGGGGATGGAGAGGCTGTGCTGCATCCTGGGATGCTGCCCTGCTTCTCTGAAACTGAAGATCCTAATGTTATCTAGAAACTTTCAGCATGGCCCAGAATCAGTGAAATGGTCAGACACAAGTGCAATGTGATACTCCCACAGGGCTGCAAGGAAAAAAAAAACCAACAAAAAGCCCCCAAATCAAACCAGATATTTCCATTTAGAAAAAGCACAGTAGACATGGTTATTTGAACAAAGCATGAGCAAGATGAGGAAGGGCAAGAGGTGTATCAGAAAGGCTGGGAGTGCTTGTTAGATGGGCTGAGGAGCCATAAGCCAGGTTATTTGTAGGAGAGGGGAAGAGTTTAATGCTTCACAGTGGTGTACCTCTTACTGCTTGAGTCTCAGCTGGGTAGTTGATGCAATTTTTAATATCAAAGTGTTTAGTATATTCCTCCCTATGACAACAAGTTGTTTGATTTTTTGAAGGTGGATGGCATAAGGAACCCAAAAATCCAGAGCATCTATTTAGAGAGCTTTCCAATTTATAAGGCTCGTTTCAGTGTGGATGGAGAGCAAGTTATAGCCACTGGTACTCACCACAGGATGTTCTTTGTGTATGACATGATGGCTGGGAGCATCATCCCTATCCCAAAAGTACGAGGTATGTTCTACAGCTCTGAGTGGCTGGGCACAGTTGGATCTGTCCCAAATAGGAATGCCACATGAATTTGCTTTAAAAGGAAGTAAAATGGGTTGTTGGAAGTTGTATTTTTAACTTGTCTTCAGGGAACTAGAGTACCTTTAGTGTTAATTTGTCTGGGATATTAATTACCACACATGAGCAAGGTTGAGTTCAGCTTCACTATGACAGCATCTTGCAGAAATGAAAAGCTGGAGCGGAGTCAGGTCTTAGTCATATTCATCCTACCTCTGAATGTTGAGGCCAAAGAATAAATTATACCAATTTCAATTTCAAATTTCTTTTTAAAGGTGTGGAGGAAAAATTTCTCAGAAACTTCGAACTCTCTCCAGATGGATCATTTATGCTGCTAATTGGAACCTCAGGTTACCTTCACTTGCTCTCCATGAAGGTACTTTCTCTGCAGGGTTCATGTAGCTTCACTTCCTTGGTGCCTTTTCCCTTTTGAATCTGCTTTTATCTCATCTGCTAGGCAATCTATCTTTCAGCTGAAGCCAAAGTATGACACATACTGTGACAGCCCTCAAAAAGCACTGCTGAATCAACCCACTGCAGTTTTAGGGAATTATTTTGGGCTCTCTGAGACTTTCTTCTGCAGCTCCTTGGGGCTGGTGGAGCTCAGGGCAGTTCCATGGGGTTTCCAGCTGGAAAAAGTCGTGTGTCAGTGTTGTATTTCAGCTGCTAGCATGAGGACTGTGCTGGCAACAGGAGGGGAAACAGCGTGGGAACAGGCTGGGGGTGGGAGAGAAACAGGATTGCTTTTCTGGGAGTCGTGCTAGTGCTTGCTGCTCTACCCTGCTCATGAATCATGCCAAATCCTGATTCATAATGCATAGAGCAACCTTGCAGTTGAATTTTAAAATGCCACACGATGGCAGCTGGATTTGTTTTAAACTTTTACAGGGAAAAATACTTTCACAGGAGAAAGTTCAGCTCTGTTGTGTAACTCAGGCCCTTCAGTGAGGGAGCAAATGAGTGTTTGTTGATCCAGCTGTGCTTGGACTCAGCTTGTGCTGTGCTCTGCAGGCACTGAAAATGTTGGTGCTGTTCTCTGCATGTCAGGGTAGCTAACTCCAGATTTTTGTGGGACAGGAGACAACTTTCCTACAGGTTTTTGCTAGAATCACTGTCACCGTTGTTCTTCGTCCTACAGACAAAGGAACTGATCAGCAGCATGAAGGTGAATGGAAGGTGCACTGCCTCTGCTTTCACCCCAGACAGCAGTAAAATATACAGCTATTCAAGTGAGTATTCCAATGGCTCTGATCATAACTCCATTTGAATTGCATCATCTCTCAGAGGTCACTTATTTTAGAAACATAATTAAAAATAATGCCAGTATATCTCCTAAAAATACAACCAAATGATTGATCGTTAAAGAATGGAGTTAACTATTTTAGTATGCCTTTAATTGTTGGGTTTTTTAAAAATACCCTATATATTATAGTTATAAATGAGCTAATAGTTCTCATATAAATAAATTTATTTTAGCAAAACAGACAAACAAAAGGTTGTGTATGTGTGGTATATCTAATCTCCTTCATTCTGCAACCAGAGGAAGGTGAAGTTTTCATTTGGGATGTGAGGAGCAGAAAGTGCCTACACAAATTTGAGGATGAAGGTTCTTTGGAAGGAAAGTGCATTGCTGTTTCAAAAAACAACCAGTATGTGGCATGTGGGTAAGTGGCTGGGCTTGGACAGCTTCTTCTGATCCCATTTGGAAGCTCTGCAGTGGTGCCTGCTGAGAGTATAGGAACATGGTTTGGTTCCAGTTAACTTAGGGTAGACATGAATAGATGAATGTTCCCTATTTTATGATAAAAATTTGCTTTTCTTCTGTGTAAATACGAAATACCACAGTACACCTGAAAAAATAGGCGTGATACTGGTATTACTATTGCCATATATGGGTTCAGCAGTTAATTTTGAAATAACAGTGACTGAAAGCACAAAATCTCTAGTAGGAATGTTGATTTAGGGTCTTCTGCCTTTTCTAGTTCTCTTTCTTGGACTCTGAATTTGGCTCTTGCAAGGCAGCTTGTTAGCCTTTAAAAGGGGCCTCAGAGCCACGAGCTAGAAGTGTTTCTCCAAATCTATTTACTGAGATGCAATTTCAGTCAGTGTCTGAATCCTTATAAATGAGAATAGCAAATAAATACTGAAGTACAATACACATTTTCTGAGGCTACTGTAGAAGAGGATTTTAAAGTGAGCTTATGCTACTGTTATAAAAAAGAAGAACCACAATAAACTCCTGGAAATTATTTCAGAATCTTTTGATACCAAGCTCTCAGTGCTTTGAATTCATGCTGCTGAGAGATGGGCTCATCAAGGCTCTCCATGGCTAAGTGAGTCTCTTAATATATGAGTGAAAAGAAAACCCAAACCAGCAAAAACCTAAACCCCTCCACTAAATACTGTTATAAACTCCAAAGGAAAATCAAGTTCCAAACAAAACATTGTTACAGACCCTAGTAGATAATTGGAAATTTCATTTTCAGGTGAGTGGTGGGTGTAGATAACAAGGCAGTATGTACTGAAATGTGACTTTTTGGTATAATCTTCGTTCATTTCTTTCTCTAGTTCATCTTCTGGAGTTGTAAATTTATACACTACTGATGTCTGCCTCAAAGAAAACCATCCCAAACCAGTCAAAGCCATCATGAACCTTGTCACTTCTGCCACCTGTGTCACCTTCAATCCCACCACGGAGATTTTGGCAGTGGCTTCCCGTGACACTGATGAGGCTGTCAAATTGGTATGTTCAGCTTTTTTCTTGCAATATTCCTTTTATATCTTGATAATATACTGCTGGTGGCAGAATAAAACTGATATGAAGCAGATACAGATCTGCAAAAGGTGCTGGACCAACCAGATCAGGACATGGCCAAGAGACTCTGCATTTACAAGAATATAATTTTATTTTCTTCAGTAAAGTTGCTCTGAAAATAACATTTTGTGGTTTGGTTTACCTTTTTACCTTTTTAAAATGCCCTCTAAAATGTCTGGAAGTGTTCAAGGCCAGGTTGGATGGACCTTGGAGCAACCTGGTCTAGTGGAAGGTGTTCCTGCCCATGGCAGGGGTTGGAACTGGATAAAAACTTTCATGTCCCTTCCAACCAAACCAGTCTGTGATTGATTCTATGTCAGTGCTGTAAATAGAACTCAGCAACAAACGGGAATTTTCAGCAGCTGGTAACTGTAACCATCTTACTATGAGGGGTTTTTTTGCCAGCCTTATCAGAATTCTGGCCACCAGTGGAACTGTTGAATTAATCTGAGGATTTGTGGGCCTGAGAATTGCAATAATTGGTTCCCTGCTCCTTTTCTCCAGTAGAATTCTATATATAGAGGAGGAATACCCTATATGTAGGGTATTCCCTATACAATACCCTATATATAGGGTAGGAATATACCTGAGCATTTGAACTTAACATTGACCCTCAATTATAAATTTGTAGTTTAATTTTATTTTTAGTGTTTTTTTCCTAATTTCAACTTCTGACCTATTTCCCAATAGGTGCACCTTCCTTCATACACTGTATTCTCAAACTTCCCAGTGTTCAGAAGAAAACAGATTTATCTTACTCAGTCTATGGACTTCTCTCCCAGGAGTGGCTATTTCTCTGTAGCAAATAACAAAGGCAAAGCTTTGTTATTTAGGTAGGTACTAAGTTAGTTATCCATCCCAGATAACATCTTTATGTTCTGTAAGATGTAAGATAGCTGTAAGTGATGAGGTTTGACTTCCTGATCTGAATTTCACCTGATGAGTTGTTGGAGTGTGGAGTTGGCTTTCCCTGCTGGAGAACAACCCTTGTTTATTGTCTAATTATGAAATACATCCTGTTTCCATACTTTTTTGTTTCCTGGTGTGGTCAGGGATGAGGAGCAGTGCTAATTCTAAGCAGGAATATTTGGGGTCTTTTTTTTTCAACTCACGACTTCATGATACTTGAAAAACTTCTTACTTTTAAGATGAGATTTTAATGATTTACCATGTCTGACATGGGAAATTTATTGGAAGATTCCTGAATTTGAATAAATCTTTTTATTTGTCCTTTATTTAAACTTGAACTGCATATTTTAATGGCACTTTAAGGAATTCTAGCAGGTGGATAGTTGTTATCTTTTACTCTATCCATGTTTCAGATTAGCTAAGGATACTCAGTGACACTGCTGAAGAGCTCTTGTTTCTCTGTGTTGTTCCCTCAAATGGTTACTGAGAAGTTTTAAATCTCGACTTTTTATTTTCTTTAGGCTGAAACATTATTCATCCTTCTAAAAGAAGATACAGGAGAAAATGAACCAGTAACTGAGGTGAAAATAGCACTAGAACTGGTGACAACATTGCCTTGAGGAACCTCCAAATTTTCATTTTGCTGCCTCCACTTCTTTACAGAGGGCAGGAAGAATTTCTTAGCCCTGTGAGCTGCAGGAGGATGGGCTGGAGTAGGGCTGGCCTTGTCACTCTCAGCTTTTCTGATAATGCAGCAAGTTGAGATCATTCAACTAAAAGCTGCTGTCAGCAGGACTGAGCAGAAGTTTAAAATCTGATTCTGTTGAAATCAAACTGAGCAATGTTGATAAACGGCTGCAGGCTGGCAGCTCCTTGCCTTGATCCTGTCCTGGAGTCTCGTGAGCCCAAACCAGTCCTCACCATTTCAAATTCTCATTACATGAATTGCTGAAGTTTGAAGCATAGTTTGTGCTCAGATAGGATTTTATTGTACACTTGAACATCTTCTTGGGAAACTGGAAAAATCTGTAGCCTTGAGAGTAGTTCTGATTGACAAAAACTGTGTTAATGAGGGGAGGCTGAACTGGCTCAGACTGGGAGCAGCTCTGACTGCTGCATGTTAAGCTTGCATTGAATTTTGTGATGGCTCAGTGTTTGAAGATACTAACAAAATTCTCTTTACTGGTCTTTCCCCAGGTGTTGTAACCTGCAGATACAAGGATGCTGGAAAAATCAAACTTTTTTTTAAATTTTATTTTATATGGAAGTTACAAGATACTAATAGACCATATGTATTGTAAAATATTTTTAAAAATAAATATACCTGGTAAGTTTCCAGGCAACTCGTTTCAACTTATTCCAGTGCTTTGTGAAAGCTCACAAGTAAGATTTTATTGCTTGGTACTCAAGCTGGTGTCTTCCAGAAATGCTTAGATGTCCTAATTATTATAAGCATGTGCTGAAACAGAAATTCTGGTCCATGCATTTAGCAGGAGCTTTTCCATCAGCCTTGAGGCTGGGTTGCAAACAGCATTTTTTGCTGCCTGCAGGAGCCCTAAGCCCCTGGTGATGTTGCTGTTGCAGCTCAGCCCAACTTCCCATCTGGTGGCCCAAACCAAGAGGTGAAGAAAATCACCCCAGTGGTGTTTGCTGCTTCCTGTGTCACAGAAACAGCTGCAGCTAACACAGGGGGTTAGCTTAAGGGGTGCCTCAGTTTTATCTTTCTGGGAAAGCAAAGAATCCTGAGTGTCACATGATTTTGAGATCAGTGCTGAAATTGTGATGCCAGCAGGATCTGGGGTAGAGCTGCTGCTGCTGCTTCATCTGCTGCCAAATCCTGCCCCTCTTCTGTCATCCTCGTTCTGCTTAAATTCATGAGCAAAAAGGTGATTAGGAACTTCCTCCAATAAAACCCTGCTTTGAGAATAAGTTGTGACTCATGGCTGACCACTTCCCACAAGGGAGCTTTTTGGGCAGTAACAGCTCCAGTCAAGGTGCTCCAGTAACCAGCAGTGAAGTCAGGAAGCCTTCAGTGAGAGTGGCATCCCAGAAAATGTGCTCTGAGCATGAGACAAATGTAATTCTATAACCACGTCAAAAATTTTCAATGTAGGAGCCTATTGGTGAGTTCTTGTCATGCTGTTTTAAAAAAATAAAATATTGTGTGTTCAGATATAATAGGTTTTGGAAATGGCTTTGCCAGTGATTCATTGTAAGATGAGAATTTGAGTTCACAAATCTTGGAAAAAGCAGAATATGCTCTGGAGGTGTGAAATTGAATAGAGTGTTTAATCTAAACCTCAAGACCCTAGGATGGAAGAGTAAAATTAAATCATAAGCACACTGCATTAAGAGCCTTGCTGTAGGACTCTTCTGTTACAAACAAATCTGGCTAAAATCTGTCTGGGACTGAGACTTGAATTTCAGAAATCCAAGTGCTGGAAGTTTTTTCTGCTTTCACTAGAGGGCAGCTCAGCATCACTTATGGAACATTTGGCTGCTGGGTGTTACCAGTTTGTCCCGAGACAGCTCTGCTGAGGGGAGAGAGTTTGGTTGTGGTTACCAAAAAATTCACTTCTCATCATCCCTGTAATTTATCATTAAGTAAAATGAAGTTTAATTTAAGTAGTGTGATTTCATCCACAAAATTATTAAGTAATTTCAAATGAAAGATTTCTAAAAAGGTAAATTTTGTCTGTTACCAAATCTTGCTGCAGTAGCTGTGAAGGGTTTTAATACCATTTAATCTACTTGTCCTCAGACTGTTCCACTCTTTCCCCAGTATGTGCTTCTCCAATTTACCCATTTGAAAACAAAGTGCCCAAATCGACTGACTGACAGCCATCCAGCAAGTTATTGGCAGATCTGGGATTAGAATTTGGGAATTACTGGCTCCTGGACTTGTTTTCCAGACAGATTTCTGCTGTTTTTTGTTGCTCAGCTGGCTGACCTCTCGCTGCAAGAAGGCCAGGTTGAATGGAGCAGGGGAGTAAAGGGAAAGCTGTCATA
Organism: Entomyzon cyanotis; assembly: GCA_024500445.1. NCBI lineage: Eukaryota > Metazoa > Chordata > Aves > Passeriformes > Meliphagidae > Entomyzon > Entomyzon cyanotis. The sequence continues at coordinate 18,363 of JAKEPQ010000325.1, forward strand.
AAACTGAGGTTCTGATCACTCTTTTATCACTGCAAATGGCTTCAAACATTTGCAGGAAGAAAGGAGAGATTAAACGTTTATTTTTTGTGAATTCTGTGATACAAGTTGCAAATTCTAAGCACTACAGGAAAGTCTGAGCTTTGTACTAAACAGCTTAGCTCTTGCTGCTGCATTCTTGTCTTCTGGGAAACATAACTTATTGCCCCATCCAATATAAACCAGAGAAGACTTTTGCTCTGAGAAGTAAAGGAAACCTCAAGGTACCTGTTGCATTCTGTAATGGGTTTTGTGCAATGGCATTTCCATGTGCTGAGGAGTTCTTAAAAGTTGGATGACAGGCAAGAAGCTGAAACTGCTACTTGTGTGTCTGGGGATGTTTATTTGGAAAGGGGTGAATTACTATTAAGTACACACTCTGCAGTACTCTCTTTCTGAAAAGCTCAGCTCTTTGTCAGTTTGCCATGTGTTAAGAGTACTTAAGCTTCTGACCTATTTAAAACCTCTGTGTTTAATTCGCTTTTTCCTAGCGTGGCTTTTTCCCCCAGCACTTCTAAGCTCAAGTTCTTTTAATGAATTATTTCTCTGCTTTTCCTCTCCTTCCATTCTCCTTGGCAAAATAAATTTTATTGATGTAGCCCATGAAATATTTATCACGGCAGCCTTTCCCCTCCAGGCTGTGATCTTGTCCGATTTTGCAAGCTAAAGAGAATTAGGCTGGTTGGTGCTTAGAAAGGAAACCTCCAAGAACAAGAAAACTGTCTAGATGTTAGAGTAACACTGGGTTTTCATAGAATTATTGGGTTTGCAACTTAGTCTGTCTTGAATTTGCTATTTGACCCTGCACCTGTCCAGGAGCTCTGTTTGTGGTGCAGGTTTAGCAAACTCTTGGAGGACTGAAAGATTATTTTTTCCCTCCTGTGCCTCATTCAGTATCCAAGACTGCAGCTCTCCAAATTATTTGGGAAGTTATGGTTCTGTAAATCTCTTCCACGTGGAACTGTTTCAACTGCTACATGATTTTCCCAGCTGCTGGCTGATCAGACAGCAAATTGGATTCTCTCTGTGGATGTGCTGAACCCACCCAGGGGCTGTGACAGTCAGGGCACACCTTGGCAAGGAGCTGCTTTCTTGCCTAGGGATGCTTCTCAAAGTATTGCAAGGCCTTTGGTCATCCTCTAAATTCCTTTTTTTTGCTGTGATTTGTTAGATCGCCAGGGAGGATCCAGACATTACTCTGGAGGGTGTCTGAAATCAGTCTGTGCAGTCCCTCTGGGCTCTCATGGGTGCCCAAACTCCAGCACTGCCTCTCCCTCGGAATCCTGCTGTGTTTGTGCTGCATTTCCTTTGGACCAGCAGCAGCAGCACTTAATGACACAATTCTTTCTTTTTTTGGATTTCCTCTGTTGAAACTATGGAACAATGATGGTTTTATTCTGGAACAAAGCACCTCTTGGGCACTTGGATGTTTCTGTCCCCTGTTGTGTCACAGTGAGGTGGCAATACAGTCAAACCCATCCTGGAGCACTAACAGGCAGTTGCTCCTGTGTTTTTTCTTCCAGTTATTAAAACCAAGCAAGTTATACATCTGATTAAATTGCTTTGAGAACCCTTAACCTGAATGAAATCTTACAAGCTGATCAGTCACTAGGAAGTGGCTGCAATAGGATTTGGTTTTCAGAACACAGATTGAAATTGTGATGGAGATCTGAGTCTGCAGAGTGTTGTATTTTGCACGTAAGATTTCCTGCCATGGGAGACTCATTTTGTGTGTTCAGGGTTGAATGTCTTATTATACTTAAACAGCTGGGAGGAAGGGTTGAAGCAGAGGGGAGGTGGGAAAGGTGAGCCTTGACTTTGGTTCCTCCCTGTTGATCTCCTTCTGCCTTGCCAGAAATCAGGAATCTGTATTTATCATGGGGTGGTGTTTTTCATTCTCCTGTATTTTCAGTCAGTTTTGCCTGAATTGAGACTAACTTAAGCAATTCAGCCCATTGAGATGTTTTTAACAGACATCTGTGGCTGGAAGCTGGTGGGGAGTGGAGCTTCATTGAGGACCTTTGAAGACACATCCATTCTATGAAGGCTGAGTTACTTCTGTCTGCAAATCCTGATGCAGTGTAGTGTTCAACACTGGGGTGTTAAGCATCTCTACATCTCTATCTACTTAAGCACAACGGCTTTTTGTTCCTCTTTAATCTTTCTTTTAAGCTTTACATAGGTATTTCAAAGTTATGGAAGAGACAAGGTGTTTTGAGTATTTCCAATTCAAAAATAATTGTTCAAAATCTTGCATAGTCACTCAAAACTCAGGAACCTGCTGTCCATGAGATTGCTTCAGTTACTCAGTGAAAAACTATTAGCCCTGCTGCAGTGGGAGGAATTGCATTAAGAATTAATTAATTAAGCCATGTTTTGGTGGTTTTTTCCCTCTGTAGCTTCTGAAATGAATGCACTGCAGCAGCAAGAGATTGTTCTGACTCTCCCTGTACTTTGTGGCTACATTTCCTTCCTTGGAGAATGTTTTTCTCTATTTGTACAAATGTGTTCCACATGACAGTGATACCTTAAGAATTTTTAGCTTCTATTCTTCATGTATCTGTAGCTTTGGTGTAGTTCTAGGCTTCACATTAAATGCTAAAACCTCTGTTTCCAGCATCTTTTAGCCAAAACAATTCCTCTGAGTGGAAATCCAAGGACACTTTTGCTGCCTCAGAGCCCCAAAATATGTGAACAACAGTGAACTGGGGGGAGCAAGCTTGGGGTAATTGACATCATCAGCTGAAGTAATTGGAGACTGTAATTGTAATTGGAGAATTAAGGCCCAATATATTAATAGACAGAACTTATAAAATGTGAAGACCTCATGACTTGGGGTCCATTTTTGGGTGTAGCCTCATGAGTGAGCTCTGTCTGCCCTAAATCTACCTAAAGGCCTTTAATAAATTTGTCTGCTCTTTATTCTCCTATCCTTTTCTGGCCTCTGTTTCAGGTAAGCCTGGCTAAGGCGTCACCAGCAGTCACAGCCATGCCTGTGCTCCAGCAGGCTGGGATATCACACAAACTACCTTTTTCTGCACACAGGGAGCAGATTCTGCAGAAACCCAGCTCAATTTGGGGAAGAAGCAGTTTCTTCCCAGATTGGAAGCCATGAACTGGATTGGAGAAATAAAAATGATGCCCCCTGTGAGCAGATTCCTCGTGCGACTTCTGCAGAATATTGAATTTCTGCTGCCAAGAGTAATTCATAACAAAACACAAGTATCTGTTACCCTGTGGGATGGTTGTTACCACACTGTCCTGGCTGCATAATGCTCCAGTTCAATAAGGGAAGGCTGGAGGGAAGAGCACTACACTGGGAGATGAAGTGATTGCAATTTGAAAATGAGTGGGAAGGCCTTTGATGATAGGAAATTCAAGGTTACATTTAATTGAGGACACCCGAGAAGTGGTCGGGTACGTGCCACAGCAAAATGACACAGGATCCATGAAGATGAGACCAACTCCTGGGAGTTAATTTTGTATGGAACAGCCATTATTGCTCATAAAAATATTTATGTCTATATTAACACAAACCAGTCTTCCATCTGCATAAATTTGTCTAGTGGAGCCAGAGCCCCGAGCAGTTTGTAATAACTGCAGTGGAATTCATGGGCTGTCAGTTCTCAGCTCATGTTGTGCTGGAGAATTTCTGCTGGTTTACACTGCACTGAGATGAAGCCATACAGTAAAATGCTCCGTGCCAATTAACATTAATTACTGTAAAAGTTGGAGTATTATGGACAGATACTTGGCAATTTAAGAAAATTTCCAATAAAGCAAATTTTTAAGCAAAATTTAAGCAAATTTCCAATAAAGTTTTCTCTGCTAAAAAAACAGGAAACATTGTTTGACAGAACCATGCTGATTTTCCAGCCCCAAATTTGTCTTGGCCTGTTATAAGTGGATGAAATGACTTATTCAAGCATAATTGTGGGAAAGAATAGAGGCTGTTCTTGGGATCCCTCAAGTGTGCAGGTTTCACTTACAGAAAAAGCCAAGATTGAATGCTATTTCCATCTGAGTGGAAAAGCCCTTTTTTTTGTAACTTATTCCTGGTTTAAGTGATGTGTGACATCAGCCCTGATAGCAAATGCATTACTCTAAAGATACTGAGGAATTCAGCAATGCACAGATTTTAATGGAGGTCAATCAAAAGTTTTACATTTTTACACTTAAACTTCCCAAACAGACATACGTAACTTTGGGGTTACTCTAAGCTCTTGGAGATTTTAAAACCTGTTTGAAATTCAGGACTATAAACCAAGCTACTGCAGGATGGGGATTACGTATTTTACTTAATTTTTGGAAAAAAAAAATGCTGCAGCTTCAAACTTCTCAGATGGTTGTGAAGCTGAATCCGTGCTGCTCACATTCCTCAAGGTGTTGGCACAAAATTCAGGACAGGCACAGACAAACAAAGGCACAGATGGCTGTGATCTGAGAAGTGTTTTGCTTAAAACTCAAAAAAAGCTTCAATGTCCATGAATGCAATGGCCATTTGGTAGCCTTCAGGTGAAGGCTGTACCTAAATCCAGTCAGGGTCCTGGAGCCCAGCAGGGCAAAGTTAAAGTGTTCCTGTGCTGTTGGATTTTTTCATCTGTACCTGCAGAGTGGGGCTCCAGGAGGACTTTGCTATAAGGCAAGGATGTAATTTAATTATGGTACATAGTAAGTAATACTAGGCTCATCTCAGAGGTGAAATGAATTACCTGAAATGAGCTAGAAATGGGAATTTCAGCTTATTTTCTTGATTTCCTGTCACTTTTTTTAAAAAAGAACCACTAGATTGGCTTGTCTCTCTGAAGGCTGTGCCTTGTTCTGCTCTTGCATGCATGCCTGCTATTTCCTTCTCCCCTGATTTGCAGTTCTTGGATGATACTGAAGTTATTTCATTGATTCTCCAATCTGTTCTTCTTCCCCAGACACTTAAAAGTGACTGTGCTGATGAGATTTTTGTGAAGAATGCTGGTTCTGTGGGAACTGACATCTGTATCGGTATTTCCTACTAATCTGTCAGCTCTGGCAGGTTTCTGCAAAGATGCTCATCTTACAAAAGTTCAGTTTGGTGCAGAAAATTCAGTCTCAAACAAAATATGTAGGTTCTTTGTGGGTGCAGATGAAATTGCAAGCCAGGAACGGCGAGGAGAGTCCTGTGGGAAAAAGGAATGCAACAAAATTGTCTAAAATTTTACATAGTGAGGGCCATGTAGAAATAGCTACCTTTGTATTGAACTAAATAAATATTCTGCTCTCTGCCTGTCTAACAATGCTGAGCTGCTTTGAACTGAGCTTTTTTCTAAGGTCCTAAACACTTTGTAACCATCTGTCTTCACTCTGTATGAGAGACATTAAATAAAGCCTTTGAGAGAAGGAAGAAACTTCTCCCCAAATCTCTGAGCAGCAAATTTGTACACAAAGCCTGAAGGAGACTATCTTTTATATTATCTGTCTGGTTCCCTGTCAATGAAGCGAATTCCAGTGATCTGAGGGGTAGGTCTGATAATTAGGGGCTGTGACATTCACAGGAGTAGAAAGATCACCCAGCAGCTGGCAAAAAAAAAAAAAGTCTACAAGAAACCATCTAAGGGAATTTTAATCTGATTTCTGCAGGCTGCAAGACTCAGATGATAATTTGAATAAAAAAATTGTAAAATGCAGTCTGCATTGGACCTATTGCAAAAATAATTAATTAATGGTGGGTTGCTTCTCTGAATTTGGGATGTGGAGGCAAACAAGTGTCTCGTTAGAGTCCCAGCTCCATCCAGGAAGAAGCTGAGTTCCTCTGGAACTTGCACTTCAAATTAGCCATTGTCACTCCCTGATTAGTTTGAACATATCCTCCAACAAACTGATCCTCCAGCAAAGCATGTCTTCACCTCAGAGCAATTAAACCAGTGGAACAGGACTTCACTTGAATGCGTTTACTGCTCTGCTCCTGCCTTTGCCATATGCTGATTTCCCCCAGAGGGAGAAAGTCTGAGTGCCATGCAAGATTTTCCAAATAGAATAATAAATGAGTGGGTGTTTGAGCTCTGAAGGGATGTGAAGCTCTGAAGCTGGCATAGCTGATTTGGTATTTTACTTGCATAGAGTAAACCCAACACTTTCCAGCGTGTTTTCAGCTCACAAACCTGTGTGTGCTTATGCAAAACATCGCCAAGAACAAATGAAGGTGAAGCACTCATGATAAATTAATGAGCAGGTGAAGCCTCTGCTATCCCACTTCCCCAGCTCTGGAAGGTTTTACCAACTTTAAATTCCAGCAATGAACAGGTTTGTGCTGGAGGGCTCTGCAGGAAGGGGAAGCCCTGCTAGCCCCTCTCTGCTGCTGGCAGCCAGGTCAGACTCTCCTCACGAGGACACACAGCCCTGCTGCTGCTGTGACACAGCTTCTTCATCCTGCTCACATGCAGGGGATGTTACTTGGATGCTTTTCTGTGCAAGGAGGCTGCAGGAGGACTGGCAAAAGGCTGTGGGCAAGGAGAAGGTTAATGCTCCGCTGGTGATGCACCTCAGGGTTGCAGTTCAGTGTGGGGAAGATGCTCAAGGAGAGGGGAAATCTCATTTTTCTTCTCCTGCTCATAGACAGTAAGATTTCCAGGCACTGGCTGTGTCTGAGCATCATTATTTCAGGGATATATTCAGTGTATAACTGTGATAAGTAGTGAGAGCTGCTCCCACAGGTCAGTGGTGCTCCTGGGGGTGTCCAGCTCCTGTTTCAGTAAAAGCAGCATGCTGCTCCAGGCTAGTGCTTTAAGGAACTCCCAAAATCAGAAGTTTTTCTGCCTTTTCCCCAGTCTATCCTCTGGGAACCTCTTCTGGGCTTTCAGGCAGACTCAGAGAAGGCTGCAGGAAGTCTCCAGCTCAGCCAGTTCCCTTAATCCAAAAACATGAGGCAGGTAATTGCTGTTACCACTCCTAAAAGCCTTAAAGCTGTGCAGAGTTAAGCAGTGGCTTTAATGGGACTTCTCTCCAGTTAGGTGATGTTCCTGATGAGCATGGCATTGCTTCATTAATTTACTGCCTTCATCGTTTTCCTGCACTTTGACAGCAAATGATCCTTTGCTCTCAAGGACACAGAGCACACGTTTTCTGTGCAGCATGTGACAATCTCACTCACAAACACAACTTGCTTTAGGAGTGGCCATGCCAGCTCCAGAGATCAGCCTAGTAAGGAGAGCTAGAGACAAAAGGCTTGCAAAAATTGAGTTTAGTAAATTTTTATGGCAATGAATTGATATATGTCGTGATGGAAGGGAAGAGATTGATGTACTCCAGCTAGTAGAATATACTTCATTAACTTTATTAGGCAAAATTACTTGAGAATTCATCAATATCAAGTGCTAGTCCCTGCACAGAGTAGTACCACAGCACTTAAAAACATCATTAATTGCCAGAGCATATGCTTGCACACATGTAGTAGAAGTGAGATCACTCTGAAGAATTCATATCTATATGTTCATTTACGTCATTCAATTTCATGAATACATGGGAGTTTTAAAAGCAATTTAAGGAGTTCTGCATTTCATTAATCATAGGTACTTAGACCTTATTCTGAAGATTTTGCCCAACAAAATATATCAGCTGGGTATGTCAGGTGCTTCTGGTTGGGTGAAAGTTTATGGGGTCAGACTGCAGAAACCCTTGATTTTGGAGATGCTGAACACCTGTGCTCTGGCTGGAGTGAATTTGAATCCCCTGTGGTTACAGAGGGCCTGGGCTTCATTTGTTCTGTCCCTGCACTCACTGATCATGGGGTATCCATGGGCTTAAACACTTCAGACCTTCATCATATCAATTATTCACCTCCAAGCCTTGCAAATAAAGCATTGACTCAGCAAGCCCTTTAAAAAAATACAGGAAGGGATTTTAGAAATGGCCAGACAGCTGGATTTGTGCTGGAGCAAGGCTGGTGGAGCTGGTTAGGGCTGGCAAGGTCCCAGGTTGACAGGACACAGCTGGGGCAGCAGGTGTGGGATGGGATGGGATAAGAGGGGATGGGATGGAGCAGCTCTGCTGCAGGAAGCTCCAGCAGGCTCAGAGCAGAGGCTCCACATTCACCTCAGGCCAAGCTGTGGCTGGATTTGGGAAGGCAGGTAAGAGTTTCCCTTCAGTTTATTAGTTTTCCTGGGGGTCAAAGCTCTGCCTGTGGGTCTGTGTTGATGATGTTGATCATGTGCTTTGGTGCAGCTCAGAGCTGAAGTTCCAGTTAACTCTGACCAGGTGATTCTCTAGAAATTTTGGTTTTGGCATTCTGATAACTTAGTTCTGGAGAAGGGCATTCCCCAAGGGAATTTAAAGAGCTTTCCTTGAAGCCTTAAGGATGGAAGAGTTAATCCAAACATGGTGAATTTTCTGGAGTAAGATATTTTTGTTGCTATCACAAGAACTGGCTGCTCAGGCATGGATTGAGGCAGGAGCCTGTTCCTGTGAGCTCTGTTTGCATTCCCAGATTTCCAACAGGAAAGTTTTGGGGTTCCAGGCCAAAAGGAGTTCCTGCCAGGACAGGAGGCTGCCTACCTGTTTTGTGCTGTTTTCCCTAATTCTTGTTTCCCCACTCATGGTTTTGACTCACCAGGACACTGTGGGCTTCAGTTTGGGAGGGAGCAGCTGCTGAGCTTCTGTGCCACCTCCTCTGGGCCCTGAGCAGCTTTCCACAGGCTGTGACAAAACCCTTGGTTGCTCATCGTTAATCTGTGCTCACAAAAGTAAAAAAAAAAAACCTGAAAAACAAAGCAACCTTCACATATTGCTGTGACCATGAAATTCATGAGTCCTCAATGCTGAATGTTCAAAACCCCTGAGATCAGTTTCCTGATTAGTCCTGCTCTGAGCTCATGTGTGCCATTGGGATTTTTGGGGTGCTCCAATTTGGTCTCTCTGCATGCAGCCAGCTATCCTTTAGCCTGCTTTTAGCCCTGGTGCCTCTCCAGTTTAGCATTGCACCCAACTGCAATTCTCCCTGGCAATATCTTTGCTGAGGTGGTTCCTCTAAACCTAAAAGAGCAGTGGATGGTTTGTAAGCATGAAAAAAAGGCCTCTTACTTTGTCAGAGGAAAGCTTGTCATAGCTCTGTGAAAGAGCATTGTGGTTTTATGTGCAAATATCTGGGAAAATTTCAGCTGAAAAGGAAAAAAAGGCAGAATTTTTATAAAAAGAGCCTTCTGGTGCTCTTACTCAGAAGAGCCATATGCAGAGTAGTTGGTGTGGGGAAGTGTTCTCTGTGCTGAACTCTGCTACCCCAGAGAACAAGATGTTCTTGGAGGTTCAAATCAAAATTTAAATGCTTCATATGTTCTCCTTGTCTAATACTATGTAAAAACACACAGCTCTGATATGGGACATTTATTTTTTTTTTTTCCCCTTTCCCATTTTCCTGCTCAAGCAGAAGGATTCTCATTCTAATAAATCTTTATCCAGCTGAATGAAAATATGGACTTTAAAAAAAGTGGGGAGGGTGATGTAGTTGTTAGATCATGTGACAGAATTTTGTTCCTGTCTGCAGCTCCTGAGGAGTTGGGCTGTTGGGATTTCCTGGTCCAGCAGCCCAGCCCAGGGGAGCTACCTCTGCCATTCCTGAGAGCTGCTGCACAAAACTCATTTGCAGGGCTAAAGCCTTTTCAGCGTGATAAATTCTATATTTTTTCCCTACATCTTTACTTTCCAACCTCCCTTCTTCCTTTTTAATTTAACTAGGCCAAGTGGGATAAAGCAAGGAGTAGGTTTCTGCACCCTAGGTAAAATTTATAGCTTTTGAGAAGCTTGTAGGGCTCAGGATGTTAATTGTAACCTGGGACTGGAGCTAGAGGTGGTAAATCTTTAATAACCTCATGTGCTGCTGCTGGGAGAGAGGGAAAGACTGAACAGTCTGTTCCCCTGAACTCACCCCTGTGATGTCCCTTGGCATTGGCTTTTGTGATGGCACAAAGCTTGGAATGTTTTCAGAAATCCTAAAAGTAAACCACGGCATGCATCTATGAACAAGGGCTGTCTGCAGATCTTTCCAGTGTTCAGGCAAAATTTGATTTTGCTGTGGTGATGCAGTGGGAGGGCAGAAGTGATGGATCCTTCCAGGAAGGGGTGGGAGAGCTCAGCTGGGAAAAGGAGCTTGCCTAAGGACTGTTCCTTAATGGCTGCATTTCACCCTCTTCTGTTTCACCTGGGGCTTCTCTTGTTGGGATGCACAGAGACCTAAATCCATTTTCAGTTTCTCCCCTGAATTCCTCTCCCCTGTATAATTTTACTGTGTATGAAGAGGGAATCTGCAAGTCCAGCCCCAGACCAGAGCCCCCTTGCTGCAGGCAATCACAAAGCAAAACCACGTCTGCCCAAAAAAAGTTTGCAAGGTTATATTTTTGTAAAAATAAACCCATTTTCTTCAACTTTGTTTTTCATTCTGAGGTGGCAAATGAATCTATTCTGCTGTTTAGCCCTGAGTGAGAGGCTAGAGTCATCTGAAGAGCACGGAAGAGGGTTAAAAAACTGTAACAATCTTCTAAAAACTTAAAATGAGCAGGTTTCATGACCCAGCAGATTAATTCAGAGAGAATCAAGTGCTACATGGCAGAGGTAAGACATCTGATGAACGGCTCCAGCACAGGAGGGCAGATGATGTCAGCTTCATTTGCAAGTAATTGTTTTTGTACATGGCTGGCATAAAATCTGCAGCAGCCTGGCATTTCAGAGTGCTCCTGGAACAAATGGGCAGCAGAAGCAGGTGTTTCATATTCAACCAGCAGCACCTCGACTGTAGCTAATTAATTTATATAAAACATCTCTCTACCTGAGAGGGAAAACCACTGTAAAGCTGGAATATTGCTATAAGCACTGATCTGTGGTTTTTCCTGACTTGCCAAGGGTGGGTTTAGCGCTGGGCTGGACACACCAAGGTGGGGCAGGTAGTCCAAACCTGGCTCAGGAGGTAAGGTAAGGCATGGACAACAAATATTTTTTGCTCTCTGAGGCAGTTTGTAGTTCATGGACAGAAAACAATCACCACCTGATGGCTGCTCATTCTTGTCTGCAAAATAAACTGTTGGTCTCATTTTGTTCTTTATAGACAGGTATGCTCATCATCCAGAAATTGCCCACCAGATTTAGCACTAATTAGCTGCAGTGCTGGCTGTCTTTGCCCAGAGATGTAAATGAGAGAGGAACACAGATGTTAAAATATCCATTTATCCTCAGATTTTGCTCCTTTTCTGTCTTTTATTTTTTTCCTGTCCCTGGTACTTTCTCTTGCACTTTGTTGCCATTTACGTCTGTGCACTGTGAAGGTCAAGGAATGTGGCCCTTTGTCTTTTGGAAAAGTGATTTTTGCAACCACTCGGTATTTTTATGAAGCCTTGAGAGCAGCCAGTGCCCCTCAGTGGTTTGGCACGAGGCACTTTGGGGTGAAGGCGCAGGTAGGGATGAGTCAAGCTCAGTTGAAGAGACTTTCATGCAGAAGAACTCTGTGAAAGGGGGAAAAATAATTTTATCCTCCCCAAGCTTGTCTGCCATCCAGCTGCCAGGTGGAAATGATTTCTACTGAAGGGACCTGTTGTTAGCAAATCCTTGGGTTCTCTAGTTCTCCTTGAGCCTTGTGAGTCCACAAACATCTGGTTGGTTTTTTTTGAGTCTCACTTTCCCTATGTTGTCCCAAGCATGAGGGACATGTGGAGCTCTGTGGGCTCCAGGGGTTGGATGAACTGTGATGCAGAACACACATGATTTTAGGATTTGGGTGTTGCTGATGTGACTTGACCACGTCTGAATGATGTGCTGTTGGTCAGTAAATGTTTCAAAGCAAGCTATTTCTGTGAAGGCTAACACTGCTGACTATTTGACTGCCTGAATGAAGAGCCTGAGAGTTCAAACCTCTCTGTCTCTTTTTACATTTTCTCTGGCTGCTAAATGATTTTTATTGTATTTCATTTTACTCAATAACCTTATCACAGACTTGAAATGAATTTATCCCCCGCTTTCCCTCCTCAGACAGAAGCTGATGAGGTCTCAATTTTCCAAATAGGCTTCATTTACAGTTGCAGAAACCTCTGAAAATTGAAGCTGCTTTCCTTCCCCCACTTGCAGTTCCAGAGAGTGAATGCTGTGCAGTGGTGTGAGGAACACAGCCCAGAGCTTTGCAATTAAAAGTTCCTATTTCCAGAGCTGGGAGAAGTCCCTTGTCAATGGAACAAGTGCAGGGCAAAGCAATGGCTTTTCATTTCCTCTGAGCTAATAATCCCAGGTTCAGTCCCAAGCAATAGCCTTGCTCTGCTTGTGTTGTGGCTCAGGCTTGCTCCAGCTCCTCCCAGCCTGCATGGAACTGGAATTAATAACACACAATGGGGAAAAAGCACATTTCTGGCTGCTGGGGGGATATATCCTACTTCATACGGCTCTTCTGAAATGATTAAAAATGAAGAAGGCCATGAGTTTTAATTATGCACTTTTTGGCAGGATATGGACTGAGTCTGTTTTCTTTAGTGGGCTGTGGCTGTGGATCCATGTGTTTCTCTGCTGCTACTTGGAAAGAGTCATATTTTTACAGGAACATAACCCATTTTCCCTTTATTGTAATTGTTTTGGAATAAGAAGTAATCATCCAGGACTGAACAACTTGCTCTACCAAACGTTCTGTTCTCAATCCTAGTAAATTGCTTTGAGAATTGAACAAAGCTCTGCTCAATCATGCAAGATATCCATTCTGAAGAACTCCAGGAAAGTAAACCTGCCTTAGCCCATTGCAATCATCTTTTTTACTCCTGAAAGATAAAACTCTAAGAGAATGATTCCAAGTGCACAGGAATCCACACTCAATGAAGAAATTAGTTTGATGAAACAACTTCATGTTCCTCATCTAAATCCCCTGACCTGGCAAGTGTTTAACTTCTAATTTATAACTAATAGAGCAATTCTGCTCTGATAGAACCTTCCATCTGTGGGTATTAGTTTTGCAGTTAGGAATGGAGGTGTTGAGCTCTTCTGGAGGGATCTGCATGGGCAGGCAGAGTGTGGAGGGGATGGGGAGTAAACCAGGGGTAATTCACCTGTGTTTTTATGGACAATTGGTCTGCAGGCACTGCCTGTACCCCCTGGGCTCCAGACTAAACCCCCCAGGAACAGCTGTCCAGATAACATCATTTGCTGGGGTTTTTTTGGTTTTTGTTTTTCCCTATAAGTACTAAGTAGATACTTGTATGGTTGGGAAAATCTCCTCTGAAATCTTTGTTATTTCTTATGTGCAAGCACTGTACCTCTAAGATTGGGATTTAAATCTTTAAACTTTTTTCTTCCCCCCCTTCCCATGCTGTTTGTTGACTTTAGTCATTGGTTAAGTCAGAAATTGAGTGTACAGCCTCCAGTGCCACCCCATGGTCATGCACTGGTCACAGCCTGTGGCACAAGCACTTTCCCATCTTCTTAGGGAGAGAAAAAAGGTAATAAAAGTTTTTATGGAATAAGAAAAGTGATATTGGAGGTGGTTATTGTTCACAGAAATGCTGCATTTTTCAAAGAGTTGTGTGAAGGTTTCTTGTACTTTATCATTTCTATCTGTAGCTATGGGAGGTTGGTAGTGAATGCTTGGAGGAAACCATCTGCCTATTGAGTAAATAATATTTTATAGATTGGTGCACAGTTCCTTTCCTTTTTCTTTTAAAGATCATAAAATAGTGAATATGACAGGAACAAAAAGTTAGGGTTTTGAAACCACTGGGGTGTAACAAACTAATAATGATAAAACCTTGGAAAAGGGCAGTGCACCTGGGCATTTTCAGAGCCTGTATAAATACAGGTTGGTGGAACAGCTAAATAATGTCATTTATTTTATCACTACAAGTGTCCTCCAATGCTGGGCAAAGTGCTGCAATGCCTTCAGCCTCGTGCTCCACGAGGCTGGGAATACAAAGCCTGATCTGGAGCAGTGGAGGTAAAAAAATCTGAAAATAAATTTGAAACATGGTTTTTTTTTAACTTGATGCAAATTCAACACTCTATTTTCCTAACTGAAGTCTGTTCAAAGTTAGAATTGCTCATAGTTATGCACATAATCAACTTGGGCTTTTTGTGTCTGGAGAGACACCTATTCAACACTGCTGCTGGATTGTTGTCCTTTTGGATAAAAATCTTCAGGGAGAAGATAGCCCTTTCTTTGTGCTGAAATATTCTGGTGATAGAGTGGGATTACATTACATTTCTGTAATATTTCACATCCAGCATTTCTCAGCTTCCCAAACTGAACCCGAGAGAAGCTGGGGAGGCTTATTTAAAGTATTTCTGTGAGAGGCAGAAGGAGAAGTAGGAACTGTAAATCCCTATTTCTTATGTTTATATGGAGTAATCTTGCTTGGAAATGCCACATGTTGCCCACAAAAGCAGCTGGGGGTTCATTCCCAGTTCAGGCTCTGGGTTCCTGCTGCCTCTGAGGGGAGTTGGTGTTTCCAGATTATCCATCTCCAGAGCCACAGGAAACTCTCCATGGTTATTTTCAGCATTTCTCTAATTCTCACAGGACACAGATCTGTGGTGCTGGTGCTGGAGGTGCTGGGGATGAACAGGACAAGGATGAATTTGGGAGAAAACCAAGGGAATTCCCCATTGCCACAGGGTCAGGCTCTGCTGCTGCTGCTGTGCACCTGCCTGGGGCTGGAGGAGTTGATTGAAGATGAGCATTAACAGGACCAAGATGTTGAATTTTGAAGTGATAGTTTTCCCTTGAGTGGTTTTTTTAATGAGAAACATGATACAAGACACAGTGGGTGCCATCAGATGGTAATTAAACAAAATATTCTAATTTTGGTAGATTTTATGGGGTTAATAACTACATTTAAAGTAGTTATTAGTGTGTGTGGGCAGCACTGATGGAAATTAATTTTTTTTTCTAGTGAGGCACATCCTAGTCCTGCAAAGAGACAATTTGACCCTGTCACCTTCCCCATTATGCTCATTAAACAGGAAGTACCTCCTCCTGCAGGTTTGAGGAGTCTTGGGATATAAAAGCTGATAAAACCCTGGTAGATTTTTTTTTTCCCTTCTGTGTAGTATTTTCTGCTTTCATGTTTAGTAAAGTGATTTTGAGGCATCTCCCTTGATTGACATCTCCCATCAGAACCTTGGAATCTTCTCTTATGCAGCATCTCCTCATGTTTTGTGGGCATAGAATTGTGATGCACTTCAGTTGTTATTATTATTTTATTTTCAGTGCTGCACAGCTGACCAGTGAAGCAGTTTCTCTTTGAGTACAGGCTACTCCCTCTCCATTCAGATTGTCCCCACACAGTTGGTTTTATTCCTTCCAGTCATCAATTTCATTTTTCCTTCCTAATTCACGTACCTTTCATGAGCTATTAATATTTTTCATTGAGTAATGATGCATCAGAAATTCTCAGTCCTGTGTCTTTATCTTTAATGTAGCATTATTTAAAGAGGGTTACACTGAATTAATTGGGGGCTGATGTTTCTGAAATTTGATTGACTTTGTAAGTTCAAAGGATTTCTGGTAGATACAGATTTTTTTTTTAATGATAAGCTTTTTCTGCTATGTGTATGCATTTAATAACGCTATGCATTTAGAGAAAATAAAGACAAATTTTACACTCTTTGGTGCCACATGATGGCACTCGTCTTTTTCCTGCTCATCTTAATGAAATTTAGAAAACCACTTGTTTTTCCTTTGAAAAATATTCTGGTGGCAGTCAGGATATTGCATGATGTAAAAACAGGAAAAAAGAACCCCAAACCCAACCATTTCCCTTTGCCCATTATGTGGTTTGTGGGTTTGGTTCTTGTGGTGTTGTTTTGGGTTTATTTTCCTCCTCAGACCAAAGAGAAGCTATTATACCCTTTTAGAGAAATTTTGGTGAAGCCTTTTTTGGTTTTGTTTGGTTGGAGTTTTTGTTTTCATTTGGCTTTAAGGAAATATGATCCTTTTGTGGCTCTTTGGAGTATCTGAAATAATATTGTGCCACCAGGAGCAATTTCATGATGAGAAATCCACCCAGACCCCTTTGCACATTGATCACCATTTAACAAATGCTGTTTGAGGCAGTGCCAGGGATGGGGTGAGGGATGTGGTGCCCAAAACTCAGGTCTGTCAGGGCAAAAAAAAAAAAAAAAAAAAGAGGTGGGGACTGGAAACTGAGCCTGGTTATAGAGGAAGTTCATTATTTTTCTATTTCTTTTTCATGTCACTTTTATTTCTCATTTCTGCTGGCATTTCTGATCGCACTGTTTGTTCTTTCTCATTTTGCCTGCTGTATCACAGCTTCACAGTTCTGTGCTCTGAATTTTTAACTCTGGTGGAAAATATGTGTAATGTTTTATTTTCACCATGTTAGGCATTGATTAGCCGTGCCTCTGAGAACATGTAAGCTCCAGGTGTGCTGATTTGTATTTTAAGAATAGTGTTTATTCTTTTTTATAAAGAGATTTATATCTGAGATGAAAAATGTTTTAATTACTGCTGGGCTATGTAAGTGAAATAGGTACCAGCCCTGTCCTTTGAAACTTAATACAGTTTATTTAAAATAGGTAACCAAATTCAGCAAAAACTTTATCCTACACCAATACTGAGTTTGAACTAAGATGAACTTGTGGCAGTCAAAGAGCTGATCAAAGAGAATGCTATCAGGTGGTATTACAGATGCTGTAATCAGGAGGAAAATGGTAATTTAAATAATTCCATGAAAACTTTGTGTCACTTTTGGTGATTTCCAGTAACATGGCTTTCAAGCACTGCAGTTTTTATCTCATGTGGATGTGTCAGAGATCTGCAGAAACAAACTGATCAACTGCATAAGAAGCCAATTAAAATAAATGTTTTGTTTGATGGGATGTGTTATCAGTAACAGCAGCAAACATCACTGACAGAACACTGGAAGTTCATTAGGAAGATGTTTAACTTCTGTTTCCTCTTCAAACTAAATTAATAATAAATAGTTGCCTTGCTTTGGTTCTCTCTGCAGCTGGGGTGGGTGGGAATGTGCAGTTCTTAAATAACCACCTCAGTGGTCAGCCTTGCAGGATGAACAGCTTGTCCTGCATCCCAGTAATCCCTGGAATTGCACTGAGCTGCTGATTTGACTTCTACAAGAAGGGAATAAAACTTCCAAGGAAGTCATACACAAAATAGAATTATCTCTCTTTCCAATGCCTCAAAGGTCATTGGGGGATGGATCTAAAAGGAAAGCCTCTCTCCTTCTGTTTCTGGACCTCTGGAAATGAAAGGAAAAACTGGACCAGAGTATTCAGGATTTCTTTTACTGTTCCTGCTGCTCATGTTAATTTTGGATCACATCACATGTCAAAGCTCTTGTTAATCCCACTCTAGTGCTTATCTTTCAATGCAAGTTTTATTGTTGCATTTTGCATGTCCTTGAGGAAGCCAGTTTGTGATTTGTGTGGTTCCCCCAGAGGGAGATCTTTGTATTATCTCTTTTAAACAATGTTCATTGTTGGAATTATTAATGTCCATCACTCCTCTGGGGTAAATCCTCTGTCCCTGTTGTTTTGGGGGCTGGGGATTGGCCAAGGTGTCTCTGTGCCATTGCGCCCTGGATATTTGATTGCCAAAAGGCTGAGATATCATTCCAAGATCTCCGTTCCCTGGGGAGAAAGCAAGTGTGAGGTTTGAGGCTGTGTGCTCTGATCCCAGCCACCCACAGCCTCCAAGGCTTGGTTTTAATTGTGATTTTCAACCTGGAGCCCTTGGTTTTCTTGAACCTGAGGGAACCTTTCTGAACAGGGCTTTGATGGAAGAGATCAGCTTGATTTGCTCTGTGGTTTGTGGATTTGTGTTTCCTTAGGGGAGGGAGGGACTGGGCAGGGGAGGGGAGATTTTCTTTGCCTTCTCTTGTTAGTGTGTCCCAATCCTGGGAGAGGAGCAGGAATTGCTGCTGTTGGGCTGGGGAGCTGCCCAGCCTCTCAGGGCACTTTTGGGGTTGTTTTCCTGAAGAACTAGAGCAGCTTGAGGGAAGAGGCTCCAGTCTGGAGGGAAGAGTCTGCTCTGCAAGGATGTGTGGAGGGAGTTTATAGCCCACCCTTGCTGTCACCCTTTTGGCCAGGGGATCTGAGTCCTGGCTGCTGTAAGAAGTTCTTTGCTTTAGTTTGGGTCAAAATCAAGCTTTAGGGGATGAAACAGCCTCCCCAGGTTGTTTTTCAGGGAATTCCTGGAGCAGAGCTGTGGCTGCTGTGCAGGGAGCTAGCTGGGGCTCAGGATGGTTCTGGGCTCCCCTCTGCCCCGTGCTGCTTTGCCCCTGGATTTCTGAGGCACAGCTGCAGGCAGATGTGGTGTGGAATTGGGAGTGGCTTTCTCGATTACATCAGTTGCCATTGCCTCTCTCACTACAGCTTTGCTTCACTTTTCTCTAATTTAATGTAAAGCTTTATTTTTCTTATAACCAAAGTTCCTTTTCCACAATGAGGCAAATCCACACCTGATGTTCTGCTGCTTTTTTTTTTTTTTGTGTGGTTTTTTATTTGTTTGTGGTTTTTTTTTTTCCCTGCAAGCAAATTGAGTCTGGTCTGAGCATTCTGGAGTATTTGTGCTGCAGGAGGGAGCTGCACTAATTGGGTGGGCTTGGCTGGGTGTCAGAGCTCCCAGTGTCACAAGGAAGATGAACACAGAGCAGCTGGGATTGCAACCCGAGCTGGATGCTCTCACTGCCTGCAGAGGAGCTTTAGAAAAGGGTGGGGAAAACTGCCAGGCTGGAGCTTTGTGCTGCTCCTCCGTGAACTTGGTATCGATTGTTGTTCTCCAGAGGGGCACAGAGGAGAGAAGAAGGGAGCCTGAGGTGTTTGTGTCCTCTGCTGAGCTCAGGGGGAGCAGGATGGCTCAGGGATGGGAGGCTGGGGAGAGGCAGCTCCTCAGGGGAGGAGAAAAGTGATGTTCGTGCATCTAGATGTGTAGTTTCTCTATAGTTCTCCCTATTTTCAATTTGCAACAGGTTTAGCTGTAGGTTTTGCTCCTTCAGGCTGTGGAGCAGGAAAAGGAGTGTCTGAAGCACCACCATGCTCTTGGGTTGGTGCTGATCTCAAGAGAAAGCTCTACCTGATGCAGTGGGTTTTGGTTTTTTTTTCTTTTTGAAACAAATAACTGGTCTCCCCCCAAATAATTAAACCAAGGAGTCTGTTCTTTGTGTGTGAGCCTTGGGTGGAATAATTAAGTTGTTTTCGTTCTGAGAGATTGATCTGAATTGATCTGTGCTGGGGGATTGTAAATGCCATTCCCTGGCTGAAAGGGTCTGGTACCATTAGCAGATGTTTGTTTCTCCAGTCAGCTCTTTGGAAAAGGGGAGCTAAAAGAGCCTGTCTGGAATATCCCAGAATAGGGATGAAACAGGGAAAAGAATCCTGTGGGATTTTGTTCTGGGCACAGAAGGGGTGAGATGGGTGGGGTTTGTAATTTATTGCAAGAACTGGAGTAGTTGGATGTTCTAGAGGACACAAGAGCTGGGTTAGAACAGATCTCAGGAGAGCCAAGGAAGAAAGAGAACAGGGATCTGTTATCTGCATTGGCCATGGTCATAGAGTGACTCCTTAAGATGATTTTTTAAAATTATTCTTTCCATAGAGCACCTACCAGCTCCTGTTAAAATAGGAATTCTTAAAATAAAAATCCCTCGTGGGTGGGTATGGTGGATGCTTTCAGCAAAGACCAGAACACACCAAAGGGATCAGCAGACTTTGGGATCTAGAATGGTGCCTAATTCAGAGGGAAACTTCTAAGGGAGAAGTTGCTGTTGGGTTTGTGTGGGTTTTTTTATTTGTTTGTTTAACCTTTCAACTTTTCTTCAGGAAGCCTTAAGGCTCCTTTTCTGTTGGAACCTGTTAGGGAAACTTAAGACTGAATTACATTTGTCCTTTTAATGAGCATTTAAGGGTTTGGGCAATTTCTCTCCCTCCCAGCTCTTGCTGGGAATCCTTCCAAGCTCCTGCCTCTGGGTTTTGTGGTTGTTGGAATTACAATGTATTCATATTTCATGCTGGAGATGTGCTAAACTACACAATGAGTCTGAGAGCAAGGATCAAAATACTCAGTTGGTGGCATGGATAAAATGATGTTTTGCATGATAAATTTTATAACCACAGCAGAAAAGTCTCATTTGCCTTCAGATTTGTGGTGTCTCACTCTATGAAATACCCTAAGCTCATGGCAAGACACTCTGTGGGTGGTAATTTTAATAATTTATTTTTTTGTGCTGATGCTGTGTAGCAGTGTGTGAATCCTAGCCAATATATTCTGTAATGTATATATTTGAAGGGATGTGTTTTTTAAAGCATGCTCTAGATACTCATCAAAAATAGTATTTGGTGTTTTTTTGATCAACAGATGATAAATTCCACCCAAACCAACATTTGTTCACTTTCCCAGGTGGGATGAAATGAGGATAAAAGGTGTTCTTGCCAGAATTGCTGAATTCTTTCCTTGCAGTGACTTGCTGCATGACCTCAGCTGTATTTCATTAGTCACCAAATGATGATTTAACGATGTAATTAATGACAGAGATTAGCATTAACGACCCGAGGCAGTTCCCATGCTCTTGGGGAAGCAGAATCAGCTGCTCCTGCAGTGCTGCAGCCATGGAGCCCCTGGGAGCTGCTCACCTTCACCTTTCCCACCAATATTTAGGTGCACAGGGCTGGGGCTTTGGCTGAGCTGCTCACAAGGACACCACAACCTCTCTTGTCAGGCAGAGCTGTAAATTATCCCTTCCAGCCCAAGGAATGGCCCAAAGGTTGCCTCTCCCAAGATGGATTTGTTTGGGAGCAGCAGACCCGGAGCAGGACAGGTTTCTGCAGCCACAAGATGGCAATCACAGAGCAAACATCCACCCTCTGCAGGCTGCAGCTCCTAAATTAACACCAGGCTCCTTGGGCTGCAGAGACTCCCATAAAATAGAAATGGTGCAGCAGGTAGAGAGAAGTGCTGTGCAATGTGTGTGTGAAGTGTACATGTGCTTGTTGAAATGGCATTTCTTCCCTAAACCCCACAAATGCCCAGTGCACTATGTAAATACCCTGCTCGCTGCCTCAGGCAATTGCTGGGATAACTTTTCCTGGTTTATCTTTATCACTTTAGGGCTGAGGCAAGTGGAAGGCAGCAGTATTATATTAATATATGTATGATGATTCCAGCCTACTGTAGGTGAAATAAAAAAGTATGATGTAATGATAATCATCATACATATATAAAGCTGTTTAATAGCGGCCTTTTTATTTCATCTCTTTTACCAGAAGCTGCACAAATTGTCTGGTTACTTTTATATTTCAGTCCTGAGGGCAAAAAAATAACTGTAAAAATCGGTTTGGAATGTTCCCTGTTAAACTACTTTCACGGGTCAGAGGCATGACATGAAATATTTCTACAGAGAAAATAACAAGTTCTGCAGTACGTCACCGCTACAGGCTCCATTTTCACATCCTGCAAAATAGCTCCTCTCCATTCTCCCCATTTCTCTTGCTGTGTGAATGGATATGGAAGTGTTATCAGAGTTGGCTGCGCCGCTGTGTGCTGATTTTGATGGAACTATTTCAGAAACAACAGTCAGTGTGAGTGTCTCCTGCAGGGATGGGAGCAGGGAGCCCACACAGTGTGAGCACTGCATTCAAACGCCTCTCTCTCCACCTGGCTCTGCCTCTCCTCATCTGCAGAGGTCAGGCACCCCTTGATGGGGCTGCAGCACTGAGGGGAACTTGGGGATGGGCTGCAGAGGGTGATGTCCTCAGGAGCACAGCAAGCTGATCTGGGATGGACAGAATTTTGGGAGAGCTTGGCTGGAAATCCTGCCTGCAGCTGCCAGAGTTCAGCTGTGTGCAGAGTGCCCTGCTGTGCCATTCTTTGGAAGGCTCTGGTCAGGCTCACAGGGTTGTTGCCCCACCAGACATGGGGTTCAGGCTTCCCTTAGTGCCTTCTCCAGTCACTCCCTCCCCAAAAGAGAGGTGAAGTGTGTCTGACACTCAGTGGTCACCCTGGGTCATCTGCAGGAGAAATAGTTGCAAAAGAAGTCTGGGAAAGCACAAAGAAGCACAGGAAGAACAGGTTGTGCTTTCCTTTATGATGCCTTGGGAGAAGATAATGGTATGAGAGAATGATCTGGGTCAGGATTGACTTCCTTGACAGGAATCTCTGGGGTCCTGATACACCTCTGAGTGTTTGGTAGCACAACTTGTTGATCCCTTCTGATCCACTGACATTATTATGACATTACTGGGTTATTGGGTGACTTTTTAATCTCGGGAATAGCCTGAGTTCCCTGTGGTGCTGTTAAACCCCAAACCACCCAGCAGGGTGTGTGGTTTGATGTTGGATGGAGCTGACACAGGGCTGGTGAGGATGTGACCAAGAAGGGACAGTTGGCTGGACTGGGTGTGTTTTGGGCAGCTGCACTTCCCTCAGGATCAGAGCAGGGAGTGAGTGCTCTCTGCTCTCCAGCACCATGTTTGTGATCATCCTCACCCCCTTTTGGGGCTGGGACAACAATTAATTATCCAAATAAACAGCAGCAGGAGGCAGTCCAACTTCTTCCCCTGGTATATCTCCTGGCCTGAACTTGTGCTGCAGTGTAACAGCACAGGAGGCTTTCTAGATCCTTTCCTTTAGCTGTTGTCATGGCATTGTTATTTCTGGGCTGATCAATTTGTGCAAGTTTAAGTTCATGCCAGACTGAAATCAAAAAGAATGACATTTTCTGGTTCTGTGTGGAGCCTGTGTGATATTAGCAGGCTAAATATATGCATGTTTTAATGAATAGCTGGAGAAAAGAATCAATTGCTGTGGTTGCTGGCTTTTTATTCCCCATGTGGGTCTTTTCTTCCTCTGTGCAGCCAGGAACTTGCAGTGCTGTTCCCTTTTCTGGACCCAAATGGATGGAGCCAAGATGTTCTGGTCCAGGTGGGAGTGGAGAGTGGCCAGGAGGAGCCTGGGGTGGAGTAGGGAGGCAGAGGTGGCCTTGTGGCAAGGCAGGTGGTGTAATGGAGAGAATTAGAGGGAGAAATCAGAGCCCAAGAGGTCAGATGAGAGGGTTGGATGGCAAAGCAGCACCTCTGGGCCCAGTGGAAATGTTGGCTCTAACAATAAACTAGTAATGTGTAATAAACTAGGATAATATATAATAAACTTTGGCAGCCCAAGTAAGTGTCAGCTCTAAATATTTTTTTTTATCCTGGTAAAAACATTCTCTAAACTCTGCAAAGCTTAAATATGAATGGTAACAGTGCCAGCATCTCCATTTTGTGTTCTAAAAGTCTCAGGTTTAGTCCTGGAGAACAGGAGTCAAGGCAAAGCAGACATGAAAGCCTCGAAAGAACCAGCTTTCCCTTGGTTGGAGTACAGCAGGTGTGAAAGGATTAGTTTTAAAGAACCAGTCTTTTGTTTCATTTCTTTGATTAAAAGGAATTACAAGAATAAGATATTTCATTAAATCCCCTTGATTTTGTGGGATCCAAACCGTCACCAAGGCAGGGGAAGCGAGAAGCTGAGATTCAAAGCTGAATGCAGAACACTTTATCTCTGCCATAGCTGCTGCCCAGAGCACATCTCAATTCTGTTCTTTTTCAGCACTGGATGGAGTGTGGTGTGTGCTCCCTGATGGAGCTGGCACGATTTCAGGCTGTCCTGGCAGTGTCAAGTCTATCTCAAGCCATCAAGGCACCGTGGCTCGTTACATCCTCATTTTTCTCACCTCCTGCCTCACTCTGCTGGAGGCTTGGAGCAGAGGTTAAAAACATCTTCTGCCCTGGGACTCCTCTGCAGCTGCCCAGGGCCCATTTCATCTCTGACCCTTCCAGGCACCAAAGCCAGGCTGCTTCAGCTGTCACTGCCTTGAAAGGAAGGTGTCCCTCGGTGTGCTGCATCTCTTATTCCTGTTTGCCTTTCTGATCCTGGGGACTTGAAATCCACCCCACCTCCCACTAATTAGGGTTCAGCCAGATGCACACAGAGGGTGGGAGATCTTCTGTAAACAGCAAAACATCAGGATTTTTTTTGGCCATGTGTAATGACATTGATGATTTGAAAACGATCTGCAGCTTTGTGATGCAAATCCATCAACTTAGGTGCTTTCAGGAACTGGGAGAGTTGCTTATTAGCTCTGTTGGGTTGGCTTTTAATGGGCTGTGCTGGGAGCATTCTGTATTTAGGGCTGCTTGCAGTTAGCACTGTTCTGAGTGTGCTTTTTTTTTTTTTTTTTTTTTTGGCAAAAGCCACACTTATTTCTGTAATAAATTCCCTGTTTGAAGTTGATGGGGAGAGAGGCCTGAGGCTCATGCAGTAGAGCAAGCCTAGACATTACAATAAGAATGGCAGTAAATGTAGCCATAAAAGGGATTTTAAATCAGCAGTCACATTTTTCCCCCCTGCCCTGAAAACATTTTAAGTGTTTCCTCAGTATTCTGCCAGAACTGCTGTTTAGGTGCAGTTAAGGACTTTACCTATTCTGCAGCTTGTCCATTTAAAATATAAATATTAAATTTTCTCTGAGAGGTCTGTTGGAGCTCATTGCTTCACCACAAGGACTTTGTTTGCAACAGCAATGAGAGTTATCCAGAGGACCCTTAAAAAGCTTTTTTAAGTAGGAAAATTGGCCCAAATTGGATGCTGCACCTGTTTTTCTGTGTTAGCTTCCTTTCTGCTCTCATTGTCCATCACAGAACCTGGGCTCCTGTGGGGCTCAGCTGAGCACAGCTTCTTGAATTTCATGTGTGTTTTGCTCACTGGAGCCAGTGGGATACAGCTGGGCTTCAGTTCCAGAAACACAAATATGCTTTCAAGTGTTATTTGGTGCCAGGAGCAGAGCTTTAGTCAGAAGCTAAATAAGGTACAAATCTCCACTGAAATAAAATGGGATTAAATATCTGGAAGATCTGGTTTGCTTCCCAAATGTTATACTCTAGGTGATGAGCTCCTAGGTGGACTCCCCTTGGTCTGTGGTCTGGGCCAGACTCTTGAAAAGTGGTTTTTATTTGTATGTAGAGGGAAGCTGAAGAAAAATGAACATTTTTTACAGAAGTCATTGGTTCTTCCATGTGAGAAACTGATATCCTTAAAACCACAAAAGCAACTTTTCAACCACTGTCAAGCTTGCCCTGTGACAATGAATACAAATAAATAGGTGTTGGGGCTTTTTTTCTACTCAGGCTTTGCTGAAATGTAAATTCAGAGCATTCCTGTTGGTTTCTGTGAGGAAAATCCTAACTCTTCAATGGAGTATTTCACCAACAGTGACAAAAAACTTCATGTGACCAAAGCATAACTTTTTCCCTCTGGCAATTTAAATTTCAGTTGTGCTGGGCTGATGAAATGGAGTGTACTGCTGTATTTTAGTGATGGTACAGAGCACATGGGGGCTGTAGGTGATGCTTTGGAGATTAACAGTGCTGTGTGTACAGAAAGGGATGGAAGAGGGATGGAAAGCCAGACCTGATGGCATGAACAGAACTCAGAGCAAATGAAACCTTCAGTGCAGCTCTTGTCAAATGTGAAAAATGGTGACATTTCAGCAGATTCTGTTTCAAAATGTGAGTGATGTTATTTGACAATTACACTCTGGTAACCAGTTGAGTTCTGCTCACCTGAGCCATGCTGGTGCAGAGCCAGACCTTTCCATGGTGTGTGGATCCATCAGGGTCTCCCATCTCCATAGGATTGCCTCCTGTCACCAATGACCTGATTTGAAGCAAGGCTTGATTTAGGATTTGAACTTTTTGCACTAGTTCCTTCTAATTCCTTTCAGCATATACTGTAATTTCAATAAAAATGTGACTTTAGCCTACAATCATAAAGTAAATCCATGTGGTTTTTTTCTTTCCCTGGCTGAGAAGTCAGCTTTGTATTCTTTTTTTCTTCCTTTTAACAAATACAGTTAAATCATCTCATGCCAAGACTGAGGAATATATTTAGATAACATTACCTATTCCTGTACCACCTGAAGGAACCATTCCAGCAGTATCAAGAGAAACATTGTTTTATTTAAAGAGGAAAGGTTGAAGCAGCAAATATCAAATAATCTCCAACACCTATACATCATCTGCTGAACTGATGTGCTCTGCCAGCCAAAGGGGTTGCAAGTGGCAATATTTGGTGGGATCTAGTGGGATCCCCACTGCAGAAAAAGGGATGTGGATGCTTCTGATGGAAAGCAAGAGATTTTAACATTGTGGTTTTTCTTTGTTTGGATCTCTGGCTTGGTGATTTTAGTTCTGTGCCCTTGAACAAGTCCTTTGAACTGGTGGAGCTTGACCAGCTCTCCTGCAAGCTGGGGCTGGGGGTTCATTTTCCTCTTTTGTTGAGGAAATGAGTGTGAGGTTCTGCCTGTGAGTACCCAGGAGCCACCCTGGCTATTTTGGCACCAATAGCAGGTGGCCACCTCAGGGCTTGGGGCAATAACTTTTCAAAAAGGCAGCAGGCAGGCTCAGAAATGAGCTGAACTCAGCCTGGCACTGCAGTGCTGCACATTCCTTGGCACTGAAGCTGATTACAGACATGGCAGTCTAGCAGTGCTCTCTGTTTTTACTGAAATCAGAGCTCCTGGAACCATGGGGATCTCAGCTTTAAATAAAAGGGGGAAGAGAAAGTAATCTAATCTTCATGGCTTTGCTCATGGTTTATAAATGCAGAGCTGGCTGGATTGGATTTGGTGTAGCAATGTGTTCTCTTGTGAAAATGTATTAAACAAAATTTGCTTATCTCTTGCTAACTCTCCTGTGTTGTCATAGCATTGGGATATTTTTTTTAATGTGCATGGGATTAAAGTTATTTTGGGACCCTAAACTGTGAATTCCTTCTTAAAAACTGTCACAAAAACGTAGGCAGCCTTTCTTTCTGTGCTGCCAGCTGAGAAGAGCTGGGTTTTTTGGATAGTTTTGATAATTTCATGGAAAATAGCCTTTCTCTCTTGATAGCATTGTCTGGCTTCTCTCAGGGGTGGAGAAATGGTAGAGCAAGGGTTTGAAATCCCACCAGTTTGACCAGTCAGACTGAGCTTTTCCCCTCATGGGAGATGTGTGCTGGGAAGAAACTCATGGATTGTTTTCCTCTGCATATCTCAAAAGTTAGAGAGTAGTGACACTTCCCTTGTTGGCTTAAATTCCCTAAGGACTTTCCCAACAGAATCAGTTCTTTCTCTCCTCCCAGCAACAGGGAGAAGAAGGGAAAATAGCTCAGGAGCTCTGAGGGATGGAGAATGGAGCTGCTCCAGGAGGGCTCTGGGTCTGTTCCTGCAGGAACCTGGTGGATCAGGGCTGGGCAAGGGATGCCAGCAGGCTGGAAAATGCTGCTGAATTACAGCAGCTCATGGTCCTCTGCACTGTCTCATGAGGTAGTAGTGGAAATTTGTGGGGCCTGAGTGCTCTTGAATTAGGAGAAAACTCAGAACCAGCAAATAGATGTGTGAGAAAACATTCAACAAACCACAAAACAAAAGCAAATGTGCAGCAGCAAGAGCTGCACCTGTGCTGTGTTTTCAGATGGGGAATTGGACACAAATCCTGTGAGGGTGACCTGGGATAAATTTTCCTCTTCTGCACTAACAATTCCCTGTCTCCTTGCTGGGATCAGGCAAGCCAGCACTAGGAATCCTGTCCTGCTGTCCAGGTGCCTTTGGAGCTGCAAAACCTGAGGGATCCCATCCTGTCAGACATCAGTGGCACAGGGACTGCTGAGGATTCTGCTGCTATTGGGCAAAGAATTGTACAGTTTGTATTTCCTTGCAGTGCCTTGCTGGGGGGATCTCAGTGCCTTGATCAGGGCTTTGTCCCCATCGTGGTGCTGAAGTTAGGGAGGATTAGGAAGTGTTAGAAACCTGATTTTACAAGCAAGAGAGACCCAAAGTGACTGAGATTTAACCAGTGGTGCACAGAAAATCCCCTGAGCCATGAAAATGACTCTCCAGTTCTTGATCCCATTTCTCTCCTCTAATCCAAAGACCACGTTTGGGCTGCAAAAACAAATCCAACAATCTGCAAGCACAGAGACCTCATCCCTTTTACTTGTTGAGGTTGCTGCTCAGCCCTAGAGATAAAAGTGGCTGGGAAAATAATTTTCTTGTGTGCAATAGAGGGGCATTTTATCAGTGGAATGAAGGCAGCTTCTTCTTGTGACCACTTGCTCAAAAAAATTGAAAGGGTGACTGGTTTGTGAAATCTGAATGTGAAAAGCTTTTAATTGGGAGTAGAGAGTCACTTACCCTGAATAACCACAAATGCTGGGGAAGGCAGTTAAACTGTTCTTTCAGTCTTTCTCCTCGTGGGTCTGTTTGTTCTCCTGAGGGAGCTGTGGGTGATGCTGGGCAGAGAATTTTTGGGAGAGCAAGTTCTGCAGCAAAAGCTTCTGATGAGCTTGAGAGCACAGTTCCATATTTCCTCCTTGCGTTTCTCCCTCCCTGCACCTTCTAACCAATAAGGATTGCCCAAAGCCACGTTATTATAATTTACATATGTGTTTAATATATTTATTATATCTAGCATATATATATGCACGTGAGCTGTGACAATTTTTTAAAGCAGTTAGTGTCTATTAGTACTGGTGGTCTTAGCTTCCACCCGTCATTGCTCTGCCCCCTGAGCACAACAAATATCAATGTGAAAACCAAAAAATATCCAGCTGGGAATTGTCTGCATGGCTTCACTCATGAGAGGAATTTCTCCTTCAAAATTTGTGAGTTTTAATGCGTCCAATTCTGCTGGGCTAACCATAAAGGAAAGCTTCACAAGAGCTCAATGTTCTGTGTTTGTATTTGTTTGCTTAATAGATTTGTTGTGATGAATGCAGCAATAATTACAAACCAGGCATGGATCTGAGCCTCTCTTAAGGGGCTGTTTTAGTGGTTGCTGCTGTTTTGCTAGGCTTTTATAAAAGGTATCATCACATAATAAAAATTGAGTGTTTCACGAGCTTTTATAACACTGGGAAATGAGTTGGCTGCATTTCACTGAAAGGACTTCCATTAGAGGTCTGGAATAGAAACACAAAATCATTTCAAGGATTTGTATAAGTTAGTAAACTCCTGGAAAGATGAATAATGTCCCCATTTGAAATGAGGATTGCCTAATGCCATGGCTGTTGGGAACCCTCAATTAAATGAGTTTTTGCTTTCTTCTTGCCCTCCTGGGGGCAGAGCCAGCAGGGCTGTGGGATGGAGCTGCACAAGGTCCTGTTTGTTCCCAAACTGCATGTTTTGGCAAAGAGGGGGAATTGATGACCCTTTGAGCCAGGGGAGGTGACTGATAGTGCAGCTCTCTGTATCTCAAAGCCCACACCTTTGTTCTGCTCCAAATTTATAAGCGCTGATGCACAATCCCTCCATGCTGTGCCTGCAATAGTTGATTTTTGCTGTGACTTTGAGGGAACTGCCCAGGCAGAGCTGAGCTCTCTGCACTCCCCTGTGTCACCAGGGCAGGAATGTGGATGGTGAACCACAAGTTGTGCTGTCCTAACCCATCCCAGCAGAGCTCTGAGTGACCACCCAGGTCTCACAGGTAAAACCACTGACGTTTGCCTCCATGGAGAAGGTATAAAACATCTTGAATAGACTTTTCTTCTGTGAGATCAGCCCCTTCACCCTCCCCGTGCTGCTCTGTGGAGCTGTGTGCCTTGGGGGCAGTGCTTTTCATGATTCCTGACTCCAAATCGACTCAAAAAGAAAAAAAAATAATCCTACTTACAAGCTTTTAGCTGACAATTCTTGGTATTAAGAAGATACTCAGAATTTCTTTCTTGCTGCCCTCCCCACATCCCCATCCTTTCATGCTGGTATCAACAGCCCAGACACATCTGATCTTCTGTGAACAATGCTTCTGATGTGATTTCTTTCCTCTTTTAAACTTAATTTCTTTCAGTCCTTATCATCCTGTCTGTTTTTCTCCAGACATTACCGTGTATTGACATGTGGTACACTTTAATAGAGATGATTCATAGGAGGTTAAATGTTTTTGTGATGTTTTACTGGTTGTTGGTTTCTGATCAAGAGTTTGCTTTGACATGAGCCCAGGAAGGGTTTTTATACTCAAATTGAAGGGCAGAAAATAAAGGATGCTTAAATGAGAGTACAGCTCTGAAAATCAGTGCACAGAACTTGTCTTCTGTATTCATAACCTCCAATTGCCCTGGAGGGATTGATTAAAATTCAAAGCATGCTGATATGAAACTGGGGACTGATTTTGTTTGTATTCTATATAAAATATATGTTTATAAACAAATAAAACTCTAAGCATTGCAGTGCAGGTTGGTCTGTGAATCCCCATTCACTCACACTGAACCCAGCAGAGAAAGACTTGCATTGATACAGAATCATAAATCTGGAGGACAAACATGGACCAAGCAGTTTTAAAATTCTGAGTTTCTTCAGAGTTTTTCAGAGCTGTTACAAAACACACAGAGATTATTTTCTGCAGGTGTAATAGATTGTGGCAAGTGGAGCCCTCCTTCTCCTGATAGCTGCAAATGTGCCATGAATTGATGGAGCATGAAAAGCTATCCCCTTTCTGGGAAAAACAGGCTCAGGAGATATGCTGAATAGAAATCCAGACTTTCAGAATTCAATGTTTACCAGCGGTGCTGATAAAGGTTTGTTGCCATCTATCTGTAAGCCCAAGAGCAAGATTTAGCTTGAAACTCTAACATGGTCTTCTGTTGCTTCTCTACACTGAATTCTTCCAAGCGTGCTCAGACATGTTCCAGGGAGAGATTGAATCTGAATCTGCTTTTAAATGGTAGATTGAAAAGGGGAAAAAAAAGTGTTTAAAAGGCCCCATGTGTTGAGCAAACCAGAGAACATAAATAACACTGGTGATGTTCTCTTTCTTGCTGGAGCAAAAGTTGTTTAATAAATCCTGATCACATTCTAAAAGTTGTGATTCCCATCTGGTGAAAATGTGGTTGCAGAGAGCTGACAGTTCAATTCATTTGTATTTGGGTGTCAATACATTCCAGTTTCCCTTTGTTTTTTCCATTTGAAACAATATATTTTAGACTAGTGACATTGCAAGAAAACCTTAATGGAATTCTGCATTTTAAAAATAATTAAAAGGAAGACTAATTTTCTCCCATAAGTTCAAGAGGGATTAACTAACAGAGTTCTGTTTGCTTCTGTTTTTTCCATGTATCTTCCTGAGCAGGTTCAGCCATTCAGGAGAACATGTGGTACTCAAAGTTTTCAGTGCAGGCAAGAAATTCCTACCACACCTCCTATGACAGAGGTGTGTAAAACTCATGTTGTATATACATATTCTTTAAATTGACATTAAAGATGTAGCTGGATTTAAAGCTCTGACTCTGAACAAGAAACTGTAAACTGGGTCACAGTTGTCTGACTGTAGTTCAAATATGTTTACAGCTGGAAAAGTAAAAGGCAAAAGTTTGTGTGGCTCTAGGTGGTGTCCATGTATTTATGGATATTATATTTACCCCACCTTAACTAAAAAGACTGGGAAGGCATTCAATTATTCTGATCCTAATGTGGCATTTGGTTTTGTTTCCTACTTTTTACAAATTCAACTTGGGAGGAACCTTTTCAAGACAGGGTTATGCAGCCCCTTTTTATGATAATTGAGAAATATTGGTGAAAAGCATTTTGTGCCCGAGGGATCTGCTCCTTGCAAGAGGCTGTGCAGATCAAACAAGTTGGTATTAAAAACAGATTTTTGGCTGATAATAGCCACCATCTGGGAGCAGTGATTGCAGATACAAAATTGGATTCACCAGGGGAGGTGGCTGGTGCTGCTTGATCTTGAAATAGCCTTTGATAGAATAGGAAGAAGAGCTGTTTACAGGGGATAGACTTCCACAAATTTCTTGCATGAATCCATTAAAACTCTGTTTATATCCTGGGGCAGTGGGTGATAACTGAGTACTTTCTAATATCATTTCACATTGAAAATGAGGGAGGGAGTTTATATAAAGATGTATTTCCTTTTTTTAATGACATTTCTTTGTTTTTTGTCCTCAAATCCCAGCAGAGGAGGTTAGAACAACTGCCAGATTAATGACACTTAAATAGATCTTTGTAGACAAAATCTGATTTTTTTATTTTTTTTTTTTTTTTTTGACCACTGACTACTTAGAGCTATCAACAGATGCCGAGCAAATCTTTGTGTGACTTATCCTTATTTACTGAGGATGCAGAAAGACTTTGTAAAAGAGGATGAGAGCTGAGGATTTTAGCATTCCTCTGCTGGCACTACCAGCCCTGAAAGCAATACCTTTCTCCCACTGCAGACTGTTAAACTTGCATTGGAATGACAAACCTCATTGCTGGGAAAACTGGGAATACTTTGGATTGCATTTCTTTGGGTGTATTTTTATAACTTGTGGAGTTTCAGCCAAACTTCTGCACAGATAAAACTTTTTCACAGACACAAAGGTAATGAAACCTCCCCTGGGAGAGGCTGAACTGAGCTAGCAAGCAAAAGCATTAAATCCCTTTGTATGCAGAACTTTATTTCATCAAATTACTCAGTGTTTTCCACCCCTGAACTCATGGAAAATGAAATTTTTGGACTTTATGATGTGTTTGATTTCTACACAATTTCCTGGTCCATATTCTGATGATAGTTTAGCTCTTCTAAGGCAAAACTATCTGAACTAACACATCACCAAAACCTTGACTTGGAAGGTGATGATTGTGAGTGAAGTTGTTAGAAATCCAAACTCTTTGGGACTGGAAAAAGGGGCTGGAGGGGTGCATTAAAAAGGAGATCCTATTTAAAGATAATTCTGCTTCGTTAAGCATTCAAAACTGCTGTGCAGGACTTCTGCAGGAGAGCTGTGACTCAGAAATATCAAAGTATTCTCTGCACACCAATGAGGAAAAAAGAATTGATAATCACTCCTTCACCTGCAGATTGGATGATAGCTGTCACCTCACACAGACTGGAGTTTTCTGACAACTCAGGCATCTTCAAGAATGGAGTTTTCTATATAAAGAGATTTATAAAGAACTTGCTATTTCCAGTGAGGGATTTTTGTTGTGATTTCATTCCTTTCTTTCATAGCTATAACTATATATTTGTATATTTCTTTCTTTTCATAACTGTCACAGTATTAAAGGCTAGGAAGGAGAGCCTGCAGCTGACAGGGGATTTGAAATACCTGGATTTGACTTTTGCTGAGCCACAGAGCTCCTGGATTTTCTGAAGCAAATCACCTGGATTAGATCAGACAGATATTGCTGTGGATATTCCCCAGCAGCACCTGGTGTTTAGCCATCCTTCTCCCTGCCTCGGGGGTCTTGGCTCTCCTGTGCAGTGTGTGGGGATGTCACCTGCTTTAGGAGATGGCATCCTCTGCTGCTTTGCTTTTCACAATGGCAAATAAAATCTGCAGATGGGGACAGTGACAAAACAAATGTCCTCTGTGAGGATGTGAGTGAAAATAAGGTTTAACACCCAAACTGATAAAGATATGCTGAAAGCACAGTGATTTAAGAAGGATGATTCTGTTAATTGCATGATCGGTAGCATATTTGCAATGGAGCAGATTTCCCATGCTGCATGGATTTGATGAGAAATCTCTGTAGCTCTTCACCCCATTAACAGCAGCCTTTGCTGAGCTGGTAGCATGATGATCATTTGATGTGTTGTGGGGAAAACAAATCAATCACAGTTTACTATTCATGAGCTGCGCCTTGCGAAGCCCCAGACCATGATACAACATTCTAAAGCCAAATGTGTTGTGATAATAATTCATGTTTTATTGCTTTTTGAGGCTAGCAAGGTGCCCATGTCTCCCTTTGACATAGAAACCTCTGATCTTGTGGAAATGGAGTTGGTTTGTTTGGGGTCCCTGAGCAGATCAAATCTGCCAAGTGCTTGATTGTGGTGCCAAATTCAGATTTCCTGCCAGCTCTGCTGTGCACAGCGAGGCTGAGAGGGGCAGATTTAGGGGGAATGTTGGGGAGGATGTGTCTGGGCTGGGTGCAGCAGCCCTGCATGGTCACAGCAAATTTAGGTGTCACTTTCAGGTGACTCTGGAGCCCTGATTTGCAAAAAGGCAGTGATGTGAAACATATTTGGGGTTTTGTTGGTCATGGTATATCAGGCTGATGAGCAGCTCCTTGCTCAGCAGCATTTATCAACAATTTCCATACTCTTTTGAATAGTAATATACTCTAGTTCTTGGTAAAATTATTTTATGCACTTCTAGTAAGGAGACCACGTAGAATTGAGTTGTGTGGCTGCCTGAAGTTGGGTTTGCAGCTTGTAACTGTGAGAAATATTTGGAATGATAACAGGTGATGTAACAAACACCAGAGGATGGAAGTGAAGGGGGTGTATTTCTGACTTTCCCCTGGCTAAAATGTTTATATGTTTTCCAAAGATTTGATTTTTCTGCTTCCAGGACCAACCTTTAGCTTGAAAACATTGTGACATGGGGTTGTGTTCCTTGGATATTTATAATTTCAAAATCACCATGTAGGTACAGAGTCCAAAGCAGTTTCATCAGTAATTTCTTGTTATAATGCTATTCAAGAGAACCCTTTCTAAAAACATTTGCTAAAAATTTAAATATTGTTTCTTTTTTTCCATGAAAATAAGACTGGTTTAGAAAATGTGAAAAATTTATAATTAAACCCATAAACACAAAACCTTTCCCAATGGTTATTAAGGCTAATACTTGGTAGATATTTACCTGGGAAGGTCACTGTTAAAAGGTTGGAATTTCTGTGCCTTTAGAGAGTACCAATGAAGTGGTGACAAGCTGACAGCTTCCCCAACAGGAACTATATTCAGACAGGAAAATCTAGGCTGGTAAGTAAATAAAACTATGTCCCATCTTCTGCTGAAATACCCTGAAGGTTTTGCACAGGGAGAAGAGGTTTTACCTGAGATAGAGTTATCAATTATTCCATTAAACTTGCAGGAAATTAATATCTTTAAGGCTGCTCCCCTGTGCTGACTTTATTAAGACTAGACAACAAGTTAAGTTGTTATTACAAGGCCTGATGGACACCCAGGTACAGTAATTGCTTAATCCTCATTTCATTAGTGAATTAGGCTAAAAATAGAATGGAAAAGCCTCTGCCTGGTGAGACCTGCAGAGCTGGAGTTTTAATTTTCCACAACAAGACCCCTTAGAAACAAACTGAATATATCAGTGACTGCCTTTCCTTCTAATGTACTGGAAAATGCAATTTCTGACCCTGTTCTCTTTGTCCTTCCTAGCTCTAAATACACAGGATTTATGGGCACCAGAGGATGGAATGGACTGGGGCTGAGCTGTTTTGCTGTGCTGCTAATTAAGGTACATTGGAACTGCCCACAGATGTTCAGCCCTGCATTATTCCCCTTCCTTTGTGAGGAGGTTTCCTGTGGTAACATGATAAACCTCCAGAAGGGCAAAATATTTAGCATTAATTGCTGCTGCAGATCAGCATCTGCAGTCTGATCCAGCTCAGCTCTTGTCATTAGAAATGGTAATAGCCAAGGACTGTGCTTGTCAAAATATCAATGCAAAAAAAGGATCACGTTGTGGAAATGCAGATGTTGTGTGGTTTTAGAGTACTCCTCACTCCAACTTTACATATGAATGAAGGTAAAAAATATCTTGTGATTGCTTTGTGTCTGTGCTTTCTTTTGGAATGAGTTGCCAAAGCCATGAAGCTCCATTTAAAATGAAGTTATTTGCTTCAAATTCTGCTGTGGGTAGGAGTGAAGTGATTGGAATCAGCAGTGTGACTCTTCACAGAGCATTTGTTGTTGCACTGGACAGGTAGTTAGTGCTGTTCTAATTCCCATTATTATGTAAATGCTGGAAATGACAGCTTGAGTAGAATAATGCTTTGTTTTAAAGGCAGTTGGGCAAGTTTAGAAACCTCCTTATTTAAAATTTCCATTTTCTGTGGCTGGTTTAACAAAACCTGTCTATTTCTAAATGTTCTGAGAGGGTGGAGTGACAAGAAAGGGATTTTGGTCATCATTTTTCCTCTGAACCAGCTAAGATAAATAAGCTGAAAGATTTGCAGTCTATGGTTTTGAAATTTCCAGCAATCCTTACTACTGAGTGAGTTGGAAACACCTGGAAAATATTTTATTATTCCTGCTTCTGATTTGCTTGAGGCTAAAGGGATGCAGATGTGCCTAAATAAGGTGAAAGAATGGGAATTTCTTCAAGAGCAGTGATACCAATGTAGAGATTTGTTTTGTGTCTAGGCTGGTCTTTGTAGTTTATGGTCTGCCATTGCAAGGAAATGAAATAACTGATTAATTGTTTTTTGGTACAAATAAATTGGTATAATAGTGTAAGGTCTTTGATTTAAAAATAAATAAATATTTTTCGTAGCTTTCAATACTAAGACAACCAGCAGTGAAAAAGCATCACATAGGAGCTGTCAAGTTGTGATACAAAGATTTCCTAACTCTCACTAGACTCTCAATGTTCCCTCATTGCCATTGAGTAACACCATGAGAACTTTTTCCCCTCCTAAAATTCAAAGCCTGCGCTTTGCCACTCCCCAGAAAATTCCTGTTTAGGGGAAGGGCAGGCTTGTGAGGATGATGTGACCCTATTTCACCAAGAATTTGTTTATTTGAGGAGATGCTGCCAGGGCTTCCCTTGGGGTTCCAGGTTCTGCTCTCTGCCCTGCCCAGCTCCCTGCTTGCCTCAATCTGAGTCTGTACCTTATACAGACACAAAACTCCACCTAAATCTTGTTCTTTTTCTAATATATGGGGGGAAATACCCTCGTGGCTGTTGCCTGGCAACTGGTGAAGCTCAGGTGGAGCCAGGAAGGGTCTGTGTGTGAATATTGCAACCTCCTCTCCCTCCTCCTGCTGCATCCACCCGGGGAGAATCCCTCCTTGGAGAGCTGGGGCTCCTGAAGCTGGGGATTAAAAACCTCTGTGCACGTTCTGGCCCTGTCTGGGACAGAGTGCTCGTTATTTCCGTGCTCTGAAGGAGCAAAGCTCTACTTTCATGCCCCCTTTGGTGCAGAACGGTGGCTCTGTGCAGGGCTGCCCTGTCTGTCTGTGCCAGGGACAGAGGGAGGTTTGGCTTTTCAGATTATCTCCATGTGGAGCACCAACCCCTGCAGCTGGGCCCGCTAAAAATAGCCCTGGAGAGAATTCAGGGAGGAAAAAGTCAAACTGTAGAGAAGGGTTTTATTTATTTTTAAGGGCTGAACTGCTGTTAAGCTCCAGCCCCCTCTCAGTGAGGTGCAGCAGTGAGTGCTCTGTGTAATTCTGCTGATAGCAGGATTACTCCGGGTGCTATCAGCTGGTGATTCCCACCCTGCTGAGTGTCAGAGCAGGAGGGATGGGATATTTACTGAAGTGCAAGAAAAAAATGCCAAGACAATAGAGAAAAATTGCCGTGAGAGGATCGTTGCTGCATCCTTGAGAGTTTAGAGTCAGACCTTTCCCCATTTTGGGGTTCCCTTTGCTGTCTCCTTGTCCCTGTGCACTGAGCAGGTGAGTTCTGCTCCTCTCTCCATCCCCACAGTGTGCAATCAGCAGAAACATCCCCTTGGAAAGCCCTGCTGCTGGGTGGCACAGAGAGAATTTCAGTAATACCTGGTTTTTTTAAACAGGAATGAGCTGGAAGATGAGTAGGTAGAATCTATGCTTTCCCCCAGTCCCCAGTTTTTTCTAGCTGCTGTTAGACAGCTTTTCATTAGCTGTTGGTGATGGGATTCAGGAGGTTCAGCACCCAATAAATTATTTTGTTTGGTAAATGGGAGATTTCAACAGTAACTCTGTGCTCAAGATGTGAGCACTCACAGCCTCTTCTAATGTGATGCATCCAGGACAAATAATTTGGAGGGAAATGGTTTTGCATTTGTGATATTTCTGACTGTGCCAATCCTCCTGCTTTCCTCCTGTGGGAGATCCCCATTCCAGCCCTAATGCTGACTAAAACAAGCTGCAGGCACAGCCCATGCTCTGTAATTCCAGGGAAATGGCTCAGAGTCAGACTACAAACACCATGATTGGGTCTCTCGTGCTAAATCCTCCCTGGATCAATTGCATTGATTTCATTAAACCCCAAGTCTGCCTGTTCAGTACAATATCCATTTGATTATGTGTTTTGTTGCTGCAGCACACACTTGTATATCGAATATTCAGACATTTCCTCCACAGCTAATGCCTATCCTCATCTTCTGTTTGATCCAAATCACTGCAGCATGTGAGTTATAATTGCATGAAACATTCAGGAGGATTGCTTTACCTGAAGATGCCTCACAAGTGCCCAGTGACTCTTTTCCTTTTGTCCTTTGATGAAATAGCAATTTATTTATTTGGGTGTCTGAGGGATTGATTTAGAAGCAGAAAGCAGAGAAGAAAGAGCATACATTTCCCTCTTGACTTTTGAGGAGAATTGGTGTAAATGAGTGAGCTGGGGAGGTCTCTCAGGGTTTGTTGGGCTGTGGAATGCAAAGACAGGGCTGTGCATTGAGCAGAAAGATTTTATGCTCATTATGGCCCAAAGCTGAGCTTTATCCTGCATTTCTCACATAATGAGGTTCTTACTCTTGATTACATTGGGCAGACAGAGGCCAACAGGACTCTTGATTTCAGTGGGAGCAGAACTTGACATATAAATTACATTTTCAGCTCGAAGGACCTAATTCTTGAAGGAGTTGAGAAGCTGAGGTGAGAGCAGAACCATTCATTACAAAGGTCTGTTTCTGTGGAGTCCATTAGCACAGTTGGAAGACAATGATAATGCTATTAAATGAGTAGACTTGAAAAATGCTTGGGAAAATTGTCTTGTTAACAGGAACCAATGAGCTGGTAACCTGAAATTAGACCAGTGGGACTTATTATACTTCAGAGATACTTGGTGCTAGAGGCAGAAGACTCAAGATTTTAAGCGTGGAAAATACATATTTTTA
Organism: Entomyzon cyanotis; assembly: GCA_024500445.1. Lineage (NCBI taxonomy): Eukaryota > Metazoa > Chordata > Aves > Passeriformes > Meliphagidae > Entomyzon > Entomyzon cyanotis. Next base: position 57,206 of record JAKEPQ010000325.1, read on the forward strand.
AATTCCAGGTTCAACTGAGAAAGCACGATTGCATGTGTCTTTTAATAGATCCTAACTTGCAAAAATTATAGCTAGCTCTGTAAGAGGTTTTTGCCAAAATGAAAATAACAATCCTGACCTCAAATATTTTGTAGCCAAGCATAAGGGAGCTTTGATACTGGGTGATGTTTATGAGAGATTATTGCAGGAATTTCCTGGGTTTTTTTTTTAAATTGCTTTTGTCTATCCTTTTAACTGTTGAAAGCTTTGCAGAAATGGTACCTCCATAAATGCTGTTTCCAGGAAGAACCTGCTCTTTGCTGGTGGAATATTCTGTCAGTTGGTTTGTTTAAAAAAAAATAAATTCACAGCTACATAAGATCTAGAAGTTGTCACTAATCTATTGCACATTAGGGCAATTTAGTGCTTCAGAATGGCACAGAAATCCTGAGATATACTGGTTTTATATAAATGTTTCATGAAGAGAAAACCTAATAAATCTGATTTAGCTGAAACTTATAGTTTTTTATGAACTGCATTTCATAAATGAGTGAATGTGGTCTGGGACAACTGGGGAAAAAGCCAGCAAACCAGCAATAAATAAATTATCATTGTACCATTTGTAGGGCTGGGCATGTTTAGCACTATGTTTCAGAACTGGTTTTCTGGGCAAAAATAAACAATTCTCTTAATCACAGAGAATGTTTGATGTTAAATGAAAATTTCAAAGAAAAGGGACAGATAATCTGCATGGTTATAGTGATACTGTTATGACATGCTTGAATAATGAGCATGTGATGCCATATGCTTCTAGCTAATCAATATTAGCTTAATTGCCTTAATGAGACTTGATCTCATTGGCTTAATGAGACTTGATCTTAAATAGATAAGACCTCAACGTAATTTAACAGTATTTTAATAACTGCACCATGAGAAACAATATTTTAATGATTTAAATAGGATTTATTTAGATTTCAAGATGATTTAAATTTAGTTTTCAATAAATTCAGATTTATTTCGATTTAAATATGATTTATTTAGAAGAGAAGTTGTAAACTGTGCTGTTTCAGGCACAGTAAAAAGCAGACAAGGAGTGCAAGATTTCAGGGTGGGTGTTTTACATTCAGCTCTGCCCTGGCTGCTCAGCTGAGCCACAAAAGCAATTCTTGCACCACCTTGGCACACATTGCACTCACAGCTTTGGCACAATGAGCTATTTTGGGGCTGGTGGGAAGTTTTGCCCCCTGGAAGGAAGCAGGAATGTAATTTCTTCTCCCAGAGTTGCCTCACACCCCACTGCTCCAGGAATTACTCGTGTTTTTCCCAAATCTCACCAGATAAAGCTGTAACTCAGTTCCCAGAGCAGTGTCAGACTTTCATTTAATAACGCATGCAGCAAGTCTGTAATTTAATTGATGTACCTGTGGAGGTTGTTAAGCAAGATAAACCCCCCCACATATTAAAATCATAATAGAATTTATGCAAATCCCATTTCCCACCTGAAACAGTGGGCATTATTTGCCAAAACACTTTTTCTTTCCTTGACACATCTCCGTGCTGCTGCTGCTTTTCGTTTTGTTGTTCTAAACCAAAGTGGGAATCAAAAATTATTTCAAACTGATTTGGTGTTTAACTTTTCATGTTAAAAACCCACAACAACAACAAGCAGCCCTGATGGTATGAGAACAGCAATTCTCAAAGCAGCAGCCTGAGCCTCTACCTGAATTTCCAAACTTTAAATCTGATCTGTGCACTCTGGTCAAGTTCTGGTTTAAAATTTTATGTCTTTATTATATTAATAAAAGAATAATGAAGCTCTGGCTGGGGAAATCCTATATGGCTTTATCCCAGAATTTGCATCCTTCCATCCTTCCCTTCTCTTTGTTTATGCACATTTAAAAATATTTGGGTTTTTTTTTCCTTTTTAGGGAGAGGGGAGAAAAACCTCTTTCTCTGAAGTTGTTTCCCTGGACGTTTTGATAGGAATGACTTTTCAATTACCTTTTTTTCCCTACCAAAATGAAAATTCAGATAGTGACCCCAAGTGCTGTGTCAAGCTGAGATCCTTCTCCCAAGGTCCCAGATCCTGGTAGTTTCTGGGAAGAAATATTTGCTGTTTTTTATAACGAGGGAATGCATGGAAGTGCTTTGTTTTCTGTTTCCTTGCTGTGTCCTGTAGTTCTGCTCTGTGGTTATCAGTCATGGCTTGTGTGAAGGCAATTTCTCACATTTGATTTGTGAGCTGTGGGCTCCTTAATCATGGCTAATGTCAGATATTCCCTTTTGTAGCATGAGCTCTAAAATAATAAGAATATTTTTGCTCTGGATATTATCTAATTCATTTTTTTCTCTGTGGCCAGGATGTTGTGGGAGCTTGCTTTGGGTTTTGCTTTACAGTTCTGCACTAAATTGGCTGAGGTATTTATCTTTTTTTTTTTTCCCTGCATTTATAATCTTCCAGTCTTTGACAACTCCTCTGTTATATTTACCAAACTTTGAAGAGCTCAGTTTCCTGTGAAGGTAGAGGAGTTAAGTTAATCTTTGCTGTACTTTGTATTTCCAGCAGTTTCTAACTGGGAAATGCCCTCTGGAGTGCAGCTCTGCCTGCTTTGTTCTTGAAAAACTGGAACTGCTTTAGGGATTCTGTAAGCTTCTGTTTTAATTCCTGGATTTTCATTGTAAGTGAGGGATAACCAAAACAAAAAACAGGTCAAGCTTTGGGGAAATTCAAACCTAGAATTGTGAAGACAATTCTGTTTTGCTCTGTGCATAGTTCCTGCTGATGTGCCCAGGATTTCTGCCCATGTGAAGAGTGGGGTGGAATTGAAACTTGGAAGTTTTTGAGGTTTTCCTCTATTTCCATAGAGCATTTCTGGTGCTCAGCCCACCTTAGAGAAAGCCTGAAATGTCAAGGGTTTATTTTAATTTTTTTTTTTGATCACATTTTAAAAGGTGACCCATTGTGAATGCTTTTGTCTGTTGGGCTGGGAAGGACAGATAATGGACTTTTGATAACAAAATATCAGAAAGTAGAAGAGATGTCATTATTGCAGGAGTTGGAAAGTTAACATATTTATTAAAGTTCTGACAACTGTGACAGTCATCCTCGCCTGGAAATGTCAGTGCATTCTAAACTTCCAGAGCTTCCTCCTTGTTTCTCAGACTCTTGTCAATCACTGCAATTATCTCATAAATCAAAAGTCACAACATAAACTTTCTTTACTTCCCTGCTGCATCCTTTTTAAGCTCAACATATGATGGAAGCTGTGACTTGTTTTTCTGGAATATTTGACAGCTGCCTGCTATTAATAGGATTTTTTTGGGTAGCTCTATCTGCACTCTGCTCTGAATATTCAGCCACAGCAGGGGAACCCTGGCTTGGGTTTATTGCTCTCCTTGCACCTGGATTTGAATGAAATATTGCAAACAGGACTGTGCAAAGTCTTACATAACTGACCCAAAGTGGGAGATGTAAAAAGAGAAAAATATGCATGAAGGGGAGGAGTTAGATGATGAAAGCTTAGAGAAGGGGAGAAATGTTTAATGTAAAGACAAGCAAGTTGCCTTTTGGTAAAACGTTGGACATGACAGAATTGGAATCATTTATCTCAGTGCATTCTGGGTACCTCAGTCTGTTTTAAAGATAAATCCTTTGTGCATCATGTTCTGGTTGCATTTTGCTACTCCATGTGCAAAATGCCAGACCAGAGATCTGGGTTTTTTGACAGCTTTTGCAGCAGCATGTTCCAAAATAAATCCTTTGCAGCTGAGTTGAGATGGTAAAGACAAAACATGCTGAGGATTTCCCAGCAGCTTCCAGCTGTGGCAAGAGTTCCAAGTTCTCCATCAGAGTGTGTTCCTACTGAAAGGACAAGTTTGGGTTTTTCTTTCTTTCTTTACTCCCCCCTCACTTTTAAACTGCCTTTTCTACCTGTGGTGAATAATGCATCTAGACATCTGAAATAAATGGGTTACAACAGCTGAGTTTTTAAATTCCTCATGGTGCATGACTGAAGTCAGTGGGGACTCAGCTATTTATCTCCATGAGTGCAAGATCAAACCCTCAAGGAGGCTCTTGCTGCTGAAACAATTCCATGTGTTGTAGCTGTCTTTCAAAAATGCATATTTATATATATACATAGAGAGAGACTTAGTTGTGCCTTTAATGGCTTTTCTGTTGTTTAATACAATCTTGATGTGTTTGCACCAATAGCTCTCAGATTTAATTCTTTGCAGTTCCTCGTTTATGATTTCTAAGCTTTAAAACAAACATAAACATTCAGGACAGTAATTAACAAGTCATTAAGTTACTGTTTCATTTTAGTGTTTGTTTAGGAATGAAAGGTTTTATGCTTCTCATAAATTGGTTTCCCAGGAAATGAGTCCTTCATTGCTATTCTGGCAAAATCCAACTGGCAGGGATGTCTTGAATTGGCACTGCATCCCTCTGTTCAGAGCTCTAGCTATATTTGTCTCCAAAAAGGAAATGATAATCAGACTTGTTACAAATCACCTGAATAAAGGCTCCACAGACAAATCCTGTCACTGCTTGGGTCTCTCAGGATCTCAGTGGTGTGGAGCTCTTTAGAGCAATTTCCTGCTTTGTTTCGTGTAAAGTTGGTTTCATTCTGCCTGTGAGCAAATAATGAAGTGGTGGGGATATTATTTGTTTGTGTTTGGTTGTTTTTCTTTTTTAAATTTCAAACTTATGCATCTTGTAATCTTAAATGTATGGAATAAAGACTAATTGTCATGTAACAGTCGAAGTGATTAATCATTTGATTAGGTGTACAACTTGATTAAGGAAAGATGATTCTTTTCGTTGTGAACTTGGATTATAAAAAGACTGAAATGTCTTTTCCAAAAATAGGTAGCCTGAATAGCTGATGTGGTGGTGTTTTGTTGGTTTTCCCCTTTTACAGGAATTGAATTATTTTTTGGGCAGTGTTCTGGATGAGTCTTTTCCTGTTAGGAGCAAAATCTATCCCAATATCTCAGATTTCTAGTTATTAAGTCATTCAACATATTATTGTGGGTGACATGGATGCTTCCCTTGCTTCTTACATTATGGCAACCTTTCAACTCCTGGTTTTATTGTTTTGAATTTTCCATGTATCTTTTAGGGTTGAAGCATAATATATCACAAAATAACTTTATGTGGACAATAAATATCTATTAAAATGCAGATCACTAAAATATTGAGCATATTGCATCTAAAATAAATAAAATAACTATTGTAACCAAAATAAATAACACAGTTCAATAGGGAACTATTATTTTGCCAGAATCATGTACTTTTTGAAGTGTGGTTTTCAGTTTACTGTCTCTGTCAATGTACCCAGCAGCCAGAGTTGCTAGTTTGTCATTCACCTGCGAAATAAAAAAGAGTTTTTCACGTCCAGTCAGTGTCAACTAACTTAAATCTTTTACTGAAGACCTCTTGCTCCAAACCACTCTTTTAATACAAGTTTAGTTAGTACTAATCTAGAAAATGATGGGTGGAGGCTTTGACTTACTAATGACAAAATTAAGCAATTTCTACATCAAGTGAAAGACTGAGCTTTGCTGGTGTGATCTTCAAGCTTTGAGGAGAAATAACTGAAGTGACTCAGACCAAGTTACAGGAAAGTGGATTTTCCCACAGCCATCCCCATCCTCACAGCTCCTTCTGTCCTTGCAGAGGCAAATCTGTAGTTGATGGAAATAATTTCTTAGGGTGGCATTTATTATTTATCCTTTTTGCTTGATAATCAGCTATTGACACACATGACAGCAGCGTGCAAAACCAACTCAGTCAACTTTGTATTGTTTGATTGGAAATTTCTGGCTTTTTTATTGAAGTTCTAAACCAGAGCAGTAATATCAGTGACTTCTGAAAAATCTAGGTTTGCTTTATCAGAGTCTCCTTGCTATCCTAAAGGCCCTGCCTTGCTTGTTTTTCTTTTATTCTGTGTACAAACCTGAGCAGCTCTGTGCTCCTGATGAACCATCTGGACACTGGGAAGTTTGGAGAATCTGGAAGCCTTGGAAAAATTAATTGTCTGTAATAGATCATCCTGCTAAACTTTATGCCACTGTGCCACTGATTAAGGACCCTTTGAGTCAGGTTGTTCCTGTGTAATCCTGGATTATTTACACCTAAAATAACAAACTGGTGTTTTATGAGGCTCAGGTGGTTCCCAGGAAGTGGCATCACCTGACTCACCAGAAATGTGGGTTTATTGATGAGCCAGATGGGACACAGAGATTCTCAAATGCTTCCAACATAAAGACTTAAATCTGTCTTTCATGTTTTCTCTCATCTTCTCTTATGGAGGGAGTTTTTAATTCTTTGCTTTCTGTGTGCAGCTGAATGAACTGCAGTCAGATTTCCTATTTACAGAATATTGAACAATCCTGTTCACACTCAGGCTCTTCTAAACCAATACACTTTTTTTTTTTCTGAATTTTTTTTTCCTCTGTAAGTTAAACAAAAAGTTAAGTGCTTTGAGAGGATGATTCAACAGACCATTTTGGTAAATGACTCTGACCTTGTAATTTACTTTAAAATCAGGTTTTACATCCAGACCGTGTTCTTGTTCCATTTCACTGAGGATGTTCTCAATTTGCAGTCTGTGCATATGTTTGTTTTAAGATTTTCCAGCAATTTGAAAGCTGTATGTAAATAGCTGCCTGTGGAGGAAAAAGATTAAAAAAAAAAAATTTAAAAAAAGGCAGTGAATACTTTTGGTCAGGTGGATCTTTGCCATAGATGTATATTGGAATAGCAGTGACAGTTGTGTGATTCTTTCCCACAATTTTTTAAAATTTGATTTTATTATTTTTATTCCTAAATCAGAATTACTGCTGTAGAGGAAGACAAAATGTGTCTGCCTTTTAATTTCTGCAAAGTGACCACACTCTGAAGGCTGTGAGCTTCTTTTCTTTATAAAGAGCTGCCATGTAATTCTAAATTTACTAATTGTATTTTGGCTGGAGGCAGGCTGACACAATTCCAGAACACACCATTTCCATAACTGCACAAACAATTTGTTTTTCTAGCCCATTTCCAGTGGGATTTACCATCCCATCCATCACCTGTCAACGTGGCAGTGGCAGCATTAAGTGAAGAACAACAAAGGGGTAAAAGTTTTAGGCTTTCCAGAATTTCCCAGTGTTACATCTTTTCTTTTTGTCTTTTTTTTTTCCTTTGTGTGTGTGTTTGTGTTTTGTTTTCATTTTTATTTTCCTCTTGGACTTACCACAAACATTAGATCATTTTGTGCTGAAGGGTTTGCTCATTCCTCTGGGCTCTGCTCTCTCCTGGTGTTAGCCAAACACATTTTATTTATTTTCCTCCGACTTGGAGAAGTACTTTCTGTGCTATTCAATAGTTGTCTAATACAGTAGGGGCTGATTGATGGAGGAGGAGCTGCCGATGAGATCCTAGTCCTAAAGACTGTCTTTGGTGATTTAAAGGGCACTTAAAACTTGGAACAAGTCTTAAATATGTGTTCTGGGGCCTTATGCAATTGATAAGAACAAGCAGTGGTGCTTGGCAAAGATGTAACATTATTAAACTTTGGCATTTATGGGATTTTTTTTTTTTTTTCAGTCCATATCTGCCCAACATCTTTGCATCCCAAAATTTGGATTTCGCAGTAAAATGGATTTGCATACAAACCAAAAGCACGTGATATAGCTGTTCTTTTTTTCCTTTTTTCCCTGTAATTACTACTACTGCTGTATGAAAATATTCGGTCTGTAAATCAACTGGTGCTGGAATGGCCATAGCTCCCAATCTCTGCAGCCTTTGTAACAGTCCCAAAATAAAAGAAATGCATGTAAAATTAATGAAATTCTTTGAACAACAGCACAATGCATTTTTAACCTAAAACATTTGAAATCATGACTTGGCATCTATGTGTAGTTGATGCCATAAGAAGCATTGTAACTTTGTCAACACTTTTTTCCCTGGAATTTATATCTTTAAAATATTCCTTTTGAGATAGTTTTTTGTTGTTAATGTAGTCTTTATTATGCTGGCTTTTTTAATGAATTATTTCACCTTAAAATCTGCACTGTAGATGAACACTGTACACACAGCAAGCGTAAAGATAATTAATTCCCTGTTTGTGAAGCACAGAGCTGAGCAGGATTCTGGTGAATCACCACGTGCAGAGCAGTCAGCAAGGTGTGATTTCCACAGGTGTTTTTCACCTTTTCCCTGTTCTCAGCTGATCAGAGCAGAGCCAGGAGGGTTTGAGAGGCTCAGGAATGACCCCCAAAGCTGCCCTTATCCCCTGCTGCTGGCAGCCCTGGCAGTGGGGAGGAGAAATTACACTTCCTGGAGGAAAATTTACATTTCCTAAAGAGCTTTTTGGCTCAGGAGCTTAAAGCAGAGACTCTCAGACTCCTCAGAAGGCACAGGAGTGCTGGTGGTGCTGCCACTGGCAGGCAAAGTGACAAATGTGTCACAGTGACTCTCGTCTGGGTTTACAGGACTTGCCCTCTGCCCTGTCTGCATTTTCATTAATGTGTAAAACTGACTGGAATGCTAAAGAGAGGAGAAGTCCTCATTTGAATGAGCAAGTGTCCGTTTTAATTCACCCTTTATTTTGTTTGGAAAGCACTCGTTGCAATTAGGGATGCTCCAACCAGCTAAATTAAATCAGCTGGCTGGAACTTTGGAGGCAATTACCACTGCTGTTCATTAGTTTTCAAACTCCCTTCATCAATTTCTTAAAATAGAATTTATCTATTTATTTTTGTGAGGGGCACTGATTTCTTCAACGAGTAAACTTATTGTGGAAGCCTTTTGTATAAACAGTTTAATATTTAAAGCTCTGTGGATGCTTTTCATGTTGCTTGCTGACCACTTCAGTTAAAATGAATGAGAATTTCTTCCCGAGCCTAAAAATCCAAAGTGTCTTTTTGTATCCAGTTTTTGGTAACATTTTGTTCTACAGCTAAATTATAATTTGAGTTCCTATTATAATTGGCATTCTCTGATTTTTAAGAAAGTTGAACCATTAGAAATGCTCCAACAGCTTAGAAGATTATGCAGTGCATAAGCCAGCTGGCAAACACTAAAAATGGAATATCTGTTGTGATGGTCTTGGAAACAGCAGAGTCCCTCTCTTGTATTTGGGTGCATTTTTAGGATTCTGCTTCCTCCACAATAAAGTGCACAAGTCATTTTGATTGAAACATTTTTCAAAAATTTGGAAATATTTTTATTTTTCCATCTCGGCGTTTGGAATATTTGAGATGTGGAAAACTTTCAGCAATTGGGCTGCATTGGTTTTTTGGTTTTTTTCTTTTTCCTGAAGGTACCTCTGCCTGTCCTACACTGAGCTCCCTGCTGTGCTGTTGTCTGCTCAGGTTTTTCCTGTTGGACTAACCTGGCAGAGGCAGCGTGAAAGAGGTTCAGTTGAATTTGTGAATGAAAGGATATTTCACATCACAACCCCCAGCCAAGCTAGGTTACCCTGTTCAGCTCAATGCAGGCTCTTGGCAGGTGCATTTTGCTCACTGCTTCTTGCTGTTCAGGCTTTGCTCATGGCCTCAGCTCCTCATTCACAAAATAATTCCTCTGAACTCAGAGCCATTGCTAGTCCTGAGTGTTCCCCCATTGTGTGGAGAGAGAAATTCTGACTTCAACCCGCCGCAAGAATAAAACCTTTGCTTATTTACGCGGCAGTGTTGACTGTGTATTTATTGGATCCACTTGAATTCCTCTGTAACTCCTATGTGTGAGTCTGGTTATTTGTCAGTTGTGATCCAGGCAGGTCAGGAGCTGCTTTTGTCTCACAGTCATGCACGATCAATAATGGAGCGAGCAGCTCCTGACAAATATTAAATGAGTTTTGGCATCTTTCTGCTGGCAAATTGCTTGTGAACAGATGGCAAAACTTTAAGATTTAGTCAAACATCAAAGTTTTTCCTATTACACCACCTGAAACAATCAGATCTGAAGCTGGTTGAGTAAGTGTAAATTTACTGCCAATGTGTGGTGGAATAATTTATGCTCTTCAGTCTTGTAGGTGACTTGAATGCATAAATAGCAACTTCTCAGCAAAGGAAGATTTTAGGAGAGTGAGAGTTCTGTATCAGTGTGGCTGCTGTGTTGGTTAGCTCAACCTGTGGTTTCATGAACTTTGGGTCCTATTTAAGTCTGATCTAACTCCCACTGAATTCAAAAGTTGTTATTTTTAAAGGAAAACACGTTTATTTGTGTTCTCTAGTGTGTTTACTCTCTGTGATGACACATCCCAAATCTGAGGTGCATTTCACAGGCTGAGTGTGATGGAGGAGTGAAGCTCCCTGTGCCCTGCAAGTCCTGTCATGAACTGAGATCTATTTTTTTAGTGGCAAAATTTTTGTTCAAATGAAGCACACATCAAGTAGGTACAATAATTTATATATATTTAGATAGAAATGTTTTATGAATGGAATAAAAATGACAAAATTTTTTATGTGAAGTTAAACATTTTACCCTGGTTCTTCTGTAAATAACAGCATTTTAACCTTTTTCTTTATCAGTGTATTTCTAGGGCATCACTTCAGACCTTCATTTCCTCCCTCACAGTGCAAATGGTGCTCAGGGACACAAAGGATGCAGATGGAGATCCACTGCTATGGGATATTTTGATGAGAATTTTTGCTGTTTTGATGAGAATTTTTGAATGAGAAGAGAAACAGTTCAGGTTGAGAAGCAAACAAAACCTTGGCAGGGCTGGTGTGTTGCATGACAGCATTCCAAGGTGTTGTGGGGGAATTGGCAGCAGGACCTGGGTTCTCTCTGAGCTCTTTCACTCACAGCTTTGCCCAAGACAATGTTCAGAAAAAAACTCTTCAGTGAGATGATTTTAATTGCTAACTATCTCCTTGTGTTTTTTGGTGCGTGGGATTTTTGTTTGCGCTTTCTTTTTTTGTTTAATTAGTCAAGAGAGCAGGAAACTTGCAAGAAATACATTATTGTATAGTCAAGAGCAGAACTGAATTTAAAACCAACCAGCTCTTTGTACATTTTTGCATTAACGTGGGGTTTTATCCAGGATCATTGTCTCCACTGCTGATTTATCACTAGTATGGAGTAATTGCAAACTAAAAGTAGTCACTGAGGTAAAAGTAATGCACGTGGCAGGTGGATTTAGATGAGATCAGACTTCAATCTAGAGGCTGCCTTGGTAAACTCAGACACTGCTTCAGTGCTGAGGGGAAAACCAAGGTGGAGATGTCGAGGGAGAATTGCACAAAGCAACTAATGATGTGCATTTCCATTCCCTCCTGTTCTTCTGGGGACTTTGAAGAATCTCAGTCTTTTAAAATTCCAAGATACATCTCTGACTGTGCATGATAAATTTGTGATTATCTAATCCAATTTATATGGTAAGAGGGTAATTTCTTTATCCTCTGCATTACAATTTGTGTCCATGATTTGGTAGTTCCCTGTGGAGGACAGGTTCTTTTATAGGGTGCTTAAATCTGATTCTAATTTAACATAAAAATCTAAAAGAATGGGGAAGCTTATAAAATAATGCTTGATCACTGGCAATAACCACATGGGTTGTTTTTAAGGGAATTGTAAATCAATTGTTTTCTGTAACACCACAATGTAATGAATATATGATAATGAAGTAATGATAAATTTTAATTTATCAAGCCTTGATGGTCATTCCAGGTGAGCTGCACTGTGCACAGGAGGGTTGTGAGAGAGAGGGGAGTTGTGTGTTCTGCACCACTCAGGAACAGACCTGTGATCTGTTTTCTCAAGAAAAATTACAAAATAAGGACAGGGAGTTGGGAGGCTGAGGAAACACAAACATGTCCTGAGTGTTTCATCATTCATCCTCTTGGATCATCTGAAGGTGGGGAATGTGGGTTTGGAGAGAGAAAGAGGCAATAAGGAGGAACAACATGAGGTGAATGTGGATTGTACAGGATTTATGTAGAGGTTCTGTACAATAGGATAGAAAATCTTCAGGGAATAAAGGGATAATGCTGCTCTGTCCTTCTGAGAACTCCAGAGGTGATAAACATGGTCATAACCAGCTCCATGCACCTGGTGGATCTTGTGTGCAGGGAGTTTATGTGGGTTTTAAAAATAATTACATAAAACAAATGAAGCCACAGAGCAAAAATGGAGAAAATAACTCTATTCAGTTTTTAACACAATTTCAGAGCCCACACTGAAAACTGCAGTCATTTCCTGAAACTCCCCATCTGGCTCTTAAACACCACAAGGGCTTTCAGAGTGGGCACTGCTCTTCCTGCTGGGATTCTGACTTATGGAGGAAGAAAGAGCTATTCTAGCATTTAATTTTTTTGGGCAGGGTTATGCTTTCAAGTGTTTAAAAGCTCTTCTGAAAGAGTGGTGGAGTAGGAAGGCAACTGGAGTTTAATCATGTTGCAGATGTCTCTGTACCTATAACCAGAACATTTCCCTGTCCTGCTGTAGCTCCTCATGCTGTTTGACTCTTCAGCTGGGTGCAGCTGGTTATTTATGTTATTATAATGCTTAGTTATTTCTTTCTCAAAATACCCTCAGTGTAGTGGCAGAGTGAGTTTGCTCCTCTGTAACCTAAACATGCTCTGCACACACTTTTCTGCTGCCTCCTCTTTCTAGGTGTGTCCCAAACGGGAATGAGAAATGGGAAGTTCTTCATAAGTTTTGATGTTTTCCAAGAAGTCTCTTTAAATTTCTTTTTAAATCTATTTTTACCTTACACCCTCCCCCAGTATGTTCTATAGGCAGTCTAGTGGTCTTTGGGATTAGGGAAGAATCATGTAATATTCAAAGCATGCTATCACTTCCATTTGTTTCAGGGTGCCAAGAAGCACTAAAAAGCCCCCAAAATGGCCCTTTAAGCACCTTTAGTATTTATTGAAGGAAATGTAATGACACCCTGAAGGACATAATAGATTAGGTTTTAATAGCTTTTTTTTTTCTTTTTTCCCTAGCATTTGTGGATCTAAATGTTTCCACCATTGGGGATTCCTTACAGCTCTTCTTAAGCATCTTCATATTTTATTTAGGTCACATTGCTCAGCCTTCCTGTATTTTTGTCTGTTGATGTCATTGCAGACTCTGCTGTTATTTGTCTGAATATCTGAGCAAGAACTAAATGCTTAGGAAGAGTCCAGACAGAGTACTGTGCTCCATTCAATCCCATCACAACTGGAAAAACAAGTGTATGTGATATTCCTGTCAAATCCATGCAGCTGTAGTTTCATTCATGCTGTGAGTGCTCAAGGAGGCACTTCTGGGCTCATTTTGCCCCATCCCTTGTGCAAGCAGAGGCTTTTCCTTGGGGAGCCAGGTGAAATATATATATTTTTGATGATGTTTTTGAAATACATATTTTAGTTTGGTTCCCAGATCTAACTCGTGTGTCGTAAATGCTTCTTCAGATATGAGAGTTTGGAGCAAGACTGAACAGTCTGGGGAGGGGTAACAGGAAAAAGGCTGTGATTAAAGGTAAAGGCTGCTTCCAAATTCAAATTTGTTCATGCAGTTTAAGGTGTTTGACTTTCAAAATCCTTGCCTTGAAACCAGAGGAGCTGCAAAGGGTCAGGTCTGTCCTGTAGCTACACTGGTGCTTGATTAAGGAGTAGAATGAAAAATATTTAAGTGAGAAAAAAAAGAAAAAAGGAGCCAAGTGTTCTTTGTAAAGAGCTCTAAATGCATTCCTTGATCATTGACACTGGACATGAATTCTTCCTTCCCCCAAATTTTTTGCTGTGGTAACAAAATTTTCAATGCACACATATACTGACTTGAAATCTAATCTATTCTTTGTAAAACAACACTGAAAATTCTTACTGCTTACAATAGAAAACCAGACTTTGAATTATACCTGAACGCTTACATTTCCCTGTGCATCGATATATTTTAACTTCCCTTGTTGTACAATCTACTTTATAAATTAATTGCCTTATTAAAGCGTGCAGATTTATATGGGTTTATTGTCTTGTTGTACCTGGCTTTGCTCATAAACCACAGCAAGCACTCAGATTTACAGGTGCTGTGGACAACTCATCAAGTACAAATGCAGATGTGTTTTTGTGGGACCTGTTAGGGTGGAAGCAGGGAAATAGTTCATTTGAATACATTGCTGCAGTGCCACCAAATTCATGCTGTGGTTGTGGGATTTTTTTTTTGCTGCTTATGTCTCTTTTTTTCCTTCTTCTTTCTGTGCTCCATGTGACCTCTGGCTGTTTAGGATGAGCTAGAAATGCAAAAGCACATACATTAGATGATGATTACAGAAAATACTTTGGCAATCTATTGTCCTGAAGCCATCAAAAATCCCAGCAAACCAGAACACTTACTGGTCTGGGAGATTTATTTGCTAGGAACTGACCAAGCTGCATATTTAAAAATGGAAAAAAATGGTGTAGATCTGCATGTGTACATTGGTTTGGTTTGAGAGAGGCTGTGTGGAGAGACCCAGAGTCCCTGGGGCAGCAGATGGAGGTGTAGCTCCTCACCCAGCTGACCATGGGGACTTCTGGGGTCCTGCTCAGTGTTCTCAGCTCCTTGCAGGTACCCCAGGTGCCCTAGAACATCATCCAGGCTGAGTTTGCACTGCTGAAAAGAGCTGTGTGCAGATGTCAGGGCACACAGGTTTTGTTCTTCTGCCCTGTGGTTCTGGGTACAATCACACTTGGGAGGTACAGTCACTTCTTGTCAAGTAGTTGCTTCTTAATATGGAGATTTTCCCTCTCTAGTAGTTAAATAAGTAATATTGCACAGTGTGATACATAGAGTATTTCCTAAAATTGCTTATTTTGAATACCAAATACATCTGTTTTCTGTGTGGGTCGCCCTTGGTTTGATCTCTCTGGCCAGTACAATTTCTATAAAATAAAACCAGTGTGATGGTGCACATGAAATTTCAATTTCTGAGAGCACTTGCTCAGTGACTTATTCACACTCTCTCCAGAAATACAGTCCAATACCAGTATGCTCTGACCAGAGTGATGACCTGGGCATTGGGCATGTTAATTTTTGGCCATGTTTTTAATAAGAGACTTTTTAAAATCTCTCGCCATACTGAGCACAGTTCTGGTTACTATTGGCTCTTGCAAAATTCAGAGCTGTTAAAGCTGTCACCATTAACATTCAGTTTTGACTGCAGTGGGAAAAATATTTATACTTGTTGTTTACCCAGCAGTCAGTGTTTTAACAGATACCAAAACAGCAGCCACCTTCTGCCTCTTCCAGGTCACTACTCATCTAAACGTTGTGTGACTGTAGGGCTGTTTTTCCTAGAGTTTTAGCTCTTAAAAAACCCCAAACCTGCTGGGTATTTTCCCATTACATTCTCCTCTAAGTAACTGATACATTTATATATATCAGCACATGTTATGTATACTTATATATATGTATTTATATTATCTATACATATATAATTATCTATACATATACATATTTATTTATTAATATTTATATATATAAGTAACATACATGTTTATGTTTTAGTTACAAAAAAGTGAAGATTTTTATGTTCAATGGAAACTTTGAGGGGGTGACCTCCCCTGTTTTAACTCAAAGAAATAAGGATGGAAATTTTTTAGTATCTTGTGGGCTCCAAGCCCTTAAAAACCTCAAAGAAACATGAAAGAAACGCAATGTGTAGAGCTGAGCACCTTTACCCTCCCCAGCATAAACGTGAGGCAGTGTGAGCTCTGGGTACCACAGTGTTCCCAGCAGGATGGTTGATGTTTCAGCATCCTCCAGGTGTGTGCAGATGTGAAGAAGCTGCTGGAAGGGTAGCTTGGTCCTCCCAGCTTTGCTGGGGCTGCTCTGGTTTGTTTAAATGAAGAGATAAACCATGTGGAGGCAGTGATTTATAGCAGGGGGAGCCCAGCAGGGTGGTTGTATCTAGCACTTGAGGGAAGCAGAGGGTATGGAAATAAATGTGTCAGAAATATAATTAAATGTTTTGTGCTGCTGCTGGTAGATGTATAATTATAAATGCCACCAACATCACATTCCTACAGGGAGGGAACCATGAATGAGGCTGTGTTTGTGAACTTCTTGCTCTGTAGGAATTCCCCAGCTTTTCTCTTCCCTCATGATCCTGCTGTTTTTCTTTTTAATTAAAGGGAATAATAAAAGGTTTTGTCTGCCACAAAGTCAATTATATTCAAACCTATATGTATTTTTGTCATAAAAGAATAAAAAAAGTGAAAAGACCACCAACATGAACTCAAGCTGTCAGCTGTGGTGGAGATGCACCTCCCTGTCTGTTATTTGCTGTGGGATTATTTGCCATGGCTGTAACCTGAGCAGTGAGTTTGGATAGTAACATGAAAAGTTCTCCTTGCTGAATGCAGATAAGAAGAGGTTTTGCCCTTTTGACCACTGAGTTAGATAACAAACTGACCAACAACCCCAAACTCTGAAGGTCCACCTGCAAATACTTGAATGATCTTATTCCAAGGTCTTTGCCTGAACCACTGAACTACCAAAAAAAAGTTTTTATGCAGAGTATAGTAGAGACAGCCACAGTCAATACTCCAAGAGAAGACAAGGTTCAGGCTTTTGGGAATGTCAGTGTGTCTGTGTTTCTCTTCACTGTCCATCTTCTATGCTTGAAATCAGCAGCCACCCAAATCTGCTTGTTGCAGTGGTTTTTCAGTTCTTTATTTGGGTTTTCCAGTGTGGTAGAGTGAACTGTACTCCTCTTGAATTGTGGCAAATTAAAATGCAGCCTTTGTGTAACCCAAGCTCATCCACACCCAGGATCCATCAGACTTGTTCAAACACCTTTTTGAGGTGAGTGTGGATAAGCACAACCAGCAGGGGCTGGGAGGAGCCTTTCCATGAGTCAGAGTTGGGATCCTGGTGAATTAGCCAGAGACCCTTTGCCTTTGGTATTCCAAGAACTGCCTGAATCTTCTGTGATGTCACTTTGCCATTGTCCTTGAAATCAAGAGTTGTGATTATACCCTGTAAATATTTGGCCTAAATGTATGGCTTACACTTTTTTTTTTAAAATTTTGCTGAATGAGGCCATCACTGAAATTGGGATCTGATCAGTGCTTATGAAGATTTTCAAAGAAGTATTATTTTTGCTGTTCTTAATTGCTGAAGAAGTGACTACTTTAGGGAATGCTGGAACAATCTTTCAGTAGCTGTTATATCCAAAACAAAACAGCAACACAGAGCATACAACCTTGATATTTAAATGATAATTTATGGTATGGCACCTTGAGCTCTGCATGAACAGGGATTGATTATATTTGAGATGATAGTTAATTTAAGACCTAAATATAAGGGGAAGCATATATATGGATTTTATATATGAAGTGTTTTAGTGCTCCATAGCAGAGGATTTAAACTTTAGATGGAAAATTGGGCAGGCCATGAGATCCTGTGCTGAAATTTCTGTGCTTTGAGGTAGAACAGGAAGGTTGGTGCTTATCTAGTGTGGGCTTTTTTTCTGGAAAGTGTCCTGTCTGAAAGAGAGCACAGGTGGGATAAAGAAGGTGTTTCAGGTAGCACTACATTGGTCATGATATTTGTGTTTTACCTGCTGGCTTACTCTTGAGGACACATGGTTATTTTAATGATTCAAGAGCACTTCTGGAAGGGTGCAGAGACACCCTAAGCTCCCCTCCTCCATCCACTTCTAACCAGATCTCTGCAAACTGTGTTTTATTTTCCCCAGCAATCATTTGTAGCAACACCTAGCTCTTTCAAAATAGGCTTTTAAGGTGTCAGTTTTGCTGCAGCACCTTTTGATTCACTCTCAGCTGAATTTACTGACTCCTTCAGTGCCCAAGAAATGCTGCCTTCACTACTAATTGTGTTATTGAGTATTACCCTGCACACTTACTGCTATCTTAAGCATAACATCACTATATCATACAGTCAGATAGACTTATTGTGCTAATAAAAAATACATTGAAGTTGTGGTGTGCTTCAGATCCTTTAGTCACAAGAGGCATTGCATTCAGAATGTGGAAATTAATATCCAACCCTCATACCTTATTTATAACCTATGTTTTCAGGTATTAATACTTAATCATTAATTTTTAATAATGTATACACCATTGGAATTGACTTGGAAGGAGATGAAATTCCCTTTACCATTCCTATAACAAAAATATTTATAGAAATAAATACCCCACAGGTTTAATGGTTAAATGTGCTGTCTGTGCTCAGCTGATCTGCTTGGTGAGCAGAACATGGGACAGGAATTGTTTGATTTTTCTTCCATACATATGGAATTACCCAACCTAGCTGGTTTAAATCACTCATTTGTAGCATTCATTACAGCAAGCCTGTGACAGGAATTGGGCAGCTGCTGAATTAAGGCTACAAAATTAGGTGATGTTTAATGGCTGAGAACCTAACCCTCCTTTAGAAAAACCTGTGTCTCCCACCCTGTTTGTGTGTTTAAAAGAGATAGTATGAATCATCTTCTATAGTGATCATCCCCACTCATTCCCTAAATGCCTTTTGTACTTCTATATTTGTTCCTCTAATGGAAAAGTGATTCTTAGTTCAGTAAGATGAAATCAATCCATAGACTCTGCTTCTTGGAGAAATTATATGACCCACTCCTCTAAGAACAAACAAAACCAAGTGTTTACCTTGGAACAAATCGAGGAGAGCTGTTCCTTGCTCCTCCAGGTTTTCTTCCTGGGCAATCAAGGTTGTGTCCCATGGTGCTCAAACCTTAACATTAAAAAGATTATGGACATCAAATCACTGGGGGAAATTGAGGACATGAACTATTCTGAAAGGGAATAGACACAGAGCCACAAGCAGAAAAAGGAGAGAAGTGCAGAAAACACAGAAAATTGAAGGTCAGCCTCATCACGCTTTCAGAGTATGTAAAGGAAAAGATATTAGTGGTGGAGATTTGAACTTTTCTGCAGACATAAGATTTAAAGGCCTTAATGGGAACATCAGTTCTTTGCTGTGCACGGAGAGCATGGAAATCCTTCTCATGGATGTGCATAATGTCATCAAGAAGGAGAGATTTAGGCAGCAGCAGCTGTAACTTTAAAGGAACCTTTTAACTTGCTGTTTAAAGACACACTGGGGATGGCTTAGTCCAGGGGGGTTTTAATCAAAAAGAAGAGATTCAGGCAGATGTTGATCCCAGCAAACTGCTCAGCCTGGATCCTCTGCTCTTCCCTAATGGCATCAACTGCTGCTTTGCCTCAAAATGCTCCCATGGATGTCACAGCTGCCACCAGAGCCAGGCCTTTAGGATGGATTTTTGCTGCTGTTTTGAGGAAACAATTTCAGTTTTCAGCAATATGTTCAACATCCTCAGACCAGAATGCATGCTTGCTGCATTTTGGGGAAGTTCCAACCATTTTAGCTCTTGTTATGTCTTGTTTAGCTTGAACTGTCTGGGTTCTTAATAATAATACAGCCAACCCGAGGTGCTTTTCCAGGTAAAACTTGTACAAAGCACTTTTTTTCAAGCCGAAAAATCAGGATTTTAGGAGTGTGCCAGAGGTGACATTTCAGTGCTGGGCTGGGGCCAACATGTGAGTGGAGCCATTCCCAGTGAATTTAATGCATTTAGTCTGAAGGAACTCACAAAGAGGTGTCCACAGAAACAGAAAAAGCAACAAATTACTGTCACCACGGGGTTATGGTGACCTGGAAAATTCTTCATAAATATCAGCAGCTGTTAATGACAAACACAGACATCTGCTTTGCATATGTGTTCAAGGCTGCAGTGGTTGGTGGTTGTGTGGTCAGAAATTATCCACAGTGATCACAAATTCCTTTTAGCAGAGGGAGATGGGGACTGTTGAAGTCACCAGGAGGTGGTGAAAGTTCTTTAGAGCTGGTGGTTTTTGTGGTCACTGGAAATCAAGATCACCTTTCAAGAAGCACTTGTTGCGAGCTTATTCTGTAATTGAGAAAAGGCTATTTCATAGGAATTGCTTCACTTCTGGAAAGCTCTGCCCACACCTTTAGTAAGTGAATGAAAAGGAAAAGGAAAGATTTGATTATGTGTGGAAGCTCGTCTTACAGACCTTTATTATTGCTAAAAATCTGCTTGATTAGACATTAAGATTACTAACAAATTATGAGTGTTTAGTGATTGTCTTGACAAGTTTGGTTTCAACTGAATCCCTATTTTGTTACTGAATTATTGCTGTTATTTTTGAGGACTTGCCTGACTCCTTCTCACTGATTATCTTGCACTAACACCTCCTTCTCCTGCCTGCACATCCTATTGATGAGGTTTCTCACCTCTGGTAAATCTGATATTTGGACTCTGGTTGCATGTAGCAGTCATTCTTAGCCTAAAGACTTGGTTTGAGGAAATATCACTTAAATTTCTGTTTATTTACTGCTCTTTCTCTAGAAATTCACCCATAATGTAATTTTGTTATGGTGATATCTACAATGAGGAGTAGTAAACTAAGAGTGTTAAGATACAACATTTATAATACATAATTATGATTTTTCTGTATCATGGAATTACATAGAAACTAATTTAATAAAATTATCCAGTGAGTTCTAAGTCCTGGACCAAAAAGTTGGATATTAGTTAAATGACAATGGGACATATAAAAAATAAAGCTCCATTGGACAGGAACAATGAATTTTACTACAAGAGAAATAAATTTAAATGCATTGTCTCAATTGGATTTATTTACACCTTAGAGGATAAATTATCTTCCTTATAATTTGAAAATCTTTGAATTAACTGAGGGAGAGAAAATAAATGCATAAAAGGCAACTTCTTGACAGTCTTGTCAATACACGCTTGGAACTGACAACATGAGAAATTATGGTATCAACCTAAAAAATGGAACTCCTCAGGCTCTGAAAGCATGAGATGAAGATGATAACATCAGCATGCCAGAGCTGTGATCCATGAATCCCCCAACCATCATAGAATAATCAATGACTGCCACATGTATGACACTTGGTATGTGTGTATAAAAAAGCGTAAATAAGTGTTACTCTGCTCTGAGCAGCAGGGGAGAGAAGAATTGATGTATTTATTAACACTGTTCCTTGGCAAATGAGCACAAAGGTGGATACAAGAAACTCTCCCAGAGTTCAGAGAATTCTGTGGTCAGCTTTAACTTGGGTAATACTGCAAGAGCAAGGTGATGTTAGTAAAAAGCTCATTAAATTATGTTTACCTTGCACTTGAGAATATCAGGCAAAATTGTGGTGAGGAACTTCAGATTGGTGGAATTATGAAAAAAATTTGGAATATTCAAGGAGAAGAAAATTTGCTATCAAGGAAATGAGTTAATGTGACTCTGCTTGCAGTGCCCAGATAAACTTCAGCTATGCTGGGACTTTTTGTGGGGATACAACACTGCTCTGGCTCTGCTGCTGTTTTTCCTAAACTGGACTGTTTTGGGGTTTATGTACTGTAGTATAGACACCCTGAGGGGGTGTAGATAGGAACTTTCTGTTTCACCAAGTCTCTGAATCTTCACACAGATTCTGCACAGTTTGTAGGTTCTTGGGGTTTTCTCTTCAGCCAAGTGTGTTGAAATAGGTTTTGGCTGAGTCAGTAAGGTGGAGAAAGAAAAGTGTTTCTGACCTCTATTCATTTTTGGCTCCTGCCTTTAGGATTTGGCCTCCTGTTCATCTGCTTTGCATGACAGATCTTCCAAAACCTGAGGAGAACCTTCCTTGTGTCCAGACAACATGGATTGAGGATCCCATGCTGAGTGATCAGGATTCAGCTCCCTGCAGGTACCATTGCTCCTTCCAGCAGTTTTGGGGTTCTTGAGGCTCTGGGATCAGACCCTGATCCTCGTGCTGGGGATGGCACAGTGCTCTGAGAATGCTGCTGATGAGGTTGCCATGGCTTTGCTCTTTGATCCCTTCCAAAAGGAAGGCCTGGCTTAGGATTTCCCATGGACAAGAGCAGATATCCCATGGAAATCTGTGGGGATAAAGTGGCATCAGGATTGAGGCATTGCCTGTATCCCAGTCACTGGGAACACTGGCTAGTGTTGGCTTAGCAGGGTTTTTGTGTTTTACTCCTAAACTCAGCAAGCTCCTTCATCATGTGCCCATCTGACACTTTATAAATGAAAATGAGCATTGTGCTGGCTTCTGCTCTGGTTTCAAATGTCAAACGAATGAACTTGAACGACAATCTTGCCCGAATTGTTTCCCTTGTGTTTGACATTAGCAGAGAAGGTGAACACAGGACATCTGTGTCCTTTTGCAGGTCTGTGGGTGTTTGTGAGAAGAGGGATGTTTTTGTGGCTCTGCAAAGCCCCAGGGATCACCTGCTGAGCTTTGGGTGGTACAGGATACACCTGTGATAAGGCTCTGGGTTATTTTTCATTTAACAGGAGTGACAGCAGTGCATGATAGCAGATGCATTAATTTTAGCCCATTTCTCATG
This sequence comes from Entomyzon cyanotis, assembly GCA_024500445.1. Classification (NCBI taxonomy): domain Eukaryota; kingdom Metazoa; phylum Chordata; class Aves; order Passeriformes; family Meliphagidae; genus Entomyzon; species Entomyzon cyanotis. The sequence goes on from JAKEPQ010000325.1 coordinate 79,543, forward strand.
CATTTTCAGGCACACAGAGGTTTGTGGGCAGTGTCTGGGGCCTTGCTGCCAGTTTGTGTCATTGCTGTTTGCAGGTGGGCTGGGAGGTTCTCTCAGAGCCACATCTTGCATTTCTGTATCATCTTCCCTTTTTAAGAAGCACAAAATTGTTGCTAATTAGAAAGGATTCATTCCCAGTGGAATCAGTGCAGATATTCCTGGGATGCATTTGGGAAAGAGGAGCACTTAATTCCTCTTCTTCCTCTGTAAGAAGAGGAATTGAAATGCTAGGACATGAATTTCAGCCTTGAACAGCAACAGTCACTGCACAGCTGCTGACAGGAAATAAACCCAAAAACCAAATTATAACAGTTTGTGAGAGAAAGCTTTCCTAGCCTTGTCCAGGTAAAGGATGCAATAAATCACAAAGAGAGGAAAATAAAAATAATTCTTAGGGATTTGGGGAGGGGTGCTGCTCTATCCAGTAGGATATCTCTGTTTTAGGATGACATCATGCCATGCTGGAGAGCATTAGTTAAGCAATTGTTCACGCTGAGGCATTCTAAGGAGTGTGGTGCTTCACACTTTGCTTTCCCCAGCAAGCATTGCTCTGTAATTTGTTTTTGCACTCCTATATTGTGTGGTCTCTGTAAAGTCACCATCAAAAATCGATCAGCGCTGAACTTGGGCTTCCAAATGAGTGCAAAAAAAGAAAAAAAAATCTGGTAACATTTGTCTCATGGCAACAGCTCTTGAGCACAGTGAAGGATGGTGCAGGGGGCTGGAGAGGAGATTTCTTTGTTTCACATACACAGGGCATTCATTTTCTGTGTTCTCAGGTAAATCACCTCCCACCTCCAAAAATTGGGTGGAGATTCAATATTTCCTAGAAGTGTTATTAATTAGGCTGAGTCATATCACTTGTAGTGGTCTTCTTGTTACAAGCACTGAATTTGGGTTCATTTTCTATTTGCTGTCAGACATGGCTAGCTCTGCCCTCTCCATGCTTTGCCGGTGGAAAGCAGCATCCTGAAAGGCCAGGATTCAGTGTTGATAGAAACATTTGCTGCCGTCTCACTTCACTTATTCTGATCCACATGACAAAAGAACTGTTCCTACTGGTTTTATTTTCCACTTGTTTCATTTCATTATTCTCTCTCTTTTTTTAAAAAAATAGTTAACCTTATATTTCTGCTTTTAAAGTGACATTTTATTTTTTTCTTGTAATATTTTGGTTATCTTGCTCTTTGTGGAGTTTATGTGAGTTTGTTCTGAACGTTGATGAAACAGACCTTGGGTATCCTTTTTATTTTTCTTAAATAGATATAATTTTTTACATTATCTGATCCTGCTCAGCAAGGTTTTCAGTGTGTTTGTGTTCACTATGGGGAGTGGGAAGATGCAGAGAAAAATACACAAGGAGTGAAATGGCTTGGAATTGAAAAATGGCAGTTTGAAGGTGCAGCCTGAGCACAGAACTTGGCATTTTGGGTGGAATTACATTTTTTTTTTTTGTGTAGCCCTGTAGCAGCCACTGAAGTCCACCATGGTTACTCCTCTAGAAAGGGTGGTGTGTCAGTTTGAAGGCATCAGGAAAATCCACCTAATTATCGAAATGCTAAATGTTGTTATCAAACACTGCTGGCTGAGGTTTGATATTCAGCTCGGTTCCTGCTGGGCAGGCAGAGCTGACACTTCCTCATGGCAGGACATGGGGATTGGGTTTTCCTCTCCCTGTGCTTGCAGGGAGCATTAAAAAAACCCCAAACCACCAGTGATGGGAAATACTGCACAGCTCTGGCTGTGCCTGTGCTGCAATCCATCCCAAACTTTATAAGGGTTTCCTTATGGCATCTGGATTGTTTATGGGGTGGTTCCTGCAGCAGCCCTTCCCTGGTGTGCCAAGGCTTTATTGTGTTGTTTTAGGTGTGAGCAGAGCCCTGAGAGGGGACAGTGATTTGTCACACATTCCAAGAGCTGTTCTTCCTCTGGAGGAACAGATGTCTCCCAGGCTGGGGGGAAATCCCAAAAAGCTGATTGCTGCTTCCCTGGAATGACCATATTTCCTAGTGCAGTTCTTGTCAGCTTCTCATTCTGCAAAGTTCACGCTGTGAATAACACTGCAAATGTGGAATATTTAAAAGATGGCCTCCCCTGAATAATCCTGATGGCTATTGAGACAAGTCAGCTCTTTCAGTTCATTTCTTTTGCATGGGTTCTTTTTTTCCCCTGGATTTTTCGTTCATCAATATTTCTTTTTCTGAAATATTAATCATATTTGATCTTTCTGTAGCTTGTAAGTTACTTTAAAGTTAGGAGGAAAATGGTGACTATTTTCATGAGTGAATGCCTTGAATTAATGTTCTTATCATTAAGAAGGGTGACAGAGGTTTAGGTTAATGTATTTATTTGTGCATTAATGTAGCCTCAGCACTTATTTTGTCTGCCAGTGTTTCTAAGCATCAATTAGAAAATATATGCAAAGTGAACTTGATTTCCAGTGACTGTGCATAATAAATGGACATATGCTAAACATAATTACATATTTAAATGCATTAAACTGCAAGAATGATTTGGGATATTTCAGCAAAGCTCAGTGAAGAACTATGGCAACTATCTGCAGTAATTGCTCTAGATTTAATTGTACCATTAAAGGCATGAGTGTTTATATTGTAACAATATAATCTGACTTAGGGAGAACTTGCAAAAGCATGGCAAGTAATTGTAAGTTTTCTATAACCAGTGCTATTTGTGTAGCAGCACAGTGATATCCCTATTCTCGTGGCAAGAGAAGTTCCAGTAAGATATCATTTATATTTATAAAGAACTTATTTTCTGGTGGCATAACATGCTTTAGATAGAATGGATTAGATTTTCAGATCTTCACATAAGCAAAATATCCTTGGGGGCTTTTGTTAAAATCACACAGGGGAAGATGGTCACAGAAGGAAAGCTCTACCTGACAAAAAAGTATTGCCAGATAATCTTTGTGTGAAATTAGTGCTTTCAGAAGGTGAAATCTAGATGAAAGGACACATAGAACTCCAGCCTTAGCCCTGGGAATCAGAGACACTTGTAACCCAGCCCATGGCTGCCTGAAGTATTTCAAAATGCCCTTTGCTGTGCACACAGTGCTCTCAATGTGCAAACAGGCTCAGGAAATGGGAGTTGCCACCACTTCTTTTTCTAAAATAACTTCCATCACTATTTTCTTTCTTTATTAGATACAAAACTGGAAAGCAAAGCAAACAGAAAGACAATTTGACATAATTTTGAATTTCAGTACTGTGCCACTGAGCCATCAAATAAGCAATAGGGGCTTTGTTTCTGTGCTCTTTCTTGTTTTAAAAACCTATTCAAGGTCATGGTTTGAATAGAAAAGTAATTGGATTTGAGACACCATATGTTGTGGGATGCTTATGACATCCCTAATGAATGTTATAGGGTACTACTTCCAAAAAAAATGTTGACATTAGCACTGCAATGACTGTTGACATGAAAACTTTCATTAAGAGAAACATCTCGAAGTCAATCTCTGATTTTTTTTTTGCTTTCTCGCATCCACCCATCACAATACGATGCCCAATCCTGAGACACAAAGGGCTTTGCTTGCCTTGCCTGCCACAATCACTCACCAGACTTTACTGCCCTCTCCCAGCACCTCCTGATTCACAGTGACAAATTCTGCACTATAAAAGCCACCAGGTTCCCTTGCTGAGTGTCTCTTGTTAGTCATTTCCCAGTATTTATGGTGCTGCTCGCACAGAGCGTTAGTCCTGCGCTCTCTTTTGTAAATCAGCTACAGGTAAATTCTGTTAAAATACATATTTTTTTAGGCTGTGAAGTTTGGAGAAGTTTCTGTGTTTGTCTCTTTCGGTGTTTTTGTTTGAGAAGTATGAAGGTGATCTCAATTTTTTTCCCTTCTTCCTCTGCAGTATAACTTTGAAGAGTCCTTTATGTAAAGAATCTCAATATTATTTTTTGTAGGGCTTGTTCTTCTCCTAAATTCCCCAAACAAGCAACTTTCTCGTTAATTTGTGAAAATTAATCATACAACTGCAAATAAAGAGCAAATGTAAGAAAAGGAACTTGATACTATTATTGTGAGGTGTTAACATGGAAGAGGTAATAAAACATAAAAAAAATTCACAGTAACCATGCAAACAAATATTATAAAGAAGCAAGCAGGTACAGTCCAACCATCTAACCTCATTGCTGTTTGAGATCTTTCTTCTCTGATCCATTTCATGTGGGTAGCAAGATCACAACCTTTCCCATGTGCATGGGAACCCAGACAGTGCTGGAACTGCTTTATCAGCCAACCTCCTTTGTCTAGTTCAGAATTTGATTTCTTTTTTGAAAAAGTAGGACTAATTGATGCTTATACCATGAGAGAATGGTGCTCGAAATGGTTGGTGGGAAAAATCCACCTCTGCCCTGCTGGGGGTTATTTTGCTGTGCATGGGAAGTACCTGGGAATAGGACAATCTAAAAGACACACTAATAATTAAATTAAAATGAATTTTAAATTAAACTAAAGAGCTGGCTGAGCTGCCAGAGCAAGAACGACCCAGGGAGGAAGGAGGTGGGTGGCCTCTGAGCTGAAAGCACCAGGGTTGGGTATCCTCAGTGCATTGTGGTGAAAAAACAGACAGTGCTTGAGTAATAGATCTTTAGTAGAAATTAGCTGTTTATTAGAAGATTTGGTGAATTCTAGCTGGTTTAGGTTGGGGTTTTGCTTGTTTTTGGTTTTTTGGTGTCTGTTTTATTTCCTTGGCTGTATCAGCCTTCCAAAAGGCAGAGCTGTGATATTTCAGTTGAGATTGTTAGACTCCCTGCAGAAACCTAACATGGGATAACAACTGCATCCTCTGACATTTCCTATGCTGACAGCAAAGTTTTCCCCTATGAGGAAGTTCTCTTTGTAAGACAAACAACACATAAGGAGGAGGGGGAACACCCAGTTTCTGAAAGCTGAAATTACTCCATAAACCTTCATCCTCTGTATTCTGAATTATGCAGGGATTCATCCAGACTTTTAAAAAGTCCAAGTCCTGTTGGTCTGGAGTTTGGGCTACACAATTGAGGATCTCAGGAGGTGATGTTTGCTTTTGACAGCTCACAGGATTTCAGGTGAGGCCACTGCTTGCAGGAGGGCAGAGTTGCAGCGATTTGGTTTTATTTTCAGTGATTTATTTTCAGTGTCTCAGCTGCCCAGCTGTGTGGATGGAGCATGGGCAGCACTTGGGTGAGATGTTTGTCAATGGAGTTCCATTCTTGCATTTGTTTTCTGCAGCTCGAGGAACACAGATAGAAATAAATGTTTAATGAGTGAGGCCTCCAGTATTGCAAAACTTTGGCATGAATGTCTGAAAATGTCAGTATTACTTCTGTTGCTGTCAAATTTAAATGATGTCTGAAAGGAGGCAGCAGGCTGAAATCAGATTGCTGCTACATTGCTGCATCATTAAGGGGAAAACTCAGGACAGAGGGAAAAGAGAAATCTTTTCCATTTCTGATTCTCTCAAATTCTGTTTTCTGCTCATGACTTTCTATGTTTTAACTTTCCTGCATAAGATTTTTATCACATATTTGAATAGTAATATAATATTTCCTCATCATGTTGACATATTCCCACCTCTTTACCATGTGAGGTTTACCATCCCTCTCCCATCCAGCACTTCAAATCTGGAATTTCTCCAGGAGTCCTTTGGGGCAGCTTTGCAGGGATGAACTTGCAGGGAGTTTCACTAAAATGGAGATGGTGCAAGAGAAGAAAAGCATGAGGCATTTCTGGGGATTTATTCACAGAACCCTTCAGGAGGGTTCACAAAATCCTTGAGAATTCACAAAATCCTTGAGGAGGCAGATCCAGAATGGTCCTTGAGGAACTGGGAAGGACATTCTGACCCTCACTCAGCAACTCCCTTGACCAACCCAACCATTTTCCTGGTGCCTTTGATCTCACCTAAAGTGGAATTTCACAGCCTGGACTTTCCTTCTGGGGCAAATATAGCAATTTCCAGCTGTAATTCTGCTCCCCTTGGATTTACTTTTGGCTCCAGCTCTTTCTCCCCTCACAGGTCAGGAGCATCTGCCTTAAATTAATAAACTGCGTCAATATTTTCACTGTTTTTCTGATACTTCTTCTAAGGACTCCCCCCACCCCATTAAAATACTAAGTGTTGTTTTGCTGTCCTTAGAAGATTTATTATGCTGTTTTTCATTTTCTGCTCAGAGTATGTGTTTGACACATCTTTACTTATTAGAATAGAAGCCTGACACTGTGGGAAACAGAAAATGTTTGCCTGAATTACATTTCACATTATAAATGGAGCTTGTTCTTTGCCATACAAACAGGCTGCTGGAATAATTTCACGGTGTGCTGTTGAGAACTGTGCTGAGCCATTTGCCAGTAAATCAGCATCTCTTACAGTAAACTATCCCTGCTTTGTCAGCCACACAATCTGGGTGAGAAAATATTAAAAAAAAAAAAAAAAAATATCCAAACATGGAGAAGTTGTAGTTTATCTCCCTGAAAAATTAGGAGTGTTTTAAGTTTAGGAACAAAATATCTGGAATGCATTTTGGGGCAGAGTCTGGAAATGTCCTGGCCCATTGCAAGCTCCAATCCCTGCATCCTTCTGGCAGGAAAAACCCAGGTAGTGGGTTGGGGTAATTAACTAGGGGTAGGGTTAGGGTTGAGAAATCTATAGGGCCTGGAGATGTTTTGCATGTTCTACAGTACATCTGCCTTTTTATTATAAATCTGGTATTTGCATTGAAATACATTGGCCATTTAAAGTTTTCTTTTTAGCTCATGGATTTTAGGGAAGGTTCACCTCCTGAAAACAGCAAAATTTTAGCTGTTTTTTCAGACTTGATATTGGATGTTTGGTGGTGTTTACCCTGAACACTTTAAAAAGTAAAAAGATGGTATACCCTCCTCAATTTATATTAATGGTCATGAGGAACACCCTGGATGTTGGAGGGGTTATATTTTCCTTTTGGTCTTTGCATTTAGGGCACAATCACATCCTACTTTCCACCTTGTCTTCACCTGTTGATGTACCAACTCACATTATGTAATTTTTTGATGGCAGCTGAAATATGCTGATTGCAGCAATAGTGCATGTGAAGAAACTTCCCAATTCTCATATATTCATCACAGCATGGTGATTCTGTGTGATAAACATTGCTCAGAGCTGCTTTTGTAAAAGAAGGCTGCTGTTGCAAGTAACCTGGAGTGAAACCCCCAGAAAATGAAAATAGGGAGAGCAAAGGCAGGGTCTTTCAGAAGCAAGAAGGATTCTGAAGTATTATCATGGTTTTTTCATTTGTTTTATAATAAATGTTTTGAAATATCTTAGTGCTTGACATAAAAACCACTTTAAAACGATTCTCACCAGGTCCCCAATGTCTCTGGCTCCTGACAAATTAATGTCACACAAGCACCAATTAGTGCTGGCATTTCTTGAGGCCAAGATGTGCAACACTCAGAGCAAGCAGTGCTATTGATAAAAACAAGAATTTGGCTGGTTTTTAAGCTGTTCTGATCTTTACAAACCAACTTCTTTTGACTGAGTTCTTGAGCTGAGTGTTTGGATCAGCGCAGGAGAACAACCTTGCACAGCCTCATGTGTCTTTGCTGTGATCTGAGCAGAGCACAGTTCTCCTCTTCTTTCAGAGTATCTACTTGATAGAAACGTGAGAGGTTTTGAATGGTGGAAAAGGATGGGTTTTGTTTTATAGAGTGTTTTATCATCAAATTTCCAAGCTTCAGGCACATCCTTGAGGTGTTTGCCTGCTGGTTCAGCTTCCAAGGCTGGAACAGGAAGGTGGAAGGACAGATGTGTGTGATATCTACAGGTACAGTTTTGATAAAAGGTCTTTGCTTTCTCTGTCATCCCAGAGATCTCTTCTAGTTCTGATTTTCTGCATAGGAATGTTTTTCTTTTTGATTGAATTAAAGGAAAAACTTGAGCTTATAAAACCTGGCTATTACATTGTTTTGAATGCTTCTTGAAACAGAGGGGTTTGTAGAGCATTGTAGATTTGAATTTTCTCATGGTTTTTAGCATCAGATGAGCTTGATAGTTTGGTACCTGTTTTGATACCATGTTCTTCACTGTGAGTGGACAAATCTGAGCATTTCCTCCCATTATTAGGTTCCAAATATCTGTTCCTGATCTGAATAACTGGGGCTGGATGTCTAAAAAAGAGCATTGCTGAAACAGGCAAACCCCTTAATTCTAAGCTTCAGTTTGGTCTATTTTGACTGTAATCTATGATTAAAACAAAAACCTAAGCAATTCTCAGTAAGAAATGGAGTTTCTTGGCTTGCAAAATGGAGTTGGAAATGTTGACAAATACATTTGTGGTGTCCCAGTGTGATTTCTGTCTTTCTCAATTTGCAGAGCTCCTACATTGCAGCCTAATCCTAGGCACAGCAGGATTCCTTCCTAGGACCAGTCCCTCCTGTATCTCTCCTGCCCTTAAATCCCTTCAATCAGCTCTCAGTTAAATAGAAAATAGGGTTTATTGCTTATTAAAAGTTTTAAAATGGAGGCCTGGCTTATCTTCCTTACCTTCTGCCACTGACAAACTTGGAGCAACAACTGCTGGATATTTGTCCAAAAATACAGATTGATGCATTGTGGATTTTTATGCTCTCAGTAACTTTACTCTGCAGCCTAGGAGAAGTGAAAAGACCCCAGACAAGTGGGGGAAACAAGTTTGTAAGTTATAGATCACTCCAGTGAGCTTCAGCATGTTCCATGGTACAAAGGGAGCATTAGGGATGGGAAATCATGGGGTCTGAAAAAAAAACCCCAAACCTGAAAAATCCCTCAATATGCAAGAAGGTCAAACATGCGCTGTGTGAACTTGTTAAACACATTTATTGAGTTCTTGACAGTAACCAAACACAGTGAATGACCATTATAAACAAGAGAAAAGGCATTTGCTTTTACTTGGTCAGCTCCTGCTTTATCTGTAAAGAAAAAATATCCCTTTCACCACCAATTTACAGGATTGAATGTTTGTCCCAATAATGGCTTCAGCAAGGAAAATGGCAATTTTAATGCTTCCACTGCTTTCTGCTTCTGAGCCCAGCTCCTGTTAATGATGGACCATAAAGTGGAGTTCAAGTTATCCTCCTCTAAGTGCATTCCCAATTGTCATTAACTCACTTAAATGGGCTGCAAACAAAGAAATCAAGTAAAAAAAGGAGGGGAGGAAAAAGAAGGAAAAAAAAAGAAAAACACAAATAATGCAGCCCTAAGTAGTAGAGGCTTATTATTTCAGAAAGGAAATGAGAAATCAAAGCAACTTTACTAAATTAATTTGTTAAACACATTTATTGAGTTGTTAATAGTAACCAACACAACGTATGACCTGTTGTAAAACAAGAAACAGAAAATGGATCAATTCTGATTTTGGCAAATCCTACTACAGATATGTGACAGAGGGAAATATTTCAATTTCCTTTATATTCTGCAGTGATATATTTACAATACTTATCTCTCAAAGTCTGTCCCTTTTTTAAAATTAAATTAACAGAAAGATCATAACCTAGAAATAAGTTTCCTTTACAGTAGTCTTGTTCTGTCTCGTCAGTATCCATGAATGATAGTGAAATAATGAGAGCTTTCCAAGGATTACTTGGCACACAGAACACAACTCCACTTTGATGCTGTACCGAGCCACCTTTTTTCTTTCTTTTTTTTAATTTTTTTTTTTTTCAGTTGAGGGAGAAGGGGGGGAGAAGAGGAAGAATTTCATATGTACAAAGGCTGAAAAGTCTTTCTTTGTGACTCTAAATTAGTTCAGGAAAATCGTAATCACATTTACTGTAATACTGTCTTTTTATTTTTATATTTTTAATTTTTTTTTTGTTTGTTTTTTTTAAATGGCCACCGATCATATGAATGAATTTGGAGGAGTTTCCAGCACGGCAGCTCTTTCCCCCCAGCACGTGGTGAGCCCAGAGAGGGAGCTTGGGTGCATTGTAGATGATGTCAGTTCCCAGCAGGACCATTCCACTGAGCATTTGGGTTCTGCCTGCTCTGCCTCACTCACTTGAGGAGCCATTCATTTACTGCAAGAGAAACAAACAGGAACAATTATGCTTTCAGAAACAGGAAACTAGTTTAACACTGGGAATCAAATTGATTAAACACTTAGACAAAATGTCTTCACAAAGCCAGGAGGTTCAGTTTCTTCCTCTTTCTGGAAAAGAATTACGTCTGAAACACTGTTTTTTGTAAAGTATTGCGACTCAGTCATGAAAATGTCCTTTCTTTCCCAATCTTCAGTGCTCCTCTTTCATAATGATGACATTCCTGCTAGGAGGGCTCTCCAACCCCATGTATTTCAGGCACTACAGTTGTGTTCTTCAGCCCATGAGTGACACCAGAGCTCAGCTGTGAGCCACAGCCTGGCAGGGCAGGGCTCTACCTGCAGCTGGCTGAGCTCCTTCCTTGGCTGGTATCAACACAACACCTTTCCAGTGGAGGTGCTTGTGATGCTGGTGCACCTTGAGATTGAAATTAAATCTTATCAATTATTAATTTTGTCTGAAATCAACTGTCATCAAGATCAGCTCACCCCCCTTTGTGGGAGAGCAAACCAGAGCAAAATGCACTCTGCAAGGTGAGAAAACTTTAAAGTGAAGCTAGAAAAGCAAGGGCCTGTCCTATTTACTTCTAAAAACATATCAGGTGTCCCAGGCTGGTTTTTTGTCATGCTTTTCCTGCACATTTCCTCATCTATTCCAAATGTGTGACATTTGTCACTGTTATTCCCCAGATCTGGAGTTTTATGTGGTTTTATTCTTGTGCCCCTGGATTTCTCAAAGAAAAGAGCTCAGTGCAAGAACAGAAAAGATTATCCTGGAGGTGGAACTTACCTCTATACTGTAGTTTCTGTGCTCTATTGTTTGGACAATCTTTTCCCTGTAAACTAAAGTTGATGTTGGTTCGGATACATCGGTTGTTGAGAGGCTGGACTGGTCTGAAATTGTCACTCATGCTCAGAAATATCTGTGATGGCTGATTCTGGCTTAGCAGTCGTAAAGAATGCATCTATAAACACCAAAAAAAGGGTTTTTTTAGTACTGGGCTTTCCTGTAAGTGAACAACACACACCACTGTTAAATTGATTAGTTACTAAATGGAAGTTTTTAATAAACACACACAAAAAAGGGGTTTATTAGTACTTACTTCCCTGTAAGTAAACAATATACAACACTATTAAATTGATTAGTTAATAAATGCAAGTAAAGGCTCTTCTAGTAACTGTGCAACTCTTAATAACTCAAGTCAACCAAAACCAGGGAGGGGAAAGAAAGTTGTAAATTACAAACCAGAAATACTCAATATTTTAGTTAAAAATTATACCAAGAAAGTATTTTCCGTGTCAGTGTACAGTTTAAAAGGTTTGTTTATGACATTTTATGGGGAAATCCAGTAGCTGGGTTTTATGTACTAGGAGTCTTTCACAGCTTCCAGGGAAAACTTGAAACTTTTAGTACAGGGCTTTCCTGTAAGTAAACAACACACAAGACTGTTAAATTGATTAGTTAATAAATGGAAGTCAACCAGCATTTCAGTGGTTTGTAGGCAGAAAGAGTTAACTTAAAACCCTTCCTTGTCTGAGCCCCATTTTAAATGAGAATAACCAGTTTTGTGGGGAGCAAATGGAAACAGCACTGAGGTGGTGCTGCCTTTTTTAGCCTAGAAATGAAACTTGAGATGATTTTAGTATAGGAGGTAACATAAAAGTGGATCTTCCTTGGAGCTCCAGGGGTACTTCTGGAAGAATATCCACAAAAGCCAAACCCCCAGAGGGGTGAATACAGTTGGATAGGTTTGAGGAAATCAGCATAATTGGTTTTTTTATCAATCTGTGGTGGACAAGTGGTGATGCAATTCCCCCCAGGTCAAGCCCCTTCTCTGGAGCCCCCCAGCCCTGTGACTAATTGGACTCATTGATGACAGTGTCTCTTGAAGATTTTGTTCTCAGCTTTGGTTGCCAGGAAGAACCAAGACAGGAGAGGAGCTTTGTGCTCCCCAGGCGTGGAGCTCTGCAATGGCTTTGATTTTTCTAGCTTGGGAGAAAGGTAGGAAAAAGTACTGGAAAGGCTACAAATATATATAAAAGAAAAAGAGGCAAAAACCATCCAGCAGCAGTGTCCTTGGCTGAGCAGGGAACAAGTGGATCTGCAGCACTGCATGGCAGCAGCTGGTGCAAAGCAAATGAACCTGATGAGTGACAAGAGCTAATTTCCTGAGCTTTGTAGCCATCAGTGCAGCTTTCAGTGAGGAGGCACAGCTCTGGGTGGTGCTGCTCCAGCACCAGGTAGGGCAGGCAGGATGGGAAGGCAAAGTGACAGTGATGCTGCTGGAGTGGTGAAATGAATGATGTTCCAAAGGGAGGGGCTCTCCCTGCTGACAGGGCTGTCAGGATCCTGTCTGTGCTGTGCCTGTGAGTGTTCCTACAGCAGGCTCTGGCCTCCTTTTGGGATGGTTTCCCAGCACAGAGGGAATTACTGGATGGTCCTGTGCAGCCAGCACTGCTTGGCAGAAGTGGCTCTAGTGGTGACTGTGTGACTCTTCATGATTCAAGTCAACCAAAACCAGAGAGGGGAAAGAAACTTGCAAATTACAAACCAGAAATCCTCAACAGGTTAGTTTAAAATTATAAAAAGAAAGTATTTTCTGTGTCAGTGTACAGCTTAAAAGGTTTGTTTATGGTATTTTATGGGGGAAACCAGTAGCTGAGTTTTATCTACTGAGAATCTTTAACAGCTTCCAGGGAAAACTTGAGCTAGGCATTGCTTTTTCAGTCTGATACACAACGGAATTAGTAAGTATTCCTCAAAATCCATTAGCAGCACTAATAATGGAGGATATAACTAACTAACAATGAAGGATGTGAGTAACCATCAAAGCATGACAAGGAGTAAGTATCATGAGCTTATAGCCCATATGTAGTAGCATAGAGTCCAGAAATATTCTAATCCTTGTTTTGTACATGAATATTTTCCCTGAAAATGTTGCTTGTAGGAAAATATTCAGGTCCTGTGTTTGAAAAGTTCCCAATATTCAGCACGTTTTCCCATGCTCAGCTGTGTCATTCTCCCAAATCACCCATTTAGAAAAGAAACAAATTGCTTTCTCTGCCCCCAGACTAAACTGGACAGAAGGAATATCACAAAAATAAAACATCTCAGGCTTTTTAAAGCCATCTTATTTACAATGTTAATATGATTTTAAACCCCAGAGCGGTATTTAGGGTTGTTTTATTGCTCCTCATTTCATTTCTCAGGCCAGATTGCTCCTGCTGCCTGCTTGGGGCAGCCAGATGGTGGTTCAAGTATTCCTTGGGGTTCCACACACAGGAGAGGGTTTAGTTCAGCTCACAGCTCACTGATGGAAACTCTGGAGAAGAGGGCAATTGGTGTTAAATTTGCTGTTTTCTGATGCCAGCCCTAGGACTGTGAGTTGTACAGAAATGTAGTTTTTGAGACTTTCCCACTGTTCCCTCAGCAGCTTCATTTTGACTGTGAGATTATGTTTTCTCTTGCCTAATTTGTCCACCTTCTCTCTAATAAGGGCTTCAAAATGTCAAACTGCTTTTTTCCAAAGGTATTTGTGGTGTGTATCCTGTAATTTTGTTCTATGCTAGAAAGCACCAGCTGATCTTATTTCCAGAGGGCTGCAGATACTGTATCTCTGTCACATTAATGTGCTATCAACACGTATTTATTATTATTTCAGACCTAGGAATAGCCTCTGTTATCCTTAATAACCCCAGTTATGTTTGTACAACACTGCTGGACTTGTTTTAGAATCCCCAAATAACTGTTCACAGCATCACAGAAAAATTCAGCTTTGAAGAGACTGCTGGAAACCACTTGGTTCAAACCCCCCTAAGAAAAGGGTTCCCCTCAAAGAGTGTGTGTTTAGATACTGATGGAGCTCTAAACAGCTAATATTTTTATTTTGACAAAAAAAAACCCCTTCAGTGCTTTTGCAAACTGTATAAATTGCATGCAGAGATCCCCACATCAAAAGGGCTGAATCTGATTTTTTTATATAAAGCTATAAATATTGCATTTCAAATATTATTTTGTACCTATCCTAGCTTGAGCAAGTTGTAAATTCTTTTACCTGCATCCTTGTTATGTAGACAGGTTTGTTCATTATTATCCAGCTTGCTGTTTCATAGCAGGGTGGGATTGTCATTGACCCATCATATGTAATGAAACTAGATGTCTCTGGATAAAGTTCCTCAATATTAAGCCCCTGTAGTAGGTATGCATCATCTGGAGAAGAAAGGAGGAAAACAAATCAGGTAAAACAAGTAAAAATATGTAATAAAAAATAAGTATATAATATATACTAAAAATATATATACTAAAAATATATATACTAAAAAATAAGTATTAAGTATATTGGGACCCTTTTCTTGTCTCCCAATTCTGGAACATGGTGTTCAGTTCTACCAAAGAATGAATTTCAACAAATGCACATTTCTGGATGCCCCAGCAGTTTGGACAAGAACAAGCATTACAAACCCCCCTGGGGGCCCCCCCCAAGGGGGGAGGGGGTGCTGACTTCCCACCTTTTGGGGTGATGAACAATTTTTGCTCAACAAAGCCTCAGGAATGCCAAGAGAGTTAAAACTTCACTGCACAGGAGGAAGCTGCAGTTAATGGATGGTAATAAAGCTGCTCCATGGAGCCTCCTGGCTCTTCATGTGCTCAGCAGGGTGGGTGCAGTGCCAGCTCGCCCAGAAATCTGAACCCGGGGTGGAAAGCAGCACCAGGGTCTCTGCCTTCATTGTGAGCTCCCTGGGAATTAATGAGGTGTATCCCTCTGAAAAAAATTCCCTCTGTGCATATGGACCAACGCATAATGAGATATGGTTATGTCTTTCAAAATCCATCAGAATTCATCAGAATTCCTCAGCCCGCTCTGTGTTACCTGAACTATTTCCCTTGGGTGATGCTGGCCCTGCAGTACTTTTGGCAGTGCTGTCAGAACTAAAACTCAGCTTTTCCTGCCAAATCTTGGGCTGTAGGAGTTCATCCACTCAGGGATAAACATGTTTAATTACTGATACACTGCTGCCCGTGTGTGTCTCACAGGAAGCTGGGGTGGTTCTGAGCTGTGATGTTGTGAGATCTCTTTGCCACCCTTCCCCTCGTGCGTGGTGTCTCCAGTTTGCAGGGGGAATATTAAAATGCAGGCAAGGCAAAGTGCACATCGAGCTGTGCTCCCCCTTTCAGTGCTCAACACGAGCTGGCCTTGATTGGCAGAGAAATCCAAATGATCAAGGAAGTGTGTAAGAGCTAAAAATGAAAGGAGTAATTTAGCTTGAAGTTAACATATTGTAGCTGAAGGACAAAACTTAGATGAGTAAAAGACTTGTCTCATACAATCTAGTGGGAAAAAAAAAAAAAAAAAAAGAAGGGCTGCAGGCTATTGTCTTGGGCAAGAGAAAATCAAAGAACACAGGCAGAGCAAATGTGACCTTGTTTTTTATTTTCACAGAGCACAGCCAACACAGTGCAGGGTTTGGGGCAGAAATGTTGGCAGCTACAGCATCAGTTAGAGTGTCAAGGTGAGAGTGTAATGTTCACGCCTCATTGACCAGGGCCTTGCTGCTATTTCATATTTTAAATGTGTTTGTTATTTTACAAAATCAAATCTTGGCAGGTCCTCTCGAGTTTGTCAGAAACAGAGCCCTGTGCTCTGCTCCTGCAGCTGGAGCCAGGGAGATTGCCCTGCTGGAGGATCCTCAAGCAGAGGGGAAAATGCCATCAGTGTCTGGTGGTGGCTGTCTGTCACCTTTTTGAACATGCCCAGCCTTCAGTGGCCCCTGCCCTGTGACAGCCTCCTTCTAAACCCAAATTTTCCAGACAGAAGTGTGAAAACAGAGTCAAAACGCAGTTAAATTTGAACAGGTAGAGATGACTGAATACACCTCTGTCCTATTCATTAAAAACATGATTTGCAGTGCACTGGTAATTTTGCTGGAATTGCATCAGAGGAGAGAGCTAATGCATTTTTTTTTCGTGTCTGTTTTCAATGAGTCACCACACACTCCTCCCTTTCCCCCATGAACATCCTGCTCGTTATTTATCAGCCATGGAGAGGGGTGTGTTTAGCTCCAAGTGGCACAGAGTCAGGCAGAGGAGATCCCTAAGGACCAAATCTGCTTTCTCACAGCCATACTGGCTTCAGCTGGGCTAAAAATGATTTAAACCAGGTAGAATTTGCCCTGAAATGTTTGCTAGGAGATGGGAAGCTAGCTGAAGATTAATACAGAATGGGGGATATTGATATGGGAAGCTGGAGGAAAATATCACTTCAGGAAAAGTGGAAGATAGGGGTGAATGGAGTAAGACTTTGTCCAAGAAAAAGCAATATTTATTAATGCCTATATATGGGTTATATTCCCATGGGCAGTCAGATGACTCCATGAGAAAAGACTACTCAATAAAGATTTGGTTATCCACATTTTCCCCACAAACAGCTCTGCCCTTTCCCCACATCTTGATGAATTTCCCATTCTGGAGCTGGAGCAGCCCTGGTGTGTTGGCATTAATACCAAACTGCAGCACTTCAAAGTCTGGCCTTGCATTTCCTGCAAATATGGCATTTAAACTGCTCAAAAGCACCACGTGTGATCTCCTGCCAGGGACAAACTTCCTCTCCTAAAGCCATCCAGCCCTTCCTGGATCCTCAGCATCATTCCCATCTACATTTATTCCTTCCACAATCTGTTCCTCTCGAGCTGCTGGTGCCTTAGGGTGATTTCTGAACTCGTGAACTCTTCTCTCTACAAATTAGATTTCATTAGATTTCACATTCATTTACATAAAGGCCTTGCCTCTGACAATTTACTTAGGAAATGATGGAAATCCTTTCATCCCTAGGTTTGTAACAGACGTGTGGGGTCAGCTTTCCCAATGAATTGTTTATGTTCTCTTTATAATAATGCTTTTTATAGGGAATATTGTTTACTGAGTGATGGAAGGTGTATTTGATTTTAAAGTTCATATCATGATAATCCAGAAAAGGATCCAGGTTAGATTTACAGGGTGAGGAATGCAGAGATCCTCAGTTTCTCTGCTCACCAGACAGTGATAAGACCAACTTTTCATGTGGAATTTTGTGAATCTAAAAAGTTACCTTTTTTCCCAGTGTTAAGCAAACAATGGCTGAAAGCTCATGCAGCATGGCTGTTTTGAAAGAAAACTGACTTCTCCCCTCAAATGGCACACTTGAAGAGGAATAATAAAGCAGTTTTTCTTTCAAGATACCCACACAGCTTCTGACTAAAGCCTGCTTGAAAGAACCCTTGTTTCAACTTGCTCACAGTCGATTCTTTGGGCTGTGATAACAGAATAAAATAAGCATTTAAAATCTCCTTAAAAATTCCTTGGGGTCCACTTTACTCCACTGTAGCCATTAATATCTGAGAGTAGAAATTTCCCTTTTAATGCATTTTGCCCGTGGAAATTTCACGCAGCGGCAGGGACAGCTCGTAATTTTCTTTCTGTTCTTTAAAAAAAAAATAAAATTATTTATATTTTGAACTGTCCTGACTCTGAACCAGTGCTTCATTTATCATTCCCTCCACTCTCCTCTTGAGCACTCTGAGCATTTTGTCAGCACCGTGCTGAGTATTGACTTCAGGAGTGGAGCCTAAAGCAGAGGCTGAAAAACTCCAGCTGCTAAAGGCACACCAGAAATCCTCGCAGTGCAAGAGGTAAAATTAGTTTTCAGCAATGATGCTATAATCCATCATGCAAGACAACTGCAAAATTACTTTCAATAACACTTTCACGTTCCCAATTTACACTAAAAATTCCCAGTCAATACTTGTTACTACAGTAAGTAGCCCAGTGCCCTGTGGAATATTATGTGCATTGTGTCTGCCAGGGGTTTAATGTGAACAGATAAACTTAGGGAAAAGAGTGGTTACAAATTAAAGAAATTCTGTTAATCATTGCTTTTGCAGCCTGTGTTTTGTGCTTTCATTTTCATGGGAAATTTCATTTGGTGAGCCCAAATGAGGTGTGGTTGGAATTTGGTTTCCATTCTAAGGAGATAAAACAAGCAGTGGAGGTTGTGGGATGCTGACAGCTCCAGAGAGGAGGAGTTCTCACTGTAAATGCAGCATAAAAATGAAATATTTGGTATTGGGAAGGTGTGGCCCTGTGGGAGAACACCTGGCTGGTCCCCAGACAGAAGCTGGGAACGTGGAATTTGTGGGTAAAAGAGCTGGAAAAAGCAAACACAACCTTAACATGAATTTCCCATCTCCAGGATGCTGCAGCAGCACAGGGAGGCAGGAAGCTCTTACAGAATTTTTGCAAGGAATCAGGACAAGCACTTTAAAAATGGGGCTGATCTGCTTCTTCCATGCACAGAAGATGGCATTTAATACCTATAGAATTACGTGGAAAAAACGTTCTGGTGACAGAGAGGTGAACTCTCTGAGTTCTCAGAGGAGAACTCTCTGTCACCTCCTGTTCCATTGGTATTGTAGAAAACTGAGTTTTATCATTCTGGAAGCCTCTTATTACAAAGATGTAACGAGATTTGTTAACTGTCAGGTAAAATCAGAGAAACATCAGTGGGGTGAAAGGTGTGTGTGTTGCAGGAGAGGAGAAGGAACAGTTTGGTTTTTGTTTGCTGTGTACTGTCTGGAAGTTAAATTCTGCTGTTGAACTTAGAACTTCAAGGCAGCTTGGAATATTTGAAAAAGGAAACAAGGTTTTCAGGTGAAGAGGTTTAATTTGTTATCTATTTTTTTCATTACTTTATCTGCATTATCTTAATTAAGCGGCAGTTTTCCACAAGGTTAATAAACAAACATGGAATTATTGAGGATCATCAGTTCAAGGCTTTCCAAATGTCAATACAACAAACACACTAGCTGTGTTAGTGACCTCTTTCTGTATCTGTTAAATGCAGCAATAGTTGAATAGGAATTCTGTAGCTTTTCTGTACCAAAAGAAAACACTGATGAATACTAAATCCACTTAATGGTGCAGCATCCTGACACAAACTGATCTGATCTAATCCAGGCTGCTCCACATGTCCCTTTCATTGCTAACAGTGGGCACTTTCTCCTGAGCATTCCGTGTGAGTACAGTATATGCACGTGTCAAATATAATTTCATTAATCTGTTGCACCTCCAGACATAAAACAGACTTTGAAGTTCAAAATTCATTTGATAAAGTGATGACCTAAGGAGATTTTTCACCTTCCTGGGTTTATCCTGCAGAGCTGCTGGCAATGCAAACCTGGAATTTCTGCCCATAATGAAGTGCCTCTTGTTTCAGGATCCCTAAATGGGGTGTTTGACACTGAAAGAACACAGCTGTCACCAGAGGAAATGAAAAGAAACTTACTCTTATACGTTATTCTCGTTATGGTGTCTCTGTTAAGCATACGATTTAGAAATGGATTTGATGACTCAGATACCTACAGAAGAGAAAATGCACAAGGTCAGAATCTTCTCACAAACATTTCCTTGCCAGAGCTGCAGCTCTTCCATGAGTGCACACACACGCTCCCTCTCTCTCTCCTGATACTCCTCCAACTGGGTTCTGCCTTTTTTTCACTGTTGTGGGAGAAGGAAATAATTACTTAATTGTTTTTTCTAATGAAGCTTGATAGAAACTTGGTAAAGTAAATATAAAACAGGGAATGGGAGAAGAGGGTGAGCAGAAATTAATGCCTGAGCAAAATAGTGAGCACAGGTTTCTCCTCCAACAGCTTTGATGGGATTTGCAGGTGGTTGATATAACTAGGCAGGATTTCCATTAGTATCCTATTATTTTATTTATTGACAATTTCCTGGAAGCAGGGTATTTTAATTGCAAATAGAAGCTCTTTTCCTCTGGTTTATGGCTGGGTAACACAGGAGGTAACACCTCATGTCCAGGTGGAACTTCTCCTGTTTCAGTTTCTGCCCCCTTGCTGCCTCTTTCCTGTTGCTCAGCAGCACCTGGTCCAGCCTTTGACACCTCCATGCAGGTATTTCTAAATATACTGACAATATCCCCTCTGTCTTCTCTTTAATTTTTCCCTTTTTCATGAATTCTAGTCAGATTGTTGGGTCATAATGCAATAATTTTTGGTTGGGGAACAAAAAAAAAGGTCGCCTAAAAGCCTAAATATCTTTTTTGAATATTAGCCCTGTGTAAAAAGTGCCCTTTTATATCTAATTATTCACTATGCTCTGTGAAGTGCATATTTTAATTCTGAGGTTAATGCTGTGTTAGGAGCTTTATGAAATGGGATTACACTACTAAGGGGAACTAGAAGATCTCCCATACCTAAGGTGTGATGAGGTGAATTTCAGCTCTTTTGAAACTCAGATAATACACACTTTTTTAAACTGATAAAACAGAGATACATAATGGCAGAATATTGACAACATTTAAAGAGGAGAAATATGTACAATTTCTCTCATACAAAATGAGAGAAAAGGTTTCTCCAGTGTAGTTAAAGGCTTGAGAAAACCATAAAATCTTTGAGTTCAGTGCTGGATCACTGTAAATTATAGACCTAACTGCACCTTGAATGCAACAGGATAGAGACTAAATAAAATATTCACATGTCTTTGCAGCTCTGGGAAATGGAATGTATTAGAAGTTATACTTTTAATGATCTTTCAGTTTTGATAGTTCAGGATGTTTTAAATAACACTGTGAGCAAAATGGATTTTGCTGCCTTTGACACATCGGCATGACATGCCCTCTTTCCCAGAGCCTCAACCCACCAGGAGAGACTGAATGGATAAATTTAATGAAGAAACACTAAATCTGCAAAGCTAGTAACTTCTGTCATAGCCATTAACGTGTTACGAGTGATGTTTCTGATATTAGTTTTTTTTTCCACCCTCCCTTATCCCTTTTAGCTTCCCTTCTCTTGTAAAAGCTTTGGAGCAGAGATGCTGTGCTCAGGTCAGGATGAAGCTATCTCTGGATTCCACATCAGAGCCTCTGGGCATTGCTGTAGCATCATGAGGAGCCCAACTCCTCCATTTACAGCTCAGGGAAAAGTTTGCTGTCTGCATATTAGGAATGTGTCGTGCTGAATACTTACTTTCATAAATATGGAAACTACCACCAACCCATTAGGACTCTTTGCAGCTTCTGTGACATTTGTGTACAGCTCGTGGTTATAGTGGATCAGCTGAACCTGGAAAAGAGTGGAGGGAAGGATTACAATTGATGCCTTAGGATTTTAGCTTCTATGTTTTACAGGTAGCTGTAATTTTAGTGTACAACTCTGGATGCCATATAGGGTGTTAAATCTCCTGTTCTCAGCATTTTTAGACAAAACAATTCCTCTAAGCTCAAAATCCAAGGGCACCTTATTGTCTCAGGCCCCAAGATATGTAATTGTAATAACATGTAAGTGAATTTTTGGGAGGCAAACAGTGAATTTTTGAGAGGCAAACTTGGAGTAATTGACTTCATTACCTGAAGCTGTAATTGGAGGATTAAAGCTCGATATGCAAACAGACAGAACTTATAAAGTATGGAAAACTCGTGACCTGTTGTCCATTTTGGGTGTATCCCCTCGAGTGGGCTTTGTCTGCCCTAAATGCACCTTGAAGGCCCTTCAATAACTGCTTATTAACCATGGTTATGAACAGCTGAACTGGGAGAAGGGTGAAGGAAGGATTACAATTAACCAGGGGCAAATCCCTCCCCACACCCCCCCAGTTTGGATCAGGATCCCACCTCTGCTTTGGGTACTTTGGAGCAGGGCAATTTTTCTGTGGTTTTAACAACTTCAGTCCCTATCTGGCCCCAGCTGGCACAGCCCCAGCGTGTTTTCCCCTGAATTTCCAGGCAGTGAATTCCCCCCATCCAGCAGGGATTGCACTGCAGGGCTGACATCCTTTCCCTGCTCCAGCAGCCCTTGCCATGGGCACCAAGTGATCTGCACTCTGCAGCCTCCAGCCAAGCACAGAGCAGGCAGGGGTTGAAATAGATGCAGAAACATATGGGATATGGGTTTGGAGCTGTTAGAACCAGCACTGGCACCATTCAAAATACTGCTATTCCCTGGCCCCAGGTTCTGCAAACTTGGTTACAAAGGCTCCTGCAGTCACTGTAGTAACACAGCACTTAGTGTATTATTGTTAGCCAGGTTCTCCTTAGCTCCTGCAGCTTCCCTTCTGCTTTTTAGCTTTAGGAGTTGCTGGAACTTTTAAATTATGAAGGCACAGTTCCTCCCTCTCCTTGCCTATATAAATGTCCTACCCAGAACCTTGATATTTGATTTGTCTTCAATCACTAGACACTGTTACCATTTACATTGCAATTTGTAGCTTTTTTTTTTTTAAAGAAAAGATGAACAAAGTTAATGAACTGCTGTGGCAGTTAAGTACTTCTGAACAGATGAAAGGCTAGTCAGCTTTATTTAGCCTAAAGATCTTTCTTAGTTTTCAGATGTCAATTAGGAAAGGCAGGTTTTTGTTCTGGCATTGTCAGAATTGCAGCAGCCTGATGCTCACATTTAAAAATCAGGTCTGTCTTTCACGTGCTGATAATTCTAAAGGCTGCCCAGAGAAATTTCTGGACTTGCTGTGAATAAGATCAGTATTAATTTGGTTTATACCTGGTAATCTCTGTAACTATACAAATGGTCCAAGACTAAGATTGCCAGTAGGGAAACGTTGTTTTAATGCACTGTCCAAGTTTATAATAAGGGAAAAAACAAAAAAACCCCTAAACCTCACTAAAACAGGATTTAGTGCCTGCATTGGTGACTTTGTCTTCAGGAGGAATGTGAGCTCTGGTTATTCAGCAGTGAAGCACAACTGGGAGGATTTTTCTGCAGGAATGATGTCCCTACAGGATCTGCAGTGCACAGTTGAGTCACACAGAACAAACCTCACTTTGCCAGCCATGCTCACCAATCCATGTGCTGCTCTGAACTGTAACAGCATCCCAAGTTACGTGTGACCCACACCATTATTATCTCAGACCGTGATAAGGAGAGAAATAAATGAGCTCTTCAAACACTTCTATTTCCCACACTCTGCCCAGACTGCAAAATGTATTCTTGTAAATAAATTACTCAGAATTGAATCTTGGAAGTTTTATATAAAAGTCCCCCAAGCATTGTCCTCTCACCACCCCCCAAATCCCTCTGTGATGCTGTTTTAGTGCTTGGACATTGATGTAAAAAGGGGCACTGGAAATTCTGAAAGAGAACATTTGCATTGGTAAGATCAGGAGATTTCTGGCGTTTGGTGATTTTTACTATTTGCAGCCAACAGTTCACAGACCAACAAAATAAGGTGGTGGTCAGAAGTACTCCTATGATGTGTTAATTTCAATTATTTTTGTCCTGTCTCAGTTGGGAACTATTGGTTGGGTATTTTTGCAGTCCACCCAGCTGGCAGTTTTCAAGGCAAGCAAACGAACTAAACTGCAGTGAAAAAGTAAAAATGTCAAAGGAGCCAATGGAGTCCTCCACCAAATTCTGCCAGGCAGAAAGCAGAACAAATGAAGGTCTTGTAAAGAATTAATGAGAGCATTTACTGCACAGCACACCGAGGCTGTAATGCTCATTACTCATCACTTTGTGGTACCACTGAGCTCTGATAACATCACAGTTCTGGGGACTCTGCACTCACTGAAATTTTTAGGCTTAGTCACATACTTTTTTTTTTATGTCCAACTCCTCGCTCTGGCAGCCCAGCTAACTTGTGAATTATCAAGGAAATAAGTGATGGAATCTGCTTTAGACTAGACCTCCTTCTGTACAGAGTCCCAGAATAACAATGGATTCGATAAACTCATTTTATATAACAAAGCAAGATGCTGAGTGCAGGAATGGGGAAAAGCAAGGGCCAAATTCTCCTCCCACCCATGGGAGCCCTGAGTGAACACCAAATCTTGTTTTGACTGATGTGACTCATGGAAATAAAACCCCCCAAGTATATACAGCCACATACAGGATATTTGTCCCAAACAAAGATCTCAGTGCTGAATGAAGAGATTTCTTTTTTTCTTCTCAAACCTGCTGTTTTCTCTGTGTTGGGGTTGTATTCTTCCTTCCTGCAGCCAAATTAATTTTAAAGCTGTTTCCATGGTACCATGGTTAAATTAATCTTATTCAGGTTTATCTTTTTTTAAAGAAAAGGTTGACCATCTAAGGAGACATCATTTTCAAAGCATCTCATATGACACAGACTAATTTAGCAAGACACAAATGAATAAAAGTGTCTTAAACACAGAATACAACAGGATTAAAAATTTAATCCCCTATTAAATTCCCTTTGAGAGTACTTTCTTTAAGTTGCCTGTGAGTTTATGGTCTATACATATTACTGGACTCTTCCATGAAGGTGAAGCCTCACCTAACTAAAATCACTCATATGTGAAAATCTCACTTTTCAAATGATGACACTGAATTCAAAGCAAATCACAAGAGCAGATTTCCAATGCTGAAAGCACCCTTTGAGTCTAGTTTGGGTTTCAGGGCTCAAACACAATACAGAAACTTGTTATAAACCATTGATTTTCTCTGAAAGATTCCCCCTTTTAAGATTAATTTGCCACAGAACAACTGATAGCCCTTTGTTTTCCTCCAGCTACTGAAGTTCCATTCTGCAGGAAGAAGAAGAGAATTAAGATTAATTACTCTCTTTTAGCTGATGAAAAACCAGAATGTGGCCTCATTCTATCACCCAAGAATGTACATTAGACCACAACCAGGACTTCAAGCCTCTCCAGACTGTCCATTGCAGAAACTGAGGGAATTTAGAATATTGCAGAACTTCCTTTTCCATAATCCTCTTGGGACTAAGAGAATCCCCTTTATTCTCACTTAAAGAGTTACGAGTGCATAAACATTTCTGATTTGTAAACGACAAGGGAGCTAAAGCATGAAGGAAATGGCAGCAGGGAACAGCCCATCTGTAAGCAGAATATTTGGATTATGTTGGGATACCTCGTGGAGAGCAAGCACAGAGTATGTTTGCAGCACAGCAGGGAACAAAAGCAAATGAAATGGCTCAGGAAGACAGGTTAAATGGTTGGTTTGATTCAGAGTTCCTGCAAGAAGTGTCTAAGATATCATTAAGGAAAAATAATTAGGCGTTTTTGTTTTTCCAGAGTTTAATAAAAACAGCAAAAGAAATGTAGTTTCTGCATGGTTGTGCCCAGTGAGGAAAATAATTTTACTGAGTTAAAAGCTATTAATAAAAACAGTTATTTCAGTGTTAAAATATAGCTGCTCTTACAGGTCTTGTAAAACCCTTTGGAAAGAGCAGAGATGTCTCATCACCCAAGAGTTATTTATGGAATTAATTTTGTGGATATGAACAGGTATGAGATTGCCGTGCTATTGGTGTGACAAAACTATTCTAAAGTCTGTCCTAAATGAAATTAAATGTACCTCCTGCTTTGAGGAAAGGTGTGAGAATGTGGAGCAGCTCCTCAGAACCTGTGCTCCTGATTTTTCTTGTTTTCCTGGGCTAATCCCTGGCACTGGCACAGGGAAATTTCCTTACCTTTGAAGAACAAACCCATAGTCTCATGCCCAGGGTACTCTATCACACAATGTCAGGGTGGTTTTATCCACATTCTGATTAATTAATCCATAGATTTCCCTGGTTTTCTTTACATTATGAGCCCACAGCACGAGGTGCTCTTGCTTTGTTAATAAATTGGTGACATGAATTGTACATGGCCACCTCTACTCCCAGCAGTTTGCTTTGCATTTGAGCAAACTATTGCAGTTTCAAGATTAAAATCGGTTAAAAAATTAACTTTGCTATATTAAACTTAGGAGAAATGCAAAAAACCAGTTGCTTGAAATAATTTTTTACCTCTGACTCTTTTGATGTTCTCTTTATTAAAACTGAGGGTTTTTAGGCTGTTGCTGACAAATGTGGTTTGTGCTTTTTTTTGTGTTTTTACTGATTTTGACAGTTATTTTCTGATTCAAAAGAAATGTCTATAAACTACTGGTTTAATAGAAAGGCTTGTCATCCACATTTATAGCAACATGCCAGCAACTGTATCCTAGATAAATAAACAACATTAAAATCCTTTCTTACTTAAAAGAATAAGACTAGGAATGCACGAGAGGAGCTCATTTTTCTCCTGTTCCTGAGCAGACAGCTGTGCAGAGAAATGCAATAATCACACAGCAAAGTGGAAATGCAGTTGGGTTAACTACACTTGGCTGCAAAAATCTCCTTTATTAGCAATAATGGCAGGTCTGGAATTAGCACTGTAGCCATGATTGGTGTCTAACACTCCATTGGAGCAGTTGGTAACAAGAACTAACTTGCAATAAAAGGTGTTCAATAGTGAGCCTTACCCAGGCTTCCCTGGTAGCTTGATAACACTGGGTGTTATTTTCAGCATGTATTGTGGCTCCTAAAAAAGAATTAATTTTATATATATATATATATATATCAGTGTGGGATCTCACACTGATGAGGCTCTGACAGAGCCCTATTCCTTGTTTATATGCAACCACTGCAGCTAGAAAATATATTAAAAAAAAAAGACCCTAATGAAATGTAGAAGATTAAGTCTTTCTCTTTAATATTTATATATATTCTGATTTCTTTCCTAAGTCTTTAATTGGCAAGCAGGAAACAAGAGTAGTTTAAATAACGTTTAAAACTTGATGTTTCTCTCAAGCATCCCCAGGACTACAGTAAAAAGTATAAATTACTGGCAGAAGAGACCAGATTGGCTGTGAATACCTCAGAATTTACTCTCAGCACTTTCACCTTTGTGCCAACACCAAAATAAATGAAGTAAGTGATAGGCTGGAAAAACACAAGTGAGAGGTGATGGATTCCTGCCATCCAAATGCTGCTGGAACTGCTGCAAGTGTCACAACCAGCTGAGCTCCTCTGCACACAGCAGGAAGTGCAGGGAAGGAGAAATCCCAGCTGAGCCCCAGAGGTGCAGAGAAGCTCCTGGGCTGCTGGTGGCTCAGGGTTTCTGACAGGGCAGCTCTTGCTGAGCCAACTGCTCCAAACGTGGGGATTTTTGGCTGCCCTGCCACTCAACCACTCCCGTCACTCACTGTTAGAGGATGAGAGAGAGCTGGGTAAATATAAATAAGTGACACTGCTCTGCCACTCGCTCTGTGTGAGGATCAAACTGAAGTCTGAGGCTCAAATGCTCAATGCTGATGATGTCTTGGCTGATGCAGAATTTCACTGTGAGCTGTAATTTGGCACTGACCCAATCCATCATCCACAAAAGTTGTGTCTTCAGAGAGAATAGGGGTAATGTAGGAATAAAACCCCACTATTAGATGAGTCTATCATCATTTCTGGATTCGTGCAGGATTCTCTGACTGAGCACTGCATTTAAATTGTTTTCTCATTTTAAATACAACAGATGCTCAGACACCACGATGATGAACTCGGTATAAATGCTCCATTTGGTAGATTCAGTTACATAATGGTGCTCTGAATTTCTGCAAGAATTCTCTGTTTCTTCAGCAATCAGCCCAGGGAGCAGCAGAAAAATGGTTCCTGCAAGTCAAAAACGAGGGGAGGCAGTGATTGATGCTATTTCTGGTTTTCCCTGCATTTCCCTGAGAGCCCAAAGGACACCAGAGCAGGTCATTGACAGAGGAATTAGAAACTCAAGCCTTCCCCAAAACCCACCACAGCTCTCAGTGCTCTTTGCCAAAGAACCATCTGGATCTCCAGTTCTGTTCAGGGGTTGGGCATGATGGGCAAGGGCAGACAGAGACACATCACAGACTGAAGAATCAAAGGATGAGCAAAAAAAAAAAAAGAGAATTTGGTCAAGTGCAAATCTAGATCTTTGCCCTTTTGTCCTCATTTCATCATCCAGTAGGAAAAAATAAAGTTTAATATACCCAGTGTTAACCAACAAGTAAAAGTTGGTGTTAGGATTCCAAACCAGAAGGAGAAATAAGGGAAATACCAGTTTTATCTGCTCTCTGGAGCACAGAAGTATATTGTTAAATTCAGAATGTTATTTTTCTGGGACTAAAATGAAGCACAGGATTTTATATTCTTAAAATGCCAGGAATGTGTGTATGTGAGGAAAGCAGAGAATAAAACTGAGGATGTATTTTAAGAATCTGTTGGTTTGGTCCATTGGAGAGGCTGTTGTAGCCAGGAGGGGGCTGATCCCTTCTCCCAGGTAAGAAGCATCTCCATAATGAATGTTATGTTAGAGTTCAGTCTGTGTCACTGAGCCACCACAATGACAATCTGTGACACATCGCCCAGAAAAGGTGCAAAAAGAAGATCAGAATACAGACAGCTCTGGCAGGAGACTCTGGAATTTCCACCTGATTTCCAGCACCTCGAAATGTGGCAACAGGAAAAAGTTTAAAGCCTGATAGAAGAGGAGAAAATAAACTAAATGGATGTAATTGCTAACAGTTGTTAAGTTCCTGTTGGAATGTAAATTGAGAGTTCAAACACAGAAGAGTTTGAGAAAGTCCAGCTTGATTCAAAATAGCCCAAAGCATTTCTGGAATGATGCTTTATTGAATTGTCAGAGGACCTTTAGGATATTAATGCTGTGGTAGATGAGATGATAAATTAGAGTCAAGTTTTTAGAAATGCTTCTGAGAAATTGAACACCTGTCAGAGGTGCAGAGTCAAAGACTCAGAGAAAGTTGGCACAGATCTGCCCTGCAGGCAGAAGATAAGTGGGGTTTTTTTTTCTAGTTTTTGTTTAAGAATATCCAGGAAGCTTGTTTTAAAGCTAAGGGAAGTGCAAGTGCCTTTTGCTGTTTATGTAAATTGCATAAGAGGCAGTTCCATGTTTGCAATTTAATAGGTAAATTTGAAGTTGAGAAATAGCAAGCAGGAAGAAAACGAGAGGACATGGATTATCTAAGAATATGAGACAGCACAGCTCAAGGCAGACAACTATGAAATTATCTTGTTTCTGAATGACTTGAGTGGTGTTAAACTCAGTGGGGAAGATAAGTGACACTGAGGAAGCAGGACTAAGCCACTTATCTTTGTACAGTAAGCCCTTCAGCTTCCTCTGAAGGCTTTGGGGAGAGAAGCAGGGTACTGGCAAACCCTGCTGACCAGTGCAGGACAGGGGTGTGATGGTGCTGGAAGGGGCAGCAGGAAACTCACATCTGCATTTCTATCAAATCCAACTTCCTCCATCAGACAACAGAAGTCGAAACTTTTTTTTTTTTTTCCATATTAGGCAACACTGTCTGTGTTCATTTTGCAGGTTAATTTATACAGGTGAAATGCTGGAATTGCTGGAATGGAAATACCTGAAATGCCAAAGAGATCTTTTCCCTCAATGAAACAATATCAGGGAACATGCCATGCTCTAAAATCCTCAATTCCTGAAGCAATTGTAAGTTTTTTTGACTTTCTGCAGTTAGAAAAGGAGAATTTGGGCAGTGATTCAACTAGAAATCTTTGACATTTGTTTTGTCCATGCAGTAAACTCTTTTCTGCTCCTGCTCTGCCCAGGCTGGGTGCTCCCAGTGTGCCTGGAGTGCTGGGCTGTGGTAAAAACCCTGTTCCCTTGGGATTGATGCCAACCCCAGAAAATCGTGCCAATATTTCTGACTGGAGGTGCACAGGGATGGAATGGCATTGCTTTTGAGCTGCTTGTTGTCAGGTGTGCAGTGATGGCTTTACACAAGCAATGTCTCCTGTGGGTTTTGTCTCAGTTCTTCCCTCATGCAATTACCATTCCCAAATTGTCCCAGCTGCTCTTTCTCCAGTCAATCCTAGTGCTGTGCCTGCCACCTCTTCCTTTATTTAATTCCTTTGTTGTGTACCACATCCTCTGGTATGGCTTTTGCACAGCTAAAAAAAAAACAAACCACCAACCAAACCCTTTCTCTTAGTGCACGGATGAAATGGAGCTGAAAATTACTGCAGATAAAAATCCAGCTCTTTGAACTGTAATGCTCAGAATTCCTCAACCAAAGGAGGCACCTAATTGGAGATAATGTTGACTCTCTCTATGACTTTATTGCTTTGTCAAGCTTACATCATTAAGCATGTATTTCATTTCATTATCCTGCAGTAAACAGTTGGTCGTGCAGGGGAGATAGGCTGGGCTGTGGTGTCTGCAGGCAGAGCTCTGCTGTGCTCTAAATTCAGGCAGTGCTGTCTTGAACTTTTGAGTTGTGGAGCAACAGGGTAATTATCCTATTACCTTGCTAAACCATCTAATTATTTGCCAATGATGTGAAAAGCTGAGAACTTAAATGGGAGAAATTCAAATGGGAATGTAGCTGTTGATTTCTTTCACTGGCACTTGAAAAATATCAATTTTCCAGGCTGCTGTGAGGGAAGGATTCCCTGTGAAACTGTGAGTGGGGGGCTGCTATCACTGACAGGATTCCTTTTAAAAGATTGATTTCTGATTTTTATAAGCTTAATATATATGCAAAGGAAGTGTTTAGCTGTATAATTCATTTAAAAAAATATATATATGATATTTAGTTTTACTGCACAACAAATGATGTGCTCCTCTTTCTGTAGCCTTTGCAAAGCTCATTATCTCAAGTTTAAAGGGAAACACACAGAAAGAAGGCAAAGAAAAAAAACTGGTTCTTCCTGCTTTTAAAAAAATGTTGTTGACGTGTGAGCCCAGTAGAAATTCAGAATTCTGTCTCCAGTGCTCCCTGATCTCCTCAAGAAGTCCCTGAATTCTATTAAAAATTGCTGGTTTCTCAGCAAACTGCATGAAGAGTTTTTCCTGGGAGAAAGGTTTTAATAATTAAAATTAGTCAATACTGAAGCGCAGAAGGTTATTTGATCTTGCTCAGAAACTGACACTTTCCAGAAGGGGGAAAAAAAAATGCAATCTCTCTGATAAATCACTTTGTGCAGAACTGGGAGTCAAGTAGAAGAAATTTGCTGCAGAAGAAAAGAGGGCAACTCACCAGGGGAACAGGTTTGCTCAAAACAATTGTGAGTTTGAACATCAAGGTTGAGATTTTTAGGACATTTCCAGAGAAAAAAATCTCTAAGACTCTCAGGATGAGATGTAAAAATGCATTTGTTAGTACTTCAGGGCATTACAGCTCTCAACCACATGATATGAAGTTGCTGTTGGCTCTGGTGCTCCAGTCCAAGTTTCAATTTGTCTGCTTTGCCCCTGTAATTCCAACTCAGCTCAGCTGTTTTATCAAGTCAGGCTGGATTGCTGAGGCTGCCCACCTCCATTGGACAGACTGAAATTTGGCTCCTGTCAGCCCTGGTCAGTGGCAGCAGGTGAGAAGATGGAACCAAAGCCATGTCTGTGCCCAGCAGGGCTGGGTTCCTCTGAGCTCTGCTCCTTTCCAGCCTTCCCCTTCATGCTGCCTGTGCCACCCAAGCTGTGCTCCTTGCCCACATGCACACCCAAATATTCCCATTTTTGACCACCAAACCTCTCCCCTGTCCTTTTCTCACCCCTTTCTTCCTGTTCCTCAAAACCTGACATCCTTCCAAGGTCAGCACTGCCATCCAGCTGCTCCATCCCCCCTGGACACCTCCTAGAGAGGGAAAATGCTCCTTAAATACACCCTGGCTCCTGTCTCAGGGGGTTCAGGGCTGGGGAATATCTGAGGCCAGGACACTGCTTTTCCAGGGGCTGTCCCAGTGAAAAGGGCAGTGCTGCTGCTGTGCCACCTGCATCCCTCTGGGGATGCCACAGGTGGCTCTTGCAAGTGTTCTGGAAGCACAGAAGGATCAACTCAGGTGCTCTGGCAGTTTGCAGTTCCTCACCTTTTCTTTGTGCTAAACTGTGTCTTTGCATTCTGATTTTTTAGCTCTGTCATTGCATAATTAGAATCAACTCATCTCTGAAACAAATAAATTAAAAGATCCCACAGTATTTCATTAACTGTGTTATAAAAATATTATTCTATTTTATCATCCAAGGAGGGCAGCGTTAATGCACAACCTAAATGTACAGAGTGATGCTGCAATTCAGCAGAATTGATGTTGTGGCTGAGAAAAAACCCCAACCTCCTGAATTACTTTGACTTGTTTGATTCACCCTGTTTGATCTCTCTCTGTGGCAGATCAGACGAGACAGCAGAGAGGGAGGCAAAAAAAGACTGTAGGGGCAAACAAGCTGAGAGATGCACAACCAGCTTTTCTGCTCCCACTTCCCAACTTCAGAGCACTGAACTTGTGCATTCTGTGACTTTTGAGAAAAGTTTCTTCTGTGTGTTATTAGAAGCACCACTAAGTACATAGAGTGTTTTAAAACAAAAACCCCAGAAGAACTGAGTTTAACATAGAGGATGGTTGGGAGAACAGACACAGGCTCAATCTGCTCATACTCTGAGTGGGGAGGTGAAAGTTCTATATTTATACTCTTGATTAATGATTTGATGTTCTTATCATATTTTCTGGAACTTCTTATTTTTTAGTAAGGAACATTAGAGCGGAACAGATTTTTTTAGCATCTTTCATTCTTCTACTGTACTTTAAAGTGAAGTATTCAAAATTCAGTAAGAGAAGAATTTATACAGGAGAATTTAGTGCAACCTATATAAGGCAGGAGCAGCTCACATTGCTTCAGAATAGGAGGAGGAGGAAAATTTTTCATGAATCAAAACACCAAAGACAGCTTCTTACTAAACAAAGGAAAATATTTTCACCTAACCAACTATTAATGGTGGATTTTTCATCCAAACCAGCTCAGCATTCACCTGCTGCTGGTTTATCTCACATTTATACACATATGCACACACACACATGGTTTGGAGCTCTCCCTGTGCTGAGCATTTGAGAAAATTTGGCCCAAAAACTGGAAGGCTGATACACCACAGCAGGTCACAGCCTGCAGATCCCAAAGGCTGTGCTGTTCTTCCCCATATTGCTGGCTATAGTTTCACTGTGTGCAGCTGGAGGTGTTCACACAGCCACGTGTGGCTCTTTCACACACAGTGTCACTGCTGTAAATGAGATTTCCAATAAGTTCAAATTGCAAAGGAAGCACATTGCTGTTATCCCAGTGCAGTTTGTACAAACTGGTGCAGCTCCACTGCCCCAGGAATGGTGTGAGCAAGGTGTGCAGGTGAAATGTGTGCATGTTCAGAGAGAATGGTGTGAGAGAGGTGTGAGGTGATTGTGTGGTTAGAGGAATGGTGTGGAGAGGTGTGAGGTGAAAGTGTGGTTCAGAGAGAATGGTGTGAGAGAGGGTGAGGTGAAAGTGGATGTTCAGAGAGAATGGTGTGAGAAGGGGAGGTGAAATGTGTGCATGTTCAGAGGAATGGTGTGAGAGAGGTGTGCAGGTGAATTGTGTGATGTTCAGAGAGAATGGTGTGAGAGAGGTGTGAGGTGAATTGTGTGAGTTCAGAGTGAATGGTGACAGGTGAAATGTGTGCATGTTCAGAGTGAATGGTGTGAGAGAGGTGTACAGGTGAAATGT
This sequence comes from Entomyzon cyanotis, assembly GCA_024500445.1. Classification (NCBI taxonomy): domain Eukaryota; kingdom Metazoa; phylum Chordata; class Aves; order Passeriformes; family Meliphagidae; genus Entomyzon; species Entomyzon cyanotis. The sequence continues at coordinate 112,956 of JAKEPQ010000325.1, forward strand.
GTGATGTTCAGAGAGAATGGGTGAGCAAGGTGTGCAGGTGAAATGTGTGCATGTTCAGAGGAATGGTGTGAGGTGGAATGTGTGATGTTCAGAGTGAATGGTGTGAGACAGGGTGAGGTGAATTGTGTGCATGTTCAGAGAGAATGGTGTGAGAAGGTGTGAGGTGAAAGTGTGATGTTCAGAGTGAATGGGTGAGGTGGAATGTGTGATGTTCAGAGTGAATGGTGTGAGACAGGTGTGAGGTGAATTGTGTGCATGTTCAGAGAGAATGGGTGAGAGAGGGTGAGGTGAAATGTGTGATGTTCAGAGTGAATGGTGTGAGAGAGGTGTGCAGGTGAAATGTGTGATGTTCAGAGAGAATGGTGTGAGAGAGGTGTAGGTGAAATGTGTGATGTTCAGAGTGAATGGGTGAGAGAGGTGTGAGGTGAATTGTGTGATGTTCAGAGTGAATGGTGTGAGAGAGGTGTGAGGTGAAAGTGTGATGTTCAGAGTGAATGGTGTGAGGTGAAATGTGTGATGTTCAGAGTGAATGGTGTGAGAAGGTGTGAGGTGAAATGTGTGATGTTCAGAGGAATGGTGTGAGAGAGGTGTGAGGTGAATTGTGTGCATGTTCAGAGAGAATGGTGTGAGAGAGGTGTGAGGTGAAATGTGTGATGTTCAGAGTGAATGGGTGAGCAAGGTGTGAGGTGAAATGTGTGATGTTCAGAGTGAATGGTGTGAGCAAGGGTGAGGTGAAATGTGTGATGTTCAGAGAGAATGGTGTGAGAGAGGTGTGCAGGTGAAATGTGTGCATGTTCAGAGGAATGGTGTGAGCAAGGTGTGAGGTGAAATGTGTGATGTTCAGAGTGAATGGTGTGAGCAAGGTGTGAGGTGAAATGTGTGATGTTCAGAGAGAATGGTGTGAGAGAGGTGTGAGGTGAAATGTGTGCATGTTCAGAGTGAATGGTGTGAGCAAGGTGTGAGGTGAAATGTGTGATGTTCAGAGAGAATGGTGTGAGAGAGGTGTGAGGTGAAATGTGTGCATGTTCAGAGTGAATGGTGTGAGCAAGGTGTGAGGTGAAATGTGTGATGTTCAGAGTGAATGGTGTGAGAGAGGTGTGAGGTGAAATGTGTGATGTTCAGAGTGAATGGTGTGAGAGAGGTGTGCAGGTGAATTGTGTGATGTTCAGAGTGAATGGTGTGAGAGAGGTGTGAGGTGAAATGTGTGATGTTCAGAGTGAATGGTGTGAGCAAGGGTGAGGTGAAATGTGTGCATGTTCAGAGTGAATGGTGTGAGAGAGGTGTGAGGTGAAATGTGTGCATGTTCAGAGAGAATGGTGTGAGCAAGGTGTGCAGGTGAAATGTGTGCATGTTCAGAGTGAATGGTGTGAGAGAGGTGTGCAGGTGAATTGTGTGCATGTTCAGAGAGAATGGTGTGAGAGAGGTGTGCAGGTGAAATGTGTGCATGTTCAGAGTGAATGGTGTGAGCAAGGTGTGCAGGTGAAATGTGTGCATGTTCAGAGTGAATGGTGTGAGCAAGGTGTGCAGGTGAAATGTGTGCATGTTCAGAGAGAATGGTGTGAGAGAGGTGTGCAGGTGAAATGTGTGCATGTTCAGAGTGAATGAAAGGTGTGCAGGTGAAATGTGTGCATGTTCAGAGTGAATGGTGTGAGAGAGGTGTGCAGGTGAATTGTGTGCATGTTCAGAGAGAATGGTGTGAGAGAGGTGTGCAGGTGAAATGTGTGCATGTTCAGAGTGAATGGTGTACAGGTGAAATGTGTGCATGTTCAGAGTGCTTTCTATGCTTCATTAACAGCAATTCATAAACAGTGGTTCAGTCACAGCTCTCCTGATTAGTATCAATCTGCATCTCCAAGTGCAAAGACTGTCAAAATAATTAAATGGTTCAATAAATCTGAGGCTATACACCCAAAATAAAATTACTATACATTCAGAAACATTTTAAGAGGTATTTACCCCATCAGCATTCCATGAACTTCGAAGGCACATCTTGTAAATTATTTTTCACTGCTTCATTGATTTTTAATATTGTCAAATGCTCATGGCCTTACTGCAATTCAGAAGCACTTTGAAATCTACTTAGCTTGGCATATTCATTACTACAATATCTGGCATTGTTTTCATCTGCCTCTTTCTCCAGATTTGCAAGTTTGGAGCTTATAAAAGCAGCTGGTGAGAGGCAGGTTCAGGTAGAGAAGATAAAAGGCTTTCTGGGTGGCAGAATAGTGGCAGAATATTTTGTATGATATGATATGGATTTTATATGTATTATAGTATATTCTGTATGGTGGCAGCTTCATGACTGTCCTTTCTTGCAGTTGTTGCAGCTTGCACAGAGCACTGTCTTGGGGGGATGAATTCAAGGTTTAAGGTGTCCATCAAAGACATGAATGGAATGGAACAAAGGGATGAATTTTGAGAAATCAGGTGGCCCCAATTTCTGGGTCTTTGAGCACACCCACTCTCATGTCCTGGTCTCCCCCCTGCCCTGCTGCTCCCCTGGCTGCAGTTCCCTCAGCCTGTCTCAGCCCACCCCTTTGTGAAACAGCACATTAATTACCCTGCCAGCTAATTGATGGTTAATGGGGAACGTGCTGATTGCTCTGGAGCCAAAAGCACTGCCAAGGCTGTCATTAGTGTCTGCTGGGAGCAGCCAGCAGTCCCAGTGTCCAAGGGGACCATGACACCACTGGACATCCCCAAATCAGGATTTGGGCTCAAGCCCAGCTTGAAACAAAACCAGGAGCTCAAAGGAGACAGATGGTTCCTTCCAGCTCCTCGCTGCACTTTTATTTTCCTCTTCATAAACATTAAAGGACAGATTTGCAGCTGATATAGGAGGACACAGCTCAGTAATTCTGTTGGTTTTCTAGAATGCTCCTTTTTTTTCATTATTTTATTTTAAATGACACACATCTTTAGATTTAATAATGGTCATTCACTCTGAGTTATAAGCTGCCACTTTCAGAGCACGGAATAAGGAATACTATCTAGCAGTACACAGATAAAATTGATCTACTCCAAGCTGCCCAGAGATTGTTTGATGATCACAACCAAAATATTGATGAGTTTACAAGATCATTTGAAAGATGGATGGCATCAGAGAACTGATGTGGTATTCTTTGCTAGGAAAGGAGCCTGCGTCTCAAAAATTCTCTTTTCACCTTAATCTTTTGGTAATTTCTACAGCATTAGCAATTTCTAGGTGCTTTATTATTTGGTAATACCTTGTGTAGAGAAGAAAAAATTGCTATATATATATATTTGTGTATAAATTTATATATATATATATATATATATGTATGTTCATAGATAAGCTCACAGTGGAGTTTGCATTTTAAATTTAGATGGATTTAAGTATTTTAAATCCTAGGGATTACATCCTGTTTTTCTTGCATTGTGTCCCACAGTATTTGTTCTCCTGACATTAAAAACTGCACTGTGACCACACATCCCAACTTCACATCTGTCATCATCATCCCCATGGTTTCCCTCATTTCCAGGGGGTTGTTAATGCAGATGAAGATTTGTGGGGATAAACCCCAAATATGCTGCCTGACAGCTCAAAATTCCAACAAAAGATTTCCAACTTTCTTTGAAGTACTCATCTTCAGCACTGAGTATATCTAAAAAATAGTGAGGTATTTTCAAATAGGCCACAGGAAAAAGGCTTTTGGAACAGTTTTTTTTTTTCTTTTTTTTTTTTTTGCCCTGCCATTTTTCCTTTTATCATTTTCCTGGATTTCTAAAAGAAAATCCTGTGAGAACAGAACAGACTGACATTCATTAAAAATCTGGAAGAATAAGGGTGATTTTTTTTTTTTTCCTTTCTAATTAACTGCCCCAGGGAATGGCTCTACCAGTCAGGAGGAAGAACAGTTCCTCTATTGTGCCTTTTGTGACTGAGGAACACTAGATGGGGAGGCTCTAAGCTATAAATCAAACACTGAAAATCCTCTTAACTGAACACACCCTTGGGCTTCACACAGAATAAGGCCTTGCACTAATCATAAGCAGAACTAGTTGGGATTTTATTTTTTTTTTTTTTGCTGAAACAGGGTTTTGCTGGAAAATGCTTATGTGTCAAAACCAAAGTACCTTGTGGAGGGAACTTGATTTCAAAGAGATTTTTTTTTTCCTGAAAGACAAGCAGAGACTATAGAAAGCTCCCTGATTTCCAGCCAGTTTGGCTCGTGATTTATCCAGGAGCCTGCAGAGCTGATGCCTCCAGGAGCTGGCTGGTTTTCCTGGGATGTCCCTGCCTAAGAAAGGGACAATAATGAGTGGGAATAAAATGATGTTTGTGGGTCCAGACAGACTCTCAGAGGGACCAGCTGGGTGCCAAGAATATGGGGGCTTAGGCTGTAATAGAGAACTCTGCTTCAAACCACAATTCCTGGGGCTGGGCTGGGAATTTCAGCCCTGGATGCACATGGAAATATTCCTGCCTGATGCTTCTTCCATGACAATCATTATTCCCAAAGCAGAAGGCTCAGGGCTGGGTTGAAACCACAGCAGCACCAAACCCCAGGCTTGTCCAAGAGCCACCTCACTGGGAATATCTAACTGCACTGAAGGGAAAAACCAAGCAAAATGTGCCAAAATCTGCAGTAACTGGAGTATCTTTCTGTAGCAATTTGTATTTTGAGTAAAACTGGCTCCACAACACTTTTTCTAAGAGCCCACAAGCCTTTAAAACCACAATACTCAGAAGGAGGACTAGAGCTCTGTCTGGCCCTTTGATTTTTAGATTTTGTTTCAGAAGTACAGGCATGTCCTGCTAAAGGAATGTGAGGTAAAGAGCACTTCAGGTGCTGCCCATGGTGGATTGTTCTGCAAATGCTTTATGTATTTTTAATGATGTTTTCATTGGTAGCATATTTGTGTGATATTTTATTGACCCTTCCCTGGTTTTCTATGTGAAGAGAGCAAGCAATGAACACTAACCTGTCTCCTAAAGCACTTGACAGTGGCACACTCAGTAGTACTAAAATGTCTTTTATCCTTTTCTGAATCAGAATTCCTTATTTCAGGCAATTATGCTAATTCATTGTTTATGCACATTACTGTAAGCTTTTCTGTTCTCTCAAAAAATAAATTAAAAAAAGAGGATAAAGGTTTTCTTCTTCTGGAGAATCTTGTAGAACCCCAAATTGAAAGCCACGCTCCTGTAATGTTTTATTTGATGAATTTTAGTGCAGTGGAAGTGCTGCATTGAGAGTTGGGTGGGTTAGAGCAGGAGGAAGAAAGTTGGGTCTGCAAAACCTCCCCAGGATATTTCAGCCTTCAGGGATATAAAATAGCAGCAGGGGATGAGAGCTGGGTGGCTGAGCCATGGATGGTGCTGTTAATTCAGATTAATTCCTGTGCCAGCATGGGAAGGGATGGGAGCATCCCCACCTGCTGGGCTGGGGACATGGATTGAAAGCATCAGCCTGGGCTGGAGGTGCTGGATGGGACTGATAGCTCAGCCCTGATCACTGTGTGCTTTGACTGTCACAGGAAATGGGGAGGGAATTGCTAAAAGGGAGAAGAGCAAAAATTCACCCAACAAATATATCCTGTTCGCATTGAACACACCTTGGAAAATAAATTTTTTTAAAAATCTGTTTTCTTTATTCATAAGTTTTGCATCTGGGAAACTGTGACAACTGTTTCTGGCCAGTCCTACACTGAAGGTTAAGCAGATTAAGGCTGTGTTGCCAACTGGTTCTGTTATTAGCAGAATTTCCAGGGACTGCATGGCAGTGGCATGTTCATACCTCGATAAGGAAAAGTAAATAAAATTCAAGATGATGGGAAGAGATGGACAGTAATGGACTTGCCTTTTCTAGTTAAAATCCAGAGCTCTCTTTGCCTTTGATAGGACTTTCAGAGTAATAACTTGGGTATGGTGCTTTTCTAATGTGCCTATGGCAAATCTTCACTGACAAAATGTTTTCACGGCAGGGAGATTAAAAAACCCCAACCAAACCCCTGAGAAGTAGCTGAACATAATGAATTAATTCTTACTGAATTTTAAACCACCAAATCTTGGCAGGTGTATGCTGTAACATCCAGTTTAGTTTATACAGAGATAAGGAGGCAGACAGATAAAGGTGAGATATTAAAAGATAAATGGAAAGAAAATGGACTTGGAATAAATGTGGTTTAACCTTGTCAATTCCAATTCTTCACAGAGTTAGCACTGATGCCACTGTGGCTGCTATCACTTGCATGGTATTTTAAAAGTAGGTATGCCTGAGAAACTGGTCTAATTGTAATAATTTTAGAAAGACATGCTTCTGAAATGGTAACAAAACTGAATTTTGCTTCCCCTTGTTGTTTGTAAAATATCCCAATCCATTATCTATCACAATTTTGTCTAAAGACAACAAAATTTAGAAGTATTTCCTTCTCAGTTTTTATTGAAATTACAGAGATGGCTACAATGAAATACCTCCAATTGGAAATATTTGCCTTTCTGGGAGGCAGTGCATGCCAGGAAAGGTCTACAGTGCTGGAGGAAGGTCAAGTCAGCATTCTAAATGAAAACTGTAACTCTGCCACCTCCCAGCAATCCCTGAGATTGTAATGAAAAGGCAGCCAGAAACAACATGATTTACTTGGCTTTTTACTAAGATATTAAAATGCCCCTCAAGAAACTGTTAAACCTGAAGTAAGGGACAAAGACCCAGCAAAGGGTGGCTGAAGCCCCAGAAATAATCTGAAGGTCAGAGGCTGCCAGTGAGGTTGTTAGTCTGATTCCTCTTCTCTGGAATGCTGCATTAAATACATTTGGGGAAAAAGTTAAACCTTCCAAAAAGTGTGATGGGAATCTGATTACCAAGTGGCATAAAACATAAAACCCATTTCAGAATGCACAGAGCTCTTTGCCTGCAGAGGTGAATTACTCTTTAATTAAAGAAGAGTCACCCTGTAGCTAGTGAAGTCACCCCAAGCAAATGATAATAATTTGGAATGAGGCAAAGTGAATACTTCAGAAGTGACACTGGAGGTTTAGAGTGCTGAATGTTTTCATGTCCCAGTGGGTTAAAAAAGCAAATCCTACAGCTGCTACTCTAAGCAGAAAAACTCCACCTTACTGCTTTGTGGTGCTGGATTTTAAAATTGAGGCACCAGAGGGATTTAGACTGCAGTCAGTGACAGACTGTGCTCTCAGTACTCTGACACTCCCTTCCACTTCTCCCTCCCCCAAAAACCAGAACAGTTGGTAACCAAAAAGTAAACATGTGCAAAAATATATTTATTACCAAGGAATCTGTTTCACTCTGTATCTAAGAAATTCAATATTTATATTCCACGCAGCAGATATTTTGCTGTGTCCCATGCTACATTAATGAGCTGACATTGTCCTAGAGCTTGGAATTTGTTTGGACAACTCCTGCAGCTCTGCTAATGGATGGAGAGTTGATGAGATTCAGAAAAGTATTTCCAGCAAAAGGGAAGTTTTCTGGCAAGGAACACCCACATATGTGTAGATAATGAAATACAGCCCCTCTGAAAATCTGCCTGTATGGTTTCTTGAAATTCAGTGCAGGGAGTATCTATGGGGATTGCATCCCAAAATCCCCAGAAAGCAAGAGATGGAAACAAAATATTCCAGCCCCCAGAAATGGAGCTCCTCATACCAAGAACCTGGAATTTCCTATGCATAATCCAGGAATTTATGCTTTAGTGAAACATGGAGAAATCCAGGGAATGTGGATGCTTTCAGGCTTAGATGAGCAAACAGAGAAACATTTCTGGTTCTTGCTAGAACTGATTTGGGAGGGAATGTCCTGCTGCACGTCAGGGGAAATGACAGAGAGGACGTCACTGTTGGGAGCAGCTGGTACCCAAATTTGGTACCCAAATTCAACAGCCTGGCACTCCCTGCTTGAGGAGAAACTCCCTGAGATAGCACACACAACATTTTCAAATCTTTAAACATGCTTTTAGGAATCAGTTAATAATCTACAGAAATCAGGTGGCTTCTGTATTGTTTTGTTGTCTGAAATGACTGTATTCAGTTATTGTAGAAAGACTTACTGCAATTTTACCATGACTAAATCATCCAAATTATGACTTACTAAAAGACTGCTGTAAAGGTTCTTCATTTATTTATGTAAAATGGAACTTTTCACCTCCAGTGACCACTCAAATGCCTCAGTAATCTGAGAAAATGAAAGCCTAAAGCAAAGATCAAAATCCTGCTCAGGTACCTGAACTTCAGTCTCAAATTTTAGAAGGGGTTAACCACTTGCTCTCAAGCATCATTCCATCTCCAGATGGTACCTAACGGTTGCTTGGGATTATAAAATTAAATGCCTGTTCCTTTCAATTGTATGTTATAGTCAGTCTTTCTGCTAAAATACATAAATACATAATTCTGCTCCTGTTTTTTTCAATTTGTATCCATGAAGAGCCACAGCTGCATCAGGTTGGGTCAGTAATTGAACTTCTGGGGTTTATCTGCCAAGAGAAACACCCTACTACAACTTGCTACAAATAAAACCATTTGACTTTTCCTATTTTGCCTAAACTATCATAAAATGCACAGTTAGGCCTAGAATGTGAACTGTAACTGCTTCCCCTTGAAAAAAAAAAAAAAAAGAAGCCCAAAGCCTTATTTGTATTTCCATTGCTAATCAACTTTTAGAAAGGTGGAAATAATCCAGGAATGGTATTTATGATAGGAGAAGCTGATTATACATGAAGTAAAATTCTTTATTGCTGTTATAAAGTTTGGTCATCATATAACTTGATTTGTGTAATTAAGGGTTTTTCCTAAGGGAGGGATAAACCAGGCTATTTCTGGAATCTAATTTTCCTTTAAAAATGGCAGTATGGCTACAGCAGCACTAAATGGAAAGCTGTGACTGCAGGAGTACCCTGGTGCTGCCTGGCAATGTGGCAATTCCTATAAAAATGAGTTGTACTGGCTGGGTATTTTTTTCTGTTTATGTATTTATGACCAATGATTTATGGTTGCTACACCTTCGGTGGATTTTATAACTTCTCCTGGCTATTGAGGTTTGGGATTTTTATTTAACAAGCATATATTACCCACGGCTTGAAGAAGACTGTCTAGCCAAAAAAATTACAGGAAGGAACATAAGTTAAAAGTCAACTACTCCACTTCAACAAAGTCAAAGATGAAACTGCTTTTGAAGGTCACTAAGGATTAAGATGTATTTTTAGCACGTAGCCAGAGCAGGAAGTTTACTGCCTTTTGATGTAAAATACACCACGAAAATTTCTGTTCCCTATTCCTGGAAAGTAATCTTTCTTGTGGGCTCCAATGGAGTAGTTCAGAAGGAGAGGCTTTTCTTGGTGAGAAACACCAACTGCATTTTAAATGTTGCCTGTTTGCTGCTTACAGCATGTTATTCTGCCTGGTACTTTGACATTCCTATTTCTGCCACAAAGCCATGGATGTTTAGATGTTTCTGCCTGGATCTGCACCCATTCCCAGCTTTTTGTTTGAAGGAATCTCTCTGGCACTTTGTCTCCCCACAGTTCTGTCTGTAGTTCATGGAAATGTGTATGTAATGCTGAAAATCTTCCACGAAAAGAAAAAAAATCTACAAAACTCTACTGGAACATGAACCCAAGCCAGTGGAATTGGGTGCAGCAGTTTCTTTGCATTTTTATCTTCACCCCTGCTCCTTATCCACCCACAGTTTAATGTGCAGAGATCGTGTGCTTTGAATTGTTTAAGAAATAGAACTACATATGGGACAGAATGAAATAATATCAGAAATCTGGGATTTAAAAGACCCTAGAATTCAGATTTTGGGAAAAATACTTTCAGGATGGTGCTGGGAAGCTGGCAGGAGTGTGGCTGCCCTCCCACAGCCCAGAGCCAGGAGATGTCTCCTGGCAGAGCAGGGGGCAGTGCCATGGGGGATTTGTCTCTGGCACAGAGAGCAGAAGGGACGCTCAGATTTCTACTTTTCCTGGAGCACCCTGATGTGCCCCTCTGGCTCCTGGTGTCCCTCTGTGAGCACCCTGAAAGTTTGATCTAAATCAGGTGTTTGTCCCAACAGACTTTGGTTAATTATTGCACATTGCTGCATGCAGTGCTGCTGGGATGATCCATTCTGTGCCTGCCAGGAGAATACACAGTAAATTAAACCAAGCAAGCATTTCCTTTTATCTTCCTGTGCCACTGTGGTGTCCCAGTGTCACCTGCTATTTTATTGCTGGGTTCAGGTGCAGACAGTGGATAATCCTCAGTAAGAACAGTAAGTGTATAAACCCATAAGCCTCAGCACCTTCAGGACTTGTCGACAAAACCTTTGCTTAGAGTCTTGATTTATCATCTTACTGCATTTTGAGAAGTATTTTGGGAATGTTTGGAAATGGTGTTGGTTAAGTTTTACTTTATGAAATAACAGAGGTTGCCAAGTCTGCCTCCTGCAAGCTTTGCTGTCCTTGGACCACACTTTTGAGTTTTTATCCTAATGATGATGTTTTTAAATCCAAAGGGCTCTGCTGTGCAGAGGGAGAGGTGTCCATTCCATCCCTCTAATCTGGGAGGGGAGACAGAGCAGGCAGGCTGCTGCTAAAACAGATCTCCTTTAAAGAGCCTCATTTCCTTAAAAAGCCAGTGGAGGGTGGAAAGGAATTTCCATTGGATGATTCAGAGCTCTTGAATCACCACGGTCAGGTGTGAATGTTCCTGAGTCTGTGCTGACACATGGCTCAGTTCTATCTTCAGTTATATTCACAAGCAGTAAAAGCCCATTTAACTTTAAACATAAAATTGAGTTTGGTTTAGAAAAACACAATAACCCTGTATGGGCCATTCACTTATGAGCTGGACTCGATGACCCTTGTGGGTTCCTTCAACTCAGAGTATTCTGTGATGAGTAAGTGTCTTTTTGGACTTCAACCCTGCTTTTTATGGATATTGTATAAAATTTTGGGTGAAGCCATCTGTAATCTTTAGTGAGGACAGAGATGCATTCCTACAAGTGAAGCACATATCCATCTCCCAGTGATTTTGAATTACTCAGGGGAGCAGTCTCCCTACACTTTAGTGATGACAATACTACCACCTCTCCCTGATTTATATTCTGTTCCTAGAGCAATTTAATTTGTTACCCTATTGACTTTCTCCTTTGAAGCTCAACATTAATCTGAAGGTTATAGAGATTTTTACAGAGATTTTACTAAACCTCCCTTCCATCAGACACGTGTTCCCTCAGCTGGTACTTCTTTCAGAGGCTTATTTTTCAACATTAACAAGCACTGGGGTACACTAAACTTATCTTCTGGCTGAAATACTTCAAAATGACCTGCACCACTTCCAAAGTGTAATACCAGTGGTCTGTGGCAACTGAAAAATATGGATTTTTAGCTTCCTCCTGTGAGCTGTGGGCAGCAGTGCAGAGGTTATTGGCTCTGTGAGCACCTGGAGGAGTGGGGTTGGGAACAAGGAGGAGATTCCTGTCCTCCCTCCTCACTGGCATCACTGATTTAATCCTCCTTCCCTGAGGATGATGTGCTAGCACAAGCTGATTTCAAATGACCCCACCAGGAGGTGTTTTGGGGAGGCTGTTGGGAGCCTCACAGGCAAGTCAGGGGTGTACAGATCTCAGTGACAGAGCCTCTGTGATTTAACAATTCCGAGTACTCCAATTCTGCTGCAGGCTGGATTAAAGTATTTCAGCTGGCTGACTGGTTCTCATAGGCTGTCTGTCTGACAGTCCTGCCTCTAAAAATATCCCAAGTTGGATTTACGACACTGATCTCCCTGATAAGTAATCCTTTACTATCAGTGGAAGTCCCCCACTCACACAGAACACGCCTGCAGTTCAAGAAATTGCAGTTAAAGAGGAGGTTGGTGTTCCAGAATTTCCAGCTTCTCCCTTCAATTCCCATTTTCTTGTATTTTTGTTTTGGTTTTCTCAGCGGCTTTTAGCAGCAGCAAAAGTAAATCTCAGTTCCAAACCATGTGTATGGCAAGAGGTGTCCATTTATTCAGATCCTGTCCTCACTTCCATTTTAATTCTTCTCTAGCAGATGAAATCATTGTGTGTTTTTAATGGGTCCATGGGTTTTTGGAAGGGTGGGCAGAGAAGAAATATATATTTTTTTCATGTGTTGTGGACTCTGGGCTCTTGTTTCAAAGTCTCCAGGCACTGAGTCTGTGAGAAGTGCATAACCCCAAATAATTAAGCTCCTTGACTTTGTGCCTTGGCACTGATAAGGCTGCCACGATGCACAGCCCCAGAGTGATTGGAGGTCTCCTGCAGCACATTTTTCATTTTTATGCTTAGGAAAAAAAATGGACCATAAAAATTTTTTATGACTTTGCCACATGGTAAAATTAAAGGGTCCCATTTTCACCATGAACCTTTTGGAAGTTGTTACCTTTTTTATTTTAACAAGGCAGACAGTGCCTGAACCACTGCACTCAGGGCAATTCTGCTGCTTTGTAGTGCTGCTGTGTGAATGGAAAATGGTCTTTTTCACTAATACAGACTCTGAAGCATTAAAACCTGTTTTGCATAGAGGCATTAGGCAGCAGCCACAAATGACTGGTGTCTTAGTTGGAGACTTTGCCTAAGCCAAGATTTTCTTTTAATCATTATAATACAGTAGGATGCTCCTGCAAAGAACAGGGAATTAAACCCACTCAAGTCTGCATCACAGGGACAAGTAAATGCTCCATTTATTTATTTAAGAATTCCAAAGCCTGCCTGCCTTTCCGTGTGACCAGTGCCAAACATATTGATAATCTGATACACAGTTTTAAAGCCCTTAAACTATTTAAACATTAGCTCAATTATTCTGTCTACTAAAGTGATAATTGGGGGCTAGAAGGTAACCAGATTACTGTCGGGATCTCTCTTGGCAGCCTTTAACACCTAGTTATAAGCTAAAGCCTGGAAATTACAAGCCTCTCGGTATCACTCAGTCCACAGCACATTTTGAAGCAATTTGCTATTTCTAGGCTGCTTTCCATGCCATGGTATCACTGCAGTGCTCTCCAGCTTGCTCTGAGTGCCTGTCCAAATGCAGAACCAGGCAATAAAGATCCCTAAAATAAATAGTGTGGATGTCAGGTGGGATTTCCAGGTGTGCAAAGGACATTGCAGCTGGTTCAAGGTGTATTGGGGCTGTTTAAAGGCTTCTGCTTCGTCTGGACTAGGGTTTAATTTGGGTCTGGGCCAGTTTAAGTCTGGCAGTGCTGGGAGGGAGAGGAGCTGCCCTGTCCCCTGCCCTCTCCCTGTCTCTCTGATATCCTGACTCTAACACGTCTTGGAGTGAAAATGAGGGGAGAGACATGGATGGGAATGGAGGGAAGGAGCAGCAGGAATAATCTGATTGTGATCTGCTGGAATGGCTCACCCTTCCCGGGTCACTTCACTCTTGGGAATTGTTTCCCCAGCAAAGCAGAGCTTTCTGCAAAGTCCACAGAGGGTTTGTCCAACAGAGCTGGACCAGCAGTGCCCTGGCAGCTCAGGGTGCAGTCAGCACTCACTCTGTGCACTCCTGCAATGATTTCAATGAGTTTTTTTGCCTAAAGCCCAGGCCAGCAAATATCCATTGCTATTCTTACCTGCACCAGCTGAATTAGACTAATGAACCCAGGCAGGTATTTTTCTTTATCCCATCCCCTCTGACAGCATTATCCAAGGCAGGAGTGAACAGTAATTAGCAGCAAGGCTTGGGAGCACCAGTTCCATCACAGAGACTCTCCCAGGAAGTCACCTGGCTTGGCTACACCTTTCCCCCTCCATTGCTGGGAGATGCTGCATCCCTCAGTGCTGAGAGCTTATGGAAGATCATTCATTTCTCCAGGCAGCACTGCTTGGGTGGATCTGCTTTATCAGTGCCAAGGAGCCTCATTATTTGGGGTTAGGCACTTCTCACAAACTCAGTGGCTGCAGACTTTAAAACAAGAGCCCAGAGTTCACAACACATGGAAAAAAAAAATTCTTCTCTGCCCATCCTTCCAAAACCTTATGGAGCAATTATAAACACACATTGATTTCATCTGCAGCAGAAGAATTAAAATGGAAGGGAGAACAGGCTCCAAATAAATGGAGACTTGAAGAACTCCATCAGCTGCTGCCCTTCCCTGGAAATCTGCAGCCATTCAGCACCATGGGTTTGTACAAGCAGCTGGGCTTGTACTTTGGAACAGTGCTCTGCAAATCTGAGTTAACTGCGCAAGTGTGGGTTTGATTAGGAATTCATGCTTGAGCTTATTGGAGCTCACCCATCCACCTGCCCAAAACAGCTTCTGGAACCTTGAAAAACACACCCTGAAGGGACAGAATTCAGCTCAGCATCTGGAAAGGAGTCTGAACTCTGCCTGCTGTCTGTCTGGGCTCTGTTTCAAGGGAGATGCATCTCCACAGAGTGATTTGTCTGTCCTGACAGTCCCACCTCTGGCTACCAGGACTGATCATCCTTTGCAGGTGCTGAGCTCTTTCTGCTCCCTGCAGGAGGAGTTCAGGTGAATTCTGCACACTCTGCAGATCCAGCTGGGCCTGACTGACTGGCAACAGCTTCCACTTAGCTCTGTTTTCTGCTTTTATTAAGACAAACTTGAGGTGTCTGTTAGAAAACACCAAATATTAACAGCACTTCAGAACTCCTTTCAAAACCAGTGGAGTCTAGTTAAGTGTTTACATTAGGTATTGCCAAACAATGCTCTACATTTTTACATTTTATCCCAGGAATGATGAAAAAAAACCTAAAAACTCATAAAAACATCTGAAATTATGGTGATACATCACAAGTGCAATGCTATGTTTCAACCAGATTTCTGCTTTCTTGTTCAACTTTTTTTTTTTGTTTGAATATTGCTCTTGTGTAAGTCTGAAGAGCAAAGCAAAGCCCTTGTTTACTACAGCATCCTTTACTTTCAGCCCTTAAAGGAGCAACTCTCACTTAGAGAATTTAACAAAGGGAACCAAAATCAGTTGTGTAAGACATGAGTAATTTCACAAAAAAAAGCTGCCACTGGCTATATGTAGCTTATAAAACAAAGCCAATGATTACCATCAATTATAACACCATCATTTGACAACTCTGCAATTAATTTCTTACTCTTAAATAACTGCTGTTGCTCAGTGCCAAAGAAAATGCCACACATTAACTGACTCATCACCAGTCTGTGATGCATGGTACAGATGTTAATTTGATTACTCATCTCCGAGAAAATAAGTGCTTTATGATGAAAAAGCTGTTCTTTTTTTGGTATTCTGCAAGAATGCTAACAGAGTGTCTTTAAAAATAATCCCTACAGTACCACAGAGTTACTGTGAAGCTTTATTTTGAGTTGTAGAGGTGGATGCTGGGTAGCTCAGAGCCATGGCCCAAGCTGGAGGAGGATGGGTATTACAAACCTTGTGCATCTCCTCTGTGTGAAAATATTCCTATGGAAGGAAAATGGGAAAATCCCACTTTGTTTGTGCCAGAAAGTCTGCAAACTCTATTGTACATCTTGGAAAAGTGCTCCATCTAAGACACTAAGATATTTATCCAGCAAGGAGAATGAACTATTCTGGACCAGGCATCAGGATCATGAAATTATGGTATTTCCTGGGACACTAACAGACATGTATTTAACCCACACCATGAGTGTTCTGCCAGGGACTATGTGTGAAGTTAACTTTCTTTCTTGAGCAGAGTTCTACAGAACCATCTCCAAAATCAAGTATCACCTTATTTTTGCATGAATCCAAGAATGGTGCTCAATGCAAAATGTTACACACCAGTGAGGAGCAAAAGTAGCACTTCTGTAGAATTTGAAGCACTTCCAGCATTATTTTGTGGTTAATCTCATATTTGCATTCACAAGAGACATAAAGGCCCCATCCAAAGAGACCTGAGTACTTTGTGAGCAGCACAGATGAGGACAGAGGGTGTCTCTGCATACAATAAACACAGAAGTGTCACTTGTACATATGAGTCACATTTCCAGTGCACAGGCACCAAAACAAGGCAATTCCCCGATTTTCAGAATGGCCACAGGGAAACAACTTTTAGAGAGGAACCTGCAAACACCTTCAGGCAGAAAGAGGAGGGTAATTGCCAGACATACCTCCCCAGAGAAGGCCTGGCCGTTGAGGAGGTGCTCTGAGCCCTGGCTGTCCTCACTGCCGAAGTGTAACCGGATCTCCTCCAGGCGGTGGCTGTAGGTCATGGGGCCTCCCGAGATGTTCACCAGGTGCTCCTTGTCCAGCCTTAGGGACACGTGTCTGCCCGTGTTGTACATCGTCCCACTCACCTGAAAAACGAGAAAACAATCGTTTATTCA
This sequence comes from Entomyzon cyanotis, assembly GCA_024500445.1. Classification (NCBI taxonomy): domain Eukaryota; kingdom Metazoa; phylum Chordata; class Aves; order Passeriformes; family Meliphagidae; genus Entomyzon; species Entomyzon cyanotis. Next base: position 129,223 of record JAKEPQ010000325.1, read on the forward strand.
AAACAATTTGCAGATCTTAGGAATTCTTTAGCGCGTTTGGAGATTTTCCTCCTTACGCTCCGTCGCGTCTCGCGCTCGTGAGATGGAATACCCAACCTCGGGTCACACTGCAATTTCTGCTTCCAACCCTGCGCTGTGTGCTCAAATATTTTGCTAAAAGCCTATGTACACATCTTAGCCCTGGGCTGACATGGTGAATGGGATTGTTGCACTCCTAATTAAGCAGGTTTTTAGAGTACTTTTCATGCCAGGGCTGAAGAATGGCTTCACTTCAAAATTTCTGCACTGGAGATGGGAACATTTCAGCTGACATAAATTATTTAAGTACACTTGAACAAATCTGGAATTTAACTCTTTTTTCCTTCTTTTAATATTTATAACGAAGTTACCCAAAAGTAAAGGTGCTGCAAAAAGCAGAGATGCAATTATTCATTACTAGGGAACTCTACTCCTCCTGGAGCTGAAGGTAAAAACTTTCACTGTCTTCCCACACAAACCTCTTTGTTTTGTTATTAATATTTTATGTGTACAATTGCCAGATCTCTTAGCCAGAGAAGCACAGAATTAATTCCAATTTGATCATGTATGTCTAGTTCCTACTACACACCAAAGAGCTCCTTGAGACTCATCTTTATTTTTAAAAAGGCTGAATGTTGTGCTTCATTTGCAAACTGATTTACAGCTGCTGTAATGAAAAAGAAAATGATTGTGGAAATTTTTCATATGGAATATAGCTCTGTCATGATTTCCACTGTCATAGAAAAAGTTTCTAGATCAAGAAGTTTTTAATTTATGCCATTAGAAAGTAAAAGATACCAGTTTGAGTTAAAGCAGAATTATGATTTATTTAAAAACATTCTGCATGGATCCAAATGTACACTTCAATAACATTCATTTAATTTAAGAAGTAGAAGTGTAGCAATAATATGCTTTGTTGCACTTCAATTTAAAATTAAAGACATGACTATTATGTATTATATCCTCTACTACATCAGTACTATGGTAATTAACATTGCTGCAGTGTCATTTTATCTGTAATACTAATTACTGAGTCTAAATGACCTGTTTTCTTGCACAGTACGTTGTAAAAAGTTACACTGAACAGACTGTGCACTACAACTAAATGGATGAGATTAAACAGCTTTTGATTGTTGTGGTTCTTTACACTTTGATACAGATGTTCTATTTTTTTCTGTGTTTATTCCAATTCAAAAAAAAGCAGTAATAAATATCTTATGAAAAGTCATAAAGACAGATATTCCTGTTCAGTGCAAACAAGCCACAATGATTTTATTTATAAATCCTCCTTAGTTTGTCTACTTTGCATGCATAATAATTAAATACCAAGTTTAGCTTAATAGGTGGGAGAAGGTCAATTTATTGAACTCAGTTTCAGAATCTGCATATAAATGACACAAAATTGCTAATCATAAGTAACAAATGTAGTTTAAAAACAAACAGGGGAAAATGGTGAAAGCCTCTTACATTTGGAAGCTCACGCTTCACTGAACTCTCAGTTAAATTTAGCAGCTATGCAAAATACTCAGAACCCATTTTCCTCCTTAAATTGGCATAAATCTCAAATGAGGTTACCATTATTTTCTCTCTCGAAGTAGAAGTGACCCAAATCACCCCTAATAGGAATCAAATCACTCTCCACAGAGCAGAGAGGGGAAGTGATAAGAGGCAAATTCATGAACAGGAGTAACATCTGTCCTTCTCATTTCCCCCTTCAGAAAAATGCAGTGCCCACAATGACATGGCATTGACTGCTTGGAACCACAATTGCCCTGCAGAGCTGCATTTTTAATTTTTTTTTTTTTTTTTTGGTCAGGAGACTGTGTGACTTGGCCAGACTCCACAGCTGGCTTGAATTATGGGAAAGACCACCATAACTCTATCCATCGATTCATAACTGAATTTCTTTCTTGCAGTTCAGGGTATTTTCTGGTTTATACAACCCCCAAATCTTACCACCTCTACAGGTGCACATTTCCAGTATAACCATTCACAGTTAGGACACAGAATCACTTCCATGTGTTCACCCACTCTCTGCAAGCTCAACATCCACACATGCCTTTTGCACAGCAAATAATGCATTTTCTTTTCCCTGTGTGCAGTTTTAACTGCAGGAAAATGAGGTTCTGATTTGTTCACTACTGATGAGACAAGGATTTTCCATGTTTATAGTGGTGAGCCTTTAAAGGGATGGTGACTCTTATTTTACAACATCAAACTGAGTTGGTTTTGGGGAAAGCAAAGTTGCATGTGGCTTTATAAAAGGTTGCAGGTGCAGAAGTTAAAAAGGAAGTATTTTCTGCATTTTGTACATTTTCCTACAAAATAATCAGTATGGAGAAGTGACACCTTATGGGAAAGATGTTGCCTTTTCCTGGGACAGCCAACAGCACCTGCTACCCCAGAAAGTGTTTATTTTTTATATGAGGACTGGATAAAATGTTACAGGGTAGTTTAAAAGGCTCATATAAAAGACCTGTTAAGATCTATATAACTATTTCTGTTAAGATCTATATACCTATTTCCTTAATTTGTCAGACTGATCTCAGGTGCTTCAGCCTGGTGGCCTTTGTGCTGCTCCTTGCTCTGCTTTGTCCTCTGTGTGTTTGGCTTGGAATTTATACAAAAATGAAAACCCAGCAAATAAATGTGGGGAAGAAATGAACATGAAATCCTGACCTCCTCTTTTTAAGGAAGATCAATATTCACATTTATCTTGTGCACCAAAAATCGGGCTGCAGTGAAGGGAACATATTAAATCATCAATAAAGCTGGTCTGAGAAAACACAGAAGTCCAAAATCGTCACAGTTAATGATCAGACCACATTCTCAGTTGACCCCATTTTCCTCACAGCTTTAGAAACATTTCCAAACAGGTAATTTTACCTGTGGCAAATCCCCAAATCGAAGAGAGCACTCTCGTGGGCTTCAATCTTAATTATGGAACACTTCAACTTTGGTAGGCTTTAATTAATTTATTAACATATTCCTGATGTAGTTATTTTCTATTTAATCTCATTACTTTTAATTCTTGCTTCACAGGGCTTTGTGCACATAATTCCCCAGCAGCATTTTTCTCTCTCTCTATCTTGATGCAAGACATCCACACGGGCACAGGCTGCTGATATATTCCATAGCTCATTTCTCAGTAAGATCTGAATACTCCTGTGGTAATTCTGTGTAACTTGACCCTGGGACCACAAAAAAAATCCCAATTCTGCTCTTTGGAAGGTGGAACGCAAGCAAAGTCAATAAAAATGCACACCCAAGAAACACAAACTCTTTGATTCATGTTGATCTTGAAACGTTACAGACTTTTATGACCATTAGGAAACAACCCCAATAATGACCAAAAAAACCAGCAAAAAACCCAAACCAAACAAAAAAAGCCACATAAAAACCAGTCCCAAAACAACTTTTTCCCCCAGTGTTCAAGGGGTAGCACAGGCTCTCCGCTTCCTTTGCCTCTACTAATAGTGAAAGAGTACATTTTGGATTTATTCAAGTTAAAAGTGGGCTGAAGATTAGCTCCAAGAACATTTTTAAACTTGTCTCGGTACCTGCCAGTGGAGCAGCACTGAATGAGAGGGAGCAGGAAAATCAATTGTGTGTGGCTGCCTGCTCTGGTGTCCTTGGATCTTATCTGCAATATGAGATGTTCCTTTCTTTGGGATGAAAACAGACACAGCCCAGAGCAGTCCTGGTGCCTTGGAGGGAAACAAATCACCGAGCTTGGAGCTGTTTTGAAGGAGCTGCAGCACTCTGGTTTGATGTCCTGCGATAACCAATTCTCCATCATCTGCTGCCTGGCTTTTCCACCCTTTTCCCCTGGATCCTGTGTTCCAGAAGAATGGGAAAAGAGCTCTGGGAGGGCTGGAATGGTGGGATTTCCTCCTCTCTGAGCAGCACCTGAAGAACTTTGCCATCACCTTTGGTTTCTGCCCCTCAGCAGAATCCCACCTGGGGATCCCAAGGGACCTCTGAGGTGCCACTGGATTTCTGGGGCACAACTCCTCTCCCTGAGAGCTCCATGGAGGGACAGGTGCTCCACGAGACACTGCAGCATTAATGCTAATATTAAATTGCTCAGAGCATCCTCCAACTGTGAATCCCAAAGGGAAAAACTGCAAAAACAACAGTGCAATTGGCTTTTTGTCTCACTGGAGTATGTCAGCATCATGGCCAGCTTGGTTCATTTTCTTCCTGACACTGAGGCAGGATTTTCCTATGGAGAATTTCACTCTCTGGCTAAAGTCACCTGAACTTGAGTTTCCACTTGCAGTTATAAACTCCATCATGTTTTTCTGAGTGCCTCAAGCAATGTCCTTTCTCTAAATGTTTTGTTATTTGTTTTTTGGTTTTGTTTTTTGTTTTTTTTTTTTTTTGGGTGGTTGTTCACAGTATCTTGACCAACCCACATCCTAGGATATAAAATTTTGTCCTCCTTCATTTAAACTGACTGACCTGCAGCAAGAACCTTCACCTCCCTGTGCAAAGCACAGGCTGCTCCAGGGTCTGAAAGCAGAGTTCCCCCAGACTTCAGGGCAGCTCTGTGATCTGAAATCTGACTTTAGGGACACCAAACCAGAATTTCAGAGGTAACCTGCCAGGGCAGCCTGCTCTCCTCTCTGCAGCAGGATTATATTCCTTTATTTCTCAGCAGAGACTCCACAAGAACATCCATTCTCTCAACATTGTGCTTATGGCATCCAGTTAGTTTTAGGAGTAGTTTTATGGTGTTGATCCCTCTGGCTGCTGTTAGAGGGGCCCAAGCTGGAGAATAAAATGGTTTTATAGAGTTGTTATTCTAAGTTATTTAACAGTTATTTAAAGGGCGTTTTTGTGTTTTGAAGTCTTCTCTTCAAGAGGAGATTGCCATATTCAAATAGGAGGCAGTTGTTCTATGGATTTTCCAAACTTTTGGGAACTTTTTCCTTGTCCTGAGATATTCTCTGTGGGTATGGGGACACACACACATACAAGAACTTTCAAACTGGATTGAAGCACTTATTTTCTACAAAAGAAAATTTTATTTAGGTGCTTTCAATGAATATTTGTACATTTGAAGAGTTATTTTATCTAACACCTTTCCCCTGCCTTTATGCTTAACCGCTGTATGCAACAGCATGTAAACAAATTGCAGAAATGCTTTATTTTTGAAGGTAATTTTAGGGGAAATTCCCTGTTTCCTGCACACTTCCCTTGCTGCCAGCAGAGAGCAGCGTCCACCCATCCCACACAGCCTTACCTGCATCGCACAGGGACTGCCACAGCCTGGAAGGAAAGGAAAACTCTGCTTTTGGCTTTAATTCAGGAGTGGTGGATTCAACCGTGGGACACAGCTGTGGGTTATGTCCCTCTGCTCAAGCAGGGTTTGGGGGATTCAGCCTGGTCGCTTGGCCAGCAAAACATCCAGAGTGCCTTTTCTGGCAAGAATTCAATGGACTTTATGTTGTGTTTATGAAAAAACAAAATGTGGAGGGAAGGAAAATAAAGATAAGAAAATACCACTTACTGGGAGGGAGCTGCAATCTAATTGCTGGGCTTTGAAGAACAACAGGCATCATCATCAATATTTGATTAAAAAAGGCCCGTGTGAAAAATGTAAAATGTAAGAGAGAAGTGTAAAGATTAACATAATCTTTTCATCTTCCCAGTTGAAAAGTTTTAAGAAGGAAATGATGTTAATGAGTCCAATTAACCCATTTACCTGCCTAATGTAATGTGTCATCTGCCAGCATATGGCATGGCACACTTTTTTCTGCTTTTAAAACCCCATTTTCAGCAAGAACTCTTCCCATTCACTCCTCTGCAGTTTTGCCTGTTTACTTCCCATAAGTGACTGATCTGTAAAAAAACGTGGAGTTAACCTCATAAATTAAATATTCAGGCTCACTGGCTAATGAGCACAATATGTCAAATTCCGGTGATCAAAATAACGCGCTTCAATAATGTATACTCCACTCTGTAACAAAATCTAATTTTAATGGAGGACCCGCAGGGTCATGGTTAGTCTGAGATAATTACATGCCACGGGATGTGGAGGAATGAAACTGCTCCAAGGACACTGGGAACACCCCACAGAGCCCATGTGCCACACGCTGCCTTTCAGGGATAATAAAGTGCTCCAGTGTGTTTCCACTAGTCCATTAATGCACTGATTTCTGCTTGTTAGGAACGATGGAGCCTAAAGCAGATGCAGCCAAATTTATGGTGTCTTGCATTAATAATTGCTGGGCATGCTGACACCAGCTTTGCAGTGAGATCGTGCTCTCCTTGATCTAAAATATTCCATTGTGAGCCAAAAAAAAGGTATTTTGGGGCATTCTAAGCCAGACTTTGACAGCAGAGCTCAGCTGTGTGTCCTCAGCCACTTTTGTACCACTGGTGACAACTCTCATCCTGTGCTGTGACAGTCACAAGCATGATGGGAAGGAGGGAAAAATCACAATTTGCATGCTCCTCTTAGTTTATTAACCTCAGTTTGGCAATAGGCTAAGTCAATAAGTAATTAAAGGAATAACTGGGGTTTGGAGAACTCATTACCCTAATTTAGTCTTGCAATCTATAAAGAGATTTTTAGTTTGGTTTTGTTTGAAGAACCTGCATTTAAAAATTGTGTTAAGGATAATTTTTGTCTCTGCTAAAGGGATGTCAAAAGAGCTGCCTTTTCAAAATCTGAAGGCTTACATAAATATTCAAAGGGCTGTAAATGGCAGAGAAGCCAACAAACTTGTGAGAAATCTAGATCAATGAAAAATTGCTCTTTCCAATTTTTTATGTGGGTTCAAAAGGTAAAATTGAATATGTTAAAATCCAGAGGGCCTGAGTTGCTTTTTAGTGAGTTACACTGAGATGCACTGACCTTTGGAACTGCCTCATTTCAGAGCTCTTCTTCCAGAGAGCTCTTTGCTTGAAAAGCCAGAGGTTTTCCAAAGGAATCCAGATCAGACAGAAATTTATGGGATGTATATTGAAATTAGTGTGTTTTAATTTCCTCATGTTTTCCATACAGCAAGGCAGACTTTAGATACTCAATGCTTCAATCTCATTTGATCAACTGCATATTAATGCAGCTCCAGCTTTCTAAGATCTTAGTTTTGCTTCTACATTTTCTTCAGTACTTTCATCCCTAACACATCCTTCCCTGCTGAGCAGATGAGATAGAGCAGCTGATTGATTTAAATTCTCTTTTCAACTGTTGGTGCATCTCCTACTTCACTATTTGTGTGCAGCCTTAGCAAAAAAGGCTGTGCTGAATTAGCCTGGGAAGTCTCTTTCAGGCTAAGTAATTAACACTGCAGTGTGCTGTAGGTTATTAATGCACTCACTGCTTTATTTACCTCCATTTCTACATCTTCACATGCATTTATCTCTACACACACACCTACAGAAGGGAAATATTTTAGTTTTTACTAACTTTGTTAATAGGAAGGAGGAGAAAAATGTCCTTACACATGGATTAATAAAGAACCCTTCTTGCTGCTGTGCATCTGAGCATCCCAGAGCTCCCAGCCAGGGTAAGGGATGTGCCCTCCAGGCTCATCTGTTTCCCACCACACTCAAACCACACCGTTATTAAGGCTAATGATTCAGTTTTACTAGAGCTAGAAAACACCACCTGTTGCAGTTATTTATTTCTCCAGCTCCTTTGCTGCCAGGATGTTCTAATTTCTACGCCTATTAAGTTTTCCTAGACTTTCTAAAATAATGAAAGGACTGCTGCTGGTTTTTGTGATCCTGTGCCCAATCCAGCCATGGAATTCCTAAGGAAAATTGCAATGTCTGAGCTGAGGGGCAGCCAGAGCAGCTCAGTAATGCTTTACTGAAATTATAAATAAGTAGAAATGAAGAGTTTATAAGCTCAGCTTTTTAGTCCTGAAAGGGACAGAAGTTTTATCAGCTTTTTCAGCAGTGTTATTCACAGTATCAAGCTGCTTCTCAAATCAGTGCCAAGCAAAAAATGCATAGTTATTGCAAAATAATTTCCCAAGCCCTGCATCTCTGGAGGTAAACTAGTATTTAGATAACTTGAAATTTGACCTCAATAAAAATCATTATGTGTCAAGGCAAATCCTTTGTGGCATGCAAAAATCATGAGCTATTCTGCCTAGTAGCATATTTCACTGGGATTTTTTTTCTTTTTTGGAGCAGAAGAGAGCTGTTTTGTCCTGGCCTGCTTTTTCTATTTCTTTCAAGAAGGTGAATAAATTAGCCTTTCCAGCTCCAAATATTACTGCTCCAGTTTAACAGTTTTACTGTTCTTATTTTATCTTCCTCAAAAGCATCTGTGTACCTTTTACGTTGAGAAAACAGTGGAACTGCAGAAGAGGTGGAAAATAAAAGAAAAACAACCAACCAACCCCTATCCTGAACTTACCTTTGCTTTTCCTGACAATTCCCTCTATGCCATAACTCTTAATTCTTCTTTCCCTGACAATGCACAATGCAAGGTGGATGGAAGGGCAGGAAATTTGGGTTAAAACATGAATTTGAGCTCCAGGTTCACTCAGGAGCATCCCTCTGCTTAATTTGGTCAAGAGGGTGTGTGTTTATTATTTTTGGGGGTTTTTGTTTGTTTCTTTGGTTTGTTTTGGGGTTTTGGACTTGTTTTGGGGTTTTTTTTTTTTTTTTTGTTTGGTTTTTGTTTGTGGTTTTTTCTGGTTAGGTGGTTTTTTCCCATTCCCTGCAGTGTTTATGGATGGAGGAAGAGCCACTCCTTTGCTCCACATTCTGATCTCCTGTACAGCTCCAGGGATGCTGCAGTTGTGTAAATTAATATTTTAAAAAGTGACCAAAACCAAGGCTCTGGACACCAAGAAGCACCCCAGTGCTCTTACATCATTCCCATGCATGTCTGATTCCATGCAGAGTGAAAGGCACTTTTCCATCAGCTCAAATCCTAAAGAAAGGGTGAGAAACTATTCTGAAAAAGGCTGTTAGAAAATCATTTTTTCTACTGTGCCAATTTGCCATCAATTCCCCTCTGTTTTCTTTGCTTACAAAGTACAGATTTCTCGGGCTTTGCAAAAGAATCCCCAAGGAAAAGAGAAAGGGGTTATGGGATAAAGTTACCCAAAAATCAGCCTATGAAAATGCTTTTCCAACAGGGATACAGTTTAGACTACAGAGAATCTCTGCTTTCCACAGAGGAAAGTTCATTTTTAAGAAGTGTTTTATCTTGAATAGTCTAAGAGTTTCAGGAATGTTTCAATTGTTGAAACAATGCTGACAAGTTCATCTCTATTATCTTCCCAGGCAGACTCTTTGAACATAGTCCATACTCAGCTATGGATCCACAATGATCCTATTTATCAGCAATTGCTCTTCCTCCTGGTTTTTATAATTTTTTCCTTCTTTGTGGCCAACTGGGGCCGTCAAATGCCTATATAGGGGGATCCTCTGGGGGTTTGTGTGTCCTCAGCCCTGTTTGGGGTTAATTACAGCTGAGGAGCTGAGAGGTGCTGAAATCTTATTGATAGTGTCTAAAGACAGAGCAAAGACTTCCTCTCTTTATCCCTGATGAAAGTGAGTTTTAGAGTTCATTCCCACACTCAGGTTTGCTGTTCCTGCCTGCAGAACAGGAAAATACTTTAAATGTGTTTATGTTCTTACTAATTAGACAGTGCTTGACTGCAGCTTTCAGAAATTAACTCTTGCAGATCAGAATAAATATTCCTTACAAAAGTCCAATGAAAATTTCAGCATGTTTGGTATTTTTAGTGATTTTAAATGCCCAGGTCCTGCTGCCCCTGAGCCACTGGAATCTGTGAGCAGCACCAGGTTTTAGAATGTAACTGGTGACTAATACAGGCTGAAGTAAAGAGAGGAAATGCTTCCAGCCCTTCACTTAGAGAAAAACGTCCACTCCCTGATGTAATTGAAAGATTTCTAAGTCTAATGTGCCTTATGTCTTATTATTTTCATACCAACTATTTCTAAAGCCTAGCTGATGCCTAATAAACAAGCCCTTTAATCATCTTTAAAACGACAAACCTGTTGATGAATTGAATTTGCTCCAAGAAGATATTGCTCTATTGATTTCAGCACTCTGTGTTTAATAAACAGGCAGTGTCCAGAACTGCTTGCTATGACAGTCTAGAAAGTAGGGCATCAAGAGACTTGGCAAAGGGCTGGGTTTATCAGGGAACTTTTTGCTGGAGCTCTAATCCATTATCCCTCCATTTGCAATGAGGACAACAGGCCAAAGTGCCCAATATTTCCAGAGGATGTTGTGGTGAGAAGCCCAGGGCTGGGTCAGCACTGGAACATTTGAGAAGTTGCCTCTGGTTGCAGAAATATTTTTCAGCACTGCTGGAATTTACTTTTCTCTGAGCACAGGAAACATCTGCCCATGCTCAGGAGTGTCAGGGTGTCTTCAGTGGGTTTTCCTTACACAGCTCAGTGACTGTGGGTTCCTCTGGACACAAAGCTCATGTGCTGATGGCACTGCTGTAACCAAAGCAAGGAAATTCAATGGGAAAAACAGAAAATTCACCTCAGACTATAACAAAACCCATGTAGGGGCAAGAGCCCTCAAATGTGCCAGTCAGAATATCAAAATCATTTTTGTGTTTCAAAGTTCCACCTCGAGAGTGAGTGCAGCTGGTGGACTGAAACTGTGGGTTTGTGTCTGTATGGATCCATCAGGGGACTAAAAGCATCTCTGTAATTACCCAAACACATAGGTGGCTATTTGCATGTCATGGCAGAGATATGTATTCAGGGTATAATTCCAGCTCTTTTACAAAAACATTTTTTTTCTGGTTTTTTCTATTTTCCACACCAGCTTATGCTTTCATAGCATAAAAACCCCAACATGAAACATAAATTTGTAGAGGATAAAGCACAGCAGAAGCACTGAGGGATTACTGAATAAAATGTGATACACACAGGATGACAACTGACAACTTAGAAATAGGTATTGAGTGAAAACTTGAATACAAACATTATGGCCAAATCACCTTTAAGGGATTTCAGATTGGTTTAAATACCGTTGCTTGTTGTCTTTTTCATTTATATATTAAAAAATAAATTTAAAAAAAGGCTAATACCCCTAAATCCTTGCCTTTCGTTGTACATCCTGTCACACTAAATCAAAGCAAAATCAGACCAGCAGCCTCCCACATAAAATATCCACACTCGAGGCCAGTGTCCCTCCAACTCTGGCCACCCCACTGGAATGAGGCACCAGAGGACAGATGTCAGTGACTCAATTCCCACTGCCCCACTGCTGCCTCCAGAGCTGCCAGAGGATCCACCCCTGCCTGGAAGCACCAGCAGTGCTCCACAAATGCTCCAAGGCAGAGAAATCCAGAGAAATCCTCATCTAGGTCAACTTCTTCCCTATCCAGGCACCTTAGCTGACATGACCTCCTTCTCTGAAGTGCTAAGTAAACAGAATTCTGTAAGTCATAACATTCTAGGTTTCTAATAATCCTCAGAAACTCCTAAATACGTCCCTCAGGCTATTAGGAAAATGTGAATCCTGGTGTTTTTTATCTGTAATTGTGCAAAGGGATTTTCTTTTCCTTCATCTTCCAGTGGCTTGGTTAGTTTGATCTCTTTTTTCACTGTCCTGTACATGTGGGACAGTTGTAATTTTAGGTCTGCTTGTCCTGCAGTACCTGTCCTGTGTTCCTCAGGAATTCAGACTCACAAGGGGAGATCCCAAGGGTCTGCTGCTCTTCTGGGTAAACTCATTGTCTCTTCTGTCTCTATTCTTGGTGCTTGCTGAAAAAACTGAATACTTTTTGCAATTTGCTGTCTGAAAAACACCTAAATCCTGACAAAACCAAAAGCAATGGTGTTCTACCCGAGGGGAAATGCTCAGTGAACACCCAGCCTTTATTCCCACAGCACAGAGCTCCATCCCAGCTACCTGAACTCATTTTTCTCCCCACCAAGGCAGTGGGACAGATAATAAATTCTTATCTAAATGTGGATCTGGTGGTGCTGCAGGAGCATCTGAGGCAGGAACAATTTAAAACACATTGTCAGCACTGACCTACCTTCACTGCTGAGTTTGGAGGGATGAACATCCCGTTCTCTGCTGTGGTCACAGCCTGGAACTCTCCTATTGGAAGTGTCACAAGCAACATCAGGTGACAGTTGTCCAGATAGTTGTTAAATTTGACTAACTCCTTATTTAAAAAAACCTCCTTATCTCTGTGGAAAATTTCTGCTTAACCATAGGGAAGTCTAGAAGCTTCTGTAGAAGCACAGAAAAAAGACAATTACGGTATTTCTCTAGGATCCTGAAACTCTTCTTTTACAGGATTTTATAGGGCTCTTCCTTGCATCTAGATTTCTTAGGGTGGTAGAAGAGTCCTCTCCACTTACTTTATGTATTCACAAAATAAATTAGAAAATACTTTTTGCTACTGAGGGGAAAAAAAAGCCCCAAACCCACCTCTTGATTATAACAATATGCACTCAAAATATTTGCAGGATTTTTGTTCTTATTCTGCCACAAGGTATTCCCTCAGCACCCTCCTGCCCCCCATCCCAGCACTGCTATATGTGAGTCTAATTCTGGAATAAATGCACAAATAAAACAGCCCCAGCTACGGCAAAGAGATTTCACAAACCCTCGTGAAACGCAGAACAAAGCACGGATTAAAATCCTGGATGACTTCACATACTTTTAATGAATATTTTAGCCGAATATATCAGCCCACAGAGAATAATCCTGGGCATTCCAGCACTGCAGGAAGAGCTAACCTCCCCAACATGCTGCTCCCAGCAAATCAGAGAGCCAAGGCTTAATCTACATCATCTAGGAAGCATGTGTGCAGAAAATGTGTAATGCCAGATCTTACTATGAGAAAGGAGATTAAGGCTGAAAAAGGATTAGAAATTAATGAAGGAGCTTCTTCATGTTTCCTGATATCCTTCTGATCTGTGACCAGCCTATCTTCAGGGTCTGTGCTGCTGATGCAGTTGTTAGTGATAGTTCAAATCACAAACACTACAAAGGATTACCATCAGGCTTTGGGAAGAGCTGCAGCTCGGCAGTTTGGGGTTTATTCTCCAGTTCCACCCTGGCAGATCTGTTGCAGGGATCAGGGGAGGGCTGCAGGCTGGGAACTCAGCTCTCCAGGCTGGGAACTCAATTCTCTAGGCTGGGAACTCAATTCTCCAGGCCGGGAACTGAACTTTCCAAGCTGGGAACTCAATTCTCCAGGCTGGGAACTGAACTCTCTAGGCTGGGAACTCAACTCTCCAGGCTGGGAACTCAGTTTTCCAGGCTAGGAACTCAGTTTTCCAGGCTGGGAACTCATCTCTCCATGCTGGGAACTCAGCTCTCCAGGCTGGGAACTGAACTCTCTAGGCTGGGAACTCAATTCTGCAGGCTGGGAACTCATACTCTCCAGGCTCACAGTGCCACCAGCAGCTCTTTGGTGGTGGCAGAGGTGGGATGACAAGAGGGAGATGATAAAGTCCTTCCAGAGAGCAGCAGAGCCCTGAGACAGCCCCAGACAGGGAAAAGAGCCAACAGAACCTCAGAGAAGGTTCAGCTCCTCTCTGATCCATCTCCTCTGCTCCCCAAGGTTAAGCAAAATAATCCTGAGCTCAGTTTTGCAAGGGGTTGGCTGTGGCTGGTTTTGCAGACTCTGGTGCAGACACACTGATGCCTGATGGTTTTTGCCTTTTCTTTTATATACCCTTTTATACATTTTTATACCTCTTTCCTATTTTCTGTACTCTTTGCACACTCTTTGTACCCTTAGCCCGCATGCCTGTTATTTTTGCAGTCTGATATTTTAGCTTAGTTTTGGGGTTCTGCAAGGCAGAAAGACCAAACATTCACAGCAGGAGGACACAGAGCTCTGTGCTATCTCAAAACTTGAAATTTTAACCTTGGTTGAAACCTTCTCTCTGGAACATAGTTTGTAAACTGGGCCCTAGCCTCATTTAGGGGGAATTCTTAGAATAGGGGGACAATGACCTAACTTATTAAATTCTTACCAGGGAATTCCAGACAGATGTGCTAATTTACAGTCCATAAAATTGTATACATGATGTACAGTGTGTGCATCTCAGCATGTTCCACCTTTGCAGAGCACCGCAGAGCCTATTAAAATATCAAGGTAAAACCCTTTTACCCCTTTTAAACTGTGTCTGTGTTATATTTCTACCAACTGAAAGGCAACAACACCACACAACAAGCTGGACATTGATGAGAAAAGCTACATCTGAGGAATTTCAACTCAAGCTCTGCAGAGGGCTCACTCAAAGCTTAAACTGCATGTACTCCACTTATAGGTTAAGAGTGTGCAGCAGGGAAGAATTAATCGTGATATTAATTAATTCTAGTAATATTAATCACTTTTTTAATTATGGTATTTACTACGCAGACAGCTCCTCGCTCATGACATGGGTGTTACCATTTTCTGGAACTTTATTATACTCCAAGATTCAACCTTCACCCTGGCTGGACAGAATGATTATTATTTTGTTTGGAATTCCCATCTTAACTTCCACTAAACGGAATTAATGTGGCTGTCAGAGATATTCCACAAACAGGGCCTGCAAACTTGTTTCACCGGAAATCAGATCTATTTTTTCACAAAAGTGAATACACAGCTATAAGCAGGTTCTGAAGCAGAGAGGGCATCATGTGCACTGACAGCATTTATGAAAGCAAGGGCTGATAAAAGAGCAGTAAACAATTCTTAGAGAAAGATCAGACAGTTTGGTTTCAAATGAAAACTCTAGAAGTGAGCAGGGAGGAGCTGGCTTGTCAAGCAAAAAGGTTTTTCCTGATTGTGTGTATTCCAGCACAAACAAACATCACCCCTGCAGCCCCCCAAACTCATGATGCTGATAAATTAGACAACAAAGCAGCCTGAATATTAAACAGTTGCTTCAATAAATGTTAATGGTATCTGAAAATTACTGTTATTACTGCGAGATGCAACGTGATTCAACATGAGACAGAAATCAAAGCACTGATTTCTCTGTACAAAATGTTAATACATGAGTAATTCCACAGATCTGTCATGCTCAACTCTGGAATTTACTGCATTCCCTTCTCCAGGATAAATTCACAGGTGGAGTCTCTCCCTTCTTGCAAACTTCTCAGGGGTTGCTTAAGTTTCCATTTTCAGCTGCAGGTTCCCACATTTCCATACTGCAGAGCTGAAAAATTCCTCTATTTTAACCCTTGTCGTTGCAGTGTTTGGGGGATACAGGACACTTTCTGCATCCCCACTGACACACCCATCAGATCCCAAAGGCCTCTGTCCCCTCTGCCCTGTGCTTGTCCCCAGGGTGTGCAGGACATCAGCCTGGCTGCTGAAACCTCTGTGTCCCCTGGGATGTCAGTGCCAAACCAGCTGTGCTCCCCCTGACACATCCCAGGGGGACAAAACGAGACCAGGGGTGATGCTGACCCCACTGCCTGATGCTCCAGGCACAGACAGCCCTGGAGCCACAAACACTGGGATCCCATGGCAGCTAATTGCCCCTGGGGAGCTAAACCCACAGAGCTGTTCAGGAATTGTCTTTTCTGCAGCCTGAGGGTTCCCAGTCTCTGCCCTGCAAGGGTTCCCACATGTCTCTGCTCTCAAACTGCTGCCCCAGGATGTGAATTCTGCCAGGAGCCCCAAAATCTGCAATGTGGTGCATTGCTAACTGGGGAATTGCCTCTTTATTGTTCTGAAGCAAAATCCTATTTACAGCAAAAGCTGTCACTTCACAGACTCCACAGACTTCTGAAGAGAAGAACTTTTGCTTACTGCTAACAAAAAAAGTGGAAAGTGTAACTTCAGGGAATATTTAACAATACCTGCAACATACAGGAGGGGATTGAAATCTGTGCCATATTTAAATTCCTATGAATTTTTTTTATTATGGGAAATACAGCTAGCAGCTGTTCCTCCCTTCTGACATCAAATTAGTGACTATTGTGTGGCATGTGTGTGCAAATATTTATTTACCATCAGCTTTATGATTCTCTTCCTCTTTTTTACCACTCCAGCTATTCAGCTCCTCTAAGTCTTCAAACAATTATGTAAAGATGCCATTTGGGAACCCTAAATTGTAAATTTTCTCCATATGTGGCACATCCAACCTCCTGTTCTCACATATACATATAGATGGCTGCATCAAAGGATATTATATTTCACACAGTAAACCAGTTTCTAAGCATTACCATATAAACATCAGGTGAAATGGAACACAGCCTAAGCAGGCCTCATTAAAATGTATTTATCAAATAACTTCTGTCAAGTGGAATGGACTCAAGGAAGCCTCTTGCCATTTATTTATAAGGAGCCTGGGGCTCTTTTTATTGATGCCAATGGGAAATTGAGTGATTCTCTTCTCACGCTGGAAATACTGCAATAAATTCCAGTAGAAATTCCCTGAGCTACTTCTGATTTACACTGTGGTGAGAGGAGAATCCAACCTGGAGTTTACAGCTGGGGATTTGTACAGATAAAGCACTCAGAATGCACAGGGCATTGTGATCTTTGTGAAGATCAGTGGTCATTCTTGATGTACAGATCTCTTGGTTTCCTGCTTTGAATACTCATTTATAGAAGAGCGTGCATCAATCAGGCTTGGGAGGTATTAAATCAGATTTAGGGTAAATTTTCACCTTGCCCTAAACTCCATGACTGAGAAATGGTGATATTTACTTGTACAGGTCAAGAGGTCACTCATCCATTGCTAGCACACAGCAGGGAAGGATTTAGGCAAATGCATTTGCCTAAAAACTATGGAGGTCACATGGAGATTTAGTCCACATACCTGGAGTTTGATTTGAAATAAAATATTTCATTACGTCAGAACATTTTTTGTTCTTTATGATTCAAAATTCCTTGGTTATTTTTATTTTTTTAATGGAATGTCTCCTGGCAGTACAGGAGATTTGGGATTTATTGGCAAATACAGAGTTTTGCAGACCTGTGCATTTACAACCAGCTAATTAACACACAGGTTTTCCTGTAAGAAAACCCCCAGGTTTTGGACTCAAAGATCAGCTGGAATTAGGCTATTATTTTTACTGAGGAAAGAGGCACCACCCTACCTCAATTTCTTGTGTTTCTTCCTCGTGGGACTTCCACCATTTTTGCATTCCTAATATATAACATCCAAGTGTGTGTGTGAGAGAGACCTGGTTACTTCCAGATCAATTCCCTTTAATTACCTCAAGTCTTTATCTGGGAACTGTGTAACAGTTTACATGGATTTAATTTTAATTGATAGAGAAACTAAATACAAGACATGGTTTAAGAGGGGCTTTATCTGTGGAACAAAGCTGATTTATTGTTAATTTAACTGACACAAACTGCAGTATGGACAGGACCCTTGGATCTGGAGTTCTGCAAGCATCACTGGGAGCTGGGGGAGTTCCAAACCAGGTCTTTTCCACTCAAATGATGGCAGCACAGGCGTTTATCATTTATTTCATGTATCAAGGGAGATTTTAAGAGGCCAAATCACTCAGAAAATGCAGACCCCATTGGGGAAAGGGGCGGGGGACTCACGAGACCATCAGGCACAACAATGACTTTATCACTTCCTTTCCCCCTTGCAAAATTATACTGGAGAAGAAAAGATGCTTGGTAGATTATTTACCACTGAAATGAGTCTGTGCTTTTAGATTATTTACCACTGAAATGTATCTATGCTTTTAGATTATCTACTACTGAAAAGAATCTGTGCTTTTCGATTATTTACCACTGAAATCTGAATCTGTGCTTTTAGATTATTTACTACTGAAATCTGAACCTAATGCTTTTCATGCTACAGAACTTTCACAGAACAGTCAGGTACACCTGGCAGTTTATAAAGATATCATTTTTTGCTTATGCATTCCCTTGGCAACAAATTGTAATAATCCAGAAAATACTCTGGAAGTATCTAAGCAACAGAAGACAACTTGAAAACATTTACTATATGACTAACTGCATCACAGTAATTGAATTTCCCTAAATCAAGAGGAAGAATTAAATTAATGGAGCAATAGTTTGACAAGTTTGGCTGCAGTTAATAGACATAAGCAAAATCATTACTTAAGCATATTGTTAATTATGTCTGAATCAAGAATAAATTGAGTGATAGCTGTTAATTAGGCCTGTGTGCACAAGAAAATAAGCAACAGCAGTGCAGCAGGCTATAAATATGTGTTTGCAGGATGCTGGATGCAGGGGAGGTGGGGAGGAGAGAACGTGGTGGTGAGGCTGGAGCAGGTGCCTTGCCTGCTTGGCTCCAGGTCAGAGTTATTTTATTTAACACAGATGAATGAGCAGAGGCTGGGATTCTGCTGTCAGCTCACTCTGGGCCACTGATTTCCCCATTTTTCCATTAAACTTGACAGTGAGAACACCTAGAGAAGATTCAGGATCCTGGTGAAGTGCAGTCCTCACACACATTCAGAGAGCCAAGGAGCTCAGTGCCATGGAGCAGGGCTGGGTCAGGAGGGCTAAATCCCTTGCACCCTTCAATATCTGCATCCTACAGACTGCAGTGAAAAGCCATGTAGGTGTTCTGGTGACTTTAGAGACATTGAGGAAGGAAAATACTTGGTTCTGAAGTAGATCAAGTCTATGAAGGGTCTGCATCTCTCTAAGGCACTCATGTCACATCCAGACGTGTCCATGAGCAGCCCTGGATATGAAGTTTCCTGAAGTTTTCTGAAGTTTCCTGAAGTTACAGATTCCTGAGACTCTCTGCTATCAGCTGCCACAATCCAGTAACACAGAAAAACTGCACCAAGGGGAAGAAAAGAAAGCTATGGCAAGCCACAATAAAGAATGACTTGCTCTTGAAGCGTGCAAACAGTTTAAGAGAAATGGAATCCAAAGCACTTGTCCTGGTATTTCAAGCAGCAGATACTTAATAAATTCTACAGAATGTTTTTTGCACTGCATTATTAAACAAACAGAGCCAGAAGCCTCATGGCATCACACACTAATGGAAATAACCCAAAATAAACGATGATAGAGCTTTTTGTGTGTGTGGACAGCCCAAATGGGGAAATGGGCACTTGTAACCAGTTTGTCTTATACAGAAAAACTCAGAAACTTCAGTTCCCACTGAATTGGTCAGTTGGACACACAAACCCTTAATGTTTCTAAAAACTAGGTCTCCAGTCTTGGGCAGAAGAGGTCTTCCACTATATAATAATAACGATATTAATCACACACAAAGTAGTGCCAAACAGCAGTTACTGTAGGAAAGAAAATGCTGAAAGCCATCTAAATTTCCCACACATTACAGGGCCTGAATGCACTATTTTACCTTCTTCTGACAGGAAGTATTTCTAATGTCTGCAATTTAGTTCTTACTATTTTTGTTGCTTCCCATTCCACGGGCAGAAGAAAATTAAAGGTTATCATTAAATTGCAAAAGTTACAATTTAAAGGAAATGCCAGTCAGTATTAAAGTAGTTTAAAAACTGAACAGACGCTGATAGCTAAATTATTATATGGAAAAAGCCTGTCTGTGGAGAAAAGACAGCTTCCTCCTCCCTGGTGTCACCAGAGCTCCTGGCAGCCTGGAGCTCTTTCCTAAGCCAGGAGAAGTGAGCAGATCTGATCTGTCCTGATCCCTGAACAGGGCTTACCTCAAACAGAGGACTGGGCAAATTTCTGCAGAAAAGAGGGCTTAATGTTAAAATAAAAATCTGAAGAAGGATGTGAATAATCCTTAGTATTTAAAGCACAACTTCCAGAATTAGAATTGGTAAGGTGAGGGAAAAGCATTCAACCCCAAGCATAGATCTCTCTTTTCCCAAAAACCAACCAAGCTCAAAACAACTAAATTAACTACACATGAGAAAAGAAAGTAATATAAAGACTGAAGGAAAAAGTAGTAATAAACTATAAGATATACTTAAAGTCAAATATAAGGAAACAAAATCGTGGTTTGAAAGCATTCAGTGAAAAAGCATTCAAAGAAATCAGAAGGAAAGTAGGATCCTGATTAAGTGGTGTTAATTAATGATAATGGGTAGGTCTCTTCAGGAGGAACACATCCTACAGTTAAACAATGACGTTCAATTAGTAATTACAATCCAGTGTTTACAAATACCATGCTGCCTTGGCAATGCAGATTCATGGATTCTGATCCCTGATACCCCGAGGTAAACACACAGTAACTGCAGCAAAACGATGTGGACTCAGCCAGCCATAGCTGAAAGCAGAATTTGGCTGTACTCTATGGCTGGTAATTCCCACTGAGTTGATTATGCTATTTCAGGCTCAATCAATGATGTGCTAAAAGAAGAGCCCCTATAAAAATGTCAGAGCAAACAAAAGGGAAGATTAGGATGATTTCCCCAGTGCTGCTGGAGTTCCTGGTGCTCCAGATGCTCCTCTGCTAAACAGCTAAAGGCTTTTCCCTGCTACCTATAAAGGGATTTCTGGAGAACAAATAGCTATGTGCTGCAAATGGCATTAAGTTGCCCAGGACTGCAGGTATTTTGGAGGCACTTTCCAGGGTGATCTCTCACTCTGTATTACAAACTCCAGCGTAGCTCAGAAACCCCCAAAGGTGGCTTGTGAAAACTGGCCAGCCACAGCAGCATCTCCATGGGAGGGAAATTTTAAATATTTTCTCCCCGTTTATATTTGATCTGTAGCATAAAGTTAAAATTCAAAGCGAGGCACCAACTTCACCAACCCAGGCAGAATGGCATGATGATGGCCAAAAAAGAGAAATTCAAAAATGATTCTGCCTCTGAAACTCCTCTCTAGCTGTGGGGAACCTCTTCCTGACTAGAAAACCATGGGTGAGATGACACACTGCTCCAAATATCAGAAGTTTTGGGTTGCTGGACGAGGATCTTGCTGTGAGAAGTGTGTTTTTGAGATGTCTTTGAAATCCCCTGCACATCCCCAGCCACACACACGGTGATGTCAGGCTTCTCCACCTCTGCTCTCACTTTGGGTGATTCCCCAGGTCTGAACTGAATCTCAGCAAGTGGGGATGAGGAATTGGCTTTGAAAGCACACCCAGGAGCTGAACTGACCCTCTGAAGTAGAAGCATATTTTGAGAACTGCAGATGATTTTACAGGACTGGGCTCCGAGCACATGTGCATATTTTTGCTGGAAGTATTGACTTGCTGCTCACAGCCATTAGAAAGTCTAACCAGTGCTATCATGGCAGCTGCAGGTGATTATACAGCTACCAATGGGTTATTAAATCTCCTCAAAATCAATGACTGATCTCCTGGAAATGGATTTAAAAAGCTGGGGAGGTGCATAAACACCCAGGGGAATTATACAGAAAGCCATCTGATATTTTTTGAAAATCTAATTAACTGTAAAGTAATTTCACCCCAACAAGGCCATAATAGGAGGGACGTCAGAGAAGGAGCAGTAATTTACTTCCCTCCCTATTGATTTCTGAAATGTAACTGGGAGAGGCAGGTATTTTTAGTCCATCTTGAAAAAACAATTTATAAGGAAAGCTTTTTTGGTGCTTGGGGAGAAGAATCTAAGCAACATTTTAATGCCTTGTTTTGCTGCACTCTCTATTCATGTGTTTCAGCAGTAAGTAGATGGTTAATAGCAGTAAAGATGGGCCAGGCTGGGCTGTGTTTTACCTGTGCTGTAAATACAGCACAGAACCATCCTGCAGCTCCTCAGAGACATAAATCAGCAAGGCATCATCATTTGCTGCAGCAGGAATATTTTGTCTGGTATTAACTGCATTCTGCTCCTGTTTCTGCCCTGCTGGCTTTGCTTTCAGAACATTTCAGGCAGGTTGCTGTTGCTGGGTCTGGTTCTGCTCTCACTAATAGGGCAGCAGCATTAAGTTAAATTAAACCACAGTGGTCTGCTCCTCTCAATGGCTGAGGACACACACAAGGGCTGGAAGTGCAAAGAATGGAATCCCAGCTTCCAAATAAATGCAAAATCCTTGTGATTTCATTCTGGGATTTTAAAGCTACAAGGATGATGGGATGGTAAAGGTGGGATGGTAAAGCGCAACATGAGAAATGGCTTAATTTTGCCTGGGTGCATCTTTTCCAGGACTTGAACCAGAAACTTGTAGCAGTTTTGGTGTCTTTGTGAAGTCCATGACAGAACAAGACCTGAACTGGTAAGAAGTGAGAAATGGTTTGGCTCAGCTGCCAGGTTGGTTTTCAGACAAAAATGTTGTGAGGGACAATGAAAGTATTTAATTGAAAATATATTGTGCAGAAACTAGGAAAACTACCTCTGATCTTACCTGAATCATTTACACAATTAAATTAGAAGATCTCACCAAGTTTCAGCTCTCTGTCCTTTGGGTTGGCCACATCTAGTAATCCATCAGGTGAGCACTTTATCTTGGAACAAAATGAGCTTTCCAGCTCTCTGTCACAGTACCCTTGCTTGTGCTCTAGCCCTTCCCCCAGAAGAAAAATTTGGGTTTGGAGTTTTAAAAGTCACCTTCTCTCCATTGCATCAATCTGCCCAAGTTGGACAGCTGCAGCTGAACTCACTCCCACAATTTATCACACACAGACAAAACCACAGTTTTATCTCTCTTTCTCTCTCTCTCACTACTCCAGCTGGCTTATTTCTGGCAAGTAATAGGTTTTCCTTTACATTTAAATCTGTGTTTTAATTGTGGTTCTCTCTCTCTCAAAAGCACAAGCCTACAGTCTCCCTAGCCCCAATTTTTGTTCCATTTGCCTCTAAACTGCAGGGCAGAGATTCAGTGCCATGATAAAGTGAAGCACTTAAGGAAGAATTCCTATCAAAAGCCTTGTTTCTCAGAAGTAAAAGCTAATATGCAGTTTGGGGAGAAACACTGCAGTTGCAATCCTGTGCACATAATGCAACTATTTATCATTGTTGGGCACTTTTGACTGGATGATTCAAGATTTACTTCATCGTTTCGAGACGTTCCCAAGAAGATAAAGGAGAAAACATTTGATAAAAGATGATCCCATACGTTATAAATAATGACTTCTCTGGTGTCACCATAAAATATCTTCTAATAATGAAGCAAGGTGAATAATTCACACTATTTTCTATCGGCTTGAAAAATCGGATTTTTTTTTTTTGTGAGCTAAGTGAACAATAAATTTCAGTCCCAAATGAGCAGCACTGCAGAAAGTCTCCAACCTTTACTCAAACACCTCCATGAGAAAGGGAAATAAGAGCCAACCCTAGGGAATGTTGCCATCCTCTGCTCACACACACCAAACCAGTCACTGGGCAGGTGCGCTCCACCAGTTTAATAATTTTTCAAGTCTCTCCAAGTTGTTTCAAATCCCTCTAAAGTGGTTTATCAGTTCTGTTAGAATTATAATAACCATTCCAATGGCAACTGAAGTATTAGAGCAGCAATCAAGCAGTTTGCCGACACATTCTAAATCTGTGCTGTTTTCCACAGAGAGTTTCTTTCCTCAGGGAGTGGTGGCTGCCCTAAATTCCTCAATGAATTTGTAGATTTGTTACTGCATCCAGCACCAAATAAATTTCTTGTAAAAGAAATTGAAATAAAAATAAATACATTTATAATAAATAAATTTAAATAAAAACAAATACACTGTGGGTTCAACTAAATAAAGGTGGAGGCTGAATCTCTGCCTTTTCCTTGTCAGCAAGGATGACAGGGTGGATGGAAAGCTCAGAGGTTAACACTCTAATAAATTCAAGTCAACCTCAGAGATTTGGTCTGATGCATTATCTACCAGGTCTGGGTAACTTTATCCAGGAATACATAGGCTATTTGTTGGAATAATGAGTGTTCATATCAGTGTCCTTGTGAATTGTTACATAGGCATGAAACTGCATGGGAAAGGCAAAGCAGGAGCCTAAGGAAGGACAATCCATGCCTATTTCAATAATCTTAATGTTTTCAGGGTTAAAACCTAAACAGGGAAAAGTAGTCTATTTACAATAAAGTTATAGTCTACAAATTAAAATTCAAACCCAGGTATTAAAACATTTATTGCTCTTTTAACCCCTTCCAGTAGCACAGGGATCACTTCTTCCCCAATTGAAACAACTAAAAGATGCAATTAGAAAAAAACCTCTCAGATTTTAAACTTGCACAACAACAACTCTTGTACAATTTGTAGATTTCTGTACAAACAGCAGCTTGGCAAGTGCCAGCAGTGAAATCCTAAATACTCCTGCCATGGATTTCAGTGCAGCCAGATTTCCTTTCCAGGCCATTTAAATCCCTGTCTCACAGCTGTTTGCCCAGCTCAGGAGCAGCATGGAATGGGGTCTGGCAGTGGGATGCTGCTGGAATCCTGGAATCCTGGAATCCCCATGGTTCTGGCAGGGGGATGCTGCTGGAATCCTGGAATCCCCATGGTTCTGGCAGGGGGATGCTGCTGGAATCCTGGAATGCTGGGATCCCCATGGTTCTGGCAGGGGGATGCTGCTGGAATCCTGGGATCCTGGGATCCCCATGGTTCTGGCAGGGGGTGCTGCTGGAATCCTGCTGTGCTCATTTCTCAGTGCTCACTAGCCCTCCCTGACTCCAGTCCAACCTTCCAGTGGGATTTGCTGCTGGGCTGCCATGGGGTTTCCATCAGGAATGTCCCCACAGCCCACAGCTGTGCCTGGGCTGCTCTCAGCTCCTCTCTGCACCCTCAGCTCCATGTCCATGTCCTCCCTCCCTGGCCCTGTGCAGATGCAGAATGAGCTGCTTTACTGCCCTGCTCCCCGGAGGAATTTGGGAATGAACTGCAGTCAGGAGCTGCTGATGCCTTGTGGGAAATCTGTGGAACACATTTGGTTTGGAATCGATTCTCTATGTGCCCTGCAGCATATTTTCCCTGTCTCTTTTCTTCTGCACTGGAATCCTTATGAGAGAAGTTGTTGCCTTTTTTTTGGGGCAAGATTTCCTTTAGTGTCTCATCTCAGAGTGAATTTCCATGTTTAAGTATATGCTGTTTGAAGCAGCAATTAATGCAAACTCTATTCCCCAGAAAGAAGAGGTTGGGATTTTTTTTCTCAGGGAGGATGAATGAAAAATAAGGGAGAGGTATTTGCTCAAAAATTCTGTTAACTTGACTGATGAAGGTGCAGGAGAGGAGAATGAGGAGAAATCTTTTCCCCTCCTATCCCAGCTGGAAATTTTCTAGGCAGGTCTTTTGTTATTGCTCAGGATGACCTGAGGAATATTATATTTTGAAACCCAGGCCATGTTCTGTCATGTTCTCACTATGAAGTCTGACAGGAGAAGGGGCATTACTTAATTTATTTTTGTTTTATTTTAATATTTTTTGTAACACTGATAGCATAGCACAGCAAGTGCATTGGATGTTTTGGGATTCCACCATCACCCATTTCCCTGTTGTCATCTCAGTTTGTCAGCAAAACAGTATTTTAATAAGAGCCAAGACTATTGGTTGGATCCAGGACAATACCTCACTCTATCTGTGATTCTATGAACTCTTCCACATGACTGCAAACTCCACAGCTATGGTCAGACAAGCTCTGTCTCTGATTACACACAAACAAGTGTGTTTTCCATGGATTATACTTTGAATTACTGCCAGGAAAGTTGATGTGTTGTCAGAACTGTGGGGTTGGGACAGTGGTTTGACAGGCACGGGCCTGGTGAGGAAAATTAAATCAGTGATGGAATGAAATGACAGAATCAGTAAAATACATTTAAATCTGGATTAAATCCTTACCACTTAACTTGCATTTCAGAGGTGAAACTCTGCTGGTCCCTTCCATTCTATAATTCTATGATAATGACTACAGAGTGACACAGAGAACTGCAACTTCTTAAACTTTTGGTTAACAGTGACCACAGACCGAAATAACAGCAATTGCATGTATTTGTGAAAATGAAATTTCAATGCTGAAGGAGAATCTTCCCTTGCGCAAAATACACAAAAAATAATGATATTTTTTTAATGATTGACATTTTCAGGATTACATCCCAGTCCTAAATACTGGATAATGCCACTGATTGGTGTGCAATTAAAAGGCAAAAGATCTTCTTGGCCTCCTCTGCTGGTTATTAGAGCAAATCCCAGGGGGGAGCAGGAGTAACAGCACTTGGCTCTTTGTAACTGAGCAGTCTAATAAAGAACTGCCTTATCCTGTATTTGTACTGAGCTTCATGGAGCTGAACTGAAATCTGGAGTAGCTTTATGTTTGTTCAAAAATATTTAAAGGTGTTTTACCAGGACTAAGCTGCCTCTGTTGCCTAATGCTGCAATAGCTCCCGTTGGAGCTACTGCTGAAATCAGAGCTTCTCCTAAAATAAATGAAGAAAGAAATGCATAAAAGGCATTAAAGCATATGAAGCTAAACAGTTTGTTATTGTTGGAGAATTACCTGTACAGGTGATTGCCCAGGATTGCCACTTAAGGATTTATTCCTTCATTTGGAGGATGCTCAGTACCCTAAGTGTTCTTTTGTGTTTAATGACAAATGCCTAAAGCCACTGGGGGACCCATTTGCTGAGTTACTGCAGTGAATTTCACCCCATCCTGGTTTTATAAAGATGCTGTTCAGATAAAGCATAGCAGTGCCAAATTCAGAAAACTCTCATTTTCCAAAAGTTACATAAAAACCCACTGATTTCAGTTTTCACTGAGCGCTTCTGCTAAAAATATTTACAGTTTACACTGCGAAAGTGTAAATGACAATTTGGAACCATTCATTTGCAATTAATTCCAGCTTTTAATTTAATTTTTTTAAAAAAAGGTTAAGAGGCTCCAGTGACCAGAAATAATAAATTTATTTATATATATATGGCAGAGCCTTTCCAGAAACATGGTGAGTGCAAGGATCATCCCCTAAAATCAACACTCAGGAGTGGTACTGAGAATATACCATAATTTGATATTTTGAAAAGTTATTCATTAACAGGCAGATTGTAGGAACAAAAATAGGGATGCAAAATTAGTGTATCATTAAAAAAAGGACTGTCAGAGAAAATTTCAGAGTGCAGAGGGGAGGAGGAGGGTGAGTGAGGGCAGAGTGGCAGCAGGAGTGACTCTTCTCTCTGGAATCACCAGAGAATTGCCTTGGGACAAACAGCAGGTGCTTCACACTCATTATTTGATTTTCACATCATTATTTTCAAGCAATATTAGCTCTCCTACCATGTAACACTACATTTTCCTTATTGGCTTTACTACAGAATTTTGCCCAGAATTGCAGTGAGGAATTTTCAGGACTATTTTAACGACTCTGAAGCAAAGGGAATTTCTCCAAACCCTGAGGGTTTTGCAGCTGGGCTGCACCACTTCCCAAACCTCCCAAAGGTTTTCCTGCTCCTGTTGCCTCCAAAGCACACCAGGCTGTTTGTTCCAAAGCACATCCTCCAGAATCCTCATTTTCTCTTGGCTCCCAGCTGCCCCCACAGCGCAGCAGATTCCACACCAGAGCACTGAACCCAGAAAAATCACCCAGCAGTTATTTCTCTGCTTTCACTCTGCTGTTTTACTGCCTCTGGAGGTGATTCATGTTTTTATTTTGGATTTACGTCTTCAGGTGTTTTCTTTGGCATGGCTGCCTTAGTTGCTGTTTTGGAAAAATGTAAGGGCAACACCATTTTTAAGGTTACACAAAACCACAGACTGGGAGAAGGCAGAAGCAGGAGGTCAGAAAAAAAACATCTTAAATTACTATCTCATTTTACAGTCTTGAATATTACCTTCAGCCAGAAGCACCAAGGCAAGAAACCAGCAGCTTATATATGTCAAATTAAGTGGTTGGAGCAGGTCTTCACAGAAGAATAGTTTAGAAATTTTCACTGATTATTTATGATAAATGTGAAGTGGTTTTTTTTTCCTCATCAGGAAACTCACTCTAACAGTTACTGTAGCATGATGTAAAATAATACTACAGTTTGCTGACATTAATTTATCTCGATTATTCTAATGATTTTATATTTTTATTGGTATGCTGAATAGCAAAAAATGCAGTATAATTTAATTTTTACCATCATATGTGCAGGAATCACTGGAGGCATTAAAATGATGAAAGAAGAGTTATGCTAATACCACAAAAAAGGATGCAAAAATGATTTATGTTACTTTCTTCTCCTATTTGCAGTTCATTAAGTCACTGTCTTCTTGTAATGACCAAGTGAAAATTAAAGTACTTCAGAGAAGAACTTTAGGTTCAAGCATCATTAGAGGAAGAGAAATGGGTTCTTTGATGAACTTGACTGCAGAAATCTATAGAGCACAACTTAATCAGAATGCACATTGATCTCTGATGCTAGAAGGCAGACCTATGATTGAACAAATCTTTTTAATGCATATTTTTCCTTTAAAAAGTAGCATATGATGCATGAGAATGATTTATTTTTAATATACTTCCAGTTTATAATGTACTGTGGTCCACTGCACTTGTTTTTTTACTCACTGGAAACTGAAATCTAGAGAAAAAAATAGGTATCTCTGAGGTTTTGTAGGATTTTACTCTCTTTTACTCTCTGTGTTATGTAGGATCTGTGACTCTGGGAAATGGCAGATTGTTTCCAACTAATGAACTCCCAATTCACTCCAAAAAGCTTAATTTACATTCCTTTGAAACACAAACCAGGAGTTACAGTGAGTAGATAACTGTAGATGGTAAAAATATCTCCAACCTCTTTGCTGTCTCTTCTCCAAGTAATAACTTAATGAGATGCTAGGTTGAATTCCACTCAGATTTTTGAAATGCCTCTGATTCTGTAAGGTTACTGCAAGGCTGCAATTCACAGAATCTAATTCACAAAATCTGATCCTCTGGAAGGAATAACATGGCCTTGCATGCAACACTTTGGTGTAGTAGTGATTCTGCTCCAACAACTTCCATCAGTGTTCAGGGGGAAAAAAAAGCCTAAATCTAAATTCCAGAAGGAATACAGAAGCTTAGAATGGGAATCTAAAAGGTTTAAAGGGTTTTTTTTCCCCCTCTCCTATTGAAATAATGAATAATATCGCTTCTCTACTTAAAATTTTCTGTGCTAGTAAGTCATAACTTCTGCCTCATACTGAACACAAGGTAGCAGCTCACAGGTTTTTCTATACTTTGATTCCAGAAGGAATCCCTTTCCATCCCTTTCTGAATAAGTGGAATTCTAGAGCTGAATTCCACAACTTCCACTTGTTTGCTCCACTCACAAAACCACGATGTGCTAAAACAGCAGTTTGGATTTTAACTTGTTTCCCTTCCTTTTGGAGTTCAGGGCTCAGCCCTCCAGTTCACTTTTTTTGGGTTGTATCCCAAAGCATCCCCAGAAATGTCACTGTAAAAAAGCTGTGCCAGGACAGGATGGAACCTTCTGAGCCTCCAGGAGTTTGCTGAATCTCCCTGTCACCCATGAGAAAAACCCAGCAGCACTCCCAGCTATTTCTGATATTCTCCCTTTTCACCCATGAAACTCTTCCTGCTGGTCAAATAAACCCTCAGGGAATGAAACAACCACTTCTAAAATTACCAACTTCTTTTTCACTTCCAGCTTCTCCAGTTTCCCCTGTTTTATCCTCTGCTCACCAGGGCAATCCCTTCTCAGTGTAAACCAACCCTGCCTGGGCAGCAGAGCTGCTGGGTATTAAATACAGGATGATGGAGATAATTTTTAATCAGGTTAATGTGCTTTAATTACTGCAAATTAGATTTTACTTCTCTAAGCAAGCAAACGGAATTATTTGGGCTATTTAAAACAGGAACTCTTTAAACAGCCCAAGTCACTTAGAAAGCAGATAAGCATTTTCATCTTTGTTCTGCTGTGACAGTAACTCTGTGCCTGGAGAAGCATTTTTTTCCTGAGAAAATAAGTCCCACAAACACCATGAAATTGAATTTAATGCTCATTGATACCAGACCTCATCAAATCATAAAGAAACAAAGATTAAGCATGAAAAAGAAAAGGCAGAAGTGACCTACTCAGAGGACAACTCAGTTCCTAAAACAATAAATCCAGCCTGGCAACCCCTCTGCCATCTTCTCAGGAGATCAAGCACTGCAAGCAGAACTTTCTCCTCCCATCTCACACTGACGGTTCCCCTGACTGCATCTCTGCACCTCTTAAATCCCACCTGAGGTCAGGAAATGCTCTCCCAGGACACGTTTAATGAGCAAAGTGGTTTTCTCTGGGCTCATCTCGAGAGCTGCAATTTCAGACAATGTGAAAACACTTTGCAAAAGGCACTGCTGATCTGCCAGTGACACATTTCACCCAGAAATATCTTCCACTTAGGCTTTTTTTTGTCCAAATTAGATGTTGAAAAGAGTTTTTTTCGCTCCCTTAAAATGGTTATCCAAAGCTTGCCTAAATGTAAGCCTAACAAAGCCTCCCCCTTAATTTCAAGCTACATAATGGACATGACAAACAAATGTGTGATGGGTTTGTGTGACAGAATGTTATTTGTGGGTTTGGTATTGGGAACTTTTCATTTTTGTTTTTTCTGTTCAGTTGTTCTTTTGGGGTTTTGTGTTGTTGTAGGCGAAAATTATGTAATGAATGTGGATTTTAATGATTATTAAAATGATGATAATGATTATTAGGCATGACAAACACCTTGTCACAGCTTCACACAGAAATCAGATGGAAAGGCTGCACATCTGGATAAAGGGAAATCTTGATCTGCGGCAAGCCAGGCTTTGTCTTCCACCTAAAATAACCCTAAATCTCAGTTTCATGTCCTCTGGGTTTTTTTTTTTTTCCAAATAAAAACAACAGATAACACCCTGAAGATACAGAAATTATAGAAAGAGTAAACAAGATGCCCCAGCAGCTTTCTTAATTGCTCAAGACTGTTCTGGACTCACATTTATTTGGCACAGTGCATTGTTAACTTTGGAATATAAACAGGATGGGAGCAGAGAGGAGTTTAAAACTTCATTCAAACCAAACCTGTGTAAAAGAAAAATGGGGTGATGGAGACAAAGTGATTTATAAACCGAGAAATGACTCTTCAGCTGTTTAATTCTTGCCTGGATTCTGATAATCAGGAGTGCTGCCCTTGATTCCCTTCTTCTCCCCTGCACCCCCTTTGGTTTTGGGAATGAGTGAAGCTCTCTCTGTGCTCCTGGAGTTCCATTTCAAAGCTTTCCTCTCTCCTTCCCCTCCTTCCATCCTCGTGCTGTGTTTGGAGCTCTCTGTTCCATTCCTGACCAATGTTTTGTTAACAGATTTTCTGAATGTTGCTCATGATCAAGTGAATTTGAAAGAATACAATATTTGTATTGCATAATAAAAGAGAGGATAATTTTTATAGGTTTTATATGTTAGGTAATCAGCTTCACAGATGATCAAAGATTAACTTTAAATGGATGCTGCTAAGAAAGATCTTCAGTCTTAAATCAGCTTTTCTGCTTTAAACCTTTCTCTTTAATCCTCAGCTTCAAGTAATTTTATAAATAGATAAAATTGGAAAATCTTTTAAACTACAGAAGTATAATATGATCAGATGAGCCTCAGTGCTATCTTTTCTTTTCTTGAGATAACTGTAAGAAAGCACAAATACTTTGTCTTCTTCTGAGCTGCACTGCACATCAGCAACGCCACAATATTATTAATAAACAAAATGGGGATCATTTTAAAAACCTGAACTAAATCAACCTAAGGCCTTTTTGCTCACTTACACAACATTCCAGAGCCATTTCTGTGTCAGGATTGAAGGGCAGGCTGTGCAGTCCCAGCACAGGTTTGGGCTGCAGTGACCACATCCTGCCCTGAGCTCAGGGATGCACCTGGGCTGGAATGGGGAGCCAAGAGAACCAATTCCACCAGTTCCACCAGTTCCCTTGTCTGCAGCAGAAACACCTCTGCAGTTTCAGAAATATCACCCAAATGAAGGCCAGCAGATTTTTTTCTGAGCAGAGGGTTTGTGTTGCCTGCTTTGTCCTGAGTAATCTTATTTTTGCTGTTTAATACCTAATTATCTTGCTTTGAATTAATAGTCTTCTCTACCATGATGCTTAGGGGGAGCAGTGTGAGATTTGTTCACATCTCTGCAGGGTGAGATTTGTTCACCCATCATTGTTGACTGATGAATTACTGGTGGAAATTCCCCTCTCTCTGCACTGATGCAGCCTCAGTGAAACTCAACACTTGCAATCCCCAGAGATGAATCCCAATTTAGGAAGCAGGTCATTAATTCAGCTGCACTGGGGCAGATCTGGAGTGCTCTGAGCTGCACTGCTCAGTTCCTGCTGAGTGACCCAACTTCAGTCAACTCCAAATAGCCAGCTTAGGAGGGAAACTTTCAAACCAGATTTGGTATGAAAACATTCCCTGAGATCCTTGCCAACTGGTGAAGTACCATATCCACAATAATGAATAATACATCCAATGACACTAAAATGCTATCACTACTAAAAAAAAAAAAGGAAATTCGCATAAAATGAGAGAAACTGATTGGAACAAGTGTAGTGAAAGGAAAGAAAGTAAACCAGGATTTGGAAGATAATTTATGCCAATTTTCATTAGTTTTAGCCTTGCTGACGGCAAGTAAAAAGTAAACAGTTTTCAAATTAAACTGTCATCTTTAAAACCTCAGTATTCTTGTGTAGCAGACTGGGAGATCTGATTTTACTGGTATTTAAATTGGGTTTGCAGAGATATTACCCCACTGTGTCCAAAGCAGTTCCTCCTGATTTGTAGAGTGTAAAAGAGAATACAATCCCACACTCTTTGTTTTGACACTGAGCATATTTTTCCATGCAATTTAAATAATCAAATCCCTTCTCCTCCTTCGGCATCGGTCACATCTCATGAAGTTGGTAAATACTTCACAACTCCAGCAAACAGCAGAAGAGGCCTTTGCAAAGAAAAACTACTCATAATCATTAAAAAGACAGAGCATAAAAAACCAGCAGAGCTGCAGGGCAGCAGTGAAGTTCCCAGACAAACTCTGCATTTGTATTCAGCAATAAAAATAAAACCAGATAGAAACTGTCCCACCCTGTGCCATGGAGGCTTGACCCAAAAAAATCAAACTGGAAAGAAATGCATAGAGATGGTCATAAATTGCTTCTGGAATGTCATTAATAACAACAACAATTGCTCTGAAAAATGCTATAGGGCCCACTTAAACTTAGGTTAAAACATTTAAGATGAATGTTACAAGCCCTGTGTTTCTAGGAGGAAGAAATAAAATGGGGCTGAGAGAAATTCCTGACTGGAGAATAAATGCCCTGAGTGGTGCAGATCAGACACTGACAGCTCCCAAGGTGCTGACGAAGACTCAACAGAGTGAGAGAGCAGCTAAATCTTTTAACTGAGTGTTTTTAATCTCACTGAATCTCAAACTTAAGGAGCAGCACTGACAAGGAAAGCAGGGGAACAGGAGCTTCCTCTCGAGGCCATAATGCCTTGGGTACATGAGAGGAAAAAATCAATTCCTAAAACTTCTCCAGGATGTTCCTCACTTTGTCCAGCTCACTTTTGAGCCTCTCAGTACCAACAGCATCAACTGCTCCACGTGGGAGATTCCTTCAGAGTCTCCAGGCTCTCGCTGTTGGAAAGCTTTTCCTGCTATTCAGCCCCAATTTTCTATTTATTTCCTCCTATAATTCTAGTTATATGGTTCTCATGGCTCAGCAGTGTAATCCAGATCACAGTCTTAGTCTTCCCTTTCACAATTTTAGTGCTTCCTCGTAATTTACAGCCTGCAGAATTCTCTAAGGAGATCCTCAAGTGGCCTCTTGGAACAGAAGAGGCAATTCCATGCCTTGGGACTGTTACCTGAGGAGAGATAACCTGTGATAAATTACTCCTCTGAGTAAGGATGTAGTGACAGACTCAGGATCTGCCACGCTGCCTCTATAACCCTGCCCATGGGTAGCAAGAATTTTTTTTTTTTTTGGTTATAAAACACTTCTAGGGCTAAAATTGGACTCTGGATTCCCTTTTCTGAGCCATGGGTGAGCAGCTGAGGAACAAAACCACAGAGCAGCAGTACCTGGAGCTATTGGCATGGCTCAGAAGCAACACTTGAGTTAAATTTGAATTGGCACTGGAAAGAAACTGAGGTGCTCAGAACGTTTTAAATCCCCCCTCACAGCTTTTAGTGTGGGGATTTTTATTTATTCATTTATTCATGTATTTTTGTCCCACCCATCCAGTGTCAGATGGGTGATGAAATCACAGAAACAATAAAGGTGCCAGGGCAGCTGCTTTCATTTATTGCTGGAGTTTGAACCCCAGAAATACCAACAAGAGCAGAATGGTAGGAATTATTCATTCTGCTGGCAAGGTATAGAAATCAGGCATCAAAAGCAAAGAGCTCTAAGGATTCTTGTGCAGAACTTGTTTGTTTTTCTGAAGTTTGCACTGTCACAGGAGCTGGTGACTAAGCAAATCTGCTCCAAGGCACATTGCCACTGACCCTCTGCAAGCTGTTTTTATCCCTTCCTTCAACAACAAAATCTTCCTTAATAGAAACCCAGATTAATTATTAATGTTATGTGAGTAAATAAAAAAAATGGAAACCTGGACTCCTCTTTTCAGACCTAACATTTTTAGCAGAGCACTAAACCTCTGGTACTCTACCACTTTATTGATTAAAGTTTGATGTGGTTCCAGTGCATGTTCCAAGCTTTCTGTACTCAGCCATACTTAAAAAGCAAATAAGATAACAAAGTTAAAAACAGTCCCATGAAACTCCTGCTCCTCTTAAACAAAGAGCAAAGAAAATGCCAGTGAAGATGAGCTACACTTTTTTGTTTATTAAAGCCAGATTTGGTTTTAACCTGTTTGACCTGGACTTTGGGCTGGGGCCAATTTCTAACTAAAAAAACCCCACAGATCCATCCAGACAACCCACTGTCAGTCCCTCTCCCAGCTCCAGAGCTCTGTGCTCCATCAGCAGTTCATCTCTGCTCAATCTCCCCAGCACTGCTGCTTTCTGCACTCTCACACTCACCTGCCAGCTCTGAGGATGTCAGCCCCGAGCAAAGCTCCCTCCCTGCCTTCCACCCCCTTCCCATCCCATTATCCCCCCAAAAAAGCTTTGCCATCAGGCATCCCCGCTCTTCAGGGCAATAAAAGCAGCATTATTGCCTGGCTGCCTGGGTTTTACAGCCCTGTGGAGCAGGTGCAGCCTGGCAATGATGCTGCTGCATCCTGGGAAGTTGTGCTGCTCGCTCCTCCTCAGCTGCATTAGCTGCACTAATTTGATCCGAGGGTGAAGGAGGAGGCAGAAGGAGCAGGCAGAGCTGAGAAGTATTTGCTTCTATTTTAACCCTCCCGAGAAGGTACGTTTTTTGCCGGCTTAGGAATTTCTGAGCATCTCAGAAGGTCCTCCTATCAAAAAACCAAAATATTCATAAAGCTTCAGGTTCAAACAGATGGAAGGACAAGCCCTGTGCTCCTCACTTGTCAGAGGAAATGGGAAAAATTATGTGAGAACACTTTTGGACAGCTTTTTCTCACGTATTTCCCTCTTTTTGGCCTGACTCCAAACGAGATAATACAACCCTTAGATTTTATTCAGCCTTCCCAGGGTATGTTTGTGTTGTTTCCAGGTGAGAACTTTCCCAGAATATCAAACTAAAACTTCCAGGAGTTTTGCTTTGCCCTGAGCGAAGCTATGGGACTCAAATTAGGACACTGGCAGCCTATCTAAGGAGCCTGGCAGCACAGGGGGGCTGTAAAAACTGCCCAAATATTGCTGTTAACTCTGCACATCTCCATTATACAACCCCTGAACCCTGCTTTAATTTTTGATGATGTGTTTGTGGCCTCCACAAAGCAGCTGCTCACTATTTGTGTTTCTCCAGTGCCTGGGGACTGCTAACATGGATTGGGCAGCAATGCTATTAAGCCAGGTGCTATGAAATATGTAAAGCTATTTCCCACAGAGACTTCCTTTCATCATCCTTTTTTTTTTTTTTTTTTAAACAACTGTTAAAATCCTTCCTGTAGCTGTCTGCCATCTCAGCTCACTCTGGAAATGCATTTCTCGAGCTGATGCTCCACACAGCTTTAAGGGATGTCAGCAGCCTGCAGGTGAGCACAAAGAACAGTGGGTAGAGGTCACAGAATTGAAAATTTTACTTTTTCTTCTGTTTTTATAAATCTGGAATAATCTTAACATCCATAGTGCACAGGATTTCACCCTCTAGTGCTTAGCTCTGCTCCCCTCTTCTTGCACACACTGGGCAGCAATGCTGCTAGGGAGACTATTGTGACTTTACAGCACTGCTAAAACCAAGATCGTGACTAAAATCAACTTTTAAAATTTTTTTTCTCATTTTTTTAATCTGCCACCATCACACCTACCGTGGCAGCTGCGTTGTGTGTAAACTCACGGCTTTATTTCTGATTTTCACATGGGGCTGTCAGGACAAATCTGCTCAGGAGGGCAGTGATTTGCCACTGGTGTCTCAGGCATGCCCTGGGCTTTGAAGTCACTGCAGTATCTCCAATTTCCCTTATAAATATGAGAAGCTCTGTCGGTTTGGTTGGGTTATGAGGAGCTGATCATGCAGGTGAGAAGGGATCAGGTTATTTCCCTGTGCCTGTGGGGCTCTGCTCAGGCAGTGGGAATTGCCCTGCCCTTAGCTGGCTGAGCATGGGGAGAAATCAGCATTGTCTTCCAGCTCTCAGAAGGTCTGCAGATGTAAACTGTTGATGCTGAGTCTGTAAGCTTCGCTGGGAGATGGTGAAATGAGGGAAAAAGGACAATCATGCTGCAGATGGTTTTCCATTGAGCTTCTCCTGCTGTTTCTTCCCACAGCAGACAAAGATGCAGCCCCAATAACCTGAATGACCCCTTTCCCCAGTCTATTACTGCCCTTCCTTAACTTCCCCTCTGTGTTTCACCACATCTCCTTCATACTGCTCTGCTTTCAAGGCCAGAGCTCTGAAAGCTGACTTGCTGATTTTAGGGCTTGATTTGCCTTTTGCAGATCTGCATTGTGTTCCTAACCTGAGAGACAAAGCCAGGCAGCATCAGCCTCTGCAGCGAGTGCCCAAAGTGCCCCTGGGGTTTGGGGTTTGGGGTTTGGGATTCCATCCTGCCAGGCTCTGCCAGGTGCAGCAGGACACACTTGATAGAAACATTTTACACAAGGCCACTCTGCTGGTCCTGCCTCGAGAAACAATTCCGAGTGCTCAGTGCAGTAATTCTCAGAACATTTCCACGGGCACTTCTGTCAGCACGTCTGAATTTTAATTCTAAAATAGCTTTGTCTGGAGTTATCTGAAGAGCCATGCTGCCTTTCCTGTTTGTCTGCATTTCCCTGCACTGCATCTGTTCTCCAGATTTCTTTACAGCCTTCTCACATGAAATATAAACACGAGGAGTGTGAAATATAAACACTGCCTTGACATCCTCCCCTCTCTTCGATGGCCCCACTTTCTCTAGTCTGGAAAATGTCTCTTCCAGAATAACAGACTTATTGCTGACACAGCTTTCCCCAAATTTAATATAGAAAACTCCAAATCTGTCCTGTTGGGGCTCACAGCATCAGTGTGGCTATTTTTAAATGGGATAAAGTGGGTTGGTGGCAATGTGCATCAGGTTTGCCAATTTTAGACTGGAATATTAGGGAAAAGCGTAAGAAGGGCAGAATATGCTGCTCTGGAAGTGCCTGCATTTCCAAGAAGACACATTTCCCAGTGCCTCTCTGCTCAGCAGATCAGTCAGTTGTCTACCCAGGAGAAGCTGAGCATAAAACAATGCATTCAGTGCTAGGATGAACAGAGAAGGGGAACAGCATCTTATGGGAATACTCCAAAACCACAGATTTCTGGCATCCCAGACAGCTGTGGGAAAATAGGTTTGGGTTGTGAATGTTCAACAAAGCTGAAGGCTGTCAGCTCAGTAATGTGACATGTTTAACCCAAACACTTCTAAAAGGATCTGCACTGGGGATTTTTTAGCATTGTATTAATTCAGTGAACAATGTAAATTTGTAGTGTCAGAGTAAAGCTGGAGCTATATATCCATGGATTTACAGCAGTGCATGCTTATACTGCAGGGATTTAAATAGGCTTAACTCATATTATGGGTTGGTTTATTTTCTTCTCCTCCTAATTAGTCATGAACAATCTGTATTTTAACAGTTCTTCCCTGAATTTCAGAGATTGGAAAGGGTTCCAACTCACTGTGAGCATCCAGAGCAGCCAGACACTTTTCATTTCTGAATGGAGCACTGGGCAGAAATATCCCACAGCATCTTTGGAAACATTTACATTCTCCTGACAGCACAACTATTGATTTTTTAATCCTTTTAACAAGAGGTTAGTGGCACAAAAGGCACAGTCCGTGGAAATGTCTTGTTTCACAAGTCAGCAAAGATGTTTAGTTGATGTCAAATTATGTGTGGATACATTACAGGAAAATTTCAGTCTTACTCAAGCCTGTAATACTGAGAAAGCACTTTATTCACAGCTAACCATAAGATATTTCTGGGTCGTGTCTTGGTATTTCATTATTCATTTGAAAAATGCATTGAAATAAATGCAATAATCTGTATAAGGGAGGAAAAAAGGTGGTTTTGGTCCTATATACACCATTAATCTTCTGCAAATCAAAATATGCTATAGTTAATGGAGTTTATATTAGTGCTGGACCCACCCTTTCAAAATCCACCCAGAGGATGAGTTCTTCTAATATATATTGCCTGTGGGAGAACCACAGGCAAAGCAGAGCAGAATATGAAAATATTTTCCAGAAATTTCAAGAGCATGCAGACATTGCTGCCCTGACCATCAAAAGCTGCTCGTTCTTTCTATTCCCTAGTGAACAAATTGCCATTTTCAGGAGTGCTGATTCTTCAGCAAGATCCATTGCTCTGAAACCATAGGTGTTTAGAAGAATGTTTAGAAGAATGTTTGGAAGAATATTTCCCAGTCATCTCCCAGATGCAGGGCCCAATCCCACAGACTCAGGGAGGGCTGTGGGCTCAGTCACACATGCAAATTCAAAGCAGCTCCATTAGCCAACTAATTATTTTTCCCAGCATGAACCAAGTGCATTTTGAAAGGTGCAAACGTCCACCTCAGCCAGGTGGGAGAGAGGGATGAAGCCATCAGAGAAATGCTGCCTTGCAGGGAACAGGGAATAACTGCATTCCAAAGGAATATCTCTCCTGACAGAACGAGGAGTGACAAGGTTTCCTTGCAGAACTTCCCAGAAGTCAATCCTAATGCAGAACTGTAAGAAAAGGTTTCTGCCATTTACCCCCTGCAGGATGGAAATTAACTCAAAATCCTCTCCAAGTGTTTGGGCTGGGAAGGGAAGAAAGGAAGGGAGAGGAGACAAAAGAGAGGAGCAGCTTGGCTCCCGCAGTGAGGCACCAACACTGCTCCAACGAAGCTCTGCACTCTGGATTTATTTCTGTGCCAGCCCATGGAGCTGCTCTGGGCTTCACAGGGATGGGTGTGACAAGCTGGGAGCCACACAGGCACCTCCCCATCCCCAGCCCTGCCACGAGCATGGACCCAGAGCAGATAAAATGAGTGTTTATCCTATAAAGGATGCCAACCCCACCCATCCTGGGCTCCTGCTGTGGATGCCTGGCTTGTGCATCCCTCTGAGCTCCACCCGTGTGCACCTCCATCCTCCCCCAGCCCATGCCAGCAGGGATCATCCTACAGCTATGTTGCCCTTTGGTTGGTCTTAGAATTATGAGGCAGACCTGGTTAAAGGGCTAGAAGGGTTTTACCTTGGTGTTTTAATAGGATCTGAGGTGCACAGCTCTTCAAAGGTGGAACACGCCGAGATGCACACACACTGTATATCACATATACAATTTTATGGACTTTGTAAATTAGTACGTCTGTCTAAAATCCCCCAGTAAGAAACTTAATAAATGAAGTTATGTCCTCCTATTCTAAGAATTTTCCCCCCAAATGAGGATGGAGCCCACTTTACAAAATATGTTCCAGAGAGGAGGTTTCAACCACGGTTAAAACCTCAAGTTTCTGATAGCACAGGACTCTCCATCCTCCTACTGTGAATGTTTGGTCTTTCTGCCTTGCAGAACCCCAAAACTGAGTTAGAATATCAGACTGCAAAAATTACAAGCCTGTAGGCTAAGGGTACAAAGGATGTATAAAGGGTACAGAAAATATATCAAAGGGTACATAAAAAGGCAAAGGCAAGAATCATCAGGCATCAGCTCCATCCCAGCCCCATCAGCTGCCTCCCCTGGCAGCTTTCACTTGGAACACTCTGATGGTGACAATTCTGCTAGCATGGGGCTGACATTTCTCCATGCAGGAGATTTCCATTTGGAAGCTGCAAAGCCCCTCTTGGTGAATTTTTAAATCTATCCTAGAAGTAATTAGTCCTTCATCACCATGATCTGCTTGTAAAACAGGTAAATAGTGTCATTTGCACCTCCCATAAGCCAGCCTGAAACACTTGAGTGCCTTTAGGTGCCACTGGGCTGAGTCTGGGACAGAGAATTCCTCCAAGGGGAACAGACTCTTCACCTCCAGGGCTCCAATTTCAGAACACTTTGAAATTGGTACTCTCAGGCCAGGCTAAGTACCAAATAAACACTTTGAAGTGCACTGTGCTTGTTCCCTCTGTATCCTAAACACAGTGGAGGAAAATCTGGGTCAAATCAGATGTAAAATGCACTTTTCCAAATTGCACACCAGACAAACAAGGGAGACTCCCACTTGCATCAAAAGCAGTTATGTTCACCTAAGCAAAGCTGTAATTTGGTTTCTCTGTTCCCAGACACTCATTTCTTAAGTAGCATCTTTCTAGAGAAAAATATTGGTTTGGAAAGCTGACAAAATAATAAAAATGCATGGGGAGCTCACAGACAACATCAAGTGTATTTGAAAATATTGATTTCTCTCTAGTTCACAATCAGGCAGCTTATTTACATAAAAAGCGTAAACCAAGCAATGGACAAATACAGGTTAAACCAAAACCAGAATAAAACCCGATTTAAATCACAGAGAACGTTGTTAACAATTTGAAAATCATATAAAGTAGAACTGCATGATGAATCACCACCAAATTCCTGTTTAGAAGAATGGACTTTCTCCCTATCTTCCCAAGAAACTCTTGACTTCTTTCCTCTGAAAGTGCTTTAATGAGCTCTATAAACTATTCGCTGGGGAGAAAACTCTATAAATGAATCTCCAATGCTACAGAAAGGGGAAAAGACAATTTTAACAGGTGCAAAAACGGCAGAATGAACAAACTCAAACAGAATACACCCAGAGAGAGGAGAGCTGCTGGTGGTGGGAAGCTCTGCATGCACAGCCTGGTGTCCCCAGTCTGTCCTGAAGGAGGACAGAGCAGCCCTGGGGACACTGGGACACATTTCTGAGAAATTCCTTGGACCAGGAGCTCTTTGGGATATTCTCCTCACCATTAGCACAGAACAGCAGTAATGGACTGACCAAAGAAGTGCAGGGAATGGAAATTCAAAACACAACAAGCCCAAGTGCTACACTGACTAAAATACATTGTTTTAAAGGAATTTATTCCAGGATGCAAGTTTCCAAGAAAGAGGAAAATATCCAGGGGACAAAGGCTTGCTTTTCATCGATGACCTTGAATGCCACTGCTGGTTCCCCCTGGCAACAGCCAGGAAACAGCTGGGTTTGGGTCAAAGGAAAATGCAAGGCAGAGCAGGACCAGTGCTGCCAGGCAGTTTAATTACCAACTTTCATGTTTGTATTAGCAGTGGTTTCTGGGCTGCTGGGCTTTTTTATTGAATCCATGGGGATGGCACCACCCTGTGCTGCTGCTGATCCTAATGCAGGGGTGAGTGGCTTTTTTAGGGGCTTTTTCAGAGGCTCTGGCAGTCCCTGCCCTGCCCCACTCCCAACTCCTCTCCTCTCCTCTCCTCTCCTCTCCTCTCCTCTCCTCTCCTCTCCTCTCCTCTCCTCTCCTCTCCTCTCCCTCTCCTCTCCTCTCCTCTCCTCTCCTCTCCTCTCCTCTCCTCTCCTCTCCTCTCCTCTCCTCTCCTCTCCTCTCCTCTCCTCTCCTCTCCTCTCCTCTCTCCTCCCCCACAGTGCCATGGATTTGCCTTCTCTCTGCAGCAGTGGCTGATGTTTTCCATCAGAACAGAGCAAAACATCCTGAATTTCAGGGAAAAAACCAGGAATATTTATCAGGAGTCCCAGGCAGGGATTGATACTTGGCTCAGTAAGCAGGTACTGTGCTTTCCTTTCTCTCCCTCAAGAAATAGTCAAATTAATGATCCCATTTCCTGGCAA
Source organism: Entomyzon cyanotis (assembly GCA_024500445.1). Classification (NCBI taxonomy): domain Eukaryota; kingdom Metazoa; phylum Chordata; class Aves; order Passeriformes; family Meliphagidae; genus Entomyzon; species Entomyzon cyanotis. The sequence goes on from JAKEPQ010000325.1 coordinate 171,318, forward strand.
ACCCAGAAACTCTATTAATTTTACTGATGAATCCTAATACAGTGATCACTGCCAAGAATTTATTTCAGTGTTTGATGTGCGGTGGAGCTAATGTAATTTGAAAATTATAACATTGTAAGATATGTAGCGACATAGGATTGATTTAAAAACGCAATTTAAATGAATCACATGCTCAGTTCCCTGGAAAGATTAGTTGTGGCCAGTCAAAAAGGAAGAGATGAGACTGGAAACAACAGGGTTGGAGGCAGCTGGGCTTCCCCATACTGGTTGTCACTGCTTATCCAGCCTGGAGCACACACTGGGATGCCTTTAAATCACTTTTCCATGTTGGGGTGAAGACACTTTTCTTGGGTATGAGCACAGCAACATCTAAAGAAGGTGCTCAACCCATCTGTAGTAAAATCTACTCAATAAAATCACCCATTCCACACAGTCACCATCCCACAGGCAGTCCTGGCGATCTGCAATCTCCAAATTAATCAGCTTTGAGGCAAAGCTGGAATTGTTTGTCCTCAACAATTCAGTCGTGTGATGAAAAGGAAACAGGTGTAAGGTGCAAGAGTCAGGGAAGAGATCCTACTCTGGGCTTTTGTTTGATCTGAAAAGCCAACCATCTCATCTGTTGCATTCGTTCTCCTTTAGGAAACATTAATCTGCACAGATGGTGGAACCCAGTAATCTCTGCTGCCAGCTGCAGAGTGGAATTTTTAATGAAATGGGAATTTGAAGGTTTGCACAGAAAGCACCAGAATCACTCCTGTTATTTCCCGTGATGCCCAAATTACTCTGACTGCTATCTGACATCTGTAAATACAACAGCCACGTGTCTCCAGCCACAGCAGCCCAAACACAACCATTCCTAAACTGCCTTGGTTGAAAGCTTTCCAGTCAAAGAGAAATAACTCATCCCCTTCTAAGCTGTTATTTGGGCACTTTATTTTACCTTTCTCCAGGATTTAAAGCGGTCTCGCCACGTTTGTAAACTGAAGTGAAGCCAGAGGATGGAACATGAAATAGGATTTGTAAAGAAAGGTGACACTTAAAAGCCACACAGTCACTGCCAGATTTTCATCCTTGTGTTGTAAAGATTTTGGCTGAAGAATGGATGCCAGCACTTAGATTTTTGGATAAAAAAAAACACACCAAAAGACAGAAACGAGCACAAAAAAGAAACTTGAAAGAGAATTAAAAAATAACAGTTTGGAGTAGGGTTCCTTGCTGATACTAAGCCAACCTAAAAGAAAGTATGTGAATTAACAGTTTGAAAATCATAAAAACAGAGAGAGATAAATTTTATCTTGAAATTTAGGTTAATAATGGGATTTCTTTATTAGCTGATGACACCTTTGAGAACAGCAGTGATTTCTATCAGAGAATTCCTCCAGCACTTCTTTTTCCAGGACATCAGAATTCCAGTGCAGTGAATCAGATTCACTGAGCAGGATTCACACATGTGCAGGGCAGCTGTTTCTCTCCCTAATGAAAGCTGATGGATTTGCCTTTTTGATGTTATTTTGATGTTATTTCTCTGCAGCTCTGCCATTTAGCAAGTTTTGCTCCAGGGGTTGTAGTGCCACAACCTACCACAGGAATATGTTTAGACAGAGTTTTGTATTTGTACTGGAATCACAAAGTGCCTGGATGGGAGAAACCACAAACATAAATTTAGTGTAAATGCAGAGAAAGTTCTGAACAAGCTGTGATTCCAATTCAAACACAGTCACAACTGTGGAAGCAGTAGGAAGTTTATTGCCAGAAGGACCAAACCCTGTGATAATCCCCAGGTAAAACAAAACTCTCTGCATTGGTGAGATGCAGGAACATGGAGAACAGAAAACAAAACAGACAAAAGGAAAGAAATTATAAAATATACCCAGGGTTTGTTATTTTTTTCTAAAAATAGCTTAAACACTGGTTTGTTTGGTTGTTTTAAATGAATTGGTATCTATGCCCCATTTCCAAATAGTTTATTAAGGGTTTCTTAGTGATCAGTGCAGTAGAGTTCTGAATAGTTTCATCCTGAGGCAGGAAAATGCAGAATGCCTTATTGCAGGAGCAGAAATTCAGGCTCTGCTTTGGTCTCACCATCACAGTTACCTCAGATACTGCAGGAAAACCAAAGTTTTGGGGAATAAATACTTGTCTTGCCTTCCTGTGTCACAAAATGGGCACATTCAGATGGGGTGAGAGTCAGTATTGTTGATTCCACTTCACTGAGGATGAAACCATTTGTGGTTTCACCCAGAGCTGATTTGTTCCTGGCAGTCCAGACAGAAAAAAACAAGGAGCAGGAGGTGCTTTGGAAATTACACAAATTCAGGGCTCAATCCTGAAGTCTTTGCTGCATTGGAATGAAAACAGATGTATTGTACAACAGTAAAAATATGAATGTATCAGTGAATAACCAAGGATTTTACCCCTGGGGACTTCTGTTTGACCTGCATTTGTCTGCTGGTTAATCTGGTCACAACCAAAAGGCCAGAAGTTCACAAAATAACCCAAGGGTAAGGTAAACAGTTTTGAAAAGAATCAAGTAAATGATTTGTGTTGTGTGTGTGCAGCCTCCATGGCAAAGGTGCCATCAAAGGGTTGGGTCAAATCAAATCCATCAGTTAAAGTGCTTTAAAATATGAATGCAGAGGAAATAGATGAGATCTTGATGGGAATAATAAAATAGTCTATAAAGCACCTGAAATAAATCAATCTTCCTTTCATGCAGCACATACAAAATGCAGTATATTTCATATTAACTCTGGCTGAAAAGGAGATCTATTCAGATGAAGATACAATATTAGAAGTCTGTTTAATCCAGTGGAGGACAACACTGCCCTAAGTGATCACTTTACTTCACAGAAGTTTAAGAGTCAGAGTTTTAAAACTAATTCAGTCCTCGAGATGCAAATAAACACTTGAAGTGATTTTGAAAGGCAAAGACATATTCTGGCACTAAGTTCTGTTGATGAAAATGGGATTCAGAGCATTTGTGAATCTCCATTAGGTATGGAATTACGTTGAAAATATGGTCCTAGGAGTCTGTGCAAAGTTTCCTCTGAAAATTCTGTAATGGGAATGGCTTTATATTTCAGACAAAAAAAAAAAAACCAAAACCAAAAACCAAACAAACAGCCAAAAAAAACCACCCCAGCTTTGTTTCACTTCAAGTAGTCTTTACAGTGACATTTATCCCTATAGTGCAGAAAACAACAGAATTTATGTTTTTAATTACAATGAGCAACAAACATTTTGATGGAAAGTACAACAAGGGGAAAAAGCCCCACCAAATCTATTTCAACCCAAGAACTCCCACTGAAAGCATCTGTTTTCACTGACTGCTCATCTGAAAAACATTCCTTTAGTTATATATAAGCCACAGGTGAAATCCATGGATGAAAAATATAACATATTTGGCCAAAAAAGGGAGAAAATCTACTTACAAAACCAGTCTTGCTTAATTCAAAAAGACTGAAAAAATTAGAAGAATAATCATCCTATTTCTTCAGCTCTGTTCTGTTATTCTGACTACATTTGAAAGTACACAATAAATATCAAAAGCTACCTGAGGATGTTGTTTGCTTCATATTCATTCCAGAGCCTGACAAGAGAAGAGTGAATGCAGAGCAGAGTTTGGGGATTAACCTTTGTGAGAAACAATCCCAATCAGTCTCTCAGCTCCTTTCATAACCTGCAATGGCAACAAGCAGCTCATCCCCCTTTGAGAGAAAAATGAGATCCTTAAATGTGTTTTCCATCACTAACTCCCGTTGTGAGTGTGACAGCTGAAATCCCTGTCCTGTTCTCAAGGGACACCTGAGGATTTTCTGCCTCCCCAGGAAGATGCCAGTTGTGCAGAATGCCCCTCTCCCCATTCAGCCCTGATTTCAGTGGTGCAGGATTTGCCCTAGATAAACTTAACAGGGCACAATGGATAAAGATATTCAAGGATAGATTTGTGCTCCAGTAATACTGGTGCAAATCCAGAATTATGCTGGATTTGTGTTTATCTGAGACAAGGATGTAACGTACACAGGGGTTTTTACAATGCTGCTGGGATGTTTTTCCATGTATAAATGAGTAAATATCACTTTCCCTAAGACACTGAAATGTAATAATTTCTTGTAGAAATTATTAAAGGACAAGATGAAAGAAAAAAAAAAATCCCTCAGCCAGCTCCTACCTGGAAATGTCAACCAGATTTTTTTACTGATCATTTTATCTGGGAATTCTGTTTCACAGCACACAGCTTCCATCTCAGCTGCTTACCAAACCTCCACTATTCCTTTCATATTTTGCTTTCACAGAAGATACTGCCCCAAGGTCTAATTTATAAATGAGAAAGGCTGTGCTGCAATTCTCAGCAATAAACAGCAAAAATGTTAGCTTTGTGAACCACAGAAAAATATTAAATATTCTTTCGTTAGGCTGTAAGTTTCCTTCCATTGATTCCCATAGAAAAATACAGTCTTCTGTGAGGGTTATTGGCCTGTAGCATATTTATCTGTCATGCAGTTTGTGCCAGTAGTGAACTGAAGTCTGACTTGCACAAACAGCCATGGAGGTATCTAACTACTGTTGTAATTGCCAAGAAATTGGGGCTGGGAAATAGTAAATACAGTTTTATTCACTGCATTTGATAGCAAGCCCCACAGAAATCTGCATGAGTTTATCAAATGTCCTTCTCTCAACGTGTTTTAAAGAAAATATCACATCAATATCAGATCAGTATCACATGATCTGGTAAATTGTAATTGCTAAAAAAAGGTGGTTTGGTTTCAGACAGCTCATCTTCACCAAAGCAGTGCTGTTTGTGGAGCAGAGATTCCCTGGCACTACGAATGCTGTGACTCACAATACTCTGCTCTAACCTGCTCCTTCAAGTGGCTGAAATTTCCAGCCTGAGGCATTCTTGCTGGGAAAACTCTGTGAAGTGCTGGGGAAAGTGGAGACACCGTGGAATAGAAGAAAAACCAAACCAAACAAAATAAAAAGCAAAGCAGGAAATGAAACGATGGAACGGACGACAGAATTAGAAGCAAGAGGGGAAAAGGAAGCTGGGAATAAAGGGGATTCTTGTGGGGTGGGAGAGGAGGAAAGGACTATCATCAAGAACCTCCACTGTGATTTGAAAAAACACATTTTGCTGCTTCTACCCCAAGCAATTACTCGGGAGCCATCTCCTGTTAAACCACATGTGACACAAAGAAAGCCACCCACACCATTAAAAACGAGAAGGAAGCATCTCTGTGGTGGACAAAACTTCCCAGCCCTCGCAAGACGAGGCAGAAGCCTTTTAGTTAACGTTGTGGCTTGTTGAACACAGCTGACAGTGGTGCTGTGCTCACCATAAACAGCTTTTGGGGTTTTCAAATGCCTCAGCTTTGCTTCAGCGTGTTTAATCACCTGCAAAAGCTGTTTATTGCCTTGTATCCTTCCCCCATCCTGCCCATTATCCTTTAAGTATGAGGCTTTCTGGGGACTCTAAGCAGGGCAGGGCACGAGGCACCATCAAAGCAGGCACGGATGAAATAAATCCATATGAGGACCACAGACCATGAAAGCAGAAAGATAAGCTGTAATAATGCAGTGCAATGGTTTCACAGGCACTCTGCTGATCCTTCCAAATGCACCCTTGTTTGCTGAGAGCCACTCTGGCTGCCCCATCCGCAACTGCCAGAGGAAGATGCTCGTGCATTCCGAGGAAATTATTAGGGATGGTGAGAGACAAAGCCAGGATGGCTCATAAAGGGCTTTTGTGGGTATTTTACTTCAGAAGGCTTCGGCTAAGGTGCTCTAAAACAGCTGCAAACATGAAAGAGCAGAATGTGGAGAAAGTGTTTAAATGAGAAAATGAGATATTACAGAGAGCACTGCCTGCACTTGCAAGGAACCTTTGCTAAAAGGATGCCAAGGCCAGGAGAAGGTAATCAAGGCTTTATGGGATAAAAGAGGAGTTTTCCTTCCTGCATCAGGCAGAGACAGAGAGATGGTGTGTTCAGTGAAAATGTGTATTCAATGCAAATGTCTTTAAAGTTATTCTGCAGGGGATTTTACTTTGGGCAATGCCAAGGTGTGCTGCAGGTGGGTTTGGGAACAAAACACAAAGTGGTGTCCAGCAGAAGATGGAACAGAGCAGGGACAGGCACAGTGGACTTTGCCCACTCCAAGCCTCCTCTGGGTTTTGAAGTCACCAAAAATCCCAGCAGCAATTCCATTTTCCCCAGCTAACTGCAATGCACCCACCAGACTCACCCTACAGATGACAACTCAGTGACACCTTTCAGTCACAACTGCCCTACTTTAGGTGCAAAAGTTTCTCCTGCACTTTCAAATCCACGAGCAGGAAGTGCTGGAAAGCAACCAGAGAGTGCTCAGCCAGTTCAGACTCTCTGGGCAGCTACAACTGCCTCTCCTTTCCTCAGAGCAGCACTGGCAGTGCCATATTTGTTCCTAGATCTTGCTGGAGAATGAATTAAATTTACGACTTAACCAAGCATGAAATTATGTTTTCAATAATAATTCAATAAAAGCTGCATAAGCTGGGAACAATTACATATCTCATTGAGGAACCCAGCATCACCAAAGGTGTCCATCTGAGTCATTAAATAACGTGTGATTGCCCATCTATAGTGCACCAGGACAGAAAGCTGATAGCCCAGGCAGCTCCAATGAGCCAACAGAGGATGCAGGTCGTAAAGCTTATTGATTGGGCTCAAAATACCATAAAAAGCCAATGAAATGTAACTTTCATTTTGCGAAAAAATTGCAAAATATATCTCCTTAATGCTTTGTGGACTCTTGCTGCCATGGCAGATCCTGAGATGAGAACTATCCTTCTCATTCTGGGACTGCTGCTGCAGTTCCCTTCTCGTTTGCAGCCACTTTCTGTCTGCTCTAATTGGGACCTGGCTCTCCTGCTCTCCACTGCAGTATCATTCTTTTTCACAGCCCTTGATGTGCACAACTCCCCTCCCTATCTGTCTCCTCACGCTACTAAAAAATGATTGCAGTCAGACTAACAGCAATGTTTACAAAGTTTGTTGTAATAATTTGACACACTCAATACTTCACCCAGCACAGCTGGTTGATTCTCCCATTACATCCACCAGATGCTGTAATATTGCTCCTAATTTCTGTGTGGAGTGTTCAATGCAAGGATGCTGTGTGTTCCTACACCAGCACAGCTCTGTCTCTCTCTGCAGCAATCTCCTCCACAGGAGTCCCAAACCTTCTGAAGGTAACAGATGGGATCTGGCAGAGGCAGGAAGAAAAGTTCAAGTTTTTCACTCCTCCCAGTGGTTCCTCTTTTTAGGAATCTCTGCAGTTCACTGCACATCCCTTTGCTGGTGATGCAGGGCACAGCGGGGCACTGAAAAAGGAGCAACATTACTAGAAAAGGACTTTGGATGTTGAAACAGTATTTGTGGTTTTACAGCCAAAGGGCTTTCAGGAAAAGACAAGGCTAAGTGGAGGAGAGGATACAAGAAACCCACTGGTCAAAATAATACATAATCCTTTAAATGAAATAACCAGAGAGCCCAGAGCCAGCTGACAAAACATAGTGGACTGGAAATAAAAATGATACTGAAATGGTGAATACCTCATTATTAGCAGCATTATCAGACATCTGGGAATGAAACAGGATTTCACCCAAGGAATGGTGGAGGTGCAAGTTAAATACTCCCTGACTTGTGATGATTTCTGGGTTCTGACCTAGTGCCTCTAATGTAGAGGTTTTCATCAGCACAGCCTTCAATGGACAAACACATTTTGGAGTTTGTGTTGAAGAAGATATTCCTAAGTGTGTTTCTGATTTTGTATTTTTGGCTTATTTATTAGGGGATGGAGGATAACCATCAGCAGTCCAGGCAGCCACACACAAAACACCCCAGGGATGGTCCTTGCATGAGGATATTATGCCTTCACTTGCAGAGGTGAGAATGCAGCAGGAAAATGCTTTCAGACTTCTTCCTGCTAAATAATTCCTCCTCTTTCCTTGCACTGTGTTGGGAGAGCAGGAAAAGGATGTGAGGAAGCAGCTGGACACATATCAACATCTTGGTGATATTTGCAGAGCTATTCTAAGGGGAGCTGAGCAAACCTGCCACTTCAAACAGCATTTAAAGAACATGACATTTGGAAAAACACCAGTCCAGGCAAATATCCTGCTGTTTGGGCAGAGGTGTCCCCAAGCCATGGACACAGAGATGGCCATTGTGGCTGGCTGAGCTCCAGAGCAGCTCCAGTGCCAGTAAACATTGTTTTCATTATTGATTCCTCTGCTGCTTCTCTGAGCTGGCTTTGGGACTTGTGAGCAGATTCCCTCGAGCCTCTCTGGCCTGTGAGCCTTGAGCACAGAGCTGGGCAGGATTTGGGCTGTGCCCTTGCTCAGGGTGAGTCCCACAGCCCTTACACTGCAGTTTGCAGTGGCTCTCAGGAGGTTTTGTGCTGCTTCACCTCCCTGCCTGACATTCATCCCAGCAGATCATTCATGAGCAAAGGCTGCAGCATCTTCTGAAGCAAGAAGGGAAACTCCTTGGGGTGAGAGACTCCTTGTTGAGATTTTTATCCAAGCAATGTTACATTCTTATTAATTTATTAACCTCATTTGGCTTATGATGATGAGTCCTCACTGCTGTGCTCCCTGAAAGATACTGAAAATTATGCATTTCTGCTGGAGAAAACAGCAGCCAAACAGTGGTGTGGTGATGTGACTGGTGGCAATCTGCAGGATATGAAATTTCTTCCTTTAATATACATCTACCTGTGAAATTCCCTGTTTGCCACTTTATTCCTTAGCTCCTGTCTTCACAGGCACTGTTTTCAGTGCCTAGGATGAAATACACTGCAAATAATTAATTATAATAGTAACAAACTGTTTTGGGAAGCTTCCTGCTTTCCCCACACAAACTCCATTACCTCCTGGCCAGTTTCACCCAGCTTTGACAAAGAAGAAATCTCAGCATTTTGTGAAAATTGGCTAGAAGAAAAGAAGCAAAAAAACCAACTTTGTGCTGAGGACCAGGCAGGTAAAACTCCACCTGCAGAGTATTACAGAACTCCTGTTAGCAGCAGTCAAGTGGGCAATCAGCAGGAGCATCCACTGGCACAAAGAGCTTGGAAATAGCCACAGCATCTTCTGCCTTTGTATTTTAATGAAGGGATCTGAGGAGTAGTGGGGAAGTGAAACTGGGAGGCAGAGGCTCTAAAGAAGCTAAAATGAGATTCTGGAGAAAACCAGGCTGCATTATTTCTTCTGCTTGTGCAACACTGTGGGTTAACACAAGGCTGGTCACAAAGAGGCCTCAAAGAATCAAACAAAATACAAAAATCACATGGAGCTGCTTCAAAGGCTTGGGGCGTTTGGATTGAGACAAATGGGTAAAGAGTTGGCACAAAACTGTGCATGATGAGAGAAATATTCCATCTAAAGCTGGAATACATTCCTGTTCTGCCAAACAGTATTGTTCTGTAAATATATGAAAACTGTGAAAAAGCCTGGATGCAACATCCACCTGGTCATGGGCAGCCAGAGGTTTACTTGCACTGAGAAGGTTTCTGGTAGACAAGATAAAGTCTCAAAGTTTTCAGCCTGGAGCTGAGATTTGGAGGCATGGATTTGCTGGGTGGCTGAGGAACCCAAGGATCTCCAGGATCACTGCCTTCTGCCCATGCCAAACCCATCCTGGCAGGGAGGTGCTGAGGGCAGAGCTTCTGTCTCCAGCACTCAACATCCCTGGGCAACATCAGACCAGGAGAGCTCTTTAACAGAGTTTCTGTGCCTCTAGTTGAGCAATTCCCAGTAAACAGCCCCAGATCTGTCCAACAGGGATTTACATCCCAACCCATCTTCAGGCTGTGCAAAGCACAGCAGCCCTGTGGTTTTCAGTACCACACTGAAAGAAGAGATCACAAGTGTGTATCTGCATCATTTGAGTCACTCAAAAGTAGCTATTCATGTCCATCACATAAATAATATACTTTACCAAACTAAAAACACAAATGCAGTTATTTGGAAGGGCTGTGGCAACATCATAAGCACATCTGTATGATTAAAAACAATTCACATTTTAATCCTTTTTCTTTTTTCCCCCCAAAGGCTCCTTTGGCTCAGTACATTTGAGCACTATTTTGGGTAGAGGTCTTAAATAGTCCTCCCTGATACAGGACTAGATTAAATTCATAGTTAAAGCTAAATACCTAGTGAAGGCAAAGGATCTTCAAAGGAGCTTTCAAGTGCCACCTCAGCACAGCTGTGCTGCCACTGGCATAGCCCTGGCAGCTGCTGTGATTTAAAGTCCTGCCTGTGACAGGTTCCTCTGCACTCTCTGCAGAGTGGCAGGAAAAGGGGGACTGCAGAAATGGAGTGCACAGATTTAATGCCATCAGCAGCAAATTACAATGCTGATGTGCTGCCTCCAGCTGCTGGCTGGGGCACAGAAGAAAGGGTAAAAGGAATAAAGGGTAAAGCCATTTCTTTTTTCCCTTTTAAGCATTCCTTTTTAAACGTCCACAGAGAGCAAAGAGACACGATTTGTCCTTATTAGCCTTTGCCCAGGCTTCTCCTTCCCCTTCCTCCCCATGGCAGTGTATATCCCAAATGTCTCTGTGGCAGCATGGCACATTCCTGTGCTCTGTGAAACATCCTCTGTGAAACATCCTCAGCCTCCCTGAGACAGCTGGCACTGAGCTGTACAAGAATAAGAATTCAACACACACTCCTTCTATGCAAGCTTACAAGAGAAAATGTTTATTTTCATAATCTTCTTCGCATTTTCCAGTGAAAACGAACTTCCCAATGATTTCTGGCAGTCAAGTTAAACTTTCTTCTCTTTTTCCCCCCCCAGCTTAAAAGCTACAATTTCCATCTGTCAGCCCTACCCTGGTAGTTTGGGTCTGTTTGTTGCTCAGGGACACAAGCAAGGACTTGGTCAAAAAGCTGCAGGTGAAAATGTTCATTTCTAGTGGATTCAGCTGGAAGTTCCATCACACAGCCAGGAGCTCCTGATGCCAACACCTCCCTCAGTGACACAGAGCTGCCACCCCAGCAGCACCCTCTGAGTCCCTGCCACGTTCTGTGCAGAACAGCACATCCCAAACAGAAACAGGTACATGCAGAAGGATTATTTCATCTTCACACTTTTCTTTCTATAAGCTCCTGCGACACACACTGGCCCTTACAGTCAGAACAGCTCCTCACCCCCAATTTCTGTACATTTTCCTTGTTCCTTATCCCCAATTTCTGTACATTTTCCTTGTTCCTTATCCCCAATTTCTGTACATTTTCCTTGTTCCTCACCCCCAATTTATGTACATTTTCCTGCTCTGCTCCAGAATCACCTGCTGATGGTTTCCCCAGCCTGCTGGATAGCACACAGTTCAAATGCTGCCACTGCTCCACCACCCAGATCCCAGTTAGATGAGGAGCTGCTGAGCCACAGATTTGGTTTTGATTATTAGATACAGTCCATTGACGACAGGTTTTCAGTTTTTCCCCTTAAGCTCCTTCCTGGCATCTAATCCTAAAATACGTTGTTTAATTCTTCCATCTATAACTGCTTCAGTCTCCAATATCACAGATTACCAGTTCTGGGAGGAGAAACAATGAACTTGCACGTCTCTCCAGCCCCAAAGTGCTGCTCAGAACTGGCAGTGGCACATTTGTCACCCTGGCAGCAGTGTCACCCATCTCCCAGCAGCACTGACGTGTGTCTGTCACACAGCACCTGCTCCAGCTGCAAGGCAGAAATCCCTGCTGGAGGTCTAAATCCCTGCTGGAGAGCTGGTGATTTCATGATTTTACCATTCTGGATGAAAGCGAGATAAAGAAAAAAAATAAAAGAACCTTTCCCCTCACTTCCTTAATGGCTGCATCCAGTTTTGTCAGAGTTGAGTCCCTGACAGCTCCCAGCTCAGAGCTGCCAGCAGCAACTGCTGTGCCTGGGGATTGCAGAGCTCTGGGAGAGCTGAGCAGCACCCTGCAGCCACCAACAGCCTCAGCCACACAGTGCCACCTGCCCAGGTGGGCAGCAGAACCTCCCACACGTGATCAATCCCCTCTCATGTCCTAACCCACATTTACAGGATCCCACAGCAATTTCAATTGTCTGCAGGTGCAGCTGAAATAAAACTCAGCATTTTTTTCCTGTTCTAGACTCAGTGAAGGTGAATAAACAAGTTACTTTAACCTGCTGGTTCCATTTCAAATTCACTTACTAACACATCCCAGAACATGAAGAACTGTAGAAGCATCAGAAACATTAAACAATTACTTAAGCAGCAATACCACATTTCATTCTTTATTCATTAAAGTTTTTGATGTTTGCATCAGACTTTTGACTTTCCAAAGCCACTCTAAATCAAAAATCGTATTATTAAGCCCTCTAAAAATTTATCACAAGTCAGTTTACAGATGACATTGATGTCTTATTGCTATCCATTCCTCCTGGACCATTTCTAACAATTCATTTTTTATATTCCTGCAGTGCTGAAATATGGTTCATACCAGTATCTGTCCTTTTAGTAATCACCAAAGCAAAGCTTGGCAGTTGTCATATATTGCACTCTTGAGAAAAATGCTAGTAATACTCTGAATTGATTGAACAGCATGGAATCAGAACTAGCTGGCAGAGAAACCATTTAACTGATCTCAATCCATAAATCTCTTCTCTCCTGCCCTGTTTTAGTCTAGAAGCTGCTAAATGTCGCCATTATCTCGTGATGCATCGAACGAACCAATTATTTATAAAGATATTAATTTAAATAATACGTGATTGCATTCATTAATGCTCCATCTGAGCAGGCAGATGTGTGGATCTTGCTGAGTAACTTCCATTTGTGCACACTGAGCTATAGAATAACAGCCCTTGGCCAGCAGACATCAATTCCTTTTATTTCCCCAGAGGTCAACACCAGGTATAATGTCCTTGCTTGCCTTGAAAATGAAGTGATTTTAAACAGAACTTCACCTGCTTTAGGCAACAATTTCAGTCCTTGAGTGACCTGAAATGACTCGTAGGACATAAGGTCACTGATGGGACAAGGTTTCATTAATTGGCAGGGTATTGTCCAAAGCAAATGCTGCTGCTTAACGTGTTTTTAGGAGGAAAAAAGAAATAAAAAGTATGGCCAAGAACTGTAGTTCAGTCTTACAGAATCATAGAAATAGGGCTCTTGACATTAACTCCACAGAGAACCAGGAGACCAAGGGCAGATGAGCTACAGAAAGGCAGGGGACAAAATTTTGGCAGACAAAATTTTAGGGGACAAAAGGCAGAGGTGAATGGAGAAAGGAATCCCAGCAAAGGAGAAAGTCAGAGGGTGATTTGTTCAACCCACAATCATCCTTGACAGGCTGGAAATCCCTGCTGTGGAGACTGAAACCCTCAGTGCTTCCTGCATAAATATAAATTATTCTGTTGTGCTGATTGCTGTGGTGCTTAAGTGAATCCAAAGCAAAAAAAGCAGAGAAAGTGAAAACGATGCCATTCTTTGTGCCATGGAGGAGTGAGATTTGCACATGAATCAGGGCTGGCATTGTTTATCAGAAAGGGCTGTTTATCTGAAATGGGCTGCTTGCTGAATTCACTGAAATGGATAATGGAGAGACAAAGCTGGGCCTGAGAGGGAACTGCAACCTGGGGAGTTTCCTCAAAAGCAGCATTTCTTCTGGGGAATTGATCTGCATGTAAACTCATTAAATACCTTGTGCTGAGATTCTGCATCTTGCAATCCAATTATCTGTATCAATGACACTCAAGATTTCAGGACCTGAAAAGCCACTTTCCCAGGAAATGGAGAATCACATCTACAGAACAACCCAGAACAACATCTGATGGTGCTGGAATTGTAAATGCATGACCTGAGACTGCCCTGCAATCGTTGGGCAGCACAAAAATAGATTCAGAGAAATAGATTTCTTGCTTATTGCAAAAAACTGGATCACAGAGGTATCAATATTTGGCAAAATATTGTCATATCTCCCCTGTCAATCCCTTCTCTTCAGGAGAAAGAAAAATACTGTTTTATTTCCAAGCTAAAAAATAGTAGGAAAGTCTCCATCTGGTATATTAAAAGGCTTTCCCTGCTGACACGGAAATAAAATAAACTATCAAAAGGAACTAGAAAGGGATGTGCCTAAGGTGGAAACTTTAGGCATAAATTCTGTAGTGGAATGGAACAGTTTTGGTCTGCCAAGGTGGAAAGGGGAAACTAAACAGGTAACACTTTAGCAATGCTTAATTGCATTGCTAAATACAATTGCTAAAAACAAAGCCATGGGGAAATGAGTGGCAAGGAATGAAAGGGTAAGAGGAAGTGTGAAGTCAGTGATCATAGATTGGTTTGGATTCTGTTCCTTTGGGTGAACAACTTCCATTCCCTCTTCAGCTGATTTCCAAAGTGAAGCACACACAAGTAGAAGTGTGGCTCCCAAATTAAATAAATGTTTTTCAAACTCTGATAAAACGGAACTTCTGAATTAACAGCAAAAAAAAAATTGTTAATAATTTTAATTTCCTCCCATCTTGCACTCTCTTACAGCCTGAGTCTCCTCCCAGCCCCCTTTCCCAAAGAGCTTTATAATTGTGACTCTGTGTGCAAAAAATGTCTCTCTTGTTCCCTCTGCATGTAAGCTAGCTTATTAGAACTTTGATTTGAAACCACATCAAATCCCCTTTTTATTTATTCATCGTTTTCCTTAGGATCACTTCCATAAAATCCTTTCATGTACTGCATAATCACAGTTAAGTCTTGTCTAAGAAATTCCCTGGCTGCCACAGCAATTGGTTCAGAGAGCTGAAGTGCTTCAGCCCATGTGAAATACACCTCTATTTTTAACAGATAAAAAACATTCCCGAGGAAGGGAACACAAATACTCCACCTGCCAAATCAAATCCTCACTGAAGCCTTTAACTATGAACGGAGAATTTTTATTAAGGCATCAAAATTGCGATTTTTTTTCCTCAAAGGAGAATTTTGATTTAACTGTTTTGGAGAACTCTTTAGGGTAAATCACAAGCAGAACAAATCCTGTTTTTGTAAGGTGATGGAAGGTCATTAGTGGCAGTGATTGTGAGCCTGGTAAGAACCTCAGCATTTATAGAACACTCTGTCAGTGCCTCCAAATTTTATCAACAACCAGACATTTGCTTCACTCTGACCTGGTACAAAAACACAGCTTAATTCTTAGAATTGCTAAATATATTGAGTGTTCTGAATCTCCTGCATTCAACTCACAGACAACTTCCAGTTTCTTGACTTCCATGATTTGTCACTCTGTAGTTTATAAATAATGTGAAATATGGAAGCCTTTACATAAACAGCAGAGTCAACAAAACTCAGGGTTTTGGTTTTTTGAGGTTTTTTTGTATCCAAAACTAAAAACCTCCTCACATTTCTATTTAAAAAGCAAAATGTGTATATTACCCTGAAATTTGGGCCAGAGTTGGGCACATTGCTGTCCTCCAGGAATAACACCACCACCATTTCACCATTTCTGTGAAACCCACATCGATTCTAAAGGATTTGCACACCAGAACCTCCCTGGGAAGCACAGAGCAAACTGCTGGAATGTCACACTGCTTCCAGCAGACATCTCATTTGTCATGACAACAAGGGATGAGAAATCATTCCCAAACAACCTTCTGTTGGAGTCTCTGCTTGCTCTGATATTGTAACTCATGGTGCCTTTTCACCTGCATTGTTCTGTGCTGCAGATTGACAACTGGAACAAGCAATAAATGCTTTAAAATACCCTTTTAGGCAGCCCAGAATAAGGGAAACAACACAAAACCATTATGAACTCATAATGACTATTGCCAAGACTGCTAACAGGTTCAAGATGTTTTATTTACAAAATAATTTAGAATTAAAATACCAACCCTTCAGCTGGAGAAACAGAATTCATTAATTCAGTTATTTGAGGAGTACCTTTAAAACACACTACACTGTTACTCTGACAGATAACAGTAAATGCTTTTAGAAATATAAAATTCAGCAAATATTTTTAAAATCTACCACCTCCACTGGTTTTGTACAGCAGAACAGCACAGAGCACCTACCTTTCTTCCCCCTGTGTTCAGGCGGAGAGGAGTTAGGAAGGGATCAAAAATCATATGGCTGGTTTCAATATTGACAGGGGACTGTCTCTTCCCAACAGAGCAAAGGTTCCAGGCTGAGTTCACCAAACCCCAAAAGGAGGGCACTGCAAAATATAAGAAAGAGCAAGTTTAAGGCAAGTCTGGAGCAGTTTGTGCCAGGCAGATGGCCAGGCAATGAAACCTTCAGATTGCCAGGATGGTCTTCAGAATTTGTCTGGCTCCTCTGTTTGCCCTCCCAGGCAATTCCCACTTCCACTGTGGACTTACAAGCTCAGAGAAGTTCATAGAATATACTAAACATTAGTGCTAAGGCTCTGAAATTGAATAAAATAAGTGTAGTGTAATTAAAACCAAACCATCACATCATTATCTGTGCTTTTTCTGAAGAGAAATACCACAGCAGCTCACTGCAGCTTTTGTAAGAGAGAAAATCCCCTTTTTACAGAGGTCTTAAATAAAAGTTTAGGTTAATTGAGAGAGCCTAGCTTCCCTTGATAAATTCCCCTGTGGTGTTATTGGTGCTGTTATTTTAAAAAAAGAAATGAATTAATGAAACTGTAGAGCTGTAGAATCAAGAGGGAAAATATTACAAGGAGAATCTGTTGCTTCAATGGTTTCTAGTTCTGCTAAGAAGAAACAAAAATCCCCAAACCCATTCTGGTACTGGTAAAAAACAAGTCTTCAGCAAGTTTTTAAACTAAATAAAAACCATGGTCGGTGCAATACAACAGCAAACCAAACAGGTCAGCCCATTATCTTCAATTTGATAGCAGTTGAACAATTTCTGATGTAACTGGGATTGACCCAGAAAAGCTGCACTGGGCAAGAGCTGCTGGGAGAGGATGTTTTATAAAGTTATTGCTGTTTCTGACAGAGAACTCCAGAGCTGTGGTGCAGCCCTGCAAAGGTCACAGCTGCCCCAGACATGTAAATCTGAGCTGAAATCTTTAATTCCTCCCTGAACACCCCAGATTGGAGCCCCAGGAGCTCTCCAGTGCTGCTGCTGTTTCTGAACAGAGAGGAAAGTTCTCATCCCCTGATCTGAGTGACTCTGCCTGTGCTTCAGCCCAAGGTTAATGGAGGATGACTGACTCAGGACTGCTCACCTAAGTTAACTAGAGGATGGGGATATTAAGCAATATTAATGTCTGATTACATTTAATTAAAGTAATTAGGGCTGCTGCTTAGATGCCCAAAGTAATCTGAAAGTATTCAGAACTGTAATAGAAAAATCTAAGGAGGTTCAGGTAGGAAACTGAGGCTTAAATTAAACACAAGTACTGAATTAACTGTTTCCTCTGAAGGAATTAGGTGTATGAATATAGGAAAACATATTAAAAAATGCATTGTTTTTTATTCCAGTTTAGCTAGCAGACAAGGTTCTACCTGGGGTTAAGTCATTAATGAAACACTATCTCCTTCCCCACGATGATGTTGTATTTCCATAAAAATCTAGTCACGTGTGGAATAAGCTGCTTTTTGGTGTGTGGACCTCTGAAGGATTTTAGACAGCTCCTGTGACTCTCTAGTTTGCATGCAGGCCACACAGCAGCTCAAAATCTCATTTAACAAGGAGCTCCAGCTCCTGGTTATTGTACCCAAAGCCTGAATACAGCGATTGTGTCATCTCTGCTTCCTCTATAAATCCCCAAAACTCACCCTGCTTGGGAGCTGAGCTGCTGCAAACATATTACACAACCATCAGGTGATAACTTTGTGTCTGACCAATGCCTTCAGCCTCCTCATAACAGAAAATTCCGAGTTTATTTCCTCTGTATGCTGCACACTGAGGACAACAGACTTTTGTGTGTGTGTGTGTTATATGGTGAGGTGGATTACTGATATTTTATAGCCGTGCAGGAATCTCTGACATCTTCATTCAGTCTGTATCTCATTGCAGCTGCTCTCTTTTCAATTTACTGGGGACAATTTACATTGAGATGGATGAAGATGCTGGAGCATCAGCACTGCATTGATAGGATGAGGGATTCTGATGGCTTTTACCAAACCTGTGCACAACAGCAGCGAAACAACAGCAGAGAGAACAATAAAGCAAGGGCTGGGAGCTATTGTGGTGATGAGTACCAAGGATTTGCTGGAATAAATATGAACCTCTCCTCTCCAGAGGACAGCAGTGAGGGAATTGTGTCCCAGCAGGATGTCCTTCCTTAGGGACAGAGAACTTGCAGGAAAGCAGAATGGTGCTGCCTGCAGGGAACAGTTTGCATCTGTGCTGAGAGCAGCCAGGGTTTTCCCAGGAGGGGAACAGGGGAGTGCTGAATGACATCTGAATTGCTTGATTTTAACCAAAAATGATGCTGGGCTCACGTCTGGGTCCTGGAAGGGCAGTGGAGAGGTCTGCAGTGGGAAATGACTGGGTCTGAGCAAGGCAAGTACTCTGCTTTAGCAGCAGCTATAGAAGTAACAATTTTTATCAAAAAATGTGTAGATTTGGGGCTCGGGGCCATGGGTATTGGTGGACCTGGGGTGTTGGTTCAAGAGTTGGACTCAAAGAGCTCAGAGGATTTTCCAGCCCTGGTGATTCTAGGACTGTGTAACACTGCACTGAATTCAGCATCCCTGCAGGAAGGGAAAGCCTTGTGCAGCTGGTTTTTGTGTAACCCAGGGAAGAACTAGATAGAAATGAAGGATCTTATTTAAATGACACCAGAATTACAGTGTTCTGGGTTGTTCTGAGCCTTTGTTTAAACAGGACTGAGAAGCCAGAAAACTTCAACAGGGAGATAAAGGAGGTGGCTGGAAGTAAAGGAACATCTTTCAAAAAATGCTGTCCACATACAAAAAATGGAAAAGGTGAAAAGCTCTGATCAGTTACATATAAAACTAAAGTAAGACGTGCCGGAAGAAGATATCAAAGAACAATTTTCAAAAGTCTTAAAAGGCACCAATAACTTTTTTAGGGGCATGAGAAGCAAGGGCACTGGCTGAGTGAGCAGGACCAGCTGGTGATCAAGTTGTAAGAGCAGCCCAGGGAAGATTCTGTGGCAGTAAAGCTGTGTCAGTTCTTTTCCTTACTGCTCACAAAAAGGTGCCAAGGGATGCTCCCACACAGGAGCTGCTTTATGGGGAATGAATCTGAGAAACAGATCACAATCAGGTATCAGGAAAGTGACTTTTGGTATCAACAGATAAAGTGAACAAATTCATTCGGGTCAGACAGAACTCTAGGATGAACACCACAGTGATGTGAACTGCCAAAATCCTCGGATCAAATCTGCACCAGGCTTGGAGAGACAAAAAGTAGGAAATGTGATCCAATTTTTATGGAGTTTATTTTTCTTGATGCTAATTTTTCTTCAAGGTATCTCTTACTGATCCTTGTCAATGAAATGAGATGGAGTCTAGGCGAGACAGTCAATTATATATTAAATATTCAATTTAATATAAAAGCCAATTATTATATTCAAAACAACTATTTCTCTTTTGCTGTGCCAAGACTGTAACTTCCTCTTTGAAGTCTGCTCAACTTCCAAGAGCACAGATTCTCTGAATTTAAGTTTCTCCAGAGTTCATGAGTTTAAATGAAAGGCATCAACCCATCCATGCAGCACATCTTTGTTTATATTTTTAAGCCTCAGCAGTGGCCCTGGCAATGCCCAAACCACCATCAGATTGTATTTGTGCAGCCATTATTCTTGCCCTGTGTAATTATTGGTCCCTCAGATAAAATCTCAAGCTCCTTTATTGAGGCTGGGAATTGGAACCACAGAGAGAATCAGCTATCTATGTACATCAATAAAGCAGTCCATTAATTATTTCCACCTACTCAGCTTGAAGAAAATTATCATACTAATGCCTCTGGATAACCACATGACCCTGCTCTGCCTCTACATAAAAGCCAAACGAAAAGTCATAAAGGCTTTGAGAGATAAATCAGGGACACCAAAGAAATGACAGAGGGTAGAATGGCATTCATCTCAGTAATTGGGCACAGAAATCTCCAGACTGCAGTAATATTAGACAGTATCACAATGGCTTCAAATTTGAGAATTGAGAGTATTCTGATTTCTTTTGAAGCAGCAAAGAGTTGATAGCTGAAATGGATCCTCCAGAGTAAGGCAGTGTCGCCATTATTCAGAAGATAGTAAAAAAAAATAAAAAAAATCATCAATAAATCTTGAGACATATAAAAAATTTAGAATTTTGAAGAACTCCAGCAGCATCATGTTACATACTGCTAATTCCATACTCATCATTCCATACTGGTCTGTTCAAATGCCACCTTCCCTCTGCATGCAGGATTCTCAATGACAGGAAAAGTTCATCCACTGCACTGATTAAATGAGAGAGAACAGCAAACTTGAAGGGGAAAACGAGGATTTAAAATTTGGGAATAATGGGAATATATTTTCTTTTAGAAAGTGGTAATTTCCTGCCATGGCTTTAATAGAGACATCATGCAATGCCCTCTTCAATTTACCTTTTAAATTACAGCTGCTTATTTATGCCTAATTAAACATTTTCTTAAATTAAGAGTATTACCTGGAAAAAAAAGCATTTAGCAATCACAATTAGTGACCTCTGGCCCTGCAGAGCTTTTACTTGTTTTTATCTCCACATTGGGGATCCCAGGGTGGAACACAGCACCACTCCTTTCGTTACAGTGATTAAACCAGACTAATTCACTTCTGTAAATTATGCTAATCGTGGGGTAAAGAGTAGTTATACAACAGGGTGTAATTAGATTTTTCTCTGCCACACTGTGGTGAGTTCACACGTACTAAAGCTATACAATCAAACACTGCTTTGATGCTTCTGAAAAATATAGGTTAGCTGAGTATAAAGGTATTTACAGATGCTTTTCATGATGTCTTTTTTGCATTATTGACATGGCAGGAGGAGGAAGGGGCAGACATAGGGAGAGGTATATCCAGGTCCAAGATGAAACAGGGAACAATCTTCTAGGGCCAGGGTTACTACTGTTCTGAAAATAGAGTGTGCTTCTCTCTCCTAGTCAAAAAGACACTCCAGTCTTGGGGGAAATGGGTCTTTCAGTGCTCTGTGAGTGAAGCTGCTGCTCCTGCTGAAAGATTTAGCACAACCACGGCAAAAAATGGGAATGAAACCAGCTGAAAGAGCAGTTTGGATTGAAGGTTAAAAAGCAACTGGGATGTTTAGTGGAGCTGGCACAGATTGCTCATTACAGTGGCAGCCTTGGGTGAGGGAAATCCTTCCTGGCAAAAGAGCTAAAAATGAGAAATTCCATCCCAATCCCTGTGGGTCTGAGCTGTTCCTGCCTTGCAGTGGGACTTGAGCTGCCTTCCTCTGCCTGCCAGTGCCCTGGGTTTGATTAACGAGCTGCAGCAATTAGTGACACTCCGCTGGTCATTTCTGACCTGCTCTGGTCAGTTCCTCAGCCAGCCATCCCCTGAACCAGGCACAGGCACAACTGAGAGCATGCACTGTAATTTGGGGGGTGGAAAAGGGGAGAGTTCGCCCTGGGGTTGAAGGGAGACTGAAAGGGAAAAAGATGAAATGCAAAAAAGAAAAGCTGTGTTGGCTGTTCTGGACTCGAAATGCAGGAAACCCAGATTTTGAGCTATGGTCTGATCTCTAATCTTTCCCCTTCATGTTCCTCATCTTTGGGTTTTCTGTAGCTCATGCTGTACAAGTGGGGACTGTGGCTGTCTGTTAAAAACAGTGACTGTTCTCAGGCAGGATGAGTGAGACGTAAGACTTGAAAGAAGATCCAGAAGAGAGGTGAACAAAGCCTCAAACAGATGAAACTGAACAGAAAAAGTTGTTCAGAGAAAAGCAATTTGGAACTCATTGTTTCAAGGAAAGAGAAAAGACTGCTTATCCAGCAGATACCTTGAGCTCTGTTCTGTAGATTCAGCTTTATTTTAATGTCTTTGGGATACTATCGATCCTGCTGCTGAAAAATATAAATGAAAGTAGGAACACAAAAAAATAACAAAAGACAGCATATTTATTCTATCAAAAGTGCTTCTCATGGGTATCCCAGTGCCTTGCAGTACACTATTACTAAAACAAACATGACCCTCAGGAAGTAAGCTGGAATTTAACTATTTATTGCCAAATGCAGTGCATGCCTTTGTCAGGATGGATTTAATGAGCATCCCAGCCTGGAACTGCATTAGGGGATGCAGTTTGGAGAAGGAGGTGTGAGGAGCTCTCAGGAAGGGTTAACCACTGCCATTTTAAGGCATTTGTGTGTGTTGAATTCTCAACCCCTCGAGAATTCCTCTAGCTCTGCACATTTTGGCTCCCCACAAGTTAATGCCAGCCAGGGAGGCAGCAATGCCCAGACTGCTGACTTGCAAAGACAAGAGAGGAGCCAGCCCTGAGCTCAGCCCTGAGTGCTGCACTTGGGATCTGTAGTGACAGCTCAAGACAGCAGCAGTGATGGTCTCTGCTCTGCTGTTTTCTGGAGTAATCAGATTTCCCTGACCCCATTCCAAAGGGCTCTGGCTCTGCCTGGGGATGCTGCTTCTGCAGGGAGACTTCCAAAAACTTTCTAACTTTGATTATTCTTGGAAAGGCCAGAAGTGAGCACAGCTGACTTGATGCACTTACTCACAGGCTGGAAAAAATGTTGTCTGGGCAATCCTGATCTCTTAGAACTCTGACCTGGTGCTGCCAAGCCACAGCTCTGAGCAGAGCAATTACTACAAAATATTGTGGGATGGAAACAAACCTTGGCTTCCCTCAGTGGCCACATGAAACTATTCAGCTAATTGCTGTCCAGTGATTGATTTCTCATTGAGTGATCCATTTTCCTCTGTGTGCTGAGGACTCTGAAGGTCTGATGCTCCTGCTGGGGAAGAATCCAGCCCCTGCTCCCCTAAAAATCTGCTGCACACACAGCATGTGGCACCCAGCCCTGCAGGCAGGCTGCCAGCTTCATCCTGACTGAGAAAACCTTTCTGCTCATGGAGAATCCAAATCTCTGGTGCCAAAAGATTCGTTTGAAACCCACTTTTCTGGGTTTCTCTGTGTGCAACAGGCAGAATTACAGAAGGATCTGTGGTTCCTCTGGCTTGGGATGAAGCTAATTTTATGGGAATCCCAGTGGCTGAGAGGCTTGTAGGGAAGTTTCACTTCTGCTCTCCTTTCCTCCTGGGCAATGTTTGTCTCTTGGAGGTTCCTACAGCACCTGACAAACTCTTTACACAGGAATTACTCTCTGGGATGAGGGGAGAGCTGAGTGCAAGGTTGTCTGAATTCTCAGAAATCAGGTGGAAATAAGGGAAGATAGGAAAGGATGCACTTTTTCTTGAAAAACCAGGCCACTTACATAACCTGAACAGTCTATCAGTGTGGTGTCCAGTCCAGAAAAATCCTTTATAAACAACATAAACACTGAGTAACTTCTTAAAGAAGAAAGAAACTGCACTGGTACGAAGCTGCCTGTAAATCCCCTGCAAACTAGAGGACAAATGGAATTATTCACCTTCACCAAGCAGCTAAAATGGGACAAACAGATGGGAAGACATCTCCCATTACACATAAAGCTACTTTTTAAGTTCCAAACCTGTTTCTGCTTATTGGAGCTGCTCAGGTGGGTCTGCCCATTGGCTCTTCAAGAAAATGCAAGGCAAACACTACATCCTTACTCATGTTTTACCTTCTGTTTAAATAGGTGTTCTGGTTTTAATCCTTTATGAACTTGCCAACATTAGAAAATCCTCTACCACTGGATTAATTGAGTGATTAATTAATCACTCAATCATTAATGTGATGCTCAAGTAAACTGCAGGGTTTTTATGGACAAGGTCACATTTCAAACCTTCATGCCCATTAATGCATTCAGTTTTGAATTGTGCTGTGAATGTGAACTCCCAAACAACCTTGCTGATCTTGCTGAGGCTGCTTTTGGACAGGGATACAGCAAATGACACTGCTGAGTTCTGCTGTCACTGAGGAAACGTTCTGAAAATATGTTTGTTTTCACAAGGCTGTGAAGGTTCTTAAATACTCACCTAGATGTGTATTTAGTAGTAAGAGTTAATGTTAGTACTAAGAGTTTTTTCATTTACTTTGGATTTTGTCTTGGCAGGTGAATACAAAGTAAGTTCTGGAGCTCTCCCATCAGACAGGAGAAATGGGAAAGTTCTCAAGCTGTTTTTGTCTGGGAACAAACCAAACCTTCCCTCCAACCCCCAAAAACTAGAATAGAGGTGGGGAAGGAAGGAAATAAATACTCTAGGCATGGTTTGGGAGTGGAGAAAGGGAGGAGGGTGGTGGATGTGATGGGGCAGTGCAGGAGGGCAGTGAGAGGTGAGGAGGGTGGGACTGAGCCACTGCCAGCTCACCCTTGGGAAAAAACCATCACCTGCCAATTTCAGACTGCAGGGCTGAAATTCATCTTCAACTTAGTACAGAACACCGATTTTCATCTCTACTCTCACATCATTTTCTGTCTAAATTTTAAAACCCACTCTCTGCAAAAAATAGGTAAAACTGTCCATGTCTCTATCTGCCTTTAGTTTCATTACAGAAATAGATCTTGAGTGCTAAGCAATCACAGTAGTGAAGACCAGGACATGAATGACTTTTTATTTTCTTTTTCACGCTTGAATTTAAGAAAAAGCCTTTCCAAGCGCTCCTATTAAACCAGGAGTGCTGAGTTAAACCCCACCAAGGTATTCCCCTAACTATTCCACCCAAAATCACCCAGGAGAGGGCAGATCCTGTGCTCTGGAAGGTTTGTGTTGTGCCTGAAATGGGCAGGACCTGCTTTGTGCTCCAGCAGCTCCAACAGCACTGGGAGCAGAACCCTCTATTATCCCCAACCAGCAGCCCCACAAACGCTGCCTGGAAAGCTGTTTAGCACAGCAGTGATCTTTGCAGAGCCCTCCTTCCCCAGCTGCTGCCCTGACCCGGGGCTGTCTGTGTGCCTCAGTGGCAATCACAACAACACTGCTGCTCTGACCAGCGCTGGCAGGGGGGCTGCCTTTGTAAGGGAATAACCACGGAAATAAAAGGGTTTTCTTTCTGTGGCTTGTAGGGACTTTATTTCAGCTTGTGAGAAGTGCCAGGAGCCAGCACAGCGTTGGTGTGAGGAGCACAGGAGGACAGGAGCATCCTCTGAGCTGCACCTCGGGCATCTCAGCAGCACAGAGGGACACTGCAATGCCAGTATGGGGAATCCTAAAACTTCACCAAGAGCAGAATCTGCTCCCCAGTGTGTCCCAGAGCTCTGGAATATCCCCACAGCCCATCCCTGCCAGAGCCTGGAGCAGCTCAGAGCAATGAGCAGCAATTGCTTCCAAGGGAGGTGTGTGAAGGATAATGGATGTTGCCTTTTGGCAGCCAGGATTGCCTGGAAATGGGGCCTTGGGGGCTTTGTTACTTGTGACCTTCACACAGAACTGAACACATCTTATTTTGTGCTGCACTGGATGGGCTTTCCAGCAGCAGGAAGGATAAAATCACACCTGGCTTAGAAAAAGATGTTTAGGAAGGAAAGTGTTAAATGGTTGGATTGATTAGGAAATGTATAACTGTGCACATGGAGAAGACTGCAAAGATGTCTAGAATTACTTTCTTACAGACCCAAACTCCTAAATCAACTCCAATTTATTATGAATATCAAATACACCGGGTAATAAAAAATATTGCCTAGAGGCAAAACCTGTAGCTTCATAATCACTGAAAATATAAATTTCAGCTGACCTCTATGTCACAGGCTAGTATTTTTAGAAATCAAAACATGAGCACAATAATCCTGAAAACAGAACTAACTGAACTAGTTCATAGTAATTCCTCAGGCTTCGGAGCTATCAACTCTTACTTATTCCTACATAATTTTTTTAGGAAGGAAAAAATTCTTCTGACTTCAATTCACACTTCAGTTTCAATTTGAATTAGCTGAATAAACCTACATTTCCTCTGCACCTGCCAAGGGCTGTTCAGAACAAACCAGTCCTATACACTCACCAGTATCTTCCATCAGTGCACCAGTCTGCTTTTAACATGAGCAAAAAATAAAGTGCTCATTTTTAAACACGAATTGTATCAGCTGATCTGAATACATTTAGTGTCAGTTGACATGATTTTAGTTTGTGCTCTCAGTGAAAAAGAGAACACAGACTTATTCATGGCCATAATGTTTGTTTTTCTGTAAGAGCCTTGTGTGTATCAGGTATCTGGCAATGGGATTTAGTAGTACTACTATCCAGAAGGTTTAATGAGTACAGATTAGCTCTATTTAGTGTTCTTCTGTTTAAACTTCTAACACAAAGCTACCAAAGTAATCACAAATCCTGTAAAATTGCCAAATGCAAATTCACTACAGGTGTTTACTGTCAAGAGGTTTTTTCAGTATGATCTGTCCAAACAAAGAAAAGTAAACATCAGTCTTGCAACCAAGATTGTATTTTTCTGGTTTATTCAGCCAAGTTTCAGCACTGTCCCACACAGACAGGAAGTGGAATGAATTTTTGAGGTTTTTGGGACAAAAGGAACTTTTAAAGAAAAGCTTTGCACCTCAATCTCTCACAATACACACAATGACTTTGGGGTCTGAGTTTAAAGAAAGGTATTTTAAGAAGTTCCCACCCTGCTTTTCAAACAGCTGTAGAAATGATGCTGAACTGGAGTGGCACACATGGAAATAAAATCCCTCCTGGCCTGAAGTCATCTCAGCAGAAGAGCAGCAGTGGTTTAGCAACTACAAAACACATGCAGTGACTAAACTTATTCCACTCTGCTTTTCTTCTTTAACAGAAATGACTGAACATGTCACAGGGAACACGGAATGTGCTGATTGCAGAAATATTTTCAGAGCAGAAAGTTGAGTGTGCACCACAAAACCTCAGCAAAACAAATGTTTTCAGGGCTGTTGTTAGCTGCATTATTCTCCTGAAGTCTGGGCTGCACCACCCAAAGTTTCCTTGGCAATTGAAGTGTTGTGCAAGAGGAACAGGGCAAAGTCTGGGTCTGCCAGGCAGGCAATTGTCATTGGAAGCTTCACCCCCATCAATAGTCCTGCCTTTTCTTTGTTCTGCACGATTTGCTGCTGGCAGCTGAGGTAACAGATATATCTATTATGCTGCCAAAGGAAACCAGCAGAGTAATGGAATGACAATTCCTGGGCCACTTACAACCAGCCTGCTACAAGAGGAGCATCAATTTAGGTTCTGTAGCATTAACTGTGGCCAATTTAATAGAAAAAATGGTCTTTATACATCATTTCTTGGGATTTGGCCCAGTGATTTGCTCCTCACTCTTATGATGTGAAATAATACTTTTTGCTGTATCTGTGTGTGAGTTATTACAGAAACTTCACAAGGCTTGGTGTTCTTGTTACTCCACTGATTTGCTATGATTGGGATTTTTAGTAATAATCACTCCTTTGAAACCTTCAGCATCAGCAGATCCTAAGTTTGAAAATCTTAACAGCTTCAGAAGGAAACAATACCATTTTAGTGCTTAGAGTTAAATGCTTCCCTGAACCACAGACACATTCTGAATACACAGCACTTGCCAAAAATACTGAATAAACTAACCACATCCAAGTTCAAATTTATGCCTCACATCTCTTACAATCCCTGACATTCCCCCTTGGACTTCTACATGTTTCATGCATGTTCTGGTTTTGCTGTGTGGCACAGAATAAAATTAAAGTGGGCACAGCCTTTTAAACTGGGGATATTTTCAGGTGTCTGAGGGAGAATCTCTATTTTTGCTCACACAATTGACTTTGCCCATTTTCCCTTTCTCTCCCTTCAAAAAACACACTCCCAATTTGTGGGAAATAAAACTCCATAAAGAACTCCAGAGAAGAAATTTCTGGGAAATTTCTCCTCTGATACCATCTGCAGCTGCCTCTGCTGGTGGAAGGATTTTTGTGATGCATTTTAAATCAAAAAGTGCTTGTGAGAGGCAGGGTGGATGGAGCAGCTCAGATGGACTGACTAATGCTGCACTGAGCACTGCCCTGCCTGGCTGAATCTCCACTGATCCCAGTGATTAGGAACTCTCCAGCTCTAGAAATTCCTTTGAAAAAGCAGGAAGCACAGCTCTTGCAGCCTGGTGAGGTTTCTTTAAGGTCTCTTTCTCCCCACTTCTTACAACTCCTCAAAAGTCTGAGCACACTCTGTAACTCGTTCAGCAGATGAGAATAATTCTGTGCTCTCCAAACAAACAGAGCAGCTTCCAAGGCTCTCCTCAAATCTTCTGCTGGAAGTTTTGCTCACACTCATGTAGAACCACCTGGATGGTGAATCCTAGACTTTGAGCTCCTTGAAAGCTTACCTGGGGACAGCAAAGTCTGTGGACATTCAATCAGTGAGAAAATCACCTAATGAGGAATCCAAAATGACAACTTAATTGTCATTTCCCACCAGATCCCTGTGCCAAAGTGCTTTTAGGTTACACTTAAGATTTAGGATGATTATTGCCACTTGCTTGCATGAATACCAAACCCCCCTTCATCTGAGATACACAGCGTATTCTCATTTGGTTTATTTTAAAACTGACTATTCTATTTTTAACTTCTTTTTGTAGTCTGGGGTGCATGAAAGTTTGATTGTAGCAAAGCATCTATCAGATGAGTTTTGGTGCATTACCTTGATGTCAGATGACATAATATTTCCATACTCACCTCTTTCCTAACTCAGCTGTGGGAAGGAGTATCTCTCACAGGATGCTCTGTGGCTCACATTTAATAACTCACAAGTTAAAAATCCCTCATTGTACAGAAGTTTGCAAACTCAGAAATACATTCAGCTTCTTAATCTGCCACACCCACATCCTATTTTGTCATGAATGAGGTTTAATTAAACCCATTGCAATGCCTGAGTTTGTCAGAAGTTTTTCCTCCTTTTTCCTAGTTCTTATCCCTTGTACATTAGCGTTCCTAAATTGTATAGAATTCTTATTAAATTTTGCATTAGAAAACCAATTCTTGAACCTGGCAGTGCTTGTTGTGGCCACTGACAGCACAGGAGCAGGTGGCAGTGGGCACAATAAATAGGTTTAAAATTAAGTAAGCTTCTTTCCACTCTTCCATAGGCTGATACCCACATTTTGGACTTAGACTCAACAATAAATAAGATGTAAGTTTAAGGCAGCTTCCCTGAAATTCTGCTATGAGATGAAAGCACCTTAGAGCCAAACTCCTAACACAGCTTTTAAGAAAGCAAAATATGCCAAGCTTCACAAGCATATTTCTAATTATCAATTTCACCATTTGCCTTGACCTTTCCAGAAGGAACAGAAATTGCCATTTCTAGTTCTTCTGTTTCCAATCCCTGAATGTGGGCATCTCTGAATGTGGCCCTCTGCATGCAGCAAGGCAGGCTTGTTCAAATGTTTTCTTTATCACCAGGGTGCTCATCCCCTCTCAGGTGCTGACAGAATCCATCATTTTCATCTGCCTGTCCTTCCCTGAGCACATCCTGCGTGCCAAAATCAACACCAGCACTGCCTCGTCCTTTTAACACTTACATGCAAACCTGTCACTTCTCCACATTAAGATACATTTGCTCTTTCCAAAATACCTTCAAGCTGACTACTAATTCTCCAGTCCTTGACTTCACAGGCAATATAAACTTTTAAATGGTAATTGAGTCATCTTTTGATGGGCTGAAAGGCAGAGCAGAGGATGATGTTGCCAGCAGCGTGCCGTTTGCTCAGCAGTAAAGTTTATGGAGTACTGCTTTATTCAGACAAATTATTAGGCTCAGTACAGGTGGTAGCTGGATGACACACAGGCATGATGTACAGAAAATCCATACCCATTATCTGGCAGCATCTTCTGGCCGTGAGAGCTGGGGATTTACAGCTGCCTTTGGAGCTCTGGCCGACAGTGACACTCAGCACGGAGCTTGTGGCACTCCCTGGGTGCAGGGGACAGAGCTCACTGCCAGAAAAGGTTCTCAGGATCATCTATTCCTCTTCTTTTTTTTTATTTTTTTTTTGTTATTAAACCTTGACACACTGTTTTTGGTTTATTTTCTGATAATTACTATCAGGACTACACATTTTTTCTCATGTCCCCTCACTGCAAGCACCACATTCTCTTTTGCTACAGTGATTTGCCTGAGCTCCTTATTCTGCTTTTTGAAAACTGAGTCTATCCAGATCATTAAGTCAATATTCCTATATATGCTGCCAAAAAATGATTATTTTTTGTCTCATTGACAAGCAGAGCCACTGCACAGGAACATCCTGGTGCAGTCCACTCATAAGTGAGTCTTCTGTTCCCATTTTGCAGCACTCCTTGCACCAACACCTTCACATCATGTGCTCTCTGCTGATTTTCCAGATCCAGCTTTTATTTTCAATGTCACGAAAAGTGCCTGAACCTTAAAAGCTGATTCAAAAAGTGGTTCTGTTTCTTCTGTTAAATGGCTGAAAGCCTGAGTGCTTCTGGTGAGTCTAAACCAGCTTTTCAGTAGAGACTGTACTTTTTCCTTTTGGTGATCTTTATTCCCTGTATGTTAAACAGAAGGCAAAAGGACAAAGTAGGATTTCAACTTTATCAGCAGATTCAAACTATTTCTCCACTGTGGACATAGCTCATTTTATGCTCCTTGAAGAGAGGAGTTTCCACTATCTGCAAGGCATTTGCACAGTGCTGAACCCCTGAAAATCTGCCACCCTTATCCAGGTTCTGATAACGGAACTGGGTCAGGAAATACTTGTTGTCAACTTAGAATTCCATCTTCTGCTGCTAAAACTCCTACCAAAACCATGGTGAAGGACAAATATTTACTGTAAGGAAAAGGTTCAAAACTGGTGAATCTCTGGTTAAATCAATGGAGTTATACTGACTTTATTAAGAGGTGAGCATTTGATTCTCCACGATTTTGCGTCTTTAAAATAAATCCAACTTAGCCTTAACCTCTAATATTTTTTGGATGAATTGCTAAACCCTCAGATGGCACTCCTTGCTGAACATACAGCACAAACAGCATTCCTCCTCCCGTCGTTCTTGACTGACCCACTTTCTCTGTTCTTCTGAGGAATTCTGGCTGCTGCCTCTTGCTTTCATGTGTTGTGCTGCATTCTCTAATCCTCCCCTGTCCTCAGGAGACTCGATGCCTAGCACAGAGCCACAGCTCCCAAAAGGATGACACCACTTCCAGTTCAGCCTCCCCTGGTGTCACCTTGTGGATGGAGGAGCTGGATGGTTATGGCACTTTGGATTTCCTTGAATTTCACATATTTCAGGTGATTGAAATAGTGTCAAAAAGCCAAGGGAAAAGGGACAATTATTCAGATGGAATATGGTCTTTTTGCACACGCAAAACTTGCACATGCCTTCCTGTCCCTCCCAAAACAGGTTTCTGAATTTTCTACCATTTTTAAATTACTTTCCAACAAAATCTCCCTCAGACTCATGCTGTGGACTCCTGAACTCTCAGGCCCTTGGCTGTACCCAAAACCTGTGACTGCCTGACATCTTCATTCCTCTTCTTCTGATAAGATAAAAAAGAAATATATAAAAAGGCATGCTCTTCTGCCTTTTCTCTGTAATGTCATTTATCTTGCTGTGATTCTTATGACAGCCTGTAATGCTCCCAGAACTTGCATTTCAAAGCACTTTTCAAGCCTCCTTTTGGATGCCAGGGTCTGGCCTCAATTCACCCAGCTGAAACCTAGCCAAGGGTTTTGAGGAGCAGCAGAGGTTTATTTCAGAAGAGTTAAGGGTGGAATGAGCAGTGCCAGGCTGCCTCCCTTCCCCTTCAGCAGTTCCAAAGGTTGGGCTTAGCTCTTCTGGAGTTTCCTGGGTGAGGCTGGCCACAGGTAGGACAGGATGGGATGTAATGGAAAAGCATAATTTGGGAATGGAAAAGGTCAGTACAGTCAGGGCTGGTCATGGGGAGTGAGGGGGAGATCTGTGTCATGCTAGAAAAACACAGTCCACAACAGAAATGTTCTTCAGAACCAAAACAGGAATTAATTCTGCATCTATCCTTTTCAGGCTAATAGAAATTCTGCTGTGGCAATCCATGTATCTGATTAAAGTCATTATTTAAAAAAGAACTGGGGGGCTGAAAACACGTGGATACACCATTTATAGCTATTGCTCAGTAGCCTGGATGATACTAAAGACATCATCAAGCAGGGGATAAGAAATTTAACTTGTTCTACCACTGTACACTAATTAAACTGTTTAGTGCAGAGATCAGCATAAATAAGGAATTAGCAAACAATGCTGGGAGTAGAGGATGGTTTGTAATATCAGCACATTGATACTGTGATTTGACTGGCAGCACTTTATTAAGTTTTGGCAGCATTTAAGCAGACTGGGAGTGCTGTGATGACGCTCAAGCACATTAATCCAAGCTCCAGCTCTCGTTAATACTGATGAGTGAAGGCAGTTAATTGAATTATGTATGAAGTACTGCTGATTAAATATTTCACTCCTTGCTATAGAATTAACTCTGCTTTATTAACAGCCACTGTTGTCTCTAATAGTGAATGTCAGAGGGACCTTTTCTAGCCATCCACTTCCATTTTTTCTAACCATCTGCTCAGGTTCTTTATCTCTGTACCCATCTATTCCTGCCTGGACTGGCCTTTGAAAGAACTACTTTTGTTTCTCCCAAAGGGTTGTGTGATAGTGTAAAAGTTTTATTTCCTTACAGAACAGGTTTCAATGGAACGTTAAAATTAATTTTTCTCATTGACAACACAATAGGATTCTACAAAGTACACAGACTTTTGACTGATGCCATCTCAAGAATGAAATACAGCATCAATGGACAAATTTCATTTTGCTTCATTGCTGATTGCCACTTCCAGCTTTTACAGCATTAAAAAAAATTGTACATAAAACCTCTGTAAATGAGGAATAGAAAGGAAAAATCCAGACACATAATCTCAAGTTACAAAGACATTGTAAAGCAGGGCTTTCCAAAATAAATAAACCAGTGTCCTTTCAGGAACTCTGCTGAACAACTACAAGAATTACTGTCCTCACCAGCTGGCAGATGTTTCCAATTAATCTCCAAGACAAGACAGCTGAAAGAGACCTCAGTTATTTAGCTGTTCGAAGGCAAACATGACAAGAGCTAATTAGGACAGCAGCAGTGGTTCAGCAACACATCCAACAAAAGCCTGGACATTCTGCAGGCACCAGGGCTGCTGCTGGCCCACTTGCTCACAAAGCCACTCATCCTCTGCTGAGATGTGTGAGGAGCTGGCAAAACACAGTGAAATTTGGTACTCACATTTGTATTAAAGAATATGGAGTATGGCAAGTGTAGAAAGCCATGAGTTTCTACTGTTAAAAATAACGATGAGCATTTTTTAAATGATGCCTTGTTGGAGGTCTGACAAAGAGCTGCTCTGGTATTTGGAACACAGAGCCCTTTCAGATCAGCCTTGAAATACTCTAAAAATAAGCTTTCCGGTGAGTCCTTATTCCTGGCCATATGTAAGAGGTTTTCAGCGAAATGAAATGAAATGAAACACTGTGGTGCACAAGTGACAGAATACAGAAAATATATTTAAATAACAGCAGGGATCAAGGATGGTTAAGTTTTAATACCTAGCAAAACACAGAAATGCTGCATGCCCACTATTCCATTTTACTCTGTAATCCATTTGTTTCATAAAGATAACTGAGTAACAATCATTTTTAAGTGTGTTTGGACAACACAAAGCCCAGAGAAACTTCCTTTCTATAGATGTTTTGGGACTTCTGTTTTTGTTGTCACTGCTTACACTCCTGTGTCGCCAGTAAAGTAATATTTTATAATTAAGTTGATGTAATAACATCAATCAGTGAAAGAAATGCCTATAAAATGTTGTTTAATGAAAGTGAATCAGACACTTCTTAATTTGAATTGCAAGAATACCTTTGCTTTGGATCTGAGGGTACTGCCAGGCCTCTAGTGCTACTTCGACGTGCCTTTTTCCTTGGTATTCTTACAGTTATGATGTTTTAAAACCAAAGTTCAAGTGTGCAAATACTGGTCTCTGAAACCCAGTTTTATGATACAAGTTACAAGACAGGATTAAGCTTGATTTTTCTTCTACTCATATATGATGGTGCCTAACTAAAATCCTGTGAAAGACCAAGGATGTTCATCAACAGAAACCAGGAGGTCTTGCTCTGAAAGCACTAATTCTGTGTTTATTTTGAAGGATGTGTTCAAGGAACTCAGAACAAAGGCCAAGGGCAAACACAGAAACCAGAGCTAGAAAGTTATTTGTTCTTCAAGCTGAGCTTTGTTGCCATTGCAAAGGTAATTTGTTTTGCTCTGGTAGATGTTCAGAGGAGAGCAGGATTCCCTGAAGATAAAATAAACGGGATGATGCCATCACTTCCTTTGGGAAGTGCACTCCCTGCTGACTGGGGGTTCAGACTCTCACCACCACAAACCACTGGCTAAATCCATGTGAAAATGGCAGAACTGGTTCCAGCAGAGGCTGCAGGAGATCACACCTCAGGAGGTCCAGCTGGGATTTTGGAGTGCCGATGAAAATATTGATCTGGGAGTGCCGGGCTGCGGAGGGGATGAGGAGGAGGCTGAGAGCCATCTGTGGAGGAAGCTCTGCTGGCTCCTCAGGGCTTCCAGAGACCAAGGAGTGCTGCTGAGGGTGCCAGCTGGCCTGCTGCCACCAGGCTGCTCCGTGCCACCAAACAATCTCCGGGAAGGCTGCCCGTGGAATCAGAGCACAGGATCCAAAACAAGAGCCGCTCGGTATTGCTTCACTCCCAAAGCCCATGAGCAGCAGGTTTTCTTCCCAGAGCTCAGACCTCCAGGGCTTCTCCTGACTGGTTGTGTCGGGGGCATGGCTGTGTGAGACTCAGCTGAAATGGAAATGTTTGCTTAGGACTTTTGGCTTTTCTCCACGCTTTTTGTCTTCTCTCCAATATTTTCTGCTTGCCCACGTGAACTCTTCCCATGATGTATTCCACAGACCATGGAAGAATATCTGATTTACATCACTTTCCATATTCTTGAATCTCTTCAGTTCCTTGAGGAGAGGTGATGGTTTCTCATATTACCTCCCTGTTCTCTCAGTCAGACAAGACTTCATGCAGCAGAGAGGAACAGAACTCTTTTTCCTGAAGCAAGAAGCCTTGAGGCTCCTTATCAACTGTTTTTAGTCCCATTTAACACTCTGAGTGGCACAGATTAAGAACAAAACCCTCACACATGCAGGATGCTGGTTACTGCTTGGTGATTGACATGCTTTGGGATGCTTTATAACAAGGAAATCTTAATTTTATTCAGTTCGTTACAATCAGCTTGGAAATGGAGATTAGAACAGGAGCCACATAGCAGTTTTACATAATTACACATAATGTGCACCTACAAACACATGGGTTGTAATTCTTCCTGAACAAATTTTAACTCTGTACCTCATTAGTGTCACTTTGGTTGTGGTAGAATCCAAAAGCACTTCCCCACACCCAGATTGTTCCCCACACCCTTTACACTGGGGCAAATCGGAGGTAAAAATGGGGAGAAGAGGCTCAGTCCTGCAGATCCTAAATTTAGACCAAGAAATACCTACAGAACACGGTGAACTCAGCAGGTGATTCATTTCCTGTTGAAGATGATTCCTAAAAGCTCAAGTATCTCCAGAAGGTCACTCCCACCTTCAGAAAACACACACAACAACTTATTTTTAGACTCCTGCAGAAATGCCTTGCCCACACAGTAAATTGGACATATGTTCTCGGATTTAGCTGCCAGCTTTGTGAAAGTTAAAAGAAATCTGGGCGCGCTGTTTTTACTAAATAAAATTTTGCATTTATTTTGGTGAGAGCAAGAACCAACCCTGCAGAAAACCATTGCTCAGGGACCTTGCAGCGAGAGCTCAGCCTGCTGTTGACATCCCTGTGTTGGCTGTGGGTTGCTGCTCCTCCTCCAAGCACATTCCCAGCTTTAGGCACAGCAACTGGGAAGGATGCTGGATGGAGCACATGCTAAACTGCATTGCTAAATCCGAGTGGAAGTGGGAACTCTCTTCCTTTCTGCTGCGCAGTATGGAAATGATGCTCCTGCATCCCAAACATCCTCCAGCAGCTCCCTGTGTTTGCACCCACCAGGACAGAAATGAGGGAATCCAACACCCAAACTCCTGTCATCTTTTATCAAATTTATCACCTGCGCTAGGTTCCACACTAGAAATATTGCCCATGCGTTAAATTGGGATATTTTTATAGGTGAAAATAGAATCAGGCTGATTTGAGGGTTCAGTGATTCATGTTGTATTTGAAATTTAAAGTAAGCCCAAATCCCCAGTTCAGCTATCACTGAAAACATTGGTTTAGATAAAACCACTCTGTGTTATTTGCAAATGATAGGGTAGAAGCTATTTAAAATAATAATAAGAGTATTTTGAAGGTGTGTAAAGAAACTAGAGCTGAGTATCGTGTACAGTGTGGTACCTGGGGTGGTGAAATTACAAAAAAGAAAGAACAGAGTAAAAATTCTTTAGAAATAATTAGAAAGGGGGTAAAAGTGACACAGAGATGTTAGAAGTTTCTCAGATGGTTCACCTTTTGCATTTACATATAAAACAACAGGCTTTTCCCAATATTGGTTGGCTGATAATTATTTAAATTATATAACATCATTCTGATTTTCTGTGGCTTATTTCTAGAAACTTGATTTTTGAAAGCCCAAATCTTATCAGCAAAATATTCATAAAAAATGTTCCATGTTAAAAACCATAAAAGAATGCAAAATTAAGGGGACACACTCTTGAAAAGACAATGCTAGGAGAAAAAGGCTGTGCATCCCAATTGTTTTAATTCTTAAAAGCCATTAAAAAAATAAATCCAGCATAAAATTATTTGTGCATCTTCATGGAAAGACCTTGGCATTCAAGGAGCACTTTACCCACCTCCACACATCATAAAATTCCACTAATTAAGTTCTCTCTTGCAAAATAATTTATATCTCCTGTTCTTCAACCACTAGATTAATTTTTACCATGCACGTATTGAGTCCTGGAATTACAGAAGGAATGCTGCAGATAAACACTTCGTACATCAAACATTTGAATCTCAAATGTGAAAAATCTCTATAGGTGTAGGTGTATATACAAATATAAATGTGCCTGCATGAAGCTCAGCTGGAGAGCCATGTGGGAAGGAAGATGGTTCTAAAAAAGATGCTTGGAAAAAACCCCAAAGCCATTATCAGCATGAACAGAACAATGGACTGAAGGTGTTAGAGGCTGGTGAAATGCAATATTGTGATCTTCTTCTCTGGCCCTTGGTGTTTTGGTTCTCATTACACAATAGCTGGGTCTGTGTGGAGGTTTTGGTTGTAAATACATGGAGCAGAATTTGATTATTTATTAGTGCAGTGCCTAAAATACAGGAATTTCTGCTTGTTCTTTGCAGCTCCCCTGGTGGCTGAATGTCTCTGTAGGGTTTAAGGCATGAAATACCCAACTGAACTCAAGAAAAGGCTGAAGTTTGATCATTTCTCTTAAGCTGATAGTGAATTCAGACTCTGACAATGAACAAATTTGGGTATTAGCTCATCCAGCCAGTGAGGAGACGTAAATACAGCTGGGATTATGTCCATCCATAATGTGAAATTCTCTATATCTGGGATTCTGTCCATTCATAGTCTGAAATTCTCTGCATATTTAAGTTACTTCCATGCAAAGTATGGCAGGGAGAGAACAGAAAATCAAGTTGTGCTGTGACAAGATTACCCACAGCTATTTGGAGGTGAGGCACAGTATCATCTTGGCTTTTCTTAAAATATCTGTCACGAAGTGAAGAGGCAAGTTAGGGAGTGAAAACACACCAAATTTAGAGAGCCTCTGAATAAGGACACTTGAATCTGGTTCTACTTGTTAGGCTGCTGCTGTAAAAGGAAAGTACTTCCCTAAAATATGAATTTCCTGCATATTTAACTCTACAATATGGAGGACCCCTGTGCAATTCAAGAGGATGGTATTGTGCAGTTTGATAGAATTTGGGAAAACTGTAGCTGTGGAATGGGTAAGCAAAACCACATCTTTAAAACACTTATGAAAATATTTTCTTATTAAAGCCAGCTGAGATTATTCCAAGAGCTTTGTATTTCAGGATCTGCACCTCAGAATCCTCTCTCCTCCAATTAGGATCAGCATGCTCCACAAAATCCTGGCTGTAAATATACAGCCCAGCAGCACCACCATGGACTGAGGAGCTGAAGGTGTCTTTAGGTACATTATGCCTGAAAACCAAAGCAAACCCATGTTGCAGAACAAGGTCAGGCAGGAAATTGAAAATTAAATGCCAGTATCTCAGTAATGGCTTCCTGAAGGGCACATTAGAAACAGTTTACTGGAAATCTTTCCAGAAGCAGGCAAGAAACAAGAACATCTTTCCCTTGAACCCTTTTCTCCTCCCCATACTGCTTTAAAGTCATTTAACTCCCCCTGGATTTCCATTTAACATGGGGCAGGGTTTAGAAGATTGGGGCTTCACTAATTCTTCAGTCATTTACCCCACTTTCAACCCCTAAGAGAACAGAGGATATTCTTCCAGGCACTGAATTTCTCACTTAAAGATGATTTAAGTCCTTTGGAATGCTACAGACAGAATTATGAGGGTCTTCAGGCACTGAATGACACAGTGGGTGCCTCCTGGGATCTTCTGATCTTCTCGCTGGAAGAGCTGGATCCCAGCTCCAGAGCCTTTTGGGACAAGCTGTACAGCTCAGGTACTTTCCTTCCTTTCCTTGCCCAGTCATTTGCATTTTAAAGCACTTAAATAAAGTTTGCAGATCTGGCCATCAATCTTAAAAAGCCAGTGGGACTTAGACTGCTAAACCAGTTCTGAGAGTGAAAACCGTTAGAAGAAATATTCTGTATTTCAGTCTGGACTTTCTATGTCAAAAAGTGATGTCTGTGAAACCAAGACACTTTCTTTTTCTCCTGTATTTCCTAATACTCACTTTCTAGAGCTCCTTCACAATCTAATGGTATTCTAGGCAGAGTTTTAATGCAAAAACTATGCAAATGTGAAGCGTTTGTTATGAGAAATGGATACCAATAACCATAAATACTCATGACTTGATGTAACAAGCTGGGAGAGTTTCTGTGTCATCTACTACAGTGAAGTACTTGGAGCTTTGTATCATTCCTTAGGCAAGTATCAGTGCCTGCCCAAATGTAATTAAAAAATTTATTAATTGAGAGAAGAAGGCTGTGAAAAGAGTAGTAACAGAATCAGCAACAAAGGACAAATAATGGCAAGGCAGGCAGAAACCTGAGAATCATTAACACAGGAGAAGAGCTTCATATCTGTTAAATCAATGCAATTTTTGCCACTTTAATTAGTACTTTTCCTCTGGCCCTTTTCAGAATTTCACTGTGGTTGCACTGAGAGGTGTAGGAATTGAGTCATATCCCTGCACACAACTCTTACCTCATGTCACATCTCAACAAATACATCATTTTTCCCTGTTAGTTACTTTTTTTTTACTAAACCAGCCATAGGAGTTGCATGAAGAGTAATGTAAAAATGGGTTGGGATGAAGTATTTAAAATTCCATTGAAAAATGAGTTTTATCTGGAAAGTGTTCTTAACTGGGACAGTAAATCCCAGGCTTTGGCAGTGAGGATGATGAGACAGTGAAATGGAAGGAGTTCCACTGGTTTCCCCAGGCTCTGGGTGAGGCACCACCTTCTCCCTACTGCACTAAAACTCAACCACCACAAGTCCTGCCCACAGAGCAGCAAGCCCATAAACATAAAACTACAATGAGCAATAAAATCTTGAGAGACTAGCTTCACTATTGCCTTAATTTATACTCCTGTTAACCAATTTTAAATGCACATTAAAATACCAAGTAATTCTGAAGATGTCAGTGTGTGGATAATAGAGCCTGCCAAGGCCGTGCAGTGCAAGTGTTTCAGCCATATCCTATTAGACTTCAGTCATTTATTCTTTTTTTATATTGAGAGAGCCTAATTTGAAGGCAGAAGAGCCATTTGAAGGTGGCCAAAATGCTGGAGAGGGAAGGCAGGATGGGATGGGAGCTCCCTCCTGGGAAATGCCCTGCCATGCACCCGTGGAAGGGAATTCTGCAGCTCAGTTTGGGAATTCAGCAAGGCTGGCTCCATAATCTGAGATGTTCCCTCCTCTGTCATATGCTGTGTTCTGAGTCACACAGAACAGCTAAATCCTGCAGTTCTAAATCGGGGCTAAAGCTGGGAATTAGCCATGGCTCCCAGCTGCACCCTGAGATGGCTTTAGCTGCACCTGACTGGGATTTGGAGGGGCAGCTCCTGGCAGAGCTGAGAATCCTCTTCATCCTGCACCTGTAGGTAACTCCAGCACAGGTTTAATCCTCCCACCCAGCTCCTCTCCTCCACCAGAAGCAAAGGATGCAGAATTAAAATGTGATTTCCTCAAAAAGCACGTTATTAATGTAATCACAGTGTGAGTGCTCTAGAACAAAAGAGGTGCAGGCTACACTGCACAGCTGTGGAAATAAGTGATTTCACTGCACTTAAAGAACTTGGAAAGAGGTGGTTTTAAATAAAACCATTGTAAAGGGAATATAATCTTGTAAATATTGATTTTTAATTTTTTTTTTAAAAGGAATCAGCTCCTCATGGCCTTTATTCAAGGGATGTAGCATTTGTCTCAGCCAGCAAATCCCACTGTTTCCAGTGTGACCTATTTTCAGACAAAAGTAATAACCTAGGATTTTCCAAACTGGCAGCAGCTTGCTTTTGTAGGGACTACTTCAGCCAGACTTGCTTCCTAATTATTCTAGAGCAGAACAATGCGATGCCTGGATGTCAGACACATAACTAAACCCAACTCGACCCAAGTATTTCTTGTAAGGAAGGAGGAAAACTCCCATCTCCTCATCATTTGATTGAAATGTCATTGTTTTACTGCAGGTGCTCCCAGCCTTTGGGTTTGATTTCCAACTGGAACGAGTGGCTCTGAAGTTCTAGTGTGAGCCAGAGCCACAATGTCACTGCAATAATCACTTTTAGCCTTGCTCAGCCCCGCTGATGGGAGCCTGTGCAGTGGTGATGCCCCTGGGGAGCTGCCAAGCCCATGGTGCTGCTCTGCACTGCTCTGCCAGCCAAAGCACAGGGCTGAGCCAGAGGAGCTGCAGAACAGCTTTTTTGTCTTTAATCAACAGCACAGGCACACCAGGCAGACCAGAACTGGTTGCTTGATTCTCTCCCAGCCTCCAGCTGTTGCCTTGAACTCAGCTTATCCATCTCTTCCCTACCTCCATCTCATTTAATATCTGTAAAATGACCTCTCTGGGTAAAGACCTTCATTCTTCACCAACCCCCCACAACAGCAAACTCACAGATACTAAAGCCACAGGAAGAATAAATCAGAGGAGCTCATAAAAGGGTGCTGAAGAACCACCTCTGTGTTGGGGTGGAACATCTGTCAGCTCCGTCCTCTGGTGGCAAGGGAACAACTTCCAGCATGACCTGGTTATTCTGTGCTCCATCCCTGGGGATTTTTCTCTGTCCTGCAGGCTCAGGAAGGCTGCAGGCTGGGCTGCTGTCTACAAGCACTTGTGAATTACAGCAGTGCCATTTG
This sequence comes from Entomyzon cyanotis, assembly GCA_024500445.1. Lineage (NCBI taxonomy): Eukaryota > Metazoa > Chordata > Aves > Passeriformes > Meliphagidae > Entomyzon > Entomyzon cyanotis. The sequence goes on from JAKEPQ010000325.1 coordinate 212,907, forward strand.
CACCGCTGTAGTTAACGACCTGTCAGCTTTCCCATTATGATGTTATGCTGTTATTTTCAGGGTTTATGTCCTGACTATAAAGTTGGTGACTGCTCGGTCTGGAAACACTAATGCTTTTTTTTTTTGGTATGTTTTATAAATATAAAATGAAAAAGCGCCCTAATATAAAATCACTCTCTATTCAGAAAGGTAAAAGGTGACAATTTTAAGTAATATTTTCAGTGCTAGAAAGAAACAATCAATAAGATTCAGGAAGGCTCCTTTTTTGGGCAGAGTCATTAACCATAATACTGCGATTTACAGCTCAGCAGGGGCAGTAGCTACCCGGAAATGCATTAAGTAGGTGACTGTATTTTATGGTGAGTTCTGTTGTTAGAGAGGATAAATCTCTTCCTGACCACAAATAGCATGTGCCCAGAAATGCTGTGATGGGGTGATGGTACAGGATAGCTGTGTTTTAATCTGTGTAACAGCAGCAAAACTTCTCCAAATAATAATTCCAAGTCCTCCTAGGCAGGCAGATGTAAATGGTGAGCATGGATTTTGCTCCTGAATGTGCTCAATGCATTCCTGGTTCAGTGAATTCACAAGTGACCTTCTCAGAGAGGTGTTATGAGAGGAGGAACTTTTCCCTGAGTACAAATGAGTGGTTTCAGACCATCAAGTCTCCAGCAATCCTCTAGTTCAGGAGCCTAAGGAATCCTACAAATGGACTTTCAGGAGTGAAGCCAGCTTAGCAGGTTACTGAATAAATGCTAGGATCAAACAACCCCCTGAATGCATTATTTACAAGTTAAATCATAGCTGCCTGCAAGGAAAGCACATGCCTGCCATAGGATGTATCCACCTTCAGGTGACAGTCCCATTTCCTTTCCTTTTTGATCTCTTTATGAGGCAGGGGACAGGATTCACAGGGAGGACTTCCTCACTGGTGCTGGGTTCATCACCAGGGTGACAGGAATCACCTTCCTGAAGTCACTGGAATATCCTGATGTGAACACTCTCAGGGAAATTGGGAGGTGAATTCCCACCTGACAATCACAACTGTAAATGTAGTACTCCTAAAATGTAATTCTTCATCAAAGTATTTTACAAGAGTAATTTTTGTAAGTGGGATAATGACAGGAGGAGCAGTTAGGCAACATTTAGTGCCACTGATTATCCCTATTTCCTGCTATACTGCAATCCCTTCCAGTTCCATCCCATCCCACAGAGATTTATGGCAGAAGTACCTAAGCAAACATAAGCTGGAGCATTGTAACCCTTCTCTGATTAAGTCCAATTACATTCTGTAAGTCCAATTACATTCCACTGGGGAAGAACATTATTAGCACAGAAAACCACTATTCCTTATTATTCTCAGTGACTTCTTTCTCCACAGGACACTGACTTATTTTACACTACCCCATGAAAATCTATAAAGAGGGTGTTTTATGTAGGAAGTGATGATTGCTGCTGTTTTGTACAAAAACACATGCACACCCACAACAAAACTACTACTACTATTCAAGTAATTAATAGCCAGCACTCCAAGGCCCTCCTTACATAAAGCACCCTTGGCAGATGTCATTACTCACTTTCAGCTTGGATTATTAGCTTAAAATAGCTCCTTGAGTCTCTGAGCAGCAACTCATTCTACCAGATTTCTATGTGCTTCAATCCTGCTCCTCTAAGCCATGGATACCACCAAAATGTCCAGTGCAAAGGGAGTAAGAACTGCTTAGAGACACCCTGTGAAGATCAGCCTGGCAAGGCATAAGGTAAGATAAAACCTTGTGAATATACCAATACAGGCAGCAGCATCACGCTTGCTTCTGAGCCTTGGAATTCCCTGAATAATCCTTCCAAGAAGGAGTTCTGAGCTTTGAGTTATCCATGACAGACCACTGTTCCAAGAGCTTTTGTACTCTTCTCACGAATATCACAGAATGCCGTGGGTTGGAAATGACCTTAAAGATCATCCTAAACCCTTTCCTGTGTGTGCCACTATCTATCCTTGGAATTCCTTCTTTTGCCTTTAGCTCACAGTGAAGAACCTAAGAAAAGAAAGATTCCTAATACTAGTCTTACCTCTTTATCCCATCCCTCAGATTTTGATGGTCCAGCTAAGGTGGTGCACAGGGATGATCCTCCTTTTTTAAGCTAAAGCTTAAGAGGATGTGCTCATCATGGAATGGTGAACTCTTGTGAGACCACAGAGCTGGCTTGCTGGCTTTTCACTTTTAACCAGTTTAAAGTGGACTTGGATAACATTAAAAATAAAATAAATTAAATTTGCAGAAAGGGCAGTTACTTTTCCAACAGCACAGGTCTGCAAGGTTCTCTAGTGATTGTAAACACACAGTGTGTAGGACAGCAGATGCTTCTGGAAACTGCTCTCTGAGGAGATAACTGCCCAAATGGTATTCAATCTCTAGAACTTCCTCCATGCTAGGAGGTTTTGGTAGCTACAGTTGTCTCAAAAATTCCTGGTACTTAATTGTTCTTTGTCCTAAGTGTCACTGCAGGGTGAACAGCATCTGCTTCAGGATAGTGGGAAAAGGATTTTCAACTCCACCAGAAAGTATCTGGAGTGCTCCTGTCCCCAAAATGTTATCTAAGCTAGCAGCAAAGTGTGAGGGACAAGAAGTGATAAGGATCTGCAGATCACTGCTCCAAGAGCCCCTTTATTTGCCCATTGCTGAAGGAGCAGAGGGACACTGCTCGTGTCCTGGCAGGGCGGCAGGACAGCTCCTGGCCAGCTGGTGGCACAGCAAGGTCCAGCCTGCCACTCCATGGGCTGGTTAAAAAGGGAAGGCTTGACCTTTGCAGAGCCTGGTGGGACCAGGAACAGGCAGGAAGACAACTGAATCACTGGGTCACGTCAGGATAACAAGCAAAGGCCAGGATGGATCTGCTACATGCAATTTTTCCTTTGTGGATACCAATCATAGCTGAGGAGGGAAAGCCACAGGTAAGAAATACAATTAGGCTGTGAAAAGAAAAGAGATCTGATGGCAAGAACTGTGGTTCAGTCACAAGTTTGTCAGGGTTTCAAATTTTAGGTTTTCAGAGTGCTTTACCACAATTATTTCCCAGTGCTGGTCTTCAAAGGACTGAATTAGAGGGAAAAAGAGCATTCAGAGATCTGTTTGCAAAATGGTTGCAGTTACAGGCTGTATGTAAGACAGGAACTTCATTAAAGAAGTTATTTGTAAAAAGGACTCCACAGATGGGTGCTCAAAGGAGTGGGAAGGACCTGAAGACAGCAACTTTTTGATGTCTTGGTGGTCACAAAAGCACCTGTAAAGGGTGATCCCCAGTCCTGAGCTCCTGGGTCAAGTGAGAAGGGAGCTGTGAGAACCAAATCACGGTGCCACCAGGTGTTGTGACAGGGAAAAAGCCCATGCTGTATTTTATTTAACTCCCATGTACAAAAAAAAAAAAAAATCTAGTTTCCTTTCCAGTTACATGATTTGTAAACACTCAATTTCTGCAGAAACAGCAAAGGAAGTGACAAACCAAGAAAATATCTGATATGAAATACATTTCCTTCAAGCTCTCTTTAACTGACAAGCAAAGCTGAAATATTACATATACCAACCTAAGTTCAAATCAATAAGTGAATGATTTCCAGAATCTATGCTCTATCACCCTGAAGAAATGAACTGTTCCAATATACTGCTTTCTAAAAGAAAAACTGCTATCATTGTTCCAATAAATAATTATCCATGGCTGGTTAATTCCTCAGAGTCAGCAGCAGACTGCCTGATTTTGGAGGGTGTGTGCAGACTGTTGAAAGCACTGCTGTAGCTCAGACAGCACCACTGTTTCCACTGACAAGCAGAATGCACCAGATGGTGAGTGATGCTGCAGCCTCCTGGAGCTCCAAAATCAGACCAGGAGAGATGTTATAGATGTATAGATGAGAAGTCAGCAGTGCAGGTTTGGATTCTGCTGGTCAGGCAGCCATGTGAAGAGATCACCATCCCAGAGTATGAAACAGAGCCGTCTGTGACTGTGGTACAAACTGAGAGCTGTGTGGGTTTGAGGTTTTGCATCTCTCAGTTTCCAGCCATGGACAAATGGTGCATAGTCCTTACAGTGACCTGCCTGTCAGAGGTTATTTTTATGGTCATAAAGAAATTCCTAGTTTAAAGAAAGAATCTCCAAGTTGTAATAAAAGAAATCTTGAAGCCCAGACAGGAGGAACTAGGGGCACTTGAACTCCAGCAGCATTTTTTTCCCTTTTGGAGTAAAATGAGTTGTGGAAGAGCCATGAACAGGGCATTTCTCATCTCAGAACCTCAGGGAAACAGGGAAACTGGTGATCTGAGGTCAGTTATGGATCCTAGTGCTGTAGACTTTCATCTGGATTTAGAGCTGATTTACAGCTTTTATTACAAGGAAGGAGAACATCACCTGCTCCTTCAGCAGTGTTCACTCATTATTCGATGGGCTTCCTCCTGTCAGCTGAAGTTGGCACCAGCACCCTGTAGAATAACTAAATTGGGTCTAATTCAGTAGGGATCCTGAAGCACAGTGTCTTCCCCAGGAAAGAAACACTCATGTGCTTGTACTGTCACACAGTCCAGAGTTTCTGCAACAGGATGGAGCTTTGGCAAGTCAGTTCTGTGATCACAAATTAGATTTAAACCACCTTTATATCCCATGCCTACCAAAGCCCACTTCCATAATGCTGTGAAACAACAAGGATCAGCATGAAAAGATTATCACAAAGATTATCAAAGGTTATGCACATCTGCTTGAAGTACCAGTGGTACAAATGAATTTGGAATGTGATTTTCTTGGCCACCCAGAAATTGCTTGCACTACTTCAGTGACATGACATGTTCACAGTCACAGCCAGAGGAAAGACATGAGAAAGGTTATTAAAATGTATTTTAACCCGTCAAGAACTACTTTGGTATTTCATACCAGAAAAAGTCTATGTAGTGAAAGTTTGTATTAATATAAATTATTTTATTATTATGCAAATCACCTGCATAAAGGAAAGTATTCCTTCTCCATCCTTGAACATTCCCTGAAGTTTAATTTGGAATCTAATTTGCATTCAATTAACATTTTAAAGCTCTACTTACTTTCTACTTTGTTTGCCTACATGATTTAAACCATAAGAGCAATTCCTTGCTTGTAGAACAGGTGAGGGATGACAGAGTGGTTTTTGCACCAGCAGCAGATACACAGATCCAGCCTTGATGAACTTTTCCTCCTGCACTTGACAACTCTGCACCTCTCTGACAAAGCTGAGCCCCAGCAGAGACCTGAGCCACACTCACTGTGCTGAGAGAACCTGGTAATTCCTAATGCTGCCTTCTCTTGGAGCAAGAAGGGAATTTGGGAAAGACACTGTGAGAGGTCTTGTACCTCACCTCTGCCTCAATCCTCCCCTCCTGGGAGATTCACATCACTGACTGCAGCTCAGTGAAGAAAAAAACCTGTCCAGATGATCATTAGAAAGGCATTTAAAATATTTTTCCTAAAATCTACTCCAGAATATGGGGAGTCTGGGATTTGGGGAATGTAGTGAAGTATGGTTTGATTCTATGAACTGCTCAATGGAAAAATTGGACAGGATCCCAAGCATTTTTCAGGACTTGACTTAAACGCTTCCAAAACAGATTATTAAGCAGAAAAACTTATGAATGGCACATCCTAACCCAGGCACGTTGTGATACACTCCTGACTGCATTCCTACACAGCTCTACATGAAAGAAGTGAGAGTTCAAAGAGAGACACTGACTTTCCTTTGAAGTAGGCGAAAAGCACTCACCCAGCTGAAGCTGTGACAGACAAACTCCAGCAGCTCCTCCTGGAGTGTTCCACAGTGCTGCTGCCCCTAATTAATCATCTCTGTGCTCGTGGCTGCTCCCCCAAGCAGCTCCAGAGCTGGACTGCTGTCCATCACACCAGCTGAGCTGCCAGTTTTGAACAGCAGCGACAAGCTCTTGGCCCAACGCTCCTTTTAACATCTTTGGGGGAGTTCCCTTCCAGCCCTGGGTCAGGACAAACAGCTGTGGGGAGAAAACACGCTGGCAGATGGCTGTGGCTGTTTGCTTCAGTGCACATCAGTCAGCAGCTCCTCGGGCTGCCTGGCAGCTCTCACCTCTCAGGTGCTAATTAGCATCTCGTGTAGATGTGAAACGTGACTGCCACCAGCATGGATAGTTAACAGCACAGATAGACTTCAGCAGATCCTGGGTGAGGTGTTAGTCGCAGAGCACGGCCACAAACGCAGCCTTGAAATGCTTTAAATATGGTTTTCAAAGGCTCCCAAGTCTCTAGGTGCTGCTGGGGAATAAAAAAAGGAATGAGTTGTTTGCTCTGTGAAGTCTCACGGGATTTCTCTCTCCGGCTGAGGCTGGCAGGTTGCAGAGCTGAGTTTGAACGAAAGGTGATCCCAAATTCCCTTTGCTTTCTTCATGGCTGCGTCAGGGAGCTGTTCATTACTGATTGTCTGGACCAGTCCTTGAGGCTGTGGGCTGGGTTAGTTTGGTATTAAACATGTCTGGATAATTCAGGGTTCCTCAGAAAGGAGGTGTCTCTCCACACCACTCTGAACTTCTTGCTTCCTGGAAGTTTTTGAGTCATCACAGTTTCCTCACCCATCTTCCAAGGATGTTCCCAAGCCTAACTTTCTCACAGTATTAAGACTAGACCACCACAAGCATGACCTGATCACAGGCTTCTTTACATCCTGACAATTACATTATTTCTTTTTCAGTAAATTTAAACTTAGCAAACCTTTTCTCATTCATTTTCTGCTGGGCATTTACCTGAGTTGTGCAATTCAGGAATGCAGAAATATCTTGAAGCAGGTAATTATATTCTCCACATTTCCTCCCCTGCTGTCAACATTAGGATCTAAACATCCACAACAATACACTGGAGTGCCTCTGACAGCCCAAACCAACCTCAAGGAAATCTGAAAAGCTACTTTGTGCTACATCAATATGTAATTAAGCTCCAGGCCTGCAGATTTTCACAACCATTTCGGTGCCAGAAACGTGTGGGCTGCAATATTTCATCTCATTTGCACTAGAATTCTTAACAAGACAATCAGCATTTTGGGAATTTGGGAGGACTGTCAGGTTGTAGCAGTTCTCACAGCAGTGGAAGTAGCTGATGAGAGGTCAGATCTACAGATCCTCAGGAACAGCTCACACAACAGCCAAGCAATATTTTCTAGTATTATGAGGAAATAAGGATCATGTAGAGGTTTTCTTGGTGCATTCATGACCGAACTTGAAGCACTACTTCACCTTATAAAATATAGCTAATATGCACAAATTAATGCATATTCATCTCAATTGCACTGAAAATATACTGAACAGAATCCTTTTAGCTCCCTCTTATTTATTTATTAAATCTCAATGAAGCCCAGTTATGATTTCATTTTTTCACTCACAGTTGCTTCTTTACTAAACAAAAATCAGTGAAACTTGCATGCAGTGGGTTCCTGTCTTAATCTGTCCATAAAATTGTAGCAATGCAATTACCTGGAAGTGCTGCACCAGATAAATAAATAAATTCATCCAGTTAACAGTACTACCTCTCAGTCCTTTTCCCTTTCCTATACACAGAACACAGAGACTCACAAAGCAGCATCCTGTTGGTTTTACTGAGAGAAACCAGGAATGTCATCAAAGGGATTTCTTCCCTGGAAAACAGCCATGGTCCTTGGATGATGTACTAACAGAAACCTTTCTGTGCTTCACTATAATGTGATGTTGAGCACTGCTCATCTACAGATCTTTACAATGAATAAAACAAATCTTCCTCAAATCCAGCTATACTAATTCCAGTGGAAAAAAAATATGTAAGAAAGGCTAAAATTTTAAAATTACACTTACCTGGAACAAAGCTTCCCTGGACCACCTCCTTATAAGCCCACCAGCCTTCATGGATTTTTGGTGAATTTTGTTGAGCTAGAAGGAAATAATTGAAGAAACCATGAAATTAGGGCAAAGCATAGGATTTAATTAGCTAAACTTTAGGAACTCTAAAACCCTAAACAGGGTACTTTCCCCTACAGAAGAGTCACTCCTCAAGTTCCCAAGTGATCTTTATTCAGTTTATAGAATCATACTACACCTCTGTATCTTGGAGAACCTTGTCCCTATCCATCACACAGCAAAATATACTCTGATTTGGAAGAACTGATCACTAAACTTTACCATCCAGGTAGAAAATGAGGATCTAGAGAACTGTCAGTGGACTCTGTGCCACCTGTAAGCTCAATGTGGGATAAAACTGCAGAGGGAAAGAGTAAGAGAAAAAGAGGAAAAGCACTCAGCAGTCAATATCTGAGTCCAAGCTGTCTGACTGAAAAGCTGTTTCTCCCCTTCCTTTCCTGAGTTTTCCAATAATATCTGACTTTGAGTGGGAAGAAGTGGCTGAGTGAACCAAAGTCAATAAAATCTGTGTCTCCTCACCCCATGTGCTCTGAGCTCCAAATCCAGGCCAGAAGCTTCCCCAGCACTGGCTCATGCTCCAGTGCTCAGGCAGGAATTTGGCTTTTCCATCTTTTCTCTCTCTCTGCAGTGGAGCATCCATCCCTGGTCTCCCCCCAGCACCTTGGCAAAAACCTGCTTGTGTCTGGAGTGTCTGACATGCAGCTCTTTCACAGCTAAAGAGTATTTGGGAGCACAAGAAAAGGTTTCTTTGATCAATAAACCGAAGGTTGTAGCAGCAAAAAGTCCAAGCTTTGGATAAAGTTTGCCCCTGATGGGAATTGTTGCCTAAATGACTTCTCTGAAGTCCTGAAAAGCCGAGGGCAGAAGGGTCTTGCTTGGTCAGTTTGGTGCTCTTTGTCATTACTCCTCTTTGTCCTGAAGGAAGTTGGAATTGGAGCAAATTTTGTGGTCAGAATGGAAAATCTCTGTTAAATGGGAATATTTGCAAAGGGAAGACAGACACACAGTAAGGCAAATGTGCAGCTGATCTCCCTGAGAGAGCAGAGCTGATATGGAAATATGTTCTGCTTTCACCCAGGTTTTGCTTGAATTGTTCCCATTCAGAGCAACTCTCCCTGAGCTGCAAAAAGTTCAGTTACTTTGTGCATTTTTGGGGCTTAAATTTTGGGGCTGTCTTCTTTTTAAGACACTTTCAACCTCTTACACTAGGGCCAAGATTTTTTTTAGATAAATATGCAGCTGCAGAAGATGCTGGATTTAGCAGCTTTTTGCTGCAGTTTCATTTCTAAACCACATATTATTTACAAAAAACCACAACTACCCTGGGAAATGTTCCAGCAATATAATCAAAATCGTTGCTGTCATTAAAAATCACAAAGAGGATGTGAAATTCAGGCTAAAAGGGATACAAGATGAGCACCATTACATACTGTCCTATCAAGTTACAAAACAGTATTTATGATTTAACTGACTGTAAATTGCAGACACAAAAGTAGAGCTGCAGTTAATTAAATGTACTGACAGAAGGCCCAACACTGTGCTTTTCCAAGCTCCAGCCCTGCCAGTGGGATGGGTGCACGTGGTGCAGATTTCTCCTTGCAGGGCTGATGTTGTTCCACCAGCTGAGTGGGGATGTGCTGAACTGAAGGGATTGCTCCCCTGTGCTCCCTTTGCAGTCTGCACATGACACTGCTTTCATTATTTTGGTTTTTATAGCATTGCTGCAGAACTCCAACTGCTCGGCTCTGCTGGACTGCACTGCACAAACATTTGGAAAATGGCAAATCCCAACTCACCAGCAAAACAGCTGAGCAGAAAATTGCTCCTGTCCAGCCTGAACTGCTGTTTTTTGGATCTCAACACTTGCTTTTATGTCCTCAGCAAGAGAAGTTCTTAAAGATTTCAGGATGACAATAGGAGAGTGAACCCCAACAAAGCACAGCTGTAATTCTACTTAAAAATTTCCCAGAAAATTATATTGCATTATAGTGCATCTTGTACTCATATATACAGCTAAAGCTCGTTCAGCCAGGCAGAGGCAGATGCATTTTAGAAGTGGGTGAAAAAATAATATACATACAGATAAAAGCAAGTTAAGACTTTGGGTAGGATGGGTATTTCCAAATGCAGCTGCTTAATGTCAGCATTCATCGAAATGTATACCATTGAAAAATATATTGCTTTTCCCACTCTGGGGCCAGTCTGAATGATACATGCCAGGTCCAGAAGTATAATCCATTATTTGGAGTTGAAATTAAACCAAAATCAAAAGATGCTGGCTCTGCAGCTCAGCTTCAGTTACCCCAATACTTAGTATAGCTAATTCCAAGAGGAATAGCAGGAAAAATACAATTTTGATGACATTTTTTCAAATCTGCTGCATTAGTGTGGAACAGACTGCATGAGATGAGCAAGAAAACTAGATTATCAAAGCTCTGTACTAAATAATTGGATGCTGGTGCAGTTGCTTCAGCTATCAGAGAGGAGCATGACCTGGCATCACTCTGCACATTCCACAGACATCAGACCCTCACCTCCTCAATTCTCATGAAAATGAAACACAGAAAGCACAATAACAAACTAAGATGTTCTGCCCCAGCCCTATCTGAGGGAGAGGAGAGCAATGCTGATGTTCAGGGAGCTGAGGCAACCAGGAGGCAAAGGCAGATGGGGTTGGAGGGGCAGCTGGGGTGACAATCCCCAGTGCTGTGCTCCTTCCTGAACCCTGAGACCTCAATGTTTTATACCAGCCCAGGCAAAACACCCTGCAAAGCAGTGCACAGAGTGACTGAACACAGATTTCCACTCTGCTGTGCGTGTGAAATCCAGCTTGGTGCCAAAGATTTACTCGGATGGAGCCTACAGGGACTTTACTTAAAAAGGGGAAAAGATTTCTAAAGCTCTCATTTCTCTGAATGCAGAAGAAAGAGGTCTGGTAAGGGCAGGGAGGAAAGTTTGTCCTCCAAAAGCTTCTCCTAAACCATTATTCCAATCTGTGTTATGCAAGTGGGAAAGAGGACTTACGAAAGGAGGAAAAAGCTGTTCCCTATTTTTGAACATAATCAGACCCATACCTGGATTAGCAATGGAACAAGGGAATATAAAATTAGAACGAGCAGCCATATGGCCAATCCTTGCTGGGAATCCTATCTGGGACACTCACACCTGATGCACACCCAGCCCAGGCTCTCTGCAATGGGTGTGTTGATGCCCATCTGACACCGTGGCTCTGTGCCTGAGTAAACAGGTTCAACCTTCTGCCTTCAAGGGTCGCTGCCAAGGAAAAGGATTCTTCATATGTGCAGCCTCACCACAAATGAGAACAGCAACATTCTGTCAGCATCCGTCTGATTTCAGTTCAGCCATTGTAGCTCTTCCTGCCATTCTTGAGGAGAATACAAAGAGACATGTGGGCTCTCTGTGTGGCCTCTGACCCTCCTCTGGTCCTACCAGAACACAGCAGCTCCTGGCTGGCAAAAGGTCTAGAAAGCAACCCTGTATTCCTGAAGAGGGTTAAATACCTTGAAACAACTCAACTCCCATCTGTGATACCTCCCAGGCTCCTGCTTTTACCTCTAAAACCCAGAGTGTGGCTTTTGCTTCCTAGAAGCATCAGCGGTTCTGCAAGGCATGGAACTAAACGAGCCCCTCTGAACAGACACTGCAGGTTACCTGCACAAGGAGCTCTGCAACAGCAATTTTTAGCAGCAGCACTGCATTCTGCCATCAGCAGGGACAGCCCAAAATGCCACACTTGTCCAAGTGCTGGAGGATATTGAATGCCCTCCATTTGTGCAGTGTTTTCTCCCCCAGCACTGAAATCTCTGGTATCTGAGATTAGTAGCTCTGCTGATACAACACCATTATGTCAGATCTCTTTCAGTGCAGCTGCTGCAGAGGAGACAGGATATTTATTTGGAGCTGATATGACACGTGTTGCTTTCATTCTGTCAGATTATTGCAGGTATGTCTCATTGTGGGGTGTAAAATTACAGACTAAATTTGGCAAGTTGTGCATTCTCGCACGGGGGAACAGCATCACACAGGATCATAAAAATGCACAGGAAATGCAAACAGCAGAGATGCCAATGCCCCATGAAGTCAGCAGTTAACTCTCTCTAGCTTAGAGGCTACAATGAGTAGCTCGTGTTTCAAAAAAAGCTACTGCTGGGTCAGTAAATCTATTTTAAAATGCTCAGATAACACTGTATTGCATAGCAAGTGCCACGGTGCAATGCTGGAACACCTGCACAGCATTTGCAGTGCTAAGAAGTCTTCATCCTGCTGGAATGCTGATAGTGCCATGATAGAAAATGCTGCAGCTCATACAGAACGCCCCTCAGTAAATGTGTTTATTTGTAAGATATACACAGTCCATTCTACAATTACTTATTTACTTTCTGTGCTTAAATGGAACACAGGAAGGCTTGGATCTGATGCTATTGCTGATGTCATTCACATCTGGGCATCAGCCAAGAGTAGGATCCTGCCAGATCAGAATTCTCCATTCACTCTACTGCCATTTCACACAGATGAAAAATGCTAGACTGGGGAGAATCAGGATTACAGCAGTTAGGGAAAAGATCTTTTTTCACCTGGATTTTATTGATCTGAGCTCTTCTGACTGCTGTATTAATTACTCTGCATGTTTATCCCTACTTAACTTACATCCTGGAAGCCTTGCCTGTGATAACCTGACTGTATTGCCCTGGCAATAAACACTTGATAACATTTTTATCACTGTTACCCCTTCTGCATAGTTATGGAATTAAAAAGAAAACCAGCTGCAACTATGAGCCATTAGTTTCATACTAAACCTAGTGTGAGGCATTAAGAAACTCGCAGGAAGATGGCAGAAGGTCTTCTACAAGAGAAATAAATCCTCAAATCTGTGATTACAGTGGTGAACACTGCAAGTGCAAGATATATTTACAAGGTATTAGATGCTGGGGTGATCTTCACTGAGAGACCTTATCCTGGTTCTCTCCCAGCCAGCATAAGCCTATTGCTTAGCTATTTAATGCTACTTGATTTTCCATCAGAGCTCCTCAGCTCACCCTGAGCAGCTTCATCACTCTCAAGGTGTCTCAGTCAGTCACTGACAAGTAATCCCAGGCAACTGAGCTAATGGTAGAAATTAAAATTAGAGGAATTTCCCTGCAGTGTTTCAGAAGATCAGGAATTCTAACAGAAATTGAGCCCTGCAGAAAGCAGTACAAGGTAGTTTAAAACAAAATAAAAACAAAAGAAAAGTTTTAATCAATTTTGCTAAACTCCATTTCCACACTCTCAGGTAACATTCCTGTGCTGTAATTATTTTAAATAGTTGTGATTAGTGAATTTTATATGGATATTTTGTGTGCTGTTAAACCCAAGGCTGGGTTCCCTACAATTTGGAGGGAATACAGACTGACTCAATCAAAAACAAAAGTTTCAGCACCTTCAGCCACACAAGTACCAGCTTTTGGCTCACACCAACAAATGCCTCTTAGAACAAACAGGATACACAGGTACAAAGTGGACCTGACAGCAGGGGAACTAAGCAGATGCAATTAGCTGAAGATCCAGCCTGTAATTAAAATTTAGTTTGTTTAAAACAAGTCAGTACATAATTGCAGCTGTATTTAAAATGCTTTTATGCAGCCTTTTTACATTAAAAGACCCCAACAACAGACACTTCAGGCACTAAATACAGCATCACTTATAGATGAGTGGCTACAGGACAAGAGAGGCTGGCCTGCTTATGAATCCCACAGCTTACATTGTGAGCATCAGGAAAAACAAAACAAAGGATTAGAAAGGGATCAATAAATAAAATGCTTTCATCAGCTAGGCCAGATTTTTTTTTTTCTTTCTTTTCCTGGATAACGTTTTGCTCAGAAAACATGCAAATGCTCTTTCATTAAGTTAATACTTTCCAATTCCATAAATCCCTCTTCCTCCATCCCTGTGTGTAAAAGCTCTCAGTGCTGCTGTGAATTCCAGGCAGTATTCAACACAAGCAAAGCGGATGTGACCTGATTTTATCACATCTGAGGGCAAAAGGAAGGCACTGCCATGGGAAATCTGCTCTGGAGCAGGGATGTGACTATTCTGACTTTCTATTTACTGTGATTTTGTTTTCTGATAAGGTTCCCATTATAAACCTTGGCCATGGATGCAGGGAGCAGTGACAATGTGGTGTCACACCTCAACAAAACAAACTGCTGCACCTAGTGCCCCCTTGGAGCTGGAATTTGGGGAGAGGAGAAATACAATTATTGAACAAATCCCTTGTCTTCTGACCCCTGAATATTATCAGAAGTGTTGAAACAAGCTTATTGCCAATAGTGTTTATGAAGAACAGGCAACTGGACATTAAACTCTCCACTACTAACTAAATATTAAATGTCCCTATAAAGCTGCTTTCCTTTTAATGTGACTAACACACATGTCCCAAGAGTTTGACCCCACAATGTAAAAGATGCTGTGTTTGCCCTCCCAAGGACTTTCTGGAATACTACAGCAGGATTACACTTAATGTTATTTGCTTCAGGTTTTATAATAATACTTTTTTATGTAATTTCTTCTTTGGCAAAATTTCACTTCTGAAAACAACTGAGAGACAGGGAACTTCTGCATGGCTCTCTCTGCTGCCTGGGAAAGCTGAGGAACTCTGAGTGAAAGAATACTGAAGGTTTAACCTACAAATTACTGTCAGCTAGGGATTCAAGCCTTTGCTTCCTCAGGTCCCATTCAGATCTATGGGGTTCACATCACTTTTGAAGGAATTAGTGTTCTCTTTCTTCCCTGGCACAAGAGGCAAAATTTCACCACAGCTAAAGCACTGCAAGGAATAAAAGTGATTAAATTATTGCTGGGAAAAATAATAGAGCTGTAGAGTAGCAATTGGAACACAACAGTGATTGCAAGGAGTGTGGGGAATCCAAAGGGGGATGGCAGAGACTCAGCACCTTTCAGCTCAGTCCCTGAGCACCCTTGGGGCTCCAGGAGCCCTAATTAATGCAATTTGATTGTGTTGGTGTTTCCTTGAGACTCTGCTGGGACCATCAGCACACCCAGCAGCCCACCCTGTGCTGGGTTAGATGGGGTAGTAGTTACTCCCCCTTGAGTTGTTTGATTATGTCCAGATATAAAATCTGAAGGACTCTATAAAATAATGCAATAAGGAGCAGCAAGAAGTCTTGTGGTATCAACTTCAGAGCAGCTCTTACTCTCCACTGCACTGCACACCCTCCACTCCCATCAATTATCAATTTCACTGTGGTTTGGGGACACTCAGCAACTTCAAAGAAATGGCCTCAATATCCTTGAGCCTTTAAAGTTCAATACATTATTAATGCTAAATTAATAGGGTTTCCTCTCAAAGGAAACCACAAAGTTCCTTCCTGAGCAGCACACCCCATATCGACATCTCATCGGGTTTCTGACCCCAGCTGCTCTCTGCACTCTCCAAACACAAAGTCACTCCTCAGAGCAGCACAAACAGCTGGGGACTGTCCTGTTAGCTGCCACAGGCACAGCTCTTTATTTCTTTTCCCAAATCTCTTCCTTCAGGAAAGAGAAATTTCTTTGTCGGTCTTCCCATGAAGGAGCTCTGCCCAGAATTTAAGTGTTCATCACTCACTGTTCAGGCAGACTCAAGGGGTACACATCAAGGTGTTCCAATGAACCTCAAGAATAATGGTATAGCATCAGTATCAGGTGTTTGATCCTAGAAAACACACACAGCCTCGAATCCCATGGAATCCTACAGCACAAGTAGGACAGGCAGTCCAGAACATGATATGGAAACATTTTAAAGAGCTTCATCCTGTGCAGAGAATTCAAAATGCATAACCAATACTATTGTGAGCGTTTTCCACGGTTTTGACAAAGTGGCATAACTGAAAAAGAGGAAGAGGGTGCCTTCGGTGTCCCTTGGGGACTCAGCAGAAGTGGGAGTGGCAGTTTGTGGGTCTTGCACAAACTTGACTCCAACTTGAGTCAACACAAAACAATTTCTGAGAGAGGCAGGGTCCTTTTCTCCTGGCTGACACAGAAACAAAAGCCATGTGACAAACAACACCATCCTTCAAAAGCTAATGGCAGAGGGGAGGCAAAACTGTTCTGATTATACTGAACTGGATTCTGAGTCCCACATTTCCAGTCATGCTGGGGCTGACAGTCAGGGCACTAATCCAGATCATCTCACAGCTCACTGGACAGCCTAAATCCTCAGCACTTAAACTTGATGTTCTGGAGTTTGCTGGGATCACCAAGTCAAAAAAATGCTTTTCTGCCCATATAATAACAGCTTTTCTAGCATCAAGAAGGAATCTAATGTCAGAGGATAAGCCAAGATATGGATCCACTGAGGCAGTGGCATTGTGACAGAGAATTGAACCAATGGCTTTATTGCAACTGCTCTTCACCATCTGCAGTTTATCACTTTCTAGCAAGAGCTGGCTCTTGGTTACCAAACATTTCTTAACAGAAAGGGGGGAAAATCCAACTTTGTAGTTAATTTTTCTGACTTGCTAAGTGACAGCCTTTCTTCCAGTACTTTCAGTGGTGTTAACAAGACTGTGATGTGTTTTTCAACATGAAGTATTGTTTCAGACTAAAGCAGATCGTGACTTGCTCAAAATAATGTCAGTACATTGTGCACATTTTCAAGAGGGCCCAGTTTATGCTTATTCCCATTTCTATATGTATAGAAGAGTCTTGAATAGCAATGAAAGCACTAAATTTATTTTAAACTGCCCCAAAGGGTCAACACCATCGGGTTTGTTTCTGTGTGCCAACAAACAATGAGGTGCCACAGGCTAGAAAAGAATTCCAAGGTCCATGTTAACAATACAGGGGTTTATGTAAGTTTCCTTCACTCACAGTCCTGGAAAAACTGTGAAAAATAAGTGTTTATTGCTGGAGGCAAGAAAAAGGACTAAGGAAGGATATTTGCTTCTGAGATGGCTGGGGGAAGCTGGAGCACCAAGCAATGATTCTTAGAGTCCTCAAAAAGCCAGCAGATACTCTGGCCCTGTGTCATCCAAAGCTATGCCAGCTTGTAAAGTGCTATTATACTTCACCACCACATCATTAACGAACCCAAAATCATTTAATAAAACGGAGAGCAAGCCCAGAATTCCATTTATATTAAACTGGCCACAAGACAAACTCGAACTCTCTATCACCAGCAGTAACTTACTTTGCTTAATTTGAATTTACAACACAACATGCAGGTTAGGAGAAGAGAGAAGAAAATTAAGTAATCTTATCAACACCTCAATCCCCTCATCATCCTGTACCCCAAACAAAGAGTAACCTTGATGGATAAAATGGAGGATAAAACTCATTTCACTACTAAATGTTTACCCCATGGAATCAACAATGTTAGGGTGAGAAATTATCCAAACCTGGAAAAAGGGAAAAGCAGGGTTTTTTTAGACCTCCAAAATCAGACATGGGAAATCATTATGGGAAAATTGAACTGCAGTGGAGGAACTGAAATGCAGCAAGGGGGAAAAGCCATTCCAGTCAGAACAGCTGCCAGGGTAAGCCAAGACAGATAAGAAAAGAACATGTTTTGTTCATCTCAGTTGCCAGCCATGTTGTGTTATACTGACATTCTAATTCATTAATTACTACTTAGATATTACAGTGATGACATCCATATCAATTACCTGAACATACAGCTTTTAGTGGTTTATTTGGGACTATTTTCAAAAGACATCCCTAAAAATTGTACCAGCACTGTTTGTTTATCCCACTTGTCAAATAAACATGGGAAAGAACATTTTTTAATTTTTTTTTTTCCTTTGTCATATTCCCAACCTTGCCAAGAGACAAATCACCCACTCTCCATACCTCCCCCCACCATTTTTGCTTCCCTGCAGTTCTGTGGACTATTCCCCAGAGATTACGTCTACCATCCATCTGTCCTCAGTTGTGTTTATCCACTGATCCTGGAAGAATCATTCCCTCCCCCCTCACTGGGCAGCAGTGCTGCTCTGGCACTCAGATACAGCTATTCTGTTATCCCTATCCCAACCAACAATATTCCTGACTGGAAACAGTGCATTTTGGGTGATTTAGAGTGCAGTTCATCCTTCTGAACCCAACTGCATTTCCTGGCTTCCTGGTCCTTGCAAAGGTCTCCCCTATTCATCCTTCTCAGCCCCTTTAGCCACAAGTCCAAAGCAGAGACTTGGATTTGCTTCTTTTCTCTCCCCAGTTTAGTTCTGAAGTTAAAATGGAAGGTGTTTCATGCTGGCTGTGATGAACCTGCCTGCTTCATTTTGCTGGTCTGGAATTCTAATCACTTTCTAAATTATTGATGCAGAAATCCCAGGTAGGAAAAAAAACCAACTTTCAAATAGGTATCTATTGTTTCACTGCTTTCTCTCCCAGTCTTTTGAGGTATGAGACTTTGGATACAGATAAAAGAAAAAAAATTAAAAAGCCACCAAAGGTAGGAATTTTAAAAAAATATCTATTTCGAGGGAACTGTAAGGAGAAATATGCCACTGCAGAGATTTCATCAACCGTTTCCGAGTTGGGTTTTATTTGTTCTCCCCTTGATATAAACTCCTGCTGAGCTGTTCATGAAACTCTACACTGACCACCCGAGAAACCCAGCGAGGGCTGATGAATCACAAAGCCAAGTCCACTCTCTCTGGCAGGGTGACCAGACAATTATCCCATGAACAGTACCCCTGATTCTGAAAATTTCATTTTGAGACCTGTCCGGCAGCTGCTTAGGGGCAAAACTGTGAGACAGAACTGGAAAGAATCTCCCCTAGGACCCTTTATCCAGTGTTTAACCTCACACCAGGCCAGTTTCACAGTGGCATGAGGCAAAGCCAGGTTCTCCCTCAGCTACACAAAAACTCAGCTCAGCCCCAGAAGATGCCAAGTGACTTTACACCACCCAGACTCATCCCCACCCTTCCACACAGGCTTGGAGCTGATCCAGCCACGTACCTAAAAGGAATCATGTGTTTTCTGAAATCCTTATGGCACTGTGTATGCAGCATCTGTTTGTTTCTTCCCCAACACAACTTTGCGCAGCAATATGTTGATAAGACTGCTCTTATTTTTTTAATTTATTTAATTTTTTGCAGCTGCCCAAAAAGTTGTTGAGGTTGTACGCTAGAAACAGTGTAGAATGAATGTCACTTGGGAAACCCCATGATGTCACTGGAGAACAAACAGTCCAACCAAGGCTTTAAACCATTCAGACCGTCAGACTTTTGGTGAAATCCTTTCTGTCCTCTTTTCACCCTGTGGTTCTCCAGTTCCTCAGTGTTTCTGGTCTCCTTACAGGCACAGCACGAGGAGCTGTAACTCTGAGCAATGCCAGCAGCCCGTGTAACTCCCAGAGTTTCCTCGTCGGGGTGATGATTAATCAGATTTAACAAGACTGATGCGGCTCTGAGCAGAACACGGCACTTTGATAAATGGGGCTCTCACAGCAGCTTACAGCAGCCACATTCCAGAGCACTCACCCTGAGAGGAATTCTCCTGGTGACTTCAAATGTGCACAGAGTTACCACTGCAGAACAAACACAAGGGGTTTTTTTGTGGATCACAATCTTGCTTTCTGAGGAGGGATTTCTTTAACTGGGATTTTCCCAATGCTGTGGGGTTGAAGAAGATACAAAGAGCATGGCACTGGATTAGTGCTGTTGGATATGGGGCTATGCCAGCAGCGTGTTCACACAATGGTGCTGATATTTACTTTATCTTGGTATTTTCTGCCCTCAGAAAGCAGCCTGAGTGTGTGGGAGATGTCAGGACAGGGCACAAAGCAACCTCTGATCACAATGAGATAAATTGTATCTGTTTACTCCCAAAGAACCAGGAGACTACTCAAAATAATAAATTTTGGGTTCAGGCTTTCTTAAAGTAAGCTTTTCTTCAATGGCAATCCAGTAATTCTCAATATTTATTCCTAGAAGTTGTAAGGCAATATTTATTCTAACAGTCTTTGCAAGGATAACAGTGGATTGATTGAGTGGAAAGGAGATCTACACTCTTTCTTCTCCCCCACCCCAGAAACAGCTCATAGGAAAAGAACAATTTTTCTCCTTTGGGTGATATTTTAATTAATTCAATTGCAGAACTTTTTGGTGAATTTGGCATGAGTAAAATGACAATTTGGCATGACTGGCATTTAGCAAACTCTGTCTTTACCACGTAAGAATGTCACTATATTCTTTCTTTTAAGTAGCTATTTTACACCTAAGAGTTAAAAAAAAAAGAAAAAAGAAAAAAAAAAGTAAGGTTTTGTGGGCCATCAAGCTACATTACTGAGTATTAAAACAAACAAAGCCCCAAAGACTAGACATTCCATTTTGAAAATGAAGTTGATAATCTAAAAGTGATCGCTAATCACTTTCCATCAGACATCTTTAAAGAATTTTCAATACACAATTATAGACCTGTCACAGATCAGAGGCTAAGCACACATTAAAATGTTAGGCATTCCCCATCCTGTTGCTATTAAACACAGCAGGAATCCACAGATAACTCTGCTGGAACCTGAGTAAATGTCAAGGTGATCTGGCAGCTCGGCAAATTTCAACTGTCTCAAAGAGCACAACAATTCTGAAATCCTGCCACCACCCATCTCCAGTGCCAATCTTTCTCCTCTCCCCTGAACAACTTTTCCTTCACCCCAGCTGTAAAAAAAGTGACAAGAAGTCCTCAAGACAGACTAACTAAGAAAATTAAATTAACCCTAGACTCCAAAATCTGCTTAAACAACAGCACCACTTTCCTTCCAGCTGCATTCAGCCACACTCTTAAATGTAGTGTGGCATCATCTCCACTGGTGAAATGTGGCTGACAGTAGTAAATGACATGAGGGACATAAAATGGCCTATTTCCTTGGGATAATTATCATCCTGAACAGACATTTTGTATTATTCATCACATATTCATCATCATCCTTCTCCCTGGCACTGTTTCCCAGTGAAGTCAGAGTGTTGTCTGCACACCCAGAGGGGCTCCATCAATCCATGGGAAGTCAACAGAAACCAGTACAGTGCTAGCAGGGTTGGTGTCACAACTCTAAACACCATTCCAGCTGTAAATCAGCACAAATGAGGTCAGGATCCACTTAAAATGCTAACAGAGACATTTGTGTTGGGTTTAAGTAACGTAATAAAACCAGGCATAATTTACTCTGTTTTGAGTACCAATGAGCAGCAAGCTGCCCTGCCTGGCATAAATCCGCATTAAGGATGATACAAGATTTGGACCTGGAAGCCTCCAGACCCTCAAGGCAGC
Organism: Entomyzon cyanotis; assembly: GCA_024500445.1. Classification (NCBI taxonomy): domain Eukaryota; kingdom Metazoa; phylum Chordata; class Aves; order Passeriformes; family Meliphagidae; genus Entomyzon; species Entomyzon cyanotis. The sequence continues at coordinate 234,098 of JAKEPQ010000325.1, forward strand.
TTTTTCATTACCTTATAGTTTGTCTAGGCAATTATCTCTGGGAAATGCAGTGCAAAGCATGACCATTCTGATTTGGCAGTGAACTGTGAGCCAATGGTCTCTGACCTACCCAGAGAGGTTCACACACACTGAGCAGCAGCATCTCTTTATTTCTGCATAACGAGCAGTGGAAAATATTTTGAGATCTTGGGCTAACAGGTATTGTGAAAGTACAAAGTACTGCTTTAATAGCTTACATTTCTCCAGGCTCTGAATTAAGAACCACAGTCACTCCTAATGGATTAGAACAGCACGTGTTTTACTTACCTCCTACCCATGCTGGGATGCTTTTATAAAAGGCTCATACAGAAATTTGTTAATACTCTTCCATGCATTAGAAGAGCTGGATGGTCTATGATCCTCAATACACAGATTAAGCAGCACTTCAGGGGCTGGATGAAGCCCTAAATTACATCTGGCCCATAGTCACATGAGTATTATCCTACATGACAAAAATAAAGATGAATTTTAGCACTTGCTCTTTCCCTTCAAGAAGATATCAGAAAGACCTGTCTGGACTGTGGGAAGGAAAAGATTTCCAACCCTCATTCTAAGGCACAGTGAACAAGAGGACTGCTGTCCTTACAAGGCTGTGATATCTCTGCTGAGCAGCTGACAAAAGCTGTCTTGTTAAGGGTCTGATCTGCTTTCTCCTCTGCTGCAGTCTGGTAAACCCACAATGACTCCAACAGAACATGATCTGAGCCCAGATCTGCACCCAACAATTATGGAAAAACCTAATGGTCCCTAGGTCAGATGAGCTGTTAGAAATTCAGCTGAAGCTGCTACTTGGAAGTACAAAAACTGGTTAAAAGGAGGGGACTGGCTTTGTTTTATGCTTTCCTTAAGATGGCAGTTTGAGAAGGTTTTTCCTCACCCTGTCACTCAGGACTGAGCTAGAAAGAGCTGCTGCTGAGACGCTCAGAGCAGAAGAAAACCCTCAAAGGCTCATTAATTGAAGCCAACCAGGCAGTGCCATGAAAGGCCACATCAGCCAGACTTCCTAGCACTTCAAGGTACAAGTATTGTGGATTTTTAGCACACGAATCAAACTGCTGAAATGTTTCATTCCCTGAGTGTTCCTGGGGAGGTGGTGTCCCTTCTCTTCAAATGTGCAAATGAATGCCAGAGCCAGAGAAAGATATTCTCCATTTTATTAGCCAATGGAGGTATGCTTTTACAGGATTTAGACTTGCAGATCATTTGATACATATGAAGTATTTCCCCTATTTTTTCTCCTAGACCTGTTTTAGCTGTAAATGCTCAGCAGTTCTCCAGATCAGGCCTTGGAGGAAACCAGGAGCACACAATTAGTGACCACCCTTGAAAAGTTTGATTAAAGTGTGTTGCCAAGCAACACAAATTCTGCCAGAGACAGTGATGAAATTCTATTCTCTAGATAAGCCTTAAATTCCTTTGTGACTCTCTTTTCCTCTTCCTGCAATCCCTTGCTTTATTCACTGCATCCCACAACCTCTGCAATAAGACAAGAATGTGCTAAATTAGTCTCTTTTCCCACACAACCCTTGCACTGGAATTTCTAAAGTGTTAGGATAACTTTAGTTGTGAAGATGAGCAAGTTCTTCGCTTACTTCTTCTCTCATTTTTAAGGAAAACAACAACAACAACAACAACAAAAACCCATTTATCAAACAGCATAATCTAGTACCTACCAAGGTGGTTAGAAAATTAAGTCTTTCCATTCTTTCTCCCTCACCTCACTGCTCTCAGGCTAATTTTCTCCTCTTTTCTCTCTCTGCCTCCACCATTCCACAGCTCCACACTGTCTGCTCATCTGCCCACCCCAGCACAACTATCCTCACCCAGCCAATCCCAGCTACAGCAGATCCCAAAATCCAGCCCAGAGCCCTTCACTCGCTCAGACGTAGGCTTGGGGACTTATTTTGAGCTTCCCAAGGAAATCTGTTTCCCTCAGATGCCGACTCCGTTTTTATCACCCTGATAGATGCAAATCTATGCCTGTGTGTGATGTGGTGTGCATCTGTGGGCACATTTGCAATTATAAAAAATGGGAATGTGATTTGTATGAAAGAACAAGCGGCAGATTAGCTTGAGAAACCTGGGAAGAACCCAGCAGATGAGACACGAGTGCTCCTTGAAGGGTGGGTTACTGAAGAGTTCCTGGGAGCAGGAGAGGGGATGTGCCTGGGGCAGTGAGTCCCCAGAGCTGTGAAAGGACACTTGAGGAGCATGGACAGAACCAGGGGATACAGGTGTTGAGCTGAGCACCTGCTTTTTCAGCTTTTTTCTCCTCCAAGCTGCTCCATCTCCTGTTATCCCATGCCCTGGATGCAGGTGGAGACAAGTTTGAGAACTGCTGATCTGCAGCACTAGCAAGCAGCAAAAAGAACAGTAAAACTGGGGAAAAGGAACACAAAAATAGGCAGCAAAGAGAGATTTCATTTAAAACCTTCCTGCCATTACAGCTGGAGGTTCAGGGATCTCCTGAGCCAGAGGTTCCACTGCATTAACCCAGGAATAACTGAGAATAATAATCCTCACAGCTCTCACCTCCAGGAAGAGGCAGCCTCCAGCCAGGCCACCTCAGATGTGTATTTAGCAAGATCAGTGGAGCTGTGCTGACTTACTGTGCAGAATATCATTTAGGCTTTAGCAGCATCCAAAAGCTCCAATTAGGAGGAGAGCTCCATCCTGTCAGGCACCAGCTGAACACCCACAGCCAGCCTTGCCCTATTCCAGGGAGACAGGCCAGGCTGCCTTCATCTGCTTCTAATTGGGCTCTCCTTGAAGCTCATCCTGACTCTGCAGCACTTGCAGAATGCAGCTGTTTGTTTACTCCACTGGACTGGAACACGAGAATTGCTTTAGTGCATCCCTTGTGGAATGCAGGCCTTGCCAGCAGGCTGAAGGATGGAACTCAGAGCCTAATGATAAGTTGTAAAACCTACCTTCCTCCTCCAGGCTCCAAGTATTTGACAGGATCATCAATTTCTGTCTATCATTAAAAAAAAAATAAAAATCTGATCTCAGCCCTGTAGGCTCAATAAATAGGACATTCATGGTTCAGACATCTTTAACTGTCCATGGGAAGCTGATAGCTCCATCCAGACCTTTCAGGTGACATTTTGACCTTCCTCTCCTTTTGGGGACACAACCAGAGAGAGAAGAGCTCAATCTCCCTCATTTTTCATTCTGCATCTGAAATGAATTGGCATCAGCCCTTTCTGAAACAGCCTTTCCTGGTGCTTTATTCATTGGGATATTCATATGTTATTTTAGACACCTTGTCTACGTGTCCTCAACAATGTAGAAATGCTGAGCACCTAAATATGACATGAGGTCCATACTGTCACTTACAACTAAACAACTCTGTGAGAGGAATCATTAAGCTCATCATAGACATCTTAAAAAAAAACCAACAAAAAAACCAACCAAAACCCAACCTGTTTTGAGGGTGATAACAGAACAAATGCAAAGTCAAGGTCCCAGGTTCAAATAAATTCCACCCTGTAGGTAACAAGTAGAAGATTCCCCTGGGAACTACAACTGTTGCCCTTCTCCAGGAACAGGGATGTTAGGTAAGGCACAAGGGAAAGGAGGCCACATAAAACCCTTGTCATATTTCAGCATCACCAGAGTTTAACCTGGGAAGGCTTTTCCTGGCAAGCTTTCAGCTCTGCCAGCTCTTTGTTACATAGTGGATTTGATTCCACAGCTGAAGACCTTCAAAATAACAAAACCATGCAAAGGAAAAGCAGATTGACTTTTTGGCAGGAAGTCAATGTGCAAATACTAATGAAATAATCTCAGTAAGCAGTCAGACTCTTCAAAGGTCAACAGTAACACAGCAGAGAACTTCAGCATTTAAGTTATTAACAACTCTGTCTTCAAGGATTCTGGCAGCTTCTGTGCTCTAAGTTAAAGGTTTTAAAAAAATAATCAAGATTTGGTGACTGACCTGTCAAGGTCTCTACATCTACATCTCTGTGATTCTTCAAAGACATTGTCTTGTTCCTGCGGGAGTTACCAATCCAATTCCTAACTATTTAGGACCAGAACCAAAAAGAATTAGACAGTGGACTGTCATCAATGCTCCTTCTCATTTGTTTCTGGCAAAGGCACACAATTTCTATTAACTGTACATGAATGAACACTTTTTCCCACTCTTGATTTTCCCACTCTTCGTTTTCCTATGTTGGAAACTTAAACTTATTTTCTTATTACTACTTTAGATAGCTCCTCCATCGTGCAATTCTCCCTGAGTATATTGTAAATTCCCAGGAAAAGATGTGCATGTAAGGTAGACAATCCTCTTGTCTATACTCAGACACTGTACTGGATAGATTTAGATTGGGTTCATTGGATTCACTTCAGCATCTTCCAAATAAACAAACTAAATTAACACAAACCAGGCTAATTTCATCCAAGGAGTGCCTATGCAGCATTTTGTAGCCATTTATTCAAACTGATTAATTTAAAATACCTTTTCATTTAGACTTTGCTTTCAGAACATGAGAAAACATAAGAAATACAAAATTCTAGGAGAGATTACTGAATTTTTACTCCTTCTAGTTCAAACACAGAAGGGTTGCTTTATTTCTGTCAAAATGGTAGGGCTAGATCTCATTTCCACTAAATGCAGTATCCAGTTTTTAGCTTCCTTATCCCTAACACAGGTCAGCTATGAAATGAATGTGAACTAAATCCCAACTTCCCATGAACCATGGAATCAACAATAACTTAACCTTTCTGATCCAGCACTTTACTGAAGAAAAGCAAAGCTTAAGAGGAACAAGCAGGGTGCACCCTGTTTCTGGTTATATTGATGTGTTTGGGATTGCCAGTCAGACCCCATCAGTTCCAAATCAGAGCAATCAGGAGGCTGAAATGAGAATTCTTATCTGCCGGTTGGGTTTCTGCATCTCCCCACCAATTTAGAATCACAGGGAAAGTGAATTCCACCCTGGTGTGAAGCCCTTTGGACTTGCACAGCAGAGCCTTTTCAGCAAAGACATATCCAGGGTGAGACAGCCTGCAAATAAATCTGTGTATCAGGGGACAGGAGAGCAGAAGAGCTCAGCATTACAGACAAAGTGACCTTGAAGGAAAGGAAAGGAACTGGGGTGACCCATGGAAATGGAGGTGGGGCACTAAGGGTTACAGATTTATAGGTTTTATGTCCAGCATGAGGTCATTCATGACTTGTCATAGTCACACAAAGGGAGAGCTGTTGACTGTGACACTGCCAAACACAAATGCAGCAAGCATGGAAGAAACACAGACATTTTACCCAATCTGTGAGAATTTGTTCCTGCTCTTTTATCAGCTTCAAAAGAGGTTTTTTCTTAAAGATGTCTATGATGAGCTTAATGATTCCTCTCACAGAGTTGTTTAGTTCTAAGTGACAGTATGGACCTCATGTCATATTCAGGTGCTCAGCATTTCTGCACTGTTGAAGTCACTTAGACAAAGTGTCTAAAATAACATGTGAACATCCCAATGAATAAAGCACCAGGAAAGGCTGTTTCAGAAAAAGCTGATTTCAGAGCAGATTCACGACTAGCAGCCACTAGGAAAATGTCAATTCATTTCAGATGCAGAACGCAAAATGAGGGAGATGGATGTACATACCTGGACTTGGCTAAGTTAGAATTATTTCAACAATGTATTTATACTCTGCAGCAACATCTCAAAACCCAAGGATAGTGAAAACTGCTTAGGAATGGCACAGTAAGTTCCAGGTTTCTGAGCACTCACTGCAGTACCATGGGCTGTTTCCCAACATCTTTGCAGTCCTTGGAGAGGTGTAGATGCAGATTTAATGAGCAATGCCTACCATCTGTTAATACTGCCTCTAAGAGCAACAGAAAAAAACCAGCAGCACCAAAAGTGCAAGGGATGGCAGAAGCTTTAGAAAAATGGACCATCAACAATGGGGTTCTCTGTGTATGACCACTCTAAAAACAAATCCCCAAAAATGAGCAGACTGCACGTTCATTTTGCAAGAGTTACGGTATTTAAGTCAGTCTCTAACCTGGATTAGAACCAGGCAATAAACGTTCAGGTTAGCAGAGCTGTGAGCAGATCCTGATCCAAAGTCAGGCTCACCAACATGGCACAGCCCCTGGACCTGCAGGATCCCAGCTCTGGGCTCACTCCCTGCTCTTTTAACAAACTAGAATAACTGTTTTGAGTTATGCTGCTCTACATAAAGTATTTCCTGTACAGGGAAGTAGGACAGTATTTCCTAATAGCTGATAGGACAAAAACTTCATTTTCTCCACCCAGTCATATCCATTTCAGTCTTTCATTACTAATTTTTCCTTCCTCAAGAAAGCTTGCCAAAAGTTAATTTAAGTGCTTTGGGTTTACTTCCATGGTTCCAGATTTATTTGAACACAGTATTAAATCTGGAGGGAAAGACCTAACTGGAGGTCCATGGTTTGCACACTGAGGTATCTTTGGCCTCATTTATCCTACAAAGGTTTGTGACAAGAACAGATATAAAAGCTCCTTGAGGTCCTTAATCAAGATATACTATTACTGAGATAACCAGAAGGCAAAAGAATAAGCCAAGTCACCAGAGCTCAGAAACAGGGATGGCTGCATGAAATAAAGGGTTTAATTTAATCACAGGAATTCCCTGGCAGAGTTTAAGTCAATTATAATGTTAAAGCCACATTACCTTGCTGTATGCTAGCATAAACATGAAAAATACATTGGTAGTAATTTAATAATCATCAAATTTTATGACATACTGACCCTTTGAATCAGAAATGCATTATTTTTCAATGACTTTAATGGGTTATTACTTTATACAAATTGCCAACAGAGATTACTGCCCTTTCCCAACCAGATTAATACAAGTGCATTTAAAACACACAACTATACTTTCTTCTGATTGTTTCACAATTTCTGCAGTGAACACAAAGGCAAAAAAATTCGGCTTGTTTTCATCACAGAAAGGCAGGAATCCAAACCACATTCAGAGCAAGTTATAATTAGGTGATAATTCAACCATGCTTCCTATTAAAGAGATAGTCACCTTGCAGTTTAAATAAACACTGCAAACATAAACTAACAAAACCTAGTTATTTAGAGCTAGACTGCCATTGTTTATTCAATCAAAACAAAAATTCAACAGTTGGGGACAGTGGCGCCATGAAGTAAAACCAATATTTAATTTTTCTAGTTCTTACTTTAGCTTCAACTAATGCCAGCTCATATATAAACATAGTAAAGCTTTCTTCATCCACATTAATTAGAAATGGCACATACTTCTAGTGTGCTACAGAACAGGGGAAATAAAAAAGTATAAATTTCACTTCAAGAACAGCCAAGATCAGTCTCCAAGCGCAATAAATAACGATACTGCTAACACCAAACATGAAGGAAGACAGTTAAAACCATTACAAATCCATATCTCTCAGCTGCTTAACAATCTATAGGTTCAGTCAATTTAAAAGATCTAGGAGCAGGGGTTTAGTGGATTAGTAACAACAGACCATTAATCTCTGCAGCCTCCATTTTAATCCAGCAATAACCAAAGGGATTGAAAACCATTCTGCCACGTGAGCAGTAAAGCTCCTGAGCACAGATCTCTCCCACACCTGAATCCCCTGGCAGAGGTCACAGCACCTCTCTAATGGGACTCTAATTTACCAAGAGAACTCTGCTTCAGGCTTAAATAAACTCCAAGCCGGCATTTTGGCTGAGTAATTCCACTGCACACCACCTCCCCCAACTAACAGCTGACTTGAAGGTTTTATTTTGCACTTTATTTCAGCTTTTATTAGCAAAGCTTGCTTTCTTTCCTGGCAAAATGTCCAAAACGAAGTTGTCTAAAACAACTACTTTTTGTTTCTACACAGGAGTTTAAATAAACGTGTAGGAATTGATGACTGTCATCCCAAGCAAATGCCAGGAGATTATTTCTGTACAGTTTATATAATACCAGTGAAAGTTCTATCAAAAAAACTTGAGTTTTAAAAATAATGCAATATTATTACATCACATACTCTGGTTTTATAGATAAGAATGCTTTCTTTCAAAGGTATTAAGTTCTGGAGTATTCAGTGACTAGAATAAATTCTTAAATGACCATTATGGGATGAGATTATGTGATCAAGACACATTTAATTAGTTGGTCCTCTACAACAGTTATCAGAATATCAGTAAGGAAGCCATTGAAAGAGAGACCTTGCAAAAAGGATTTAAATTCAGCTTTTACTACCTGTGCTCTGAAATCTGAGCCACAGGTTCCTTCTCAGGAGCATTACATGGAAGGTGCTGACTACCTGGCAGGCAGAAACACTCCTTTATCACTGCAAAGTAAATAAATATTTAAAAGCATAAAAACACAGTGGACACAGAAGGTCCCAGTTTACACAGAGAAGGGAACTAAAAATGGGAGAGTTTTGAGAGTTCCTTGCTGCTGTTTGTGAAGAATTCAGCAGAGCCAAAGCAAGACAAAGGCTGGAGGAGAGAAAGGAGAAAGTTTGCAAGCTCTGTGCCCTTTGGTAGATGTAATCCAAATACATAAATATGATGTAAATGTATTGCAGAGATGTCCAGCTGTTTTTATAAATAGTGCAAAACTTTCCTGCTCATGGTAGCAATTGATTCATAATATTACAAATGAGCCTCAGCTCATTAAAACACGAGGAACTTTTCTGCTGCCACACTGAAAATGCCACCAGCAGCAGACAGGACATGTTTGCCTTGCTTGGTCCCACACAGTGGGACAGACAGATCCTCAAATATGTTTCTATTTCCCCCACAAACAGTTTTCTCTCTCAGTCTGACTAAACTCTGCATATCCACTCTAAACTCTGCCAGCTGCTAGCACAAACTGGCATGAGGTGTCCCAAACATCCCTGTAGGTCCCACCTGGTCACAGGTGTGTCCCCATCCCACTGGATGTCCTCTTTGGATCAGGACTTGAGGTCTGATCAAGAGCAAATTAAAATTTGTGCTGGGAAGAAAGTGGGACAGACATTCCCACGTGAAAAGCGTCGTGCATTACCACTCACCTCTTGTAATTTCACTTTTTATTCTTTTGGTTGTGTTTCCTGTGGTGGAAGATGGTGTTTGGTTCATTCAGGGCATCCATACAGTGAGAATTAACAAAATACAATCCAGTTTAGATGAATTCTGACTGTAGAGTTTCTCTTGCTATGCTAATCATCCTAGAAAAGTCTGCATCTTTGCTTTACCACACAAAGGACTGAGATGATTTTACTCAGATAAAAACCTATTTTCTATATAAATGTATAATTTAAAGAGAGATTATGAAAATTTCTGCTCATCTTAGCTGGGCTTTTCCAAAAAATTTGTATTATTCATGTATAATACCACTGCTACTCCTTGCTTCAGCAAAGCACTTCAGCAAAGCACTTCAGCACATCCTTAATCTAAGTTGTTTCATACAATTACATCTTAAGACTCAGATTCAGCAGAACACTTAAACATCTTTTAAATTTTGCATTCTGATGAATCTGGCTGTTAATATATCAAAACAAAATGTAAAGAGGATGACTCGGTTTTTAACTCTCAAGTATGGAAACATACTTGTGCTACCTAATAAAACAAATCATATTATTTATTACTCTATTTTCCATCCTGTTTCACAGTGAGCTAAATACCTGTGACTCTAGAGCAAAGGCACAATTACAGACTGGCAAAGATGACTTGCTAACAACTTGGAGAGAGTGCCAGGGGGGCTACTGAAGATAAAAAATTTTGCATCTGCAGGTAACTTTAAATCCCCCTTGGAATTACTGCCACACAGTGCCCTCAGGATCATCTGGGCAAGAGAGAGACTGTGGAGTCCTTGTAGATCACTTTGGTTTCCAGCAGGCACAAAAAGCAATGTGACAGTAGGATAATGCTTATAAATATGAATGTGAACACAAAAACCCCCAAACACCACAAATGGTGAAGCCACATAAATAGAATGGAAAATAAATGGAAAAAAATGGAAAATAAAAAATGGGAGGAGCTCAGACATGAATGCCCTGGGGGTGAGAATTTCACCCCTCAAAAAAATTCACATATCTGTTCACAGCATATCCAGGAACTCCTGCAGTACAGAAAGGAAGCTGTAGGGCTGCTGAGAGCAAGTTTGAAGAAGAAAATTTAGGGCCAAAATCTGTGGTGCCCTTTAGTGCGTGTTGTCACCTTCCCCCACAGTGAGGGGATGTGAAACACGAGGCAGGGAAGTGCTGCACTTGCAGGAACCCACTCGTTACTCACAGCCACAATAGAACCAGCAAAAGGCCAACCCAGTGAATGGTAATAATTCAAACAGAATTCCAATGACACATATTTATGGAGGAACCTTGTCTGGATCTGAGTTTTACCTTAATAGCATGCTAACTCCTGGAAACCAATTGCAGTTAAATTCTAATTGATTTCATTATTATGTATACCATAATTATTCCTTACCACACCTTCACTGTGGGTACCATGAGGAGAACAAACACCTTGTGGCAGAGGCAGAGAGAGGAGGGGATCCAGCCCCACACCTGAGCAGGAACACAGGCCAAGGGCAATCCTGGGGTTACAAGGCAGAAATCAGGGTGAAAATGGACTGCAACTACCTAAAGCCTTGCTGGCTGACTTTTCATATGACATTTTACCTCAGCTTCTCCACCTGTGAAAGTGTGGCCAACACTGTGTGCCCTGCAAACTGCTCCAACTTCTGACACTGAAATTCTTTATTTTCTTTTTAAAACTGAAGTATAATGTAAAGCTCTTCTCATTCATACCTTTCATTGTTAGAGAAACCCAGACAGTCCCATTCAGAGAATCAGCCACTGTTTACACACTCCCCAGCAGTGGGATTAGGACCAGAACAGGGTTGATCCAACACCTTTCCCTTCCAGCAGTGGGACTGGGATCAGCACAGGGTCAAACACCTTTCCTTCCAGCAGTGGGATTGGGATCAGCACAGGGTCAAACACCTTTCCCTTCCAGCAGTGGGATGGGGACCACAACAGGGTTGATCAAACACCGTTCCCTTCCAGCAGTGGGATTGGGATCAGCACAGGGTCAAACACCTTTCCCTTCCAGCAGCAGCTTTTCCATAACTGCAGCTTCCCACATGGGAAATAGCAGCCCTCAACTCCAAACCGTGTGGCATTCCACTGATGTACAAACAAATAGTTCATTTCTGTACAATTTCACTCTCACGAACACTACTGAAGTACTGTTATCCTTTTCCACCAGCTAGTATAAATCTTCAGCACCACCTTCCTCCTAGAATTTTCTCTGCCATGATGGCAAATGCAAGTTAATTGCATTAAATGCTCGTTTTAGCAGTGCAAGAACGTCACCCTGCCAAACAAACTCAGCTGGGGCAGCAGGAACCCTTCCTGACCCAAACCCCATCCTACTGGGAATGGCAGGGTTTGCTGGAGGACACAGCCACTTCAGCATCACTTCAAACACTTGTTTGCCTTGGTCACACATAGAAAAGACTCTTCTCTAGTACTCATGATCTTTTTCTTTCAGCAGTAATAGTTTAATTCCATAGGAGTCCTGCTATGCTAGTCTTTCTACCCATGGCAAAGCAAAAAAAAAACCCAAAAAACTCTTAGGATTATTCCTGAAGCAGAGCAGAGCCCCATAGTAGTTAGCAGCAGGAAAGAACTTAAATTGGAAACAACCCACAAAAATGACAAGAGGATGATTTTTCAGAAACCACGTTTCCCTCTAAATTCATCTACTCAAATGCTACTTCCAAAACACGGAGATGTCAACACATTTAGAGGGGGAAAAAAAGGGATAACGTTGCTTAGCTGCCTCCTCCATGCATGTGCTTAGAAGCCACTTTGGTCGAGTCAGTGCACGATTCTTTCCATTCCATACTTAAACTCAGATATCACAGGATATTCTAAGCTTGACCAAGTTGAGCACTAGCGATAAAGGGAGGAAAAAAGACTGTCCAAATGAACAAGTTAACACCATGGGTTTAATTGTAGCTCTATGCTTATTTTAGTGTCTCGCTAAAAAGTATATCCTAATTAGTGATCTGTGGATTACGGCTGCTGTGGTATTTTTATGGCATCAATATCAGGAAAGAGAAAAGTGTGGGGCATTTAAGTTCAATACTATTTTTACTATAGAAATACAAATGTTACAGATTCTTATTTTCTTTAGTTCTGACTGCTGATTTCAGAACACAATATATGTGGAAACACAATATATGTGATAACCTCCCATTTTTCAAGATGAGCAGAAGTAAATTAAATATTTTAGGGCAGTGATCTTGGACAGGCTGTACCTGGCACTCCACAGGAGCACAGACATCTGCCACCTAAAGCTTTCCTCGTTGCCAAGAGCTCAATTTTTCCAATTACAAGGCCCAAGTCTCAGAAACACTAAAGCCCTTCACAACATTTTTGGGAGTCCCAAGGACTTTTAGGGTGGGTGTAAATCTAGGTTACCTTTACCTCGACTGTCAGCTGCTAAGCACTGCATGATGAATTTTGCCATACTGGCAAATTGGGAGTTTGCACCTGTGAACAGCCATGTGCATGAATGAGGCATTACAGGATGTAGATCCACAGTGCTTCAGTCCTCTATTTTCATGACAATAATATCTTGCTGTTTTATCTGCAAGAAATTCCAGTAAAAGACCCTTTGGCAGCTTTTTAACTATCAGTGGTTAAACCAGCAATAAAATACTCTACTACTTTAAATTCAACTGTAAAGAGGTTTGGCTACAAATTCTCCACTCTCTCAAATGCCAGATTATTATCCTTTAAAAAAAATTATTTCCTATTTATTTACCATAAGTGTTTCAATTTATCTACCACACTGCAATTTTTTTTTTGCTGATACTGTCCTCTGTACAGACAGGCACTTCTGTACTACCTGATGGCATTACAATGGAAATGCAGTCCCACTGTACAGTGTTGCCTCTAAAGAAGTCAATTAAAATTTGATCCCTATTTCCTATTCCTTCCAACATGGTGCACAGAGGAGAAAAAAAGACAGGAGCAAAGTAACACTTAGCACAGTATTTCAGTGCTGTCCATAACTAACTGTCATGCAGTTTTGTCTGCTGCTTGAGCTGGTAATGAGATAATGATGGAACAGTTTTATATAGTCCTCTATTAATAGCCCAGATGGGCCAATCATCCACTTCAGGCTTTGCCATGTTAAGTTTAGCCATAAACAATCAGTAACGATGAAAACAGCAACTTCCTCCTCAGCTAAATTACCACCTTTCAACCAAGAAAGAAAGACAGTGATTCTCTGACCAACAGCAACAGAGAAAAAAACAATCTTTCAGTCAAAGCAGGAATTCCTTGCTCATTCATATACAAGGAATATTCACGATGCAAATGGAATCCATTTCAATCCTGGCTATATTTAAACCTAGCTGTTGTAGAATTAAAAACTGAGAACTTTCCAAGAATTGCAAGGGCAAAACTTCTCTGTAACACCAGCTACATCTTAAAGAACACCCTTAAATTGAGAGTGCTTATTTGGGTTGGGTTTTATTGCTGATTTTAATCATTTTGTCTTGGAGGCTTGGTATCTAGCTCAGTTGGATTACAGTGAGACAACACAACCAGGTGGAGAGGTTTGAACACTGGGTATCTGTATCACCGAGATTTGCAAAAGAATAGCAGTAATAACCAGTTTCTTTCCACCAGTTTATTGGATGGAAAATAGCTCAGCATAATATGTGCAAAAACGATTCATAAACGTTCCCTTCTATTACCTTTACACATAAGCTTAAAAAATGTGTGTTGTTTCAGCGCTCTGGCGCCTATCTGGTCACGCTCTGGCTGTAAAACTAACAATAAAAATAAAAAAAATGATGAAAAATACAAGACACACACAAAAAAAAAGGAGTAAAAGCAGACATTTACAAGAGACTACAAGGCTATTTCCATACAATTTTCGAGCAGAAACATCTTCACACCTTTTGAGAAGGTGGAAAAAAAATCTCAGAAGTGAGAAAGCATTCCAGAGCTGAGGAACTGAGAGTCTCTGGATGCAGCCTATGGTCCCTCCATTCCAGGAATGTGAGCAGGAAGACTGAATCCACGTGGATGATTTCAGTAACATCAACAAACTCCATGCAGACAGGAAGGGTTTTCCACAGACATGAAGCTCTGGAGATGGGTTTAAAGCAGGAAAAAATACTGTAATGGGTAAAGTTCTTAGTCAGCAGAAACATGCTGGATGTTACACCTTCCTGCATGCCTAGTGCTCACATTCATATATATATATATATATATAAAAAAATATACATAAATAAATATACGCTATGAATAATTCCTTCCCCTAGAATACTACGTATCTTACTTAAAAGTGACAGAAAAAGCTATTTCTGTGACACTGTTTGAGGATAATTAACACGGTTTCAACATTTTTGTCCTAACATAATGAACCATTCACTGTCCTAATGTTGTACATTAGAGCCTTGATATTCTTCTCTTCTACAAGACTGCTTTAGCTTGAATTATCCCAGATTGTGTGATGCTCTGAGAGGAAGAGTTATCAGACCTCACAGACCATCATTCAGCAGGTAATTCCAGCCCTGGCATAATTTAAAGTTCCTATAGGACAACCCTGTGTTATGCCAGATAATAAGAGCTCAGAGACTGCAGAAGCAGCAGGACAGAAAATGAAGTGCAGATGTGCTCCAAATCCACCTCTGGTCCTCAGTGCCAGGAGATGGCACAGCAGATGCTCAGTACTCAGTGGAATTCCTGGATAGACGAGGGTTTCTTTGCACCATCTCAGTTGCTCATCATCCATCATTTATGGCACTTGTGTGCTGCCAAACAGGCCACAGGAGCTGCATCATAAAAGGGATTTGGCCCCATGTGCCTTGAGGACATGGCAAAGGATGAAAATACTTCCCAAGAACAAGCCAGCTTTCATCCATATTAGTTCCCAGATTAGAAGCCAAACCAGGATGAGGCAGTGTATCAATTCACAGGAAGGCACAAAGATGTTGACCATGCAGGTTTTACAAATCATTTTTGTTGATGGATTAACAGAAAATGTACATGGAAACCTTTTAATCAATACCCACAACAGCTTCATATTCTTATTTAAATCAAGTATCCTGCAAAGGTTTGAAAACAGCCTATCTTTTTTTTTCTTGAAATTGATAGTTAATATCTAAAATCACACCAAAAATTCCTCATGGTTCATTCAAATGATTGTGTGAGCAAAGGTGGCAGCCATTATGGGATCAACAGCATCCTACCTGAGAACACTGATGCTAATTAATCCTTGGTGGTTAATTCCTTACTCAGGAAGGAAATTCTGGACATCACACAACAGCTATTATCCTCTTGGTATACAAACAGCATAATCCCTGTGCCAGGAGTATGGGCATCTCCAAAGGAACAACACCCAGTGAGGAATTATCCCAGCATTCTGTCTACAGGACATCTTCACTTCCCCTGCCCTGTGCTCCTTCTATGCTAAACAGAAAGGACAAAACCTCAACAGTCGTAACAAATCATGACTATTTTTCCTCAGAGACAACAATTCAAAGAAATAAATATGACTTTGTAGGCAAGCAAGGGCTTTCATTTCTTTCTAAAGGACAGAAATGGTTTTCATGGTCCTTCCACCTGTTCTTATTTCTCATTTGCATCTGCACAAGGAAACTAGATTCTCTTTTCCAACAAACAATTCCAAGTAGCAAAAGCCCTAATTGAGTATGCCAAGAAAACAGAAATATTCAGTTCAAAATTTCACAGATAAATTATTTCCCAAACACACTGAAGAGCCAGTAATTAAAACAAACAAAAAAATCAAAAAAATCAATCTTCCAAAACAATCAATCCCTCATACACACAGGTAGCTGACTGATGAAAAAATATTAGGTATAAAACATTTTAAAATATATATATAACCTCTTTTTAATAGATTAAACTATTCTCCATATACTAAGTCTCCAAGCAATTCATGTGAGACACCAAAAGGTCAATTGTATAACTTCACTACTTATTTTAAATAAGAAACACAGCCTAAGTGCTACATTCAGCATAGTTTACACTTAAAAGTTACGTAAATACATAGTAAAAGACATAACATAGTAAAAGACATAACACTGAACCTGTGTTTAGTAAGTTTATTACTAATTATTAAATAACTTAATAGTCTGTTCAACCCAGTGACTGACATCATGCCTTTGAACAGCAGCCCCTAATAGGCCCTAATCCAAATAACCACTGGAATTAGCAGGAGGAAGATCACAGATTTAAGCAGACACTGAATCAAGCGTTTGCTCATGTTCAGGAAAGATCCATGTACCAAAGACCTCCCTTGAGTCTTCACTGCTGAAACAACTTGAATGAATACAACAGAAAAAAAAATACTGCCCCACTCCTTAATTCTGGTAATTTGCAGCACTAGTGCTCAACTAGTGGGTTTTTAAAGTAACATGTTGAATGAATGACCAGTGCTGAAGTGCTAAAAATACATGGTGTCTGCAATCCAGCGCTGAGGCAATCCCTTAACAGGCTTCATTACACCTTCTCTTCCTTGCACTGTTATCCAGACATCCCAGCTAGATAATGTGCTACAAAACCCAGTGTAAAAAGGATGGCAGAGGCGAGATACAGAGCGTTAGTGCCACTCAGATATCTACAGATCTTAATCCTTTTTACTAAGATGACAGATAGTGAGGATTCCTGGGAAAAAAAAAAATCCCCAGGAAGAAGGAAGAAAGAAAACAAGACTGAAGCATGTACACATCCTCTGTGTGGTCAAAATTATTTGAAAGCACTGGTTTAACCATGCAGCAGAAGCATCCCACCATTCACTTACTCATTTTATTCCCCCAAATAAAAGAATAAAAAGAGAGAAAAAGCAAGCAGAGATGGTGTGAGTGTGTACAGTATCAGGTATTAGTGCTAGAGGGAGATGGAGAGCGATGGGAGCCCCTGCAGGACTGATCCCACTGGTTCAGAAGCCGTGTCTGAAGAGCAGCAGAGGAGGGAGGGAGCTCAGGGAGCACTGACAGCTAAATGCATGGCATAAGGAGCTGCACAGAATGGGACAGCTTCTTTCCGTCTCAGGATATTACTGTCACAATGGCCAGGAGAGCGAGGAGCTGCAGTGTGCCATTCTCACCGTGGTACTTTCAGAAGTGCCTCATTTGAGGAGCACTGGACAGGTGGCACATCACGCTGAGCTAAAGAGATAAGTGTGAGATTTCAATGACAAGAGGCAGCAGGTTTCGCTGCTCTAAAAAGCCAGAGAGCCAGTTTTTCCAATGGTCCCCATGGGCACGAGTGGAAGGTCAGCCTGGGGTGCTGGCAGTGCCACCCGGGTGCCTGGTGGCAGATGGTGCCGGTCTGCAGGGATAAGAGGAGGGCTGACGCACACCGTGGGCCGGCAGCGACGCTGTTTGCTCAGGAATAAAGGAGCTTTGGGCAGGTGCAGGCAGGGCACACGAACAGGGATGCTGAGCCCCCAGTGCTCGTGTGTGCCCAGCCCAGGCTGCAGGGTGGGTAAAGGGAGGTGCTGCAGGAAGCGCAGCGGGGCTCACTCTGCCAGGGGAGATGCTGCAGGTGCTGCTGCTGCTGCTGCTGCCGGGGGCTGCGGCTGGGACAGAGCCCAGGCCAACCTCTGCATGGTCCCAGGAGAGCTTTGGAGCTGCCCCTGCCTACCCACATCCAGGCTGGACACTGAGCTGCCCACCAGCAGCCTGGATGTCCCCCTGGCAGTGCCCTGCCTGTGCTGCTCGTGTTCCCATTCCTGGACTTATGCAATGGCTGGAGGGCAGAGCAGCCTGCAGGGAAGTGGAGCAGAGGGAGCTGCGGGCAGCCTGCATCCCCACGGGGCTCCCTGGAGTGTCCCAAAGTGGAAAACTGGCCACCTCCCTGCTCCTGCCTCCTGCAACGTAATTATTCCAGCATGACCAACATGACAAATTAACAAGAGAGCCAGGGCTTCTGCAGTCAAAGGGAGTGTTTTCCCCCAGAATAAATTGTTCCAATCCTTTACGCTAGACACCCGGCCGTGCCTATTCATTAATTGGACAAGCTCTGGTGACAACTGAAATTACCTGACTTCTACATACTGGAGGGGAGAGAGATCTTTGCAAGCTTAAAATAAAGCTGGAAATCCCAGCCACCACAAAGCTCTCCGAATGGGGCTTTTTTTAAAAGGAAAACAGAAATAATTTTCACAGCACAGCCACAGTAAAGCTCATTTTAAAAGCAGAGGCACAGTCTTCACTGTTATTCCTCCCTTTGCAGACCCTGAACTGTGGCACCAGAACATGACAACTCCATCAACGAACCACAAACCCTTCAAGATCTGCACATCAGCCGAGTTTAAGAACTTCAGTAGCAATGAAATTCGGGCATGACGGCAGTGTTGCAAATAATTATCACAATCAGGTACATTCGGAATTGTAAGCATCTCCCTTATCACTACACCGTGGTTGTTTATTGCAACCAATGCATCATAATTAAGACACGTATTGGAATGAAGGGGGAGAGGGAAGTGATGCTGGTCGATTTCTGTCACAACCCACTCACAGTACATCATTCATGGATTTTCCAACTGCAATTTTGATCTGGGTTTAACTGTACCTCTTGTCCCTTAATAAGGGAAAGCCTGGGAATCCTGTACGGTATTTCCCCCCCTCCCTCGCCCTTTCCGTGCTTGCTGCGTACCTGAAATGCAGACGATGAAATTCGCTTGCAGAAGAAAAAGCACCTCCCAAACAATTTCCATCCTCCGATTCTCATGCCAAGTGCATCCCTCGGCGAAAGAAAATAACAAAGATCAATATCGCAGTTTGAACGATCCCAGCAAATTTCCTTTCGGACTTGCAGACTGTATTCCCCAGATGTGCTGACAACACATGTCCGAGCTCTCTCTCCGCACGGCTCAAGCGAGATCCCTTCCCTTCCTTCGCCCTCCAAAAAACACCACGAAGCCAACTGCCGGCACCGGGCTCTTCCTCCACGAGCGAGAAAAAAATCCACCAGATTTCCCAACACGACATAAGACAACAAACCCCAACCGATCCGATACTCCGGAGAGTCTCTATTCCAGGGGCGGCCAGGCGCGAGTTAACCCCAAAACTCTCTGCACGTCTCAGCGGGGCAGTGCCGGCGTGCCGGGCAGGGAGGCGGCGGAGGGAGGGGGATTCCCCTCCTGCTGCTGCTGCTGCTGCTGTTACAGAATGAGCGGAAAGAGATTAATCCCCGCTGCAAGCCCCGCCACCCCCGGCGCGCTCGGAGCGCGCAGCCCCGGCTCCCGGCCCCGCCGCAATCCCGGCGCGCCGCGGCGGCTCCGACGCGCGACTGCAGGGGTCGGGCTTGCCCCGCGCACCGAGCGCGCTGCCCCGGGATGCGCCCGGCAGGGACCCGGCATGCACCCCCGCGGCCCCCCAGGGGAGAACGGGGGTGTCTGGCAGCGGAGGAGGGCTGGGAGGTGTGGGTGATGCCCCCAGTGCGAGCGGCACGAGTGCGGAGTCTGCATCAAGCGCGGCTTGTGCGCATCGCCCGTCGGCTCGGCTGAGGACGCCGGTATTTTAAAACTTATTTAAACAAGGAGGAGAAGAGATTCAGACCCGAACTTCTGTCGGGTTGGTGGCGGAAGGGCAGCGGGAGGCTCCAGCCCAGAGTTAGCAAGTACCTGCGCTGCAGTGCATGTCTGATGGCATCCCCCGGGCACAACAGTTCTGCAGAGCTTCCCCCCTCCCCGCCAAAACAAAAAGCAAAAAAAACAGAAAAAAAGAAAAATAAATGAAAAAATAAATGAAAAAAGCAGTGCCAGTTTTGGGGCAATCCCTTACTTACCCCCAAATCCTCCTGCTTTTATCTCTCCCAGCTCCTCAGCCGTGCCGCCCCAGCCCGCAGTCCCAAAAACAAATCGAGGTCACGCCGCGAGCCGCCGGCTGCCGCCGCCCGCCTGCCCCTCAGCTGCCGGGAGCGACCATCGCCGCCGGGGCTGCCCCGCTGCCCGCACCGCGGCTACTCCGCCATGTCCCCGGGCTGCGGCCGCTGCTGCGGGGCTGGGGCGGCGGGCACGGCGGGGCTGCGCGGCGGCGCGCACGGGCGCGGGCCGGCGGGCGCGCTCCAACGCGGAGGCGGTGCCTGCGCGGGCGGCGGGGCCGCTCTGCGCCGGGACCGGGCCGGCCGGAGCGGGGGCAGCGCGGGCGGAGGGGGCGGCACGCCACACCGACCTCCCTCGGGCTCGCCGGGCTGTCTTCGCGGGTGCATTCCAGAGGATGCTGCTCGCTCGGGTTCAAATGTGCGGCCAGTTTGGTTTTGCTCTCCCCCGCCACTCTAAAAGAAAAAAAAAAAAATTGAAAAAAGAAAGAGGCGCACCTGGCGCGGGGACAGGCTGGCTCCCTGGCTGCTGCGGGGGAGCTGGGCGCAGCGAGCGGCGCTGGCAGAGGCAGGGGCCGTGGGCTGGGATGCTGCGCGGCGCGGGGAGGTGCGCGGGCGCTGCCCCGGGCCGCGGCGCCCGGCGGGGTGATGCTCGGGCTGTCGTGCGAGAAGGGAGGGGACAGGGGCTCGGGGCTGTGAAAATCCCGGCTCAGGGCAGGTGTGAGAAGGTGTGCAACCGCTTGGGCTGCGGATGCCTTCATTGATCACGGCAAGGCACAGGGAAGGGGGAGGGAGGGAGATGCTTTGGGTATCAAACTGATATCCCAGCTCTTGGCAGGTGTGCAGAGGTCATATTACGGACACTCCAGCGGGGGATGCATGCAGAATAGGTTGAAAACAGATTGGTTAATAAACAGTTTTCAAACCGACTTGTAAAATGCACCTTTGTATGGATTCTAGCAGAATGAGGATGCCTGGATCTCTGAATGGGGAAGGAGAGCATCTTGAGGGGAAGAAACTAGAGGGCTACGTTGTTATTTCCATCATCTCTTAGAAATGTGTAGAACTCAGAGGTTTCAGATGTACCTGATGGTATTTAATTGTGGCAGATCAGATTTCCTGAGTGCTTCAAAGCAACCGGATGGGACAAAATCATCACTGTTTTGAAAGGAAGATTTGGACTGCAGGCACTTAATAGTCAGGGTGGTGCTTGTGTTCATTTTGCTGGTTCCCAGGGTAGTGCAAGTGCTCTTTGCACTGCAGCAGTCTCTGCTGATGTTTACTCCATTTCTTCTTCTGGCTTATAAATAGACTCAGGATTTTAATAAATTAATTGCCATCATTTGCCCAGTGAGAACAGTGAGGCTGGACATGAGGCACTGTCACTCAAGGCATAGGGACAAGAATTCCCATAGATATTGATGGATTTCTGTTAAACACTGGGGCTGCGCAGCAAGAGGGAATCCTTTCCCTGGCAGGTTTGCAGAATGCTGAGTATCATTTTGATACTTCAGTTTTATCTACCCTGCAATTCTCTTCTTTATGCCTTATTAAAATCCAGATTAATATCTTGTATTCTGGGATTATAAAAGGTACGAGTGCCATTATCTGTGTCTAGTCTTGATGTACTTAAGCTCATCTTATGAAATGCTCAGTAAAGATTTCCACTGATGTTTGCTAAACCCCTTTACTCAAACAGATTAACGTTTTCCATGGATTTGCCTGTAAATTCTTTTTTTGGCTTTCCCAAATAATTTCTTACCAGAATGTGATAAATCCCTGAAGAAACCTTGTAGTTCATATCTACACAGTCATCCTTGTTCCCAAACTAGTCTCCTTGAAATTATGGCATTACATGTGGAGAAATAAATGTCTCAAGCACGTGAGATAATCTCTTGTAGAAGGGTGTGGTGACCACTAGGTCAACAAATAACTGAGCTGGTGATGAGAGAATGCCAAATCCTGAGGACAAGCTTAATTCCTACTGATGATCAGTGGGACTTTAATATGAGTTTAATGGAAGGAAAAACTTAGATAGCTGATGTTGGCTGCTGGCAGATAGCCAAAACTCCTAAATGTATTGAATTTTGTGCATTTTTTTAGTGTGGTAAGCTTATCATCTTCATGTAAACCTTACAGTTATTTCAGTGGTCTGTGATAAATAGGTAGTTTGTGACTCAGACTGAAAAATCTATGAGGGATCAAGGGCAACTTGAAAGTTTCCTTCACCTGGAAAACACGGCAGTGAGCTTGGAAACTTGAGGTTTTTAAAATCTAGATAAATAATAATGAGTTCATTCTGCTGTCATTTCCTCGCTGTGATGTGATTTGACTGGCAGTGGCCTTCACGCTTGGTTTTGAACTCATTATGACCATATTGGCTCCTGCAGCTCCCCAGGAAAACCTGGGTCAATAAAGTTGAATGGATGTCAATATGGGCCTGTTCCAAAGCCCTGTGAAATCAATTGGAATATTTCTGCAGACTGGGATGACGTTTGGATCAGGCTTTCAGTGCAGAATTTGGCACAGTCTGTTTGATCCCAAGGGAAAAGGTTTAATATAGAAAGGTGTGTTTGAGGCAGGAGCACAACATCACTCTGCTGCGTGCATTGCTGGGACATCCCAAACAGACAAAAATTCTGGCTGCAGCACCCATTTGTTATTGTAGGAGTTTCTAAAATGAAGGGGGTTGATATTTGCTGCAGTTATTTGAATTCCATTCATGTTCATACAGTTGGCTAAACTTCTTAAAATCTTGGCAACCTTTAAGCTGGAGTCATTGGCCTCCTCATGTGTCTAGAGGTTAAAATGACTGAAAAGGGGATTCAGACAGGTCTCCAAAGCATGTTTATGTAGTTCAGTTATGAGGACTTTACTATCTCAAAACTGTGGCTGGGATTTCTGGTAGCTTGGAAGCACCCAATGTATTAATTTCTAGATGAACACCCAAGTTTCTTCAGGCCAGATTTACACAGGAACACCTTTTCAGCTCTGTGAACAGAGTGCAAAAGGTACTTACTAACTCCACATGCCTGAAGGTTTTTCTACCAACATAACACGGGTTTGTACCTGCTCAGAGGAGCCAGCATAAGACTCATTTGGCTCAAAATTAGCTTGGATCAGGAAAGATCAGTCGAAGAAATTGTTCTGAACTGGGCAACTTCTGAGCAAAAGGGGTTGAACTGTGGCTTCCCCTGTGTGGTGGAAGAGGTTGCTGCCATTCCCCATTCCTGCTGAGCTGCCTGTATCTCATTACCTTCCATCTATAAAATGGGCTACAATTCAAATTACAAAGGTGCTTAAGTAACTTCTTGGTTCAGAGGTTAAGAAAGTCACCATTGAAAAGCCACTGGGGAATTGCTGAGGATGGAGCTATAAATACTCAGTGGTAATGTTGCCACATCATTTCCAGTGCTCCTGCTCCACGTTTTGTTACTGCCATGCTTGTGTTTTCTGATGTCTTCAGTGCTTATAAATAATGCTGATCTCACTAGGAAAACTGATAAAAAATTTAACGTATCATTATAAAAATACAGCCCCCTAATAACCCATCTGTGCAATGGGCATTAAGGTAATTCTTTTCTGGAATTGATGGTCCTTATCAAAACGGAGATGGAATTTCCATTTTACTGGTAAGGATAATGATGCAATTTATTTGAAGTTAAAAACACCATCAAGAAAGGAAGGAGGAGGATGACTGACACTTAAGTATGAAGTCAATCAATTTGTTTTTCCGGTGAGTCAGTCTATTCGCTATCATAGAATTATTTTCAGTTCAACCTCCCTTTTTCTTGTCTGCACTCCAGCAAGCAGTGTTAAGACATCAACTATTTGTGAAATACCATTCTTCTAATTCAAAAACACATGTATAAAATGCAGTGTTTTCGTTTTTCTAGAAGTTGAGAAGTCAGTCACAGAAGTGTTCAAAATGTCACGAGATCCTGCAGTTCCTCGACAAACCCCTGTAGGTTCCCTGGGATTCTTATCAGTTTGGCAACCACAGAATTTGGGGTTTCTGATTAGGCACATAGAGTGAAAAAACTGATTTAATTTTATTTATTTTTATTTTGCCATTGTCAAAGCCACCAGATAAAATTGACTTCAGGTGGTGCAGTGATTACAGTCCTTGCAATATTCATATTTCCCACAGCTGGGAAGTCGATCAGGGAACTTGCCTGTTAAAAATAATGAAAAAGATGAAAAAAGAGGATTTGGGGGACCAGGTTGGTTTTGCAACTTGCCCCAGAACCTAAGCATGTGCATGGAGTTCCTGTCCTGACATTGCTGCAGTCCTAGGTGGTGGGAGCTCTACATGTGTTTTTCTAAACCTCTTCTCTCCTTTTGTCTTCCTCTGTGCCTCTCTTTCTTTTTGTACATCTCTTTGCCTGAAACTTTTGGGGAAAATGGCATTTCGTAAGTCTCAAGGTTTTTCCTGGTTGAGCTATGTTTATGCTAGGTAAATGCTAAATTAACACAGAGTACTGCTCTGATAAGTGGTAGAATGTTGAATTCTGTGTTTGATTTCATTCTTTGCCAAAGATGGTTGATTTTTGAGCTTCTGCTTTTGCTATTCTTGCCAGTAAGCATTAGTGTGATTTTCACCTCTTGCCTAGGTCTGATGGGGATTTCTCCTTTGCGCTAAAAGAGAGCAATACAACCTTGAGTTAAACCCCTGATCTGAGTGTCCAGGGCTAAACAAGAGCCTCCATTGTCAACTGCACACATTTTAAGCTGTGTCCCAAAGGTGATGGGGCTCTGTGGCCCAGTGCAAGCTGCCATCAGGGGCCTGGGTCAGGCTGGGAAGATGTAAAGAGCCTGGAGCTGCAGGCACAGTGGGGCTGCAAAGGGCCTGCCAGGGCCATCGCAGCAGGGCCCTAACACTGCTGCTCCTGCATCTTCCTGACGGGGAGAACCCAGGTAGTGTGCTGGGGTAATTAACTAGGGTTAGGGTTAGGGTTACGCCTAGGGTTAGGGTTGAGAGATCTAAAGGGTCTGGAGCTGCAGGGACAGTGGGGCTGCAAAGGCCCTGCCAAGGCAAACGCGGCAAGGTGCCAACCTTGCTGCTCCCACACCTTTCTGATGGGGACCAGCCACAGGGGTGAGCACCTCAGCCCAGGGCCCAGCTGCCCTCAGGGGCCTGGGTCAGGCTGCAAAGATCTAAAGAGCCTGGAGCTCCAGGAACAGTGGGGCTGCAAAGAGCCTGCCAAGGCAAACGCGGCAAGGCCCCGGCCTTGCTGCTGCCACACCTTTCTGCTCTGGAGCCGCTGCAGGGGTGAGCACCTCGGCCCAGCCAGAACCTGACCTGCGGCTGGGCTTGGGCTGCAGACAGGTGTGGATCCTACACTGCTGGGACACTGGCACTGGACAGGGCATTGCAAGGGTATCTATCATGGCACGCTGCTGTCTGTGACTTGACGTTGCCTGTCTCAGAACATCTTGGAACGGCAGTGCCTGGCTCTGCCGGCCGGGCATTGCTGAAGGTGAGGCCTTTAGCACCTGCTGTGCCCCAGAGCCGCCCCAAGGCCTGGCTGAGCTGTCCCTCCTGGACTCTGGGGTGGCCAAGGTGCTCACCTGGGCTCTGGCTGGCCAAGCCACCAGCAGTCCCAGCTGAGGAGCAGCACATCAAGGCCGTGGGGCTCAAAGGGTGGAGCAGGAGGTCAGCACCTGGTCACAGCCTAGGAGTGCATGGAGTTCCTGTCCTGACCCTGCTGCAATCCTAGGCAGTGCGAGCTCTACATGTGGTTTTTTAGCTCTCTTCCTTCTCTCCTTTTGCCTTCTTCTGTGCCTCTCTACTTCTCTTCTCCTGGAACTTTTGGGGAAAACAGCTTTTTGTAAGTGTCAAGTTTTTCCCGCTTGTGCATCTGTCACATTCAGGCAATACTATTGGGGTGAGGGAGGCTCTTTCTACAACCCCTTGCTGTAGGTAGAAAGCAGGAAAGATAACTTCTTGCTTTATTTTTTTCCTGCCTCCATGCTTGTCTCTTGCAAGCTCAAACTAATTAAAAGATCAAAAGCAATATGTATTTTTTGATATTGAGAATTCTTTGTCATCTCACTATAAAAGAAAAGAACAGACATCTTGAAAAATTTTCTGAAATGGGTCTCACTGGTTTATAATTACAGACTTTGACAGCCAGTTGTCGCCTGGTGCTTGTTTGATATAATTTCTTGGAGAAATGATGATTGCAATATCATGATAATATTGTCATGTGCGAGTCAAGGTAGTTATGCTGGAAATTTGAAGTTCATGTTGCTTTTGGGCTTGCTTGAGTTGTATACTCAGTTTCCCACTTGGATGTAAGAGATATCTTACCACTTTTCCCACTGTGCTAAGATTTGTCACCAGGACATTTGGCAGGAAAAAGGTAAACTCTGAGCACACATTGATTCCTGAGTGACTGCCCAGGACAAGGTGCATGAACTCATCAGAAGTTGCTCCCTCCTGAGCTTGTACTAGAATCTAAAGGAGGAATATCTAGGAAAAAAGTCACAATCCTTGGCTTCTCTGTGTGTGGATATTGGTTAGGTTTGTGCACCTGTGGAGTATGAATTACATCTTATTAAAATTGCCTGGTTTATGTCACTATTTTTCTGTATTAATGCATTAACTATTTTGGTTTTTCTGGGAAATACCTTGTCTTTTTCTGAAGTTAGGAATAGCAATTAAGAAGGAAGAGAAGCATGCTTAGGAACTAGTATCCTTCTTGTCTCTCTATATTTTTAACATTTTGTAGTGTTTCTTTAAAAAGATCATTATTTGGTAAGAAAATACCTTATTTACTTCTCCAGTATTTTTAAGGCAAAATCAGTTAATATGAGTATTATGAAACCATAGATTCATGATTATGAAATCATAGATTAATATGCTCAGCTTAACATTAAATGTAGTTCCCTGCAACATCTCACATGTTGCAAATGTCCATAAAGCAGCAATTATGGGCCTGAGCTTCTGCCCATTAAAGTGAATGGGAGTTTCACCCTTTGATTTTTGACACATTTCCTTTGAAATTAAACCTCAATTCAGCCTTTTGCCAGCTGGATAACGTTCATCACCAAAGCAATTGGGCAAATGGAATTATTCATGTGCTTAAAAGAGACCATGCATTCAGGTTTTTGGGGTTTTTTGCTAAGTCTTGCAGAGACTCAGTGTTTCATATAACTGGAATAGCTGCAGCTGGAATGGTGCTTCCTCAGCCTCTGGATGAACTGAACTTTTGTGTTCATTTGCAGAAGAAAACAGCTCTCTGCTAACTCCTTCCTCTAAATCTTCCAAGTTCTTGGATGAATTGCTTGTTCTGCTGCCTGGTTCTAAATTTCATCTCCCTCACTTTCCCTCTGTAAAATGGGGCTACTCCTCACATAGATGTAAAAATACAGCAGTTAATGCTCGCAGTAAGCTCTGGTGATAAATACCATGTGAGTCCAAAGAAAAGCTGTTATTTGAAAGAAGTCCATGATGACTGAGCTGTAGGTGCTGCCAGTGGATTTATGGGACGTGTGAAACTTGTGCTTTGTATTTTTCTAGAAGGAGAGTGGAGGAACTGGCATCTAACACAATTCAAAAGGATGAGAACAAGCCCACAAAAAGAAAAGAAGATTCTTCTGACTTTTAGAAATCTTTACAAACGTCATTTAATGTCATTTTCAAATACCTTGAAGGGATCATAAAACTTTGCTCTTCTCTGATCATTGTACCACTTAGAAGTGGAAAGGTATGAGCAGCCATAACCCTGGCACATTTTTAACAATACTCAGGACCAAAGGGGATTGTAAGATGGAAGCTTTGATAACAAAAACATAAAGATGTCATTGTCAACTATCTCAAAATATACACGCTTGTTGTAAATGTCACATAAGCCCACAGCTAAGTGATGGATCAGAATTTCCTGGGTTTTCAAAGTGCTTCTTTTGATGAACACTTTTAACTCCTTCCTGAGCAAGTTATTTTGTGCCTCACAATTTGCTTTTTTCCCTTGTGCCTTGAATCACTGGAACAAAAAAACTTATTCAATGTGAGTAAGCTACACATATGGGCTAGAATTTCAGTTGTACTCCACATCAAGGAAAAAAGCTTGGAAAGTGTTTGGAACTAACCTGCATAATATTGTAACTCACTGTATTAGCAATAGTATGAATTTTTTCCTCTTCATTAAAATAACAGAAGTGGTAAACTGAACTAACTGTTGGAGATGTAAGGACTGACTTAGAAGTCTTAATTCAATGAAGTACTTAAGCATGTGATTAAGGTGAAGCATTTGATTGTGTCTTGGATCAGCTCAGAGCACTTTGGTGAGAGGAGAAGAGGCAAATGACACTATTGAGAACATCAGGTATGTCAGGACAGATATTGGCCCCTTAGGCTCTGCCCCTGTGGTCACTCATGAGGACAGGACAGTCATGGTTGCAGTCAGGCCATTTTTGGGGAGCTGGAGGCCCCAGAGGTTGGGATGCCTGGTGGTTTCCATCTTCTGGCACTGCCAATCCTTGCCCTACCCAGCCCCTCACCAGGAGAACATGCTGCCTGCTTTTCTGTACATGAGGTTAATCCCATGGGCTACAGAGGGGAGTGGCAGTATTTTGGGGTTTTTTATAAGTTATCTCTCCACACTATCTATGAACTTTGGTGTTCTTCATCTCAGTCATCTCTTCTACACTCACCTTTACCATAACCAAGAGCCACCAATCTGTTCTTGTATGGTTTGCTCACATAAATTTGCATGGGTTTTCCTGCAGGGCCATTGGACTTCTAATTCGGGGTTAGAGATGTTTATACTATTTAAGTGCCCTGCTGTTGAACAGAATTATAATGATAATTTCTCACTTGAGCTGCAGGTGCAGAATACAGGAACCTTGTTTTGCTAAATTTTATTAAGTGCATTAGGTGGTTGGAAAGAAACTTCATCCCATATTTAAAGCTGTAATCCCAGTAAATCAAAGGTAATTTTAAAATGACAGGCTGGTGGGTATCCTAACTCAACTCAACTCAACTATTAAAAATCTGTTCTAGAAGTTGCAAGCCATTAATAATTAGGATTAGAAACCCTATTACATCTTTGACTGGGGAGAAATGGACTGAGGCTAGTATTACAATATTCAATTAGGTTTAATTCCATTTGGTGTGTGTTTTACCTTATTTGAAGTTCAGCCTGTAAAAGGATCATGGCAGCAACCACCCAAAATGTTAATTTGTGGATAGAGCAAATAGCACACATAATAATTCCATCATGTAGTGCAGCTCTGTTGACTGACAGTGGAAGTGCTGTTAGACTCACTATGGTTAATGAGGTTTCTTTATGCACTGTACAGTGGCATTATAGACAATAATTTATAAATGAGTTTATTAAAATTTCTATATTCCTACAGTGAAAGCACGTTAAACTCTTTCTCTTTTGCCTCTTCTGTACAAAAATGTAAAATGTCTCTGGGAGAAATTAAAATGAAGTAAAATCCTAAGTCACAGCAGTCTACGAGTTAGCAGATGAAGTCAAAAGACCTCAGGGATCAGTGGCCTGCTAACTGGTGAAAAGGTTACTAAAAGCCTTGTCTTTTCCAGGATTTTATCTTCTGCCGGCTGGCCGGAATTACATACATTCCCAATTTATAAATATTATAAATATTATGTGCTCATATCTATCTGAGCAGCTGAGAACTTCAATATTTATTTCCCAATTTGTTGTATTTTCCACCACATTTCATTCAATCTGTTAGCACTGCAACAAATCTATCTTTACATTTATTTCCCTGTTTCTCTCATTTGTTTCTGCCTTGCTCCTCATTAGGATTTCCTTGGTATAATGGTCTTGCCATTGTGTGGATTTCTTCCTTTCCTCCTAAAACACCACTTGCCACCATGAAGAAAACAGCTTCATAATGTGAATTTCTGAGGCACTACTGCTCTCTGAAACACCGTAGAGAATATATTCTGTATTTCTGGCATGTTACACAGAAATCATCCATTTTAGAACCTCCACCACCGGACAAGTCACTTCATCAATATCAATGTCAATGCAAAAGTAAATGTCGAGGTTAGCAGGGATATCTTTAAGATGTCAAGCAGAGAGTTCTCCTTGAAAATTCTGCCTGCACCTGCTGTCCTGTCTGAGCTGAGCAGTTCAGACACATAAAACAAACAGGAATTGACCAACAAGTTTAAGTTACATCCATTTGTTTCAGTTGTTTTCCCCTGTGCAAGGCGTTCTTACATTAACTCGCTGGTTACTTTCCCCCAGAGATCCAGGAGCACGTGGAGGGGTTGGTAATTTATGGATGTAGTCAGGAATTACTTTGAAATCACAGTATTGTGGGCAAGGCTCTGTAACAATTTAACTCAGCTGCAGTGACAGGAATTGGTAAAGAAGAGGACAAGTGGAAGACCAGGGCGAGGAGGCAGCTCCTTGTTATTCCAGCCATGTGTATTAATAGTGCTCCAGTGAGTGAAACATTTCTACATTTAGTCTGTTTAGGAAAAAAAAAAAAAAAGGTGGTAGAGGATTTAGTAACCATAATAGCAGCTGTTTTCAGTGTGATTCATGCATCCAATCCTTTGGTTCCTGTTCAGCACTCCTGTCTTTCTTTTGTCGCACCTATTAAATGTGTCATGCACGGTGCAGCAAATGGTGAAGTCATCCTTGTAGACAGCCATCTGCAAGGGAATTGGTAACTTATTTTTATTCCTAAATTAGTTATAAGGAGTTGAAGTGTGTCAGGAATCTTTTGGGCTAAGTCCTGTCTTCTGCTGGCTGATCACATCCACAATAGTGCAGCACTGGGAGAGCACCAGAGCCTGGACTAGGAAGTTGTTCAGGATGAACTGCTTTTTATCCTGCAGTCATTTCTAAACAGTGGCCTTTCAACAATACCTTTCCATTCAAGTTTTAGTTTTAAGCTGAAATCCTCATTTGTATTTGTGAGGCTGCTCTCAAAAAATCAAATACTGCACAGGGACAACTGGAACAACTTTTGTAGAATTGCCTGCATAGAGAAGCTGCAGAAGAGCAGCCCCACTACAGTATTTCCTGGCATGATAATTAATTACCTTGTTCTTCAGCAGAATTGTCAGATACGAGCCCTCAGATGCTGCAGGAAGCAACACTTTCACATGCATTCTATTTGCATCACAGAAATAGATTTCAATGAATATGCCTTGTAGAATTCATGTCCTTCATTCTTGAATCTGTTTCCTGCAGACATTTAAATCACAGTTGCTACTAATGGGCTTCTAGCACAGGACTTAGTTTTCTATAGGAAAATTAAACTGAAAAGAGGTCTGATTTTTTTTTTCCAGCAAATAACCCAGCTTTGCAGAACCAGACTGGCTCTTGGTGCCAGGGCATTTTTGCTCTGCTTGACTGAGGCAGTTCTTTCACCTCTGCTTTATTTCTTCTGCCTGCATCCGAGTCTCTTGGGATAATGGGCTCTGATGTAAAAACCCCAGCACAGCTGAACCCCAAATCATTTGACACTGTAAGATATACAGCTTCCACTGCTGAAATTGGAAATCCTGTAGCTTTGACCTGACAAACACTTGGTGAATGTTGTGTCTTCTGGCTGTGCCGGGTCTTACACCTGATGTTTTCCTGTGGAAATAGAGATAAACTGTGTTTGTGTGAGCTGCCTCACCTCCGGGGGGAGGAGAATGATGTTGGCTGGTGTTCACTGATAATTAGGGTTTGGTAATTAGGGTGCACTCCAATTTGTGAATCCGCTGTTCACCATCTGGGTGGGTCATGCTGGCCTCCAGCTGGGGGAAGTTTATTCCCTCCTGGAGGTGCTCACCCTCAAGTCAACCTCAGTTTCAGGTCAGGAGTTCTGCCCCATGCCATCTCTTCAGTCTTTAGGTCGTGTCTTGCAGAGGAGCTCACTCAGGAGCAGTTCAGCCTCCTGAAACCTCACTGTGTGCACACATCCATGGGCTGCCATGACCCAAGGCTAAGGCACAACACCTGCTCCTCTTGCCTCCCTCTTGAGCCTTTCTCCAAGATGCATTGCCCTCACATGTTATTTTTGAAACAGTTTATGCTGCCAGCTCAGATTTGTCAAGTAGGGCCCTTCCTCACCTTGGAGTTCACCACAGTTAGGTTTCTTTCCTCAACAGAGTTGTTGATAAAAAGGTCCCTTTCTGGCCACAGCATCACCAAGACCATTATAATATTTTATTAACCGTGAAGTACAGTAATTACACAGCACTTACACTCATCTTCATCAAGAACTGAGATGGTGCAAATGAAAACCTCGATGGTCAGAGCACTTTCAAGCCCCTCTACCCTTCTGTCAGATTTAGGGACACTTCACTGGGTTTATGGGCTTCCCCCAAAGAGACTGGAGAGCAGGATTAGACAGAGCAACACAGAAAGTGGGATTCTGTGGTGAGAGGAGATAATGGTCCTGCAAAGTCACTGTGGAGATGATTGCAGCTAATGGTTTCTCTTACAACAATGAGGAATGCTTTAATAAGCATTATGAACTAACTGTTCTCAATTCTTCATTTACCCTTCTGTCCCCTTTTACTCTTTGTGTCTCATTGCTGCATAAGTTTTCCCTTTTCCTTAAAGATGCCTAAACCCCAGATGTATGGCACTCCAGACAATTAAAAAGATATTAATTCCCTGCTGCTTTCTTCGAATTTCTCCATGTTTTTTTGTGGGTTTATTTTTCTTTGTTAATTCCTTAGAGTAGAACTTTCTGTGGAAATCCCTCATGTTTTCTAGGATCTTCCCTGCTGAAAATTTTTCTAGAATTTCTTCACAGCTTTTATATTATTCCTAGCTGTCAGTTTTTTCAAGGATTTCATTAATATGGAATCTTTCTAGGAATTTTTTAAAGCTTGTCAGCCTTTTTCTCAAAGGCTTTCCAAGAGCTGATGGATGTCGTGTCCCTGTCATGCTTACCTAGAAACCCTATGTTTACTAAAACCCCAAGGACACACAGAGCCTGACTGAGATGGTTCCCTAGAACCTGTCCCTTGATATCTCAATCCCTTGGTGTGATTAGCTATAGCCTGTCCCAGCACACCTCTATTTCATCTTACAGTTTTAGGGAACTTTCCAAAATGCAGTTTGGTGGAATGAGTGGTAAAAGGAATCAAAAAAATTGCCAATTAACTACAAGGATGATGCCTGTAATTGGTTTATGGCAGAAAGATGATTAAAAGGGAGAAAATAACTTTTTTTTTCCTTTAGTTTACTAGCTGCTAAAGCTGGGGAGAGCAAGAACAAGGAATATTGCCAGAAAGGAGAATTGAATCACTCCAAAACTTTGAGATGTCACAGGAGCTGAGTTAAGAAATCTCCACCATGCAGCGAGTGTGGAGCTGCTGTTGATGAATAAAGTACTGAGAGCAGACCTGAAGCCAGAGCAGAACCACGAGTACATCTGAAAGAATGAAAATGGCCCAAGTTCAAAACACAGAGGCTTTCATTCCCTTGTCACTCAGGATGTGACTTGAATGAAGAGCTTACTCTTCACCCCTAACGCTCTCATATTTTATTAAGCAGGCAATACTCCAAGAAGACTGACTATAGTATCAAGCAGCACCACGCAAAAGCACAGGAGAGGACTGAGATATATAGACAGAATTGGAGATAAAACACAACCATATTAAAGCCACGGTATTAAAAAATAAGTAGGCCTGATTTCCTTCTGCATCAGAGGTTCCTTACGCCACTTTGTTGGGATAATGGGGCCATGAAGTGTGCACAGCTGTAATTACTCCTGCTGCTCAGGCCCTCTGAGCTGCCAGCCTGGTGTAAATGGAGCCGTGGAGAAATGAGAATTGAGTTCACTGTGCTGTGCATTGCATGTTCCTCTACATTTCCAATGCATTCTAAAGTTGTAAGTAGAGTAAGGGGAAATAGACTTATTTCAGAGCCAACGTTTGGGGTGTAGGGGAATTTCACAGCACTTCACTGTACACCTTTCCCCTTCACCCAGGCGTGGTCATGCTGGTGGTCAGTGTGAGGGTGTTGGAAATGCTGCCAAATTGTTCTGTTAAAATTTTGCAGCACTTATGTTCAGATGTGACTGCAAGAGAGACTCAGAATGTCCTGTCTTACATGGTACAGATCAGTTCAGGGGAAATGTCCCAAAATGCTGCAGGGAACTGAGCAAAGAAAGGACAAACACAGTCCCAAAAAAATGTTAACCCTTCTTGTCTTGCAAGTTTTCCCTTTGCCATTCCAAGTGACTCATCCAAGAGTTGTACTGAGACCAAAGGAGGCTTTAATGAGAGATTCTCTCTGCCATTCCTTTCTAGACTGCAAGGCTGACGTTCTGTGGCAATTCTTAGGTATCAGAAGCATCAAATACTGTGAGGAGTATGTTCTCTACTTACAGAATAAATAGCTGGCCAGCCTGGAAACATCCTTTGAAAATCGTGAGATTTCTCTGGGGGAAGGATGAGGTCAGATGAGCTGGGGCTGTAATGTAAGTTTCTAACAAGAAAATTGAAAAGCAGGTGAGAGAAACTGCCTTTCAAGATTCTCCTTTATTATTTCCCTTTCTTCCCTGAATTTCATATCCGGACAAGACCCACACAACACTTTGACAGTCTTGTAAGTCTACTACAGTGTAAAATGTACTGCTCTGCTCAGGTGAATTGTACCCAGTGTATCTGAATAGGGTAATGAAATCTAATCCTCCACTCTTGATAAAATCCATTTAGCAGTGACCAGCTGCTTCTTTTGGAATCCCAGCTCTGCTGCATCTCCCCTTCACTCCCATCTGTCAGTCAGGAAGGTTTCTCAGGGAAGGTTTCCTGTTTATCCTGTTGACTTCTGCAGCCCTGCTGCTTTTGGATCACTTTGAAAAAGGAATTGCTGCAAAATGCAATAATAGGGATTATCTCTGGAACCTGATTGTCTATTTGTTTTGGATTGCTTTATTCTGGGAGCAGGCTCCCTAGAGTGCATTTGATAATTTTAAACAGGATTATACCAATTATATACGATGTTGTTGGGAAATATTTCTTGGCTAGCTGGAGCTCTTATAGCTGTACTGGCTTTTCAGTCTAAATATGGGAATGGCTGCCCTGGAGTTTTTAACTGCAAATTTTACTGGGTAAATTATCATGATAAAAACATGTTGGGGTATTTGGGGTATCCCCAGACTTCTGGCCAAATGCAAACTTATATGGGAAGCATTAACTAGCTGTGATTAGTGATTATGGAATTTTAGGTTGTGAAGTGGCTGTGGAGCTGAGGTGCACCCACCAAAATGCTGCTGCTGCAAAGCTCTCCATCATGATCTGAAGTTCTTTGCTGAATTACAGCCTGAGGCTAAACAAGTTTTAAATGGAAACATAACCTTGGCTGCCACACATAAATTGGTTAAGTTATACAGTGAAACCTTCATTATTATGTTTTCATTCAGAAAATGTAGTGGAATTAGTCAAGAGTAATAAAAGTGCCATAACTGACAGGCCTAGAGGATAATCCTTGATTAGAAATGTCCTCCAAGGCACATCTTTTGGTATTAGCCTGATTTTAAAAATGGAGGCTTTGCACTAGTGAGGAATGTATATTCTTAACAACAAAAGTGGAGCTGAGTCCCATCCTGCAAAGCAGCCTGAGATGTGTACAGTGCAGTTCTGTAGCAGCCCTGGCTGGTTAGAAATGCATCTCACAATTGTGCTGTCTCCAAAGGCAGCGCTCATCTGCAAACCAGAGACAGCAGGAACACGAAGGGATACTCGAGAGCACTTCAGTGAGGAGGAGAGGGGAAAAAACCAGAGTGATAAAGAAAATCCAGTCCCTCTTTCTGCTGGAGAAATAGTGATGCTGTGATCTCTGACCTTTTATTAACAAGGCAGTGCCTTGCAGAGGACAGTGATTCATGGCAGGGCACCTTATCTGCATTTGAGCAGCCTCACCCCCAAGGCATTCCTTTGTCATCTGCTGGAGCTACCGATGGCAATAGATTCCCTGCACCAGCAGAAATAGATTTATAAAGTTTAAAGTGCTACTTTATCCTATCTGCAATATGAAAGAACCTTTAATGAGATTTAGAAAATTATGGATAAAGCCGAGTTTGACTTTTGTAATAAAGCACACATTGACATCTCTAACTAATGTGCATTGTTGCAGTGTGAGCCTATAGAGAAGAAAGGGGGCCTTATTTGAATTATGAATTGAAAAAAGGAATATGATCCTGTATTTGAAGGTACTACAAAGGCGGAAATTTTCCATAGGAGTAAGGAAGAATAAAAAAGTCTTTCTTGATCTTGCCAATTGCAAATCAAATTGAGGAAAAAATCCTGCTTTAAGTCAAACTTTGGACAGTCAATGAGAGGTAAGAAATATTCTTTATCCAGAGTGGGTAAATGGTTCCACTCTGATTACTCTTTCAGACAAAGTTTGTTGTGCCTTTACTAACTCTGATTCTTAGAATTGTCCCAATGGGAAGTAATCAAGCAGCTGAGAGACCATTCTTTTGAAAACCTTCTCAGGAAATGCTCAGTATCAATATACAGTCCTTTCAGATATAACCAAAACAAATTATGTACTGTGTCTGAGTGGTTACAGTCTGAAGGGGAACTTTTAATCTTGTAAATATAAAGCTGCTTCCTTTTATTTTCATGACATCTCACGTTCCTGGAGTTCTGGATGACTTTCATTCCTACCCACACCTGTGTATGTTGCTTCAGAATCGAGTGTTGGATATAAACACAAATGCTTGGTGACCCCGTGTGGGGCTAATAGCTTTGGTATTTCCCACTCCTGATTTACAAATGATCAGGATGTATGTAAATTATGTAAATGCCTTTGCTGTTTGCTCCTTAGTCCAGGCTATTTTCCCTTTGTTCCCATCACAGCTGGTTAATTGTCACTATCCAATCTGGACGGCTCTCTTTAAACTCTGCACACGTAATTAGGGTTTCTGGTACAGTCATATTAAGTGTTTTAGCAGACATAAGTGATACGTGCATTTTTTTTAATGCTGGTGACCCGTGATGTATCATCAAAAGCTGCATCTGAACTGAAGGATCTGGGAATATCTCATAACATGAAGGTCCAGTCATGCTTCCACACACTGCCTTCTGCCCCATCAACCTGTTTTCATCAGGGGGAAACCACGAGAAACAAATAGAGCAAGCCTGGGACTTTGTCCAGTTTTCCAGCTGGGCTGTGGGAAGGCTGTTCTCCCTGTGAAATGTGTCTCTTTTGTCATTAGGATGTGACACAGCATCAGCCAGGATGATGATCCAGCAGCATCCCACTTTCTCCACCTAGTCCTCTCCCACACTTCAGTTTCCTGGAGTTTCTTAACATGGATGCTCAGATTCCAGGGGTCTTGGTAATGAGTAAAAATCAGTAAAAACCATTTTGTGATCGTTGTACCTCAGATCCAGTACCTGTCCCAGTAATCCAGCCACAAGGTCAGCTTGTAGATTTTTCCTTTCAACAAAACCATGAAGGATTGAAATACATCTACCCTAACCTCATTTTTCTTATTCTAATCCCCTTACTGCTTGTCAAAGAATATCCTCTTAGAGATCCCATTTTCAACATCTGCAATTTATTTTCTGTGAATTTTGCCATGTGACATAAACTAATGCAGCATTTGTGGACCTGCTGGATTTGACAAGGTGAATTTTTATTGTCTTCTGTACCTGTAAGGCTTTTCAGCATTTCATTTGGATGATTCACATCTTTTCATAATGCAGCACCAAATTCCTAAATTTACTAGGCAAATTTATGTGATGCAAGTGGAATCACACAGTGCAAAGTCTGTTTAAAGTAATCGGAGAAGTGTTCTGGGGAATTCTCCTGATTAAGAGAAAATCTCTGCCAGCAGAAAGCTGCTGGAAGTAGCAGTTTGCAGCCACCCTTTCCCCTGCTTCTAAAAAGGTGAGGAGAGGGGTTATGGCTGGAGGAATTCTGCAGGGGACAAAGCATGAGGCCATGGGATAGTGTTAACAGAGAAATAATCTGACTTTCCTGCCAGCAACAGGCAAAATTGATTCTTTCTACACCACTGAGGATGTGGGAGGTGCACTTTACTCTCTGTTACCACTCTCCTCCAGCTCCAAATGTCTGCCCTGTTTGCTTTTCTGCTGTTCTCCTCATTATAATATATTCCTTTTTGGGGTTGAGTCTGTTTTGATTTAGTGATCTCCTTGGGCACCTTCTGCTCTTGCGAGTAATCCTTATTCATAAAGAGCTCAGCTACAGGCAAAAGGGCCTTAAATCTGATTTTTTGGCATCTCTGCTTGTATTTATGAAGAACTATTCTTGTGAATAAAGTTTTAGCTTGTGGTAAACAATGGTAAATAACGCCAACAGCTACAGTCTGGTTCCAGCTATAGCAGTCAAAAGAGCTGAAAACTCATCTCTCTGTCAGACACTGTCACTTTTCTAATATGGAAAACTGAATAATTCCATGATATTTGGAAACATTTCTCCCCCAAGGAGATGATGGAATTTCAAAGTGATGCTTAATTAGTCTTGTTACTTTGTAATGAACTATGGAAAGATATTATGGAACTGCTAAAGGAGGATAAATCTGTGAATCAGAAACTATTAGTTAGATCAAAAAGGATCCCACTGCTTTAACTTTGTGAAACAAAATGCTTTCATCCCATTTGAACTCTACAGCCAATATTGATAGAATAACGGGACAGTGCAGCTAACAAAGAATGTGATGGAAGATCATAAGGAATACACACATTCCTTGTTCTTACTTGAAAAAAAATGATTAAAACTGATGGTTTTGGTAACTTTTGATATGACATAATAACAGAAGCGTATTGTCATTAAACTGTAGCCACTTTCTTTCAATAGATAGATAGATATCCAATAATTTGTGTTTTCTGCCTCTTCTGCTGGTGAGACTGGGGGTTTGCCCTGGGTAATTCCTGGCTGCCTTCTCTCCATTTTTGGCCTTCTGCAATCTGCCAAGTTCAGGTGACAAGCAGTTGAAGAATGGAACAAGCTATGTCATTATATTAACAATACAGATCATGAAGCTGTCTAGGAGAGAAAAAGATATAACAGACAGGTGGCTTTGGTTTGTTTGGGTTTTTTTTTCCTTTTGCTGAAGATTTTTTTTCCCCATTTCCAAGAAATAGACTGGAGACCAAAGCCCCCAGATCTGCCATGTCCTCAGAACATCCAGTGACCCTTCCCTGCTCTGTGGCCATTGATACCACACTGAAGAAAGGAGCCTAACCAGCAAGATGGGTTGATGGAAAAGTAATACAGTTCAGGATTCGTCATTTTTGAAGAATTACTGGGTGGTGTGATATCTTGGCTCTCAGCATATTCTGTTTCCCCTGGCCTGCTCTTCTTCCCATGCACAGCTCAGGGCCAGGCCAGGTGCTCACTCAGGTGCAAGAAAGGCAAGGTCCAGCACTGCTGGACACTTGTTGAGCCTTTCCCTTCTCCTCAGCTCTGCTCCCCACTTCAGGGCGGCACAGCAGAGAAATGGAGACTTCATCCAGAATGATTTTAAAAATGTTCCTAGGCTGCACTTACATGGCTCTGTAATTGAAGAGGAGCAGCATCCCTTCAGCAGCAGCTTGAAAAGTGGTGGATGGTGTCTGACTCTGGTACAGCCTCGCTGTGTGACCTTGGGCAAGGCACTTAACACCTGTGTTCCCCTCTTCCCTGCTGGGTAAAATATTGCTGATGCTTATCTAGATTAAGGAAGAGCAGTGAGGCGATGTTCATTAATTATTGTTGGAGAGTGTTCTGAGATCCAATCCAATAAAAGCGCAGGATACAATGCTTTGCCCTTCTAGAATGCACTCGTTCGAGGAAGGTAAAACATTACGTCTTCTACTTTTGTGTGGAAAGGAAAGAAAAGGACAACACCACTTGGAAACCTCATTTTAATTGGCTTTGCTGTTGTTTTTTCGGTGTTTGGGTGTTTGGTTGCTTTTTGGTTTTGTTTGGTTGGTTTGGAGTTTTTGTTTGTTTGTTTGTTTTTAGTTTTGGTTTTTGGTTTTGTGTTTTTCTGTACTGTACCCAAGGCTAAATTCACAGAGGTGTTTATAAAACACGAGAAAATGCAGACAGGCACCTTATGCAATTTGCATAAATCCTCTGGGAATCTGCTCCCAGTGCAGTCAGGCACCTCATGTGCTTGGGTGGCTTCACCAGTCCCTAGGGAATGCCCACCTACATCCTTAGGAGTTCAAAATTTTCCCATCCTGAGCTCTAAATCACTATTTCCAATGCTTAAAGACACAGAGGAACTTCTCCAAAACCATTGTGAAGCCATTTTACAGCAAGCCCCTCACTGTTATGTAAGATTTTTGAAGTATTTCAAATTCAATGGCTGTAAACCCAGAGTTGTTTTTCTGGGTACTTTTTGGATCTATTATAAGCTCTATAATTCTCTACACTATGTGCCCCTCAACTGATGTTTTCTCCTGGTAAATGGAATTTTTGGCTATCTCATGAGGCACAAGGACAGAGACATGGCCTTTCAGTTCATCATTGTCTCATTACTTGTGTAAAAGCCACTTCAAGAATGAGTCAGAACGGCCCAATCTTTATATTCCAGAAGAAATAAAACTATTTGGCTTCCTGAAATTGGTAGGTGCTTCTTTTGGTTGTGCTGGAAGGAAATTTAGATTCTTTGGCTATTTTAAACTCTAAAGCAATAGTTTGACAATTACTTTTGTATTTGGAAAAGAGAGAAAATTGCTCTGTGTTCTATTTTTTTTTTCTGCTCAGCAATATCTAGGGGAAAAAATACAGGCTCATGTCATAGCTTGTGAAATGGAAAACTCTCCTTCCAAAACAGGCCGAGGTGAGTAAAACCATCAACCCTGCGTGACCTTTTGCCCTGGGGGAAACAGGACACTGTTTAATAGAATGGGAGGTTTTGACAAAAGTTGGTGCCCCAGATATTTCTAAGTAGCTTGGCAGCTGCAGAGTTAATTTTCTCAGCAGGTGTTTCCCATCAGGGAAAGGCACTGGAGACCTTCTGGAGGCTTTGGTTGGGTTCAGGTGGGTGCTGAATGCCCCAGGACATCGTGGGGAAAGCTGAAGCTGCAGCTCAGGGGACATTTGGGTGAGTGCTTATCTTTTTAAACTTTTTGAAAACTTCCTTTGGTGAGTGTATGACATTTTCCATTTCCATTTCTGGCTCTTGGTGTCCTGGCATGGGTTCCTACTGCTTTGCTTTTGAATTGCTTAAGGGGTAACCAGAAAGAATAAATGAATTAATGGCTGAAGAATGCAAGCTCTTAAGCAAGAGGTTTTCACAGGGGAGAGGAGAGGTCCTCTGAGCACTTTATTATTGCAATTTTTATATTATTTTAAAATCTTCCATTCAGAAGATTATGTTATTACCTCTCTTAGTGGCTACAATGGCCTCTAAAATGTGACTTGCTTTGTAAATATGTATTTTTTTTACACTTTATTATTGGTGAGCTACCCTGAGACTGTGTGGTTCAAATGGAGGAGCTGAGAATGTTCTTTGCTGCACGTTGTGATGTGGTCACTTCGGGGGAAGTGGTCACTTCTGTGGGAAAGCCCTTGTGGAGGCTCTGCTGAATGTGGAACTCACCTTGATGCTCCCTGCTTGTTCTCCACAGCTTCTGTAAAAACTGAAAGTAAAATAATCTCCAGGAGGATACAGGCAGAGAGAGGTTCCACTTTGGCAGTCACTGAGTATGTGCATTTTCCCCCACAACGTTCACACTTGATTTTTTTCCCTTTGTGAGCTGTCTGGGTGATTGTTATCATCCTGAATACTTACTACCAAATTAGATGCTTTTTTCCAGTTGCTGCTCTGAGCAGCAGCTGTCTCGCTTGGATAATAGCTTATTTTTTTTATAAAGTTGGAAGAAAATGAAACAAACCAGGGAAAAAAATCAATAATTCTGCCTGTAATGGAAGAGATGTGCACCTAGCATAGTTTTTGTCAATATGCATAGTGAATCGTCTCATATACAGCCAAAATTAGGTGAATTTTCTTCCATTCTTACTCAGAGGTGTAGTTTCAGGTAGCCATGATGTGTATCTAGAAAACAGAGTTTGATTTTTCTTAGAAGTATAAAATTTAAGCTCTCTGTTACAGAGCTCCCCAAAACAGGTCCTGCTGAATTTGTTTAACTGGCTGCAGATGATTGGATGCTTGGTCTAAAAGAGGTTATTTTGTTGGTTTTGTTGTTTTTTTGTTTTTTCCAAATTAGTACTACTCCAAATGGTATTAAAAGATGAGGGTCATGTCTTCCACTGATTCCAAAAGAAACTGTTGAGCCTTTTTTTTTTCATTATTATTTTTTATTTTCCCTTCTTTTCTTTCTTAAATGCATGGTTTTCTCTTTGCAGTTCTTTCCTTGCCTGGGATATAGTCAAGGTTCTTTGGGAAAGAGTGGGAGAGGATCTTTCAGAAGGAAAACAAACTACTAGAAAATGTTAACCTTCACTGTTGTTCCCTTCCTTTCTCAGCCAAGGGAACTGAGTCTCCTCAGTATTTTTAATTTGCTCCTCCTGGGGCTGACTCAGGAAGATAAACAGAGAGGTCAGCCGGGTTTTCTGCTGAACTGATGCTGTGGTTCCTGCAGGAGATGTTTGATGTGTGAACCCAGTGGGTCAACACCGGTGAACTTAGAGATTCCAAAACCTTTCAAGGAGACAGGAAAGATAACAAAAATGCCTTGGCAAACACCAGTGAGGAAAAGGAGTGTTTGAAAATAGACAGCAATCCAAGAGGGGCTTAATAATAGCATGGTGTATTAAGTTGTGGTGTTGTTTTTCCTTTCTAAAAGAGATGTCCTGACTTGTAGGATTAGCCTGGAAAAGATGCCCTGCATGGAGCCACTTGCACTGACAAGCAGATGGGCTGCTATAAAGAGTCTGACAAAGTTTTTCCTTTGAGCAGTGAATTTCTCTTACTGTAAAAAAAAAAAAAAAAAAAGTAGGATCTTTAGCTTGAGTGAAACTTGGTTTTTCTGGAACCTTCAGTGCTGCTCTCTCATTCATCTATCTGAGGAGCATTCCCTGCAATCTCTTTTTTTCCTTTTTCCAGCTTACTTTATTTAAAATTTATTTTAAAACCTGTTAAAGTGTCAACTTCTGTAACAAATCCTAGAGGCACATCACTCTGACAGAATCTGGTGCCTACACAAGGATGTGGAGTAAGGACATTTTCTTTGTTCCTAGTTTCTTTACAGCTGAGGCAAGAAATAAAACAACCCCAAACACCCAAACCAAAACCCTGAGATTAATAAGAGATCTTGAAAGAGGAGTGTGAAATCCTTCTCTTGTTTAGTTTTCCTCCACCATGCTGAGGATAAGCTAATCAAGAACATGAACCAACAAGACCAACATGATGAGTGTCCACCAAGTCATTAAGAATAATAAGAATTTGGGTTTTTTTTAATCCCTTTGCTCTGTGGGTTTACTTCTGGTTTAATAGTACAAATTTTAAGAGCTCTCCTTATGAGAACTGAAAGTGCCTTTTTTCTTACTTTTTTTCCTTCTATTTTTTTTTTTTTTTGCCCCTTTTAGACTGCCACCTTTAAATGACACTCAGAGGTTTCTGATCTCTGCAATGTACACCCCAGTGGCTCGTGCCACTGCTTTTTGTTGTGCTATTGTAAGCCATTTAACACATGATGGTCCCTCCAGCAGCCTGGTGCAAAGTCTTCTTTAGCTGACAGTGTTTGGGAGCTGGAGGTCTTGACTCTAAATGCAGGGATGATTCCAGCATGCAGAAAGCAATTACCAGCCCTGGAAGCTGTCCAGAGCAGCAGGGCTGACAATGCTCCTCTTTGCAGTCCTGCCCTGGCAATGCTAATAACCCCCAGTCCCTGTTAATAGATCTGCTGGGGATGAGCATGCTGATAAGCACTCCCAGCCATAGACTCTCTTTGCTCAGTTTTCATTTGAATATGTATGAATATATTTAACATCAGCCAGGAGCAGGCTGAACAGTGAATTTGCAAATAGACATGCAGCATGGAGACTTCACAGAATGCTTGCCTTGGTAAAACTGTAGCAGGTAAATGATGAGTGCTGTAGTCTATAATCTGCACTATTATCATAATTGCTATCTGCATTATGTTCTTGGATGGCGATGAAAATATTTTATATAACAGAATTAAATGCCAGTGTTTGTTGTACTATGTTTAATACTTTGATACCTTTTAAGTGCGTGGGGCTGTAAAGAACAACTCAAGTGGAATTTAGATCAGTGATTGCATGTAAAATGTCTGAAATTAAATGTCTGATGATTGAGTGTAACTGAGGCTTTAGAATACTTGGTGAATGTAAGACCTTGAAATGAATACAAGGTCATTAAAGAACACTGCTAATTGAATGATAAGGTTATTATCATGACTATCTTCTGCAAAACAGTTGCAAGCTAAGTCTCTTGGCTCTCTGGGTGTTTTCTGTGATGAAATGATTTATGGCCAATTATCTCCTAAGACCCTCTCCTGCTCTAAACCATCTCCTGTCCATGTGCTGCCATGGTTTTCCACCCCGTGCCACTTGGCACTAGTGGAAGGAGGTGGCTCTCAGCTTTCTGCTCAGGAAGACCTCTGTGCCTTCAGCTTCACAGCAAGCACTTGGTGTTCACAGTTTT
Source organism: Entomyzon cyanotis (assembly GCA_024500445.1). Classification (NCBI taxonomy): domain Eukaryota; kingdom Metazoa; phylum Chordata; class Aves; order Passeriformes; family Meliphagidae; genus Entomyzon; species Entomyzon cyanotis. Next base: position 278,497 of record JAKEPQ010000325.1, read on the forward strand.
GGGCTCCCAAAGTGAAGTGTGGTGGGATTTGCAGCTGCTGACAGGCAGCACCTGCTGCGTTTATCTGCCTGTTTCTAGAAAGCTTCTGTCGCAGTTGTATTTTTGTGTTCTTTTTAATATCTAAACCAAATGTTAATGCATTGAAGGGCTTGATGACACCTCAAAATAAATATCTAGGCTTGGGGCTTTTCTGTGTGGAAAACTCAGCCTCTTCTAGTGGTGTGCTTTCCCTGGAATTTTCACAAGGTGTGCTTGCAGCACAGGGGCTCTTGGTGGGTGTGGAAGACTGAAGTGGGACAAAAAATGGTAATAAAGGATCGTGGATGCTTGTACTGGATCTGGAATAGCTGGGGATGAGTTCAGTCTTCTGCTTTTGTTAGCAAAGCTCTCGTGCTCATTTTGTATCAACTGCAAAAATAATTGAGAGGTTAAGCGTTTAATCAGCCACCATTGTTACACAAAGTTCTGATGTCCTGGGCTCTCTCTGACACCACAAATGTCACTGCCATGGGTTTTACTCATTCATTTCATGCTGTTCAGATTAGTACATTCCAAGCTGATCAGGTAGAGGATATGGGAGAGAGATGTCTTACCCTCCATATAACCGTTCAGTAAAGATAAGAAAATATAAGATAGATCCATGAAAACAGATGATGGTGTTGAGATATCGTAGAAGAGCAGCACAAACTCTCCTTTGTTCACAGCAGCTCTTCTACTGCATTCCCAACTGTAAAAGCCGGAGTAAAGAATTTCTTGTGGAGTATTAAAAATACATCTTCTACCCTAAATTCAGGCTGGAAAATACCCAGGCACACAAGAAATCTGTTCACATTTTATGGACTGAGTCGATATGCTCTCAGGGCTGACTAAACTCATACATTAAAGTCATGGAGCAACCCAGAAGCACCTCATGCCTGCTTATCTGTGTCACCTGCAGAGCCAGCCATCCCACTCCCACTGAAATTGGGAATGGTTAGAGCTGTGGAATGGTGAAGGGAGGGGAGATGTTGGTCCAAACACAGCCTGGCAGTTGAGTGCTTCTTTATTTGTCCCTGGAAATGGGACAAGGCCTTGGGGCCAGAAGCACAAGTGATGTTATGAGCAGCAGAGAAAGGCCATCCTGCTGTTATGACCAGAATTATCCCATTTCCCATATGCTGTGAGCACTGAGTGGGTGCTGCCCCGTGCTTGGAGCTTTGAGGACAGAGAGGTTTGTGTGTCTCTGTCATTACTCTCTCTGTTCTGCCAGTGATTGCTGGTGATAAAGCTCTTTGTAAGCAAACAAAAAGTGTGTTCTGCTTTGATTCACAGGATATTAAATCTCGTGTTGAGTCAAAGAAACAATTTGCTGTGTGGCACAGAGTGACCTGGCCAGCTGTAGGCAGTGACCTTTATCCAAATGAAAAACCTTCTTAGGAACATCTGCCGTAAGTGAGAGAGATTTCTTGCAAACAGATGCTGAGTGCTTAAGTCTTGGGCACTGTGATGCATTTTGATTAGATAAGAGCAGTTTGGGGGACATTTTATTGTCGTGTAAGTCACAGGAGAAGGTGGTGGGAGTTCCCTGACTTTGGTCACTTTGGGATTTCCTTCCCTCTTATGACCTTTGTTTCCTAGGTCCCTGAGGACTTACCTGGTTATTTGCTGAAGGAAAAAGGTGTTTAAATATTATGCAACAGTTGGATTCCTGAGAACAAGTAAAAGCTTGAACATGATATAAACTTGTATTAAGTCTGGGTCCAAAGCTCAGATTTCTAATTGAGCTTTGATAGGCACTGGTTTTGGCACCTACTGATGTGGAAATGTGTAGTTTTTTCATCTGGATAAGTGTGTGTTACACTAAAGACACTGGGCTGTGCGTGTTTGAGTGTTTTGCTTCCAGTACAGAGCAGGATAATCTGTAAAACTGCTAATTGTGTTATATGGAAAGCTTCTAATTCCACATATTTCACTATATTATCAGCTGAAAAGTAGGCTAAATAGCTGATTTAGCAAACAAAACTTCAGAACTTCATGATGTTTCTTTAAAACTCATTAAGCAGTGATAGAAATCTACCAGTGAATCATATTAATTGAAACTTAGATGGAGGTAAATTAGCTCGAAGATCTGGGTGACTTAAATTATTCAAATGTGCATTTTGGGGTTTAATATTTCATCTGTAGTTTGGTAGCCTATAGTTACATGTGAACTTTTTTTGCTGGGCTAAACAATTCCTGCCTTTTTTTCTTCCTTCCCTGAGGTGTTCATCCCTCTTGTCATGGTGGGGCTGTGTGGATTAATTTAGGGCATCTTGGAGAAGTGGGTGAGCAGGGCAGCTGCTGCTCCAGCAGAGCTGATGGTGAACATCTCACTGTGGCCTCATTCTCTCTGGATCACTATTTTTCAGACTCATTATGAAATGGGTGATCTAATTCCCATTCTTTACCTTTTTTTTTTTTTTTTTTAGGGATCAATTCAAACATAGCAGGATGCACTTGGAATGCTTCCCACGCTTTTTGTTTGGTGTGCCTTTTTCCTCAGGCTTCTTAAGCAAGATGAATTGTTGAATATATTTGCATGCTGTTGTGCGTCAAATTATGTATTCACAGATTTTTTTTTTTTTTTTTTTTTGGTCTGCACACAACTAGTTGGGTGTAGATGCTCATTTTTAATAAGAAAGTGGCAAGATTCCAATACATTATTTTGTGCTTTTTTGTTTTTTAAAAAAGTGTCATTTTCCCCAAGGAATTACAAACTAAGATGAGGCAGATTGAGGGCAAGCATGTGGTTACAAACAACTTCTGAATAATTTCATTTAAGATGCTCAGTAATGACTTTGAAAACTTTGCAGGTAAAACTCAAACTTTTTGAGTAATGCCAAATCCTTCAGATCAACAATTCCCTGTGTGTGCATCTTCATTTTGTTTTGTTTCTTTCCCTTTTACATTGTGTCTGTTGTGAGGAAAGTCTAAAATTATTCTGATATTTCATTCGGGCAGAAAATTTGGAAAAAATTCAATGTATTTCAGTTCTCAAACTTAGTTTATTTTCTTAATTAAATCTCTTGTGCAGTGATCTCTCTTGGTTTTGTGCGATGAGGATGGCACTTGGAAGGAAAACCTGAGAACATGGCATGAGCCCTAGCACAATAATCTTCTTGTTTTCCCTACCAACTCTGAGAGACTTTGGCAAAAGTGTCTTAAGCCACAGTGGCTGAAGGATCCCAGTTTTAATGCCTTTTCTGCTTGATTTGGAGGAGGAATTTGAACTTTGAACCATTCATAACCAAAACACCTCTGTGCCTCCAGCAGAGCTGGTCCACCTTGGGTTAGCTAATTAGAACCATCAGAGCGAGTTGCTGGCTCAGAACTCAGACTAAATGATCTTGAAGGTTTCTTCCAACCTTGACAACTCTGTGGTTCTGTTCCTAAGCTGACCAATCTCTGCCTAAAATCTTCCTGCAAAGCCATGTGGCTCCTATAGCCACTTTTACTGGTTCCAGCTGTAGCTGTCCCAGTATGGAGGGTGGTGAAATATTCTGGTTTTTAGTGTTGACTTCCCAATCCTAAAGCAGGGATGTTTTTTTCCCTCTCAGCGCATTGTGCTCCTCTCCTGGAAGTGGCAGTGGAGTTAAAGCAATATTCATAATTCATTTCATTGCTTCAAAGAACCAGACATGAGCACAGCAGAATCAAAAAATGAATGCTGAAACAGAGGCAAAAGGGTGAAATATATTACACTGATGACATTATGGCAACATAATGAAGAAACTGAAAGGCGCAAAATGAGATCTTATATTTTCCTTAAGTTTAGTAAACCCATTCTTTTCAGCTTTATGGATGTGATGAACATCAATAAGATTGATTAAAAAAGGCTGTGGAATGTTAAAATTATACCATGTTGCTCCCAGCTTCAGTATTATTCATGCTTAGAATGGGCCATTACCGATAGACTGTTCTTTACTGAGGAAAATAATAAATTAATTGCTTTCTTCTCTCTGTTTTTACCTTGCCTAAAGCTTGTCAACAGCTTCTCTGTAAAGATTGCTGCACTTGCCATTTGTGCAGTAAAATCTGCTCCTCCAGCTCGGCAGAGACTTTGCCACAAGCCTGGTTTGCTCTGAACTGTTGGCTCTGCTCACTCCCAGTGCACAGCCTGGTGGTGTTTGCTGGGAGCTGTGGGCAAGGGACAGAGCTCCTGGAGGTGGCAGTGGCTTTGGAGGGACAAGGGCAGTGGATTATTTGTGTTTCAGCTGAAGTTTCAGCAGCCTTGCTGTTGCCACCAGAACCAAACCCCAAATCAAAGCCTGTGGCTGCCGCAGGTCGTTAGCCACTTTGGTGTTTTGTAGGATTTGTGATTATTTCTGCCTTAAATTCCTATTTATGGTCTGCAAAAAGCTTCCACAGAGAATGATTTCCCCTTGACTCAGCTTTCCCTTTTTTTTTTTTTTTAAAAAGGGAAATCTGATTAACCACAAACACATTTGTTCATCTAGGAGACAAGGAGAAGGACTAGAGATGGTACAAGGTTGATTTGAAGTGAAGCTGAGAAGGAATGGTCAGGCTGTGTTTGTGTTTATTTAACTGAACGGCAGGGTTGGACCTCTGGGAGTTGCATGTTCACATGGGGGAAGTGTAAGGGGATAAAATAAGAAATTTAATCTTTCATCAGCTGCTCCGTCGAGCTGACAAGGTTTGGGTAATTAAACTGTTTACCTACATTTTGTGTGCCTGGTGTTACAGCTGGATGCTGTCACCTCTCTTTCCCCCACTGTATAATTTGTTGGATTAGCAAGTGCTGAGCCTTCACAACCACAGCACCCTTGGAATGGAGAGAGGGTTTGCACTCAGGTGCTTTAGGGAGCCACTCAGGGAGAAGGATCACTTTGATTCATATGTTTATATTTTTAATTATTTTCTCTGAGTTGTGCCTTTTCAATGGAGGAATATTTGTGCAACTGCAGTTCTGTAGGGAAGGCAGCCAAGCTGGTGTTTTGTCTTTTTTGAAATCTGCTCATGCTACTCAGAGTCTCTTGCTAGCAAAGATAGTTTATAAACTACAAGGCGACCATATGTGGCATTTTCATCGTGGAAATGCTTAACAATTTCCTGAGGCTGACTGGAGGAATATCTTTCCTGGCTATTTCCTGGCTGTTGTATGCTCCTTGCAGTGGTTTTTTTTTATGTTCCTCACAGGAAAGCCAGCCAGACCCCAGCTGGCAGGAGCAGAAGCTACCAGGCAGGACTTTACCCCATTCCTGTCAGTTTGCTTGACTATTTCCTTAATATTTTTCACTTCATACCACCTGCTCTTTCTTCAGTTCTGTTTCACTTCATCTTTTTCTTGTTGGTTTTATTATCCCCCTCATTCCTTTACCTGATCTTTACTAACTCCTCCCACAACCCAAGAAGAAGAGCTGATGTTTGTTTAAGTCAGTTCATGTATTGTATTTTTCCTTCTTTGCAGGATGTTTTCAGGGCAGAAACACTTCCCTACCCTGTATGCACAGCACGATGCTATCTAAATGTAACTCTACTAAGCTGCATTAACAGTATTTATTTCTGTCATTGACTTCATCCCAAATACAGGGAGTGGTCAGTTTAACTTGAAAAATCGATGGGAAAATTAACCCTTACAGCTCTGAAAACTCAGACATTAATTTCAAAATCTCCTCTTTTCAAAGGAATCCTCTTCTTTCAGGAGAAGAAAAGCCCTTTTGAAAATATCAGCCTGAGAGATGAAATCTGTTTCTCCTTTCCTTTTTCTCCAGTAGAAACAGAAGCACTCTCTTAGCATGGCCTTTGAAACTTTGGCTTTTCTGATGGTGTTTTAATGGCTTTCACAGAAGTTATACATAGAAGCAGATGTTAAATCCACCCTGCCACACTCACTTCCTTTCATCTGCTCCTGATGCTTTGTGGGAAAGAGTGCCAAAAATTGCCAGTGAAATTAAACTTTCAGAAGGAGGCAGAAAGAAATGAGAATTCTTAGCACTGAAACCAGACTTGTGAATATCTGTGGTATCTTCATGGGGGGAAGAGAATCTAGAAAATGAGCAAGGGTGATGCAAGATGAGCTAATGGTGCTGGGCATTCATTGTGAATGTCTTAAAGAGCTGTGAATATTTACTGTGGGGTAAATTCCTTGCACAAACCCAGAGGAACTGTGATGAAATGCTGCACCAGTGTGTGCTCCAGGCTGGAGAAAGAGGGGAAAGAATCCCAGAGTTCATGCAAAACCTGCAAAGCAAACCCAAAGAACCAGTTGAGTTCCCAGTGAATGTTGTGGGCAAAGCGAAGCCACTCCAATCCTTTTTGATCTCGCTGGGATGAGGTGGCTTTTCAGGGATCTCCTGCAGGCTCTGGACGCTGTTCCCAGCAGGACTCCTGATGGCATTTCAGCTCTGAGAAAGGCCGGGTCAGCAGCTCTTGGGAGCTCTGCAGTGCCTGATGGGTGAACAGGGTGTTACTGGTTCTGGCACTGTTGATTCACATTGAAATGGTATCATTTCTTATTTGTCTTTAGCATTAAATTGATATTACATAATCAGGGAAATTTGAGTTCTTTTCTCTTAAAAACTCACATGCTTTTTTCATGCAGAGGCAGACTTGATTTCAGCGCTTGTTTACCAAACTTCAAGTATTTTTTGGTCTATTTCTACATAACTGTGTTATTCTACATTATTTTCCCCTACTTAAAGTCTTACTGAAAACAATTAAATTATTCATTTAGCAGACTTCACAGTGCAAGAAACAAAAATAAAAGGAAGCTCATATGGACTAAACTGTACATTTTAAAAAAAAATTAAATATACTTTTAAATTGCTCTTGACAAAACAAGAGCAAAACTTAACCAAACCCAGTGTCTGAAACTTATTGTTAAATTAAAGAAAGTACTCTAATGACTTGTAGAAGTTGTGAGAAGATCAGTCTTTGGAATAAGATCTAGTTTTAAGCCATCTGTGATTTAACATGTGGTGATTTTTTTCCTCATATTTTCAGGGGGTGAAGTCAATGATAGATGCAGTTGTTAAACAACATTATGTAGTAGCATTGTACAGAAGACACTAAATAAGGTAGAATGGTTCTGGTAGAGCTCGTGCAGGCATGTGGAAGGAGTAATTCTGGGGAAACCCAAGTCTTTATGAATACTTATTTAGATTTATTGCATCTACAAAACACATTAGCACTCTGAAAAACACCATCCCTATAAAAGCAAATGAGCAAACAGCAGCTCTATGCAAAGGTACTTATGGATGCTGTGGGCCACTTTCCACTCACTTGGAAGAGAGGAAATATGAGCAAACAATTACATGGTTTTTTTCCTGCCATTGTGGTGCTGACACTTGGTTTTTTTCTGCCTCAGGAATGGCTTTTATTCCTTCCCAGGCACGATTTTTATCCAAGCTTCTACAGCTTCTCTTTGGGACAAGAACCCTGCTGCAGCAGGTTTGGGATTGGGGTTTTTACTACTTTGGACCAGTTATTTTGCCTTTACATTGATGAGGAGGTAGCCAGGAGCTGTGCAACAGCTGATCTGGGCAAAAGCTCAGAAGTTCAATTATTGCAGCTCCCTTAACAGAGATTTCAGAGCAGTGGATGGGGAGCTTGGGGAGCAGGGAGTGCACCAGGCTGAGGGGGAAATGAAGGAGTGCAGACAGAAGCATCAGAAAATTTCCTTTTCTTCCTGCAGTCTGTGCAGAGGGTAGGGCAGAAGGGGGTTGGAAATTTTGTTTGCAACCTCTGTGTGTGGGGAAGCTCTGCCCAGTCCCACTGCCACAGCCTGGAACCAGGGGGACTCACCTGGGCTCTGTGATGTCCTGTGAACCTGAAACCTTCAGTACTGGTGCCAAAAGGGACAGGAGAATCCTTTTGAGTCTGGTTTGGGACAGTGCTGGTGTGCCAGGGGACACAGTGCCCTGCTCTGAGCCCTGTGCCCAGCTGTCCCAGGTCTGTTCCATGCCTTGGCCCTGTTCCATTCTGTGTCAGGGGAAAGGCTGAGCTGCTGACACTCCATGGCCATTGCCATTCCCATCTTCCTGGGGGTTTTACAGACCAAGGAGAGCCCTGTGATCCTCATGCCTGACCTCCTGCCTGACACAGGCCATGGATTTCACACAGGAATTTTTGGAATCAGTCTATAATTTCCAACTTTCCTAGTTTCTGCAAGACCTACTGCCAGACTTTAGCTACAATACCTTACAGATGAAGGGTAAACCTCTTACTTGCTGGGCAGTTCTCAAAAACATTTCAAAATCAAAGTACACATGCAATGCTATACAATTCTTGCTGGAAAAAACCTACCCAAACCCCAAAAAACTCCCAAATCCAATCAAAGATTTTATTGTTGTTGGATGGCAGCTCTGTTTATGTTGATTCTCTCAGTTCTGGTGACACCTAAGCTTTGTTTATTCCTCTTTGTGATGGACAGCTCTAGAAACTGTTTGGCAAGTAGAGCCTTGGCATTTCTGGTTTTCAGCTGTCTTACTTTCTCGAGAGTGTGCTTTGGTTTCCTTTGTGTTTTGTTTCAGATCCCACTTGGATTCTGCACATCTGAAGTGGTTTTGTATCTGTTTTGTAGGTGGCAGCTATTTAATTCAGGAAGAGAGTGACTTCATCTGCCTGCTTTGGAATTGTACAGCTCAGCCAGTTACTACTTATTTCTAATAACAGCCAATTGCTTTTTTTTTTTCTTTTTTGTACTAACACTGTTATGTAGGCATTAAGAACTCCTACTTTCTGTAATGGCATAACAATTTAAATTACATGTAACTTATTCTTACTTTATTATGAAAAATATTACCTTCTCTTCCTTACTCCGAACTGTATTCTGATATTTAAATCTCAACTTTCTCAAATAAAATCCTGGAGTGTTTCAGGTGTTTCATACATTGACTTCCCCCAAAAGTCCCCTGTAGATCCAGTGTGTTTTTTACCATTCAAATGGGTACCATATTTAATAGAAACTTTGAAACATTGTGTTTAATTCCCTTGTGGAAATTATGATCCGTGAATATTTCACCATGAGGAAAACAGGCAAGCCTATCTTTAAAGAGGGACTGCAGGCTGGAGCTGGAATGAATAATAAAAAGCTTTTCTGTCTAATGAACATCTGAGCTTTTAGAAAAATATTTCTGAGGCGGGAATGTAAAGTTCAAGCCTTGGAATGGTTTGTGAATTGAATATAAAAAAGTATGGCCAAAGTTAATCAAGGCACTTCATTGAGATATTGTCCTTTCACATTTAGAACAAAAACTAAAACCATAAAAGCATTCTGTAATTCTGAAGTCTGTGTGGAGAAATTGGTTATAAAATGTCAAAACGTGACTTTGCAGCAACTTAATGGTTTTCTGTTTGCTTTTTATTTCTGCCAGAACAGAAAATTCGTCTGAACAACAAGAAAATAAACGTAAAAAATGGCATTACTGTTTCCACAGAAATGATTAGCAAATCAATATTTATTAAGAATTACTTAAAAATTAATGAGCAGCTCTAGTGGAGATGTTTTAGAAAATGACTCAGACAAGATCCTTGGGCATTAACTAAGGATGTTCTGTCTGGCCTCTCTGTTGGCAGCTGGAAAAAACTGTCTGTGTCCTTAAATCCTGGACCTTTCTGTGGTGTTTTGATATTGCCTGCTACACTGCATGTGCAGCCCTCCCTCTAACCAAATATTTGATATAGTCAGCCACTTAAATACTGTAAAATACCAGATGATATCTTTACAGAATCAATGTAATACTGCATGGGGGAATTACTTCAGCCAGGAAGAATTTCTCCTGTAAAAGTGAGCATTGCTAGAGGAGTTCCTGATGCCTTTTCTCCTGCGTGGTGCTCAGTTCAGCATAGGAATCAGCTCATCAAATCGCTGAGTAAGGCAGGGGCTTATGTGCTCTCCTCATTCTTTTCTTCCTTCATCCTCTGCTAGAGAAGCAGGGAGGAATTTCTGGGTTTCCCAGGAGTGCTGCAGCTGATGCCAATGCAACAAATCTTGTTATTAAGGCAACTATTCCTTGTGTTCTCCCTCTGCCTCTGTCACGCACAGAGGAATCACAACAACCTGACAGTTTAGAGCATCTCCTCTCTGCCATGCAATTATTGATTTTTACGCTGCATTCCTAGCATGCATTTCAGTCATGCTTCAATATTTTACTGACTCGGAGGTAATGTGTGTCTGAAAAGCTTGAAAGCTATAAATTTTATGTTAATTGACAATATAACATCTGAATTTAGAAATACCTGGCATGGATAAAATGTAAAACAGGGTGATTATGTGTGATTAAATAGTTGACTTTTATGTTGTATATTAGTCATGCCATCATCCAATTAAAAGGATAATGGAAACAATAGTGATTTTTAATTTTTAAACCAGTGTGGGCTGCATTAAGGGGATTATGGAGCTTTATGAAGTAGTTTGCATAATGTAATGCTCAAGAATAGAATCTAAGTCAAAGCTGAGCTGCACATGGTAAATTAGGCAACTTTTACTTTCTCCTTGATGTAACTCCAGACTATAAATTTTGCCTATGAAATTTAATGGACGTGTCTCCAAGTTAGGAAGAGATTTGCAGAACAAGGTTGTAATTTGAGCTCTTTTCTCAAGAATTCTTTTCAGGCCTGGCTTTGGCATTGGCATGTGAGTACTTGAGCCAGGATGGCTGGCTGTGCTTTATGTGCTCTCCTAGACCAGACTTTACTTTTTTCTTCAGTGGAGACTGATTTAAATAATTGTGGATGCTCTGTGCCAGTAGCTGCCACTGTATTTTATCCAGTGAAGCCTGCTCTGTGCACTCTGCTGCTTATTACCATTAGTGAGCCTTGTTCACCTAATTAACCTAATGATCCTCTTCATTTCATCTGATTAACTGCAACATGGGGAAGAATATAGTAATGTGGCCTCTGATACCATTGGCAAAGGTCAAAGGCATTGAATGAGGTTTCTTTGCCTTGGTGGCCAAAGAGCACAATGCAGAGAGATGTTGAAGCACTGTGGGAAAGGTGTTTCATTCTCCCCCATCTCAGTGAAAACTGGCAATGGTTAATTCAGCATCTTCAATTTAGTTCTGTTCTTCCCAGAAAAAACCCAGAGTATTTCAGATGCTTGGTTGTTACTGAAGTGGAGCTGACGTTTTTGGATTGAGGCTTTTTGGTCCTGCTTGTGTGAAAGTCTCAGCCCTCACATTAATCTTGTCAGAGGCAAAATGTTTTATATGTTGCATAAAATAGCTGCACATCTGTTGTTTTTAATATTGTTTGCACTTTCAGGACGCCTTCGAAAAAATAATTTTATAATCCAACATTATATGCATCCTTATTATTCTGTAATTCTTTATAAGTTTGTTTGAGTTGACTGACAGTTTGATCCTGAAAATCCCTGATCTTCCTATTTTGTGACAGGGATCATGAGTGAAACTGAATGGTAAAAAATAGATTTATACTGGTGTGTTAATGGTCTAAACTAAAGGATCCCAGTGCTCAGTCATGTCACAAGAGAGGAACAAGCCTCTTCTTTTTTTTTTAACAAAAAACCCTTTAATGCAACAAGAGATTTATAACTTAGCTGCTCTAAATTCCTCTCTCAGAGTTTCAGTGGTTTAATGCAAAGATAGTCACTCTAGGGATACCTGGCTGTAGGAATGTCTGAATTAGTGCTCTTGGAAGGGGATGATTTAAATGGTTTCCTGAAATTGCAAAGGAGACATTTGCAAAGCAGTCCTAATGATATGTAAAAGTAATTGAAATGTGAAGCTATTTTTCCTGATTTCCTATTGCATTTGACAGCCTCTTTCCTCCTTCATTATTATGTGTGAATAGAAGGAAAAGAAGAAGAGATTGGGGTACAGTGTGTGTGAGGTTTGTCTGCAGCTGAGGCTGCCCAGACAGTGTGAATTACCAGCACTGTGGAACAGATCAAGCTGCCTGAGCTGCTCTCTCCAAACAGGCACTAAACCACCCAATGCCATTTCCCCTGGCAGCTCTGGGGGTTTTACACACCCCTGACTCACAGGGCAGAGGCACCACATCTGTGGCCTCACCAGGAGCTGGGTGCTGCAGTTTGGGGCTGGCAAAGGACAGGGACATCAGGATCAATGTCCTGGGTGGTTTGTCCACAGTTGGGACTGAAAACTGAAGTAGCCACAATGTTTTAAAGCATGGAAGTGGATGATTCCCTGCCATGGGGGAGAAATTTAACATGCCTGAGTGTGACCTGCTGTGGCTGTGTAAAACAGGGGAGGGATTAATAGCATTTGAAAAATAAAAACATTGCCAGAACATGGTAAGAGCCACGTTAAAGGAAGAATTTTGCAGAACAAGCTATGCACAAATTGGGTGCACCAAGAACTCAACTCATCCTTCCTGGTGTTGTTGAAGGAGGTTGTTTCTGAGCCTTTTATTTACTTTGTCTCCCTCAGCAGACCTGGGAATTCTTTATATTTAAGGACTTACCTTCTACTTTATTATTTCTGTATTTTGTAATAAAATGTGGCTTTAGAGACTGGGAACTTTTTCTGTCTTCTGCCTATTTAAAGGAAAGAATGATGGGGAGAGCAGTCCACTCCAAAGTTTTATCTGAATTATACCATCAGCCAGCCCTGGAAATGAGCCTTTTTGGTGCTTTAGTTGAAGAGATGCAGATAAGTGAACAGATATTCCAATATTGATTATTTTTGAAAATACTTGAAAATACTTTTGTTTAAAAAGGCTGCTTTAGAGGAGCAACAGAGGTTCCCAGACTGTCATTGCCTGGGGGTTTCTTTGCCCAGGTAGTGGATACATTTTTGAGTGATGGACATCCTGGGAAGTTTGTTTTGTTACTGCAGTGATTTGCACTCCTCTGTGTCTTGGCCAGGCACAGGCTACAGTTTTATGCTTTCCCTTTAAACTGGATCCACTTGGCATCACTTTGTGAGTGAATAATCAGGCCTACGAGACAGTTCTGCATTGGCCTGCTTCTTCCCATGCTTGGAAAAAATCAGAAATCACCCAGGGTACCCCCAATTTCTTCCAATTGATGTTTTTAGTACCATGCCAACCTCTGGTGGCTCCAGAGCAAGCAGGACCTGTCCCCTGGTACTCACCCCTTGTGCTGAAAGCTGTGTGTGGAGGAGTGCCCACCCCATTCTCTGCTGTCCCCACCCCATTCTCTGCTGTCCCCACCCCATTCTCGCGTCCCCACCCCATTCTCTGCTGTCCCCACCCCATTCTCTGCTGTCCCCACAGCTGATGGAGCAGTGCTCACTGCCCAGCTGCTCTCCAAGCCATGGAGCCCCCAGCAGGGCAGCAGGTGGTGTGGGAGCTGTGGGAGCAGGGTGGGATGTGAGGAACAATCCTGCTGGAGGCACAGCAAATGGCTGACTTCCCACAGTGAAACATTTGGGTAAATCCATCGCCATCTGGCTTTATTTTGCAAACCCACTCAATTGGCCAACACATTCAAAATATCACCGCAACTTCTTTCTCTCACAGAGAGCCTTGAAAACAGAAAAAAGAAAGCCTGATAAAATTACCTACACTTTTTTTCCCCCTACTGTTCAAATTGTAAAGGATTTCTTTACATTCATGTTATCATTGGGGTTTGTGAAATAGCCTTTTCTTGGAATGAAAAAATGTCTTTCTCTGGGAAATGCAGATACAGGGTACCTTTTACAAATGCTGTGATTTTATGAGGTGCTCAAATAAACTGTGATAATAGCTGCTCCAGCCAAGCAGACTGAGAGGCAGTGACTCAGGGCTCTCATACCCACATTTATCAGGGTTTGGGTGGTCTAGCACTTAGAGAGATTGGTGCTTGAGCTCAGCCCTCCTGTGCCTCCCTTGCCTTCCACAGGCAGGAGATGCTCCTGTCCACATTCCCATCATTGGAATCCCTGTGCCCCCAGTTTGGGTGGGTTTTGTGGGGCAAATCCAGAATGGATGGCAGTAGAAAGTCAAATGGCTTGAAAATAAAACTGTCAGCTGTTGATTTTTGGCTCATCTGGCAGCCTGCTGTCATGGAAGGTATTTCTGAGGAATTGACAAGGGCAAGGATTATAAAGGAATGTGCTTTTGGAGAATTTGTCATCCTTAAAGTTTCCTGAAAGATGGACAATTTAAACTCCAGTTGTGCTGTTTGTCAGACTCACCTGTGCCTGTCTTGGAATGCAGGACATGTTCAAATAGATAAAAACAGGTAGACTATAAAAAACAAAATCAAAACCAACAACAAACCAAAGCCACACATTCCAGCGAGCCAAAACTCCAAATCACAGCCCTGGTGCAGTCCAACAGTCTAGCACTGTTCAAATATGCAACAAAAAGCTTATTTTGTACATCTCACTCTTAGATAGCTGGGGAAATTAATGCCCTAGCCCGAGGCCTGTGTGGTAATGACCCCCAGCTATGCAGGGATGAAAGGTTTTGTACGTCAGCTTGTTCCCCACTGCTGAAATTCTTTGTGGAGCTGTAGCCTTTTATGCAGAGTTCTTTAAAATTTAAATTCATAAATGTATCAAACGTGGGCATTCTCTCCTTTTTCATCCGTCCCTCTTTGCCCTGAGATGTGATCACATCAGAGTGGATGTTTACTGGGGAGAAGCTCCTTTGCAGAGTGGTGTTTATGGAGTCTTAATTGGTCTGATGAGTGTGCTCTGCAGATTAGGCTACTCCCCACAGATAAAAAGATTACAAGGGCATGCAGTGATGGAACAAGGGGGAATGTCTTCAAACTGGCAGAAGGTAGATTTAAATCAGCTCTTAGCACGAAAGTCTTTACTGGGAGGATGGTGAGGCAGTGGCACAGGCTGACCACAGGAATGGTGATTTCCCCATCTCTGGAAGTGTCCAGGCCAGGCTGGATGGAGCTCTGGGACAGTGGAAGGTGTCCCTGCCATGGCAGGGGGTGGAACTGGGTGGTCTTCAAGGTCCCTTCCCATCCAAAAACTTCTATGAAAATTCTAAAGCAGACTTAAAAGAAGGATAATGATTTTCCCAGCTGTTTATGCTTCAGTCAACATCCTCCTCATTCCCCTGCTTTGCATCCATCATGGGTCCTTAGGCAAACCCTGCCTGTTTCTAACCAACATTTCTGAGGAGGCTTTTCCATACAGAGCCCTTGTGTTGTTCTGGCTTCAGAACTGCTGTTCCATTTTCTCTCTGGCTGCTTCTATCCTTTCCATTATTTGGCATTATTCAATCCCAGGCCGGGTCCAAGAATGGTTGATTTGCTGGGTTTTCAGTGAATTCTAATCAAAATTAGGCATCTAAAGGCACCTATGCTCTGTTTGATTGAAGGAGGCAAACGTGCTAGGGATCTCTGACAGTGTCTTGGTGTAGATAATTCAGTGTCTCAGGCTACATAAACTCAAGGCTTGGGGACTCTTCTAGATAAATATGCTTCAGACCTTATCCTGTGCTCTCTACCCATTGATCAGTGGGATCACTGACACAGAAAATCCCATTTGAAAGCAACTTGGATACAGGCCAGAGGAAACTGAATGTAAGTATGACAAAATTCATACATCCTGGGGCCAAGGAGAACATTCAGACTGGCTACTCTGACCTCCTGTAAATTGAGTAATTCATGTTTATTTTGACCCCATGGTATTTTCCCAGTGAAAGGATAGCTCTGTGTGTCCTTAGCCTCAGGTGGGGCTGTTCAGCTGCTGTGATGTGTGAGTTCCTGGGCCATTCTGCTCCAGGTTGCAGTGCTGTTGTAGGCTCTGTGTAACCCTGGGACTCACTGGCATCTCTCATTAAATTAAAGCAATGTCCTACCTACAGGAAGTACCTGGTGATGGGGATTTCAGGGCATTTCTCATCAAATGGGACTAAATGAGCTCATGCTCATGAGAAATACTGTTACAAATTCTAGCGATGGGAAGTTGTCTTCTATTTAATTTACAATCTTTAACTATGGATTTAATTCTGAACCAGATTATGGTTGTTTTTAACCTTTTTAATTGCAGTAGTTGCTGTTGGAAAGGACAGTGGTCATTTTAAATGTAAAATGCTCTGGTTATTGCATAGCAGCACAGCTCAATCGAGCTTGAGTGTTGTGGGATGCCTTTTAAATCACTGTAGGAACAATTAATTCATTTCTGATTATCAAAGCTGTGCTTTCAAACACTTCCCTTTGATCAATCTACAATCTATTTGCTTTCTTTGTGTGGGAGTGTACCAGCGTGAGGATGGCACTTGTGTTATTAATGGACCTGCTGATCACCTGCCTTGTTTGTTAGGATTCTAGCCAAATGAAAAGTATTAAAACTGTGCTTAATAAAAGCCTTTTTAATATATTTAATTGACAGTCTTTAGTTGCTTATTTACACTTAATTTGCTTGCATGAGCACTGTATGATACAATCCAGACTCCTCAGTCCTGGAAAATAAAAATACTCTATTATTGATTTACTGACTGAAGTTAGAGACTCAAACATGTGCTTTAATAAGGCCAGTTGTTTCTGCATGTTAACAAAATGAACATAATAGGCAAACCAATCAGCAGTAATCACTGCTAATACCTCTGCCATTCAGATGGGTGGCATTAAGAGATCTGTTTGGAATAGAGTTCATGTTGTCAAGAATTTCTCATTAATTCAGAAGTCATCGTTGAACTAAAGCAAAATGCCACTGGACTAAATGTTAGCATATCTGTATTCAGGCTACAATACCATATTTTCATAGGGGAAACACAAGTGACTGACTTGATTGCTCCTTAGTGTAAGGTTTTTGTAGATGATGGGTGGAATGAGGGATGGGAGCTGGGTCTGCAGATTGCCTGATTATTGTAGTATTGTGGTGTGGGACTGTGAATGAGAGCTGGCCAAGGGCTGGGCAAAAGGACCTTTGACACTGTGCTGGGAACACACTGCAGGAGATGGAAGTGTTCTGCAGCTCTGTCTGCTCCCATGCCACCTTTGGTGGATTGCTCATTATCTCTGTGCCAATTAGCTGTGAGGGTTTGATGAACATTGTCAAGCTCCACCCACCTGCAGCAGCACACAAGGCTCCTGTTTGGGTATTGCTATTTTTCTTCCTCTACTGGGAATCAAATAATGCAGTTCTTTTGGTCCTCTTGACAGCTTTAAAGTTATATAAATTCACACATCCATCATAAATATATATATATATATACATACATATATATGTATCTATCTCTCTCTCTATATATATATCTGTTGTTTCAGGCTGCTGGCAGACTCACATTGTAATCAGTTTAGATTTTGACAAGACTATGCAGATGCTGGGTATTCCATGAAATTTATACTAAATTAGAGTCTCTGGAAAACCAGCTACCAGCAGCTTAGACCATTCAGCTGCTGACTTCCAATTCTCCTCCTGCTTGATGTATTTACTCCTGAAGAGCAGAAGAGGCTGACAGCAGCATCCTTGGGCCACCTGTAACACAACCTGTGCTGTGTTCTGTGTGCTGCTGCACTGCTGCTCCTCAGCTCTCAGGAGTTTGTGCTGCTGATTAAAATGACAACTATTTATTTATTTAAAATTTAATCACAACTGCATCCAGGGATCTGTGAAAAGGCGGTTTTGACATTTTTCACACATCAATGTTTAATTAAAAGTCGCTTGAAAACAAATAAGGAATTTGGGGATGACATTTTACAGGAGTTTTTTACCTGAGCTCTGTAATTCCTGATGAGCAGGACGTTATGAAGCTGCTGTGTGGGATGTGGCAGAAATACTATCCCATTTTATGGGTCTCAGAGACCTGTAAGAATAAGTCATGGCAGGAACTCACAGAATGATCAATATTATGAGCCAGAACTCTGGGCAGTAAAACAGAAGCTTAAAAAGTGGCTGGTATTGCTAAAGTGTTTTGGATAGATTTCACTTCCAAAGCAAACCCTTACACACCCCGGTGCTCTGCACCATCAATACCAGAAATTAATATGTAAAAATGACAGAAAAGTGATGGAAGAATCTATAGCAGCTGTGAGCTGATGGTGCTGTTACAGCCTAAGAGAAGTGTGACCTTTTCTGGCTGTTCTGTATGGACATCTCTGGGGGTTTTGGGGTGATTGTACTCCCGGGGTAGGTTCTGTGATGTGTGACACCATTAAGGTGATATTTGATGAAAATGAAGGTTGTCCAGAGATGCCATATAAAGTGAATCTATCAAACTATAATTGGAAGAGAAATGAAACCTTATATAGTTCTATGAGGCATCTTCAATTATTTTTAATACATTATTTTTTTTTCAGGTTAATGATTTTTAGACTGTAAAGTGGGCTTGATTTTTCAAATCTTTTAATACAGACAGAATTCCTGTGAAGTTGCAGAGAGAGGCAAGAGCAGCACAAACCCTCACAGCTGCTCATCCCTCAGCATAGGCTAAAGGAGGTTTTGCTGGTATAAAATGAGAGGCTGCCATGTGGCAGTGGCAGTGTTTTTCAAGTAATGTGTCTGGATAGAGCATAAATTGTGACACCTCTGAAGCAAGAAAAGGCAGTTTTGCTAATGACAGTTCGTTAAGGTTGACAAGATGCCTATAACATGTTTTCATTTCTGCTATATTCTTCCCTCCTGCCCAAAGGATTGACTGTGAGGCAAATTTGGCTGCTGCTACTAAGCACTTAATAAAATAATCATGGCAGAATTACCTCAGCATTGACAGGTACCACAGCCCACATGGTGTTCTGTGGGGTTTCTGATAATGGCCTTTCAGGCTGATGAGTTCATAAATGGTGATGTGGAATAATGGACTCTTATTTGAGTCTGGTTTACAGTGCAGGAGTCTCTCACCACACCTGAGGACAGTCCCTACATGATTTTTAAATGACTGCAAAGATGTTGACAAGAGTGGAGTGAGATCAGGCAATTCCCATCGATGTCAAGGCCAAGTGAAGATGGATAGCTGCATTCACAGGTCAGAAAAACCCCAACTCTATTTCCACCAAACCGAGGCGGAGAGATGCTCAGCGGATTGCTAAAATAAAAACCTGGCAAATCAGAAACTTGATCCTAGTTCTTTTTGACAGTTAAAAGGATAAAAATAGGCTACTTTTCTCTCCTGAAGGAGAAAATGTTCAGTTGCAGAGCAGGTGTCCAAGAGCTAACTCGTGGCCAGAGCAAAGCAAAGACTGACACGTTGCTGATAGATTTACTCTGACTTGGGGCTGGATTCTGCTGGAGGTGTGCCTGGGCTCTGCTTGCCACAATAAATGTTCTTCTTCCAGTGCTCTCAATTTCCTTGCTGCCAGAAATTTAGGATTGTGTTAGATCAGTCCCTGAAGTGAGAGAAAGCAGACAACAAACTTGATGGCAAGGTGAGTAGATCTTGTTTTAGGTGAGGGATCCCTCATGCGGGAATTCTGTCAAATGTAACTCTGATCTTGTCTAAATTCACAGAGAATCTGGCGGAGGATCTCCTGCCCTGTTCAGCTGGGTGTGTCAAGGGCTAGGTGACTTGTCAAGTGTGCTCAGAACCTTTCAGGATTTAATCTGCATTTATTCAAATCTATAATTTACATGTTTCACAAAGGAACAGTAAAATGTGCTCTTCAGCTTGAAGAGTTTACAGTGTTGTAATCTTGCAGGTTTTTCTGCTGTGTGTTTTTTTGTGGCTCCATCACTTGTCGCTTGAAAAGAGTTACAGGTTTCTGATTTAACCCCTTCTGCAACAAATATGACAATTAACAATGTTTTTTCTGCTATTTAGTGGCTGTGGATCCCTGCATGACTCTGCATTTTATTCTGTTCTCCCTGGCAGTCCATGTTCTGATCCAATAACACAATCAGGGGAACATCTCAGCACAGCCAGGCAAAGGGAACACATTTGTCTGGTTCTGTTGTCCATTGTTGTGCAGAAAGTATTATCTCTTCTTTAGGTGGCTGCAAAATGACTTTCTAAAAATCTTGGGGAAGTTACAATTACAATCATATTTACTGGGATTTTCACATTCCAGTGCCAATAGTTCTGCAGAATATCTCTTTTCAAGGTTTTGGGAGTACTTCACCTGCATTCATTCATTCCAACAACGAATAAATATAATTTTAATATTTTTGTGTCAAAGTACATGTATACTAAATCACTTCCTTGCTGAAAACCAGTTTCAAACCCACCAAAGTGGGCATCTCCAATGCCCTTTTGTTCACGAGGGCTAAAAACTGGCAACCCACAATTGCATCCCACAGCAATCCAGCTCAGTTGCCGTGGAGACAGCCAGGATGTGTCTGATCTGGATTATTATTTAAAAAGCTGAACCACTTCCTTGTGTTCTTCCTGCTTCCTCTTCCCTGATCCTGAGATCCCATCAGGCTTTGACTGTGCATCCTGCTCTTGGGAGTGAATTGGCTTTTTCAATCCTTCCTCCTGTTGGAGGAGTTGTGAGGTCTGGCAGAAGCTTTGGCATTTAAAGTCAATTCATGTTTCTACATCCTCTATCCAATGCAAAGAATCAGGGTTTACACTCAGTGGTAAAGCTTAACTTCTCTTTCCGTAAATCCCAGATTTTTTAGGGGATATATTGGGTTTCTTCCTCAAAAAAACCCTCCTGATATAGTCCCC
This sequence comes from Entomyzon cyanotis, assembly GCA_024500445.1. Lineage (NCBI taxonomy): Eukaryota > Metazoa > Chordata > Aves > Passeriformes > Meliphagidae > Entomyzon > Entomyzon cyanotis. The sequence continues at coordinate 298,978 of JAKEPQ010000325.1, forward strand.
CAGAAAATATGGGGTTTTTTTTTTCCTCCTGGCTGACTGCAGAGTGTGGGGTGGACTTTACTTAATGTGGTCAGGTTAAATGTTTGATGCAATCCGTAGTGAAGTTTTCATTAGCTCATATTTGGTACCCTTAGGCAAAAACTAATTTAAAGCTTGGATTATCAAGACTGCGTCTGGTTGACAGAAAAATAGTATATTCTACAAAAACAGAAAAATTAATTGCTAGTCCCAAAGTATGACAGGTGTTTGCCATTCCTAACAGTGCATGAGGTGTTGACAAGTTTAAAGAATAAAAAAAAAAAAAAAAGGCTAAAACTGAGAAAGGGGAAAAGACCAAAACAAATAACCCCCCAAACTTTGTTTGTAGCTCCTGTCCTTGAAAGGTACAGTGAAATCTTTCCTTATTTATTCATTCCACTCCACTTTGCCCTCTCTGCCATTATGCAGGCTCCAACAAGGAAGGTGACCCCTAAGTATTCAAAACAAGTCTGGAGTAATATACTAATAAAAATTCATGTGGTGTTTAAAAAAAAATGAAAAAGAAAAGCTCAAATCTTTGTTCAAGGTCCATTAAAATGTACAGACCATTCTGCAATACTTTCATTAGCAAGCTCCTTGCTCAGAAAAGTCCTGCCTATTGTGTGATGAATCCCCCACAGTATTATTGACTGTCTTGTCCTCTCCAAAGGTAGAAGATAAAGATAATAATAAAAAAAAAGTAATATGGTGAAAGAATGATAGCAGACAAGTTTCATATGCAGTCTGGTATGAGATGCATTAGCTTTTGGCAAACTCTGTTTGACCTGCCATCATTTGGCCATTCAATACCATCGAAGGAGCCCATAACTCACACTGCAAATAAATCAAAATGTTAGCAAAGGGCCACATTAGTTTGCAATAGAATACCTGAGCGCTAAAGAGAACTCCTTAATGCTGCCATGGAGAAGTAAAGGGCAGCAAAAAGCAGAGGTAAATGCAAACTTTCGGGCTGGAATAATTTATCATGCCTGAAAACCCTGGTGCAATGAATGATCCTTTCAAAGGGGACTCTTACAATCCTGCGGATCTTTCCTCAGCTTTAGGGACTAAGGGACTAATGTTGCTTAGGAACAACCTGCATATTTAAACACTGGTTTAAACAAAAATACCACAATCCAGTTAATGAATTCCAAGCTCTGAAACTCTAATTTCTGCACTACTACCTTGTCTAAAGGCTGTCTTGGTTGGAAGTATATGAAAACATAAGGAGCAAGTTCTCAATCATTCAGACAATCTTTAAGTTTATTCCTGTTTCACTGTCTCCCAGTCAAGATTTTCCAACTGGTGCCATCCCTGTGTATTTTAAGTCCCACACCTCCTTTCAAAGCTGTGTAAGTAATTGAGTAACTGAAGTGTCAGCATTTGGTTCTGTCTCTGCAACTCCACAGTCTCTCGAGCTGTAGACAGTAATCATTCCTGCCTTTGAATCTAGCAATGCTGGGGGTTGTTCTTCCCATTATTTAAAGTCAACAGTGAGGACCTGCAGCTGGAGCGTTGGGAAGCTGAGAAATTGCTGCTTGGTGTGGATGGAGGAGGGACTGTGGGGATGCTCAAACCCATGGATGTGCACTGGTGAAGCACCATGGAACAACAGAGCCGAGATCTTACGAGTAGTGTAAAAAAAAAATCACCAAAAAACCTGTTCAGCAGCAAAATGGCAGGTATTTTAGCAAGGTTTGTGATCATTATCCCAGTGAAGTCTGGCAGGGTCTGTTCCTCCCTCCCAGCAGTGTGGATCTCTGTGGTGCTGCTGCTCAAACAAGGGCAAGATGGAATGCTGCAGGTGACATGCTTGTCCCATAATATCATCCTCCCCAAAGAGGCTGTGCCTGATGAATTACAGCTGTCACTGAATAAAGTGTGCTCTCAAGGCTGTTCTGTCTGTGGCAGGTCTTTCCTAAATATTCAGTTCTGTTCCATGCCAGAACTGAGAAGGATCACTGCATCCCTGAGGAGAGGGTTTGGTTTTCAGTTGGATTTGCCTGAATGCACAAATACTTTACCAACTCGTTTCTTTTCTGTGTTCTGTTGAAGGTTTTTTAAACATTCAATAAGCATATTTAAAAAAAATAAGAAAGGAAGGAGGGAAATCTTGAAGATAAAGGGCTTAGAATCAGCTCAAAGAAAAACAGTCACTTGTGATAAATGTAAGGGAGCTGGTAATTGATCGCAATATTGAAGAATTTTACCTCCATTAGCTTTATGGTCTCCTATTACACGCTCTCCAATCTTAAGTAAAACTAGATCCATGTGAGCCTTTTGTAAATAAGATCAATCAAAGCTCCTTTAAAGATTACCAAGATGATGAAGACATTTTTTTCCCCAAGCGTTGCTCTGCAGCCCTACCCATGCATTTTGCTGGGAAGTAAAATCTCTGGTTTTGGCAATGACAGTGGGGGGAAAACCAGAGATTTTGGCTTTACCTGATGTAAAGGAAGTGCAGAGGAGAATCTGCTGAACTCTGTGTCATAAGGTGAACACAGGAGAGCTTTGTAGGAGATGAAGTTTGTCCGGGCTTCAGTTAGTCCATGAATATGGGATCAGCATCAAAGTATGATTCACCTAAGATGCAGGCAGAAGTTTACCTTTCGGATTGCAGGTTTTTTGTGTAGTTTTCTTCTTTTGTTTCATGAAAGAGATGAGGGTTCTCTCCATTTTCTGTTGCCTTTATGGCTGCATTTGTGCTTCCTGCTGACAGTGAGTAGAGGTTTCAAACATCATACTTAGTGCTTATTGCTATTATCCATCAATACAGTGGCACACAATTCCACCGATTTTAATATAATTGAAGCAAATTAATTTTAATAACTAAAATCTGAACATTAGCATTAGTTGAAATGGGAATAAAATTGCTCCCATCTCGTGTTTAAATTACTGCTTCTTTTCATAAATTTTAAAACAGCTGACTCTAGATTCCTACCTGCGTTTTGGGGGGAAGAATTTATTGCTGCTATTTTTTAACAAGGACTCATGCAGAATTCTATTTGAGTTGTACTTATGCAATAGATAAAGTGCACCAAAAAGACTGAGTGCTGCACCAGGAGCCTACAGCAGAGAACATTACAGCATAATTTCCTAATACATAACTGGGCATCCCCAAGGGGTGCAACACATTATTAACCATATTTTCAAATGGTGCTAATGGATTGAATTGAAAGAAAAATCAAATATTTGACTCATTGAAATAAGTGCATTTAATATCAGGTTTTATGGAATTACTTGTTTTATCATTCTTGCATAAAAACCTCAAAACGTTTAGTGCTGGAATTATTTTGACCTTTGTTCCAGCTTTCCCTGGTGGACTTGTTCTGCTGCTTTGGCTTGAAATTATTTATCCCTTAGTGAAGGGGGCTGTTCTTCTAATCTTTTCTAATGAAAAACAATCATCAAACCATTAAAAATGCTCTCACACTGCTTTGATCCTTGCTGAGTCTCACAGCAGCCTGATGCCCATGTAGTCAGCAGTGAGAGAGTTCTGAGATTTGGGGCTGGTAAAAAACTGAGGCAATTCTCAGCTCATCTCCCAGTCCCACACAAAAACTGCTGGAATTTTCTATGTGCCTTCAGATTCCACTGTCCCAGTTCTGTGCCAATAAAGGAACCCTCTGAGGATTTCAGAGCTCTGGGGAGCTCTGGTCCACTTTTAGAGGTTTGGAAACTGAGGGCAGCAAAAGTTGTGGCTTAATTGATCTGGCTTTTCCTGCTTGGCCAAACGGGCTTGTCAGAGCCAGTAACTTTGACAGAGTTCCACTGTCAGAGTGCAACTTGTTGGTATTCAACAAGATAAATGTTTCTGCTTCTCCTGTGCTGTTTGGTATTTCACTTCTGTGCCACGCTCGTGGCTCTGACCTGCAAGGCAAGTCTCTATCTGCAGCACAAAGCTTTCTGTCTGGCTGCTTTTATTGATTTGGAAAGTTACAGTGGGTGAGCATATTAGTAGAACTGCCCTTGTAGAAAACTGCATTTGGTGGATTTACTCTGCTTCCATCCCGTCGTGAGCTGGTTGATTAAGCAGGTGATGCTCCAGGCTTTCACCTGCAGTGGGGAGCTGCACAGAGCTTTGGGGGCTGTTTGGCCTCTGAGAACAGATATTTCCACAGGCAGGGCTTGATGTCCAAGGCTCAGCGACCCTGCTGGTTTTTTCATCGTGCTGCTGCAGTTTGGAGAGGAGCTTTCCTGTTCCTGCCATTCAGTAACTTTCCTATAAGTCATTTAATCTCTGTATATAAAACTGTGTGCAGAAAGCAAGAAATGCAAATCGCTGTGGTTGATGCAGACTGGCTCTTAATTTGAATTAATGCTTGAGAATAATGGCGTGTTTTATCTCTGCTCAACTTAACTGAGCCTTATTAAATTTTAATTTTTCTTCTTCCCTCCTTTCCTCGAGTGCAAAGGGTGCACAGACCTTCCTGAGTGGTGGTAGACAGGATCATGTTGGAGCAGGTGATTTTGGAGGGAGGATTAGAGTCCTTGCATATGAGAACTGCTACTGCTGCATTAAAATTTAATGGTTGATGTGCATGTGTGCACAAAGGGAACAGGCTGACTCCTTAATTTGGGATAGTGGATGCCGTTAACTTTCTTCGTGTTTATGAAAATTAAAGTTTAATTATGAGGCATTTGTTTCGAAGTTAATTTCTTTCTCTTTGCCTTGCCTTTGTGCTCAGGTTGAGGACTGGAAAGTGAGATTACGTAAATTGTTTAATTTAATTGGTAGTCTCATGGTAAATGTTCTGCAGAGCATTAGTGACTGACCTGTGCCCTGACATTATTGAACTATAAAGCAAATACCCATGAGAAGAAAGTATGGTGAATTAGCAAATTTTCTAGCAAAAGCTGAAAATTAAACCCTCCTCTCATATAATTGTGTCTATGCAAATCCCTTGTACTAATATAACTCTGAGAATCTGTTGCTTGAGGAGGTGAAAAGCAGTTTATTTCCAACTCTTTGTTGAACTGACAGGGTGCTGGTTAACCCTTTTTTTTTCCGTCTCACCCAAAATCCTTCCCACCAAACGTTTGCATGGCAGAGCTGTAACTCCTGGATGGATGGAGGGAGGTTTGCAGTGCGTATTGGAAACTCTCTTGGAATATCTATATTAAAAATATATGGAAAAACTTTGTGATGAGTGGGTGGTGATGAGAATTTAAACCACTTCAGTGTAATGCCAATTCATTACCAATCATTCCTTTCTTATTTTTCAAACATAAATTCTGTGAGTGGAGCCTAAGAGAAATCAATAGCATGGGGGAGGATTTAATGTGAATCAAAGAGAAATTACTTTAGGTAATTTAGAGATCAGTTGCTAATAATTAATTTCTTTAATTTTATGAAAAGCTATTACCAGCTTGTAGAGGAAATGTAAACTTCTTTAGATAAAGAATGCAACAGCTTCATGTGTGAATATATGACTCTCAAAATGTTTCTATTGCTGTCATCTATCCAGGAAAACCAAGCCATCTGCCACATTGATTATCAGAGAAAGCTGTGATAATTTAGTTTTCCTAAAAAGATTAGGTTCTAATGAATTTTCCCCATGTTGAAAGCTGGATGTTAGAGCAGAAAGTGTGTCCCTGCTCAGCAGCACTTGATGGGCTGCACTTCTCAAACCCAGATTGTTTAACTTGGCTGCTGGTAGCTGTTGTTTGGCATTGGGGTTTGGGTGGTTTGTTGGGGTGGTTTGGGTGTCTTTGGGATTTCCCAGTACCTCAGAGCTGTTTTGCCATGCCTTTCAAGGCTCCTGCCATGCTGGAGGTAACATTGCTGATGGATGGACTGAGGAAGAGTTTTGTATCTCTTAATGGCACCTTGAATGAGAGCAAAACCCAGCAATGTTGCTCCATAATCTCTTACAAACATTTAAACAATTCTAGTTGCATTTTTTTAAACTTTGAAATCTAAATCTCTGATACTTTATGTATATCTTAGATTTCATTTTGAAAGTGTGTTGTCATAAAGTTTAGAGACTTTCCAGTTAGCTACAAAGTGATCTTACAGTTCCTCCTTCCCCAAAAATTTGGCTTCTAAAGACATCCCTTTTTTATTTATTTACATAAATTCTTCATTGCATCATCAAAAAGCAAAATGTGTATTATAGCTTGAAAGCAGCACCCAAGCCACAGATCAGTGCAGGGAGTGAAATGGGGCTTTTGAACAGCTTTGCCAAGAAGGTGCTTGGAATTATCATCAGGTCCCAGCTTCATCTTGCTCTGAATTCTTCAAAGCAGCAGGACTGTTGTTAAAAGAATAGACCTGCTTTTAAAGTAGGAGATTGTTAATTAAAGGAGGTTTGCTGCCAAATATTGATAGTATTCGACGTGCAGAGTCAGGGCTTGTGGACCAGCTTGGTGGGAGGTTTGTGGGTGCTGAGGGCTTTCCTCTGAGCTGGACAGAGCTCAGCTGAGCCTGCTGGGCTTGGAGCCTGGCTCTGGCTCTGGCTCTGGCTCTGGCTCTCCTGGCTCTGGCTCTGGCTCTGGCTCTGGCTGGGGTGTTAAAGGTAAATCCTTCAATCCATTGAGTCCAGTGTGCTTCTGCTGAGCCCACTGATGCTGGGAGTGAGGGACACCAGCTCCATCTTGGCCAAAAGGAGCTGATTTCACAGCACTGCTTCTCTGGGCTGTTAATGGAAATGCTGACATTTTCCTGCAGGAGCTCCTGTGCCATTATAACATAAATGGTTTTGGGTTTTTTTTTGTTTTGGAATGGCAAACACTGAGGTCAGCAGGTGTGGCACGAAGTGAGGCTGTGCTTTCTGAAGCTCACAGCCTGGATCTGGCCTAATAGCTGAACTTAAAAATGCTGTCCAATTTTTAGGACCTCAGGTTCCAAAAACTGAACCACCTGTGTGTGGGAATCGCCCTGCACCAGGCTGGGAGATGAGCTTGGCTCTTCCAGCTGGATCAGAGAGCCAGTTACCACAGCTCCCAGCAGCAAAGAGCTGAAGTAATGATCACAATTTACAACCAGGATGCTCAGGGTTTCAGGGAAAAGCAGGACAGGAGAGGGGCAACATGTCTGAGGGCAGGAGCTGGCAGCTGTCTGGGCAAGCTTTAACTTCATATGGCTTATCCAATTAATCCCTGTGCCTCCTTGACCCTCCTGCCAGGTGGGCTTAATGTACTGAAGAGCCCAGGAGCAAAGTGGAGAGAGCTGCTGGTAGTGAGGGTGGGAAAGAGCTCCCAGCAGAGCAGGGAGCTGCAGAGAAAATCATCTCCTCAACATGATGCAGTTGTATAGCCTCAAACAGTACTTGTGGAGCTCACTGCACAGGCACTGAATTAAAGCCCTTAAGCAAAGCAGGCAGAAAAGTATAAATTAGCTGAGAAGGCACATATATCTGAAAAATCAATTTCAGTCCTGCAAGGCTCTTGCCAGCAGGACCACGCTCTTAGACTTTTCAGATCCAACAGAAATGTTCAACACAAATGTATTTTTGAGTACTAGCATTAAATAAGAGTCATCTGAAGCAGTGATCTGGAGTCTGCTAAATGACTCTCTGTCTCAATAAGGCACAATGGAAGTGTTCATAACTGGGCACTGTAAATGGACACGAGTTGATTACTGTCTCAGTCCCTTTGGAAATGAAATTCTGCAAGTCTTCACGGAGAAGGGCAAGGTGAAATTACATCTTTGCTAATGTTTTGCATTAGCTGCTATCTGCACCATTGCTTGGAAGCACTTGTGCCTTTTGAGGAGGATGTAATTCCAGGCATAAAGGAGATGGATGCTGGAGCTCCCAGAGCTCCCTTTCCCTGGGCATGGTGCAGTGACAAGGTTTTGCTCCCTCATTTCATGGCAAAAGCTGAGCTACAGAAATCACTGCAATCATTTATTAGTCATTGAAAATCAGAGTTTATCAGAGACTCAGAGGGTCAGATTGATATCCTGATGTTTGTGTTTTCAGAGTTCCAGCAGGCTGCTCTTTCAGCTGGAGTTGCACACAGATAGCATGAGGTGGTGATTGTAGGGATGGATTGGAAGGAAAGGATTTCCAGGGGAACTCTCCACACCCCTCAGAGTGCACTAAACTCCCAGCAGCCTCGGTGAGGGAACAAACACTGCATTCTGTCCTTATCCAAACCCGTGCCAATTAGGGCCTCACCTTTCTTGTTAATTATGCACCTTCCAGGGTGAATTCAGTTATCAGCCTCAGCTCACCACGTTTATTGCCATGCAGGGAGAAAAGCTGACACTCCATGGTGCAAAAAAGACTCCCATTATGAAAGCAAACAGAATAAAGGGAAAAAAAAATACACTGAAGTGGCAGTTTCCATTCCTACATATTATATGAGAACTACTGGCTGCAAAATTAAGGGTTTCCTTTGCAAGCCCTTGTGCACAAGAACAATTTTTGCTCATTTTTCTTACTCCTTGCAGAGGATGTTAATCTTTCAGTGTGTGACACCTCTTTCACACAACAGCCATGTGACAGATTGCTGAGGGACACTGCAATGGTTATCAAAGCCAAGCAATCAGCAGAGATGACACCTTCCAGCTCTGTGGACAGAAAGCCCTCACCCACACTTAATGGCAAAAGGAGAGAAGCAAATAAAAAAGTTCCACAAGCTTCTAACAGTAAAACTTTGGGATTATGGGGATTAATGAAAAATTGGGTAGAGATGGAAAGTGAAAATACAATGAACTTCAGCAATCCATCAGGAATTCCATGTTAGAAAAGTACTGACTTGCATTTTTCTGTTTTGAATATTTTGATTTCCCACTTGCATTTCACACCCACTCCATATTAATTGCTAATATTTACTGACCCAGATCCTCCAGCAAGTAGCTTTAAATGTGTCATAAACCCCCTTGCAGAAATTACCCCTGTAATTTCTGCTTGTAGTGATCTGATGGGCTCAATGATTGTTCTCCATGAATTGAAATGAGAAGGGTTTTGTTATTATTCTTTTTAACTGGTTCAACCTTTCTTTTGGAACTTGGGATGGCTTAAATTTGAAGATCCCGAAAGCAGAGGAAGTGCAGAGATGTGATGACGATGCAGGGAAGGCACTAATTCCTGGAAGGCTTTCTCCAAATTTTTAAATTGTTTTAAATGCCAAACTCTTGTGATGTGATGATCCTGCATGGATGACAGTCTGGTCTACCTTTCCCTCTTTCAGCTGCTCTGGCAGGATGTGTGAATGATGAATGGTGAAAAGCTTTTGAAAAGCTGTTTTACTTGTTTTATCAACTGTTCTTTCAGGAGAACAGCTGTAGTTCTACAATAGGATCAGCTGTAGGGTCTCCACAGGACCTGCACTCCTCATGCCTGCCTCTCTCAACACCTCAGCTTTGAGCTTTCTAGCATCATTTAGTGCCAACTGAACAAATAAACAAATCCCTGAAAGGATTTCATTGTTCCCTGCTGCCAGCCTGGAACGGTGCTGGGATCAGCTCCAGCAATCCCCTTGACATCCCTCTGTGCATTAAATTGAGGGTGAAGGGAGAGAGGGGGCAAGGGAAGCCAAGGCAGGTGGAAAATCCCTCTTGCTCCTGTCTGTCCTTATCCCTTGTTCAGTTTGTGGTGCTTTGCCCCACCTTGGGCAGTCCTGTTCAAGGGGCTGGGGGTGCTTCATATTTTGTAGATCCTGTTGTATTCCTGTAGCAAAGTAAGGCTCAAGTTCCTCATTCTTTCAAACAGCTGAAGACAAATGCAAATCAAGTTCACCAAGTCATCTTTAATCATCTTACAAAATTTTCTAGGTGATTTTCTATTATTACTTTTAATGTCCAGAAAAATATTTTTTATTATATTGCACGAACTTTCAAGAAATAACCACCTAGCCATCTGATTTTAGTTTTCTGATTTTAGTGATTCTGTGTGGCCACTTTTATCTAAAATTCAAGTCTGTTTTATTCAACTTTGCAGGAGCATACCATGGAATGGTTTGGGTTGGAAAGGACCTTAAAGCTCATCCAGTTCCACCCCCTGCCCTGGGCAGGGACACCTTCCACTATCCCAAATTACTCCAAGCCCTATCCAACCTGGCCTTGGACATTTCCAGGGATCCCTTTTCCCAGTCCCTCTCCAGCTCTCCTGGAGCCTCTTTAGGCACTGAGGTCTCCCTGGGTCCTCCTCCTCCCCAGGTGAACATTCCCAGCTCTCCCAGCCTGGCTCCAGAGCATCTTCCTGAAGATTAATGATCGTAAAACTGCAGCATCACACCTCACTTCTCTTCCAGTTAATAGGAGACACACCTGGAATTCCTAAAGACATGACTGAAATAATAGCTGATGCTGCAAGGGTCCCTGAGAAGCTGTGCTTAAGGGAATTCTGACTTTCCTTTGGAATTTGGCAAAATAGCTTGGGCATAAAATAATTAAAAACCTGATCATTCTCTTTTGTATTAAAGAGAAATCTACTCTTTAATATGGGAATAACCCTTTCTCTCTTTTGTTTGTGCATAAACAGGGACAACACTGTGAACAGTGGCTGAGCATGATGCATTTTGTTTCAGGAGATCTGGAGTGCCCACAGCTAGACTTCACTCCAGCACAAATTCTGTGTGTTCACTCCTTCTGAAAATTAGGATCTTTGTTCTTTTCCTAGAGCAATGACAATCTGGGTCTCAAAGGTAAAACCACACTGTACCAGAAGCTGGGAGTGGAACAATATGCTTGGGTTTTTGTGAAGAAATTTGCAAGTCAAAAAAGAGAAGAAGGGAAGATTTGAATTTTTAAAAACTGGTTTTGATTTAACACCACCTTCAAGATTTTAAAATCTTACACTTCTTTTCTTCTCCAGTAAGTATTCCTAAAGGGACTCCTCTCACTCTTTTCTTCCAAATAGAGATGGAGCAAAAAATGCATTGCTCTTGTTTTTTAATTGTGAATAAGAAAGCATTCTGGCTGCCTGACGTAGGAAATGAGAAATGAAGAGTTCTTTTCTTTTTCAGGTACTTGTTAATGTTTAAGAGTGAAAGAGTGGGGAAGAAAAAAATATCAAGCCTGGTGCCAGATCCCACAGACCTCACATACAAATGAAAAATCAAAACATTTATTTTCCACACACATTTTTCTGAAGGTTCCCAACTTCTCTGCAAAGCAACTTGCATTTATTTAAGTGTCTCATATTTAGAGGGGAAGAAGTTCATTTCCCCAGAGATATTATGGGTGCATTCACAATTAGATTTTTGCAGTGAAAATTCTCTTCTCTGTGCATCCATAGGGGAAGCACATCTGTTCACAAGGAAATATTTATTGGAAAGCAAAATTCACCCTTTGAGGGTGAATTCCCCCCAGGAATGCTGTGCTGGGAGCTGCTGGATGGCAGCAGATCTGCCAGGATCTCTGAAGGTCATGTTTGATCCCATTTTAAAGAGGGCAGGGTGAAGGGTCACATCAGTGAGGGTTTCACCATCTCTGGTTTATCTGCAGCGCTGAGCTCTGCTCCTCTCCTTATCTCCAGCAATTCCTGCCCTTGGTATCGACTGAGGGGTTTGCTCTGTGTGCCTGAAGTACAAATCCCGCTAATTAACTCATAATTGCATACTTTGGCCTCTTACATTTGTTCTCAACCTAAGGAGAAGGTGTAGGAGGGAATTTGGTGTTTTCTTTAGTCATTCAAGTTGGATAAACAGACAATTCCATGATTGGAAGAACAACCCGGAACTTTTCTTAAGAGAGAACACAGAGTTGGGGAAGAATTAAATGACCCAGGCTGTGGGTGATGCCTTGTGGATGAGGTGCAATTATTCTTGAAATAGTAGAAATCAATAATTTTATGAAACCTGTCGCACTGATTACAAATAGTAATTACTGTTGCTAAAATAATTAGTGGTGTTTGGTTGAACTTTGATGGTATTCTCAATTTAGGAGTTGGTCTCTACTAGTCTTTCCCATGTTAAATGCATTGCATTTTTAATAGTAATCTGCAAAGTAAATGAATTGAACATTTCAGTGGAGGTCTGGTAGAATGAATGGAAATTCAGAATATTCTGATTGGTTTGTTAATTGCTTGATAGTTACATTAAAGTGAGTGGAAAAGTGGATGGTGTTCAAAAGAATAAGCTGAAAATATTCTTCCAGCTCTGAGCTGGCATGTCAATTTAGGTTTTACAGGCTTTCTCATTTAAATAATTATCTGTGCTAAATTTTACTGTCTGACATTTTATAAAATCAAAGTAATGAGCTTAATATAGAGAACATATTTGAAAACATCTTTGTTGGAGCTGGCTGGAAATTTCAACAACTGTTTTTGATCACAAATAGCAATTTCATCAAATACAAAATGTTTTCAGATGGTCTGAGTGGATTTTTCAGCAGAGTGAAGTTAAAATAATACCTTCAGAATTTCTTTCATTTTACTTTTATTAAGATTAACCAAGAAGCTGTTCAGATGACTTTTTAACTCCAGTTCAGGCTTTTCATACTGCTTTGACTTTTGAAATGACAGGATTACCTGTGGAACACAGATTTGATTTTATGACAAAGCCTAATCTGATTAATCAAAATAGTTCAATATTTCATTTTGCTCTTTGGTGAAATAAACAATTTCACCAAATTCCATTTGAGTCTATTTGACTCAAATGGAACACTTTGAATTTTGCTGCTCGTCTCAGCGATCCTTTTTTCCCAGCTCCTGATGTTCCTCCTTACAGCAGAACAGTCCAGATTTCGTGTTCAATCCCACTCAGCCTTGCAAAGTCTGGCTTTGGGCTGTGGCTGAGAACTGTTTAAATATTTCTATTTATATTTCTATAGTGTTATTTATATTTCTTTATATTTCTATTTCTAGTATATTTATTCATTTATATTATATTATTTATATATTTTTATATATTTATATTAATTTATATTTTTATTTCTATAATGTTTCAATATTTCTATTTATATCTATATAAATATTTCTGCTGACAGCTGGATGACCCCAAACCTGTATGAAAGATTTTGCCTTCTCCTGCTGTGAATGGATCCAGAGTGAGGTGGATCCACATGAGGTAATTTCTCTGTTACTAATCTGTAAGAAAAGCAAGCTGTCCTTGGTAGCAATGCTCAGCTGCTCAGGGTTTCAGCAGCATTCAGATTGTGTATTTGCTGTTCTGATGGCAGTGCCTGTGTCACTGCAGGTCATGGGGGAGCCAAGGTGATGCCATTCCTGTCCCTGCAGGATTCACCCAATTTCCTTCTCCCTGTGCCTCCCCTGGCTTTGAACCTCCAGCATGGGATTGGGAACTCAAACTTTTGAACCTCAGCAGTGAGAGCTGAGTTTCTCCATGACAGCTGCAGTTTTGCACAAATAAAACAGGTAATAGGAGTTGACAAACTTCTTTTATAAACTGAATTTCTTAATGGCTTTGAGTTGCTTTAATTGCTTGTCATGGTTACAAGGAGAGCTTTAGTATAAATATTAATGTTATGAATGAAACATGAGACTCTTTTATTTCAGGAGTGTCTTCAAACTCACTCAGAGTTCCCTTCTGGTAGAATGATTGATGGGATGTCTTGTTGAGAACTGGACTGACAAGAAGAATTGTAGTTCAGAAGAAATGGCATAGATTTTAAAAGCATTTAGCTCTTGTTATGTTGCTAGAAAGAGTTGAGCCCATTTTAAATGCCTTTAAAATCCTCTGGGGTAACAGCTGACACACAGTGTCACTAGCAAACATGAGGGCAGCTTCCTGGATTGGCAAATTTTTCCTTTGTTATTCACTCACTGCTTCAGAATCCATTGTCCTTTCCATAACAGTATGCTGTTTATTGCAAGATTTGCTGGGTGACTGAAACAATTCCCTGGTAAGAAACCTGTAGCTATCTCTAATTCCTATGCCAGAATGAGGAAGAAATTACTATGCTTAAAAACATTTTAAAAAAAAAGTCCCTTGTCCCATAAGTACCTCTAATAATCTGGAATATAAGGAATAGTCTGGGATTGATGTAAATAAGTAAGTCAATAGTTTGAAGAGAAGATGAATGTATAGCAGTTTTTTTCCAAGGTGGCTAAGAATTGGAGCTGCAATTCCCAAAGTTCTCTGCTGAGAAGACTTCAGGGGCTGTTCCTGGAGTGTGTTTGGCTCTACAGAAGAGTTTCTCAAGAGTCCTGGCCATGGGTTCCATCCTTTAAATATGTCACCATATCCCATAATTGTCACCCATACTGGAGGCAATTTATCTCCTGAATCTTATTTAGTGGAGAGTGGCCTTATCCAACAATGGAGATCCTATGGATCACCATTTTATGGGATTTGATGGAGAGATTCTGTTTGGACAGAATCCTACATCCCCTCCCCCCACTGATAAGGTCTTTTTAGGTTCTATTTTCTTTTCTATGGAGAATATTTTTCTCAGGCAGAAGTTTTATCCCAACAGCACCTCGCTCTAAAGAATCTGAATCTTGTATGATCCATTCATTCATATTTGACCAGGGATTATAAAAGCTGCATGCACACATTTTTCCACTGGAAATAAGAAGTGTGACAATAGGATAATTACATTTTTAAACATTCCTGTGTATGTACTAAGCCATCCCTAAGTTTACTTCAAGTTTAAATACTGATGTGCACATATGTGAATGTCTCGGAGTGCTGGTTGGTTTGGGTTTTTTAACAGATTTCTCTTCTACGCTAATGCCAAGCTTTGAAAAATCAGTTCTTTGAGTTAAGGCAGTATTGCAAGGAAGAATTATCATCCCTGCCTTTAATGTACTCAGGAAGCAAACGTAGTATCCTTAATCAGCCAGAGCAGCCAGCCTTAAATAGGGTGAGAGAGATTCTATTTCACATTCCCTATTTTTAAAGTGAAAATTAAACTAAGGAACAGCCAATCAATAGACTACATAAACTTTATAGGCAAAGCCATGGGGCTTTTAACTTGTCAAACAATTTCATACACCATATGTAGTCTAATTCAACAGTTTCAGGGAGAGTATGGCATCATGTCTGATACTTTTTACCAAACATAATGCATCTTCTTTAACGTTTTTGTGATCACATTCTGTAGTCTGTATATAGGAATTATTTAATGGATGTTTATAAGTCTAAAGCCCCAAGAAGAACCTCTCCAGATGAAAATCAGAAGTGTAAAAATGACACTTGGTGCTGTGCTCCTTTCGAGAAGGTGTCTGCACCTCTCCCTTCATTCTGCATTTTCCTTACAACTTCCAGGCTTTCATTTAAAAATAACTTTTCTCCTCCTTCCCTGCCAGGAAGTTATCAGCTATCCTTGTGTAAATCTGTGCTGACACATGTTAATTCAACCTTGCTGAGAACTGTCTGCTTTGAAATTGCGGTGGCAGCAAATCCATAAACTCCAGAATTTACTGAGGGTCACTTCAGTACTGAGATACATCTGCACAGCCATGGCAAACCCTAATCCTGCAGCTCAGGATGAGCTCTGGATTGAGCAGGGATGAGGTTCTGGTAAGGACAGAGCCTGAGCACTGCTGCTCCTGAAATATCAGCATATTTGTTCAGAGGGAGTAAAGCTCTGCTGCTCACTGGAGCTGAATTCAGCTGTCAGGTCAGATATGGCCATGCTGGAAGGTTTGGGGTCACTTTGGGAAGTGTGGGATAAGTTATTTAGCACCTTCTTGCAGCATTGGTGGCTCTGGTCCTGGGAGAAGTGGCTTTGGTTGTGTGTGAGGTCAAAGGAAACCCATGTGAGGAGTGGAAATATCCATGATGAGCATAAAAATGAGGGTTGGTGATCACACAGCTGAACAGATCTCACAAAGTGACCCCATGGCTGCCCAGGGGTGCAAAGAAAACAGATTTTAATAGGTGGTTAATGAAGCTTTTAACCTAAGCACAGCAGAGCTCTGGTTTATTTGCTGTGTCTGCTGGGCTGGGGGAGGTTGTACACAGAGAATTAAAAAAACTCTTTCTCCCTGAGACTAAAAAAGATGTGCAGATGCCTTGAGTGATGTGGACAGAGAAAGGAAGGAATGGCACAGCCCAGCCTGACACAGCCACTTGTTCTGGAGGTGATTTTTGTCTGTGGCTGCTGTGCAGAGCCAGAATTGGAAAAGCTTAGGAAAATTCAGTGTCCAGGAAGATGTACAATAGGTGGAGATGTGCATATGTCTGTTTACAGGAAGAGTTATGTACTGTGCTTCTAAAGGAAAAAAAAAGTTTTTATTTTTTGTACATTTGTCTGAAAAGATAATCTTCCTCACACAGTATTTCCTTGTGTAACAGTTTCTTTTATCAAGCAGAAATATAATAGAATTCTTTTCCTCTTTCATCCCTTGGCCTCAGAAGATATTTTTCATATCCTTTAAGAGTCTGTCACAGGTTCTCACCAATGATGCTGAAACAAAGGCTAAATGTTTAGAGCAAGTAACACTTGAATTTGTCCTTCAGCCTTTCTGGGGGGAAAAAAAACCTGTTCACCTAATGCCCTCACTTGCTATCCTCAGAGGAAAAAAGAGTATTTTTTTCCTCAGTGGTAATAGTCCAGCCACGGGAATGTCATTTAGCACCAAAGGATGTCAACATCACAGAGCATTTGCTAATTTTATCAAGATTAATATAATCCTTAGCACTCGGTCCTAAATCATTGGTGACAGCTCATGGCAAAATGGGAAATATCACGGGGACCAATGACACTTGCTCCAGCTTTCCCTTCAGCAATAACACTTCTGATATATTTATCTTAATTAGCAGCAGCAGGAGGAAAAGGAAGAAATGGAGACAGAGAGAAATTCAATTGAGTTTGAGCGAGATCATAATTAAGAAAGCAGTCGCTGTACAATTCCAAATGTACATTTCTGACAGGGAGGAAGAAATGCAGTTCGCTCACATGAAAGGCAAAAATGTAATGAAGTTTAATGAAATATTTGTCATTGTTTCTCCTTCTCAGAGCACCAGCTCTGACTGTCATCCCTGTGTAACTCATTCAGAAAAGCTCACGTTCCTTTATAGTAAAATCTTCCTTGCAATGGAAGAAAATAACAAAAATAAGTAGCGTCATTGCTGCGAGATGGAAGACGAATCATTCGAGTTCTTTAGGCTTGAAATGCCTTTAAAAACAAAAATGAGATGGGTGGGATTAAATAGAAAATCTCTTTTTCTAGCTTGTTAGATTATTACCCTGTTTTCTGGGTGGTTGCATTGTCTTTACCTCCAGTAAATACCAAAGCAATGTGCTGAGTCACTCAGCAGCACCAGTCTGTGAACCCCTTCTTTTATTTCTTGGGAAATTGAAAAACTCAAAGATTAATTTTTTTTTACTAATGTGCCCTTTATAATCTACCAGTTTATCACTAATAGTTTATATACAGTTATAAAATTTATAAATGTCTGTATTTTAAAGTTATTTAAATTAACACTGGGAAATCTGCTGCTTCTGAGTATTTTGTTTCTTCAAGAATTCTATGTGAATTTTGCTCATACATTAGTGTCCCCTAATGACTGATGTTGTTTTGTGGGGTTTTTTAAACTGATGCAACAGCAGAAAAACTGGGAAAGAGGGGAAAAAGGTACTGGAGGGACTGGAGCTGGATGAACATTTACAGAGGAGGAAATTCTGCCCCAAATTACTGGGAAAAAGTGTTGTTTGAGCCCTTATAGAGCCAAGAGTGGAAACCCTCCAGTAGCTCAAGGATAAAATAGCTGAGAAAAGCAACTGCCAAAGGACTCCACAATAATAATGGCCTTAAAATACCTTCTTTCCTATATATATCTTAATTGCTTATTCTAACAAACACAAAATAAGCACAGCTTCTTTTTAGGGGTTTTTATTGGATGGAGGGAACTTGATGCCCAAAAGGCACATTTGGGTGGGTTGCAGGGGTAGCTCCCCCATATCACCTGATAACTGTGTGGCTAAAATATAAAAAACTCTGCATTCTGGAGGGAAACTGGGGCCAGCTGAGTGTGCAGCAGTGCTGCTCATCCCAATATTTCTGTTCCCTGCCTAACTGGATTGCAGCTGGGACAGGAGCAATATTAAAGCCATCCTTTTTCCCTGCTGGCAGCTGTGTCAGGTGCAGCTCCCCTTATTGACAAGGATCTAATAAGCTCCAAGCTGCTCACTGCTGGCTTTGCAGAGGTGCTGTGCCACTCCTGAAGGCCATTTGCTCTTGCAGATGGATTTCCCTTTGTGTCACGTTCTTGGGAAGCAAAATGTCCTGTCCAGCTTCACCTTGGAATGCAGATATTTATTATTGACATATATATTACTGACAGTATAGTAGCTGCTCAAAGCTGTCTCAGATTTAAATATGTAGCAATAATCTTTGTGAAAAGCAAACTTTCTCTGGTAAAAGAAAACCAGAGTGTATTGAAGAATTAAATGTTTAACAGTGTAAAATAACTATTACTGGTAAGTGACCTTTGAGTTTAAAAAAAACCAAAACAAACCAATAAAATAAACCTCAAGAAATAGAGAGGAAAAGCCCCAAAGCTTGCAGAAATATTTGGTTGCTCTGTGCTGGCAGCTGGTTTTCCCAATCTTCAGTTTGTGTGAGCAAAGGAGAAACTCCAGGCTCCACCTCTTCCAAATGCTGCTTGAATTGAGCAAATATTTTAGGTGTTAGATGCAAGACCTGAGTTGTTTGTAACACCCTCAGCTGGGGTGATTATGGTGGTTGGATGCCACCAACAGGAGCTCAAACTCTGGATTTCAATCATTTCTGAAGCTTTGGTTCCATTCAGCCCAAGTCGTTCTGTGAACTGGTGGCTTAAATTTTCCAATTCCCATCCAGCAACATAAATGTTCTGTTTATGGGAAGATCCTGAGCCCAGAGGTGTCTTTGCTGAGGCTGAGGGAGTTTTGCTGCCTTGAGCTCTGTGGGAAATGTGGGGCTCTGCTGCTTTTCTTGGGCACACTTCCCACAGTTATTGGCAAACCCTGATGTGTCCCTGGGCAGGGTTAGCTCCAGCTGGGGTGGGTTTTGTCCATCCCTGGTGTGTTGGGAGAGTTGTTCTGCACCTGCCCATTGAGTGCTCTGCCCCTTTGGAATGCATTAAAATGAGATATTTAGGGAATTATCCCACTTCAGTGTGTAGCTGTGGTTAGAAATGCTGAACACATGTCAAAGGAAAGGGGGAATGTCAAAGTTGATGTGTGTCCTTCCTGAAATATTTTTAATTTTCCAATCTGGCATTTCTTGTGAGACAAATCTTTCCTTTTCCATCGTACTCCAGATAAACGCTCTCCCACCACTGAGCCAAGGGACTTTGTTTCCTCTCAGTTTGAGATTAAAGCACAAAAAAAAGTTCTGCCATCCAGCAATTAGTCCCTTGAAAAAATTAAAACCTTCAAGACATGTGACAGGACTTAAATTTCCAGTGGCTTTATCTCAGTCTTAGACTCAAATAAGCTCCCATAACCTAATAGCTATGATTAAAATCTATTTTTCACTAGAATGTGCTCCCGTTAATCACTGTAATTTTCTTTCCGTCCTGTTTCTCACTTCAGGCTCTTTCTTCTCGCCTTGTGTGAGATCTGAACACCTGTTCAGTCCTTCCTCAGTAAAATCAGGGTTTTTTTTTTCCATAAAATGGTAACAAGGTCTTTAAACTGAATTCTGCAAATATCTAGAAGAAGACAACGTTATATTTTGTGTGTGTGTGTGCTTTCAGTGAACTGTGCTTTAAAATATTTGCTCTTCTTTTTGGACATTTTATGGTTTGGTTTCCTGTATTTGATGTAATGGGTAACACAATTTAATGTGTCTGCATGAGGATACTTCCACAAACACACACTAATCCAGAAATAGTTACACCACTTGGTGAGTGAAAAAAACTGATGTGGCACAAAGATATTTAGAAAGAGCCTTTAAATGAGAAATATGCTGATTAAATTCAAATTATTTGAAAAATATTTGTGATTTTTGAGAGAGGCAGAAAAGAATGATTTGAACTATTCTCTTCTGTTATTGCATTAACATCTCAATATTCTGTATGTTACTGCACTCTCTAAGAGTTTTCTTATTTCTGAAACTGTTGTGGTTTATTTCTAATCTCTTCAATCTGGTCTTATTTGCTCTTAATGACTAGTGTGATACTTGATTTTAATTTCTTGGTGAAACGTCAGTATTTCTAGGGATGAAATTATTATGGTGTTTCAATAATATTGAAAAATTTATACTTTTCAGTATTATTTACTGTGAAAACTAATGGAGAAATTTGAGTGCTTTTGCACTCACTGAGACTCTAATTTAGGAAAACACTGGAAGGAGTGTAGGATTATCTGACACAGTTCTTACAGTTGTACATCCACTAATCCTGGCCCCACTTAAATATTTGGGTTTCTGTTTCCCTTCAAGACAAACACTTTGAGGATTTCTGCTGTGAAGCATTTCTGGCTCTGAGCTGGGGAGAGAGGAGCTGTTTGTGCCACGATAATGCTTTGAATTAGGGATTGCTATGGAAGCAGTTGAATTCCAAATGGGAGATCCCAGAATTTTGGAATGGGTTGGGTTGGAAGGAACCTCAAAATCATCTCATACTGCCATGGGCAGAGGCATTTTTCACTATCCCAGGTTGCTCCAAGCCCTATCCAAGCTGGCCTTGGACACTACCAGGGATCCAGCTGCCCTGGGAAATCCATTCCAGGGCCTCACCATCCTTATAGTAAAGAATTCCTTCCTATCCATAATCTAACTCTTCCACCTTAAAGCCATTCCCCCTTGTCCTGTCACTGCTTGCCCATGCAACAATTCCTTGCAAAGTATGGAGAGCACTGCATCTTGCCTTGTCACAAATAAATACTGACAAGTTGTTTTTAATGGTATTTGTGATCTGCTGGTGGTCCCACATTCCAGCTTTCTCTGGGGGAACACCGTGCCAAAAATCCAGGGTGTGGGGAACTTTGTGTGCACCTGAGCACACAAAGAGACATGGATTACACCTGGTGGCTCTGCCTTGGATGATTCCATCTGTACTGCTTGGTTATCCTGGAGTTTCCCAGAAAAAAAAACCCAAAAAACAACCTGATTTGAATGCTAGAAGGAGAGGGAGAGAAATCAACCTGGCTTTAGGGATGTGGGTTGTGAGCTGTTGCCTCTGGATAAACCCCACAAGCTCTTTGTCCAAGGGCTCAGGTGGAAATTCAAGGTGCCCTGGGTCCTGTGCTGTTCCTCTCCACAGGGATGAATTTTTCCTCAGGCATGGAAAAGGGGCTAAGATCACTTCTACAAATATTTTTTTATTCATCTTTTGGTTTCTTCATGCCTCACAGGTGCTCTGTGGGGAGCCTGCCATGCTGTCTGCTCTGAGAAGTGGAAGGTTTCGTGCATATTTCCAGTTAATTCTGGAATCTCAGGTGTCACCTCCTCAGCCCATTTCCATAATTACTTCTGTGGAACCGAATCGTGCAGCCACGATGGAATTAGGGGGGAAAAGGGTAGGAGTTAATAAAAGAAAATGAAATAAAATAGTAAAATAAAATAGAAAATATCACACATGCCTTCCCCCGCTACCCCCTGCCTTCCCACACTGTGGGCCTATAGAAAACCCTACAAAAATCTGAATTCTGTGTGGTTTTAGGCTCATTGCAGAAGTCATGAGCTCAGCCTGTGGGAGATGAGTGTGTGTTTTCCAGTGAACTCCTATTAGCTGTGGTGTTCCCAGCATTCTGAACTTATTTACCGTTAGCTCTGATCTCCTGACCCTCTCACAGCCAGCTTACTGGATTGGTGGGAGGATTTTTATCTGCCAGACATGCTCTCCTGGGCTTTCATATTTGAATGGTCATTCTCAGCTCTCTGCAGCGCTCACTCCTTCACTGCTTGCTCCGTCCCAGTTCATTTATCCTCTCATGGGGCAGAATTCTGAGCTCTGGTGGGATTTGGGGCAGGTTTCCCATGAGCTCCATGATGAATCCCACTCTGCCCAGGTGTTTATTGCTTTGGTTGCTGCTGGCAGCTCAACAGCAGACACAAGATTTGCAGAGTGGACTTAGTGGGCAAAATCTGCCTCAGCCTCCTCTCCTTTTCATTTTAGGGTGTTTTGAGGTTTGTTTTCATTCACCCATTGTCCAGTCCTACATTTGGATCACCAAACCCTTTTTTTTTTTTTTTTTTGTTGATGGGCTGAGTAGTACATAGTAAATGTCTTAATTTTGGCCTCTCTCTGAAGCCATTAAAGTTACAGAAATTAATTATCATTTATGCATAAAATTGCCTTAATCACATTGCATTTCTCCCTGAGGAGATGACTGAGCAGATATCATTCTATTACTGTCATTGCTCTGTAAGGGCAAATGTTTGTATTGCCTTATCTCACCTAAACTTAGGAGTTTATGGCCTTGTTTTATTAAATATCTCACACACATATTTATAGTTTCCTCCAGCTCTGCCTTCCTTCATATCAGGCATTTCTCTGCAGGGAGTGAAAAAAATACTTCCAAGCCTGTAATGTTCATCTTCCTCTGACACGCTTGGTTGTGATATATTAATTATTTTTAAATAACATTCATTAAAACTGTGCTCGTTCCTTCAAGATTTTAAAATCAATGTCAGAGAAAATGAAAGCCTTTGTTTCAAATTCTCTTTCTGATTATCTCCCCTCTAATTGACTTTTGCTCCTTCCCAGTCAAGTTTTAATTTCCTCATGTGGATAGATGAGGCTGTCTGGTTCTATTTTTCTTTCTTCTGCCTGGCTTTGCATTTCTGGCCTAATATTGTCTGATTAATTTCCAGCACATCCTAAGGGTTTTGCAGAATGAAGACCCTGAGGAGCACCTGTGGAAAAGTCCCAGTCAGGGTGGGCTTTTCTTTTTGGGAAATTCTCAGTATTTCCCCAAATGGCAGCTCAAGGTTATTTTCCAGTTTCCATATTTCACAGGCACTGTGCTCATTGCTGTAGGCTGGGGACAGCAGTCTCTCCTTTTTGAGCAATCTTTGTGACAGACCACTTTTAATTTGACGTTATTTTTGAATTAGATATGTAACTCTCAATGTTTTTACCAGTTTTAATTATAATCCCCAGAGAAGTTCAGCTCCCTGGTGAGGAGGAGCATTTTTACAAAAGGGTTTTGTTAACTGGGAGGATACCAAGGCATAGTTTAGATATTAAACTGTTATTAAGTATTAAAACTTGATCAGGTCTGCACCCAGTGCCACTTAACAGACTGTCTCCCAAAATGTTATCCTGTGCTTTTGGCTGTGTTAATAGCCTAATAGGCATTCTGGATTACTGCTTGTTGTGATGACAGAAAAAAAGAAAACAAACAAACAAAAAGAATCCAAGCAAAGCCTCCAAAACAAAGCCATAACATGGAAATAAATATTTCATCAACATATTGTAAAAATTGGATTAATAAATGCATCTGATAAGGTTTACTATTTTAATTACCTTAGTTATCAGTGGGTTTGTGTGACTGTAAGGGAAGGAAAACAGAGTTTGAGGCTGGAGCTGGCAGAGACCTGAACTGGGCACTTGGATCTCTTTTCCACCTGGGAGGGAAGAACTTCTCTCCTCCCTCATGGGATGCTCTATTCCATCTCCTGTCACTCTGCTTTCCCCACTGTTGATCCAATGGAATGTTTAAAACAATCCCTGCCCCACTTGAAAAATGTGATATTTGAGGGATATTGGTAAGAATGCAGAGAATTTCCCATATTACAGTGAAATCACAAGGAAAGCAAGAGGAAAGGCTGTACCAGAGAATGAATTAAATCCCTTTTGTTGGTAAATATTGGCTTCATCAAGTTCAGTGCAGGGTGCAGCATCTCCCAGGAAGATTTTTTTTTTTAATACTTTCCTCAACATGAGAAGGAGCTTTTGTGTTCCACAATACATCAAATATATGTTTGCCAGAAGACTTTATTAACTTATTAAATCAGCAAGATGAAATAGCCACTTTGTTCTATTTAATTTAAAACAATAAAACTAAATAATAAAATCGTGGCTTCATAATGTAGGCTGGTGTTAGATAAGAAAGTCTTTTATTCAATATTAGAGTTTCTTCTAGTGGTATTTTAGTTTTGTTTCCATCCATGTGTTTAAGTAGTGGCACTACATAAGGGTCTGGATGTTTGACAGCCTGGGCCATATAATTCAATGTGGAACACAGGTTTAGAAACAGATTTATGTTTAAAAAAAAGGAAAAAAAATCCACCAAAAAACTCTAACCAAAACTGCATGTGGAGGTGAGGAGGATAACCCACAGTTCCCAGTGATAATTTATATATTAGGCTGATAGGTACAGTTCCAGCTTTTCTATCTGTGCCCAAATTTTTCCTAATCCACCTGGTTTTCTCCCTGTGCACGTAGAGGAGGCTGAAGTGGGTCCAAGCAATCCCAAATTCAAAATCCCTTGTAAGAATAAGAATATCAAAACACAGGTGCATTGGAGCTTTAGTTTTCCCAATACATTTATTTTTTATCTTTTTATTTTTTTGAATCCTGCCTTTGGTGCAGCAGTTTTTAATAAAGGCTGCAGGAGGCAAGGCTCCCCGTGTGCCATAAAACCTGCAGAGTTGATGGAAAAGCGAGATCCTGGGAGATCCTATTGCTCCGCAATCTGCTTGTTGACATTCTTGCACTATTCCCCCTCTCCCACGAGCACACAGGGCTCGGAGTCAGGGCTGCTGGCAAAAGCTGGGGGAGGGATTTCCTCCCAGAACACGGCTAATCAAACCATGAAACCCAGAATGCTGCAAAGGTCACGGTGGCAAACAGCTGGATTGCATTCCGTGAGTATATGAAGCGTTTCAGTTCTGACGCCTCGCTCCCGAGACAAAGATTTTAATGCAACTGGAAAATGGCAGGAAGCTGCTTGTTGAACAGGCAATTTCCAAGTCAGGTTGGCATCACGGACTGAGAGCTTTCAGGGCATGGGAAGTCTTGTCAGAGCTGCCCACAACTTTGCTGAATTACCCAGGGATTTGATTAATTCATTGCTGTTCTATACAAGGAGAATAATTAACACCTGCTGCTTACAGGAGTTCCCTCTTTGTTCTTATCTGGAAGGTTCAAAATGCAATTTGATCTCAGGAGCCACAACCCTGACAGGGAGGTCAGTGTGGGTTTGGCCTGCAGGGGGATGATCATGGGTGGAAAACTGGATGCTCTTTACAGCTGCAGAACTCTGGGGTTTTTGGCACATTTTCAGTGATGTGCAATGCACCTCCTGAGTTTTATGAGTACATTAAGGAATAACACGAGCTCGATGATTGAAATTAAATGCCTTGAAAGGTGTATTTTTTTTTTATTTGTGCTGAGATGTTGCTTAATACAAAAGATATCTATCAGAATTTTTTATTAGGATCTCACTGTGCTCTGTAGCTAGCCAGCCCCAGGCCAGCAGGGCAGGGATGGTCACTGATGGTCAGGGACAGAGCTCCAGTAAATGAACATTAATTATATCAAATACCACGGGAAAAGGGAATATTTCAAGCAGCAGCACATGAATGGCAGTCAAAATGTGGAGATTTTACCTGAATTTGCTTTCATGGCTGGATCTTGTGCTGGGGAAAGGATAGATGGAGACATCCTATATGGATGGAAAATGTGGATACTGGCCCTGCCTTGCCCTCTGCTCCTTGCTGTGCCCAAAATTAGGTTAAAAACTGCTTGTAGGTAGGAATGACACGAATAAAGGCTTTGAGTGTGGAGTACAGCACCTGTAGCTTGGTTTGACTTCTTCCCTGAGAACTGGGAGAGATCTGAGGATGAGATGCCACACCTAAATTAAGAAAAAAAAAAAAAGTGAAAAGTATATTTTGGTTTACCGTTTTATTTGTAGACTTGTGAGTGGAAAGAAATGTGGTGAGGATGAATTTCAGTTCTCTTTTAAAAGTCCATTTAAAAACACACATCTGCAGTACACAGTGCCTTTGCAGGATTCAGCTGCTGAGGAAGGAGGATACAACATTGTCAGTCTCTGTCAGATGCTTAATTGGATAATTTGCAGGTGAATAGGGATTATTTTGAGTAGTGATTTGACATTTTCCACTGTATGAACCTCTGAGAACCACTCCCCCTCCTCTAATTACGTAAGAGAGCTGATTGTGTTTTGGGTAGCTCTGATTAGGAGTTCACTCTATGGTGCCTACAGATTATTCACGAATCAGCCTTTCCCTTTTGATGGAGAGACAATCGTGCCACCATCCTAAATCTTCCAGCACATAGTTCACATTCCCAGTCCTACTGGGACAAATGAAAGGAGCAAATATTTATTTCTCCTGCAAGCCAGAGAGCTGCCAGGGCAGACAAGGCAGTGACACGAGCTCTGTGCTGTTTGTCATGTCCCAGACTGCAGGATTTTGGGGTTTGGGGACCAAAGATTCCTGTCCTGAGTCACCTTCAGGAGAAGCTGCTTTTCCACTGCCTCAAGCAGAGCCCAGGGGCATGGCCAGAATAAAGTTGGCTCCCCTAAAACCCCCCAAGGTGTCCCAACGAGTTCTGTGCTCTCAGAATCCTTGGTCCTTTAAAAATAAATAAACCCCAAAGAGGCTGTGCTGCAGTTCATTATGTGCACAGAAAATTCCATTTTTTTGCCTGGCTATGGCTCTTTTGGGGACTGTAATGGTGTGAGGGCAGCATTGTTTGGTTTTATTTGTCTGCTGTAAACTCTGGAGCAGTTATTTCTGCGCTGACATTTGAGGCAGAGGTGTGATAATGTGGGGAGGATTATGATCTAAATAATGAAGGCAGGCTGGGCTTCTGGAATTTGTCTATTTGAGAGGAATATTAAGGAATATTAAGGAATAATGTGATGACCAAAACAGTCCAAGGGTTGGTCCCTTGAGAAGCTGCTAAGGACTAAGAGAATCTCTTCAGAGTGGATTTGGGCTTTTATTAATTGTCCAAAATGTATTTTGTCACAGCTTTCCTGTACAATTAGAAGGGCTTTGTTGCTCTGAAATGTATGATTTTTGAGTGTTTTTATGAGGTGTGAAGAGAACTGCTTTCAGGTTTTCCATTTCAAATCATGATTGCTTTCTCCCTGGCTGAAAACACTAATTTGATAAAACTCTTATTTTGCTTTGTTTTCCTTCAGGTAAATGGCCTTTTGAGGAATTATTGCTCGTTTTCCCTCTCAGCTGAGGTGCTGCTCTGCTTTCCCATCCCTGGCTCTGGCCAGTTCCCTCGACTTTTCCAGGGAATAAGTTGATATGTGAGAAATGACTGTTTGTTTTTGCTGCTCAGCTGCTGAGATCTGTACATTGAGATATACTTGGTGTCTTTCCCTCATGCCCCAACATTTGTCTGTAGACTGATAAAACTCTGAAGTTTATCCTTCCATTAAACTTTCCTGCTCTGCTCTAGATAAGTGGATTATTTTTTAAATTAGTGCCAATTTAAGATCCAAACTCATAATTTTCTCATTATCTGTCTTATCCAGGTTACTTATTTTACTCTGTTTATTACTGGATACTAGAAATTAGTCATTCAAAGTGTAAAAGAGGTAGAAGTGAGGAGAAGGGAGAAAAGACAAATTTATACTGCAATTATTAACTATTATTTTAGAAGTGAATGTTTGTAGGAATTTGGACTGACCATAAATATACAGAAAATGAGAAGAAGCACAAAAGAATATTTTTGATTCTTTTGGTAGACGATTTTTTCAAGTTTCCTTAAAGATTCAGGTGACATATGAAAAAAACAAAACCCTTTGAATTTAATACAAACAAGCAACCCATCCCTGCAAAAACTGATAAGAATTGCATCAAATAGACGTGCTTCTTAAATAGAATTAACTGTGCTTCTTAAATAGAATTAACTATTCTTTTTCATTATGCCAACACCCAATTCTGCAGCTCCCTTTGATTTTAATAGATGCTTTTTGGCAAGGAAGTGAAGATCTGCACCGTGAAATATTAGAACAGATGCACTATTGCCTTGATCCTGCCTGCTGCTTTGTGTGGGTTGAGTTAATATTGTCTCTGTTCAGAGATTCTGATGTTCACTTAATATATTAATTTGTAGGTTTGAGGTCTAAGATTGTTCATCTTTCATGCTATCCTGCAGGCTGTTGTTTACGTCCTTTGGTGCTGAGGAGTAGCCATGCAAGTATAATGAGTGCATTGATTAATCATTTCAGTGGAAATCATTTATATTCCAAATTAAGTGGCTTGAAAAAGAGCTGAGAACAAGGTTTTTGGTTTTAATTCTTCTTGCCAGAGCCTGACCTGTCCATCCCACAAATGCACCAGGCACCTCCTTCCTCCAGCCCAGTCCTTGAGCAGGAAAGTCCTAACAGAAGCAGGGATAGCCTCCAGATACAATTTTATTTATTGAGGAAATTTAGTCCCATTTTAATGTTTCTGAAGCAGAAGAGCTTAGGATAATGCAAGAGAAAAGAGGGAAGTTTCTCCCCCGTCTTTTCTCCCTCTCCTTCTGCCCGTTTTGGAGGAAACACACACAGCCTGTCCTCTGGGGATGTTTGCAGCTTGCAGAAGGGCTGAAGGCTCAGTGAAAGTGTTCCCCTGCAGACTGGGGAGGATTTTGGGGTTCCCCTGCAGACTGGGGAGGATTTGGGTGACCTGAGTCACTCAGGCACGATTTCCACCTGCAGATGGACTCTTCAAGTCCTTCCAGCTCCTCCTGGAATGCTCTGCTGCCAAAGCTGATGGTGATTTGCTTTTACAAAGGGTTTAGAAGGGAAATCAGTGACATGATGTGCACTCCTGCTGGGGAAGTCGAGGCACAGGAGGGGAAAAATGGCTCTTCAAAGGGCTGGGAGTGAAGTCCAGAGCTCTTGACTCCCCACCTCTTTTTGGGATTTTTTGGATTCTTTTTTGGAGCTCTTTTGGGATTCTGCCAGGCAAACCGACCCTGAGCTGCTGCTACATCCACCAATTCTTCCCAAATCTCTCCCATCACACTCAGTGTGAGGGATATCAGGATGGGATGTGGTATCAGCCTGTTTGTCTGGAGCTCCTGAGCTCTGTGCATAATCAGGGCAGCTGAGACAGTGGCTTCCTCAGAAAACACTATTTCACCCAACTATTGCTCCACACTAGCACACAGCAGGTTTTATTTCTGCCAAAATCTTTACAACCAAATGGACAAAATTTATCTGTAGCCTGACAGCCAATATGCATTATCCTCAGGTTCCCTGCTAAACTATTAAAATTAATCAGGTGGCAAACTTTCATTATGCCAGCTCTAATAAACAAGAAATCCAAGCTCCTAGGGCTGGCACCATCAGTAAATAGAGCAGTACAATAAAGTGGATGAGGAAATTCTCCAAAAACCAGTAAAATCAAATTAAACTGCACGTACACCAGACTATTTGTGTTTTCAGTCTTTCATACAGAAGTATCACAACCTATTATATGCTACATCATAAAGTGCAGATGCCAGCAGCTGGGGTGAGGCTTTGCTGGGTCCCTTTGGCAGCTCCGTTAGTGCTGATGGTGCTGTGGGAATCAACATCTCCGGGTGAGTTAGGAGCATATTTGGCTCAGAGAATTGTTTTTCTGGTTAGAAAAGACAAGCTGAGGCTGTTTGGCCTGGGATTAGACTGTGACTTGACACAAGGTCTGGGAAGAGTGAGGAAAATGGGAGGAAAATTAAGCAGGCAGCAATAAGAAATGCATCCAGGGCATTGGTTAAAAAGAATAGAGGAAGGCATAGTGGTCACAAGTTTTCAGGTCAAACAGGCATGAAATGAGGAGAGACAAGCTGAAACTGTGGCAGTTGGGAGCTGATAGGATCAAATAAATTTCAGTAGGAGCTGCACATAACAGTAGTGAACTAATCAGCTACTGCAATCATTATTAGTCAAGCACAAATGAATGGAAGAGACTGGACCAGGAGCTTGGAGCTACTGAGAGACATGGGGGTTGTGTTTATTTGAAATTCCTGGGACTTTATGGAACTCACTCTGAGAAATACATCTCCAGAGCAAGAACAGGCTGTAGTTCCAAAGGGAATGGGCTGCAGTTTCCAAAGGGAATAGGCTGCAGTTTCCAGAGGAGCATGGGCAGCTGAACAGCAATTTTGGTGGTACTTGGACGCAGAGCTTCCTCAGGCTTTTCTGAAATTTCCACAGGGAAAGCTCCTTAGGTTTGTGAGATCCCTGAATCTCACCACAGCACCCAAGAAATAAGCAGCCTGAGGAGGAGAAGCTCCAAAGGAAGAGCTGCTGGTGTGCACAGCCAAACTGCAGCTCTCCGTGGAGGCAGCATCCCCGAGGCTGGGTCAGGGCTGCTGCTCACAGGGCACACCAGCAAGGGGGTTTTATCTCCATGTCTGAGCCCAGCAATCCTTTTTTCCAAAGGCAGAGGCTGAGCAGCAGTTCATTTGTCTCTGGCACAGCTGTGAGGAAGCTCAGTGTGTGCAGCAGGCAGGGCAGGAGGGAGGCAGCCCCGGCTCCATCTCCAGACCCCAAACAGGAGCTCTGCCCACAGCTTTGTTCCCTAACCTGGGATTAGGCTCAACAGCTGCAGAGCCTTTGTGGTTGGCACTCGGGGAATATCAACTGGCTGCAGATGAGGGCTCTCACCTGGCAAATTAATTTCCACTTTTAAATTGATCCACCCTGCAAGCAGCCTGGCTCTGGCTGAGGCACAGATCCCACGCTGCCAGTGCTGGATGCTGCTTGGCTGCTGCCTGGTTTGAGCTTTGTGCAGAAACTGCCTCCCTGTGTGTTTAGTGACTGATGTGTTGGTAGGATACGTTTCTCCTGCTTCTCTCAGCACACACACATTTATGTGATTTTGCTCCTCCCTTAACCAGTGGTGAGGGGATGTTGTGATTACTCACCTTGCATCTGCCCAGGGTCTGTGCTCCTCCCAAAAATCTGTGCAATCCATTCCTGGGGGCAGCAAATATTTACCCAGTAATTCAGGGCCTTCTTCAGAACAATCTGAGAATTTTAATAAACATGTATTAATTTTTGTGTGCAACTGGTAGCCAGGGCTTTCAGAAATATAGTCAAATATGAATTATCTCTGATTTTTAGTAAGTCTTCCTATTCCACCTCCCCCCCCTTTTTTTTTTAAAGTAAATAAAAGCCTAAAGGTACAGTCTAATATTAGGATTAGCGGCTCAGTGTAGTGCTCTGCACCTCAGCAGGCAAATAATCAAGGTCTTCTCCCTTCCTGTGGCTGCATGCTAACTAAGGCAAATAGCTGAGCTCATAAATTAAACAGAGCTGGCCCTGCCAGAACTCCTTTACCCAGGCCCATTATTGCCTGCTCTTTTGAAGTCTGGGCACGATG
Organism: Entomyzon cyanotis; assembly: GCA_024500445.1. NCBI lineage: Eukaryota > Metazoa > Chordata > Aves > Passeriformes > Meliphagidae > Entomyzon > Entomyzon cyanotis. The sequence goes on from JAKEPQ010000325.1 coordinate 330,081, forward strand.
GAAATTTCCACGTTCACAGGGTTTGTATCAGGGGCTGATGTTGCTATTCTGTCAGATTCCAAAATCCTTCTTGCTTGTTGTACTCACAGGTGATGAGGGGAGCTTTGGGTTTAATGCAGGGCTGCCCACAGCCTGAGCCCACTGCATCCCAAACAGCATCATTTCACAACTCACTTATCTTCTGATGTTTCCTAAATCTCTTACATGGAAATGGAAGATGGAAGATAAATGCAAAGGGATTATGATAAGGATGAGCCTTATAGAGCTTTTTATGGTTTACTCAGTAGCTCATGGAAGAGTTTGTTGGAGTTTTTTGGTTTGTTTTGTTTCTTTGTTTCTTTTTTTGTTCCCCCTAAATACAGATCTTTATATTTGTATATAATGGATATAATGGATATACATTATATAATGTATATAATATGGATCTTTTGTATTTGTATTTTGTATTTGTTGTTTTATTTGTCAGAGGAAACTCTGACAAATGGCTTGAAGAATGAGCGAGTCACAAAGTGACAAATTAGGGGATGAGAATATTTTAGTTTGGTTTTGTTTTGGACATTAAACAAATGGAATGCCTCATTTTAAAAGGGGACTGGGTATTGTTTGGGAACTGGACATGGTAGAAAAGGCTGCACTTCATCCTGGGCACATCAGAGCACAGGCTGACCCTCAGGTGCTGTGAGTGCCTCAGGAGGGACTTTGTGCATGGGCAGGAAAACCCAACCCTCCCTTGTACCTGAGCCTCTGGGCAGCAAGGTTGGAAAACTCACCTTGTGGGGCAGACAGGGGCAGAACTACCCAATAAAAAATTTATGAGCCCTAGAGAACATTCTGCTGAGGGGTGATGGAACAGAATCCACAGCTGTGAGTGGCTTCAGGAAGAGGGAAGTGTTTGAGCTTCCCCTTGAACTGGAACAGGAAGATTTGAGCTGACACTGGAGAGCTTTTATCCACAAACATCACAGTCATTTCTAGATAAAGAGGCAGGGGGCTGGGGCTTTTTGACTAAATACATCTCTCAGTTCCTGCAGTGAAAGGAAAATAGTGGAGAAATATGATGTGCATGGGATTCAATATTAAGCTGTCCAGGCACTACAGTTTCAGACATCAGTTTAACTAGGCCAGTCAGAAGGAATATTCAGGACTGAAATCAAATAATAAAGGGTTTTTAAGAAGGAGATGAAGGCAGATTGAAATTGGAATGATTTTCTGGAAGGACTGCTTTTCAGATGTGACTTCTCTTTTTTTTTCTGGTCCAGGAGGAGCCGTAACCATCCACAGCAGCTCTTCCCCTGATCAAACCATGGGAACTTGGTCCCTCAGTGTAATGGAATGTTCATTTGGTTGGCTGCCAGCTGGCAAGTCCTGAATGAAGAGCTCTCTGTCTCCTGGGACAGTGGCAGAGCTGAGGCCTGGGCAGTGCAGTGCCATTTGCCTGCACAAGAAGCACAGCATACCTGGGAACTGAATCCATGCAGTCCCACATCCAGCCCTGGGCAATGGCCGTGGCAGATCTCACATCTGAACCCCTGTGAGGTCTGTGAGAGGCTGGCAGAGGAGAGCTGGTGGGGAGGGAAGGCAGGGAGATGGTTCAGCTCTGGATAGCTGTGAGAGCTGAGTTATCTTCAAATACAAGTTTGCTGCTAATTCCTTCCCTTTCCATGGCAATCACAGTGACCAGCCCAGGAGTGTTATGTTTATTGTGGTGATATTAAAGCTGCCAACCACAAATGAGGCCCTAAAATACTGGGAACAGCACAAAGGGAAGGTAAAACTCTGTGTTCCCTGTGGTATTCATTGTTTTAAGGGTTTGTCTAAAGCAGAAAGCTATTCTGGTGTCAGATAAGGTGTGAATAAACCCACATAAACCTGTACAGCTTCATGGGGCTCCTCTGATGCCAGACTGAAAGCAACTTCTCTTTGGTTGTATTTTTTTTTTTTAGTTTGTTTTCAACAAATGCACTTCTTGGTAGGCTTTTTAGCAAAGAAACATTTTGGAATATTCTCTTCCTCTCCTGAATTTCAGTGTGTCATGCAGCTGCTTTCTATTTATACCCATATATGTGTGTATATTTATATGCTCTGCATCCTTCCAGAGCTGGCTGTGAACAAAATGATTCCATGAAACCCTTTTTGTAAAGAGCCTGAGATCCTGGGAATGTTCTATTAATGTGGGGCCACTTGCTACAGTGGGGTTTTGTGACTTGTGAGAACAAGCAGGTGAATCTCTCCCTTCACAGGCAGGTGGAGATGGGATGTAGGGAATGACAGAGGGAGGTGGGACAGAAATGGGATGAGAAGGGAAGGATGTGTCCTCCAGGGATGTAGAATCAGCTTCATTAAAGAGTTTCTCCAGTTAAAGATCTGGCCCAGAAGGCATTCTCATGCCATGATTGATGTAGGAGCTATTTGCTGAGCCTGTCCTACAAATCTTCATCTTTATGATCAGTGGTTGGAGCTCCATCTATATTTTAATATACTTACGGTATGATTAAAAACATGAATTTAATGAATAGGCAGAAATTACTTTCTTACTTTGTTAGTATAAGGACATTATGTCTGACCTAGTTCTGCAAATATTAGGCAGGAAATAGGTAGGGAGGAGGAAAATGCAGCAGCTGATTTTTAATATACTGTGAGCTGCTTATAGGGCGAGAACCATTCGTTCCAGTGATTATTTTCTCATCGTTTTCATATTCAGCTGCATCTGTTCCTAAACACAATTCACAAACTGACTTAATTGTTTCGAAGCCTAGAACTATAAGGGGTGTATTTTAAAAAGCAAACCCATCAGTACATTAAATAGCAACATTTTAATTAACTCAGGAATGCTTTCCCTTATTTATTGTGATTTATTTTCCCCCTCTTACCTAGCTCTTGAGAGCAGAAGCTTATGGGTTCCCTATAGAATTGTGTTACTATAGTGAAGTTGTTCATTGAAATTTGAACAGACAAAGCCTTGAGGGTATTGAAAAGTTTCCTGCCAAAAATTTAGTACTTCCAAGAATTAATGGAAACAGCTCTTCCACTGATCTGCTAACTGCTGTTCACTGTGGTTTTAATCCCTCAACAACTCGATCCAGATTTTCAAGAGTCTGTAAAGTTGTGTTCAAGATACTACTGAGGTGCTTGTTTAGTTTCACAGAGTAAATATATTCAAATAATCCATGAGCACCGTTAGGGAGCTTTATTCCTCTCTCTGACATCCAGCTAAAGGACACAATCCCAAGGGAAGGAAATTCTCAGAAATTCCCACTGACTTGTGGTGCTTCCAGGTACCAAAGGCACAGGGACATCTGACATGAAGGCAGCAGAAAAGAGAATGATTCAGGAGGCTGGAATATAAATAATTCTCAAATTCCACCTAGTAGTCAACTTGAGTTATTTAATAAAGCACCAGGGAAGACTTGGGTTTGTGGCTGTCACATGGGAGGAGGAGATCAGAGGAAAGCAGTGACATCTGTGTGGTTCCACAGGGCAAGTTCTCAGGGCTTCATTAATGGGGCATTAATGAGCAGAGCACTCATTGTCCTGGCTGATGTGTGCCTCTGCATGCTGCGTGGCAGGAGTTGGTGATGGACCTGATCCTCCTCCTGCCGTCAATGGCTCTGCAGACATCAATTATTTGTTACTCTCCTCATCCATAAAATATCTCTGCACTTCAAACAACAATTAAGGGCTTATGAAACATCCCAGGCTGGCAGCCTTAGAGACCAAATGCTGTTTATTTGTGGAGGAGGCTGAGCTCAGCTGAGAGTGCTTCTGGCACTCCATCTCCATGCTGTGGTCCCTGGACCTTCTCTATGGGCAAGAAGTTACCTCAGCAGCAATTTCCTTTCATTTATGGCCCCCCTGGAAATGCTCAGACATCTCCTACCCCCTGAGCATTGCTGCTTTCCTGAGCCACAAACCAATGACTGTTCAAATTTCACTCAGCATTAAATGGGTTCTACTTATCAGCAAGAAAAGTGCATTATTTCTGTCCATGTTTTCTCCTGTTTGGAGGAATTTCCTCTGCCAGGCCCGAGCTGGCTGCACCAGAAGCTGAATTTTAAAGATCCAGAGTGAAGAGCCCTCAAATGGTGATGAGTTCCAGTGGTGGCCAGCCAAGGGCACTTTGGAAGCAGCAACCTCTGGGTGAAAAGTTCAATATCCTCTCACCAAACCTCTGAAGCATCCAGTCATGTTCATGGATTTCTTTTCATGTTGCTTAGATATTAACTCTGCATACTAGGGGAGAAAAACATAAGGCATAGGCTGAGAGGGAAGAAAAGCATTTTCAGAAAAGCAAGGAAATATTAATAATTTTTATTATTATTTCTAAATAATAATGGTACTTTTAAAGAACTGTAAAAGAGGCGATCTACAAAACATTAAAAATCATAGAGGTTTTAAATTGAGATTATATCCTTGGGGAAATCAACAGGAATTTACTGCTGTGTATTTAACTTGTACTCTTTCATACAAGGCTGTTGGTTCAAACAAAATTTGAAGCTGGATTGAGTATGCCTCAGACCAAAAAAACCATTCATCCTCTGCTAATTTGCCCTGTGACACAGAGCACAAGGTATGAAAATTTTTAATGAGATTAAAATCGTATTTAGGGAAGAATTCATCTGGGGCTTTATGATCTGCAAGAAGTGCAGTGGAAGCTGTGACATTCACTCGGAAGCAAGGAAATGTAACTCATTTAGGGGACAGGATTTGGTAAGCATCAATTTCTGCCTGTAATCGAGACAGCAAATCATCTTCATTAAGTCTCCTGCTGATCACAGTATGTTTGCAAAGGATTTTTTAAATTTTTTTTTTTTTTACATAATGCAACTGCATCCAGAGAGTGGAGCAGTTTGAGGGTTAATATCAGACACTGCTAGTCCCAACCTGTTCCAGCACTTACTCCCAGGGGAGAGCCTGATCCAAAGAAAGGCAGTTTTACCCCAAAATTCCCAGAGCAGAGTGTCTCAAAGGGAGGTGCTGCTCAGCAGGGCAAGTTCCTTATTTTGATGAGCACTCTGAGGCATTACATGAACAAGGATAAATAAACCCCTTTCTCCTACAATTCTCCCCATAATGAATAAATGACCATATCTCTCCCTGGAAGCTGAGCCTAAAAGGAGGAAGATGCTGCTAGCACTGAGGTAATGGAGTCCTTTTTCACTGTCACAGGGACTGGGCTGCTGCTGCTGCTGCTGGCATGCTGAGAGGCCAAAATAGAGGTCATCACTTGTGTCTCCAAACTCCTGAATGGGAGTTTGGAGTGCACAGAATGGAGCCTCAGAATGATGGCTGAGGGGAAACCTGTCTGCAAATGGGAATTTCTGATGGACACCAGGGGAAGAGCAGCCCTGGCACTGCTGGGGGAAAGGGGAGCTCTGCGTGGTTCCTTCATTTCTGCCAATACAAGTAGTCCTTGTGCTGGGTGGGTTTTATCTGAGCACTTCTGATCATAAAGATACTAGTGCCACAGAAATAATTTTAGGCACAGGGAAATGAGCTGATTAATTCAAGGTCTTTGATAGAAACAGGAACTTGGTCTGCAGCTTCTGAACTCCTGCATTGCCCTGAGGAAAAGCCTGGGATTTCATTGCTTCCTGTGTTGATTTCTGCAGAACCAAACTGAAACATTCTGTGACGACATAAATTTGTTTTTAAAAACTTCCACAGAGAGATTTTGTTCAGTATAGAAAGGAAAACTGTCTTTCATTTTATTTTCTTATATATTTACATAGACAGATATATGCATATCTATATAAATTTCCATTTTTCAGGCTGCTTTTGACTGAGCTGCATTTTGTTCTAAGTTGTTTAAGGCAATAAATAATTCATTATAAGGATGTTAATCCTGTGAGATGTATTTAAGGCAGGATCAGGGTGACAGTGAGGCTAACATTTCATGCAATTAAATTATATTTAACAAGAGTCCTTTGGATTCACAGGCTTTGTGGATGATAGTGACTTGAAGATGTACATGAGTTTATTCCCACACAAACCAGGGCGGGCATACAAGCTATTACATTGCTGATTTAATCCCATGTAACTTGTTTTGCACTCTACCAATATCCTTTTCAAAGTTTGCTGTCAGTGTTCCCTCTGATTCCAATTGTTTGTCACTGAATGTCATTTATTGCAGAAAAACTGATTATTTTCTCAGAACATTGATGGGAATTGAAACAGAGTTGGGAGTAAAGCTGCTAAAACATTTCCATTTTTCAGCTGGGTCTGTCACAGAGCCAAGGAGTGATTCTGATGTTTCCTTCCTCCTTCACTCTGTCAATCCCCACATCACACCCACTGCCCTGAACCAGTGAGGTTTGGCTAAATTTGGGGATGGAAAACTCAAGAATGAGAAGGGAAGAAGAATTTATTCCCAGCTGTGAGCCAAGCTTTGTCCCAGCTCTCTGAGAGCTCAGACCAGGCAGAGTGGAGCAAAGCACGACCTGTGGTTTCAATCCCCATTTATCCACTGAGCACGGGGGAAAAATCAGATTGGAATTCTGCTGTGGTCATACAGCCCCTGGAGAGGTCCTGGGAATCTCCATTCAGAGTTTAGGAAAGGCTGGGATGTGCCCCACAGAGTTGATTTTTCTATTTTGAATAGTCACCTTCCCAGGCTGCTCCTGAGTGGGTGCAGGACTGGGAGCCCTTGCAGCCACACAAAGAACCACGAGTTTGGTGCCCAGGAAGAGGGAAAATCAGCTTACAGTAATCCCCAGAAGCAGCCAGGTAAATTTGTGTGTCTGCTGCTCTCCAAATTGCTGGTGGTGGGGAGCCTTTTAAAGCCAATCTGTTTTCTCTTGCATGCAGTGTAATGGGGACTTTTTTCCCAGGGAACAGAATTACTAAAAAATCAGTAATTTTCTCCTTTGTGACATTATTCCATTATATATTATGTGGCATATTTTATGATGTCTCTACAACATCTGCCTACCTGGTTCTTCCTCTGTCTTCATGCAATTAATCTTTTTTCGTCCCTAGTTGTAAATTAGTTTGTTTCTTGGGGCTTTTATTTTGTCAAAGGGATATTTTGGGGCCCTGCTGGGCTGAGTGAGATTATCCCAATTCCATTTTACTGACAGTATTTGGTGTCTGATGCCTTCCATGTGAATATTTGCACGGCATGAAATGCTGCCTTTCTTTTCTGTGTGATCTTGCTTTACTCACAGGCAATTTGCACAGAAATGAAAAATTCCAAAGCAAGAGGTTCATGATGAAAATCAGTGACTGATGGGCCCTTGATCAACACCTTCAGCCATAGGAATGGGAATGCCCAGTGCTGGTGCTGGGTTCCAGCAATCTGTGGTCATTTTCTTACTCATTTATGTGTTTTATATTTCTTACTGCATTTATGGATGGCCTGTGGGAAATCCCTCAGATTCTGTGCCTCACAAGGCACCTTTTATCAGGGTGAACCTTCCTTATCTGTAGGAAGGTGAACCTTCCTATCTTCTTCTTCCTTATCTTCTCATCCTCTACCCTCTGTTTTCTAGAGGACTTGTGGAAATAAACCCAATCCTAGTCTGTGGCAACAAAGGTGCAGGAGGTGTAATGTACAAAAATGATTTTCCTGGTTAGGTTTGGGTGCTGCTGGGAGTGACCCAGGTCATCTGCCAGGATTCACCACTCCAGCAGGAGAATCAGCCTTTCCAGAATGAGACAGATCATTCCTGGGAGCCCTAGGGGAGGGAGGATGTTGGAGACTAATTTATTGCATCCCTGTTAGCTTTTCCTAGCTGAGAGCGCAATTAAAAAACGTGATATTATTTTTAGAAAGTTATTGTTAACTGTTCTTTTCAGCAATCACACTTTCCATTTTCATATTGTTGTGACATCTCCTCTCTGGGTATGGCAGTTGCATGAATTAAGTTAAGTGCTGTTGTTCAGCTTGATTACAGGGAAAGTGAAATATGCCCCTCCTGGGCATTCTCTGTCACATTGCTGAAAACAAAACCATCATCAAGCTCTGCTTGTTGCTGGAGAAGCCTGGCAGTGCATCCATCTCTGTGAGGTACCAAAGGTCTGCCACTCCTGCCACTTTCTCAAATTCTCTAATCCAGCCTTCTCCAAAAGGAGAAATTATTTAATTTTTTTGTTGTGCTTCATCTGGAAGGAAGGCACAAAGTGTAATTTATAGACTCTTTGCATCTATAAGGCACATGTTCCTCTCGGTTGTAAAGCATCCCAAATTCATAATCTGTGGCTAGCACAGGTCTTTCCCATGAGAACTTTCTCCTGTGTTTTATAAACAAAGATAAAGTTTGGATGTTATGAAAACAGTGTCTCGAGATTTGGACAGTTCAGGCCTGGCCAATCAGGCCTAGGGGGAGGTTTCTGACTGACCAATCTGGGTGACCTCTGAAAACTCTATATAAGTTGGAATCAAAATAATAAAGCTCTCTTTTCTATGCCACGCTGAGAATCTGGGTCTTTTTCTCTGCTAGCAGCTCAACAGCGACAACAATCCAGTAACCAGAGCAGAACAAAACACCTGTAATCAGTGATTCCATTGATGCCTCCAAGTCCTCCCATTTATGAAACAAATTTCCCTTTTCAGAGGTAAAACCAGAGATGGAAATGTGGTGATTCTTCAGTGCACTGTGTCTTTTCAAAACTCCTCTGCCTTTATTTCCTCTCTGCCCTCCTTGTGTCATCCTGGCCCGTGTGCTCCTGCCTTCTGTGCATTGTTTATTTAATACCTGTCCTCATTTCACTTCTCCAACTCAAGGGCCTATTTTGGGCTCCCTCAGAAGCTTTTCTCCAAGTGGTTTGAGCCATGTTATTTTCATGCCCTACTTTGGAAACATATGACTCAAGAATTACTGAGGGTCTCGAGGAGTTGGAACATGAAATAATAATAATCTCTTAGATTTAATGAGAAAATTGGCTGCTGTTAGCTGGAGGAGCACGCTTTTGTTTTTCAGCTTGTTCAGAGTGCATGTGCAAGCATCAGCAAATCTCATATTTTATTAGAGAAATTGCACTTTCTATATGTTTAGCTATCTGTTTGATAAACTCCCTGTTTGCTTGATCTTTTTGTTAAAGGGCACACAAGACTACAACCACAGGTAATTAAGTCTTTTTATCTTATATCCCTGGTTTGAATATACTTTTATTTCCTTGTCCACATCTGTCCCCCCCCTTTCCTCAATTAATAAACCATGATTTCATCCTATCTCCAACCCTGATATCATGGACACTGCCTGGTTTTCAGGGTAGGACTGAGACCTGAACTGTGAGTGGCTTTTGTGGAAGTGTTGACTAAATTGGTTGACCCAGACTGCCCTGAAGAACACATCTGAGGTGCTCAGAAAATGTGTCAATGTGTGTGATATACATACTAAAAAGAGATTTTTGTCTCCTAAATGCTATGATCCCAGGAAATGAATATTTCTCTGTGACCTGATTAGGAACCAACTCTTTCATTTAGAGAAGTTGCAATTGAAACAAGCTTTGAAATCCTTTATTCATTTCATACTTTTGACTTTTCTCTGTGAACTGCCTTCCTTTTTGACCATGTGTGGTTAATCACAGCTGGACAGACAGCAGCTCTGCACTCCTATTCAGGCACTAATGACTAGTTCACAATCTAATTTTTAGCAAAGTTTGTTGCTTTGTTTGTAAATCAGCCCCTGAAAAAGAGAGTGAGGTCACTATCTCCTCTCATATCCCTGCTTTTCCATCTCAGAAAGGAGGAAAGCAGCAAATTGTTGCTCTTTCTGTGTGTTCCTCTGACAAACCCTCTTCCTGCAGGGGCAGCAGCAGTTCTGCTGTTGGCAGAGTTGGGGTTCATCTTGGCTGGAGTAGCTGCATGGAGAATTAAGCAGGGAGCTCATGGCAGCACCTTTGGAATAGATGATTTCAATAGTGGTATTGCTCTGAGCTCCTTTTAAAATTTGTCATGCATTTAATGCCTAATGACCTATAATTTTGGGGCTGACTGGTGCTTTTACAGGGCTGGATTGATGGCTTAAAGGACCTTTCAGAAATAGCCAAGTTCTCAGTGAATCAGAATCTTCTCAAATGGCTTGAGTTGCACCCCTGCATAATTTCAAACATGATTTCAGATGACTGTCCTCACAAACTTGGGATTGTTTCTAAAGATGTGCTCCTTTGTGCTTACCTGGAGAATGCTGTGGAGAGATTGTATCAAGATGGAAAAAAAAAAAAACCAAGGAAAGGAACATTTTACAGCCATTAGGTAGTTTCAAAAAGCGTGACAAAAGGTGAAATAAAACACAAAGTGTTTTATAATATACAGCATGGTTTCTTCTCCAGTCATGGTTATTTACTTTAGAACAGATGTCCTTGATGTGGCAAAGGAACTAATATATTGAGTTACATATTTTTAGACTGTACCCAGTGCTTTAGGAGTTTTAAAAGTACCTAGTGAGGAAGAAAGAGATGATGAGTGAAATGTTGAACATAAAATGGATCCAATCTATTAGGGTAACTTAGCGTGCCTCAAGACATGCTTTTTGCCACAGGAGTGGGTAATCAAAATATTCTGCTATGCAAAAGCCTGGGTTTTAAAGAAGGAAAGAAGAAAAAAATCGGTTTAGAGAGAACATTAAACTTCTGCTTGGCATCTGAAGGTTTCAAGGCTACTGATATGCAGAATTTATGTCATTAATATTCTTGCTTCCATGCTACACTCTGTGTCCTGTGACCAAATAATTGGAGTACATTTTACACACCATTATGCAGCTACAGAAGAGCAGGGTCTATAGTTTTTCTGAAAGCTTGTCTATCCACTCTTTGCATTTTTTATTCCTTTTATGCACTGCTCTGGGACATAAAAACACACCCTATTCCCTTTATAGTTGTATAAATACTGAAGGTTAAATTGTACAAATGGTCTATGTCTAAACACTTGATATCAAATCTGCACAGCCTAGTGAGGAGAATGTTTTAAAAAAGCAAATAAATCCCTGAGAGTGTTGATAGAAACCCAGGCTGTCCTTGTGTGCTGGGCATGGTCAGGACCTGCTGTGTCCAACCAGCAGAGCAGGAGTGCTCTGTGACATTTCAAAAAATATCCTGAGTTGATGCCATCCTTCAACGAGTGAAAAAATTCTATTTTCTGTGGTAAGAAACTCGTTTCACCAAATGACAGGGAATCGAGATCCATGGAAACTTGACTTTCTCATCAGTGCACTTTGTTCACAGTTTGCAAAGTTGTTTTTAGAAGACATCTTTCATTACATTGTGGGAGAGAGAGCTCGTTGTGAGGAGGGGAGAGTAATAGCGAAATAAAATGCAGCAGATGTCCATTCTACTGGGGAAAGAAATAAAAAAATTGACTGTTCTCTGAGTTACAAAGTGTTCCTGGAAACTTTCTGTCTGTGGGAAATAACATGGGGAATGTATTCTTTAACAGTTCTTGGTATTGAGTTGGCGTTGGTTTTAAATGGCAGTTTCTCCTCAGGGTACAAATAGGTAATAATTCCATTAGTTAATAGTTTTATTAGTTATTGATAGGTTTTTCTATGCAAAATCCTTTTGACGTTTTCTCCTAGGATTTATTATATATATATATATTACATTATTGAAGATACAAGCTGCTGCAGGGTGGCCTTTTGCCTTTTAAAAAAAACCCAAAAAACAATTGCACATGCAAAAGTTAAAAGCATTAAAATGCCTCATTAGAGTGGGACTGTGGCTAACAATTTTCATTTGTAAGACTTAATAATTTCAGTGCTGTTAATTAATTGTGGGTAAAACATGACTGATTTCAGTTGCTTCACAGAGAAATTTGCATGCTCTTTTTAAAACAAACAAAAAGACTTTAAAGCAACTTTTCCAAGCAGAATCTGATTTATTTTACTTTGCCAAGCCATGAGGTGCAGCCCAGCAGCAGATGAACACCTACCTAATGCAATCATTTATATGCACTTTATAGAAAGTTGCTTTTTAATTTGATTTTAATCAGGAGCAAAAGGAGATGAGGAACCGTGGAGCAGTGAAGCTCCCAGCTCCAGCAGCAGATCCCAGAGGAATTCCTTTTGATCCCATTCAGATCTGGGTTAAGGGTGTGGATATGCAGTCAGACTTCTTGGAAATGTTGTGATGCTCAAAATGCAAATCCTGCTGCACAGTCATCAATCAATCAATCAATCAATCAATCAGTTTCCTGCTCAGTAAATAAGTGGTGTCCATGTTCTGCAATTCAGGGTTTGCCCTGACATTGAACCTTTAAAGGAGAACCAAACTGCCCTGGCTGGGAGCAGCAGTGTGCTGAGCACTGAGAACTTCACTCTCTGCTCCATTTCGGTGCTGTTGATCCAATTTGTCCAAATGAGCCCAGGAGCTGAGGCTGGAGCAGTAGGGAAAAAGCACAAAGGCATTTCAGAGACATCAAACAGCACAGGGTTTTCAAAGCCTGGCTCACGAGGGGCTCTTGCAGCTCTTGGGTTCAGCCTCTGCCTTCCCCCCACCAGTTACAGCATGCACTCTCTGGATTGTGGTGCTGCTGCTTGAAAAAGTGGGGAAAAAATGAAAAAAAAAATTGATTTTACCCAATTTTGAAAACAGGCATGGGGATAAAGGTAGATGTTGAAGTAGTTTAGTGCTGTAGGTGAAGTTTCAGGGGGAATTACCTTCTCCTTCCCTCCTTGTAACAATGCAGATCCAAACACATTATTCTGTTTCATATGTGAGTTTAGCATGGCACATAATCCAACCAAAAAACCACAACACATCTATGATTTATTCAGCTGAGATCAAAGACATACAGCTGCAAAGAACCTAATTAAAATTTGATGATGCAGCAGGCAGGCTACATCTATTATTTAATTTGGAGGTTGTGATCTTATACAAAATTAGCTTCCAGATTTCTCTTGTGCTCTTGGGCTGCAAATATCCATCATTTTGAAATGGAGTTGAATCACCAAGATTTCACAGCAGATCCTGAGATGTCCTGTGCTGAATTTGCTGTCAGGAAAGGAGATGATGAATCCCAGCTTTGGATCAGCACAGGAACATTTCTGACCTCCTGGTGCTCAGCACTAGTTCTGCTTGTTTCCCTTGAAGGACCAAGGCTGGCATGTTTTAAAAACCTAATTGATTATTGAGGTTTGTTCAGGGTGGACACAGACCCAGCTCTTGGCCTGCTGAAAATACTTAATGAAGAAGTAAGCTATAGAAATTAAATTAAAAAAAAATTGTTAGGTTTATGAATTATTATAGTTCTCTGTTTTTTCATGAAACAGAATGAAACAATCCAATCAATGTATTTTTTTTGTTTGTTTCCTGTTTCTTGTTTAAAATAAGACAAACCATGTCCTTTCTGTTATTTTGTTGATAGAAGCTTGGGTAAGCTACTGCTAAAATAATTTTAATGGAATTTCTTTACAAATCACCCAGGTTATTTTTGTTAAAATAAGAATGCCTTAAGTTCATGTTTTTGACTGAATTTTTATCTAAATCCCAGCTCTGGAGGCTGAACATCCTTTTGCCAATAGATCCAATTTCCACATTGGGTACAGTGCATTCATCTAAGCAACTTTTGGCTCTAATTTTACAGTAGCAATCCAAGTTCATCCAATTGAGGTGTGTGATGCTGATGTTAAGGTGCCCATCTCCAAAATTATTACACTTTTCATGCCAACAGTGCAACTCTGCACCTTTCAGGGAGTGAGAATAGGAAAATCTTGCCTGTCCTGTTCCAAACTGGAGTTTTTCCTCATTCTTCTGCAGTTTTTTTCAATAAATAAGGAAGAAAGAAAGCTCTTCAGGTTGCAGTTTTTATTTTATTTCACTACTGAGAATTTACCTAAAATGCATCACTAGCAGATTAAAAAAGATTGATTAATTCATTGTATCAGTGACAACAAATTTCAGATTTCAGATTCACCCGCTTTGGTCTAATCTTGAATTTGGATTTTCTTGGAAGGTCATCAAGTTTTTGGGGTTAAATGTGTCAATCTGCAGCACAAGGCAGAAATATCCTCAACGTGGCACTATGAAAGCTGTGGGTTTGAGGAGAATTTTGCTAATTGGCAGATTGATTATTTCTAAGTGAGTCTACCGCCGGTGAAATAGCATGCAAATTATTGAAATGAGAGGTTTTAATAATGCAGAGTGGGCCTAAGATGATACATACCTTTGATTATCGCTCTGTCTGTTTGGGTTTTTTTAATATAAAGTTTAATCAAAGGAAAAAAACCAAATTCCAGTTAATGAAAGGAAGACGAATGTGATCCAAATCTGCGGGGAGATATAACGGTTAATTGGATTTCAAGTACTGTAGCTCTGCTCTCAGTGGTGTTCATTTTCTTTGCAGGATTACAGTTGTTTGGTTTCATTAGCCCTAATGCACAGGGTCAGCTTTTAAATTATTCTGCACCAGGCTGCTGCTCTCTTTTGCCTCCTTGCTTCCCTTTCTGCCTCTCGCACGGCGCTGACCCTGCCTTGGCAGAGGTCACTTGTCACTGCCACCAGAGAGCTGCCACTGGAGCTGCCAGTCCTCTTCCTAATGATTCCTGCCTCCCTCCCGAGTGTCCCCGAGCAGGCAGAGCTCTGCCTGTGACAAAACAATGAGCTGCAGCTCCTCTTTTGCTTGTTAAAATCAGAGTTTACCAATAAACTGAGCCTTGCAAAAAAAAACCCAAAAAAAAACCCCAACAAACCCTTGAAGGACTTCAGTTGGCAGCACTCACTGAGACTGCAGGGAAGAATTCAGCAGCCCCTCAGGGTTTATTTTAAATTCCAGATTGACAAAAGGAATTATTATGTGTGATGCTGGGATAAATTTGTATTCTAAGGGAAACGTTTTCCATGTTGGGAAGGAGAGGTTCTTTAGCAGGGCAGGCTGTTAGGTCATATTTGCATAGGATGAATTCCTTTCTTCCTCAATGACTGAAATTTCAGCTTGCAAACATTGGTGCTGTTTGTGTCTAGGAAAGCAAATGTCGATGAATTTGGTTTAAAAACAGAGTTGCTAAATGTAGGTGGAGTTGGGTGACAAATATAAGTGCCTGTTATGGCTTCTTGCATAATGGGATTTGTTAAAAGCATTGCCTTTCCTCCTTGGAAACTCACTGGCATTTGATTTTGATGGGCTCAGGTAGAAAAACACCAAGTACTTTGTCAAATAGTGACATGAGCTTCAAATCTGGTGCATTCACTGGGTTTGAATTGTGAATGCATCTTCCTGGTGGAAATAAGCTCTTGTTGCAGTGGAAAATGAGCACTGTGTTAGAATGAGGTTGGACCATCACATTTATACCTCTGGATTAATTGCAGAACAGCATGATAAAATACACAGCAGGTTTTTCACTCAATTCCACCCTTCAATTTCCACATCCTTGAAACAAGCAAAGCATTCTGAGTGTGAGTAAACATAGGAAGTGATGGAGAGAAGTTCCAGGAGTGCTGTGGAAGTGCCAACCTCCAGAGACAACATTTAGTTTACCCTAAGTTTTAAATATGTGTCAGCATTGTTTCTCTTTCAGAGAAACACCCAATGCTTCAGTGAACCTGACATCTCTTGGAGCTGACCCTATTAATTATTTTTGACTTACTGTGTGCTATACATCCACAGGGATTTGCAGAGAATCAAGCACACTATTGTCAAGGGCTTTTAATTCCTTCTTTAGATTTTCCTGGTGTGTGTGTTAGAGAGTTTACATGTCAGGCTGTCTAATAGCAGGTGCTGTGGGATGGGTTTGGAGATAGAAATGCATGTGTCTGGAGGGGGAAAACATGCAGAGCAGATTAGGAAAATGCACTGTAAATTGTTCATCCTCACGGCTCAGAAATTCAGACAGCTCATGGACTACTAGGCACAATATCTAATTTTCCTGCAGATTTTAAAAGGATGATTTCTAAGGACAAGCTCCTCCAGCAGAATACATCCTCCAGCAGAGAGGACCAAATTTTGATCTCAACTACACAAAACCACACTTGAGCTCCTGCACTAAGTGTGCAAGGCTTGCTCTGCACCAGCATCGCGTGACTGAGAGCAAATTCCCTCCCTGAGCATTTGCTCTTTGGGGACCAAAGGTATTGGGAAGGTGGGGAAGGAAATGGACTGTGAGGCACAGGGAGAACACAGAGGTGGGAACAGGAATGAGTTGAGGAGGTGCTGGGGAAATTCATCCTTTTTCCGATTCCTTTGCAGTCATTCACGGGAGGAAAAATGGGAACTGTTGGAAGAAAGACAGAGGAAGAAGGTAAAATAATAAAAATGTGCTTTTGTGCAATGAAAAGTCATTTCCCTCTTCGCCCACACATGCACAGGACTTAAGTACAGAATGTATTGTCTCACCTAGTAAAGAAATATGAAAGGACAGAGAACAAAATCAACAAAAATGTTGTTTGTTTGTGGTTGTCTGCTTGGTTTTTTTTTTTGTTTGCTTGCGTTTGTTTTCTTTATTTGATTTTGGGCGGGTTTGGTTTTTGTTTGGTTTTTTGTTTGTTTGTTTTGTTGGGGGTTTTTGTTTGGTTTTGGGTGAGTTTTTTAAGTGATTTTTGTTTGCTTGCCCGTTTGGTTTTGGGATTTTCTTAGGGTAAATCCATAACTTACTTTTCCATTTTGGTTTTTGTCAGCAGTCCAGCTGGGGTCTGTGGCTCTGTGACAGAGACAGCTGTACCCAGGATGGCTCTGAGTCCAAGGCAGGACCAAATCCTGCCAGTGTGGGAAGACTTAGTATGGAATGTGATGAAAAAAATATTATTGAAAATTCAGACATGAGTGAATTACTTTATCCTTGTCAGATAGTGTGGATTTCTGCTGCAAGACTGAATTAAAAAGGGAGTAAGGGTACACCATTGCCCTGATTGATCAATATTTTGCACTATAACATCTGGGAGTTTTATATAAATATTTTTAAAATTCAATTGACAAGCCATGATACACCTGTGTGACTGATGTCAGGAATGTGGGAATATAAATGAGGCCAAGATTGACTCCTGGAGCAAAATATTCCTGCAATCCAGGCTGCAGTTGGACACTCTGCTCTCTTTGGACAGTCCCTAGTAAGAGTTTTCCTATTTGAATCTATCACTAATTTTTAATCACTATTTTTTAATTGTTCTTTTTCCCCTGAAAAGTTCCATTTCCCTCTCCAAACATGACACAATCCAGCATTTATAAGCAAATGATTGCTCTAAGCAAACCTCTGCTCGGGGTTACCTGTGGGGTTATTTGGCTGTTCCAGACTTTCACCCCCTAAAACCAGCAGAGCTCAATGAAAATTGAGTGCAACTGGAGGGAAAACATGGATTTGTAGTGGGATCTTTGTAGCCAGCTCGAGGAAACAGAAATGGCACTTTAGTGGGTGCATTTTTAGATGCAGGGATGTGATTCCTGCTGCTGGGATTCCTGCAGGAGGGACAGAACTGTGCAGGGTGATCCCACAGTGCATCCACTGATCCAGGTGCTTCCAGACACTCAGGGGGTAACTGGAGCACAGCTGAGCAAACCAGAACCTCTGTTTGCCATGTTTTTTTAAAAATCAGCTCTACAGAGAAGCCCAGCCACTCTTGTCTCCACGTGTTAAACCAGGATAAAGCAGATGTGGAGCATGGAGCAGGGAGGAGCTGCAGACAACTGGCCACATCTGGATTGTGGTTCTTCTCTTGCCTATCTCTTTTTTTTGGCAAGCTTTGTAGTGGAGGAGATTCCACCAAAAACTTTTCACCTAAAAAAAATGATGGTAAAACAGAGAACAGAGGGCTCTGCAGAGGCACATTTGATATGTTTGAATTAGTGGATGAATCCTCTCTGAATCCAGATAAATCTGTTCAGCAGCCACTCAGAAAAATTAGCTGTAAAGAGCATGGTGGAGATAGTTAGCAAACAACTTCCCACCTGAAATGAGATCTGAGCTAGATTATGAATTTCTTTTAAACTTTCTGTCTGGCACTTGTCATAAATGTTGATGCTTTTTAAACCAAAAAGGACATACCAGCAAAATGCTGTCAATAATACCATGTGAATCACTGTTTTGGTTTAAGTTCAGTCTCTTCTTTTAAATGAAATTAGCTTGGCAGAAAAACAATTCTTTGTCTTTTTTTTCTTTGCATTTTCCTGTCGGAATATAACAATCCCCTCTTCACTTTATATCAATTGTTTAGCTATGAAATGTGGTATTTTTGCTTGGTATCTAATACTTTGTTTAGGCATATTTTAAAATTTAAATGAAAAAGTTTTTTTTAATGTACAGTGGGGTTTTTTTCAAATTTTTTAATGATGCTGCAGCTGAAGGATTTTGGGAAGAAAAAATCACTTTTTCTGATTTGGAAGCATTCATTTTCCAGCTGAAGGCACAGCCTGGGTGAGCAGTGTCTCCCCCTGATCCTTCCAAGGCTGTGTGTGAGATTTTTCACTTTACACACAGCCCTGCTCCCTGCTAATGGCATTTTGGGAGGCTTGGCTTTCCTGTCTGGCAGGAGTTTTGTTGCTCTAATTGCAACAAAACACATCAAACATTTAGCAGGGAGTGTTGGTGGGTTCTGATTTCATCCCAGAGCCTGAAGGATGGGTGACATCCTGAGCTCCTCACCAGGAGTGGAAACAGGGACAGGAAGGGCTTGGAGCCTCAATCCCTGCAGAAAAGGGCAAAGCAGACCAACCCAAAATTCAGCCTAATACAGAATTTATCTGCCTTCCTCCCTGAGGATGACTGCTTGGGGATGGGTTGGGTCTTCTTCCAGCAGGAGCTGCTGAGCTCTGGGGATTTCCAGGGCTGGGCAGAGCTGTGGTTGGACATCCTTCCATGGCTCTGCCCTCTTAATTCCTGAAATAATGAAATAAATTCTCCTTACATCCACTGAGCCCAGTGCCTCGAGTGCAGGAGGCTTAAAACATGCAAGCAATGGGCATTTCTGAAAGGTAGAAAAAGCTGCTTTCTTTCACTCCGTAGCAAATTTCCCACTTTAACTCAGATAAATGGCACAAAATTAATAATCCCCAGTAAAGAATATGATGGCTCAATTATTTGATTCCATTGATTTTTGACTGCTTAATTTAATTTGCCTGCTCTTACCATTTGATAAGGAAAGGCAAACTGAGCCACAGGAAACAGCAGCACTGTAGAGTTGTCCTAAAATCATCAGAGTCTGGATCAGTTCTTCCCTCCCTGACAGGGTAATTTTTCTTGCTGCCAACAGCTGCAAAAGAGTTTAATTTTATTGACTCTTTGTTCATCCATTTCTATTATTTGTACCCTTTAAGCAAATCTCCAGTGAGAGTTTAGTTTTTACAAGGCAATCCCACGTCACCAGTTTTCCCTGTGATGGATTTATTCCTCCTGATGCAGATAAACCCAACTCCACCTGCATGTTAAAAAATAATATGTAGATTTTTCTCAAGAGGTTATTTTTTTTTCCCACTGGCATGTTGCTGTGCATGTTTTTTGCTATTGGGATGTCAATTTTTGATGGAAAATATGCAAATGCCATCTCCTCTCCTCTCCCAAATTCCAGCCAGATGAACTCTCCTGAAGCCAGGAAGATGAAAAGTTGTTGGCCTTTTATATGATGTTGAAAGGGCTGGGCTGGCTGGTAACTCCTGGTGCTGTGGGAGCTCCTCATTTGTCTGAGCCTGAACTTTCATCTCTTTTCCCTTTTTTCCTGACAAAAAGGGAGCAGTTTGGGAGTCAATGTCAGAGTGCATTTGAGCAGCTCTTCCACAGCAGAGTTTTAGATGGGTTGAAGCAAAAAAAGTGTTGTTAACTAGGCTTTTGTAGGAATTTTTGGCTAATTAACTCATTCTTTAATTTTGTACAAATAAGCCAATAGGAGAACTTAATTTTAGGAATTCTAAAATTCAATATAAACACTTTTAATGAGTGGTGGACAGAGAGTGGAACCCCATGTTGAATCATCCTTCTGTTGGAATTCTAATTCTAAACTATAAATAATCTCATTTCTAGAGGAAAAGGAGAACCCTTTGAAGAGTTTTATCTTACAGAATGGGCTTAGAGACATCACTTAATATAAGAGTCAAAAATTTCTAAACTTAGAGCTAATGGAAGGAGAGAACTCATTGGAAGAAAGTACAGAAACATCTTGTCTATGGCATTGTTGAGTAAATTCTCAAAATTTGGCTGTTGAATTCAGTAGGCTTCAAACTACTGGTAATGATTGTAATTATTTACCATTTTCATTATGCCTTTAATTGAAAATCTATTTATTGGTTTTTTTAGGTATTTCCTGCCCATACTTTGTTTTGCACTGGACACAAACATGAGAGGTGAGCAGTTAGAACTTCAAGAAGATATTTTAGTTCAGAACTTCTTCAAAAAGTATGAAAAACACCTAAGTACTTGAATCTCATTTCTAGTCACCATTCCTCTTTTTCAGTCCTTATTGTCCCACAAAATTCTGCTGACTTTGTTATTTTAAAGGGGTTGTGGCATAAAATTTATCTTAAGATTTGAGTGGGAATTGGGGGTTTTTGTTGTTGTTGTTTGGGTTTTTTATTAGCAAATTTAAAAACTGGTGAACCCCTTCTACATGGTAATTTGCCAGTATCCAAGTTAGAGCCTGCAAATTCTGATCACAATTCCTGAATCCCTTAATTTTGCTTCATTTTATCACCTCGGGCAGTACCTGGTGAGTTCTTGCAGCTCTGTGGAGGCTGTTCTTGGTTTGTGAAAACCAGATGTGAGCTGTGTCAGCTCAGCCATGTGCACCACTCTCCTCACCTCCAAAAAAGCCAGAAATCTGACAAATCTATCAATTTATAAAGACATTTCCAGAGCAGTCCCTCAGCACTAGGGAAAACCTGAACATGGTTACAACTCCAGGGGGTACCTGGCACTTCAAGGCAGCCTAAAAATGCATTTTCATTACCCCTAGAAAAGGAGAATCATTGCAATGAATATGTAAAATGCAAACACCATGACATCTGCAAGCAGGAGCTGTGCGAGCTCCTCAAATTAGTTTAGACTTCACATATTCCGCCCCCACCTTCTGTTTAACAAATGTATGCATAGATGAGAGAAAAAAATGAAGTCTACAGGAAAAAAAAAAAAAACAAACCATGGGGATGAACTAATTCTCCTGTCAGTCAAGTAGTTATAAAACAAGCCAAGCATAGACTGAAGGTGAATGTTAATGACTAAGGAGGCAGACAGATGGTCCGACTTTTCTTTAGGTGGTTCATCATCCTTTATTATTCACACAAAATTGTCTTTGATGAATGCATTCCGTGTTGGAAAGATCTTCAGGAAACATGTGGGTCACCTCTGCTGATGGTCAAGCAGAGTGCATGGGAAGGATTTCTGCCACTTTGTGGTTAATTGCAAATACGGGGTGGGGTTTGGATATTTCGGGGAGGGAGGTGTTTGTTTGCTTTTATCAGAGTTTATCACCATTCAACTCCACGTTTGTTTCCTGGAGTATAAAGCACATCGACGTCATTCCCCAGGAACCCTAATTTGTGCTGAAATCTCCTGTTCCCTGCCCAGTGATGACATTTCCTCACTAACACAATCCCTGCCAGCTCCACATCCCTGCTGCAGGATCCTTGGGGGAAGTTCAGTGTGTTTTGGGTCTTTCAGAAATACTTCCAGAGTCTCAGAGGACTCAGCCAGCCACAGCTATGATTTTGAGGAGGAGGAGGAGCTTTTTTCCTTCTGTGTTGACTAACAATTCGGAAAGCTTTCTGCATAACTGACTGAAGGAAGCTGAAAATCATCTGGCTGCTGCTGCTGCTGAGAGGCCAAGGCTTCTCTTTGCTCAGCAGGCAGGAATACACTGGTGGCTCAGGAAGGGAATGAAGCTCATCCTGTGCCATCTCTGCCTTGCCAGCCTCACCAGGCTGAGTTCTGGCTGCAGGTTTGAAGGACACTCATTCCACGGCACTGTTTATCTTCTTGACACAAATTTCGGGGTGCAGAGGTTAACGGTGAGCCTCGACTGAAGTTTCCCTCTCTGCAATCAAGCACAAGTTCCCTCATCGCTGCAGAGATGTGGAAATCATCCTTCCAGCACAGCAGCACTTCCAGGAGTAAGTTTTTCCTGTTTTGTGAGTTGCAAAACGTAGGAGCAACAATTTGCATGGAGGATTTGTATTAATGCAGGAAGGAAACCAAATCAGCTCTTTAACAAACTCCTCTCACCACATCTCTTTGCTCCCCACTTTATTCAGCAAAAAAAACCCCACAGCCTCAACTCCACTGACCTCAATTTTGCAGAGCTGCAATTCAATATGTCCTCAGCAGCTGTGTGTTATTTACCCCAAAATATTAAAATATTGCTGCTGCACAGTGTTCAAGTTGTATCAGACTTCCCATTGAGGTGTGATGCAGAATGAGGCAATACTTTGAATTCTCCTCTCAACTCACCTGTGTAATCCAGCAGTGTCTCCTGGCTGTGCAGACAGCATTTCAGAGGAGCTGAACTCCAGCAAGCTGGACAGGGAGATAGTTCTGGCCAATGTAATTATGCAAATGGGAATTCAGCTGCTCGGGAATATATTATCAGTGTTACTTCAAAGCCTCGCACAGAATTCTCTCCTATCATCTTTTTTTATGGGTTCTTTTTTTCTTTGTTGCACAAGTGAAAATGAAATATTACAATACATTGGGAAAATTTGGAGGGAATAAATGAGCCCAGATCCATTTGCAGATGCTGCCTGTTCCAACTGGGGGTTGGTTAGCCAGAAGTAAGGACAGAGAAATTTCGTTCTTTTTTTTCCCCCTCCTGTCTTCCAGCTATGCTTTTGCAGAAAATTTTTGTGGAATTCAAATGAAAACAGCATTACATGTATTTTAAATCACATCAAATAATTTAATAGAACATCTAGAGGGTACCATTCTAATATGTATTAAAAAAAATAAAACCAAACCTATTGTAAAAGGAAATTTTCTCGTAAAACCTTTCATTTGGTAGAAATGATTTCTTTACCACTTTAAAGGGTTCTATGTAAAGCTATAAGAGTAACACAGCTCAAATATTTTATGCCCTTCAGAAGTTTGCTTTGTGAAATTAGCCTGGAAATTGAAGAATGGTGCTTTGCACTCTCCTTGGGAACCTGGAAATTGTGTCCTAATGCAGGTAAAGTTCAAGGCATGTGACAGATTCTGTCTTTCCATATGAAAATAAGTGTAATTGACGACCTCAGCCTATTGGAGGAGTCTGTCTAATGTAATGAAATTAAATAAATAGAGGTGTTTACTCTTTCAATTTAGTTAATTCTATTTTTTCCAAATTATTTTAACATTGATTAACCTTTCTTCCCTTTACCAACCTTTTCAGCTGGTTGGTCTTTTTCTTGGGTTCACTAGGAAGAGACTTGACAGCATCACTTGGAAATATTCAGGAATATTTGATGTTTTGGGGCTGAAGGAACTTTCCTACCCACTGACTCTTTGCATCACTATTAGAAAGGTGCCCTTGCCTGCATGACTCTCTGCTCAAAGTAGCCTCGTCTCTGGGACTGGTTTTTAATTTTTAGGCTTTCATTTAATTAGTGCATGATTTCCTTTCTGAAAGTGAATTCTTTGAAGTAATTTCTAATACCTCATGGAAGTGAACGTGTTTATAACTCGAGGTCTCATTCCCAAGGAGGGCTGGCAGCTCTAATTGTGAGTGCAGGTCAGAGCTTGTAACGCTTCCCTACAGCTTTGTGTGTTAAAAAGTCATAAAGCAGCTCCACATTTCCATTTTTATTGTAGGAGCAAATCTTTCTACAGTGCAGGACAGCTTTTGGCAATCAACCTGTCTCGTGATCTCAGACATTTCTTTTTAAAGGGCAGAGCCACCGTGTTAACTCAGGGCAAAAGCAGTGTTTTGCTGCCATGAAGAATAATGGAATTGCCCTGCCATTGAGGCTGAGCTGACTGAAGCCTCTCTCTCCTGTTCTGTTTTGATGGCAAAACCTATTTTTGACTAATATAATTCTGCACCGAAGTCAATCGTTAATAGTAAAATTAATTTCCTTTACTTTTTAATGACATAAAAAATAAATTATCTTTAAAAATTGTCTCAGCTCCCTCTTTAGTCAAACAAGAATTATTCACACCTCCAGAGCATGAATCAGCTCACCTAGAAAAACACCTATGCCAGTGCTCCCCATTAATTCCATGGAGAAACCAGATGAATAATGGGAACTGGGATGCTCCAGTGAGGTGAAGGGAATCATTCCTAAATGAACAGATCTCTGCTTTGGGTAACACCACAGATGAGCTCCCAAAGATTAATGCCCTGCTGGCTCTCTGGAAGGACTGCACTCAGCCCATCTTCACCTCCATGTGTTGGCATTTTATTGTGCTTTGGAACCAACAGGAAGGAAGAAATGTGATGCAAGTTTCTGGCAATAGGTATTTAAAATAATAGAGTGAGTAAGAGAGAAGTTATTTAACATGAGATTAGTGACTAAGCCATTGGCTTCTGGGCTCTTTTTCCTCGCTGCCATGGGCTGCCTTTTTATTCCTGCACTCCTTTGTCTCTCTTGTCTACAGATCATGAGATTTCCAGCACAATGAATCATCTGGAGTACTTAGGCTCTTCTTGGCTTTTAATCAATCATCCCATTTTTATTTATTAGTCCACGTTCCATTGACACTGCGTAGCATAAGGCCTTCCCCAATGAGCTGGTAATGAAACCAGGAGGAACTGGGGATAATCAGTCCTCGTTCGAGAGGTAGGCACTGTATCCAGGAATTGTGCTAAAAAAGTAATTACAGCCCAAACTGTGAAACTCTCAAAGGCTTTTATGAACACCCTGTTCGACGTGCACATTTCAATTTACGAGGTTCATTTGAATCAGTGGCTGGAAGAACAATGCTTAACATGGGTGGCAGACACCCAATATTCCAGATTTACACATTCAGTTGATTCTTTAAAGTCACTATGCAGTGACGCCATCCATTTCCTCATTGTCTAATTCATTGGTTTTGTAGTTTTGATTGAAAGACAGTTTGACACTCTTGCTTTTGCCCTGCATGGGGTTCTCTTTCTGTCTCATCCTCCCTGTTTCAATTTCACACCAATCCATGGTGCAAAGCTGAGTGAGAAAAGCACAAAACTCAGACCTCATGAATGCATGACTGGAAATACTTGCAGTGCTGGAGATCCATGAACTGATGGCAAAAGCTTTGCTGGTGGGCTGCTCTGCAGCACTGAGAACACAGCCTTTGCCATATTTATGGAAAAAAAAAATCCCTGGATTGCCTGGCAGTGAATCCTCTTTAACCACTGTTTGGTTATTTGTATGTTAAAACAAGATTTAGGAGCCAAAATCTGCCTACCATTGAAAGTAAACTGTGTGTACCACTTAAAGTAAACCACATGTTAAATAGCATTGCTGCCAGCCTTTAAATTGGCAAACACTCCCCGCCAGTGCCTGCTAAATAGCATTAAAAAATGATGCTCCATGGGAAGTCTGCACGTTAATAGTTTATGATAGCACCTGGGAGTGCCAGTCTGCAATGTGGATGGAATTTGCCCAGGCTGTGGAGGCACAGAGCACAGAGAAATCCCTGTCTGGAGGGGCAAACAGACTGCAGGGAAGGCAAAAACCACACGGGGAGCAGAGTGAGATCTGAAAAATAGAATAGTTGAGTGATGACTTGGGCACAATCAGTGCCTCACCTCTGGGTTTGGTGGCTTTAAGCCTCCAGGTGGGAAATTTTGCTTAATTTGTTGCTAATCAACACACACAGAAGTGGAGCTGCTCTGGTTTGAGATCCCCAGCACTGACCCCTTCCACCAGAGTGCCCAAAGGTGGGGTTAAAGTGCTGAATGGACACTGAGAGGGACAGCAGGGAGTGCCAGGTGTCTAAATTGGCAGCAGGGATTAGCAAAGGTTCCAGGAGGAATCTCTGACTGGGAGAGGAACTGCTGTTGGCTGTGGTAAATTTTGGCAAACCAATCTCCCAATGGGAAGAATTGTCACACTGTAAATATTAGACTATTTAAGGCTTTTCCTTTTTATTTTTTTTTAATTGTTTTTGTCAGTTCTACCTCCAGCAGTGTTCAGTTGCACTTGCAATGTCTACTTTAAACCCCATTGAAGGGAAGAACACAGAATCCAGGATGGAGAAGAACCTGCAGTCCTGCCCTGGCCCAGCTGAGCTGCTGCTGCTCCAGGGACAGGAACAGAAATGTGCAAACATCAGAAAATAATCCACCTTCCAGCAGTTGCCTCCTGTAATAACATCCCACAGCACTAGGAGTCAAGGGGAGAAAATAACCTGAAATTCAGTAGTAATTACTATGAAGAATTTAATACTCAATCTTAGGTTTTTGGGAGATGCAGAGTAAGAATTTAATGTCTTTTTTTTTCCATTGTCAATGCATCATTAGATTAATATTGAGTTTTCTTTGATTGGTATTCATTTCAATCACTCCCCACTCGTGATGCTTGTGGTGAATACTGTAAACACCACAAGAAGACAATTTCTCTTTAATAGGATATTTCAGAGTACGTTGACTGAGCAAAATCACTTTTAAGCCAAAGACACACCAGCGTGGGAGGAATGGAAATAGCAAGAAGGGAAACTGCAACACTGGATCAGTTTAAATTGGTTTTTTTTCTGCTGTGATGGTGCCAGGGGTTGGCACTGAGATTGGTGCTCTTGCTACAGTTACTGGTATGGGCACAGATCAAGAGATTATTCCCACCTTTATCTGCCAAACTTACAAATTCAGACAGCAAAACAGCCCAAAAAAGGGCCAGGGGACAATGCATCATCGAGGGCACAAACTGCAATGCAGAGAGATTTAATTACCTGCCCTGTGCTGTCTGGACAAAAATGGAACATTTCCACTGCAAACTGCACCCAGGTGCTGAACCTCAGCTCTCTGAGCTCTCTGAAACATCCAAACCACATCCACAGACCTTCTGAGACAGAAGGAAAGCTCAACACTGGCGTGATGATTCAGAATTTATTTTAAGAGCAGCTGTAAAAGAAAAAGAAACTGTTAATGACACTGTTATGGATTAATATTGTGAACCAGCGAACCACGAGACAATTACTTTTCATGCTTTAAACATTTTCTGGTGGTTTTTGCACACATTTCAGCAGCATCCAGTGGCCCCAGGTGCCATCAGGGCACACTTGAGGGGCACACAGGGGATTAATGGGTCCCTGAAGACTCTATGGAGGAGATACAAACTGTCCTGGGCGGAAGGAGGAGAAGAAGCAGAAGTTGATGGAGAACCACGTGGTTGAACTACAACTGAAATTCCAGCAGAAATGGTTTTCTTCATGTGGAATTGTGTATTAGGCTGTTTGGTGTAACATGATTCTGCAAGTCTGGCTGTCTTTAAAAATATGTGTATGATGAATAATATGATTTATTATGGTTATGAGCAAAATGATATGTTAAAATGAATGAAAACTGAATTCACTAATATTTACATTCATGTTCTGGTCGTATTAAATAACACAAGCAGTGAATCCACCACTTTTATTGATAAAAACTAATAATAAATCAATTTTTGTATCATACAGCTAGCCATAGTCCTTAAGATCATTAAAGATTTCCCATATTTATTCTACAATAAAGGAGAAGGAAATATTATGGGAAGATTTTCAATGGCCAAGAAAAACACAAGGAATATATTGCAGAGTTTTTCAAATGTACAGTTCTATTGATTTAAGCAACCTTTAAAAAAATAAACCCTAAGAGCAGTGATACACCAGCCCAAGTAGCAATTGTATATTTACTCTGAATTGCTCATGTTTGCTTCTGAAAATTCATAACCTGAGGTAGAACTGAACAATGAAAGCGAAAAACCAAGCATGTAAAATCAATTGATGTTCTGGCCAGCTCCCAGAACATCTTTATTTTCTGTAGCCACCTTCAACCACATTTTACATCTATTTATCACCAAACTCATTGGGCAGAACAAAAATGGGGCTAATGTTAATGCCTCATGAATATGCACTGAAAATGTTCCCTTTTGCTTAAATATCAACATTTATCCCAACCTTTTTGTCCCTCTGTGTTTAATAGGGATGGCAGATAGTAGGTGCTGTGGGCTAAGGCTCCTCATTAACATTGTCCTCCTGGGTATTCTTGACATTTAATTTCAAGCCACACGTGAGATGAATGTAGGTCTTTTGTTTAGCTTTCACACATTTAACATTCCTGGAACTGGGCATATCCTCAGAAACACCACACACTTTCTGAAAGCAGAGCCTCATTTTTAGGGAGAAACATCATCTGATGGTGGAAAGGAATCCTCAGAAGAGCTGCCTGGGGTTCAGAGGAGGAGATGGAAGCTCCAGGTGAGTATTCCCACCAAACTGAGGTACCTGCTCTGGCCAAGGGCAGATTAATCTCCATTTCAGCTTGATTTCTGCAGAGAATGGAGCAGCTCTTGGAGGAATAATGATGGACAATCATTGCTTGTAAAAATTTATGTGCATCCCAAGGTCCTTAATAATTTGGCTTGTCCCAGGAACGCCAGAATAATGTTTAGTGACCACATTTTAATCTTACATAGAAGTTGTGGAATCCAACCATGTTTTCAAAACCAGACTGGGCATTTAGAGTGAGCACTGCTTTGTTCTGTACCTGATGGCTCTGCCCTGGTAAAACCAGTGTTCCAACAGAGAGGATAACCAGAGTCAGAAAGCCATCCTGACTGCAGCAAGCCTTGTTTCTAGGAGTTCAGAACTCAATTTAGCAGATGCCCTGTGATGTAAACACTGTTACTCTCAATAGAAAACTTTTCTTTGCCAAAATTACAAGATTTCACCATTACAACTGTTTAAATGAAAAAGATTGGGAAGACTTCATGCTCTTTCCTCTTTAAAACACACCCATATATTTTGCAGGAATTATTGCTCTCCTATCCCTTAATCTTTATAATGGAAAGCAAAGGTTTGGCTCTGACAATGTCTTGTGTGTGGGATTTTCTTGGTTGAATCCTCTTGTGTTCTTGCATCTGCTGTGCAGTCTGCTGGTTCATGTAAAGGATTTTAAAACACAATCACAAATGGCATTGTGTTTCTACCTTTTTTTTAATAATCTAGATCTTGCTTGGCATCAACAGTATTTATTTCTGATATATTTGAGGAAAAAAACCCCAAAAAATAAACCTTAGAAAACTATATAAAGCACTCATAGGAAGGTGAATCAAAATTTCCTCTAGGTGATACAGGGTGTTGCCTGATTTAAACGACAGCCATATGCCAGGATATATTCAGATATCAGCTTTCAGCAATGCTTGTATTTCCAGGCTTCTGTGTTTGCTTGCTTTTGCAAAGCTCAGCACATTCTCCAGAGGATTAACTCTTCCTGTTCTCATCCTGTTCCTGGGAAATCCAGGCATTAGTAGGTGACAGTCTGGCATCACAGTTAAACCTGGAAAAAGAGGAGGAATACTGATGAGGTGGTAGCAGTTCTGCCTGGGGTTTGCCAGCAGATCCTGAGGCTCAGATCTGAATGAAACCACCACTGTTAGGTGCTGAAATAATGTTTTCCCAGGCAATGAAGCCAAGTGGGTAAGGCTGTATGGGACAGAAGGAAGAGCATTTGCTCCTGGAGCTCCCCCAGATGGTCTCTGTTTGGACCACAGGCTGCTGGAGGAATTTCTAACATCGTGAGGTTCAGCCAGAGCAGGTCAGCTTGAGCAGGTCAGCTTCCTAACGTGAGTTTGGAAGTCAGTGATGGAGAAGAAGGGACGAGGGGATTGTTTTCACAGAGGGAGTTCAAATAATTTACCTCCATATTCCCTCTTTACTCCCTGTTCCACCTTCTTCAGCTTGCAGCTCTGAGTTGATAAATAAACCTCTGCCATGGAAACACGAGGGAAAGGGAGCAGCAGTGAAACTTTTAAATTTATGGTGCAAGTCTACGTGAAAATGATAAAGCACCAGCAAGGGGAGGAAGGCACCATGAACAACACTCTGCATTAACCAGGTTCTGGCCTCCTGAGGATGCAATGAGTGGATTTTCATCTCATGTGCCATCAGAGCATCCTGTGGGAAAGGAGGAGCTGGCTGAGCATCCAGGATGGAGGAAGCAGAGGGCTCAGCAGGGTTGAAAGGAAATAAGGTGAAATCTTCCTGCAGGTGCCTCTTTGTGTGCTGCACTGTGCTGATAAGGTGCAGTGATGAATGGTGTGTCATGGCACTGCGTGACACCAGATATTTGTGATGAGTAATGTCCTGCACAGAAACCTGACTGCACCCCAGCAGGATTTATCCATCATCCCCTCCCCTTGGCCTGCAGGTGACCAAAGCCAGCAGGGATGACAGTGCAGAGGCACAGCATGAGCCTGGGGAAGGCAGATCAGAGCTCTGGGGTCTCTCAATCCCCTTGGCCATGAGCAGGGTGGAGGCTCCAGAGGAGCTGATCCTCATCACAACCTGGGGATCAGGCTGTGGTGGGATGGGAAAGGCAGGGAACCTTGAGACAGAGCAGCTGTTCCCAGTTAATGCCCTGATTGCTGAGGGTACAGAGCTGGGGCTGCCCAGGGGAGCTCTGCAGTGCCACACAGCAGGAGCTCTTGGGGGAAAATGGACTAAAAGGGGATAAAATGTTGGTGAGAGGCTGAGGAGAGCCTGGGAACTGCACCACAATCAGAAAGAGGTGGGTGAAATGCTTTTAAAAGCTTATGGCTATGGGCAGCAGAGTTATGAAAAGTCCCTCTGAGTGTGGAGGTTGTTGGAGCTCTCAGTGGGCACCAGGAGCTGTTGGTTTTGTCAATGACTAATCTGAATGATTCTTGCTTGCCTGACCAGCATTTTGGGCTTTATTTTGTTACATTGATGTGGAAAGCACAGTTTGGGAAAGAAGCATTGTGTGTGGCTGTTCTAGGTGAGGAAAACGTTTTCCATGCCTTAGGTTGAACCAGGTGATGAACCAGTGAACTAGGGAGTGTCTGGTGGAGAGGCAGGCGGAGTGAATGGCATAATTTCAGATTGTTCAGTGCAAAGGGTGATTTGGGTGGAATGGATGTAGTTGGCAAGTGGTATTTTATATTTCCAGTGGTGTTGAGCTCATATGAAAAATCTTTATATAAACTATTTCCTTGCAAGTCTCTGCCCAGATGTGAAGCAGCCCAACCTGATGGTTTTGGCTAAAGATTCTTACTGAACTGAACCTTCCTCTCACTCCCTCTGTCTGGTGGGGAAAGGCGTGAAGGTGTTTTTTAAATTAGTATTTTTCTGAAGTGGTTTTGTTGAGCTGCTGGGAGGCCCGAGCTGCCTGTTCCTAAACAAGAACAGATATTGTGCCCCTGGGTCTCCTGCCGGCTCCTGGCAGTGGGAATTGCCTCTGTGCCTTGCTTAGGGTTGAGCTGGAGTGGAATAACAGCAGAGCTGGGGAGCTCCTCTGTGCCACCAAAACCTGGGCTGGAGGTTGGTGAGGGCAAACAGGCAAATTTCCTCTTTCAACTCTTTCAGCTGCTCGCTAGCAGAGGAGTCACAACTCACAAGACAGATGCAGATAAATTCTCCCAGAGAAAAAAGAGAATTAAAGGAAAAGTGGGAACTGGGGAACCAAGAAGGAGTTCCAGGTGGCTCTCTGCATTCCTTTCCCTCATGCTCACAAGGCAAGGTGGTTTTTATTCCCATAGCTCCAGGCTATGCCTGAAGACACCTTTTAGAATTATCCATTTGTACTGAAGCTGCACACCTGAGACCAGCCACAACAGCTGAAAAGATTTCAGAGAGGGAAATTCCCAGTCTGCCTGTGGTTCTCTAATAACAAAAAGTGGGAAAAAATCCAGCTGGCTTTGTTTATAAAGGGAATATGTCTCTTAAAAGCAATAGTTGCTGCCAGTCTGGATTAAAACAGATTTTCAAAAGCAATTTTAAACCAGCAATGTGTTGTCACACTCAACCTCCCCCCATTCTTCAACAAATGGTTGTTTGTGAATGTTTAAGTTCACTAGATTTCCTGGTGCATCTCCTTCTGGTTTTGTGGTTAGTTGTTTGTTTTTTTATTTTATTTTTAATAATTCCTTTTTAATAGTACCTGCCAGTTTAGAGATAGCTCTTTGCCATCATCCTGCTACTATAAATTAGATTCTTCTAAAAAGCATCACAGAATTTGTTTAATATTCTGCTATCTGCTTTAGACAGAGTCCCTTTGATGGGGAAAATTCAATCAGATCTCTTAAAAGTGCTTTAACAGAACTCTGAGGATTCTTTCTTGTGCTTCTGCCACTTTCATGAGTGTCTTTAGCTGGCACTTTGTGCTTGGGTGACTTGGGGAAGAGGATCTGGTGTGATGGTGCTGATTTTTCTTTATGAAGAGACAACATCTCCTCGGTGAGAGACTGTCTTAGCAGAGCACTTTTACAGCTGAGCTGTGTTACAAAATCCTCTGACCTGATGTGAGAAAGACCAAGGTGCAACAACCTCCAGCTGCCATGAATCAGGTGTTGAGGTGATGGGAAACAGCTGATCAGCTGCACACCCCAAGCCTAAATTTGAAGGTAATTCTGGTTTCAAATTCACCAAGGTTTTTTGGAAGCTAGATTGCTAATTAATTACCTATGTTTGTTCTGAAATAGTGGTGCAAAATTAGTGGATGCTGGCTGATAGAATGGAAAAGGTGATGAGCATGCAACAAAATGGTTTCCCAGCCTACCAGTTGGGAGTTGTTGTTCAGAATAAAATAACTTGTTATTGATTCCTCCCCAGCTGTGGGAGCTCTGTGCTTTATTAGTGCTTCACCTGGGCTGTGATGAGCCTTAGCCAGGGCTTTGTGCTCTCTGTGTGCAGAGGGTTTAGGGCAGGACAAGAGGATGGGGAGAGACAAGCTCCTCTGGTGAGGAGCCCAGCTGGGTTTTGACCAGCCAGAATCTACCAGAGGCAGGTTTTCCTCAAAAACCTCCATGAACCTGAGCAACTTCACTGTTTGCTTGCTCAGGTGTGTGTGCTTTTCACCCCTCCATATTGTTGTTGCTAAACTGACTCTTTTTCTGCCCTGTTAATTTTTCTGTGTGAGACTCTCCAGTGGTGTGAACCTCCTAGCCCTGGTGTGACACCTCTTCCCTGCCTGGAGCTCAGCTGCTTCTTATCCATTTTGTGTGATAAGAGCAAAACAGAACAAATCCTTTGTGCTCTGTAAATATCTTTGTGCTGAGTGGTAACAGGGCTGGTTTGGATAAGAGGGAGCTGGTGGTAAGAAAATAACATTGTTCAACCCTAGGGTAAGTTTAACATCGTTGCTCTGACTGGAGAACTGTGGTTCCTTTGGTTTAGGGATCCCTGAAGCACTTCTCACCTTCACTGCAGCCTTCATGGGGCTTTCTGCTACCAGTGCCCTGAAAACAGGGTGAAAATGTGCAAACAAATGGATACAGCCAAATAAAAAAAACACCTCGACAAATGCATGATGAAAACTGGTTCCCTTTGAAGTCAATATATGGACTTTCAAGGGCTTTAGCAACTTTCTAAGTGCTGCTAGCAGAAACAAAAGAAAACAGATGGAAATAATATGGTCACTGTGCATCCACCTGATTTTCATTGTTCCCAAAACAGCAGAAGATCTCAGGTTGTGATGAGAACAGGATTACCTCATTCACAGCTGAACTAGATTCCTCCTTTGGCTGCTCTGAGTCCTCCCAGGCTGCACAGTTCCTATTTAGCAGATGACAAAGGCTCTCTGCCCACTTTCCTCCTTGTACTGCAGCATCAAAGGAACCTGAATGCCCTTTCAGGGTTTGTCCCCTGAACTGTGACAGTTCCATCAATCCCAGGTGACTTCCCTGAATTCTGATGGCTTTCAAGGTGTGGTGGGGGATTAGAAATAAACCTGGTGGAGGTAGCTGTCAAAAGGGAAAGCTAATAAAAAGAAATGGATTCCCAGGGGGAGTGTAAACACGCTGGATGCTTTGTGAGGAATGCTGATAGAGAGGAGAAGGAAAATGAGGAGGAAATAGAGAATTGGCTGCTGCTGAATGCGATGTTGGTGGTGCAGAACCGTGCAGGGGATTAGTGGCAAAAACAGGTTAGAACTTGGCACGGGGAGAAAAGAAACACTTGTAAAGTCTTGAAGGGGATGTGAGCTGGCAAGGAGAGGAAAAGTCCTTCAGTTTCCCAGCAATGCACAGGACAACAGAGCAGCCAAGGATGGCTCAGGAGAAACCAGAACCCCATTGAAACTGCAGGGCTGGATGGCCCTGAAGGTGAATTTAGCCATGCAAACTGGGATTATCCAGGGTAATGAAGGGAAGGAAAGCGTGTTGGGATTTGCTGTTAGCTCTGAAATGCCTGAATTCCTCCCAGCCTTGCTGAGTCAGATCAGAGCTCTCACAGCCCTTGGGGCAAGAGGCATCCCAGGGCCAGTGTTGGGATGGCTGTCAGCTTCCTAAAACACTGGAATGTGTGCAGCTTTTCCAGGATTCCATGTAAATGTGGGAACTTGGAGAGTATCTGTGCTGCATTTGCTCCTCCGGAGATTTGTGTTGGGAAGCTGAGCTTGAGACATGGAGAAAAAGTGGATGGTAAAGCTGGCTGGAATATGCCCTTCTCCCAGAGAATATTGTATTTTAGACTAGAGTGAGTATTCTACTACCCAGATTAGTTTAAACTCACAAAAAGTTATTCAGTCCTTCTTTGTGCATTGGAAACAGCATTTTGCATCATAACAGCTGAAATTAAATAAACGGTGTTTTGGTAGGTTTTTAAGAAGCAGCTGCCTTGAGTAGCAGGCAATAAAACAAACAAACCACCCTGCAAGAAAAAAAGAAATTTTATATTTTAACCCCAAACCAGTATTTCACAGAAAGACAACCTTACCAAACACAATATTTTTCCTTACTTCTGCACAGAATTGGCTGGGGAATGCCATATTGTAGATGTGTGGTGGCTCACACACCACATTTTACCAATTACAAATTTGGTAATTTTGAGGGTGCCACACACCAAACAGGACAGGTGGCCTCTTGAGCTCGGCATGTGACAAATATAG
Organism: Entomyzon cyanotis; assembly: GCA_024500445.1. Classification (NCBI taxonomy): domain Eukaryota; kingdom Metazoa; phylum Chordata; class Aves; order Passeriformes; family Meliphagidae; genus Entomyzon; species Entomyzon cyanotis. The sequence goes on from JAKEPQ010000325.1 coordinate 364,914, forward strand.
ATGTGTGTGAAGTGTTGTGCTCCAGAGAACTCGAAAGATAAAATGCTGGAATGGGAAGAGGAGCACAGGAACAGGCAGAGTGAATGACATAATTTCAGATTGTTCAGTGCAAAGGGTGATTTGGGTGGAATGGATGTAGTTGGCAAGTGGTATTTTATATTTCCAGTGGTGTTGAGCTCATATGAAAAATCTTTATATGAACTATTTCCTTGCAAGTCTCTGCCCAGATGTGAAGCAGCCCAACCTGATGGTTTTGGCTAAAGATTCTTACTGAACTGAACCTTCCTCTCACTCCCTCTGTTTGTGTGTGCAATGTGTGTTTTCCACACACAAGTTTTGTTTATTTTACTGAGCAAAGTAACTGCAGTGTCACATTAAATCCCTCTTGAAATTGCTTATCTGATCAGGCTCGAGTTGGCTGCTAAACACAACAGGCTTTGAACAAGGCTCTCTGTAAGTTATTTGCATCCTCTGTAAGAGAAATTATTCACTCCTAACCAAGAGGCTCAGAAAACATGACCTCATATTGTGATTATTTGTTGTAGAAATATTCCAATGCGCCCAGGCTGCTGGCTGAAAAGAGAGGAGATATTCCAAAAATGCCTCAAACCCACAAATAAAGGCAAGATAACCTCAGTACTTAATCCACCAGGTGTGGCTGACCCAGTGCTAAGCAGGGTAAATAGAAATTAATCTGCTGCTGTCCCTGTTAGCTCAGCACACTAAACAGGCTCTGATGTGCAGCTACCTTTTTTCTCCTCCAAACAAAATGCCTTTATTGCTGTTTGTATTTTTTCTTTTAACCTCTAGCACTGACAACAAAAGAAACTCAAGTTTGTTATAGAAACAGATCTTGTACTTTCAGAGTTGTACCATTTAGAGCCCACAGAAGTCAATTTGAGATTTTCTCATTAACCTCACCTATGTTTTTACAAAGGTTTAACTTCAGCTATATGTCTAAATTTGAACAAAATGTAGGAGGTAATATAAATAAGGAAGGCTGAGAAACGTTTTGACTACAACCCATTAGAGGCCTTCTTGGAGTTCTGAATTTGCAGTAAGCTGTTCAATGTGGGATTCTGGACCTCAGCAGAGCCAGCTCCTGTGCCATGAGGTGTCCTTAACTCCCTGACTATGTGCTGCATTTTTTTTTAATAAACATTACCATATCATTCTGTAGGATGTGGAGCTGTGCTATAAACACAGATTGTGTTCCCCTATTTAAATTAAAATTTTCTTTTCTGAATATTGCTCTTCTTATTGTCATCCAAGCTCACCCTCTCTGCCCCTTTTCGCTTGTGCCTTTCCAGTTTTGTGTCTGAATGCCTTTCCTATGCCCAGGGTCTAATTTCAATAGCTCAGCTTTGGTGACTGCTCTAAATAAGATTGTCTGGGTTATGATTTCCCTGGCCTTTACAGCTGAATTTGTTGGTGTTATTTTGCCTTCAGATGTGTGGTTTCCATGGCACTGCTGTCAAGGACTCTTTAATTCTGCCTCTGTTATCCTCTGGTTTAGGACTTTGCACTGAGCTCAGATCTATTGTCACATCTGGGAGGTGCTCAAGGTGCAAATCCCAGACTTTTGTGAGGCTTAGAACATCCCTGAGACTTGAGAAATGCAAACTCTGTGTCTGGAGCAGTTCTGGCTTCTCAGAAATTCCATCCACTCCTCCCACGTGTGTGGCATGGCTTTGAGCAGGGAGCTCTGCAGCATTCTGGGCTGGGATCACCCCAGGAGCAGGGCAGCTCTGTTTGCTGCAGTTGGTTTGCTGATGCTCGTTCCTGCTGTACTCGGCTACCCGCTGTCCGAGCCCTTCCCGTGCCCTGGTAGCCCGTGAGCCAGGAAGGCTGCCCAGCCCTCGCCTGGAGCACCGCTCCTCGCCCAGCCGTAGACCATGCGCTGTAGCCGTGGGGATGTTTCCCACCGCCTAGAGTGGAGACAGCCCCCAGTGAGTGACTGGCGTGTGAACAGGAAGAGGCAAAGGGCGACAGGACAGGGTTTGTCCCCCGTGCGGTCGCAGTCGGCACCGGGAGCGGCGACCTGCGCGGCAGCATAGGAACGGGACCAGGCTACTTGCAGTCCTCCAGAGGTTTATTGAGAGGTCCATCGAGTCCGGGCACGGACAGAGAGGTGGGGACAGACAATGGGTCTGGAAGTCCGGAGGCAGCGAGACACGGCAAAACCAGTTACAGGGGATTATATGGGGAGGGAAAAGGGGAGTGGTTTGGTGCACAGACCAACCAGGGAAGTCATAGGGAAGAGGGACAGGGACACTAACCAATAATTACATAAAGGGGGAGGATACAAAATTCAAACTAACCAATGGTTTACAACTCAAGAGGGGAACAAAGGAGAACTCTCTAGAAACTGTCCATATAAAGAAAGGAGGTGGGGGAGAGCTCTGGGCCAATGATCTTCTTCTTCGGCGCATACATTACCGCAGGGGCGCATGGGCTGATCTTCTTGTCACCGTAACTGGAGCAGCACACGCTGTCCCTGCCCCTGCAGTCAGCCTCCAGCTGGTGCAACTCAGAGGCACAAACCTCCACACATTCCTGCAGGTGAAAATCCTCACAAGGATCATTCCTTACCTTCTCCCCAGTTCTCCAAGTGCAACTTTCCCTTTCCCAGTTGTACTTGGAGATTTCTGTCAGTTGTGGGGTCAGGCTGGGACTCTGAACTTTAAGGATGTAGACAGGAGATTTTTACCATGAAAATATCCCAAATATCCCTAAAAAAACTGCACACTGGTACACCTTCATGGATGTTCCAGCCTATCTTGCTTGGTTAAGCAGAAGTTTTGGTATTTTAGAGAATTTTGAGGTGGTGGGTGGGAAATACTTCTAAAAATCTTTTTCTTGGTGAGTTTATTCCTTATGTTGGTGTATATCAATGCACATTTAAGACAAAGAATTCCAGGCAGGCTTGGCTGCTGGTGCAGCAGGATCAGGGCAGTGGAATAAATGTCCAAATGCATTCACCTTTTGCCAGAAGATGAGGTTAAAGAGAAAAATATTAGGAAACTGCTGTCAAGGTCTGGTGGGCCAGAGACTTGTAACATTTGTCATTCAGCCCTTTTGGTGTTTCTAAATGACAGCAGGGAAAAATGAGGTGGAGAGTAGTGCTTTCGTGAATTCAGAAAATTTGATTATTTCCTTTATGAAAAGGGGTAGTGAGGTGGTGCAGGATTATTTACCACAGAGCACCTGCAGATGAGCTGTGTATGCTGATGTTTTTTGAGTTTTTTAGACTCCCAGTATATAAAATAAAAAAGCCAAGTGAATTTTTAGACAGTTTGACTGGATCTCAGCATAGCTGGAAATAGCTACTGATTAAATAATTCTTATGAAAATGACAAAACATTTAAAAATTTTTTTTTCCTTAAGTCCAGGCAGCACAGCAGCCCAGAGGTGATTGCTCAGAATTAATTTTCATAGCAAATCCTCTTAGCAGGAATGCCCTTAATCTGACAAATGGAAGGGTGTTCACTACTCTGAAGTCCTTCTAGCACTTATTCCATCTGTATCACATGAGAACTTGTCTGGCCTGGAGCTTCCAGGAATTCAGGAAAATGGTTGTGAGGAAAATGTAATTTACTCATAAATGTGTAAACCTTCATTTTGGCGGAGGTTGTTTTAGGTGTTTTGAAGGCTTGGCAGTGTACCTTGAATAAGACATTTATAAACAACGAAAAGTTTTGGAAACTTTAGTTCATCTGGTTTTTGAGGGATCAGAAGCAAAACAGGCTTTGGGTCGAGCCTGCTGAGTAAGAAAGCTTTATCTGAAAGAACTTCCAGCCCTCTAATCCAAAGCAGAGCCAAACTCCACTCCCTCCCTGTGCTTTGCCCACCCTATTGATTGAGTCCCAAGCAGAGTTTGCTTTGCCTTTTTCACCAGTTCACTTACAAGACTGAAAATTGACTGGCTAGTCACTGCTAGAATTTTTTTTTTGTATGATTTAAGAATGTTTGCTTTAAGAAGGAATAGAAGAAATAGCTTTTTACCCTTGTTCCAGGCAGACTGGCATAACAGCCAACACTCCAGAGGATCAATCCCTACTTTGAACTTGTGGATCTGTTGGTGGAAGGGCAGATATTCTGTCTTGGTAGGAGACAAGGTCAGCTCCTTTGTAAAACTGAGGTTCTATGTAAATACAAATCTGAGTGGAGCAAAGAATGATCTGGATTTTTTTCCTGATTTATGGTGTGACCCAAGTCCTGTAGTGTCCTTCAGTTCTGATTTAGTGCTGGCACAGGCTCTGGGTTTGACTTTCCAGTTATTGGCTGTTCATCAAGGAAATGGATGAATTTGATCTACTGTTTCCTCAGGTGGGCCACTGCTCCTACTGTGAGCTTTGCAAAAGTTCAGAGGGACTCAAGCCAGAGGGAAGAATTTTCTTTTAATTTTTCCCCCCCATTGCCTTAGATTTTTTTTTTTTTCCAGGGGTGGAATAAAAAGTCAGGAGAAACAAATGTCTTCTAATGTTGAGTTATTGTCAGCAAGGCTGAGATATGCTGAACCACAAACACCTGACACCTCCATACACGTCTGGGTTTACTGCTTGGAAAGGACCAGCAGGAATTGGTGGAAGAAAAAAAAAATTACAGAAAGACATAAAGATTTTTAGAAATATCTTCAGGTGTCTGAGTGCACAGACATGACCTGTGAATAATGAGGAAGACATTGAAATGTCCCCTGGTGGTTGTGGCAGTGAGGGTGAGAGCCCCAGGAGCCAGGCAGTGCAGTGAAGCCATTTCCCACTGTTGTCTCCAATGAATCATTAACACCTGATAAATATGCACAACAACGAGGAGGCTACTTCATCTGCCACTTCGGGTGAATTGCTTGGGAAATTACCTGCTTGCTCTACCTGGGTTTAATTATCATTTAAATGATTAGGAAGCTCACTTCACTCGGAGGGTAAAGGAGAGCTGAGTGCAACCTTTATGCCTCGTGTTGAAGGGGTTGCTGATCCTGCAGCTGCTGGGATTGAATGCTCACCTGGGATTATTCCAAACACGAGAGGGAAAGGGAGAGGAATTCCTGTGCCAGACCATGGTTGGAACAGATTGTACATTTGTAGACTGTAGATTTGCTGGGGCTCTTCTTTCTGAGCTAGGGAGGTGACTGGGGAGAGAGAGGGAAAGAGGTTGAATAGAATTTTATAACTTCAACCTCATCCAGGAGAATCTGCTGCTCCTGCTAGCTGGAGGTCCCTCTAGCCCCTGACACTCTGCATATGTCTGAGCTAAATATTTTCATCTCCCACTGGCTCCATTGGCAGGGAGAGCCCTGCAATCCTACCTCTAAATCCATACAGGAATTGCCACAACTCCCTGAATGGATGGCCAAGCCAGAGCTGAAATTTATTAACCTTGCCTAATTCTAACTGTGGCCAAACTCTGCTTCCTTTGCTTCTCTAAATGATCCCATTGGTTCCACCTCGTCTAAGTTGCTGGAGTATTACTTGCCTTTGAAGTGGTAATTTAAAAAAAAAAAAATGCATTCATTGATTTTAGTTAAATGGGAAGTATAAAAACCATTCAGGAAGCGAGGAGAGATTTTGAGAGAGAAACTAAATACTCTCTAGTTACAACTGCCATGCTGCCATGGGAGTTAATTTTGGAGAAGCTGGAAATGGACTCTGATTTTTAACCTTCAGTTTTGCTGGGACGGGCACTGGAGCTGTGACAAACAGCAGGTTTTGAGTGAGCCTGATGCATCCTGGGCTTTCTGAGGTGTGAAGGAGAGGAGGACATGTGGTTCTGTACCTGAAGCAAAAAATGTCTCTGCCTGAAACTTGCTGGGAAAGGCACTTGAACTTTTTCTGCTGCTTTTAAAAAGTGGTGTTAGTGCAGGAGCTGTGGTAGTGACTGCTGTGATGCTCCTTCAGAAGGCTGGTAAATCTGAGATTACAGGCTGGGAAAGCCTCAGAGGTTTAGGAGCTGCACCATAAAAGAGTGAAGGATTAACAAGTATTTTTGCAAAGAGAAACAAAACCAAAAAAAATCTTTGACTCTACCCTGAGGCTTGGATGTATGGTTCTTGAGGATCTGTGGGAGAAAGCTAGATAGGGACCCCTCTCAGCTGAAGTGTGCTATGTGGCAATGTGAATAATTTTACCTTTAAATTTACCTTCTGCCTTTCTAGAGCAGCCTGAATTCCCTTCACACACTATCCATGAAAATCCATAAATATTGCCTTGCTCTGGATTAAAAAAAGAAATCATTATTCTGGCCAGATTTGGGGTTTTAGCACAGTTTGACTGCGAATAGACAGAGAGAAAAGCACAGAGCCCTTTGCCAGCAGAGCCAAGCAGGCATCACCTGCTGAGTCAGAGGTTCCCAATCTGTACTCCAAATTCTGTGATAAGGAACAAGCTGCACACAGATGGCAGAAGTTAATAGCCTGATCCTGCCATCAGCACACATAAAAGAAATTATCATCCACAGAAGACAGAGCAGTTCTGATGGCTTGGAATAGATCTGTGCTGCCCTGTGCTTTGTACCCTCGTTGATGTAACAGCATTATTGTTCTGTTGCACACTGAATTATTTTTAAACTGACATAAATAATTCCACAAGACTGAGGATAACAGGACTGCAGGGCCAAGGTAAGGAGTCTGTTGGATTTAATCCTGCAAGGAAATGCTGCCAATCCCATTGATTTCAGGTGCAATTAATGAAATTATCACCCTGGCCAAAGCGATTCATGGATCTGGTGCCCAAAGATTTTCTAGCAAATAGTCTGGAAGTTCCCTTTTCCATATTGCAGGATTCCTGCTGTGTTTTGCATCTGGGAGATTCCCCCAAAGCCTTCTCAGTGCTGGAGTCCTGAGCCTGATGATAGTGGCAGATTGTTGGTTTTTTTTTCTTTTTTCTGCTTTGTGTTTCAATTGAAATATTTAGCGTTGGGGTATCACAAAGCTATATCTCAATTATTTTGACTGTCTTGAGAGGTTCTTGTGAATAAATCCTCTGTAAATGTAAGAAGCCAGTGGAAAAGGTATCCAGTCCAGAAGGATCCATGTCTATGCTTAACCTATTTAGCAAGAGAATAATTTATTGTGCGACTTCTATATAGCAACAATAACTTAATTTATACATGAGAAGGGACAGTTGTTAATTTGCATGACTTTCAGAAATTTATGATGTTAAATAGGTGATAAAAACATCATTGAAGATGGGCCTGTACCTGTGCATTTTAAATGTCTGGTAAAAAATAATGATGCTGAAGGCATCTAATGAATACTCAAAAGTTCATAAATACATGGGGTTAGTTTATGGTGTGATTTATAAGGGTTTGTAGCACACTGAAGGAACAGGATGATACATATTCAAAGCAAAAATAACTGAGTTTAGGACTTTGGGATCTGGGGCTCCAATTAAAATACTCCAAATTTTAGAGGGTGTCAGCCAGGAGTGCAATGTGACTTTTCAATTGCAGTGGATGGAAGGAATATCTGAGTACACAACACATGAGATGCTCACCTTCTGCCACAGAGAGCTTATCTTGCAGAATTAGGATTTTTTTTTCCCCCCTTTTTCTTGGAAATTTGATTCTGATTTGATCATTTCCTTGGAAATTTGACCCACTGTGCTGGCATCATTCTCTTTTTACTGAAACCTGGCACTGGTTACCTTCCCAGCCAGGGTGCCTGGAATTCAAGGTCAAAGTCAGAGATGCTGTTGCAGTTGAATTTTCAGTGTGGGTTTGTGTTTGCCTGACATTGCCCTCACACCCTGAGCCAGGGCATGGTAACTGTGGCACTAATGGGCTAATTTGACAAAATTTGGCTAACTAGATGCCCACAGCAGTGCAAGTTTGCTAAAATAGCTGTCAGTGAAGGCAGAGTAGTGATTCCATTACCAGTAAAGTGTGAGCTCCACTCTTGCTGGGCCTGAGAGAATCCATCCCAGTTCAGTTTTGGTTCTGTTTTACCATGAGTGGAAATCACTGTGAATTACTTCCCCCTCAGCAGTTCTGACAGAGGAGGAGGTTTTTCGTTTACCTGCTTGCTCATGCAAAAATGGAAGTCATTTTGAATTAAAGAATTTCATGTTTGATCAGTTCACCTGATTCTGGTATAAATTCTTCTCCTCCTGTTTCTTAATGATTTTTAATGATGTTCCTTTGAAATGGGTGTTTAGAACAAAGGAAGTCATTGGATGAGATGGTCACACTTAGATTAGAGCCAAACAAAGCTTTGGGTTGGATAATCAAATGTGATAAAGTTTTGGGTTCAGTTGAGCAAGGTTTCAGAGGAGTTGAGGGCTGTAGTAAAGCTGAAGTCCCAAGCAGTGAGAATCTGCAATCAGTGAACCTTCAACCATATCCCACTGTGGGCTATTCCCTCTAGGTTGATTCTGGAGTGATAAACCTCTGTTTAAAATTCCCTCCTGGCATGGAGAACAGATTGGTCCATCTTGCAATATGTTTGTCCTTAATTTTGCAGTATTTCTTCCCTCAGTTGAGGACAATGTGCTCTTATTTCACACTCTTTTTTCCAAGAGCCCAGTTCCAAGCTGGACTGCTGAACTTTGTCATGGATATCAGCCTTGTCCTTTATCCTCTGGAAACTTGAAAATATTGTAGCTTCAAGGTACAGAGTGCCAAAGAGCAAGTTGGATGTGAAATCTAGGAATGCTCTTGTCAGAAGGATCCAGAATAAGTGTGTGATGTAAATGGAATTAGGAAGGTATCTGGGAAGCTGGACAAAAACAGATAAAAGGAAGAATGAAGAGGCAGATTAGACTGAAATATTACAGGATGCCCAGCATATAAATCAGGGATGAAGCACAGGGATGGCTTGGTGAGAGAAGCCTGGTGTTAGAACAAAACCAGTCAAAATTCAGGAGCTGTACCAGTCCAGGTGTGGATCTATTCTCTCTCCTCAGAGCACACCAACAGACACCTCTGCTGCCAAGGCAGGCTGAGCTGCTCCCCATAAGCATTCGTGTCAGGCCACTCTAGCACAGAGAGTGGGCAGCCAAACAGATGTTCCTGATAAATAACACTCCTCGGCTGGAGCTTTTTATTGGAAGCATTTACTTCCCTGATACTTGTAATGCAGCGAAACTCCTATTGCTCTTGTTTCAATTTTCATCCCCCCTCTCCTTTTTCTCTCCCCCTGCTGCTTTATAGAGCAGTTTGTCTTGTAATCTTTTCCTTATTGCTGGAAAATTGTCCATTTCAAGCCCTGCTCCTGCTATCAGCTGTGCCACATCAGCCCTGGGGACAGACATTCCAATCTGAGCTCTCTTGTCGTGTCAGGGCTCTGTCCTGTCCTCTTTATCAGCACTGCCAACCAGCAATAAGTCAATAAACATCATTCTCAAGCGTTGCTTTTCTCTCACGGATTTTCGGAATTATATTCAAGCAGCAGATTTTTCAGGAAAGCATTCCTGACCACAGCTCAGGGCTGTCTGCTCTGTTCAATTAATAATTTTTAGGAAGTGCCAGCCTGAACAATTCCCATCGTGTTAACTGAAGTACAAAGTAAAAATAATTAAAGAGGTCTGATCTTTTTATTGCAGGAATTATTTTGCAGCGCAAGTATCTCGCTTTGAAAAGCCATGTTACACATGGAATAGCAAGATAACTTGTGTAGTTGCAGGGAAGAAAATAAGCTAAACTTTGCCATTCTTTTACATGACAAGAGTCTGACTTTTCCCCTGTCAATTCCTACCTAAATAATGACCCTGTCTCTCCATTTAGTTCAGCAGTGTAATTTATAGGTTCGTTTGAATGTTTAATTTGCTTACATGAATGTAAAATTAACTTTACCTTTTTGCAGACCTGCAGGAAATAATCCTCTGGGTGTTACTTAACTTCCCAAATGATGGAACATCCAAATTTTGTTTGGAATAAGAATTATATTGCAGGAAATCATGCTCCATTCAGGTACAATTAAAAGGCAGAATGCTGTCATTTCTGAAAGAAAATATTCATTATAAGCAGTTTGTTTGGCTGCCAACAAATTAAATGGCAACATCATCTACTGTATGCTGTGAGAAAAATTACCTTAGAAATATTTATTTTCAGTGTGCTGCAGAAGTATTTCTGATAATGAGTTTTAAATCATACTGTGATTGTTTTAATCATTGTGCTTTTGAGTCACAGGCATGGGATGAGATATGCTGGGAATAATCCTGGGATATCCTCAGCTGGTTGGGAAGAAAAAACACAGTCCTGTAGGGGAAAACCTTAAATGCAAATTAACTTGCTGTCTTGTGGGAAGTTCTTGGACATATCAATGTTCAGTTATTTCTCTGTAATCATCCTAATGCCTTCATCTTGAACTCCCACTTTGGGGTGAATCTTGTTCCGGTCATATTCCAGCATTTTTTTCCCCTGATTTTCATGGAAAACAGGCATCTGGATCAGAAATGCAGAGTTAGGGCTCCTTCCTGTTCAATATTGAATCTTCTACATTCCTACAAACTATTTTAAAAACACTTTTTTCATCATCTGCATTATTTGAACTGTGCTTGGCTCACTGAAATTGTAAGACTCTGCACAGATTGGGGTGTGCACTTTGGACTCCTCTTTAAAAGCAGATATTCAGGACACATCCCAGCTGCAATATGGTTTTTTTTTCTAAATGCAAAATTTTTTTTTTTCTAATAAGAACTCCCACATGGGACACAAAATCCTGGCGCCAGGAGATGCAGGTGAATCCTCAGGCAGACATGGAATAAATCAGGAGTGAACCAGACCAGCTTAATGAAGCAAGAGAGGCTGAATCAGTGTTTATGCTGATCAGATAATGAACATTGTGATTCACAGTCACAAGGAGATGAGACCTGGCAGAGAAATATGTCAAGTGCAGAGCAACAGGAGTACAAAGGCAGGAATGCTGAAGGGAGTGGGTTGGGAAAGTCTGGGAGCTGCTGGGACACCCAGCAATGCTGAAGCCAAGGATCTCTGTTTTAGTCAGTTCAGCTGGCAATTTTAAACTCTGTATTTAGTGAATTTCTGTGTAAAGCCACAAGAAAATCGATTAAATGGAATCAAATCACCACAGGCTGCTTGGACTGACAGAGTTTGTCCCATCTTTGCTAGATTGCATAATTTAGGGTTTCCTTATGCTTTGAGGTGAAGCCTCAGCTGGGATTACAGACTCTTGTTAGTGTTGTTTGAAAGCTATTTCATTTAAAAAAAAAAAAACCTTTTAAATCCTGTCTTCAGCTTTACCTCTTTGACAAAGCTCTGATAAATTTCCTTTCCCCTGCGGTGTTGTGGATGTTTTTATAACTTTAATGGTCCTGCTGATGGTGGAAAAAGGGTTTTCTTAGCAATACAGGAATGCAAATGGATGGAAGCAGCTCCTGAGATGGGCAGCTAATTAGGAGCTTTGCTGGTTTGTGTTGGGGATTGGGCTCTGCAAGAGAGGATGAACAATAACTTGCTTTTGACACCAGAGATGCTATTGTGGGTCTGTGTTAATTAAGGAATGGAGCTTGTGGCCTCATGTTAATAGAGGAGATATGATAGCCAGATTATTTGTCTGGAATGTGCACAGAATGAATGCTGAGATTTGTTTTGGTACATCTTGATAAGGAACCTGCAAGGCTAAAATGTAATAACAGTGTAACCATGGTGACGCTGTTGAATTAGGATTGATGTAATGTTAAGAACAAAGGTTGGTGCAATATTTGATTAATAAATTTTTCCCCAGCACAGTAACATCCCATGTTACTGCTGGGGGCTCTGATGGGAGGTGGGCAAATTCCCTGTTTTTATAGGTTCTGTTTACCTGTGCAGAGGAGAATTGGCAGCACAGAGCTTTTTTCCTCTCTGTTTGTGTGGGATGGAGCAGGGGTAGAACATTTGGGGTTCTTTGGTTCCTCTCCTAACTTGGGTGGGAAATTCTTCCTTCAGAGCCACAATAATTGAAATAATTCACAGCAACCCCTATTGCTTGAGGAGATGGGTCAAGCTCTTCCCTAAGTACAGGTTTTGCCAAATTGCCTCCTTCAACCCCAGATATTTCACTTCTGTGGAACACTGGAGTCTTCTCATTAGCCATGGTCAGCTTCTGTTTCTCCCCCAAAAGAGTAAGCTGTAACAATTAAGTTCAATAGTAGTGGCTGCAGAAAACAAGCTCTTAACCTAATTTATATTAAGATGTAATTTATTTTTCTAATAAACCTCCTCTGCATTATTTGGCATTTTATAGTCCTACCTACCCTTAGAAATGTAGTTTAGTCAAACCCCTGTATTTCTTCTTATTTCCTGCTGCATTGTATATCTTACCTCTTGCTCAGGGTACATCACCACAATTATTTACCTCTTTAATTAGCTCTGCATCGTTAATCTGGGCTGCTTCTCAGGCTGATCTCCCCTTCAATGGGGTAACAATTTGCATTTCTGAGAGAGCAGAGCAGTTGGGGCTGCTGGAGTTCCCTTGACATCTCCCAGCCGATGTCTTAGGATGTGTTTAGAGCTCTGTGCAGTGCACTCCAAGTGGATTTAAAGTCAGTGGATTTCACCCTAAGGAGTTTCTTTAACATCTAAAATACACTAATGAACCCTAGATGATGCTGCAGTTGTGTTCATGCACAGAATGATGTGCTCTCTCTTTAAAGCTTCATGCAATCTATTTTTCTCCCTCAAATTTTGTGTTGGTGCAAAGCTGAGCTGCCACAACACTTGGAAAAGTAGGAATTCATGGACTCCACAGAATTTAGCAGCTGTTGGATGTACCTGCTGCTGCAAGAAGCTCAGTAATGAGTGTTTCACCTCAGCCTTTGCAGGTTGAAGTTCAGGCTGTGCTGAACTCTCTGCACCAGCACGCAGCAACTCCTTCCCCTCACTGCTGTTGTATTGAAGGGCTCACCTCAGACACACCAAGCTGGAAAACCTCAAAAAGCCCCTCAGCCTGACTCTGTGAAGTCCAGACCTGCCTGTGTAGGTTCCCAGCTCCCTCTCCCCTCTGCCCAGGGCTGCTCTCCCCCGGGGAGCTTTACCTTCAAGTCACAGACTCCTTGTCTGTGTGAGGAGCTGAGCCATCAGCATTGATTCCTTCCTCCTTCAGCTCTTATTCAGGGTCTGGCTAAGAATTTTGTCTCTTGAGCTTTTCAGTTGGTGAGCTTTGTCCTCATCTTCTTCCTTGGTGACTTCAAAACCAGGAGACAGCAAAGTGCTTGGTTTTCATTTCAAATTCTTTATTTTTTTTCCCCAGACAAGAACTTTTCTGCAGAGGTTGCAGACATCCAGCTAAGCTCCTCATGCTGGGTTAACATGGAGCTGCAGTTGAATGCATTAATTGGGCAAAGGAATCTTCTAGGCTCTTATTTTAGAGAGTGTGACAAACTTCCCCTCTTTGAAGTGAGCAGCATGCTGCTGGGAAAGGGCTTGGTTGTACCTACAGCAGAAAAATGGGAAATGCAGAACATGCTATCAACAGCTTCTCCCTGCTTTGCTCTTTGAAAATTATCCCCATTTTGCAGAAAGAGCGTTTTGATTTCATTGATTTGTTCTGACATTCTCAAAGTGATCTCAAGAGGATTAAGATTCACAGTTCCCATTAATTTAAACTGGCATTGCCAACAGTTAAGTGCCTGAAATGCCTCGGGAAATCCAAGTTTGGTTGGTTTGGGGGAGATTATTATTATTACTGCGGCGGTTATTGTTATTATATAACACTATTTTGTGCCATTAACCCCCAGAGCAGGTGCAGCAGTGATTTGTGATGCTCTTTCCTGTGGCAATCCTGATTCAGAGTTCAGGATGTCCTGCTCAGAGATACAGCAGCTGCACTCTCAGCTCAAAGCCATTTCCTTCAGCCACTGCAGGTGAACTGTGCTCCGGAGTTGAGGACCAACATTTGTGTTTAAATCTCTTTTATCTAACATAAAAGCTGCTGTTTATATCTGCCAGTCAGAGGAGCAGCTCCTGCTGCCCAGTCAGTGCTGTCCAGAGCCACCTGCCCAACTTGAACTTCTCTTAACTCACTTCTGTGGCTGTTTCTTGCCTCATTCACTTTTTGTGAGCTGGGCTCTGCTTTCCTTTGCCTATTGTCTCTAACCTCCAGGAATAAATCTGCAGAGACACTGAAGCTGCACCTGTAAAAGGGCAATGCTCTCATTATGCTGATAGCTCAGGACTTTAAAGACCCCAATTACATCTCGGGCTTCCTGCATAATGTTTGGCACATCCCCCACAGAGGCCAGGCAGGCTCTGTGGATAAATGAAAGGGAAATTAGAACTCGTGTGGAAAAACTCTGACTGGAGCTGGAGCCAATGTCTTTGTCCCCAAATTTAGGGGAGTATTATAAAAAGGGTTATCAATGGGATTCTGAAATGTTGCAGTGGCCAAATTATAGTTTATTGCTTTTAAAGTAGAAGTTTGAATTTGAAGCATTTTTAAATGGAAAATTATTAACGAAGAGTAGAGTAAAACCATAATTAACCAAGTATTTCCAGTGTTGAGTGGTTTGAAAAATGTGAGCAACAGAATTCAAGGAGAACATTCCAGTAGAACTGCCTTTCTACTTCTTTTCACTCAGTTTATCTGATCCCTGATGAGTAAATTGTATTCAGGGAAAATCATCTTTGTGAAACCCTCCCTAGGCATTAGTGAAAAATTGCCTTGGGGGATTCAGAATATTTGAAATTGGAGTTGTGTGTGAGTGGTGCTCCAGGTGAGCCCATGCTGACCCTTCATCTCTAAATTACTGCAGGAAATGGATGGGGCCAAGCTGGGCTGAGCAAACATCAGAGTACATTATTTCCACAAAAAGGTAACTATTAGCTGGAATTAAATTTTGCATCATGGCTGTGAGAGCACTGCTCTGGGAAATAAGCATATTAGGACATGCAGCTTTCTCAGCATCAGCTGCTCCATCCTTTCAAGCCACATTTCCTTCTTGAAAACTGGGGATTTGTTCCGTTTTTATGGAAATTAGCTGATTGTCAATTGGCATCCTCTGCTGTGTACACAGCTTTCTGTGCCACACAGGGACCACAGGGCAATTATCAGAGGCATCCACTGAAGGACTTGACTAATTTGGCAAATGTTGTTTTGTTTTCAGATAAAGTAAACAGTTTTAGTACTGAAGGGCATTGTAAGTACTCCTCTAACTTTTTGCTTAATTCGTTTAAGTTGTCTTGTTTCTCTTCCCCCTTTAAAAGCATTTCTCTGTTTACTGAATTTTCCATTTTGATGTGCTCCAGCCCAGTTCTGTGACAGATTACCTTTAATTTGAGCATATGGGAGCCCATCCCAAGATGGAGCTGTACAAGGATGTTAATTTAAAAGAGGAGGTCAGTTGGAGACCTCATTAACAATTTAAAACCACCAGGCCCTCTGTATGAGAAACAGGAGAATGGTTTTGGCAGCTGTGGTGTTCCCCTTAAAAAGAAAACAATTTCTCATATGCATGGGTTCACCAAAGCTTGTCTTCTGCTGGAAATGGATTATTCCTTGTATGAATCTGCTGATGCACTGCAGAAAAATCCATAGTCCTGCCTGTTGCACATCCACATCAGCACAGGGAGACTGCAGTGATTCTCTGAAGGTGCCTGGTTTTCTATACCTCCAATAATAACGTGGAGAATGTGCACTGCAATCCTTTTAATTCTACCTCTGCTCCTGGTTTTAGAGTTCAGCTGCTCTGTGACACCTTTTCCAGTGGCAATGAGCTCTGCCATGTGTGTGAATCAAAGTCTTTGAGCCATCCAAGGTGTTCCTTGTTGATCAGAGCTGATAAACCCTTGGCTGTCCTGCCCTGTTCCCTGCACTCAGACCATCAAACCCAGTGGGGTCAGGGATAACCTCTGGGTGGTGCACACCCTCCCTTGCTTGTAGGGCACAGCTCACCCAGCTCCAGCTACTGTTTTTATTTATGGTGTTTCGGGAATTCACCTCCAAACCTTGGGGTAATTCTGCCTGGCCAGGGGCAGAGGGCTTTGCAGAAGGCTGGGATCCCAAAAGCCTTGTTTCCTTAGGAACCCAGCTAACATTGCCTTCCTGTAGGACATGGGTTGTGCCCCATTGCTCAGTGTGTGTCTCCTGGTGAATGCCAGGCAGCTTCCACTCCCTGCAGCCCTCAGTGCTGTCCTTGTCACACTGGCAGTGCCATGGATTTCCTACCCCTCCTGCTTTCTGGAAAGACTCCTCACCCTGCTGTGCTGCACAGCTCTGCTTTGCCAGAAAGATCCCTTTTCCTTTTAAATTCACTTCCCTCTCCTGTTTTTGTCTTGCTGGTGAGCATTAATTCTGTAATGACAGTAGAGTTGTCACCACTTCCCAGGTGGTTTCCAGAGAGAGGGAAGTGGTGCAGATCTTTCTGCAGCTGCCTCGTTCTTCGCTTTTGCTGCTGAACAGAGAATTCTCTGTGCTGGCTTCTTCCCTCTGCTTCATCACCTTCAGCAGCCAGCCTTACCTAATCCCAGCCTATATCAATCAATGATCCCTCTTCTCCTGTGCTTCTTTTCCTTACTTTCAGCTTTTTTTTTGCTTTTCAACACCTCCTTGTGTCCCTGCTGACAGTGCTTTTGAACAGATGCTGTGCTGCACCTTGTCAGATCTGCTCAGAAGCAGACATCTGGATGGATCTCCTGCATGCAAAGAAAGAGGATTGGCATCCTTGTGTAGTCTCCTCTGTGCACAGCAAATCAGGGATTCGAGGCAGTTGAAGTTGGAACTAAACAGGGGTGATTCTTGTGAGACTGATTATTTTACGGTATAGAGCGCTGTGAAATTGTGATAATCTCCATGTTTTTGTGGAATTGCTTTTGCAGCAGGTGTGATGTGCTAAGGTGTGAAGTAGTGCTCACCATTCCTGGAATGCTGTCTCAAGGTGGTGCTCTCTGTACCTTTCTGTGCTAACACCAGGAAATGCACTACAGCTGCTTTTTGGGTAGTTTGTTTTGCTGAATTCTCCCCACCTCAACCCTGTGCTCTGCCATTTGTTTAATTACCTTTTCAGTCTCGAAAAAGTCCTTTTGCCACTCTTTCATTCTGAAGTGTAACAGAGACACAGATATTAGCAGTGATTTTAGTCTGACTACCTGAACATAGAAAAACAATAAATGCATTCCTCTCCCATTTCATTTCAATTTTTATCCACTGCTATTTCTGGCTCCTCACGTCATTCCCCAATCTTCACTTTCATGGTATCATCTTTGCTGGTTTTTACAGGTGTGTCTAGATCTTAGTGGTGTTAACACCAGCCTATCTCCAGCTGCTGAGTTCCTTTAATACCACAATTTGAGAGCAGGATGAATGAATCCCTTCATCTGAAATAGTTCACATTTCCCATTATTCATCTCTGGCAGGCTGCTGCCTCCCAGGATAGAGGGGGTTGGATTTCTGGATGTGGAAACTCATCAGCCCCTTCTGCACCCAGGTCATGGATGGTGCTTAAAGGCTTTGTGTACGTTTAAATCATTTTCATTATCTTTCTTGTCACAGTTGATTTTTGGTCTCAAATCTGCCTTAGCTTTCCTCCCCTCTAAAGTTGTCTTATCACAGTGTTCTTGAGGGTTACAGAGGTGAATCCAGCTTTTCTGCTTTTCATCCTATTGGTAGTTTTGTCTTTTGCTTTTATGGAATGACTCATCATGGGAAAGAAAGTTGCTATTGGCAAGCTGTTTTCCTAAAAGAAAAAAATCCCCAAACCAAACCTAAAAACATGAAAACCACATCACAACCCCACCTAACAAACAGAAAACCCCAAGGGGTTTTGGGTTTTAGGCAGGCAGAATGCCCTAATGTAGTCAGCAACCTGGAAAGCTGTTTGCCTTGTTTAGTCTCTGATGACTTTATGTGAAATTTAGATTTTCTAGAGGTATTTTACTGCCTTGGCATCTACTTGTGGCCAAACCTTCTCCTGACATGGACAAAAGCACACAGCCTGGTACTGTGAACGAGGTTTATCTTGGCCATTCTGTTCACTTTTGACTCTTGTGTTCTTCTATGTTATGCTACTTAACTATTACTCTTCCAACACCTGAGCATTAGTACAATCCTAAAGCTTTTTCTTCCATCTCATGGATTGTATTTTGGACCTCCTGTGCTGCCAAACACCTCATTTATTCCCTGGATCCTACTCTGGAATGGTGGTTTTTCACATCACATCTTGGTTTTTTTGCTCAGTTGTTTTTTTTTTTTTGTGACAGTTTAGATGCATTCTATCTCATAGCAGAGCTCAATTATCACCTGAAAATGAACGGTGAAAATTGTTGCTGTTCCTTTTAAACACTTTAATTTGAGACATTTGAGAGAATATATTTTATAAAAACCTCCCCAGCCTCAGTTCCTTTTAGGCACAGAGCAGAAATGTGATGCACTTTGCTTTCCTGTTTGTTGTGAGAGTTGAAAGATAACAAAAATCATTTTAATCCCTAAGAGCAGGGAGCTCTGTCTGCATTCCAAACTGATGCATGAACCAACTCCAGGTCTTGGAGCAGTTGAGACCACAAACTGCAGTTATTCCAATATTCACAAAGCCATCAATAATTTCTGAATAAATGCAATAATGCCAGGAAAAAGTCATCCTTCATAACATGACATTTGTTCACGTGTCTGTGCAGAGCTGAGGTCTCCATGGATAATTCCCTTTATCCCTGAAACCAGGAAGGATGTTAGTTTGTTTCAATGGCTTGGGATATAAAATTCAGGCTGCAGTGAGAAGTTTGGATTGATTGTATGGTTGTGGAGCTAATGGAAGGAGATAATAAATTAGAAGGATTTGTCTAGAGAGCAGTGTTTTGAGGTGTGATCTGGAGGTATCAGAGTCTATACAAAGATAGAAGCTTCACTGATTGACCTTTTAAAGTGGAACTTCAAAGTTTTTCCAAGTCTAGAAACTTATGGAAAAAAAAATTTGCAGTAGTGGATTTTTTTCTAAAATTACTGTTGTACCAGATATGAGGATTCTGACTGTGCTGACAGAATAACCAAGCCTCTGCACCCAGAGTGACTTGTTGGTAGTCTGGACCTTGAGTTCATTCAGCTGTAATATTTGGTTCTTTTAAAATTTTTTTTATTCCTCATTTGTTATTTTTGTTTTGTGCCTTTTTAAAAAAACAAAACCCCTCGAGCTTTAAGCTCAAAATGTTGGATTCAGCTTAGGAAACTGAGCTTGCAGCTCTTGAGTGGAGCCCAGTTTGGGGTAATGGAGTATTTGTCTGTGTCCTTTGCATGGAGCAGCATTCAGGGCTGGCTATCAGTGAATCCATTAATCCATAAATAAGTGTTACAGATAAGTTCTCAGGTAAAATCAATGGTCCTGTTCACCAGGGAAAGTGTTACTCGGTGCCTCTAAATGTTCACATTAGGGGCTTTGGTCTGGGCACCAATTATTTTTTTTAAAAAAACAAAAGAAAAAAAAAAATCTAAGTTTTCTCTGTCTGCCTGTGCTGGTGGTGTGCTGTGAGCACTGCCCTTGCAGGCAGACAGGGACAATCTGATTGCTTTTCAGATTGCTGCTGTTTGGAAACGTGTGCTGCTCTCCCTTCCCCTGCTGCTGAACAAACAGCCATTGATTCCTCTTGCATGTGTTTTTTTGAGCAGCAGCAGCCAGGATTGGACCCCAAAGTGGAGCCTGTCTGCTTTTGGTGTGCTTTTTATCCAGTTCAAAACTGGAAACTGCCTCAGAAACTGGACCAGCCCCTTGTACTGGTATTGATTCTGTTAATGAGGGAAATGAACACATCTGAGGAGAACACTCGGGTTATTAATGCACACCTGCCCTGGGAAATGGGGATTTGGAAATGAAACGTGGATTGGCTGAGGTGTAAATATCAGGGAAGAAAAGCCTTACAGCAGGAGAGAGGCTCAGGCTGTGTGAATGGGTTTGTTATTTCTTCCATTGGAGCATAATGAACTGCAAACCTGCTGGTGCCAGTGTGGGGACAGAGGGCAGAGTTTGAATTCTGGGATAGCATCTGTGTTTGCAGGAATAAAAAAGCTCAGTGGATTTATCAAGTATTGATTTCGTGTTATGTATATCCTTAATGGTTCATGTCTATGTTATTTTGCTTGTTGTCTGTCATTTTTGCAACACTTCCCAATTAGATTGGCTCAATTCTGTGCCTCCTGATCAGAATTCCTGCCCCTCTGGTGATTTGTAATAGGGCTGGGAGGTCTCTTCCTCACCCTGCCTGTTGTATTTGGTACCTGCAAAAATTTAAGGGAATATAAGCTCAGTTTCCTCGTAATATCATAGCTGACACACGAGAAAGTGTGGGCGAAGGAGATATAACTGAAAAACTGAAGACAGAAAAAAGCACAGACTTAGGCTGTGTTTTTTGTAAGGAGGTCAATCCCATGATTTTTTAACTTTTGATAGTATCCCTACTAATTGAAATACTGAATACATAGAGACAGAAAGTATAATATAGAAGCAGGTCAGTGTTTTATCCATCACTTGTATCCAGGGGAAGGGTCAGAATTTTTCCAGTCCTGAAGCTGTGGAAATCCCTCAATGACATTAAAACTAGGCTGATTTGCCTGGTTTGATAAGCCTTATGAAAATATTTTGATTATTTTGATGTATTTAGAATAAATTAATTCACGGCTGTATTCTTTGTAATGATTCCTGTCAGGGAATTCATGTGCAAATTGATTTTTACAGCACTTCTAGGAGAGAGAAGGAGGATGAGGAAAACCCCTGGTTTGGATCTGAAAAAACTTAACCTTGCAGTGTAACTGCAAGATTTTCTTTTTTCTTAAACTTACTGTTAGATTAATGTCAAAACATTTCTTTCCTAAATCATGCCACAGACTAAGAAAATACAGCAGAATGAAACAGCAGCAGGGCACTGGGAGTTTGGGCTCATTGTCCAGACCTGGCAGTGCTTGACCATCACAAACTTTCACTGTCACAATGTTAAGTCACACCTGAGAATACCTAATTGTATCTGTTGTTCTTTAGCAATCAGAAGCTAAAATTTTGGTTCTGTGTGTTCTGCAGACATCCTCTGTAGGTGCTGATTGTGAAATTCAGGTTTTCACCAGGGACTGGGGCAGCAGATGAGACTGGTGCATGAACATTTACCTCCTGGGCTTGCCCTTTAATTGAATCTAAAATCAATTTTCAATTAGAGGTGGTTTGGCACCTCGTATTCGCTGTTAGAATTGTGAGTAAGGGTAAAGAGTAAAGCATGCAAATCTCTAATTACTTTTACCTTAATGAAATGAGCATTAGCAGCATTAGGAAGAAATGTGCTGAGTGCCTAAAGAGTTGAGGAGGAGAGTTAACACTGCCATGGCCAGGGGTGCCAAGCTGGCCATGGGTGTGGTGTTACTGCATTTATCACAGCTAAATAGAAATTATTTTGAATGCTGATGGAGAAACAGGACATCCCCTATATAACATTCCTGTGATTTGGGTTATTTTCCTTGAAATGGGAACAAAATCCCATAGTAGGTCAGTCAACACTTGCATGTTAAATTAGCACTAACATGTGGGGGGAAAAAATTACCTGGAAGCCTCAAACTGAATTTCTCTTAGAGATTTTCCAGGTCTGAGACAAAATTAATTTTAAAATGTGTATTATGGTGAGCATGTCTGAACAACCTGGAGAATATTATCTACAGGTGGGGTTTCCATGACTAATTGTCCTTAGTTTCCAGGCTCTGTGGTTTTCCATCCAAAGGATGATATTTCTCTCCTAGAGCCCCTTTTCTGTCAGAGCAGCTTCTTCCCCGAGCAGAGCAGAGCAGGGCTGGTCAATAACTCTGCATTCTGTTCCATCCTGCCAGTCTATCCCACAGTGACCATTATTTTGCAACCATTGCCTTTTAGGCTATTTGTTTTAAATTGTTGCAACAGAAAATCAATACAGCAGAGAAGGCCCCCAATGGTAAACACTGAAAATGGGAATGCAGTTTCTCCTGCTAACCCTCCCACTTGTGTTCTCATTATTTTTAGCACAGAGCATTGCGTGCTTCTGTTTCCCCAATTTCCAGCAAGTTTTTACTTCTGTGAACAGCCCAGGTGATTTTCTTCCAAGTGTTTCTGTAGAAAGTCTGCCCAGGTCTTCCACAGGCTTTTGAGATAAGTTTGACAAGCAGTGGAGGAGTAGTTGGAATGTTGTAAGGATAATCTGGATGGTAATTGTATTTTGTTACATGGACTGCCTTTTTAAAGGATAAAAAAAAAATCCAACCCTACAAACATGCAATTTTTGTTGGAAAGTCCTAAATTAGGGAACTGATTTCCTAGTCTGTGTATGTGTGGTATCTGAAGTAGGAATTAGAGAAACCTTCTCCTGGAGCAGCTGATTCTAACATCCCCTGATGTTTGCTTTGCTCCCCTGAGCTGCTCTGGGAGTTGAGGTCTGATAGAGTCACTGGAGATTCCCCATCACCCTCTTCATCCCTGGGCTGCTCCCCTCATCCCAACAGCCCCCTTTTGATCCCTGGAGGATGGAGTGGAGCTGTTCCAGGCTGATCTGTCACTGTCCTCTGCTCTCCTCACTCCCAGTCAAGCATCGGAACTAATGGAAAAGTTACAAGGAAGTTTGGATGCTGCTGTGGATTTCCTTTGCTCCCTCAGTGCTGACAATACAGCAGGTTTTCTTTCAGGTATAACATGGCTGCAGATGGCCTTGGTTTAGCATCCACACTAAAATCTTTCCCAGCTCTGTCCAGGTTCAGTTCTAAGTCTGGTTCTCAGTTTTCTGACTCAGTCCCATTTCTACCATTGGCAGAATTAACTACAGTCATTCCTAATGATAATTATTACAGTAATTCCTAACAATAAAACATCATCTCCTGTGCTGCACCTTGCATTGTTTTCCTGAAAATACTTCCATGTATACATTGTACAGTATATGGTCTGGATTTGTATAGATTTTTTTTTTTATTTTCAAAGAAATTCTTAGGAGCAAATAGTGTTTCCTTTTAGGCTGAATAGTTAAGGCTGCTTGAAGATGAGAATTCATTTGGAATCAGTGGCTTTTCACTACTGCAATGCTAATTAAGCTTGCTGGAGGAGAAGGAAAAGAGGTGGATCTTGACCTTGTATATTAATTTTGTGTAGTTACTGCTGTACTTTCTTTTCCTTCTCTGCTCCGTAGACCCAAAAGACTCTGGGTTTTAATTAAAT
Organism: Entomyzon cyanotis; assembly: GCA_024500445.1. Taxonomy (NCBI): domain Eukaryota; kingdom Metazoa; phylum Chordata; class Aves; order Passeriformes; family Meliphagidae; genus Entomyzon; species Entomyzon cyanotis. The sequence goes on from JAKEPQ010000325.1 coordinate 387,980, forward strand.
TTTTTAAATTGCCTTGTTTGTATGACCAAAAGGGGGATGTTTGGCCCCATTCCACTGATCTTTGATGGAATCTGGGTGATGTCCTCAGTGCTGTGGTGAGCAACCTGTGTCACAGAGGTGGCAGTGATGACCCTAGAGTGACCATTAGGCTTGGATTGGAACCTTCAAGGTCCCCTGGCTCCATGCCATGGGCAGGGATGCCTTTCACCAAACTTTCACCAAACCATGCTGCTCAGATCCAGCCTGAGATTCACACTTGGTCTTGTTAAACCTCATGAGATCCCCATGGGTCACTTCTGAGCTTGTCCAGGTCCCTCTGGATGGCATTTCATGGTGGGATGTTCTTGTTGAACTCTTTTGTGGGGAAAAGCAGCTGCTGTGGAGGTGCAGCTTTCACCATACACAAGATTTCAGCACAGTTTTATAGGCAGAGGCCTGACAAACATTCTTCTGAAAGCACTGGTCATGTTTGAGGTGTTTTCTGCTGTATTTTCTAGTGTATCTTGACTCTTCTGTGTTCTTCCTTGTTGACTTTTCTTTATGATGCTGTGGGTCTTCAAAGGCAAAAAAATCTGTCAATAAGTACTTAACAATAGTATGGATTATGTAAGACAGAATATGTAATTGTTATAGGGAAAAACATGGAAATTGATGGGTTTGGGTAGGGAATGCTATTAACCCACAAATCCCCTGAATCTTTACAACAAGGAATGCTATAAACCCCAAAATACCCTGGATCTTTACAAGCAAAACAGCATTAGCTGTGATAAACTGAGTGCTTGCAGTTGTTCCTATAACCTTCTGGATGTTTATGGACATGTTAAATGGGCTTTTGTGTGAGAAGCCATTGGCAAGCATAATTAAAACTTCCACAAACATATATTATTTATGGTGCACTTATTCTCTGTAATAAGTAAGAATTTAAAGGCTTAAGGAGCTTCAGATGAACTGCAGCAACGTTAATAACCTTCTATATCTTATTGAGTACTTCAGCTGTCTTTAATGACTTTTACTGTTGAAGTGTTCTGAAAGTTTATTTACCAGTCTGTTTATGGTAATTAGTAGAGTTATTTCAAAATCAAAACATTTCCAAGTGCTTTAGCTCGAGATATCTTACCCTTGTCTTGTTTTATAAAGTTCCTGAATGTATTGTTTCACACCAGCATTGACTGCTGCAAGTACAACTAAAAACGTGTGTAATTTATCCCTCAGACAAACAAAAGGAGCTGTTATACAGTGCTGGGAAGAAAAATCACCCAACGGAAAACACTGCAGAGAACTCTCCATCATTTCTTTCTAACTTCTGGTCAGCCAGTGGTGGGAATTAATGGGGTTTGTGGTCCCAGGGAGGAGGCTGGTGCTGGGAACCCTTGAAAATCAGACCCTGCAGTGGAGTTGGGCTTTTCCTGCTGACTCAGGGAGCCCAGGGCTCATCCATCTGCTCCCAGATAATGCCAGAGCTCCCAAAATCCTTTACAGGGGAGCAGCTGATGGGAATGATGTCTTTGTTCTCTCAGACAACACCGAGATGAAGTAGGAAATGGTCTGCTCTCCTGAACCTGAAATATTTTTTTACATGCTCAGAAAATCTTCTCAGAGGATGTTGCCAGACTGCAGGGAGCTTTGTGTAACTGAAATTCCTGATTTCCCTATGTCATTTAATCCATATTGCATAACTCTTCTTTTTTTTTTTTTTTTTCCCTTCAATGCTTTCATTGACAGAACATTTTTATTCTTGGAACCTTCAGCTGCCCATGGTAACTCCCCTGATGAAGGATCAGTCTGGGAATTTTGTAAAGAGGCATAATTTGAAACACCACCCCCCCCCCGCCTTTTTTTTTTCCCCAGCTCTGTGCATTGATTATTTCTGCTTAACATTTAAAGATAAATTAATGCTGTGGTACACAAGGATTAGCATAATAAATAGGAAGATTGCCAAGCATTTCTTCAGGTTAAGCAAGAAGCAGCCTGTGTGCAAACCCTGCAATTTGTGCAACTTTGGGGAATAGAGATGATAATAACCTGCAAATACAGAATAGGCATCTTTATTACTCTTCTGGCAAATTCAATATTTTAAAATTTTTATTCACCAGAGGCAGGATGTCTTGGATCATCTAATTCTACATTTGAACCTGACAGTCCTTTACAAGCAAGGACAGCTCAGCAGTGAATATTAAATTGTAAAAATAAGGAAGTGTTCTTTCAAAGGGCAGAATACATTGGTAATGTCATGTGTTATAACCTATAAACTGTACCTGTATAAATACTTGAAAGGCTGTCAGGCTGCTTAGATAAAAAAACTTGATGTCTCCAGCAAATAAATCTTTATAATGTGTTGACCCTCTATTTTTCTTGAGCCAGTTCAGCTCTGGAGAAATCACTGGGACTCAGAATGCTCCATCAAGCTGCTGTTTTTTGTGATAACAGGAGTTTGTCAAACTTCTCTCATAGCTGTAGCCTGAACTTGGAAATGCAGTGATGCACAGGAAAGGAGACTGAAAGCTCTGGAATGCTGTGAGTCATCTTGGCAATTGTCTGGATGAATATCTGCCTTTTTAGTGCTTTCAATTATCACTGTTTCTAAGGAAAACTAATGGTTCTGCAGAGGAAAAAAGTGGTGGTTTGGGTACTTTTGGCAAATATCCTTCACTCTGCTGCACTTTGAAAGACGTCATACACATTTCAGGACTTAGTCATTGCCAGCCAGGCAGGTTAATGCTGCAATTTGCAGCCACAGCAATTAGCCAGCGATGGTGAGATGATGAATCCCAGGATCAATGATAAATGAACCCTGGCTAATTGCTGGCTTTAGATGTGATAAACCCACACCTCATGGGTTTTGGGCACTGTATCCAAAGTTTGGGTCTTTGCTCTTTTCCCAAGCATTTGCCTGATGAATTCTTTGCATCTCCAGAGCTGAGCTGGCTCAAGAAACAGAGAGGGTCAACATATTATAAAGATTTGCTTGCTGGAATCATCAAGTTTTTATCTAAGTAGCCTGACAGCCTTTCAAGTATTTCTCTTGTGGGGAAGGGTTGTTTACAGCATCTTTTGTGGAGGGGGGAAAAGCAACTCCTTTGCTTTCCATCTCCATCCCATGAGTTCCTCTGACATCTCCTGCTTACCTGTGTGTCACCTTTTGTCACGCTCTGTGACCCTGTGCCATGCTGGCCAATATTTTATTATTTCTCTTTGCTCACATCGACCTCATGGGTGCCTAATGGAGCACAGAAGAGTCAAAGCTCTCTGGGTCAAAAATCTGTGCAGTTTAGCACTTGAGCAGCACTTAAACAACCAGGGCAGTGCTCTGGTCTTGCTGTCTGCAATGTGCTACAAAGAACCTGTAGGCAAAATTAGCTCATGAAATCACATTTCACATAAGGAATTTGTAGGTTTTGGCTGGGACTTTGAAATTAACTGATCTTATTTTTATCTGTCTGTTCTGCATAGTAAAGTAATGAAATCTTGCCTTGCAAAACCTAGCAATGCTAATCCAGGGAAAGCAGTAAGAAGATCTTCTAGAGATTTTCACTCTCTGTGCCTTGTAGTCAGTCAGCTGTATTAGAGGGGTTTATAAAAAATTCTTCAGTCAGTTCCCACTCTGAAAGAGGCTTGCATGAGCCACACTGCCTTTTTCTGTGCCTTTTTCTTTTCACCTCTTTAGTCACCACCTGGCAGGACACACTTAGTGCCTGGCAAAAGTAAAAGGGGTCAAGAAATTGAATTTTAAATGGATGCTTTTCAGGTAAAAGTTTTTGTGCATACAAGGCATTGATAAGAATGAAGAAGTGGCAAAGCCAAAGCCTTTCTGACAAACACAAATTGAGAAAGCTTCAGTGAATTTTGAGGAATTATTGAAGTTTCCATGTTGTGTTCTTCCCTAGGCATCTCAGGGGAGGTTTGGCAGCTGAGTAGGAAAGCTGGAGAGGTGTGGGCAGACAGATTGAGGGGGAATAGGTTGGACTGCCTTGCTTGGCTGCCAAAGGAACATGGTTTGTTGGATGCCACAGGAGGGGAAAGTGGTGAATAGAGGTTAGAACTGTGAAATGTGGACATCTTTTCATGGTTTGGTAGCACACTGGGCAAGATGCTTCAAACAGCTTCCTCCACTCTCTGCACAGGTGACTCTGAAGCCTGGTTTACCAAAACCTGCTTTACCAAAACAATGAAGTCTCCAGCACAAGGAAATAAAAAGATGTTCTGAATGCAGAGTGTGGCATGAAACCCAATGAGAGCCAAAGTCTGAGGGTCTCAGTTGCTGCCCAGGGCTGGTTAATTGAGCTGCAGAGCAGCAGGAATATGTGCTGAGCTGTTTGCTGCAATAATGAATTCTCTGTACAGCCACATGCCAGGGTTGAGTGACAATTCCTTGGGTCACCTTACCTGTGGCTTTTCCTGACCTTACAGTGCTTTCCTGTGCAGCCTGGATTATGCTATTCAAACAAGGGGCATCTGTGTAATATTTTTTTTTTTTCCATGAGGTTCAATGTATGATGAAGAATCTCATCCAGCCTTTTTTGCTAGATTTTGCACACAGTTAGAGGAATCAATTCCAAGAAAGCTTCCCTAAATTATTCTTGTAACTCTTTGGCTTTAATTGGTAAATTACTTCTTGCAAGTCTGAGAAAGGAAGAGCCTTGTTTCCTGGAGTGATTTGATTGGCAATTGAGAGATGATTTCTTAAACTGGAAGAGTGTATTTCATAAGATTAAATATAAAATTGCAGAACTGCTGAAGGGCATAATTGCCCTGCTTTCTCCTAGAAACGTTGTTGTGCTGGATGTGTGTACTGCAAACATCTTCTGGTGACATTGGCACTGGAAAAGAATCACACTGGTAATTTCCTGGGAGCTAAGAGTGGAGTTATCCACTCCATCCTCATATCTGTTCTCTGCAGCAAATTCCCAAATCTTTCCTGTCAGTAAACAAACTTTAAACCATAATCTTCACAGATTTGTAGGCAGTTGGTCTCAGTTGCATCCTTTCAGGTTATCTCATGTTAATGCTTTTTGGCTTCTTAGCTTGTAAACTCATTGGAGTTTTTTAAAAATATATATAAAAATGTACTTTGTAACAGGGTAGAATGAAAAGGTGGATAAAAAAATTAACTATTAATAATTATTATGAGACTCTGTAAGATCTCCTCCAACACAGAGCAAACTCTAAGCTGGTTGGGGCAGAGCTTAAACTGATTAGAGATGTTTTGGCAGCAAGGACAGGAGCTGGACATTGGGTATATTAAATAAAATGACAGCTACAGAAAGGCTGCAAATCACTTTAGGCAAAATATTAATAAAGGCCAGGATGTCTCTAATACTTTATGCTATACCTAATTATTAATAAGCTCTGTTAAATCTCTCTTATTGGACTGGATGGAGTCATTCACAAGCTGAAGGTCTGTCAAGGGAATTATCCCTCCAGTCCCTGGGCTGTCCAAGTGCAGCATCTCTGTGATCATTTATTGCTTGGGACTTCAACAGGATTAAACCTCAGTTTCAGCAACAGCCTAACCATTGCTGTGCTGGAGCACTGCAGTTGTCCCTCAGTAGCCAGTTAGAAAAATCACTGATTTCCTCTTTTCTTTAACTTTTGGCATCCTTGATGTACCCAGCTCAAGAGCTTGTCATTCCTTAACCCTTCCCTGTTTTAGTGAGACCTTCATCAAAGCTCTCTGTGCCTTTATTGACAGTAATGAGAGCAATGCATCACTGTTCATTGCTCTGGAAAACCCTCCAGGATTTGATGCACTGACATCCCCTGTTGGACTCCTAAAACCCTCTGCAGTCCTCAAGTCTGTCAGAAGTGCATGTTCCCTCTTGCCACAGATAAAATTAAGTATTTAATTCTATGATGGACATTTTGATTCTAGACAATTGTCATGATAAACAAACCTGTGTTTTAAATTAAAGAAGACTTCTAGGGAAAAGATATCCCTTATTTCCAGCCTGGCTGGCATACTGAGGGTGGGGAGATGAATTACTGTCAGCACAAGAGGCTGATTCTCTCAAGCCCTCCACAGATTTTGGTGCCTTTTGACAAATCTTCCATTTTGCTGTGGATTAAATGAGTATGTTCTCCTTGTGCCATGGAATTTGATAAGGGAATACAAGAAGCCTTTTCAGGCTTTTGCATCACCCTCCAGCATCTCAGTGGAGCTCCACAGCGCTCAGAAAAACCAGCAGCAAACGCAGCATTTCCTATCCCCCATCACAAGCCTTTCCTGCAAGGCACCTGGGCTGGGGAGATGTTGCACCCAGGCCTGTGATGAATCAGCAGCACAGCTGTGATAATGGTTTTAGAGAGTGGGGAAAAAAAAAGGCCAAAAAAGCCTGTTTGTTGCGGTTCTGTTGGGCAGCGGCGGCTGCAGCACATTCTAAATTCCAAATGCTCGTTCCAAAATAATCTGGTTTGCTTCACGTGGCTTTGGAGGCTGGCAAGGTGAGTGTGCATTCCTGCAGAGGCAGGGGAAAGTTTGCTGAGGGTGCTTTTAGCAGCTGGCTTTGCTCTGCTAGCAGCAGCCACTCTGCAATGGTGGAAAAGCCGTGGCAAAACGAGCCTGAGGCAGTTTTCCTGGGTTTCTGCAGCTCCAGTCCCTAAGTGCACCTATTGCCTTAAACCAGGGGGAGTTAGGTAGCCAAACACTGCTGTAATTTCCCAGTAATTTAGAAGATTCTCAGAAATTTGACCCTGAGGTCAAGGCAGTGTTTTAATGTCACCAAGTGGTGGATTTCTTTTCTCCTAGCAAGTTATGTGCTTTTGTCTTTGCAGAATTATCCAGTGCCAATATAAATTTTTTTTTAATTTTTTTTTTTTTATTTTGTGTGTGTGCATCCCATGTACTGCTGGATTTTAGAGCTTACATGTGCTTAATTCTCTTGTAACCTAATGTTTGAAAAGAAAATTCAGGTTGGGATTCTCATGATAGTTTTTGGGTCTTTTGATGGGTTCCTTTCCACCCCAACCAGGCTCCCTATTCTAATTCTTAATGTATCAAACTAGAAGCAGTTTTTTCTTCCTGTCTCCAGGATGGGAATTGCAGTTTCTGGTGCTGTTTGGGGATATTTGCTGCAGACAACTTGTTGACTGATGGTTTTGCTTATACCTGAAGGTTGCTCAGAGCTAATCCAGCAGTGCCTCAGAGACTTTGATAAGAATACTTTTCTCACCCAGGGGTTGTAGAGATAGGAGTCCTAATTCACCACCAAGGTCCTTTTTCCATGCTCCTGCAGCCAGACTGAAATGGAAGAATCCAGTGGGGACTCTGCTGCCAGCCTATCTCAAACCTTTTAAAAGCCTCCTCCTTCCCAGGGCTGAGGTTTCTCTCTGTTGGGTTGGTTTTCCTTGCAGGAACAGAGAGCTCTGCTAACATTTCTGAAGAACAAAACAGAAATTATTTTGTGCAACATGGGTAGCTTAGATCAATCCTGGAGAGGAACTCACAACATCTGAGACAACAGATTAGGCATAAAGTGTGTGTGAGGATCCAGGTGGGGCTGAATATATTGAGAGAGGAGAGATGGTGGGAAATAAAGCCCTGAGGGCTCAGCTGGTTTGGCACTCAGGGAGAAGGCAATGCCATCTCCTTGCCTTTAACACTGGATTTTCCACTGTGAACAGGATAATTTCAGTAAGTGCTGACAAGCAGCTATTAAATCTCAGACCACTCAAGGGTCTGGCTGTTTTGTAGGGACTTCAAAAGAAATTGGAAAATGAGGTATGAACAGGAAAGTTTTTGTGTTATGGGATTTCATTTTGGTCCAGGAGCCACAAATCTCATTGCAATGATTGGTGAAGTCCCAGTGGGTCTGATATGTAATTGATTTAGGGAGCTGCTGGTGGAGCAGAGGGGAATGGACCAGCAGTGTGGTCAGAGCAGCTTTGCACAAATAAGGGGCAGTGACAGCTTCAGTGCTGTATTGATCAGGCCTGCTGAGGGGGGAGATTTGTGGGGGTCAGGAACTGCTTTAGGAAGGGCATGAACGCCTCCTTGGCTTTAGCCCTGTGAGAGATGGGCAGAAAATGAGCATTTGGGTTTGAGGAACGAGCAACACTTGGGGAAATGTGGGCCTTGGCATTGTACCCAGCAGAGAGCAGCGTTTGTGGGAAGGGAAGGGAAGGAAGGGAGGATTAGGGGGTTTGAAAGAATGGGTATGGAGCTCCTTAAATGAGTGAACAAGAAGCTGTTGAACCCTAAGCCATTGTGGGACTTTGCCTTGTGTTCTAGAAATATTTGCTCTTGGCCCAATACCATATTCAAAGGCCATGCAGGATGGGCTGTGAGCTCCATTTGCAGTGCAGAGAGTGCCAAAAAATCTCATTGGAAACATGGCTTTAGGTGATGATGGCAGCTCATAGATCAGGGCTGGCCATGGTGTGGTTTTCTTCTCTGTGGGTGAATAACTTCCAGCAAAGGCAAACAAGTACCTGGAAACTAAAATCTCGAGGGATTATTCCATCAGTAGCCCAAATATTCCCACTAAACATTTCCTAGGGTTGCCCAGCCTCTCAGTTTTGCCCATGGGGAGTCACTGCCTGCCTGCTCTGTGCTTTCATGGCATGAGAACAGGAAAATAAACTCCACTGGGCAACATTTGTTTGGTTTATGCTTTTTACAAGTAATCCCAGCTGTTTGTTCTCTAGGGAAAGCTGGAAGTTCCTGCAGCAGGTAGCCTTGGGTGGCCAGGATTGTGTTTAGGATGATCCCCCAGGAGCCTGGAGCACCTCTGGAGCTTGGCAGGCAGAAGGAGGAATCACACAGAGCGATTTCTTTCATGGCATCTTCAGAGTTAGATTGGATTTCCCTGCTCCCACCAGCTAAAATAAGGGACTATGAATAAAACCCAGAATAGGGTAGAATTCATCAAAGCTTGGAGTTATGAAAGGTTCATTTTAAGTCTAATTTGAGGCAACTGCTCAAAGACTCTGTGGTGCTGGTTAAAAATTTAAAGCAGAAGACAGTTTAATAATCTTTTTTTTTTGAAAAAAATTATACTATTTTTCATCTAGTTCTGAGAGTTCTGGAAAAAACGGAGAAGCTATAGCTGTAGAGAGCAAGAACTGAATTGGAGAAATTAAAATATAATACTAATATAAACTAGCACCCGTTCAGTGCAGCTGCACAAAGCCTCACCCTAGCTACAGTGGCACAGTGGTAGTGCAGGAGTGTGCAGAGTAAATACTCATTCACTGCAGCAGCTCTGGGGTCTGGGCATGAATTTCCTTCTCCTTGGATGACCTAGACAAGAAAATTGGAGAGAACTGAAATAAGCAGTGACCCTCATGGTGCTTAGAGACCTTGTGGCAGTTTGACTTTCTGTCCTTACTTCATACTGTGCTGCCCATGAGTTCCCTTTCCTCATGTCCTGCAGTCCACAGGACAAGAAATAACCCCATTTTCCATCTTCCCCTTCCCTCCCTTTAGCTGAGGTGCTCCTGGTAGATTTTCACAGTTCTTGAGGGCAAAACCAGGTACTGCATGGCATTTGGGCTGTTTGGGTATTCTGCCACTTCAGGGCCAGCTTGCATCTCTGCACTGTAATTGATCAGTCCCCTGGGGTCAGGAGCTCTCCCTGCTGTGTGTGTGCAGCTCCTGACACCATTTCCCATCAGCCTGGCTTGGTTTTTAGGTGCCACCTAAGAAATATGAGTACCAGCAGGAACGGCAAAGGAACCTTCTTATCAGTCTTGAAGTTATCCAGAGTATCAGCTTCAGTAAAGTGGCACGAAGTTTCTAGTTGATGAAATTTATCTGAACTGAACAGCGAGGGAAAGATAATCCAAAAGAAAAAAAGAAGTATGTGCTGTAACATCAGAAGGTTTTTGATCCTGAATCTGGGCCTGTGCAATTAATCTGGTTTCCCAGAAGCTAGCAGAAACTTCCAAATGTGAAATTATTCCTCTTCTGCAGAAATGAAAGGATTCAAAAGATCAGCCTCAGCAGTTTCTGCTGGGACTGTGCCCAGGGTATGTCATTTATTTTCTAATTTTTTTTTCAATTAGATTATTTTTTTTTCTCTTTCAAAAGAGAGGATCTCTGACGATTTAATCTAATCTAGTTCATTTATTGTTTTTATCCTGCTGAGCCTCTCACTGCAAATCCAATGCTGCTCTCACAGCACAGACCTTGGGAGACCTCCAGGGAACTTTTGCTTGGTTTTTTTTGGTGGCAAAGCTTACTTGGGGTCAAGATCTTTGTTTTGGTTGCAATGTACAGAATATTTCCATCTCTGTTACTATTTGGGGAAGATCTTGGTGGAAGACAGGGTCAGAAATGCAGCTGTAATGGTCAAAACTGAGGGGCATTTAGAAGATAATTTCTTGAAGATCATCTCCATCTGTTCTGTAGCCATTTTGCTCCATAGCCAGGTGTTTGGTGTGTGGGTTTTTTTTTTGTTTTTTGGGGTTTTTTTGTTGGTTTTTTTGTTTTGTTTTTTCTTTTTTGGTGGGAATGCCACATTTCCAGGTTTGCTGTAGGGATCTGTGCTGCTTGTTCAGGGTGAGGAATGTCCTGTAGCACTGGTAAAACTGAATATACCAACAAAAGATATTCCATTGCTCACTCTCTGCTCTTGGATGTTTAATGAAGATCACTGAAACTGCAGCAGGCTGTGCTCCTTTTTTACTGTGTGTTGTAGCAAACAAGCAAACTGAGGATAAATCCAGACCCTGTGGAAAGGAGCTGAAAGATTCCCATTAGCTCCTGGGAGAAGTGGCTGGGTTTTTCACCAGCAGCTGAAACAGCTCTTGAAAACAAGATTGACCTCCAGATCAGGGTATAACTTAAATCTTCTGTGCAACTTCATCACCATCTGCTTGGAGTTCTGTTCACGCTGCAGAAGGTCACACACAGCAACTTGCAGCAGACTGGAGAAGTGCCTTGCTGTCCTTTCAAGGAAACAGTGAGGCTGGAAAAACAAAAGGTGGCTGAATTTCCAACTGGAAATTCATACAAGGGGGAGTTGCTCATCAAGGTGTTCTGGAGCTGCCAGGGAGGTTGTTTTAAAGTCATTCTGCTTGGAGAGCTACATTCTTTTTTCTCCTGTTAGGTTGTTAGGAGCAAATGATTCCCTGTTGTGATTAGATGGACAGTGAAACATGCAATAAATGTTGGCTGAAATGAGTCAGAAATCCTTGAACCAGCTCTGGAATTGCAACTGCAATAAGCAATAACATCGTTTATGGCTCTCTAATTTTCCAATCAAATGTGCAGTGCATGGAGATCACTGTGTTTAATAATAAACCATAAGCAATCACATATGTTTGGCCTGATGCTCTCAAACCACATTAAAAAATACGACAAAGTGGAACTTTGCAATGCTCTGTGAATTAGGAAGAGGTTTGTGATGCTCAGTTCTCTGATCAGGGACACAGAGACTCCTCCTGGGGGTTTGTTCATTGTGGGATGCAAATCACAGGTGTGGGGGAACTCCTTGGGTTCCTCAGTGGATGTTTGGGGTGCTCAAAAATCACAGCAATCTGTCAGAGAAAATACATCAGCACTTGAACACCATACCATTTTTGGTCTTTTTTTCTTTAGGAGGAGGTGCCATTGACATTCTCATAATTTTTGTTTTTATGGAAATGCTGCTGTTGGCAATTGCTGATTCTACATGGCAGTACCCCTGATAGAGTAAATCTGAACCTCTGTGTCTTCTGGCAGAAATCTGTATTTCCCTTACCTCTAGGGATCTGGAATTCACTTAGGCTTTCCTGCCCAGGAGTTGCTCAGAGCTGCAATATGAGGACTGATTACTGCTAATTTTATAAAGGAAGGCCTCTTGCAACCTAGAGTATGTACAGAGACAACCAGGAAAATAAGTAGTGGGAAAAATTTGCATTTTTGAGACAATAACATTAATTTTTTCTTTTTGAAAGAATTTCTGTTGGCATATTCAGGTGTAAAATTACGGAGAGCAAATAAAATTGTGCTGGTCTAAAACAGATTAATTCCGAGATCTGCAATTTTATTTTTTTTCTTGGAGAGAACAGGTGCAAAATGTTCCTTTTGTGCCATTCTTCCCCTTTTGATTCTCTCTTCCTGTCATTTTTCCGCGCAGGTTTCGTATAAATAGAACATGAATGGAGTTGCCTGCTCTGATCCAGATGGGAGGATCCAGGGCTGGTATAATTTTAGTGTGGAAGATGCATTAGCTTTCATTTAAATCCTGTAAATATGCATCTTCTCCAGTGAACGAGTGCAGACCAACTGGGAGGTGTCAGTGATAATTGCCCGTGGAAGGAGGAGCCCTTGGCATTGGTACCCACAGAAGCATTTCAGTTTTGAACAACTTAATGCTGTGGATGAATCCCTGACCTGATCTTGCAAACAATCACCCATGTGTTTATTCTAGGCACTTGTGCAGAGCTGGTGCAGGCAGCAGGTTAATTGAAATTTGGAGTAAGTGAGCAATCGAGAGATGGGATTGGAATGGGATTTTATGCTCGCAAACAATTTCCCTGGTGCTGGATACATTTGAATTCAGTTAATTCAGGGTTTGGTTTATGAAGCTGCTCCGATTATTGCAGGAGTTTTGTCTCCCTGCAGGTAATGGTGTCATCAGAGAGCAGGTGGGAAAAGCAGCCTGGAGAATAAACTCACCCCAGGACATGAATCAAAACTTTACCAAGGCGTTGAGGCTCTGAAATGATTTCTTTCCTCTGCTGCTGACAGAGTCCAAACTGAGCTAAATGGATGGGTTTGACAATTACCCACTCCTGTTGTGTGGTATTTGCAATACAGAATACAGACAGGAACTTTACAGAGGCAATAAAAAATTACTTTGAAGGAGTCAAATGAGTGCAGTGCTGTGCCCAGGCTGGAGTTATTATAAAGCACAATATGACCCACGAGCTGTAAAGGGACTGAGCTCTTTGAACAGACAGTCCATTTGTGGGGAGGGCTTGGAGAGAGCTGTGCACAGGTGTGTGTATTCATGTTCCTCATTAGAGAAATAAAATGTTCTCCCTTATTCTTAGCTCGTTTATTTTTATTTTTTAGAGCAATACTACTCCCTGAGGTGAAATGATTCTGGTCTCCATGTCAGCAGCAGTAACTGCTCTGTGCTCCTCAGCCAGCAGTGATGAACTTTGGGTATTTCCATGGCCTAAAATGTTTGAAAATCAAGGGATTCATGGAAAAGAAAGGGAATAGATGTTGTTTTTTTTTAACCAGTTGTCTCACATTTGCATAAGAGGTTGGGTTAATTAGCTGTGGTGAAGTGGAGAAGAGTTCTGGAGAAGAGCTGCATTTTTACCAGCTGGGAGGGTCTTGGTTTCTCTCCTTTATTGACACCTAAGAATGGAAAAGTTTGAGTATTTTGGGCTTATTCACCTTTTAGATATTGATTATTGTTTTTACAATTAGACATCTGTGTCCACCAAATACCCTCAGAACCAATGGTAATGCAGAGATTTTAGTGTATGGGAAGGACTTTTGTAACTGGAACAGACTTTGACTGATCCCTGCACACTGGGAAGGAAATGTCATCTTGTCCTACAGAAATGCTACAAAAATCATTGGTGTCTTCCATTGGAATATCCTTTCCTGAATAAATATTTCATCTTTAAGAATAGAAGTTTGGAATTAAGAAGTGGCTCAGCAGCTGACAACATTTGGAAAGCTTATCCTATGTAGTTTTTTTTTTCCCAAATACAGCATTTGGAGCAGTCAGCATCTGCAGGCAGCTCATTAAGCAATTACAGCATGGCAGAGACCAATATAATTATATTTAATTGATTTAAAAATTTACTTGTTTAATTAGAAATTGCTTCCTGAACATGTCTGGAAACTTTTATTCTCCTGGTCGCTTTGTTATTAATAGTTTTGTAAAAAGTTTACAGCGCAGGTTTAGCAAATATCTGAAGACATTATGCATATTTTATATGGCATATATAGTCACCCATTTATAATTTATAGCACATGTTGCTAAAACGTTTATTAAACATTGATAGCTGGTTTCATGTTACCTCTACTGCATATTATAAATACAATAAAATCACTCAAATGTTCCCACAACCTTTTCATCAACACTCACTTATTGTTAATATTTTTGCAAAGCATATTAACATAAACTGGCTGTAATGATCATAAATGGTTTATGAACTCATCTCCACCTGTTCATTTGTCATTTAGGCCATATATCAAATTGTTGCTGAACCCCTATGTGAAATATCCCCACAGAGAATGAAAGAAATGCCAGGATTTCCAACCAAAACCTGCTGGTCACCAAGTCAGTCACTGAGCTGCTCTCTCCTGACCACTACTTACATTAAAATCTTGTTTAGTTTCAGATATTTAAGCAGTTCTGGAGCACAAGGTCCAGTTTAGGGCTGCCCCTCCCAAGGGACATGGACAGTGACTCTTAACTCTTATTTAAACGTGAATCAGAACCAGCTGCACTTCTCCTGCTACCTGCAAGATTGATGATCTTCCTTACCTGGCAAATCCCTTCCACTGTCTCCCCTGGATCCTGCACTCTGTATTAATTTGTGCCCTTTGCCCATGTCCATAAATCTTGATTTTTTGACTAGCAGCCTCTGAGCTCTGCTTTAATGTGCCTTTGCAAGCTGAAGCTTTGATTTGATGCCTGCAGAGGAGAGAGTCCTTCCGAGGCCTGGGGCAGGAACTGGGGAATGCTGGAGGGCAGGACTGAGTGAAATGGCAGCAGAACTCTTCCCTCCACCCAGTTGTTCATTACTGTCACATCTCTTTGCAGTGTGAATGGGTATTTTTTACAAATGAGGTCTCTGGACCACAGGATGTTGCTCCTCCTTCCTTTTGAGGGTTTAAACTCTGTCCCTGAGCCAGTACCAACCTTTTTGTGAGGAGGGTTCAAAGCATTCTGCTGGAATTCCTTTAGATACACGTGGCACATTATTACTTTAATTGTATTTCTATTTATGCCTTGACCAATTATTTTAATATAACCAGCAGTTGTGTGCAATTTAATCTCTCCTACTCTGTGTGTTCCTAACCCAGCCAAGTTTCACTGTCTGAGAAAGACTTTTCAGCCATTACAGTGATATTAGAGCTGGAATTTAATGCAAATTCCATGCATTCTGAGATATTGCTGCACAAATGTATTAGTTACTCTACTTTGGGTGCTACAGTAATAACCAGACTTAGTAAGAACCCCAAATGGTGTCTGAGATTCAAAGAGAATCATTTGGTGCTGTGGATCCTCCCTAGCTAAGTTAACTGCTCCATTGTTTGCAATCTGTAATTTGCCATTCTGAAGGATTTTTTTAATAAAGGGGGGAGACTTTCAAACCCTGTAAAAACCTTGGTGAAAGCAGGCAAGACACGAGATGAATTTTGCAAATGGGGGTTCCTGTGGCTTCTGTTTTCCTGTAGAGCACAGATCTACAAAGCCATTGATTCTTGGTGGCTGAGCTGCAAATCAACCTCCTCGGTTTTCCAGGTTGTGCTGGAGAGCTCCAAGGGCTGCAGCAGTGAGATTTGTTTTATTCTGTGTACAGCTGGTGCCACCAGACCCCATTACTCCAGTGTTACTCTGTGTATCTCCATGACAAATGAAAGCAACGCTGGCCTTAAGCACAGGAGTCAGTCTGTGTGTGTGACTGGAGTTTGTACACATAAATTAAACATAAATCTGTGCCAGGATTAAGGGGATCGGAATTTTTTTAAGAGATCTTTTTTTTAAGAGATTTTTTTTAAAGAGAAGAATCATAAAGGGCTTTTAAAATTCAGTTCCTACCCCGTTCCTTTACAGAATCTCAAGGCTGAGGCAAGCGATGAAAAATCCATAAAAACAAAACTTCAGAACCAGAGAGCGGTGTGATGCAAACATCCTGAGGCAGTGTTCATTCTGAAGCAGGCTCGTTTAAAGCACTTGGAGTTTTCCCAGTGCATTCAGACATGTGGTTTGTGCCATCTTTCCCTCCTTTGATGGAGTTTTAGGTGCTCACACTCCACTCTTTCCAGGAGAAAAATCATTGCCAATGAAGTTTTATCGTTAACTTTCAAACTACTTTTCTTGCATGAGGGAAGGGAAATCAAAAGATGACCTAGCAAGGTCTGTGCCAATCTGATAGGAATTGCTCACCCTAAAGAACAGACAATTTTAAACAATTATTAATAGGAGTTTGAGAGCTATTCAGAGCTCTCTGAACGTGGTCTGGCTGCTTGCTTTAGGTGCCCCAGCTTGAGCAGGGCTGTTGGACAAGGTAACCTCAGAATCCTCTCCAAAGTCAAAAATTCTGGGATATTTCAAACCAACCCAGAGCCCAACAGTCCTGTGGGGATGACAGCCCTGTGTCCTCTGGGTGTGGATGTTGGTAAATGAAATATTCTTGCTCTGCAGAGTTTCCCCCCCAGTGCTGAGTGTGTCTCTAAGAAGGCTTCACAGCTTTTGGGAAACTTAACAGCTTTTCAGATGAAAAACTACAAACTAATTTACTTGTCTATTGGCTCTTTCAGAGAAGCACGTGGGCAGGAGATGAAGTGACAACAGGAGGTTTTTGGGTTGAGGACAGAGCACCCCTCACTGTGTTTAAAACAAAGCATCAGAGAGAGAGCTGCAGGATGGGGAATGCAGCACCACTCAGGGTCCTCAACTTCTGTTTCTAATGGAAGTTCTGATGTAAGCATTTCTTATTCCATAAAAACTGATGCTGCTTTTGAACCTCTGGTAACAGCACACTGGGGTGTTTTGTTTTTTTTTTTTTTTGTTTTGTTTTTTGTTTGTTTGTTTTTGTTTTTCCAGAGGCGGTGCAAAATAGTTTTGTGCTGTTGTGGGGATTGCTTCAGATTCCACTCTTAATGGGTGTATTTGAAATCACGTTAGGAAATTGTTAACCAAACTCTGGGCAATTTCTTTCCGGAGCTGAGAGGAAGGATTTAAATTGCCAAATAATATCACTGATGAAGTCAAAGTTATGGTGTTTTCTAAATTAGGATATTGTTCTTGTTAAAATGCTAGTGGTAAAATGGAAGCTTGCAAGAACTTATAGTCTTCTGTATCATTCTCTGTTGTACATTTGTTCTGCTAATTAGTTTTTAAATAATTTATCTTCCTTTTCTGTTGTTTGAAGTTCAGATTTCATTTTGAGAGTGTATAAGGAATTCTCTGTAGGCAGTTTCATAATTATAGAGTCGCTTGTTTGTTATTTGATGATACACATTCTCTATTATGACTACTCTGTAAATTAAAGAGGTAAAGAACCTGACTTTGTATCTACAAGTAATCAGAGATTTCTTTAAGTAGATGGAAGCAATAGTGAGATGTGATGGGTAATAGACAACACAGCACTTTGTGCTAGAATAGGGGAATTTCTTTATAAGGGTTAGGGAAAGTTCATCTAGACCAGCCTTCTAATTTGCTGAACATCCCTAAGTACTTTGTAATGATTCTGCTCATGGTGGTACAAATTCAGAATTAAAAAAACACACACGAGTGCCAATTTACTGAGAATCCCCTGGACAGCAGTGCTGAGGAGCCTTTTTTCAAAACTCCCCAGTCTTTTCCAGGGCTGAGGAGTTGAGGAATCCCTGGTGAGAGGTGTGGGGTTGGTGACACCAGGAGAGCCTTTGCTGAAGGAGCACAGATTGTGCTCGTGGGAAAAGCACAACCTGGGCACTTCAGGAATGTTCTGTCTGTTGTTGTAAAGCTTTTAATCTGAGTTAATCAACACATAGGATTAAACCTGGTTTAGTTCAGAAGCCTCCTGTGTATGGAGAAGGGAGGAAATCTGGGTTATGGGATGAAAAAGGCTGAAATTTCCCTCTGACAGTCTCAGAATTTGGTGTCAGAGGTCTCTCCTCTGTATGTGGCATCTGTTTTCCCCTGTTGGGCTGCATTAGCAAAGAAGAAAAAGAAACCCCTCAAACCTAGCATCACCTCCTGAAATCCTGTGGTGCTCCTGAGGAAATGTTTGTTTTTAATGTGCTGCTAGTGATGATGTGGGTGACCAGCCTGAGGCAGGCTGCCGTGAGAGGTGATGGATCCATAGCTTGGAGGATCCCAGCCTGGCAGAGATGTAATCTTCTCCAGCTATGGGACTACAGAGAGCAGGGGAATTCTGCTGGGGGACAGGGATGCTCTGCAGCAGAATACATTTGCTTTAATGGCTGTGGTAGATGGAAAACAAAATGCTGATTTGGCCTCTTGGGATGGGCAAAAATGCCAGAGAGCTGGGTGAAAAACACCAGGAGGGGCAGATGGTAAGGAAGATGATGTGGTGAGAATGCAGAACTCTGAGGTGCAGTGACCACAAGGACTGCAGAGCTGACCACAAGCAGCTCACGGCCATCACTGGGCTGTCTGGACATGGCTGTGACCTCACACTGTGATTAATGTGTCACTGTCCTGCTGGGATGGCTGGATGTTGGAATTTCCTTTGATTAGTCCTGGCTGCTGGAAAGTCTCCAAGTGCTGAATTTCTGTATTCAGCCACTTTCAAGTCTGCTCTTTATTAATCATATTTGGCTGGCACATCAGTTGGTCACTTCCCTGTGAGAGGTTGTGGGGGGAGCCAGACTGCACTGATGTGATGTTAAATCCCTTCATCCTCTGGAGCTCCTGATGATTTTTGACTTTGTGGCTGTGGCCTTGAACATCTGTTCTCTCCACCTTTGCAAAGCCAGAGCTCCAGGGGAGCACACTGGGGCTGTGTGATCTGGAGCAGTTCCTTACTCCTCCTTTTTCCCCACAAATACAGACCAAAGTGCTTACATCACCACTGAGTTGTAAATGTTTGTTTGGGTTTATTTTGTTCCTATTTGACAGGTGATAATTCTGTTCAGGAACTTAAGGAAACTTGCAAGGACAGATCCCACTTACTCCTTTCTCTATCCTTATGACACCCGAATAATATTTAGCTTTATCCACCTCTGCAAAAAGCACTGCTGCAGCTTTGCAGGAGGATTAGCTCTAACTGCTTGACAGGAGAGTGTGTATTTATGCAATGGGTACTATCCATGCCTATAAATACATTTAAACCAGGGCTGGGCTGCTGAGGGTGCAGAGCTGCTGTTGGGATTGACTGCTCTGAGGTTGGATGTGTTGGAGCCACCTGGACCTGGCAGCTTTGGGCAGGGCTGCCTTGCCTCTGGAGGTTTTCACCCCAAGGTTTTCCCTAGAAAAGGAGTCATTTGGGAAGAGGATGGAGGGTTTGGACCCAGCAGGTCTCCCCACCTCCTCTCATCTCCCCCAGTGCTGGGAGAGCAGTGGAGCCAGCGAGCAAAGCATGTACAATTAACCTGCTGCCTCCTCATCTGGAGGGAGCTCAGAGTTGACAGCAACAAGAAAAAGTGCAATTGTAAGCTTATTTACTAGATTTGTTAACCAGCTGGGATATAAAGCTTCTCAAGTGAAGGCACTGTCAAATTTCATTCTGGTTAACCCTGTGGAAGCAGAAGAGCAGATTTTAATTTCTCTCATCAGGCATTCAGGGCAGTAACAACCTCGCTCAGAGCAGTGCTAATGGAACTGGGGTTTTTATCCTCCTGGAGTGTCCACACTGCCCCAGGAGCTGGCAGAGGTCAGCAGTGGTCAGCAGGGTCCCTGTGGGAGGACAGGGAAGAAGGTCAGCAAAGGGTGAGGAGCTCTTCCTTGGCTGGAGCTGTCAGGTTCTGTGAGAGGTGATGAATCCACAGCTTGGAGCTGCTGCAGCTCTGGCCTCCTCCAGCTGTGGCCTACAGCAGGAAAATCACCTCTGGTGGGGGACAGGGATGCTCTGCAGCAGAATAAATTTGTTTTAATGGCTGTGATAGATGGAAAACGGGGAGAAAAGTGATGCCTGAGAATTGAGCCAAGACACCAGGAGAGGCAGGGATAATGAAGGTGCTGCAGCCTGCCCTGCAGAGGGGTTGGGTTTGCACACAGAGAACAGCCCAGCATCGTCTCCAGAGTTTGCTGAATAGGAATGGAATAAAAAACACAATGCAAAGAAGGACCAGCACAAACTGTGACAGTTTAAGGCACTAGAAATGTAGCAATGAATAATGTAATGGGGATGGGAAGATTTACTATACACTACTGAAAAGACTTGCTTTGCTCTTGGTTTGTGACTGTGGAAACTGGGCTGTGGTGTTCTTTGACAATTTTTATTATTATTATCATTTAACAGTTTAGAGCTCTGCTACCAAGGCTGAGAATTGGTGCTGCTCCCTTCTTTATTTTTGCTCATTACTGGTCAGGGAAATTAGGGAAAAGAAGTTATTAGAAGAGGAGAGAAAAACAAATAACAACATCTCTCAGCAGGAAGTCAGATTTTACGCTGGATCAGTCTTGGCTCCATTGGAACAAAATTATTTTAGAGGAGAAAAGTATTTGCCCATGGATTTCGAGAGCAGGAGGGAGAAATATGCTCCAGGACAGATCAGAGGTGGGGAAAGCAGGACCAGGGCAGGGACAGAGAAGGTGTGAGCAGATAGAGAAATTGTAGGAGTTTCCTGCGAGGCAGGACGATTCCTTTGGTGGGAATCTCTTTTGTGATGCACACAGCTCAGGATCTGGTCCTGCCAGCCCCTGCTGGGTGTGGATTCACCTCTCAGGAGCAGAGTGTGAGCTAGAGAGAGCTGTGGTGTTGCCTGCAGGAAAAATGGACTGGGGAACTGCAGCCCTTTGCAACGTGGGAGTTAAGTGTTCTGCACCGCTGAGAATCAGGTTGCTTTGGTGCCAAAATATGGATTTAGTTGCTTAAAATTAAAGTCTGCCTGTGTCCCAGTTTCCCCATCTGTAAAATGTATTACAGCAATTTCAGCTAATCCTATTAAATTGTAGTACTAGTGTTTCACTATTAATATATCCTCAAGGACATGCATCATGGTAACTTTACCCCATGGTGACTAAAATTTCTGCAGGAGCACAGGATGAAATAATCAGAGCCTTAGGGACTCTGGAGCTCTCCTCTCTTAATTGGTTGACTAGAAAGAAATTATGCCAATTTTCTCCAAGTAAAGATCTGGTCTACCCTCACCATGAGGGAGGGAAAGCAACCTATTTTTCACACTAAGTTTCTTTCCTACTTTCTCTCAACCTTGCTGTTTTGGGATAACAAACAAGCAGGATTTGGTGACAAAGCTTTGCCTTTCCTTGTGAATTTTCTGCTTTGTTTGTTTTATCTATCACTGTTCAAGCAAGAACTCAGGTGCCTTCAAAATGTAAAAACTGTGTAATGGAAAGGTTTCCTGCTAGGCAAGGAAAAAGCTTCAGAGGTAATTATAGCTTCGTTTCTTTGGCATTTTGTTCTATTTAGTGTTTTATTAAACCTCTCACCTGATCTTTGGTGTGTGCATGATAAAAGGAAGTTTGTAGTGCAGCCACCTCTGATAGATGATATAATCCTTTTAGCAGGCAGGATGTAAAATAGGTCCCATAACACATCAGGATTTCCTCAGAAATCTCTGGCAAGGCTAATTATTTTTTTTTCCCAGCCACTGAGCAATCACTAACTCTCCTGCAGTTTCTAGGTGCTTCTGACCTTCAATATTTCTTCTGCAGTTGTGCAGAGATTACACCTGGAGCCCTCAAGGACAAGGACAGCACCTGGGCTGGGCTCCCATCAGGGCTGGGGAAGGACACAGATTTTGAGTGATGCTCACTCAGTGCATCCTCCAAAGGCAGCAGCACAACCTGTCCCACTGCCATATGAAAAAATCAAACCCTGTGTTCTTTGGAGCCCATTGCATGAACAGAAATCAGTAATACCCTGTTGACTGAAATTACAATTACCATGCATCTCAAATGGCACTGTGGGCAGGTTGTAGAGGGAGGCTGTGGCACCTGGTGAAATAAATCTGCTGGAATAAATCACAGGGCAAAGGCAGGGCAAGGTCCCAGAGAGAAACTGGGTCCCAAATCCTGGTCAGACATCCCAGGCTGGTGCTGGAGCAGCAATGAGAGATATAGCTGCTTCCCCCATAACCTTTCCTACCTGAATTGGTGGGTGTGATGATCTGCCAGTGGTCCTTGGCTCAGGCAGGCTGGGAAATGATGCAGGGGGTCAGAGAGGCAGCAAGAGCCATCTCAGCCCTCTGCCTCTTCTGCACAACCACTCCCCTTTCCCTCTGATTAGGAGCAGAGGTTTAATTAGAGCAAGGCTTTCAAGTGTTCACCAAGGTGTGGTAACGTTTTGGACATCCAGATTTTTCCAAGACCTCCTGAATGTACTTTTCAGCTCTTCTGACTGCTCATGGATAGCTGGTAATGCTGAAGATTAGCCTTAAGGTCTCCAGAAATCAGAACTAATTTCAGAAATATGAGGCTTAACCTTCTTGAAGTATTCATTGTTTGATAAAATCAATTTGCATTTAAATATCTTCACTGTAATTATGTTAAATTATGTACAAGGGCTGAAATCTTAATTTGATGGGCAGGTGCTGAGAGCTTAAGTCTCAGGTCATGTGTAATTTAGAAATGAATGTTCTACCTCTTGTTTTTAATAAGTTAAATGTTACCTGTTGTATGGCTTTATTTGAAAGCAGTTTCACCAGAGGTGAGTTCATCACTATTCCCTCTCTGTCCTCTGAGCAAGGAGCTGCTGCCACTTGAAGTTTGCTCTCTCTGTTTAATGTTCTTCTACTTCAAACACTGATTGCTGCCAGCCTCATCCTTCTCTCCCAGCATCCCCAGAACCCTGGGATGTCCTAGAGTTTCGGGTTTACAGCCCCAAACACACAGATCTGGCTACCCTGGGGTTTCTTGTGGGTGGGAAGTCAAAACCTGGGAAAAACCTCACTGTTTTAGGCACATTTTTTTTAAAACATAATTTGCAAGTGTGTGGCTACCATTTAAATAAATAATCACCAGAGCTATGTTTCCATTGAGTTGACAGCCTGTTTCCTACCTCTGTAATTTTTGTGGTTCCCCAACCAGAGCTCAATACTCCACACACAGAATAATTACAATGAAGCAGGGTGTTACACTCTCTCTGAGGGCTCCATTTGGCAGGCATTCCCTCGGAGGAGTTTTACCTCACCCACGAGCTCTCAGTGCTGGTACAGCTGTGACTGAAGGCACAACGATGCAATTAAATATTACATCATCAATCAGCTGCTCCCTGCTGCTCCTGTTTCGTTAGGTCAGCAACACCCAGGCTAAAAGGGAGGGAAAAAATAAAAAGAATATCCATGACAGGTCAATGAGTGTTTTCTATGAGTAGAGGAGATTTTACAAACATGACTATGAGGAGACACCACTGAGGAACTGTAGGGAGAATTCCAAATCACCAACAACCTGCAGGGCTTGGTTCAATGGAAGATTAGAAACCTTCCCTCTTCCACCAGGGAAGATTAGAAGTGCTCCCCAAAATAACATGTGTTTCTGTAAACCCTATTTCTGATGCAAGGTAAACCATCCTCACAGATGGGGAGCAGCAGCACAGATTTTGGATGAATTTCTGAGAACTTGAACACAACTGGGATTCAAGCCCAAGTCTTGGAACTAGTAGAGGTTTTCTAGTAACTCATGGATTGTGTTCCTGTTGAGGGGATTATAATATTTTGTGTCACACACGAGAAAGTCTGATTCTCCTGGAAACTATTCCAAAGGTGTGTCTGGGACCCCTGCTAAAATCATGCTATAATATTGGTGTAATAAATGCCCCAAATGTGTATCCTGCCTAGCTGTGGAGTTGGCTGTTCATGAAATGAAGATATTCTATGTATTCTGCAATACCTCTTAGTTATATCTCTGGTTTTTTTCCCTAACTGGGGCAGGGCAGAGCTGGACAAAATTCTTCAAAGTATGACACTGTTCCTTAGTACTTTTAAGGCCTTAATATTGCCTGGTAAAGCTCCTGCCTAATGAAAACCTGAGTCACTCCAACTATGATATTACCTCTACCAAAGGTAATTTTTGAAAGTGCAGGGATCCTCAGCAGCCCATGATCCTTGTAGCTAATGAGATCTTTCCTTTTCTCTGCATTTACCTGGAGTTTTGCATTTCAGAGACACCTCTACAGGCTCTCAGCAGAGACCTGCTTTACAAGCTTTTAAACGACAGCAGGTCTGTGGTCTACCCCTTAATCTCTGACAAATATTTTCTTTCATTATTATTTGTTGTGTATTTTCTTCAAAGTAATTCTTGGACCAAAAGTCCATGCTCTGCCCTTGCTGTTGTGTTTTGGGGTTGGTTTTTTTTTGTAGCAATTTACCTGTTGTGACCTGGAAATTTGTCCTCATTTTATTTTCCTGAGTGCCTGAGCTCCCATTGCATTAGAAATGAGGAAGGTTGAATGAATGAAGGGTCACTTCTCCCATCTCCCCTCTCTTGTACAGCTTGTGTGGAGTAACTGCTTGCAGCTGGATACTGCAGCTGGAAAAGCTGCTGCCTTTCAGAGGTTCTTAGGCTCTCCATTTCTGTCTGAAAAGGCAGCGTTTTGCTGTGACCCTGGGAAAAGTGTGTATATTGTGATATCAAAATTGCATGTGCTGGAAAGTGCATTCATCTGCCTGTTCTTTCTCCACAATGGAACTTATTTCTCTTTACTTCTGTCAGATTCTGACTCCATTTTGTTAAAACTTAATCATTTTCTTGCTGTGGTGGGTAGGGATGTGTGACCCATTCCTGCTATCAGGGCTATTGAAGGCTGGGCTAGACCATTGAAATCTACCTCAGCGTGGATTTGTTGAAGTCAGAAAAGCAGTGACAAATTAAACAAACGACAATTTGGCTGGAAGAAGTGATCCAGCCTGTTGGAGTGTTCTGGCTGATAAACAGGGATGATGTGTGTGTTTTCCTGCTTTGTTGAGTCAGAACAAAGCAGGCTCTGCAGGGATGCTGAAATTGCTCACAGCAATACTTTCTGTAATGTGAATCCAAATAAGTGAACAGACGAAGATTTCCATGAGGGTAACCAGCTCACAGGGCAGAATCCCTTCCTCAGACACCTCAGAAATATTTTTATGGCTGGGGAATTTCTGGGCAGAAGCAAAGCAGCTGGGTGGTGTTTAGAGCCCCCAAATGGCTTTTCCACAGCCAAATCTCAGCAGTTCCAGAGGAGGAGCTGGCAGAGGGAAGATATGGTGACCCAAGTGCCACAGTGATGCAGTAAAGGCTGTTCCTGTATTTCCTAATCACAGGCTATGGGGTTTTCCTCTATTTCTTCTGTAGTGTGACTGTAAATCCTCTAAGCAGAATGTTGCAAAAGCTTAAATCTGTGTTTTATTAGCACTTGACTGTGGCTTGCTCTTTGACTACTGTAGTATATGTAACTAACTGCAAATCCTGGAGAGTTTTAGGAGTGTTGTCATGGGTCAAATCAATAGGAGATGAGACTGCAAATCATTCAAAATCCATCTTTTTTCCAATGACAACCTTTTTATGTACCAGTGTAAGTTGTACCTCTATGCCTGAGGTGGATCTGGGCTTTGTTTTGGAAGAAACTGAGGACTAGTGGTAAATAGACCTTGCCATAAATTGAAATAGTATCCCATAGGTACACTCACAAAGTGCTCTGGATTGAGTCTGAAGCACCAAGTTCTGGTCACCAAGAATGAACTGCAGGAGTTAAGGAAATTGGAAGCTCATGAGGCGGTGGAAATAGTCTCTCCATGCTGGTATCAAACCCCAATTCTTCACATCATATTTCAGGGGGAAGTTCCCTTCCTGAGTGTTAATGTGGGGTTCCTTCAGCTAAAAACAAGGTGTCAGCAGGAAACTGTGTTTCCTCAGTGTTGTATCCTTCTTTAGTCCTTTTTCTTGCAGTTTGTAAAATTGGATAAGTGTTTAATTTGCTGCTCACCTCACTGGGTAACCCAGGACAGATGTCCTAAAGCAAGAGCCACTGAGCAGAGCTGATAACCACAGAACTCCTCCAACGTGGTTTTATCTTCAAAATGCTTTCAAGCAATAATTAAAAATTGCAAGGGAATGGAGGAAAACATCAGTGCAGCACTCGTGTGGTGACTGAGTGTGGGGCTGTGTCAACAGGTGTCAGCCAAGTGCCACCAAAGCACTGTCCAGAGCAGAGCTGCAGCTGTGGGTTGTCACCTCCCCTGGAAGGCAGGGGAGGATTATTTCAGATGGAGAAAATGTCAGCCTTCTGGATACTAATTGAGCCTGATAACCGGGCTTCAGTGACATAAAATTGAGGGAAATGTGGAAAATCTGAGTGCTGCTGTGCAAATTGCTGCAAATGGTGCTCGGGCAGCTGCTGGAGTGCTTTGGGCTCAGCCAGGCTGCCTCACCACCCTCTCTGGAGCTCTTTGCACTTCTGCACTGCTGGCTGACGTGCTGAGGATGGGTTTGCTCTCAGGGGGCTGTCAGTGGGTTCCTGCTCAGGTGACTGACACACTCTCCACAGCCTGAGGTGTGACACCATACCTGTGTCTGACAGATGGCTGAGAGTTTGGGCTTCCAGGAGCACAAAATGTGTGGTTTTGAGTGTGGCAGGCTGTTCCTTGGGCTTTCCCACGTGTGGCCAGGCTGGATAGATGGGCCAAATCCCACAATGTGAGGTTTAGCAGGACCAAGGGCCATGTCCTGGCCTGGGGCCACAACAGTGCTCTGCAGGGCTACAGGCTGGGGACAGAGTGGCTGGACAGCAGCTTGGTAAAAAGGGACCTGGGGGGACTGATGGACAGCAGGACACTGATGGACAGCAGGCTGGACAAGAGCCAGCAGTGTGCCCAGGTGGCCAAGGAGGCCAATGGCACCTGGCCTGGCTCAGGAATGGTGTGGCCAGCAGGAGCAGGGCAGTGATTCTTCCCCTGTACTCAGGTGAGGCTGCACCTCTAGTGAGTGTCCAGTTCTGACCCCTCAGTTTAGGAAGGACATTGAGGGGCTGGAGATGTCCAGAGAAGGAAAGGGAAGGGTGTGCAGCACTGTGCTGTGAGCAGCAGCTGAGGGAGCTGGGGTGTTCATCCTGCAGAACAGGAGGCTCAGAGCTCACTGCTCTCTGCAGCTCCCTGGCAGGAGGGTGCAGCCAGCTGGCTCAGATCTGCTCCCAGGGAACAGAACAAGAGCTCATGGCTTCAGCTGCACCCAAGGAGGTTCAGCTTGGACAGCAGGAGGAAATTCTTCCCAGCAAGGGTGGTTGGGCACTGGAATTGGCTGCCCAGGGAGGTGTCACTGTCCCTGGAGGTGTGTAAGGACAGACTGGATGTGACACTCAGTGCCATGGTCTGGGTGACAAGCTGCTGTTGGGACATGGTTGGACTGAAAGATCTCAAAGCTCTTTTCCAGCCTGATTCACTCTGAGGTTCTGTGGAGGGAGAGGCAGCTGCCTGTTGCACAGCCTGGTCTCAGACTGTAATAAATAAGAAAACGTTCCCTGAGCACTCAGGGAGGGGACATGATGGCACTGAACTCTGCCTGTGCATTAGGGGCTGAATGTCAGCAAGTTTGGGTTGAGCAGCTTGAAAAGGCAGTGCTTGTCTGTGCATGGGAGTTGTGACATGCTCTGCACCTCTGGGGAGCAGGGAGTGCATCTGTTTGCTGCTGCTCTCCTGGTGACCCCAGCAGCAGGGATCAGAATAGCTCATTGCAGAGGAATTATTTGTGCAAAGGGCTAGGATATCTGTTTTTTGGAAAATACCCCCAAAGCATTCAGATAATTTCCTTTTGTGTTATGATCAATTGCTCTATATCTGTGTGTGTGTATGAAGAAAATCTGACTACAGAACTCTGTCATCTCTGCTGATCCAAAGCTATCTGAAATTCTACCTGAATATGTAATTATGGATCTGATATAAATTTAGGTTTAGACTGAATTTCCTGCCAAGATTAAAAAAAAATTTTAAAAAATCACAAAATAAAGCAACCAAGCAAACAACTCCCCCACAGAGAACCCCAACACCCCAAAAACCAAACACACCCACAAACCCAAACCAAAAAACCCCAACCACAATAAAAAACAAAACCACTGAATAGTTTTTATCAGTGTTGTGTGAGGGTGGAGCATTTGGATCGTTTTGGGGTTTTTTATAGTTAACTCTGCAAAAAAACTATTTAAAATCCTTTCACAAACAGTTTTTAGAACATAAATGCAAATTACCAGTTAAATAATACATTTACACACTAAGAGGAAGATTAGAAGGTAATGAAAGTAAAACTGAGACTTCTGAGGGAGCCTATAAAAATATTCTGCAGAAATGTGCAATTCTGAGCTGCAATAGAACATTTCTTACTGCTGTTTAGATATTCAAATCCCTAGTTAGGATTTTTTTGTGTGTCTCATCTTCATTTTATGTGCCAAAAATCTGAAAAAAAGACCTTTTCCTCTCTATATTTTGATCTGTGGACACACACAGATCCCCAACCCATCCATTCCCTGCCTGCTCCAGCTCCCAGGACCTCTCCCTTCCCTTCCCTTGGAGCACTGAGTAATTCCCTCAATGTATCTCTGAAATGGACCATTATTCTGAGACCTTCAGCACTGGCAAAGAAATAGATCCTTGTGCAGGGGGCTGGCTTGGGATCGAAGTGCCTCTTAAATTCTGGAAATAGCTCTCGAGTGTGCTGTTCTTCTGTCCAGCTGGGAATTGCAATTCCCAAAGCACAGACTCCTCCTCTTTGGCACTGGAGAGCACAGCTCCAGCCCAATGGAGCTTTCCTGGTGCATTTATCCATCTGTGGGATACAACAGCCTATCCAAGCCAAACCTAATTAATTTGTCACCTTGGATGCTGTTTGATATCCACCTGTGATCCTGTGCCTGCAGATGCCATAGGTATTGGGGCAGAGATGGATCACAGAGCCCCCAAAGTACCTCCTGAAATGGTTTGTGCAGGATGATTTGGGATTTCACACTAACTGGGATAGCCCCTAGGGAATCATTTGAGGCAGAAGAAAAAGAAAGAAGGAAAAGAAACCCAGACAAAAATTCAACTAAACAAAAAAAAAAAACCCTCCAAAGAAGCAAAAAAAAAAAAAAAAAAAAAGAGAGAAAAAACCCCAAACTCAAAAATCTGTCATGGCACTGTCTCAAGGGAGAGTCTGTCATCTGCATTCCAATTTCTGTATGAGCAGCATGCTGTGGTTGTTCCAGGCTGCAGCACAGCTCCTGTTTACGTGCAAGCTGGACATCTGGGGGACCTGGAGAGCAGAGAGCAGCTGGGTGGACATGTGAGAGCTCCCTACAGCTGGGACCCTATGAAATATTAAGTTCAGTTTATGGCTAGCAACTGCAGCACGTCAGAACCACCCACAGTTCTATGCATGCAATGCTGTTTTTACTGCAGGGTCTAAGTCCAGGAATTGAGAAAATCATCAGAAAACTCAATCCAATGGTGTTATGTTCATTAATGGTGGCAAACCAGCCCCATGTATTTAGGCTGGATTAGGATTTGGTGGTGTTGGGCTTGTCTGTCTCTCCCTGCAGCCTGCTGTGGTTCAAACCCTGTTCATATAAAATCTGGCAGTTTAGGTTTTTTGGTGGTGGTTTGGTTCCTGCAGCCACAGAACTCCATTCTCGGAAAGCATTCCTTTTCAAATTGCCCTGCAACCATCTCCTGCCGAGGTAATCACAGATTTGCACATCACAATATCCACTTGTAGCACATTTCTTAACTATACTGCAAGAGCAATATTAGCATGGGCTGAGGCCACCCATTTGTGTCACAGCTGAGCAGCCTGAGGAGCTGCTGCTGAATCAGGAATCCCAGCAGGCTGGAGGGCTGCATTTGCCTCTGCTGCTGCACAGTCTCTGGAAAGTCTGCAATTAATTTCTGTTGTTAACTTATTGCTGCAAGTGTCTTCCTGAGCTGAAACATCTGCAGCAAACTCTGTGCCTTTGTTCAGAAGTTGTTCTGCCTTTTGCATTGGTCAGGTTTTGTTGGACATTTCTGCTTGTGTTGAAAGGAATAATTTCAATGTAAATTCCTCCTGAAAAGCAGTACAAACATCATGTTTGCAAAGCAATCCCTTTGAATATAAATTGATAATTCCTATTTTCTGCTATTTGTTAAATCTACACCCCTTGCTGGCACAGGAGTATTGGCACTGAAAAAATGGATGCAACTTCCCAGAAAGTCTTCT
Source organism: Entomyzon cyanotis (assembly GCA_024500445.1). Classification (NCBI taxonomy): domain Eukaryota; kingdom Metazoa; phylum Chordata; class Aves; order Passeriformes; family Meliphagidae; genus Entomyzon; species Entomyzon cyanotis. Next base: position 417,922 of record JAKEPQ010000325.1, read on the forward strand.
ATCCCTCCATCCCTCTTCCTTTCCAGTCAAAAAAGCTAAATCAAGCTATTGAGTTAAACTGGGAGCACTGGTGTTGGTTCATGTGATTGTTGTGTGACAGCAGCAGTTTCTTTTTCCTCTTTCCTTTATTTGTTTCAGCTGATATGGTATTTGTGCTTTAATATCATGTTTAGTCTATACTTTACTATTCAAAGTTTTAAACTTAGGCTGTGTGGCTCACATTCAGCAGCATAATAATATGTATATAATAATGCTCTTCCTGGCTGAAAAAACATGACCCCTGTAACTCAGTCACAGGAGGAGAGGCTTATGGAAAATGTATTTTAAAACATACTTTCAGAAAGGTGTAGAGTGTCTAAACTTTATGCACTTTTTGGAATAGAGTTAGTGCAAAAAAAAAACCAAATAGCAAAATGATCCCACAGCATGGTGGAAATATTGGAGGAAAATGATCATGAGCAACAGAAATTTGTTTAAAGACCTAAATGATTTCCAATGAGAAGTGTTTTGTGGTAATTTGGCTGTACAAAGTGGAGGGGCGGAGACCTTGTCATGCTGCTCAGACAAAATGCAAGAAAGTACTTGGATTGTTTTTGCATTCACTATGGGAATAATTATAATAAAACTCTAGCGAGCATTTTGCAAATATTAAATTAGAAATTATTGAAATAGTCCAGTCAGGAAGGAAAGCGATAGCGCCCGAGAAATTGCCAGGTTAAATAACTTGTTGAAAGCAAATGAAAAAACAAAGGTCAGAGCAGATTTATTAATTACTGCGAACTGAGAAAGCACAGAACGTTTGGAGCTGCAGTGGAGCTCCAGGGCTGTCTGGAGGGCTTGGGGCTGGGAGGGGACTTTGTCCCCAAGACACATCTTCAGGAAAGGACATCAAGACAATGTCACTCAGTCACAAAAGCTCCGTGGTTCCTGTTTCTCAGGACATCAAGACAATGTCACAACTGGGGGAATGGAGCTGCTGCTGCTCGGCAGGATCTGCTCAAGACAAATACATTGAGTAAAAGCTCCTCACAGAGTCACAGCACTGGGATGGAGTTCCCCACGCCAAGGCTGGGTGGGCTGCACCCCATTTCTGCAATCCCAACCTGGTGTGGCTGCAGGCCTGCTGCTCTCAGGGTTTAGTGTGAGATTCACCCACAGGGATTGGATGTTTTTGGCAGCGAAGGGATGGGGAGGCTTTTCTGGCCCTCGGGAGGCTCAGTGGGTATCAATGAGCATTTCAGAGGCTCTTCCAAAGCTGTCCAGTGCTAATCTCGTCGGATGTATCTGAATTTAGAATTAATTGTTTCTGCTGATACTGGCTCACATAGGAGCTGTGTTTGTGTACCTACTCATTTGCATGTTAATGGGGTTCTCTAGGGCTTTCCCTTGATCTTTAACAATAGGAAAGCCTGGCTAATTGAAATTTATTTGAAAAGGGTTTATTTGCCTCTTGGGCTGGGGACAATAGACTCCAACAGCCTGGGAAGGCTGCAGTGCTCATGTTAGCAGAGCTGGATTTCAATACCTGAGCGTTCCCATACTGTCAGGATGAACTGACAGAGGTGAAAAGCCCACACTGATCCTTTTCCTGCTCAGGGTTGTGTGTTTTTACTGCTCATCCTCTGTGGCCTGTGTTTACAGCTCTCCTGGTGTGCATCTTCTGGATGCTTTGGTTTGAACCCAAATCCTCCGGGTTTTTTTGGTTCAGTTAGTCACCAAAAACCACTGCAGGGGATGATTAACACTTCTCTAATCTCTGTGTTTTAGAACATGTCTATGATTTGGTGGTCTCAGTCCATTTCTTCCCAGATATTTAATTGCTGGGTCTTCTATGGAGGTTTTTGATTCTGAAGAGTCCATTAGGAGGCAGACAGCACATTTCCTAGCACAGAACAGAGCATCATCACAGCTGAGGCACAGCTGCCGAAATAAAATGAGTACCAAGTGCAGCCATGGCTTTAGCTGTGCTTATAGACTCATTTACTCTGCAGACTTCCCACTCCAGGGTGGTTCTTCCTGCTGCTGGTGCAGTGAGAATTGGCTACCTGAGTGCAGCTGGATTTGGTGTGGCTGTGCTGAGGCAGAGTTGAGGGATGCTTTGAGGAAAGCACAGAGTCACCTGTGCTCTCCCAGAGCAGGGAAATGTGAATGGAGCAAAGAGAGGAGGACGAGGCTGCAAAGGAGAGCAGGTTTGGAGGGATGGCTGGGTGCCAGGGGGCCTCAGGGTGTGGAGGGGTCCTGGTGATCTTTACTGTGGGGACAGAGCAGTGGGTGAGTTCTGTCCTCGAGGCAGATCTTGTGTCCAGCCCTGATTAAGCCATGAAGCAGCAGAGGGCAAACACATTGTGAAATCAGCACTAGTTGTGCCATCCCAGCACCTCTCCTGAGCAGTAATTTAGCATCTTCTTGGGTTTGAAGGCCCTGACATTCCAGGGAAGGATTGGACTCTGCCAGCCCTCCATCCTTTGTATTCCTCCCTATCCCCAGGACTGTCAGTCACTGATTTTATTTCTGCAGGAGAGATAAAGGTGTAAAGGCTCTGCTAGAGAGCACAGGTGTAGAATTTTCTGGAGCTTTTCTTCAAAGCAATGGAGAGCTGTAAAGGACTGAGAGACACTTGGTTGGCCACATATCTCTGGAAAGAAAAAGGAAACCCACAAAATGTGGGGTTTGTGCCTTACACAGATGCAATTTGTATATTCAGCTCTGTTATCTGTTGGTGATTTTGTGGCTATTTGTAATCTCCCCTTTCCATTGTCCTTGAACAAATACAAGCTTTCACATCGAATTTTAATTTATTAACCTTTAGCATGCTTAGAGCAAATGACAAAACATAGTTCACCTTTCCCTTCTGCTGTTATTTGCTTGTTAATTCTTCTTCCTGTCTACAAATAAGAAATTCTTAGTGCATATATATCGCCATGTATGTAAAGGCTTTCTCATTCTTTCTTTCTTATTTTTGCCTGAGGTTTCAGAAATTTTCTTGGCATGGCCAAGAGTTATTCTTGAGGCAGGAGGAGCTGCAGTCACAAAACTGATGCTTTGCTCTCCTGTTTCTTGTTCACATGTGATACGTAGAAGAGAACCAGAGCTGGGCAAATGGACCAGATTTGGGTGATCTCAATGAGTCTCTGAAGGCAGGTTTCTTTAGCCAAGGAACACAGTGGTCTGCAAAGAAGAGAGGGGATTAAAAAGGGAGTTTATTGAGATTTTCCAGATAGCTGCACACCTGAGCTTCAGGCTGGCTACAGGGCTTGGCTCTCAGCAGCCATTTCTTGCACTTTGGCAATCCATCACTGCTGATGTCTGGACAACCTCTGCAGAAATAGAGTGGAGGGAGCTCAGTCTTGCTCCATCTGAGAGCAGCAATAGCCAAGTGAGGCCTGAGAGAGCCCTGACAGCTCTGCAGGTGGGAATGCACCAGGCATGTGAGCAAAGCTGAGGCTTCACTAAGGAAACACAAAAGGATGTTCTGAGATGGATTTTTTTTTTCCTTTTGCTTGCCTCCACATCTGTTTGATGGGTGCTTTTGCTGTTGACTGGAAATGATGTTAAAGCAAGCAGCAGATGCACCTCCTGAGATAAACTGAGATGCTCTGAAATCAATCTTTGTTGGGAAAGTTGAGGGAGTAAAATAGAATATTTATAGCTGAATGGGTTGGGAAACTCTGCAAGCATTTTAGAAGCAACCTTCAAAGAAAAGATGTGGTAAACTTTAAATTGGTCCTGAGGGAGCTACACAGGAGCATCATCAAATAAAATATTTCAATTAAAATGTGTCAGGAATATATATTTTTTTCCCACTTTAGCATTTAGTTAATCATATCCTTTATGATGTTTATTCCTATCCAAAAGGAAGAATAAACCAAAATTAATATTACAGAGAAAATATTTTCCCTTTACAACAGAATTTTAATTAAGCATTGGGAAAAAACATGAGCTAAACTAATTCTGCTTGCCTGGAGTAATCTGGAAGCTGAAATGAATCTGTTATTTCTTGTCTCAGTATATGAGGAATAAACAGAGGACTGAAAGCAACAGGAGTCCTTCATAGAGGCATTTCAAAAGCCTCATCAGGCAGTTTCAGAGGCATAACCTGCTGCACATTTTACCTTAAGTGTGTTTGCATCTCTCTCAACAGTTGAGTTTTAATGTGTGTTAGAGTTCATCTATTAAGCAATGGTTATGAATATTTGTAGGTGGCAGACAGCGAAATAGGAAGTTTGACAGGTTTGCCGTGACTGATTAAATTCTTTCTCCACTTCCATTAGGGTTTTAAATCTCACCTTGAAAATCTCATCCACACCCTTGATGTGGTTTTTAAATGACATTTATGGTGTGTGTATGAAGCACAGTAACTTCTGTAAGCTCTGTATTTAATAAAGAGCCTGAGAGAGCACTTGCAGGTAGTCCCTGGGAAACTGATAATGAATTTTTCAGCAGAAGCATCTGATGCTGTCAGGCACTGGTGGTGCTGGTGGTCTGCTCATGTTTCTGTATTCCTGTGAGCAGCAAACCCTATTTCAGCAGGGCTGTAAAATGGAAGAGACAGCAATCCTCAAAGCCATTTCATGGTCACTCATTCCTGGCTCAGCCCTGCTGGCCAAGTTGCTGCAGGAAGCAAAAATAACAAAACAAAGAAATACATGAATTTACCTGCAAATGCACTCCAAATCAAAGTGAAATCAAAGCCTGAGACAAGTGACAGGAAGCTGCAGCACAACCAGAAAGGAGAAAATCTCTGGGAAAACTGGGGAGGAGTTGGCAGGAGTTTTGCACCAACAGTGGTGACAAAGCCTCATCCTTTGGCAGCTGCTGAAGCTCTGTGGTTTCTGTACAGAACCTGGGCAGATATTGTTTGTGCAAGGGAGAGTCTCTCTGAGGAGATCTGCACATCAAAACCAGTGTCCTCAGCCTCCCAGAAGGTCTCTCCTAAAGGCACCCTCTCTGATTTTTGTTTCAATTAGAACATACTGCTGTTGCATGAGAGTTTCTGCGTTTTCAGCTGCTGGAGGCTCCTGGCTGTAGGAGGGTGGGGCTCATTCTCTTTCTCAGTAAAGGCTGGGTGTGCTGGGTAAAAGGCTATGGTTATATGTGTTTTTTAATATAGAAATTCTCTCCATTATCTCCAAATGACCTCTGAAGTGGTTGCAGTGTGTTTACCATCACAGCATCAGAGTGGTGGGTGATGTCAGGGTTTGGCTGTGCTGGTCTCACAACAAAAGCTATAGAATCCAGAGGGGAGGAGTGGAAATAGAGAATTTATTATTCTATCTATGATTTATCTTTCCCACCCTGTTCTTTTCAGAGATCTTCCAACCAAAACACTGCATTTGATGGGCTCAGGCTGAACTTTTGTATATTTAGCTGGTTTTGAAATAACTGTTTTAGTGACTCACAGGTCAGTTGCTCCTCCCCTGTCCCCTGACAACACCTTTGAATAAAAGGTAAACCTCTGCTGGCTGTAAAATTTGAAATGGGAGAAAATGCTGATGCTGTGTTTATTTCCAGCACTTTTTAACTCCTGCTCAGGGAGCCAGGCAAACACAGCACTGTGTAAAATGTGCCTAAAGCTACAGTTCTTTCATTTCCCTGCACGGTGCCCATAAGAAGAATTATTAAACATGGTTTTCACAAGGCAGGCATTTGTTTTTTAAATCAGGATTGGAAGATACGCTGGGGCTTAGGAGATTTATATGCTATTGCCTCTTATAATTGTTTCTGTAAATGGATGTGAGAGTTGAATCACTTAGCATCGTTTGCTTGGCTGGAAAAAAAGCAAGGCATTTTAAATGGAGCTTATTTTCATAGCCAGGCAGATGATCTGTTATTTCTGAGAACACCTTGGTGTTAGGGTTTATTACTGCCTGTTTATTGCTGCCTTTTCCATGGGAAAGAGGGAAAAAAATGTACCAACAGCAGCTCATGCTGTCAAAACTCTGGGATGTCTTTGAGAATGTGCATTTTCCATATGTGAGCAAGATTTATTTTCACAAAGGCTGTTAATGTTCTCAGGTTTTACTAATTTTGCCAGCTCAGTTGATTTCACTGGTTCCAATCCACCTGGCACCAGCTGTGAAAATCAGGATCCTGGATGTTTGTACTCCAGAGACAACCATTTCTTGTTGAATATTCTGTAATCAAAACTGGAAATAAATGTATGTACATGCTCTCTAGGAAAGTTTGCAACTCTTAGTTTAGCCATTTTATTGTCTTCTTGCAACCATTTTTCTATATGCATGATATACTATTCCAAATTAAAGCTGCCATTTTACCTCCAACACAGAGTTAAATCTTATTTTAGGGACATTTAATGCAGTCAATGCCAGGTTTTTTATGAGTAAAGATAAATAGAAATTTTAAATAATTAATATTTGGATTTATTCACATTTCTCCCTGTAAAAGAGAATTAGTTTGAGATACTGAGAAAAATACATTATTCATAATTTCATGTTAGAAATAAAAAAATTGATATGAGGCTATTTGGCATGGACCATAAAATCTCATTAGCAGCAGTGCTCTGAAACAACCTAAGAGGAGAAATGCATTTAGTCAGACCAGATTATTACATCCTAGTGCCACAGAATAACCTGTGTCCTCCTGATTATTTCGTGGGACTTCAAGATATTAGTTTATTTTATTCATTAGCTTTCCCTCTTGAAATTAATATTTAGTGAGCAAAGTTCCAAACTAAGTCCCTCTGCTATGAGTGGTTTGCAAATTGAAGATACTGAGTAAGCAGGAGTTTTTCTAGATTTGTTTTCACTCTGCTGTTGTTCTGCAGGAGAATTCTCCATCCTGGTGCAGCTGTGAGTCTTGACAGGTTTTTCCTCACCAAAGTTCCTGAAGAAACTTTCCCTCCTTGTTCCCAGAGCGAGCAGCTTTTCTTTTAGTCAGGTCTGCAGTGTTTGCAATGTTCCTGTTGCTCTCCCTGGGGCTTGCAGGTGCTTCTTCCTCTGGCAGGGAGATAATAAAGACATTAAGATGCAGCATTACAATAGGCTGGTAATCTCACAGTGAAATAATTAACTCTGGTCGCTGGATGCAGGGCAAGAGGTCTGTTTGAGGAACAGAGTGGCACTAATTACTCTTTGGGATTGGGTTGGAGTCAGAAGGCAGCAGTCTGTCAGTGAGCTGTGCTCCTGGCAGCATCCTGGGGTGAAGGTCTAGCCCAGGGACGTCTGCAGGAAAATTCCTCTTTATTTCCATCAGCCTGGAGTTAACACTTGGACAAATACATCCTCTGCTTTGGCAGGAATCTGTTGGTCCTGAGCTGATTGCTGGATAAACCCACAAGACTCTGAAGTAATAAAAAGCTCTGCTAGTCCTGGGTGAAAACCAGAAGCAAAGGGAGGAAATTGTTATTAAAATTGGGGTTTCAGTGAACACCACCAGATATTCTCAGCTGATGCTGTGGTAACCCTTGGCCCTTCACTTCCCTGGCTTTTCCCAGTGATGTAAAACTACATTTTCAATGCATGGAGTGGTTCAATATTTCTAGTATTAAATTTCAATATTAGTTTAACACCAGTGCTTTCACTGATGTCCATGCTCCCTAAATTCCCTAAATTCACTGTGCAGTGATGGTGTCATCCAGGACATCTGTATCTCAGCAGGAATTGCTCTGCTGCTGCCTGAACTTGGTTTTACCTCTCAAAGTGCAGGATTGCATAACACACACAACTTCAACTGCCTAATGAAATAATAATAATGAAAAATATATATTTATTTTTAGCTGCATCTTGCTCCAGAGGCTTGTTTTGCAAAGCCAAGCAGCCTCTTGGTTGTGCAAAGCACTAAGAGGGTGGCTGGGAGTTCATCCAGGGCCATGAAAAGCACTTAAAAGGCTTCATTTATATGAAAATACCTTCAGAAGTCGCTTATGTCTTAATCTTTATTTAAAATATTACTATTGGACTACATCAGATAATTGCTGTTTCCCTTTTTTGCAGACTATTAATTCTTAGGTCACTCTATAGTGTGGGGTTCACCCCAAACTGGCTGCTTGGTGTACCCAGGGCAGCAGGAGTGTTTCTGGAAAACTCTGGGAGATTCTGTTCTAGAATAAATCCAACACTCACCAAAGTCTAATATTTAAACACTACTTTTGCCTCCTGTTACAATTTTGACCTTTTTCCCTTTTATTTTGTGTTCTCTTTTTTTCTTCCTTGTGTACATCTTGTAACTTCTCATAAAAGGTTTCATATCATGGCTATTAAGATCAGCAAGAGGCATTGCAGGTAAAAATGATAATGTTCATTCATTCTCAAAAATGCAGGTTATTTTAAAAAGGAAAAATTCACCAACCTCATTAGGCTAAAGACTGGGACATTTTGCATGAGGAGATGTGGTTTCACTCCAGTGATGTATGGGACTAATTAAATGTGTTGTCTATAGCACAGCAGGCATATTATCTATTTTATTATACTTGTAATATCCAGCTTAAATATTTTGGAGAACCAATTTAGAGGCCCAGAGGTATCTAAAAGGAAGTTTTTCAAATGATAGGAGGAGATGCCTCAGAGGTACAATTCAGCTTGGATGTGCTCTTGTTGTTAAGCTCTTCTCCAGGGCTGCAGAAATAGTTTTGACCCAAATGTTCTGTGCAGGTCAGGTTGTGCAGGAGCTGTAAATGAGAGATGAAGGATTTTCAGGGAGGTAAAAGGATTTTATTAAACTGTAGTTGTCTAAAGACCAACAGCAGCATCACAGAAGAGGGAAAAGGAAAGGTTTTTTTACACCCTTGGTCTCCAGCAAAGGATCCAAGAAAGCATCAGGTGATGTTGTGTGCCATGGAAATGTCAACAATTGGAGGAAAATAGGCTCCTGCATTTGTCTCTCAACAAAGCTCCACAAAGAACATCTGATTTCTTAACATCTTAGCCTACCAATCTTGGTTAAAAAAAAAAAAAAGGTAACAAAAAATATATATATCTAGACACACACATATGGATCCAGCTGGAAATACAGTTGAAATTTACACATTACATTCAGAGAAAAGTACACCCTGTCTCTCTTGCAGGACAGTCTGGGTGATCTGAAATATTTTGTGCTTATAGATTTTGACAGGTTCTCTTTCTCTCCGAGAGAAACAGAAATAGCAGAAACAAGAATACTGTATGCACTAAGAAAGAAAATGAAAAAAGGAAAATGAAAAAGGTTGGGAGGGTCAAAAAGAATTTTCTCCATCTGGAGAAGTCTGTAACTCAGGGGCAATCCACAGGTAGCTGGTTAAGGCTGCTCTGTGCTTCTGGGCAGTCCTGGGATTATGATCTATTGTTACTACCAGATAAATCTGAGATTTAAAACCTTGCCTCTGGAAGATGTAAGCATCAGTCTCATTATTCAGGCATTCTTATTGTTAAACAGAGGGAACTATTTCAGGGCTTGGTGGTTTATTGTTTTTTGGTTCTCCCCCTTCCTTTGCTGATCTGATGTCTGTAGCCTGTTAAAATTTGCATTTAATGGGCAGTGAAATGCAAGGCTGTCTAAACCAAAATAATCATTTAGATAAACTGTGTCCTCAAAATATTTTTTTTCCCTTCTACTAAGAAAGCAATGATTTGAATGGTGCTGCATTCCTGCCTGCCACATCCCTTTCAGCAGCTTGTTCAGAGGCACTGCAGACACAGCACAGCAGAACCAGAGCAGCTCTTTTGCCATTTTTCACCACTGACAGAGCAGCTAAACCTTCCTGAGAGCTCTGTCTCCAGAAGAGCAGCTGCCTGGCAGAGGAGCTGCTCCCACTGCAAGGGGCAGAATTGCTTTCTCAGAGCTGGGCACTCGTGTGAGGTTGAAAATTTAATTTCCAGATGTTTGCTGAGGGTTTCTTTGCTGCCCTCTCACTGCTCAGTGCCCATAAAGGAGCCTGGAGGGTTAAGGGCAAAAGCAATGCCTGTGACTGGCAGCCACCATCCCCTTCCTTTTAATTTAGGATGCTGCAATAGCATTGCTGGATGTGCTGCTGTTCTTTCTCAATGAAGGCCTGGTGTGACCACAAAGGGGAGGAATTTCTTTTGTGCCAATATCATCCCATGTACATTTTATGAGCCAAGGGGGTTAAAAAGCAGAAAGGTGTTTAAGTCATATTCTGCTCTTTGAATGCAGAAAAGCTTTGCCAACCTTTCAGGAGCACAGGTGTTGGGTCTGGGAGTGGAGTCAGGCAGAAGAGAGAAGCTGAAGGTTAGCACAGTGTGGATCTGGGGCACAACAGCTGCCAGAAGTTTTGATATATCCTCAAGGATCATAAATCTATTTTATCCCAAAATGCAGGGTCACAGCTGATCCTTGTGTAACTCTGTAGGGTCACTTGGAAAGAAGTCACTTTGCTGGTACATTTGGCAAGTCCTTGGGTTTGTGATCTCAGTGGCTGAGCTGTGACAGAGGAGGGGACAAGGCTGGGCCAGCACAAATCTTGGAGAAATCCCAACTCTGTTGTCCATGAATGTGAGGCCAATGTCTCCCCAGCAGTAAACACTCAGCACCTCTCCAGAGCAAACCCTTTTAGTGTCACTGGAGTTTATAGGATTTGCCCCATTGAATTATATAAATAGCTACAAGTTACAGCCCTGTAAAATGCTAAATGTCCTTCTCAGGCTGCTGGAGGCACTCAGATCCCATTGACCTCCAGGTGAACTAAATAAAAGCTGATGTCAAAGGGAGTTAAACACACTCAAAACATTTCCTTCTCTCTGGGAAAGTTGTGAGCATTGAGAAAAGCTATTATATCAGATATCTAGTCTGGATTTTCTTGTGCTTGTTTCTGTTTGTGTATGAATATATGTATATATATGGATCTTGCATGTAGCATACAGGAGAAAGAAATCATCACCATAACAATGAATAAATGTGGGAAAACCATAGCTGTAGGGTGTTTTCATAGGGGAATTGCTCATTGTAAGTTACATATTCTACTCTGAGAAGTTTTAAATTAAGTAATGTTTAGATCATTGATTTTTCTCCCGAGTCACAGATCTGATAGAAAGAGATAGAAATCCTTTTAGTGTTAGAGCACTGTTGGGTCAGGACCTTTCTCGTGTGCCTGTGAACATACAGAATTCCCCAGAGCCAGCCTGCTGCTGCAGCCAGGGCCAGCTGTGCCTCTCGGGGTCACTGCTGTCCATCCTGAATGCAGATGTGCCCTTGGATCTGTGTGCACCCTGCCTGTGCCCTGCTGGATAACAGCTGCAATGGATAACGTGCCCAAAGCCGCCCAGATTAGCCCTGACAAGAGAGCTGCTTGTCAGGGTTTAGAAGATTAACTCCTCCAGAGGTGACCTCGAGCTGTGGTTGCCACCCCAAAGCTGAAAGCAGAGCAGACTTGGATTAATGAACCTCTCAGGGCACTTGTTTCTCTGTCACTTGAGTCCTAACCCCTGGACAGGCTTGTTCTCTGAGCCAAGGAATCCTGAGGTGCAGTGATCCAGGTGCTCAGGTGATGTTCTCTGTATGGCCTGACTGGGGAAAATGCTGTGGGAATCCCTTGAGAACAGCTTTTCTCACAATATTTTCACTGCAGTGCCTCCCACTGCTGCCCATCGCTCGGTCTGGGGGGATGATCTCTCTGCAGGGAAGTCCTTCCTGCCCAGGGAGGGTTTTAGGGTTTTTGGTTGACTCAGAAAGGTCCTGAATCATGTCCAAAATATTCCCCCTCAGCTGAGGATGTGTGGGACAGTGCTGGGCAGGGGACATTGTTCTTGCCCATGGGATGTCCATGGAGTGCTGGCTGGACAGGATCAACTCATTTCACACTGCCCAGCTGCTTATTTTATGTCCAACACCAAATTCTCTTCATTCCTTTAAAAGTTGGGTTTTCCCTTCGTGTTTCTGTGTCTGTGTCAGAGTCATTTTTTTTAGTGTTACACCAACTCAGAAGCCATGTTGCTCACATTAACACTAATTTCCTAAATTCTCTTAAAATTTCCAATTGCTAGGCCTTAGGCCCTGGTTTGTTAAAATTTCCCACTGATTTATTCTCTGCTGCTTACAGCATGTGAGGGTTTGGGGTTTTTTAAAAGTTTTTTTGTCTAGGTCCCAAGCAATCATCACCCCAAACACACGTTACCAATGGTACATTGTGGAGTTCAGGATTCCAGAATATGCCACCACTCCCCAAAGTCTGTGAAACACCAAGAATAAGATTGAAATGTGGTTTTACTCAGAAAAAAAATAAAATTAAAAAAATCTGCCTCCTACTACATAGACCACAACAGTCACAGCTGGGACAGTGCTGAGGTACAGAGATGCTCCCAGGAGCTTTTTCAGTGTCTGCAGCTATAAATGCCAAACAAAGGCACAAAAAGAACCAAATTTGATGTGGCCTAAGAATAAACCCTCAACACAGCAGCACAGAACTCAGTGTTTGTGCTAAATGTGCTAAATGGTTTCTTCTTAGCTGGAAATACATTCCTAAAGTCAAGGAAGCCTTAGGGAGAGGGAAAAAAGAAACCATACCAGGGGGAAAAGCTGTGAACATATTCCAATTAGTGTGTTCAGGAACTTCATTTTTTTTTTTAATTGTTCTACTCAGTGTCTCTTACTGATAATCCAATCCACCCCCTGAAAATACATGGGTTTTAGATCTTTTGCAAGAGTTGCTCCAGATAATTCTTTATCAGAAGGAATTGCTCGAGGAGACACATTGTAAAGTCTTCTTTCACTCGTTGATAACTTCAGACGTTTAAGAAAGTGAGAAACAAGATTATTTGATGAAATCATTACTCTTTCTCCACTTAAAGATTTTAAAGGAATTGATTAATTTTAAAGGAAAAAAAAAATCTCTTGCAAGATGTCATTTTTCCAGAATAACCCCCAAGTATGACTGAAATCGATTTGCCTTGGGATCTGAGGGAAATTGGCATTTTTTAGCATGTTTTTAGTTAGGAAAAGCAATTCGTGGACACACACTTTTCATCCTTGAGGGATGTTGGAAACAATAATTTTTCATGATGAGATAAAGTGAATATATGGTAGTTGCATGTGTAGTAAAGTGAATTTTTATATGCCATTAATTATCAGTTCCTGAAAGCAGATGAGGGATGTTTCAGATGCTCAGATGATCTGTCTGGGGTGCTTTGGTCTGCAGTGCTGGGGATGATTGATCTCCTATCAGCCAGGAGACAAATCTGTCTTAAAGATTAAAAGTTAAATTTTCCTGTGAGCCCTGTGACAAGGAACCCTCCACGTTCCTCCTGTGTCCCTTTGCATTCCGCAGTGTCCTCCTGAGGTGTGACAGAAATATGGCTCAGGGTGGCTCTTTGCAGCCATAATTCTCTTTAAATGTTTCACTCAGAGCACACAGGAAAGCAAACAGGCATCAGAGGAAAGTGATGCTTCAAAGGTGATTAACAGTCAAGAAAAGCGTATTTTGCATAGTGGAGAAACTTTCTGCTGCTACCTCGTGTGTGATCTTAGGGACAGCAGAGCCACCACCTCTTATTTCTGTCCAAAATCCCATTTCAAGTCCAGTCATGCCAAATCAATGCATTCCAGTCAATCCCATTTAAATCTCTCCTCCACAGCACATGTTCTCCCTACAACACACGAGGTTATCTCCTTGCAGGTCCGATGGAGCCACGGCTTGGGGATGAGATCAGAAATATCAATGCAGCTCCACCGAATCGATGCAGCAGCAGCAGCAGAGTCAACAGCTGGCTCTGCTCTGCCGTGCAGCACTGTCAGCTCCTGCTTGGGCACAGTCCCTGCCATTTGTTTTCATTTGTGTTGAGCCACTCGAGTCTTTTGTGCTGCCATTAGCACTTGGGAGGCATTAGGGGAGCAAAGTGAGATGGATTCCAACCCATGTGAGGTGCAAAATCAGACTAATCTTTTGTAGCTGAGAGCGAAATCCCGAGAAGCTTGGAATTCCTCAAAGTCATTTCTCCAAATTCATTGTAGAAATCATCAAAGCACTGTTTGTCTGCTTTATCTTAGTCTGAAAAGGAGAAGTTCCTTCTCCTGCCTAGACAGCGTGTTTTATATTCCAAATACAACCCAGCGCCTGCTCAAACTGAACCCTCATTTATTCTTCAGAGCTCTCTGTGAGAGCAGAATACATTGTCTACAAAACGACTACAGAAAATCGGATCTGTGGGGGAGCAGGATGTAGCCAGCAAACCCATCCTTTGAAGTTTACCGCACAAACATAATTAAATGTAATTTCTTTAAAATAAACAGTTTTTTCTTTGGGGCTAGCAGGGAAGCCCACACAATTCTCTGTCCTATTTTGCTTTCTCTGCATGCTGTCAAGCTTGGTAAATTTTTTAGCAGCTGTCAGAGTAAATTTATTACCAAAGAGGTCTATGTTCTTGTGCAATCCGGAAGGGAAAAGCCCTGCTGACTTGGTTTTGCTTTAGCTTTTGTCTTCGCTCCACTAAAAGCCTCACATAGTTAAGATTCATGAACAGTGCTAGTTATACAAAATTTTTCATCTGCTCAAGTAGAGTGGGTTTGTGTGTAAAATATGGGTGTGATTATAGTTAAAAAGCAATTTACTAATAGCTAACTTTTTAAAATTTCTGCTTTGCTCACGTGGTTAGCTAAGAATGCAAGTGTTAAAGGAATGGGATGGAACTGGAGAGCTGGGGTAGCACAGCACAGTCCAAAGGGCTCTGAAACAAGGGAATTTCTGCTGATTTTGGGGTGAGGGAGGAAATCTGCCACATCCATGACTGAGGGGTTTGAGGTTGTGTCCCCAAACTGTGCAGTGCCACATTAAGTGTCAGCATAGCAAAGAAACCTCCCAAAGAACCACATGGAATATGGCACAATAGGAATTAAATCAAGGGGTGGGGGGGGGGGGGGGAATAGTGCCTTACCGTGTGTTTAAATTTATTAAATATTCCAAACATCCTGGATTTTTTTGGGTGGAAAACGTGAGCTGAGCTTCATTGGTGAATCTGGTTGCTCAGTAGGGCTGTGCCTTCCCTCCCGCTCTCCCTTCTGCTCCAGAAGAGCTGCACTGCCTTGTTCTGACATGCAACCATCTGGTCCGAGTCTGGGAAGTGAATTCTTTACTGCTCTGCGAGTCTGGGTCACTGGCAAAGCACTTCTGTGTTGTCACTGCTGAGAAATTAGAGTTCAGCGAGTCCCTCCACACTTGTGAGGAGCAGGCAGAGCCCTGAGTTACAGCGACAAACAGCGAGAGGCAGGAGGAAATTAGAGAGATTTATTTTTCAATTCATTCCCGCAGAAATGGGCACAACTCTGCTCCCAACAACCTTCATTCAGATGAGCGTGACTGCGCCTATCAATTCCCACTCAGACAAAAAATATCCTGGAGTTCGCTGAAATTAAGGCAAATACGTTTTGAAAAACAACAGCAAAACAAGCAAACGACCTACTGACCCCCCAGAAACCACTGTATGTGGAAATGGAGCAATCTGATCTCCCAAGAGTGATGTTTCTTTGATTTTGGGGGAATTAAAGAGATCCCCACGAGCTGATGAGCTCCTGAGCAGAAGGGCTGAGGAGCAGCGAGCAGCCAAACACTTCATTTTCAGAGCTGTCCAGGGTGCTGAACCTGTCCCGACCTTTGCTGAAGCCTTTCACCAATGTGTGATTGCTCTTCAGACACCTGGATTCCCTTTCTTGGCATTATTTACATTTCATTGATCAACTTTAGCCTTTTTCACACGTGAGAACTCACCCTGAATCCATGTTCATCTGAAGGTCATGCCAGGATGACCTGAGCTTTGCCAGTTTAATTTTACAGCAAGTTTAATTTAACTTACAGAAGGTCAATAGGATCAATCTGCCTTAAACTTCTTTTTTGTCTTTTTTCTATTTTTTTTTTTTTCCTCCCAGCAGGAGGAATAAATGAATGGGGGGAGGGAAGATTAATTCAACATGAAAAGTTGTATCATTTGCTACCCTGTCTGCTAATGAGAGTGTCATTGTTGTCAGTTTTATTTCCTTTACTACATTAGTTCTTTACAAGGAATGGATTAATATGGCTTCAGGTTAGGTTTTATAGTTGTTACATTTTGGGAGAAATTATTATTTGCATAATATAAGTATTATCCTTCATTCTTCGCCTGTGTTTT
This sequence comes from Entomyzon cyanotis, assembly GCA_024500445.1. Lineage (NCBI taxonomy): Eukaryota > Metazoa > Chordata > Aves > Passeriformes > Meliphagidae > Entomyzon > Entomyzon cyanotis. The sequence continues at coordinate 433,965 of JAKEPQ010000325.1, forward strand.
TCATATTTGCCTTATCTTGCATAACTGATATTACTGATGTGAGTGACTGACCTAAATTTGCTGAAAATATCACCTTGGTTTACACTCTTTAGAATATTTTCTGTGTTTGCAAAATGTTTAATTTTGTTGGGGAGTGCACGAACACAAAATTGCCCCTTTTTGCAGCCTCTAAAAGAATTCCAGGGTCCTTAAGAAAATATTGCACCACAGTTTTATGGTGGTCTCAATAGATTTGCATTGAATATTTTAATTTTTAAAATTTTCACGCAGTATGGTTGGAGTTTGTAAAGCCTTCAGCAATGAACTCAGTGCCATGGCAGTGCTGCCCCAGATGAGTGAGGGTAATTAAGCAGGGTAATTAGTGTTGCTGCTTTTCATAATGCAGCAGTTGGGGAAGTGGAAGGCAAAGCAGCACATAACAGCTGATAAAAATAAATTCCTGCATCAGCTGGAGCTACAGCCTCAAATCTTCCAATCTGCCAGGCTGAAACCTGCAATTTCTTCCCATTCAAAGTTCCCACTGAAGTCATGGGCTTATTGCAGTTCTTGATCAACTCCTCCAACGCTGTCATTAAGGATGCTCAGTGCCAAACAGGAATCTGAGCTGCTGGTTCTGATTGCCATGAAGCCCCTGAGTGCTTTAAAGGGTTAGAATCAGGATCCATGAGATTCCTTGGAGTCTTTTTACACAGGAAGGAGAATGGGAAGGACCAGAAATGAGTAAGGAATCACTATTCTGATCTTAGTTTGGGGAGTTTGGGGATTTTGTTCCTGTAGCTCCTACTGTAAATTTTATCTTCTGTTCCAATCTTGCAGCCTCTGCCTTAAAGTTCCCTCAATGTTCTCTATATTGTTATTCAGGATCTCTATATTAAACTTGCAGAACTTCTGCTCCTGAGAGTCTCTAAACGTTACTGATTTTGGCTCAGTTGTGACTCCAGCCCTTCCCTCACCTCCCATTTGGCTCCACTTTTACACCATCAGCAGATTTCATTCCTTTCTATAATCTGATTTGGAGTTATTGACATATAAACTGTGCCTGTGCTGGGGGTCCTGATCACCCTGCTGGTATGGAGCTGGCAGCTCTGTGAATCTCAGATTTCTTACCTTTTTCATGTCAAACTAAGAGAATCTGGAGTGGAAGATGTCTGATGTATTTTTTCCTTTTAAAAGGCTCAGTTCCTCCTTAAGTAAGATGTGTATTTGTGCAATACTTCTTTTGCCTTAGGCAGAGTTCTTGTGGACATTAGTTCAGTTGCATAATAGTCTTGTAAAGTAAATAAAATATTATCTTCACATATAAAAAAGCTGAGGGGAGGCAGCTGAGACTTTCTAGGATAATGCTGGAAATCTGTCTGCATCTAGGATTTGAATTTTTCATTCAGATCAGATTACTGCCTTCCTTATGACACCATCAGATCACAGATATCCAGTATATCAGCCCAGCAGGATTCAATTAAAGACAGAATGGTTAATTATTATAGCTTTCCTTTAGTATCCACTTTTAATACATGAGATTCCTGCAAAGCCTTTGAGATGTGTTTGTTTTCACTCAGGCTGTATTTTTAGGAGCTGTATAATGTTACCTTATGGTAATGAGAATCATAATTAGCATCTTTTTCTTAATTAAATCATGCAAATGGACTTGATGTAGACAGCTCTGGCACTTCTTCCAGGGATGCAGGTAAAACATCCCCTGGTGCTGCTTGGGAAGAGCTCACAGGTAGGAGAAGTTGGATAATTCAGGGATTAGGTGGGTACAGCCTGCTATGGATTGGGTTATGATTTTCCCCTTGTGCAGTGATGTAAATTGGGATAACTGTGTGAAGGGAAATTGCAGTGGCGTTAACCTGCTCTGAAAAGAGGCAGATTTATTTCCTGTTGGACGTTTGGCTGGGAGACTTCCTGAGTGAATTCCTGGCTCCTTGCAGCCAATAGCAAAACTTCCTCTGCCTTCAATGCAACATCATTTTAGCTGATATCTGTTTGCCTGAGAACATCCAGAATGTTCTGTCATCATCATCATCATCTCTCATCATCATCATCATCACTAAAACATTCTCATAGTGCCAGTGGGATCAATTTGCTGACTACCTTCAGAGAATACTATTTTGCCAGTGTGGGATAATATTTAACACCATAAACCAATCCTCATTATAGATTCTCCTCTGTTCTCTAGCTAACAAAATATTACAATCTGTTTTTTCTTTCTGCACACTCAAACATCTGTATCCTGGTTGATCACTTTGATTACTTCAATACCAAAATACACTTTTAACAGAATTTTTCCTTCAAGGCCATGTTCTTTCTGTGCATGCTGCCTCATATGTTTAGGAAAACTTCAGTTGCCTGTTGAGTAGAAAGGAGATACTGTGTTCTTTAAAACCTTAAATGTACTTTTGCTTACTTGACATTCTGCTATTCAATATCCAGGATTTCTTGTTCAGCTTTCTGTTTGTTTTATATAAAATAGAGAGTCGGTGTTATCCCTGATAAACCAGGGGTCCTTAGGAGGAGAGAAATTTGCAGTTTTAAATAAAAATGCAAATTTTTTCCTCACTTTTTTTCCTAGAAAGTAAGTCTTTATTACCTTCAGCTACTAGAGAGATGTACAGGAATCATGGTCCAGCTATAGAAGTCTATAGAGCTGCTGTAAAGAATCTGCAGAAATTATTTTAATCTGTGATATTTTAGGAATTTCTCCCTATTCCCACCGGAGCAGGGTTTGCTTTTTCCTATGGCTGTACCATTTGTACAAACAATTTGTACACAGGGAAACAGCAAAATTATTCAAATAAATTATTCACCAAGGAATTATTGGCTCAGTTCAAGTATTTCCTTTAAACCAAACCAGAAGTTGTCAACTCGTATGCCTTATTACCAAAATCAAAGCTGATTTATTTAAAAGAGATTTTTGTAACAAAAGAGACAAAAGGAAAACAATTAATCTGACAGGACTGCAGACTGTGCTGGTTGTCAGCCAGTTTGGGGTATAAATTTTTAAAAACCAGAGCAATACATAAATGTACACCAAATGCTGTTGTCTCTGTCGAGCCTCCTGAGGATATGAAGTCACAACATTTTCAGAGTTGGGTAAATGAGTTAGAAATGTCTTTGCTTTGGGAGGAGAGCTCCTTAAGTGGCTTTGGTGCATTTAAACATCATGATCTCATAGGCTGGCTGGCATTTCCCTATGGTGGGTTTATCTGAGATTTAAGGTAAAAACTTCATTTTTTTAATGTAAGAGCATAATGAAAAGTTAAAAAACCCGAGAAAATGTAAGCAGTAAGGTGTTTTAATAAAAACGCCATATTAAGAGGTAAATAGACTTTTCATTTTTATTTTAATGGCTTTTAAGATTGAAAGATAATAAAGTGGGAGTGTTTTTACGATCATTTTGTTCTTCAAAAGCACAGCACGTTTGATTATGGAATTATGACTCTTGATTATGGAATTTTGATTAGTCTAATAACTTGAAAAATAATGAGCTGAGCTATCATAACACGAGGCACAGTCCTCAAAATGAAAAAGCTTTCTTGAGAATATTGGGCATCACAGCAGCTACAGTGCCACACATTTTTCTCACTTTCTCCCACACTGCTGGGTGGGGTTCTCATGTTGAAACTTGCTTGCTCACAGCATGTGGTGAGATAAAGCCTTCCAGTGGAGGGGAAATGTGAGATTTATTAATCCTGAGGAGTTCCAACATGTCTGAGGGTGAATCAAAAGCAAGATTGAGTAGCAAAGAGTAGGAACAGCCAATGGCAAGAGTGCAGCATTTCATTTTGGGGATGGTTTGAGCCTCACTGCTCCAGAATGGAGAGTCTGGGGTTTGTCCCATTCCCAGTTACTTCTCTTCAATGTCAGGAAAAGAGATGCTATTTCATTATGTTGTCTCTCTTCCTTCCAGGTGGTTTTGTTTGGTTTTCCTTCATGCTTTCTTCCCTGCTGTTTCCCCCCCAGCTTAAACCATCAAGTAGTATTTTTTCCATCATAAAAATTGTTTCCTAATAGCAGAAGCTGTCATCCACAGAGCTCCAGCACAGCATTTGTGTCATACACCACAACTCCTGGCATTTATTTTTGTGTGTTTAACTTGATCATAGCCAGGAATAACTGCCTTTGAAATTTTGTACATACCAGATGTTAATTTGACTGAAGCATCCTCATCCTCTAGAGGAAATTCGTGTTTTCATCACTTTCTGTGTCTTTGTGCTTTGGGGAGAAAGCACAAAACCCCTGCAAAGATGATTGCTGGGTAGAAAATGTGAATTTCAGTGCTACATCCAGCTGGATCATATGTATTAAAGGCTGAATGTATCCTCTTGAAACAGAAAGATGTGTACCTGCCATCCTAAACTCCCTGGTTGTCCCAGGAAACAAACCTGAGCAGTGTTCATTGAGCAGCAAAGTGAAATATTCTTTGTTTCATGCCGTGGTCACACTGGTTTTTGCTGTCATGTGTTTTGGAAGGATGCTGCTGAAGGAGATCACATAATTCCAAATTCATTCCTGAGCCTGCCTGTTCAAACACACTGCTAGAAATTCAGTACAGACTGGATAGATCAGTTTTCAGTGCTTTCCTTTTGGTATTTTTTTAAAACTTATTTGACTTGCCCAAATGCATCATCCCTAATTAAAAGGGCTTAGAGCTTTTTAAGGCTGCACACAAAAAATATACAGAAACACCATTAGTGAAATGCTCAATTTTATGGATTTCTCTGTGGGGTGTGTTCCCTCAGCTGATCCCAGAAACATCCACAGATGCAGAATTTAACTGTTATCTCTAACTCCCCTGCCAATGGATCCTAAATTTCCCTACAGCACCCATTCCCCATTCCATGCAGGTCCTGACTCCAGGCTTCCCAAAAACACCATATTGACTTTGACGACTGAGAAGTTCCTGACAGGAGACACTTAATGGCTTCTGTGCCATACCTGCTTTTGCACATAAAAATGGTTAATTATACAGAAATATTGCTGTTGGTTCTTCCAGTCTTAATGATGCACATCTGCGGAGGCAGATGATACCTGGGCAAATAAAGTTGGCACAAAAGAACATCTCATCTCTGAGGCTGCAGAGCATCTTCAGCTCTTGCTCTTTCTCCTGGGAGGAAATTTTGGCTTATCTGAAAGCCCAGGGTGGGAAGAAATAATGTTTGCAAAGGCTAGGTTTGTTTTTCCTGTGAGTAGAAATATTATTGGGTGTTAGACCAGCTCACAGCCACATAGAGGGGGCATTAAAAGAAAAACTGAGCAAAATGTGTCATCTGTAAAAGAAAGTTTAATTGAAGTTTAAGAGGGATGTTGCAAGTGGGATGTGGTGGGAAAGGAAGCATGTGGATGTAGAGTGGTCTTTTCATGTGTCTTTGGCACAGACTTTTGGTTTTGGTGGATTGTTTTTTGGTTTTCTTTTTTTTTTTCAATGGGATCTACATAGTTCTATATGAGTGGTTTGGGGGTTTTTTCCTCTATGGTTGACTCAGATTATTCTCATTACTGCATCATTAAAAAACCCAGCCATCTCAAGCAATGGTTTGTGGTCATCTATTTTATCATTCATGGTTTTTAAAAGCTCTAGGCATTTTTCCAAAGCCCAGAGGATCCACAGGACCAAGCTACAGCAATATTGATGCTGGCAGTGCTCCCTTGTCCTTGCACAGTCAGTCCAGCTTTGAGGTTGGCTCGGCACCTAGGAAGTTTTATAAGAATCTTTATTTTCTTTACTTTCAAAATGTATCTTCAGTCTATTAAAGACCTTGTAGAGCCAAGAGCTGTTCTTCCTGTTGAGATATAGACACAAATACATCTGAGTTTGTAGGCAGCACATCCCAATTCCTGCTTCACATTTCCCTGTGTTTTTCTTTGCCTTTTGAGGCATCTCACTGCATATCTGCTCCTGGGCTGTGTGGGGAGTTTGCGTGGGGAGTTAATTTGAAATCAATATCAATTCAAGATTATTTGAGGAATTACTCTCCTCTGATTGTATTTTCTCCTGTTTTCAAGATGTTTATACCTGTGTGATCTTCTAGCTTATTAGAGAACTCGAGAGAAATTTTTTTTCAGTCAATTCTCTCTGAGTTTTCCATTCCCTGTATTCTTGGGGATTTTTCATTTCTTCAGCCACCTGACAATTCATGCTCCTGTTGATTTTCCAAGGCCTCTCCTTGCTAAGGGTCAGCTAAATAATCCATGGGGATCAGTCAGCATTTTAATTGTTCATATTCATGCCTTGCAATATTAGTTCACAGGCAGCAGTCACAGTTTTTGTTTGTTCTTCTAACAACAACCTGTTCTGCATGGAATTGGAGTTCAAAGGAGAAGTCCTGCTCTTCATGGATGTTTTCCTAACCCCCTTTCCTTTTGCAGTTGGTGCTGAGCAATATAAACCCAGCTTGTGGAGCAAGGGGTGAATTTTCATTTTATAGAACTTGCACAGAAAAAATGGCTGAAGTAGCTGTAAAGCAAATAAAAATCAATGTCCCAACCTTTGCTCTGATCTAAAGAGATTCTTTAATTGTTTAGACCTTTTTAAATCTGTTTTTGAGACAGAAGGGAGTGAGATTCAAAAAAAAACCCAGAAATATTCTGGTACAATCACTCGCATTCTAGTTGCTTTTTAAAATAAAGTGTGCAGCTATTCACATTGCAGGTGAGCCTTGCTTTAAATAGCTTAAAAAGCTTCTCAGGTGGCAAAAGCTTCCTATAGCTTTGAACGTCTTGAATGAGAGAAGGAGCATGTTGTTTTCTAATATTAAGCTTTCCACTAGCAGGGAAAAATACCCAGTGAGAAATCTGCAATTTGTAAAGAAGACACTCCAGGTGTTGTGAAATGGCTTCCCTTTTCCCTCTGAACATAAGTAGTACTTTACTAAAACTTCTGTCAAGGGTTTTCCATGTTTATCATCCGGTTCTTAGTGCCGTTATCAAGTGGAACTCGAATCCTAGGTTCCCTGAGCCTTGAGTGTGGTTTGTGCTTCTTGATATCATCCCTGAACCAACCCAGGCTGCCTCTGGCTGTGCTGAGATGGTTTGGAGGCTGTGGGGATCCTGGGCTGTCCCCATCTCCACCCTGCTGGGATGCCTTAGCATTTTTATCTTCTACAATTTTCATGTATCTTTAGTTTCAGTGTGTGGCTCTGTGTGGCTAGCACAGGTCCTTCCCGTGGGAACATTTTGCTATATTTCATAAACAAGATAAAGTTTGGATGTTTTGCAAACAACTTCTCCGGATTAGGTCAGTTCGGGCTTGGCCAATCAGGCCTAGGGGGAGGTCTCGGGCTGACCAATCTGGGTGACCTCTGAAAACTCTATATATATGGAAATCAAAACAATAAAGCTCTTCTCTCTTTCCTTGTCTGAGAACCTGGGTCATTCCTCAGCTAGCCGCTCAACAGCGACAGCTCTGGATCCATAGGAAGTGTTAAAACTTTTGTTTTCAGCATCTTTAGGCAAAACAATTCCTCTAAGTTGGGAATCCAAAGACACTTCACTGCCTCAGAGCCCCAAAATATGTAAACAACAGTGAATTGGAGGGAGCAAGCTTGGGGTGATTGACATCATCAGCTGAAGGTGTAATTGGAGAATTGAGGTTTGATATGATAATGGATAGAACTTACAAAATGTGAAAAACTCACGACTCGCTGTCCATTTTGGGTGTAGCCTCTCAAGTAGGCTCTGTCTGTCCTTAAAAGCCTTCAATAAATCTAACTGCTTTTTATTCTCCTAACTCTGCCTAGCCTCTGGTTTTGGTAAATCCTGTTCAGGCACCAGCTGCTCCCCTTGCCAGAGCTGTTTGTCACATCCACCTTCCTACCCAGCCTCAGTTTGTCCCAGAGTGCTTCACCACATCCCAAATCTCTCCTGCCTCATTACTGTGACAGTTTCCCACCATGTCCAGGCTCCAGCTGGCAAAAGGCACAGCTCTGCCCAGGGACACACACAGATCCCCAATGAAGCTGTCAAAGGGAACGAGCTCCTTTCTTCCTCTCTCAACATTTCTGATGAACTGATGCAGAAGGGACTTGAAATGCCTGAAAGCAGCACTCCAAGTGTGATCAATGAATACAATCCTGCCTTTCAATTTCCTTATGAATATTACAGGATAAAAGGAAGAGGGGTTTTGGTTTTTTCCCTTTCCCTTTTCTCTCCACAACAGCAATTCTTTGACTTTAGGAAGTGAAGCTCAAACTTATTTTATGCATTTCTTTCATCATTTGTGTAGCAGCAGTCATTTTAAATATGCCAGATTTACATCTCATGTAAATGCATGAAAATAGGAGCCTAGATCCAGAGCGAGAAATAGAAATTATATTTCTTAGAAAATCAATGTAGATAATTTTATTTTTTTCAAAAGGATTGGACACAAAGGGATAGTGACACCCTTATCTCAGTGATTTAACAAGTTCCCTTTTCCCTTCCCTCTCTGCTGCAGTAATTCCTTCACTGACTCTCAGGGTGTGATTACCCCTGGAGCAGAGCTCTGCAATTGGCACTGTGGGATCACAGCTTCTCCAGGGAGAGCAATGTCCCTTGGAATGTCCAAAACTTGTGGATTGCTGCAAACCAGGGCGGAGAGGAGAACCACCATGAAATTTCCTGTGTTTAAGCCCCAAATGTGTAAAGCACCCACTCCCTTTGGATTGTTTTCAGTGCCCACTGGATCAGGACGGAAACCCTACAGCAGAGAAATTACAATTGTGTTGTTGGTAGCAAAAGGAGAATTCCATCCCTACAGCATCATTTCCACACCAGCCCTCAGCAGCTCAGGCTCAGGGCAGCTCTCAGGCAGGTTGGGATTGTGGCTGTGGCAGGGGAGAAGAGGGAAAACACCCAGGCTGGTGTTCCCTGCTGTTGTTTGGGATTCAGCAGCAACCCCAGGTGCCTGGGCTTGTTCTCCTCATGGGCACATCGTGGCCAGCTGGTGGTTTTTGGGAAGTGTGCAAGGACGGTGAAGGAATGGTTTAAACCTTGTGTAGTGCATGTGGTGCTCAAGGAAACTGTGAGAGGATTATACATTGAACTGGTGCAAATTTTGGAAACAAATGGAAAAGTGATGGAAATTCAATTTTGGGTCAAATACCAACACCTTCACTCCCAATAGTAATGAATATCCAGCCCCTGACAGTTGTTTTTCTGCCCAAGGGTTTGCATGTAGCCAGCACCTCACCCAGCCTGAGACAGATATTTTTGGTTTACTCCTAAGCTGAGAAAGACAACGTCCTTTCCTCCACCACGTCTCCTCAATATTCAAAACCACTGCACTGATTTCTGGGAAGATTCCTGCTGGGTTATGGAGCTCTGTGATGTGTTTATCCTTTCCACCAGGTCTTAAACCAAGACTGAATAAAACTGCTCCAAAACTTCATGCAGCCAACATTTTTTGTGACCCAGCAGTGGGTGCAAAAACAGCACAGGATTCTCACCTAATATGTGGATGTATAGAAGAAAATTGCAGAGCTGTAAAATTGTCTTTGCTTGCTATTTGTAGTCTTCTGGCTACCCCAATTTTTTATTCTGTGATCAAGGTAGCCTTCATGGGTGAAATAGCAGTCTTCCCTCTAAATCAAATGCTTACATTTATATTGTCCATAAAACGAAGGAGGAAGTTGTTCTGCTGCCTGAAGTCTGGAATGCAGAGAAAATTGTTTTGATTCAGAAGATGCTGGAGCCCTGGTGTGGAACTTGTTTCTCTAGAAATCAAAATCAAAGCTTATTGGAAGGAGGAAGCTCTTCTTGCTGAGAGAGAATCAGTTCTGGGTTTTGGGCTAATATATTGACAGGTAAGAGCAAAGCAGAATAACAGCAGGAAGCAGGAAAGTTGTTTGTTATTCCTAATGCAGACAACAAAGCTTTGGAAGGTTTCCTTCTCACTTGCATATATTGTGCCTATTTTAGCCCATTCTAAAGTTAATAAATATATTAACTAACATAGTGGGTATGTAAAAAGAGAGCTCAGGTAGTTTAATTTTCTGTTGTCTGTGGTTAAGATTTAAAAGCATCACTTTGTAATGCATTATTGAAGGAACATGAGATCAGCAGGTGCTTGTGGAACTTATTTTGGGAAAGGAATAGAACAGATAATGCAAACGCTCCACAGACCACATCCTACTGGGGTTAAATCAGAATTCACAGAGACAGAAAACAGGGCAGGATCCCAGTAGATGATAATATGGGTAATCAAGTGATTCATGTTCACCTCCCCAGGTGATGCAAACACATTGGGGATTTTAAAAGGTAGTGTTTGTAGTAATTTCTGTCAGCTAGAACAACCTTTGAACAGCAACAAATCTCATTCTGATCACCTTTCCCAAACAATGGTCCCATGAAGTTTTTGTGGAGTATGGAACTCTATCTTCTGTGACATGGTTGAGAATTTCTGCCTTTTGGGGTAACTCTGCCTCCAGCCTGGCAAAGTCTAAGTTTTGGGGCCAAAATGCAAATTATTTTGCCCCCTGGTGAAACCTGGAAAGGAGGGAGAATTTCTCAGGCTCATGATGCTACAAGGACAGTTCATGTCCTTTAGAATAGCATTGTAATGTATGTTAATAATTGCTGAGGGACCATCTAGAACTCCACAGGAAACATTGCACAGTAACAGCACTGCACTGTTAAATAAATTAAATTACCACAGAGAAACTTGGAAGGAAAGAAAAGAGTTTCCTCTGAATGCAGATGCTACAGATGCCTCTGTCCTGGGTTTTCTTCCTGGAAATATCTGTACAGCTGGGAAAGATCCCTTGTGATGAGCAAAGTGCCTGTGCCTTGTGTCTGAAACTCTTCACGTTGTGGAAAGTTCCTGAAACTTGGGTCTTTTGTCTAGAAGTTGCCACCTTCTCGGGGAGGAAGGAGCAAATATCTCTGTCTGGTGAAAAACCCATCCTGTGTGAATAAATTCCATCCTGCATTGAAAGCTCTAAACCAGCAGCAGTGCAAGGAATAGAAAACATCCCAAAGAGACAGAGAGGCTGTTCTGATTGAGGGAAAATACATTGTCTGAGCATTAATTCTGTTATAAAGTGCTCAGCGTGTTTTATTGCAGCTTTCATTTGATTATTGTTTAAAGCTCCTTCTGTAGGTTTTATATATATTTTCTGTCCCGATGTTCACCGGAGCAGATGGTCTATGTCTGCCGATCGATCTGGCCTGACGTGGCAGAGTAAAACAGTTTTATTGCAGCAAAAAATAATTCAGAAAATTCCTGAGCTCACCCCTTTGTGTACAAAATTGACTTTTGGTGCAAAGCAAGTTTTATCACTGCTTAAACTGGTATTGATCAAACGATCAAAAATTGTGTTACTGTTTCAGTAGCTCTTCTGGAAACACCTACAAGAATAAGGTTTTCTGTCTAAATTCTAAAATCAATCTCGATCCTGTGAAATATAATTTTTTAAACCAATTTTGATTTTGGTTACACTTCTTGATCTTCTACAAGAGAAAATGATAACTTGAAGAAATGTTGTCCCATATTTTTTTCACTTCCTCCTCTGCAAATAAATAATTTAAAAATTTAAAAGTCTTTTTGCATACATCCAGGTCACTTTTAGTTTGGGGATTAAAGGTACTGTTTAAAACTCCAGTTAAGTAATGGTTTGCTTGACTTACAGCTTTTAGTAAAATGTTTTGTGTAAAATCTGGATATAGACAAATGTCAGGATACTGCATGTTTTAAAAATGTAATGTAACAACTGAAAGAAAAATTACCATCCCAAAAATGTCATAGCTTCAGAAAATTGAATTATTTTAATCTACCTTCAGGTCACAGAAAGAAAACATTTTATTGTCATCCTGGGAAATAATATTAACAACAAATTTTTGGTTTTTTCATTATTTTTAATGACTTTCTATCTCCACATTCAGATAACTCCCCCAGGACTCGAATTTCCATTCCCCAAATTAATTCATTACCTAGGAAAACTGAACTCCACTGGTGAGAGTTTGGGCTCTAAATGTGTTCTTTTATTCTGAAAGCTGCACTTTGGCCTTTTTTCTTTTTCAGCCAGGAACAGGAATCACTGCCAGACTGAGGCGTCCCACCAAAAAAGAGCTTTTACACCCTTTAAAAGCTGCTTTATCTTGCTCCACCTTTATGGTTTCTAAGGCTTGTCAGTTCATCCCATGCATAAATGTTGTGATAGAAGCACTTTGGCATTAAAAAAAAAACAAAATAAAAAAAAACCCAAAAACCAAACAAAAAACTAAGCAGAAACCTAAAACTGGAGGAATTTTGCCCTCAAAAACTGAGCAGTTGCCACTTGGTCCTGCTTGAGCATCAGGAGCTGTTTGCAGAATAACCTTTGGGTTTTGGGTGGGAGAATTTATCCCCAAACCAGATCCAGACTCTGAACACGTGGCCAACATCAGGAAATGCTCTTTGCAGGAAGTTTTATTGATTTTAGGCCAACTGTCCTTCTCAGTTTATCATCAATTAGTCTCAAAATCCATCATGAAAGAAGTAAATGAGGGAAAAAAAAAAAAAAAAAGCAATGCACAGCTCTCCATCCTGCCTGGGACGGCCTGCAGCAGCTGCCAGGTTCTGCACTACAATGGGAATGATCACATTGCTCCGTGTTAGAAAGGAAAGCTGTGGCTTTGTGGAGTGAGAAATCTCCGTGCTGAGGAGTATCTGTGGTTTTAGGAGAGATTTGGAGAGCTTTTAGGCTGGAATCTCTGAGGTAAGCTCCAGCAAGGCTGATTTCCAACAGGAAAAATGGGTCAGGGAAGGAGAGAGGTATTAATTATACCTAAAAAATCTCTGGAGAACTATTCTCTAAATCTAGACATAGCAATGTGAGAAAAGAAGTGAGCTGAACATGGCCTGATTTACAATTCTTCAGGTTGTGAGGTTGATTTTTATCATATTAATGTCATCAGGCAAGTTAAAAAGGCAGTGATTTAAACACATTTGGGGCATTGTGGTCAGGATTTGTTTTTAACCACACAGGGATGTCAGCAATGTTATTTTGAAGTGACAAGTTCACAGTGTTGCTGTTGGTACAATCTAAGCTGTGCACCTTCCCTGGTAACCCTTAAGGTACTGGGAAATAATAATTTTGTTCATAAATTTGATAGTATTTTGGTGTATTCATCACTAAAGTACCTGTTTCTTGTGGTATTTATTATGAGTAAATAAGTCTGTGTGAGTAAAAAGGTACCTGGGTGAGTGAGTTGCTATTTAGTGATTTTTTCCAAACAGTTTCCTCTCTGTTTTTCTACATTTGCTGCTACTCTGACTTATTTACAAGGCAGGTGGGAGGGAAATCAGCAGGACCACATTGTGTCTTAATCGTGGAGTTGAAATGTGAATTTGTACTTCCCCAAAACTTGGGGAAACTGAAAGTTCAGAGTGATTTTTAAAGGACCATTAATGACTGGTGTGTGTGGAGAAACACTTGTCCTGTTTAGAGTGGCTGTGAAAACACCAATTGCACCAAATTTTCTTCAAAAAATGATGGCCTTGTGCTCCTGTGCTGTGCTTTCAGCAGGAAAGGCTGAGTCACAGTGGCAAACCCTCAACTCTTCAATATATTTTAAAAAAAAAAATCTTCTTAGGGTTGGTAAAATTTTATGGCTCGAGAGCTGTAGATAATTCCTGTGTAAATATTGGCATAAATTAACCAGTGCAATTGCAGCACTTGATTAATGGAGTGAGCGAGCTGCTGGGACGTGTTGATGGTCACAGACGTAGCAGACCTTAGAGGAGGAAATGAAATCTAGATTATCCAGATGAAGTTAGGGGGGAATTCAAGTCAGAGAGTTGTGGAAAAGCAGCGGGGAGCTCGTGTAGCCTGCGTGAGAATTCCCTTTGATCCCTCCCAGCAAACACAGACACCCAGCTCCTCCCGTGGGAAGGGATAAATAGGGAATTATGCTGCAGAGTGCCAGATGGAGATCTGCCCCGGAATTTTAGTTCAAGGAAAAAATAATTGAGATTAAAAAAAAATACAACAAGGAAAACTATGTTTATTGTTCAAGGAGAAATGGGGAAATGTCTGTGGTTAATGGACCTGGAGCAACTTGTGCTAAACTCGATGTGAGCAGAGGAGCCAGGGTGGAGCACTGGCTGTGCCACCAGGGATGTTGTTCCACCGAATTTCCATCCCAACCACCTGGAAAACAACTCCCTGGTCCCTCTCTGTGTCTTTTCCCAGGCAGGTCTGTAAACTCCAGGTTTAATAAGGGAAAAGTGCAAATGTTTGTCGAGGGGAACAAACGCGTTCCCTGTTTATTTTCCGTATTAAATTGAATTTGATGAAGATTTAGCAGAGCAAAGCAGCACCTGGCAGTCTAATATTCCAGTAATATCACTCATGCAGAGTGGGGGTCCTGCTTAGTGAGGAGGTTGCTGTTTGCCTGTGCTGGGTAATTGAGATGAGATAGTTTTACTCTGTGCTTTGTTAATCACTTCCTCATTATGTTGGGATTGTTATTAAAATAAGAAGTTTGATGTAGGGTGTGACTGACAAGAAGGTTAGGCTGGAAGTACATTTGTTCCTGACTTCTGAGCCCTGCAAAATGATTTTATAATGTTCTGCTGCAAATTTCCTTTAGCTCTCCATTCCTGACAAGAGACACTTAGATTTTCCCAAGTTAAATCATCCCTAGTTATTACTGTCATAGTGCAGTGACTTCTTTTTTCCCTTTGATTCGATAGGGAAAGTATAATTATGACCGTGATCTCAATTGTAACCTCAGGGGGCATGGTGGAAGTAATACATGAAAATATAAAGACTGATAAATTACCTATCAGAAAAGAAGTTCAGATGCAAATTCTCTGGTGAAATGGTGTTATAAAAACTGAGAGGAAAACTGTGTGAAATATTGGAAATTAAATAAAATGGGAAATCCTATAGTTTTTATTTGCATTTGGCCTCAGATGCAAAATTTATCAGAAATTACATCTGGGTCGCAGTGTTTCTGAAATTCAGGAGCAGTGCCACAATCAGAGGGACACTGTGAGTGTGCTCTGTGCAGAGATGATGCAGTGAGACCGTTGGGAAACGCTGCAGAGGAAGGTTTAAAAAGAAAAGAACAAATGGAATCTTCAGGTTGACAAATGGCCCCTTCCTGCTGAGGAGGAAGCTTGGCAGAGAGCTCCAGAAGTGAGCAGGAGCCTCCCATTTCTCACTTTCTGAGAAGCAAATTCAAGATGATGCAGCTCTTACAAAATGTGCAAGGTGTTGTCACTACCTTATGAGATGGAAAATGATTTTACTCCTTTTTCCCGAGTCTGCTTATATTCCTTCTCACTCAGTCCCACTTCATTTTCTTGTTACAAAACTCCATGCAGAAGCTGAGTTTTCTGAGGATTGCCTGCTTGAAATGAGAATTCCCTGCCTCATTGGCTATTCCCATAACAGTTGAATCATCTGAAGTGCAGTGGGTGATCTTTTCCAGCACATTGGTGCTGTGGGGTTATTGACTCCATCCTGATATCCCAAATTTTTGGAATAGCAACTTGTTGGGGATGTAATGATTGTGTTGTTACATTTCTGAGGCTTGTTAGGTGTTTTTGGGATGCAAACCTAATTTTTGGGCTGCAAACCCTCAGTGCCAGGGCATGTCACAGCACAAGGATCCTGCCTGATCACAGGGAGGTTATTGAATGCTACGAGTTTCAGTCAATTCTTATAAAGATTCTCCTCTATATTACATTATTGTACTCTATTTATTGCCATCTATAGCAATAAAGTCCCAGAGAATATGGTCATCTAGGCAAGCACAAGGGTGATGAAATATTAATTCATCTCCTTTTGAAGAACTGTGGGTTTATGGTCTGGTAGCTTCTCTCTTCATCAAAAGGTTCAAATGCACTGAGACCTGTGACTTTTCTTCCTACAGAGCATTAAGGGTAGAATTTACTCCTTTGAACTCATCCCTCTCAGCCAATATTAGAAATGATTAAGGATTAGAATTATCTCCTCTTGTTCAGAGATTATTCCCATATAAAATGCTGAAGACCTTTTTCAAGCCAACTTGTCAACTCTGTAGCAAATCTCAATTTTTTTTCCAATTTGCAAACAGCCTGACTTTTATTTGTGTTATACATACACATAGAACACACAGGTTTCAGTAAAATACTAATTTTTGTTCAGCATTCCTTGCCCAATTGTTTGTCTTCAGGTCAACTTGGTCAAATTCTGCTCCATGGTGTAATTTCAGCTACAAGTGTGTGGTTAATAGTGCAGGCAGTAAACAACTTGATATTCACTCATCTCCACAGGTCTGTTGAACCTCTCGAGGGTTGTTTTACTGTCAGACCTCATTAATGCAATAAAAATCCCTTTTTTGGGAGGTCCCTGAAATCAGTGTGAAGTAATTAAAATAGAGGAGTGGGACTACTTCACCCCTGGAAAATCGGAGCACTGCTGAAGGAAGCTTTTACTGCCACTGCTTTGCCTTCTGTTCATAATTCCATTCACTGAGCTGGGGGGGTTTGATAAAAAAATTACATTAGTGGTCAAAAATGAAGGCTGAAAGAGAGCCCTGAAAGTGGTACCTTTCTGGGTAACAGTGAAAAATTATTTTAGAGGATTTTCTTGAGGTTTTTTTATTTTTATTTTTAATTTCACTACAGTAGAGAGAGTATGTGGTTTTATAGTAGTGATCCTAGATCTTGGAACATTTATCTTTGATTTCTCTTTCCTTCACTGCATTCTTATAAATAGAGGTCTAGAAACAACTGGATACAAATAATCACATTTTTGCATATATGTAGTGCCTTAATGCTAATATTATTTGTTATATTTTCTAAAGTTCCTATGCAAAAAAGCTTTCCTTCCATGCAGGTTATGGCATTAAATAATCTTGAAATGCCCACTGATTTAATGGCTTGTTAAGTTCTTAAAGGCTTTCAAAAGTGTTACCTCGAGTCCTGAAGCAGTTTTGGAAATCAATAATTAAGCAGTTTGTCAACAAAACTCCCAAAGGAACTTTCCCCTTTAGCCTTTATTAAAATTGAAGTCCCAGGCACTTCGGAGCTGCTGTTTAATTAGGCTCAGCTTCAGATCTGTACATTTCCAAGCAAACAACACAAGATTGCTGCTCCTGCCCTGGGGAAGGGAAGTTTCAGTGATTTTTGGATTCCATCCTGCCAAGCTGCACCCACTGGGGCCTCAAACAGTGTGAGACTGAGATGTTCCCTGCGCTGGAAATGAGATATTCATGGATTGTTCCTGGGCTTAATTCAAGCAAATTCTTCACTGCGCTGTTCCTGTCGTATTTTTGTCAAGATCAAACCTTTGGCATATTGAAGTATTAATCACCAGTAGCAGAAGGATTATCAGGAAATAAGTTTTTAGCTGCAAATCCTTCTGTTAACATCTCAGCCTTCAACAAGCTTTTTAAGCAGAACCAACCAAAACAAAGAAGCCATCCAAAGCAGAGGAAATTGTGCTCCATTTGGCAATTCTCTGTTCTTGGTCACATTACCAGAAAGTGGTGATCTTTAATGGGTTTAGTTCCTTCTGCTCCGTTGGAAAGAAGGCAAAGAAACTCTGCAGGGCTGAGCTCCTGGCTCAGGGCTGGAGGCTTTCCCAGCCTGCTTGGAGTCACACACAAAAAAGCAAAATAAACTCAGTGATTCAAATACAGGGAACCAAAAATTAAACCCCAAAGCCTCAGGAGGACCTGGAGTAAATATCAATTTTTAGTTATCATTGTGTTAATGAAGGCAGTGAAGTACTAAAGGATTGTTTCCAAGTCTGATTTCAGGTACTTAACCTGAATTTCTGAAATATCAGTGAACAGCAAGCAGTGAATGCCTTGTGCTTTATAAAGTGCACATACAATTCTGTTTATATTTTATTCCTGGGGTTCATATTCTAATCCAAACCCCACAAAAATTAGATTCCATCTCTGCCACAGGGATGTCGTGTAATCCATATCTGAGAGGAGTAGGGGGGAAGCAGGAAGAACAATCCAAACTATTTGTTTACAGATAATGGGAATAATTTATTTTCTTTATAGAGTGTTTAAATTCTCATTAAACTTCAGTCCTTCCTCTGAGGTCTGGATTACTGTGCACTTACAGGCAGCTCTGCCACAAGGAAGGGAATCTCATTTCTATGGAAATTAAAACCAGATCATCTATCCAGGATTAACGCAGAAATACAGTTTTGTTTCAAAGACTGTTACAGGAAATTGTCCTTATTTAAAGCTGTACTCCCAACCTTTTATGTTAATTACATTTTTGGGTGACGACACTATGAAAAGGAATTGTATTTGGAAAAAAAGATTGCTATAATGTATTTGATCTGCTATCAGAATTTATTCTCTGGTAATAAAAATTAATCCCTGCCTTTCTCTTCCTCCCTTTGATATCTACTTTGGTTTTTTGGTTAATGTTTCTGAGTTTTCTATCCTCTCAGTAAGACAATTTGAAAGAATGGAAGTATGATACTTTACTAATTTTGAAATTTTTTCATGAAAAGTTTATTTTCAAGCTGGCATTGAGTCCCTCAGGCTTGGCTATTGCTATTCCCTCTCTCCAAGAAGACACTTTGCTAAATGTTCCATTTTTGCCTGGATTCACCTTGCCCTGAACATTAGGCAGGTTTAATGGTAAACGAGGCAAGGATTGATCAAGACCAGAGGCTGAGCTTTTGTGGGCAAGGCTGGGAGCAGCAGATCACAAGTAAACCCAGCATAAAGCACCACACTGACAGCATTTCCTCCAGCCTGTCCTTGTCTCCCTCATCTGGAATTCTCTGCCACAGCTTCTCCACGAGCACTGAGCTCCCAGAGTCATTTTCCTTCCCAGAGGACTGAGCACCTTCTCCCCTGATCTCTGCTCCTGGCCCTGCAGAGGAGTCGGGGATGAATACAAATGCTCTGCCCTTGGTGGCTCAGGGCAGAAAGGTGTCTGGGGCTCCCCATGGGGATTCCCCATCCCTGCTCTGTCCCTATTCCCCCTTCCTACCAGCAGGAATCACCAGTGCTGCTGGTTCTGCTCCTAAACCTCCTGTTAGCACGGAAAACACATAATCATGGAATGATTACATGCAGGTGCTTTTTACTGAGCTCAGGAAGGCAGGGGTAAGATGTACCCAAATCTGACTTCGACATTGATCTGAAGTGAATACATTTTAAGCTCTTCCCTTACATAACAGTGGTGTGATCATATGTTAATCATCAACTTAACATTGTTCCATTGTTTCCCCCAAGCATGACTTTAATTCCCCCTCCTCCCGCAGTATTTCTGATTTATTTCGCAGGTGTGAATCCGCATGATTTAGCTAAAACAGTTCCTGATATTTTCTAAACAATCTTCATGTTCATGTCACCATGAACTTGTACATGCAGGTCCTCAGGTGCAGTTCTGCATTACCTACCCCCCTTCCCAAAGCCTACTTTTAGCTATCCCGATTTTAGAAACATTTTAACCCTGTGTTAACACTCCCATTTCTGCATCCTTCATCCCTCGACAGCTTTGTCCTTCCTGCCACTCGGAGCAGTTTGTCATCACCCCAGTGGTGCATTCCTATTAAATATTAACATTGTTTAATTCATAGTTATAGGCACAGTCTGTGAGCCTCGTAATCTTTTTGATGTTGGTAACTTTTAAAAGAGCCCACGTGTAATATATTTGTTATTACAGTCTGTACGTGAAGCACATATTTAAGGCCACATTGAAAAAAACCTGAAATCTTCAGGATCCTTTAAATTCTGAAAAAAAAAAAAAAAAGGAAAAAAAAGCAGAAGAGCTTACAGATTTGTGCTACAGGTTTTCTGAATTTTTCATAAATTTGTAGCTTTGGAGACTGCTAATACATGGCTGTAGCTTCGAGTACTTTTCCTCCCTTTTCCCCTTACATTTTATAACAATAAGTTAACCTTCTAATACATTTTTAAGACTCTGCTTGGTCTTGCCTTTCAGTCTAGCAAGGACACTTTGTTTTGCATCGTGCATGGTAGATATAATAAAATGTGGGGCTAAAAGGTGGTGGAAGTGGGTTCCAGTGGGTCAGAGCCCAGGGGAAATTACCCAAAAAACTGCTCCTCTAATTGGACAATATTTATTAGATATGCTAATTTATTAAACTCATAAGAATTGTAGAAATCCAGTGCCAGGTGTGTCTGTAGCTATGGGGAGGACACATGGAAGCTTCCATTAAAGACCTGCTTTTTATCTCACTATTTAAAAAACTGTTGCAACTGTTGTTGTTTAGTTTATTTTATTTTAGGCAGCAGAATCAGCCCTTGCCCTGGCCTTTCCTGGCACATTTTTTGGTGCCCAGTTGCCAATAGCAGTGTGGCTGTGGCACCTCAAAGCTCCACTCTGTGGTATCACAGCACAAAGCTCAGCCTATTGCAGACATAAAAAAAAGCTGAAATTATTCCTCTTTCCCTCTGCTCCACTGAATCGCAGCCTGGGAGAGCAGGAAGAGCCTTTCTTGGCAGAGCAGAGCTCAGTGCATGGTCATTTTCCCAGCTTATGGGTGCTCTGACCTCCCCACACACTTCCCTCGTTTACTTTGGCAATGACACTTCAATCAGCCCAGGAACGGCTCAGCACTGGGGGTGTGAACATCTGAATGCACGAGAGAGGCAACTTCCCATGCTTTACCTTTCATTAGCTAATAACAGCAGTAATGACCTCAGCAGCACAGGATGTCTTTTGCAAAATTAATAACCACATGAGGGTTAATGGCCCAAGGCGATGAACTCTCTCAGACAATCATTAATCTACCTTGATGATTATCGCTTCATTACCGAGCGCTGGAACCTCCTTGGTGTGCCAGGAAATGCTTGATTTCAGCCCTCCCCACTGCTGAGGAGCACGGTGTGCCCTCTTCTCTTTCTTCTGGGCAGGCAGGAGAGCAGCAGAAAGCTCCGAGATGCAAATGTAGCAGTCGTGAGAAGTGCAAAACTCATTTAAATCTGAGTTTGGAGAACACGTTTCCCCAGTGATTGCCTGTTTTCTACCTACGTATTAAACAGAGCTTTAAGGGGTGGTTTTCGCTGGTGTTTTTAAGTAGCTGTAGTCTGGGAAACAACAGCATGGCTTATGAAGCACAGACTCTGGGAGGTGGTTGTGGATACAGACTGTTTAATTGCTCGGGCTGTGTATTTAGATTAGTGCCCATCAGTGCAGAGCCCTTGTTTGCCTTCCCAGGAATAATAACATCCTGCAGCAAAAAACCTTCCCCATTCATCGCTGCTATTGATCTGAAATTAGACCTGCAAAGCCAGCGTGGAGGGATGGGAGCTGAGACATCCAGGAGAAAACTGTGTCAGGATATTTACCACAAGCAGCCCCAGCCACAGACTGAATTTTTTATGGCATCTTATTCCTGTCTATCTGGAATAGTCTGGGGTTTTGGAGCAATGCCAGCATCTCCAGAAGAAAAGGGCTCTGAAAACATCTCGTCTCACTGGCTGTGGAATATAGAAATTGCACAATCCCACGTCCAGCCTTTTTTCCTCCTTGTCAGCCTATGACAGCTGTGCACATTAACCTTCAGAACCTTTTTTTTTTTTTCTCTCTGCTTTATCATCTCTGCTGCCAGGATTAGTTTTAGTTGGACAGTGATTAATACAGAGAGGGTGCTGCATAACCAGTTCAAATTTGGATAGGTAATTAGGACCTCTAACGACCAGCTCTGAGTTAGGAACAGCTGCCATTCATTTGGATTTTGCAGCACCACACAGACCTGGAATATAATTTTGCAATTTCTCTGCGTTACCGAGTTAGAAATCATAGACTGTTTACTCTTTTCTTTGTTTCCTGCTATCCTTGTGGAACGTGGGAGGTGTAGATGGAAATTATTGATGAAAAGAAAGTGCAGTTATCAACCCTGATGACTGGGGTGGTTTATTGGGGTGGGAGAGCTCTGTGAGGCTCCCCAGGAGCAGCCTGACAGCTTTAAGGGAGCTGAACAAAACCCTGACATGCCTGAATCCCAGACATAAACTGGGGATTGGGGAGTGACAGCTGGGAAAATTCATAACCTCAGCCTGCAAGGTGTTTTTCCTGCACCCTCTGATAGATGGAGTCGATAGAAACCTCCTTAGCAGCTCCTCATCCACATTTACAGGCTGTAAAAGGGATTTCCCAACAACAACCAGGAAAAGCAAAGTGTACCAGGAGCTGTAGTGATGCCATCAGTAATTATTCCATCCTGCACATGACTTTGCAGCTTTGGCAGGCCTTGTGCTCCCTGTTTTCCATGGAGATTGATCCCTGCTGGACCTCCATCCTCCCTCTGCTCTGCATCCCCCAGCATCTCAGGGTGCTCAGCTGATCTGATGGGAGATTTCCTATTCTGTGCTCTCCACTGAGCACTCCCCACGTGTCCAGCACTCCCCAACCTCATCCCATTGCACAACTAATTTACAGCCAGGGAAATGGTAAACAAGGTGATGACTGCATGGAATTCATGGCCCATGTAATGATAGAGCTGTCAAACAATGTGTGCAGCTGAATTGGTTTCTGGGTTTGGGGAGTTTTTTGTTCTTACATTTTTGAACAGGCCAGGCTTGGGCTTTTTTTTATTATTTTTCTGGCCTACTGAGTTCGTTAATTGCCCACAGCTGAAAATTTATTTTTTTCAATTGCAAGGTCACCAACCTTCACTCTGAGAACCTGGTTGTAGCCAGTTGTAATTAAGAGCAGAACTGATGGGAAATTTTGTCTGTTGGTCTTGAAACCCCCTGAGGTAAATGAAAAAAGGGGTTTTGTCTACTGGTCAATAAAGAAGGGAACTTCAATTCTCTGAAAATTAGCCAGGATGGTATAGTAGTAAATACATTTGAAAAAAAAGAAACCAAACTTGTCACAACTGTTGCTTTTATAAAAATACCTTGTCCACAAGCTCTTTGGAAATACTACCAAACACAAAAAATAATGAGTAAATCAGAATGAAAATACTGAACAGCTGCTTTTGATTATTGATAACATATGCATAATTTTATGATGGATAAAGCAACGAATTTGTAGAGACCTGCATGGAATTGCTTTTCCTCAAGCACACAGCTAGAGGGGAAAGGTCAGAGTAGAACTGCATCTCTTCTGTTTGAAAACTCCCAAGTACACCTTTGAAAAGGTGCCAAATAAATCACATTAACCAGTGCAATCCACAAGTGAAGAATGGAAGAGCTCAGCACACAGCTCTGCTTAATAACCAACTAAATATACAGAGTTTTGTTTAAAATTAGCAGGTTATTGTCAAATTATTAACCAAACAGTTGTACAAGGATTTGAATGCAAACTTCTGCTTGAATTAAAAATAGAAAAAAAGTAGTGCTTGACAAGCAGTTATGTAATTATCTAAATCTTTGATGATGTAGACAAGTATGATTCCATTCTACTGACCACAGTCCTGGGGCTTTATTACAGAAGGCTGAGGAGGAAAAGAAGTCTGAGACGCTTTATTCTGACACTTGTAAAGCCCTTTTAAAGCAAAAATGTCAGTAGGAGACAATATACACCTTTCTTAAAGGAGCAGTTGTCAGCGCTTCTGGGTTAAATGCATTGACTGTAGAAAAGGTTTTTTGTTGTGCAGTTGGGTCCCAGAGACAGAAATTGTGTGTTCTGTTGGTGAATTGATTGTGATTAAAGTGATCCCTGTGAATGGTCACTGTCTGTGCTTTCTGGGTCAGCATGAAAAGAGGGGAAACTTAGGAGAAGAGATGGGAAAAAGGGAAAATACCAGCTTTGGAAAGAAGCTGAGGCTCTAATAGTGGGGAAAGGCTCCATTACCTCTGGTGGATTTGCCCCTTTGGTGCTCCCCATGCAAGGCTGGGCATCACTGCGATGTGCAGTGCATTAATGAAGTAAAAAGTGATTAATTTCCTATTTTAGTACTGCTCCTTACAGCAAATCTGTGATTATTTTGAAGTACTCTGGATGCACGTGACGTTTTGAAGGCTGTCTGAGTTTGGATAGAGCTTCTGCACTGCAGTGAATGCTGCAAACCATGTCCCAGAGCTGGAATTGATGAGAGTTCCACCAGCTATCTGTAGCACAATGTGAATGAACAGAGATCTCATTCGTGTTGACACATAAAAAAATCGAGAAATCATTGTGTCCTGGCAAGGTTACCTTTGTTTTGCTCTTCACCAGGCTACATCAATACGTTTAATTTTCTGAAAGGAATTTTGAAGGGCAAGGCCACGTTTGCTTTAGGAATCCATGCTCTGGTGGTAAGATTTTGCATTTGTTTTCCTTCTAGGAGAGGTAAAAAATTCCTATTTGATGATTGCTTCTGGCTGCAGAAGGTTTTAGTGCTTTCAGCCCAGTGCAGTGGGATTTCTGCCCCTCGGTGACACCAGTTGTCCATTCCTGCAAGGGAACTCTTGCTCGGGGGACAAACAGTTCTCCTGTTTCCATCAGCACCGAGTGTTCCTCTGGAGTTATTCTTGCATGTCAATAACGTGAGGCTGCTTTAACTGCAGGCTAATTGTCAGGGATGGCTCCATATGTCACATGTCAGGGGAGGAGAGAGGAGCATTTGTCACCTGCTCCCCAGGAGCTCGTGGCACTGCCTCAGCCATTATTCCTTTGGTTCACCTGGTGCTTGACTCATTAATAGTGTGTTGGATCAATTTGGGCTGCCATGCCTGCAGAAGTATCACAAACTAAATCAAGATTTCAACGGAAGTATTGATCACCACCTTATTGTTAATACATATTTTTGTGTTTGTGTCTGAGTGTGCTGGAATAACCTTCTCCAATCAAACCCTTCTAGGCTTCCATCCCTACCAGTGTTCCAGATCTGTTAAAACATCTTGAGGCTATTTTTGTTAATTGTGCTGGACTTTGGTTTATTCATTTGGCTTGAGCTGTGCTCTGCACCCTGGAATTTATGCCTTTTTTTGGTTTTGTTAGTTTTTGGGGGTTTTTTTGTTGTGGTTTTCTGTTGTTGGTGGTTTTTTGGGTTTTTTTTGTTTGGTTGTTTGGCTGGTTTTTTTTAATGCTGTTACCATAAAATCAGTTTATTAAATAGCTGGTATGAAGCACGAGGACTGCATTGCTCATTTTGAATGCAATTCCTTTGACAAGAACCTGATCCATTTGGCTGCAGTGGCTGCGTCTCTCACCCTGCAGTCTGGCACACAAAATCTCTTATTTTTACTTTATTTCAGCATGACTGCCTACTTTTCAAAATATTTTGGATTCAAACCTGTTAATCATGTGACTAATCCCTTTAGCTGGCTGCATGAAGAACATTTATTGAATAAGACTGAGAAATAATAGCTGTGAAGGCTTTTCTCATATCTAGATTTTGTAACAGAGAATCTTCTGGAACAATCATTTAGCAGAACACAAATGATGGAGTTTAGTCCCACGAGAAGCTGTCTGAGATTCTGGTTGTGTGTACAGAGAAAGCTTGAAATTATTTCTTGCTGTTTTTTGAAATTGTGTGCACTCCACGTCTATCTATTTTACCACTTTGGTGGCACTGTTGGAGTCACAGAACGAGTCTGGCAGGTCAGAGGAGTGGGAACAGGCTGGGATTTTGGGAATGCAAAGATTCCATCCCTGCAGGAGGAGTCAGCACCTGCTGTCCAGTGCAAGAATTTGCCACCTCTTCCTCCTCACTGCAGAAAAATGAGCTGCTGCTGACTTGGCTTTTGCCAACACTGAATATCCTTCATTAGAATGCAAAAACATTCTACTGAAATGGCAAAAAAAAATGCTCTAAATACCCATTTGCCTTAAAATCTGTGATTTGTTGAAGCACAATTTCATCTTCTAAACACACAGAATCGATGATTATTGTTTGAGACATTGCAGTGAGCATTTCCTGTTCTAAATAAACAGACTTTGACTCATATTTTCATAGTGCTAGAAAGATGGAGTTAATAAACTGATGTTGGCTGAATGGGAACAGAAGTATAATTTATTCTAAGAAATCATGATTTGGAAGTCAATAATGGGACAAGTCAAAGCCAAAATCTGTGGACAACTATAATTAAAGGCATCTAGATTTTCCTAATTTGTCCTAAAAATGGAAGGAGATTCCTGTTGACAATTCCCAGCTTGCAGAGATGTCTCACAAATGCCCACGTTCTGTTCAGTTTTCCCATTATGGTTGTACAACATGTTCATACCTTCTTTGAATTTCCTGCAGAGGCTTTAGCAATTATAGATTTTTCTGGTTGGCAAGTGGAAAAATTGGTTTCAGTTTTCAACTGGAGAGAGTATTTTCAGGGCATTATGAGACAGCGAATTAATAAATGCACTGTTTTATTGAGTGATACATAACTTTGAAATTGTGAACCACTCTTCAGTGAAATGGCTACTTTGAGACAAAAAAAGATTGATATTTCAGTGAAAGAATCATTCTTTCTCTTTGTGAAATTTATTAGTTTACAAATATATTTTTTTTTAATCCTGAAAGTATTTTGTTATGGGGCAAACTTGCTACTCATTAAACATTTTTTTTTTCCAGTTCTCTGCAATTGTGCATTTTACTATTTAGTGGTGGGATTTATTAGAGAAAGACTATTCTGTTCTCTCAATTCAATTCAACTTGAAATTCCTATGTTTTCTATGATTGTAACTTGCAGGGCGAAAATAAAATAAGCTAAAAATAATTGGAGGTTATATTAAATAAAACTTCAGTAAAACCAGGAGCAGGTAAAACTGGAACAGGCAGCTGTGAAGTGATGGGAGCTGTATGAGATTTGAGGAACAGGTTCCAGTACTCAGCTCAGTAGACTTTAGGCATTCTGGAAAATTTTATGGCTTTCCTTCCTCCCTGAACCTCACCTTTCCTCCCAAAATTAAATTAGGAAACATGGAAAGTTTGCTTGTTTCTCTGTTGCCTGAGAAAGTGTTATTTTCAGGGTGTTTAGGAACAAAAAAAAAAAAAAAGAGATGCTATCCCTGCTGCAGAAGTTGATCAAGAGATGTTTCAAATGCTCCTGAGCTCGGATCAGCAGGAGCAGGTGACATGCCAGTGCAACAGCACAGAGGATCATTGTGCACCAGCAATCTGATCAATTATCCCCTCGTGTCATGATGGATTTTGTGTTAGTGAAGCTCCAGTGGCACAGCACTGGGAAAGTGTCTGGAGGGAAAAAATAAATCCATGGAAATCATCAAAAAGTTGCCTTTGTGCTACTTATGCACAGATTAATCACGAAATAAAGAGAAGGGAAGAGAATATGATCCAGGTTGTTGGAATGGCTCATTCCTGCCAGTCCTGGTGCATCCTCATGCACACAGGCTTTTGGTTTTTGGTTTGTTGGGGTTTTTTTGTTGTTTTTGGTTTTTTCAGGAAATATTGATTCGTCTAAACAAAATCAGATATTCTCTGGTGCAACAGTGAAATCGTGTACATGATATTCTCCAGTGAATAAAAATTTGCTGCTATCATAGGCTGGAAAAACCAATCATGTATGCCTATTTTCCTTCAGTGCAACTCAAGTTATTGGTGTGAAAAATGACTGAGAATGGTCTGGGAGCTGGAGGAGTTCAGACTGGGAGATCTCTTTGCCTTCAGAATGTGTCACTTCTTTTTTCCTTGGCAGAGAATTTGATTTAAATAAGTTCTGTGAGGTGCTTTGTAGCTACAGAGTGGGACTGAAGAAATTGTCTGGCTGTGTCACACTCACAGGAACACTGAGAAAAGGAGACTTTTCTGCCCTCTGGGTTTCGTGGGGGATTATTTTTTTGTTTCTTCTTGTTTGGTTATCGATTCAAGGCTATTATCTTGGATGATGATATCTGAAGCTTCACTGCTTGAATATCTAAAAGGCACGTTGAAGTTACTTGGGGAAAATTACTGAGACAATTATGGGATTGTAATGTAAAGTACCATAATTACACTTTAATGCTTCTTATCGATTGTTGAGCTTTGCACTTTGCATGAAACACTGAACACGTTTCTTGGCCCACCCAGAAACTTCATGCTTTAATATCCATTTTACACAGAATGTTCTTCAAACTTAGCAAGCAGGAGCTTCTGAGATGGAAAAATATATTGTATTTATATGGCTTTAAAGTGCGGGATGGCTTGGGTTGGGTATTAGGAAGAATAACCCCATTCCCCTGTGAGGGTGGTGAGGCCCTGAATGGATTTCTCTCCAGGAAATGTGTGAAATAAACTCTACAACAAATGGAGGTGAAAAGGGCTTTGGCTTTTTTACATCATTATTCTCCATCTGTAGCTCTTGCATTTATTTCAAAGACTTGCTGAATAAGGTGCTCACTGTAATAATTAATGAAAAAATGTTCTATCAGTGCAAAAATTCCTCATCACTCCTGTGTGTTCAGTGTTTGTCTGTGTCTCCCCAGAACTTGCAAGGTGCTGCTCTGGGACAGTAAATGCTTGTGGGGCTGATAAAAGGAGGTTCAGCTCCAGTCCCACAGGCAGGAATTTATTCCCTCTTGTCCCAGCTATCAGGGAATGCTCAGTTACCTCATTTTGCTCCCCCAGCTCTCTGCCTGACCCTGCTCTCTGCTTTGGCACCTGCAGGTAGCTGGTGCTGCCCAGTGCCAGCTCACAGCTGGCATTGTCACCTCTCTGCTGTCCCTGCTGCTGCTGTCTCCCTGGTTTGATAGTGAATGTGACCAGCTCAATGCTCTTTGTTTACAGCACTCTGGGCAGGGAAGGTTCTTGAACATCTCAGCTTTGTTGTTAGCACGTGATTGTTTTTATCCATGAAATTACGAGGAACATGAGAAACATCCTCTCCTGAGAGGCACAACCAAGGTCTGCATTCCTGTCTCTTCTCCTCCCAGCTCAGTTGTTTCCCCCCAGCTGCCTCAGGAGGCTCCTGTGACATTTGGATTAAGCTCTGCAATAACAATATTGACTGAAGTGTCTTCCTGGTCAAAGCAGCAAGGCTGTCCTGCTCTGTAAATACTCCATCCTCGTGTTGTTGTTCTCTTGCATTTTAGAGCCTTCTGATGTAAAGTGGATTTGTCTTTCCCTCGCACATGAGACACACAGGACCTTTCCTTTATCTGCCAGATGCTCTTTCCTCTGTGCCACGTTCCCCTTCCTGTGGAGCTAGCTGGGATCATGCTGCCATCTCATGGCAGGCCACAGTTTGATTAGAAATGACAAACAGCACAGGACAAATTAGTATTGTTATGTAAATTCACCAAGATAAGTAAAACCAATAATAATTCACGCTGTGTTTTAAAACTGAGAACATTCAGTGTTTTCCATGTAAGAGATAATGAGGCTGCAAGGGGCAGAATTGTGGCTGAGCTCACTGTATATCCTTCCACATGTACCATTTTTTGTGCTTTTAGAAAAATAAAGGACCTTGACTACCCAGCATTAATATTAAAGATGTCTGGGATATTGCAACAAATCCCACTGAACATTGCTATCAGTACAGCTCACTCCCCAGCAAAATATCTTTCTCTGCTTCCAGCAGCAGATATTAGTATACATGGTAGAGGAAACCATAATTAAATCTATTAAGGTGACTTGTTACAGAGCACAAATGCCTGAACGCTTGAGAGAAAAAGGAAACATTTTTTCTTTCTCTTCTGAGGGTAGATAACCCCGTGTCTTTCAATTCTTATTTAAGAATTCTCAGTGTGTGAGTCTGTTCAGCCATCTGACATTTTAGGGCTCAGCTGGGATTTCATCCTACACCCAGCTCTGGGATATCTGCTGCCATCATGATGGATCACTCTGGGAAATCCTGATCCCTCTGAGCCTTCAGCATCATCAAAGGTGTTTTGGCACAGCACCCGACAGGGAAAAGGTGTTTCTGTAGTCCTTGTTTTGCTTTTGAGGTGTTCATTTCAAAACAGTGATTTGGTCACAGGTTCCCAATGGAGCAGAGCTGGAATTTGGGGCATCACCCCACAGGAGCATCCAGCTCAAAGTCCTGAGTCCAGCAGCAGCCAGGAAATAACTGTGCTGGCAGCAGCCCTGGAAATATCTGCCCAGCTCCTTCTGCTTTTGGGGTGTGGTGCCAGCCAGAGGGGAGCTGATTTCCCCATCTTTCTGCTTTTTCCATCTTACATTTGTGGGGGTTTGATCTCCCAGGTGATAAAATCTTGACCACTAACTGGGCTGCCAGGCAGCAAGTGACAGGATGAGGGAAAATAACCTCAATTTGTGCCAGAGGGGGCTTGGATTGGAGATTAGGAAATATTTTCCATGGGAAGGGTTGTAAAGCATTGGAAAAGGCTGCACAGGGAAGTGGTGGAGTTCACCATCTCTGGAAGTGTTCACAAACCACATGGATTAAAGGGGAACACAGCCATGGTGCTGGCCTGATGGTTGGACTTGGTGATCTCAAAGCTCTTCTCCAACCTCTGTGATTCTAGAATTATCTGTAGGGTGCATCCACTGACCAGAGAAGGGAGGAAAGGGTGACTGGTGTTTCACAGTGGTCATTTCTGTGGGTTTGTTTGGTGTAACACATGTTCTTAAAGAGATGGAGTTTGAAATATTGAAGCTACATAAATTATCAAAACCTCCCTGAAAAACCTCCCTCCTTGCCTTTCTTGTGCAGAACCTCAGTTTTAAATCTGTTCATGTTCATCCCTTGGAACCTAAATGTCCTCTTCATGTTCCACTACTGAATGAAACACACATCACAAATGGCATTTTCTGAATGTACCACTCAGTTTTTATCATCTTTCAGTGACTTTTAATTCTCCTCAGAGGTCACAATGACATTATTTCACACAGAGTGGACTTGGTGTGGACAATGATTGTTCTAAACAGCTTTTCCTCACCGTGAGCCTCTTTTCATCAATTTTAGGGGATCACAGTCATTCAAATAGAATGTTCCTACAACTCCACTTGCTCTTTTTATACTTGCTACAACAAAATTTGTGAGAGAGGTTTTTCATTCCAGCTGAGGAGAGGAGAAAGCACTGCAGGAGGTGCTGCTTGTTCCCCCAGGACTCTGCTGCATGAATAAAAGATTGAGGTGCATTTCCAGACCATACTTTGTCTTTTTGGTAGATACTTAAAAAGAAAACCTATTCAGGCTCTGACTGAATGAAGGTGTTGGCATTTCCCAGTGCAGCTGGAGGGCTGAGGAGCAGCAGTAGTTAATGGCTTTGCTGTCAGGGCTGTTGGCTCTGCCCTTGCCCAGCCTGGTGCTGTAATTGTGGCTCAGACGTGGGAGATCAGAGATTGCAGAGGATTCATGGCCTTTATTGCTGCACCATTATCCACAGTGATTCAGCAGGTACTGGGGACACCTGGACATCAATCCTTTTAATAGATGCCGGGGCTTTTTCCAAATCTCTGCTTGGCCTAACTGAAACAAAAATTAAAAAATTTAGAAAGGAGAATAAATTAGCACTGGGAGGCTTCTTTCTACTGAGACTTTCTGGAGCTAGATTGTCCTGCACGTGGATCACAGCATTGTTAGGACAGCTCTGAGATTTCTTTTACCAGCTGACATTAGTGGGATATTCCAGATATCAGGAGTGGAGCAGTGGGACAATGCCCACTGAGCTTCAGTGCCTCTGTAATTTTGTTGTGACAACCTGGTGCTGTTGACCCAAACATAAACTGGCTCAGAACCCTTCACCTCATCCAACAGATAAAATTCCCAATCTGTATTTTCTTAAATGGGATTTTGAGAATTCAGTGAGGTGGAGGCACTCAGGGGCTCTGGGAGGTGGAAACCAAAGCTCTATGGAGAAGTGTTGTAAGAAATCTTAAAAAGGGAAGACAGATGGAACTTCCCTGTGCAGCATTTTTATAAGGAATACAATTCACCCTATTAGAACACAAGGCTTTTAAGAGTTCTGAAGCTGCACGTAACATTTGAAAGAATTGGATAAATGCTGTCATTATTGTATCCCTGCCACTTCCAGTTTCTTTGTGAGGGAAAGACCATACAGGAATAAATGGAGTGCAATCCAGTTGACTCTTTTCCACTCTTAGGGGACTGTTTTGTCCTGTTTGGAAAATGGATGTGTAACAGAATTACTGAAATGAATGCAGGCTGAGATGTGGGGTATTGTAAAAATGTGGGGGAAATGGGACCTTTGTTTTAAATATTGTTTTTATAATAACATAGGACTGATTCTTACCTCGATAAGTATTTACCTGGCAGTGTTTAGTCATCCCTGCTGGGGTTTCCTCACTTTCATGCAGCCCTGTCTGGGAAAATCTAGAAAGTCACTACCATATTTATTAAGGCTGTGAAGTCTTCAACAAACTCTTCCCATTTAATCTTTTCAATTTTTTTCTGTAAGCACAACAAGCTTGCAGACTTTCTTCTCTTTTACCTTTAAGGGAAAAAATTGCTGAGATGTAGGTATTGGGAATCAGTTATCCACCAACTCTTGCTGATGGTGCAATTTACCAATTGCCAACAATTAGCCCTAAATTTTCTCTTTCCCCTGACACTGCTGTCCTATAAATTTTGATCATAAATTCTGAATAAACACTATTAAAATCCCCCTGATAATAAGGGGGATTAATAGGCAGCAAAACCCAAATTACTGTTGTGTGCTTTATAAATTAACACAGAGGTGAAAGATAGCTGAAAACTGCTTATTTGTGCACTGGGGCTGATTCTCCACTGCCTTACAACTTATCCTGCTATATATATTAGTATGGTGCTGTAATGTGAACCTGAATGGTCCATTTTCCATAGAAAAATGGTTAATTAATATCAGGACTCTATTGTGTGGCTGCTTAATGGGGAGCAGCCCAAATTACAGAGAGCTTTAGTTGAGTATAAAAGGAATTGGAGGCAGAGGCATAAAGGAAGGTTTCATCCAACCTCAGGTCAGATCAATGGCAGAGCTGTGGGGAAAGTCTGTTCACTGCTCTCTGTAATGGGGACTCAAGGCACAAAATTCTATCATCTTTGGGTTTTGGAAAGACTCATCTGTGGTCATGTTGGACAGGAAGCTCTAGGATTTGCACAGGAAAGGGTTTTCCAGAGCTGTTCTAGAGCAGTCTCTCAGAACTCTGTCCAACAAGCAATGCTCAGCCAGTCTTCACTCTCAGTCTCTTTCAGACCATCTCAGAGGCCTCACAGACATTCATTGCACTGAGGAGTTATTTCAGGCATCCTTTAGGCAGAACATTAACTGTCCTCATTCCATCCAGAAAAGAGTTTAAGAAGGTCTTTTTTAATGATATGTGGAAGTCAAAGACTTTCTCCAGAATACTTTTTTTAAAAATGAATTCAGCATTAGCTACATTTTTTTCTTATTTGACCAAGTAATATCAGAAACTGCAATTGCTACTCCTAAAGATAATAGTTCTTAGTTCTTGACCATTCAACTCATGGTTTTGTAAAAAAAAACAACAAAGGTGTAAACAAGTTTCTCCAAACCAAATGCTTTGAGGAATGATTCCCCACTACAAATAGCTCCCATGATATTCTGGGTTGTAAGAAAGACGATGTAGGGAAAAATAATTTCCCTATGTGGTGTCCTTTGAGGATTCCTCTCCTGCCAGTTTAACAATACCCTTGGTCATGTTTTCAGCTCCTATAAATTTTGCATAGCTAATGGAATGGGGAACTTCTGCCTTAAGATCTCACAAGCCCAAATTTCTGACTTCGAAATCTTTGTAGCCACCTCAGTGAAAAAGTTCTGTCAGCAGCATCCCCAGAGTGTCCATGAGAGATTCCTCCCTGTTTGCCTCCTGGGAACAAACTCCTGTGGACTTTTCTGAGCTGTTGAGTTAGTAAAGCACAACAGGTCTGCTCTTACAAACAACTCCAGTCTCTCTCACACAGTTCTCCTCTGCTATTCTCTTTTGTTCTTTATGAATAACTATCTTTAATAATACTCTGGATTCCCAATACCTACAAGTACTCCCTGGGGGCTCAAGGAGTACTTTGACTGTTTCAGCCTGAATCCTGCTTGTCTGAAAAAGTTACCTGAGTTACTGGTGTGGAGTGTTTTTTGGGTTGGTGAGGAGAATTTGCTCTGCTGGAGTTTTGTGGTTCTTTTCCAGGTGTGCTCTGGAGTAGCATTTCTGGAAATAATGAACATTTTCTTCAGTCTGAATGGAGACACCACTGTTGGTTTGGGAGGGAGCAGATCAGCTGAGGCTGAGAATTTGGGACTATTCCTCTGTCTCTTCCCAGAAAATCTGGTGTTTCATTCTCCTTGCTTGTGCCAGGTGCTTTACATGACAATTCTGTGACATGTCAGGGCACCTTGCAATCTCTAATAGCTCCCAAAGGGTTTTTATTTGAAGCCCCCATGGTGTCCCTTTCTTTCTTTAGGAGCTGCTTCTCCACCTCTGAGCTAAGTGACTTCAGTGTAGCTTTTTTAATGTGCTTTTTCTTTGTTTTCCTGCTGTAGAAATAGTGTGACTCCTCTGGTTTTGGGAGAGCCCAGTAGCACAGACAAGTTTTTCTTCACAAGGAAAACCCTCAGATATAATTTTACACCCTTTTACGCCTGTCTGTCTGTCTGTGAATTTCTCCTGAGGGATCACTGCTCCACTCTCCTGTGACACATTTTGGGTGAATGGCTTTGCTTTCAGCTGGAGTCGAGAGGGATTTTTTTCTATTCTTGTACATTGAATACTTACAGGCATGCAGAGTTGGTTTGGTTTACATACAGTAATATTTTCAAATATTTAAATCTCCAAACTTCTGAAACATCCCTTTTCCTGTAAATTCATACACAACGACCTGAAATATTTTTCTGCTGTATAGAAGGTAACAAGATGTAATTATGTATAGCTGAGCTCAGAATAGTTTTCCCATTGTCCATTGTGCTAAAAATGTGAATTCTTTTTCCTTTTGTCCCCTTTCTCATGCTTTTTTATTTCTTAAATAAACTATTTTTATTATCTTTTTAAGCTTTTTATCTAATCCTATTCACTGGCTTTACTGTGCCCATTGCCTGCTCTTTTCTAGGGTGGATTTCCTTTTTTTCCTGAAGTCTTTTATTAATGCAGCACATATGTATATTCTTTCATTTCCTTTTCTTGGCTTGCATTTTTTCTTGCTGTCCCCTTTCCCTCATCTCCCACTCCTTGTGATAAATACCATTTTTGCATTCTGTTGGTGGATCCTAGCCTTCACAAAAGGCAGAGATACCCATTTGACATCCCAAAGAGGGTGTCAGTGTTTCAACATCAAGGGCTTCATTTTGTACAAGCTGAGAGTGCCTACAGTCTCCAGCACTTCCACACTTTATTTAGGAATATAGTGCTCACTTCTGCAAATTTGGGTTTGTTTTCTGTCTTTCTAGCTGATAATAAACTGATAATGAACTCAGGACTTTGCTGGATAAATGTATTAATCATTTAACCATTGCACAAGTCTGCAAAACTTGAAAATATCAAACGAAAAGGACAGATGAAAACTTGAATCCTTCGTGGCATCTGTTTTCCCTGGGTGAGGAATGACTCCTATGAAAACACAAATAAATGTCACCACTTGTTTCAAAATAAATGGATGTGGGCTCTGGACAGCAGGAGCACAATCAGTGTTTCTGCAATTAGCAGAGTTACCTTCTCTGACTCACAGAAATGAGAGATTCCCTCAGATTAGGGAAATCCAGGTCTGTTTTCTGGGAAAGCTGTTGGTGTCAGGTGGGTGGGATTTGTCTGGCTGGGAACACAGAGCTGCTATGCCCTTGGAGTGGGACTTGATTAAACCTCAATTATATAACCTATTAACAGGAGTGATAACCACCCAGCCCTGGACTTCAGCAGCACAGCTGCACTCCTTTCTAAGAATTCTTTTTATCATTTCCCCTTTAGCTGCTTCATCCTCTATTTATTTATCTAATTTTTTTTTTTATCCTGAACTCATGGATTTCTGACATTGCTCCAGCATGAGCTCAGCCCATGGTGATTTGGAGCAGCTCAGTGGAGTCTGATGAGATATCAGTGTGTACTCAGCAGCTCTCAGAGCAGGAGCACATCTCTTGCTGCAATAGAGTCATTTCCAGTGTTGCATTCTGCTAGGACCCAGACCAAGGCCAAGACTGATAAATGTAAATACCAGCAGATGTCTGATAGTCAGCAGGAATGGAGAGCTGAGGTATTATCATTAAATATACCTCCAGCTTTATTCCTGCTGAAATGCTCTCTGTCTGCCATGAGCATTCACTGTGGCAATCTCTGCCAAAACCTTTCATTCTCCTCCTCCTCCTCAGTGCTCTGTTCTCCTCCCAGAGCTGTGATTTCCTGAGCCCAGTGATCACTTATGTCAGCAATAACACATCTGAGGCACTTTTTCCCTCATAGGTCACACTCATGTGATGCTCCCATTCTGCCTGTGGGTTTTGCTTATTCAAATGAAGGAGCTTTATTTATTTCTGAAATGACAGGTCGTTACTGTAAATCTGTCCAAACACCTTTTTTTTTTCTCCCCCGCTCTTAATGATACCTGGATTGATGAAATATTTGTTTTGTGTATTTCTAACTTTGCAAATGCATTAGCAATTGAGGTTTTTCCCTCAGATTCCCTCCCTGTCATACACTTCATTAATTCCACACATCACATTCTTTCCAGCTTTATTCTAAATTGCTGTATCATTTACTCAGATAAGTTAGTTGTCACAGAAGCTCTGTGAAGTGTTTGGTCTTTTCATACCCTTTGGCAGCACAGTTTTGATTTTTAAATAACAGCTTCTTTTTTCTGCTGTGTTCTCTGTCTCCCCTTCTGATAGATCAGCTTGAATGAGTTGTCATGATTTGAATAGGTATTTATTCCTGCTGTGCCATAAGGTGTGTAACAGTCTGAGACTACCTAGTAGTGGTTTCTAGGGTCAGATATTGAGAGGGAAAAAGGATTGGCAAGCACATGGAATTTGTAAAATTAATTTTCCCCTAGTCCTCTCTTTTATTTGTTTAACCTGTTCTCTGCTGCTACTGAAATAATGATATTTTTGTCTGTTGACAGAAAAGGAATCTTGTAAATATTTGAGCAAATAGGATTACAAGAAGATTTAAATAGCCATCTTTCTGGGCTTTTTGATTTTTAGGCTTCTTGTTTCCAAAGGTTTTCCATCTGTTAAGCTCTGCTTCAGAAAAGCACTTAAGCACATACTTAAATCCATCAGTCCAAGGAAGACCCATAAGCCTGGATTTAACTAGATGCATATTTCTAAACCAAGGCATTAAGCTCTTTGCTCAACATGCAGAAAATTCCATCTTTTTAATCACAGTGCCAGTATGTTTCCCTGCTAAAATGAGCCACCATATTTGACTATTACTACTGAAGGAGATGGAAAACATGGAATTTGGGACATAGAGGCAGATGGAACCCAAGCTGATTGGAGGGATGGAGCACCTGTGAGGAGATTCTGAGAGAATTGGGGTTGTTCAGCAGGGAAGAGAGAAGGCTTTGGGGTGACCTTCTAGTGCCTGGAGGAGCTGACAGGAAAGATGGAAAGATGGATTGACAGGAGAGGGGGAATGTCTCATTCTGGGAATATTTTCTGGTCCAGCTGGTAGGATCAGGAATTTTGCCTGTTGCAGTCAAACACAAAACAGTGTTGATCTTAACGCCTTGCCACTGCTCCTACCCAAATATAAATGAACACATTAAACGGTGTATCCACATTTGTTTTGCCAAGTCTCATGGGTAAAAAAGAGAAGAAAAGAAAGGGAGGAGAAATAGATGTCCTTTATCCCAGAATCATAGGATGGTTTGGGTTGGAAGGGACTTTAAAGATCACCCCATTCCAACACCTTCCACTAGACCAGCTTGCTCCAAGCCCCATCCAACCCTAAAAAAGGGCTTTTATTTTGTCTCTTTTTAAATTAGTGTGTGATTAGCTTAAGAAATCCCTGTGAGTCTAAAATGACCAGATTGCTTCTATTTTTAAGTAACTTCTCAATTGATGCTTTACTCACAAAAGCCTGATGTCTTCTAAACGCTTCCCTGTAAAACATATTTTACTGTGGCACCTTATAAATATTAGAACAAAAGGCTTTGCAGAACAAACAGATCTGAAAGCACAGAAATGCACAACAATGATTCATTTCTTGTATCAGTCATTCAATACATTATTAACTTCCCTGGGAGCAGGGGGAGCAAAACCACTGCTGTGCCCAAAGGAGCAAAAGTCAAAATACTCCCAGAGCAGCACAGAGAAATGTGTTTTCCAGGTATTGGTATTGCCTCTGTTTGCAACGTGCCTGAATGCAGAAAGCTGAATATATCCAAATCTATACCCAAATCTGGAATTAGGGGCAGCAATGCACCCTGTGAGGTTGCTGGAAGCTGCTGTTATGGCTTAGCAGCTTTATTGGGTGTTTGCAGTGTGAGCCCAAGAGGACTCATCACAAAGCCCCACTGGCCTGGAACGGCAGGGCAGTGAGATATTTATTTTTTCATTATGAAAAGGAGAAATTGTTTCTAATAATCCGCTGGATGCTCGACTCCTTTTATTTTTATTTTTTAAAATCGAGCATGGAGCTCGGAAAAAAACCCAACTGTGTAGCAATTTAATGACACAATTCACTCCTCCATGTACTTTTATAGGATTAATTAGCATCTAAACAACTTTTACTTTTTTCCTTGCTGCAGCCCTAAGCTCAGCTTATATAGAGCCAATTATATCTCTGCATTTCAGCCTGCTGGAAGCTCTTGGCACAGCAGCATTCCCAGGGAGGTCAGCGATGGTAATAAGCTGCTCTTAAGGACTTTTTTTCCACTATTTGCATTTTGACAGTTGTTGTGCACTGTGTTAGTGCTGACAGCTCCTGTCAGCATGCACAGACACCAAACCACCTGTGTCCTCGTTTTGCTGTGCTTCACTGGCATTCTGGGCACCTGCTGAACTCAAAGCTCAGCTTCTTGCTAAAAATCAGTGCTAAATAAGTGAAGGATTCATTCAAATTGGGCAATGTCGTTTTTGTTTTGCCTCAGTAGAAACACAGTGCAAAGCACAAGTCCAGGAATATTTGGGGTGAAACTCTCCTGCTCTGAGTGAAGCTCAGGTTTGCAATGGGCAGAGAGTATTTGATTTTACACTGGTTGGTGTTAATGTGTGATTGGAACCAGCCAAAGCTGGGCTGTGAATGGGACTCTGATTTTACAGTCCTGACACAATAATTTGTATTTCCTCTGTGGTCTTTGTCTCTGAAAGCACTTAGTGTGTGAGCTGGGCTGGGGTAAGGCTTGGTGCTCCCTCCTGACCCATGGAGCTCTAAAATGTGCTGTTGGTTCTGCTCCTTGCAAACCACAGTAGCACATCTAATTGATTCAGAAGTTACTTTAACATCACAAGAAACTCCAGTTTTAATAGTGACTTAAGGAAATCTTCAGGTCTGGGTGAAGTGGAGATTTGGTTAAGCAATTACTGAGTGACTGAGGAACCCAGAGACCTCCTACAGAGCAATGGGCTGAGTGAAAAAACCATTTATTTAGGGTGAAGATGTTCAGAACGTGGGATGATCCACTTTCTTGCTGTATATGCCTTAATAACAAATTCCACTTGAAGTGATCATCAATAATGATGCTAAATGTGAATTTTTCCACTCTTTAGTTATAAGATGTCACACTTTCTTGCCAGATACCATGTTTAATTACAGACAAGTTAATTACTCCCCAGTGATGATTTACTGTGGCTACTGGCCGCTATTTCCACTTGATTGCTGCCACATCTCAGGATGACAATGAAAAATTGTGCTCCAAATTGGATGTGAAAGGAAAGAGAAATTCAGTTTAAAATTCCAATCTGGAGGAGCAGCATTCCTTGGTAAACTCCAGAATGGAAAGGCTGGAGAAAAATTGCACTTTCTGTGCACCTCCCACTATGTGCAATGGAAACTAACTGCACTAATTCTCAACTCCCTGAATCCATATTTGTCCACCCCCTGGCCTGTTTGTCTGCTGTCAAACTACTGCATTGTGACAGAAATTATGATTCCATGAAACAGGATTTACATTTGAATCCATCCTTCCCATGGCAGCATCACTGTCAGGTGCAGAGCCAGTGAGTCAGGAGCTGCCCTTGGGTCCTTTTACCACAACCAGAGTCCCATTTTTACACTTCCCTACCTTTGGGAGCAGAAAAAATGCTTTTGGAAAACTGTGGTCAGTCGTTTGTGCTAAAGTTCTGCTTGAGCTCCATTTTTACGCCAATTTCATATTTCAATGGCTCTTCAGGTTCTGGTTTATTCTGGTCTTTCCCTTTTTGCATCCTGCAGACTTGAGCTGTTTCTCTTGATTTTCCTGCATGAGGGATCAGTGTCAGAATCAGCCTGAGTTAGAGTAAAAATTTGGAAAATGTGGGCAGACATTTGTTGTGTCATCAGAATGTTGCAATTCCGAGAGATTTGTCCAGTGAGACCGTTTGAACACCAGCCTGTTTGACTTATTCTCTCCTCACTGGGTTCCTTGAGAATTATTTTGAAAAGTTATTAATAAGAATGTCAGCTCCAGCCATCAGTGATGATAACAATGACAAAAATGTGTCATAAAAAAAGCTGAAAACTCACTTCACCTTGAGTTTCACAAGGACGTTTATGCACATGCTCCCTCTTCTAAAACTGACTATGAATTTCATCTTCCAGATTTGCTCTCACTGCACACAAAGCATTCATGGGGAAAACCTTTAAACAGTGCTTGGAACAACTTGGGCACTTTTCATATTGCAAAGAGAAGTTGTATCTCGTTAATCACTGCACCAATGAAGTCAATTAGAGAAGTGCATCTCGTTAGGAATCTGCTAAGATTCTCCTCAATGCCTCATTACTTGTAGGCAATCTGACATCATTTCTGGGGCCACGTGAAACAGTGGGGTGGAAAAGCATATGGGACAGCAAACTGTGCTGCTATTAATTTTCATTTTCTGTTTGCTTTTCATGCTATTGGCAAAATAAGTTCCTTCTAATAGGAAGCTGTGTTTAATCTGTCCCATGTCACTGTTTCTGCCCAACGAACAGATGACATGAATTCTCTCTTTCCCACGTTTGGCTAAATAGGATATCAGGTTTCTAGAGCCTGGTCTGATTGCCTGACAGTGCTCAGTCCCTCAGTGAATCCCTTGTTCCCTCAGTTGTTTTGTACTCATTAGATAGAGAGAGGGCAGCTGTGGCTAAAGACTGCACTGGTGCCCTGAGGATTCCTGTCTGGCTCTTTCCTTGGGGAAGGAGTGTAAGCCAGTGGGTTTTGCTGTGAGGAAGAGTGGGTTTTCACTCCTGTGCAGGCACAAATAGGGCATTTAATTTGTCCAGTCGATGCCTTAAGAACTTTTAGCTTCTATTCTTCCTGTATCTGTAGCTTTGGTGTGTAGTTCTGGGCTTCATAAAGTGCTAAAAATCTTTGTTCCCAGCAAGTTTGAGACAAACAACTTGCTCTCAGTTGAAAAAAAATCCAAGGACACTTTCACTGCCTCAGAGCCCCAAAATAGTGTGAACAGCAGTAAATTAGGGGAGCAAGCGTGGGGTGATTGACATCATCAGCTGAAGGTGTAACTGGAGAATTGAGGGTCAATGATGTTAATGGAGAGAACTTATAAAATGTGAAGAACTCATGACTCACTGTCCATTTTAGGGTGTAGCCTCTCAAGCTGGCTCTATCTGCTCTGAATGCACCTAAAGGCCTTTAATGAATTAATCTGCTTTTTATTCTCTTTAACTTTGTCTAGGCTCTGTTTTAGGTAAGCCCCTCAAGGCATCAACAGCTGGAATCTTAAAATCTTCTTAGCTCACCTCATACACAACACCCTAAAATTCCAGGTGTTCAGAGAAGGAGCTCAGTCAGCTCCCCTGGGATGTGAGCTGAGATTATCCTGAGCAGCTCTGTGGTTAGGTTGCAGTGCTCACTGCCATTCCTGTAAAATCTCACAGTGCTCTAGGAAGGTGTGATGCTCCAAAATGAATGGCTGCTAACAGGAGTAATCCTATAATCAGGATAATGTTTCATACACAAGACTATTTTTGCACAAAGCCTCCATGGCAAATGAGCCCATTCTGATAACATTGAACAAGCACCACAATTTTCCAGGTGGGCAACTTTGATTAGGCATTGGTCTTTTTTCTTTGGGAGCTGAAGGTTCTGCTAAACAACACACTGTGCTAAA
This sequence comes from Entomyzon cyanotis, assembly GCA_024500445.1. Taxonomy (NCBI): domain Eukaryota; kingdom Metazoa; phylum Chordata; class Aves; order Passeriformes; family Meliphagidae; genus Entomyzon; species Entomyzon cyanotis. The sequence goes on from JAKEPQ010000325.1 coordinate 475,879, forward strand.
TTATTTAGCACGTTGAATTTAAAATAAGATAATTTGTCTTTATAAATACTTGTCTTTCCTCTGTAAGTCCAGAAAGGTGATTTTTTGTTAAAAAAAATTTCTCCCTCAGAGCAGGGTTATAAATACCTAAATACCCAAGTACTCAGTCAAAATGCTGCCTTCTCCAGCACTATAAAATTGAGAACATTGCAACTTTTTGAGATTTATCTTGGGTGTAAACATATATGGTTAGTGTCACCTTTTCCCACCTTTTTTATTGAATTTAAGTCATTGGGGTTTTTTCAGTTTTGGAGCAAAACCAACTCAGATTTGTGATCTGATCTGAAACCATGAGGTCTGTGTGTTCTGGTGCTGTTTGCCTGGATTCTGCTCCTGGTGGCAAAGCTGGGTTGTGGAGATGAGTTTTACACCTTCCATCCCATGGGATAAAGCACTTTGGGGTGAGATGTGGGTGCAGCTTCTCCAGTGTGTCCAGAAACTCAACAAAACTCATGCAGGGATCTAAATCCAAGACCAAGCACTTGATTTGAGCTCAAGCCTGTTTGGGGCTTTTCAAAATAATGTGGAAAATTTTCAGTCTGGAGATGTTAAAATTATCAGGGTGGCTGCTCAGCAGAGTGCAGGCAAATCAAAGGATGGAGCATAAGAATATGTATTTTTCAGTTAATGTTTGAAAATACCTTTCCATTTTTCTTCAGCAGCCATAATCATGTTATTTGATAAAACTACTTCCAGCAGTAAATTCTGGGGATTAGGGATGAGCAGGATGTTGGCCACAGAGGAGCAGCAGAGCCAGCTGAGCTCAGGGCAGGTGATCTGCCAGAGCTGAGCATCAATTCAAGAATTTGCCTTTCTCTGCACTCATTTTCATTACAGGTACTCTCAAGCTCAGATTTATCACCTTAGTTTCCTCAGTTCTGCTGCTTTTTCTTTGTGTATCATGAGTATCATTTTCATGGTTCAATCTGTAAGATTTTGCTTCCTGAATTAGCATCTGAATTTGACATTTTCTGGATGATAAATAGGTGGTGCTGTGATGGAAGTGCTGTGTTACATTCCCTGGCAATTTATTTTAAAGTCATGTAAAGTGTGTCCTTCTTCCCAGCCTGAGCTACTCCATATAGCACATCTCAGGGCTTTTAAATCCTCGGGGAAATTATCTTTTAAATGACTTAAGGGGAGAAAAATAAAAAGGCAACAGGGCTTGACACCAAGGATTAACTGCTCCTACATAAGTTAATTTGGTTTAAAGATGTGATACCTTCTGGATATTGATTTGGATATTTTAATTCTATAGCTCCTAAATTGTAGGCAAACTTAGCACATTATGAAGATGTTTAACTGGGTTTTAAAAATTTTAACAGTGTTTATGAAATAATTGCCAAGGTCAGAATTGCTCTGCTATTCTGGATTTTAAAAAAAATTCAAACCCAGAGTAATACAGGAGGATTGGGAAATAAATCAGTTTCTAGAAACACCAGCATGGTTTGCTAAAGCAAACAAAGCAATCCCACAGCTGGGGACAGCATCTGTGACTTTATCTGTGTCCTTTGTCCATGTCACACTCAGCTCCCACCACTGACTCCAAAGAGACACAGAGATGTTTGGCATGGAGGAAGTTGAAATCTGTGGGATATTCAGCTGTAGGGAAGTGAAATCAAAGGTTTTCATCTCTTGCAGAAGCATCGTTAGTAACCCTTGATGAATTTCTTTTCATTAAAGATATTTTTGTTGCTCTTCAGTGGGGAGAGTGTGGATTTCCAACAGATACATAGGGATTGGGAATGAGCAATGCATTGGCAAAGTGTCTGTAGGGTAAATCATTTCATGAAAATGGCTCTTGATGGCATTGGTTGGGTCTGGCAAGCCCAACCCATGATTCTGCTACAGAATATATTCATGTCTTGCAGCCAGTGCAGAATTTGGTTTGACTGGCAAAGCCCTTTTATAAACAAAACCGACAAAATCAACAAAAAAAAAAAAAAAAAATCCAACACAATCCCCTCAAAACAGCAACAACAACAATCAAAAAACAAAACCAAATACCCCCAAACCAATAAAAAACTGCCCAAAAAACCAAACCAAAACCCAAAGAAACAAAAAATCCCAACGAACTCCACACCCACCAGAAAACAAAACCAACCAAACAAACAAAAAACCCCACAAAACAAAACAAACTAAAACTAACCTTGCAAAACAAAAACCCAAACCCCCTAAGACAAAAAATATTGGATTTTGTTACATATGCAAAGGGTGGCAGAGCCTTTCCAAAATGTGCCTCCCTAAGCAGTGCCAAGGCTGCCTTGGGCACTTTTGGCATTTTGAGCTGCTGGGTGTGGAGTGCACACAATTAACACTAACGAGGTGAGAGATGCTGTAAATAAGTGGAGATTTGTAGAACAGGTTGTAAGACCTGTAATGTATTGTATTTTTAGTAATACATATTTTATATGCATTTAGTATATATATTATATACCAAATATCTATATCTATATATATAAATACATATATAAATAAATATATATATTTATAGTATAGATATATATAGTATATATATTTCTCTATACTAAATATATATATTTATATATAATACATTTAGTATATAACATCATATATTGTATAATTTATTATATGATATTATACATTATATAATACATAATATAATATATATACCAGTATATACTATATCTACTAAATATATTACATAGAAGGATATATATTTAATATCAATAACATATTTCACATATATATTTTAGTATATATATTACATGGTAATATATATATATATAATAATAATAATACTGTTTTTTCAGCAGTGACAGAACTCAGTAATCTCAGGTTTTCTACAGTTATTAATCCATGAGGTTGCTCTCACTTCCTCTCGCCTCCTCCCTTTGCCACTTCTCTACAGTTCTCCAACTCTGAACACTTTTATTCAGCAGAAATCCTTTGATCACTTTTCCTCTGAGCTCCAAGAAGGTAGAGCTGATGGTGTGCAGAGGTTTCACATCTCACACTCCTTTTCTGCCTTTTTTTCTTTAATTGTCATCTGCATAAATTACTATTGATCTGCTTTCCTTTGCAGATCCTTGCCCTGGAGTGATTCAGTTTCCTACTGAGGTTTCTTCTTGCCTGGTTTTGAAACACCTGTCACTTCCTCAGGAATTGTTTCAATATGCCTCACTTGTTGGGTTTTGCTTTGTTTTTTTTTTTTTTTTACTTCCCTCTGAAATTAATGCAGCTTTTTATGTATTTTTGTAATGACAGTAATTATTTTTCTGTCTCAGTGTCACTGCGTTTCTTTTGCTGAAATGTCATTAGAATTCCCTTCAAATAAGTCAGAAAGGCTTTCCAGGTATTCCAGGTGAGGCACAGATTGTGAATTAATAGGAGAGTGCTAATAAATTTCTTCTTTCTCATTTTCTCCATTAACACCACAGTATTATATGAGCAATTGTCAAAGATTCAGGGTATTTTCTGGATGCAGTGACTTTATTTCTGTTACTTTAAAACACTAAGAGGATGGTATAAGTGAATCATGTTCAATTTTCTGGAATTTCTCAGTTGACATGTTTCGAAAAGGAAATTTAAACCAAAAAATACCCAAGTCCATAACACAGAAAATCATTAATTTATCTCAGTAATTATAAAAACTGAGTTTTTACCCCTTGTCTTTTTAAGCCCAGTTTTCTCTGTAGTCAAACATGTAACAAAGCCACGTAAAAGTTTGTAAAAATTCAAAATAAACTCTTAAAGTGGATGTCATCTCCCCAGCCCAGCACATCCTGCTCTCTAAGCTCTGCCCTGCATTGCACTGAGAAAATGAAACCTTTCTGCAGAAGTGGATTTAGTGGAGAGGGAAGAGGAACCTGCAGGCACTTCAGCATTTCAGCTCTGCCCTCTGCTCAGTCTGCAGCCCTTGCAGTGATGATCTGAGCTCTTTTCTCCCAGCAAGGAGATGGGAAGATAAAATAATAGTTGGTATCAGCCAGGGTAGCCAATGCACAGTTCAAGAGCACAGCTGAGCTGATGAACATGGAATATTTTTCTCTATAGAATCAAATCTGTTATTAGTCCAATATTTTAATTAAATAAAAATTGGATTCTCCTTGTGATTCAGTGACTAAGGCTGCATCAAATGACATTCATCTGAGGCTAGAAATGACATCTTTCACCTTCATTTCATGCTTCCATTTCTGCCAGCCATATTTCATTATTCTCAGCGGGAAATGTATTTCAGAAAGAACTAATACACAGAAAATTTTTTGCTTCAATATTTATTTATTTTCTTCCGTTCGTTCTTCTCCTTCAGGGCCTTAATTGCAAAGCTGTTGATGTAACTGCTGATAAATCTGGATTTCTTGTGGGTTTTCTGAGTTCCTACATATTCAGGACCTTGGTGGTTCTTCCCATACATCCATCAGCATTTCCTTCCCTGCTGTCTGTGCGCTCAGACATCTTGAAACAGACATTTTCTTTTTAATAATTATATTGTTGTGCTCTATTATCTTCTCGCTAAAATGATGAGCTTCTATTTTAATTGATATTATCCCCACTCAGGCTGGTCTAAGGGGGTTGTTGCTCCTTTTGTTGCCTCTCTACAGGAATTTTGGAATGTTCCCTGAAATAGCTCCGTTTGGATCCTTTCTTCTTTTCTTCCCTGCACTCCCACTCATTCACTTTCAACTTTGTGGTTTCTTGCACTCTCTTCAATAATTACACCTTCATCTCCCAAACTTTCCTTTTTTTCATTAGAGAGCCTCAGAGCAGGGTAATGCTGCCATGAAGTTCAGCTGGTTTCCATGTTTTTCTCTCTTCCCATTTTTGTGTATTCTGTATGAATTTCCTTTCAAGGTAGCTGGTGTGACAGAGCTTTTCTCAATGCTTTACTGTTGCCATTTTTTCCCCTCAAGTGTGAGGCCCTTGACATTTTTATTCACTTTGAGAAGGAGAATTACACTGTTCAGAACCCCATGCTCCATGCTAGAGCACCCAATAGTCTGATTTAGACCATTCATCTTCAAAACAGAAATTTCAAATCAACCTTCAGGTTGGCAACTCTGTCCTCTAATAATTTAATGATTTTATTTTTGATGGCTGCTTTGAGAAGGATCTCTCACCAGATCTATAGAGAAGACAAAAAATCCAGATTGCCTTCATCCTGTTGTATTTTAAAAAGAGAAATGTTTTCCCCTCACAACTGGCTTGGATGTTTGTGACACTTGGGAAACCTCAGGTAGTTTTGCAGTTTTTTCAGTGTGATTATGCACTGCAATGTGGCATTGACCTGGGCAAATCTCCTGCAGTGTCAGCAGCATTCTGAGCAAAAGCTAAATTAATTCTGAAGGACTTCTTTAGGTCTCCATGACTGGTGGGTACAGGAGGTTAGAATTGCTGAGCTGCAGTCCTGCTTTTAATAGTTATTAACTTTTATAGTTTTTTAAATAGTTATACTTTGTATTTGCCCACCAGGAAAAAATGAAACTAAGCAAACACACCCAACAACTATATGTAATTACTTGTCTTCCAGTTCTTGATATTTCTCGAATAATGGTTCTATGGTTTCTGCTTCCCAGGGAGAGGGACAATTGAAGGGAAATGTATGCAAATTCTCTGCTGTTTAATCTGAGGGCCTAATTATTAATATTTTTTATTGATGTCACTGAACTGTCCCAACAGAGAACTGGGGGAAGGAGGAGCTGGATGTGACAACTCCCACTCTCTGAGAAGGGAAAACTTTCCTGTGTCTTCTCATTTATTAATAGAATCCACCCTGCCCTGCATAGGAGAATAGAAAATACAGAAGTAATAGAAAAGCAATATAAATGTGCTACAGTGACACCACTGATAACACAGCCTGTAAAATTTAAATATACTGAGAATGGCTTTAAATTAACAGCTCTTGGAGCTGTACCTTGTAGAACTCACTGATTCGTGACAGTTTTATTACATTCCCATTGCACACAGTGCTGGGATTATACATGTGACCAACATCCATCGTGGAAAAATGAATTTTTTGTGTGTTTAACAGGTGAGATTACAGTGGTTAAACAGTGTAATTATGATAATCACGGTGATAGGAGGCTGGGAATCCACTGCTGCCACTGAATTTTGTTGGAATGCTTCCCCATGAAAGCTGCCAGCAGCAGAGAGGGGCAGGGGCAGGGGAAGGGGAGATGCCCTGGCATTGATTAGGGACAGTTCTCATTAATGCAAGTGCACCTGCAGGGAGCCATGGCACATCTCAGGCTGCAAACTGAGCAGGTAAACAGATATTTAACCCCACAAGGAGCACCCCTGCTCCTTCAGCAGGGTCAGGAGTCCTTGCAATGAGCAATTAGCTCAGGACAAGCTCTTCAACCTCCTTTAATAAGGGTATGACCCAGCCTGTTTACTTTGAGAAAACATTTGGCTATCTGCTTCCTGAATCACATTGTGTGACCCTAAAGTATTCCTAGCTGTTTAAAAATCATAATTCTGCTCTGAAGATCTGTCCAGCCTTGACCAAAGTTTTATGGAAAGAGTTGCATGAGCATCAATGGTGCCTTCATCAAATAGAAGGGTTTTTTCTACAATACAGATTTTAAAAACAAAGAGGAGATCAGTATTTTGGAGGGCCATAGTATTGAGGTTTGGATGTAAGTTTATTTAATTTGAGAGGCTGTTCTGATTTTACTTCATGCACCAGAAATTTTGCAAAACTTATTGACTGCAGCTTTTGCTCTGCAGAAGAAGCTGGAAAGCGCTTACTTGTAATGAAACACTTGATAAAACTCATATCTACTCTCAATAGACTAAAATTCAAAAATCTCTGCAATGTTGTTCTCTCTAGGAGTGATTTGGGTGGAAAAGAAGAATAATTTTCTCTAGAGTTTGGGTTTTCTGGGGAATCCAAAGAACATGAGCAGGGCCCATCCTCTGAGGGAGGGGGAGATATTTTCCCCTTTTCTCTTTCCCTGTGGCACAGTTTTGTACAATAACCCTAATCTTTATTGCTTTGTGGTGTATAGTTCTTGCCAAAAATGGCCATCAGGATTGATTAAATGCCTGAGCCCCAATGTGCCTCCTATGAATGGTTATCAGGATTGATTAAATGCCTCAGCTTCAATATTTAATCAAACTCCCCAGCCCTTCATTGCTGCACACTACAAAACCATCAGGTTATTCCTTAGATGTGATGCAAGAAGGATTTTCCCACTGTCCCAGAACCTCACTGCCTCAAGGGAGCTCACAGGAAGAGTTTTTCATTGTATTCATGTTCTTTACATATAGATAACAACAATGGAACCAGCTGAAAGGAAATCCTACACTCAGCATTTACATTCACTAATAAAATTAGGGACAAAGAATATCTCACAAAACAATTTAGATATGATAATATGAGTTGTCTGCATTAAAAAGAATGAAAAAAGAGAGATTATTTGTAAATGTAGTCTGTATGTTTGGGTTTGGTTTTTAATCCACATGTCACTGCCAGGAAATAAGACTGCATTGATTTTTTACAAGAATTGCTTTGTGTAGCTGATGTTACCCCATGAATACATTACTAAGCATTCATTCTTTATTTAGATTCCACTGTATTACAAATGAATTCTTAGCTCATAATTTGCACTTTCTGCAAGTACCTTGTGGCTGAGTGTCAAAATACATTCAGCAAATCCTCCAGGCTAACTGGTAAACAGGAAAAAACTAATTGTAGTTTGTAGGAACATAATGAGGCTGGCAGGAGAACCACAGTCCCTGAGTTAGGTTGGAAATAAAAGCCAAGTGGTCTCTGGGATAACCAGGAACCTGGGGGAGCAGGTGATGCCTAAATAAGTGTGAAACAATAGTTTCATGTGTCCTGCTTGCCTGATCTGCTGAGGATCCTTCCAAGGTTCATTCAGCACATGGGTGGTATTTGTATAATAATTAATATCTGAAAATAATAGTGGGGCAATGAATGAGTGAGTAGAAAGAAAACTGTGAGTGAACAAAGGAAACAATTAGTGTGAGTTGCTTAATTTGAAATTGGCAGATTTCTGGATTAAATCTTGAAATAATGGAGAGAATTATTTTTCATCCAAAAATAACTTGGTGAGATTGGAAGGTAGAAGGTAAAATTGTAGGAGTGGAATTCAGTATGATCTGTGCTTTCAAGCTGAAATTGGAATATTGTAGCAAGGGGATTGAAGCTGTAAATGACAGAACAGTTCAAATCCTCAGTGTTTGTGTAGATCTAATCTCAGCTAATAACTGTATCCCATTCAGGGAATTGCTAAATTCAAACAAAAGTCATCCTGATTAACTGACGTCCTGTTGTAGTGGAGATGAGATAAAGAGGAGAGGAAAATGAAGAGTGTGTCAGTCTTAAGGGGAAAAAAGGAGTTGAAAAATACCCTGAAATGGGTTTTTTTCAGGGAGAAATGCAATTCCTTGTTATTCCAGGGGAAATGGGCAAGCAGGCAGAAGAGGAGGCAAGGAAGGACTCTCTCAGGGTGAGCATGAGAATCCTACAAACAAAAAAGGTGCAGAATAAATTTTTGAAATTAATCCATGTGCCAGGTCAGTGCTGGAGTCAGGATTAATGTTCTGGGTTTACAGCAAAACTGTGCTCCCACATGTTTAATGTACAAACCCCAAAGATCCAGTAGTTGTTAGTGAGACAATTCCTTTCCCCAGCTCATCCCACAATACCCTGAATTTGTTGAATTCCTGGCAGGCACTGAGCCCTTGAATTCTCCAGGAGCAGGGGGTAAAAGATAGCTGGAGGTCATATTTTTCCTGTTTCAGGTAACAGTGGTGTGGCTTTGGGTACCTGGATCCTAAAGACCTGTGGGTCCTAAATATTCCTACAAAAATACACCTTCCCAGCTGAGTGACTGCATTTCTTTTCCAATTACCACCTACAGCATCATCTGACTGTCACAAAGCCATCTCTCTTGTTTTTTTCTGTAATGCACCATGATGAGTGTCTGATAAATATTAGCAAAATATAATTTAGGGTTGGGAGAGATTGCTGTTTACTGTGTTTCAGGATGGTCTTCCCTCCTTGGAATTTTTTGTGTCACAAACTGGTTTTTGCCTGATGCAGAGTTAGAGAAGTACCTTTCATTTTAACACATTTACTACAGAACTAATTCCCAACTGAGCTGGCACTATAAATGCTTTTAGAAGTATTTTTTTTCTTTTAAACTTCTGGGCTAAGTTAAGCAATGCAGACAATGTTTATTCTGAGTATTAATTGGGTGTTCTTTGGGCTGGGTTTCATTTTATTCTTTTTGTGTGAAAAGCTGCTGGTATTGCAATCTGGGGGGAAAAAAAGGGAAACTATAAATAACATTTAGTAATGTGCTTTTTTATGCCAAGTTCTTCTCAGGTAAAAAGCTGGTGAAGATCAAACCTGTTGTTTTTCTGGAAATTTTAAGGAATATAAAAGCATCATTTGATTGAATATACATCACCAGAGTGTAGCTGCTTTTCAAGTGCTCATCATCTTGAAAAAGAAATACTTTCTCTGGTTGGTTTTTTTTCTTGTGAAAATTAAGGTTTAAAGGAAAGTTTGAAGTACAGTTGGCATCTAAGGTTTTGTGTTAATTTAACTGCTTTAAGCCATGGTTGAGTTTTCCCTGGGCCTGCTGACAGCTGGGTGAGTGTTTGAGGTAAACACATAAATTATCTTCACTCTGCAGTGAGTCTTAAATAAGAAAAATACACAAACATTATGTAGAGGATATAATATATTACTTTTTTCAGTATATGGTTAGACCCAATCTGGGGAGCAGGGGGAAAATGGAGTTTAACATCCTATTTTTATTAATCAGAAGTTCAACAATATATTTTTATTCACCTAAAGTCAGTGAGTGATGTTTTAGGCTGTAATAGGCTATTTAGGCTATAATTCTGCAGTAGATTTCAAGCTGGAGAAGCCTGGGATGGTTTGGCTCACAGGATTTCACACATTCCATTCAATTAATGAATCCAGAAGGGGTTTTTAATAATGCAAAATGAATATATGTTCAGTATTTTAAAACATGATATCTATCGGAATTCGTCTTAATAATGTTCATTCTAGATATTTCATGTTGATTACCTTTTTGTTTATGCACATATTACTTCACTAATTACTAAGTAAAGGCTTTCTAATTACCAAGTAAGGCTTTCCTAAGAACTCTTGGGGCTGGGATATGCAGCCAGCTAAAGAGAGGGAAAGGGACCTTTTTAAAGTTCTGAGAACCTGAAGGGTTGAGTTTGCCAAAGGATACACAGAATTCCCCATTTCCACTGTGGTTCCCCTTAGCCCGGTTTTTTACCCAGCTATATCTGTTGAAATATGAAATTTACACGTTATTAAGGCATTTTTCTTGATGTTCTTGGAGTATTATGAACTCAGGGCTCAGTTTCTCCTCTGAACCTACAGCTAGTGGGAGATCCCAGTGTGGTTACAGCCTGCTCTGTTTGCCTGGGATGGTTGGATCTCTGCAATTCCCATGAAATCCCCACTCTGGAGAGCTCCCTGACTGTTCTCTCCTCCCAGTTTGCTGTGGAATTCCCTTCCTCTCCTATTCCTCCCTCCATCGAGCTTTTCTCCTCCCTTTAATGATGGCAGAGCTGCTCCCTGCTCTTTGTGAATTATCTTCCTTGTGCCTCTCCTCCAGCACAGTCACAGGAACACCTGGAGGGCTGAAAGGAAAGAGAATAATTCATATTTCCACAGGTGGAAGAGTCCCTGGTGGAACTCCTCCTTTTCTTTCCATCCTTTCTTCACCTGTCCTGTGGCAAAGCAGACCTGAGTGCCTTGGGGACAAAGTGATGCCTCAGCAGCTCCAGGAAAAGCTATTGTCACATCAGCATCCCATCCCCATCCCAAGAGGGATGTGAGTGGACCCTGCCTGGAAATGACCAGTTTTATCCAGTTAAATCATTGTGTTTAATAATGTTTTTGCATCCTCATTTAAAACTGGGAGCAGTGGAGGCATTTCCCAAGCTCTGTAAATATTTCTCTGAGGGTTGCATGACATGACGGATTTGGCTGCATTTCCTTATTAGTGAATTCCTCTTTTCTGTATGGAGAAATACCCAGATAAATCATTTCAGTTTCCTTTGTTTTCCCCCTTTTCTTCTCACTAATGAGAGGAGCTGCAGAGAAGGAAGAGTTCCCTCAGCTAATTGATAATTTTCAGGCTGACAGTCACACCAAAGTCCCTGGTGTGAAATGCAAGGAGAAAAGAATCCTGAGTGAAAAAGAGAGAAATTATGGTAATAGAAACGAACTGAATTTTGCTGGAAAACTTGGCACTAGGATTTAGGCCCTCCTGTCTGTGTCTTAAAAAATAAAAATAAAAATCAAGCAATATTTATGGAGCATGTTGAGAAAATCTGGAAAGAGAAAAAAGTGTCCCAAGACTGGTTCTGCCAGAATTTTCCCAGGGAAAGGGAAAGGAAAATAAACCTGAAACTCCTGGACGAGTGCAGAACCAAATCTTCAGATCACACTGCTTTAAGTAATCACTTTAACCTCCAGGCAGCTCTAGTGGGGTAAATATTTTGCCTTTTTGCTCGGTGAGCTGTTGAATTTCTGGATTTTTGCTTCTTCCCTGAAGCATCATCAGTTTGGAATTCACCCAGTAAACCAAGAAACATCCTTCTGAGGGAGTCTGGAGGATTTCCCAGTTCACACTTAATAAATTATGGCGAATGGTGTAAAAATAAAAAAAAAAAGATTCGACACAGCCAGTTTCACGAGCAGTATGGTTGTGGAGATGTTTTTATTTTCACTGCTGAAAATCCCATTTCTACTCTGAGATCTATTAAGCATTTTCCTTTCTCTATTTGCAGCTAACTTTAGTATGTTAATATGACTTTAGATGATGGAGGTTAAAGACAACATAATGCAGCTTGTCCTTGGGTGACAGTTGGTTTTTATTGAGGTATAAAATGTCCTGACTCCACAGTCTTGAAGCTGATACCTTAAACTTAATAACCAGGGGCTGGATTTTCATCCTTTGGCTGAAATGTCACCTCCAGACCCTCACACAATGGCTCATTGCCACCCCTAAAAATCTAGAATTAAATATCCCCTTTGCTTCTCCACCTTTAAATTCACACGTGTTAGAATTTCAGTGCAGATTAAAGTATTAGGATTGAAGTGTTAGAAATTCAGTGCAGATTTTTCCCCCTGGGATTGTGCTGAGAGGTGAAATTCAGTGACTGTGCCTTGATGTCAGCCTGACTTTGGGGGGTTCTGCTCCCTCTCCGTGCTCAGAATTCCCAACTCAGCCTTTCCCACCAGGATCTGAGCAGGAAGTTCCTCCTCCCACTCCTGGCTGCCACTGGGGTTTCTCAGCAGATCTATAATACATGATGCACCTTGCTGCAGTTTTTTCCCCCTCCTCCTTTCAGTCAATACCTTTAATCCTTCTGGCCAGACTTCTGTAGCACAAATACCCCAAAAATTCTGAGTGCCAGCACTTGGTGATTGCTAATAAATAGGTTATTTTATGATTTTGTGGTGGAGGGGCTGTGATGGAAACACAGTTGGCATTTCAGTGTGTAAATGTCCATTTATAATGGGATTTTGACCACTGGACAAATGCAGCCACAGAGATTCAGCCTGCTGGGAGCAGCTAATTAGAGTCCAGAAAGCATATAAAGTATTTATGGAGTATTCTTGGAGCAAATCACAGCACTCCAACAGCAGCTCACGCTGGGAAAGGACAAGGAGTAATCTCATTCATTTCAGGAATAAAATCCCAGTTCTGCCTTGGAAAGGGATAGCTCAGACTTCCCTGAATTATAAATCAAATTCTGTACGCTTCAAGACAGCAAAATTAAATATCTTTCAAGGGCAGATGAATTGCCATGGTTGTGCAGCCCCAGGGCTGATGGATGTCATGCTTCAGGTGGGAGATTGCTGAGCTGAGCTCCTCTGCTCCAGGCTGGACAGGCTAAAGCCCAGCTGGGTTTATTTGGGATTGTTTGTGAGATTCAGGGCAAAGACTCCAGAAAATACACTCTCTGTGTGCTCTACACTGTCTCTGGAGCATTGCAGAGCATGTTTTGGTATTTCTTTGGAAGGATCCGTGGGAGTTCCTTAGTCCTGGATGGAGAGAGTGACTGGAGGAAAAAAAAGGATTATTACCTTTCTTGAGTCCTGGCTTGGAGCAGACAGTGGTAGTTGTTAAGGAAAAAAAATAGCATCAAAAATTGAGTCAGATTTTTGTAAAATTCAATGCCAGAACGTATTTCAGGATAAAATGTTACCTAAGGAAGAATTGTCTGGGAAGCACCATCGAGGTTTTCAGTCTACAAATGTGATGCCTGAAGGAAAATAACCTTATTCCTGTCTAGAAAGAAGAGAAAAAAACCCTTAAGGATGTGTACATCTTACTCATTAAAGTAAATAAGACTACTTAATATCCAGCTGCAGCCCAGCCTCAACTCTGGCCCACTTTTCTGTGCTGGAATCAATCCCATCTCAGGTTTTGGGACAGCTCATGGTGTGTTTTCAGGCAAAAGCAGAACAGGAATGAGGGAATTCCTCTGCCTGCTCAAGTGCTGCTGAGCTGGGCATCCCTCTCTAGCTTGACAAAGCCTTAATTTATTTAAAATTTATTTTAACTAATTATTCCTTAGTGAAATTTAATTTTTTTTTCAGCTTCTCAGGGTGGACTTGCAGTCCAAAGGTGATAATAAGGTAAATTAAACTGCAAGCTTTAAGCATGAGCCAATCCCAGCATAGCTTAAATAATGTAGCTTAATAATTCTGTTGAGAATGGATGCTGAAACACAGTAATTTTAGTCTAAAAGATTTTTTGCTTGTTGACAGCAGTGCCCTGGGAGTGGTGGTCTCTTGGTTAGGTTTATATTGAGAACACCAGGGAGCTGTGCAGCTCCTGGGGTTTTATTTAAATGTTAGTGAATAGAACAGAGGGATTTGCCAAACCTGCTGCAGGGCAGCTGGATTGAGGACAGGAGATTGCCCAGATTTTCCTTCAGCCAAGCCTGGTGTCTGCAAACCAGGATTTCCCCTGCTGAGTCTGATGTTGAAGAACAGAAAAGGAGGTGTGGAGGCAACAGGCAGGAGTTTGTTAAACTGATAGGCAATGAGATGATCTTTAAGGTTCCTTTCAGCCCAAATCATTCTATAAGGTCAGGGTTTTTCCCCTTCCTACAGAATAAAATGTGCTGAACAACCAACAAAATATAAATTATGAGGTGTGTGGGAGTAGAAGATACCCCAGTGCTGTGAAGACATTAATTGTGACTTATGAATCAACCATCAGCAGTATCATCCTTAGAATTATGAATTTAAACAGGAGATGTCTCAGGTAAAAGCATGCAGTGGTTGTGCTGAACTTCTTGGGGAAAAAAGCAGCTTGGAGTGAAGCTGGAGGGAGTGAGCCTTGAATTGCCTTGAAGCTTTCTGTAGAACTCAGAGCAGATTTGAGTAAATGTTTGGTAGAATATTTTTTTTTAAATGATATTTAAATATTTGGTGTGCACGCTGACAGCTACTAATTTTTGCACTTCAAATTCCTCAAAGAAGCTCAACATGAGGAACTGTTTCTCAAAGCACTGACTAATGTTTTCCTTACATAAAAATCTGAAGAGCTAAATGTTGTTATTAAGTGTCTACAAGCTGACAACTGCAGCAGCTGAAAGCAGGGGGCTGTAAAATAAAACACACATTAAATACTGAGAGGGAGGAGGAGAGGCTTATTTGGAAAATGCCAAGTCATGTTGCTTCCCATCCTGGCCAGAGAAATAAATCTTTTCCAAGCTGTGTGAGCAGTCAGGAGGTGTCTCAAGGGGTGGTTGCTGATTTTTCCAAGGATTTTGGCAGGACTGAGTGGAGTTAGTTGGTGTCACTGGGAATGTGACACCACAGAGCCCCAGCAAGGGTCACACTGGGAAGTTTGATCAATGTATATATAAATATATAAATTTAAATATTTAAATGTATAAATTTAAATGTATAAATATAAATCCCCTGGAGTGAGTCAGGTGAGCCAGCTCTGCTCTGGGGTGATGAATTTTTATTTCCTCTCCCAGATGTCAGGAATTTGCCTGGCTAGCAGGGGGTGGAAGTGAAGAACTCCCTGCCCCACCGAAAACATGAGTTCTGCACTCTCTGCCTCCTCAGGAGCTCAAGGAGCTGAAAACCTTTCAGCTCTCCAGATCTCAACCCCAAGAGCTGTCAGCTCTGCATGCAGGGGGAGATCTTGGGTTGAGCTTGAGCTGATCCTGGCAGAGAACAGCAGGAGTTTGATGTGTGTGTTCTCCTCCTCCCTCCCATGCCCTGTGCAGACCCAAAGGAGAGAACCTGCTGAAAACCAAAGCAAAGTGGGGAATTCTCTGCCTGAACCCCTCAGGCTGGGCTGTGGTGCATTCCCAGCTCAGGGGGAATATTGCTGTCTGAGGTGGAAGTGTTGCTCTTGTTCTGTCACACCTACAGCTCCTGGTTCTGCCAAGATCTGTTCCCTTCACTTGTGCCCTTATTTAGCATGCTGTCCACCTACTATCTGCATTTCCATTATGTATTTCAAATGAGCAATAAAATAACCATTTACATAATGAATACACTTACATTGATATTACGTTATATAATTTAGAGATGGTACTTAATTATAACTTGTTTATAATTAGGTCTCTTGCTATGCCAGCTAGCTTTTATGTTATTTATAAAACTTCAGGAACGTAGGAAAAACATGAGTGTTTGAATGTGAAAATAATCTCTGATGTTGCTTTTTGTAACCCTTTTGTGCCCATTTCAATTTATCTTGGGGCTCCTCTTTTGCTGGGATGAGTATTAATGGCAGAGATGATCCTGGAGGTTTTTTTCCAACCTTAATGCTTCTAGGAATGTTTGGGGTATTTTGGTTTGGTTTTGTTTTATTTGGTAGGAATAAAAAAAGCAATACAATTTTTTCAGCCCTTTATGCCTTTTAACAATTGAAGACTGAAATGTACATGTGCCCCAAAGAGATTTGGGTATCCAAGTATCTTAATTTCTTTTATGACATCACTGACTGTCATCTTATGAAGTCTTCCTTGTGGTGCACCAAAAAGGGTAGAGAAACTGTCATGGATGAATGGGGATAGTGTTCAAATGGAGATTTTGGCTTTAGAGATAACTGAAACATTGGAATATCTCGCTGTTTTAAGGAATCACTCAAGACCTTTGGAGGAATCATGCCTTGGTTTGCTGCCTTACAAAGTTAACTCTTGCTTAAATTCTTAAAATACGCTTCCCAAATTAGCAAAAACCAATGGTATGTTGGTTAATTTTTTAAACTGTGAGGCAGCCACTTTGCACTGAAAAGGTGAACTCAGTCTGCTTTTTCACATGAAATTTTTTTTCACATGAAATCCCCTCCCTTGGGAAAAACAGCAATCCAGAAAACATATTTTGGAATTAATGGTGATCTGGCTCTGTAATTCCTCTAAAGTTTAATAAAGCAGGCTGGTCCCTGCAGGGTTCCTCTGGGCAAACTGAGACACTCAAATATGCAGTGTCATGTCTGTGGCTTCTCTCCCAAAGCTCTGCTCCTGCAGAGACAGGCTGGGGTGACACAGCTCAGAGAGCACCCACCTGCCTGTTCCAGCATGGAGATGGAAACTTCTGCTCTCTGAAGTCATTTGAGGTTAAAAAAAATCCATGTTGGACAACCATGGAAGAACTTTGAGATCATCTCACAGTGTGGTCAATGGGTCTCCCTGTTTTAACCTCAAAACCCAGCAGATATGTGTTGAGTCAGGGCAGGGTGAAACAACTGAAGCAGCAGGTTGCTCGAGTTCCGAAAGAACTTTTCTTTAATTTTAATTCCAAGTAATTAATTGGCTTTTGGATTATCCCAGTTAGTTTTCTGCTCCAATGCAGAGCTGTATTTCAGAAGAGCCCGTGCTGCTCATATGGCACAGACTGTCCTTTTGCTTCCATTAGGTCATGTTTAGTTTATCTGGTATAGCAACTTAAATGCTTTTCTAATTTTTGGCACTTTTTTTTGTTTGTTTTTGATTGGAACAGGTTTCATATTATTTATTTTTTACTTATTAATTTTCTACCAGCATGAGTCTTCAAACTGTCCTTTATTTCTCAATTGATTGCTTTCACAATGTTCCTTCTTGAAATTTATACACCTTTTCCTTTCTTGCTTGTTGGTTTGGGTTTTTTTTTAAACCGTATTGATGAAACAGAATAAGAAAACAGAATAATGAAAGAAGCAAAAATATGTTTTTGTTTTACTTTGAAGCCCAGAATCAGAGCAGAGATGGCTGTAGGTCTCAGGGGTCTCTTCTCAAACCTCCTGCTCCAAGCAGGACTTGCAGCTCAGCCAGGGTTTTGTATCAAGTCTTGTATTCCTGGAAGGGTGGAAGACATTCACAGCTGTCATCCTAACGCTCTCAGCATATCTTATTCTCTATATTTAGCAGTCCAGTTCAGTTCTTTTTGAAGCAGATAAATCCTGGTTGTTGCTCCTCTGCTTTTCCTGTGTACAACTTGTTCAAACTCACTCACAGGAAAAAAGAAAGACTGAAAAGAAATGTCTTTTGTAAGTTCCTAGAGAAGTTTAGATTTCCAAATGCTGCAACCAAAAGACATTTTTATTCTGTTCCTGAAGTGGAAAGAAAGGATTCCTTCAGTGTTAAGTGAAGATCTGTATTTAGTTTCTAAGGCTTAAATTTGAATTTGAATTCAATAGAAATCAACTTCTTTCTCTGCCTAAACGTGCTCTAGAGAATTATGACCAAAATCCACAGCTAGGATATGCCTAACTTGGCAGCTTATTTATTGCTTTATTGATTAACATTCAGACAACAGCAGCACTGGTGAAACACTCCCTTCAGTTTTCCATCTCTTTACTCTTGTTTTTCTCTCTGTGGATTACCCTGTGTGTAATCAGTAGAAAATGTCAATTGTTCTGATATCTGGTGTCTCAAGGAGCAGAATCAAGATTTTAGGCTACTTAACTGTGCTTCTAATTTATCTTTTCTATAACAACAAAAAAACATCAACAACAGGGGGAAAAAAAATCTTATTATTGTTTAGGTTCATTTGAAAGATTTCTTTTATTGCTATTGTTCATACAAAATGTCAAGTGGATGGCACTCCAAAGAATAAAAGCATGAAAACAAGCTGCCAGACAAAAGTGGTGTTTTGAACAGACTGTGAAGTTCTGAGTTGGTGCAGTGGCACTGCAGCTATTGGAGTCAGCATGTGCAAGAGTTTGGGTTGGATATGTTCTGCACAGGAATAATTTGCAAGAAAAGAGGGTATTTGGTTAAAGGGAATCACACTCTGCCTTGTATCCAGCAGTCCAGAAAGGGTTTCATAGGTGAATGAAAGTGAGAAAGACAAACAGAGCTCTCTTGAGAAGTTGGTAAGAAAAGTGGGAACAGAACAGGTTGGGCATGTGAGGTGGAATTGTCATTTTTGGTCTCTTCCCTGTAGAGCCATAATGCAATGAATGATATTATACACATATAAATATAAAAACTTGATATTAAAATGTGCCACAGAATCGAGTTTGTGCCTCCCTTATGGCTCCTGCCCTGAATGAGAAATCCTAACCCAGATGCATTTTGGGCAGTAAGTCAGGAGTTCTGCAGCATCATCTGATCCCCCCTTTGGGAGAGCTGTAGATGCCAAGATC
The DNA here is from genome assembly GCA_024500445.1 of Entomyzon cyanotis. NCBI lineage: Eukaryota > Metazoa > Chordata > Aves > Passeriformes > Meliphagidae > Entomyzon > Entomyzon cyanotis. The sequence continues at coordinate 494,514 of JAKEPQ010000325.1, forward strand.
ACCCATCTATCTAATATAACCAATCTATTTAATATCACTCCCAAAGGCACAAGGTCCCCTTGTGTAACCTGTGCAGAATCCAACCCAGGTGAGTTCCTTGAGTTTCAAGGTGACAACACAAAGCACTCACTGCCAGAAGCTGTGCAGGAGATTCAGGCTCAACCCAGGACCTCTTTTCTCCTGTTGATCACAATATATTTAGCAATAATGGGAATTTCCCCTCTGCCTAAATGCCATGTTGCATGCCAGGCCCTACAAGGCAATTCCAGGATTTTGTTCTAAGAGAGGTTTCTGCAGAACCTCGTCTGCTCCTGCATCCATTTTGGGGAGAGAGGCTCTGCAAACCTGGATGCTTTCAGCTGGATTGCCATGCTGGCTTTTCATCAGCATGGCAGCACTAGGAAAAGCCTGCAATGTAACAATAAATGTGAGAATAAACACCCCAATCCTCGTTAGCAGGGATGTCTGAATGATGCAGGATGTAGCTCAGGGGAACAGCACATCACAAAACAGATGTTCCACGGAACAAATCCTACCTGTGCTTGGAAGGTGAGATGCTCTGTCAGCCCCAGAGAGTCAGGGGAGGATTTAACCAGGATATAACCAGGCTATTGGTTAACAAGTTTGTAATTTGTAGGTGGTTTAAACGGGAAGAGCAGAGGAAGCTTTCCTTGTCATCCAAAAAGTCTGGTGTGGAAGGAGAGAGATCAAAGTGTCTCGCTGGCTCGTTTTAAAGGCTGTGAATTAGCTCTGAGCAAGGTGTTAATTAAAAAACAATCTGGAAGAAAGTTTCAGGGTTTGCATTTTGCAACAGAACTTGGCTCAAGTCGGTGGAGAAGTTTATCTCAGGTTAAGAGCATTTTCCCATGAGCCTGGCTCGGTGTGTATTTCAAATGATGCAAAACAGCTCTCAGCAAGGATCAATGCCTTTGTCACATCAAAACTGCTCCATGTGATTTACATTACCTGGGACTGGCAGAGGCCTGATTTATCAGAGTAGCCCAGACATAAAATCCTCATTCTGCAGTCCCATTTACAATTTTTCTAAACCATCTGGGGGGAATATTTTGTGCATCTTTCTCCCTGTCACTCTGTCTTTTAAAAATATACAAAGCGCAAGACTAATCGACTGAATTGTCAGCAAAGTTTTAGGATCTGATGGCTCTTAATTTGATGGTCTGTGTTCTGTCTCTCCTTTTTTTTCTTAGTCTGTTGAGGACTTGGAGTTCTCAGCTGTGTTGGCATGAATAGAGATTTGCTTTGAGAAAACCTGTGAACTTTGTCTTTGTTTGAAATCCATTGCCATTTAATTAAAACAGTTTTAATTTTAATCTGATTCAGTTACAGAATATGCTGGCAGTGTTCTGGGGGGGCAGGAGGGGTTTTCACTGTGTTCCCCACAAATTTCCAGTGAGGTGCTGGAGCATTCCCTGGCTTCCTCCAGGCTGTGTCTCTCCCTAAGGATGAGAACCTGTTTTCTGTTATCCCTGTACCTTCTAAAGCCACCAGGAATTAGCTGACAAGAGAAACAGGGGGGAACCATGAGCTGGGATTTTTGAGACGTGAATAATAAAGCACTTAGAAACATTCAGAGTGTGGAATATATTGGAAAAGACAACCTAGTAAGGATAACAGGTAATTAATAGAGTTGTGCTTTTTTTACTGTTGTTTCTGCATTGTATCCATGCTGAAACTCACAGGAGGCACCTCTTCTCTATGAGCTGGGTTTGTAACTAGCCAGCTTCCCAACACCCTCAGATTTATGAGCTCATCTCTCTTCCAGGGTGCCTATAATTAAGCAAACCTAAGGGTAAGATTTAGTCAAATGATGCTGAAATTAAACTCATTCCACATCTTCTGAAAGGCTCCAAATTTTATTGATGCCAGGATATTGAATGCAAACGTGCTGTACTTTAGTCTGGTTTATTTTTCCTTTAAGGCTGAGGGAAGGGAATTATTTTCAGCCCTTCTGAAAAGTTACAGATCCGCAGCAGTAGGAACCAGCTGCCCCCATAGGAAGTCTCCTATGTATTATTTAGGATCCAGAGATGCTATTACATCTTTCCACCTATTGCTGTGCTTATCTGAGCATGATATGAATGCATTCTGCTATCAAAGGCTGTGATGTAAAGCACTAGATTAACTTCAGAGCTGCTAATCTCCTGGCATGCTTTGTTGCTTGGGGTTTGAAGTGGCTCTAGAGCTTCTCTGCATGAGAAACCTGTTATTTTGCAGCTTTTTTGGAGTGCAAGTTGGAGTCCTTTTCCCTGCTGCTTTGCCATGTGCAGTGGCTGCTGCTGCTGGGTTTATTGCCATCTTTAGCATCGTTAGGGTAACAATGGTGTCTGATGAAAGAGAGCACAGCACACCTCTGTGACGGGCTAAAAACTGGGCATTTCAGCAAATCAGCAAATGGGATTGTTCATTCTTTCTCCTTTGTGAAGCAAATGGGGAAAACGGCCTTTGCAAAGAGCTTTGAGAGCTGCAAATACAACGGGAATTGTATGTGCAAATTGCTGTTTGTAAACACAAAACATGCAGGTAGCTGGGGGTTAAGGACAGGATTTCTGTAGGTATTAGAATAAAACCCACATTTCATTGAGTGAGTCAGCAAATGGAAGTTCTGGAGGAGGCTAATCAGTCCACCAGCAATGCTATGTGAGTCACCACACGCTGGAGAAGGATGTTTTGAAGTGCTGGTGGGTTTAGGTACCAACTGGAGGGAGTTAACAGCAAAACTGGGGCTGGTCTTGAGTGGCCACTGTGGAGCTCACATTCCCACTGTAATTAGGAGATGGAATGTAATCCCTCTGATTGCCTTTGAAAATCTTGGTTTCTACGTAAATATATCCCCTCCTCAGGCATTGTTTGATTGATGCTGCCTTTATTTTCCTTTTTATCTAGTTTTCCCTTTGAAGTTGTGCTGAGTGGCTGTCCAGCGCTATTCAGGCTTAGCAATTTAGGCAAGTCCAGCTGACATGGATGGAGTTGGACACTAAATACAGCAGTGGCATCAAAGAATTCCAGTGCTGGGGTGTGTCAGTATTTCTGGATGTGCCCAGATTTCTCTATCAACATTAGATTGGTCTAACCAGAGGTATTGCTTCCAGAATCGAGAAGACTCTTGCACCATTTCTCTTATTCTCCAGGGTGATTCTGCAGCACAGGCTATAAGAGGGACACACTATTGAAGCTTTATTGTAGATTTTATGGGAGCAAAATCTTCAGTGAGGGCATGCAGCTTCCTCCAGTTGGGCATCTTTCCTTCATATTGATGCCTGAGCAGGGCTTACCTGAAACAGAGGATAGACAAAGTGAGGAGAATAAAAAGCAGATAAATTTATTGAAGGACTTTAGACACATTTAGGGCAGACAGCCTACTTGAGAGGCTACACCCATAATGGACATTGAGTCACGAGTTCTTCACATTTTATAAGTTCTGTCTATTAACATATTGAGCCTCAAGTCTCCAATTACACCTTCAGGTGATGATGTCAATTACCCCAAGCTTGCTCCCCACAATTCACTGTTGTTTGCATATTTTGGGGCTCTGAGGCAGCGAAGTGTCCTTGGATTTTCCAACTGAGAGGAATTGTTTTGTCTCAAATGTTGGGAACAGAGGTTTTTAGCACTTTATAGAGAGCCCAGAGCTACACACCAAAACTACAGAAACATGAAAAATAGAAGCTAAAAATTGTTAAGGCATCAATATCCCCACGGGGTGTGTCAGCAAAAGGGTGTGATTTTTGTGTTATAAGTGCAGCCAGCATTCCTAGGGCTGTTCAGTGGGTTTTTTCAACCTCTTGACAATCCTTCTCTACCTGTGAGGGATGCTGGCAGCATTGTGGGCTCTGTGGGAAGGAGTGGAGGGCAGCAGGGATGTCCCAAGTCCTCTCCCTGCTCCCAGCACAGCTCCCCATCCCCTTCGGGGTGGTTTCCATGCTCTCCCCTCGCAGGAACCCGAGGCTGGCTGTGTTAGTGTTGAAGGGATTATTGCCATGAGCGCCGTAATTGGAAAACCAGTTATCAGCTAACAGCTGCAGCCACTCGCAGCGCCCAGCCGAGTGGGAATTAAATTAATGTAAACACCATGCTTCCAGAATCGTATTTAAACGACTCCATAACTTTCTGCACGGTTTTCAGTTCATTATTGTCCAAGCAGCTGCCTCATTCTGAGAATTCTACAGGAACTCTCTGTCCTGAGGTGTTGCTTCCCCAGAAGGTTCTGCCTCCAAAGTGAGCAGGGTGGCAAAAAACAGATAAACTTCAGGTAAAACCACTCAAATATCTGCCCCTGAGAGGGCAGGAGTAGAAAATCCCCTCTGTTTTGACCTGCTGCTGCTGTCTGAAAGGCACTGACAAACTGGAATGGACGCCCTGATCATATAGGTAAGGAAAGCAATTTTTCATGCGAGGGAAACACCATAAATGATTCATAGTCCCCATATTTCTCACGGTTATTTCCTGTGGGTGTAGAGAAGCAGGGATTAGAAATGAATGGCACTGCTTACTGTTCATAAGGGGCTTGCCTGGAGGTGATTTTACTTTTTTAAGCTTTAAAATTAACTCTGCAGACGCCAGTCCCCAGAGCTAAAATCTGAAAACACTCAGTGTGAGCTTCAGATGTTTAAGGCAGAAAAGAAGCACAGCAGGAGGGAATTGAACATGATGGGAAAGTATTTTGGGAAAGTATTTTGGGAAAGTATTTTGTGTGTCTTTCCCACCTTTATCTGCAGGATCAGTGTCATACACAAACGGTATTTATGCTATTTATGAGGGAACAGAAATTTTAAATGAATTTCCCCATAATGCTCTGTACAGTCTGTGGCACAACACGAAATCCCAAGTCTCCCGAGAGCCACTAATGCTCTTCAGTCACAGGATGAATCCTATTTCTCTGTGGTGCAAATACAGTTTAAATGGAAAACAATACACGTGGGGATGGGTGGAAACTCTGCCCTTAATTTTAATGGGGATTTATGTGGTGTAGTATAGTTGATATTGGACTATGTCCTGAGGGAGAGGAAATACTGCCAAGAATAAAAATGTGCCATAAAAAGATCATGGATTCTATCAGTGGGCAATTAGGAGCGTTGCAGCCTCTCCGTGGCTTGCTTCTGTGTCTGAATGGGAAGTCTATGATAAATGAGAGGATAAATCAGTTCTATCTGCCCAACCTCCATAATCTCTGGGGATGTGGGTGCTGCAACCCTGGGTTTATTTTGAAATATTTTCATGTCAACTTCCACTGTTACAAAAAAATTAAGTCTCTCAAGGAATGAGGCTGTACTGGAATATATTGTAAAACAGGCTTGTTTTGATAACTTAATGTGTCAGTGACTTTGAAATTGATAATCAAAACATTTTCCAAGGTTTTTATGCTGTGGCAGCACCAGAAACTCCCCAGTTCCTGCAGTGTCACATCTCCAAACCTCCCTGTCCTCAGAGAGGGCTCAGCACTTTGTGCAGGATGCACATTCAGCAATCAATATCTGCCACTTGCTCTTTAGAGCAGCTTTGGTAATGGCTTAGAGCTGTCCAGCGAGCTGACATGAAGTTCCTTTTATTGTGCTGGAGAGATTTAATTGCTGTAATTCTCAGTGAGACCCCTGTTAGACAAGGACTGGGCTGTGATGCACCTTGGTGTGGTGGGTGTGCTCACACACCAGGAAGTCCCAAAGAAGTTGTTGTACAAATGTCAATAACATATAATAATATGTCAATAATACATAATAATATATTAATTATTCTATTATAATAATTATATTATATAGAAATAGTAATAAATATTAAATATAAATAATAATAACAGTAATAATAGTTAGAATACTTATTGTATTATATTAGAATAAATATAAAACATTGACACATTACATTTATTATTATAATTTTTATTATTATCATTGTTATTATTGTTATTATTATTATTATTATTTGAAAACTGTAGCTCTAACTTCCCTCACGCCTCTATTTTCAAAAAGAATTTTGCTGCCTTGGGATAACTCTCCCATTCAGGAATATCCCAAGTTCAGGCAGGCCAGAGGAGTCCATATGTTAAAAGTTTGGTTAATGATAAAGCAGATTAAGTTGCCTTTAATGTCTAATTTGAATTTCCTGTGCTGAGCAGCTGCTGAGCTGCTCCACGATGGTTGCACATCACTAACTATCAATGTGCTGCAAAATGAAGGATTATATGAGTTTATAAGCTGTCCTGGTTCTAGCTGCTGCACAGGCACTGCAGAACACATCTCAAAGCAAAGCTTCAAGCTGAAATCCTCCTCTGCAGAAAAAGAAATAAATGATTCCTTTTGATATCTCCTTATGCTGTTATGATTCTTGACAGAATTGCCTTCTTTAGCAAATTGATTTCTAACAGGATGAACTGTACTGCTTTTCTTGTAATTGTGTGTTTTAAGTATGACTTTGAGCAGCATTTCAGAGCACTTGCCCATGTGAAATTCTAGTCTATGGGTTTTTTTACATTCTGCTAGGCCATGGTATTTTCTCCTGGAGAATAGGGACAAGAAATTAGCCCTGTTCAAATATTTGGTTTTATTAGTAAATATTCAGGTGTTGCTGATTAATATGTTATTTAATAGTTCCCACAACATGGTCATTTCCAAGATTCTGAGAGTCCAGCCTAAATAATCAGAGCAGTGCTGAAGTCTCTCCTGCAGGTGGATTTTTCCCCTCATTTGTGTTTTGCAGGACCTGGAGGCTCTGAGTGACACCACTGCGTGTTGGTCCTCTAGGGAGATGAATATGGATGTGCTCGAGACACCTCTGTGTCCATAATTCATATTTACAGTCAGTGGAGAGTTCCTGGGGGAAATTCCTGGGCTAGAAAAATATCTCCTAGGATCTTTAATAACCACAAAGAGCTGAGATATCTCTCTTGAACTTTAACCCATTTCCTTAGGAAAGATATTTTCTCGGGTTTTTTTTTTTTTTTTTTAAGGTTGGTTGGGTAAAAAATTGTTTTATCTTATGTCGATATGAGTGTAATACAACACCTAATGGTTATTTTTCCACATAACATTTGCACTGCTGGATTGGAATAAACAGCTATCAGCTTATTTTTAAGGGGCTTTCCCCACAATGGGAGAGTCCTTGTGTGAGATAAATCATACCTGGGAGTGATTTGATCCACTGCAGAAACTCTGAATGAAGCCACACACTCCCCTGAGTCTGTTTTCATCTCCATAGACCTTGATCTTAAAAAGGCTTAACTTCACATGCTGTGCTGGTACTCAAATATAAATAATCCTGTGATTTACTGTGCTTATGTACGTGCTTAGAGTCTGGAAAATTAGGGCATTAATGGTAACACATGCTTAAGACAGGATTTAATCAAAGAGCTGGAGTTATGTACCAGAAGATAATTTTCCAAAATCACAATGTGTACAGGCAGAGGAGAACGTGAATTTCCTTTTCTTTGTAGCTCCTTCCAGGCAGGAACCTCATCTATAAACTTTAATTTGTTTAGTGCTACACTTTTCATTCCTTACTGATTAATTTTTTTACATATATATTTATATTTTAGTGGCTTTGCCTTGCAGTTGAGAAAGAAAAAGGCTTTTTTTAGGTGTAGAGCCCCAAAGGCTGCAGTGCTGAGTCACCCACAGCAAAGCCATGAACTCTGAGATTATTTTATTGTATGCTAATATATGAGACTGCTTTGGCCTCCCTTCCCTTGCTGGGCTTTTCTGTCTTCTAGCCCAGGTTATCTGTGGTCATTCAGAAACCACAGGGGACGTTTTTGAATAGCTGAGAGTGACAATGGAAATGACTGCAAAGAAGTCCAGATGTTCACAAATTGCATCTTGCTGGGACTGCCAGTTTTGAGCTAATAGACATGTCAGTCAGGGGAGCTGGATGGGTTTTATTTAGGGAAATTAGGATTTCTGAAGTCTGCTGGTTTTTTTCATTCCTGCTGTACTCAAACTTCACCAAAAGAAAAAAACCCTGCACTACAAAGAAACCAAGAAATGGTTCCTTCAGGGCAATGTGCACTCGTGTCAAGGGGATGATCCTGCTCCAAAATCAGAGATCTCCCTCTTCTCTTTCCTGGGTTTTATCTGTATGTCACAGCACAATTCCTGTTCAAATGAGACTGCCAAATCTGTGATGGTTTGCTGTTCCTGGTTTGGGGATCTGGCTCCTCCTCAGACTGGAAAAGACCTTGTTTTGTGATTTGGTTTTGTCTTTGGTTTAGACCCAGGAGAGCAGATCTTTTCAGGCCAATTGAGATTTGCCCTTAGTTAGACTAAAACGTCACTTGCTTGAACTGTGAGGTTTAAATAGCTTCTAAAATAAAAACCATGAATGGTTTATCAGTTTCAAACCTTTCTAAACCCTCGTTGAATTACTCTGATTCTGGATTCCAGGACTGCATTTACAGTCTTTGTCTAATTACATTTGAAGGGCATAAACAATTCCAGGGGAAATACACAGCTAAGGAAGGAGATATCTGTGCAATATCCTCCTCAGTAATGAAATTCAATGGAGTATTGCTGGCAATGAGTTTTATTTTTAAATGCATTTGCCATGTTTAAGTGCATTTATTTAGATTTTCAATATCTTATCCTAGCCAGCTTTGCTTTTTTTTTTTTTTTAAAGTGATGTCATTATTCTATGTAAACAGAACACAATTCTGAAGGACTTTGGAAGTTATATCTGTGTTTATGGGGAAAATAACAACTTGTCCATTCTTCAGCTGAACAATCCATTGAAATTGCAAAGGCTTTTCAAATGATCTAGTTGGATCTCCAGATGTTCCTCTAATTGCATCCAGAAAAGCTGTATTCAGCCACATCTCAATCTCAAAGCTCATTTGAGAAGCTTAGGTAATTTATTAATTTACCAGAATTGTTTCTTCCACCTCTGAATTTCACCTGATGGAAATTAATCTCCTTTACATTGTGCCTTTATTTTCATTGTTGAAGAAAACAAATATTTGCCAGTGCTGAAAAGCTGCACTTAGCTGTGGTAAGTGGCTTCTTTGATTCATGGGCAGAAGCTTTATGGGACTCCTTGTGATTCCACAGGAGCCTTATTTCCATTTACTGTCCCACTAATCATAAAAAGTTGGCAGTCACTGGAGGCAAAGTGAGGAATGTCATCTCAGTGCTCTTCCCACCACATTGCTTTGATCCAAAGTGCCATTAGCATCACAATTGGGTAATAACAGAGGGAGATTGAGCTGAGATACTGGGAGGGAACTCCACTGCTGGGGATCCAGAGAAGTGGCACAAATAATGTGATGTTCTTGGTGCTGGAGCTTTTAAAGAGGGGTTGGATGGATGTTGGAGGAAAAGGTGGAGCTGGCTGAGTTTGGTGGCAGCAGAAAGAGCCAGGGTGAGCTCTGTGCAGCTCTGTGTTTGCAGGGGCAGTGCTGGGGGGACAGGGATCCAGGAGATGAGGACAGAGTGCTCAGGGCAGCACGGGGCTCAGTCCTGAGCATTTTTGTGTCATGTGATGCCTTAAGGATTTTTAGCTTCTTCACGTATCTGTAGTTTTGGTGTGTAGCTCTGGGCTCCGTATAAAGTGCTAAAAACCTCTGTTCCCAGCATTTCAGACAAAACAGTTCCTCTCAGTTGGAAAATCCAAGGACATTTCACTGCCTCAGAGCCCCAAAATATGTAAACAGCAGTGAATTGGGGGAGCAAGCTTGGGGTAATTGACATCATCAGCTGAAGGTGTAATTGGAGAATTGAGTCTCATTATGTTAATAGAGGGAACTTATAAAATGTGAAGATCTTGTGACTCACTGTCCATTTTGGGTGTAGCCCCATGAGTAGGCTCTGTCTGCCCTGAATGCACCTAAAGGCCTTTAATAAATTAATCTGCTTTTTATTCTCCTAACTTTGCCTGGCCTCTGTTTCAGGTCAGCCCTGCTCAGGGATCTCCTGGACTGCCCTGGCTCATTTCTCCTGTCAGCCCAGCACACCTACAGCTTCCTCAGGTGCTGCTCCAGCAACAGGATCACATTTATGCACAACACACCCCTCAGAGTGTTCACAATAATCAAATCAAATCACCTTGAGACCAGGAAATGCCAACTCAAACCTCAGCCATCCCTTCTGCTGGGGCTGTGCTGTGGTTCAAGGTGTTTATAGAGTGATACAAACCTTCTTGGTCAGGTGAGCTTGGATTTAAATGTCCAGGAAGAACTGAACTATTTACATGCTTGTTCCATGTGTTTAGGACAGGGTAATTTTTGCCTTGCCTGTTTCATGCTGCCACATTTGCAGTGCCAGCACACTGAAGCTTCAGTTTAATTCCCTCACCCTCAAGAGCAGCATAAAAACTTGTATATTGAGAAACTGTATTTGAAGTGCTCTCCAATCCGAAAATCCTTGATCCTTTATGCTTTAGTGTAACACTGATATACATTCAGCAGCAATATTGTACTTTCAGTCTCAGCTAAACAGAACAAACCACTGGAAACCATCACAGATGTAACAATGACTTTCTCCTGCTTTCTGACCCAAAATAAGCAATGGCTATTGAGAATTAAAGCTGTGGGTAGTGGAGCATTCAGAAACAATAACTTCTACTTTAGGTAATGCATTATCTGATAAATTATCTTTAGAAAGAAAACCCAAACAGCAAAACCTCCGAGCATTATTTTGAGAGGCAAAAACAAAACTAAAGCTATCGATTCCCAGTCTGAAATGACCAAGTCTAATTGTGATGCAGAGGAAATTGGCCATGAGCCTGTGCTCTAAAAAGGAGTTTTTCAGCCCATGGAAACACAAAATGTTCAGACAAGGTTTTTAAATAGGATTCCAGGAGCCAATGGAAGCAGACAGGTGTGTAATTAAGGCTAAAGATGCTTCAAGCAGCTTTGGAAAGAGATAATGCTGCTGAGATCCCAATAAAAAATGTAAATCTGTGTGTCAGAAATAACCTCTCCTAGCTCCTCTTGCCCAGCAAGGTGTCCAGACTGGAGCCTTGGTGCTCGTGAGAAAGCTGCCTGTAAATAAGGGAAAGACACAAAGTTTTTGGAATTGAAAGGAATGACGAGATTCATATTTAATAAAAATTTTTATGTCATTGCTATGACTGTTTATTTTTAAAGAGAGCTTATCCAAATATTACCCTCACTTCTGCAATGGCCTCATCAGAAGGTAGTACAGCTGAAGAGGTGATGGTGTGTGTCAAACCTGTTTTTACTGAACCCAGTGTATATTCTTTGGTCAGTAATTTGTAGCAATTGCAGGTAGGATTTTAAGCTACCTTCAACATAATATATTCTTTGGCATCTTGCTGCTGCCCCATTTGTCTCGTTACAAAAGGTCTGTTAAAAAAAAAAGGAAAAAGTCAAGTTAATGAAATACCAGCTAAAAGGACTGCATTTAAATCAGTCTATATTTAGCATTGCTACATTTCAGAATGGCATCAGAGAAGCAAGGACAGTTACCTGCTGACATTTTGTTTGACAGAGAAATGAAAAAAAGAAAGAAAAAGGAAAGAAAAAGGAAAAAAGAAGAAAAAGAGTAGTCTGTGCTGCTCAGAGCTGATATGGGAGCCACTGGGGGCTTTGGGTGTGTGTGAGAAGGGTAAGAGAACACAAAGAGGATGAATTTGGGGTTCTCAGGGCAGCCACCACAACATGGACACGATGGGCAAAGAGGTGGCAAACACAAGTGGGGTCACTAAAAGCTGCCCAGGGAGGCTGTGGCTGCCCCTGGATCCCTGGCAGTGTCCAAGGCCAGGCTGGACGGAGCTTGGAGCACCCTGGGACCGTGCAAGGTGTCCCTGCCATGGCAGAGGTAGCACTGGATGAGTTTTAAGGTCCATTCCAGCCCAAACCAGTGTGATCCCAGCTCCCAGCAGAGCTGGGTGCTGCTCCATTCCCCCTCTGAGCTGCAGGGCTCTGTCCCTGTCCTGCATGTTCCTGCCCAGAGCATCAACTCCACATGTTCCTCCTGTTTTGCCATCCTCACACTGTATCATTGCTGCAGCACTTCTCCCTTTGTTGGTTCAATTAGCAGATCTTTGGCTCTCAGCCCAAAGGCTTTCATCACAGTCCTAATAAGTCTAATCTCAGGAGTTTAGGGTGCATGAACTAACCTGGGAAGTACAGGGAAATGCACCTTGCAGTCAGAAATGAGCTGAATGTCCCCTTGCAGGCAGGTTGATCTCTCCTTCTGGCTCATGGCCAGGTTTCCCTGCTCCCCAGGTGTTAACATAGGGTTAAAACGTTTCTAAAATCAGGATAGTTAAAAATAGGCTTTGGGAATGGGGGTAGGTAAGAACTGCATGTATGGGCTCAGGGTGACATGAACACAAAGATTGTTTAGAAAATATCAGGAACTGTTTCAGCTAGATCATGCGGATTCACACCTGCGAAATAAATCAGAAATACTGCAGGAGGAGGGGGAATTAAAGTCATGCTTGGGGGAAAACAATGGAACAATGCTAAGCTGATGATTAACATATGATCACACCACTGTTATGTAAGGGAAGAGTATAAAATGTATTCACTTCAGATCAGTGTCGAAGTCAGATTTGGGTAATCACACCTGTCTTCCCAAGCTCCAATAAAAAGCACCTGCAGATAACCTTTGTGATTATGTGTTATCCACACTAACACGAGCACAGGGCAGGACAGATGGCAGTCAGGAGCAAACAGCACCCTGAGCATCCCAGCACTGCCATCCCTGCAGGGTCCTGCACAGCCACATCCCTGGGGATTGCCTCTGAGCACAGGGACACCAATGCCACTGAGCATTCTGTGCTCTGCCCGTGCAGATCTGATGTACCTCTTTGTTTTTACTGCAGGAATTGGGGATTTTATTCTCCACAGCACCCCTCATTTTCAGTAATTAATTTTCTCCCTAGGCACCCTGAGATTTGTGTCCTTTCCAAGTCGTGATCCTGTTATATTTCAATCTATCCTATATGTTATAGGTTTTCAGAAACACGTTCTTGAAGTCCACAGTATGTTATCAGTTGTGAAACAAATCTCTTTCATAGGCAATACTTGTTACTGTACTGTTACCAATTTGATATCAAAACCTTCAATAGTCTATAAATTTCAAACATATTTTTCCCCATAGTCATCATTACTTGGCAAGCTTCAAGGTCTGGGCTCTATAATAATAATGTATTTCAGTATTACTTGGCATGTGCCATAAATTATTAAGAAATTAGATCTTGGCTTCAATAGGAAATAGATTAGCAGATTATTTATATCACGAGAGTTCACAACTACTGATGAGTGAAGTGTTTCAGAGCAAAAATAAAAAAAAGCCAGGTGTTTAAATAAGGTAAATAAACACATTGTTCATCGGTTAACTGGAGAATAAAATCAGGACTAACTGTATTCTGTTGTATTTTTGTATGAATACAATATGACATATCCTTCCATGTCTTACTGCATTGAAAAAGGGACTTCTCAGCGTCTTATGAATCAACATTTTGAGGAAAAGCTGTGTTTGACAACTGTTTTTCCTGATGTGTTGCTCCTTTCTCTCTCTCTCTTTCTGTGCTCTATATTTTTCACTGCTAATAGAAATGTAGGGGAATGAGTCAAGAAAGAACGTGCTGCTCAGGAACACTTTGGTTATTCATGAAACTCAGAATTATTTGTTCCCAAACCCAACATGAAATGGGGAAGACAAGGCAATGGGAATCATTTACAGGAATTAGCAGGATTGAGTTCTATGTTTGCATTGGAGTTCATTGTGCATAGTTTGAATAATACGTTTTTTTTTGTTGGAAATGTAGGATATTTAAAAGCAATTTCATAGTCCTTCAAAGACACTGATTTCACCTCACAGCCTGGCTCTGGCAGTGTATATCCCATACAGTGCTTGCCCTGAATTCGGGGATTTATATTTTATTTTCTTAAACAGCTTGCACAGTGCAACCACTGCAGATATGCACAGTGAGAAAGAAAGAAGTTAGACAAATTCTTTTGATGTCTCCCTGCACGGTTATAATTCTTGACAGAGTAACTACTTATCAGCAAATGAATTCCCAAAGGAGAAGCAGCATATTGGATTTCTCTGCATTTTATCTTTCATGGAATAGAGCAGAATCATCACTGTACACATCAGTGGAGAGCAGGGAGGGACTCAGTGAACCAATGGACTTATGCTCCAAAAGCTCATGGTTTTGTGATTAAAAGGTGTAAAAGTTTTTAAAAGCCATTCTGCTTGTTTTTCCTAAAGAAGCTGATACATTCTGTCTAAAGGAAGTTACTGGAAGTAAAGAAATGGGCAAAATTTAAGCTGACACCAGTGGTAGTAGTGAGACTTTAAGGACGTATTTCCAAAAATCTTCCCATTACCTGGAAAGGAAATTTTTTCTGGAGTGTAGTTATGTTGAGAATACCAACAAGAAAGTGTCTGTGCTGAGGTTGAAGGAACTGCTGGATGTCACCCACTGAAATATCACTAAAAAATCATTTTCAGACACTTCAAAATGCTGACATTTTTCTGGGAAGGAAGGCTACCAGGAATTTAGGATAAAGTAGGTTTTTGGAGTTTTGAAAACTCATTTGCCTGTCTTTTATTGTCTAGCCTCTGGAAAAAGGAAAATCCTCGTGTTCCTGTGTTGGGCTGCTGTGATTCTGTGCATAGTCAGAAGTGGAATCAAAGCAAAGTTCTGATGCTCCATGGAAATACAATTTCAAAACACTGCAAAGGAAAATTGAAGGATGAGGGACTTTTGTGGCATGTGAAGATACTGGCAAATTTAAAGTAGCTGGGCAGTTCAGGAACTATATTGTTGTGTAATATAAAATATCACTTTCTGTGGTGCTCAGACTCTATCCCAACAGAAATCTGACCACTGGGCTGCCAGTTATTTTGTTTCCTTAACTCCTGTTCCTAACAGAACCCATTTTTTTGTGGCTCCATCTGATGTCCTTGCCTGATTTACATCAGCCTGCTGCCTGCATGTGTTTATTCCCTTTTTCTCCCACCTATTTTACAGGAGAGAATGCTTTCAGTTTGCCACACCAGGAGCAGTTTCTCTGGCAATGAGTGCAGAAAATCAGCATCAAAGCACCTTTTACTGACTCAGCCTGGTTTTTATTCCCTGTAAAACTGCAAATGTGGATTTTATTTGCTGGATTTCCCATTGTGCACTGCAGGTGCAGGATGTATTTGCAGTGGCTCTTGCACGTGCTGGTAACACACCTATGTCTGGGATGGGAATGGGAAAATGGAATTAAGAATGAATGGCCGTGTAGAAAAGAGAGCAGGGCTGTTTCCATATGATGGTGACATCCATAAAAATAGATCATTGCACAGTAAATTATCAGTTTATAGATGTAAGGGGGATTTTTCCACTTCAAAATACCAGTTTGCTGAAGCGCAGTCCCACCTCTACCACCTGCTTGAGTTATTATTATGGGGTTTTTTTCCTAATACTGATCTAACATTTAAATCTGAATTTATTCTTTATTCTTTGAAGTGCTGGCACTCGCAGGCTGTGGTTATGTGTCTGTGTGGGTGTCTGTATGTGGACAGTGCTGTGCAGCTGCTGAATTCACTCACTGAAATAGCACCAGGGAAGTCCTGGCTGCACTGAAGGAAAAGCAAAATTGCCATTACCTCAGAATTCATCCCACAGCCATGGGATGAGCAGTGGAGGCAGCTTTGACTCATCTCACTATCTTTTATTTTTTTTTAATTGATACCAATCTCTGCTATAATAATACACTGGTAATGCTTTGATAGGAAGTTAATTAAGTTGGTTTTTTTTCAAGAAGCAAGAGCTATCTGCAGCTGGCTGTAGCTACATAGACAAGCTGAGATGTGCTCAGATTTTTGTCCAAGAGCTACATCAGCCTTGAAACTTCAAATTTGTAAAGAAATTATTCCTTTAAAAATAGATTCAAAGTACTGGGTCTACTGTGACTGTCTTATTTTTTTAGGAAATGTTTAGGATGCCATGAAGATCCAGTTATCAATTTAACATGAATTTTTTTCCAAAATTACCCAAAAAATCGGCATTCAAATTCAACCTGATTTATTCTCTGCCCACAAAGAGTTTCTAGTTCAATAAGCACCTCAAGAAGGTTTTGGAAGAAAATACAGTCAATGGAGGATAGATATTCCCAGAATTTATCTCATTCAGTGATGCTTATTTAGTATTTTATAACAAACTCAACAGCAGCATCAGGTAGGGAAAAATCCATTTATGGTGCCGTTGAGCTGGTTGACGTTAATAACCATGAACAGTGGGGTGTTGGTGATTCCCAGCAATGCTGGCATGCAAGGGGTTGGATTTTCCTTCTGCTCCTCTGTGAGCTGAGGGAATTCTGCTCCTCACTGTGAGAAGGGTGGTGTAAGCAGCATTTTAAGCCTCTTTTCCAGGAGGCAGCTCAGCTCCTCTCCCAGTCCATGCTGGGCTTGATGGGTGTAAATAGTCAGTGAATATCTCAGGAAAAACCAAACAGCACCAACAACAAAAATGATGTTTTTCCTGTCTTGCTCTGCTGCTTTCTCTCCTCTTTGTCTGAGGTTTGGCAGTGTTTGTTGTGTCACATTTCATGGCTCACAGGACAAGGTCACTGATGGAAAGCAACCCAACAGGTTCCAGTTTTATTGTTGGATGTTCCTCAGTCAGCAGGGCCATTCCCAGCAGGAAAAAAAATAATGTTTTGAGCTGTGTGAAACAGCAAATCATTTAATGGCAGGGGTGGGTGTGAGCAGCTTCACCTGCTTGGAAATGTCACCCAGAGTGGGTGGAGAGCTCTCTGAGTGTCACTGCAAGGAGCTGTGGAGCCCTGGTGGGGCTGGAGCAAGGCAGGGATGTTCCTGCCTCTAAAATCTCCCATCAGGGAGATGCTGTGGCATAATTATAAATGTTACGAAAGAGAAAGTTCAGCATTGCAAGTGAGACTGAAATATCAGAGCATCACACTTATCACCAAGAAGATAAATCATGTCAGAAATTCCAACACGTCTGCTCCCCCCTGTGAGCAGAAATTTATCCACTGTTGGCATGGATTTCCAATAACTTAAAATGAGATTATTTTATGTTTAAATTCTTTTTTCTCCATGCATTTACATGGTATTTTCACTAAACTTTCATTCAAGAGTTACCAGTGAGTAGAAGAATCTCAATTACTCAACTGTGTGACTGTGTTTAGTTAATTATTCCCAGTTTTTGCTGCATCTCTGGTGCTGAATTCACTGTAGGCATAACTCCTGTACGGAGTGAATTCCTGGCAGAGCACAGCACTCTGTGTTTGGGGGTGAGCTGGTGATATCTAAATCGATTTTTTCTTGGTTCCATTGGTGTGCAAAGAAAGTTCTTCCTGCATTTGCTTGTAGTCCCTGATTTCCTCCTCTGTGCAGGAAGGAACAGACTCTAGGAGGATTTTTATCCTTTTTACATTCCATAACAATAAAAATTTGGTACACCCTCCCTCACTGTGCATCTGCTCAGAGGTGGAAATGATGCTAAATCCTTTCACTGATGATTTGAATAAATCCTTTGGATTTCTTTCGGCAAAGATCTTAAAGTTAGCTCTTCATTAAGCTGATTAGGACATTCTCATTAGAAACAATCATATTATCACAAGGTTCTGTTTAAGAAAATCTGCATCATTTAGGGAGATGTGTTAACTTTTTCTCCTGCTGCCATTTGCACCATACTTTGATCCTTATCTGCTCTAGCAAATCCGAGGTTTTGACAATAACTTCCTATTTTCTGTCTTTTTTTTTTCCTGCCTTCTTCTCCCTGAAGCCTTTAGCAACCCATGCTAGAATTAATCTTCTCTTGTTTTTTACTTGAATGGTATTTTTCCTTTCCAGAAAGTCAAACATAGCCAAGTAGTCCCCATTCTCTGAGGTGTGACACTTTGGGTCACCTGGTGTTTGGGTGGTTCCAGTCACAACTCTCAGGGTCTCAGGCATCTATTGGAGGGCTCTGAATGTTTGGATTTACACACTGAATTTGTGATTTTTCTTAATCCATTATTACGTACAGCAGGCAAAACAAGCGTTAAGCTATGTTTTTAAAGTAAAATGACAGTGAAGTATTTGTGTTGTAATCGTAGTGAAAGTTCTAGGGGTGCATTGTAATTTGCCCTTTTGTTTTGTGTTGGAATATTAGTGCAGGAAACTTTTTCTTCTGTTTAGTTTAGTTGTTCTTTTGGAGTTTTTTTTTTTGTTGTTGCTCTAAGTGAAAATTATATGTTGAGTGTGGATTTTAATCACAAATATTGTAATCATAAATAAATAAAAAATCCTCTGCAGCTCATTCCTCCCATTCAGAGGGACCAGGGTGCTCCTAAAAGCTGAGCTGTGGCTGTGGAGGATCTCTCTGCACTCAGCCTCCTCCCCAACAAAGGGGTTTCCAAATCCCCGTGGTTTTTGGCAGCTGCTCAACCAGGTACATCAGGCAGGAGAGCTTAACACCAGCAGGGATGGAGAATCCAGGGGGTTCTGCTGAAAAAGCAGCTTAGAGTCCCTGCTTCTCCAGAGCTGATAAATTCTGTAGTGCTGCTCAGCAAAGCTCTCTGCAGAAAATCAGAAGGTTTTCATTGCCCATTACAGCACTGCTAGAGCAATATATTATTTAGCAAACAGACTTTCATGCACAGTTTGTTTCCTATTATCATCATATGCTTTACTTCAGCTTTGAAGGGTCCTTTTTTCTTGGTTTGTACATTTTTTTTCCCCCTTCCTTATTTAAACCTGGGTCTCAGGCAGTGGAGTCTGCAGCTATTTGTAAACAGATTTTTCAAGCACAGTTCAAGGGTGACTCTTTTACACAGAGGCACAGCAAGAGATTCTGCCAGAAGTTTCAGCCTCCAGTGGGGAGCATTGACTTCCTGCTGTGGCAGCTAGAGACAGGCAGGGGATAACCCTGTCCTGGATCAGGGATTCAAAAGCTCTTTGATACAGAGCAGGCTGCCTTGGCTTGCCCAGTGTGCAGAGTGTGTTTGAAATGTCTGCAGCAAATGGAGCGATCCACAGCTCTGGTATTGCAGGAGCTGCTTATTCACTGGGTTGGGGATGCCAGGGAGGTCAAAACACAAAATCTGTGGCTGACTGATGTTTGCTACACAATGTGCAGAGGCTGAGTTGCTGCAGGAAGACACAGGGATGGGTGGAGAGTGAATGTGGGTTTTTTAATTTTTTTTTTTTATTATTATTTTATTTTATTTATTTTATTTTATTTATTTTATTTTATTTTATTTTATTGCCTCAAGTCCTGCTGTGCCAGTGGTTCAGACAGAAGTTGTTCCTATGGTTGCAGCGGTTCTCTGGCACAGTGTATTCTGAATGGAAATAATATTTATCATTGGAAGAGCTCAGCAGAAAGAGTCAGCACCTGAGTTTTAGATGCAAATACATTTTTTTAAGAATGAGTCTGGGACAAGCCCTTAGGCTTACCTATAATTTAGTATGGAAGGAGGCAGTGATTAAGCCAGAGAATGGTGTGCTAATCTCCTTAAGCCAGATAAGTTTAAAAAAGAGAAAAAAGAAAAAAAAACCAAAACCAAACAAAAAAACCCAACAAAAAAAGAAAAGAAAACCCCAAAACCAAAAAACACACAAAAAAAACAAAACAAAAAACACCCCCCCCCCCCCCCCCAAAAAAAAATAAAAACAACCAAGCAAAAAAGCATTTCAGTGCAGAGGCATCATGTGCTGGCAGACAACCAGAGCTGCTGGGCATGACCAGCACTGTCACACCTGCTTTGCCTGACCAGGACAGTGTTAATGCTGCTCCTGATGAAGGAAAGTTCTGTAGCCACAGAAAACAAACCTTGCAGAAATTAGAGTTAAATTGGAGTATTCAGGACCATAAAACACCCCATAATTTGAAAGCAAATAATTAATCCTGGCTGGTCTAACAGCATGGCTTCATTCCCTTGTTCCCTCGCAGGTTTATCTGACTGCTTGGCAAGGATTGCTCCTGAGCTGCTCCTGGCAGCATCCTTCATGCAGGGCTTTTTTGGGAAGGTGTTTTGGTGGCAGAGGTGACAGGCAGTGTCTGCTGGCAAGGATCACAGTAATTGTCACCTGCACTGTCAAAGCCACTTAGTGCAGACTGGTTGGGTGAGGAAATTCCTATTCTGCTCCTTGTGGCAGCAAGGTAATCACTGTTGTGTTTCAGAGCATGACAGGATTTTCTCCTTGTATCACTTGTCTGTGCAGAAATCTTCTCTCGGGTGCCACTTGAGCGAGCTTACTTTGTATTTAAATTGTATTACCAGCGTGCTTAGTTCGGGGAAATAAATGAAACAATGCAGCACATTGCTGTGCTTTGTTCAATTTTAATTTTGACTCGAGTGTTCTGTGTTTCTGTGGCCACAAACAAACTGGGAAGAGAGTGTATTGTGATTAAGTTAACAGGAGTAACTCAGCCCCTCTCAAAGCAACATCAGCTTGACAGATATGACAAGCCTGGGATTTTGACTTCTCCAGATATATTCTGGAGGGAGCTGAAAAATGAGAATCATAAGGCCTTGTTTCTGAAGACAAATCACAGTGGGAACTGGTGTGTTCTTGTTAGGACTGGTGAGAGTGGGCTGAGGTCTGGGGATGAGAAAGCAAGGCAGGCTGGCATTTCAGATTAGATTCTCTTTTGCTCTGAACACCTCGCTCTGGGAAATTTGCTTGAAAGGAATAATGTTTCTTGAAATGGAGATTAATGTTTGATATTTATCTGGACTTATGAATTTCCACCCTAAATATTAAAGGAGAGGTTTTTTTGTGAAGAAAACTATACAAAAGGCAGAAAAATCTATTTCTAATCCTGACTCGTGCAGGCTGCTCAGGAATTGTTTTCTCCACAGCTCTGACTCTCTGGAGTTTAGGGTTGGCAAATCCTGTGGAGTTAAAGTAACAAATCATCTTGGTTTCAAAATGACCATCCTGTGTTTGATGTTATCCAAATAATGATGATTGTGAGCACAATCTGGTATCTGGTTGTCACTTGGATTCTTCTAGAAATTCCAGGATTAGCTCAGGGCACCAGCTCTGCCTCTGTCTGCAGAGCCACTTCCTTCTCTTGTATTGGATTTACTTCTCAAGCTTTGAAAGAATAAACTGCAAATCTGTTTGTTGACTGGTTTTGATGTCCCTTCAACCCCAACCCTCACCCTAAAAGGGGAATTGTTGAATTGTGTTTCAACACAGATAAGGTCATTTTATTATGTTTTGTTTTCCCCTTCCAACCTGTTTCATTTTCTGAAGTTTTCATGAAAACTCTAAAACACATTAAGAAGAGATGTTTATAGGTGTATGTTGAAGGAATATTTTCTAGCTGGGGGAAATATTTTCTTTGCAGTGCTAGTGCAATGGGAAATATTGGTGTTACTGAAGATCTGATTACTTTTTTTCCTTGGGTTTAAGTATCTGATTATTAACCCCAGTGATATTTTTTTATTAACCAACATGATATTTTTTAGCTTCCAGGTGTAGATGAGCTATTCCTCCACGCCCTGCCTATTTCTTTATTTTATGTTGATTCCCTCTGATTTTTTAATGGGTTCTGTCCTTTGCTGTGACTGACACCAGCCTGGCTCTGTGACCTTCCCTCCCAGGCTGGTTTTTGGGAAGGCAGGACACAAAAGTGCAGGCTGGTTGAGTTGCCCCTGCCTGTGGGTGGTCCTGTTTTATCCTTTTTTGTCCTTTAAAAAGCTGCTCTTGTGTGAGTGGGAAAAAAGCCACACTTTGTGCAATTCACTGTCAGGGCAGCTGATGGATGAAAAAAAAATTTAAGTATGAAATGATTGAAAGGAGGGAAAAATCGAGATGTTTCCTGAATCATCAGTAGGGATGAAGCTGAGGAAGAGGAGAGCTGAGCCAGGCTGAAGTTTGGAATAGGAGATTGAAGGAAGGAGTTCAGACATTATCACTAGGAGATTAAAGAAATAATTATCACTAGGAGGTTAAAAAAATAATGCTTTGTCCCACATTGTTGTGTTACCAAAAGTCTCAGCTGCCCTGGAGGATTTTCTGGAGGTTTTTCTGGAGCTCAGTGCTGTTCTCCAGCAGGATGTCCTGGCTGCCAGCCTGGGAAGGAGCAGTGATTTCCCTATGCAGGAACAAATCTCCACCTCTCTGCTTCCCTGAACACATTTCCCAAGTGCTCAGGAGCTCCTGACAATTCCCCTGCAAAGGCAACTTTAATTTCATCTCAGCAGTAGGAGTTTTGAGAATTTTACACTGCTTTTCTTTTTTTTTTTTTTTAAATCATTATTTCTGCATTTTACTGTCTGAACACTTTATAACTTTTGTCCTAATAAACCCATCTACTTTAACAACTATTAATCTGGGCATTTTGAAATCGCTGTGGATATTTCCCACTTGCTATTGAACGCTTTAGGAATCATAAATGTGACATGATGTAAATCTATAAATGAAATATTACCTTTCACATAAAATCTGCATGGGTTTTTTTTTGCCTTGGTTATTTTATAGTCTGTTCTCTGTGGTCATTTTTGAATCATCAATGTCTTTATCCTTGCCTCCTGAATATAAAAAATTCTACTAATTATTGAACAGTCTTTCTAAGTTAAGCCAAATAAGGACTTAATGACTTCTCAGATTCAAGACTTCATCCATCTCATCTTTCATCCACATATTTTAAATGCTGTTCATTTAGTTGAAATATCCTGAGAATGGCCATAAATTGATGTCGTTTTCTCTTCCCATCTGTAATCTGGAAACAGAAAAAATAAATTACCCTGGTTTTTCTCTTTCATTAGAACAGTGGAGGATAGGTATTTTCCCCCTCTCCTCTCAAGTATCAACATCCTTTAGCACCAGAGGTCTTTTTAAGCTTTGAAAACCTTAATTCACCTCGGATTATTATGCAGAGTAAACTTCCAGAAGTTTAAAACTTGAGGTGAGCACAGACTGCTGCAGGTGTTTCACCCAAAATGTTTGAATCTGGGGAAGATTTCTAATTTTTTTTCTTTTTTTTTTCCTCAGCCACAAATTTCATAACAGGAATTTTCTGTATGGGATGATTCATTTTAGAATTTGGAAGAATAGAACCATTTAGAAACTTTTATTAGTATGGAGAGGGTAATAAAAGAAAATTTTAAGAAAAGACTTTTGAATATTATTTTCTTCATTGTATCTACTCTTGAAGTTTTGGGAGGAGGAACAAGAGGGACATAGATCACCCAAGAGCATGGAGATGTCAGGGACAGAGCCCATGATTCCTGCATCTCTCAGCAATGATTGATGGGCTGAGCACAGAGATGTGTCATCCCAATAACTGCAAAGATCTGCCTGGGCAGGGACTGTGCCAGGCTCTGGACTTGGAGCTGACAGAATCATGGCAGTGTGGGAGAACAGACCCAGGATCAATTTACACCTCTGCAAATGACAGTAGAGCCTGACTGAGGATTTCTGAAAGACAAAAGGATTTTAGCCTCGTGTTTCCTACAAGTCTCCTGGTTTTTTTGGCGTCACAGAATCACTGAGGTTGGAAAAGACCTCTGAGATTGAGTCCAACCTTTGTCTGATTTGCCACCCTGTGACAACCAGAGCACCAAGTGTCACCTCCAGTCATTCCTTGTTCATCTCCAAAATGGTTTAGCAAGGTTTTTATAATCCTCTCTCACAATGAGCAAACCAACTGACCCTCAGCACCTCCAAGTTCCATTTTGAAGTTCCATTTTAAAACTGGAAACTCTGTTCTATCACAGAACGAGTGAGTCATGATTTTTTTTAACCCTATTGCATTTTTCCCTGTTATATTTCAGGATTCCCTAAAAAAGAGGATGATTTAAGTGGCAAAACTGCAGTAAATGGGGAGGACTTGACCACAGCACAGCACTGAGGTTGCACCCAAACTCCTTTGCAAGTACCAAGGCTTTCTTTCCATCCTTTCCAGTGGGACCTCGGGTAAGGAATGGGTTTTATTTCTGTTTTTCTGGCTGAAAAAAGGATGCAGTGTCTACCTGAGTGACCCATGGCACAGAAGTAATGGGTTCATGGTCCTGGTCAGCTCCTGCAGAGCTTTAATCAAAACAAATTTAGAATATTTCCTACTGTCTAAACAATATTTTGCTTTTCTCTTGGGTAGCTGTCTCGTTAACATAAGGGATTTGGTTACTCAGGGTTGGAGTAACCAAAACTTTTAAAAAATGTAATTTTTGATGCTGAAAAGATGTTCTAATTGAAAAGGTAAGTGAGCTCATCTTGCTCTGGTGTGAGCTGAACCAACTTGATGTGTATATAGAAATTCTGTCTTGTTGCTTTCATGTGCTTTGAAGGGTTTTTTCTCTCTGTACTTCATCACCAGAGCTGTGCTCCTGAGCTCAGGAAAAAAGAAGGAAAAGGGTAGGAAAAAAGAAAGATCCAATAAGGGGGAATTCTCTGCTCAGAACAGGGAGATTCTGTGCTGAGCCCAGACATGCATTTAACAGTGATTTTTGGTTTTTAAAGTATGTTTCTCTCTAAGCTGCTCCAGAATACATTTATTCTAGTGCAACTTAAAATCCAAATAAATACACACTGGTATGATTGGAGCTGAAGATTTGCTGCTATCTGCCTTCCTGGAATATCAAAGGCATGAGAGGAAGCCAGGACAGGGAAGAAGGGAGGCAAAGACATCAAACTAAGTGCAACTTTCTGAAATTAAATCCTGCAGGTCAAATTAGAGACCTATCTGTCAAGGTATTCTTATCACACATAGAACAGCTAATTTAAATACCATTATGAAAAGTTAATTAAGCATAATCTTCAAAAACCTGAAGTATGAAACTAAAGGACTAAAATTAATAGTGCAAGAATGAGATTCATTCAATTTTAAACTAATGGTTTTTACATGATATCTTCTGTTAAAGCACAGGCTCATTTGGGGACTGCAGGATAGTAAATTTTTATCAGGATTTAATTTTGTTTGATTTAAACCAGAGTTCCATAATAACATTTACCACAGAATCCTCAGATTAGGTTAATTACGTGTGTCAATTTTTGTTCATAAATCATTCTTAAAAATAGGCTTGGGACTGCAGGTGGGTACCACACCACATTAGGGCTAATGTGCTGGGGAGAGCTGCTCTGGTTGGGATGCAGCAGGAGCTGATGGGCATTTGGTGGAGGCCATAAAGTCAGGAGTGGAAATTACCTGAGATGTGGTGAGGAGCCCAAGCCTTCAGCAGGGCAGGTTCTCCTGGATGACCATGAACCAGTAATGCAGGAATTAAGGTATCCCTAGGAAATGATGTCTGGAACATGACCTGGCTGTTCTTCACACTGATGGAAAATAGATTTTGTGGGGAAACCTTCAGCAGTCGCTTGGTATTGATGCCGTAAGGATTTTTAGCTTCTATTCTTCATGTATCTGTAGCTTTGGTGTGTAGTTCTAGGCTTCATAAAGTGCTGAAAACCTCTGTTCCCAGCGTTTGAGACAAAATCTTGCTCTCAGTTGGAAAATCCAAGGACATTTCACTGCCTCAGAGCCCCAAAATATGTAAACAACAGTGAATTGGGGGAGCAAGTTTGGGGTAATTGACATCATCAGCTGAAGGTGTAATTGGAGGATTAACCTCGATATGTTAATAGACAGAACTTACAAAATGTGAAGAACTTGTGACTCACTGTCCATTTTGGGTGTAGCCTCTCGAGTAGGCTCTGTCTGCCCTAAATGTACCTAAAGGCCTTTAATGAATTTGTCTGCTTTATATTCTCCCAACTCTGTCTGCCCTCTGTTTCACATAACCCTGCTTTAGGCATCAGTACCACCTTGGCACACCTTTCCCAGGAGTGTGGGCATTGCAGGCAGTGTCCTGCAAAAAGTGGGGGACAAAAGGGGAGCCTGTGAGCTGCAGGTGTCCCCCACATGGAAAGGATTGTCCTTTGGAAAATTCATCCATCCATCCATCCATCCATCCATCCATCCATCCATCCATCCATCCTCCACACCCTCTTTCACTGGAAGGTCTTTCTTCTCCCTGCTGACACAGAGGATGTTCTCCATTCTCCCCTGGAGGGGCTGCAGCCATCCTCCTCCTCCTCTCCCCTAGAAGCAGGTAACCTTGTTTTGAAGCTCACTGCAGCTGCTGAGCGATGGCAGTGCACTTATCTGCCACATTATTTACAAATCTCAAGAACTTAACAGCTAGAAAATGATTAGTTAAGGGACATCATAAATCTTCCCACAGCCCACACAGCGAGCCTGCTGGCTGCAATCCAATCCTTGCAGCTGGCCGAAACACATTTTTAATGTGACCCAGAAAAGGAGAATTTAAGTGGCTTTTAGGTTCTCCCGGTGTGGCAAAGTCACCAATTCCACCCCTGGAGCAGCCTGGGGTGTGCTGAGAGCACCTCGTGTTGCACTTGTGGCTCCAGCAGAAAAGGAAGCCCCTGATCCTTTGGTAAAACGGCAGCTCTGACAGATTTTGGGGCTGGAGGAGGGCTGGGGCATGACCAAGCTGGCAGTGCTTCACCAGAGAATAAACTCATCCTGATAAACAAGTCAGGAAGATTGATAGGAAGGGGTAATAAAGCCAATTTAATGACCTGTAGTTGGAGCAAGAGATCTGATATATATTTCTGATCCAACATAAAGGAATATTTATTTCCTCACAGAGCCTGCTCTGGCCTGCAGTTGCAGAGGTGAGGTGTGGTGTTTGTCAGCATGATTTCTGCACTGGAGTGGATTCTTTCCAAGGGTAGCATTAAAGGAGGTGCCTCTGGATTAGGGGTCCAGGAATTCTGGGGTAATTTTGTCAGATATGGCAGCTTCTGAGAAATCTCCAAGGCACATTCAGATTCTAATGGAAGGAGCTCAGTGGATCCCCAGACAGTAAATTTGGTATCTGACTTATTCATCTCTCTATTGATTTATCTGTCTCATTTATCTAATCAGCTTTATCACCTGAATCTTTTAAAATCTAATTTTATTAAATCCACCTATGTTTTTTCTAAAAATCCTACCACTGTGTTATTTTAGCAGGGGAAGCTGGGATCAATAAATGAAATGGCAAGAAGGAAGAAAGATTGATTTTTTTGTATTATTTTATTTATTTTTAATTTCACATGCTTTTCGTTTTATCCTTTGTCTTCTACATTTCTTTATTCTCAGAACACTAGGGACAGCTTGTTGATTTGTTTTTTGTTTTTTGGTTTTTTGGGTTTTTTGCTTTTTTCATGGATCTGGAGTTGGTAAATGCTTGTAGTTAATGAGACAATTGCCAAGACCCAGCAGAGGTCTGATTTTTTTCTGTGCTTTGTGGTAACTCCATTAACAGCAGCGATTTTGCAGCACCCCTTGAGGAGCTCAGGCTCTAAGTGGAACATGCTTTTGGGGATGCTCAGAGAATAAAGATTTGCCTGGGATGGATAACACGCAGAGCACACTCTGGGTGGGTAAGAACATGGGCATGCAGAGAGAAATTGATATTTTCAGTGGG
The DNA here is from genome assembly GCA_024500445.1 of Entomyzon cyanotis. Classification (NCBI taxonomy): domain Eukaryota; kingdom Metazoa; phylum Chordata; class Aves; order Passeriformes; family Meliphagidae; genus Entomyzon; species Entomyzon cyanotis. The sequence continues at coordinate 521,875 of JAKEPQ010000325.1, forward strand.
GTAAATGGGCACAGAACAATAAACAGGGAAAAACAGGGTGGGTGCTGCTGGGACTGCACAGGACTGAGCTGCAGGGGGATGCAGGGACCCCAAAGCTGAGGGTGAGCAGGGATTTGTGTGTCATTCACAGAACCTCAGAGTGAATCAGGCTGGAAAAGAGCTTTGAGATCATCCACTCCAAGCCATGACCCAACAGCAGTTTGTCACCCAGACCATGGCACTGAGTGCCACATCCAGTCTGTCCTTAAACCCCTCCAGGGACAGTGACACCTCCCTGGGCAGCCAATTCCAGTGCCCAGCCACCCTTGCTGGGAAGAATTTCCTCCTGCTGTCCAACCTGAACCTCCTTGGGTGCAGCTGCAGCCATGAGCTCTTGTTCTGTTCCCTGGGAGCAGATCTGAGCCAGCTGGCTGCACCCTCCTGCCAGGGAGCTGCAGAGAGCAGTGAGCTCTGAGCCTCCTGTTCTGCAGGATGAGCTACCCCAGCTCCCTCAGGTCTGTCCCAGGCTGGCCCTGCCAACCCCAGAGTGTCACAGCCCTGCTGGGCTGGGGCACAGGAGGAAAGGGATTTCCCTTGCTGGCAGAGCCTTTGCAACTCGATGAGAAATTGCTCTGCACTCAGCAGATCAGTCCCTGCTCCCTCTCTGCTGGGGCTTTGTGCTCCCCCAGCTCCCTCCCAGCACATCTGAGCACTCCTCAAACACCACACCTGGGGCCAGGCTGTTCCATGGCACAAATATGCCTTTTACTCCTCCTGTTTGGTTCTGAATTTTGTGATTTTCCGTGCTGCTTTGGTTCTCCAACAACCTGAGAGGAGGGTGGCTCTCTTGAGCTCAGACTGAAATTTGGAGATGGGATAGTCAGGGACAGTGCTCAGGTCCACTTCACTCTGGCTAGGACTGGAAGAGGTCGACTCACCTGCATCCTGAATTCCTGGAGAGTTTGTTCAGCTCCTGCCCAGCTCCTTGTGCTGTTATTTCCTGAACTGCTTCATTTGGAGTCTGTGCCCAACTCTGCACACCCCCAGGCTCTGAGGAAGAACTGCTTAATGATGTTTACTCCTCTCAAAGACTCTTCAATTTAGCCAGCAATGGCACAACGTGATCCAGTCGCTGAAAATGAGAGCTGAAAGCATTCAAATTGGAAATCAAAGGCCAGCTTTTCAACAGTGGGGGTAATTAATCATTGGCATAGTTCATCCAAAGAGTAATTTCTGTTTTCATGGAGCTGTTTAAGAAAGGCAAGTAATTCTCACGTAAAATATGGGAATGTCTCTGTAGTGATACTCCTGAGCACTGAAGGAGCTCTCATAGCTACCTAAGGAACTGCAGGTCTGTATTTCATTCATCCTCAGGGCTCTGGGCAGGGTGCACACAGAGCTGTGAGCACCTCCTGCCAGGCCACAAGAAGGACCAGATCCTGCTTTTTGTCCCTTTTCTGGTTTTTCCCAAACACATGGTATGCCCATTGAAGGTGCTGGCAAAGAGGTGCAGTTGCATTTTCATCCTTCAAAATCGCATTCTTGAGATTTTTGTGCAGAATCCCTGAAGTCCAGCTGTTTGTTAAAGCTTTCATGGTGGGAGACAAGGAGGTGTGTGCTCCTCTTGGCTTTTGCCATCGGAGATTTATGTTTGTGTTCACTGAAAAACTCCTGGCTAATATGGGTTGAAAGATGTAGTATAAAAGAAAAATCCAGTGCCAAAAAATTTCTGCCTTCCTAATTCCACCCCAGAACTGATACATTAATGTATTTACTTCAGAAACAATCTCTGTTGATGTTTTTCCCCACCTTTCCTTACCCAAACCTTTCCATTTTCCATTTATTCCGTCGCCCTGTAGCACAATGCTGGCTGTTTGTCAGCCACAAGGCTTTGCTGCTGAAATAATGCACTATTCATTGCTGGAAGCCTGATAATGGGTAAAAGATCAGCTCTAGCTGGAAGGGGGTTTGGCCTTGGAGAGCTGAGATTCTCTAATGAATGCGTTTTATGTTCTTTTTGAGAAAGGGGGGAAATTAACTTGAAGAAAAATATTCCTTGGATATTGCTTGTGTGTTTTCTGGAGGACATGAACCTGTGGAGCAATGCTGACAGCCAAAGCAGAATCTCCAAAGATCCTGTGCTGCTCTCTCCCTCCTCACCACCCTTTCTTGTCACTCACACTGGAAATCCCTGTTCATCCTTCTGGGCACTGCCCATGTTTCTCATGTCCTTTTTCCTCCTCCTTTTTTTTAGTAGTCTACTCACCATTCTCTTTTTTTAATTTTATTTTTGAGCTGGTTTCCAAACTGTTCCCTACTTTTGCAGAGTAAACAAAATTACACCAAAGTTTGGTTGCTTTCTCCCTCACAATACTTTCCCAATTCGTTTGTGTTTTGATTCTGCCAAGAGAAATAAGGTTTTATCTTCTTAGGATCAGCTTTTGGGTGGTTCGTATGTGCTCACACCATGAAAAATTCTGGTGTTCTATAGAAAGCTGTGAATAATATTTATTAATTGGCTTACCTGGTGCAACTCATTTAACTTCTAAATCTCAGGAGAGGCAGCTTCAGTGAAGCCAAAACTCTGGAGAATCAGCAGGAGAATAAAATCCTAATTTATCTTGACCCAGGCTGGGACTCTGCCTTTGTTATCAGCTCCCTGTATTTTTTACTGGTGTGAAAATGATCCTTTTGATTACACTTGCATGTGAACTGTGCCAGTCCAGGAGACTCAGGAAAGAGTTTTCCATTTAGAAGTAGATCCAAGTAATGCAGGAGTAATGAGATCAATTTGTTCTGGTCTTTCACTGACTTTCTGATTACTTTTAGCTCTGGCTAGAATCCAGCATGGATAATTACATTCTTCCTCCCTAATTCCCCCAGTAGTTTCAGTTGCATATGGCATTCTTCGGCTTCTGTTGGTTTTTTTGTTTGTTGGGAACTACTAAACAGTCCCACATTTCACCCCAGAGCTGGCTGCATTTCAAAAGCTCATCAAGTGTTTCATATTTTGCATTGTTTGTAAGGCACCTTGAGACTAATGTGGATTAAGGGTCCCCCCTGGATTGAGGAATATATGATTCCATTCCCTGACATAACTCCTAACTCACAGGTTTTAGAATCTCACTAAATATCTCTCCAGGATTAGTGGGGTGGGAAGGGAGCTCTGGAGAGCAAGCAGTCCTTGCTTGGAGCAGGGTTAGCTGGGGGAGGATGCTCAGCATCATCCTGGATTTTGCATATTTCCAAGAAATATCCTCCCTCAGCCTCCTGTGGTAGGGCTTGACCCCTGGTGAGCACTTTTTACACCTCTGGGAGAACACAGACAGTGGTTTGGATCTGCAGGCAACTTTCAGTTTTCATTTTGAGTCTGGTTGTATCCTCTGTCCCACAGCTCTTCCTGGGGTGTCACTCCCTGTTCCTGCCATCCATGGCATTCCCTTCTCCAGGAAAGCTATTTTTCTATCCCAGTGATGATTGCTAAAACTATGAAACTCAATAATTTTGGTCAATTTTTAGCCAAATTTTAGCCACATGTTTGGACATTTGTTGAGAGTGGAGAAAGTCATTAACACTCCACAACAGAAGAAAACACAAAATTTAGCAGTGCAATAAATACTGTCACAGAATCATAGAGGAGAATCATAGAAAGGGTTGGGTTGGAAAGGACCTCAGAACCACCCAGCTCCATCTCCCCCTGGGTCAGGCTGCTCAGGATCCCATCCAGCCTGCTCCTGTCAAAGCAGGACACTCTACTGACCATTTTAAAGTGCTGAGACTCTGCAAATAATAAATTCTTTCTGTTGTTTTAAAATCTCAGATGTTCTCACAATTGGGTAAAACCCTCCTCTTTTAACACTAGCAGTGTTCTGAGAGATAAGTTTAAACTGCTTTTTGAATGAGATCTCAGTGTGAGGTGCTGATTTTCCTATCCAAAGGTTCAAAGTCCTTAAAGCCCCATGTTCACTACACTTTTTACCCTCCAGGAAAAAACTTCCAGGCTGTTTGGCTTAGACAGGTGGTTACTAAAACATTTTCCCATCCTGACCAAGTTAATGGCACCGTGTGAGTGGTAAAAGCTGGAGAAAGCAGTTCCTGCCTGGTGGATGTTCCCATTTTCCAGGGAATTTCACCCACTGCCACACTGCCTTTATCTCCTGGCTGGAGCCTGCAGATTGAGGATGTTTCCTAATGGCTTTGCTGTAATCCACACTTGTGACTGTGACGTGGATCTGCAGGCAGGTATTGAGCATTATTAAACCTGCTGTTTAGCTTGGGCTTGCAAGGCAGGGAAGATTGAGGTCCTTATTTGTCAAGGCATTTAAAAGGGTGTTAAAAGTCCCATTAAGATCAGTTCAGCTCCTCACATGCTGAGAGATAAGGTTTTATCTAGACTGAGACCAATGCTGAGTGCTTGACAGGATATAACCCAAAATATATTGTCTCTATTTCCACATCCTCTGCATTTGCACATTAAATAAATCAGTCACCCTTCCAAGACTGCAGATTGTAATAAAGCATTTAGCATCAAAAAGGCTTGTAATAAAGCATTTAGTATTTAAAAGTCTTAAATTTATCTTGCACAAGCATCCTGAAATCTTACAGTTATTGGATAACTAATAAATAATTTATATTGCTAGCATATGGCATGGAGTGCCCGTGGTTTGTGGGTTTGAATTTCCACCTCTCTTACTGACAAAATTCATGTGTTTGGATCAGGAAAATGTTCTTTTCACAGCTCCCCTTCCCCTCCAAGAAAAACAAATACAAAAGAACTCAGAAAATATAATTCAAGAAGACAATTGAAAGAAAAAGCAGCTCTCGCTGCAGAAGTGCTCCGTTATTTTGTAAAGTGACACTGTGCTTTTCCCATGCAACAGCAGCTTCATCAGTCATTAAGAATTACACAAGTACCTGTTTGTTCTTTCCTTAAAAAAAAAAAAAAAAAGCATTGCAGGCCAAGAGAAATAAATGGGAGGCAGGATTTAATGGAACACACCCCCAGCAGCTCGGGAGGAAGATTTACAGGAGAAGCTCCTTCACTTCTGCAGGTGGAGATCTCAGGGATTCCTTGCAAGGCTGGAGCATCAGCAAGGCAGGCATTGGGGCAGGAGGAACACACAGCTCAGGGATCTGAACCAGGCTGGGAAATGCAGCAAGTGCCATGAAATGCCGCAGAACAGCTGCCTGAGCAGATGTCGCTGTTGAGCCGCTAGCTGAGAGAAAACCCAGGTTCTCAGACAAGGAAAGAGAAAAGTGCGTTTATTATTTTGATTTCCATATATATAGAGTTTTCAGAGGTCACCCAGATTGGTCAGCCAGAAACCTCCCCCTAGGCCTAATTGGCCAGGCCTGAACTGCCCCAATCTGGAGACGCTGTTTGCAAAACATCCAAACTTTATCTTTGTTTATGAAACACAGCAGAATGTTCTCACGAGAAAGACCTGTGCTAGCCACAAGCAGATACTTCCAATCCCACCGACTGGGCAGCAGGAAGGAGATGAAGCATTGCTGATGGGTTTAAGCTGCTGGTTCATTTCCTTGGGTGTAGCTCTGCTTTGGGTTTAGGTTTCTATTTCTTTTATTTGCCTGTGCATTGTGAATGCAATCCCCCCAGATAATTATATTATGAAACAGCAGTGCAGTGAATCAACTTAAATCCCACACAGCCCATGATTTGGGGTCTGAATGAAATTTTCCCAAGATTGTGAACTTAGGGTCCCACTTCAGGGAGATCATTAATTTAATGATTTGTCCTTGAATACTGATGTTAAATCAGAGTTTTCTGAAAACTGCCACAAAAAGTCTGAAGCCTGAAAAAGGAGGTAAATTAATTGAAAGAAAAACTGCTGCCTCTTAAAGCAGAAGAATTACTTTGCTTCATTCAAACCCTGTGCTTGTAATTTTAATTTCCTGCTTTCTAAACAAACTGTGTTATCAGAGTTTTGAGTCTGCTGGGCTGGGTTGTTTGTGATGAAGATAACACTTCCTGACCATGCACTTGACTGCAACAAAATAACTAAAGCCAATAAATTTGAATAAGGAGAAAATTAATGATGTTATTTACTGCTTCTCATTAAGGGCATTAAAACAGATGTGCATCAAGGAAAAAATGATTAATTAATAGAGGCCAACAAGTGCAACATTTAAAATGAAAGCAATTTAAAAATATTTAGTTGTGAATAGCTTGTAGTGGAATATTTAATTAAAAAAAAAAGCAACCAATTAAAAAAGCATGGAGAAAAATTAAATTAAATTACAATCAACCTGATGACATCCAGCAATTAAAAGCCTAAACTGTAGGTCCCATCTGCTTAATAAATATTCCATCAGAACACTGAGGTGTGCAATAATTTGAATGACACAGGTTTAAGAATTCAGCCATCAGCTTCCTGCCTCTTTCTTAGTGCTTCTCATAGAAGGATCCTTTAAAAAAAAATCTATTTATTCTAGTTGGATGTTTTTGTATTAAACAGGAAGGTTTTCAGCTCTATAGTAGATGCTGGGGTGATCTTGGGGAAGATATCAAACTCTACCTTTTTATTATTAAGAAAGACTTTCCTGGTGGGAGTAGAATGAAGTTAAATGATGGAATAGGTGAGGCTGCAGTGAATTTTGCTTTGTGGTAACCAATCCCATGAGCAGGTTGGCATTTGCAGGCAGTTGGTGCAATAGGATTGGGCTGGGGGGTTTATAGTCCATATTTGAGAAGTAAAAGGAGCAGCAGCTCTTCCACGAGGTCTGCATTAGTTGAGGAAATCCATTTCTTCCTGAGGACAAGCCTGCAGTACAATCAGAAAGTTTCAGGCTATTTTACACAAAGTTTTCTGTTCATGTTTTTTTCTTTCTTCCCTGACCTTGGTCAGGAGGTTGGAGTCAATAAAGTGTGTTTGTTCTTCTCTGCTGTGAATCCTTCAGTGTTGAGGATGTTCAGTTTGGTTCAGCTTTTTAAAACTCTTTTGTTGCATTTTTCATCTTTTCATTCCATGCATGTTTTATGATTTGACCTTGCAGAATTAGGGTATTAAAATTTCCACAATGACAGGGCTTTTGATGTAGCAGTTATGAAATTTTTACTGCTGAGGGGTCATCCATTAGAAATTGATACTGGAAAAGCTCCTCCAGGTACAGAGTGTTCCTACTTTCCTGTTGTTATCTCTGCCATAATGAAATATTAGCTACCTCTGCTTGCCAGAAGCACTGGGAATGCTGCTGTCACCCATCAGGGCCAGAGGAAAACCCAGAACTTCCCATGTGAGCTTTAAACAAATCCCAGGTCCGGGAGAGCATCCTTATCCATGCAGGCACCAAGAGTGGACCTGCACTTAACCACGGAAAAATCACTTCATTTGCCACATCTGAGACTTCCCCCTGGATGAAACTCTCCCAAGTTCTGATTTTGTTGGATTTTGGGTCTGGTGAAGGAGAGAATTGCTGGAGGGTTCGGCGCTAGCAGCTTGAGGGTGACAGGAGAAGGGTGATGAGCTGCTCGAGGCCGTCTCTCTGAATTCCCACCGGCGTCAAAACCACCACAGTGCCTTCCCTTTGCAGTTTCAGCCAGGATGAAACAAATCTCCAGGGCTTTGAGTGTATCTGGAGCTCATTTCTTGTTATTGGAATAGGAGTAAACACTTTGAAGGAGTCGTTTTGACAGGTAAGGTAACACCACTGAGTGATGGGAGAAGGGAGTGGATGGCTGGAGGTTGTTTTCATTTTCTTCCTTGTGGGAAGAATAGGGAGAGAGGTTAGGAGAAACAAGGGAGCTTTTAAAAATAACATCTAATATGTGATCCAGTATCCAGCCTCAAATCCTTACAATATCTATATAATTCAAAGTAAACAAAGCTGACATGATTCACAGCGTTCGATAACTGCAGTGCAAGGTCAATTAGCCTCAGTGCAAACTGCAGACACTTGCAGACATGGAGCAGAACCCAAAAAAAAGGCAGCTCCTGGGTAGATTGAGCAGCATAACTCACAGGTACATGCTTACCAGCATGATTTCTGAGTTAATTCCAAAATTTGCTGGGAAGTTTGGGACCTCGAAGCAGCAATGGCAGAAAAACTTGTTTTGAGAGTTTCACTGCTTTTCTTGCTCCAGTGCATTGATGCTGTTAACCCCTTGGGATGAGACAAAGTTTATTTCAGCTTTTGCCAGACCTCAGCAGTGAGTTAAGATGGCTTTTTCACCCTATTTCCATGCATTTCCCTCACTTGCACTGCAGCTCCCAGGGTGGATTCCCATTTCTGTTTGGATTCCACCATTCCATCGATTGCTCCATGCAGCACAAAGGCAATTCCAGTAATTATTATGGTCTTGCTCCTGGGCTGAGACCTCAGGAATCTGAAAGTAAGGGCAGAAAATACATGATTTTTGCTGGTTTGCTGGTTTTATTGCCCGTGACTAGGCAACACAGTGCTTGCAAGGACGGGAGATTACTCTTTCAGTCTTAATTTTGGTCAGAACCCAATCATAGCACTTATGAATGGATGAGCAGCATCGAGCATCAATCTTTGTTAACAGTTTATCAGTGGTAAAAACAACCCCCTAGTCATAGATTTGAGCTGGAATAATGCTGGGATTGAGGCTTGCCACAGTGGAAATACAAAAGCAAAAGGAATTGCTATTAACATTTAGAGGGAATGAGGAGCATGCATGTAGGCACGACGTGAATCCATCAGCTGTTGCAGCAGGCATTAATTTAACTTTCTGCAACACTTGGATAACTTGGATATGAGCCTGGTGTGGAAAATCGCATGCACATCAGTTTAACCCTGCCTGCTAAAATGGAATAGCAATTCTTTCCAGCACCTCAATCAGCTCGATCAGGTTATTAAATGCAGGCTGGTGGTGCCAGGAGCTGCTCTGTTGCACAAACTGATACATTTCAAAAATGAGCACAATTCATGTCAACATCTATTGGAAACACCCAGAATGGTTTTTCCAGCTATCACTTCTCTGTGTGTTTATGAATAAGTTTATGGGGGTTTGTTCTGGTTTTGGCAGAAGGGAGTGGACTTTTGAATATCCCCATTTCCATGAAAACAGGATTTCAGTCGTACCTGGGGAATAGAGCACATCTATTATTCTATCCAGCATGAGCAGAGCTGGGGCTGTTTATGGCAGAGAGGGAGTGAATGTGAAATGCTTTGATTTAGGGCCATGAGAGGAGGGGCTGGGGGGTCTGAAGGCATATTTTATTTTGCAGAATTATTTCAGGGTACAAAGGAGGAGAGGAGCTATTCCAAACTGAGTCTAACTGCAGCACTAACTTCCAGTTCTAATTTACTGTGCAGCTCAACTGACTATTTCACTATTGAGATACCAATGAGCTGGATCTTCATCTTCTTGAAGGCAGTGGAAACATGTGTCCACTAAGGCCAGAGCCCATAGGAGCTGATTTATTTGGTGAGAGAAGGAGGGAAGGAGGTGGAAAAGTGAACAGAATATGAGTAATGTTGCCAGATTTGGCCTCTGGGTCAAGTAATTACATGAAAGCCTTGACTATCTATTTTTCTAGCTGCATCTCTAATTATCTTTTGCTCATTTGAGTACGTTTTTGTTCATAACCATGAAAACCTTAATCTGGAATATTATCATATCATGATCATAAGTTCATGGTGCTGCTCAGAAAGCAAACTAATGCATTTCAGCATCACAATCATATATATACACAATCTATGTATACACAAATATACATCCTTTGGATAGAAACCTGACTTAGGGAGTTGTGAATTCTCAGTTTGGCACCAGCTTGATAAGTTTAGGATGAGAGAGTGGTTTTGGAGCTGAAAGAGTCTCAGAAGAGCCACTCCTGAGAGGTCCCCAGAACCTTATGTTAGTTCAGTCCCAGAAAGAAGAAAGTATGCTGAGAAATGCTAAAGAACCTCCAAAAAGTGACCTCCGATTTCAAAGGCCATCACTGAAAAACCTCCCGGCAAAGCCCTGGAGATTCAAAGGGCTGTGGGGAGGGAGGAGGCAGAGCAGGAGGAGAGTGTGCAATGCAAACACAAACGGGAGCAGAAATACAGCCAGGAGGGGAAACTGTGGAAGGGAGAAGAAATAAAAGCTTGATCTTGCTCTGTCAAAGAAGAGAGGAGTCAATGAGGAGATTTGAGAATTTCTATAGACTTCCTCATCTTCCAAGGCTTAAAGAAATATTAAGGGTTGGGTGGGTTTTTTTAGCATTTATAACATTACGTGAGACAGAGCAGATACAAAAAGTGTTTAGGAATTTATAAAATGAAAATATTTAAAATAAAATCAAAACAGCACTCAGGGTCTTTCTGAAAAGCAGCCCACCACCCCCAGGTAAGAAGACAAGGCTGAGTTTTATCATCTTATCCAAGATGAATAAGATTTCAGAGTTGAAGCACAATTTAGAGCAGAAGGGCAGCTGTCCCCACCGTGAGAGTGACAACTGTCAAGTGCCAGCGACCTGCACAGCCTGGGAGAGAAGCTGAGCACAGAGCCAGAATGTTCCCACAGAACATCCCCTGGGCACATCAAACAAAGCTGAAATCCTCGTTAGCATCCTCCCTTTCCCCTTTGCCATCGACATTTCTGATCCCAGGGGAGTCATAATGGAACAACACTCGGCAAACTGCCCCAGTTTTGCTACTGTTTTTATTGCTAATCCTGTTGGGAAGGGATTTGTGCTTGACCTTTGACTGGGGAGGTTTGCAGTCAGGTCTCAGGGAGCTGACAATTAGCAGCTAATCAATAAAGAGCATCATTGTTTCTGTAGTGTCTTTTCCCTGCAAGGTTTAGATTTTTAGAGGTCTACAAATATCTGTATTTAGGTCATATCAGTGCTTTGAAGATGGGCAGGGTGTAGAGGTAGAAAGCAGTGCTGATTTTGCTCAGCTGCCCAGCTTGGCCACTCAGATCCAGGTAGTAAATGTTATTTTCAGATCTATTGACTTATTTTCACTTGCCTAAGAGGAAAGCAGGCTTTCCAGGCTGTGTTGATGCACTTTATCCTCTGAAATCCAGCCCTGAGTGAGGCAGAGTGAGTGTGAACTCTGCATTTGTACTGCACCTTGCATTTTAAAGTGAAAATCTTATTGTGCTCAATGGTAAAAATGACTTTGGCATCATGCAAGCTGTCATCACGACATCATTGTGTTCAAAACAGTGCAATGAACAGAACTAGGGGGTGTGGAAATAATCTAGAGCTGAAACTCATGTGGCCTTAATGGAAGTGCAGGGCAGTTTGTGTTTGGCAGATTCTCAAAGGCTCTGGTCTTGGATTTTCTAGGTTGATATTTTGGTGGTAGATGTCCCTGGAAAAACCTTCCACTTCAGAAGGTTTCTCTGAGTGCAGAGCTCCTAAAAAGCAAGGAACACTCAAGAACTTGCAATAAGTTCACAGATAGCTACCGGTGAGGATAAATAGCTTTGTCTTAAAATTTCTCAGTACAAACCACCACCAAAAACCTCCCTGCACTGTGAAGTGTCCCTTCTCTCCCATGTGGTTTCTCATGTGAAGCACAGAGTTGACAGACTGTCATTTATTAATTCTAAGCCATCCCATAATTGAACATGGTGTATTGCAGTTTTAGATGAGAGGTCAATCTAATTGCCAAGTAATTGCCAGAAAATTGCAGGAACAATAAAACACAAACTTGTACAGTTTGTAACATACAGGTTCAGGTTGGTAAGAAATGTTTTTGCATTTAATTGACATTTAACAAAATAATTACAAGCCCTTCAGGATAATTAGAATACACACTGTATTTGCAAAGTGCTTAAAATACTAGTTGACCTTTAGTAAGTGTGTTAATCAATAACAAACATATAACTTGATATTATGCCAATTAAATCCTGTGTGTTTGGTTCAGATGCTTAAAGGTGAAGGTTAAACCATGTTAAATCACTGCCCTGTCAGGATGGGCATTTGGCTCTGGTGTGCTGCTTCTGAGAACACAGGAGAATATCCTCCAAAACTCCCCAGGGATCTGCCTGATCCAGATTTTTAATGTCCAGCAGGGATTTTGGAGCCTTGTACTCCCGTGAATTGGAGTCACAGGATTTATTCCCAAGATGCAGAGTGCTGCAGAGGTGATCCCTCTTTTGTCTCCCCAAAAATGTTAAGGAATTGAAGGCTGTCTGTGCTGAAAGGTGCTCCTCCTTCAATATCTTCCAACATCCAGGAAAATATAACAACCTTGGATACAAGGCATCTTTCACCAGAGAGATTGGTATCTTCTCCCAAGATAGAGATATCACGATGTTTTATATGTGCTAATGAATTAATATAGTAATGGTTAGTGTGGAGTTTACGATTATTTATGCTGTATTCTGTTTTTCTGCAACATTTGGTGCAGGACCTCAAAAGGAAGAGGTGGAAATATTTGGTAGTTGCAGTCAAAAGTTGTAGATTTTCTGCCAAATTTAGTCAGGTAGCTAAAAAGAAGAAAAGGAAAGGAAATACTATTTTTATTTCTGCTCTTGTAGGAATTTTTCCAAGTTGTTAGATTTGCAAAAAAAAAATCTATTCCCAACACAAGTGATCTAAGAAGAGAACAGCGACTTGTATGATGTAAATCAGCATTGCTCCACTAAGCTATAACTGTTCTATTATGTTCAAGAGCTGATCAAATGTATTTGAGAAAGGTCCTGTAAATTAATATGGCCATTCTCTCTCTTTTTCAAGAGTAATATGCCTCTGACTTTGCATAAAGGTCAATGAAGTGTTAAATTGAGGGTGATTAAATACATAGCGAAGGAAATGATTCCAAGGGAGAAGATATGAATGAGGATGCAATAAAAATAAGGCAATCATTGAGTGATAAAAACACCTTCTGATATGCAGAGCCCAAAGTTGTAGAGGCACATGTGCAGGGAAATATCAAACAAAACTCTTCCCCTGCCATGTAATTGAGGTTTCTGTACAGTACTATGAAAAGTATTTTGTAATTTTCAGTATTGGCACTGTACCTGGAACTCATAGTTAGAAATTTTAAAGAGTCAGGTAACTCAGAACTGCTTTTTAATAATATTATCCCCAGGCCCAGTGCTCCCAGGAGAATTCTTTTTCTGAAGTATGTGCTTATCTAAAGCTTCTGTTCTGGTCCTGCCTTTACATTGTTATCACAATGCAGCTAGGCAAGATACTGATCTGAAATTTGCTAAGGACATGCAAATCAGACAGGGTATTTTCCAAGTGATATGTAAATTGTAACCATCATAAAGCAATTTTTGCTCTGTTTTTTGTGGGATGGATTTATTGGGGAAATCAGGAGCTCTAAGATCCCATGGAGCTCCCAGTTCAGCCATTCTGCTCTGCAGAGTCCCACGGTGCTCTACACAAGGTTCTGACAAGGAAAACTCCCTCACATCCCCTTGTAATGCATCCTAAAACAGCACAGACAAGGAATCACACCATCAATAGCTACATTACCCATGTGAAATAAAGCCTGATTTTGCAGATATTGTCTTCTGAATAAAACATTGCTCCCAAGCTGTAATCTAATTCCCCAACAGGTAAACAGGGAATTCTGCAATGGAGCTGATGAAACTAAAGTGAGACTCACATCAATAAAAACTGTCCCTAAAATGTTCTTAAAGTGGTGTAGTACACCGTGGGTTTAGAATACACAGAAGCAGAGATTTATAGTCAGTGAGAAGTGGATGATGAAAAAGTTGGGAGGTTTTATGAGCCCTGAGGCAACAAAATACCAAGATATCAGTCAGGCCATTTGAAAAGAAAAGCCCAGAAATCACTCTCAAAGAGGGCTGTTGCTTCTCCATGTTAATAATTGATAAAATAATGTACAGCCACCTCGGCTGTGGATGAAGCTGCCAAGAGCTGTGGAGCTGCATTAATACATCCTGCAGTGCTTTGATGTGGAGATTTAAAGTGTCACACACACACACTCTGAAATGTTTGATGCAGAAATAAGCTCCTAATGATCCATTCATGAGGAGCTCCCAGTGACCTGATCTTCATGAATCACTGGTGTGTAAGGTGGAGCTCAGTCCTGGGGGTGGCATTTCTCTGTAGGCTTTGCGGTTTTTTCCCTGCTTCAAATTGGATCATCTTCCATTTACTTTTTCTGAGCTAATGGGATTCCCATCATTCCCATTTCCTTCATACAGCTTGGATACATCTGGAAGGATGGGGAGTGGGGAAGGAGGAAATACTCTTATCTGCTGCCTGGAAAACTTGCCTAAGGGACTTGGATTTTTTTTATATTTTCCCCATAGCCTGTAAGTGTCCTGCATGTGCTATTTGGTAATTATTGATGCTAACGACCATGTGACTGCCACTGAATTAAGTGTCAGTGCAGGGGAAAATATTGTTGAGTGAGAAGGAAACCAGGAGTAAATTAACCATAATGGGAATTCAGCATCTCATTCTTCCTTGCACTGCAGATGCAGCGACTCAAGAGGAACAATTTCTTCAATCCCAGACTAAGTGGTAGCCAAGGAAAGCTGAAGGAATTTAATATGCCAGAAATAGAACAATGGCTGCTTTAATATGGCTTCATGTCAGGTTTCTGTTTAGTTTCTACCTGGAAGCTAAACTAGAAAAGACAAAGCTTCCTTTACAATTCTTTGGAAAGAAATGTCTGTGTATTGAAAAAGTGGAGCAGTTCCATCAAAGTGAGGAAAAGTATTGAATGAGGCTTTGTCCCAAATTTAAATGTCCATCACTGTGAAACTGGGTAATCTGCTACAAGAGCCAAAAGAACTTTTACAGGCATTTTGTTCATCATATTCAGGATTGTTCTTTTTTTGTCTGTCTAAAGTGAAGAGCTATAGTCTCATTTTTTTTTTAATTGCTCCCACACTGATGCCAAGTCCTGGGGGGAGGTTTACCACTAAGAATTCATCTTTCCCTGATTTCTCCAAGCAAAAGGACCAAAACTGCAAACAAAAGGACAGTTTTGTCTTTTAAATGTCTCTGCTACCGTGTACAATTTTTATTAATTTACAAGAATGAAGTTCACACTGTTACTCTGGATTCTAATAGTCTGTAATTTGTTTTTTTGGGAAATATAATAGTTCCTGTGTTGGTTCTGACCTTCATTCACAAAAAGGCAGAAATTATCTGGCATCATTGTGACGTGGCTGATGCTGGAGTTTTCAGCTTTTCAAGCTCTTTGCAGAGGGCAGGACAGAGAGAGCAGCAATGTGTGGCTGCAGATTTGCTTCAGCCAGAAAAACTTGGCTTTTCTCACACTCAGCACCACAGTCTGGAAACAGAGCACTGGAAGTGGTGTCAAAGAGTACAGATTTACTTTAGAGAAAATAAATAAAGAAGTAGAACTGAATCAGGATTTGGTTTGTGTTCTCTGTCCACGAAGCACAGGCACTGCTTTGACATTTGAGGGATCTATTTGCTCGTGGTCTGGCAGAGTTTGGGGTCTTGGCAGCTTTTGGAGGCTTCAGATTGAGAAATACTGATGAGATTGAAATACAAATGTGGGGATTTTTCTCAGAGATTGATCTACTTAATGCCCAAACCATTTAATAAAGTAAGGTTGGTGTGTATGCAAAAATATGGCACTTTGCTGAGATTCTAAGTGAATTTACTACAATAAATAAATTCACTTTTTAAATTGAAACATAGGTTCTTTGAGACTTTAATTTTGCTTTGTATATGAGCTTTTATTTGGGTGACACAAGCTGAGTAGATGTTTCAATACAGAGTGAACAGAAATAAGCCATTCCTCGGTCCAAATTACCCTTATTTTTAGTATTTACACCATCCCAAGCTCCAGGACAAATCCATCTTATAATATAAAAGAGAGTGAAAGCTTCAAATGAAAAGTTTGTTCCCTGCTTTGCATATTAAACTCTTAGTTTAAATTCTGCCTTTTCCACATGGCATATATTAAAATAAATGAAAATATATTAGGTCTGATTCTCCTCTCAGCAAGACAGATTTCCCAATTGTGCAATTCCAATGCTTGCAATAATGGCTTTGCCAGCTCAAATTGCATAGAAGAAAAGAAAAATCAAATCACAAAATATTTATGTCTAAAACTGTACAAGAGCCTAATGGCTCACCAGGATGACTGAAACAATGAAATAGCCCATAAAGTGTTCTTTGGCATGGCTTTTTAATTGGTTATTTAGTGCTCCTGTCCAAGCAGAAATATTGGTGGACCTTGCAAGGTTTTGGGCAATTCAGAAATGAACAGCAAGTGTCTTTCTCAGATCTCCCAGAAGGAAAGCATTTATTACAGTTATTTCGGTGACATCCTGTGGACCTGTAAATTATACTGTACTTATGGCAAAAGGCAAGCTGAAATAAAATTACAGAAAATAAGATATAAAACGAGAAGCTCAGACTTTCTGGGTGTAGATCTGTGGGCTGCTGTGAGAGCTCCTTTCTGGCCAGCAGATGTCAATGTGGTGATAAACTAGAGCTCACTGGGAGCCCAAACTGGCCACGTTCAGAAGGAAAGCAGAGCCACCTCTCCCACCCCAGTGCCAGATCAGCCCAGCGCAGCATTCCTTTAATTTCTTTGGACAACTCCTCAAAACCTGCTTTTGTTTGTCCACACGCAGTCAACACTGATTTAACTGCAGTTCAAAATGCTTCATGGCTCCTAGGGCATGGCTTGGCTTTTCTCCCTCCATCTCTCCTCCTCCTCAGCTCCTGCAGATCTGATGGGCTTTTCTTCTCACCCATAGAGTAATTCAGAATAATTCATTTAGGCTTTTGAATGCAGTGCTTGTCAGATTTCCTCTCCAGCAGATTTCCTCTCCAATCTCTCTCCAGTTAAATTTTCCCTCCTTCCCCTCTCCATGCAGGGAACTCCCTGTAGTTCAGTTTGTTGTGTTACAAGTTATTTCAAAGAGTGGATGTTTCCCTGATGTTAATGATGGAGGAAGCAGCAGCAGGGGATGGTGGTTAACACTTTGGAGTGGATAACTTGTCCTTTAAGTAATTCTTCTATTTAGTCTTTCACTGTTGTGTTTGAACACTCTATTGATTTTCCTTAAGTTCATCATATTGTTTAGCTGGGTTTTTTTTTTTACTGTACATGATGTTTGAGTATTGCTGTATTGATTTCCCACCAAGACATTTTAGTTTCAAAATATTAATGACTCTAAGTGCTGCTACACATGTTTTTTTTTGTTTCATAAAATCACTCAACAACGGGCAAGGAACAGAAAACCCTCCTGCCCTTCTTGCCTTTTGTTTGGAGTCATTAATCTGGAGTGTTGGTTAACAGCAGACTTCTTCCAAGGAAGAAGATCAAAGTGTCACAAAATCGATCAGGAAGTTGTTATCTGTGTGAGATGTCTGCAGCTGGGCTATGGGCAGCTGTCACCTCAGCAAGGAGCTGTTGGACACAAAACTCAGAGCTGCTCTGTCCCAACACCCAGAATTGTGCTGATTGTCACCTCCACACAGGCTGGAGTGGCTGCAGCAGTGACCTCTCCAGCTGAGTGCCTTCGTGGCACTGTTTCCAGTATTAATGGAAAGTCTACATTTGTCCCAAACTCTAAAAAATAGAAGGAAATTGTATTTTGATGTTATCACCCCACATTTGTAGCTCTTTCCTCAGTAGGGCTTCCACTTGACCAAGGCAATTTGTCCTCTCCTGGAAATGGAGATACCCAGTGGATTTTCTCCAGCATTATTCTCTCCCTGGGCTGGGCTTCTCCAGGGAATAAATGCCAATAAACGGCCATTAAAGCAGGAGCAGATCCCCTCTCAATCCTCACTGCTGATCTCTCTTCCTCAGCTAACAAAGTGGTCACAAGCACACAAAGCAACGCTTCCCCACTCTTGAATATTTCATACGGAGTTTCCTGTTGAAAGATTGATTTTTGCCACAGCTCCCTGACTTTATTTGTTGTCAAGATGCACATGCACACAGTGTTTTCAAAATGTAAATATGGATATTTGCTCTTTTGCCTGCGTTGGAGAGCTCTGAGTGCACCATGTCACGAGCCCTGTTTTCTGCAAGGATCTGAAGCTTGTGAGCAAAGAAATGCTCAGGCTGAAATTGCTATTCAGCTCAATCCTCTGGAGGACTTCTCACACCTCTCTGTGTAAGGTTTGCATAAATTCTGACAGTCTTAGACCAAGCTTTGGCAATTCACACAGGGCAGAAAGCACTATAAGTTGATATAATATATTATAGAAGATAGCCAACCTAAAATAGGACTTTTACACTGGTTTAGCTACACCAGTAATTGCTCATCTTGAGATTTTTTTTCTTTACACCTGTACACTATATTTGTGGTTTATAATAATAACATTTTCATTGCAGTACAGGAATTTTCGCTCAGTAGTTTGTCTGACACAAGGGACTAAACCAGGGGAACTTCCATTGCTCCATTTCATCAACACCAGACTCTATTTTCATTACAGTCTAATAAGTGCACTAAGCCTGCAACCTTGGGAAGTTTGGGGAATATATTTGACTTGAATCACACCCAGCGTATCATTTTTATGGAATTATTGCCAGCATCACTCATGGGGATGTGTTTGTTAACATTGTTAGCACAAGTGCAGTCCCAGACAATTCAGACTCAGGAGGCAGTGGTGCCACAAGGGAAATCTCCCAGAGATTTTGCTCTTGGAGTGTGACTTTCTGACATAACAATCTCTGAGATGTAATTCTTGAAGTGCACCCCACCCTGCAGAAAAGTTATTTACTTGTTTGTCCTCACTTATTTCTCAGCTGTTAACCACAGATTATTTTTTTTTCCTAATAGCTCTGTGGAACCTGGGGGGCAACACCCACTGGGATCTGTCTGCTGACTCAGATCAATTCTTAGTTCCAAATATATTTAGTGTCACTCCTTTTATATGGGACTTGTAAATCTTTTCATGTAGAAACAGTGTGGAACTAAAGGTCTAAACTGTCCCTTTGATGTCAGTAAGAACTTCCTGCTTGGTTGGATTGCTCTGTAATATTACACATCCACTGGAAATAAAGAAACCTTGATAATGGGTTGTTAGGAACTTTATAGGAATTTTTGAATTAAACTTGAAGTGAGTCTATTGATAGGCTGGTGTAACAAGCTCTTCTGTAGGTTTGTGGCAACATGCATAAATATCCATAAATGATGAAATCAAAAGTAAAAGTTGTCTGGATATCCCCATTTGTGTGCAACAGGTTTTGTCATCCAGCTATATATGGGATTTAAATCTTAAATAAGCTGAGGATGCCATATGGTTTCAGTGTGTATCCAAAACATCGCAGCCCTCGCTGAGGAAATAGCATTAAGGACATTTTATTCTTGGTTTATTGCAATATTTCTACTGAGTGGGGAATAAATTTGGAGCTGCCCTGGAATGTTGTGCTGTCAGGAATAGAATCAGATAGGTTGGTCTATTCCTAATATATGAAACCCACAAGGGAAAACCCCACAAAGCCAAAAAGCCCATTTTTTGGGAGGTGGTAACTATTCTGTGTCCTACTGATGCCTCTGCTGACTCTCATCAAGTCTGGGATTCCAGAGATAATCACAGAGAACTGTAGAGAGTGTTTATTGTTTGCTGATCAGCACAGGTGAGAATCATCTCACTTGGTAAGATCCTTTTGCCTTGACACTTTTAAGGTCATTTCTAGAATCTTTTCCTATTTCAAAGCATGTAGGGTTTTATGTAGCACCCTCCTGCTTTCACATATAAAATTTCATTAATGCTTTGATATATTGATCTTCATGATTTTGAGCATACAATGAGATAAATCCTTCTTTTCCATCCTTACTGGAAATCCTTGATAGCATCAAGTACACAATCTATATTCCAAATTTCCTGATTCCAAAGACACAACAGCCTTTGTGCAGTGCCACAGACCTTAATGCAGTTCCTAAACTGATGTAGGCTCACTGCAAAAATGCATTAAGTGAAGATTTTCCAAAATGCTGATTTCACACTAATATGAATTGATTAACACTTAAATGAGGGAAATGATAATTTTGTGCATTGGGGCTCTGATGTTTACACTGCATCATATGCTGTGTGGTTTATGCCATCTCCAACCACTGTCTGTATTTTCTGTTCCACAATTTTTTCTGCATTCCCAAAGAGCTGAATATGCTCTTTCTTATTAAGAGTCAGTATTTCAGCTGTCATCTTTTCATAGGGCAGCAGCAAAGGGGAAGAGAGAGAAAAATAAGAGCAATAATAACTTCTTGTATAGCATCTTTCATCTCAGTCTCCAAAGCCAAACATCATTAGTGGGATGGGACTGTTGGTTTTATTTCTGACCCACATCCAGGCTGCCTTTTCTTCTGATCCTACTCAAGGTAATTAGGGAAGGAGAATAGATGGGTGGCCAGGAAGGAGCTAACTCAGATGTTTGCAGGAGCACTGCTGACTCCTTACCTTTTCCAATTCCCCTCTCCTGTGAGCTAACAGTGTCCTTCCCTAGAAATGTCCTTCTAAGTCGGACATGAAATTAAGAATCTAAAGCACACTTAGTCATTAGATATATGCAGATTATTTTCTAAGAGCCACATTCCACCCCATTTGCTTCCATTTCAGCTTCTGCTGTCCTCCCCCAGTTTAAATGAACACAACATGCTCCCTTCCAGGCCCTAATTAAAGTGTAGTTGTTTAGTGTCCTTGTGAGATATTGCAAAGCCTCTGATCTTGGCTGGGCAATCAGCTCTGATTTCTGCCTCTGTGATGTAGCAAAGCTTACAGAGGTACCAGAACGTTTTGAAATCTTTTGCTCAATGGGAGGATTCTCTCCAGCCCTGGGTCTGCTGGTGTACCAAAATAAATCAGGATGTGCTTTGTCACAGTGATTATGGTTTTTCCCTCACGGCAGTGGATCTGCCCCTGTGCTGTCAGGGTGGAAATGTTAATTTTTGCACAGATCAACCGCAGCAGAGCAGCTTAGCTGAATGGATCCTGGCAGATGTTCCAAGGTAATGATGGTCTTTGAGCACAGCCCTGACATCCTCACCTCCTCCCCTCTGTGACAGGAGGAAACACAACTGCTCAAAGCTTTCCCCTGATGGGACTCCAGCTATTGATATTGCCATTATCAATAGGCACTATTGATCCAGTCTCTCAGATCCCCACCTTGCTTTGATTTCCCCAGAGAAGTGAGGCACACAGGATGTCCCCAGGCAATGCAAGTTTGCCTGCCAGCCCTCCCTGTGCTTTCCAAACGGCTCATGGTGGTTCTTCCAGGGCAGTCCGTGTTCTTCAGCCTCTAAATCAGGTATTTCCTTTATTTTGTGCCCCATGAGCCTGCACACTCCAAGCCAGCTTCTCCTTGGCTGCTGCTTTTTGTATTCCCAAAGGACCAGAGCCCTGATTTCTTGTCTCACTGCTGATCCCACGACTCTTGTGATGGCAGCAGCAGTGTTTAAACTTGACATGACTTAGTATTTATAAAAACAAACCAAGACAAAAATAATAGGCATGTAATTTTTTATCCCTTTTCAGCCTGATTATATTTTTTTTTTTTCTTCAGCCTGCAGTGAAACAGCAGCCTCAGGCTCTGCTGCAGTCTCTTACCCAGGGAGATAAAGTCAAGTATATTAGGAAAACCTCAATAATCTCTAATCACAGCACTGCTTCAGACAGCTGTTTGAGGAAGGCATTGTTTATGTAAACAGTGCCACTGCAGCTTATTCCAAGTCAGAGTGCTCTTTTCAGAGGTGCAGATCTTATCCTGCAGCTATCAGGGTGCTGAATCTTATCTTGCTTGTGGTTTTGATCCCCCTCTGCTTTCCCCTCTTGTGCAAAGTGTGTAAAATCTGGATGGGAAGGATAATTTCTGCATGGTTTATGTGCTCTGCTCCTGCCAACAGGAGATCCTGCTCCAGGAGCTGGGGGCTGTGGCTTTGCTGTTGTGCAGCTACAAAGTGCAAGTTTTGGTTCTCATCAGTTTCAGCAAAATGTGGTGCAAAACCAAAAAAAATCCCAAACCCTCTTTGCACGTGGGGAGACGTTTAGTGAGGGATTTCCTGAGCAACGATTATGAAAATTCTGCTTCCCCTTAAAATATAATAATAATAATATATATTAAATATATAGTACATATATAATATTTAAATAACTATTTTATACATAAAATATATAAATATATATATATATATATATATATATATATAGGGAAAAGAGAGAGAGGAATACAAGCCAAGAAGGAGAAATGACAATTACTCAGGGCTGCCCAGCCCATCCCCAGCCCATCCCCAGCCAGCTCTCCCCAGTTCCTACCCTGCACAGGGTGCTCCAGGGTGTGCAATATCCCTGTGGTCAGTTTGGCTCAGCTGTTCTGGCCTTGTTCCCTGGCAGAGCCCACGAAAAGCCTGAAAAGTGCTGATCTTAGAGAAGGAGATCCTTAGCAACGACTACATCAGTGTGTTATCAACATCATCCTCATCCCAAACCCAAAACTCGGCTGCAGAGGAGGGAATGAATTCCATCCCAGCTGCAAGCAGGACGCAGAGCAGCAGTGTGGTTCCTGCTGTGGGTAAAATACAAATACAGAGAATCCAAAAGAGAAATGGGGCTGCTCTGGGGTTCTGCCAGGTGATCATCTGTTTCTGCTGTTGCACGGGGAGGATAAAATAAATCAGCACAATGTGAACTGGAAGGGAAGTGTGACAGTCATTCTCCAGTTAAAGGAAAGGGGGAAAAATGTGTGAAATCTTTTTGCTATCCCAAAAATGACAGCAAGGAACATTTTGAGCAGGGTCTCATATTTCCCCAGTAACTAAATATTGCTTTGGCTTTATTGCTCGGTTGACTTCCAGAGGATGGATTTGTGGATAGAGGAAAGAGTCTTAAAATTGCTACTGGATTACATTTTTTCCCCTTTTTTTGACCAGAGAACTTTTGATTAAAAAAATGGCTTGAAGCTCAATTCAATTTTTTTAAAGGAGTTCTTTCTTCAGTCAGAATTTTACAGACCTATTTAAACAAAAAGTAGAAATTATAATAAATTATACACTGATGTTAGTTTTGCTCTTCTAACCCCTATATTTTTAAATGGAGCTCGAAGGCAAAACTAATTAATGAGAAGACACGTATATAAAATTAGCTCAGAAGTACAGAAATTCTGGTGTTGCCTCCAGCAAAGAGCTATTGACATGATGAGCCAAATATAGACTGTTTTACTGGAAAAATTGAAGTCTTAAATTCAGACCTTCTCCTTCAGCCTCCTTCCTTTCAAGTCACCTTGTTTGAGATGAATCGATTGGCCAAGACAGAGTTTGCCTGAGTGATTTGTGGTTTGAAGCAGCCAAGTACTTTCAGACTCTCTCTTTTCATTTCCTTAAAGAAGTCTGAGCTTTAAAGGGAATTCTTCTGTCTCGGAGCAGAGCAAGAACAAACTCTTCTGACTTGAGAGTGGGGGAGATGGGCTGAGAGGAGATCCTCACTCTGTTCAGCCCAAACGAACATGAGAGAATGAGAAAAAAAAAAAAAAAAGTAGAGAAATCACTATGCAAATATTGTGATGCAAACTATAAAACCTGATAAGGCATAAAGGCTGAAAACAGCTGATAGGTGATATTTACTCCTCCCTTAAATGCTGACATTCCCTGGGTTATCAATACTCCTCTGGAGGTCTCACACTCTGCAAATTCCTGACTGATGCTGGCAGCAATTGGAAGCTTTGAAGGAAACTTTGGGATTTTGGTGGATTTTGTTTTCACTGAACATAAATCCAGTCAGCCCTGCATATTTCACCCCATTGGTCAGACAATACAAAGGGTGGTTTTTTCACAAGCTGGGTCATGTCACTCTGATTTGGAATAATGGGAATTGAAAACAACCAGGAGCATTTCCCTGGGCTATGAATATATAGCCTCTTGAAAATGTGAATACAAATTCGCATCTTCATCCCGGATTCTTGTTCCTCTGCCAGCAAAACATTTGATATCACAATAGAAAAGAGCATTTTATTTATTTTAGAGCACAGTTGGAATAATTATTTTCTGTTACAACCAGCGCAACCATAACTTAAACTGACAGTGCTAAATACCGTGGTAAATCTGAAAACAATTCCTTTGTTGCTTGATAAATTAAACTGACCTAAAATAAGAATTGCACTCCAAAAATGTGTCCAGGCTATTAACATAAATTTGTCCAGAATCCAGCAATGATTCTGGAATTAAGCAGTAGGCCAAACACTGTTTTCATCCACCTCTGACTTCAGTGCCACGTTTTTCCAGTAGGTTTCACAAAGGTAGTGATGAAATTAGGTTAATAAATCTTTCCTTTCATAGACATCTGAGTGGATATTGGGAAAGATGGGTTGTGCTTCCTGCAGCTCCTGGTGGCCACATGGAGTGCAGAAGTCCTGCACCTCTCCTGGCAGCAGCTTGACACCTTAGCTGGGCTGACCTGAAACAGAGGCCAGACAGAGACAGGAGAATAAAAAGCAGATAAATTTATTAAAGGCCTTCAGGTACATTTAGGGCAGACAGAGCCTACTCAAGGGGCTACACCCAAAATGGGCAGCAAGTCATGAGGTCTTCACATTTTGTAAGTTCTGTCTATTAACATATTGAGCCTTAATTTTCCAATTACACCTTCAGCTGATGATGTCAATCACCTCAAGCTTGCTCCCCCAATTCACTGGTGTTTATATATTTTGGGGCTCTGAGGCAGTGCAAGTGTCCCTGGATTTCCACTCAGAGGAATTGTTTTGGCTAAAAGGTGCTGGGAACAGAGGTTTTTAGCATTTTATGTGAAGCCTAAAACTACACACCAAAGCTACAGATACATGAAAAATAGAAGCTAAAATTTCTTAAGGCATCAAGCTGAGCCTGGCTGGGCTGTGCCTCTGGATGCTCCAAGCCCAGGTAAAGATTTCATGGCAGTGTGTGACAGGATTTATCAGCCAGGCTGGGGTTACACAGCTGTGGCCAAGTTCTTCCCTTTACTAACTCTCTAAAGTGTTGGTTTAGAAAGAATCAGCAGTGTAGAGATGCTGAGGTCCCTCTGGGCTGGGAGTGCTCCTTGCAGGGCTCTGCTGCCATTTATCAGCCCAGCCTGGCTCTGGCCACGAGTGAACTGCTACAGGGGTGGGAAGAGGAATTCCTACAGGAGTTCAGGCTGGCATTTCCCTGCAGCTGTGGGAATCAGGGCTTGGAAAAGCTGGGACAGGGCATGGGGAGAGCAGGAGCAGAGACAGCACTTGAGCAATGAGCCCAGAGCCCCCAGCCAGCCTAATGTGAGCTGTTCTGCAGGGAAATGATCAGACAGGAAAACAAGGCTGCTTGGAGTGTGCTTTTGTCATCCAGAAACACTTAACCTGCATGAAATAAATTGCATTTGGTGTGCCAAGGGCAGGAATAACTGAAAGGGAAGTGCATCAGCTTGGATGATTAGCACTGTCTGGACAGCAGGCTCCACTCACTGCTTCCACTGGAGTTTTGCAGAGCAGGGAAGGAAGAATTGTCCATAATGAGAAAGTGGGTCAGGTAGCAGCGAGAAAGAACAAAAGGAACAAGAATCAGAGAGCCCACGGGCTGCATCCCCTCAGCTCTGAACCCAGGCACAGGAGCTGTGTAAGCACCAATGTCACTCCTCTGGCCCTTCACAGAGCCTGACAAGCCTCCCACACTGAGCAAAGGATGCAGCTTTGTTAAGCACAGAGCCATAAATGCTGCCGAGGAGGCCTCAGCTTCTTACAGCTTGATTTCTGACAGGAGAAAAGTGCTTTCTTCTGTTAAGCAGCACAGGTCTCTGACCTGGGAAAATCCTTAATCCTGCTGGTGACAGTTCCTTTTAACTGCCTGGGTCTGGCTTAAAATACTCTTTCTGCGAGGAGAGTTTGGGGGATGAAAACAAAGCTGCTCCTCACTTGGTTGTGCCTGGTGAGCCTTCCCATTATTTTGTTTAAAACACAGGAGCAAATTCCTAGCCTAGAGCTGCCTGTCTGTCCTGCAGGGAGCAGTGTAAAGGCTTGGCCCACTGCTGTACAAATAAATAAGGCTCATGTATTTTGTGCTCCAGGTAGTGTGATTTTTTGTATGCAAACCTAGAGCCCTCGGGAAATTCAGAGTTATTCCGCAGCCCAGCAAGGGGAAAAGCTTAATGAGACAAAGGAAAAATGGAAATGGCCCAGTAGAAAATACAGGTGGAGAGCTGTTCATCCATCTGGCACAACACAGGAACCCTGGCTGGGCAGAATTTCAGGTGTTTTCTCTCTTTACTCCCCACCATGCCTGTCTGAGCCTTTCCTCCCTTGGCAGAGCTGCTTCTCCCAAACACCTAAAGGATCCCATCCTGTGGATAACCCCAGCCCCAGAGTGGCTCTTCACTTTCCACCTTCTCTTCCAGAAGGATATGAAATTTGAAGGGGCTTGTGCTGACCCTGAGCTATAGATCCTTGTCTTGTCACACAGAGATTCTGAGCGACAGCTCAGTGTTTCCCATGTTCCCTCATTTTCATTTTGTAATTGCAGAAAACTTATGATCCCATTAGCAAGTTGCTTGTTTGTGGGTTTTTTTTTTTCTTTGTCTGGAAGTTGCAGTCTTTTGATTGATGTGTTACGTACACGCTGACTAATTAAATATGACAGTAAATGAAAATATATTCAATAATCCAGGCTTGGGATGGAAGCCAAAATGCTGCTGTGTGAACCCAAGGAAGGATAGAGGACGTGTGGGTTACCCTGGGCTCTGCAGCAGCATCTGCAGTTCACAGAGTGGCAAATACAGAGAATCAGCTCCACCGAGGGGTTTGGGGCAGTCACACCCACCAGGGTTGGCTTGTCTGGTGCTGCAGCTCCAGTGGGAACTCCCTCCTGGGTGCTTCTCAGCAAGAGCCTGAGTTCTGCCTGGGTTTTTGTTTGGTTGGGGTTTTATTTCCTGAGAAAGGAGTGTGTGGTGATGCCTAAAATGAGCTTAGGTAAAACAGAGGCTGGAAAAAGTTAAGAGAATAAAATGCAGTTAGATTTATTGAAGGCCTTCAGGTGCATTTAGGGCAGACAAAGCCCCACCCAGGGGCTACACCCAAAATGGACAACAGGTCACAGGTTTTTCATACTTTATAAGTTTTGTCTATTTGCATATCTGGGGTTAATCCTCCAGTTACAGCTTCAGGTAATGAAGTCAATTACTCCAAGTTTTCTCCCCAATTCACTGCTGCATACATATCTTGGGGCCTGAGACAGTAAGGTGTCATTGAGTTCTGGGCCTAGAGAGGAATTGTTTAGTCTAAAAATGCTGAGAACAGGAGCTTAGCACCCTATATGGAGCCTGGAGCTATACACTAAAAATTACAGGATTACATGAAAAACACAGAAGCTAAAATCCTAAGGCATCAGTGCAAACCAAGGCAGGAAGCCCAGGTGAGCCCCAGGCCAGGTGTGATGCTCTCAGCCTCTCCTGGGCAATCCTGTCCCTCTGCTCCCCATTCCCCCAGGCTTCCTGTGCCACTGCAGGACTGTTTGTGCTGAACTGCCTCCCAAAAACAAGCAGCTTGTCCAATTAAATCCTCTGTCTCCCTGATCAAAGCCGTGCTGAGGCTGCTGCTGTTTACTAACCTTGAGTTGATACAAAGCGTGCAGATCCAGCCAGACCTGCTCCACCACAGAGACTCAGAGAGAAGCGTTAACACCTTCCCTGGCAGACTTCAGCTGGTTTCAATCTATTTCTCTTTCATACAAGAATAGAGAAGTACAAACGCAGGGAAATTGTAATGTCAAGCTGTAGTGTGAGGTCAAGATCAGGAGGTTTTTGTTGGTTTGTGATATCTCAGCACCTGCATCCTCGCCCCCTCTCCATAATCAGCAGTCTGCAGAAGGCTGTAAACCTTTTCTAAGCAGTTTAAATCTTTCCATGACACTGTTTTACATTTTATTTCCACAAGGTCCCAGTTTTGCAAAGCTGTTAAATGTGCACTGTGCTTCGAGGGTGATCCCAAAGTGTCCCTGCAAGGGATTTATATGCAGGAGTAGCACCTTTTCCTGCTGAAAAGGAGTCACCAGCTGAGGAAAAAAGGGAAAAAGAAAAAAACCTGATATTTCAGTGTTATGGGCTGGAATAAATAGAGGTTTGGGGTTAAACAAAAAAAATGTCAAGGAAAGAGAAAAGAAGCCTTAGTCCTTAAGTTAGAACAGCAAACATGGACTCTTTCCATCCAGTTTAAATGAGAGGCAGATTGCCCTTCCCTGGCAGTGCCCTGGATTTTTCTGACAGGCAGAAATGCAGATATTTGGAGATGTGCTCCCCTGGCCAGCCCTGA
Organism: Entomyzon cyanotis; assembly: GCA_024500445.1. Lineage (NCBI taxonomy): Eukaryota > Metazoa > Chordata > Aves > Passeriformes > Meliphagidae > Entomyzon > Entomyzon cyanotis. Next base: position 550,003 of record JAKEPQ010000325.1, read on the forward strand.
CCATCTCCCCTCCCTCTGCCCACACAGCCTTGGCTGGCACAGCTCTTCCCCTCCCTCCCTCCCTCCCATCCCTGTGCAACCCAAATTACCTCAGCCCTGGCCTGGGAGGAACAAAGCTCAGTCAGAGCTCCAACCTAGCAGAAAGAGGAGAAAAGTCATAAAGGGGAAGTTAATGGCCCAGCAAACCCTGTCGGGAGCTCTGCTGAAACAGCCTTGGTTATTTCTGCCACATCAATCCCAGCCTTGATGGGCTCCTTGCTGCTGCTCTTCCCAGGGAAAGAGCCAGGTGAGGAATCCCTGGCTGCCTGGCAGGGGGTTGTTAGGGGACAGGGCTTTGTCACAGGGACAGCCTGTGACATTTGTCCTGTGCCACCTCCTGGTTCCTCCCTCTGCCTGCTCAGCAAAGTCACTCCATCAGCATCAATGTCTCCTGAGGTTGTTGCCTTTTGGTTTGCAGAAATGTGACAAAGACACAGTTAAAAGGGGTAAAAGGGTTTTTCTACTTTGGTATTTAATAGGATATTAGGTGTGCAGCTCTGCAAAGGAGGAGCACGCTGAGATGTACTCACACTGTATATCACATATGCAATTTCATGGACTTTTTAAATTGGCATATCTGTCTAAAATCCCCCAGTAAGAAACTTAGGAAATGAAGTAATTGCCCCCCTCTTCTAATTAACCCTCCCCAAATGAGGCTAGAGCCCAGTTTACAAAATATATTCCAGAGAGAGGGTTTCAGCCAAGGTTGAAGTCTCGAGTTTTGAGATAGCACAGAGCCCTCTGTCTTCTTACCATGACTGTTTGGTCTTTCTGCCTTGCAGAACCCCAAAACTAAGCTAGAATATCAGACTGCAAAAATAACAAGCCTGTAGGCTGAGGGTACAAAGGATGTGTAAAGGGTACAGAAAATATAAACAAGGGTATAAATATGTATAGAAGAGTATATAAAAGGAACAGGCAAAAAACCATCAGGCATCAAAGTGCTCATTCATTTTGAATTAATCCACCCCCCAGCGCTGACAATTTGGTCAAAATGCTGCTGTGGAACAAAAGGTTGCTGACAGGAGTTATATCATAGTATTTAAAAATCCAGAGTTGTGTCTGGTGTTCTTTCTAGAGGTTCAGTTTCATGCTTGGTTTTCATTTGAAGTAGGTTCTAAATCAGTTGCAAAGGTCACTTTACATAAATTTGTTGGAGCTATTTGCACTTAAACAGGCTAACCTGGATCTATATAAGCTCACACACTTAAAATGTAGCTCTTGAATATAAGCATGGTTTTGTCAATGATATGGACATTTTAAATACAGTGAAAAATAAAATCAGGGTTTTAATTTTCCTGGGTAATGCAAATGTTGTGTAGTCCAAGCTGTAAACTTTGTGTCAGAGATTAATTCTTTGTGTTTGCAGGCATGTGGTGAGAGGATGCCTACATTTTTGCAGAGAGTGGTATGTCTTTCACATATCCAATTACTTGCCATTATTTTGAGTTTTGCAGTAAGATAAAGAGCAGCATGGAATTGTTTTCTGCTGTATCTTCCTTGGCATGAGCAAGCTGAAAAAATCCAACCACAAATATGTGGTTTTGCATAGAATTCTACAAGCTGGAAGAAGAACAAGCTCCTTTCCAGATGAGTTCTTCCTGCCTCACCTCTATCACTTGCATTAATGAGAGCATCCAGGTTTGGATATCTCTGTGCTCACAGAGCTTTATGAGACCCACATTACCAGGGCTGTGTTTGACTTTCACTCAAAAGCTCTCATATTTGCAGAGATAAGCATTTACAAATATTTGCCTACAAGCATCTCTTCCAGGGCGTGCAGTTGGGCTTCAGTTCAGAAAATGCCTTTCCCTGCTTTATTTTCCAGCAAGGATGTGAAATCCTTCTGTTGAATCATTAGAAAGCCATGGATTCTCAGGGCTGTGCTCTTCCTTGCTGTGCTTGTTGGGTAATGATTGATGCAAGTGCAAAGTAAAATGTTCTGAATTAGTGATTTTAAACTCCTACAATTGACTACACAGCACACAGAGAAAGGGGGGGAAATAGTTTCCTAATGTATTACAGCTGACATTTGACTGGTGTGAGACCAGAGGAGAGCGAAAGGGAAAGGTTATTCTTAAATATTCTTCTGCTGAAACTTGGGGATTTGAAAAGCTGTTTGATGAACTTATTCCTCTGCAGCATCTCTCTGTAGTTCCCTTTTTATTGCTGCCACTGCCAAACTGTTTGGTGTTACCAAGTGAGGATGATCCATGCTCATGCTGCAGAGAAATTTGTAATATGAGTTGGGAACAATATTTGGAGCCCAGGTGCACAGGAGAACACAAAGGAAAATAACAGTAGATTTCTTGTTGCCACTGTGACTGTAGTAAGTCTTGTTTCCAAAGATTGAGAGGATGGATTTAATATAAACTGCAGAAATAGAGTGTTTAGAGTGGCAAGTCATCATGAAAATTAGAAAATATATTTAGCCCTTACAAGGGCACTGCATTTAGAGCATTGTATTTTTAGACTCTCAGCAAGCCAGGCACACACTGTCTTACATCCCCTGACATTTCCATTATTTGAGGCTGGCAGTGGACATAAATAGGATTGCAGAATAACACAGCAAAACCCGGCGAAACCAACTCAATTTACCTTTGAGTTTTAATAATTAATATTTACGCAGATGTGAGGGGAACAACGACAGACTGGTTTACTGTAATTGAGCCAGAACTTCCTGAGAGGCCAACCCAACTCCCTGCATTTCAGCAGCAGTGGAAGCAACCCCAGGGAGCACCGAGGGAAACCCTGAAGTGCTTGAGAGCATCCCGAGGGCAGGGAAGGGGATCAGGTGTCAGAGCTTGTGGATGGCCACAGCCCAGAGGCTTGGCTGATGGATTTTAATGGATTTTAATGGATTTTAATGGATTTTAATGGATTTTTGCATCTCACAGGGGCTGTTTTTCCTGTTATCCCTTGTTGAAGAGATCATTTCCTTTGAAGCACTTGAACCAGTCTGGTGTGGGTGACCTTTGTGCCACCAGCTGTGCCACCAGCAGTGGCTGCAGGAGCAGCGCTGGGAGCACTGGGAGCACTGGGAGCACTGGGAGCACTGGTTGGCCACAGTGAGGTTTCCATGCACTCTTAGGATCCAAACCCAGTGGATGTTAGTGGGAAAATGCTGGATTTCTTCTGCTTCTGATCTTAGTGCATCACCAGTGATGTCTGGCTGCACAAGAGATATGCAGAATAAAATCCATCCTGCCATTAACTGCTTTAAAGTTTAATGCCAGAGGAAGTGCACCAACAGGAGCAAATTATAAAAATCACCCATCCCTGACTTTGATGGATGTTCTCCTCACAAACTCACCACACACTGGTTTATGAACTAGATTATTTGCCTAAGTCATCAGCTTGTGATTGATTAGAGAAGCAAAATGAGAACATAATCACTCCTACATATCTTGCTTACTACAAATAAGAAAGTTTTGTACAAGGATTTATTAAAAGCTGATTAGATTAGAACAAATTGTATGGTTGGAGATGTGACAAATAGTTCTTTTGAACTGAAATAGTCAGTGGTTCAGGGGTGTTAGAAGAGTGGTTTGGCTCCATGGCTGCATCCAAGTGCTGGGGCAGGAATTATTTACTCTAGGAGTGATCAGGAGACAATCAGGAAATTCAATTTTCCTGTCTACTTTGTGCCAACTGCTGATGACATCACTAAAATAATTATTCCTTTGAGAAGGCAGGAAAAGGTCTTTCTTGCTGTTTTTTAAATAAGTGACAGAGATGGGATTATTGAGGTTGGAAAAAAATCTTAAATTGTAATTTTTCAGAGCTTTGTACTGACAGCAATTTTTTAATGTAGGCATCCTTTTTACAATATAAATTCCAGGTTTGATGAATAAATGCATACATTTTATTAGAGTGTGTGGAATAAGACGTTTAATCTGAAATCCAAGAATCAAACTGGAGCACATGTGTTCCTCTTTGCCAATGGTTTTGCAGGATGTGTTTGAGCCCCAAATGTGGAATAGGTAGTGAAGCAATATAATATAACTTGTCAATTTAAAGGGAAATAAAATATGGTTATGCTAAGCAAAAGAGATTAAACACCGTGAAAAATGAAACTATATTGAAACGCCATAGATTTTAAGAAAAATATGTTCCCAAGGTATCCAAAACTGATTCAACTTAATCTATAACCTGTCCTGAGTAAGAGGGTAAAATTGACTCTTGAACATTAGATGAATAAAAAGCATCTTTGGGCAAAGTCCTGTCTTTCTCAAAGTCTTATAACCTCCTCAATTTCCTTCCAAAGCTCAGTGTCTCTCCCTCCTCTCTCTCAAATTGTGAATGATGGGGAAATGAGTAAGAAAAACCCTATTCTTCAGCTGGAGAGGACAGATTGCCTCACTGGTCAGATCCCTGGGTGAGGGGATGGACATGGGGTGATGGAATCAGGGATGGGAATTCTCTTCCTCCTCCCAGTGCCTGGGGAAATGGGTCCCATATTCCAAATTATGCCCCAGGAATGCAGGTACCTCCAAAATTACCTTGCCATTGCCATCTGAGGCCTGGATTTCTCCACTGTAGCAGAAACCTTCTCATTGCAGCAGATCCACTAAATTCAAGTTATTTCCAGTCATGGAGGTATTAAAATAACACATGGTGGAGGTATTTCAGCTTATTTTTTCTTTGGAAAAAGCATGGAAACACCATGTAAGCAGTCCTTATAGGATGAAGTGCGAATGACTGATTTAGAGAGTGTCCCTAAATTGAGCACATCTTTCACACTGAGTTAAAATCACTTTGTTTTAAATAAAAGGGATAATTTAAAGTAAGTAGACCTTTTGCTACATAGCATGGCGGTGGATTTCTTAGAAATATCAAGGAATTTGTAAACTCTTCTGGTGATACTTTACCAATCTCCTCTTTTCTATGAACATGTTTTCAGCAGGAAAAGAAAACACAATAGTAGGTAGTGAGAACTTCAGTAGTTTTAATTGCATAGCCTTATTTGTCAGCTTGAGATGCAGAATGATTTCTAAGCATGTAATTAAACTTGCAAGGACTGATGGCTTCTTACTTCAATGGCTTCAAATTCAGCATATGCTTTTGTTGATTGATAGACTGGTTAACAACCAGGAGCCTGCTGAACCATCCAGCGGGCTGCAGGCTTGGCATGGCACAGAAAGTGGAATAATATCCACAAAGATGCTGTGGTCAGGGTGTGCTGAAACCCTGTTTATCATTAGGAAATTATCAACTGAGCTTTAATTTGTTTTTTTAATATTTTTTCCTTTAATAGGGGACAAAGAGACTCAAAGCTTCATTTGTGCATTTCTTTCTCTATTTATTTCAGCTCTCTACCATGTCTGCCTGCCATCCATTGTAAAGAATTCCAACTTGTTTCCTATGAAAGACAGGCTTATTAATGTCTCAGTGCTGCAGATTGACACGACACATCATTAAAGCTCAGATATAGTCATTACCCCATGCTGCAGAGCTCAGGATTATTAATATTTCCAGCACCATGAGGACACAGGCAATGTGCCACTGATGCACACAGTTCTAAGCCCCGTGATGGATTAAAAAAGGATACAAAGCACAATAACACTGTCCTGGCCCTTTTTGTAGGCTCCTTTCAACATTCAGGGAGGTTTTGCTGTTGTTCCACCAAGCGTGTGCTAATTAAACCGATGGGAGGGCTGCGAGCTAATTGATGGCAGGATGGGTTTGCAGAAGTGCTGGGCTGGAGGGAGCAGTGTTAGATCTGCTTCTGAAAACTCAACTTCTGACCCCTGAGGGTTCAACAGAGCAAGGGCTGAACAGAAACTCAGCCTCAAGAGGCTCTCAGGGGGCTGGAAGCTCATCCTGAGCAGAGAGGACACAGGAAGGGATCTGTTCTTCCCACAAACCCAGCATGATCCCCACGGGCACTGGAGGAGGCAGAGACATCTCCTGAGTGCAATGGGAATTGTCCAGCTGTATATCCTAGACCAGGAATTCTTCCCTGGACTCAGCTGGAAGAGGCAGGAGCAGGATGTTGGACACACCATGGTGACACTCACAGGCAGCATCCAAAGCTGATGATTTTGGGTAACAATTCTGTACCCGTGCAGTGGGATAGGTACAGGTCTGTGGTATATGCACTTCCACAGTGCTGGCAATGGGAGAAATTCTTGTAAAGAGGGATTTTAGCAGCTCAGTTAATGCTGCTCCTCAGCTTAGAACATATTTCAGTCCCAGGTTGTTTTAAGTCAAGAATGGTGGTTGCAATGAGTTTTACAACTGTGTTGGAAGTGACTTCTAGAAACTTCTCCCTGGACTCAGCTGGAAGAGGCAGGTGCAGGATGTTGGACACACCATGGTGACACTCACAGGCAGCATATAAAACTGATGATTTTGGGTCACAGATGAGGATGTTGGGTAACAATTCTGTACTAGTGCAGTGGGATGGGTACAGATCTGTGGTATATACACTTCTGTAATTGGGGTCAACACAGTACTGGAAATTCTTGTAAAGAGGGATTTTAGCAGCGCAGTTGATGCTATTCCTCAGCTTAGAACAGATTTCAGTCCCAGGTTGTTTTAAGTCAAGAAAAGGGGTTGTAATGAGGTTTGTAACTGTGTTGGAAATGATTTCTAGACTGAAAGGATTTCCTGCAGTGCACAGCAGAGGTCCCTGCCCAGGCCCTGGGTGTCCCTTCTGTCAGTGTGACTAAATTCCGTTTTTGTTTCCAGTTTTGCTCAGGGACAGATGTCTTTCATATGACAGAGCAGATTTTTATCACCAGCCAACATGAGAACTTCAGTTCAGTGTTCGGCTCACTGAGCTCTTCTTTGGTGCTGCACAATGCTTTTATAATTATTATTGACTGGATTGTCCTTTTCAATGTTTAATCCCCCTGTATTTTGCTGACCAAGGCAGATGTTCTTATCTCTGATATCTGCAAGATACCTCTTGAGTTTCCTGCATTCTCTCCTTGCTGCAGAGCAAACTTTGATTATGGAAGTTTCATGTATAAAAGGAATGAGAGAGTAACCTTGCAAGAACAGGGTAGTGTGGAGTGGAGAGAGAAGAGAGCCCTGAGACACTGGAACTGGAATTTAGTCTCTCCATCTTCTATACCTGCTCCTTTCCTTGATTTTATAGTGTTTATAAAGTGGCTGAAGGTACATTCTCTCTTCTGAGCTTCCCATGTTGTCTTTCCCAGAAAGCCCTCTTTTACTGATGCATTTAAACAATTAAATTAAACTTCATAATTGGCATTCTTTACTCCCCCTGCACAGAGGCTGGCAGGGCTGTATTCTCAGGTGGCTGATTCTGCCTAAGCCCTGCAGGGCTGTAGTTGTGGAGTCTGTGGATTTCTGTTGTTTTTTAGGAGAAAAAAAACCATCATCCTCTTATAATGCTAGAATTGATTTGTTATTATTATAAGTTTTTTTACAACATGATAATTTCTTTTTAAATGAATGGTTTTTTGTCATGGGATTATGTCCTTCTTCCACTGTAAAGGGAAATGAGGTTTCCAAAGGTTTCCAAGAACTTCTTTGAGAGGAACTGCACCAAGCACATTTTGGCCAGCCCAGGGAGGAGAAGCAGCTCCACAGAACTGAGAGTGTCCATTTTCCATCTTTGTGAGAGGAAAACAAAATAAATGAAAACGAGGGAAAGCCAAGAACAGTGTCGTGGGATGAGCCACACACTGCCCCAGGTTTCCATCCTTGAGCAGGAAACTTTTATCTCACTCTTTGAGACAAGCCAGCATCCTCAGAGGAAGTGTTCACCTCTGGCAGTGGGTGATGTCTGGAGCTCTGAGGGTCCTTGATTAGGGAGAACTTGCCAACAAATGGCTTTGAACTCAGATTCCCATTAAGCTTCTTTTTACTTTTCCTTCTTTAAAACAAGCCCTTGCCTAATGGCCCAGTGTGTCCCAGAGAAGCCCAGAGCACTGGGGCATGTGGCCCCCACTGACTTTGCACCTTAGTTATAATATGAATTAATTCCATATCATTTCCACCAGCACTGCAAAAGCAATCAGCTCCCCAGATCAGCTGCTGTGGCTGTTTATTGACTGGTGACAACTTCAGAACTCTTATCTATCATGATTCCTGCAGCTCAGCAGGTAGTAAACACTCTCTTTACTATAGCATATTGAGCAAAATTGGTATGCAAGTCTATTAGCAAAGCTTGTAAACACTCGACTAAACTGTGTGGCTCAATTAGCAAAGAATAATGGAGCAATAAGTAAAGTGTGTGCAATTTTATCAACTCTTTGCAGCTCAGTGAAGTCTACAGCATTATCAGCAAAGCATAAAGAGCAATTGTCAGTATATCTCACTGAATCTGTGCATATTACCTTTGACTAAACCACAAAGGTATGTCAGAAAATCAGAAAAAAATGATTAACAGCATCAGCACAAAATGCAGCACAGTCAGGTGCATTTATTCATTAATTAGCCAACGTGTGCGACTCGGTTAATTAGGAATATTAAAATGTGACATCTGAAGTGTGCTATTAAATCATGGAAACAGCAAGGCTGATCACTAACACACAGTACACAAACAGCCCCTTCATGGACATGTACAGCACAATTTTTAAATTCTGTAAATATGAGCACATTTAAAATAGTGCTTTGTAGTCAGCATGTGAAATGGATGCTGCCAGGAACTTCTCTGTGGGATCCAAGCTCAGCTTGGCCTAAAGTTCAGGCAAACATCTGAAGATTTTGATTCAGCTGTAGTGAGCACTGGCAGCTGCCCTCAGCATTTCATTTTCTGCCAGCATTTTCAGTTGCTTTTACACCTGGCTCCTTCAGCAGCCTCATTTCTTGGTTTTATCCTGTGGATAAAAATAAAAATGAAACGTGGAGGCAAAACCCTGTGATATATAAAGCTCTATCCCATCTTGTGCTGGTGCAGAATTGTTCTTTAAGGAGCTGTGCTGCAGTTCTGTGCTGCATTATCAGAAATCTGATGTTCCCAGCAGACTGGGCCTGTTGGAAGGGAATCAGAAAGGAGAATGAAGGTGTCACCTGTGTTTTTTCCATCCCACGAGGAACAGCCAGTAAAAGGCTGCTCCTGGTGCAAAAATCGGGACAAAAATCAGGATCTGGTATAATGTAAAATCTGTAGGTGAATAAAAACCTCTCAGGACTATTGGAGGCTTTTGCAATATCTGTAGCAGCAAAGGAGATGTTGATGGTATCACATATTTTGACTTTAAGACATTAAAAGATCTGCTTCATTAAAGGATTATTAGCCATGGGGCAACTGGAGACTTTGGCTTCCCTTTAGTTTCTCTCCCTAAATTCGTGCCAGCCTTCCCTGGCTCTGGAGCTGGAGAATGTTGAGTGTGAGTTTCAGCTTCCTGAGGGAGCCAAGTCATTCCTAGCATGGACATTTTGGGTGGAAATGAAGCAGAGAAATGGGAGAGCACAACACTCAGACTTCATTCCCTCCCCTTGCACTTGCAGAGAAGCCTTTTCCAGCAGTGCCATGGATAAGGAAATTAGGAATCTTGTGCCCTAAAGTGGGGTGAATTGAATTCCTACTCGTCCATCAGTTGAACTGCCAGGTAGGAAATTTTACCTCTCCTCCATTTCCATGCTCTACTCCCATTTGGCTGAGCTATATGGCACATTCACACGTGAACATTTCATTTTTCCAAGCTTTTGCTCAGCAAAACCACGGCTGACTCTCCCCAGCCAGGGCAGGGATCTGTCACGCTGCATTAGGTAACTGCATTTCTTGTGACAAAGAGAACAAGATTCCTTGAGGACACGATAAACTGCCAGGGAGACCTCTGGAGCACCATGGATCTTCAGCCAGGCGGGTTTTTTCCATCCTGGAGCCATCAAGTGTGGCATTAACTACGGCATATGAATGGCTTGCACAGATTCCAGCCACGGGAGGTGCTGGGAACGTGGCCCCTCTCACATTGTTTGCAGAAATGCACTCCTGTTGGGAGGATTTATGTTTTCATTACAGAGCAATTCCCATAATAACAGCCATTGAATAGGGATGCTTAATGTGGAGTACAGGAAGGAGGAAAAAAAATAGAGCCACGCTTGGAGTAATAAGTTTTGATTGAATGAATGGCTACTTTATAAACTTTCATTACTATGATTTGGTCTGAGGGAAATAGCAGCCTGTCAGGGTTTTTTCCAATGGAAAATTTAATCAATGGAAAATGATGCATTAGGAGGATGAAAAGGCTGCTGGTGTTGTTCTGCAGCCTCACAGCTTTGCTCTGCCTTTAACAACTTGGGGTTTTCAGGTCCTCAGGTGCTGTTGGTCCTGAGGTTTTTTCCTTGGGCTGCTGCTGGGGTTGTGGTGGGAGCTGCACTGGGAGCTTTCAGAGAGCCTGCAGAAGATCTTGAGAACCTTCCTGACCATCCTCATGCCAAATGTGCTGTTCAGCCACCCCAAGCCATGGAGAATGGCACTGCTGAGTGAGCAGCACTGTCCTCGTGGCTCTTGGCTCTGGAATTTACTCACTTGCATCGGAGAATAACACTGGGCTTCAGCTGGACCATTCTGGAAAAAATGGGTTTTTACTAACTCAGGGGTTTTTATTGACTCCCACTTTCCATGGAAATTGCACATATGGCCAAAATAATATATTTATTATTAAGATTCAAAGCTTTTAACCAGGCCAAATACAGAAAAATGCTGGACCTGATGCTGCCTGGGTCAGATTGGGTGAATGGCCATGCTAAAGGCTCCAGAGCAGGTTTAGTTCCTTTCTTAGCATTTAGTTTAGCTCCTTTCCTAGCCCAGTGGGGCTTGGCTGTGCTCAGTCTCTGTCCATGCTGTCTCTGTGGAGGACAGGAGTGTTTTTACTGGGAAATTCATCAGCACAGTGTCATTTTTAGTAGGGCTGTGACTTTGAAAGAATATTGAAACATCACCGTAACTCCACAATCTGCTCGTTGTTTTGCTGGAATTTAAAACTTTCCCAGCAATAATGTATAATACTAGTCAAGATCTACTTTCTTTATGCAATATTTTGATCAATAGAGGGTTTTTGCCTTGCTAAGATACCTGGTAGGTTTTTGAGGATTGCATTTTATCCCTCTCATTCCACAGCCCTTTCTTCCCCCTCTCCTCTTTATTCTTTCTTTCCAGCAAAGAAGTTTAGCCAGATTCTTTATCTTTCCATTTCCTGTAGTTTAAGTAAAGGGGAAAACAAGGCAGCATTTTTTAAAAAAGAAAATTAAATTCAAACCAGAGGAATTCTCTCAATTACAAGAGACCTTGTAATAAACATTGGCAGAGCATATGAGTGATATCTATGTATATGCTGGTTTTTCACCTTCATTTTTCTCTTTTCAATTCCACTACTTTTATTCTGCATGTCCTTTCTGTTTGTATTTCATCACAGGCTCAGTCATCTTTGTTTAAGCTTTTTTTCTGATGATTTTCTCCTTTTTCCTGTGTTTCTTCTGGTTGAAAACTCCGATTTTACTCACAGCATTAAAGCATTTTGAAGGAAATCTTCCATATCTGCCCCAATCCTAAATTCTCGTAGCAATTTGCTGGTAAATTTATCTTTCATTTAAGTTGCTAAATGGTTTCTTTTCCCTTCTGTTGCACTGTCATTTTTTCCCAATTATCCATCAGTTTCAGCAGTTCTGTGCTTTAGAGATGAACAATAACAACTTCAGGCAGCATGCTGGATTAAATTTTTTATTCTGCTCTCCTTATCAGGAGCTGAGAGTCTACAAACTCAGAAATGCACAAGACACACAACCAAGGCTTGGAAAGTCAGACTCAAAGTGCTTTTGATCTTTGAAGTATGGATCTAAACACATGAAAACAAGGGCTCAGGCAGATAAATTTGCCATGTAAGAAGTTTTTTGGGCCAACATGTTGGAGGATCTGCAGCTGGTTATATCCCAGCACCCTAAAGCAGCTCTAGAGCTCCACTCTTATGGGATCCTCATGGGTTTTGGCCCCATCCCAGATGGTTTTCCAAATTACACTTTATCTAACAGCTTCTCCCATTATTTGAATTACTGATAGTTGGCTTCACCCTGTTTCTATTAATCACGGACATGATTAATGTACATTAATCTAAATTATTAATATAAAAGAGTAAAACCCCCACTGCAGCAAAGCAGCACAGGGAAGCACATTCTAAGTGAAAAGCTGCAGTTTAGGTGGGAAGTTTTGCCCTGTCAGTGGATATCTCCAGCCAGGGATTGCTGTGGCTGCCAGAGAAAAATTCCACATTTCCCACGTGCCTCAGCTGAGCCCTGTGTCATCTGAGGATAAACACACGAGCACAGCACAGCTTGGATTCTGTTTGGCTGCCTGGAATAGTCTGTAACCCAAAATCTTCCTCCTCTCTGGCAAGAAACCCAAATGCAAATGTGGTGGCTGACGTCAAGAAATCCCAGCTTTTGGGCGTCACTGTCAGCACTCAGGACAGCTCCTGTGCTGCTGGAAGCCGCAGCTGCTCAGCTGAAATAAAACATTGCAGACACACGTTATGGGTTTGCTCACCTGTTGGGTCCACAGCCCTCTCAGTCACTGCCTTGTTTTGATCTGTTCTCTGGTTCAAGCAGCCTCGCAGCTGGAGCTGAGCTCTTCTTGCTCCTGTTGCATATGGAGCAGGGAATGATGCTGCAGCTCAGCCCTCAGCTCTGGAATTTACTCACTTGCATGGGAAAATAGCACTGGGATCCAGCTGGACCGTTCTGTAAAAAAGTCAGGGTTTTTTATCGACTCCCACTTTTCATGGAAATTGTACATACAGCCACAATAATATGATATTTGTTATTAAGATTCAAAGCTTTTAACCAGGCCAATTACAGAAAAATCTGCAGTTTGGCCCTGAAAAATTTTATCTGCTTATAGGCTTGAGCAAGAGATACAAACTAATTTCTTCATAAGTTTTTTGAGAAGTCCCTGTAAGATCTGACCAATCTTTCGAGGGTCCCACTCTGACACTGATGACAGAGGAATGATATGTTCCAGTGGGATTTGTGCAAATTCAGTTCAAATCTCTCCAAGCAGGACAGGAACTAAATGTCCCACATAGCAGAGGAACTTAGCCAGTGGTTACTTGGCCTTTCTTCCATGGGTATCTGTTGCATCATCTTAAGAAAAATCCTGAAAGGTCTCTCTGGTTTTTCATTTTTGAAAATAACCTGAATTTCCAGGTTCACATTGCTGACAAAGCACCTCTTTTACTTCCCAGCCTCCCTCCCAGCCACAGCAAGATCAGTGCTTTCCTGATCAATACATTTCTTTTCCAGAGCAGCTCTGACATGCAGAACTAGCTGAAACACTTCCATCCTTTAGCACCTTCCAAGACACCCCTGTCAAGTTAGGATTTAGGGAAGAGCAGCAAGTCTGTATGAGTGTTGCTAAATTTAAATTGTTCAGAGGGAAGGAACCACATTTCCATGAGCTGCAGCCAAAGCTTTCAACATGAATAAACTAAAGGCATGGGAAAACAGAGGGATGGTCCCAGGAAACACCAAACACAAAGCTCCATCTCTATCAATGTCCAGCCAGGCCACAGAGCATCTTTGCCAATCCTCATGGAGTAAAACCGTCTGTCTGTCAGCTGAGAAGTTCTCTGCTGCAATTGCAAGAGTTTCCTTCACAGACAGCTCCATTCCCCTGCTCTTCTGAAGTGCTGAAGAATAAATAAAACACCCACAGGGAGAGATAGAAAAGGCAGGAAAGCTGGGATTATATCCCACATCCCACTGTTATATTATTATGTCACACTGGTTTGGTTTTCAGTCTCTGCCAGTGCAGTGTTTGAGACACCTCTGTCCCGTAGGACAAAGCTCTTCCAGCAGGAATGGCTCCTCTTTCCCAATAGCATTTCCAGCTGTTTTTTGAAGCATAGGATTTAAACCCATCCTTCAAACAGCTGGGAAAAATCTTCACTGGTGTTTGGTGTCTTTAGGTGCTGGAGGATTCTTATTGCAGAAAATCCCTCCCACACTGAAGTGTGGCTTCAGGGTCTTTTCAAACCTAGACCCTGAGTGTTGCTGCTGGCACTGAGGCAGCTGAAGCCAGTGCTCCTCCTCTGTGTGAGCTGTGGCTCCCAAACCCTCACCCTGCTTGGAAACCCACTCTGCTGTGAGGCACCGAGGATGGAGAATCTCTGCAGAATTTGATCACAAAGCTTTTGTTCCAGAGTGTCCTTGCTGAGCTCTGTCAGCAGTGCTGTAATTCAGAGTGACTCAGTGTCCATGTGGACACACAGCTGGGACAGAACAGATTGTTCTGCGTGGGCACAGATGGAGCTGGGAGTCCTCAGAGTCGTGAGCACAGAACAGAAGAGCTGAGCTTGTGCTCAGGCAGGTGGGGTGAGGATGGGCAGGAAATCCTTCCCTGGGGTCTGACTGCTCCTTTCAGAGCCCAAACAACTTCCAGCAAGCTCAGCCCAGCCTCAGAAGGCAGATTCCTGTGGGTACAAGACATCTCTGTTTCTCCCCTGTCCTCCTGGGATAGCATTCAGGGTAGCAAAACCAAGTTTCACACGATGAAGCTTTGCCAGGGACGAGTCAAGTTCAACTTAAATTTGGAGTTCCAAAAGTACTTATTCACCTTCCCTTTCCCATCCTTGGGCCAAGTCTCACTACCCTCAAATATCATCATCCATGTCAAAATTATTTCCATGATAGAGAAAATCCCCATGCAGAATGTCCTGAGATACACACCAGCTTTTGCTGATAGAACCTTTCCTTTCAAACGAGTCCTTGGAAAGTTTGGTTGATTTGTTTCAATTTCTGCTTTTTCCAGGGGATGTTTTCCATGATGGAAAATACTGGGTACTTTTTGGAGGGTTGCTGCATGTATCAGCAGCTCACTGAGTACGGGACTTTGACAACCTATGCACTTTCTTAAAAATACATACTCTGACTCTTTCTCACCTCCTACATCAATCTCCTTGGTGACAGAGTGACACCAGGCCACTTGGTGCTCTTATCCTGGCCTTTTCTTCTTTCAAAGCATCTGGAGTTTCCCTCTTTTTTTATCCTTTCTGTGCTCATCATCATTGGTTTCTAGTTTTTGTGTTTGATGATTTATTGATGAGTAAAACGTGTCCTGTTTCTCTACACAGTCTTGATCCTCAACCAAAGCACCACAAAGCTCAGTAAAAATCCAAGTCACAAGGAATAAACCCAGGAGCAGACAATAAGAATGGAGAAGAGAATATTCTAATATTTTTTTTAAACACTATTATTACCTCGTGCATTAATATGAAGCTTTTCTAGACCCAACTGTGACCGTGAGATATAACGTACTAAATAATTTCTGTTTCAATTACAAATGAGTGGAACTTCCTTTTCTGTTGGCCTGAACGTAGACATATGCATATTCAAAAAACATGTATGCATTTCCTTCTCTGCTGTTTAATTAATGGACGATCAGGGTCACAATCTGTCAGTCAGATTCAAATCTCTACCAAAAAAAAAAAAAAAAAAAAAAAATTAAAAGATTTTCACAGCAATAAGAAATGGTGAAATATTCAAGCTTTCAAAGGAGCCCCTCTGTGCCAGCTCTGTAATAAACACACCTTCAACATGTTCTGACCTCTTCATTTTTCATTGCAAAGATTAATAATAGGTAGCTTAGCAACGCTGCTGTATTGTCAGCACATGTTGGGGACTTGGCAGCATTCAAGGTCGATCTGCAATAAGCTCTGATTGAGTGCCATTAGCTGGATGCCACTTTGCCTCTGGAGTTTATTGTTAAATTTTTATTCCAGGAGGGGAAGAAAAGACCGTGCTGACACAGTTAATATTTGGACCACAGCAGAAAGGTCTGGATGGTTTACATGGCTCGTGTGTTGTAAAAGCTCTGTCATAAATTATGTTTTAACCATTTGGAAACTGAGTCTGTTTGAGGCACTTTCTGCATGGAGTGCTCATTGAGCTGCGTGCAGCTGTGAAGGCAATGGTTGTGGGTTTGATGCATGAGAATTGGGGTTCAGTTAGCAACCCTGAACCTGCAGAATCAGGTGCATTTGGTCATCTGACTCCTCTGGGAAAGCCAGATCCACGAGATTATGTTAGTGCCTAAAACAGGGATGGTGTATCTGCAGCCCAAACTTTTAAATTCAAAATCCCTCTTTAGCTGCTGCACTGAAAGACTCTTCAGTTAAAACCTGTAAGTGGGCCTTTGGGCAGAGGTGGATTTTCCTGAAAAGGGACAACTAAACTCTGCTTATAGAGCAGTTCTTAGACCTGCAAAGATGTGAAATGAGGGATTGTTGCAGCCAGCTCCTCCTCTTGGCTACATGAGATACAAATTCTAAGGACATCCTTGGTACCTCATCTTCCCCTTCACAGAATGGGATTAGGGCAGTAAACTTCCATTGCCTTTGGAGGGCAGAGGGATCTCATCCCAAATTTGATCAGCTGAGGCTGAAACACGAACAAAACTCTGCAGAGAGATGTGGATCAAACCTCTGGATACCCAAGAGCTCCCAGACTAAGCTTTAAACCTGCTGTGACCAATCAGACAGGCAGAGCTGTGCCATTGCTGGATAGTTTTCAGAGCACTTCAATAACACAAGACAAAGGGTTGGAAATTTCTTCCTGGAGCTCTAAAATGCTGGAAAATTTCACATCTGTCCCCTGGCTAACCCCTGCCCCATCATTCCCTACAGCTTTGGAAAAGCTGCTATTGTTCATTCAGGTGTTTCTGCTCCACAGATTTAGCAATCTCCGTCTCTGTCTCAGCATTTCCCTTTCCCAAATCCCTGTTTTTGCAGGTTTTCTTGGGAAAACCTTATTCAAAACAAGAGTCAGACATGGATGGGGAGAACAGCAAACCTATTCTGGAGCAGGATTTCAAACTGTGACACACAAATTGGTGACCCATGACCCTTGAGATAAAAAGTGTTAGCTGATTTCCTTAAACTGACTCAGTTTTCCCCTGTAATTTCCATGTTTCCAGTGTAGGCAATCATTTACCAGTGGAAGAAATTAAAAGTTATGGCCATGAAAAAAGGAGAGAAAACAGATCAATGCCACATTTAGTGTTCTTGCTACCACACAGTTACTGGCATGACTGAATTTTTCTTTCCCTTGAAAATGTTTATACTCAGTAAAATGTCATTTCTTGTGCTTGAGATTAGAGAAAATGCAATTACAAATCCAGATCTGATGCATAATTTTCTAATAAAGTCAACTTTTCCCACTGTTCCCATACTAGAGCCATCTCTAATTTATTTCTCATTAGGCTCTGGCATCACTAGTTAGGAGTAAAGCATTCAGAAGTAAATCAATGGACCTGAGAAGAATTTTTAATAATTATTCTTTAAAGATACACCGAAAGTTAAATTATTCAGACATAGCAGGGCTTTTTTTCTTTAATTTCTATTTCAGAATTTTTTAAAAATTCAACTACCCTCTCTTTTTCCTTCACATCCACTAATTTGTACCCTGCATAGAACATCCCAAGTGCGTTTATCATAAATTGGTTATCTGCAATCGTTATCACCAAAGAACATCAAATCAAAGTTTATTCCAGCTCCTCATGTTATATTTCACATTGTCTATTCCCTGGAGCCTGGATTATGAGTT
This sequence comes from Entomyzon cyanotis, assembly GCA_024500445.1. Lineage (NCBI taxonomy): Eukaryota > Metazoa > Chordata > Aves > Passeriformes > Meliphagidae > Entomyzon > Entomyzon cyanotis. Next base: position 567,559 of record JAKEPQ010000325.1, read on the forward strand.
TGGAAGTCTCTCTCTTGAGAAGAAATAGCTTTTCCTGTTGGCAGTCTATCTTGCTTTGCTGGTTTGGAGTCAGGCAGTAATGTTCTTCACTCTCTCTGGGGTGTTTGATATATTATGGACAGGGGAAAAAAAACCCAAAAACTCTCAACATGCAAACTCCTACCTGCTCTGCTCAGTCTGCAGGTGCAGCAGTGCCTGATGGGCACAGGACCTGCCTTTGGTCCCATTTAGTGATGCTTTGTGGTGTCACCACCCTCCATCCAACCCAAAAATAACGTAGAGTAAAGCTCTGAGTTTAATTCCTTGGTCCCACCCTGGGGAATGGTCCCTGTTGAGTTTGTGCAGGTTGTTGTTTTGGTGTGTTGGTCACCTGAGTTCACTCTGTTGTTCAAATGCCTCTGTGGTTTATCTCCCCTCTCAGAATTTTGTTCAGTTTGGGTTTAAGTTTGGTGGAATTGGACCCCTTGTTCATTCAGGGAATTCCCTGCACAGAGGGGCTTCTACTGCTGCTAACTATGAAACAAGTGGGGTTTTAAAAATCACTCTTTTCAAATGGCTCCTCTTGCAAATGCCATTTGGTTTGTTCCATTTAATTGTGCCTATCAGAGCTCTCTTTGTGATTTGATGGCATATTTGTACTGCTGAAAACTAAGGCTCATTATATTCATTATAAGTGAAAATACCTGATAAAAACCAGAACTCATATGCTTTTCTCTTTTGTAATGTGCATTTTGCACCTCTCCAAAGGAATTCATCCAACATGCCTTGCTCGTTTTTACTTTTCCTTTCGTACCTTGAGCTGTAGTTCCTTATTAAAATGCAGAATTAGGGAATTAATGAGGACACAGAGGGCCTCACACCTTTAGGTCTCTTCTCCTCCTGTGCAGATTGCTCCTGTAAAGAATATTTGGTGCCCCTTTTCCTATGAATTCTCTGGGATTTTGTGCCCTGTCTGTGACAAGTATGAAGTGTCTCCCCCACAGAACCCAGGAGGTCACATCACTTGTTATTATCCAAACCAACAAACCAGTGAATAACCTGAACTGGGATTTTGGTACCAGTCAAAGAAAATGTTGAAAAAAAACCCCAGTAATAAAAGCAACAACAACAATGATAAAAACAGTACTATCAATACCATAAGAAAAATTAAAATTATACCAAAGCAGTGCTCTATGAAACCACTGATGGTGGCAGAACAGTATTAAAAAATCGAATAAATAGGCAGTTAACTTTATAACCACAAACTGTTCTGCATTATTTGTATATTACTTTTCCCAGTGTGTTGAGAAAGCAATAGCAAACTAATAGTGATGCATAACATGAAAATAACCCACTGCCAAATGAACATCTGCTTTCAATTAAACAGGTGTATCAGAAATTCAGCATATTCATAGGCATAATTACAGATTGTTATTACCAGGAAGTAGAGAGATACTCTAGTAATTAAACATAGTTGAAAATTACTGTACTTTTTCTTTATAAACTTATTTTCCTTGTTTCAAATAAATTAACTGTTCTCAAACTGATCACGTTGAGGAGCACATCCATAATTTAAACAACATTAGGGAGTGGAAATAGTCTTTAAAATGCACCTTCTTTATTATTTCGAGGTTTTTGATGGATTACTTTAGGTCATTCATGCTCTCAGTGCTTTGCTAGAGATAACATCAAAAGCTTTCCTCTCAGAAATGGAATATTGAGTGTCAAAAGTTCAGTCTGCACAAATGGAGACACCTGAAACTGGAATTCCCATTAGCAAACGCTGACCTTTTGCTCATGCTCCTCCCTCAAGGCCTTTGACTGCAGAATTCCTCCACGAGACAGATATTGCCCAGGGATCATGCACTAAAATGTCAGGAGTGCCTGAAAAATTTATTGCTAGTGAGTCTTGCTTTGGAAGAGCCAGCTTGGGGAGTTGTCATTCCCCAAAGGAATGAGCTGGCAGGCTCTGGGAGCTGATTTGGGATTTCCAGGCAGCCAAACCAGGCCAGCAAGCAAGAAAATAGCTAATGTTGAAAGCATTTGGTTTACAGGTAGAGTTTAAAAAAAAGAGCAACAACCCCTTCATGTTATTTTCCTGCTGGTAGAGATTTGCCCAGTATCTTCCCCAGGAGCAGCAATGTCCTGCAGAGCAGTTTTGGCTCAGCCCAGCCCCTGGGAGGAGCTCACAGCTCACTGTCCCTTGGGCTGTCTGCTCAGTGCTCCCTCCTTGGACAAACCACCTCTTTAAACACTGAAACAAGCAGTGGATTACTCTGCTTTTCCTCTCAGGGAGCAAAGAGGTGTTGTGTGGATCTCTCATCCAGGCTGGAGAGCCAGATTCAGTCACAATCTGAAATAATAAATACCTGTTGGTGTTCCATGAAACCATGGTGGCTTCCCTTGACTTGCCTGTACTGACTGGTACAATGAGGAGGGAAAAAAACATTATTGAGGTGGTGTTATTTCATATTTTCCTCCTGTGCTGCCAGTGGATTGATTGACCTCCCTGCTGGTCCCAGACACCCCACTCGTGTCCATTCCTCGTCTGCAGCTTTATGAATTGGCTGATTCCCAAAGTGCTGATCCAGACCTGTCGTGGTGTTTTCCTCAGCTCTGTAAATGATGTTTCCCAGCTGAAGGACACTGTGTTAATGGACATTCAGTGTGTGCCTGCTTCACCTAAGGCTGCCTTGTCTGAGAGATGTGAGAAGTCAAAGGGAACTTCATACAAGCAGGGAGAAAGAGAAAAACAACAGCTGAGAACCTCTCCAGTGTGAATGGAAAAATAATCTAGATTTCCATCGCAGAGCAGCACCGAAATCTTTTTGTTTATATCTTTCTCACCCAGGAATGAGCAGAGAAAATTTGGTCATTAATTTTCAAATTAAATGAGCCTTCATATTGTCTAGCTGCTTCTGCTGGGGGTCATGGGCATGGCTCAGGAGGTTCCTGGAGCACTGAGTTGAATTGTAAAAACTGTACTAATCTGCATCTTATCCGTGGACCTTAATGTGGGGAAAACGGGATTAACCTAATGAATTTCTAAAGCTCTGTATTTCTCCCTCCTTCCCCCAGTTTTCTGTGACATATCCATGTAGCATCTCTGCATGCTATTCCGGATTTTACACAGTGGAAGAGAAATAGTTATTTTCCCCCTTCCCTCTTACACAGCATACCAGACTTTAGCTCAAGTAGGAGTAAAAATAAAATTAAAAATAAAGAGCAAGTGCATGAAATGCTGCGCTTGTTCATGTAAGTCTGAGATAGTTACTAGAATAGATTGAAAATGGAGTTTTCATCCCACAGGCATCTCCGTTCAATTTAGGAGCCATAGCAAATGTAAAAGGGTTGAGGGAAGCCGAGTTTAAATTTAATGAGATGTTTTAATTTCATCGTCTGGAATTTTGTTTCGCTTCAGTGCCTTCAGTGTTTCTGTTGGATGGTGCAGCACAGCTGAGGCAAGGGAGATGAGGTGCTGTGGCAACTTTGCACACAGAAGATTGAGTCATCTGATATGTTATCATGTGTTCTGATTTTTGTCAATCAGCTTTATTTGGTGGAGCAAAGGTCTGCAGGAAAGCTTTCAAGCAATTCCTGTGCTCACCCAGAAGAAATGACACAGACTTTGTTTCAGACAAACCTGCAGCCAGAGTGACCCAGCTGAGGAAACTGCAGAGCTGCTTCAGACTTCCACAAGCACAAGGAAATCTATCCAACAAATCCCAGGAAATCTATCCAATAAATCCAAGGAAATCTATCCAATAAGTCCATTGACAATTTTCTTTCCCTGTACCCTCTCACCACCACGACACAGTCACCTTCAGTGGACATACAAATTACTGGGTTCATGCAGTTCATCATCACCTTGTAAGCACTCAGCTGGCACTTGCAAGAGCCACATTTAACTGGTTTATTATAAAGCTGGAAACAACCATGGGTATTTTGTCTCTTGTTCTGCCTTCTTGGCACAAAGGTTTTGAGTGAAGATTGCTTCAAACTAGGATCAAATCCTCAGAAGGTCTGTGCTCCTTGTCACTGTCCCACGGAGAGCGCAGAATATTCAGGTCTGGGATTAATGTTGGAAGTCACTGGTGAATGAGATTCAAGTCAGGTTGGAAAGTATTAATTTTTAATGTCTTTAAAGAGAACTAATCAGATTGTAAATACATGAGGCAGTGTTTGCTGAATTGACTTTTTCTTCCCCCTATTGATCCATAGCCAATTTATGAGGAGCTTTGAAGTAGAATAGCTTGAAAAAATGAGAGGTTTTAGGACATTTGGAAACGTCTCTTATCAAAGGGATGCAGCTTTTGCATCTCTCAGCAGCAGCATTTGGGCTCATTGGGAACCCACCTGTTGGTCCAGTATTCTGATGTGGAGAAGTGCATGAAAACTTCATATAATGCAGATTAGTGATCTCATACTTGTGTCTTTAGTTCAGCAGAACTAAGTCAAACACTTTCGTGGTGGAGTTTTACAGGACTTTTATTTATTTCTTCATACTGCACTTTTTATATTTGAAAGACAGAGATGTGGTTAAGTTTCTATTTTTATTTTCACAGTGGAATGAGTGACCTCATACTTCGCAGAATGACCAAAAGATTAAATCTGCTCTCACTTTCACGGGTTTTAATTTGGATCAACTACAAGGAAGCTGGTCCAGACTTAAATATTTTAAGTGGGAGCAGGAAAATTTGACTCAGTATGGGTTTGATTCTGATTTCAGATGGGGTTGTTGACAGTGCAGCTCTTACTTGATTCAAAACCTTGGGTTAAGTGCATGAGCTGTGTGGCCACGTCCTTTTCAGGTGGAAATTACTGCAGGACCATTTAAATAAAGTCTTAATCGGGTGCCATAAAAACTCCTGATTAAGGTTTTTAAATAACAAACTTGAAGTTAAAACCAGCAGGGCATAAAAAATTCCCAGAGCGGTGAATACAGAATCATTAATCTGAACTACTTGGAGTTTCTGCTCTGAATGTGTTACTAGAGAGCTTAATTAAATTGTGATCCTACCCTTGGAAAAGTATCTGCTGTGAGCCTACACTTATCTTTTGCTAATCGGAGATCTTTGCAACAGAACTCACAGAAACGAGTTGTCATTCAGTATTTGAGTGTGGAATCAAAGAATTCCATGGATAAGTTCTGCTTTCTCATAAGTAGCAATCATTGCATGAGAGCAGCGAGAACATCAGTGTGGAGGGATGAATGCATGGCGAATTCCAGAGTGAAATCTGGACCAGGATGAGGGCAGGACTGTGGCTCCTGTTTGCAGTGGTGCAATGCACAATTAACAGAGATTCAGTGCAGTGATGTCAGTGGAAATCCAGAGTAAACAAAGTCAGAACCAGAACCAGGAGTATTTTCTTGTTTCCTATTTCCAGCTGGGTTTGCTGCTGTTCCCAACCTGTTTTGGAGAAGAAGCTATCACAGCACTGCACTTATTGGATTCTTGAAAGAACCAAAGCAATGCTGTGCATTTTGGGCAGGATCTTCTACATTTCCAGTGCAGGAAATGTACTCAACTCAGCCTCAGTTTTATCTCTGCTGAGGCAAAATCTCAGGTGGCTGTGGTGAGTTCTTCAGCCAAGGTTCTCTCTAATCACACTGGTGATGAGCAGGAGAGCTCCCAAGTTCTCCTGGCACAGCATTCAGGTGGCAAAGTTGCTTCTCTTCAGGCTGGGAACAGCTTTGCCTGAAGCATAATCTGGAGGAGAGCTGGGATTCTGTGATTCTCGTTAGTCATCTAGAGATTAGGTGTTAATGGTCTTTGGTGTTATAAATCTGTATGGCAGTGGGGATGAGCAGCCTGTAAATTCCTGTTTGAGCTGCCTCTGGGCTGAGCTCTGGAAATATTTCTTCCACACTCACCTTCTGCTGCTCTTTTCCAGACTCTTCCATGCATTTCCTCAGCCTGGGGGTGACTGGCTGCTGTCAGTCCCTGGGCTGAGGGTTCTATTAATACCTGACAAAGGTGGGATTCCCCCAGCCCTGAACTGGCCCCACCAAGCCAAACTGCCCAGCATCACCTCCAGAGAATCCCAACTTCACAGACATGATGATTCTCTCTAGGCTTGGGATTCTTTTTCCCCCTGAATTTGTGACTAAGCAGAGCAGTTCAGAACGGAAAATTAACCTGGCACTGACAGAATGTGAATTAAAACCTGGGCAGGAGGGAGAAAGGATTGCCCAGGAAGAGCTAATAGGTCACTGCAGGAAAGCCCAGCCTTGCAAGTCCAGCAGGACTGAAATCAGTGGGATGTTAGCAGCTCTGGCTAATTGCCCTTTCCCCTGCTCAGGAAAAGTGCATACTCTGAGTTTGAGACTCTGTTTGGATCTGCTCTCTTTAATAAAGCACTGCTCCACGTGTTGGAGCTGCAGTAATTCAAGGCTCCTGCAAAGTGCCTATTGCTGGAATTTCAATTTAGTTAACAAGGGGTGAGAAAGCTCAGCCCATCCCAGGAGGTTCCCAACCACTCTTGGCAGGGAGGTCCCTGTGGCATGAATTAGGGAATTTCTTAGGCTCTCCATGCAGCAAAGCTCAAATGTGCAGCTAAAAATTTAGCTCCTTTTATAGGTTTATTTTTTTTTATATTCACTAATTTAAGGAAACAAGTTCTTTACAGCAAATAAACATAGGGTATGTGCAGTGAATATTAGAGTGCTTAAGAGAGGAAAACAATATAATATGTTCTCTGTGTGACTGGAGTATCCCCAGTGCTTGTTTTCCAATTAAGTGAAAAACCACAGAAAAGTAGGGATTGTATAAAAAGTGTTTCTCTGCAGCCACAGCCAGGATATTGGTAAAAGCAACAAACAGTAATTTTTTGTCTCAGAAGAGTGTTGTGAGAATTAACTCATATCTGAAAAAAATGCTTTTAGTTCTGGGATGAAGGACCCTGGACAAATATAAATCATTTTAATATTTTGAACCAGCCTGACAAAAGTTCTGCTATAATCCTTTGCTGGAGCTACTTACACGAGAAGATGGAAATAAAAATAAGGACATTAAGGACATTGTATTTTATTATATATGAAGGAAGTCACTGCTTGATGCAGCTAAGAATTATGTGTTTGATTAGATGGGGTTATTTCTGGTTAATTAAACATTAAAATGGTGCTTGCAATCAGTTAAAACACTGCCTTGGGCTTTTTATGGTACCTGGTAGGAGACTTTTCACAGACAAGTCAGAACTTGAAAAAAAAATGTAGAGATTGTGTTGGTCTCTCAAAGCTGCACCCAGGAAAAGAACAACTGTGTTAGGCAAATATGATTTTGAGGCCTAAATGTAGAAATATTAACTTTCAAGGTGGGATATAAACTAACTAATCTTCTGGAGGCTCTGTTGATTTGATATGGCAGTGCAGAGGTTTTATCTCATCAGTGAGTGATATTTTGCATGGGAAGTTTGCAAACACAATATGGTTTTGTCATATAAAATACAGTTAATTTTGCTCGCCACCACAAGGGAAATTTTGCAGTAATTTTATCAACATGTTCTGTAATGAAATGAATTTTGGGGCTCCCAGGCTCAGTAACTTTCTCAGAAGAAGAAATAACACTTCTTAGTCTCACTCTGATGGTTGCTGGCAACCATAAAAGTCTATAAATACTTTAAGCAGGAACATTTTCAAAGGTTAGGAATGAACCATGGTGAAATTGGCTGCTCCTTCCTCCCATTTCAGAAAGCTGAAAGAGTAGCAGCAAAGGGAAAGGTGTGGGGAGAGCACAGAAGCAAAACCTGGAGAAAATCCAGCTCAGGGTGAGGTGCAGGAGTTTTAACAAAGAATGTGACTAAACCATGGTCATTTCTGCAAGTCTTGGGGATCAAGGACATTGGCAGGGATCACTTGTGCTGAGTGGCTGCTTCACTGGTGGAATCCCAGCTTTTACTGCATTTATCCTCTTTTTTATCCATTTATCCCAATCCATGCCTGGCAGAATGCCCGAGGCTGAAATCCAGGTGGTGGTTTGGAAGGAATCACTGCCATGGGAATTGCAGAGCGTGAGATGTGGTTTTTGGAGCAGGACCAGGCTGTCAGTGCAATCCCTGCACATCTCCAGCTGTCCAAAAGCAAGCTGCCTCTCCTCCTCAGAGCTGGAGCTCATGGATGAGCCTTCCCCACAGCCTGCAGCTCCCAGGCAGAGCTGGCTGGGGGGATTTGGGTATTTAAGGACAGGAGGAGGTTCCTGTCTGCACTGGAACTCCCCCTGGATCAGACTCCGATCACCTTCTCTGGGTGGAAGCCATGAAAAGGATCACTAGTGCCATTTGTGTAACACTTGTGTTTTCAAGTGATCTGAAAACCACTGAAATGCCTTCTGAAGTAAAGGTTCTGGCACAACCTGAGCCTCAGAGGAGATGGTGGTGGAGTCTCTGTGCTGTGCTGGGGATGCAGGGAGGAGGAATTCCTGCACTCCCATCCTCTGCCTCATCTGGAAGTTTGGGCTTCATTTAGTGCAGCTTTATACACTGAGAGGTGTGAAAGGTCCTTGCACAGAACCTTCCTTTTCACAGGAAATCCCCTGCTGCAGAGGGATTGAGAAACCCTAATGCACAGAGGGGAGGAGGTGAAGCCCAAGTGCTTCCACGCCAATATTGCATAATCTCAGGCAAACTAATGTTTAATGATTTGACTTCTTCAAGATTTGTAAACCTCACTTTGGGCTTAATCTCTTTGCTCTGTTTGCTTTAATTAAACTCATCTGCAGCTTATGAGTTTTGGTGAGCTCATTACAAAGCTAAGCAAACAAACAAAACCTTGCTCAAGTGGATGAATTACCCTGAATCCCCCAATTCTGCCTTTCTGCTATCTCATGAGATCTCCTGAACAAATGAATTAGCAGTAAATGTTTGCAGATTATTGCAATGAAGGTGTTGCTCCAGTTGGGATTGATTGAAGGGAAAAGTGGCTACATTCTGATTTTTATCAACAATATATCTCTACAAAGAAGTCCTGGAAAGCATGAAATGAGGAATTGAGCACTCTGCTTTCATTGCCAGACTCTGGATCACAGACAAACACTCCTTCCAGAGTCTGTTTCTGATAAATTATTGGAACCAGAGTGGCGTTTGAGGTGCCTGGATAAAGAGGCAATAAAAATATTTTCTATTTGTTTACACTGAAAAACATCATATACCGAACTGTCAGGTCTGAAAAATTGATGCTTCTGACTTCACAAATATTCAGCAGCCTAATAGAAATGTCAGATGTGTGTGGTTCTGGGAGAGGAAAAGGAGAAAGAAAAGAAACAATCAGCTGCATAACAAATGTTCATTTATTTTCATCAGATTTGATACTTCATCATGCAAGTGATAGATCCAAAGGCTGAGAAAGTCTGTAGAGCTCCTTTTTTCCTTGATTTCAGTGATTTTTGATTAAGCACTGCAGAGCAGCAGGGTTGAGTTGCAGCTGTTTAACTTCACCAGCTCTGGCTGGGAAATTGGTGTCCTGTGGATGGAGATTTGTGCAGCTAAAGCAAGAGGCTGGGGTTGCCTTCCAGAAGGTTCTACCAGGAGGAGCATGTGGGTTTGGGGCTCAAGGAGAACCATTTTGGTTCTGCAAGATTTCCCCCTGTTGCTGTCCAGATTGGAGAGTTTGGTAAAGGGTAGGAGGCAGAGCAGTCTTCATCGCCTTTCATTATTTTAAAATATTTCTGGGTAACTTGCTGCTATTTTCTGCCTTAAAAAGAAGAAAAAAAAAATCACATAATAGTAGGAGGGATGAATGGATTTTTCATGTGTTTGGCTGAAACTGCAAGCAGTAAAAATGGGATTTTCAAACTAGAGGGTCCAAACCTGGGAATGTGGAAAGTGGGATATTCTGATCACCAAGGACACGAGAATGGTCCTTGGGGGGACCATCAGCAGCTGGTGGAAATTGGCATTTTTGCCTTCCTGCCAAGAGCTGGAAGTTCTGCAGGGGTCCCTTGGCTCTATCATGTGCACACAGTGGAAACCCAAAAAGGTAAAAAGTCTGGAATTGAAGCCCACTAAGATACAGAAAAAAAATATCATTCTTTCTTCTTTCAATTCCCCTGCAAACAGCTTTCACTCCCTAAATACTAAGCCAAAGCAGATCATTTTTAGGATTGCCTTTGTTTCCTCTGCAATAGCTCAGGACAGATTATCCTTTGGGCAATAGCTGTTTTGGTGTAATTATATCATTAGAGCAAATGCATGTCAATCAGATGAAGGGAGCACAATCACTGATAGGATTTTGGTGGCAAACATACACAGTGCAGATGCAGTAAAGGGTCTCGAGGCCCAGCTAATGGAGCTGTCAGCAGCTATTTGGGGTGATGGAGCTGCAGCTTTCAAACCTGGCTGAGGGGAGCAGGGAGAGCTGGATATACATTAAAACTGCAGCTCCAGGGGTGGTTGAGCTGCTGGAGGGGCTGGAGCAGTTCCTGTGATTCCTGCTGCCCTCGAGGCACAGGAAGAGATCCAGGTTTGGGGAACAAACCCAATTCCAGCTGAGGACACCCTGGACTTTGGGGCTGTTGGTGTCCAAGGTGCCATTTCTGTATCAGACTGATGATCAATGGTTTAGGGCCATGGTGGGGTTTGGTGGAAGGTGGGGCTTGAAGAGCTTGGATGATGCCTAAAACAGAGAATAGATAAAGTTAGGAGAATAAAAAGCAGATTAATTTATTGAAGGCCTTTAGGTGCATTCAGAACAGACAAAGCCTACTGAGAGGCTACACCCAAAATGGACAGTGAGTCACGAGTTCTTCACATTTCATAAGTTCTGTCCATTAACATAATGAGCCTCAATTCTCCAATTACACTTTTAGGTGATGATGTCAATTACTCCAAGCTTGCTCCCCCAGTTCCCTGTTGGTTACATATTTTGGGGCTCTGAGGCAGTAAAGTGTCCTTGGATTTCCACTCAGAGGAATTGTTTTGTCTCAGATGCTGGGAACAGAGGTTTTTAGCACTTTATGAAGCCTAAAGCTGCACACCAAAACTACAGATACATGAAGAATAGAAGCTAAAAATCCTTAAGGCATCATGGAAAGTTTTCCAAACCATGACGATTCCATGATTCTAATATTCAAAAGGAGTGTGGTATCAGAATATTGAACTAGGTTAAAACAATATTTCTTTTCTGAGGCAAAACTCATGATTTTCCTCAGCCCAAGGAAGTTACCCTCTGCCAACAACATCCCTGGATATAGGGAAGGCCAGGACAGCAAAACACTGAGACTGCAACTGTGCAGGAGAACTTTGTTCTTATTCAGTCCTGAGTACCACTGTGCCACATTATGTCAGCATGGAAAAAAGACTTTAAATGGCTTTGAATCCCTGGGTACAGAAAAAACCTCCAGTTCTTCTTTATACCCAGGCTGGGAATTGCATTCTCCCAGGAACTTATGCACGTGGTTGTCTATTTTTGTGTTTGACCTAAACTTGTTCCTAAATCTTACAGATTTAGCAGGAGTTAAGTCAAAGAGTACAAGTGGAGAAATTATTGTCTGTATAAATGGTACTCATTTGCTGAAAAAAGAAATTGCTCTTGTAAGAAACAACAGGAAAAAGAAACCGGTCTCAGATGAATGGATATTGCTGTGGCATAATAGTCCCTGATAGTCTGTAACTTTTGTTTGTGCAAGCTAAATGGTGCAATTTTAATTACCATAATGCTCAAATCACTGTAATGGATTACAGGATGTTTGTGTTGCTGAAAATCTAATTCTTTCTTTTTTTTAGATTTTTTTTTTAAGTGGGAACTCGTGAGCAGCCATATTGTCATTATCCTGTGGCTCTTTTGAAGAGCCTTGGGATTTGCAGGAGAGAATGGAGGCACAGAGTAGATATTGCCATGACACAGTCCTGCTATAAATAGCTGCCTGGGGTGGGTTTTGCTCACAAGCTTGGGCTTCTAAAAGCAGCATTTTTGGTATTTCTTCCTTGAAATGTGGAGAGACATGAGGGTACAAGAGAAAATCAAATGTCACTGAGCTGCTTCTGCTTCCCCTGTGCACTGGGAGTTCCTCCCTGCCTCCCCTGGGCAGGTGAACCACTGTAGTGTCCTTTAAAAATAGGATATACTACCCTTGGGAAGAATGGTCTGAGATGGAAAATGGGTGCTTTGGACTGCAGAACTATTGAAAGGAAGGAAAAATAGGGAAGTTGATTGAGGCAGGCTCTCTTGAACTGCCTGGGAATGTGGAAGTGATGATTTTGGAAACACAGCAGGGGTGCAACAGATAAATAAACCTGCAGCAGAATTGCCAGCAACTGTCAAATCAACAGCAGCAGTAAAGCAGAAATGTACAGCCAGGAGCAGTGTGAATGAGCATTTGTTAAACACACCAAGGACAGACAGACAGCTGTGCAAAGCCAGAATGGCAGTGGTGTTTTCGAAAGAGAATTGTTCCTGTTGATGGCAGCTGGGAGCTGACACTGTTCTGATCAGGAGGAGTATTTTAATCAAATGAGTGAGGAGAAAGAACTGGGAATTCATTTTCAGGGAAGAAAAAAAAAAAAAAAAGCAGTTACCCCGTCAGTTTGGTGTGATGGAGTGATCCTGCCAGGCTCTTTTGCCCTGAGTTTCCCATAATGGGGTTCACCAGGAACTGACACCATCCAGAGGTGACTGCAGAATTTAGGAATTTTGGGATCAACCAGGTGAGGACCTGACCTGGCTCTGTGCTCATCAAGGCACTCCTGGGAGCTGAAAACATTTTGTTTCCCCACCCCAAATGCTTTTCCATATTCAGCAGCAGTGGATTCTCCCAGCTCAGTCTGTGCAGCTTTGGGAGTGCTGATCCCAAAGGCGCTGGGTTTTATTGGGATTTTGGAAATTTCAAGTTTTCTCGTAAATCCACACAAATTAAATGCAAGGTAGAGGAATGACAACACAACACAGAGGTGTTTAGTGCCTGTCTGACTGCAGGTGTGGATAATGGATGTGTCTGTGACCAGCCTGAGTCCAGAATTAAGCTTTTCAGTTGTCCAGTTTGCATTCCCTGGGCTGCAAATGAGGACTTGGGAGACAGGTCTGGGCATCAGTGAAAAAACAACAGCTGGGAAACAGCTGGGGGTTCAACCCCTTGCCCTGGCAGTGAATTCTGAGCTGTATTTCATTAACATTAAAGTGATTTCAGCTGGATGAACCAATGACACCAACCCATCATCTCTCCATACACATGTTCTAATTCCCGCAATTCCTGTACCTCTGCAGGAGCAGATCACCTCAATAATCACAGGATAATCCTGCCCAGCCCTCAGCCAGGCTCTTTTGATGATGTGATCATGGAGAGCTTCTGAACCTGGACCAGCAGTGTGCTGGAATGTTGCTGGAATGTTTCATCAGCTTCCTTCTAATGCTCAGCTTTGTTTTCTCATCTGGGATTTTAGGACAACCTAAAACTTTCTCTGGCAGTTGCAGTGAAATTCCAGGCAGGTTTTTGCCTCTCTGTATGGGAGGTGAAAACCTAAACTGCACTGAAAATGTGCATTTTCTAAAGCTGAGCCAGGCTGAGAGGAGCTGTGGCACCAAATGTGCATCATCAAAGCTCGCAGTGGTTGTGGCTTTCCTTCCCTTCCTCTCATCCTTTAGCATTCTGGAGCAGCAAACTTCAAGGGTTTGACAAGAAAGAGGAAGATATTCCCTTTTGTGCAAATCTGCTTGGTGCTCAGGAACACTGCTCATGCCAAAAAACCCATTAAGGTATCTCCTAGGGATGTGGCTCTGACAGAGAGAAACAGAATTTATTCCACGGCAAGGAAGGAGCAAAAAAAAACCAAGAAAAGCCATCTTGCAAGTCTGTCACTCCAAACAATATATTAAGTTAGCATCAATTAACACATCCTGTTAAATAGGGTTTATTGATTGTTATCTGAAGGGGAGAAATGTTTGCAAAAATTCAAATAGGACAGCACAGTTAGGTTTCCAGATAGGTTTCCCTACCAAAAATTGTGTGGCCTTTGGGGTCTGGTCCAGAGCCATTGGTATTTCAGAAATCAAGGAGTGAAACAACTCCCTGAACCCTCCTGGCAGAAATCTGGTTAACAGGAACATAATGAGGGCTTTTCTGAAAGCTAGCCTCCCACTTTAGGTGCTGGAATATTCCTATAACTGAGGAAAATCTGGGGCTCTCTTTTGGGCTACATTGATGTTTATACCACCAGAATGAACTGCAGGTTCCCTAGAAGAGCTGCTGGCGAAGATTTACAAATTCTGCAAAGAAAAGTGAATTTTTTTATTTGCACAGGGCAGTTCCTCACTGCACAGCTCCAGCCATTTATCAAAGGCATATTTTATGTGGCTCTGCACAAGGAAGAGTCGTTCTTCTGGCCCCCAAAGCCTGCAAGTTTACAAAAAAACAGACAACAGGCAGAGTCTGTACTAAGACATGACACAGGATTTGGTCAGCATCACTCAGAATCACAGAGCTCAGAAAACTTCTCTTGAAAAACAACGTGTCAGAGTGGAACATCTCCTTTAGCTTTGAAATTAAGATGTGCAATAAATAGCATAAAAAGCAAACAGAGATGTCACTTGGAGACACAGAGGACTTATTTCACTCAGACAATCAAAATGTTTCTGTCTTATTGCTTTGCCTTGAAATGAAATTTGTCAAAATTGATATATCCCGCAGAATTTTTCAATTTTGAGGAAAGCTCCTTTGCTTCAGAAAACTAATAGTTGGATTTTTTGTTCTTGATATTTCAGGATTTTATTGTCTCCCTGAAAAAAAAAATGGTGGGAGAATACTCTGATCATATTTATGTTATGAAAAAATGTGCATAAATGTACAAAAATCAGGTTTTTCTGGATTTCAAAGTATAAAGGTGAGTTTGTGGCTTTATTAAGTTTACTGAGGTTGCTCTCACCATTCTTTTGGTGAGTTTTAATAGCTTTTTGTGACTAATGAGCCTTTCCATTAAAGCATGTGTCATTAGGAAGAGGTGGCTCTCTGTGTATTCACAGTTATACATTAAGCAACCTCTTTTCAGTTTAGAATAAAAATCTGTTATCATGTTTTGAATATGTGGCAGCTAATGCAACATAGTAGTTGAGCTAGGGAAAACATGAGGCTGAAAAGCTGTTAAAAATACAGTGTTTGAGAACCTCAATAAAGCACTGTCTTTGTATATATTCCTTATGTACTAGAGCTGCTGTGACTTTAAACAGCTATTTCTGAATAATTTTCAAGGTTAATTTTTCTCCTAGTGCAGCTCTGCATATCCAAATGCTGAATTATTTAACAATATTTTAAATCAATTATCAGCTCATAGATCAGAGAACATTTTCTGCCAACTCACTGTACCTCTCCAGCGCCATGTGAGTAAAAAACCACACAATGCAGTATATTTTTTCCAATACTTTTAATCCAAAAGAGGCAAGAAAGAAGAAGACAAACAAAAAAGAACTGTAGGACAGATGGATGACAGAGAATTGTGTTTATAGGTAGAAATGTTGGTGCAGCAGCCTTTGCTGTGAGTTCAGGGCACCCTGATCCTTCAGTCCCTGAATATTTTTTACCTTAGGAAAGAATAAATCTGCAGTGATGTTCTCTGGTTTTCCATACAGAGAATCCCAGCCTGAACTTCTATCAGTATTAACTCATAGCATTGTTGATAACATGTGTTATGCAAACTAATAAAGCCTTTTCCCTTTTTCTGTCTTAAAGCTCAGATGCAGAGTTCATCCTCAATACCACAGTATTTAGGTTTCTTGAAAAAGTAAGAGTCAAAATGGATGAATTTTTGTGATGGCAACCTTGAGCCTTGGCTTTTCCCTAACTCCATGCTGTAAGTCCTGGTTTAGGGACTATGATGGTGCTAGGGGGGAAATGATGGGAAATCTGGGATTTCCACTGCCTGTGGCACATCTCAGGGATGTTCCTTCCCTTCAAACAGCCCCAGAGGTGCAGCTTCCTCAAGGATCACACAGAGCAATTCCATGGTTTCCTTTTCCACATTGCTGACAGACACACTGTTGCCTTTCTCAGCCTGGAAATGAAACTCGAGATGATTTTAGTCGAGGAGCTCAAAGAAAAGTGGATCTTTCTTGGAGCCCCAGGGGCACTTCTGGAAGAATATCCACAAAAGCTCAACCTCCACAGGGGTGAATACAGTTTGATAGGTTTGAGGAAATTAGCAGAATTGATCAAAAGCACCAATTTGTAGGACAAGTGGTGATGCAATTCCCCCCAGAGCCCCCAGTCCTGTTATTAGTTGGACTTGTTGATGACAGTGTCTCTCGAAGATTTTGTTCTCAGCTTTGGTTCCCAGGAAGAACCAAGACAGGAGAGGAGCCTTGTGCTCTCAGGGCTTGGAGCTCTGCAATGGCTTTGGTCTTTCTAGCAGGGGGAAAGGTAGGGAAAAGTACTGGGAAGGTTACAAATATATAAAAGAAAAAAGGCAAAAATTGTCCAGCATCAATACTTGGTTTGGTTTTAGTGCATTGCCGTGGCAGAACGTGGGACATTGCTGTGTCCTTGCAGCTCTGATTATCAATGTGTCTGAGTCCTTGCAGCTCTGATTCCTGCCCTGATTCCTGCTCTGTCCCTGGCTCCCCATGGCAATTCTCCCTGGGGTGAAGCCTCAGTTTCCCCTGGATTTCTGGCACTCAGCTCCTGCAGGATTTGGGGCAATCCCCGTTGCACAAGGGACAGGAGTGTCACTAAAGGCACTCCCATCCTTCAGCAGCTGTGCTGACAGAGCCACCATCTCACCATGGGATTGAATAATTAATTAATTACCTCATTTCCCATCTCTGTACCCCTCCTCTCATTCATCCTTCCATTCATCCCCACCTAAATGCTTTCCCTGGATTTATCTAGTTATTATTTTAGCAGCACCTCAGAGGCCCAGAATGCAGCAGGCACCCTACTGTTTTAGGGAGAGTTAATTAAGTTTCTCTGCTCTCTCTTTTCCATGTGTTTAATACCTATTAAATGAGCATTATCTGGCACATAAGAGTACCTGGCAGCGATACAGGACCCCACAGTGGCAGGTGAGGCTGTTTTCTCCCTGCTCTATAAATTCTGGGGAGATGAGCTGGTTTAGGATGGGGAAGAACAGCCTCGTTGTTGGTAAAAGCACTTGGAGAGGCATGACAGTTAAATAGAGTAAGGCTGTGAGAGCCTAGCAAAGGAAGCATTCTTCTAGCAGTTAAATTAGAAAAAAAAAGTTATTTTGAGTCATCCTTGGTGCCCTTTCCACCACTGACCTAAAAAATACAGTCCAGTGCATACACTGCATTGGGATTTTTTTTTTCTTTCAGAAGGGATAGCTTAAAATCTCTTTCCATTGGAATGGGGATGATGCCATTTTCCTTGGGTTTGGCTAACATTATGTGATTCCTAACATGTAACTACAGCCACCAGGAAAGCTGGGGGAGAAATTCCTGAGGGGCACTGCCTGGAAGAGCTGAATAATTAATGAAACCAGGGGTGAGTGAAAAGAATTGAGAAAGAATTGAGTATACTGAAAGAAAACCAGGATTTGATGCACTGAGAGGTCATGAATGACTGTTGATCGTTGTACTGAGAATTTTAGCTTAGATTTCTTCAGTCTTTTCCAATGACCCTTTTGTAATCTTGCTGAAATAAATGCATTTTTGAGGACCACGACCAGGTTTGGTCAGTGTGCACACCCTGAGCATGCTCAGCACAACAAATTGTTGTCCCAAATCAGGACCCACCTGGGGGCCCAATGGACTAAATTCTATTTATTTATGTGCATGTCTTTCCTCCTGCAAATGCAATTGTTAGACAAGCATTCAGTGACATGAGTGAAACAGCAAATGTTTCACTTTCGGAGGCAGTCAGGGAAAATAAATCTATATTTATGAATTTGGTTTTGTTTGCTTTTCTAGCTAAGATAAATATATTAATTTGTGCAAATCCAAGGAGCTGCAAATAAGAATGCAGGCAACCTAAAAAGGTCAGGCAGAGTGTGATCCAAACAATATTTTCTGCCTCATACCTTCTTTCTCCCTAATTGGGAAGGTAAGCAGATATCCTACAGCTGCTTTTTTCCCTGATTGGGTGAAAACACTGTTGGTTTTGGCAAAAACATTACTGTCCTAATGATGGCAGTGCAAGCTGGAATCTTTAGGGTGTTTTTGTCTCTTGCACACATAATAACCTAAACCCTTAAATCCTTCTGGTTTCACTTGTGGGTGGCAGAATGGCAACCCAAATGCCTGCTAATAGATTATTGCAATTTTTGGTGGATACTATTGTTTGGAAACCATCTCCTGCTACCAACAGGAATGTCAGTTAAATTGTGATGGTTCTTCTTGAATCTTTCACAGTATTTATTTATTTATATCCCTTCCTGGCTCTGTGCTGTGTGCTCACTGCCACCTGGTAGGTCTGTAGTGACATCCTTTGAAGGCAGACATGGGAATTTCTGGTCTGTAACTGTGCAAAAGGAATGAAAATCCCAGATCCTCAATGACAGCCTATTTTCAGCCATAATATATGAACTTTTTTCATATGTTGTGTCCATATTGATTTCCTGGCTTGTGCTGTGTCTCTCCTGGCTGGTGTTGCCCTGCACTCCTGGATTGCTTGTTTGGCTCAAGGATAAAGCAGTGCAATGTGGCCAACCTGGGAAAATTCAAGTGTGCTTTTAGCTCCTGCTGGTGCACGTGCTGGAAAAATTTGAGGCTCACCTGAGAAATTCTGCCATGTGAAAATGAATGCCCAGAATGAAATACTGGGAATGCTGAGGGAGAAGGATGCACAGAGGAGCTGGTGAGAGCTGAGTGTCACTGCTGAGGAGACAGAGCTGCAGATCTGCTATGTTTTTCCCCTTTTCTTTGATTAATTTTAATTTTTTTTTAAAAATGCAAAGAAAAAAAACCCAACAAATTGTTTCACTGGCAATGGTGAACTGAACCTGAGTTCCTTTACTCATAAACCCATACAGATCTTTAGGTGTAGCAACACCATTTATTTGAATAGATTTTTAGTGCAGCTGTAGGTTGAGTTCCACATGTTTTAGGTCCTCGAGGATCTCCCAGAGTTTGTAGAAAGCAGGGACTGACTCACTCCTTGCTGTAACTGTGCATCATTTGGGAGCCTTCTCATCAGCAAGGCAAGTGCCACCTCAGATTTGTAAAGTCCTCTCCCACGATTATCAAAGAGCATATCCTGAATAAGTCTCTGCATTGGCTCTTGAATTAAATACAAACAAAACACCTTCCAAATTGTTACCATTCACGAGCAGCACAGAAATCCCAACCTTGTCAGAATCCCTTTCCCCCTGCATGCCAGGCCAGCTGCAGAGATGCACTTCAAATCTGCCTGCAATAGTATTTTCCATCCTTTTTTCTTATTCTTTCTGAAGATGCTTGTTAATGAACCTTCTTGAGCAGCCAGAGAGGAGGATGAAAGGCCAGGGCACTGGGTGGAAAAGCAATGCAGATTGGAAAAGACAGAAAGCTTATTTAATTCTTTCTTTTCCTGATCTCAACTCCCTCAAGTTATCTTTAAAGGGATGTTTAAAGCTCACACTTAAAACTTTCCTACATTTAACTGTAATAATTAGAAGCAGCTAAGGTAGCACTCAGGGAAAAGGGGAAAAATTTCAAAAGTCGTTTCAACCACTGCTGGTCATGCGTTTGGGGGTGGATGGGATCTTGAGCAGAGTTCACAGCTGTCTTTTTACCTTGGTTTTTATTTTTTAATCTGTTTTGCTTGAATTTAGTCTGTTAAGATTCAAAGTCCTCGTTTTGTGGTTGTTCCTTCCCAACCCTCTGAATTCCAAATGGGCACTGATGACTCTCAGCAGCAGCAGTGAGCTGGGATTTATTCGAGGATGGAGTTTGTGATTTTGCCATAAATTGAAAAGTATGGGTTGAGAGGAGGAATTGGGGTGTGGGAGAAGCAGAGGGATTGGAAGAGCCTTGCTGAGGTCCCCAGGAAATCACAGTGCCCTTTGCATGCTGCTCACCATGCCTCCCAGAGGAATGAGCAGGATTGATTGTTCCTAATGAGAACATCAGCCCAGGAAGTCTGGTATCATGCCTACATCAATGAGTAATTCCAGCCATTTAAAGAGGACATAAAACACCTCTAATGAATCCACTGATTCCGTAAGGGAAGTGCTGATGTGATAACCTAAATACCAAGATCTCCGTTGACATAATTAATATTCATTCTCAGCCATGCTTTCTTGGGATTGTTAAATATCTGAAATGCAGATTAAGACTGGTACAGGTGGATGTCTTCAGTTTTTTCCAGGATCGATGGAAATCACTGGTCTAATGGCTTCTGGTGAGGCTGAATTTTTGATGTAGTAGGAAACTCAAGGGTTTAGTTTATTCCTGTATCATTTGAGACCTGAAGAAACAGGGAAAGAATAGGTTCAGCTGGACCAGGTGGCTCAGTGGCTCCATCCCTGGAGCTCTCCTGGCACCCCAGAGTCCACCTGGAGCTTTGGTTTCCATCTGATCCATCAGCCAGGCTGTTCCCCTTCCTGTTCCCCTTTTTTCACACCCTGAACTCCCATTTGCAACACTGGGGGAGCCTGGGAGGTCTGGTTTGGAAATGGTGTACAAGTGCTTTGGCATCTTATTCACAGGGATTGTCAAATGCCTGCCTGCCTTGGATGGATTTTTTCTGTGAGAAAGCAAATTTGTGTATTTGGCTGGCTAGAAAGGGAAAACACTCATTTCTGAATGTGTATAAACTGACACTTAATTAGTGTTACGCTGTCTTCCAATCCCTTCCTGGTGCATATGGGTGTCCCAGCACTTATCAATGCAGAAGGGGAAAAAAAGAGAGAGGAAATGAAGCTGACTCTCTGCAGAATGCTGGTGTAAAACTGCTACCCTAATATGTAAACAGTTTTAATTTAGGGAGCTGTTCTAACTGGAGAGAGGTTAAAGAAGGGGCATTTCCAAAGCTTGGAGTGCTGTTTGTGTTTGCTGATTAATTCCTAATGAGGGTGGAAGCACTTAAAGGAATACTATAAAGGTACATTTTCTCTTTTCATTTGGAAACATAACGTCTGAGAAGCATTTATTAGCAAAACACCAACTCTGTTTGAACATTTCTAAACAGAATATTAGAGCGACCGAATTTTAATTTTCATGTCTGTAATTTGTTAATACAATTACTGCACAATACAGTCAGGTGCTTTCAAATCTTTCAGTGTTAATTAAAAAGCTAATAACTCGAGAAGCTATAAATACTGAGGTAGAGGGGCTAGTGCTGCAGGGAGATAATCCTTTATTTGTCATTTGCTGGAGATCCCTTTGCTGCAAGGCCAGGCTTTGTACTGCCTGTGGCACTTTGTGACTCTGAGCAGGACTTACCTGAAACAGAGGCCAGACAAAGTGAAGAGAATAAAAAGCAGATTAATTTACTGAAGGCCTTCAAGGTGCATTCAGGGCAGACAGAGCCTACTTGAGATGGACAGTGAGTCACGAGTTCTTCTCATTTTATAAGCAAATGGAAATGAAAAAAAGGAAATTCAGGGTTTCTCACTGCAATCTTTGCTACTGTGAGTCCCTTGGAACAAATCTCCTAATCCCAGCTGAAGGGAAAATCCTCTGTGGTCATCGTGCAGTGCTCAGAGAGGTGTAATTCATGTCGTACTCCTGCAAAATACTTCAGTTGTGGCAGGCTAGAATATGAATCACTCTTTCCTATGCACTGTCTATTCTTTAGTCAGTAGAAATGGAAGGAAGATTTTATTTAAATGTAGTGATCCTGTTTCTAAATTAACTTTATCTGGATGTAGCCTGGTTTTAATACAGTGACTAGTGGCCTTATGCTGGAGGGGGAGAAAAATGCTTTGCATTAGACGTACCGTGGTCTGGCAGTTATTGGTTTAAATGCTCTAAAATATCTGTTTTAACCAAAAATGGACGTGCTCTGCAGCACAAATAAATGAGGCTGGGCCACCTCACACAAGGAAAAGCTGTGTTTTAAATTCTCAGGGAATGGGAACACAAAAAGGGGAGGGAAGAAGAGCACACGAGAGCAGATTCACATATTGTCCAATTTTCAGCTGCTAGGAATAATTTAGAAAACTTTTAAACACTGCTGTGCAAATATTTTGGAACTGTAGCTCTGGTATTTGCTGCATCCTTAGCAGAGAACACAGTGGCTTTACCATGCAACCACTCTTCCTTCTGTTTGGAATCACCTGACAGCTCCTGCACTGCCCTTGCAGGACACCAAAATCCCAACAGCCTGTCCTGGAAACGTGAGGTGACATCCTAAAACAAGAGCTGTGCTCTTTCATTTCTCATTGCTTCAAGGGGATTTTAGCTGCTAAGTCCATTTGTAAATCTGCTGTTCAATCTGCTAGGACTGAGGTGTGTAGTGAGTAAGAAATGCCAAATGTCTGAAATGCATCCACCAGGCACTGATTTCTGAGCACCCAGCAGGCATTGATTTCCAGCAGGCATTAGGGAATGCTGTGCTTAGGGATTTATTGGTAAATCCTACAGAGCCACCCTGCAGGCAGTCAGATCACTGTGTTTGTGTCTGAGATCTCACAGGGATGCTGAACCCTCACCCTGCTGGGCTCTCCCAGGCTGGCTGGGAATTCCTTCCTGAGCAGCACTCAGCTGGTCCAGAGAGGCCAATTCTAGTCAGCACAGCCCCTGGGGATGGCAAGGGGAGGGTGAGGCTGGTGACAGTCACTGCCCACCCTGGGGATGGCAAGGGGAGGCTGAGGCTGGTGACAGTCACTGCTCACCCTGGGAGGCACAGTCTGGCACTGCAGGAGGATAATCAGAATAAATCACCACTTCAAGCAGGAAGGGTGCCAGGGTTTGGCTCTGTCAGCTGTTAGTGCCTGGCTTGGAGCTGGAATCACCCCCTGTGCTGACCCCAAAACACTGGGTTTTTTTTGGACAGGTTTTTGGCTTTCAGAGCATCACCCAACATGGAAGGGTTCAATCCTGTTTCCTTAAATCCCCCAAACGCTGTGCAGAACTGCAGGTCAGTGCAGATTTCCTGGCTGAGCTGTCGTGGGGAGCAAAAGGAGAGACAGCAAATTGCAAAGCACAGGTAATATTTAGACATTTTGTCTCTGCCTATGAAATGCAATGGCAGAAGCTGTGGTTGCTCAGGGAGGCTGTGTGAGCACGGCTGTGTTGTCAGGGTATAAATTGGTGTTTGTTGCTCACTAATGAGCACTGCCATGGCTCAGGAGTCAGGGACACATTTCGTGGGATGAAAGGGACCTGACAGCCAGCACAGTGTGAGATTCCAAAGCTGCTTCTCCAGAAATCCTTCCCTTGCAGCACATGATGTGTCCTAAATATCTACAATATTTTTAGGGTCTGGGTTTTTTTAGTATCACCTAATGCTTGCAATGCACTACTTCACATGAGACTGTTTTAATATTGAGCACAAATACGATAACACTTTATAATATATAAATACATAAAATATAATAGCTTGCAATAACACAAATACAATAAAACACCTTTTAGAAATTGTCTTTTGAAGGCCATGACAGATGCCAAGATGTTTTTTCTATGATTTACATAAGATGTGTAGAGACACAAACTTCTTGTCCTGAGCTCACGGATTCGCTTTGTCAGGATTAAACTTAGAATATTACTCCTTTCCCATGCATCTTCCCAAAATTTCTAGACCATGCTGTCCCTCCTAACAGAGAAGCAAAGAAAGAACTCAACAATCTCTTGGGTGAGCTCTAAGTCAGATCCTCACAGGCTTTTGTGACTATTTATCTTCAAATGTCATGTCCCCAATTTGGCAGGAAAAATAAAGTTAACCAGCCAAAACCACTTCTAAACTACACCTGGCAGGTTGGATCCCTCCCTCATGCTCATTGGAATTACTATTAACATACTTACAAAATACTAGTCCATGGAAAAAACCAGCTGAATTCAAGACAGTGTTAATATTGAATGCAAGAGCATGAGGACTGATAGTCTTTGTAATCTCTTATCTAAACACAGACGAGCTGCATAGGCTGTTCATAAAGCACTGAAATCAATCATCAGAGTGGCAGGCAGGTTTTTGGGAATAAAGCTCCTGCATGGGCAGACCAGGAGAGGATAACAGCCTTCAACTGGGTTTGGTTCTTTTTTCAAAAATTATTCCCCATCTCAGGTTTCAAATTTCAAAACTTAAAGCAAGTCTGGTGGCAAGCACAGACTCTTTCCCATGGGAATTTTTCTCTTCTTCTTCCTCCTGTGTTTTATAAACAAAGATAAAGTTTGGATGTTATTGAAACGGTCTCTGGAAAGACAGGCGGTTCAAGCCTGGCCAATCAGCCTAGGGGGAGGTTTTGAATTGGCCCAATCCGGATGACCTTTTGAAAGTCTATATAAGTTTTAGAATTAAATAATAAAATCAGAAAGTCGCCACATTCAACACGGCTTGGTTCTTGCACTCTGCTAGCGGTTCAACAGCGACAAAGTCCCTTAAAATCGCCGTGTGAGCACTGAGTGTGGCTTCCAGAGCTGCACAAACCTCGTGGTCCCTGCACAGCTCCTGAGCTTGGGGTTCTCCAGCCCTGCAGGTGGGACAGGCTGGGAAAGGAGGGAGCTGATCTCAGTGCTGCAAAGAGAAGGGTCAGAGCTGTGCATCCTGGTCAGGGATAAAAACCAGGGCTGTCTGCAGGAGCAGATTTCAATTAACGTTTGTAAAGTCCTTTGAAATGTTGAGACTTAAAACAATTCTGTGACCACACAGCTCAGCAATTTTGATAATCAAAGTCTTGTAAGAGGGATCTTGGAGCACTTGAGCAGCTCTGTTTGCATGTTCAGAAAGACTCCATAGTCAGAGTTTGTCACTAAAAGCTTCTCCATGTATTAAAACATTAACAGAATGTTCCTAACTATGAAATGAACTCCACCTAACTGAACTTGCAGGAATTAGAACTATTCACTCCCTGATTTTGCAAATTAGCTACATTGATTTTAAATATTGCTTTCTGCCAGGAAGAGACTGGTAAAAACAAAATACTAAAATTGACTGTGCCTCATTAAAACCTTGAGAAAAGGATATACTGCTTGCATTTTTCTTTTTTTTTTTTTTTTTTTTTGGCAGCTCATTGTAATCCATGACTTTCATTGAGTTTGCTGGAATTTATCCTCTATTATAACAACACCGATAATTATTTTGCTCTGGATTTTATTGCTTCATAATATGATTGGAAGTTGTTTCCATCACTTGCAGAAGCACAGTTTAGCTCTAAGGTGTGTCTGTGGAATTGGCAAAGGTCTCACTTCTCTGCACAACATCCCACAAGTCCCACAACATCATTCTCAGCCCCTCAGGTGGGAGAATCCATCTGTGCTTTCCTCCTTGCAGAACAGCAGTTGTTTCCCTTAGCAAGGCATGTGCTTTGTTTGGGGGGCTTTGGTCTGCTTTGGTTTGGGGATTTTTGTTGGTTGGGGTTTTGTGTTTGGTTTTTTTGGATTTTTTTTTTTTTGGTTGGTTGGTTGGTTGGGTTGGTTTTTTTGGTGTTTTTATATTGTTGGTTTTGGGGTTTTTTTGTGGTGTTTTTTGTTTGTTGTTTGGTTTTTTGTGGGGGTTTTTTGTGGTTTTGGGGGGTGGGGTTGGGATTTTTTAGGGTTTTTCGTTTGTTTGGTTGGGGTTTTGGGTTTTTCTGGTTTTGTTGTTGTTTGGGGTTTTTTTTATTTTCACAAATAGCATTTAGCATCCTGGTCTTGCAAGCAGTGGGTGTGTGTGGGCAGAGCTGAGCATCCCCAGAGCTCCCCTGAAGTGTGAAATGCAAACTGCTGTTTGCTCCTCACGGCTCATCCCAGAGCTGCCTTTGGCACCAAGGACTGCTTGGGTTCATGTTGTGGTTGCAGCCACGGAATTCTGCAAGTGGAACGAGCTGAGAGTTGGCTGGGTGGCAGTGGAAAAGCAACAGAAGAAATGTGGGAATTTTATTTTTTTTATTTCACATCCTGTGATAGTAAAGCATCTTCTTTTAACAGACCATGCATTACATCTTTGCTGCTGCACATTGCATTCGTTCTCTGATGACTCACACCACGATGGCAAATCCTTTATTTTTATTCCTTAATGTTGGTGGTATTTTTAAAAGTGCAAACAAGAAATATCTCATGTAAGTTTTCAGATTACTTGAATAAGTTACCAGGTTTCAAGCTATTGCACAGTATGTGTTAGAGTTTGTTTCAGAGTTTCCTTGTAGATAAATAAAAGCTTTAAAGACTGTTAAAGGGTTGGTCCTCTCCTCTCCTCTCCTCTCCTCTCCTCTCCTCTCCTCTCCTCTCCTCTCCTCTCCTCTCCTCCTCTCCTCTCCTCTCCTCTCCTCTCCTCTCCTCTCCTCTCCTCTCCTCTCTCCTCTCCTCTCCTCTCCTCTCCTCTCCTCTCCTCTCCTCTCCTCTCCTCTCCTCTCCTCTCCTCTCCTCTCCTCTCCTCTCCTCTCCTCTCCTCTCCTCTCCTCTCCTCTCCTCTCCTCTCCTCTCCTCTCCTCTCCTCTCCTCTCCCAAACAGAAAGCTCACCCAGGAAAAAATTGTCTTGCTCTAGAAATATATACAAATTCAGCACAGCAGAGTCTTGATTTTAACATGATGCCTTAAATGCCACCTTTATGCTGGTCAGTAAATAGCCATCCCTAAAAATACCCTGGACAGGAATTTTGATTTAACCCAGCACCTGGATCTGCATCTAAATTTCCTGTTGACAATTCTTCAGGTTCAATCCAGCACAAACTCTGTGATATATTACAGAATAACTCCCTGGTGCCACCATAAAGCTCAGCCTGCTCTGCCCAGCTGTGCCTCAGTCCTCCAGGACACTGCAGGGAATTCCTGGGGCAGGAATTTCCTCTCCATTTTCTACTTGGGATCTGAAACCCAGATGGAATTAGCATCCAAACATCCTCTTGGCCTAGGTTTAAATGATGTTTGGCAAGAACTGGAAGGGGCTGTGGTGTCTCTGTGGGTTTGCCTGGCTGGGGAAGCTCTCTGCTCTCCCAGGGTGATGCTCAGAGCTCATGGGATCCCTTGGCTCAGGTCAGGGCTGGACCAGTGCCGCTCCACATTTGCCAGGGATTTAAGCACCTCCCTGAGGGTGCATGCAGCAATCCTTGTCCTTTATAAATAGGACTTTACACTTCTGTTTTAAACTACAGGTTAATTGATCACGGTGCTGATTTAACATCTCATTTTCCCCATCCGTGATAAAAGCTGCTTGTAAACGCACAGCCATCAAAACTGTTAACATTGTCAGAGTTTAAAACATGTAATCTCAAGATGAGTACAGCCTTTTCTCTTTTTAAAAGCGTGTTCTTTACAAAGGAGACACTGCCATAAATATCAGTTCTCCTGGGGACAGAATCACACATGATTATTTCAGCAATTAGATGCCCTCTGCAAATATTTTTTACAGATGCAAGGGCAAGCAATCAGACATAGCTGAGGCCACAGCTCAGCTGAGGGTCCTGAAGTCTTGAAGGGAAACAAGATATTACAAAAGAAAAATTCAAAAAATGGGTAACTTAAATTGCAGTTGAAATGTGAGTGCTTTTGAATGTTTATTCCTGTTGCTGTGTCAGTCAGCCCATGGCATGTGGCTGTCACCATCCCTGTGGAATTCCCCTGCTCAGTTTTCCCCCAGAGACATCTCTGTCCAGTGCAGAGGAGCCAAAATCTCTGTAAAAGTCAGGCTTTTGATCATCCATGTTTTAGGAGCTTTCTCACAAGTATTAGTCCATTCTAGGAATGACTGAAGCAGATGCAGAATATTCCCATTTTGCAAGGTGTGCTTCAGTTGTGAGCACCTGGCATTAGCACTCCCTGTGATGAGTTTATATCTGTACCCAAAGCAGAACCCACTGAGGTCTGCAATTCTCCACAGCAGCCAAAAATCAGGCTGCTCCATTTCCAATTAAAATGTTAAATCTGTGGGCTCCTGGCAGCCCAGCCATTCTCAGTACACACAGGACCTGGAAATCGAAGTCATCCCCTCTAAAAACAAACATGCTGATAGACCCAAGTCCATCCTCCTTGTTATAAAAACACCCAAATTCAACAGATGGGCTCTCAGGAAAGAGTGGTTTGTTTAAGAGAGGAGAATTGATGAGTGTTTCCTGGGAAAGAGGGTCTGGGGTGGAGGCTGAGCTCACCGAGAGCTAAATCAACGTTCCGGTTGTACCAGGGAAGTGGAGCAGCCTGGTGTGATCTAATGAGCTCAACAGCTGCTGGGTGTCAGTTTGCTACAATGCTATAAAAAAGCTGATTTGATGTTCTGTCTCATGGGAAATTCATATTTAAAACACATATTTGGATGTTTATGTTCTCCAGACCGTTTCTGTCAAGGAGGCAGAAAAAATCGCTCCTATTTTCTGGGTTTATTCTTTGGCAAGTTACACCACTGGCAACTTGCAGGTTTTGTAAACAGAAAAATATGTAACAATTTTGTCATTTGGTTTCTTTAGCATATTGTCCACATCCACAGAAATGTTGGCATCTTTGGCTCCTTTTTTCAGTCAGAGGGTTTCAAGTGTGGTTCTCTTTTCCACTAAGTATATGATCATATATGATAGTGATCCATCAAAATGATCCTGACCCCACACTCAGGTTTATTACCAGGTACAGGTTGCCAAGAGAAGTTGTGGATGTCCCAGCCCTGGAAGTTTTTGAGGCAGGATGGAGCTCTGAGCACCCTGGGACAGTGGAAGGTGTCCCTGCCCAGGGCAGTGGTGGAGAGAAATGATATTTAAGGTCCCTTCCAACCCAAACCATTTTATGATCCTGTACAGGAAATGTGCAGTTAACAGTACTTGGAAGTTCCCTGTTTCCTGCAGTATTTATTTGGCCTGAAAATGTTTATTCTAAGAGCACTGGAAAACAAATCTTGATCCAACTGAAATTCAATGGCAGCCCCCAGTTTGTTGGACTCCTTTAAGGAACCACCCTTCCCTAAACACTTCCCAAATTAGATCTCTGCTACACTCTTGGGGGCTATTTCAGTGCTTTCACAGAACTGAGTCATGCCTTCCGAGGATCTCATTAATTAAACCCGAGCTGAGCAACTGCCTGCACAGCCTGGTGGGGATGAGAGCAGCATTCCTCGAGCACATGGTGCAGCATATGTGTCCTGCAGCAACATCAGATGGAGCAACACTGCTGAGCTGCCCCAGAGCCAGGGTCACCTTCCTCAGGCAAGGGCTTCCCTGAGCTCTGGTGCCCAGCTGGGATTCTAAAGGCACTCCAAGCATTGAGAAAAGGAGGATTGATTCCATTCCATCCCATCCCTCCGGCCCCCCGAGGTGTTCTGAGCTCTGCAGCTGACAAAAGGGTTCCAGCAGGGATCTCTGCTGAGACAGACAACGTTGCCATGGCAAGCTGAACAAGCCTGTACAATTACAGCTTTGCCCTGCAGCCCTGCTTCTCTCTGTTTCTCCAGGCTGTGTACACGGCAGGGTTTAGCTCCAAAATCTCCCCAACAAGATGCTCCTGAGATTTACAAGATTCACTGCTCCACATCCAGGCTGGGGGTTCCTGGTGGGGAACCAAGAACTGATCTCTTGATCTCCCTACTCCCACATTTTCTCCATGTCAAGCAGTTTGGAATTACATTTAATGTGACTTGAAGTTACATTTAATGCCCATTCAAAGGCATGAGGCCTCAGTCAATGAGTTGAAAACAATCATAGTTATGGTGCCCCATCTCCAGGTAGAAAATGTGAATATTAATTGCTCAACTTCAAGAAATTATAACACACTACTTACTGGTTTGGGACCACAGGAGGGTTGGTAAATGAGGACACCCAAGATTCTCTGTGTTTTTAAATTTTGGTGGTCACAGACTGCCTGCTTTAAGTTAGCAGTCAAAAGGCAAATGGAGATAATTAATTATGTTCTAAAATAAGCCTTCTGCATTGGTTTTATTTGCTTTGAGCTTATTAAGCTCACCACTATTTCTGCAAGCATTTTTCTTAGAGCTTTTGTAGCACTTGAAGATTTTTGTAAATAGCAGTGCTCATCACTGGAGGTCTGAATCTGCCCACCAAAATGAACCACAAATCTTATGTAAGCCAAGATGTTAAAAAAAATTCCTGCAGCCAGTACTTTGAAATTCTCTATTCAGAAAACCAGATGACTGAAGAGCACTACAGAAATGGATTAAAAACATCATTAGCTGTTCCAGTTATCAAAATGATATTAAGTTCTTCCTTGTGGATGCAGAAACACCCACTGCAACTCCATTTTTCTTTAAAGCCAAGCTGGATTTCGGGGCATGCAAAGCCTTTTATAAGAATTCCAAGTTTACATTTGAGGCCTGTGGATACAGCGAGGTGCTTTCAGCATTTTTGTGTGGTCACTGCAGGACAGCAAGGCTCCCTCAAGTCCCTGTGCTCTTGTCACTGCTCTGGATTCTCATGTCAGTGGCATTGCCTTGGCACAGCGTGACTGGTGTGATTGCACACCAAGTGTCCCAGCAGCTGCACACAGGCTGGAGAGGCAATGCCAGGTGATGGCAGCTTGCTGTGCTCCTTCCACCCATGGCTGGAAATGCAGCTTGGAAACCAAACCCTTCCCACAGCCCCTGAGGGGTGGCAGTGATGCCTTAAGGGTTTTTAGCTTCTATTTTTTGTGCATTTGTAGTTTTGGTGTGCAACTCTGGCTCCATATGAAGTGCTAAAAACCTCTGTTCCCAGCGTTTGAGACAAAACGATTCTTCTCAGTTGGAAAATCCAAGGACACTTCACTGCCTCAGAGCCCCAAACTATGTAAACAACAGTGAACTGGTGGGAGCAAGTTTGGGGTGATTGACATCATCACCTGAAGGTGTAATTGGAGAATTAAGGTTCAATATGTTAATAGAGAGAACTTATAAAATGTGAAGGACTCGTGACTCAAGGTCCCACTCCCTCTCCAGTAGGCTTTGTCTGCCATAAATGTACCTTAGAGACTTTTAATAAATCTAACTGATTTTTTATTCTCTAACTTTGCCTATTCTCTGTTTCAGGTAAGCCCTGCCCAGGCATCAGCAGTGACCCAGAGCTGGGTGCAGGCAGTGCTGAGCCCTGTGGGATGCTCAATGCTTCAATGTTCATTGCTCTTAAGTTGAGTAGCCCTTAGAATTTGGTGTCCTATTGGATCTGAATTTCTTAGCCTCTGATGTTAATTAGATTTTCATTCCTTGATTTTCTTACCAGTCTTTTCTGGACTAGATGTCTCCAGCTCTGCCAGAGGCAGCAGCTGGGGTAGATGTTTGTAGATGGCCAGATTGTTGATGTTCTGTTGATGTTCATTATCTTTCTGGGTATCTTTTGGGCTATTCCCAGTCTGTTGATAGGTTAAGCTCATCTCCATAGAGTGGTGCTACATCTCCTAAAAAAAAAAAAACTTAAAAAAAAATTTCTTTCCCCAAGGCAAAGGCAAACCAAGCCTGACTAGAGAAATCAAATAAAACTTTAGAAGTGATGTATGACCCTCTGAAATGGAAGGAAAGGATGGGAGTGTGGGAAGATGATCTGATGCTGTCAGAGGAAGGAGTCATTGGGGTGGAAGATGTCACAAAATGGGTGGCAAAACTGAAATGCCAAGAGTCACATGTCAGGCAAGAGCTCTGCCAACACTCAGCCCTCCCAGAGGCAGGCCATCTTCCAGACCATCCTCAAAAAGAGAGAGCATTTGGTGTTCCAAATTTTCCCTAATTGATTTGGCTGGGAATGAGCGAGGCATGGACATCTCCATTGCAGACAGGCAAACCAGGCTGCAGGGGACTGATATTAATAAAAGCTTCTTGGCACTTGAAAACAGCAGGTTGGACACGTAGGAAAATATTGCAGTGCTGTTTCCAGTTATTTTTCACTGCAGAAAGCAAAATCGGGCAGTTGTGAGGATCAAACCTGCGGGGAAAGGCAAGAATTTCCAGCAAATGTCTCTCACTTCAGCCAGGCAGGTTTCCCCTCATGCCTGTAAAATGCACACACACCTCTGTAAATCCCTAGATGGGGTCTGCTCCAGGGCTGTGTCAAACTGCACCAAAATCAAAGTCCTTTTCCCAGGGCTGGAGGCATTTGGAGTGATTTAAAAGGCGTTGGAGTGCAAAGCACTGTCATCTCTGAGCAAGATACATTTGGGAAAAGAGGGTTATTTTGTCATGGCATAAGCAATGGTTTTATTACAGCATCAGCTCACGTTATTCCCTCTCTCCTTCTCTATCTTTCTTTCTTAACTATGTTCTCATGAGACATTAAAGGATGCTGGAACCTGTCCTGAGAAAAATGAGAGGAAAGATGATGGCAATTGCCTGGCCAGTGGGGAGAGGATGTGCTGCTTTGCAGAGGGAAGCAGTGCCCTGGATCAGAGGCCTGATGAGAGGAGATTTCCCAGATCAAAGGGTCAGAAAAGCTGCATCCAACAAAGAGCTATCTGATAGTGCTTATCAGTGCACAGCCCAGGCTGGGGAATCATCTCGGAGGGGAAACTCTGCACAAACTGCTCTTAGCAGAGAGGTCAAAGCATCAGGCACATAGCTGGGGTTGCTATTCCATCTGGAAATTCATTAGCATAAAATACCGAAAGGATAACAAAGCAGTGGAAGAAGTTAAACTGTATAAATCATATCTAATTAGCTGATTATAATCATACTCTCTTTCCTCACGCTCCAGCTATTGGTCCCATCCACCAGTTCATACCAGCAAACATTTAAATATCTGAAGTCTGGTGAAAACAAAAGAGGACTTCAGCAGCCTTTGAACCAAAGCAGTTTGGTTTCAGTGATGACATGATGCAACAGCAAATATTGTTTAAGTGCTGGCCATCTCCTAGTAATC
The DNA here is from genome assembly GCA_024500445.1 of Entomyzon cyanotis. Lineage (NCBI taxonomy): Eukaryota > Metazoa > Chordata > Aves > Passeriformes > Meliphagidae > Entomyzon > Entomyzon cyanotis. Next base: position 600,278 of record JAKEPQ010000325.1, read on the forward strand.
ACATGAAAAGCTGTGCTTTTCAGCTCCAGTGCACTCTACAAGCATTTATTCATTGGTATTTGATCTGTTTGCTAGTCCCAGCCTCAGCAGCTCGTGGTATTTACAGAAACAACAAGACATGGGTGCTACTTGCCAGATGGAGATAAAAATGTTGTTTCCTGAGGGGATTGACCATGAGAGGGCTTTGTCCTCTATGAAAATAAACCTTTTGGAGGTTCCTTAGGGTTTCTCCTGGATTGTGGTGCTGGATGTAGCAGGACACCACAGGGACATGTGCAAGCACAGGGTTTCAGTGCCTTGCCTGGGACTGTCCAGCTGGCTCCCTTTGCTCTGGGTGTGAAGGATTTTCCACCCAAGGCATGATGAGATGGATTCACTCCTGTCCTGCCTGTGCTCTGCTCCTTCCTGCAGGTCCAGTCCCTGCTGTGGCCATGAGTTATCTGGGGCTGGTGGCACAAACTGCTCTGGCAAAAAGGGCTGTGGGTTCACTGAGTCACTAAAAACACAGTGCTAATGAGCTGGAACAGTCATACCAGGGTGGGGCGGTTTGCAGGGAGCAGGGAAATAAATGACTTTTATTCCCTCCCTGTTGATCCTCACACGTTCAGTTTGTTTGCAGCTGAGCTCTGAAGGTGACTCTCCAGCACACCCTACTGCTTCCCACAGCACATGCAGAAGGAATTAACTAAATTACATTTTTCCCCTTAATTTTTGTGTTTAAGTAAAGTGTTGATTAACCTCTTTTCCTCCTCTGAAGAACCTAATTTATGTATTTTCCTTAGCTTTCTCAACATAAATCCTGTGTATGTAGAGAATGCAGAACCCCTTCTTCCCATTACCTGGACTTACAAAAATCCTGCCTGGTTTCCATGAGTTTGTAGCCACAGAACAGCCCTCTGTATTTTGGGTTTGAAAATGCAGTTTAACTGTGTTTACATGTGTCCACAGAGCCCAACTCATAAAGTTGCAGAGATTCAATCAAAATTACTTCTAATTTTTACTGGCCAGGGCATGCCTTTGGAATGAAACCAGCATCAAAAGGTGTGGGTTTGCATCGCTCTGGTGACCATAAATGCTCAATTAAGTAAAGATCCCTAATTAATTATAGTGAGGTCGGCCATTCACTTAGCCTGTTTAACAACTGAAACCCTTTTATGGGATGTGTTTTTGTTTATAACTGATTGGAGCTGAATGAACAAGAGGAGCAATGGCTGGATAAATAGGACATGGTTAATCTAATCATTTAATGGCTGATAATTAGCTATAAATGCTGGTATTCTGTTATGCTTCAAGGACTCAAATCTGTTCTCTTCCTACCTGTGTCATTTCTAGGGGAGATTTTATGGCTAGAGAGACATTTTAGGAGCTCTACACCCCCTGCACTTCAGGTACCTCTGCTTGACTTCAGTATTTTGTAAGGACTGAACACAGACACCCAACAGGTCAGAGCAGCTCCCATTGCAAAAACAGACACAGAAATGTTGGTCTGATTTTCCAGCTGCTGCCTTCCTAGCTCTGCCCTGGGAACAGCTTTGACTGTAAAATATATTCTTATTTTCCACACTTCTCCAGTGTTTGCCACTTGATTTTGTCACCTGCTTCCATAGCTGGATGGAGTCTCTGCTGGGCTCCTGGTTGGGTTACCTCATCTCTGGTTCCACCTCTGGCAGATTCTCCCCATGCAGTCCTCAAAGGCTTGGATTTCCTCCAGGAAATTCCCACATTCTCCCTTGAACAGGAGGACAGTGCAGCCCATAACACACCTGTGACTGCTGAAAAGATAAAATTGATTCATCCACCAGAGTTTTGAAGCATTTAATTGCTTTGCCCTCTGCTCTCACACCCATTTGCCTTCCCATCTCCCACTCCTATACAAACTGCCTTTCTGCCTGTGACACTCCACACCAGACAATCAGCAGCAATATTCCTGCATGTATCTCAGAATCTTTCATCTCAAAATTTCTGCCAGCAGTGCCAGCTCTCATCTCTCACAAAATGCAGGTTTTTCCATTCCCCTTGTACCTTGCAAACTATTTAATTGTCAGAATTATACTTTAAGTGATTAATCTTTTAGACTTCCTGATGGCAGAAAAAACTCAGAAAGATACAATATAAATGCTTATGAAAAGCATTTAAATGCTGAGCAAATATTTACAGAAAGTTAATTTTGTGAGTTTTGGCTCCAGAAAAAGAACATTTAAAAGCTTGGCTTTGGTAATACAGCTGTGCTTAAACCTGCTTGGTTCAGGCATTTATGATCAAGCCTGTGCACAGCTTTGATAACCAGAGATTTTGCTGACCATTTGAAGGCATCATTATTTGGCTTTGTTTCTGTGCCAGTCCAGGGGGAAAATATCTTTCCTTGGGGCTCAGAAAAGCCACAGCTGGATGCGCTGCAAGAGCTCCCCTTGGGCACAGAGCAGCTCTGGCAGGAGGTGACCCAAGGCTGCTCTGGGAGAAATAAATGAGGTTCAACCCCTTTTTTCCAAAATGCAGCATCTGGGGTTTCTAGCTCAGTTCTGATGTGTCAGTCAAAATGGGAGCTGTGATGATGGATCAGAATATTCTGTACCCTGCAAAGGCAGTCTGGGAGAACAAGACACCTTCTGGTCCTGCCTCTGTGGCAGTGCTGTGCAATTTGCTCCATTTAGCATTCAAGCAGGGCTGAATTTAGCCCTGTATTTTTGGCTTTGCTATTGTCTGAGTGCTGCAGCTCAGCCTGTTAACATGAGGCTAACTCACGAGGTTTTATTCAGATTTTTCTCTGCTTTCTGCCTAGACAAAGCCCAAGGCAAGAGGGATTTTCCAGAGGAGAGAAGGACTTGTCGCTAATAATAGCTTCAGTCAGCAACACATGTTTGGTGATGCACATCAATATTTGTGCTTTCACAGAGGCTGAGATGTTGCATTTTCCATGTCATCATGTCCATGAGCACCATTTATCTCGGTGCTTTAAAAGTACATGTAAAACACTGGATTTTTATACCTACATTTCCCAGGGGCTGCAATTCCTCTGTGCTAGCAGGCAACATCACATTGCAAACAATCCCATTCTCTAGCTGGTACCAGACTCCCATGGATCTTTGAAATATGCACCTCAGCTATGATTTGTGAGGTATTTGTATGATTTTCCTTTTCTTTTCCTACAGAAGCAGGTGATACCTCATAGGGTGTGTTGAAAGACTTTATATTTTGAAGGAGTTCACCTGGAATTCAGCTTCACTCTCTCCTTTAGCAATAGCAGGAATATATGATAAAGCAATATTGTCATTCCTCTTTTTGCTACTTGTTTTTATCGAGTTATTCTTCTTGTGACCTCCTAATCATTTCCCCAGCCCGAGGCTGGAAGGTGACATTAGGAGAGATGACTTCAGGGAAGTGGAAATCTTAGAGTTGAGGATTCTGGTTACATGCAAAACTTGCACTTCTTAAATAAGCACAGAAACTTTTAAATCCACATCACAATCTTGTCCAAATAGCAAGCACAGTCTAGTCTGCAAAACAGAAAATTCCTGGTGATTCCCTCAGGCATTGGGCTGGAGGGAGGAGCTGCCCTCCTCTCTGTAATACTGAGGGTTTTAGGTCTGATCAAAACCTGGGAGTTTTGCCCAGAGCATGGTGGAGTTGTTTAAAATAACCGCTATTTTCTCTATCAGGGAATGGTCATTGGTCTCCTTCACATTTTGGAGGAAAGAGCTCTGATGAAAATCTACCATATGGCTTTCATTTTTTTATAGACTTAGGTTTTTCTTGAAGCAATTTACATCTCCCAAACTCGTGGTAAGAAGCAAAACATCAGGAAGCTCCTGCTCCTCCTGGGCACTGACTGGTGACAGCACCATGCACCAAAATCACCTTTTCTGGCTGAATCAGCTGCTCACAAAGAAGCATTCTGGCATTTTTTGCTACAAATGGGCTCCTATGACCACTGAGCACAGAGGTTTTTCTCTCAGTGAACTGTTCTTGATATTAAGGAATAGAGTGTAGCTGGTGAACGGCTGCTGTGCAATAACCTGCCTGCTTTCCTCTGTGTCTCCCCCTGAAATGGATGTTTAAATTCATTCTGATTGTCAGCCTTCAGTGGTTCTGTTCATCACCCAAAGCTGGCTCTGCACAGGTCTTGCTTGCAGCTGAGCAAAAGGACACCACACTGCTCTGGAGCTTCACTTATTGCTCACAGGCTGGTTTCCATATTTTTGCATGACTTCAAGCAGTGTTAAGAATTTTGAAATAGGACTTTAGAGCCCAAACTTTGCTTGGATACTCAATCCCATCCTCCTGCAGTGTCCCCACATTTCCCTGCTGTGGGATGTTGCTGTAAAGCCTCTCCCTCATTTCTATTCCCTCAGTTCTCATAACCACATCCCTTCCTTTTGAGGAGTTCCCATGTGCCATCCTGCATGGAATCATTCCAAGGAGAGGAGAACAAATACACTGCCCAGCTCTTTGAAGGAAAGAAGTTTTCCATCTCTGATGTTTCCTCTGTAAAGCTTCCCACATCACTTTTGCTTTTTCTCCCACTTATGGGCAGTGGGGCTATTCTTGTGTGACCAGTTGGCATAAAGCCACAGGAAAATAGACTTTTTATTTTATTTAAACTGGCTTTTATTTTACTTTAGTATTTCTGTGTGTAATTTTAGAGGTGATATAACACAAGGAGGTGTAGGATTCACGTTTAGAAAAGCATTGTGTGTCAGTGAGTGCCCTGGCTTTACTCTTTTGACTTAGCAGCATTGTGCAGTGGAGGTTGAAACTACCAATAACTGTAAATATAACCCATTTTTATCGGCATAACAGTGACATCTATTGTTTGATATTATATACATCTGTGCCACTCTTAGCAACAGCCTACAGGTATTGAACTATCTCCATTTCATAAGGTGCAACACAGAAAGTCAAATTATTGATTCAAAGAATTAGGTAATGGCACTGGCAGTAATGCCATTGGACAGCTATGCAAAATCACATCTAATTTGTTTTGTCACAGCCTAATTTACAGATCAGTGTGGGCTGAGGCACAGACAGAGGTTTCTCCTGCTGCAGAGTGTCAGCAGATGTTGTTTTGGTGTCACACCAGCCACGCTGCATCCCCACCCAGGGACAGCCAGCAGAGGATTGTCCCTGAATTCTGCCTCTGCGTTGCCCCAGAGCAGCTGCAGAATCTCTGCCAGCCCCATCCTGAGCCCAGGGAACCCCAAAACTGCAGCACAGGCATGGGAGATGGTTTGGGAGGACAGGCAGGGAGCAAAACCCTCATGGGTCTCACTGAGCATCTGCTGCGAGGCAGAACCACAAAGCAGGGCTGAGTCCTGCCAGGCCAGCAGAGCTGAACCCTTCCCAGCCAGCCCCAGAGGGCTGCACCACACCAGGGATCTGCTGCAGGGATTTTCAGACCAGCTCTTGCAAGAAAGAGAATTCCAAAGCACCAGGCTGGAGGAGTAGGGAGAGTTCCTTTAACTCTTCTCTCATTGCCCTCATTTGATTATCTCTGTTATTTCTCTCTTCCTTTAATAGAGAATCCAGAATTCAAACAGGAGAGATGATAATATAGCAGTAATGAAATACAGGGACTGTGGAGTGTGTCAGACTCTGTGGCTGATTAGACTTTCTGATTCGTGGGCTGGCACTCAAGGGAACAGCAACTGTCTCTTTTACTGCCTTGTCTATGAAAACAGCAGAAGGCTATGTATGCTCATTACTATTTTATGTGATTCTGAACATTAGAAGAGGAGTGCAGAGAGCAGAGCTATGGAAAGATATTTTTAATAATTGTAATGGAATGCCGTGTTTAATTTTTATATAAGCAAACTCTGGATAAGCAATGACTCTCAGTAAAAATATTTGATCCTGGTAAGTGAAGCAACAGAGTTCCCTTCTTTTTAAGCCATAAGCTGTAATATAAGGCTGCAGAATTGTAAGAAGCATAGGGAAAGGGAACACATTGCCTATAGACCCTGCTGTGAAAATAGCACTGAAATATGTGCTAAACATGCAGCTTACACTTGGAGTTCACTGGGGTACATAAATGCTCTCTTCAGCAGCCACAGCACATTCCTAACCTGAGGATGTAAAGTTGGGCTGCTGTGTAACCCAGCAGGCTTTCCATCCTGAGAGTAAATACTGTCTTCTCCTCCGTGGATCTGTACATAAACAGACTTCTCCAAACCTCCATTCAGCTGTAAAGGCTGCAGCATGAAATATTCATGTGAAAAATCTCGGATTAAAATCTACAGCCTTTCACATGTTGCTCTCCACAGTGATGTAAACTTGCTTCTGATTTCCTCAGTTCCAGCCTCCCTGTTCAGCTCTCTCCACAGAGCAGCACCAGCTGGAAGGTAACAGCAGCTGTGGTTCTAAGGGCTGTGCTGAACTCCTGTGCTTTCCAAAGAGAGAGAAAAATAAATGTTGTAGGGACGAGTAACACAGACTTCATCAATAAACAGGTTCTGGAAATCTCACTGTTCCCTGAGTGGGGAGGGAAAAGGAGTGTGTGTAATGAGAGCTCTGAGTCTGGGCAGTGCTGGAGGGGCTGGGGATGCAGAGAAGCACCAAACCCCACAGGGACAGATTTGATTTTTGCTCACAGAAGCACTGAAAGATGTCTGTAAAAAACAAGACAGTTCCATGGGTGAAGAGCTGAGAGGTCCAGAGGTGCCTACAAGGATCTGTAGAGGGCCAAGGACAAGGTGCTCTGCTCTCCCACCTGAGATGCCTGCAGGAGAGGACTCCAGGTCTGCAGCAGGCAGAGGATAAAAGCTGCCAGGTTTTTGGTAAAACCCAGGGGATGTTGGAGCCTGTGTCACTGAGATTCAGAGGGCACCGTGCTGTTAATTCCCCACACGTCCCCTTGGGAGTCAAGTGCTCTGTATTTATTTATTGTCTCTGAACTTGCATCCCTCTAAATGGCAAAAGCAGGGAGTGAGTGATAGCAGGTTCTGAAAACTCAGCGTTAGCACCGAGCAGGCAGTGCCAACACGAGTGCAGGGCAGTAATTTATTATCCATTAGGTCTCTGTCAGTCAAAAAGGACTAACAGAGCAATAAAGTCTGCAGTGATCAGCTGGGCTCAGCCCATCCCACTAGCTGGCTATAGAAAGGTCAGGGTGGGAGATGGATGCTTTCCTCTCCTCCAGACACTCCATCTCTGCCTGGTGACACATGCAGCTCTCTCAGCAGGGAGATTGGCACATATCTCCTGTGGGTGAAGCCACTGCCAACCCAACTGCAGATTTTACCGTTTCAGAGGAAGGAATACAAAAGTTTTTACATTTTGCTGAAGCATTTTCAGGTGAGGACAACAGGCTCCTGTTCTGGTGGTGTTGTAAAGCCTCCTGGCAAGGCTGATGTTCCACAGCTCTGCAGGCTGCAGGGCAGCAGGGAAGTTTCAGGGAGACTTTCAGGGAAGTTTTTCTCTGTTGTTCCACTATAATCAGTGCACCAGGGCCTGGATGTGAGTCTCCTTGCTCAGGACTCAAGGGGTGCAAGCTTGTTTCTTGCCTTTCACCTGATCCATCAGCCTGTGGGCTCCTCCAGGACAAGGCTCTGATCCTCCTTCAGGAAGGATCCTGAAATTCTGGATTCATAAACCAGACATTCCGAGAGTCCCTCCCTGGGAAAGGGGGAAAACTTAGATTTTGGTCCATAACTGTCAAGTGTTTCATCCCTGACTTGTTCCCAGTGAAACAAACATTCCTGGAGGCAGCAGGTACTGTGTGTTTGAAAGGCTCCTCTGCAGCAGGTGCAGCTTTCCCAGCTCGCTGCCCGAACACATTAATATTTCCAACAGACTTCCCTGAACTCCAGGCAGACAGCCTCGCTCCTGGGTGGCCAAGGAAACTCATTTCTCAGTCAGACTCATTGCAGAGCTCTCTCCAAACTCTGCCCACAGCAGCCTGGAGCACCTTCGTGATGGGGAATTCATCCACTCTGCCACTCTCCATCCTTCCCTCCTCACTCCTCACTGCACTGACATTTTTTACCAGGCTCTGCCTTGCAGCCACAAGTGTAACCAAACCTGCCAAGCCCCAGGGAGGGAATTGGAGATGGTTCCAGCATCAGATTCCAGCCCAAAATGCACTTCTGGCATTGCCCATCCTCACTGTCACTGCGATATTGCACCCATGTTTATTTGTTGTGCTCTAACAAGCTGTGTGTGAAGAGCTCCTTTTTCTCAGAGAATAGATTAGAGCAGCCAGTCTCCTCCTGGAATAAGTGGAAGTTGAATTATTTATTTTCTTTGCTTCATAAGAAGCTTATAGCGCACTGGATCAAAAGTCAGAAATAATTAAGAAAAAATGCTCTGCATTGAGGGAGAAGAACCAGAGAGCAGCTGGGAAATGCTGGTCACAGCTAGTCTGAGTGGAGCTTGGGAGGGGAAGGGAATCTCTCTGGTGTTGCAGGATTCAGCCTGGAAGGATGCAGTGATTCTGTAGATATCTGATATTTTATCTGGAATAATTTCTCCTGTTCACTTTCAGCAGTAAATTTCTGGGTGAGGCTTTTTCCCAAGTCAGTGGGGAAGTGTTCCACCAAGGAGGTGAAACTCAGGGTAGGAGTTTTAGAATAGGGGATACTGAGGCACAGAGAAGGGATGACATTTAGGGGTTTGGGATATTTTATCCCTTTTAAATATGGCTCTTTATTTTTAATATAAGATTTCTTTTCCATGCAGAGAGAGAGTTTGGAAATACTCCTTCTCTCTATAGATGCAGCTTCTTCCTTTTTAAAACACCAATGCCTCCCTCAGAGAAGAAATTCTGCCCTTATGAGTGTCTATTCATTCATCCCACGCCTGAAGTTGGAATTCTGAGTAAAAGACAATATTTCCTGACAATGGAAATGAGATCTGGTTTTTAAGGGGTGAACTAACATCCCTTTAAATAAAAAATAACTCCTGTCACTTTGCTGAGATTGAGTTGATTTTTCATTGCCCAAATACAGGTTAGATATGCCAGTCTGGGAGTATTACAAACACTGACAAGTCCTGTAGTTATGATTCTGATCATACATGGAATAGCATTTTCTGAGAAAGATTTAAGGAGAAAGTAAATTTCAGGGACTAAATCCTCAGTAACCCCAATTGCTGGAATTCCATGTGGGAATAAACAGCTCAATATGCTCACTTTGGTTTAGGAAAGAAATACATTAGTGTGAAGGTATTTTGAACGAAAAAAATAATCTCCTTTCCCATTTCAACCCAAACTGAGTCTGTCCCACCTAATCATACTTTTTTACTACACACAGATCTGTGATTGCTCATAAAACCAGATTCTTTAGGTTTAAAGCCAACTGCTGCTCATGTTAAAGTGAAACAGCTCTTTTACCTGAGGTGTGGCAGAAAATATTCCTCTCAACCTATTCCAAATCCTTCAGAGTTTAATTGATGTGAGTGCTCAGAGATCATCAGGAAAAGGTAAATAAATCTGTGATGATGACTGCCTTGGCTCTCCTGTTACTCAGTGCAGAGTCCTACAGACTCCACAGCAGCCAATCAGGTGAAGAACCTACCCTTGGATTTGGATATTTTTTGGATATTTTTGAGGCTAAAATCCTATAGAAAATACTTGAAAGAGATGTATTTTGCCACAGCTGAGCAGAACGCTATGGATTTTCCAGGCACCCCAAGCTAGTTGGGTACCCAACCTCTATTTAACCTCCCCACAAACCAGCCCTGACTTTCTTGGAGTCCTTTGAAAATCCTGGATCTGGCAAAAACTGATGTAAGAAGGTTTTTTTAGATTCTGAGGAAATAACAAAGCATAGTCTGGATGTTTCAAATGGCATCCATTTACAGCTGGGACAGATTCTGCTGGTTTTTCTCTTCCAGGTAAATTTTTCTGTATATATTCCAGGCTCCATAATTTATCATTTGTGAACCATATAAATTACCATTCTAAAATTCTCTGAGTGCTTCCCAGGGCAATATTCTCTGACCACCTTCCTGGGTACCCTTGGGCTGGTGGGTTCCCCAAGTTCTGTTAAGGCAGGGCAGTGAAATGTCCTCTCTGCTGAGGTTTTTTTGGTTTTTTTATCTTTTGAATCAACCTCTCCAGAACAGCCTCGAGCTGCATTGTGAAATCCATCCAGGACATAATGTATGGCAGTATATGAGATACAAGATTCATTGACTTAGTTGGGTTTAAAAAACTAATCCTTGTTCCCTAAATCTTTGATGAAACATTATTTTAGCTTGAAATGTTGTGTTGTGTGGCATGTAGTAATTCTTCCCGGGGTATAAAATTTTATTCCTGCTTCAAGCCTGTTTTGGAAACCTTGGCACTTTCAGCTCACTGCAGTCAACTGCAAAGGTGTGAAAAGTCCTTTGTGATATTGGAAAAGCAAGGTGCCCCAGTGCTGTGTGAGGTGAAAACTCATTTAATTACAGACAGGAACAATATATGATAATTTCAGAATTAAAACATTATCAGTGCTGGAAGCACAGAGGTAAATCCTCTGCTGAATGCAATATTCAGAGCAGAGGAGTGAGTGACAGGTTCAGAGGATTGCTCTAATCCCAGGTTGCTGGGAAATCAGGCCATGCACAGGTTAGAGGAGCCACCGAGCCCTGGTGTGACCTGCAGGGAGGATGCAGAGCCAGGCTGAGCTCTGAGAGCTCTGTCAGACTGTCCCACCCAGGGCAGACCCTCCACCCAGCACTGGGGCAGCTCAGCAGCAGCAGGAGAGAGCCTGGCTATTGTCAGGAGCCCAACCTGGTTTTATCTGAGCTGCCTCTGAACAGCTGGATCTGCTAATCTGCTTACAGCAGATCGTATTTCCCTCACTTTGAAAGTACAGTCAAAAAAATAAAATTGTCAGAAGTCTACAAGCTGAATATTTTGGGAACCTTTTAAAGCTAATGCTGTTCTAAATGCAAGGCTGGAGATTTGGAGACCTCTCCTTTCTTGTTTCTCTTTTATTTCCCCCTGAATCGTTCAGCATCACCTCTTTTTGAATTTACAGGCAGATGTCCTAAGCTCCAGGACAGGTATTATCCTTATTACCTTTGCACATTCTTGTTTAATTATTTTTAAACATCCTGACCCATTATAGATTAAAAGTCATGAATGAGGTTAATGTATAATTAATGAGAAAGGGTGTTTGTGGTGACAGCTCAGAATAATGATGAATGAGCTGAACAAGAGATCTGACGAGCTGTCCATGGTCAAATTGCACATGGGAGTGTTAATGTTGCCTGACACAGCTTTATTTCTTTCTGATTCCCTGTTTTAAACAGATTTGTTATTCTTGCAGAGCTGTTAAGCCATTTAAGGGGATGGGAAGTTGTCCTCTGACCTCTGAGTAAGGAGTGCTCCTCGCTGCTAGTCCTTTACACCATCTGCCACCAAGTATCAGATCCAAAAGCCACTCTTTTCTCTGGAAAATATCCATTAAATTCAGAGGGCAGTTGAGCAGGGGGAGAGAAGGGAAGGAGGTAAAAAAAAAAACCACCTGAAAAAGGTCTTAATTTTTGACTCAAAGACTTTGATCCATTTCCATACAGCAAATACTCCATCTACTGAAATAGTTATTTAGTGACTATGCAAACAGCATTCCTGACTGATTTTTGACAAAAACTTTGCCAAAATTTTGGGGGTTTCTGATACCATGAGAGTCTTGCTGTTGTCTCCAGAGAAATCATGACCAAAATCCCGTGTGGAACAGTAGCTGACTGGTGAGAATGGTATAGAAATTATACATTGATTTTTGTAATTCATGGGGCTGAGTTGTCCTGTGAGCCAAAATCCTCTCCTGCAATCCAAATCCCAACAAACACTGCAAAAAAGAAGTTTTGCAGCAGCAGCAGCAGCAGCAATTAATTCTGCCCTTTCTCCTCAGTTAAAGGTGTGTTTCTCCACCAGTAGGTTTCCCTGGAAAACAAGGATGATGGATAGATTGTGTGTCAGCATTGCTGGGAAAACCATTTGTGCCTGCTGACTGCAGGGTTTGTGCCACTGGACCATGGAGCCAGCCTGGTGAGTGCCCTGGAAATGGGCAATTTGTCTCCTTGCCATGTTTTCCACCCAGTCTTAATTTACAGTTGCCTGGGGGAGGCAGGAAAGGTTTTCTGTCTCTCCAGTCATTTGCTATGGACGTTGTGTGCCACTTAATTTGTTTTCCTTGGTCACTGTTGTCCAAGCCTGTGCTCCTCTCTCAATCATGCTCAGAGTTAACTGAGTGCTCTCCCTGTCTTTCTGCCCTCAGCATTCTGCTCTATCTAAAGGAAACTGCACAAAAATGAAGATTTTACCTTTTTTTCCTGGCCAGTAGAGATTCTGAAAATATTAAGACATTTCAAGCCATTCAGGAACATAAACATGAGCTTCCCCCGGCGTTGAAAATGCAAGAGAAGTCCCACAAGCTGTATCAAATGTATCCCACATGTCAAATGTGTTAAAGATTGTGCTAAACTGCTAAGAAAAAAAAATTACCACGATGTATGAATTGCACAAATTTGGAAATTGATTTTATTTTGTCACATTCGTAAGTTCAGCGTTTGCATAGATGAAGATGTATTTAGCAGAATATTTATCTGCTGGTTATTGCCCACAAATAGGATGAAGGCAAGCTAGAAACAAACAAAAAACCCCTTTTATCCCCTAACTGTGCTACATGCACAGTGTGTAAATCACTCTGCACTCTGTACCTGTGTAATTCTTTTGAAGGCTAAAAAAGAACTGGAAATGGGTAAAACCAGAAAAATACAGCACAGCTGTGGCATTCTGCATGGTTTATAAAAAGAGGAACCTGTTCAGGTCGATCAGAGGAGGTGAGTTCTGCCTCAGCCTGGAGCTTTTTGAGGATTGTGTCCCTCCAGGGCAGGAGTTCCCCAGGTCTGTGTGAGAGGATCAGAGCACACCAGAGCTGCCCCAGCCCCTGGGTTTGAGTTCATCACTTCCTTGGGCACAGAAGCACAGCTGTGCCTTCACTCCATGGATGATATCCTGGAAAACTCCTGCTCTTCCCATGTCACACATCCCAGCAGGATCCTGAGCTCTGCTGTATCTGCTGGAAGCCACAGAGTCCCTCTGCTGCCTGGATGAATCTAGAGGTTCCTCAGGCAGCTGCAACCTTGCCTGGCTCCTGCAGCTTCCCTGGACATCCAGCAAATCCAGGGAATTCTCTGCTTTGTGCCCCAGTGGAGAGCAGAGCACTGATCCCACCTGGCTGTGAGCTGGGAGGAGATGAGGGCAGCAAGGAAATGAGTTTACTCTGCTTTCCCAGCACTTTCTGTCTCTCTAATAACCTCATAGATATGAAACTTTGCCTGGAATAAAACACAACCCTGTCACACATCTGACATCAGGCGCTAAGTGTCCGAAATACATTTCTTATTTTCTCCTGCTGGATTTTCCCTTCTGCTTCCTATATTTTCTTTCAGCTGCTAGGCTTGAGATTGACTCAGTATTCAGGTTAGATAAACCTCACATGTTGTTCTTTGAAGGAGTAGTGCTTTATTCATGTTTATTGTTTTCTTGCAGCACTGTTTCCACTACCTTTTTTTTTGACCCTTTTTTGCCAGGAAGCCTGCTGAAACAGAATCTTAAAAACAAGGAAGACAAGATAAGCAATTCCCTTTCTAAGAAAAAATATCCATGAATTCTGGCAAATTTTGAAACGTGAGTTTAGAGAGCAAACATTTTTCTTCCTTCTGAGCAGAAGCTTTCCCACCCATTTGGGAAAGGGCACTTCCTCTGACATGATTTATTGTCATTTCTAGGTGTCCTTCAGTAATTTGCTGATCCAACAGCACCTCCAGGCACAGGATTTTCCCTTGCTTGGGATGAATTGCCAGCAAGCACATTTTTAGGAGAAAAATAAAAAACACCTGTCCCACAGGTACAACCTCACCTGGCACTGTGGGAGTCACGGCTGCAAGAACTGATTTTTGTGAGCAGAAACACAAGCATCTGACTGGGTGAAAAAGCTGAGTTCTGGGGCTGGGTGGGGCTGGTTTAGTTTCCTTTGTTTTGCTTTTTGAAGGGAGTAGAATCCAGGCAGCCACAGTGGAAACCACAAAGAGCAAAGTCCCACCGGGAGAAGAAGGAAGCTCTTTGGAAAGGGAAGGTGTGCTGGCCATGTGGTGTGTATTGGTTGGTAATTCCTTAATTCTGAGCCGAGTTTTAAAAGCTGCTTTGAAGCCTGAATGGCTGATGTGTGCTCATCCTTCTCTTCTGTGCTGCCTCATGGCAAAAAATGTTGATTTTCACTGTTCTTTATAGCACATGAGCTGTTCCTTTACTTTTTGTGTTAGAATTAAAAATTCCCTGTGTCACCAGAATTTATCAGTTTGATACCTGAGCAGGGCTTACCTGAAACAGAGGCTAGACAAAGATAGGAGAATAAAAAGCAGATTAAGCTATTAAAGTCCTTTAAGGTGTATTTAGGGCAGACAGCGCCAACTTGAGAGGCTGCACCCAAAAATGGATGCAGAGTCACGAATTTTTCATATTGTATAAATCCTGTCCATTAACATATTGAGCCTCAATTCTCCAATTACACCTTCAGCTGATGATGTCAATCACCCCAAGCTTGCTCCCCTCAATCCACTGTTATTTCCATATTTTGGAGCTCTGAGGCAGTGAAGTGTCCTTGGATTTTCCAACTGAGAGGAATGTTTTGTCTCAAACGCTGGGAACAGATGTTTTTAGCATTTTATATGGAGTCCATACTCCAAAATTACAGATACTTGAAGAATATTGAAGCTAAACATCTGAAGGCATCAAGTGCAGTCCCAGGGCCTCCAGGAGCTCTTTGCTGGAGTTGGAAAAGCTCTGCTCATCCCTCCCACCATTCCAGCCAGCGCCAGCCCTGAATAATCCTTCCCCACCCATCTGAGCAAGTTTCAGGCGGGCAAACACTCCTGTTGCTAATTCAGGGGCTGGAAGGCGTCGCTGTCTCTTCCAGCTCAGTACCTGGCGTGTTAATCCGAGAAGTAATTAACAGGATGGAGTGCGATGCTAATGGAGCGAGCGCCGTGCCAGGGCTTGGAAGCACCCAGGAGGGAGGAGAACATGATGCTGGCGTGTTTTCCCTCTCAGCATATGTGCCACAGCCTGGGCTCTGCCTCGGCACTGGAAGCTTGCCTTCCAAGTAACACTTCAGGGTATTACTGTCATCGATGCTGGGAATATCTGCAGCAGCCAAGATAACTTGGAAAGCCCACGTTGGTTAGTTACCATGGTCACCTAATGTGCAGTGGCTTTGGGAAGGTTTTGGTTGAGGTGTAAGGGAGGTTTTGCTGTGCCTTCCGCTGGGAAACAGGGATGGAAAACATGTTTCAAGTGGTATTTGTAGCTCTGCAAATCAAATTCCCATCATCCAGACCCAATGTTGGGATTTCAAGGAGTTGAGACAGAGATGCAGACAAAGCTGGGATTGCTTGTCAGGGAAATGGCTTCACATTAGAAAACAAGAGTGGATGTTTTCTCCTTCTCTTGATACTCAGTTTTGAGATAAAAGGCTTAATGCCCAAATTAGACGAGTCAAGTACTCTGTTTGTGTTTGTCATCCTCGGCATTGAGGCACAGAAGCTGTAGAACATGTGCAGACATATTTTTGCATTACAATTTGTTAAAAACATGTTGGGTTTTTTTGGGGGTGGTTTTGGGTTTGTTTGGGGTTTTTTTGGGTTTTTTTTGCAAGAGAAAAAAAGAGCCCACTTGTTCAGCGACAGAATCAGCCAATTTTAAGGAGTGGAGGGCAGCTGGAAATGACTTTTAAATATCCTGCAGGATGCTGGGAAAGGTAGAAAAGGGGAAATAAATCCATATTGCTGGTTGGGATGGTGAGAATGTTCTCAGTGTTGTTTAACATGATTTTCCCAAATCATCCCCTTGATGATATCTCTTTTTCCATATCTAGTCAACATTCCTGTACAGTTTGTTTCCCAAAAAAAACCCCCAAAAATATATTTGAAAAGTTCCACCATTCAGTATGGAAGAAAACCCCCCAAATTTTAGCTTGCAGAACAGAACAGTCATTTTTGGGCCAGCTGTACTTGGCAGTTTCTGTTGCAGTCAGGGGAAGCTGAGCTGGTGGGCAGAGCTTGCCAGAGTGAGGCACAAAGCCTGTCTGCAACACCCTCATTATTGTCCCTGCTCTGTTCTCTCACTAATTCCATCTATTAAACAAATAAATGAGTGATTACGCCAGATGAGGTTTTTCGTGTGAGAGGATCTCCTCCCAGCATTGCCATCTTTTAGTGGTAATTATGCAGTCATACAGCTGTTGCTTGCAGGCAGGTTTGGAATAATATTTTGATAAGCTGTATAAATCAGGCTGTAAAAATAAATGATGAGACAAGTGTCTAGTCAGAAGACAGAGGGAAAAAAAAAAAGCTGAGGATCTGGATTATGGAATACCTGGAGAGAATGCAGCCAGTGCTGGCTATAACTGAGCTATGAAGTTATATGATTATAAAATAGAATTGTAGAATGGTTTGGATTGGAAGGGACCTTCCTGCCATGGCAGGGACACCTCAGGTTGCTCCAAGCCCCATCCAACCTGGCCTTGTGTCAAGCACAGACCTTTCCCATGAAAATTCTTTTCTCTCTTCTTCCTGTGTTTTATAAGCAAAGATAAAGTTTGGATGTTATTAAAAAGTTTCTCAAGATATGGACAGTTCAGGCCTGGCCAATCAGGCCTAGGGGGAGGCTTCAAACTGACCAATCTGGGTGACCTTTAAAAAGTCTATATAAGTTGGAATTAAATAATAAAAGCTTCTTCTTGATGCCACACTTTGAACCTGGATCTTCTTTCTCTGCTAGCGGCTCAACAGCGACAGCCTTGGACATTTCCAGGGATCCAGGGGCAGCCACAGCTTCTCTGGCCACCCTGTGCCAGGGCCTTCCCACCCTCACAATGCAGATTTTCTTCTGTAAATCTAACCTGAATTTCCCCTCTTTTAATCTGAAGCCACTCCCTGTTTTTCTGTCACTGCAGCTCCTGATGAAGAGCTCCTCTCCAGTTCCCTGCCTTCCCTTCAGACCCTGGGAGGTGTTCTGAGCTCTCCACACAACCTCCTCTTCTCCAGGCTGAATAGCCCCAAATTTCTCAGCCTGTCAAGCCTAAACCAACCAATTAAAGCTTCAAAAAGGAATTACACAGCTGCTGAAGTGTCCACACCACGGGCAAGTCAACTATTTTTAACTTCTCTGCTCAGCCCCACAGTGAAAAGTGGGGAAAAAAAATTCCTGCTGCAGAAAGTCAAGTAGATGTGGGATGTGTTGGAGGATAAAAGCAGAGCAGCATGAAAATTGAGAATCCCAGACCTCCAACAGTCCCAAACTCACGAACTCCACAGGCAACACTCTGCTAAAGCATTGACTCATCCATTTGGATGGAGCTCCTTCCCAACATATGGTCTGAAATGGGTCTCTCCTGTAAATTTCATGGAGTTATTTTCTTTATGGCTTTATTCTCCTGAAGCCCAGTAAAAATGCCTGTTCTCTGTTTATTCTGGCTATTTAGCCTGGCAATTATGTAATGTTCATGAAACAGAAGCAGCACATAATTTTTATGGTTGGTAATATCTCTCCTCAGCAAAAAGCTGCCCACTTGGAGGAATTCTCTTCTCCCAGGATGCTTTTTTGGTGATGACTCTTTGGCAAAACCAAAGTGCTGCAGCCTGGAGGGAGTAATTTGGGAACTGATTGACTGTTCTCTTCTTGCTTATGAGCATTCACAGCTTCCATCACTTGTCTCCCCTGTTTCCCCTTTCTTTTCCCTGAGGTAAATAGGAGATAAATGTCTCATTTTGGCTTTTAAAGCTGCCACGTTTCAGGATGGTTTGGGTTTTTTGTGTTGGTTTTTTTGGGGGTTTTTATTGGTTTGGTTTTTTTGGGTTTTTTTGTTTTTTGGTGGGTGTTCTTCTTTTCAAGAGATAATTGAAGAGACTGCAGGTGGGGGAAAAAAAATAAAAGAATTTAGTGTCAGTTTAGCATTTAGAGGTATGGAAAGTTCATGGAAATTTTCCATCTCGTGGGTTCCAGTGCAGATGTGTCTGTACCATACAGCTGTGATTAGAATATCATGATGTTTTTGTTTAAAACCATGGGGCACTAATAGAAGGATGCAATCCCAGACTTGTCTCATTTTCATGTAAACTCACAGCAGCTCCATTGAAGCCAAAGAACAAGCACCAGTGAAAAGAAAAAAAGACAAAGGAAAATTAGGAGATTTTCTAATGAGAAAAATTTACATCGGAATTTTAAGAAAATATAAATTAAGTGGAGGAAACAGTTGAAAAATCCCAATTATTAGGCTTGTATATGGAAAACAGACATGGATGAAGAGGCAACCTTTATTTGAATGAGTATGGAGGTTACAGGGATAAATATTTATAGGAAAGGTGTGAATTATTTATATGTGTTCCAAGATAGCAGAGTATAATAGCATCCTTCCCCTGGATTTGCTGCCCTGTGAGCTGTGGGGATTGCAGGCTCAGTGATATGATATCTGATATCAGAGGATTTGTGTTTGACACCAGGAGATTGCAGTGCAGGGAGGCAACAGCCCTGTGGTGGAGTTCCTCTTTGGAATTCCTGCAAAGGCCAACAGAAGCTCCCAGCTCTGAGTGAAGAACATCCAGGGCCCCATAAATCATCCATCTATTGTTATTGTGCTGCAGTGGCAAATTATGCTGGGTTTGTCTCTGCAGTTAGACAGTGCAACAGATGGCAGAGATTTGCACAAAATCCTTGGCAAAGCACAGCTTTTGAGTTTGTAGCTGAAGAGTTGGTTGGGATACACTGGAATATTTGTACCAAATGGGGGGAAAAAGAGCCCAACTTTTTTTATAACCTCTCTTCAACTTAAAAAAACATAATTTGACCCATTTGCCTAACAAGCAGCGCTGTTACACCAGCAGGTCCCATTCATGTTTGCACTGTGCTGGAGAAAACTGCCAGCCTCAAATTACCCAGGAAGATCTTTCCAAAGGGGAAATGCAGAGCAGGGAGAAATTAGCCCTGTCAGGACGATTCAGGAAATTGGTAATAGGACAGACACATGGTGTTTGGCTGCACCAGGCTGGCTCTGCTCTGCTTTGCAGATTGGTGATTCCCAAATCTGCCACTCTGAGCCCAGCAGGCGCAAAGGGAAGTTAAACCATTGTGGACCCATAAAGGGGATTATTGTGGAGATGTCTAGTCTAAACACAAACTGGTCCAAAAAGCTTATTTCTCATCTTTAATTCATCGTTGTGTTGCAGTCACACTTCACACTACAAAGGCTGTAATTATGTTGGCGTTTAGGTAAAAATTACAACGCCTTCTTCAGTGCATTTTAATACATAATTATCTGTTAGTTAATAAAGCTGAACAGTTACGTGCTTAGAGGCCTTTTTACTCCAAAGGAATAATTCTGAATATGTGCACCAGTAAAATCCAGGTTGTACAACAAAACCCTGCTGCTCCCATGCTCATTCCCTGTTATCCAGGGAGGGGAATTGGGGCTAATTTTCCAAGTCAGTGCAAACTCTGTTTACCAGCAGTGCAGTTTCCAGTGATTTTCCAGGGTCTGGAACATAATTTAGTCGGGAAAAAAAGTAATTTTTAATCTCAACCAGAATTTTATATTCACTTTTAGCAGTGAATTAAAATGATACTTTTCCTCGTATATAGCTGCAAAATGAAATATTTTACCTTTGCAGTTGAAAATATTCAAAATCATGTATTCAGAGTAATGGAAAATAAAATAATTTTAGGATGATTACAAGAATCCTTAAAGCTTCCTGGGGCAAATGTGTAACTGGAATTGTTTTTAAACTTTCTTTTAGCTGAGAGTTTAAAACCATTCTACTGTTTGTATCACAGTGAAGTCCCTCAATGAAAATCCATCTGTCAAAGGCAGGACAGACACTGCCCATCATCCCCTTCTCCACCTTCCCTGCATGTTGGACTTCTTTTTTTGGTTGTTATTGCCAGAGGCTGGAATAATTCGATCTGATGGCATCACAGGAGTTTCTCAGGTTCATATGGAATCATCTGGTCTAATATGATCCAGCTCAATTTCCAAGGGAAAAAACCTAATCCTCAGACTTCTCTTGTTCCATTTTTATCACCAACTTGCTGTGTAAGGCATTTCTCAGCAACCTGGCTCATTTTTCCCTTTATCTGATAAAGGAACATCTTGACATGTTCATAGGAACAACTGGGGGAGGATAAAAAACCCCAAAATGCAGAAGCTGACTCAGCTGGGTGATGTTTTCCAGTATTGTCAAGAACTCCATTAGGCACAGCTGATTTCTCCAAGGATTTGTATTCCAGTTCATTTGAGGTCTTGCCCAAATGTTCAGTAGTGTAGTTGAGGTTTCTGTTAGGGACACGGGGAAAACAACAAAAAACCCCAAATGTGCACACAGCAGATATCTAAATGAGCAGATATTCCACAACAACAACACTTCTTTTTGATAATGTAATTTTAGCAAGAAACTATTAAAACTGCATTCTTGTGCAGTTTAAGGAATGGCACTGAAAATTGTTCTGATATAGGGCTGGCTTCTCTAAATCTGTGTTGGTGCTTAAACCAGTCTGATTTTTGGTTGGAAAAGTGGGACATCCTTCTTGTTTTCTGCTACTTTTTAACTTGAAAAAGTGGCAAACCACCCTTCCTTCGAGCAACTCTTAAAAATGCGACAGAAACAAATCCTTGTTTTTCTCCAGAACGAGTCAGTTGGGACAGAAAGATTAAACAGAAATCCTCAACCCTCTCCTCTGCCATAAGTGGGTAACCAGATCAAATTAAACAACGTGACACAGGAGGGTCTGGGGAATAAATTTGGGTCAGCAGATGTGTGAATCCTGGAGCTGAAGGGAGCACAGAGGACTGCAGGGCCACAGCTTTCCCACAGCTTTGGGGCTGGCAGAGGGTGCTCTGGATTTTACTCTTCAAAGCTTTCTTTGATGGGTTTCCTTCTAGGAAATAAAATTCTGCCAGACCAGTGGGTTCTGGTGCTGCTTTAATGACTGTTTAATTTTCCTGGCAAGTGCTCGAAATGTGACCCTGGGAGGGAGGGAGGGGGGAAGAGAAAGGGAGGGAGGTGAAGAAGATCAATGAGTTTTAATTTTCTCGGACGTGTCTGCGGATAAAAAATTAAATCTCCTGGAACTGAATTTGTTAAAATAGGAATTGATACTGCTATTCTTCATCCTGCAAGGCTTTATTTACTACAAGAGTAGAAAATCTATTTCTTCCTATTATGGCAAGGGTTCCATTTTTAACCTTATTTCCTAAAGGACCAATCCTTGTCTCTTCCTTCATCCTCCACTCCTCTCCTCCCTGATTTGAGCACATTGAGCCCAGCCCAGCTGACTCTCAGGTACTTTGTGCTTTCCTCAACTCCTCTAAATAGTGTTTTCCATAATAGCAAACTTCCTCAGAGTACCAAAATCCCCACTAACCAAGGGGTTTGCTCAGCTAGGGCTGAATTTGGGGGTGCTCAGGACTTTCCTGGCAGGAATTGTTCTGTTCTAGTCCTGTTCCTAAGGAAAGAGGAATGAGAAAAGCTCTGCTGCTCTTCTCTCCACTGCATGGAGGCTGCAGGGGCTGAATCCCTCTAGCCAGAGCTGGATAAAAGCTGGAAAACATTGTCCAGTTCTTCCCCAAGCCAAAAAGGAAATAAATCTGTTGTAAGTGGGTAAAATTCTCTGAGATGAGTGCCTGGGAAGGAATAAACTAATAAAAGTGGCTACCCTGAGGAAGAATACTTATCATTTCTGAGGCTGAAATGCTTTCCATGCTTTAAAGGATGGGGCATTTTGAACAACACTTAAGCTAAATTGTCTGGTTTATAACATGAGATGGTAAATCCCATCTTCCTCACAAATTAAGTCCATGCCCTGAAATATGTGAAGCAGTTAGCTTTTGAGTTGGGTCTTGTTAGGTCAATAATCAAATAATATCTTCATATCTTTTTTTCATGTTTCAGGATAATTATGCTCATAAGCATAAATATTAATTTCTGCTCAATATGTATGCACTCTGGAGTCTCTAGGTGTGAATAACAATATCTAATTGCAGAAGCTAGAATATTAATGAATTCTTTCAGATAGTTTTGAGCTGGGTGTGTTACAAGTCAGACATGCCAGCAGGAGGGTTTTCTGCAGAGCTGTGAAATGCTTTTGGAAGTTTCCCTCTGGCCAGGAGGATATCTCAATGTTCAGCTGCTGGCATGAAGGAAGAAAAATAGAAAAGGGCTTTGTGTGACCAGGAAGGCTTTATATTACTGAACCAGATATGTTCTGTGCAGTTAATTCCACCTCCCTAACAACTTGATCAGTATCTTAAAAGCAGTAATTTTCAAAATCATTACAAGCTGAGCAACGCTGAGATAATAACGTTTATGTTCTGGTAAATCAGTGCTGTTCTGACAGTGATGTAATGTGGATTCTGCTCCTTTCTGTCATCACCCTGAATCTCCAGAAACTTTGCATTCTGTGGAAAACAGCAAGAACAGTGGACAAGATTATATTCACTCATTTGCTTTGTAGCAACAGATAAATCTGCTCGAGTCAGTTTGGGGAGAGGATCCCGAAACAAAACCTGCAGGTTTTAAAAACCTCCAGGAGCCACCCCAGCCAGGGTCAGCTCTGGGTGTTACTGCTCTCCTTTGTGTTTCTAGAAATATGCAACTCATTAATTTGCTAATGAGCAGTGTATCTGCATAATTAATAGCCCCAGCATGTGTTTTGTCTCTCTCTTCCCCGAGTTCATCTTCCTGCACAGAAAAACTCGTGAGGAATCCTACAAATTCAGGCACTCTGTAACCTCTGGTTTTGAACTGGTGAGGTTCTGGTCTGAAGCTCTGCGGGATCCTCCCTGCCTGAACTCCCAGTAAGTTCATCCTGGCTGAGTGTCTGAAATCCCAGAACAGCCAAAAGGTGTTTGTGATTTGGCAAGCGCAGCCCAGGCCAGGCAGAGATCCCAATCCCAATCCCAATCCCAATCCCAATCCCACACCCCTCCCTGGCTGCTCCCTGCTTGGCACTCCTGCCCACATTTGTTGGGCTGATGCATCTTTAAACGAGATTCATGGATACATCATTTATCTGCTTTTTCTGATGGAAGAAACATTAGGGGAAAAAAAGAGATTCCTGTGCTGTATGTAACCAGAAATAGATAAGTTTGAGACAGAGTGAGCAGAGTGCAGGGAGTTTTACAGAGAACATCTGCCAGCTTGGGGTTTTTTTAGCATCTTTCTTAAATATCGCTAACAACAATGGTTACCTGATTTCAAATTGAGATGCATCATGAGCACCAGGCTGCTCACCCATTTGGACCAGTAGTTTAACTGGTTGAACTCTCTGTTTCCACTTAACTCTCTTATTCTGTTCACCAAAGGCTTTGATTTTTTTTTCCCCACTGACATTTTTGCTCAAATCTCTACTTGCCACGCCTGAGTTTTGTCCCCATTTTGCTGTTCCCTGCTTGAGTTTGGTGGCACCTAACCGGTTAATCAAGCCAGGTCACAGTGTTTCCAATTTCTTCCTAAACGCCCCAAACTTTTTTAACAAGGACTTATTGGTGAATTAACAACCACCGTGACTCCCCCAGGAATATCTGTGTTTTCGTGAGAATATATTCATGCAGGAGCAGCCACTCCCCAGCCATTTGTGCAAACAAAACATGTTTCCTTGAATATTCATGAACAACACGGGGCACAAACGGCTGAACCAAGCAGCTGCTCAGAATTCAGGCACTCGCTCTGTAAACAGAGTTTTTGGCAGCGTTTGACCAGCTCTAGGTAGTGCTGTCAGACAGGAGCACAAACCAGCTGAGATGCTGACAGTCCTAACAGCAGATTAAAAACTAGAAGTGATCAACGATGCATTTACATGCCCACTAAATCTTACTGTGTGTAAAGGCCAGGGATGGTTATGAGCACAAGTCCACTTTTTTTTTGTCTCTTTGATGATGAAATGCACTGAACAAATAACACTTCTCATTGGGAGCTTTTTCTCAGGCTACTTTGGCTGTCTCATCTCTTCGAGTATTTCCTTCATTATCTTATTTCCATCCTGCAGTCTTGATTGCTGGGATAAATTAATTGCTGGAAAATTCCTCGTCTTTTTCCACCACTGGTGTCTGTTGTTTCCAGCAATGAGCAGAATGATGCCCCAGCACTGGAAGAGGAGCAAAAATCACATTTTTCAGTCACTGTTGTGTCATCTGTCTCTTGTTCAGCTCCCCAGGATGATGCTGTTCTGCTCAGAAATTTTTCAGCTGGAGAAAAGCAGAATGAAGCTCCTTATCAATGAGCAAAACTTTCCAGGCTGGGGAAGAAAGTGGCGAGGAAAAACAAGAGTTTGAGGGCTGTGATGAATAAAAAGGCAGACAAGTTCTGAAGAGTAGCCTGGAAACTCTCCTCAATTAATTCTTGAACTGCTGACTTCCCCAACCAATTTAGTCATTCATCCATGAAGCTGAAAGGACTTGGTTGCTGTTTATGTCTAGGAGAGTTGTGGAAGCTCCTTTCTGTTGGTTTATTTTTTAAATCTGCATGTAATCACTCCACCTGCTGTGGGGTTTTTTTGTGTGCAAAAGTGCAAATTGAAAGTGTTTTCGGTGATTTCTGGAGCTGTGAGTGCAAAACTCTTGGAGACAAAAATTGAATTCATTGCCCTAAATTGAGCAGATCCTAATTTTTCCGGTGTGGTACAAACAGAAATAAAATGCAGTGTTGTTATCTGTGGGATTTTCCATGATTCCATCGGTGTGATGCTGACCTAATAATGGCAAACTCTATTTTAATAATTGTTCAATAACCAACATGCTCTGTTGGCTTCTGCAAAATGTGGTTTTCCATTACACAACAACACAGAAAGAGAACTGTAATTAATTTTTTTTGGATTTACATGAAGCCAAATTAATCATCTTATTCTTCGTGTGTATTTTCCAAAATAAGTGAAAGACAAGGCACTGCCTGCATCTCACTAGTGATCCTCTGGGTTTTTTTCCTGCCTTTCAATGGACTAATCTGTGCTAAATAGGAAAATGTTCTTGCTCCAGCCCCACTGTCCGTTTCCTGTGGAGAACCCCTCATTTTTTTGTTATTGCTCAGTTGCCCTGTGCCAATATTCCAACAGCAAGGCAGATGCAGGCACTAACAAGGTGGAGATTTGTACAAAATAATACAATTAAGTTGCTTCTGCTCATGCAGTTTGCCACATTAAGTAAACATTCACGGGAATTATTCAGAAGAAGGTGGAATACATTTGGAAGGGGAAAAAAGAGCATATTTGCATAATGCAGTGAATTTCTCAGCTTTTGTGCCCCACTGAATGTAGATGAGATATTCATTTAAGGAGTTTACAGTTCTGCATCCATTCTAATATCTGTTTATAATAAATAGCTGTGACTGGAGTAGGCAAGGAGGAAGGTGATCTCCACAGCCCTCAGGCATTTAGTGCTGCCAGCAGATGATTTTTTGCCTTCCCTGTTTGTATTGAAATGAGGTGTTTGCCATGGAAACCTTCGTGTTACAATGAACCACCACGTTCCAAAGGGCAGGCAAGCCTTGCAGTGAGCACCAGGAATGTATCATCCAGTGCTTTTTTTTCTGAAATGATCTGTTCTAATTGGGGTTTCTTCATCTTTCTAAATGACTTGATGAGGATTGCTCTGGCCACTCTGGTTTTGTGGGGAATGGGAACTCCCATCTACAAAATATTAACTTCCTTTGAATCCTCTTTTCCCTTCAAATTCCAGATTTTTCTGTGAAGGAAAGGCCTGAAAAATATTTTGAAGCAGGTAGACCTCTTTCTCATGGACAGCAAGGAACATTTTTGCTTTTTATTTTGATTTCCCATGAGGTGACGTGTAACTGAATATTAAAAAATACAAAACAATTGCAATGTGAGATCACAGGACCCAGGTGAGGCACAGAGATCCATCCAATGCTTCCTTCTACCCACTCCTCTTTCTGCTGCCTCACACCTCACTTTGGAAATAGCTTCTTTCAGAAAGTATTTCAGTATTTCAAGAAGGGGGGAAATGGGGCTTTGCTGCAGCCAAAACAGATGAATAAATTAAAGCCATAAGTCTTACAGAAAGCAGTTTAATAACCAGTGTGGCAGACATTGCTGATGTTAAACCCGCTTTGAAGTCTGTTATGTAGTTAAACTGGGATTTCACATAAAAAAAAATGTTATTTACATTTGCACATGCTCGCCCAGCTTTTGTTAGCAGCCCTGGAAGATGAGATGTAAATGATCTGAGGGCAGTAATATAAATGCAACAGTCTGAAGACATTTCTCAAGGAGGCTATTACAAGACTGGGGAGAAAAAAAAAGCAGCTATTCAAATTCCCAACCATGTTCTGATCATCCAAAGCATATTTCCAGATGCCAAAACAATCTCAGCCAGCAAAAGTGAAACTCATTTGCTCAAGCTTCCCATTTGCTGAGCTTGCCTAACAAGACACTTGAGACCTAAGTTTACATTTTTACAATGAAAATTAGATGGAATGATGCAAAACCCCTTCTTGATGTCTCTTCCCTTGATGTTTCTGCTTCTCTGACTTTGGGTGGTTTAACTACAGCATCTGCATCTTCCCCAAACTCTGGGCTGCAGTGCTGTTCTGATTGCTGCTGGGGGGGAAATAACTCTGGGAAATATTGGGATTTTAAAAGAATAATGGGGAAGATAAGGAGTTTCCCATGTTGTTTTCCCATTTCAAATCCTGGACGTGGATTGGGTGAGACAAACATGGGTGGATTTGTTGTCTGTCCTTTACCTTTAGGTTAAAACTTCTGCTTAGGCCCAGAGTCAGATCTTGGATGACGTATTTCATTTTAGGCATCAGGATTTAAGGACCTGAGGTAGGAATTCAATCCTCCTCACCAGTGTGGGATTCACACTGGGCTCTTGTGGCTAGCACAGGTCTTTCCCATGAGAATTTCTTTTGTGTTTTATAAACAAAGATAAAGTTTGGATGTTTTGCAAACAGTGTCTCGAGATTTGGACAGTTCAGGCCTGGCCAATCAGGCCTAGGGGGAAGTTTCTGACTGACCAATCTGGGTGACCTCTGAAAAGTCTCTATATATGTTGGATTCAAACAATAAAGCACTTTTTCTATGCCACGCTGAGAATCGGGGCTTTCCTTCTCTGCTAGCGGCTCAACAGCGACAGGCTCTCCCAGATTTTGGAGGATGTTTTCACAGCAGCCCCTGATCAGCAGCTGGAAGGGAGGAGGGTAGAGCTTGTTCTCTGGGGTAATTCTGCCAGCAGTTACTCTATTTTTCCCCAAAGCCTTATAGAAACATCAGTTTATTCTCACACAGGGCAGCCAAGAAGAGTGGGGCCTTGAGAGAAACTCAGAAGAATTTACCTCTCACTGGTTGTAGCTTCATTTGAAAAATCTTAGTCTTTGTGTTATACTCTAAATATCTTTAAGTCACCTGTTATACTGGCTATTTGCTTTTTTTTTTTGAGGGTGAAATCTGATAATTGAAGCACCTAAATAAATTAAAAATTTTTATCTGTGATTTTGTGGGATTTTTAGACTGCACTTTTGTTTCTTTTTTTTTTTTTCTCTTTTTTTTAGTGCACTTTTATAATCAGTGCACCTTTTTCGATTTTGGGGCTGGGTTGGTTTATAGCCCCACTCCATGCCTTAAAACAGTTTTTACACCAGAAGATACATCACAGTTTTCCATAAATACCTTGATTAAAACCCTGAAATGGAGGCTCCTCGCATACTTTATGAGGACCTTGAATTGCATCAGGTGAATAGCCCAGTGATTGATTCTGATCACACCCCACATATTAAAGAGTTTTTCAACACTCTGGAACTCTTGCAGGCTTTCACAGGGGCTGTGTGTGTGTGTCTGTTCCCTGAAATGTTCATAAACTCAGCCTGACCTCAATACAAAGGAGCAGAGCACCAAAAAAATGTGTCTGTTTGGGTCAAACTCATTCTGTATTGCAGCAGTGTGAGTTTGGCCTCCCAAAGGATAGAGGCAAAATAGAGGGATTTTGTCCAAAATGTATTGGAAACACAGCTCAAGCCAAATCCCACATCCCGTGTCCCTGTCTGAAAAGGCAGTGCTGAACTGTGTGAAAAATGTGGGGAAATTTTAATTTCTACAGCCCAGTGTGTCACTGAGCTGTGCCATCTGCAGCAGTCGGCTCCCCAAAATCCAGCCTGCCAACAGGGATGGATGCCATTGCCATAAAGCTCCTTTTTGGTGTAGCTCTCGTTTCACCCAAAGTGGTAAAACCTCACTTTGTTAGAGGAAATGACCTCGGAAATGGGGAGCAATGATCCCCAGTGGTTTGAGAGGAAAAGAGGTTGGGATTTTCAGCAGCTCACAAATGTTAGTGCTTGGCTGCCAGCCCGGGGCATTGCACTTGCTCTGGACTTTTGGGAATGTCATACTCAATGCATTTATACTTCTGCATTTTCCTGGTGGTCAAACTGAAAGAATTTCCACCTTTTAATTGTCAAGACGAGCTCAACCCCATAAATACATGTGGAAATCCTTATTTACAGGACTCTGTAATGCACCCATAATGCCTTAACAGTTACCATAAAACACAATGGTCACTCAGCTATTTTCAGAGAGCAATCCATTGCAGGAGGCTTGTCCATTTGATCAAATTGAAACATGGTTTAAATGTGAATTTGCTGCTGGCTGGAAAGCTGAGCAGCTGGTGGGGACAATTTTGGCAATATCCTCCTGCAGCTGCTGCTGACACTGAACCTCTTGGTGCTGAGCAGGGATGTCACCAGCAGCACTGGTCAAACACCAGGTGACTGCTGGTGTCATTCCATACCAAACTGGGTGGGTAGAACTGAAGCAGTTGGGTAATTAGAGACACCATTAAATGGCAAGGTGCTGCAAAGGGGGGAATGTCCCTCTGGAATGAGGCTTGAGGAGGTTGATGCTCCTTTCATAGCTGGCACTTGGAAAGAGAGGTTCATCTGATTTATCTTCAGTGTTTACTGAAGGAGGAGAGAAATCCTGACCTGGAAGTGCTCTGTCTTTGCTTCAACTGGATGGGGTTGGGGATTATTTCAGGTCTTACCATGCAGCTTCAACCAATTATTTAAATTTCAAGGCTACAAAAAATGTGGGGAAATTTTAATTTCTACAGCACAGGCCAAAATAATTTTTCTTTACATACATGGATATCAAGGGAAAGCAAATTATGTAGTGAGAGAAACATCATTTTGACTTCTTTTGATTTCCTGTGACCATGAGTTAAACCAGAGGGTCCTTCAGCTCTTGGATTCTGGGACTGAACTCTGAGTCCAATCTTCTGTTCTGCCCCCTCTTCACTGCTGACACACAACTGACAACTTTCAAAAACGTTCTAATGTACAAATTCATATCTTTGCTGACTGTTCGTCCCTAGTGGAGGATAGCAGTGATACATGAGCAAGTTAAAACATGTCCTAAACCTTCTTTTTGTCTGTTTGTTTGGTGTCCCTCATTTTAATTTGCAGTGAGTCTTGCAGATTCTCATTTTCCCTCCTTGGCACTTCAGCTGCAGTATTTATCAGCTTTAGCTAAGTGAAAGCCAAATACTGGGTAAAGAGATCCACGAGTCATATTGATCTCCTTTCCCTGTCAGTCCTGGGGGATGATGACAAAATTGGAGTAAAATCAAATGGCAATTTGGAATTGTCTTTCCAGAGTGTCTCTGCCTCAGCCTTGTCACGTGTAAAACGCCAGTGAGATTTTAAAGTGTCCTAAGTGCCACATCACCTTCCTGCTTGGAAGTTCCTCCTTTTATGTACTTAAATTGGGCATCTTGTGAGATGTTTATATATCAAAAATGAAACCAGCATCAATCTTCCTTTTAAAAATCAGACTGTGAGTCTTCATGAGTGATATCATTGTTTCTCTGCCACAGGCTGGATGAGAAGCAGCTGAAAGGAAATTTATCCATGCCAAGAATCTCCATCAAGGACAGCAATTTTAAAAGCAATGGGCATTTGCTGTAAATGTCTTACAAGAAGTTAGAAAAATTGTAGAATTCCTCTGTTAATCCATTGGTGAGAACAAAGATCCTAACCACTGCTGCTGGTACCAAGAGCAGGTTGCTCCGTGACACATCGCTATTCCAGGAAAGTAACAAAAAAAAGAAAAAAAAAAAAAGAGCTATGACATCAAATTTCTCTGAAATCAGATTCCCTGGAAGCAACACTGCTTTCTTGGAAAGACTGGAGTTTGCCTGGAAATGAAAAGACAGCAAAGGAGAATGGTATGCCAGATTTTTAATTTTTTTTTCTTAGAAGTGAATGGCTCCCTTCTAACTATGTACTTCCCCTGTGGCAGACAGTAAAAAATAATTTGGTGGTTTGACTACTCCTCATGTAGTTCCTCTTCCCTACCATGAGATGGTCAAGGCAGTGTTTATACAGAGTTATTTCTTCCCTTTAAAGAAAAAAAGAATTGAAAGTTCTGTTTATTTCTCAAACATCGAAAACTTTGTGTAGAAGTGTGTTTCTCAGGGGTTTATTTTCTGACCTTTCTCTGCTCAGGCCCTTTTTCCAGCTCTGATTTTGCTGTGCTCTGTGCCAGCCTGGAGGCTGGGCTGTGCAGGCAGCAGATGGAGCTGGCTGTGCTCCTGCCAAGGGCTGGATGTGAGCACCAGGCTCTGGTGGTGCCCACCCAGAATGGCACAGCAGCTGCCTGGGGGGCTCTCCTGCATCTGTGCTGACAGACCTGCCAGAATCCCCGGGATTTGGAGCAGATTTGTGTCTGAGATTGCATGAGCACCAAGCTGGAGCAGCAGTGCCTGGCTAGGGTGGTTCAGCCAGTTTGGGGTGCACAGAGCCGGGCTGGAAGGAGTGCTGAAGGCACTGAAGGAGGCAGGAATGGTTTGCAGTGGGTTCAGAAATTCCTGGCTCTCTCAGACAGCATGGGAATGTGAAAATCCACGGATGAGTGGGGAGTCTGGGGAGATTTCCAGGGGAAGGTGTTTTATCAGCACCTGGCTGATAAAGAGGAGGGAGAGAAGAGGATTCCCATCCAGTGTGGGAAGCAGCTATATAATTATACATAAATATAAATATATATGACGATAAATATAAAAATATAAAAATATAAAAATATAAATATATAAATAGATAAATATATATATATATAGAGAGAGAGAGAGAGATAGATAGAGAAAATAAAAGATAGTGAAAAAAAATAGAGATTGGCATTTCTATAAAATCTGGAGTGTTTGCCAGCTCGGCTCTCATCTTCATCCACAGCACCATTTCAAACAATTGCTCCACATTTTTTCCTTTTGTAAGGCTTTTCTCTTAAGGAATAAACAAAAGTTGAAGAACTCCTTCTGGAAAATATTTTTACCTCTCCATTTTATTAATCTAGCACTAGCTGTCTGGCCTTTTGTTTCCTGTTACAAACAATCCCTAACATTTTCTCAGGCATTCTGAAATGGATGCAATAAAGGTGTAGCTCCTGCCCTTTGGAAGAGACAAAAAACCATTTCTGTCTGCAGCTGCATCTTGCCAGTGAAGTTAAAAATGCTTTGGAAGCTTCTCCACAATAAAAGTTGAAATAATTGCTCTGTTCTGGGTGGTTGTCCCTTGTTGTTCTGGTGCTTTTACTCTCCAAGGCCAAATGGCTTTTGGAATGATGAATATTTTGCTCCCTATTTTCTCCCCTAAAATAGGTGGCAATAATGTGTGCTGGAGGTTTCTGAGATGACCAAAAATGTGTTTTCCTGATGACTTTTACATTCATTTTAGGTAGCCATTCTTGGGATATGCTAGGAAATTATGAGAACACGTAACTTTCTCTTTTTTTTTTCCTGATGGTGGTGAGTCCTGTAAACTGGGATTAATAATTTGGGGTTTTGTCCTGCTCCATGTTGCACATTCCTTGTCGTACATCTTTATGTTTAAGAGCTTCCAGTGGTCATTCAGGTCCAAAGAGTGTGGGATTATTTACTTTATACTGTTCATTTCCACTCCCCTTTGATTTCAAAGAGAATTCTGAGGTTCTTAGGTGTCACTTTTCATTCTCACTTTGCTCCTGTCTGAGTGAATCTCCTCTCCTGGCTTTGACTTTAGGTGGATGAAGGGTGACCATTGCATCAGCTAAATGCACTGAAGCCACATCAATAAGTTGTAGCTAATACAAACCACTTACAAAAATACAAACCACTTACAAAAAAACCAAGTAACCTGAGGGTGCTATTAATTTTAGACTGAGAATGCATCAAGGAATGAAGGCTAATCCATTAAACCAGGATTGTTTTGCTATGATTCTAATGTAAATCAATGTCAGAAAAGTAAATATATTAGCAGCGACTAAGCAGTTTTACTGAGATCAAGCCAAGGTTGGGGAGGTGTACTCCTCATTCTAGTGGGTTTGCAATTATTTCTCTTATTCCTCATGCAAAATTAATCAGCAGCACTGGAAATAATTCAGTTCTAGACACTAAAAAACCCCAACTCCATTTGAGACTCCCCAGATGCCTACACAGAACTCACAGAAAAACCCCAGAATTAGGCAATTATGTACGAGAAGCAAACACTAGAAAAGTAGTCATAAAACAAGAATTAATTTTATTTCTTTCCTGAGAGTTCTTTTAACTACTGGTCCAGGTCAAAGCTATAGGAAGGAGTGAGAAGTCAGAGGCATCTTTTAAATTTTTTGCTGGTTCTAATGCATTGCTTTTAATTTGCTTTTACCATAGAGCTGCTGCTGTGAGCCTCTCCCCCCTACCATGGGAATCTGCAACCACAGCCCCCAAGCTTCACAAGAACACCTACTGCTTTCCCCCTTTCTTTTATTTATTCTTTAGGGAGAGATGTTTTCACCAGGAAACCCTTATTTGGGATATTTCCTTTTATCAGAGTGTTTCTAGCAGTTTCCCTTCCATCCTGATGCTGCAGCACATGCAGGCAGAGCTGGGATGAAGCTCCAAAGAGCCAGAGCCTTTGGCTGGGCACAAAGGCAGCAGTTTCCTTGGCAACTGCAACACCAGAAAGGTCCCAAAACAGCACTTCCACCTGCCTGAGATTTCCTTTTAATTTAGGAGTTTGCACATTGGCTTTGCATGGAGAATTGGGTCCCATCTTCGGGCTGTATTCCTAACATGAGTTGCTTACAGGAATAATGTGATTTTTGCATGCGAATTCGTTCTTTGGGCTGGCTGGGAAGGCTGTTGGCTTAGGGAGGGACAGAGATGCTGCAGTGGCACGTGGTGGGATTTGGGAAGGACATACAACACTTCAGCTACAGAAATTAAAGTGCTGCACGGGAGTAAAGGTTCTGTCTGGAGAAGAATTTGTTTGCTGCTGTGTCTGTGTTAGAAATTATGAGATCAGAGAAACTGCCAAACCTGCAGAGGTCTTTGGGGTTTTACTAAATTTGTGAACTTTTAGGGTGAAATGGCCAAAGAGAAGGCTGTTGGATAATGAAATACAAAAGCTGGGTGGTGTGACAATATGAACCCAGGGCTGTAATTACCCCAATTAACACAGAGCAAGCTCCTCAGCCTCACTGCCAAGGTCCCAGAGGGATGGGGACTTCACCAAGGGAGGCTCTCACCCCTTCTGGGGTCACTGACAGCCCCACCAGGCTGGAGGATGGAGGATGTGAGATCACTGCTTGAGATGTGGATTTTGTGGATTTAGTGGGAATTGGATTTAGTGGAACTTGTTCAGCCCCACATTGGGAGTCCCCCATGCCTGCCACCCACACGGGGTCTGCCCACAGCTCTGGGAACTGCTTCTCCAGCAGGATGAGAAATCAAACCTGCTGATGGTCACTGCAGGGGCTGTAGATTGCTGTAAAACCTCTGCTGTCCAAAGGGTTGGGAAGGGAAGGGATGCTGCTCCAGCATGGGGAAATTCTGGGGCCAGCAGAGCCCCCTGAGCCCACTGGGGGGAACTGGGGACCATTCTTGGGCCTCAACACCCCCATGGGCAGCAGAGACATGAACCAGAAAAGCTGCAAGGAGTGACACAACCCGAGGATGCCCTGAGTGCTCAGCACTCTCAGGAGGCTGGCTGTGTGCAGCCCTTCTATTCCAGCACACTAATAATGCCATTTAAAGCCCAAATATGCTTGCTCAGTTCTTAGCTCCCAAATATCATCCCAAAAGCTGCAGGTGAAGGGAACTGAGCCCCTGCTGAGCTCCCTGGGTGCAGTGGGGATCAGTCCTGGAGGAGAAGCAGCTGTGGCACACGGATGACACCAATTCCCCCAGACAGACCTGCCGGCTGGGGATTGAAAAGAGCTGCAGCAAGGAGGGCTTGGGGCAGCTTGGGGTGCTCTGGAGCTGAGCTGGGAGGGAGGCGGTGCAGGGATAACCCTGAAATTCAAATAAAGGGGGAGCAGAGCCCAGCTGGGTAGAGCTCTGCTCGTAGTTATCAGCTGGGTCGGTGGGACAAAGCCTGGAACCAGCGTTTGCTAACTGCAGCTGCTCCTCACAGGTATGCTATTGCCTTTCTGTGCTGTGTTTTTGGTTTGACATGTCCTGTTCAGGGACTCTGTGACCTTAGTTCTGCTGCTATTGTGGTAATAATTAGTGCATCACTTGTTGGGAACTCTTGGCAACATAACTGGTAGAGCTGTCCTGCCAGGGCAGGGTTCCTCAGCTGTGACTGGGGCTGGTGCTCTGCTGATGCCTCTTGGTGCTCTGAGTTGTTTAGGGCTGGAGAGCACAGCAGGGTTTCTTCCCTCCTTGTGTGGACTGAAGCTTCCCAGGATATTTGGGAGAGAGAGACACCATCATTTCATTCTGCTTTTGTTTTCAGGCTCCTTCTCCAGCTTGCTGTGTTTTGTTGAAGGTCTTTGCAAAGCTGAATTGTCTGTCCCAAGACTGTTCCTTTCTAGATTGTGTGTGTGACCTTCAGATTTATCAGTGCCCAATTTCATAAGCAATTATGGTTTTTTGTTGTTGCTCTGTTGGGATGAGGCTTTCTCCTGTGTGAGAAATGTGTCTTTGTGCAGCACATGGCTATCTGCTAAGTAAAGGATTTTCAGTCACAGCTTTTAGCACAGGGAAATAAAATCAGAAATCATGCTCTGTATTTATTTTATAAATCTCTGTCTAATACGTCCCTTTTCATGAAGTGCACCTGGACAGGGGCTGTCTGTGCTGTTTATCTCTCTGTATTTTGCTGAAAGCAGGCAGCTAACCCCTCCAGCAGCTCCTCTCAGAGGTGCAGGTGCCACCCAGAGCACTGAGGGTGATAACTAAAGCTAAGAGCTGTGACTGTCCCTCTACCAGCCCAGTTCCCAGCAGCCAATTAATATTTCCTGAGCTGGTGTGGTGAGACTCAGAGTGCAGCTCTGTGCTGAACAGGGAGAAGAAGAAAAATTCTCCCCAGCTGCAGCAGCTCTTTCAATCCCCCTTTGACAGAAATCTCTGAATGTGACACTCTTGTCTGCCTGGCAGGGCTGGGTCCTGCTAGAATGGAGATATGTCCTGTTCAGGGACTCTGTGACCTTAGTTCTGCTGCTATTGTGGCAATAATTAGTGCATCACTTTTTGGGAACTCTTGGCAACATAACTCAGTTTTGGTGACTGAAATACAGTCATCCCCAGAAGATTTTCAGGCTCCAGGTTTAAGTGTGGATGGAGGGGAGGAGACATTTCTGATATTCCAAGCCTGTGCTTGGAGAATGTTTCTAATGCCAGTGGAAGTGCTCTGCCAGCAGGGGAAAACTGTGAAAAGGAAGTTCTCAGGTGCAGCAGGAGTCAGAGCTGTGTCTGCTCTCCTAAGCACTGGCTTGATCATCCTCTCCCTTCCTGGTCAGCCTCGTAAGAGCATTTATTATTTTCATATTTGCTTCAGTGGAACTTGTGAGTCCTCAAGCTAAATACCAGAACATTTGATCTCTGTATGAATGTCTCCCTCTGGTTTCCACATCACTGAAATACTGCAAACCTGCTGGCTTGTTGGGTTGTAGATATATGGATACATGCAGGGATAAATCAAGATAATAAACGGAGTGACAGCAGCCTGAGGAGGGAGCAGGGAATTCTCAGCCCAGTGGGAGGGACAGAGACACAGACCAAGAAATGAAGGGGACATGGAATTGTCCCCAGCAGCAATCCTGCTGTGTTTTTAGCACCTGGAGGGTCAGAAAGGGCTCTGTGCTGCTGCCCTGCCTGGGGAACAGTGCCCAGCTGCAGCTCCCAGCTCTCTGTTTCTCCTCCTGTTGGGTCCCTGAATCCTCTGAGAGACTCTGAAGGTGTCCTTTGGAAGGTTTCCCTCCTGGGCTCACTGCAGGTACCCTCAGCTGCTTTGTTCTCTTGCTTGGGCAACTTCTGTGGCACTGAACATCCCTCAGACCTTCTAATTTATCTAATTTTGATAAAGGGACCAGTCCATGTTGCTGGAAACTCAGGATTTAATCCTTCAGAGGAAGCCACCATAGTGGTCACACATCTCAGTATCGAGGGAACCTTCATGGTGAGACACAAGAATGATCTGGCAGGAGCAATGAGCACAGTGATTTATATATTTTGGGTTTTTAAATTTTTTTCTGTCAGTGTTTGAGCTTTAACCACGCTGGTGATTCTCTCCTCTGTGAAGAGCAGGTACGAGAAGTCTTGTGAAAACATTTGCTTTGTGTCATGTACTCACAGCCCACTTGTTAGTGCCATACAACAGAGAGGCTGAAATAACATGTTTTTAAACCACTGAGAAAAATTTTGTTGAAATACATAAAGCTCTTGAAAACAAATCTGTTGCATGGAAGTAAAAGCCACTAAATCAATGCTGTGCTCCTCTACTTAGCAATTTCTATTTATCTTGTACAGATACAGAGATAAACATGATTTTAAAAGCCAACAGATACATGAACACTGCGTGACAACCTGAAATATCTGTATATTACAGAAAGATAATCAGCAGATCAATAAGCCTGTCTGAAATGGTTGTCTTGCAGCAGTATTGAATCTCACTTTTTGCACCAGTCAGTGTTTTCCAAAGGGCTGAGTTTCCAGTAAAGCAGAGTCATGCCATGACCAGTTGCTGGGCCACTGCTTTTTATGGCTGAGCAAGAAGAAACAATCAGAGCAGATCTATCTCCTAATTATCAGGGAACTTGATCTGAGTCCAGAGCTTATTCATAGGAGGCCAGCCAGGCTGTCTGAATGGAGAAATTACACATCTCAAACGACCTTGGCTGCAAACCATGCTGCCAGTGACCCTGCTCTGCGCTGAGAGGAGCTGCACCATCTGGTGCACAAGTGCTGTGCAGAGAAGGTGTCAGCTGATGCCTAAAAATCACTTTTTAATCTTCCAAACAAGTGAAAACAGAGGGGAGAGTGCAGCCTTTCAGTTCTGGCTGCTTTGTTCCACATCCTCCAAATTGGGTATTTCCTTTCCATCCTTGGAAAGCTGAGGAGGAGGATGGATGGATCTGAACCCTCAGGATTTCCTGCAATTCCACACCTCAAAGGGCAAAGAGCTGATGGAAATCCAAGCAGAATTGGCTTTAAATCTGCTTTTAGGGCTGATAGCTCATTTGAATAAACAGCAGATGGGCCAGAGGCTGTTTGTCTGGGTAATTCTGTGGTTCCCAACTCACACAATTCTGAGCCCTGGTGAAGATCTGCATGGCAGCATCCAACAGCTGGGATGTTCCTCAGCAAGGAGAGCTCAGAAACTCCAGCAAAAGTTGGGGCAGAGGCAGGAGGGTGGGTTTGGTGCAGCCTGGACAAGCTTTGGGATGTCTAGGAATAACTAAAATTCATGTAAAAATAAGTTATTTGCTAAAAATTGCGCTGAAGAGTGGAATTTCAGGTAGTTTTGCAAGCACCAAAAGAAGTGGCTGGGAGCTTCTGAGGCCTTTGTTTTATGGCAGTAGAAATGGAAAAGAGAGCTCAACATAAATTGGGAAAGGACATTTAATTAGTAAAAATCTGACTAGTAACAAATCAGTCCAACTAATGTGTTTTAGATTTCCTACTTGGAGACATCAACTAGCATTGAAATGTCATTAAACATGACTAGTTTAATTATTTTGTCCTTAGTGAAGAGTGTTAATTAACTTGGCTATGATAAATACACATCTGAATATCATTTGGAATCCCTACAGATCCTAATTACTCTTAAAGACAGAGGTGTAGACCTCGCTATAATAACTATTTTTTTAAAGTAAAGATTTCTCCAAGGATACCAGCAATTCCAAAGGTGAGTAGTTTTGGGGTTTTTTTTCCTCCTGACAAAAAACAGGAGGCAATTTTTGCTCAAAATCTGAGGTGAAATTACGAGGGCTCTGAAAATAACCTTGAAGTGTGTATCTCACCCCTAGCCATGGGCTCTGCCTGTGAATTGGAGCCAAATGAAAATCTGCAGAGGGAGATTGGTTAACTGCTAACCATTGTAGCAGCTTTGAATATGTAATCAGTGCTCGTGGGAGAATGGCATTAGTGACACTTGAAGGGGAGCAGAAAGGAGGTGGCAAAGCCTCTTGTGCATCCATCAGGCCTTAATTTGGGACCATTGTCTTGTAATCACAGTGGAGGGAAGATTTTCCCCCAAAATCATGTGAAGATCCTGCATTTCTGGTGGCTTGGAGCTCATGATCTCCCTGGCTGTTGGCTGATCTGTGACTCTCTTGTGACTGAGTGAGAGGGGAAAAAGTAAAAGAGCTTGTTCTGAAAACTTTTCAGAGCAAGTAGAATAAAAACTTTTTGTTTTAATCATCTCTTTGCATTTCCCACCCAGAAAACTTTTACTAGAACAAACCTTCTTGCATCCAAGTAGAGGAACAATTGATGCTGTTGGTTCATCTGTTCTACAGTTTCCTTTCTTGGCTTCTGGACAAGAAATCCCAAATCAGAGTGGATGTAATAACGAAGTCAAGGTGTGCTAATTAAAAATTGAGTCAGGATGGGTGTGCAAAGGTGTTTCACGGATTTGCTTGGGTTTTTATTATTGAGATCTTTGTGTCAGGATATGGTACTTTGTAATCCTTGACCCTGTCAGCTAATCAAACAAGAGCATGCCTGTCTCCTAATTACCAAAATAATTTCCCTTGTGGGTGCAGATGTTCCTGTAAATCTAAGCTAAACATTGATGCAATTCAAGTGCAGTTCAGGTTTCTGAAATTTACTTTGGAATACCAAAATGCCACAGCATTAAGTGTTTAAGGAACTGTTACTCCATGACTCAAATATTTCATGGTTGGAGGTTTTTTTTAGTTGTAAAAAAGAGTGTTCTGCATAAATTTTAGTATCACTACTAAAAATAGTGCTGTGGCCACAATGTGGCCAAGAAATACTCTCTGTATTCAAACGAGATAATTATCAGCTGAAAATATAAGATTGGTCTGGGGTTTTTTTTTGTTTTTTTTCCCCCATCAATGATCTATCACTGGAGCCTCTTAAAATTGCAGTAATACAAGGGACATGAAAAGCAAAAAGGATCTTAGTGCCTCGACTTACAATGGTAATGAGCACAACAGTTTGCTGGAGTAGCAGTAAATCAAATGTACTGTAGCTATAAAAAGCCCATCAGACATTTGGATGTGATCCTGGGCTGCTCCTGCACCAGAGGAGCTCTGCATACAAATGAGGAACATCCATGTTTTGTTGGTGAGGATGGAGAGATGATAATAGGAAGTTGTTTCTGGAAAACTGCTGAAGCTCAGCTTCCTCCTCTTGGCACCAATGTAGGGCAATTGCATTTGGGACAACATCAATATCAGTTAGATGGAGGAAATTCAATGAGGAAGGGATGTGGAACCATTGGGAGTATAAATTGTATTAAATTCTGCAGATTACAGGACTGTATATTTTAGCTTCATTTTAATCTGATTTTTTTCCCTCATTATTTATTTCACTTTATGCTTTATTACTTTTAACTTTTTTTTCTTTCTTATGGTCTGGCTAAGGCTTATGGCTCCTTCCTCCTGCATGCTGAGCTTCATAGAATTCCTTAGACAAAGAAAGCTCTTGGAGAGACATTCAAAAATCAATGTACTGTATAGAACACAGGGCTGAAAAATGAAGCAAGAGGGACATGATTGCTAGAAGATCATGTGAATTTTTTTCCCAGGAAAAATTCTCTAGATTAAAGTAATATTTATGACTCAAACTGCATTCAGTCCCCAACCTCATCATGTCTTGTTCTCCACCTGTAAAAGCAGAAAAACCTTCTTTCCCCTTTGCTATGCACATCATCTTGTTCTGTCTCTAATAATTTTTAGGATGGGTTTCACAGTGGGTGCACTTTAATTAGCATTCTGGAATTGTTAACTCTGGAAGTGTTCATTCCAGTGGTTATATTATCCTGGCAGCATTTAGTATTTCCACTTGTTATTAATGAAAACATATTGTCAATATTGATGGATTTTTCTCACCTGAGCATTCTGTTGGATCAGGCTGGGACTGCCTGGTCTTGTCTGGGGTGACTTTTCCACAATGTCCATAGGTTAGATCTAGTGGGGAAAAAACCTCCAAAAACAAACATGATGGCTCCTACAGATTTGTGACTCTGATTTATCTCTGAAATGATTTTGGAAGTTGTCTTAAAAGTGGAAATTCCCACTATCCACCCAGAACCTCACCTGACCTTAGCTGGTTATTTTTTCCAACCCGTGCAGACAGCTAAAACAGCCAAGTAAAGTTGTTTCAAGTGAGTGTTCAATTCATAGATTAGTATGTCAAAAAGTAA
Source organism: Entomyzon cyanotis (assembly GCA_024500445.1). NCBI lineage: Eukaryota > Metazoa > Chordata > Aves > Passeriformes > Meliphagidae > Entomyzon > Entomyzon cyanotis. The sequence goes on from JAKEPQ010000325.1 coordinate 640,889, forward strand.
TTGTTGGAAGGTGTTCCTGCTGTATCAGGTAATGTGAGTCTGATTTGATTTAGCCACAAAGCTTCCCTTTCCCTGCAGTGCTGGCTTTTGAATCTTTTTAGCTTCTCACATTTGGGAAATGCCAGTAGACAAAAGCTTGCACTTTAGGGGGGGACATGAGAAAATATCAGGTGTAATATGTAGGTGATAAATCTGCTGAGGTCTTTAACAGCTTTATTGATTTTTGTCTGGTGATATTTCTGTCAGGAAGAGACACCTAATCCAAGTTAAAGTGGTGTTACATATAGCCCTGGCAAAAATAATTATCAACTCCTTATCTGCAGTCAGTGTATTTATGTACTGAGTGAGTTTGGGTTCTCTTTCCCTTGCAGGGCTGAGATTCCCCTGTGTGCCCAGAGGCTGAGGGAATGTTGTTTGTGTGATTTTTTTATTGGGAAATTAATGTGCTCTTTCTGTGTTTGTGGCCCCACAGTGATGAATGGGAGCCAGGTGCATTAACCCCACAGAACACTAATTCCCAGCTGGGTGGAACATCCTGGAACTGAAATCAGGGAGCCAAATCCCCTCACCAGCTGATTTCATAGACATCCTTATTGATTTCCTCATATTTAGAGGAGCCAGAAGAGATCTCAGGGTGCCCTGAACCTCCCAGGGGTAGCTGAACCCCCAAAATTGTGTCATTTGCTTTCAATGGAGTTTTCCTCAGGCTTTCACCAACTTTCTGATTCTGGCTGCAGCTTGTCTGGGCTGGCAGGGAACAGCAGGATTTCCTCTCTGTTTGTTCTCCTGTGACACTGGAGGGTTTATTCCTCAGTCATGTTGTTAGCACCTGCTGGACACAGAGGAAAAACCCCCAGGGGACAAGAGAATGTCCCAGTTTGCCTTTTCCTGGTGACCCTGGCCAGTGCCAGCAGGCTGTAGGGGACAGGTGAGCTGAGTGCCTGTGGGACACAGCAGTGAAGGTGTGTAAAGCTCCTGACTTTACTTCTGGAAGTCAATACATAATAATATATTATATTCTATAACATCAAGTTCATTAGTTGCATTCTCTCTACCACACTGGGGTTTTTTTGCTGATTATTAGTAGTTGTTTGGCTCTCACAGCCAGATGAGCTCTAATTCAGCCTGTGTTGCATCTGACAGGATTCTTTCTTCCAGCTGGGATTCTTTAACAGAAAATATAGGCTTATCATTCTTTTTCTCTTTCAAACTCCATTGATGTTATTTAGTACTCAAAATGTTGCTACTCTCCCAGGCCTCCTTATTTTCATGCCAGAGCTAGCTGGCAAGGATGGATAGCTGTCATGGCTTAACACACACATCAAAATAAATTGAAATGGGAACTTTGCCATTCCTGAGGAATGGGAACTATTGAACAGAGGCATTCTCATGTACAGTTTAAAAATAACTAAAAAATAAGGGGAAAATAAAGCTCTCAGCTGTTAGACTACATAAAAGAAATTGTTATTAAAAATGTGGAAGTTTGATCCTTTTTGCTGTTGTTTGAGGTGGGCTGGAAGGAAAGCTGACCCTGTGTTGGATACTGGCAGAGTCAAGGTACTGCCACCAAATCCTGATCTCCAAAAAATCCTGATTCCTCCAGACCAAACCTTGCTGTGTTTGTGAGCAAAAATAATGAGAGAAATTAAGGGAAAAGCAGTAGCACTGCTTTGTAATGTCTTCATTCAGATTCCTTTCACAGCTTTCCTAAAAATAAATAAATATTTGAGGGGGAACTTTTGGGCAGCTGTGTGCAAATTCTGTATCACTGAGATGGTTTAGAAGTGTTCTGTTTGTAAGGAGGGGAAATAAAAGTGGGATTAGGATTATCAAATTACTGCATAACTGGCAGAACCTGAAACATTGGAAGCAATTAAAAGTAATGTGTCCAAATCCTAAAAATATGGCAAAAGTACTGAAAAGAGGAAAATCTAGACTGTCAGCAAGAAAACTGAAAAAGAGGGGAAGAACCATGGAGTGGTTTGAGTTGAAGAGACTTTAAAGTTCTCTGAACCCCCTGCCATGGGCAGGGACAAGTTTTCACTAGGTAGTGTTTATGGCCTGACAATAAGACATTTGGGGGAAAAAAATGAATTATTCTTCAGAGATGCATGTTATATGTAAACATGGTATGAAAGTATGAAAATATATATTAATATAACAGATACACACATACAGTGAGCAAATACCTACTAAAAAAATTAATCTATTTGAATGGGTTGGTGTTTTGGTTGGTCTTTTTTGGTTTCTTTGGTTTTTTGGGTTTTTTTTTTTGCAGTGAGCTGTAGGTTGACAAAAACTAGAGCATAAATCTAGGGGAAACAAATGAGAGGAGATAAAAATGCAATGCATTTCTCCCATTTATTTAAACCTGCTAATGATAGTGGGTGCTTCTCCCTGAGATGCTGTCAATAAAGTGAAGGAAGGAGCAAAATTATTTTGCATAAATGAGTTGCAGCTTTGGATTCAGGACATCTATCCCTCTCTCAGGTGTGTGCAGGACACAGTGAGCCACTCCTCAGTTGAATATTTGAGGCAGACACCTCCAGTCAAAACTTCCTGTGCTTTCCATAAAACCCCTGGCTGGATTCCCAGCCAGCACATGAAATGTTTCTCACAGGTGATCTGTCTCTGTGGTACCTGTGTGGCTCTGATGCTGTAGAAGTGCCTCCTGCTGGGTTTAACCTCCCCAAGCCCATGAAGGAGACAAGAGTTACCAGATTTGTTTATTGAAGGATCTGCAGCATCCCTGAGCTCCCCTAAAACACTCAGCCCACAAATTAATCTGATTATTGCAACACTCAATGCCCAATACCAGGCATGACCCCAGGCTTGGCTCCAGCCCTCTCCTGAGAAGGGAGGGAGCTCTCCTGGGGTGATTCCTGCCCACAGGAGGAGTGCAGGGTCCTGGTGTGGCACTGCAGAGCAGAGTCCCCAAACTGACCCAGAGCTGGAATGCTGACACCCTGCTGATGGCAGGGAGTGTTTGTCTCACTGAGAGAAAGAGAATCTCTGTTTTGCCCAGTTAATACCCAGCAAACACCCAGTTTCAAGGCAGCCCAGCGTGCAGCCAGGCTGTGGATGTGTGCTGGTGGCTTGCAGAATTGAGGGTGTTTCTGCTGAAAAGCAGAGCCCTCTTCTGTCAGCTGGCACCAAGGCCAGAGCTTGTCCCTCTGTGCCTCAGCAACTGGATGGAAACATTCCCGAGCACCCAGAATTCACCCATCCCAGGGCAGTGATGCACATCTGCCCTGCTGCAAGGCACTGGTTCTGTTCTCTATCCATTAGCTGCTCCCAGGGTCTAACCCTTCCCCTCAAAATTCAGTGCCAACATTTTTGGTGCTGCTGTTTGTTTTGTGAGCAGCTCGAGCAGTGCCTGTCCCTTTTATGAATTTGAATTGTTAATGTGAGCATTTGAGCTCATTATACCTCTGGAATGTTTTCTTTGTTACCAGTAGCTGACAAACCTGCTCACGGTGCTCAAAAAACCCAGCAAGTGCTATTTCTAGGATTGTGTTTTCTTCACTGCTGTGCACAACAATATGCTCTTGCCTCTGCTAATGAAGCTTGCCTTTAATGAACACAATTAGAGCTAGGCAAACAATGCAGAAATATTTTCCCATGAATATTCATCCAGACTCTTAAATGAATTCCCTTTGGTTATGTTTGCACCCATTCATTGTGCTCCTTGAGTGAAGTTTTCCAAGATTCAATCTTTGATGCTTGAGTAATGAGGAAGGAAATGGAGTTTCAGCTCAGGGGTTACCTTTGTGTGGCCCCTGTCGTTATTTCCAGTGGGGAATTGTATTTCTGCAGGAATATCTGGGTGGGGAAGGAGGGGTGGATGAGAAATGTGCACCTGGGCACTGACAAAGGGAGTTGGGACCCAGGAAACAGAGAGCCAAAAGCAGGAATTTCTGGAGGAAAAAAGGCAGTGAAGAGGTAGTTTCAACTGGTTACTCCACGAGTGGAGCAGCAGCAGCTAGGGACAAGGTTTCTGTGATGGTGGAGTTTTCTTTTTCTTTTCCTTTTTTTTTTTTTTTTGCTTTCTTTTTTTGTCTTTTAACAGCCATTTCAAGACCCTCAGGTGCTGTCAGTGCTGAGCAGAGCCCTGACCAAGGCAGGTATGCACACAGCACCTTGAGAAGCAACACTTCAGATTTCAGCATTTCCATAGCAAAATTAAATCTAAAACTTCTGAGAAACGCCCCTGAATAATCCCAGGCAGCGGAGAAAGCTGAGGGGTTAATGATCTGGTTTTAGGTGTTTTCCTGAAGAGAAAAGCAGCAGCAAACTGAAATCAATTACAGACTCTTTGCTAAATTCTAATTACGTGTAGCAGTGTGGAGGAAAGCAGAACCTCAGCTGAGGGTTGCAACATGCATGCAGGACATGTCTTGTAAGAGTTCAGTGGTTAAATCAGAAAATTAGTAAATACAATAATCAAGATTAGGAGAAGAGTCTTCCTGGCCAGTTTCACCAGCATGTTTCAGAAAGACAATTTTAAAAAGCAAAGCTATCAAACATTTCCAAGGCAAATGGTCACTGATTGATACCCAAATCAGCTGCATTTCTAGAGTTTGAGGGCTTGGGAGAAATATTGAAAGATAAATGTGAAGGCTTGGACTTAAATACAGAGAGTTGTTATCTTGAGAGTTTTAGGAATTAAAGTTTAAAGCCAACCAGCTGATGTATAAGCCAGGTGTGTAAAAGCAGATTATTATGCATTTCCTATAGAAATCTCCTGCAAGGTCACTACAAGTTATAAACCATTTGGGTTTTTCAATTTTACACAGTTTCTTCTAGTCCTTGAGTTCAGAGACACTCAATAAATAGGATATAACAAAGTGAATCTTTTATTTTGCATGTGTGCTAACTGAACAGAAGTAGAAGAGCCTCTATGGTGCAAAGCTTGAGATAGTTTTAGATTTCAAGGTAAACAGCTGCAGAAATCCTCTTAGTGCAGAGAAATTGTTAAAATGGGAAAGTCCAAATGTATTCAGAGGACACTGCTGAATATCCTGGTGTTTGGTTGAGGTTAGAGGAGCCCTCTCCTTTTTGTTTTGTTCGTTCTCTAGCTTGGTGCAAACATGTCTGTAAATCAACAAGACTGCTGGAATCACTTTTAAATGTTCCTCGCATTGCAGCCTTGCCACAAGGTGGTTTTGTATAAAAGCTGCTGCACTGCTCTCCCTCCTCAGTGGGATTGTTGGGAAGGCTGGTCTCTACTTTTGTGCAAAAATGAGGCACAAAGCTCCCCTCTGACCAAACTTGGTGCAGCAGAAAATCTTTGAGGTTGATAAGAATGTCTTTGACTGATTTCCAGCTTCCTCTGTGTTAATTCTAACCATGTTTCCCCCTGGCTTTTCCAGTATCAATAATATATGCTTTCCAAGGACCTGCTCCAAATGGTTTTCCAAGGTCCAGGGTGAATACTTAGAATTAGATTCACTTGGTGTGAAATACTTAATATTTACATCGCATTTATCTTCTTTATTTTCTCCCCTCTGGTTCCCATTTAGGAATTTCTGTCCTAGTCAGCCTTTCCACTTGGTGTCAGCTCATTGTCAGAGGAACAATAGTGAAGTCTCCAGTTGAGGCAGTTCAGCAATAAACAGTGGGGGGAACAGCAGTGGTTGAGAAAATGCACTTGAGCACAGAGGATTTTCCTTGAGATTTGCTTTTAAATAAAAGCTCCAGCAAACTTGTTGCTAGATCAGCAGCTGCTCTGAATTATGTTCTGGGAAAAATTACTTTTGAGAGAGTCCTTGTTGCCATAATGAGAAATCATTTAAGAAACAGACACACAGAGATTGTTTTTCCTGTGGGAAATGCGTGTTTGACTTTGGTGAGCTCCAAGGGTTTGTGTTTTGTTGATGACAACAGTAAAGGACAGGATGGTGAGTGTCCTTCTAACACTCTGCTCCAACAGAGAACTTGAAGCATAACCACCAGGATTCAAAATTACTTTTTTACTACAATTCCCTTTTCCTGTGTTTTGCTGTTTCAGGGTCTGAGGCTGATGATGATGGGCACTTTTGAAAACTCCTCTTAGCCCTCTCCAGCAGAGTGGTTTCAGACTGTTGCTTTCTTGAGTTAGTATTTCCTTTTGTCACTGGTGCTAGCTGGATTGCTCTAAAAGGAAAGGATGGCTGCAAAGATTTGTTCCACAAATCATCAACAACCACCTTCCTGTCTTGGACATGTCAAAATATGCACATCATTAGTAACTAATTATTACTTTCTATCTAAACCTTCAGCAAAAGCTGTGAGCTGTGCTTGCAGTGTGAGTTTATTATAAAAACCCCGTGGTAGTTTGTGTAGTTACAAGTCACCACTTGTGTACTCCTCTCTCTAATCAATGAGCATCCTTTGTTACAGGGGTTTGTAGAGCTCTGGGTGTATTGTTGGAGCAAGGTGAATGATAAATAATATTCTGTGAGAACAGGAGGATAATAATGCACTATTCAAACCAACAGCCAAATCCCTGAGTTTAGATTATTCCTCTCCCTGTATGCATGAAGGAATTGTAACACCTGGTGGTTCAGGAGTTGTATTCCTTCCCTTTCTCCAGCAGGAAGAGAATACACCAACCTGACTGATAGAAACACTTTTTTCAGGTGTTTCTTGGCAGCCTGTGGGGTTTGTGCAGCATCCATGCAGATTTAGGATTTGGGGGGGTTAGCTGAATGACTCAATTTGTACTTCCATGCAAATCAAATCAAATCAACTTCAGGTGATTTGCAAACAGCAAAGCTGAGGCATGGAAAGTTTCTAGAGGTTCCTTCAGCTGGGATGAAGAATTGCAATTCCAGTTCCATGAGAAACTTCTTCTCTATCTTGGTGCCTCTCTTGTCTTCTCCCCACTGAGATTTGGGGTGGCAAACCAGCATTTCTGGAAGCTGCAGTCTGGGGGAAGAGCTGCTGTTCATTTGCTCCCTGCTCAGTGGCTACTTCTAGATGTCTTTGCCTAAAAATGCTCTAAATTTATTGAATTTCATATTCAGGATCTTCTAAATTTGGATGCTGCTCAGTTGTGTTGGGTGGAAACCACATAACTCTTTGAATTGACTATTATTTCAGTGCCATGAATTCTCTTGAAGGAGACTTGTGGCCTTTTTGTTCCTCACTTGGTGCCTCTTTGCTCTCCCCCTGTTAAGGGCTAAGAAGGCAACTAAACAAGCAGATCTGTAAAATGATGGCTGCTCTGCAGCATAAATTGACACTTTTTACTTCTGCACAGAAGCAGTGGTTTCCATAGCAGTGTTTTCCAGGACTCAGGTGAATACTGATCTCTCTTCTTTATGTGTAATTGAATTTTTAAACTAATTATGCTTCTTTGTTTCTCTGCACTCTGTTTGGTATTTTCCCTGTGTAATATTTTAGCAAATTAATTAATTGGTCAACCACAGCTGTTCTTGCCCTTTGTAGTGTATTGACCTCCTAATCACTTCTCACAGAAGCTTGGGATTTGTTCCAAGTGACACCTTCCTCAAGCACCCACCCTTTTTTTTCTTTTTCTTTTCTCTTTTTATCCCAAATTGATTCTTTTCACAGTAAGGCTATAGGTCGCAGCGTAATTTGAAAAATAACTTTCAGAAGCAGTAAGTTTCAAGTGAGTGTTTGAAATGAAAATGGGAGTGTTTGTGGCTTTCTTTTTAAATTCATACTCAAGCATCTGCACTGCTGCTAGTCTGGAATTAACACTATATCCTCACATACTGTATTTTATGTAAATATATAAAAGCATTTAGGCACTTTCAAATGTGTTCATATCATTTTTGATTCTATAAAGTAATAAATGTAAGCCTTTCCAAGTTAGGATTTGGAAGCATGTGGTCAGGGGTGGCAGGTAACTCCAGTCTAGTCTAAAGTGTGTCCCTTCTCACATCTGGCTAAAGAGCAGGAGCAAAGCCAGATGTTTGCTGGAGAACACTTCCAGAAGGAAGCCATGCTGGGAAGGCTGGGATGCTCCTGGGTGATGTGCAAGACACAACTGCAGCTGCTTCTCCTCATTTCCCATTTGCCTCCTGAAGGGCTCATTAGCATGGTTTGTTCCAAACCCCATTAGCACCCTTCCCTTCCCCCCGTTATTAATAAAGAGTGTTGCTCTTTAGTCACCATTGTAGCTCTGCAAATATCTATCAGGGCTGGCAGAGATGCAATGAAATCACCCTAATTAGCCATTAGTGTTCACGTATTTTTATTTTTCTCTGGTTTCACCTCAGGTGTCAAAAACCAGGGCTGAGGTTCTCCAGGCTGAGGCTGTTGAGAGTGTTCAGCACAGGTCAGACTCTGCTGCTCTGCTCCTGAAATGAAGCTCCTCTGTCTCTCTAATTAGTACAGGCAGATTTACTGGAAAGATAATTTCACAAAATTCATGTGGAGCCACTGGAAGATGCCACAGACAACTCAAGCGGTCTGCCAGCAAACAGCATTTTTATTCCAGCTAATTACTTTTTAATGATACTATTAGTAATTGTAGCTCACTGTACACAGCACACTCCAGCTAAAGATCTCAGCAAGTTTTACATAACACTAAAGTGAAGCCCCACAGAACATTTAAGATTAGGGTGAGAGGGTTTTTTATGGCATTTTTAGACACAACTCTCAGGCTCATTCTCTGCTCCCAAATCCAGCAGTGTCAGAGCCACGAGCTGGAGCTGAAGCATTGCCTGGCTCCATGCCCTGATCTCTGATGGCTGTTTTATTTCAGCATTTGGCTTTGTTCTCTCAAGGTGCTGTTTCTCATTGTCTCCCAAGGACTTTGATGCCCCAGTTGAGTCCTGTGCCTTTCAGCTGAGCAAGAAATTGCTGCTCTGGCAGCATTTCCAGTGTTTGAATCTGGGCATGCAAGCAAGAAGAAATATCCTTTCTGCCTGTCTTCTGCACAGATGCTTCAAATTGAGGTTTTGTTTCCATCCTTAAGTCACGTTTAAGGCACATTTACACAGAAGGAAAAGACAAGCTTTGGGATTTTTTTTTTTTTCTGCTCACAGGAAAACGAGATTCAGAAGTCATTAGTTCCAAAAATTGAATAATTTCATTGTAAATCTGTGGCTGCAGTAGGTGGTTTTCCTTGCTTGTTAAGTTATTTCTGTTTATCTGTCTGCACTTGAGAGATAAACTATAGGGAGAGGATTTCAGAAATATGTCGTTCCTCTTAACTACTTGTTATCTTTCATATTGAAAAACAAACCCAAAAGAGAATAAAGAAGCAAATCAGCTCTTCCCAGAGAGCAGCCCTTGGTGCTGGTCAGCAATGTTTGCTGAAAGGCAAACCCAGGCTGTGCCCACACACTGATCACAGGAGGAAGGGAATTCTGAAACAAGAGTAATATTTGAAAGCTGGTAAGAACTCTATTTTTCTTCCATCCTTCTTCAAGCTGGAAACAAGGGATTAGAGCTCATTACTTGTTAGTCAGAAAGATAAACCACAGTGGAACAAGCAGTGCAGATTCTGGAGGTCCCTGTGTGTGTGACTGTCCAGGGTCTGGCTGCACTCTGACTGGGGGTGAGACTGCAGAAACTCTCAGAAACTCTCCAAAACTGAGTTCTTGATGATTTTCTCTGTTTTGGTGTGTATTGCCAAGTGAGTGGGTGGTGAGGCACAGTACCCAGCATTGGTTCTTTTTTTAGAGGCTGCCAAGCCACCTAAGTACATCATTTCTGCTCCACAGCACTATCATTTGCCATTATTGGTTTGTTTGTTTGTTTGTTTTTTAATTGTTATGTTTTTAATAGTCATCTCCTAGTTGTGTGAGCTGAGCTGCTGTACACATCTGTTATCCCTCAGATCCCAGCCCTGGGGTGCTCCTCTCTGCTGGCTGATGTCTGCTGGTCACTAATGCCAGGTGCAGGTCAGACAATGGGGAAGAAAATGTGTAAAATTCCTGTGGAGCACATGCCGATCATTGCATCTTGGGTGTGCAGCCCAAATTAGGGTTAGAATGTTCCAGGGCATAGAGCTACACCATGTTTGCCTTTGGAAATGTTGTAGCACAACTCCAAACTCTGGAAAAAGTACTTCAAAGTTAGTGTTTACGTATCAGGATGCTTCAGCCCACATCTGCTATAGAAAATGTCACACCACCTTCTGCTAAATGTAGATCCAGAGCTGTGTGAGCAGAAATTCCTGTGCCTCACCAAGGCTTCAGCACAAGGGCTGGAATCCAGGCAGGTGAAGTGACCTGGGCTAGCTTACATTTGGTAAAGCCAGACTTTAACTTAGTCTTTCAAGGCAGTTTGCCCAACATCAGTTGGGTTTTAATTGCTTCACATTTTTAAAGCAAGCAAATCTTGACAGGAGCATCTGTGACAAAAATGGACTGGAAATGTCAACCCTTTGAAATTCAACAGCCTGACTTTTCAAGCCTCTCTGTCCTTGAAGGTGCAGTTTTGCCCTGTTTTACCAGGTCCAGATCTCATTAGTTCATATGGAATCACTTTCCAAAGTGAAGGGCAGTTTGACCTCATGGTTATCATTATTCCTGTTTTCTCTGCAATTATCAACACAGATCCAGCTGGAAAAAACATGAACCTAGTTTAATTTTCATTGACAGCTGAACCATCCCATGCTTCTAAAGGGGCAAGGCCCAGTAAACACATTGCTTGTCTCTCTCTTCTACTTTATTTTTAATGTCACTTGAATGCTACAGACACCTCAGTATGTAATCAGGATACCCTTAATTAAAAAATCTACTTAATTGGGACATCTTCCAGGGAAATGAATTAAGCCTTGTGGTATTTAATTTTGTTGCTTAGGGAAGCTTTGGTTTCTCTTATCTACAATTTCATGGACTGTTTGTTGGAAACTTTTCCCCTACTCCAAACCCTGCTTTTCTGGGGCAAGCTCCACTCATCAGAGTGCTGCTTTTAGGTTGTCTTCATTGCCACTCTATATTTGCTAGAACAGCTCTTTAAGCTATGTGCAAACAAGGTGGGATCTGGCCAAGGTTAAATTTATCCCTGGAGGGAGAATTTGGAGGATGTGATGCATCACCTCAGTTCTCAGAGGGTGAAGTTTTGCACAAACTCCTGTAGCTCTGGGGTTTAGCTGTGGCATTGTACAACCTGCAGAAGATACATTTTCATTTCTTAACACTGTTCCTCACCACCTAAAGCTGTGTAGATCCTGAGCATCGCTTGGTATTGAGTGTTGGGTGGCACTGCTTGGTCTGAGCTCTGAATTGGGTCAGAAGGTGTGAGAGTTTGTCTCTGTGAGACACAAACTGATCTTCAGGTCCACACCTGGCTGTTTCCCAGAGCTGTGGATTGTGTCCCAGGATGATGGCACACTGCTGGAATGGAGAGCAGGGGAGGGAAAGGCTCAGATGTACCTCTTCTGACACTAGAGCCACACGTGTGACAGTGAAAAATGAGAATTTGGGCATTGGTGCTGCTGCCAGAATTAATTTGTGGTGCCCAGTGTGAACTGTTGTGTGTGATGACCATGTGTTTATGTTAAAAATATGTTATTGCAATAGAACAGTGTTTTGATTAACTGGGTCTATTTTCAAATGAAAGCATCAAACTTGCAAATCAAGCAGTTTGTTGTTAATTGCTGCATTTTAATGTCTCTTATAATAAAAGATATTGTCTCTCTGCATAATTCAAAATGTTAAAAATGCTGAACTAGAATGTCTGGAATATCTGCCAGCATTAGGAATTTTTAGATAGGTGCAAAAATAAAAAACCCTGAGCTTCCCTCAAATTAACCCACAAGAATCTTACTGATGGAAATGTTATTTGTCAACTGAGATATACAAATTTACAACAAACTTTCTTTGAATAAGTCTTGTGGCATCCCTGCTTGCCTAATTTTCAAGCCTGCCTCCAGCAAAAAACATTTTCATATTTAATTAATTTGCATTCTATTGCTTGTTAAGGACAAACTGCGTGGTCAATTTTGACTAAAAACTCCTAGTTTAAAAAGTTAGCATTTGCAAAATCAAACACCAGCAGCTCAGTAATTCCAGAGTCATTATTTGCACGGGGAGATTCCTCCTCTCCCCAACGAGAGAGAGCTCTGCCATACAAAAATCAAACACTGCAACCTACAGCAAGTGCATGTGAATTAGGGAGTGGGAAAGATCCAAGATTAGTTACACACCAAAGTAAAGCCAATTAGGCTGTTTCATTTCCTGGTGAAGAGTAACTAAGAGCAGTAAAGCATCACAGCAAATTTTCAATTAAGTACAAGAGTTGCTTTTCTATTTCAACAGTCCCTTTTGGTAGCTGGCTGTTATAATTAGTGACATACCTGGCATTTTAAAGACTGCCATGAATAATGTAAAGGCCTTTATGTCAGCCTTCCAGTGGTGCTACTTGGGTTTTATTCTTGATGACTGCGTGAGATCAGGTTTTGTTAGTGCTTCATCTGCAAAACTGTGCTGCTCATTTGGAATGTCCTGCTACCCTCAGTTAAATCCTAATTTGGGGTGTGCAGAGGGAGATGTGCACAGATTTCATACCTTTTAACTGCTGAGCTACCCTCAGGGGATTCCAGACTGCCAAGAGGAGCTGCTATTCCCCAGAAATGAGTCCCACAGCTGGAGCTTGCTCTGGGTCAGTGTTAGCACCCAAAAATCCCTCTTTCCACCTCTCCCTCACACACCAGCTTCTCTGGAAATCTGTTGCTCATGTCGATGTGGCTTTTGGGGCAGAGGCAGCCCAAACCCAGTTTAAAAATTGGGTTTGTATAAACCAAATTGAAACTGGAATTCAGCTAGTCAAAGAGCAGTCTGACCTGGAATGAATTAGATTTCTGACTGACTTAAAACTTGCAGAACTGCTGAGAGTGAAGGAAGCTGGAAGTCAGGCTTGCTCTGTGCTGCTCCATTTCCAAGCAGATGCCTCCTGCAAGACATTGATTTTTCAAGGGAATTGTCCCATGGACGGGAAGGGCTGTCCTGACAGCAGGAGGTTTGAAAAGTAGCTTGAAGTACATTCAGCCAGGCAGTCAGCCAGATTGGCTCACCCTTCGTTAAACAGAAAACCACGTTTCCCATAATGTTTGTGTGAAACCATTAACCAAGCTCAGTGTTTTGTGCTTTGAATTACCTTGAAAAGCAATCTGCCTCTTAATCTTTCCATTCTGGTGTTCAAAAGTTGCATTTTAACGCTGGTTTTGGAGATGAGGAATCGCAGCAATTTCTCTGGACCTGGCCAGAGAATATCTGGAATTTTGCTTGAGATAAAATCCCATCAGACTGGTGGGCTCAAACCTTAGCCAACCTCCCTGAGAGTTGGGGCAGCTTCTGCTCCTGTGGTCAAGATTTCTGGCAAGCAAAGAGCACAAATGCAGAATGAATTTGCCTAATTGCATCCTTGCTTATGCACAAGTGGTGCATAATAGATATTTACAAATCAGGCTGCTTTTCAGACATCAACCCAGTTTTATGTTTGGAAGATGGAGCTGTGCTAATTTCATTTTATGCTCCAAAATGAGAATGAGTAAAATGAAATGAGGTTCAGAACTGATTCTGTACAAACCTTTCCATTGTAGTTTGCTAAAAACAAAAGAACTAGAGGTAACCCCATTTGTTTGGTCTTCCTGGATGAGATGTGAAATAATTTGGGGTATTTTTTTAACATTGCAGCTTGTGGTACTGGATAAAGCAGAGCTCTGGAGGGGTTTTGGTCATGGAAGGTTTTTCTACTGCTGGTTTGGACTGTGCTAGCTGGGAAGCAAAAAGCTTAAAATCTTTAGGTTTAGCCCTGGGTCTGCTAGCTATTTACCTGCTTGCTGCACTGGAAGTGTTTCTGAAAACAAAAATATGTTTTTGCAATAGTCAGTGTTCTGTGCTGGGTTGAAGGGAGGAAGAGAGGAGAAGTGAGATTACAACTACTGATTCTTCTAAGAGTTGTTTTAATTTTACTCCATGTATTGAAATAAGACATTTAATTTAACAATGGCTCTGGATTTGCTGCTTTGCTCACAGCCTTAATTTGGCCTTTGAGGGGGGTTTGACAGAGCTGATCAAATCCTGCAGGAAGGTGGGGGAAAAAAATCTTAAGCCAAAAAGACACAAAATAAATCAGCAATAAAATCTGAAGTATTGATCTTTACTGTTTGCTTGCTCTGGAGCTGCTTTGGTGACCCTGGCTCTGTTTCCTTGCTCTGTGTGCTCGAGCAATCAGGTTTGATTTGCACCAGTGCCTGCCAGCAGCACCTCTGCACTCTGGTGAAATACAGGACAGGGACATTTTCTGAGACACTCACATCATCTCCTCTCCCCTCTGTTCATGCTCAGGCTCCTTCCCCTTTTTTCTTGGCCTCATCCCATCCCTTCAAATTTTACTGACCCCAAATCTCGCAATTTTTGCTCAGGAAATCAATTCTTTTGAAGGCATCAGAGAGTCCTGCTGCTGTGGATTGCCCTTTCCCCTGTTGCAGAGTGTGAATAACTCCCCTGGAAGAGGAGCTGCAGCAGCAGAGTGAGGTCCCAGGGTTTAATCCAGTGACTCAGTGCATTGTGAGTTAAAAGGCTTTTCTCCAGGAGGGGGAAATGTCTCAAAAGTTTAATACTTTGTAGAGATAAACTGGTCCTTTTAAAGTCATTGTTGTCTTGTTCTGATACATCATCTGGGAAGAAATAATTCAAAGTGCTTTTATGTCCCTCTCTGTGCTGCCTGCAAGGGAAATATTTAAAGCAGGCTGATGCTGTAATCCTGAATTCAGAGGGGGGACTTTGGTGAGGTTAGAGCTCACATCTCACTTTTTTCCCCACTATTTCTGTCCTGTGTTTTCATTTTATTTGTCTTTTTTTTCTTCCTTCAGATTATCCTAAGGTTGTAGGAGGTCAGAGGAAACACAAAGTAGCTTTTTGAGAGAAACAGATTTATTCAGCAAGGGATGATGTAGAGCAACAGAAGTAGTTCTGTGGGGAACTTGTGGATTCATGAAGTGCTGCTGGTCCTCCCCTCCCACCCAGAGACAGCAGTGGGAATGTTTGAAAACACCCAGCATCAATATTTCCTAGGCTATTGAGCTAAAAAAAAATTAAATATCCAAATAAGAATGAAAGCAAAGAATCTCCCATCACCCACAAACCAAAATTAAATCTCTTTTTTTGGTCTATAGTAATAGTTAACATCAGCAGAACAGCTGTGCCAGAGATGAAATATCTGAACAGAGCTACATTGAGGAAAAAAGAAATTCCTCTCTCAGAAGAAACCAAACTGAAACACTTTAATCTACTAAATGCTCTTCTTTTTGTCCTGAAGGGAAGTTGCCTTGAAACACTCACCTGCTGGGGGAAGTGTGTTTCTTACAAAATATCCTGGAAGAGGAACTTTTTGTTGAGAAACCTGAAAGGATTTTAAAAGTAAATGTATATATTTAAAGATCATAGTCTTGCTGTACTCCTGCAGTACAGGAAGCAGCTGCAGGTTACCTCAGTTTGAGGGAAAAACATCTCTCCAGGCTGCTGATCCCTAATTTGTGCTCCCTGGGATGTCCCACAGGTCATCCTAAAGCCAGGCGAGCTGGCTGTGTCCCCTCGGGGCAATGCTGAGTCCTTCTGTCCCTGAAATGACCAGCAAAACGTGGGGAAATGTGAGATTTTTCTGAGTTATTGTGTTCTGTATCCATCTGAGCCCCCTGTGAACCGAGCAGGTTGTCAATGCCATGGGTGTGTGCATGCAGGGGCTGCCCTGGGTTAGTCAGAATAAACTGGGGAGAGTTTTGCTTTTCTCCATGGTTGGTTGTGGCCAGAGGTTGAGAGCAATGCTTTGCAGGCATGGGAGCAAATTTGCAGTGGGTAAAACAAGCAGAGGGTGGAACTGAGCAAAGCCTGAGGAGTAAATCCTTCATAAAGGATGTGCATTTAAAATTCAGGGTACCCGAGGTGGTGTTCAAACCTGGGTGAGTTTCCAGGGAATAACAGACACTGGCATTATTCTGGTAATCACAGAGAGAGGAAAACATCATTGCACTTTCAGACTTGGGAACTGAGAGTTTTTCCATTTGATTGGGACTTAAGAACCACAGCTGATGGTGTTTCTGACCTATTTTTGCACTGGAAGTGACCACACACAATAAGCTTTGAGAGCTGCAGAGTTTCATTTTGAAAGCTAAATCACATTTAAATTGTGGGGGCATTTGGTAGCCCATGGAAATGTTAATGTTATTTTTCTGCTGTTTAAATGCCAACCAGGAAAAAGCTGAGGCAGAGACTTGTGGATTCCCAGTGAGTAGCCCAGTCTTTTTTTTTTTTCCTCTCTCTCTTGCTCTGGGCAAGGTACAACTTTCTCACTAATTTGCTAAGAAGAAAATAGTTGGGGGGGCATCAGCCCTAATTAGAGGACTTGAGCTCAATCACAGTAACAGCAAAATGTTAATTGTGTGGTTTACACACAGTGGTATAAGCAGGCCATGGTTTTAGGGGTTTATCAATGAAAATTAATCTTGTGCATTAGAAAAAATGTCTGGACTAGGAAATAATTGCAGAACACTCCATCCCATCCCTTAGCACTGAACATAAAGGGATCTGAACTGAGCCAGTCCTGATGAATCAGGTCAGTGTTTCTGGGTAGGACATGTGAAAAACCAAACTCTGCTTGAACCTGGACATGTATTTGGCTGTATCTAGCAGTGTCTCTTTGCTCAAATAATTTTGACAAGCCCCTGCTTTTGCCCCTTGATTTGGGGACTTCCAGGGGAAGTTGCTGGTCAGTGAGGATGAATTGTACAAACCCAGCTCCTCAGGCAGCACTCCCAACCTCCCAGGCAATCTAACATCACCAGGGGTCAAGCAGGCTGTGGGATTGAATTGGATCTTGTCCTCGTGCTCTTCTCACCCAGGTAATCCAACCCCAAGTGAAGTGAGCCTCTGCCAAGATCTGTGCTGCCAAAACACCCACGTGGCTGTGCCAAGAGGAAAACTCCCTTTCATTACAGGTTACAATTTTTCTTGGTTACCAGCAGGTTTTTGCTGAGAGTTGAAAATAAGACTCAAATTGCCAATGTGGGCCCTGCTGCTCTATCTGGTTCTCTTTCCAGATCTTTCCTTGAATATTAGCTGAGTATTACACTGTTTAACAAGGCTGGCACTGTAAATATAGCCTTTATTCCCATGCAAACAGCTTTGAAAGAAAAAGTAGGAGACAGTGATAATTAATAGGAAGGCAGTATCATATCTGCTAATTCCACTTTACTTTTAGCAGTTCTATTGAAAAAGCAGCAAGCTTTTTATTTTTGTGACAATGTCTGTGACTTGGCAGCATAATTGGTGCAAAATAGACTGCCTGGACAAGCTTGATTTTTAATAGGATCTAACTCCAGGAGGTAGGAAAGTTCCTCTGTGCAGAATCTAGTTTTTGGAGAGTTTCTAGAGAACCTGAAAAATTTCCAAAAGTGATTGGTGAATCACAAATCAAAGTCTCCTAAGTGCTGTTTTGCATGATACAGGTAAGCCCTAAATAATCTGTGGAGGGCAAGTATAGAGTCCAAGTCCAGTTAGACACAGATAATTCTGTTTCTGAGATATCCCTCTGATCACCAGAGCCTCTAATATAATCTCTAATACAGAATTTTATCTATCAAGCAGGTATATAGTTGTGTGCAGCCATTGCACTGCCTGCTTGTCAAATCCTTTGGAGGTTACTGATCAGAGCAGAAGGGAAAGGTGTCAGATAGCAAGTCTGGAGTTGGAAGGAGAAATTTTTCTCAATGCACTCATTTCAGTTCAGCTGGAGATAATTTTTTTTCTTATTTTAATCCTTACTTTTTTTCCTCTCACCCACTCTCTCCCCAATCCACTCACCAGATGTTGAGAGCATTCGCTGTCGTTCCTTCCCTCCCTCCCTTGAAAGCCTCAGGTGCTCAGTGCTTCTCTGAGCTGTAAATCTGGGAAAGCCCTTTGGAAATAGCAGCTACAACATGCTAACAATGGCTGCATCACACGACGTGCTGAGATGAAAAGGAGATCATTTTTTGATCTCTCTTCAGAAGGCACTGGCGTGTCTCTTGGCAGAACTCATTTGGATGTTGCTCTCTGTAATTACAGAGTGCATCATGATGCACACAGCAAGGGCTCCAAAAGGCTGCATCCAGGTTGTACAGACAGCCTCAATTTTGGCATTGCCTGGCAGCTTTAATAGTGTTTGCCCTTAAAAAAATATTTATAAGCAGTTTCCTAGAAGAATTGATTTGCTTGTTTAACTTGCAGCTGTCCTTAAGCAACATGTAATTGTTGGTCACATAAAACATCAGCAGGGTTGGACATGTTGTCACCTGAGCTGCTGACAGACCAACCAGGGCTGCAGGCTGCCATTCCAGGATTGGATCCAGGTTAATTGGAGATACTCCCAAATTTTTTGTTCTTTTGATTTTTTTGGTGGGTTTATGAAAAATTACTTTCACAGCTTAAGCCCAGGAGTCATGAATTTCTTTCATTACATCACACTTCTCAAATCTGAAGAGTTATTTTTATACCTCTCACCTTGTCTGTGGTTTCATTCTTTAAATGTCTATGTGAAATTTTTATGATTATTAGTGCAATCAGCCCCCTTCCTTTTTGGAATAATTAATTAGAATAGTCCTTATTATTTTCTTCTGGAAGAACAAAAACATCTTTGAGTAGGTAGGAACCAAGGAAAAATGAGATATCAGATCAAGACCTTCATCTGCACTCCAGTCACACCACGTTCACACATTTACAATGTACACAGCAGTTCTTTTACAAGCAATACAGTAATAATTCAATGTGTAAGCACATTTTCTCAGTAGCAATATCTAGGACTTAAAACTGAAAATATGGCTGCAGCATTGCCTCTCTCTATTGCCTTATATCAGAGAGATTTGTCTGTGCTGTGCAGAACCTGCTTCTCTAAAATTTGGTGGTTGGTAAGTGCAGTTCTGTCTCGATGTCTCATGGTGACAACAGCCAAGATCACACCAGTGATTCCTGGATAAATGGGGAAAAACCAAAAATGGTGGCTGCAGGAGGAGCTCTGTGATGGAAATGCATTCAGTAGCTTTATGCTGCATTGTTTAACCTGAATTCCTGAATGGAGCTTTCTTCATTGCTCCATCAGCTGGTGCAGGATAAGGGGGGAGGATTGAACTGGATCAGGATAACAGGAAAAGGGCAGGAGAGGAATCCAGGAACTGCAGGGCTGAAATCTAGAGTTTAACCTCCTATTTCAGTTAGGACTTTTAAAATTGCAACATGTGAACAACAAAGAAAAATAGTTTTGAACACAAAGCCTGTCGTGTCCTGGGAAGAGTTCAGCCTAAGGTAATGCAGCATCTCCTACGTCATCCCCTTTATCATGTGTAATCAATGTTATACCTAATGCAGCATGACTTGGCAAGTGATTAAGGACCTGGTGGGGACATTAACAATGTAAAACTTTATTTGCATTTACACTAATGATTTTCTAATGAGAGTTTTATTATATTAATGGAGACTGCTGAGAGGAGAAGGGAAAAACAAAGCTGAAACTCCCGTGATGTCTTTCTTTAATAGAGCACCCTCTGCTAGCACTTTGTTGACATAGGTGCTTATTTGCATCAAGGAAAATATGGGCATTTGGAGCTATTAATTATGGAATGGTTAATGCACTTGGTAATTATTATATTGATTGAGTTATTTTAAGAGGGGGTTTATGGAAAATTTATTTATACAATAATTCAGAGAGGAGAGAAAAGTTTTTAAAATAGCTGCACTTGTATCTTAATTGGTACCACATCTCAATAACAAAATATGGGATAAACACACCTGTAAGAGCAGCTTATCTTCAGGCAGATATGTCCAGGAATACCATGAACTGCTATCCCTGCTCTGTTGTTTCAGTGAATTATGACGCTTTTCAGCCAGAACAGAAACCTGGCAAAGGTTGAGCTGTTGCCTACAGAGTCCAAGCACTGCAAAAGCTCCAAGGAAAATGAACCAGCCCTGGATGTGAGTTCTGAAAAGCAACATCAGCTGCTTAGTACCACTTCCAGATGTTGCCTGAAGAATTTGAAAAACAAACAGAAAAACCCTGACCAAAAAAACTCCATTATTGGGATGGAGTATGCTTTATTTGAAGCAAATTTCATCCAACACTAGACAATAATAAGAAATTAAGAAGTATCTTGATGGGATTCCTTTGATTTTTGCAGTGCAGCTCTGAGGCTGCCTTCACTTAAGTACCTATGCCCGAAGTTTGCATTATTTTCATGAGATAACTTTCCCAAAACTCTTCTTAAAAATAAGAGATAAATGTCATCTTTCTTCCTGCTGTGTCAACTGTAACCTTGGCATGAAAAATGGAGATGTTAGAAAAACACAAAACCCCTCTGAGAATGTAGTAATAGATTCAATTATTTAAGGCAAAAATATTACAAAACCTACTGATATTGTTTTCATTTTATTTAATGGCTTCACCTAAACTGTCTTGCTTTGATTTCCCTCCTCCCCTTCCACCTCCAATGGACCAGCACAGTTTCTACCAGCAAGCTGGTTTTCTGTATTTTCTGCAAATGATTGGTTACAGCAATTAGGTTTCTTGGCAGACAGCCCTAAAAGTCAGCTTGCTTCCAAGAGACTTAATTCCCTCACATCGTACTCTAACACACATGATGAGACCTGTATTAATTAGTATTGCTAGGAGCAGAGTTGGGGAATTAGGGATGCAGTCAGCCATTGTGGGACCATAAGGTTCCCCAAAGACCCAGAGGTTTGGAGCATAAATATCTTGACAGAGGCAGGTAAAAATATCAGAAGTTCCTCCAGGATCCTTTATTTTGAAACAGCCAGTGCTGGGCAGTAAATAACAGGGGTGATGCTGTTGGAAAAGACATTTCAGAGGGGCTGTGAGTGACTTGGGGGGGAATGGCAGGAATGGGCTGGCTCTTGAGCAGGATCTGCAGTGGCAGATAGCAGGAGCTGGAGAGGAGAGAGCCCAAAGCCCAAATTCTTTTGAGGTTTTTTCCCAACAGCATAAATCTCCATCCAGTGCAGTGGGCTCTGAAAGCTGTAGCTCAGCTTCATCCATGACATCTATGATTTATAGCTCTGAATCAAGTATTCTCTGGGTATATCTTCCAAGGACTACTAAAGTGAAGTCAAAGACAAGAGTTGAATTCAGAGGTGTTTTTATCAGGCTTTAGAAGAAAAGAAAGACCCTCACAACAACTGAATCTACAGAAGAGAACTTGTTTGGGCTCAGTGGATGAGAATCCTCCATTCTCAAGTTTATTTTTTAGATTTTCACATATGAAACAATAATTTAAGGCAATGACATGTATTTTCAGAAGAATTTAGCTGCAGCATAGAATCACTGCTGGACTGAGTGGAATTCTGGAAAGGGCTCTGTTGAAGTAGTTCCTTCTTTTTGTGCAGGCTGATCTTATTAGGGTGAATATTATAACAACAGAGCAGCATGAAGCAATTCCCCACAGCCATATTTAAGCAGTCTGTTTCAAACTACAAACTTCACTTTTTGTGAACTTGCAACACCCTTTAATTAGGCTTTGTATCAGACATGTTCTTCAGTGGCTTCCCTCCTTACAGGAGTCTTAAGTGAGAATTTTCCTGCACGAGTTGCCTGAAACAGGTCACAGCCCAAAAACTTCAGCTTTTCAGTTTAGTAAAAGTAAATATTTATGGTCCCGAAAAATGTATGTTGTCATTTCCCATCTGCAGCTCTGTATAAACAGAGCATTTTAGTGGAAATGCAAATGTTCTTTCTCCTGCACTTCTGTGAACACCTGAAAGATATATAATAGCAAAGTGCAGGTTTTTTTTCTAAAGGATTTCTTGAAATCAGTTTAAACTTCTCTAAAGATTCTAGCAGGAGACAGCTGAAAAGAAATGAAGAAGAGTTGTGCCAAGGAAATTACATTACTGTCATTGTTAATTTGCTTTAAATATCCGTGAAAAGTAGTAGTCTATTCTCTGTTAAAATTTCCCATTGGCTTACAACCAAGTGGTGAATATTATATTTTATAGACTCTGACATGAAGACTCTGTTTAAATATTTATCTTTCGAACAGCTATGTTTACAGTGAAAACCTTCCTTCAACTCAAACTTCAGCACTAATGCGATAGATTCCCCTTCTGAAGCTGTCTCAGGTGAAAATACATTAGCTGGTCAGGTTTTACGAAGTTCTTCAGATTATTTGCTCAAGTGGAGGTCATTACTTTGGAGGTCAAGGTGAAGATGTGTGTGATGGACCACATTCACCCTTGCCTGGGAATTTGGAGGAGCCATTTGGACTTTACCATGGGACATCATTCCATATTGACAATATTGTCTATAAGTTTCACTGCTAGGTTTTGAATGAACGGAAGAAATCAAGACCTTGTAGGTGAAAACCTGTGCCTGTGCTTCTGGCTCTGAGATAATTAAGCCAACAAATTGGTTTTCTTGCTTTTCTTCTACTTAATATCTGTATTTTCCAAAGTGCAGAATGTTTTGTGAGCACCAAGGAAGAGTTTTGCCAAATAAGAGGAGTGCTGTCCCCTCTGTGCCACGTAAAGGAAGCACTGAAAAGTGTCTGTGTCATAAAAAGGAGCCTTTAAATTTATTGTGTCTGTGATTGTGGTTCGGGGAACATGCTGAAGCAGAGATAAATTTTGGTGGAGAGTCAGCTGGGCCTCATAAAGATGCCACTGGGAAGCCTGCAACTCTTGAGCACTAAACTTGTTAGTGTTATAATATCAAGGGAAGATATAAATCTGCTGCAGGTGCTCATCCACCCCGTGGTGCATTTGAGTCCATTCACCACTGCAGGCTGTGGTTACACTGCCAGCCCCAGGGATGCCAGGAAGATTCAGCAGGATAATGTTTGGTTTGAAAGGAGTATTCCCAGAACCAAGTTCAGCAGAAGGGATGGAGTACAGCCCTGGGAGTCCTGGGGGGTTTGGCAGGATGGGACAGGGATGGTTTGAGTCGTGGTTGATGTGCTGGAGGATGGTTTAGGAAGACAAACCCAAGCCTTTTGCATTTCCACACCTCAGTTTTCAATCAGCCTTTGCCAGCTGCAATCCCAGATCCTCAGGAGCAGCTGGGGGACTGCATTGAATGTCTTCACCTGGAACAATGAAATTAAAATGCCTTTCCCACTTAGGCTTCAAACTCTGCTTTTGCAAGCAGAGGCATTTTTCCCAGCTGAGAATGTTTTAGGTCAAATACCCACAAGATTTCTTTTGCATGTTTTTTATTTTGTTAAAATAAAAAACTGTTGAAACTGCTGGGTGAACTGGAGTATCAGCATGTACCAATAACTGCTCTGGAAGGCAAAGCCTTACTGTGCTCCAGGTTTTTCATCTCCACTGCTAGCGAAGCAAATTGATTGATGGCAATTAGTCTTATTAATAGCACAAATGCTTGCCTTACTCTGAATGGGTTCTGCAGGCTTTGTCTGATTGAATTTGTGTCTTTCTAGGTTAATCAAATATTTCAGAGGAAGGTGATGGTGAATACTAAATTCTTTGGGTCTATCAGTATTCTGAACAGCTGTTTCTAGCTATGCAAATTCACTTGAGTTGATGTGCATGTATTACATGAGGTTTTTATTGCCCAGGTAGATTTTTATTTTTTGTAAATGCATTCTTCTTGCAATTAATGGAGCTCTTAGTAGATGCTTTTGCAGGAAGCAATGTCCTTCACAGAGACACCAAAGTCATCTCACAAAGGAAATTTAACACTTGAGGGAGATATGGAAGGACACCTCCAGCCTGATGCTTGTAATTGCACTAAGTACTTTTTTTTCTTTTTGTGTATTTTTAATTTAGGTATTTCTGAATTTCAAACCAGTGACTATAAAAAGATCTTTCTACTTGGATCATATGTTTTTCTCTGATCTTGAAATGCTGTTTTACAATACGTCTTTAAATTGCAGAAGTATGTCAAAATATATTTCAAAATAAACAGTTTATTCAATAACTCCTGAGGAAAAAGATACATTTCCTAGATATGAATATGTGCAATTGTTCCCTTGCTGACATCTCAGAAGTATGACATTTTAAGGATTGTAAAGGTGGAATCTAAGTAAAGTCACTTCTGATTAGAGGTACACTAGCTGTGGTGGTGCAGGTGATTTTGGAGAAGAAAAGCTGCACCCACTTATCTCAGCCCAGAGTTTAGAAGCAGAATTCCACACGACTGATAAATTGTGACGTTTTGAGGGAATTTTCCTTAATTCCAAATGGCACTTCTGCTTTTGATGGCCAGCTTCCTAAAATGAAGTGCTGCCATGGAATGATGCTCACATTCCCTTTTCCATCCCAGCTGCTTTGGCCACTGCAGAGCTGTAACCTGAAAAACACAATTTTCCTGCCTTGTTCCCACTCCAGGGCTGGATGTGGGATTGGTGAGGATATTTAGATCCCTTGTTTATATTTTGGGTTGAGGACCAGCAGATGAGTCCCTGTTTATCTTAGAGGCAAAAATTCCAGCCAGGCAAGCCAGAGGAGAACTGAGGGTTTGCTTCCCATTTATCAAGGATTGCACTGAAATTACATTCTTTACTTTTAATAAGTTAAGTAAGAAAATAATTTTATTAATCTCATTCAGCTTGTTTTGTTTTAGCAAGCAATAAAAATTATAAATAATTAAAGAGCCAAATAAGCCACGTGCTGGTGGGTTATTAATGCAGGCCCAGGGCACATTGTAAGTCATGATCTTGAAGGCAAATTGACTTTAATCAAGGAGCCCTCATTAATTACTTAGTCATTCTAAGCCCTTTTCTTTGCTATGATAATATCAATTGGTTTTGGTTGAATTTGGCTTCGCATGAGCAAACTCTTATATTTTGGGGACAAAACAAACAAACAAAAAAAAATAGAAAATCTGCAGCATATATTTTAATTTAATTAAATGTACTGAGATTGAGGCTGTTAAAATCCCCAGCCACAGCATGAATCCTTTCAGCCTCAGTGCAGAGAATTTCAGATTTTTGGAATTCTTTTCTTTTTAATCATACAACATTTTGCTTATAGTGCAGGCCAATAGCCACTGCTTTTCCTGAGATACCTTCATATCTATATGTATGTATGTATGCATCTAAGTGTTGTAGCACAGATATTAATCTTCCTTGTAATCTCCCAGGTCACTGCTCTCATTTCATATTTTATTCTGATCCACTTGGAGAGCATTGGCAGGGAGCTGGACAGACTAGCTCTCAGTGGGGCAGCCTGATACAGCCTGAATTTACTTGAAAAGAGAAGAAAAGAAACCGATGAAAATACTTCAAACTCATTGAAACTCCCAGTGCAGCAGCTGGGCTTGAAAGAGTGGCTCAAGCTTGTAGAGGAGGAGCTGGGACATTTTCCACATTTCCTCTGGTCACTACAGCTGTGCTGTCATTGTGGCTTGAAGGCACCAGGGGTGCCGCTGGTGATTCTCTTCTCCATGCAGCGTTGGAAAGGGATGGTTTATATCCAAAAAGATGCTACTGCTTTGCTACTGGGTTTTTTTTTCTTGTGAAACTGTCACATTGCTCACAAATCTCATAACTAGAAATTTTTTTTTTAATGTCAGTTTAATTACATTTGAGAAACTCAAGGGAAGCAAAGGGGAATGACTTTCAGGAAAGCATGGTTAGGTGGGCTCAGTGTTCATAACTGAGGTCTCAGTACCTGCAGAGAAACATCTGGCCACTTCTTTATGGTGCTTAACCAAGAATTTAGCTCTTTTGAAGACCTAGCCCTAAATTCACGTAACATGCTAGCTTTCATAAATTTGTTTTAACTCACAAGGCAATTTTGTGAGACTTTCCTCTTCCTCCTTTCTCTCTCACAGCTGTCAGCATTGAGGCAGTGGAGCTGTCCAAGTTTTTATTGTATGTAAGAATAAGTGGGGAGATGCTGGTACTGAGGGAATGTCACCTGTCTGAAACAGGTACCAATTCCTGCTGCCAGGAGCCTGGAATCAGCAGGGCTGGAGGCCAGCTAGAGTATCTTACAGAAAGATTAAAAGACAAAGCATTTAGAGTTGTAGCTAAAAGAAGAATAAGGTTTCTTCTGTCCCATGAAGTCACCCACGGAGCTGTGGTGCAGTACAGAGGAAAACCTTTCCTTCCTCCTTGCAAGCACTAGGATTGCTTCAGTTTAGCTGGCAACAGGAAAAATTCAGGAAGGGCATAAACCATGGAGTACTGTGTAAGTTAAAATGGGAGTCTGGTTCAAAATTAGTAGGAGTCAGGATCTCACCAGCTGCATCCGAGGGCAGATCAAAGATTGTGCAGAGGAGAAAAATAATTTATCTGTCACGAAGACAGACTGAAACTCAGTGAAGCAGCTCAGAGAGAAGCAGAGCAGTGGATAATTATCCTGGAGCAAAGACACAAATGGAGGAATGATGAGAAAAGTTTCCATGGACTGTGATACCAATAAAGAATTAAAGTATTTAAGCAATATGTGATGACAGGCGGTGCATATCCGGAGAAGTAGAGCATGCCTCAGGTAATGCTGTAAAGTATCTTGACAGCAGGTTCACTTTTAGATTCCTCCAAGTTTTACACATTTATCTATCAATCTCGAGTGATTTTAATCACCCAAAAAAAGCACTGCCCAGAGTATCCTGAGAAGGAGGTTGAGACAAGTGATTAGAACAGGGAATCTGCCACTCTGCCTCCTGTGTTCTGTTCCTGTTGTCAGCCTAAAATACACTGCACCTTTACACATTAAAAATTGATTTCCTGGGGTGCGCCTGTTAGACTATTCCAACCAGCCAGGAGAAAAGGCCAGTACAATTTTGTTTCGGATTCTGCATAAGAGCAGAACAATGTCATGGTTTCCACAGGCCAAGAATGTGCTTGAATGTTGGAGATGCAGCAGTTTTCAAGTGCAGAATCAAGGAGGAGAAAAAGGAGATGTTATTTTGGGAGCATCGGGTTAAGGAAAATCAGGTTCTTTATGAGAAGTGTTTTGAGGATATATTTATCCAAGAGAGAGAACATGGAAGATCATCTAGAAATAAAGCAGAAATGTGTTTGGAATTTGAGTTTCTTCTGCAGAAAGGAGTTAACTCAGCCTGTGCCTGATCCATGGCAATGCTGCTCCACCGCACAGACCAGAGGGTGTCCACTCTCATTACAATTCCATACAAAAATTACAAAAATTACATACTCAGGAACAGGAACCTGCTTGGGCTCTGAGCTTCCTCTGAATGCCTATCAACCAAAACTATTTTTTCCCCACATCCTGCACTCTCCCCCTGTGCTGCTGCTCCCAGGCATCTCTCAGGTAGCCACAATTCAAACTGAGAAGCCTCCTCTCAGGGCTGTGCTGGTTTCACTGCTAAAAGAAGACAAGCACCTGACAAAACTGTTAGCACCATGACTCGTAGCAGATGCAGAGATGCTTATTCATTCAGAAGAGGCAAGGTTTGTAATTAGCACTGGCTTTGACTGTGTGGGCTGCTCAGGCAAGCGTCTGGCTCAGAGTGGCTTTGCATGAAAATCAAACCCTGCTCTTCACTGCTGAAAAAATTCAATGCAGCCCAGTAAGTTTACCCAAGCTTGTGATGGGGATTTTGGCAGCTGGGCTGAGTATTGTTTGATTCCTATTCTGTGGTTGATTTGGGGTAAATGTTGGTCGATGAGGGCAAAGAGGGTTCTTTGATATGTACAGCCAGTGGATCTGGACACGTGTAAAAATAACTTTTGCATGTGGATGGTTGCAAACACCAAACCACAGTCAGGACCCTGCACTTTGAACCTGATATTGGTGATAAACAGAGCAATGCTTAAACCAGGGTTTAGGCAGATATTTAGCAAAGCAGAAAGGGTGGGGTTTAGCTGAATATCAGTTTGCAGTCCTTGCATGCAAGGTACAATAATGTGGTCAAATCTTGCATGACTTCCTGAGTTTGATCTTCTCCATGCAACAACATTCAAAAGACAATGATGAATCATGTTTTTGTAACTTTGCCTTTAGCAGGGAAAAAATATTAGGTCTGCTTTAAAAAAAAGGAAAAAAAACCCACAACACATGGCTCCCTTAGAATTCCCTCCACTTTACTGGAGTTGTCACAGCCTGGTGAACACTTAATAATAGACAAATTGGTAAGTGAATTGGATAGATAGAGATCCTCTTACTGACATCCAACAAAGCTTTAAAAATCCTCCCGACTTCAGACTGTAATAAAAACATCAATGGAGATACACAGGCACTGTGAAACATATCTAAAATGGGGTAGACTGGACTATCTCACTTTTCTGAGTTTCTAAGGAATCTGCATCCTCCTATGCATATTTCACAGCTGTTTTGACAGCCAGTGCATAAACATACAGAATAAATACAGCTATCAGCTAAAGAGTATCTCTAGACATTGTCATTTTCATTCAGGCTGGCTGATGATATACAAAATAATCACAGAAATATATTTAGTGCAAGTAATGCCGGTTGCTATGGTATATTACAAGATTAAAAGCATCAATTCCCTCATGTGGGGAGAGGACTGTAATATGCAGATACTTCAGACAAGTGGGAAAAGCTGTCACTCTGTTTGCCAGTGGAAATGCTTCGCCAGGAAGGTGTTGTCTTTAGATGCCTGATTGCACGTGCAGAGGGAGCTCCAGGGGCTGTGGCACCTCCAGAGCTCAGTCCTAGATGGTTTGTGCTCATTGCCACCTTCCAAATGTTACTGCAAGGCTTCGTTCTATGAATTACTTATTGTTTTATGGAAAATGCTCAGAAATTCTTACATGTATTGCTAATAAACCAGCCTAGACTACTGCAGAAGATTCTGGTACTCCCAGTTAGTATCTCAGGTGTTAACAATTGCTCTCTCAAATGTATGAATGTATTTAATGCTGAAAGGATTCTCTATAAAGTTGGGACTTTGAGGAGCACAGCCTTGGCAGCAAAGGGCAGAGCAGCAAACACCTAGGATGTATATAGATATTTTTCATCTTTTCAAATGGAAGGAAGCCAAGTGTTTGAGAAGGCTTCCGTAACAAAATAAGAAATTATGTGTGAGAGCCAAAGAGCCCACATTTATTCTGACCAGATAGAGTTGTTTTAAACGTTGGCACAGAAGAGCATGAGTTAGTTCACAACACTCAGGAGCCACGGGGTATTGTTCTGTCCCCAAAGTTGTGTTAACATTACTTTAAGAAGCCCTGCTATGTTTTCCCAGTTACAACAAATGTCTGCTACAAAAAAACAAAAGCCAATTATATTCATATTATGCTCTAAATAGTTGAGAAATTCCATAGAAATTGTACTAAATAATTTGCTAATGCCCTACCAACTTATTCTATAACATTTACCCCAACAGTGCAAAGACAACATGGATTAAGTCTCCAAATGAGCAAATGTACAGGAGAGGGGGAAAAATCCAGAGCTGCTTGGATTGCCGCTAAGAACGTAAATCATGCTTTTATGAATAATTTAAGATGACAAATCACACTGACTTTTAGCTGGCTGTGGGCACACTGAGACATTCCTCTGCATCACAGGAGGTGCAGGCTGTTCCCTGTTCTGTGGCAGACTTTCCTCTGTGTGTCCTTCCCTGTGGTTTGAATTATTCCTCCTTGAGGGAAACTGCTCTCCCCCATTTCCATGAGCTGCTGGGAATAGGAATAGTCTGAACAGGGACACAGAGCAGGTCACAGCTATGATCCCTTGTGCACCTGGGACACCTCTTAAAAAGGAGTGTGAGCTCAGGAAACAATTACTCTTAAAAATCACCTCCGCCCTGAATGGAAAAGATTTTAATTTCCATCTTTTTAATGCTTATTCCTGCGCTATTTATAAGAACTTGTTTTGCAATCCCAGTATTTTATTAGCCATAATTACTCTGAAATGAGCATTATTGCCCTTTACATGGGCTGTACAATACACACAGCAGAACATACTGAGCTACTTCTGCAGTGAGGCTGCCCCAGGGCTGAAGCTGGTGTGGTGGCAAACACACAAAAAACTGGGATTTTGTTCCCCCTGGTCTCATTCCCAGCACCAATTCCTTCTTTTTAAATATGTAAGGCAGTCTTGGAAGTCCTCTGTGTGCATTGATCAGGGCAATAAAGGACAAGGCAAGAAAGGAAAAAAGACTTTTGATGTTCAGGTTTATCCCACATCTGGCAGGCTCAGCACATCCCCATTCCCTGGAACATCTGGCTGTGAGCAGGAAGAGCACAGAGCACCACCCAGCCCTTCCCAAAACTGCTCTTGCAGTTTCTAGAGCTGCAGGTGAGAATTTTGCACTTATTGTGCACATATTCAGCAGACAGTTCATGTGCATATAGAATCATCATCCAAAATGTGATTTTTAGATCTTGAGCATCTTACTGTAATTACTGTACAAGCTTCTGACAGAATGATTTTTTTAAAAAAGAATAAACCTACTGGATGCATTTGGGGGCACTAATATAATCGTGTGAGGTTGATATTAAATGCACAAACATATTAGTAAACTGAAAGCTTTAATTCTTCAGTTGGATAGCACAATCTGTTATCCTAAATTAAATTTCCAAAGGAGTATTTTTTTCAGATATTACATACTTCATAGCTGACAGGGACACTATCTAATTAGCTATTTATATGCAAGACATACCAGGGGATAATTAGAAACATGGATTATGCAAAGGCAATCAGACTGGCAGAGGGCAAAGGAAGCTAACATATTAAATCAAATTTGTATATATGCTTATTTAGTTTATCATGTGTCATTTCGGTTGTATTTCCTTAATGCTTCATTTAATATGTTGTTACACATATTACTGTAATCCACTAATTTGTAAGTTAAACGTGTGCTCTCCTCAAACCAGTATTTATTGGCCCAATGAATCAGCAGCAAAGGGTTTAATGAAGGCACATGTGCTTCCTGCCCCTCAGGAGATGCTCTGCACATCTCTGCATTTGTCTCTGGTCACACAGGGGCTCTCTGGGCTGCTGCACTCCTTATCTCACACTCCATCTCTGCACTGCCGAAGCAGTGGGGAAATGAGGGGGTTTGACTCCAGATAGGCAAAGAGGTAGGAATGGGAAAATGTGAAAATGTTCTTTTCTTGAGTCAGCAAGAGGAGGCAAACCACATATCTGAATTCAAACAGGTGAGGAAAGATGTGTGTTTGCTGAGTGAAGATGTTCACAGGTCCTCCTTTGACTAATGGGAAATGGAGGTCCTAAATCAGCTCAATCCCTCTGTGAAGATTTGGGATTTAATCACGATTTTACCCAGGCCTGTATAGAAATTCTAAGGGGTTTGTTTCCCCACCTTGTGGCCACCTCAGTCAAACAAATGTTCTAAACAAAGGCTTGTCAGGATGTGCTAGACCTACAACAAATATGCATATACTGATGAAAATCAATAGAAGTTTTTCTAAACTTTTGAAAATTTGACAAATTTAACTGTTTCAGTTGGCAAGACAACATTAGAACCAGCAGCAGCTGCTGAAATCCAGATGATGCTCCTGCTGTTGGGTTAAAACCCTGTGTCTAATCTGCTTTTACTACATTTATTAAGCATTCAGAAGCTGTCTCTCCAGTTTATGGTGAAAGGAGGGTCAATTCTTTTAAAGTCTAATTGTAGGAAAATCATGTAACAAAAGCAAAGGACAGCAAGAGATATGAGTAATTGTGTCTAGAGCACACATGAGGCTGGTGAATTTTTATCTGCGAGGAAAGAAGAATCTGCATTGTTCTTTGTCCTGAATGACACTTAAAGTAAACAATGAAAGAAAATGCATTTTTGGTGGATTCAGTCACTTTCTTCAAGGAATTCCTGCTGTTCCCTTTCATTTTCTTCTGATAAAGTGGGGTTAAGCACTTAGAGGTTATTAGCACTGGATCTTGGGTAGCCACCAGCAGCTTTTTTTCCTCAGAAAGAGCTGATGTGATCATGGAGGAGTCTGGGTATGGCTGACATTGAAATGGCATTTGGAAAACTCTTCAAATAAAATGACTTCCTCCTTCCATCAGAATAGTTCTAATCTCTGTAGATATTTGTGAATTTGGGTGAGGGGCAGCAAAGGTTCCCCTTTACAGCTTGAAATTCCTCTGATAGTTCCTATCTTTCAGTAAATTTCTCATGGGAATTGGTGGTGTGCTGCTTCTGACACAGTGAGCTTCCAAATCATCACAAACTCTCCCTTTATTCATGCTCTAGTCCTCACTTAAATAATATTACTGGCATATGAACCTTAGCATAGCAGAATGCAGAATTTACCTCCCAGACGTTTGTATGCTTTTAATATTTATTCATTGGTCTGTTCTAGGAGAATATTTGTCATCTTAACTGGATTTCTGGATGGGAATCAACGGATCATTAGTTTTAATTATAATATATCAATGTCATGCTGGCACAATTTATATCTAATGAAATTAATGTCGGTGATATACTGTACTGCCATCACTAAATTCTTCATGATAACTATAAATATCGAAACCTGTTTTCTTTATGTTATTCACAGACTGATTTATCCAGTACAGTCCAATCAAAGAGGCACCATTTGCAAAGTGATTTGATATTAATGTAGAATAAGGTGCAGCTGTATTGGCCCACCTAGCTCAGGGAGGGGAACATCCAACAGTGTAAGTAAAATATATAGATGATATGTATAGATGATAAAGGATTGGACTGGGAATCAGGAAACTGAGTTTTGTTCCTGGTGCTGATACTGCATTGTGGTTACCCTTTTCAAAATGCATCTCAGCATTTTTATTTGTCAAGTTTCTCTCTTTATGAAATACCTTGCCATAAGCAAGAGGAGCTGCTACCTAATACATATTTGTGGCTGTTAATAATAGTGTGTTTCCTGTCAAGCTCGTTTGACTAGATCAGGCCTAAGAAATTCAATAACTTCCCAGGTAAAGCCACAGCCATGGAGCTGCCTGAGTGTCTGCAATGATTGCCCTCTGCTCACACATCCTGGAATTAAACTAGCCCAACCCATTTCCCTTCTGCACGGCAGCACGAGCAAATGTCAAAAGAAATGGGCTGAGTTGGTAGCCACTGAGAGATAAAGCTAAACTGATTAAGGGTACAATAAGTAATTTCTATTATTGTCTCACAGATGGTTCACATTTATTTGATTGGTTAATAATAATTTAAAAATCTAGATTAATAGTTTGCATGAAAGGAAAGCAACCAACAGTATTTTACTGTTTTAAGAAAACATTTCTGAATTCATTCAGTGCCTACCTGCAGCACCACTTGCACTGACACCAGAGTCTAACCCTGGTGCAACAACAAAATTCAAAGTTTTTTTCTGCAGCTGGAGAAAATGGTCATTTTGAAACCTGATTTACTACAGAGTCCCATGGAAGCCTAGTCTAAACACAGCTTCTTTGTAATTGATGATTTAGATGCTTTTGAATCTTTTTGCCCATAGTTTTTTTCTCCTGAAGGCAAATTAATTTTAATGTGCTCTGTAAGAGTAGTTTTATGTCCTCCATTAATGAAAACTTCACTTGGTTAGCTCAGAATATCCAAATCACTTTGGCAGCTACAAATATGGAACAAATATGGCATAACTGTAGTCATGTTCATTTCCTGAGTCTTCCTGGGAGAAGTTTGCAGCTTTCCTTTGCTGAGGAATGCTCACAATGAATTTTTTTGTTGTTTTCTTTGCAGTACATGAAGTTCTCGGAAACATCTCCAGCTTTGCCTGTCAAAGATTCACAAAAGATTCAGGCACAGTGGCTGTGAAAAAATTTCATGTTAAAGAGTCTGTGGCTGCACTTGCTCCTTGTCCCACTGTATGAAAAACCCAGTCCCTGCTCCTGCTCCTGGACTGGTTTAAGTCTGCTGATACTGGGGTGAAGACTTGCTCTGAACTTGATCTCTGCCAATGCTGCTGCTCCAAACCAAATCTAGACAAACAGCTAAGAACCATGACACTCATTCTTGTGATGTGCTTTATTCCTTCACTTCTATCTACAAAATATCCTCTCTATTCCATCGCATTCATCATGTGTAGATGTACTCTGTTATGGTCAATAATGCAGTACTTCAGACACCTGATCATTGAGAGCAAGGAGAGCTGGCATTTCTTGTTGGCAAATGGAATTTCCTGCTGTTTTCTTCCTCTTCTGCTTAGGTGAAATATTACAGCTTCACAGAATGGTAAATTAAATGTCAAATATAATTTGGCATCTAAACCATGAGGTCTGTTTCTGTCCTAAGAGCAAACCTGACAGATGCCTTCATGTATTGGCTGTATGGAGAGCTATAGAGGATGATAAATCACATTTCAGTGTGTCACCACAAATGGTTCAGCATAACTTCTTTATGAAAGTTTAAGATTTTTATAAGTGCTTTAAAAAGAAACATCTTTTTATACAGCTAGTCGAGTTAAGCCCTGAAGCATCTTTAATTAGCTCCTACTCTTTTTTTTCCTTTATATTTTTATCTCATAACCATGTAAACATGTATCTGGAAGTGTGAAGTGCTTGGTTGCTAAGGGTTTTGATCACAACATTACCATGGGGAAAAAGCCACAGTTCCTTAAAAACTGAGCACCAGTAACACAAGGTACAACAGGAGAGTGATAACTTGTGTAAGGATCCCAGAATTCTCTACCTGAATCTGACTGTGTAGGAAGAGTAAAGCCTAACCAGAGTTTGATTTCTGACATCACAAAGTGCATTTCAACTTTTTGCTGCCATGACTTCCACAGGGCTGTCAGTGATGCAATTTCAGACATTGTCACATCCTTGTGCACATGCAGAGAAACACCTTAAAATGCCCAAAAATGGTTATTAAGTTGTTGAGGGAAAAAAAATAAAACCACAGCACCTAAACCTTGGTGTCATAACACTTACAAAACATAAAGAATACTTACAACGAAAGAGGTGCTCTTCTCAAGGAAGATAAAATTGACACACAGTTGGACTAGATGGTCTTAAAGCTCTTTTCTGGTCTAAGTGGTTCTATGATTCTGTGCCATAATGGCTGAAAATCAAGCACGTGGTGATTAACTCACCCACAAACACATTTGCTATAACAGCAGAAGAAGTGCTTGAAATGATGTCTGTCCAGACAGAAAAATGTCAGTGGGTGTCTGAACCAACAGGGACATTTAGAATTGCTGTGAGCTGCCCAGCCAACCAAAGCCATCGTGTCTGGGTGGATCACAGAGGACTCGGTAATGTGCAGAACTCCTGAGCTATCTAATCGGTGGCAGAAATGATTTTTCTTTAGCCACTGTTTATTTTGTCATTGTTTTCTCAGCCTCCTTAAGCACATGTCAGCATTGACCATTAGAGAGATAAAGGAGCCTGAGTAGATCAGTATCAGGCTGCAGTGCTGTCCTCAGTCTTTCAAAAGAGAGAGATTAAACCTCTCTGCTGGCTCATTCATGTGGTAAATACGATGAAGGAGGAAAGCAGGAAGTTTTATATAAAATGGATAGTATTTCCAGAGCAGAAACATGGGAGTTAATGCTTTGGATCAGTGCAGTGCCTGTGCAGCTCATATCTGTCACAGAAAGGGTTTATACCGCTGCCTTCAGAGGAAAACAACAGGCAATTGTAGTCTGAGGAACTCTAGGGGAAAAGTTTTTCCCATCTTCCAAGACAGGGTAAGATCTATAAACTTTCCCTGAAGCACAAGAGTTTAAATGCACTCTGGAACATTTAAGGGCTGAGGGGTTTTGTTTAAATTTATGATCACAACAGTAGATATTATTGATATTCTTGCAAATATCTAATCTCTGTAACTCCTCATTCACTTTTGGACTCTCAGATGCACTGAGTCAAGAAATCCCTCAGTCTGACTGTTCATTTTTTGCCATCAGTTTGGGGAATGACACTTGGTGCTGCTAGACAGAGGAATGTGAGCTCATTAGCTTTGTTCAGGCTCTGCAAAATAGTCTTCCTCAGAATATCCTCCATGCATTAGCCACGTTCATTCCCAGGCTGTGGATCCACAGAGGGAAGGAAAGTGTCATGCCTGGATTTACAGGCAGGGCAGAGCAGCACAAGGGATCTGCCCTGCTCACACAGGCCAATGAGCTGCCCATTGCACCCCAGTGATAAACATGACAACAAACATAACTTACCCAGTGGTGTGCAGCAATAAAGCACTGCATTGTGGTTCTTTAATCTCTGATTTTTATGCTGTGTATGAAATTAACAGAGGAGCAGGAAAAGCAGTCAATGTGATGCTGATAGGTTTCTAATAATCAATATGTAACATACCAAACAGATGTGACTTGGGAGAGTTAAGTGAATAGCTTTTTTTTTATTCACGTTCTTTCTAGCTGCCCAAACGTGATTGTTATACTGAATTGCAGGTTGATATTTCCTGGCAGCATATTTACATAAAAGGAAGTTATAACAAAAACTTTTGCAAGAAAAATTCTCAGTGCCCACGACTGTGTTTGCATTCATTGTAACTCTTTCTCTTGTGACTGAATGGGTTACTCCAACCTTCCTCGCAGCAACTGATTGGTGACTCTCCTCCCTTTTAAAGGGATGGAACATAAGAAGGTGTGTAAAATGGAAGAGGCTTTTGGAGTGCCAAACAGTCACAAAAGAAATGTCTGGCCCGTGGTGTGAAGGCTGCTGCAGGTGTTTAACCATCTGTATCTCTCCAAGAAGGGCAGGTTGCTAAGTGACCAGTGCTACTTATCCAATAGAGAATCAACCCAAGTGTTCATTGCTGCCTCTTTCTGCTGCTGAGAGCAGTTGGGTCCTGCCTGTGCTCATGTCTGAGAGTCACGATGCACAGGAGTGCAGCCAAAGCTCTGCTTGGCACACCACTCCAGCCAATAGTTCCCCCACAGGTTTTTCTTGGAGGTTGCTGTGAAATTCATGGCAAGCGTTGCTGGCTCTCATTATGCTAAACAGCCTCTCCACAAACACCTGAAGGCAGCAAATGGCTCGGTATGGGATGTCAGGGAGGGGGCTGCAGAGCCCTGCGTTTCCCTAACAGCTCCTCGGGGAGGTGGTGGGATGATGATGTGCTGTTACCCACCAGCTAAGGCTGATTCCTAAAGGAATATTGATGGAGAAAGGTCTGACCTGTTCACCATCAACTCCATCCCTATTATAAAAGCTGAGGAATAGAGCTGCAATAAAAGCTTTATGTCTGTATTCCCAGTGTCACAGTGTGCATTGCAGGAGTGCTTTGCATTGGCAGTCGAGTGCAGTACACAAATGAAGGAGAAATGAGCATCTGACTGCTCCAAGCTGTGCCATGGACAAATGACCTTATGCTCTGCATGGGGAGCAGGAATGCAGTGATACCTGCCTTGCTGAAGTGCCTTGAGAAGCTGTGTGAAAGAGTAGAGCATTAATGCCCCTACCTGGTAACATGAAGCCATGGGTTTGTTTTATTAAACAGTAATAGAGGAGAATCGTGTGTTTGTATTTTAATGAGGTGATAAGATGTACCTTTCCCATCAAGTGACTGCAAAAGCTGTTGTAAGGGAGCTCAAGATTTCTTCTCTTTCTGAATAGTTTTGTGTGAGGATTTTTTTTTTTTCTCATTTTGCAGCTGGTTGGGGGATTTTTTTTTTTTTTTAATTCAAGTGCAGATATTTACAGTGCAAAGCATGTCCTCAGTTATTCAGAGAGGTATAGTGGTGCTGGATGGGAAATTGTATCAGTGGGTTCTGGGAGAGAATTAGGGCTGGGAGTTCTGGAGAGGAATTAAGGTAGAGTTGAATGTAGAGATGGAATTGAAGGCAGCCCCAGGAACAAGTTACATCCTCAAGCAAGGAATGCTGATTTCCATTATTTTCGTTGGAATCATGCCATACACATTTGTAGCCTGTGAACAGCCTGTCATGAGGTTTTTGGTGATTGCACCTGTCAGTGATTTCTGTCATTTATTGATCTGCCAGGTCCATTTCCAGCCTGGCTTGGTGAGGCACATGTGGGGTTATGCTCAAATGCTTTAAATGAATAGTTCATCATAAGAAACTCCTGAATCTTCTTGAAGCTGTAGCCTCTGCTCTTGATTATGGCCAATTGCTTCCATGCATGTTCTTTTCCTTTAATATTGTCTTTCAGTGTCTGTCTCTTAGTGTTTTTATTATTTAGCAGATTACTTAGCATTCACATGAAGTGCCCATAAAGAATCTGCTTTATTGGGAGTGTCTTCTAATAAAATATACTGGACAAGGAGGACTCTGACAAGTGTGCAAAACAAGAGTGGTGATTTTGTAATCTCCAATTATGAAAAACAGTGGAAAGTATGTTATAGGAGCAATTCTATCCCTGATCCCTAATGGTGACTTGAGCTTTGTGAAGAGATTTTCTGGGTATTTTGAAGGGTGCAACCTCCACCACAGCAGTGGGGAGTTCAGCCCCTTTCCAGCATTAAAATACCATTTTCTCCTCATTCTCACACCCTGCAGAAAGTATCAGAGTGGGCAGCATGTGGCTGAGAGTGCAACGTGCTGAGCCAAGAGAGAAAATCATGAGGCTGCCTCTTCACCCTTCAGTTAATGAGCAAATAGGCCACCATCTCCTCCAAATGCACATTCATTATAAATCTCATTAGTGATATGTATAAAATTGATTTGCA
The DNA here is from genome assembly GCA_024500445.1 of Entomyzon cyanotis. Classification (NCBI taxonomy): domain Eukaryota; kingdom Metazoa; phylum Chordata; class Aves; order Passeriformes; family Meliphagidae; genus Entomyzon; species Entomyzon cyanotis. The sequence goes on from JAKEPQ010000325.1 coordinate 679,313, forward strand.
TACCTAAAGGAAGAAAAACTCCCTCTGAGAAATGCTAGAATTACTGGCTTAGGAAAAATAAAAGATGATTCTCGAAAGCAAAGCTCATATTTTCTGCTGCAATTAGCTGGGGTGTTCTGAATTGTTTATCCTAAGCCTTTAAACGTCTTTTAAAGTATCAAGTGGCTGACTCTGTACTTGGCATCAAAACACAGCTCACTTCAAATCAAAAGGGTTTTAAGATTCTGCTTAGATCCACCAACTTGTTCTGATGATGCAAATCTTAAGGCTGATACTGTGTCAAGATAATCTGACAAAAAGCAAACCAATACACTTATTTCTATATTCCTCTATTTTCTAAGCACACAAGGACAGAAAATCTGTCGTTTTGTATGTCTGTGAGGTATCAAACACCTTTTCATGATTCATAAATAATCAATAGTAGGAGTACTTGTTAAAGTTGCATTGCAGCAGAAATCCCTGGCATTCACGTGATGTCTTGAATGATCAAATGCTTTACAGATTTTAATTAGAGTTGATTTGAATCAGTAAAACAATATTGAGAAAGATCTGTTCAACAGCCCTCCGTGAATAACAACAATAATATTGGAATTGTACACACCAGTATTTCAAATTGCATTTGCAGGATGATGTCCATGATCCATGGCTATTAATAGTCTTCACTGGACTGAGCAGTGCTCTGAATTCCAGTTCTGTGTTATTAAAACCTGCCACTGAAACTAAGTGTTGTTAGAACTGTGGCTATTTGTTTTATGCTCAAAGAGATATGGAATGTTTAGCATATGTTGGAACAAGTCACACTTGTAATCCAACATGCATTCAGTGTTTTAAAGCACATGTGTGGCAGAAATATGTCTAATCTAATTACAAGGACCTCAGAATTCAGCAGGAGAACATCAAGTTCAAGCAGTAGCTCTGGAAAGATGTGCAGAAAATGGCTTGAGATTTATTTTTTCCTTCTAAACTTTCAGCTGCAGCTGTAGTCTGTGTGTTTGACAGCCTTGGAAAGCAGGGTCCTGCTCTCTGGCAAGCCCTCTGGGGAGCTATTGTCATAAAATGTGCTATTTAGAGCTATGACTTCATTCAAATTATTTCAGTGTTAAATTCTTTCCTGAATTTGGGGTTCCTTTTAAACTTTTATTCAAACCTCACAACTGAAATGCTGCACAGCCAGTGTGCCTCAAAATTCCTAGTTCTTCCAGAGTATAATGGATTTCCAATAAGGTGTTGTGCTTTCAGAGGGAAAACAATCATTTTGCCCATCATATGGTAGACAAAAAGTGTTTAATTTATGAATTAAAATGTATGTGTGTGTATTTATGTACATGGGTGTATAATAAGCCTTCAAACATTGATGAAAACAGAGTCTATTAAATGTTAATGTAAAATGCTCATGTTTTACCATGCAAAATACTAATCCTTGTTGTAACACAGTTTCATATACAACCATTGCTTTCCCCACATATCTATCACATTTAGTATGTGCTTTCTGGTTTGAATGGAGTACTTGGGATCTGAAAATTCAGGTGAATCATTTTCATTGTTTCCTACCAATATGTGAGTGCATTGTTGCAGGAAATGTAGGCAGTTTGCTGGCAGGGAAGATCATTTTCTAGCTTTGCTAGGAAAAATTGTTGCTAGGTTATTTGACTGTTTATTCAGGGATATCGCTGGCAGTTAATTTTTTCAGGTAATATCTGTGAGGAAGACTGAAGAAGACTGAGTATTTCTTTTCAAAAAAACCCCCAAACAAACAGAAGTACCAAGCCCACCTGCAGCACATCCATATTTATTTGTCACAGTGATGCTAAAGCCAGGAAGCAGCTCAGTGCCTGAGCCATCCATCAGTTGGACACATCACGTCTTTATGGTTATTAGGAAAATGGGGATTGATGGGTTCTGAGCACAGTTTGGAGTTATCAAAACTTCCACTGCTCCTATCTTTGTGGAAGGGAGGCATCAGTTTCTCAAGGTTGTTGCACAGGTGACCATCAGCATGGCCTGAGTTCTGAGCTGGCAGGGAAAGTAAGGAGATAATTCTGCCACTGTTTGCATGTTCAGGAGACATCACCTGTCCTGTACAAGGGAGGAAGAAAGAAAATTAGCTGAAATTAGGTTGCTGTTCTTCTGAGTGCATTAACTTGTCTAGTTCTCCAGGAACAGTGTTTATTTTTACATAATAGGTTTATTGGGGAAAAATATACGTAAAACACAACATTTGTCCTTCTGCAAGCCCAGGCAGTGTCCAGAGCAGGGTCTGTGCAGCAACCAAGATACCCATGGGAGTTCTGTATCAAGTGCTATCTGCTCTTTTCTCTTACTTTTTCATAATTCATCAAGGAAAAGTACATGTATTTCTAAAACCATAATTATTTTACTGTCCATGACTACCTAAAACACATATTGTGGTGAGAATAAAGCTTGGAGGCTGGGGACAATCTGAGACCATAGGAACAGGAATCTGTAAACAAGCTCATCCAATGTATTGTCAACAGGAGACATATATTTATGGTGAAATGGCTTTCAGGGTAGAAACTATTGGATCCTCTTTTTTTATCTGTTCTCTGGCAGAGGAATGATTTAAAGTGAACCTCAACTCACATTTCAAATAATAGATGACAGGAGCTCATCCATTTCAATATAATTCATTGTACTGCATATGTATGGGGGAGATTTCAAAAGAAAACCAGGGAGTGTTATTTCCAAGTGAGCCACTAGATTTTTAAATGTAGTATTTCCTCCTCCCTTTCCTTCTATTAAAGTTATTGGTTTCCCTGAAGAGAAAACTGCATTTTTGTGTTGGATATTTTTCTTTGTACCCTCTTTGTCTGCCCCAGCTCAGGAGCCAGGGGTGCAGGAGATGCTTTGCTATTCTGAATGGAGCTTTTTTAGTTTGGTATTTTGAATGTTTGACAGCCTAATTTTTTTGTTGTTTGTTGTCTCTTTTGTTGCTCTTGTCAAGCATTAGTTTCCTACTTTATTTGCCTAATGTACAATTCACTTTCCTGAAGAATTCTCAGAGCTCTGATTTCTGTCTTTCCATGTTTCTTAAAAACATGAACTTCAATTTCCTTCAGTATCATAAACCTGAGAAATTAACTAATATAATTTACCTATCAATTTCATATAATATAATTTAATTATATAATTTATTTATCAATCTCAAGGCTGGGGGTATGTGGTGGGGTGGAGAATGTTCTTATTGATCTATTTGATTTGAACCCTGGATAATGTTCCCTATTGAAAATATTCGTTTGTTTGAGAATCCCAGGTCAGAGACTGAGCATAGCTGAATGTTCCCAGCAAAGCCAAGCTGAGGTGCTGGGTGCTTTCCAGCCTCATTCCCTGCTGGGGAGTAGAGCCTGGAGGCTGAAATTGTCACTGCAGATGACCAGACTGAAATCCCAGGCAGGGCAGAGGATGAGTGCCTCTCTTGGAAGTGAATCAGGGGCTGTTCAGGGGGCTTTGTCCTAATTTTTAATGGAATTAAGAACCCATCCTAATTTCTACTGGATGAGGGTCCCATCCTAATTTTTAACAGAATTAAGAACCCTGGATGATGAACTCATCCTTATTTTTAATGAATAAGGAACATCTTCCTTCCGAGCTGCTTCAGCCCGATTTGGCCATGGCCCATCAGGTCCTTGGTGCATATGCTGCATGTAAAGCAAGGCAGATGCCAGCATCTAATGTGTCAGAGTGACTCGGGGAGGAAAATCAGTCTTTTGTGGTTCCAGGCAGTTTTCCTGCATGAACAGAATGTTTTACTTCTGGAGACAACTGTGTATGACATGAGTGACAGATATGCTTTCTCTTTGAAGGAAACAAAGTGCGTAGTCAGTGTTTTACTTTCCAGTGAGCTGCAAACTTATGGTGATTTCAGCTGATGAAAGCAAAAAGGAATTATTTTAAAATGATGAGGGTCAGGGCATTTTGGCACAGTGGAATTGAATGCTATGGCCATCATCAATTTCTTCGCATTAGTGTTGGCTGGAAAGGCTTTCATCAAGATATTCACAAGATATATTTCATCAAGGTATTCACCAGAAGACATCAGAGTAAACAGCAGCTTGGGACCTGGCAGTGAGTGAATCTTGGGGCAGGAAGGGGATATTTGTGCCAAACCAGCTGAAGGGACAGGATTCTCTTTGTATCCATTTGTTTATCACCTGTTCTTCTTCTTAATTCCCCTTTCATTCAATTCATTTCCCTGCTCTTGGGAAAAGTCAAATTTAATAATGCCAACCTGTACAGAAAATGTTATGCATATTCATGAAAGCTCATGAATTATTGGTAAAATCAAGCTGACTCGACTTTGATCATGGTAAAAGGCAATTAAATGTACTTGTCTTGTAAAAAAATTCAGTCTCAGTTGAAGATTCTGTCTCGATCACATGTAATTTGAAATAGATTTTGATGAAAAATGAGACATTGAAGGGTATAACTGAGGATCCCCTATTTCCTGTCTATAGAATTTTATCCCTGATCATAAAACGTAATGTACTTCAAATACCTAGAAATTCAAGAAATTTTAAAAGGATCTCTGGGGTTAATATTTAAACTCAGAAATCCCAGGAAGTTTGCAGTGCATTCAATTTGTCTCATTCTAGTGAAAGCATCTTCTGCCCCTTTTTTGTCATTCCGAGGGAATTGACTCACTGTAGGGAACATTTCTATGACTGTCACAAAGTCTTCAAAATTTGATGAGTAGCATGAGTAAAAATTCTTGACACAACAGTGTCCTGTCAAAAAATACAGATGAATCAAAATGGGTTTCTCAGGGAGACAGGGACGTCTTAAAAATAATAGGGGGAAAAATGTGTAAGTTGGTGTAAGATTCAACTTTGTCATTGAGTTTTACCTCATTCCACTTGGACTCTTGGACTCTTATACATTGTCCCTTTTCATTATCCTTCCAATGAAATGTTTCTGTGCTCCTGGGAATTTTTCACCGAGAATTTCTGCTCACCTGAAAACGTGGAAACTCGGTGTTCTGTTCAGATCTGACACACAGCAAAGTTTCTCTCTATTTCCACTGGGATGGAAGTTCTAATTTCCAGTCGCGGTCTGGATTTCCAAGTCTGTTCTCAATTTTTTTTGTGTGCTCAAACCTCATCCTCTGGGAGCTTCATCTACAGCCCAGCAACTGCTTTGAGAAATCCAACCAGTGTAAGCCTGCTAAGGTGCTGCAAAGATCTTCCCCAGAAATGAGGAATTTTTGCCTTAAAAGATCCTATTTCTCGAGTTAAGTCCTCCATTTCAGCAGTTCTTATATCAGACTCCTTGAATCAGAGGTGAGCTCGAAGGAAATGAGAGACTTTTTTCCTAGTGCTGCCAGAGGAAGAATCTCTTATCCCCCTGTTGAGTGAGGATAATCCTTGGGCTGGTGAACTCAGAGCAGCTCAGGGAGCAGGGAGAGGTTGGGATTTGGCAGCTCTGCAGTGTTGCCTCCCGAAATTGCCACCCAAGATTTGGGCATGCCTGGAGCTTCATCACCTTGTGGTGTTATTGGACTCATAGAGGATCAATTGTGCTGAATTTATCAGAAATAACAACAAAATCAGTGTGTAGCTGCTGCTCCCAGAGCCATCCTTGAGGAGGATGCTCTGTTTGGTCAGGTAAACCCACACTCCTTCTCTGTTCTTTCTCCTAGGATAGGAGAAAGAACAAAATGCATGGCAATTAGTAACTTCCCAGTGAAAATGTGTACAGAAACCTTTTCAATTTTAGTGCTGCAGCTTGCAAGCAAATCTGGGAGGCGTGGAAGGGCTTTACATAAGGTATGATCCCAACAGTTCATACAATTAGCAAAAATTAACATATATTACCATTCTGCTGGATTTTTCCTTGCTGTTTTTAACAGCCTGTGTTCTGAAGAAAACAGAATTCTCTAATTGAGCACATAAATGCGGCATCATTTCATATTCGTGTTATCTTGATGTTTAACAGAAAGGTAATTTTAATAATGCAGGCTGCTATTTGTTAGCCTTTCAAGAGCCTTCCTTGAGTGCCAAGCCTCATTGTTTTTCCTTGAAGGAAAAACTCAAGGACTCCACGCCGAAGGACACATTTTCTGCACTGATAATGCTGCATTTCTCCCATCCAACAGGAGTTACATTCCCACAGAATTGCTTTTATTTGAGATGAAGAGCATCGCAAAATGAGACAGAACAAAACAGCTTTTTTTTTTATTATTTTCACAGAAGAACGTGGGGTGAGGCAGCTGCAAATCATTGGGCATTTGACAGCAGAGTCTGGGTGTGAAGAGGATGAGGCCAAACTCTTTTCAGGGATGCTCAGCAACAGGATAAGGGGCAGAATGGAGTGAAAGCAATGAGCTGGTTAATCAGCTACAGTTATTTTTCAAAAAGATATTTTAAACATTTTCTGAGCTGTTGTTGCAGAAAATAATAACTTTGCTGAGAAACAGCTACTCAGGCAGTCCTGTGATAGATTTTCTTCTTACTGTCATTTGTCCTCACTGCTCATCCTTGTTGAGTGTTTGATCCTGAAAAATTACAGTAAATGTTCAGATTGGGGTGTTTTTTGCCGAAGCAGAGCATTGTGCTGGGTCTCTTTGTCCTCACCATTCCTGCTTTTAAGAGCATCCCACTGACAGGAGCTGTTTCCCCTGCATGGCACAGAGCTCTGAGGGCTGATGGGATTTCTGTATTGATTTCAAGGCTTCCAGAGACAGGAGGGCTTCCCCTGTGGCTGGGATCTCAAACTGTGGTTATCCACAGGAGAGCAGCATGGCTGGGACTGCTGGAAATATCTCTTTTGCTGTTTTTTATTTCTGGTAGCCCCAGGAAGGGAAAAATTCTAACCCAGGGGAAAAGCATCTCTGAGGGCTGGACAAAGTGATGTGCTGGAAGGGAAATCCCTTCATGGAGAACAGGAGCAGGAGGGACAAAGGGAAGCAGAGGCTACAGAGCACTGTGTTAGGAAAATTAATCCATAAACACCAGAGGTTTATGTCCAAAAAGGAGACAGAGGAGTCCTGGAACTTTATCCATGAATAAAGGGAGAGGCCATGGGCATTTCCCATGTGATCTCTCAAATTGCTAGAGGACACAGCCTCTTTTATCCTAATTTCCCTGCTGCATTTTCCTCTCTCTTTCCCCATTGGCTGAGGCACTCGAGAGGTACAGACTTCCCAAATTGCCTAATGCAGATCCCCTTCTTCTTTTCCTTCTACATCCCTCCTTCTTCTTTTCCTTGTGTCTCTGTCCTTTTAGCTAAATGCTAGGATTTAACACAGTCTTGGCTAAGTCAATGAGAGGAATTCCTATGGAATTCCTTCATATTGTTCTTCTGTCTCTCGGTATCTGCTTTATCTACTAGCAGACTCACAGTTTGTTTGTAAAGACACTTCATTCCTTCTCATTCCTTTCAACGCCAAATGTCAGGTCCATGTTAAATATCCAGTCAGCACTGCTGATTTTGCAGCCAGTCCCTACTGGAGCAGGAGGGGTGGATCAAAAACCCATGGGAAATGCTGAATTCTCTCCTTTAGCAGAACCTCAGCAGCACATGAACACTGGGAAGCTGTGAGATTTGTTTAGAGTTCATTGAGAATTGTTTCAGCACTTGGGGCTGCAGGCAGGGTTTGACTGGTCTGGCACATGAAACCAAGGGGAACAGCAACATGGGCTGGGAATGAGAATGTAAATGTGATTTCATGGCACTGTGATCAAGGAGACACAGTTCTTTACTCATATAGGCTTGAGAGAAGAGGATGTCACAGGAATGAAAACAAAACAACCTCAGAGCTGTTTGTATGGTTATTTTTCACCTCCTTTAAACACTGGGATTCATATTTCATATGCCAAACCATGCCTCATGATTACTGCAGACAGGACATGTCCATGGAAAACCTGTTCTGTTTTCTTGGGTTTTAATCACCCTTGTGAAAACATAAAACCTCTGGGTTTGTTTTCCCCATAGACTTTATTACTAGATTTTTTTAAATTCTGTATGAAATTATGCCCTCACAATTCATTCCATTGCTATTTTTTTTAATGTCTAATTTAAGTATTGAAAGTATTGAAAAGTCTATTTGGGCTATTATGGGATCCTTGAAAAATCTTGGAACACAAGCTCCTGTTTGAATTATTGCTTTACTTGATGTCAGTACTTGATTTCTTTTTAAATTTTTGACATTTTTAGTGGCTCCTGTAACTCTGGACAGTCTAAACTCAATATCTTGGGTCAATACTTAGTAGACATTGATATATTTCAGTTGATGAGTATTTACATAGTGGGGATAATGTTAAATAGCTCTCCTTGGAGCAAGGTGAGAGGGAAGAGGAGGTGAGCACTGGTGTTGGTTTGAGTCTGATTACAGCAGATTTCCAACCCACAAAGGTCCTGTGCTCTGTTCAGGGTGTGGCAGGAGCCTTTTCTGCCAGGAAATGGATTAAATTCATCAGGACTGGGTGACATTTGCTTTGGCCACGTTCTTTGCAAAGGGAATGTTGGAGGATCCAAATCCCAGGGCTTGCTGGGCAGCTGCTTCCCAGTTATTCTAAATTCAAATAAAAAATGGTTCTTTTTCAGCCCTGTGCAATCAGGGCTCAGAGTGCAGCAGCTCTGCAATCTGCAGATGAAACAAGCACTCCAGATGATTCAGAAACAATAGAGAGTCTGATTGTTTAACACACTGATAAAAATGTGTTTAAAAAATAAATTATCTACTAGCTGCTGGGATTGCTTGAAATTCCATTAAACGCTAATGAGAGAAGGCATCACAGACAAATTAATAAACACCCTACGCGCTAACATAGAAAATGCCAGCCTGAAACCTTTGATGCTAAACTGATTAAAATGAGAAACATATTTCATGTGAAACCACTTGGCATATTTCAGTGCATTAATTGAGGCATAATGAAAATGGAAGATACAGCACAGAAAAGGAATAATACACATTATAAACCAGACTATAGTCCTGCAAAACAGTCATACCCAATGCAGCCTTGGTTTCATGCACATGAGCAATTCCACAGCAGTAGAAAGAAGTTAAATATAATCAGATTTTAGTGCATTTTTGTGGGTGAAATCAAAAGGAGGGGTTTTGGCTTTTTTCAGTGAATTTCTGCATGTGTTACAAGATCATAAATTCTTTATACCTATGAAAAATCACCCAATCCTGTACCTCCCATTGGTTCTGTAGGATAAACTTGCATTGGGGGTGAGGGAAAAGTTGAAGTGAAACCATGTTGGATTTAAAAGACTAATCTCATGTATTATACCTTGCATAGATAAGCATAAACTAGAAAAGAGAGAGAAAAATGGTTTCAGTAAAGACAAAAGGGAGGTGCTGGTGTGCCTGTTGAAGGCATTTTGGGTTCAGTACTTTGCCATTCCACAAAGAGGACTTCCCACAACAAACCTCACACCTGGCGGAAGCTGGAGATGATGGAATACAAACATTTCCTACAGGAACTCAGCACCAGATTGTTGCACAGAAAAAAAAAAATAAAATCATTCTGTGCATGCAGATCATTGTGGCTAGCACAGGTCTTTCCCATGAGAACTTTCTTCTGTGTTTTATAAACAAAGATAAAGTTTGGATGTTATGAAAACAGTGTCTCGAGATTTGGACAGTTCAGGCCTGGCCAATCAGGCCTAGGGGGAGGTTTCTGACTGACCAATCTGGGTGACCTCTGAAAAGTCTATATAAGTTGGAATCAAAATAATAAAGCTCTCTTTTCTATGCCACGCTGAGAATCTGGTATTTCTTCTCTGCTAGCAGCTCAACAGCGACAGATCATGTCACCTGAATCCTCCAGTGTGAGGAGCCCTGGACATGGGGTTTGTCCCTCCTGGATGGAGAGGGAGGCTGAGGGTGCTGCATTCTTGGAGGAACATTCTGAGGTGTAGGGCTGAGCCTTTTCAGGAGAGTGATGCCTAGACAGGCTTACCTAGAACAGAGGCTAGACAAAGTTGAGAGAACAAAAAGCAGTTAGATTTATTGAAGGCCTTCTGGTGCGTTTAGGGCAGACAAAGCCCACCCAGGGGCTACACCCAGAATGGACAATGGGTCATAGGTTTTTTATACTTCATAAATTTTGTCCATTCTGTCCGTTTCTTGAGGTTCAATCCTCCAATTACAGCTTCAGGTAATGAAGTCAATCATTCCAAGTTTGCTCCCCAATTCACTCTTGTTTACATATTTTGGGGCCCTGAGGCAGCAAAGTGTCCTTGGATTCCCAGCTTAGAAGAATTATTTTGTCCCATCTTAGAGGAATTATTTTATCATTTATATTTTAAAAATGCTGAGAACAGCAGCTTAGCACCCTATCTGGAGCCCAGAGTTATCCACAAAAAAATTACAGGATTACAGACACATGAAAAATATAGAAGCTAAAAATCCTAAGGCATCAAGAGAGCACAGGAACTTCAGGCAAGAGCAGGCCTGGGGGTTCCCTGTGGTCCTTGGCATCCCTGTGTGTGTGTCAGCTGAGAAAAGGAGCAAAGCCCTGCAGTGTGCCAGCCTTGCCCAGTGACAGATGTGTGCAGAGACAGTGCCTGACTGACTGTGGCCATGCCCTACAAGTAAAAGTGTCACCAGCTGGTGATCCAGAGCACATGAAGGCTGATTGAAAATCTCCCAGGCCTGCAGTTGTCATTATCTGGGGTGACAATCTCGCTGCTGTACAGGCAGGGAGCTTTATGGGGACACTGTTATGGGCCATGAATCATCCCCAGTCGTCTTCAGTGAGTGTTTGTGATCTAGAGAAAAATTGGGTCCTGCAGAGGAATGGCTATGAATTGAGCTTTTTCAAATTTAAAACCTTTCAAAGCCATTTCAAATTTGGTATTTAAAACCCAAAACAAGCCAAAGCAAATCCCACAGTGTTATCTATCTTTCTATCTATCCATCCATCCATCTCTCCATATCCTATATATATTTATATGTATGCATCTCTCTATTTATATTGTTCCTAATTATTTAAGTGGAGTTTGGGCCTCTTTCTGTAGGAAAAAGTTGAACTAAATGATAGGTATTTTTAGACAAAATGGAGCCATCTCATTTATCTGTTCAATGTCAGCAACAGAGGGATTCAAAGCCATTGGTTGCCATGAAAGCAATAAAATCACAATCTTCATCTCAGCCAGGTCCAGATCCAAAACCTCTTTAAACCAGCAGGAATCTGTGAATTAAATTCACTGGACTTTACAGCAAAATAAATAGCTGCTCTGCTTCATCTTGTAATTCTTTTTGACCACTGTTACAAAGTTCATGTTTAAATATATTCCTCTAGAAATGAATTTATTTTTTTTTCAGCTTTTGGAAAATTGGCATGAAATCTGCCTGTTGTTATCTGTATGAATCAAACCTGCATCAGTGAGGTGTGACACAGAGCACAGAGACTTTCATTGAAATCAGTAAGGGCAGGAACAGCCCATTGTTCATTTTGATGGAAAGGGGAGAGGAATAAACACACCACAATACAGAGTAAAGCAGTAGAAATTAATAATGTGCACCCCAAACAGGAGGGATGCACCTGGAGGTGTGGGAAAGTGGGTTCCTCTTCTGGTGTTCATGGATCCTACCTTTTCCCTGCTGATGTAAGATGGTAATATTTGGTGGCATATCAGTATATCCATCATTTATATTGATTTAATACAGTCAGAAACAAGGGATTTCTGCACCTTTAGTTACAGGTTGTCATCAGCTAGATTACAGAGCAATCACAGTGTATTTACAAGACTGATTTATTCCTACTCTCAGATCTTTTCACTGTCTGAAAGACAAGGAACTAAACATGTTTTAATATTTTGATATGAAGCACACAAATCTCTGGCATGTCTGATGGGAGCTGTCTGGTTGCTGCATGCTTACCTTAACCAAGTTGTCCATATGTTAAGTGAGGAATCCCAACATTTCTATATTTAAAGATGTCCTGAATGTTGTATGTTGCTCCAAGAAAAAAATTTGTTTGTGGATAAGGTACAATATAAACATTATTGGGATATTTAAGGAAAATCACAGGTTATATTAAAACTGAATCCTCTTGATTTCAGGCAAAAGGAGCAGAGAGCTTTGAGTAGTAAAAGAACTGAAAGTGGAGTGGGAGTGTGGTAGAGAATGCTTACCTGTGGTGACCAAAACTCATTATTCCCAAAGCCTATTTCAATAATACCTTTTATTTGGGTTGGCTGGATCTGTGGGGACTTTTTTCCTTAGGAGTGCTTTGTGTCAGTGATGGAGGTAAGTTTCTGAGCACTAGCACATTGATTTAGATAAATGAAAATTGTTCTCCAGTTTTTCACCTTCACCCAGCTCTGTGACAGTTTCCTTTGGAAAGACTTTGGATCTTTGATACTGAAATGATAACCATTCTTAATGTTTCTGGCTTTGTTCTTCAATTGATAAACTCAGAAGCACAGAAAAGTCATGAGACCAGGACTGCATGATAAACAAAGCTTTATTTGAAACTCAAACTGCATTAATAGCATTCATTATGGATCTCATTTAGTGCTGGAAAACTGAACCTAGAGCCAGTCCTGAACCTCTCAGGCACCATTATTGTCAAAAGCAGCACTGGGGACACAAAGATTTGGTTACTAATGACACACTGGATTCCTTGCCAGGGCAGTAAAAGCCCTTGGGGTGGAACTGACACAAGCAGAGCCACCAGCAGTGCAGGGCTCTGGAACAAACAGTCATAGATTTTTCCTTCCATCTTTCTCATTAAGTTTTGAAAGCCTCTGCTGGCTTTGTGGGTTTATTGCTGGGAATTGGAGCTGATGGATGGAATGAAGGAGAGGCGAGTGGTGCTGCAGAGGCAGAGCTCTGTGCTGCTGGGTGGTGTCACCCTGAGCTCAGAGAAAGCCAGGGCAGGTCTGAGCAAACAACTCAGAGCTCCTTCCCCCAGCAAAGCTGCCCTAACACTGCCTCTTTGTCATGGATTTGCTGTTTTCCTGATCCTTTCTGCAGGTGATTTTGCAAAGGGGACTTCCCTGAGCTCCTGTGTACCACTCTGGGCTGATATCCCCTGGGCCAAAAATTGAATTATGAATCTGCCTTGTTTTCCTGCATGACTTTGCCAAAGTCATTTAGGGAAACAGCTAAATACCCCATCCCAAGTGGGGTTTTTTCATCCAGTGACTTATCAAACATGAGCTCTACTTGAGTTCACCATTCATTTTTCAAGTTGATTCACTTGTTTCAAGACTGCATTTTCTTCTGTTTTGACTCTTCTTGCTCTGTCATTTCCCACACATAAAGGTTTTGCTTTTTTTCCACCATTAGTCCTGCATTTTGCTTTGAACTGCAGTACAAATGATAGTACTAGCTATATATATGACAAATTGAGTTTTCCACATCATTTTAGATGTCATTTTAAAGAGGTAGGTGCTGCCAGGAAAAAAATATAGAAGAAAGATAGTAAAAAGTACAGTAGAAAATTAAGGAAAAGAGGGACATATATATATATATTTGTCTGTAATCCCTTTCTGTCTGGAACTTATTGATCTATGATGTTGATATCATAGTTCAGACTCCATCAGAATTTTAATCAAGGTCATTCATGTGTTTTTGTCACATTCTTTGTGAAATGTTGATTGAATGTTAATTCAGTTTGACGTGGGAGATGGGAGAACAGAGCATGGGTAACACTCACAAGTTCAGCCAAAATGCATTTCCTTCCAAAATAATGGAGTGGCTTCAGTTGCAGCAGTGATTCTGCTCCCAAGATTTATTGGCAGCAAGAAAACCCATTGAGGAAATTAATAATAATAATAATAATAATAATAATAATAATCTGTGGTGGGTAACACAGGCTGGTGTGGAAGCTACAATTCTTGTCCTGTGTTCATATAGGAGAGACTAAACAGCAACACCCCTTAAGAGGTTCATTGATGCCCTTAGCACCAAAAATGCTTGGTCCAGCCTGACCCAGCAGGTCTGAAAACTTGGGAGGTGGAAGAGAAATTGTAAAGTTTGGGTTGGAAATGCAGTAGCCTGGCACGAGAGGAGTCCCTCCAGCTGTGCAGAATGGGTGTTCTTGTCATTTCCCATTAAATGCACCCTACAAGCCAGTCTGAATCATCACACAGGAGCCTTTTATTCTGGTTCCAGATAACTGACATTAAAATTTGCATTTTAAATGAAAAAACCCCACATTTTTGATAAGCCTGTCTAAGCCAATTTGAGTTTTAAATATTATTTTTTCTCTAATGGTGTTGGCTTTATCATAAAGTATGGTCGAAACTTGTAAAATAAGGAGAGGATGAAGTGCATTTAAGCTTTGAAGAAGCTGATGATCCCCAAATTTGCATAATACTTGGACACAGTCAGGTGTGCAGGCTTGATCCCCATTTACACAAATTAACTCTGCAATTCATGCACAGACACAGGTGGGCTCTGAGCATCTCACAAAGTCCAACATGATTGCCTCTGGTTCTTTTCATTAGCTACCAGCAGGTTGTTACAGCTAGGTTAGGCAAAATTTAACACCTTATTCACCTTTCCAACCTATAACCGTTTGTTCTGCTGCGCCTATGTGGTATTTAAGTCAGTTTAGCACAATTTCAAAGTTTTATTATAATGGCAAGTGGGTGAAATCAGCCTGTCAGTGGCAGTGCAACCTCTGTGTTTCTTTTGTGAGATGCTGAATTCCTTCAGGAGACTCCTAAGAGGAAAAGACTAAAAATTCACTAAATCACTGGAGATTGGAGGCATTAAAGATGTTTTGGACAGCCTGGTGTCCTGTGCAAGGGCATGGCCAGTTCTTCCTGAGGGACACAGAACAGATTCTCTTTTCAAACCCATTGTAGATCAAGCAGTCTGTGGTACAGAGCTCCTTTCCCCCCTACTTATTTCAAACACAAAAGGCTTTTGTTTAGCTGATTGCAGAAGTGGAAGGAGATGCTCCTGATTTAAGGGAGCTGATTTAAGCAGCAACTGGGTGTGAAGAAAGAGGTGCTGTATCTCCTTCATCAAAGGAGTGCATTTCTTTTTAAAGTAAAAGTTCATGCAATTAGATACAATATATAAAGTAGAGGCTTTCTTTTTTAATTTTTATATGGAGAGAAGATCTATTCAGCATAAATGATCAGTAGATTTGGTGACGTTTGGCAAGCTCTTTTTGGAAAATCTTTGGTACTTTTCAATGTGAGCTCTGTAGAGATTTGGTTCACTTTTTAATCTCAGTCTTTGGCAATAAATCGCTGTCTTTCCATTTGTATCTCACCTTTATTGCTGAACTCACACGTGTGCTCTGGGTGCTTTCCTGTGAATCCAAAGTAAGTCAGGGACACAACCCAAGGCGCTGGAAAGTCACAAAGGGAGTTTTTTCCTTGCTAGTAAGCTCTGGTTGGTAATTTAGTCTGGTGCTGCTCGAGTGGTGCTTCATGCTCTGAACACATTTCACTGGTGCACTGCTGCCCATCCTCAGACTGTCTATCAGTTTTTAGGGAGAGTTTAAGGTGCTGGTTATTGGTCTGTAAAGTTCTCAGGGAGCTGCCTGAGGCTCCTCTCAGTGGCTCTGCTGGGCTGGTGAGCACCAAGGCAGGAAAATGAGATACCCAAGAGTCAAACTCTCTGTAGAGAGCCACAATAGGAACCCAGCTGGGCCAAAACAGCCTCGTCCTTTTGAATGTGTCAAACACTTCAAGGGGAGTTTATACTCAATCAGAGTGTAGAAAGGATGATGGCTGAGAAGTGTTTATTGTGGGGTGGTTGGGAGCTTTGCAGAGTCAGGGGTTACTGCAGGTTTATCATGTTTGAGTCCAGAACATGCTGAACTGCTCTTAATAGTGGTGTGAGGTTTTGGCTCATCCTACATTTCAGTGGACGTGCACATGTGAGTATTTAGGAGCTGGCAGACACCTCTTAATAGAAAGTAGCCCTCTTTGGTGGGAGTATGTTTGGGCAGGCAACGATTTTCTTCTGATGGTTTCTCACCGAGGGAATCATGAATTTCCCTGCTTGATCAAGGCATGACAATTCCTGCATTGATTCCCTTGATAAACGTAGGCTGATTTCCTACTAAATCTCAGTCATGATCATGTCTGCTGTATCCCCATGCCTGTTTAGGCTGTGAACCAGCATAATAAAATATAGTTTGAATCTCGGTGTTCCTGCCAAATCTCTTTAAGCACGGGGATGATTTGCTGACACATTTCAGCAGCAGGCTCTCAGGAATGTGTCCCTGTAAATCCTCCTCCCTTGTTTGTTTGGCCACTGATGCTGTTTGTAGATGGGATGCTGCTTGCTGCTGCCTTGTGATTGCTCTCCAAACCCTGATGGGTTTGCTCAGTCCTCAGCCGAAGGAAGGAAGCAGCCTGGGGAGTATTTTATAAGGAGAAATGTATCTCTTCAATATTAAAGCCACAAATCTATGAGGAGTGCAAATATTCTGTCTCTGAGATGCCAATTCCTTTTTATGGGTCCCTCAGTAATTACTGAGTAATATTTATTATGGAGCAGAGTACGAGGGAATAAGTGGGGTTTCTTGTAGATGGGACCCAAAGTGGGTTAAGGTGTTTGGTAGCAGTGAGATCTGTAGTGAGCTCATGAACAAAGGACAAATGAAGCAGTGATGGATTTTAAAAGTCATCTTGTGATAAAAAAAGGGATAGTCAGAAGTACTTGTAACTGCTGCTAATTTGGGACTCAGAGCACAACTTTCTCCCCTTTGCAAACTTGGTTTCTGTCTCCCTGCTGCTCCACATGCATTCCCCCTGACCTGAGAAAATCCCATGGAATGGGCTGGGTGTGCATCCAACTGCTCTGCCCTGCCAGGACAGTGGGGATTGGAAAGATGAGCACAGCTTACAGACCCTCAGAGGGTGGATTTGCTGCTTTTGCTCAGGGCAGTCGTGGCTCAGTGGGACTCTCATCCCTGCCTGAGGCTCCTAGGAACCAGCCCAGCCAGCAATAATGCTCCTGTTTCACTGCCACAGGACATTTTTAAGGCCACAGAGACCATCAGGTTACCCAGTGAATGACTGGGCTGTGATTGTCCTGCAGGGATGTGCAGAGATGAGGGTGATAGTGCAGGGCTGGGGATGAATCAAAGCCAGGTCACACCTCTGCAGCCCTAGGTGCAATAAACACCTTTTCTGGGGAATAAAATCCCTCCTGTATAGTTACATTTGCCCATTGCTGATGACCTTGGCTGGGATTGCTAGGTCTCACAATAACACCGATGTTATTAAAAGTGCCTACAATCTTTCAAATACGTGCTGGGTAAGTAAGCAAAACATAACTGCATCTACCCATCACTCACTTTTCCTTTCCAAAGGAAACTTTCTAATGAAAATTCAGGATAGTCTTATGTGTAAATGTTCATATCCACCCCCCACATAAACTCGTATATTTTATATATTTGTATTTTATATTTGCATTCTGTGCATATTTGAATAAGTGAGTATACACACATATACATGCATGAACATGTTATTTTTTTTCAAAATTCCAGCAATGTGAATCATAGAATTTTTTTAAATTACCCTGGGCAAAACCAATAAAATCAGTTTAATTGGAAGAGAAATGAGTAGACTTATGCCTAAGTGTAGCTTACTGCAATTTTCCATTTTTTTCCTGAATGGCATAAAATTTGGAGTGAGAGCTGCAAATTTCAGCCTTTTCCCAGAACTTCCTGGCAGTCTTGAGTCATTAAGACATTTTTCGCTGTTTAATTATATTTAATGTTTTAAGACTGACTAAATTGGATGGGTATGGCAAGCCTTTAAAATTAATTTATGCTCTCTCACTTTAATAAAGGCAAGGATGGAGTAATGCCCTGGGCTTCAACCTACTTCACTGTGAATATCCATGTCCACAAGGACAGCAGCCTCATTCCCCTCCTTCCATAATCAGTTAACATTTCATGGAGCAGAACAGCACAGAGTCAACAGACAATTTAATATTATGGTCATGGGGATGTAAAGCCCAGAATTTGGAGCATTTTTCACCTCCAAAGCCTCAAAAGCCTCCTGCCTGCACAGGATCCAGGTTAGATCTTGTGGCTCCATCATGTCTGCAGATGTGGATGTCTCACAGGGGGACTTTCTGCAGGGAAGGGGTGGGAATTGGTCTGGTCTGGGGGCTGAGAGGAGAAGGAATGAGCTCCTTATCTGGGTGGGAATTGGTCTGGTCTGGGGGCTGAGAGGAGAAGGAATGAGCTCCTTATCTGGGTGGGAATTGGTCTGGTTTGGGTGCTGAGAGCAGAGGGAATGAGCTCCTTATCTGGGTTATTGATATCAATCAAGGTGATGTGAAATGCATGGGGCCACGTGGCTGTGTTTACAAGCACAATTAACAGCACGTAATTAAGTGTACTTAAGGAGAGGAGGAATTACCGTGAGCTTTGAAGTGGCAGGTTGTTTGCAGGATGAAGCTGAGAATTTGGATCAGCTAGGGTGGGATGAGTTGGGCTCTCAAACACGAGCTGGGGTTGCTGAGAGTGTCTGGGTGACTGAGGAGACATTTTCCATCCTCCCATGGAGGAGCTGCAAGCTGCAGTGGTGACAGAAGTGTGCTCATTCCTTCCCTGGCTTGGAAGGAGAAGCATGTTGGAGCAGAGGACAATGAGGAGCCACTGCCCTGCTTAACCTGCAGTTAATGCCTGCTTTGGGAAGTGCAGCAGGACAAATTCTCTGCTGCCTCTTTGCAGCTTCACAAGTCTCAGCCAATGCCTTTCACCTCAATCCCTGTTTAGCTGATTGGCAATGAGTAAGAACATCAGTGCTGTTCTTGGGTCAGAGCAGAGGGTTCAGTGTCTCAGGGACTCAGCCTTTGGCAGAGCCAGCAGCAGACACTTTGGAAAGAAATCCAGGATTCAGGTGAGCAGGGAGAGAGCACCACACCCTCACAGCTTGCTTGCACAGCACAATGTTCTGCTCAGATCAGTTCAGATATTTCACTAATATATTTTTAGCTATTGAAGATGAAAATGACATGGAGAAATTAAGAGAGAAGGATGCTAACACAGGCAGCATTAGAGATCTCAATTTCCCTGCTTCCCCTTTCACCCTGGCTTCCTACCAAAGCTCATGGCCCAGAAAGCTGTCACAATCACAGCAGCCCTTTCATTTTGCAAAACAATCCACAGTTGTTGATTTCAATTTTATATTTGTTTTCCTTTGGGCTTTCCCTCCAGCACTTCTGCTCTGTCACTGCTGGAGGCTCCTTTTCTGCAGGGCTGCAGGATGTCTCCCCACGTTGGCCTTGGCTGTGTGTGCTGTGATTGATTGTGTTCATTAGGAAAGGTGACTGTTGTTTGTTTCCCTATCAATAGATACATTCCCAAACAAGATAAGAGCACCCAGCACACTTGCTGGAGTAATTACTGTGGGTTCAGATAAAGCAAGTGGCACTGGAGCATCCCTGTAATGAATCCTTGTTGACACGGAGCAGGAGATGCATTATATATTTATATAACAGACACTGAAATCTCCCAGAGCCAAATGGGAAGAGCTGCACAAAGAAGAAAAGGCCTTGCTCTGTAGGGCAGTGCAGCATCTCAGAGAGTCAGAGCATGGCTAGTGCAAGGTGCCAGCGTTCAGCTGGAGCACTTTGGCTTGTGGATCCAGAGACATCAAAATGTCTCACAAAATTGGATCAAATTTGATGAAATCTTCTTATTGGGAAACACAGAAGTAGCAGCAAAATTTAATACCCTCCAGCACAAAACCTTTGGGCAGTCTTGCTTACACCTTCTCATTTTGAAATGCCCTTCTCTCTTATGTGAAAGGCAGTTAAGTCCCTGAAACTAAACCAAAATGTTTTCCAGATACCTTGAATGTTCTTCACTCTCCCTCCCACGCACTGAGTATGGATTTTCCCCCCAAGCCTGAGTCAGCATCCCTCCTGCCTGCTCCTTTCTCTTGAGCTGTTTCTCTCCACTGGCTGCCTTGTCCTCTCCTCCTGAACTGGAAAGAGCAACTGCAGAGAAAACACCACTGCTCCCCACATGCTCTGAAAACCTCTGCCAAACAACAGCTTTGGATTTAGCTGTGCTAACCAAGCATTCCCCCTCATCCTTAGATTCCTCAGAATCCTCAGCCTGATTGGAGCAAGGGGGAGGTTTTGTATTAAAATTGTGTCCCCTCATGTCAGGGAACTGAGGTCCCCCTGTTCCACACTGTGAGTCAGGGAAACTTTTAGATGTGATGAATTAACTTCTGGTGCAGTGAGAAGCTCTTATAGCAATTAATTATTGCCTGCTCATAGATGATGCATTGTTTCCATCAGTTGGATTCCCAAGGACTGTTTATACCCCAAAAGGAAACAAGCAGCAAGTTGCTACAAGATGTAATTTGAAGACGCATAAAACATTTGTCATGGTTTTAATTGAGTGACCCTTGCTTGGTGCCTGCCAAACCTACCCTCTAGTCACTGCTCAACTGATAGTGCAGGGGATATTAGTCCCTGGTGATGGAAATGTCTGTTTCTACATCATTTTAACAATTTCTAACATGCTTGATAAAGATTTTTAATAGCACTGATGCTTTAAAAAGCTGTTCTCAAAACTATGCAACAAGAATTTGCAGTTCTCTGTGTTATGTGTGCCATGGGAAGTTTTTAAACCCAGCAGGCAGAAAAGAAAGTACCTTAAAATAAGTTATTTTAACACCAAAGAGGCTCTTGGAAGCTATTTGTGAGCATTATCCAGCCAACTTATCTCAAGCATCAATTTCCGCATTGAGGTGCAAAGAACAGGAGAACGAGAGGAATCTTAGTTACCTCCAGAGGGTGGGGAAAGTTTCACAAAGAAGATTAAATGTAAGACAAATGACAGAGCCTGCTGGGAGGAGGTTTCCAAGCATTCAGCACCCACCTCAGGGGTCACAGGTGAAGTGGCAGAAGTTATTTTGCCTTAATTGAGACTCCCTGATGCCACTAGAGACTCACTTAGATCACTCACCCTCTCACACTCCTCGTGTAGGAGGGACTGAAGGGCTGCAGATGGGTGCAAGGCAGGCTGAAAAACCAGAATAAAAGATCTGTTAGAGGTGCTTTGCAACTTTAAACCGATGCCTTAGGATTTTTTAGCTTCTATGATTTCCGTGTATCTGTAGTTTTAGTTTTACCCTAAACTGCAGTACATGGCGTAATTCTTGCAGCAGTTTCAAAATTATGTACCATCAAATGCCATGTCACGTCCCTCATAATGGTCATTAGCAGTTATGTCACATTGAGTCACAGAAAACATAGTGAACTTGGTACTAATAGAGCAGAACAAAGTCTTTTCTGGCTTCTGAGTCTTGTTCTTTAATCTCCATAACTGGATGTTGCAGATCAGCACTGGCAGGGAATCTTGTCTCTCTGTAGCTCTGTGCTGGCTTTCAGTTTGAAGATATCAATTCTGGAGAAAATTCTGCCACTATTAGGCATCTAAATGTGGTAATTTATGCAGGACAAGCACTTTATCTATGGAGAGCAGCCCTCCTCTGCCTTGTGCTCATAAAATGCAGAGAGCAGAAGCCCTGGTGTGCAACCAGCAGGTTAGCAGGGCTTTGCTGCTGCAGGAAAAACTGCTGTGCTGGGAAGGAGAGGAAGAGGTGCCAAATCTCCCAGGTCTGAGATGTTTCTAGAGCACTAATTATGCACTTGCCTTGGCAAGAACCAGCCTGGCAAACAGATGTGTTCCTCCTATCAGGACTCCCTTATTGCCAGCTGGTGGAATCATTTTGCAGGCGCCAAGAAAATAAATCTGAGCTGTCTGATGGAGAATCCAGGCGAGAGCCAGCAGTGTCTGTCTCCTCTGTGCTGCAGTGACATTGTCAGGGCAGGAGGAATTCTGCTTGATGGGAATCCTCAGAAAGGTTTAGAAATGGGAACAGGAAGGAGGGAGTGAAGCATCAGCACTGGGTGGTCAATTTTTAGGATGAGAGAAAAGGACAGTGAGAGGAATGAGCAATAACCACACCCATGCTCCTCACACCATGACCATGGGGCAGAAAATGAAGCTCTTGTTGGTGTAAGTCCCACCAGGTATTTGATGAGTTACACAGAAGACAAATAGCAACACAACCTAAACACCATCCCAGGGAGAGGGGAACATTTCTTATTATTTTCAATTGTCCTGTGATGTCACCAGACGTTGGCATTAATCCTTGTCTCAGTTTTGAAAGCTGCACTCAGGATCAAATCAAGTCTCAAGGATTGTGGGTGCCTCTAATTGTATGTTTTGTAGTCAGTGTCTGCCTGACCAGTTTGATCTGTTTGAGGCTGATTTTGTGTGCAACCTCTGCCTGCAGGCCAGAGCTCCAGTGATGGTTAACTGTCCTGGAGAGGGAAAAATAAACACCAACTCTCCTGGTGACCTCCTGGTAAGTGACTGACATTGGATATCAGCCTGGCTGCATGGGAGTTTGTCTCCTCATAAGACAAACCTCGTTTATGTTGCTAATTGGATGATCCATGAGCAGCAAATATTGTCCTACAAGTTCAAATCATCTCACAGGAGAGTGGCACAGTGATTTCTCTTGAGATCCATGTAAAGCAATCTTAGTTGAAATCTCAGTTTCATCTAAGATCTTTCACCTAAGATCATTCATCTAAGATCTTACATCTTTCATCTTTCATCTAAGATCATTCCATTTCATCTCTCTCTTTAATTTCTTTGGATTTTCCAAGAATTTTCTCTCTTACTGAACTACCCTGAAGTCTGGGTGTTGTAGAACTAATGCAGTGTCTAATGGTTTAACCAGCAGCACATCCAGCTTTTAACCACATCGTTTATTAGGAATTGAGCTTCTGTTTACTTGGGTTTAAGATCACCTCTACATCCCACAGCCCACTCTTTTTGAAAACCCAGCATGGCAGAAAAGAATTCTAATTTTAGGGCCTCCAAACTGGTAACAGAAGTCACTGACTGGCATGTATCCTTAATTTAATATAATAGACATTATTTCATCAAAGGGCTCCTTAGCCTACTTTCTGACAATGTTGCTGCTGTGTTTTTCTATAGCTATTTCTCTTTCTTTGTGTTATTTCTAATGACCTCATGTAAAGCTGGTCATTTTACTGTACCTTGAATATAAATTATTTAAAAATAGTGATGATTCTGAATAAGAGTCATGCTGAGCTCCATAAAGTATCTTTTTTCCCCACTAAACTCCCATTTGCAGCTATTCTCGGGTATAGGCTGTGCTTCAGAGAGGTAAAAGATAGATCTGAAATTTTGTCAAATTACTTCTTCAAAAATCAAATACATCACTAGAATGACTAAACTTTTTACAAATTCCAAACACTGTTGGGTTGTGACCTTGCTCTGGGTGGTTTATTTGAAAGTCTCAAACTTCTCAAGTTCAGCCCCACATTAATAGGACTAACTGAAGTGTTCCCAAGCTGTAGGGTGGTTTTCCCCTCTCAGATTTGTGTGGCTTTATTTATTGCTGGTGAAGTGCTGCTGCACTGTGGGAAGAAGGAAAAGTGAGGACAAGACAGAGCCAGAACCACGAGGGTGGTGGAGGCACTGAGAGATATCATTGGAATTATCTCCAGAGCCCAGGAAAGCTCCTCATGCTCTATTTGCATTTAAATACATATATTTACCATACATTTATGCTACCAGGGTGAAAGCCAAACACTGCATTAATTTGCTTGGTCCTTCAATCTCCAAATCTGCTTTTTGTCACAACAAGTTCTTAAATGGTTCCTGGCCACATCTAATCTGACTTTCTGACCAGCTGCTGCAGGAGTTTTAACAATGTTGGCAGCATGAAACCAAGACTAAAACTAATACCAGCCATGAATATGTATCAAGATATTAAATTCAGTCCTAATAGGGCTTTTTCTTGTGCTTTGGGAACTATGGTGTGGTGGAATAGAAATTTCCTTGCAACAACTTTTCAATACTTTAATTGACTTTCTGTAAAATCATCTGTATTTTCCCATTGTTATTTTCCCCTAAAAACCAGTGTGTTTTTTCCCCTAAAAAGCATTTTCTACTATGATGATGAACAGTGTGTGTAAAATCAATAAATATAAAAATGAGACAGATAGGAACATCTGTTCATAGAAATTACTTACTTTCTATTTGCTTATTCATTATGTTTCATTTCACCAGGTCTGCTTCTTCTGAGTCAGTTTGTTTAAAAATTGGCAGAGTGTAGAAATAGGTGACAGGATGAGAATAATTGTTTCCTACTTGCTACTAATAAATAACAAGCTTATTAAATATAATATGTAAAGTGAAATAATCAGGAATTTATTTGCATTTGGACCAATCTGACTGCACAGAAAGAAAGAATAGATTTCTGTTCCAAGGGGATAAAACTGAGGTCATTTGAGCAGCAAAGGTGAATAAATAAATTCCTGTGCTATCAGGGAAAAGGAAAAAATCCCCACATGGTTCCACACGTGAGCTCTCCCACCCCAAATCTCAGCAGCTCCACAAACACAAACTCCCCAGGCAATATATTCCTCTCTTCTCAGCAATTTAGTCTGAATAGATCCTTTTGACTCTTGAAGTCTTGTAAACAAACAGAAGCCTCTCTGGTTTCTTTATTCACAAAGCTCTACTTCAGCTCAGGGCATCAGCAACAGAGAAAATTTGGATGGAATAACAATAGCTTTCTCTTTTGAATTCATGAAACCTTCCCTTAATGAAATTTGTTCCAACACGCTGAAAGTCACTGGCTGTAGTTGTTTACTGCTAGAAAAGCCTGCTGCCCGCAGGAAGGTTGATTTATTTTCATGATCTGTTGCAGTGAGATTTAGGGCCTTGGATTCTGTGCTTAGGGTGGGCAGAGGCTGTGAAGGGAGCTGGTGAGATCTCCCAAAATTCCTGCTCCTGGTCACCCCACAGGGTTTCACCTTCCTGAGCAGCACCTGAGCATGGCCAAATTGAGGGGCAGCATTGGTTGGGCTTTGGAATTTATTATTATTATTATTATTATTATTATTATTATTTTGGTTACTAAAACATCTACAGTAAAATTATCCAAATAAATGAAATTCACCTCCAGCAAAGCCAAAGGTGCCTTTCTACCAGGAACTTCCCTGTGCTGCTTTGTGAGTTTTCTGTTCCCTAAAACACATCCATATTCTCTCTCCCACTTTTTATTTTCCCCCTTTGACTTTCTTCCAGCACAACCACAGAGCATTTTGTATCTTATTCAGGTGGTGAGTAAAAAAAAATACGGATATTGCATCGGAGGCCAACAAAATGAATGAAGTCATAAAGGAATCTGTTCATGCACACAGAAAACTCATTTGGTGTTTGCCAGGCACTGCTCCAGAGATGCTGCAGTTGCTTCAAAGGCTCTGTAAGAGTGAGAGGGAGGGAAAGGACAGGAAGGGATGGGGTGAAGACTCCAAAAAAGGGATCAGAAGTGCAGGCAGTTCTGTGGGATGGTGCTCCAGCCTGCAGCAAAAACCTCAATATATTAAACAAAAATGCAGTTTTCCCACCATGAAATAATCTTTGTCGATATAACCCATGAACAGCTTCCTGTTTGCTGTGGATAACATCTCTTAGCAAGGTGTTAATCAAAAAGAGATTTTGCTAAAGCCCAGCTTTCTGACATGTTTATTTTTGCTGAGTACTCTGCTTTATTAACTAACCAAAGAGAAATCAGAGGGAGCATGCACCCTGCAGGGCCATATATATGTTATGCTATAAAAAGCTTTTTTATAGAAGGGTTGGAAACCTCTTGTTTCTGATTGTTGGTTATTTGGGAAGTGTATGTAGTACCTCTAGAAATAAAGGGGATGATTATGTTTTATAGGCGAGAAGGGATTAATAAAACTCATAATGCTCAAAGAAACAGCTGTTTCTCTGTTCTGTAGTGCTTGCAAACCCTCATCTAATGCTGAGTGAGTCAGCTGGGAGACGCCACCAGTGTTAAAAAAGAATTAAATGGAAAAGTAGCGGTTATTACTTGAAAACAATTATTCTCTAATTGTGCTTCGAGGAGAGGAAACGAAGAAAGAGAACTGCTGGTAAAATAATTTATAATTGGAACAAAGTATAGATTAGGAAGAAAAGATCTCTCAAAATAAAGACTTCCTAATCCATAAGCAGAGCTGGAGCGACAGCAATAATGCTTTTATTAGTCTGTTTTGGAAAGGCTGCAGCACTGATGAGAGCAGGAGGGAGAGGAGCCAGGATGCTCCTGGGGCTGCTCTGGGAGCTCTGCAGAGCACTGCACAGCCCAGCCTTCCTGCTCACCCCTCCAGCCTTCATTCTGCTCTCCTACTCTGCCTGGGGTATCTCCAGGATTCAGAGCAGAGTTGCTGGCATTTCTATAATTTTTTAAATTATTTTTTATAAACTTCCATTTTCAATTTTCTATATTTTTTTTCCTTTTATTTCTGTTGCCTGGAACGTTCATGTTATTTTGCTGTCTGTCTGGCAGAGCAAGAAAAAGGAGGTTGTATCTCCATTATGCACTTCCCATTAGAAATGCTTATATTTAATAGTTATGGCTTGCAGTGACCTTAAGGCACATGATGTAATCCTCTTTCAATTTTTAATAAAGGCAGAATTCCCACCAAGTTTGAGGGTTGTCAGTGTGAAAGAGACGTTGAGATTTACTCCATTAGACTATAAAATATTCTGCCCTGGTGCCTTTTGTTCTTTCAATAATGTATTTTCATGGCTTCTCTGGAAATGCAGGAATACTCTTTGATTTGATAAATTAATGGGCTTTTTCTATTAGTCTTTGTAAAGAACCTTGATCCCATAAACACCTCCAGATTTATAAATGGTGTTTTCATAACTGGGTCCTGCATGGCTGCTTTTAGTCCTTGTCCTTTTGTTTAGTTTTTGTTTCCTTTAATTTTACTTTCTCAAACTAAACAGCCATATCTAAACCATAGCAGTAAAGGCAAATAAATCTCCACTCCTAAGTTTTCTAGGGATTTGGTAAATTCATAAAGATATCAGGTTTCTCTCTTTTTCCTGCTGATCACTGCCTTTATCTATTTTATTTATTTTGTAGGCAGTGCTGCAACATGCTGCACTCCTTAAAGTTCACTCCAAAGGAGGTTGAAAATAAATGAAGAAGACCTTCTTGGGGCCAAAGAAAGTAATTTATTAGTCCTTAAGGCTGAAGTATATAAATTTGAAAGGCCTTCGTGGGGCTAAAGAAAATAAATTAAACCCAAAAGGATGCTATTTCAGGGACATAGATTTATCATTTGGAGGTGTGGGAGGGCTATACTCATATTCTGGAGTTTCATAAAGGAGGCTCTTTGTTTCTTCTCTGAAAAATCCATTATCTTCAAAAATACCAAGCTCACTCCAAGATTCCAAGTACCTGATGTTTCCTGGCTTCTGGAATAAATTACTGCTCCCTCTTTCTGTTCAACTGGGCTGCTGGGCCTTTTCCTTTGCTGAATATTTTGCATGGAAAAAAAGCAATTTGTGCTGTTGCAGCTCGAGGATCACAGGGCTGGCAGATGCTCTGGTTGCTCAGCCATTCCCACCTGCACACTCCAGGAGCATCCTAGTGCACGGGGTGCAAATATCCCT
This sequence comes from Entomyzon cyanotis, assembly GCA_024500445.1. Lineage (NCBI taxonomy): Eukaryota > Metazoa > Chordata > Aves > Passeriformes > Meliphagidae > Entomyzon > Entomyzon cyanotis. Next base: position 706,759 of record JAKEPQ010000325.1, read on the forward strand.
CTGCAAAACCCACCAAAACAGGGAGCTCAGGTCGTTTTCTAGCAGCCAGAAATGGCAGCAGAGGAAGCAGAGATCTGCTGGGGTGCAGAGAACTTCCTCTCACCCTTCTCTTTGTGTTAGATTTGTCCCAAAACCTTTGTGTTTCCCAATGCTGCTCCAGGAGCTTCCAGAGCAGAGATTTACAGGCTGCTTGGGATATTTCCTCACAGAGAATTTCCTCCAGAATTCTCTGTTTTCCTAAACAAAATTTTACATCTAAAAGATTCAGTTTGTTGATGGATGTATTTCAGCATTGCTGATTTTTTTTTTTTCCCCATTTTTTTAACCTGTTTTCTGGAGGAAAAAGACAATCAGGCCCCAACCACCTACCAAATCCCATAAAATTCTGTAATCCAGAGGATGTTTCATCTAGCATGATGGAGAGAGGTTCCCAGGCTCTGAGAGGTTGCTGTAACTGCTCTGCTGCTCCTAGGAGTTATTCAAAGGAGAGGCAAAAGAGAGTTAGAACACGCCAGCCCTGGATCAAACCGTTCAGCATTTGCTTGAGTTGACCTTCCAGAGTGAGAGTTGTGTTCAGTCAGCTCTGGGAGGCACTGCAGCCCCCAGAACATGCCTGGGGGCAATCAGAACTCTGTTTTGCAATTTTGCCTCTGGCTGACAGCTGTAAAAAGTGTTAACTAATGGAATATTCTAAATCTAAATGGGTAAATAACAAAGAAAAAAAAAATTAGAAAGCTACGGACAGCTGCCTATAAAGCTCAGAGTGAATGGAAGCTTCCTACTTGCAGAATTCAGTTTCTTTTCATACTTTGGCATCCCTGGTCATCATATAAACCAGCCTGTGGGACCAGAGCAGTAGGCAGCAAAATCCTCATTAAGTTGCTCATAGTCCTGTTGTTTTTCTTGTGATCTCAAGTTTTTCCTCTCCCACCCTGACATGTGCTGTCAGTACCTGGAGGGAATGGAATTTAGGATGTTCTATTGAAAGCTTTGCCTTTGCTGATATACAGATCAGGGCTTCTAAAACTGCTAAAAAATAGACAGCAATGCCACTGGTGGTCCTCTACAAACTGTGGAGCAAGGCACAGCTCCCTGGTTTGCTCTCCCTTCTCCATGTTTTCTAAAAAGAAGGGGCAGAAATATTCCAGGGGACTGAAACATGGCAGTCACTTGGGGGGTTGTGGATCCCATTATTTCCCAAGCTCTGACGTTGTTTTAACGTAGTGTGAGAAAGAGAGGGAATATCCCTGTGACCAGAAACATGTGAGAAATGACCATGTTCAGCTCATGCAGGGGACAGAGCCCTGGGAGGACTCTTGGAGTTCCTGCCTTGGTGCTGAAAGGATCAAAAGCAGTAGAAAAAGGCAGAAAAGTGCAGTTTTCCCTAACAATAGCCTCCAGAATAACTGTGTCACCACAGAGATGAATAATTAAGCAAAGCTCTCTCTTTTCCAATATGTCACATTCTTGCCTGAAGGAGTTTTGTATTATTTTTCAGGTGATATTAATTAGATTCAGCCTGAGTTATGAAGTGTTATGTAAGGGAGATGTCTGTATTTCCCACTCCAGTGATACAGCAGTTTGGTTTCTGCAAACATTTCACACAAATTGGCCTGTGGGGCAGTTCAGAACACTGAACTGAGATTTCCAGAGATTTCCAGAACCACTCCACGGTTTGGGTTTGTGAGTTATCAGCAGGAGAAAACATCTTTATGGTCACAGAAACCTGGTAACCTCACAGTGGGGTTGTGCTCTGCTCCACGGATAGATAGGGAACTATTAAAGGGTGAATTATTCATCATTAATCTAAATGAATGAGCCTATTGATGAGTGAAAATCAGAAATTAATTTAGGTAAATTTCCAGGAGCTTTACTGCCCAGAGGAATTGTTTGATAGGGAACAGGACTGGCCAAAACTGCTGTGTTGAGAGAACCTCGTAATTTCTCAAAACCAGATTTCAAAACTGTTTTAGTGGATGAAACATTTCTGCCTGGTTCTGTTTCTGAAAGGATTTCCAGCATAGGGTAGATCTCTCCTGGTACAAAAGCCAGCCCTATTTCAGACCTGTTCCTCACCCAGCCTATGGAAGAAAGTGGCTCTGAAGGGTTTCAGCAGCTGAATTTGGCTCATTTAAAAGGCTGAGCACTGCAGCCAGTGGAGCTGAGTGCTGGGATTTCTGTGACTGCAGAGCAATCACTGCTGGATCCACTGCAGTGCTCCAGGGCTGGAATTCCACACAGAGCAGGGAATTGATAATATCCCAAAGGGATCCTGGCCAGAGAGCCCAGAGCTCAGCTCTGCATCTCCTGCCAGTGACAACAGCCACTGAACAGGCAGTGCCACATCTCAAAATTCAGCAGTGACACTGCCACCTGAAATCCCACAGATACTGACTGGGTGCTTTCAAACCCAATGGTTTTCTCCTGTCTTGCAAACTCTAGCTAATGCTGGCTTTCTCCTGCATGCCCAGTTGATTTATCTGCATTGACAGATTGACAGACAGATATGTAGAAAGAGAACTCTTTTTTTTTTTTTTTTTCCCCAAATAGAAAATAAGACTAGAGGCATTCTTTCTGGTTTTCTAACACGACTATTAGCAAAAGTTACAGCTCAGGAAAAAGCCTGTCCTAGGTTTTCTGCCATGAATCATGCCATAACCCTTTGCTGATCTGCATGCAGATTTAAGAATTAGGACACCTGTAGTCAGATCTCATGTTTTTACTGTTCTAAAGCATTAAATTATGTTGTTTTTCTGTATTTCTCTGCCTGGAAAAAAAAAAAATAGCGCAAATATCTTCATCTGTTGCTGTTTGCTCATTCAACACAAATAGTCTGGCTTCCCCCTAGCCTTGTATTTATTACAAAAAAAAGAAAAAAAAAAAAAGAAAAAAAAATAATAAAAAAGAATAAAAAAGGCACATTTAGCCACAGAATACAAAAATTCATTTAAAATTCATTTGCCCTCCAAAACAAGCAGATGTACAGTTATGAACTAGTAACCTATAGGGCAAAATGAACTTTTGCCTTGCAAGAGAAGATCCCTGCTGTCACTCCTCCTTCTTCCCCTTGCTGTGCTCAATACTTCCCAGGAAAGCACAGTGTAAAACCTACAGAGGATCAAATCTCTCCTGGATTTGGTTTTATTACATAAAGGCAGTGCATTCCAGCCATTTGTGCCGTGCTGCTCCCCTGGCACCATGTGCTCCAGGAGAAGGGAACAGAAGCACAAGTGTGACATCTATTGACAGCCCAGGCTGGCAGGACACTGAGAGCCTCTCCACTGCAGGACTCGTTTGCAAAGCAGAGATTTACAGCAAAATGCTGATGTTGGGTTGAACTGCCTGTGCTTTTTGTGTGCAGTTTAACCCAAGCCCTGAGTGAGTTTCTAGAAAAATAATCCAGCCTGGAGTGTGAGCACAGGAAATCCCAGAAACCCTGGAGCTCCAGACTGCTGAAGGAGTGCAGCAGGGAATGCTTCATGTTCCTGCTGTCGAGGTGCTCTTCCCAAGGCATTTTCCACTGGATCATGCTAAATGCATCCATCCCCGGAGGAGGATGCTTCTCAGTGTGTGTGATCTCTGGAAATGCCCTGCTTCTGTGAGCTGGAGGGACCTGAGGAGCCATCAGGGCTGCAATGAGCCATCTGCAGCTCTGCTGGTGTTGGCCACTGCCCAAAGCAGGATCCTGGGCAGAGCAGCCCTTCCTGTTCCCTGCCGCAGCTGCTCTCGTGTTCAGCCTGCTGGAGCTGCAGGAATGAACTTTATTTACAGCAGCACAGCCTCTGTCCAGCTGAGATTTTGCCTTTTGATGTGGCTGTGGAGGAGCTGCTTATAAGTGTCCAACTGCACGACCTCCATTCCCTGCTCTGTGCTCACAGAGCCTCTTGGGTCATCTTTGGGAATTCCCTGAGTTATATTGCTATTTTGCTAGTGGATTTCCTCACAGTTCTCCTAATTTCTGTAGAAACAAAAGGAACTATTTGCACCTCAAACAGCTCCAAGCTCTCCTTACCCAGACTCTTTATGCCAGGCAGAGGGGTGCTGGTGTCCCCATGGGCATCTCAAGCATCACAGCTGGATTTAAAGGCAAAGTTTTCTATGGGACACCTCTTGTAATTTCATTTCCACCACAGCCAGCCTCCTCTCAGCACATCCCTGCTCAGGGATGTACCTCCCAGACAACATTCCCAAAAATCCTGTGAGTGCACAGGGAAGGGCTCTGAGCCATCAGCTGGGAATTAATTGCCAAAAGCAGCTTACAGAGATCTCTGGCACAGGTTGTGCACCTGAAAAGGGAATAGTTTTGAAGGTAAATCACCTTTCTTGTCTCAGTTTTCTTATGTGTAATCCCATGGGCTTTGGAGAGGTGAGTCATAGTTTGTCTTTATTTAAAAAAGGTTGAGATCAGGCTTTTTATCTCCAACAAAAGCTGGTTTTGCTGAACCTTTGAAAGCTACTCTCAAGATAGATTCCCAGTGTTTTCAGTGGAGATAGCCTTGAGATGAATACATGCATCTGGGATTTCACACCTCATTCTCCATTACGTTCCTGCCATCAGAGAGGTTTAAATCTGAGCTTAAACTCTGAATTTCATTTAACCAAATTAACATATTGCTATAATTATTATATAGTTCATGATACATTTATATTTATTAGACAACTCATATTTCCTGGATTACCTTTTACCCATGGGTTCCTGAAAGAAGGCAAATTTCTACCCATGGGAGCTTTTTTGTGTATCCTCCAGCTGGGATTGCTGCTTTTCACAAATCCCAGCTAGAGCTGTTCCTTCCTCTTCAAATCCAAGGCTTATCCGAATGGATAAAAAGTAACCCAGACTCAAAGGTACAAGCAAAATGTCCTCTTGTTTTCTTCAATGTCGCTGACTCTTTAAAAAAAAAAAACAAAAAACCAAGAAATATATTCCTTTAATAAATTAACACACGGTGAAAATCTATGTGGGAGAATGTGGATAAAATATGTGTAATTTCGAAGTTTGCCCTTTTTCTGAGCCCCATATGCTAAGTACCAAAATAAAATTACAACACAGGGGAAACGGGGTGATAGATCCAGGGCATGGTGGGAAATATATGGCTATTAATTTGTAATTTTGTTTTGCTAACTGTGAGACAAGAAGGCTCTCTGCACACTAAATAATGAGAGTATTTGGAGCGATAAATCTGAGCATCCTTGTGCTGTCTCCTGCTGTTGAATAAATCTGTTGGCTGTTCCAGGCTAACAGCTCTGAACTGGGCTGTTTCACACCAAACTGCCTCTTTCCCCTGTTTCTCTGAGCTCCTTGGCCAGGCAGGAATGGAGCTCTGCCCTACAAGAGGAGTAGGATGCCAGTGATGCCAGAGTGATTTTTGCCTTTTTTCTTTTATATATTTGTAACCTTCCCAGTACTTTTCCTTACCTTTCCCCCAGCTAGAAAGAGCAAAGCCATTGCAGAACTCCAAGCCTGGGGAGCACAAGGCTCCTCTCCTGTTTTGGTTCTTCCTGGCAACCAAGGTGGAGAACAAAATCTTCAAGAGACACTGTCATCAACAAAACCAACTAATGACAGGGCTGGGAGGCTCCAGAGAAGGGGCTTGACCTGGGGAAATTGCATCACCATTTGTCCTCCAAATTGGTGCTTTTGATCAATTCTAATTTCCTCAAATCTATCCAACTGTGTTCACCTCTGTGTGGTTTGGCTTTTGTGGATATGCTTCCATAAATGCCCCTGGGGCTCCAAGAAAGATCCACTTTTATGTTACCTCCTTTACTAAAATCATCTCAAGTTTCATTTCTAGGCTGAAAAAGGCAATACCAGGATGGATCTAAGTGTCCACAGCCCTCATTGTCTTGGGAGATTCTCCTTCCTCAAGCTCTGCTCTCACCTCAGCAGAGCAGAGTGGTCTCTCCTGCCTGGCTGTGTCTCCTGTTGGAGGAACCCTTCTTTCACAGCAGGAAACTCAGAGCAATGCCTTCCATTAACTCCCATTAAAGCCTTAAGGAAAGCCAGGTTAGAGTGGGAAAACCCATTTTCACCTGATGGAAGGGATCATTAGGCAGCTCAGCACACCAGCGGAGAAACCCCAGACTGGCAGGAGGATTTCTGTACCTCCAAAAACCATTAACTCTTTATACATGCACAAAAGAGGGATTTCTTGTTTGGTTGTGGTTGGATTTTTGGCTTTTTTTTCCTCTTAAGCTTCTTTTGTGCTTTCTAGCACCTGCTGTTATTTGCAGAAGTGTGAGCTAAAAGACTGACACAGAAGCTGCACAAGCACAGAAACTGGAAAATTGCAATATAATCCTGTATTGCCTTCATCACCTGCTTCTTCACAGCCTGAAGTGAGACTGTTAACAAAAATAATTCAGGAAGCTGGGCCATGTGTTAAATTCCTTCAGGAGGAAGAAACCATGGCCATAGCTGGTCCTAGCGGGAAAAGTCAGAGCCTGCATTAACACAGCACGTTTTGAAGAGATGATCACATGTGTTTTCTGCCAGCAAAACACTTGTCCAGGGGGGTTAGTTATGGTTTTCCCAGAGAAAATCTGTTCAGATGGCTCAGAGATGGGGAACCAGGATTCACAGCTGTTATTTTGGCACACGAAAGGTCGCTGGCATTTGGTTAATTTGCTGTCAGATGTAGCTGGTGGGAAGGTGATATGGTGATGTCAGAGCAAAGATCTCAATGGATCTTTCCAAACTTTTCCCTTGCCTTGCTGCACGAGCAGCCACAGTGGCAGGGACTGAGTCAAGAGCCTGCAGTGCTTTTTTCCTTTTTTCCTTTTTTCCTTTCTTCCTTTTTTCCTTTTTTCCTTTTCTCCTTTTCTCCTTTTCTCCTTTTTACTTTTTTCCTTTTTCCTTTTTTCCTTTTTCCTTTTTTCCTTTTTTCCTTTTTTCCTTTTCTCCTTTTCTCCTTTTCTCCTTTTTCCTTTTTCCTTTTTCCTTTTTTCCTTTTTTCCTTTTTTGCTTTTGTCAAATCGCTTCTCCGTTGACAAACACTTGAAGGATCATGTAATACATCGCTGTGTGTCCATGTACACCATTTTCATTGTGGCAGCCCCATTCCCAGGATGAATATCCTAATTTTTAAGCCATTAAAGAGACCTGTCTATATTTAAAAACACAAGGCCAGTCCTTCCCCAGGTTAAGAGGGACTGGGTGCAGAATTATAGATATGGCTCCTGGGGGAAGTGGAAATTTCTTCAGCACAACCAGAGATGCACAGATCCGTGGGGAAGGAGCAGGACTTTGCTCTATTACTCATCTTGGACTCGTCACTATTGAGTGTGTGAGGCTGGTGGATGTTGGATTTCAGCAGCCACCCACACTGGCTGACCTGGGCAGGCGGCCGGGGGCGACCATATGTCTGCCAAGGCAAGTCATCTGTGAGCAGATGGAAGAGCTCCGTTGCAAGCAGATACTCTGCTGGCTCAGCCTCGTGCCTCAAGCCTCAGATTCTTCATTTTTCAGCCAAATATTCCAGCCTGGTCAAAACTGAGGCTATGAATTCAAACCGTCCGAAAGAACAGAGGGAATAACTGTGATAAAAGTGAGCTGATCACTCTGAAAATGTGCCAAAAATACACTCCGTTGTCTGGGGTTCACTTGCTGTGATTGTGCCATAATTAGAGCTTGAACATTCATTAATTATCCCGAGTTTATTCAGGTAATCACTGCTTTTCACAGTTGCTTATGAAGGATTGTAATTAAAGAGTGTTTGCCATTCTCAGTCAGACACTGTTAAAGGGACTTGCCCTGCACTGAGTCCCCTCCCCAAATTTCCTTCCACCTCCCTCTGGCAGCTGCTCAGAGTTGTTAAAAACTTCCTGGGGCAGCATTTGAGGGAAGACCGACCCTGGGTTTTTTCCTATTTTTGATATTTTTTCCTTTTTCTGGTATTTTTTCCTCCTTGTGGCAATTTTAGCCTGTTCTGAGATCTTCATAATACAAGTGTAACTTAAAGGTGAGTTGCTCCACAGTAAGTGTGTTATGGGGAGAACAAGCCCAGAAATGTATTTTCATTCTCTAAATCCCCCACATTTAGACCTTACTGTATTTTATAGAAACTGTTTCTATTCTATGGATTTTGGAAAACTCTGTAGTGTTATGTAAAATTAGAGGACTCAGAGATCTGGAAAACATTTAAAACTTTATTTCTGGTGATATAGCTCTTGCTAATAGAAGAAATTTGGAAGAAGTAGTGTGAGGGAATTATTATAGAGCTCTACTCTGAGGAGCTTATTTGTGTCTTCCTCTGCAGCACCTGGATGAGTGTATAGGATTGGGTAGGAAATAATAGGTCAGATCATGGTTTTTGTCTCTGTGACAGTTCCTTTCCTAACTGAAGTTACTGGCTCACAGTCCAAATTGGTATTTTTGAACTGAAAACATGTCTGAGGTCTGTCTCGAGCATGCTCACCAATTTGCAGTGTGATTTTTATGCTCTTGCTGAAGATGAACAGTTCAGAGCTAACAGTTGGGAAATGAGGCACAAACCCTGAGTTTGATCCATTGGCTCTCTCTAATGGCAGCAGAGACAGGGAGGCAACACCAAAAAAGATGGTGAAATTCTTTTTTCCTTTTTTTTTTTTTTTAAGAGCACTGGAAAGAGCAGAGAAAATTAAAAAGAATCCAGGGCACCTTCCTTGTTGTTGAATTAACTCTGCTCTGACAGTGATACAGCTGCTCTTTTCTTAAAGTTCACACTGCTGCTAATTCCCTCACTCACTTTATCACTTTAAAGAAGACATTACAGCCTATCACAGCTGTAATTCACTGGCTGGGACACCTTAAGCACATATTTGCATTGTTCTTATTGCAATGAATTCGAAAGGAGGTGTTATAGTTCAACATTCCTGATCACATTTAATCAACAAGCCATAGATAAGAATCTCTGAGCACCATGAAATGGATAAAAGATCATCATCAGTCCAGGGGTGTTTTTTTAATAAAATTATTCTTAAAATAACAGCTCTCTTAGGCTCCAACCTAACAGAGCACAGAGGATCAGGGTGGTGCTGAGGCATGAACAGGATTGCTGAGAATGGTGCAATTCACTTAATTTAAGGAAACTGAATAGAAAATGAGCAAAATGGTGATGTTATAATGATGTTATAATGTGCTCTGCAACAGGAGAAAATGGGATGCAAGGGGCTGTTGAATGATTTCCAGAAACATCAAGAGTGGTTCTACATTGATCCCGAGTTTCTCAATCCCCATCCAAGTGCAGATCTTTCTGGATTCACATTACTCCTGTGGGGTCCAAGTATCCCAGGATAACCTGTGGAAAATGATGTCATTGAGGATAGCCCAGGTGGCCAGGTCTGTCTGGATCCACTCTGGAGTGCAGTGTTCTGTATTTCCCCTCTGACCCTGCACAGTCCAGTGCTGCTCATGGTTACCTATAGGGGCTTTTCCAATGGTTTGCTGCATGGATTAGGCTGGATTTTGTTATCCAAACCAAAGGATGGTGTGTCTATATCACTATCAAGGTGATGGCTACACCTTCCAACCACCTGCTGTACTTTCAGATCTCATTTGTCTTTGGGAAGCCAAACGGAGGCTTGAAATGGAAGGGGAGATGATGAGTCAGGCCAAGAGAGGTCCCAGGGTATTTGCACATCAATTTGACAAATCCCAGAGTTTATTTGATCACTGGAACAAGTGCCACCTGTATATTTGAATGCTTTGCTGAGACAACTCCCTGGGGCAGATGAAAGATTCAGCCATCACTACCCCTCAGTCTGATTTGCTGTCATTCTGCCTACAAGGAACAGGAAAGTCCACTAGAAATAACAGCCAGAGCATTCCAGGAGCAGGGATAGATTAGAAAGGAGTTATTGCTGGCACTTTCTATTCTCTCTTGGCCCACACAGCTATTTATTATTCACTTTCCTCAGTGTCTGGATTTATCTGATGACTGACATCCCAATACAAATTGAAATTTAAGCTTTAGCTATATGTACATAGTTGCCTCTTCAGGCTGAGGCAGTGTGAGTTAAGGGTGAGTCCCTCAATGTCAAACAGAAGAGGAGCCAGACTGTGAGGGAAGAAAGTGGTATTATATTTGGCAGATGTTCTCAGTCCTCACAGCAAAGACATGACACTTACAGTAAGTAGAATTTCCCACAAATTAATGAAATGTTCTGCAAACTTTCCTCTCTGTCCTTTTAAGTCCTTGAGGTTTTTACACTCTGGAAATGATAACAAGCACTGGAAAGTTGGAGGCCAGTTAATGTTGTCACAGGAGAATAATATACAATGAATTCTGTCTAAATGAGCACCTGATATGAAAGACATACAATGATAAGGCTCAGAAATCCATATTCACTCTCCACTGCACTGCTCTCCAGTGGTAATATTTATATGCAGATAGCCATGTAAATGAATATCTTATGAATAACTCAAAGTCAGAGAGAAAAACAAATCCTTCTGTAAATAGATAAAACAAATTACAAGATGTCTTTTAGGATGATCTCCTTTGAATTCGTTGTACTTGAGGGGCAAAGGGGGAGCTCAGCATTTTGCAAACGTTCTGGAAATGAATGGAGAGAGACACCTTTCCCTTTCCCATCCTCACACTGAACCTTTTGTTTCATGAGGCTCAGAAGGGGATCAGGCACAACTTCAAAGTCAGGAGTGTGATATTTAACCTGCTGTGTCATCCCCATCCACGGTCCTAATGAGGATGGAGCCAACCCTGCTGCTCCTCATTGTGGCCATGGAAATCACAGGCACGATGGCAGCTGGCAGATTTTTCCCTTGCTTTAGAGAGAAATGGGGAAAAAAGCCCTTGGTGCTGTGGCCCAGACCGTGAATTGAACAAAGACCTTCCTTGCTCTCTGTGAAGGACACACAGCTGAATTCCCTGGCATCCAAAGCCTGATCAAGGGAATACCAAGGTTAAATGGGCTCGTTGCTTTTGTACAGGATGTACTGTCAGCTCTCAGGGTTCTCTTCAGCTGCTGACAGCAGCTGCACGGACAGTTTTGTTTGAAATAGAAAGGAGTTAAAAACAATAGTTTAGGTTGCAAGGTCAGGCGAAAGGTTTAAGTTGCTGGTTACTCCCTGCTCTTCCCTGAATGAAGAGAGATCTTGGAGGGGGAGAGGGAGTTCCTGAATTATTCAGGTAAAAGCTGCAAGGTGGAAAATGAAGGTTTTATCCCAAATTCACTTGTATTTTCCACACCATTTTCATACCCTGCATCAGCAGGTAAAAATCCCCCTGCTGTAGCCTCACCACAGGTCAGCATTCAATGAAAATGTCCTTGTCATGAGAACATCCCCCTGCTTGGCCTCCCCTTAATGAGTGTCAGAGAGCAGGGCTGGCATGCAGCAGCTGAGGAAGTGGAGCTGATGCTGTGGCAATAGCTGCTGGACAAAGCCATTCATTATCTGATTATTCAATTATTACTTCTCCCATCCTCTCTCACCTGGGCTCCCCCTGGCTCGGTAAAACCTGAGCCAAGCCATCCAAAATGTGCTCTCCCCGTGGGCTGCAGATCTGGGGACCACACTGACCTTTTGATCTCACTCAAAGAAACATTTCTCTGAATTTAAAATGAATTAATATCACGCAGCTAAATCTGAACCCTGTGGATTACATTAAAGTTTATCCAATAAGAGCAGGAAGCCTGATCCTCTGAATATAAATGACTGCATCATCTGCATGAGGTTTAATTGAGAAAACTGCATCGAAAAGGCAAATTAAATACCGAGAACACAACAGATTTTCCACAGAGAAACACCGTGGGAAGTGAAAAACCATCTGTACAGAGAAGAACAGAGTGACATTTTTGCATCATGTCAGCCAGATAATATTTTCTCTTTCATCCATTATCTGTGTTAAACATTTTGGTAAGACAGATAAATTAATGTACTTTTGACTATCACCTGACATTAGTTAAGATGATGAAAAGATTATTGCAAACTCAAAATGACACATGAATTTTAAATGGTTTCAAATTTACATTATTTCTCTAATCTTGTCTGTTCTGAGACAGACAGAAATGCAGATTGAATGGAGTGTTATTTAGAATTCCTATCAAATTTTTGGTCTGGGGAAACAGTTCTGGAGTCACAGATTTGCACAACTCCAACTTTTCACACCACTAGTTTTCTAAAAAGTATACCAACAGCATCAGTAGGAATTCCAGTGACATTAACCCTATTTTAGTAAATATACTTAAAAATTCTATTTCCCAGCATATGTTTCCAAACCTCAGCAATGCTGCCATCTGTTTTTGCCTGGATTCTCAAATAGCCACAGTCAAGTGATGCTGTCAGAGCCCTGGAGCTTCCATATGCCTTCAAACCAACAGAGGGGTTTGCAGCAGCATTTCCAGAGCCATATGGACTCGTGGCATTTTCTCTTTCTTCAAACCAAACCAGCACTTTGGGCTCTGTGTTTTGGTTCCACATTCACAGGTAGATCAACAGAAAAACTGGGCACTGGAGTCTGCTTCTCATTCCTAAGGGTTTTCAAGGTTAAAGAGCAGCAGAGGCAGCAAAAATGTGAAATCCACGAGGTCCAGGGGCTCTTGTCGCCACATTTTAAGATGATTTTCTCCAAAGCAATGTGGTATTTTAATGGTTTTTACTCCAGCTGGAGCTGGACCTTTGGAATTGACATTCCCAGGATTATCTGAGCTGTGTTTACAAGGAGCTGGAGAAGGTGCTGCAGGTTTCAAACAGCCATTAATTTCCATGTAACCTGCTCTAATACACCCCACCCAGGGCAGCTGCTCAGTGCAAACAGCTCTGTTCCTCTGAGCTGTCAGCATGCTCCTGGAGCCTGCAAAGGCTCTGCAGAGTTAAAAATAATGAACTGAGGTATCCACACAATTATTTATTTTCAAATTGGTGAAGTGCCATTTTCTCCTCAGTTCAGGAAATTAACCTCCCCAAAAGCCAGCTTGCTCTACACAAAATTAATAAAGCAGAGCATGCTGGCAATAACTTGCACATGTTTATTTATGTGGGATGTCTCCAGCTAGAAAGGCTAAGATGAAAAATTGACTCCAAAGGCTGCACTCCGAGGGGATTTACTCCTGGGTTAGACCCATTTTCACGTTGTTTAAACTCAGAATTGATGGAATAAAAGAACTGTGGAGTCTATAAGAATTAAGCGCTTTTATTATCACCTTTCCTTTTTTTTTTTTTTTTAAACCCGTGGCACACACCTAACACTTTCTTTTAGGAAATAAGGTGTAGAAATTTGCCATGAAGTTCTAAAGGAGAAAAGTAAAGGGGAAAAGGTGGTGAGGAATCTGTTAGTACCAAGCACAAGAAATATTTTTCTCCATATAATTTTAGTGAAGTTTTATGTGGTTTAAACTGAAGTTGATGTTCATTTTCAATGCCAGTAAAATTTTGTCCCAGCTGAAGTGCTTGCAGGGAGTGCTGGTTTGGGCTTTGCCAAACACCTGCAGTGTTCCCTCTAATGAAAATCCCTCTGGGCAGTTCTCACCTGCAAGTTAAGCCAAGGTCCTCCAAAATTAACTCTCTTGATCAGCCTGATTTAAATTTGATGTGAAGACTGAGTGGGATAGAATAATTTCCCTGGGGTATTTTCATTGTGTTTATCCTCACCTTGTTTCTCCCCTTGTGAAACACCCATTTACAGCCCCAATTTGTATTAACAACAAGCCTGCTAGTTCTGTTTCTTCACTGATGGCTTTTCATTGCTGGTATCATTCAGGATATGGAATTTAGCAAAATTTTAGCAGCAATTTTGGCTTTGAAAAGCCCCACCTGCCCAGTCTTGGTGTACCTGTGCAGGGTGCTTGCCTGCTGTGGGGTCCTGGCAGGGCTGTGCCAGCAAAAGCAGGTGGTCAGGGGAGTTGTGAGGATATCAGAGGCAGAAAAATGTCCTCAGAGTGAAGGGATAATGCTGATAGCATCTTCCCTGTGAGAAACTGGCAGCTGTACCTGAGTGCTCTCTGCCCTGGGCAGGATATCTTACAGGTGAGATATCCAGGGGAGGATGCATGACCTGGGCATGGCAGCAATCTGGGTTGTGATGCTGGAGAGAGACAAACAGGCAAAGAGGGAATTTCAGTGCTGCAGGAGGCAAATGATATTAATTTGGGGCCATGCTGGATACTTTCTGGGATGCCTGAAATCCTGCTCAAAATGGGATGTTCAAGTGTTCTCCTACAAGTAACTTGTCATCTTTTGCTTGAATCATTTGGCTTGAATCATATCATTTAGCACCAGGCATCAACAGGGATGTCAGCCCATGCAGAGAGTGTATTTTAGGGTGAAGACAGCATTTCATACACCCTCAGAATGCCACCCTCTTCCATTTGTCCCTCCCTTAATTACCCTGAGGACTGGAGCCTTTTATCCAAAATTATTCCAGCTGACTGCTCTCTCAAAATGAGCCCAGCTCATCCAAAATCACCACTCTGTCACAATCCCTGAGTGTAACAAATCTGCAGGGGTTTCATTACCTTGGGGAGAGGCAGTGCTGAGTGCACCAGGTCTGACCCATTGTGGCTTTCAGATATGTCCTTTTGAAAGCCTCAAATGCTGCTGTGATCCTGTCAGAAACAGTGTCTGTGCAGCACAAATAGGTGCTGCTCTGCCTGTGGCTGCACAGAGTCTGGAGTCATTCAGAGGCAGCATTCTCCCAGAGCTGAGGACACATCCACACCTCCAGCTGGGATTGCTGGGGCTGCTTCAGGCTTGGAGAGAGCAGCTCCTCTCCCTCTCCTGGGCTGGTGTCTCTGTTGGCAGGGCATTTATTCTTCTACTCTCAGAAAATCAGGAGTATTAAGGTGCCAGGCCAGGCTGCAGGGTTCCCAGGGGTTGAGAGGATGAGGAGTAAAGCAGGGATGAGCCTGGAGGAGCTCTATTCTCTCACCTGAGCCACCTCAGCAGCCTTTGGTTCTGTCACACCCAGCTGGAGTTGCACAAACATGACTTCCTTTAACTCTCATCTCTGCCTAGAAGGTTTTATTTTTGTTCCTGGAGCAGCCTTGATAAATGTTAGCATTTGTTGTGCTGCATAATGCAATGAACACCACCTCCTTCTGCTCTCATGCAATCTAAATCAGGGGAAAGAGCCTCTTCTGCCCCTTTTCTGGAGCAAGGAATGTATATAGAGAGGGATTAGCCTGAGAATGAGGAAAAGCCAAGAGAGAGACCAAGGCCTTGGCAGGGAATGTCCTGCTAAGGATAAAAAGGTCATAAATATCCAACCATTGAATGCTGCTGTTTACTGGAGCTGCCTGAAACCAGGATATGCAAAGAGCACATGCATATATCAGGATGTTCTTCTAATTAGTTTTACTCCAGAAATTTGGACTAGCTTTTGGCAGGGGTTTTGATTTCTTCTTGAACTGAATTCATGTGATTGCCAGGAAAGGCAGTTCAGTCTCATTTTCCCTGAAGTCAGGAGAACTACTGACTTCAAAAGCAGAAGCAGCCCTGGATTGACAGAAGCCATGCAGCTCATCCCTGGCCAAAATTACCATTTTTAATGCACTTCCATTGAGGCCCTGGACCACCATTAGTGCTTGATTTTCAGGGTTCAGTCCAGTTAGGAGGAGAACTTAACACCAATTATTGGATGGCAAATGAAATAAAAGTCTGATTTTCAAAAATCATGACTAATTTCTGACATAGTGTTCAACTCTACCCTCATTAGAAATACCATCTTTCATGTAGTTTCCTTTATAATGAATTAATCTGCAGAGAAATTTAATGCATTCTCTTTGATACAGTCCCTGCAAGTCTTGGTGAGGATATTCTCACAAGCAACCTTAGACACCATAGTGTTTAAAAATCCTCAAAACCTTTAATAATGTCAAAGTGTTAAAGGTATGTTTCTTGGTGGGATACAGATAATGCACCCCTGATTTGTGAGCTTTATGGGGTGCATTTTGTTTTATTTACTGCTGTCACAGGGAAGGGATTCCTTTTCTGCAGGGCAAGATTTCAAGCTCTGTGAAACCTGGAGGCACTGAGACTTTAAAGATTCAGAGAGTCTTTTGTTTTTACAAAAGAAGGGAATGGAAAATTAGACTGAAATCAACCCTGAAGGACAGGAGGGAAAACCCTACATGTTTTAGTGTGTCCAGATCGTGCTCAGTTAAGCAGCACTGTTCAGTCCCATGATAGATGCAAAAAAAACCCTAAAGGTGCTGCTTCTCACTTCCCTGCCTTAATGTGCATCCTTCTGAGGCACCCTGACCTTCAGCAGCTCTTCAGATAATTGAATCATGAATATTTTGGTCTTGTGGTACGCCTGAGCTTAACAAATGAGCTTCTTCAAGAACTTGTATTGTTAATGGATTAAAGGAAGGAATTTGGCATAATATCTATAATTCTCTTAGTGATATCGAGGGCAGAAGTACTGGCTAACCTACCCCTTAATTTGCAAGCTCTTCTATTAGTACCAACTGCATTTTTTTTCCTGTAAAACCAGGCAAATATTGGATGAAAAGCAGATGTACTTGTGTTTTAATTGGGCAAACATTGATTGCATAGTTCACTGTCCATGTTTCGCTATTTTTGTAAATAGATAATGAATCAGCACCAGATAATTACAACTGAGTTCCAAAGCTGGGTTTTTTCTACGTTGGGCTCTTCTCTTTTCCTAGTTTCCCCTATCTGATTTTCCCCCTCCAGTCTTCAGGCTCAGCTATGGGTAAACCTTTTCATTATGTTGGGCATGATTCTCCTCCTTTCTGTTCCCAGGAGCTTGGGATGAGATTCATTTCTCCTAACATTTGCACATAAAAATGAGATGTCTGCATTTGAGGGAGCCAGGCTAGACCAGACTCTCTTTTTATAGTCAGTGGAGAGAAATAGATATGTAAAATTCTGCACAGTCCCACTGTGTCCAGGAATATGCTTCGGACTGTAATGGAGACATTCAGGAAGATTTAATTGCCAACCCTGGAATTTGGCCAGGGTGAGGAATTGATGGCTGTGCTTACACCAAATGTACTGTGGAGCATTACAGATAACATGTGATAATGGCTTTTCCTCTCCACTCCTCTGCAGCCTGGCTTCCCCCAGCAGATGTTGCAGGGCACACTTGGTTTCAGAGGCAAGTTGCCTCCTGTAAAACCAGTCTCCATCACCTCTCAGAGGCAGAGGTTAAACTGGAACACATTCTCCACTAGCATGGACCAACTGAGGGGTTCATTTGATTATTTCTGCCTTTTAGCAAATACACCAGGATCAGATTATGCACTCTGTTTATACTTCACTGTGTTGTGTATTCAGCTCTTATCAACAGTGCACAGCCCTGGTGTGTGGCACAGGCACTAAATTTGCCTAAATTTAAAAAGAATTGAGTATTTGAAGATGAAATCAGTGCTTGATCAGTTCTACCCCATTCACCAGAATTATTTCCAAGATATTAAGATGTCACTTCCTGGGTGGTTCTTCTGACAGCCTTAAAGCTGTGCGAACTGTCGCTGTTGAGCGCTAGCAGAGAAGAGATCGGATTCTCAGGTGGATAGAAAAAGCACTTCATTATTTTGAATCCAACATATATAGACTTTTCAGAGGTCACCCAGATTGGTCAGTTAGAAACTTCCCTCTAGGCCTGATTGGCCAGGCCTGAACTGTCCAAATCTCAAGACACTGTTTTAACAACATCCAAACTTTATCTTTCCTACAAAACACAGGAGAAAGTTCTCATGGGAAAGACCTTCACCACACACAACTGCTCTGAAGGAAACAGATTCTGAATTTAGATGACAAGATCCTTTTAGCAAAAACCATTTGTGCCAAACCATGCCACGATTCAATATGGTTCCCCAGGAAGGACCTGTTCCTCAGGCTTTAAACTGCAGAGTTTCACAGGTTTGCAGGTCATTATCCTGCTAACACTTCCCAAAGGACACCTCTTTAAAACAGCTTTGTGCTGCTCTACATTCCTCACAGCAGCCTCGGGTATGAACTTTCCAACTTCGCTTTCCCTGCCAAGAGAAATGGGTGAGAAAAGGGTGCTGGAAAATCATCCAAGAAAGACACTGGAAACACAAATCCACATTTGGCAGCTGCTCCTGGTTAGCGTGTCCAGATATGAGATGCATAATTCCTCCAAGACAAGGAGATAGCATCTGATCATTCCATGGGGATGAAGCCTTAGAAATGCTGCTGTCATTCAAATTTTCACAAAAGAAAATATAATTTGTGGTTATTCGTGCGCTGCATGGGCAGATGGAAGCACAGCAGGTAGATAAATACTGACATTCTCTTCTCTGAATTCCTTCAAAGGAAAGGTCAAAGGTAAGACAGGGAGTAAAGTGAATGTAGATTAGGCAGAACATCTGTTGAAGTGGGATAGGGAAAATATTCATTGCTTTTCAAATAGAAGCTCTGCTCTAAAAATGTCGATGGGCATCTGCTTAATTATAAATTCTTTGCCGTCCGTAACATTAATCTCTCAATAAAATTTAAAAAAAAAAAGAATTGAAAAAGGGGGTTGGGGGGGAAGAAAAAGCACAATTAACCCCAAGATAATTCACTTGTTTCCACACTGGAATACCAGAACTTTCTTGGGCTGGAAATACAAGAGGGTGGCTCAGTGAGGATCTCGAGCCAGGGGGTGGGGCTGAAGGGCACTTTGGGCAATGTCACAGCATCCTCTCTGTCCCATCCAGGGAAATGAGGAGTTGGGTACCAGTGGCTCGTGGCAGCTGCCAGGGTGTGGTGCTCCCAGCAGGGCAGCCCTGGCTCCACTCATTGCATACCCAAAAAAAATCAGTGATATGAATCTCAGTGAGCTCCAGAGGGGAAGTGAGGACAGGCTGTTTACATATCTTTATGTAACCAAAAAAATCCCAGTAACCAAAGTGACCATGTGCACAGAATGCAATATATGTCTGCTTCCTCTTCATCAATACCCTGCTTTTTGAGATTGATTAAATATGGCCATTTCTTTGATGTTCCAATTTTCACCACTTTCAGTTCTCGCTTTAGCACTTTGCCCTTAGCCTTGTAGCTAAACCTCATCCATGCACTTAGCATTGTAACACTGCAATGGGGCACTGAGGGAGGACAAATTTGGATTTTGCTGTGTCTGAAAATGGCCATTTCCACTTGGGATTCCAATAGCCAGGTTATAAGACAAACATGTCTTAAAAAATCTGGTTCTAAACTAGGAAGGAACCCAACATGGATTTTTTTTTCCTTCTCTTTCTCTCCAAATATCTAATTCAAAAACCCGTGAGACATCTCCATTTGCTGCGTCATGTATACAAATATTTAGCACTGACCATATGCTTCTGTGTTTTCCTGAAGCCTAAAATAATTTCTGAAACCATCCTTCCTTTTCATCTTCTATGTTCAAATGTCTTTTTGGCAGCCTAAACTGCTGGGTGTTTAAGTGAAATTTGTTTCAGGAGAGAGCCTTTCTATCTGTGTGTGTTTGCTGTTTATGCTGAGTAGGGTCCAGGATGATCTGAGACAGCCAAGCTGGGGCAGCTAAACATGTCTCATTAGCTTCCACTCAGGTGTAGGGAAATATGAGTGTTCAAAATCAAGGAAAGTTAGAGAGGAATGCAAGATTCTGGAGGAAAAAATGGCAGAGGAAGAGCCTAGTGGATGGCAAATTCATTTTATGGTTGTGATAAAAGCTGCAGGTGAAGAGCCCCTCGGGGTGAAGGGCAGCCCATAACCCACTGTGTGACGAGTGGGGTCAGAGCCTCACCTTTTCCCTGTCACCTGCAAAGAGCAAAGCTTCCTCACCTTGAATAACAATCATGGATTTGCCAGCCTGGAGCTGAACCTGCTTTGCATGAACTCCCAGGGCTGGATGTGCAGCCGAGAGGGGAGCAGCCCTGGTTGGATGCCATTGAAAAGTTGTGTTCTGGCTGCTGAAAGAGATTGAGGCAGGAAAAGTGGATCCAGGCAAATAAGAGCTAGAAGGGGAGGGTAAAAAAATATTAATATGAGATGAGTGGAAAATTCTCAAAAGATGTTACTTTGTTCTCCTAAATATAAAAAGGCTTTAATGTTGAAATTGTCAGGAAGATTAATCTGAAAATTCCAGAGGTGTATGTCCAAAAAGACACTCCCTTATTCCTTTCAAAATGCTGTAGCATTTCACCCAGTCTGAGGAGAGTCTGGATTTGGCCCATAATCCATAACTGAGATTTGGAACAATCTGAGCACCTTCACCTTTTCACTCCTTCATTGAATAGAAAACATCTGATCTGCTGAGGTCAATGTGACACATCAGCAGCTTGAAATGAGGTGCAAGTTTGCATGTGAAGAGAGGATTCTTGTCTGAAGACACGTTGAGATACAACCTTGTCAGCATTTTCAGCTCATCCAAGGGAGAATCCAAATTCTGAATTTAGGGAGTGTTGGAGCACCTTGCAGTGATTTCACTCAGGCAATCCCATTAGGATTCATAACGAAAGCCATAACGACATAAATATTTAATTCTGATAACTAGGTTCTAAACACTATAGAAATTTTATCATAATTAATTTTCAGCCAGCAACTTTTTTCTTCCCCTTTCTAATTAGTAGAGTACAGATGACATGCTACTGCATAATTGATAAAAACTATGTTTTTAATTGCATCTATATGATCATTCCTACATAGTTACATCAAATGAATCAAGTGTCATTGCCTTGAACACAGCTCAAGGGCTAGGGAGGGTACAGCAGTAGTTTTATGCTGGTGATAGAGTCATATTAATGCTCATTGCTCTTCATCTGAAGACATCAAAGATCCCTGCAAAGCTGCATGGAATATTCTGCTCTCATATGCAGGGGAACTGGAGGCTCAGAAAGATTAGAACTCACATTTTTTAATCAGGGGATCATTCAGCCATGAGATCAAAATAAGTGAGTGGTGTTAAAAGCTGCAAGTTTTACATGTGTAGGGATCAAGCGTAAAGCTCTGCACCTGTCTGAGCCCAGATAAATCAAGCCATGCCTCATTCAGTGGCCATGTAGGAAGTCCAGGCAGATGACAGAATTGATGGTTTCAAGGACACCAGGAGTAGCTTTGCTCTTTGGGAGAGCAACTTGCCCAGCCTGGCCTTCCCAGTGTCCCAAGAGTGACAAACACCATAACCTCCATGGGAAAGCCATACTGACCACAGCAGGGTGACATTGATCCAAATTTCCCACAGAAAAAATTACCTGGAGAGTCAGAAAACATCAAAACCATTCTTTCCATGTGAAGGATTTCAGACCCCACACCAGCTTTTTTTTTTTTTTTTTTTGGATGTGGCTTGGAACATAAAAATAACGATTTCTTAATTCATCCACTGAGCTGAAAAATCAATTATTGCACTCCTCAGGTCTAGTGAACTGTTTGTTCCTTAATGTAATGACAATTGTCTTCCAAGCAAATTAAGTCCAGCACTAGAGAAAATAAAATATTCATTAGCGAAGTTATTGGAAAAATAGATCAAATTATATTGAGGCAGTTTATTTTCCATGTTCCTACAAGGTGCCTGTAATACCATATTTTAGGTAACATCAGGACAGTCTTCTGCTCTTCTAACATGGAAGGTTGCCCTGGAATTCCTGGAAAATCCCATAATGAAGGTAAATGAAGGTAATATAGTGAAGGTAAAAGCACAGACAGTGGAGTTTATCCTGACTGACCTGTGCTCCTGTTGAGTACAGGAATTTAGGTGGAACAGGATGTATTGGGGAAGAAGAGCTGTAGTGTCCCAGCAGATGTGAGGAGAGGACTAAAAGTTGCATTTTAGTCCTACAGGATGTCCTGACCAAAAAACAACCCAAAATCTCTGCCCCCTGGAGAAGTTACAGAGCTGCACATCGCTCTGAAGGATTGAGGAAATGCTTCATACAGGAGGAAATGCAATCAAATTTCTTGTTCTTCCTCCCTGAACAAACCTGGGGCTGATTTGGGTTCTTTTTCCTGCAACTGAGGGATAAAAAACAGAGAAGTCCATAGTAGAAAAACAAGGAATATTTCCCACCCTGACTACACCAGCAGCTTTGGAATTCAAGCTGCTCACACCTCAGAGCCCAGAGCTGGCTGGGGAAAATCAGGAAAATTCCCCTTTTGGGACCTCTGGGATGAGAACATGGATCTGCCAAACTCCTGGGATATTTTCTCCTATTTTTCCAAAGACATCACTGTCTTTAATCTCCAAGGAAATCAAACCATCCCATCACCAGGCAGTCGGTCACAGGGTCTGGAGTCCAACCTGTCCTGCCCAGAAAACATCTCCCCATTCACAGTAACCTGTCCTGCTCACAAACCAACTCCCCATTCAGAGCACAGCTGCCCTGACACTCCCAGGCAATCCTCACTCATCCAAATAATCCCTCAGATGAATTGGAAAGCAGCAGCACAGAGTTGACTCTTGGAAGCAAAACTGGGTTCATTTGACAGAATTTAAAAAATAGTTACAATTATTCTCTGTGATCTCTCTGAAGTGCTGGGGGAGAGAGAGAGGAGAAAAATGCAATTAACTTATTTGTGTGTGTGTTCATCCATTATGACTTTTCCTTCTTTCCTTACATCTGGGAATCTGTAATGCAGCTGACAGTGATTTAGGGGCTTTTAAGTGTTTTGGAACTAATCTCTGCTTTCCTGGGAGTTTTAAG
This sequence comes from Entomyzon cyanotis, assembly GCA_024500445.1. Classification (NCBI taxonomy): domain Eukaryota; kingdom Metazoa; phylum Chordata; class Aves; order Passeriformes; family Meliphagidae; genus Entomyzon; species Entomyzon cyanotis. The sequence goes on from JAKEPQ010000325.1 coordinate 729,325, forward strand.
ATATACGTTGCCCTTGTGTTCACTGACCTAGCTAGCTAATGATAAAGAAAAAGAATACTATTTGGAGTAATAATGGCCAGCATCTGAATTACTGTTAATTGCTGCAGACAGGCCTAGCTCATGTGGTGAATGTAAACATTGCCTTTGAATATGAACTTGCATTTATCACAAAGCAGAGAGTCACACCGACCTGACCTGAGAATAAATATTTTTAGATTAATTAGTGACCTACTTGCAGATCCACAGAGCAGTCGGCCAGGTTTTATTTTTTTTTCTGTGAGGAGTATTTGAAGTGTGCACCAGTTCAGCAGCAGAGCTCAGTGCATTCTGCAGGACTGCAGCACCAATTTGGGCTTCAGACAAAACAGGTGGAGGAAATTCCTTCTAGAGATGAGACAGCCTTCAACGTTCGTGAAATAAACAGAATTATTTTGTGTTTTTACAAGCTGGGGCACATGACCAACACCTCTCTGTGCAGTGTGCTTTTAACAAGAGTCCTGTCACCTCTGGCAATAATCATCTCCTCTTCTGAGCTCCTTTTAAATGAGCTGAGGAGACATTGAGGCTGCAGCTGAGCACTGCAGTTCAAGGAATCATCACTGCTAAGGAGGGCTCTTGAACGCATGCTAAAGTTTAAATATGTATTTAAATGCTTTTCAGGGTGGTTTATAGTACCCAGTAACTGGTTTGCTGCCTCAGGGCTTTAATTAGGAAATGATAGTGAGCATCTGTGCTTGCTGGCTGGTGGAGGGACTGAAGAGAGAGCAGGAAAGCATCCCAGAATAACCAGAAATACAGTTTGGCTCTTGGTTTTCGAGGGTTGGAGAGTTCACCTTCCAAAGAGAAGTGTGTCTCTCTACTGTCTTCTTTCTCTTATTCTGAAGAAAAACACACTGAAATTTTGTAAGATAGATTTTATCAAAAATGTTTGACTTTAAAACTAGTTTAAACTATAGAAAGTGCTGCTAAGGGGCAGTAATTGTAATTATAAGGCATGGCAAAGCCTGATTTTTGGGTCCTTGGAGGGTTGAGGTCAAACTACTCAGTTCACACAAGATGTCTGGCACATAGGAAAGCAAAACTGCTGTTTCCTAGTTTATTAAGAATTTGCACATTTGAACACAAGCAGCAGGGATATCTCCAGTGATTTCCTTTTTGTCTCCTCATGCCTGAGATTGCACCATAAAATGTTTTGTGCATCTCTGCTTGAGCCTGTGTGGCATCAGAGACACAGATACTGCCAGGATGGTTGAACAGCAATGATAAAAAAAATATATTGGCAAAATTCTAATAGATCTTTACACAGTTCTTAGTCAGTTAACAAGAACAAGCTCTGCTGGCAGAGAGGTGAAAAGAGGGGCAATGCATGCCTGGTATCAAAGGGGTTTTATCCTCTCCAGGATTTCAAAAGAAGCCATTTCACTACTTACACAGTGCTCAGAGAATTTTATCTCTCCCTAAAAAATAAAAATCAAAGGGGATTTTGAGATCTCTCCAAAAGAAATGGTATAATACTTTCTCCATTATGAGAAAAGTTAGTTTGTGTCCACATCTATCAGTGCACTACAGTGGTGAGTTCTTCTTTCTTCTCCCTATTAATAAAGGGGAAAATAAAATTTTACAAGAGCAGGATTATAAAAGTCAACAAATTCCAAATGTTGATTTTTTTCTCCCCTCCCAGCATCAAATTGCTTCTTGGCACAGCTGAGGATTAAAGCAATGTTATTTGTGCTCATGGAGCTCTCATCTTCCCCACCAGTGCCTGCAGCTTCAGGAGCAAAGCAAGGAGAGGAGGTGGATGCAATTCCCATCTCCTCATCTCTCCCTTTGGTTCTTGAGCTGAGATGTGCATTTCTGGAAACAAAGCTGGAGACTGTCTGAGTATGAACTCCATGTTCATCCATGATCAGCAGGATTTCATGTAGCTGAGGTGGTGACAGAGCTCAGCCAGGTTGTCACCCATCGTTTGAGGCATTAAAAACCACCCCAGCTGTGGCCATGGCAGGGACTTGGGGACAGCAGCAGCCAGGGGAGGCTCACAGAACACAAATGGAAAATGGAATTCATGAATTGCACTGCTCATGAAAAAGCTTTTTATTTTTCACGGTGTTGGCAGCCAGTTCTTGAGATTCTGTTCTCTGGTCTTTAACTTATGCATCTGCTCACAGTTTTCAGCTGACCAGATTATATATGGCCTTACAGTTTTCTTTCTCCTCCTGTCTAATGTGAAGCATTTGGCCTTTTGTTCTGGGCTGTTTCTTGCCTTCATTACTTTCCTCCATTAATCTATTTCAGTACTGTTTTTCCCTCTCTTAAGTGCAACATTTTCACTTTCTTGAGCAATGGACTGAACCTTTGCTTTTAACAAATTGGATTTTAGAACATTGTGACTTTTTGATAGGTTTTAGGGAACTTCTAGATAAAGAGAATTTGGGGGAGTTTCAGCTATCTCTAGGCTGAGGCAAGGGAGGAAGGAAATATTTGAAGGAGCTATTGCAGAAACAACTGCAACCTGATTGTTTGGAGGCAAAATTGATCCTAAAGGGTTGTTACTCCACTGACTCTGCAGGAAATATAACAGCAGATCTGGGGTTTAATTTAGTGGATTCTCCTGTCTCCTCAAGGAAATTTTCAGCTTCTTTTTCAGCTCTATCTTTATTACTTATTTGTCTATTCTCTTTAGTACCAATGCCCTTTCATCCTGAAAGGCTTTTTGAGGTTGTCTGGTTTCAGCAGGTTGGGAAGAGCTTCCTGAGGATACTTGTGAGCAAAGAGGTGCATGCTGGTACATTATGGGGTCTGTCCCCATTCCCTCTGTGTGTTAGGAGGGTTTTTCTGAGCACACCATGGGCTGAGAGGGAGCAGAGTGTGAGCAAAGCCTGGGCAGATCAGGTGAGCTGCAAATGCCCAAAGAGCTCCAAAGGAGTTTAAAACTTCCCCTCCTGCTCTTTCCTTCTCACAGGGACAGCAGGAATTGGAACCAAGATTAGCAAGAGCACACTCAGTGCAGATGGAATGGAATGAAAGTTGCCTTCAAGGTGAACAGCAGAGCAACTCCTCAAAGCCTCACTGAGACAATTTAGTTCAAGGACCAAGTTATCCACGGGGCAGGTGGGAGGGAGCTGCAGATCCAGGAATTTGTTTGTTCCACAATTCCTCCTGCAACACTTGGATTATTGACCAAAGCATTCACATCTCCTTTACACTTGTTGGTGTTGGCTGCAGGTTGAATACATTTAAATCTTTTTGTGGTTTGTTTGTGTTTTAATACTTTTGATCTCTTCTGAAAATGCTTGGTGGGATCCAAGTCTGTCAGTGCTGGTTGTAGGAGATCTGCCAGGTTTTACGCTCTGTTCCTGAGCAGTTCTGTTATATCCTTTCAGCCTGCGCCCTTCTTTTGAAATTTGTTGGCCAGGTAAGTTCAGGCTCAGAAAAATAATAACTTCACTTTTACATATTTAAGGGCTGGTTTATAGATGAGGGACAAGGAACTTGCAAGTTGATCAGGGTAAAATATAGATACCACCCCAAAAATGATATCAAATGAACAAACCTAAGTGTGCTCTGTACCTGGCATTCTGTATTCTTTATTCAATGAAGTGAAAAGGGGTTGTGTTACACAGAAAAACCACCTTAACACAGAATAACAGAATTAATAGCAAATAGAGAGTATTTATTTATTTATTGGAGTTTTTCTTCCTTCCTCCCTAGGATCTGAATTTCTATATTTAAGTCATTCCTTCTATCCTTCCTAGGAGCTGCCTGGCTGACAGCAGGGAAAGGTGTATTTCAAACAGCTCAAGCAGTTGTCATTGCATGCATCTGCAGTGCACTAACAAGCAACATCCAGAGCCATTCCAGGCAGGATGGCGTTCCCTGCTCCAGGAGCTCTTCCAAGGCTGGTAACCAAGGAGGATAATGAAGGCTGAAATCTGCTGGCTGCTGCCACAGCCCAGCCCTGCGTGTCACACTGTGCCCTGCCTGACAGGTGGAACAGGAACAGCTCAGAACTCTATCACAGGGGGCAAGAAACAAGATCATCTGGGGGAAAAAGGAGCTCTGGAAACAACCAGGCAAAGACTGGAAGGTTTAGGAGGCCCTTGAGTAAATGAAGTGCCTTTTGTGAAGTGTGATTAGTGATCAGAAGAAGGCAAGGCGAGCAGCAGAGCTGCTGTCCCCAAGCAAATGGACTGTCACATCATCTCACTGGCTGTGTGCTGGCAGCAGCCTCTCTGTCACAGCCTGCAGCCCCGAGAAACAGGGCAAGGGAGAGGAATTGCAGGCAGCTGACAAGTGAAGTGATGCTCGCTGTGTTGCCGTTGTCCCTGAGTTTTGAAAGGCCAACATCAAAATATTATGACTCCCCAAATGTCATAATTACAGTAGCTCAGCTCACTCTTGTCTTCACTCTGCGCCTCAGACCTTATGTTTAATCTCCTTAACATTCTATAATTACCTCTTCAGTGTGGATCAATTATCTCAGAATAGGGAAACAAATTACCATCATTATCTTCAATTATTCTTTACATTTTCTTTGTCCTTTTTTGTTTTCTGGCTTTCTTTACCAGTGTCAAAAATGTAGCTCACATTTGTGCTCCTTTGTCATGAATATCTATTTGTCAGTAAATCATCTGCCAAGCGAGGAATTGTCCTTCCCTTTGCTGTTCTCCCCCAGCTCTCCTTATTGGGCAACTCATTACTTTCTGCATATTCAAATGGGTTTATTAGAAGTACAGCTCTCTAAGCAAGGCCAAAGATTGGTAGCAGACAGACAATTTTAATTTCTCAGATTCCTCACTAAAATACTAACTCCAAATTAACATAGTCTACATCCCTAAGAAGAGCTGTGGTATCTGCAGGAGTGGAGTTTATTGTGACAGTAATTCACAGGTCAAAGCTGGCTTCATCTGCACTGATGTGACAGCTAATGGCTCCTATTACACGAGTGATCTGTGAGTTATAGAGTGACTTGTAACCATTCCACCACAACCATAAATAAACCTAATGAAGTTAGTGCTTTGGGAAAGAAAAAAAGAAATGCATTAAGCTACAGCTCTGGTTGAGCTGCAATCCACTAAAGCAGAGAAAGAGAATTTCTGAATTTCAGCTGCACGTTGTGATTTGATCCTTGGAGAGAAGTCACTCTGACACCAAACACGGTGCTGCTGTTGTTCTGCACTCCCAAAGGGAAAATCAGATCTTCAAACTCAGCCTTTGTAGCCCTTTTTGCCTAAATTATTATCTTCTGTCTCCAGGAAAATCCATCTGAATAAGCAACACTAGATGTGGATATTGTTGGAATTTGGTGAGGAGATTATTTCTTGTGTGACACTGGTGTATAATTTATGGACTGTTTGGGTCTCAGCTGGAATCTGTGGATTCTGTGGACCAAGGTAACCAAGCTGTGCAGAATTCCACCTTAGGACATTTTTTTAAGGTGATGATTTTGCTGCAGGGATCATGTCTTATTTCTCCTGAATTGACCAGGCTTCCTTTCAAAATGCTGCACTGAAAATCAAGTCTCATGCAGCAGATATTTCTACCAAGAAAGGCTTATAGTGGTAACTCTCTTGGAAAACAAATCATATCATCCTGCCCTCCTCTCTCCATTTTATGAGGCACCTTTCCCCTTCTTATTGCTTTTTCTTCCGTTTCTCACTGTCTCTGCTGCACACCAAGGCAATAAACTACAGAGGTAAAAAAAAAAAAAAAAAAAAAAGCCAAGTACTTACTTCAGAATTGTACCCAAACCTGGCTGCTGCTGCAAAACAGTAATTTTTATCAACTGTATTTCAAATTAAAATGCTAAAGTGCTGGAGAAATGGGGTGTGGAAATACTTAATTTGATAGCAAATTACATTTATGGGTTGCGAAAATGATGTCTTTTCAAAAAGGGCCCCAGTGTTCAATGCATACCTGTTTTAATTACCCAGGTGTGGAAAATAAAAAGATTATGCTTTGTTGGGAACATTTCAAGGACTGCTGATGTCAACAAAAGGCAGCACAAGCCCAGATGGTTGGCTGTAGGCTTTTCTTTGCCATCCACACAGATTTGCTCAGAACTCCTACAAATCAAGGACCCAGCACAAAGATGAAAGCTCTGTTTGCCTGCTCAGCCCTTCATCAGTTGGTGTGGTTTTAAAATTGAGGCAAAACATAAGGTTTGAGGGAATTCTGGACTGCATGTCTTGTTTTCATGTTTCTCTGCTCTCTGTGCTCCTGTGGGTGAGAATTTGATGTGCAAGAGGCACAAAAATCAGCCCTGGCCACACTGCCTGGGCTTGGGCTGGAATGCAGCCTAGCCAGTTGTCTTCAGGGAACAATTTTAATTTCATGGTTACATAGGAAGCCTGGAAATTTGGGACTTGGCAGGCTCAGAACTGCAGTGTTTGGCTCCCACCTTGGGGGTGATTCTCCAGGATCTTTAGCATTACCAAGTCTTCATAAATCACCATTGCTGCAGGAAGTTCCTTGCAGTTGGACTAAATTTGTGAACACAGTCTGTAAGACAGCTAGTGGAGATGGAGTTCTAATGCCTCTCCAGTATTTCTGATGAATGTTTGTCCCCTCAGCCTGCAGCTGAGCTGGCAGACACTTCAGGCAGTTCTGAGCTCAGTAAATGGGATCTGCATTTATTCCAAAACCTCCCACCAAACCTCCCTGGTGAACTGCACAACACCAAATTGCTGGAGTTGGATTTTAAGGAACATGAATTGCTTCAAGGCTCCAGAATTGGGGCTGACTGGTGATAACTTTAAATATCTTTGGCATTTATTACCTTCTGCAATGGAAAGGGTAGTTACCAGCATTAAAATGACTGTCATATATTAGGGTCACAGAGAACAACCACATTAGAGAAGTAAGAGAGAGAGAAGCCAGCAAAGCCCAGGCTTAATCTGAAAAATCTCTCTGTAATGAGCTCCTGTTACTTCAGGGATGGAAGCACTGCTGTTAGCGCAAGCGTTCACTAATAAGCAAAATATTATTATTAATAATTGTGTGCATTACTATACTTGAGCTGCCTTTGTTTTGTAGTGTTTGGAAATCAGGACTGCCAGGCTTCCCAAGGAGCCTGAGAATAGTTGTGTGATAAACACTCGGAGCTGGAGGGTAAAACAAGTGATGTATGTTGCAGTACAGCACTCTAATGAATTAGTTAAAAGCAAACAACCCCCAAAACAGTAGATTGCCAGGGCAGGCTTGTGTCTGCCAACCAACACTTGTGTGCCAAGCTTTCCAAAGGAAACAGAGCCAAAACCAGGAGTGCAATAACTCATCCTGAAGGAAGAAAGCTATTACAGAGTGGAAGGAACAGCAGCAGTCTCTCAGCTCTTACCCCAGATAATGAGGCTGCTTCCCAGCCCTTTACCTGCTGCAGTAACCTACAAAAACAGTGGTGAGGAAAGGCTGGGCTCAGTGCTGGTTTGGTTCTCAGGAATGCTGGCAGCTGGGGTGGGAATATCCTCCCTGTGCTCACAGGTTCAGGACTGAGACACCTCTGGCACCGTTCAGGTGACATAAGGAACACCTGAAGCATTTTACAGCACAGCAGATAGAGCTGTCCAAGGCAGAACAGGGCAGCTGTAAAGCCTGACTGCTGCAGTCTGCTCTGCTGCCTGAGCCTGCAAGCCTGGCTGGCTCCAGTGTCAGCAAATTAAGGTGAAACAGGAGAGACAATGGTCAGACACAGCTGATTTTCAGTCACCCTGCCAAAGCCAGATGTCTCCATTCACTTCAGAACAAAGAACTGCCCTGTCATGCCCAACAACTAAAATAAGATTAATCAGCAAGATGAAATTCAACTTATTACACGCCTGAGTAGCCAGGAGAGGAGGAGAAGGTGATGCTTGATTGCTGCTTGCTGCATGCGCTTAGCGAGGAAGAAATGCTGGTACTTGCAGAGTGGGCAATAATGACAAACATCTGCCTCATTTGCAGTGTCACAGACAGGTAGGACATGTCCTCTGACAGCCACACTCAGAGCCAGGCCGTTCTCATCAGGCTGCTTTGCACCACCTGGATTTGTTGAGGGATGATTGTGCAAGGGAAAAAAAAAATTGGGGTTGAGGGAGGATCATTCTTCAGTTCTCTCCAGTGGGTAATACCCATCCATAGGCATGCTGGAAAGGTCACAGAAATTGAAGTATTAAGGGTCTGCTGGGATGTGAGACACACAGCCAGGCTTCCTGGTCACCACTTGAAGTTTCACAGTCCTTGCTAGACCTGCTGAAACTGAAAACTGTTGCAGATATGTGGAAATAGAGGTTGCCTTGGGAATTTTGATTAATAATAGTATACCGGAGTTAAAATGAACTTAGATTTCATTTATTTTTCCTTCCATTCTTATTTTTTTCTGAGTCTTACACTCTCTTAGCCATGAAGCCACAGCTGTTGAGCATTTCACAGCTAGCTCCTGCTTCAGGAGTGAACTGAGGCCTCAGCCCAGAGAGAGGGATTCCTTCATTGGGGGAGGCACCTGAAATAATCCCTTGCACATATGTTTGAGGCCCACAGAGTGTCAAAATTTCAGATGCTCCCATTAAGTCTAGATTTCTTAAACCAACACACTGAGCATTGTGTATTCTTCTTCTTCCATTGCTTGAAGTAGAAGTGGGTTTTAACAGCATAAAGGACTAATATTTTAATGACCCTGCTTGGAGTAGAGGTCCTCAAAATCCAATCCTTTCTGCAGAGAAAATACAGAGCTCCTGTTCCCCATGCTGCACTTTGCAGGGTATTTTCTCTGTGATGTTGCAGCAGAACGGAACAGGTTCCTCCAGTGCTGCTGCACAGAGCAGGTCACAGCCAGGGGCTGACCTGAATCAGGTGGTTCCCTCTTGCCTCACCCCTCACATGCCATACTCAGGATGAAAACCAAGCTCATTGCCATTGCCTAGGTACAGCTGGCAGGTATTTTTGTCAAGAGGTCACAGCTCTGACCTTCTGCTCTGTAAACACTGCTTTGAAAGCAAAAAAAGTCTATTTTCCCTCCAGTTTACACTATGGTTTGCTTTGTTTCCCTGCATTTATTCCTGTCTTCACCATGAACAAACCTGAGAGCTGCAGGATGTGAATTTTAATAGAGTCCACGTTTTAATCTGCAGCCATCAAGGGAGGCTGCATTTCTCTGTACATCTTTTAGAGCTCCATCTCCACCAGGCTGGGAGCACAAGCTCTGCCCCTCCTCGTGGGCATTAACTCCCTGACAGCAGCACTAGTGATGCTGGGATTATTCTCCTGCGTGCAAAGTCATCCAGGACACCAAAATGGGAAAGCTGGGATGTATTCTTACCCACATTTTGCTTTGCAAGCAGCAAGTTAGTCCTAAATTAATGGGCAAAACATGAGCAGAAATAGAAATTATAGTAGAGGCAGCACCAAACTTGGGCTAAAACCGCAGGAGGTTCCAAGCTGGAACCACCCTGAAGGAGAAGGGATATGTCACACTGCCACTGGCAGAATGTCACTTACAGATGTGTATGTGATGCACCCAGGGATAACCACACTGCTGTGCTGGGGAGTTCAATATCTGAGATGTTTTCTAGCTAAGTATTTTCTTCAGGATCACAGTTAATTGATAAGCTTGTCTTTAGACCTGTGGCAACAGCTTTTTACATCTTCTATGACTCCTTTTAATTCCTAGGAACCCTTTATAGAACCTTCCATGCAAACAGATGTGGTCAGTGTGTTTATGCAATATGCTCTGCAACCCAGAACAGAGATTTTCTATTTTCCATTTTTGTTTGTTTATTCTTTTTTCTCTCTATCTGTTTAGCAAGAAACAGTAGAGTTGGCCACATAAAATTAAACCTGCTTTTATTTACCACTCACTGAAACGCTGGGGCTTGGAAATGCACCTAAGCTATTAGGTAAACACCACAAATGAGATGGAAATGGAATCAGAGAAACAGCTGTCACCTCTTTTGCTAGCTGATTAATTTTTTCCTGACTCACAACAATTACATTTCGGCGTGGCACGCCCATCAGGCTCTGAACACTGCTGGGCTGGGGGGCAGCTCCCCAGCACTGAATTTCCATTCATCCCAGCCCGTTTAACACTGTACCTCTGTCCCCACGGGGATTTCTCCTGCTGGATGTCCCTGCTGCACCCGGGATGAGGCAGGCGTGGGCAGCTATTTACAGACCGAATTTCCTGGAGCGAATCCCTCCAGATCTCCCGTTTATTTCCCAGCACCATGGGCTCTGCCAGGCATTTTTTAGCTTCCACTGTCCTCTAGTGGAGCTTTGTTTGCGAAAGGAAGACGCTCAGAGGAGCATCAGAGGAGCGTGTGGAGCAGCTCTGGAGGCAGGATGAGCTCAGCTGGAGAAAAGAAGGATCCAGGGAGATCTCAGAGCCTTTTCCAGTGCCTAAAGGGGCTCCAGGAGAGCTGGAAAAGGACAGTGGACAAGGGATGGAGTGACAGGACAGTGGGGAATGGTTTTAAATGGACAGAGGGCAGGGTTGGATGGGATGTTGGGTAGAAATCCTTCACTGGGAGGGTGTGGAGGCACAAAGTGCTCAGAGAAGCTCTGGCTGCCCCATCCCTGGATGTGTCCAAGGCCATGCTGGAGCAACCTGGGCTAGTGGAAGGTGCCCCAGTCCAGCAATGTAAAGCTTGTTTGTGTCTCTGCCTCTTCTTCAAAGCTCCTCTGCTGCAGTGTTTCCCCATCCATCACTTTGGATATCCCCAGGTGCTCCCTAGGGCAGAACCAGCACATCCACTCCTCCTGCTTCCCCTCCATTCCAGCAGGGCCAGTTGGTTGGTTGGTTATTTTTGACCAGGCTGTAAATTTTGAATTAACCTGGATGTCGGCAGCAGCGTTTAGATGGAATTTAATGGGTTTATTTTTCGCCTCAGCAAGGGGCTGTCAGTGTGTGGGAGGCAGCTGGGTGCTCAGCTGAGAGCTCTGCAACGGGGCTGCACAGGAGGAGGGATTGCACTTAAGATGTTGCCTGCATGCAGCTTGCAAAATGCTCTAGGGCGTTAGTGGGAAAAGATGTGTGCAAATATAAAATATTCACCAGCCTTTGTTTTTAATAAGGTTGATTACTCCAAGGGAATGAATAATGTTGGTTATAATGTGAGTGTTTTTCCTTTTTTTCCTGAGTTCATTTTGTGAGGATCTGTCTTATCCCTCACCTGTATTAGGAGAGCAGCTAGATATTTGATAAAATCAGTATTTCAGTAATATTCCTATTACTGTATCAGTATTCCTACAGATGGTGCAATATATAACAAAATCAGTAATTCTCAGAAAGCTATTTATTCAACAAATCTAAGCCCAAATTCCACAGAGACTTAGGTGTGCACTTACCATTTCTCAGGGGAGTAATCCTGTTGGATTCGATGTCAATATTTGCATGAGTGAATGTTAACAAGTTTAAGGCTTTTTTCTTCTCTGATATCTCACCTATTTACATAATATAACAACCTTGAATTAATTAGATGACTGATTCTTTGATATTCCTCTTTATTTGCTCCTTTGAGGTGCCTGTGAGTGGCTGAGCTGTGATTTGGGTTGGCTGGCTGTGATAGCTCAGCTGTGATCTTGCTGATTTGCAGTGGGATAAACACACAAACACTTTTAACAAAAATTCATGTGTGAGAAGGTGTTTTGTATGGCTTTGGCTGGCTGGGTTGTTTTGTAAACGCTGACATGGAGAGGAAGGTAAGCCATGAATTTGCCTTGTGTTGAGCAGAGGATAAAGTGTTCTTCTCCCATCCTTTTCCTGGCTTTCCTGGTGCACAGGCTCTGCACAGGAGACATTCTCTCCCCACGCAGGCTTTGTATCCTACCTTGAGCCTTTATTATAGAATTTATCCTCTAGCAATGATGAATTTTTGATATTAGCTGTCTTTCTCTGAAATTCCTTGAGTGCTGGCAAGGAGTGAGGTTCAGCAGGGTGACTGGTGGAGGATTGTTTGAGGACACAGTGATCCCACTGATCCTGGCAGTAAAAAAGCAGGAGGATATTGATATAATCTGACTCCCAGTACCTGAGGCTGCAGTTTGGGAACTGCTTTGGGGTGCTCTGAACACCATCTGCTAGTGCTGTCACCTGGGTGCTTGTGGGGGCACTTCAGCCCAGGTGAAAAGCAATCAAAAATTTAAAATAAAATTTAAAATAACCCCCAAAAGTAGAAGCACTGGTGCCGCCTTGCCACAGGCAAGGAAGGACACCCAATTCAAGTGTCCTAAATCACTTTGTGAAGTGGCCTGGAGGTCACAGTTGATGCAGGACCCAGACTCTCAACTTTGCATGCTCTGAATTGCATCCAGGTCTGAACTTGGTGGGTGAGCTGAGCCAAGAGAAGGCTGTGAGGTCCCTGCTCACTGCAGGTGATGTACCTGGACCCTGTTACAATTAATGATCAACATCCTGCACCTCAGAGCAACAGCTTAATTTAGCTGCTCAGACTTATCATCTGGGAGGGTCTCTCCTTCTTCATGAACTGTGCAGAGGAGCCTGGAGAGTTTAACCCCAGCAGGCTGCAGCAGCCCTTGTGAACCCCCTGTCTCTGCACTGCCTCAGCTGATGATTAGTTGACTTTTTTGGGTGCCTTTCTGTAGTGCTCTCCCTGTTTGTCATGGAAATAATGCCCTTGGAAATGACTAAGCTGAACTAGAGGTGAAAAACAAGTTACACAATAGTAAAACAATTATTAGAAGCACTAAGTGTCACACCATGGGGCTGTGGTTGGTCACACCTGATGTTCCTATCATGGTCTGTGGTGTTGGTTAAGCACATTTATTGTCCCTCACAAGGATGGAAACTCATAACAAACTAACAGCTTAAGAACCTTGGATTTTTACAATTGTCTTCGCCATACCATCCTTCAATGCCACACTTGGGAACTGCAACAAGTTCCTGCAAGCCTGAGTAGCAGGGATGTAATGGAGATACCCAACCACAGCACAGCACAGGTACAGGAAGGCAGAAAAACAAGCTCTGAGCATGCTGTTTACTCTCCTGCTCTGCTGTTTGCATGTGAATATGAGAGATGTTTGTTGTGCCCTTCAGCAAACATTGTTCTGGTCGATACTGGTGGGTGTATCAGCTGTGGATTAGCAGCACTCATCCTCTCAGGAATGTTTTCAGTTCTCACTGGAGAGCCTTCAGAAGGAAGATCTTTGACCTCTGCGAGCAGCTTGTTCTAGAAGAGAAAAAGAGCACATGAGTTTTGATTCCAAATCAAAATTACAGATTCAAATTTGAGGTGAATTTCAAATTCAAATTACACACCAAATTAATCTTTGGGGGGTAAATCCACATTTCTGGAAAGGAATCTTGCTGTGGAAGCTCTCAACTGTCCTGTAGAAGCAATGTCTCCTCTGTGAAAATACAGTTCTTTAAAATGTGCAGTGGGATCTGACCATGGGGTGAGGGTGTCCCCCTGCACCAAGGGAATTCCAAATGTCCATGCTATTCCTACCCTCAGCCTCCAAAAACGTCTTGAACACAAGAAGACAAAAAAACCAGATAATTCAGTGTTAAATGCAGCCTGGTGCCTTCAGTTTTCTTTCTTATTTGCACTTTTCATGCTGCATTTCAAGGGGAATTAAATATGAAATATATCTTGTTATTTAGCCAAGGCTTTAATGTGCCACTCTTAGCAGCAAAATATTGCTCAGGAGAGTGCTCAGCTGGATGTGTGAGTGAACTTTTGTCCAACCTCTGTAGATGTTGAGGTAGTTTAGGAGGAACAACAGTAATTTCCCTCACAGTTTCATTCCAGTGGTTTATTTCTCCAGCTTATGCCATAAGCTTCTTCAGGGGACTCTGAAGAGCCAGATTTATAAAGAGAATGGATAATTTCATTGCAAAAAGACAAAACTAGCATTATGCATGTTAAGTTAAGGGTAAACAAATCTCACGCTTCAGGGCACAAAATGATTTCCTATTGGGCTCAGGAAAGATGTTTTTCTTCATGTAAAGCATTGTATGGTTGGCTAGACTTATTGCTAAGGGCTTTATTTATTCTGCTGCCCTCTGAAGCATCAGTTTAGGAGGCTTCCTTTCAGGTTGTGCTGGAGGCACAAAGCCAGATGTTGCTATAATTTTTCTCAGCATGGAGAGCCTGCTCTGTAAAGTTCCTGCTCTGTAAAGTTCCTGCTCCAGCAGACCTGGAATGCCTCGTAGTGGAGTCCCTCCAAAGCAGCCCAGCCTCTCCAGCCACATAACCCAGCATCAGTGGGATCACATGGAGCTGCTCCTTCCCTGTGCTCAGTAAAAAACACAGGATTCATCTAATTTCCATGCTGTAATTCTTGTCTCTGCTTCCACGGGGCAAGCAGTCGCTGTGGAGAGGTGATGCCCAGGATGTGCAGTGGAAATCAGCCATGCTCTGGAAAACTGAAATACCCCACAGAAAACACATCCCAGGGAAGGAGCAAGCAGGGGTTTGGGACAGCTGAGGGCAAGGAGCCTCCTGCCTGCTCTGAGCAGGGAAGGTGCCTGTGGCTGCTGCCCCAGAGCACCTCAGACTCCCAGATCCAGGCTCTGCCCATCCTCCCTGCCAGCAGGAGCTCAGCCTGAGCCTTCAGCACAAAGAGCAGCAGACATGAAAGCAACTTTGAAAGTCCCCACAAGAGCTGCCTTTGTATTTGATGCCTGGAGCCAGGTTCCCTGAAGGAAATGGAGAGAGAGAGAGAAAGGACTGCAGAGCCTTGGTGGATTTTCCCGTAAGCGGGCAGCCTAGGTAATTTGGTAGAAACAGAAGGAATCCAAATCTGTGAATCCAGTGAAAGCCACAGGAATTGAGGTGTATGCATTTGGGAAATTCACTGACTGGAGAGGGAAGTCTTTCAGTAAAAACATTCCTATATACGGTCTGAGCTCGAATTCAGCTCAAATTCAGTTCGTGTGCTTGTTGTGCTCGATTTTTAGAAGTCACCTCTTCTCTTTGTAATTGTGTTTTGCATCTGTAGAATGAGGGTGACACCACCACCTTTGCCCAATTTGGGATGCAAGCTGCTATGGCCTGGAGCAGGTGCTTTATACAGACCTTAACACAATATTTAATATAAATAACCACAGATCTTTCCAGGCAGAAATGATTTTATTGTGAATAAGGCCGAAAGTTTTTTTTTCCCCATTTGAAATGTCTGGGGTTTTGTTGTTGTCAGTCATTTCCTCTCCTCTCTGGCCTGACTTATGTTTTTGAAAGCTCTGACATGAGTTCCAGGAGTTAATTGCAACAATCAGAGTGGGTACAGCTATTTTATAATGATTTAATCTGCTGGATGAGGGGAGCTCATTTCATTTTCCACACCTCCAATACCCCTACAGGAGTCTGCAGGAAGAGATTTTGGTTTTTTCTGGGCACTGGAGGTCCTTCGGCATGAGGATGCTGCAGAATGAAGTTTCCTCATGCAGATGATATCTGGGAGATTTCAGACCATTTCTAAATGTTTGCCTCACAATTAGCCCCACATTCCATTTGCTGCACAGGGGAATTGGGATGATCTGGAGCTGGGAAGGATTTGGTTCAGGAATGGGGAATACAGCTGCATGTAACAGGGTTTGCAGGCTGTGAAGGGAGGTGGCATGAAATAAGATCAGCAGCTGCTTTATCGGCTGGCTGGAAGAGCTGCCTTGCTTGAAGGTTATATGGGTTACCTTTTTATTTGAAATATATGTATATTCTGTTTGAGGCACTTCTGGTATCATAAAACTACATATATTTTTTTTGTAGACAAGGTAAAAAGCTATAATTTCCTGAAATTTAAAGCTTCTGAAGAGCAGCAGATTGCAATTTCAGGGGCACCTTGTCCTTAATAGAGACAAATATTGCATCTCCATTGAGAGCTGCTCTTCAAATTAGAAATTCAACCCTTAATCTCTCAATCAAACAGCACTAAATAAAAACAGCACTTAACTTTTGCTGTCACTCTTCCTTGAAACAGAAGATGAAAAGAAGAAACTGCTGTTGGAGCCTACTCCAGGAATTCCACATTACTTTGTCAAAGCCTTTTAATGTCCTAACGTGAGCTTCTGAATTGCAAATAGCTGGGCTTAGAAGTAATTAAAGAATTCCTACAACACTTCAACCCAGTGCACAAATGTCACTTTTAAACATGCTGCTGAGATGAGTAGGAAAGTGGGGGAGAGAAGGCAAGGTCATCCTTGGAGGAGCTGTGTTATCCCCTGAGACCACAGACCCCACCAAAAGTGGAGCAGCCTCGAGCACAGTGTGATACAATCACAAATAAAGCATAATTCCTGCAGTGTGGACCTCTCCATCCTCACTGACAACAGGACACAGGGAAATTCCAGGGAAATTCCAGTTGCCAGGTTATAGGTGGGAAACTGAGGCATGTGGCAAAACTCTTGTCAAGGGTCTTGCAAGAGCTGTGCTTTCCTCATTAAATTCCTGGCATATTAATCACCAGATCTGGTTTGTTCCTTCTGCTTGGGGTACAATTCTTCTGGATAAAAGTGGGGACTTTGTAGCCCCCAAAAAATTGGCTTTTTGTTGTAAAATTGTACAGGATTAAAGATGTCCATCAATAGATGTCTCTGTGTAACTGAGTTGTCTAGGAAAACTCTACAGTCAGTTGTGGAAACCCAAAAGTTTATCTCACTTTTATCACACCTTACTCTTTGCTCCTAGATTGGACTCCATAAAAAAATCTCCCAACCAGATTTCCCTCTGCAGCCCCTGTGAGCTCACTGGGATCAGATTTTCCAGCAGGTCCCTCTCTTTCCAAGGCACGGAGAGTCAGAGCTCAGCAGCTCCTGCTCAGGAAAACACAGAAATGTCTTCTCCACAGTGGTAGAATGAACCCAAAACTGCAGCAGATGTTCCCAGCAGGACACAACTTCAATGCATGAAAATATCAGAAATACAGCTGAGTAACAGCAGCCCTGGTTGGAGCTCTGCAGCTCCAGCTGCTGCCAGAGTTCCTGCAGCTCTGCCACAGCAAAGAGACTTAAATCAGCTCTGACTTGGAGCTTCTTGGTGCCATAAATCAGGGAGGCACTTGGAGAGGTGCAGAGGCAAGAGCTGCTGTAAACTTGTCTGCCTTCAGCACGGCTTGGATAGAGGAGAAAACTGACATTTTCTCCTTTATTATGCAATGCTGTGCTGGATGGTTTTTTGCAAAAAGCTGGTTCAGTATGCAGCAAAAATCAGCTCTGAGCTGCAAATGTCTCCCAGTGTAAGAATTTACCTGAAGGGGGAGGGAAGCCATTAGGTCAGGAGCAAGCCCTGTCTTTTTCTTCTGCCAAATGTTGATGCTAAAGGTTTCTTGCAGGAGATGTCAAACCAATTTGACTTCATTCTGCAAACATACGGAGACTGCTCGCTGTGTGATAGGAGCTGTCTGGAAAATGCTGTTCCAGGAGGATTAGGAAGCATGGAGCAGCCATGCCAGGTGGCACATCCAGGGGACATTTGCTGCCTGCTGATGTGGAGGGCTTGAGGAGTCCATCCCAGACATTTGCAGCTCAGCACTGGGCTCTGTGACAGGGGGAAAGCTGGGGTTTTTGTGGGTTTTGGTGTTTTTTTTCATGTTTCCATCTAATTTTAAAAATCAACAAAAGAAATGGTGTTGAAATACTCATCACAGGATCAGATGTAAGGAGCAATACAGGCAGAATTTTAGGAATAAAGGAAAAGGCTGTCACATGAGGATTTTGACTGATGCCAGGTAAAAAGCCACTCTCCAGATTTCCAGTCAGTGACAGTGCAAGTTCCCAGCAATCCAGTCACAATGGGGAACATTCCAATTTATTTATTTTTTTAAGATGACTTCAGGAGCAAAGTCAAACCTCCCTGTACTCCTGAGGTCAGAGTCCTTACCTTGGGTGCATCTCTAAGCTCCCTGGGGCAGGACTGGCCCCAGCAGGGCCACAGCTTCTGAACTGCTCCTCCAAGTGCATTTATCGATTCCTCCTTTTCCTTAACATGATTTTAAAGGACGCTTCAGGGAAGAAGCTGTTGAATTCTTCCCACTGAAGGAACCCTTTCTTCCAGTGTGTAACTAGCCACAGCTGAGAGCTGTTCCTTGCAAGCACAGAGAGCTTCAATTAGTGTGGTCTGGATCCTTCAGGGGCTCACACATCATCAAAAGCGTTTCTTCTGCGCTCTAATTCTTCCTTTTTCAGTCTCAGCACCCAGAAGAGATGGCATAGCTGCAGGCCATGTGCTGAGCTCTGTGGGCAGACACAGAGCATCTTTGTTTTGGCGCTGGCAAGGAGAATCCAGTCGAGATGTGATTTCCGAAATGGAAAAGTTGATGGCTTGTCTGAAGATCTATGAAATAAAATACACAAAAGAAAAGCTGGATGGCTCCTTTGGTTGTTTCTTTCTGAGTGTTCCTCCAGCTCACTCTTGCTGTGGTGATGTTCCTTGGAAGTGCTCTGTTATCCTTAAACTGTCTTCAGAAAGTCCTGGTGCTGCTCACGAGAGCCCTGAGGTGGTTTTGGGGAATGGGAGAGTTTTTCTTGTTCCCCCCCTGCAACAGCAGCTGCCAAACAAACTTCCCACAGAGAGCTTTTACAAGATCAGGAGGAATTCTTTGTCAGTGGCAATGAATCGAAATAAAACAGTCCCAAAAAGAGCCTTTTATCAGAACTCCCTCTTACTCTGCTGGTTTGGGGCAGAGAAATCAGAGCTTGGATGTTCTGGCTGGAGGCATGGAAATTTATTACATCTGCCATGTACTGTGAGTGCAATTTTCTGGGAGTCTGCTGTGTGCTGCAAACAGCTCCATCTTGGTTTTGCTCCAAATGTATTAAAAGAAACCCACTGTGCTTTGTCATTGTATTTACTCCTGCATCTCGCCATCTAAAAATAATTTAAGCTGAAGGGATATGAATTTTGTTTGTGCACGGAGAGAAAGAAAAAAACCATAATGGTTTCAACTACTGTGAGTTCGGGGAAACAAGGATGACAATAACTTAGAAAGTCAGTCTGCCTGTGTTATCTATGGATTCAAGAAATGTTTAAAGCAGTGAAATTTAGAGCCATTTTTTCCATCACTTACACCTAAACAAGTGAAGTCAAAAGCAAGTATAAATCAGTGCAGAATTGCACCAAAGCAAGCAGCTTGAGAAAACAGAAGAAACTGGCAATTATCTCAAAAAGAAAAAGGCTTTAGATTTAAATTCAGTAACAGAAGCTGGTGGCAGTCATGGTGGTGAGCCTGGAGTTTTGTTTTAAGCCTCTATTCTTTTTCTCCACCACTGTAGCAACTCTTTAGGAAGCAATATACTGTAGATGAAGCTTGCTGAAGTGGAGAATGAAGTATTTCCCTGGTGTCTCTGAGAGACTGGGGAACAAATTGGACTGAGTATGACAAGCTGCACAGTGTTATTTTAGTGGCTGCAGATAACTGGATTTCTCCTTCTAGGCATTAAGTGTCACTGGTTCATGGATTAGAAGTCAGATCCTGCTGCTGCCACAGAAGTGAAGGATCTCCAGTGGAGACTCAGCAGTGATCAGGGAAACGTGGAATTTATTGCTGTTCCACCCCGAGCAGGGGTTGCCCCTCGGGGCTCTGGCACCAGCAAAGGTGGCTGTGTGTGATCAAGTAAAAACTGCATTTATTAAAGAGAATTCTCCCCTGGTTAATACAGGTGTAACTTATTCGGTGCTAGAGGCAAAGGCACAGATTTTCCACAGTCCTGGAGCAGGACAGTGTGTAGATGGAGAGATGCTCTGGTGATTTACTTTTGGCTGTGCTGCTTTTTCTCTGTGCAGCTTCTCCAACACTTGCTGTGTGCTGGGAAAAGGGGTGGCTGTGCTTGGGAAACAGAACCCCAGGTTTCTGGGCTGAATTAAAGACAGCTAGGCTCTTTTCCTGCTGCTGCCACTGATTTCTGGATGACCTTGAGCAGGTAATTCTGCACGTTGTTCAGAGCAAACCCATGGGGAGGCTGTGAGTCAGCTCCAAAACCAGGGGCAAAATAGCTGTGCCAGGGTGATTACCCCTAATTACCCCTGGGTTTTTGGACCTGAGCTGTGTTCTGAGGTAGCACCATGTGTTGGGCCAAGCTGCTTGTGGCAGCTTAGTTGGCACAGGCACAGATCCCCTAAAACTGGTTTTACCACTGCAAAGCGCAGGCAAGTCTTTCATCTCTGCACAGCTCAGTCCCAGGTTGTTCTGCTCATGCTCTGGTTTGTTAAGAAGGGAAGTAAAAGGGGATTTAAGTGTCTCACAAGCAATGTGAGGGGGAGCTGACAGAAATCCACAGCAAGATGTGCCAGAGAGGAGCTCCCTGCCCCACTGGTTAAACTGGGCTATAAATTTGTGCCAAGGGACCCTGTAGGAGGAAAAACAGGACGTAATGAGCAATACTTTGAAAAAGGATTAAAATAATTCACAGCAAGCCCCACTGGCCATATTTATAATCATGCCATTGGTGTGTTATAGCAGTGGCAGTGTTTAAAGGCAACACATGTTTTCTTGGGCTTAATAGTTGCCTGCAGCAATTTACATCTGTTAATGCAAGAAGGGATAGACTTGTCTCCCAAACACTGGTGACAAAACCCAGAATTCACTTCTTCTTTAGCACCTAAACACATGCAAGGCTTTATGAATCGAGAGCAGTGTGTGCCACTTCCAAACACAGGCTGCACTGAGTGGAGCCAAATTTTTTCTTTATTGCACCTTGAAGTACTATTTCATTAGTGGAGCAAAGAACAAATTTGCCTTTTATCTCTTCCTTTACGTGGAATTAAACCAGGTACTTTTAAATTATGGGCCTGAAATTACCAACACTTTGGACTCGTGTAGCTCCCCATTAAATGTGCTAATAGTGAATTATGTAAAGTATTATTTCAGGTGGATTAATACATCAAATCTGTCTGCGTCCATTTAGTGTCTCCTTAACAGTGCAAATGTATCTGATCTGGGAGAAGTTTTATATATTTTATGTGTACTGGTGAGAGGGCAAAATTTCTCTTTCACATGCATTTATGTCTCTCAGAATGACTAAGGTCAAATAGAAGTTACTGCCACATCTCTCACCAAATAACAATTGAGTGTGAAATTAAATATTTGCAGCCAGCACCTACCAAAACCTTGGCTCTGTGTGCAGTGTTCAGACAGGACTGTTTGCTCAGCCCTTGAGTTTGTTCTGAGGGTGGACTGATGTTTGAATTTTTTTAGCCACTGCACTGTGAGAATTTCAGTTCACAGTTAACAGTGCTTGTTCTCTAATTAACTCTCATTTTTGTGATCATATGCATTCAGGAAAAAAAAACAACCCAGCTTCTAATTTAAAATTCAAAGAGGCCTTAATAATATAATATAGTAACACAGTCCTGGTTTAATTTTATCTGTAAATAATACAACCAGGGGAGCAGCAAAACAGGAATGGGTTTTCCAAAGGTTTATCCTTTGCTTGTCTTTATTAACTGCTGCTGGTGAAACTTTTAACAGTCGCTCTGGAAATTGGAGGGACAGCAGGGAAAAGCAGCCAGGATCATAATCTGCTGAAGGACACCATAAAGATGGAACTAAAACTCCCCCTGAATTACCTTCCTCACATACATTATAGTAGAATTAGTAATTCTCATGATTCACTGAAATGACAGTTTCTTGCCCAGCATGATTTAATGGGGTGGTTGTTCCCTGCCAAGGGCTGCCACCTAAAATACTGGATTTATGAGCTGGCTCAGGAGCTGAAACTCTGTAAGGTCCCATTTTTTAAAACTAAGATCCTTGAATAATCCAGGCTGGCTCTCTCACATTTGGGAGGAGTGGTGGAGAGGTAAAATGAGTTGCATACACTAGAGCTGCAGAAGTGTTTCTGACATGAATCTCCTTCCAATAACCAGTGCAGCCATTACTGATAGCAAGGTATCAGGAAACTGTATTATTTTTCATTTCTGTCCATAAGAATTTAATCAAAAAGCCACTGCAACTTATTTCTTTCCTCCGAAGGACTTCCACCAGGTACTGTTAGCCCAGCTTTATCTCCTGAAGGTCTGTTCCAGTGTTATAAAAGACTGATGAGAAGAGGGAATTATCCTACTAAAACGAGAATAAATCATCATTTTTCATTCTGTAGGACCTGCTCATACAAATGGGACACACAAAGACAAATGGCTCTGTGTCACTGCTTCAGTCACCAAGTCCAAATTACCTCTGGAAGTGCAGGTTGGGTCCCATGCTGCAGCTCCTCCTTCAGCAAGCCAGATGGAGAAGAGAAATTTGCTTTTTGCTGTTGCAGAACCCTAATGGCTGTTAATGGAACGAGCAGCAGGTCTGGCCTCGTGCTCTGCTTGGCTTGTGCTGTCTTTCAGCTGGTAGAATTATGAGGCTGACATGGTTAAAAGGGGTTAAAGGGTTTCACTTTGGTATTTTAATAGGATATTAGGTGCACAGCTCTGCAAAGGTGGAACACACCGAGATGTACTCACAGTATATTGCATATACAATTTTATGAACTTTGCAAATTAGTATATCTGTCTAAAATCCCCCAAGAAGAAACTTAAATGAAGTAATGTCCCTCTATTCTAAAAATTCCCCCCCAGATGAGGCTAGAGCCCAGTTTACAAATCATGTTCCAGAGAGGAGGTTTCAACCAAGGTTAAAACCTCAAGTTTTTGATAGCACAGAGCTCTCTGGCTTCTTACCATGCCTGTTTGGTCTTTCTGCCATGCAGAACCCCAAAACTAAGCTAGAATATCAGACTGCAAAAGTTACAAGCCTGTAGGCTGAGGGTTCAAAGGATGTATAAAGGGTACAGAAAATATAAAGAGGGTATAAAAATGTATAAAAGAGTATATAAAAAGGGAAGGCAAAAAATCATCAGGCATCACTTGAAGGAATGAGTCTGAGCAAGAGCAGCCTCACACCAGGTTCCCCAAAAGTTCCTGCTCTCCTCAGCAATGATGAAATCTGGAGGAGCAATGGCTCCAGCACAGATGAGGTCCCAGACTGCAGTGTCTCTGCCAGGATTTGCTGTGTAGCACACACATCACCAAGCACAGCCCTCTGCCTTCTTTATTCTTCCCCTTCTCCCTCCCAGTCAGGTGTTGCCAATGGTTATTAATATTTATCAGCAGCTTTGTTGTTTTCTGGTTCAGATTCCAGCCCAGCAGTCACCCATGAGTGCCTCCTAGTAGTTCTGTCCTTAATTATCGTTACCCAGATATTCCCTGGACTTCCCAATTACCATGGCAACATTATTTAATTGCAGAATCAACTGGTCCCTCTCCCAGAGTATGGCCTGGTTCCTCTGTGCCTTCTGCTCTCCGTGCTATCAGGGGGTGATTTCATGCTTTATTCTAAATGGGTAAGAATTATAATTTCAAATTATGCAGCAAAAAAAGAGTAGTGAGAGAAAGGAAAATAAGAATAATTAGCTTCTCGTCAATGTCGGGGATGAAAACTGAGCTTTCAAATAGTAAATAGCATAAGTGGGGTGTAATTCTTGGTGCCTTAAGAGATGTCACAGGGGGGTGCAATTCTAAAGAAATACAAACGAGAGGCTTTAGAGGCTCTGTACATTTAATGGGAAAGTCCCATTAGTTTCAACAGGAGAAAGAAAATGATTGTGTGTCAGAATATTACTGAATTAAAATTAAGTTGTGGAAGGACATTACCTGTGTCTGTCGCTGACTTTGGCTGGAGGAAGCACTTTTGCATTACCATCCGATAATTTTTTTCGCTAGCATCCACCTTGCCCATAATGAGTTTTCCTCTTCTTCTGGTAGGAAAAAAATGTCACAAGGATTACTTTAATGTCATTTTTCCTTTCTTTTTCCTTTCTGTGGATATGAAGTTGTTGAAGCAATTATTTTATTGCTTTTTCTTACTCTGGGTCATAATCAGCCATCCCAGTCAGACATAAATGCACATGCAGGGGAACATTGCAGGCAAACTCAGCCTGGGACAGAATCAACAAGGGAATTTCAGCCCAAATGGTTTAAATCTGGCAAAGTTACTAACAATAGAAAATAGAATGGAAAGTGTCTGACCTGCCTAACATGGATATTTTATGTATCCAAACAACAACACAGACATTGTTTTTCTTTTCAGTGCTATCAGTTGCCATGTTGGTGTAGACTTGCAATGTGAGTTGACAGAAGGGAGTTTTTTCCCACTCTGTACCAAATCTTCTGAAATCTCTTTGGCTCAGGGAAGGAGAGGGAAAGGAGAAAACTCTTCCTCCAGTATCTGTGCTATATTTAAAGGGTTCTTTTCCTTTCTTTGTGGCTCTCTCAGGACTGTCTTCTCCCCAGACAATGCCAGTTCTGCCTCTGCTGCTCTCCTGCCCAGAACAGGGTGTTATTTCAGACAGACTGGCAGTTCTCCTCATTAAAGGAGCTATTCAATTGGAACTCACATCCAGTTGAATCCCAAACAATTTGGCCAGAGAAACTGGAATTGCAGGAAAACACTGAGGTTGTCCCTACTCCTATTTCCTTATTTTCCCTGCCATCCTCTCCACAGTATTTTAACCTGACCCCAGTCTGACCCAGGATAAACCAGCAGGAACATATGCAGCACCTTGTTCTGCAGCTCCCCATCTGGCAGTGAGGGGAGGAAAGCTGCTGCTGACTGCAGATCCAATTTCAGCCAAGCAAGGTTGCTCCATTATTGCATTTGAAGCCATAATTAAATTTGCTAACCGTGAAGAGGTGCCAAACCTGCCATTCCTATGGAATGTGGGACATCTGTTTAGTGCTAATGCCAACATGGGATTGGAGAGGAAACATCAAAACTTCCAGCAGTGTCTGCTGTTTCATTTCTTCATTTAAAAAAAAAAAAAATTCCACTTCACAGCTTCTTGGTTTCAATTTGGCATTTCTTGAGGCATTTCTAGTGCATTTCTAATGCAGACCCCACCAGTTGCTGTCCCACCAAATGCCCTGCAATCAGAGTTAACCCTTGGCATTGCAGCATCCAGGTCCTTTATGTGGGAGATGAAGCTCTGTGCTTTGACAGTCCAAACATCATTTAAAACAGATTTAATACATTTATCTCAGATTTAATACACATATCTGCCTTTACATTTTCTTCTTCACAAGCCTTCTACTTCCCTTGCAGTGCTTCAGCAGAGCTGAGATGACTCACTCTTAAAATGATAACACAATTTGCTAAATGCAATGTCAAAATACGTGGGGAGTTGGGTGCACTTTCATGGTATAATTTTCCCCCAATGAGTTAATGTTTTTATGAGTTAATGTTCTTATTGTTAATATACAGTGTGGTTATAAAATAGAGCAAGTCTGTGTAGGAGGGAGAAAAAAGCAGCAAGGTTCAGGTAAAATGGCTCTGGAGACTCAATTGGAGACAGGATGATGGATTCAGCTGTTCATTCCCAAAATACATAATGGCTGGAAGAGCAGGCATTGAAAATATTAAAAATTAAAACACAGATTTCCTTTATTACCTTCAAATGGCAGCTGAAAAATCAGTGAGGTTTAAGGTTGTGAGTGCACATGTTCTGCTCTGAACTGTGTCAGCACCACTGGCTGCCATCAAAAGGGAATGTAATTACACTTCTCATCAGAAATGCATGTTTCATAATCACATCACACTGCCAAATGCATTTTTCCTTTTAGAGTTTTAGAGAGAAAAAGAGAGAGACTACCCAAGAGAATGCACTGCAGGTATGTTTGTTACTATTTCTACACTTGCATTTGGTTGGCAGCTTCTGAAGGGAAAAAACAGTGTCTGGTGGTTTGGAGCACCTGCCTGGAAACCAGGATTTCATGGCTTTTTTCTCACCTATCCCTCAGTGAATGAGTCCACAGACAAACCAGGGGACACCTTGAGTCTTTTTACTGGTCAGGCAGAAATTCTGGTTACTCACCAGAGTCTGAGTGGTTAAATAACTCTCTCTAAAATCACAGCAAACGCTTCACAGTTCTTTACAGTATTAGAAAACATTAAAAGACTGGTATTAACAAACACATGGCACATCATTGGTGAATTACTGAGTGCTGAATGAGGTCTGGAGGGCTTCACTGAGTTCTGAGGGTTTTTGCCCTGTCCTGTTTCAAGAGGTGGTTTTACTCAGCTGGGTCAGCTGATGGTCACCAATGTTTTCTCTTTGTGTCTGCAAAAAGTTGTGCTAAATAGCTCAAATGAATACTAATTTATTTTAATTGTATTAACCCTTACACAGGGTCCTCTGAAAGCTGGCTATGTTAGAATTCTCTTTACATTTATATACCTGCTTAGAAAGAGTCATTGGGGCAGGAAATAAAGATTCCTCTAGTAATCAGGCTCTAAGCTCACAGTTGCTGTCATTTTGCAGCTTTAACCCACAAAATTAATGTACATCCTGCTTCCCACAGGAGTTTGGGCAACTGTTCCAGTGCAGGGAGTGAGGCTGGGTCTGCAGGGCTCTGATAGAAACAGAGACACGTTGGGCAGTGAGGGGATTTGAGTTCCTAAATCACTCTTACACCTCTGAAAATCCTGCCCAGAGCTCTGTGGCTCCATTCAAACAGCACTGTCAGCAAGTGAAACACAAGTGCTCAAAATTCCATCTTTTATTTTTTTTTCTTCCCCCAAAATACTGGCCTGAGAGCAGATGCAAGTCAGCAGATTAAAAGGGATTGTTCACAACAAGAAGTCTAACAGGAGGAACTTCCCTGGAATAAGCTGTGCTGGGAGGAAGCCAAGTTAATAATTTTTTTTTTATCAGTACTACAGCAAGGCAGCAGGGTTACTCTAATGACCAGTGCTTAATGAGCAGCCCAACACCATGTCAGGCAGGATAACTGAGTCTTGTGGTCATTACGGATGTCATTTTCAAGTAATTTTGGGGTTTCAGTACTTCAGCCCCTCGATGGCACTCGCTTCCCACCAAGCCACACTGCCACAGGAGCACCATCCTCATTAACCCTTGCAGGAGCCAAACAAGGGCCAAACTTCAAGGCACACATTGCTAGAAATCAAACTGCAGTGTTTCAGCTGCTCACAAACCCAGGGATTCTTCAGAAATAAAAAGTTGCCTAAACGGTGGAGTGCGAAGATGATTTGACCAAGCTCTACAGCTGAGCTAAACAGGCAGAGACCACTGATGTGGCAATGAAAATATCAGCTCAATATACAGTGGAATTGCAGCCAGAAATACTTTCAACTAACTACACAAGGTTTAAAGAGCAAAAACCAGCAATTATCTCCAGAATGCCAAAGACCTTTCTCTTAGGCAGAGTGTTTAATTTGCTGATGAGTTTGTACACTGGGGTTTTTGGGCAGCCAATGTGTCCTTCAGCTGGGAAGTCTTCTTGGGCACATCAGTCCTTGCAGGTGAATTTATGGTCACACTTCTCCCATGGCTTCATCAGGGGATTTATTTGTTTGTTTTCTTTTGGAAGGCAGGGAACAGAAATGCCTGGATTTCATAGGGAAATGAGGAACAGAGTAGCAATTTCTGTGAGATTACTTGTTCTGGACTCTGATAGGTATTGGATAATATGATTGTTCCATCTGACTTTGTGACATGGATTATCCAAACTTTTGTTTAATTGCCTGGCTGAAAAAAAATCTCCTGAGAGCAAATAATATCTCATTAGGCCAAGTCAGACAATATTATAATAAAATTGATGCGATGAAGAATAGCAAGAATCAATTTTTATGCCTGAAATTAATTTTCTGAATAGGGCAGCATGGCACATCGCCATAATTAGTGCATTCCTTAGAAACCTATTAGCACATTGTTTTCAGGGCTGAACTTACCATGGAGTTACATTTCCACTTTTAAATGCTCACCATCATCAGCTGCAGAATTCTGGGGACACAATTTCAATGTTGACATGAAGAAAGTGGCTATGGTGCATTTCTAGATCTAAGAAGGAACTCACCGTGATTTTGGAGTTTTTTTAATTTCCACTGATCCTCACCTCATTAAACAAAAGTAAAGTAACTTGTGGGGCTTTTTCTGGGCTTACAGGACACTAAACTAAGGCCTGAGGCTCCCATGCTCCATCCTGGCTGTTGGAATAGGAAGAGAGCAGAGGTTTTCTCACAGGTTTTCACTGAGCTCAGGAAGTTGGGCATTAATTGCAAATTCTGCCCCGTGCCATCTTTGTCTACAGGAGAGTTAGCATTCATGGTGTCACTCAAAGTGAACTTTTACTGCCCACAACAACCTATTTCTGTAGCAAAGGTCACATTTGTTATCTATCAGGATGTAGCAGCACAGTGGAATAATGAGTTGCCACGATGAACTGGCCTTTTTACCTCCTGAATGGGCTTCTAAATCAAGCAGAGGGAGCATTGACTGAAAATCATTGGGTCTGTCTGCTGGAAAGGTCATAGTCTGAAATACTGCAAGATCATTTCACCCTGGTTTACACAGTGAGCAGCCTCTGGTGCAGAGCCCACCACCTCCACCAGGTGTTCAGGTGCCTCCCCTCCTTGGGATTTGGGGTGGAAATGGGAAAAAGGGAGTGCCCAGATCTGTCACAGCCCTTAGTCAAGGAAAGATAGAAATCAATAAAGGTTTGGTGCTTTTTATGTATTTTTTTCTATTTTTTTTCTTTGTGGTAAAAGCCACCAGAGCTTACAGTGGCTTTCCTTAGAGAGAACACAGACTTCCCTAAAGTCCAAGCAGAGCTGCCTTTCCCAGCCAACAGTGGAGCTCACACAGGACATCTTTCCAGGTCTTTCTTTTATCCTGCTCAGAACTCAGTTAATTGTATTAATTTCCTCCCAAATTTACCTCCCAGTTCTAAGACTCTTCTCTTTCCACTCCTCAGCCAGCACAGGGTATTTCCCAAACACAGGGCTGCCACTGCCAGTGTAGCTAAAGGAATTCACATGTTCCTGTGGCCTGTGACAGCAATTTCTGGTTTTTAGACAGGCTGACCTTCATCGATGTTGTCAAATGGAGATGCTACATAAAACCAATAATTGACATTATTCAAGTAAAATATAAACTTCAGTGCCTGGCAAATTAAGCTCTTAATAAATAGAAGAGGTTCTTGATCTGTTTTGGAAGGGTGTTTGGCCTTTGGCGTATGAGTGAGCATCCAAAGTTAGGCAAAAGCCTCTCTCTTTCCTCACTCCCATTTGTTTTACAGATGAGCCAAAGTTCATTGTCAGTAGCATCTGAAACAAACAAAATGCTGCTGTTTAAGTGAAGAATATCAGTCTAGACAGGGTCCAATTGTCTATCTGAAACTGGCTTTGCACTGCTGTGTCATTTACCTTTATGATGTCATGTCAATACACCCAGGTTTTTCCAGCAGCCATAAAAACATTTAGTTTTACTGCTGCAAGACATTGCTATGACTTACAAAATATCCTGAGCTCCTGGGCCTGAGAATTTTACCTGAGTGGGTTTTTCCTCCTTACATCTGTGGGACAAGGCAATGTCCCCTCACTGGTGCAGGAGGCAGAGCTTTTTGGGCTGAGAGGGAAAGATTCTCACAGACCTTCCCTATCAAAACCCACCAGGCATCTCTGAATATCTTTCCCTCACTGAATACAGAGCAGTGGATAAAAAAACCCTAAAACTACATGCACCCCATGAAAATAAAGCAGAGCAGTGCATGTCTCACACAGTGCTCTGCAGAGGATGAAAGGAAAAGCAATAAACCATGTCTGGCAGATGTTAATGAAGCACACAGAGCCATTTCAATGAAGCACTGGAGAGTGGCCAGCCTGCTCTTTGGGACATCATGAGCCATACAGAGAAAGGACATGAGGAATGTCTTCTCTTTTCTCAAAAGTGTCCTTCTTTGAAGATATTTTGGGAGGGTTTTTGGGGTTGTCATGGATGCAGCAGGAGAGCTCCCAGCTCTCGGGGGGCAGAAGAGGAGCTGTGCTGACAGGACACTTCTTGGATCTGCCTGCTAAACCCTCCTGCAGCTGCTCAGGGAACACTTTCCAAAGGTCAGGAAGCACCACAGATTCCAAATGACAGCTCTTGCATTTGGATTTGGCTCAGGATCTGTCCCTGTTCTCCGCTGTAAATGCTGCTCCAGCACTTTTGAGGGATGCTGCAGAACTGCTCTTCCCAGGAATACCCAAAAAACCTCCCAGCAGCACAGGAATCAGCTGGGGACAGAGCTGCCACTGCTTGCAGCAATAGGAGCTTTGTGCCTGGCTGCTCTGAACCGCATTTTGTGTTCTGTGCAGCTTTTGTTTTATCTGCCATCACCCTGGGAGATTGGGGTATTTAAATGTATTGCATTGGAAACGGGAATACAATATTAAACTAAATGCAAAAGATAAAGAAACATGTGCCCAAGGTAAAATGGCAGCTTTAGACACTGAAAAAAACCCCAAGCCAAATGAGTTGAGGGAACTGGTGGTCCAGCAGTCTTAAGATGTATTCCACATTATTAAATTAACTTCAGGATTTAAATTTGGCTTTTGTTCCAAGCGGACTCCTTAAGGAGCTGTGGCTAATTTTCAACATATTTAAGAATGTACACTGAGCCCTCCCTAAAGAGCCATTTCATTAATTGCTGGGTACTGCTGCTGCTTGGACTTATAATCCCTTTTTTAGATTACAAAGAGTATTCAAGACAAAAGATTCCCCTCCATAACTCTGCTGTGGCTGTTGACACAGTGCTCCTCTGCAAATTTCAGGATATTTCTGGGAAGGGATCTGTTTACAATAATATTTGTGTGCACATGATCCCTGCAAGCCTTCACTTTAATCTTGGTTAAATAGCCAAGTAATTAAATAGTAATTCCTGGTGCTGGAAAAACATCATCCTCCCGTGAGACAAAACAGGAGCAGGGAATGTTTACAGCACTGGCATTTTAAAGCTAATTTAAAGAGGATTTATCACAATTAGGAAATGAGCTAATGAGGGATATATGCACGTTGTCTGGCTAATAGTGATTCACATTCCAGCACCATCATCCAGCTGCAGCAGAGGTTGGAAGGGCCAACTCCAATTCTTGTGGCTGCCAGAGCTCCAGCAAAGTATCTCCAGCATCACTTCCCAAAGAATCAGTGTGGGAGCAGCTGCAAGGAGCATTTAATAGCCCAAGACAATGAAATGTTATTGAAACGAGGAATTCTGTGGCTCGAGGCAATATAATTAACCCTGCCTTCCACTCTGGTTTATCTGCAGAAGAAATGCCTGCCACAGACTTGAAATCATCATGATCCGTGGGAAGAGAGGTTTGTAGGAATGGGAATGTTGGTTTGATCAGGAGAACCTGAGCACATCACAGATCCCAGTGCAGGGACCAAGTCCAGCTTGGTTAAATGTTCCACAGGCTCCAAGCTCAGCCTTCCAAACCCTCTGGCTCCTGTCCCCTCCAGTGATGATCTAGACATTATCCCTGTCCACACTGAGGGCTTTCCTCTGAAGCCAAAAGGGTGTGCATATGGATGGAAATGGGTGAATGGGAGGAAGAAAGTCAAGCAGATCAAGGGAGGACAGAGGCCAAATAGCAGGGGCTGAGCTCTCTGCACAAGTGGCACTGGAATGATGTGGGAATGGCAGCTGTGCTTGGCAAGGGCTGACCTGAAATCCAGAGCAGTGGGAGGAAAAAAAAGAAAATTGGGCCATGGAAAGTGACCAATCTGATGGATGTGAGAGAGGTGGATATTCCAGGAGCTTAATCCTAATAGAGAAGGCAACAAAACATATGAAATTAGTCTAATGTGTGCCATTAGATTAATTAAAAAGAATTTTAGTTCTTTTTGACATTTCCATTTATGAAGCAATTGTTCTTTTACCACCTAGAGCTTGCATTTGGATGTGGATGAAGTAGCAGAACAAACCATTTTGGGGTCGGTTTTCTTCTCTTTTAAGAATTCAAGGGGTTTTTTATTTCCATTTAAGAATCTAAGTTACTAAATTATATGCCTAAATTCAGTGAATTTTAATAGGATTATACCACAGCTGAAGGTAAGTTCTTAACACCTTTTGGAAAATAAAGGATATTTAAGGAAAGGTGATATCATATACCTAATGATAGAACAGGAACTTGTCGCTGTTGAGCCGCTAGCAGAGAAAAAACCCAGGTTCTCAGTGAGGCAAGAAAAAAGGTGCGTTTATTATTTTGATTTCCATATATATAGACTTTTCAGAGGTCACCCAGATTGGTCAGTCAGAAACCTCCCCCTAGGCCTGATTGGCCAGGCCTGAACTGTCCAAATCTCGAGACACTGTTTGCAAAACATCCAAACTTTATCTTTGTTTATGAAACACAGTAGAATGTTCTCACGAGAAAGACCTGTGCTAGCCACAGGAACTTTTTTCTGTATTTAGGAGACTCTAGCTCAACACACAGGTGTGATATTAAACTTCTGAGATTAATCTACTTAGTTCCTAGCATGCTGTAGAAAGAGAGAGAGACAGACAGCTGTGGTTGTCCATGTTTTTATATTTTACAGCAGTAGTGATCCTTCATTTTCCTGTCCTCACCTAAAGTCTGCCCCATCCTCTCTGGCAGCAAATCTGGACAACCACAACTCCTCCAGTCCCACACTGAGCCGCCTCAAAAAGCTGATTATTTCCCTCAGTGTGTGACACCACAATTATTTGGCTCCTCGAATTTCATGTCCAGTGGGGACCCTCGAGAATAAAATTCCCTGGCAGTGCCCTGGCCTGGGAATGCTCCAGCCTGGCTCCTGCAGGAGGTCAGGGATGGCGTGAGTGAAGCTGCTCTCCCCTGCTGGCTGAAGGGGATCAGCTCTGACAGCGTTTGCTGATGGCCGCTGAACCGTGAGCCACAGCCTAGAAGTACTTATCACTTCACTCTCCTACCGCCAAGGCGATTCATGAGCAGCTTGTGAGAGGGGAAAAAAATAAAAAAAGTTAGCAGGGCTAAGGAGGACACACGAGATTTCGGAGGGGGAAAGGTGTTAGGCAATGCTAACTCATCAAAATAGGCCCTGAAATGGGTGGTAAAGGAGATGAAACAGTAAGAGAGGCATCAGAGTGGAAATAACTACAGCACCATCCATGTCTTTTCACTCACTCTCTGATTTGAAAGCAATTTTTGACATTTGGGCTCCATCAGAACCCTTCTTGCCAAGAGATCACTGTGGTTTCTCAAGTGTTATTGAGGACTCACACAGTGCCTGTGAAGTAGATCAGTGAAGTTATCTCATTTTTTCAGATGAGTGAATTGCATCATAGAGAAGTGAGATTATTTTTTTTTTTTTTCTATTTTCCCTGAGATCACAGCAAGCCTTAAAGGAAGATCCCAAGAGTCCTGGCTCCTGCATCCTGGTTTTATAACTTGCATTATCTCTGATTTAACAGAGTCTTCATATGTAATTTTGGGGCATTAAATACCATTTCTGATTGGAAGTTGAATGTGTCTATATTTGGAGATAGTCCCTGTGCATTAAAAATCCTAATCAATATGAAACCTCTCATACATTTCTTTTTAAAAAGAAAAAGGGCTAAGCACTAAGATTTTCTGGTTAAAAATATGAAATCATTCTGTGGCATGTATGTTTACAACCAGTCATTAGAAATACGAAAAGAACTGGAAAAAATTACAGGGGAATAAAGATTGATTGACTCAACTGATAGCTAAATATTAACAGTGTTCATAAGGACAAGGGAAATTACAAAGGACTTGGCAAACTGAGTTGTCCAAACTGCCTGACTAAATGAGAAGTTAAACATCCCTGGGCAAAGCAAACCATGCACCAGCAAAGGTCATCACTGTTTCCTCACAGGGTTTGGCTCTCTCACTTTGCAATTGAGCTGGGGCTTTAAATACAGTTTTAGCATGAAGATGTAAAGGTCTTGGTCTCTGTTAAACAGAGAGGCTTTGAAGCCAATTAATTATTAAATGAGCCCAGGTGTTAATGAACACGAGCAGGTTTGGGGGATGTTTTTTGTGGCAGCTGCCCTGGGTGGTTCTGTGTCAGAGCTCCACCAGCCACACATGGCTATAGAACAGAGGTTTCATTAGCTATGCTGTACTGGGCTTGCCTTTAGGCCTCAGAAATAAAAGGATCAAAAGAAGAGCACTGGGAGGATTATTTTTTTTTGCCTTCCATGGAGCAGGCAGGACTGCCAGCACGCTGCCTCTGTGCCAAAGCACCTCTCACCATCGCCTTGCTGCTCCAGGCTGTGGCAGTAAAATTCATTTCCCTTATTGTATCTGCACTCCATCGCCACAGGACTCACTCAGAAAGCTAGAACTGATGTGAAAAACTGAGAAACCAGCGATCACCTCCCTGGTGTGCAGGCAAACACCTCTGCACTCCAAAGCCTGCTGGCAATATTGCATGTTTCCTGTGGTTGATTTGAGCAAGGGGAACAACGAGGGGCTGAGTGCCCTTGGAGTGCAGTTCACCAGGTGATGGTGCACTGGGAACCAAACCAAAGCCAAGACTGAGCAGCACTTGGAGTTTGTCACCATTCAAGTGAGCCCAGTTTGAAGCCAACACCCATTGGGAGGCAGTGACCCTGAGCTGGGGGTGCTGCATTATCAGCTGCAGCTAGAGGGATGTGGTTCAGCTGAGAGGTGGGCATGGACTCGATGCAAATAAATTATAAGCAGCAAGACAGTGCAGGAGAGGCTCTGTCTGCCTTGCTCTCAGCCCTTGTTCCCCTCACAGTCAGAAAATTGATGGTAAATGCACAACATCTTAGCGTTCATGGGTGGTTAGAGAATTCCAATTTGAAAGGGGCTGAGGTTATTCTTGCCTAGCAGACTAAATGCTAACTATATTCCAGTCCATTTGTGTATAGCAATGGAAAACATGATTTATCTGGGGTGTCAGCAATGCCATTGCCTTTCATTAGCCTTAAGTAATGTTATGAGGCTTTGCTCTACTCCTAGGTAGGTTCATGTACTATCAATTTCCGTGCATTTATAGACGTGCAGAATTAGGAAGGTGGAAATACCTCAAAACCTTGCTAGGAGAAACCTGTTAAGAGCTTATAGGAGGTATTTATTTTACGTTTTAAAAATTCAATAGACTCCAGTTAATCTGCCCTCTGGTAATCCCCAGAACAGTGATTGAGCCAGACACTTAGCTGGTGTAATGCACTGAAGCTCTCCTGAAGGCAGCAGTCAGGCTGCTCCTCTCAGATATAAGAGGCTTAGGCTCAATTCCCTAATTTACAACAGGCCTCTTGTGCAACTGTGGCCAAATTCCTCCTATCTAGATAAAAATAAGGGTTTACAGGTATCGAGCAAAGTTCAACTCCCAACGATGCTCAGCTTTCCTACATGGTGCTTGAGAGAGAAAGGCTCAATGGATGGAGTGCAGAATTAAAAACACTGTGGCTGCATGCTAAGGAGACATCCTCAGCATCCTCACGGAATTTCTACGTGTTTTAGGACGCCAATTCTGTGAAAGAAGGCATAAATCCACATATTTCCAGTGAGAATCCTCTGCTGCTGCTTACGGCAACAGCAGAGCACCAGTTTCGTACTGCTCCTGAAGGCAGGTGGGAATTTGGGGCCAAGAAATTCAGGTTTCATGGCAAAAGATTTCATGAAAAAAGAGGAGTACAATGAGCCTGGCAGAAGCTAAAAACCAAATGAAGATCACATATTTATAAGCATTTTTAAAAACCAGACAGAGCCAAACCTGCTGCAATTGTTATTTTTATGCTGAAATACAGAAGAGTGGTCATGATACGATGACCACTGCTCACTGTAAAGCAGCTAAACCTCCACCAGCCACTGTTCAATCCTTTCTGAGTTTTCCTGCCAAGCACCTGCCTCTTAATTTGCTACAACCAACCTGAAACATCTGTCAATTTTTTTTTCCCCATGAATTAATAATGCTGTAATTAAAATCAAGCAGAGAGCTCAGCTGAGGCTGCTGGCTAATGAGGCCAGGAGGGGCCATGTGAGCAGAGTGGCACTGCATGGCTTGGATTGCACCCAGACCTCTGTGGGTGACAATTTCCTATCTGTCCACAGAGCTTTTGGATGTTTGTTCCAGCAGCCAGGATGTCTGGGTTTGGGCAATTAAATATTGCTGAAATTATTTAATTCGGGTGCAGCGCCCAAAAATTATTTTCTGCACTTGTATTTTGAAAGGATCTGGGTTTAGTTGTTGCTGCTCCCCAAACTCTGAGAAAATGAGAAGAAGCAGAGCTGAGCTCAGGTCTTGCTGAGAGATGTTTTGCACTTGAGGTGGCAGTGGGAGAGTCACCCGGAGAAAAATGAACTCCTTGCTAAAGGCCAATCCTCCTGCTAACAGAGAGAGATTGAGGATTTTAGCTTCTTCCAGGGTTGATTTCCACACCAATCATTGCAGTGGCATCCAACTAATCACAATTGTTCCTGGTACTGAAAATATCAGCTTGATTCGGGTTTGGTGCTTGTTTATTCCTGTAGCTGAATTTCTTATACCATACATTGATGCATTAGGATTTGGAGATTGGTTGATTTGTTTTGTTTTGGAACAGGAGACAAAAATATTTGTAGTTTTATTGCATTTTAACACACCTAAATATGAAAACATCAATCTGAAGACTTCATTGTTTATCAAACAATTTTTTAATTTTAAAAATTGCACCAATTAAACTTTTTCAAGCTTGCTCATTGTGAAGGCAGAGAAATCTGCATTGCAGCTTGGAGTGAGATACAGGAAATATTTCTCATGAACTTCAATAATTGGAAAACAAAATTAAACTAAACTTGCAGCACACGGCAATATGTGCCAGGTGTAACCTGAGTCTCCTGCTGTGCACCAATGCCATGGAACTCAAAAATCATTCCTGGTTCAATTGGACAAGTGTGTTTTACAGATGTCCAAACCCACAAACCTACAAAATAAACTCCCTTAGCTAGCCTCTAATGCAAAGAGAACTTTGGCTAATTCATATCTTCTTTATTGTTAGCTGAAATGAGAACTACTTGTTCTCATTATTCCGAATTGCAGGAGAGCATTGCAATGCTAACGAGCTGCATCTGAAACTCAGTGTGCAAAAGAGAAAACCCAGTGTGGCTGAGAGGGAATTTTCCTAAGCCATCCTTCACTCCAAGCAGCTGCTGCATGAAAAATGAGGAGATTCCTTGACCAAGCTTGCCCTCTGCAGGCCTCCACCTCCCTCTGGCACTGCCAGATTTGCTCCTTTTCTACACAGGCAAATTAAATGTGCTGCAGCCATAACAGCATTTGGATATTTATTTATTTTTTAATAAATCAGTAATTACTTAAACAGATATTTGGGGACAGCTCTGTGTTCTTAGTGCAGTCGGCTCCCAAACATGAATTTAATTTGTCCAAATAGCTCCTGATGAGGTTTGCTGTCATCTGAAGGCAGAGAGCCGATGGAGATGATGCAGAAGGGATTTGATTTAACCCTGGAGCTGTTTGTTCAAGTCGAGCTCCCAGCTCAGGCCAGAACCAGCAGCTGCTCTAATGAGCCACAGTGAGAATCCCACTGACTGCAGCTCTGCTGTAGTGGATAACAAGGAGCAGTCACACTAAAACAGGCTCTGGTAAAGGCTGACCGAGGAAATACAAACCCTGGGAGATGGAGAAGAGAATACTTTGCAGCTCTTTGCCTCATCTCTAATGATTTTTTTAAGAAACTCTCTCACTTTTAAACAAAACCAAAAATTTATCACAATTTTCATATAACAAATAAAAGCAGGTAGAGGTCAATGGCATAAATCAGTTTGTGAATGACAGCTGTTTAAGTATTTCACTCAATGTCATCTGTGTGTGATTCTTTGAAAACAGGACTGGAACCTAAGTAAGGTAAAGGTGTGATTTTTTAAAGCTAAATTAATGATATATACAACTCTGAACTTTAAAGCTAACAACAGTAGAATTCAAAAAAGCCTCAGCATAGCTATAGCAATTAGGGAATTTTTTTATTTGTAGTTGACATATCATTAAAATCTCTAGTACACATGAAATTGCATTTACAAGCCTGTTGATGTTAGTATAACACATTTTAGCTGAGCTGAGGCTAAGCTATGCCACTCAACTTTTTTTGTCAAAGCATTTTGCAAAGAGAAGTTATTTAAGCTCTTCCTCCTTTCTTTTTGTAACACATTCTGTGTGCTTGCAAGAGACAGAAAATGTACAATAATATTAATAACTAAGGGTAATATTATCTCTTCAATAACAGTAAGACTGCAAGGAGGGCATTAGGACTCTCCTGGGATTCTTTGACCACAAACTGATGAATCCTGAGGATTCCAGCCCAGAGCCAGACAGAACCTGAAGCCCACTAGGAGTCCACAGATGTAGACAAATATTCTGATTTCAATGAGTAACTTTTATCAGGAAATTCCGATGAAAAAATGCTTCATTGCAATTTTTTCCCCCATGTAGCTTGATAAAATATGCTCTTTGAAACAAGATCTGACTCCCACTGCAGGTTTATCAAAGGCTAATTTAAATAGGCCCTCGTTTCACTTCCAGTGTTAAACAGCAAATGAATTAAACACCTGAGTTCAGAGGATGCCTTTCCAAATTCTGCAAACAAGAATAAATAAACAAACTCGGGTTTGACAGCTGGTGTCTGGCTTTTAGCCAAACGACAGGATAACAGAAGTGTGGAAAATTGGGATGTGTTCATTAGAACAGTCTCAAATGGAGCCTCGCTGGGCTGCAGGATGAATTCCACCCATTTACTATAGTAAATTCTAAGAAAAAGACTCCTATATTCATGGTACATGATCAATTTGTCCAACAGTTCTTTGATAACTTGTTTTTCATAGAGATACTTGCAGGGACACAAAAAAAAAGTGGTTTTCTCCAGCATTCCCGTTAAAACCATCCAGTAGATGGGGCCACAGAGCTGTACAAACCGCAAAAGAACTCAAGATTAGCTCTTCCTAGGAAAAACTCTCATAGCGCAAACAGAGCTTTGTTAATCCATTAAATTCTAATGTCAGGCAAATAATTTATTTGCTTATACCATGTCCTGACTGTATGACTCATTAAGCTGCACTCAAATGCTAGTTAATACCATTCCGTGTGTGTTTGATACTGAAATAATTACAACTCTCAGCCAACGAAAATTACAGCTGAGATCTTCATTTCCATTCATCCTCCGTTCGTTCCCAGGCACTGTCCAGGTGTGAGATACACACTGGAAATCGTTGATAGCAAATGTAGCAGGAGAGTCCCAGATGTGGAAAGGTTCATGTGGCAGGAGGAGAGTGTCAGTGGTTCCTGCATCATGCAAAAAATGACTTTATGAGTGTAACCTGGATGCACTGTTGGGATTTTTTCCCTGTTTTTTTTGAGATTTTTGTGGGTATTCCTTTTAGATGTGTGGATCAGAAAGAACAGGGGGTTGAGAGCACCGGCAGGGAGGGAGCAGGAGCAGCCCGGGGCTGTGCAGAGTGGCTGCAGAGGTTCGGACTCTGTCTGCTCATGGGGTGCAGCATGATCCCCGCAGCACAAGGGGCTCCCGGGGTGTTCCTGAGCTTTGCCTCGCCAATCGCCAGGTTTCCCGTGGATTGAGCGGTGCAGTCCCACTCGGCAGCCGGCTGAGCGATCGCTGCCCGGCAGCGGAGCTGGCAGGGTGAATCCTGGCCGTGGGGCAGCAGGATGAGCCCTGGCGGTGTGACCCGCGGGGACAGCGGGGCTTGGTGCGGGGTGGGCGGATGGGGCAGCCCGGCCGGCCCGAGTTAGGGCTGACCCTGCCAAGGGGCAGCTCGGAGCCGGGGGTAACCCAGCCCAGCCCAGCCCAACCCGAGGGGAGCCCAGCCCGGCCCGGAGGGTGTGGGGACAGCCCTACCCCGGGGGATGGCTCGGTGGGATCACAGCGGGTGTGGGGAGAGCCCTATCCCGGGGGATGCCCAGACAGGGGGACAGCCCTATCCCGGGGGATGTCGCGATGGGACCCCAGCCCCGGCGGATGTCAGGAACAGCCCTATTGCGAGGGATGCCCCGATGAGGGAACAGCCCTATCCCGGGGCACGTCCCGATGGGACCGAAGCCCTGGCGGATGTCAGGGACAGCTCCTTCCCGGGGCATGGCCGGGGGTCCCCAGCCCCGGAGGTAGCCCTTCCCTGGGGGATGCCCGGCTCGCCCCAGCCCCGCGGGGGCGGTGCGGTGGGTGCTGCCCATCCCATCCCGTCCCATCCCATCCCATCCCATCCCATCCCATCCCATCCTCCCATCCCGTCCCAGCCCATCCCGTCCCGGTGGCCGCGGCCGCACCTGGAGCAGCTCCGCCCCAGCGCAGGAAGGGAGCGCCCGGCGGGGCGGGAGGGAGCGGCCGGATCCGGCGGCGGGGCTGGGGCTGCAGAGCCCGCGGGACTCTCGGGCAGCGGCCATGGCTTTCGGAAAGGCTCCGCGGGACCCGTTCGGCACGGCCGTGGGCAGCCTGGTCGGTGAGTAGCCCCGCGCCGAGCTCCGGCCGCCTGTCTGTCCCTCTGTCCGCGCCGGGCGCTGACCGCCGCTCCCCTTGGCCTTGCAGAGCGGGCGACGCTGGGCTCGCTGCAGACGGAGGAGTGGGGACAGTTCCTGCACATCTGCGACGTGATCAACGCCACCGAGGAGGGGTGAGCGCCGGGCGGCAGGGCAGCGCTGCGGGCAGGGCGATGGTGGGAAGTGACCCGAAACAAAATAGCGCGGGGAGAAAACAGCTTGGGTTCCCAGGGAAAAGCTTTGCCTGTCGCGGAGCCGTCGGGGCTTTTAGGGGTTGGACTCGGGGGTTTGCCCCATAGATACACGCTGGAGGAAGGGGGTGACAAGGGGTTCTCAGCTCGTCAGGCTGAACGGGCACTGCTGTGCTCTGCAAAGGCACCTGGCGAAAGGCTGGGAGCACTTGGGTGCTTCCAACACTGTTTAAAACTGTGGGGTTTTGCCTTCGCGTTCCCCAGCGTGCAGTGTCTGTGCCAGGCTGTGCCGCAGCAGGGGTGAGGATCCTGGGCAGCGGGATGGATCCATCCTGTCCAGGTGAGCAGGGATGCTGTGATCGATCCCTGGGCAGTGGGATCCATCCCATCCAGGTGAGACCCCAGGGCTCCAGGACTGAGCTGTTCTCTTGCACTGAACAGCCACATCCAGGTTTGCTCAGTCACTTGCTGCTCTGAGCTTCCTTGTTCCCACCTGTGAAAGGGAAAGAAAGGAAACTTGTTCTCATGTGAGATCTGCCTCAGCATTGCATTGCAAGAACTCACTTCTGGCAGAGGCATATTTTAATATGAGCTGAAGAGCTTTCTCCAGGACAGTGGGGTATGCCTTACTTTCTGCACAGGTGTCTTTCTTTCTGTATCAACTTTTCTTTCCTCTCGTTGTTTTGGATTCCACACTCTCACCCACGGCTCTCAGTGCTTGGAATGTCAGTAATAATGACTTCCTTCTGGTTATTGCCATAAGCAACAGCACGCTCTGACCCTTAGTGTTCATTTTTATGTAAAGTTTCCATGCAACAGAGTCTTTTTTAATAAACTGTTTCCTCCTGTGCACAGCTTAGGCTTGCAGAGGGAACTCCTTGTAACTTCCTCCTAGACAGCTAGCGCTGCTCACAGTCTGTAACAGGATACTGGGAACAGCAGAACTGCTGCATCTAATTAGGCAAACCGTGATTTTAATGCAATACCCAGCTCCTGACCAGAGCATTTCCAGATGCTTCAGCGAGGGAAGCAAGAAGCAGGAGTGGAATTGTAGTACAGCTCTCTGCAAGGGAAACTTTTCTTCTCCACTCTCATGCTCCCATCCATCACTTGATGCTCTACTGATGTGCCTGGTATGGCATAGGATTCAGAAAAATAGAGAAATATCTTCTTTTCTTTTCTCATGAAGCAAAGCACTTCAAACTGAGAAATGCAGTAATGGTAAACACCCACTTAATTTTATTGACTTTGAAATATTTTCAGCAAATAGCTCTTATTTAAACATTGTATTTGTGCCTGTTGCCCCACCTTAGATTCTGGAGAGATCCTAAAGAGAGGTTAGGACATCTTGTTTATGTTGATCATGAGCACTGGGCTGGCCCTAATAATTGTACCCCATAGATAGTCCATATTAATGAGGGAAAACTGCTTCCCACATGTGGTGAGCTCGATACCATCTTCCACCCTCTTCCTTCCACACAGATAGTTCAAAGATACGGGGTGTATATATAGAAATGAAAATGGCTGGGTTAGAAATGCCCCTGTCTCTGGGCTGGAATGGGTTGTCCATCCATCCCTGGTAATTACTCAGAGGAGTTAAGTGCATCCTGCAATTAGAAGATTGGAAGTTATCCATGACACCCCTACTCCCGGGAGAATATTTTCTAATTGCATCATACACGAAAAATACCAGTCAACTCTTGATACAGCTGCAACTGATATTCCCTTTCATGGCAACAAAAGCTGGATAAATAATTCTATTGTACAACAGTGGAAAAATATCATTTTGGAGCAGACTTTGCAGAGGAGAGCAAGTTTATTTCTCTGCACAGTCTCTGGAGTAATGCACAGTCTGCAGTAACAAACCTGATTCACTGCTTTGTTGCTCTAGTTCAGTGCTGAAGAGATTTTGCTGAAGTCAGTGGGGCAATTGCTCTGGATTTATGTGGGTGTAAATACAGGGATGGATGTGGTCCTGTATCTCAGGCAGGTATTTTTGGTTCTTGGATGAAGTTATGACCTGGAAAACTTCCCTGGTAACTTTTTCTCCTTAATTTCCTGTCATAGGCCTAAAGATGCAGTTAAAGCCCTGAAGAAGAAGCTCTCAAAAAACTGTAACCATAAGGAGATCAGGCTTACCTTGTCTGTAAGTACAGCTATGTTTATATTAATTAGACACCAAGGAGGCAAACATCCTAAACGATAAGGTGGCATGCAAATTACCCCTGACACAACTCTCCAGGATGTTTTCAGCCTTTGTTGTTTGTGTGTACAGCACTGCCACAGTGCAGATCAGATGGTTTGCTGGCATTCCATGGATGATGCAAATTCTGGTTTGGGGTTGTTCTGGGTTTTTTTTTTAAACTTGTTCTGTGTAAAAGTAGCATAGTTCTTATTTGCTCCAGCGAGTGTCCCTCTGTGAGTGCCCCACCTGTTTGGGAATGACACAGAGGTTGGGGTGTTACATAAAAGCTACATTTGCCCATTCTATTAGTCACCTTGTGGTGCTGATCTTAGTTCAACCCAGCACGGTGTGCAGCGGGGTGGAATGTGTGACACCTGCCTGGTAAAAGGAAATGTTATCACACCTGAATGATAAACTTGAGGGAAAAGGTAACTGTGGTGAGTTAAGCAAGGCAGAGAGGCAGGGTGAGCTGGGTGAAATTCAGATGTTATGGCTGAAGGTTGGAGTGTCTGGAAATATCCTCACTTGACATAAACTGGCCTCCAGAATCTGACATGGTTCCTGAACTGCCCAAGAATATGGGGAGATGTTGTGATTTCAGTCAATTTAACATTTACTGGAGTGTTTTAATGGAGGAAGTTCTAATATTACCCTGAATCTTGAGTTTCTGACTTGGGTTGCTCTTTTCTACCAACAGTGCAACTGTGACAAGACTCACATATTTTGCACTTTAAGTTGTGGAGGATTTTTGTCTTCCATTAATTGGCTGAATGTATTTTCTTCACCATTTCCTTTTTGGAGGTTTTAGAGGCCTGTCTGCATCACTCTGAGAACTACTCATGGCTTTGGTATTTGTTGTGCAAAATCATTATCTATATCACCATGTGCAGAGAAGTGATTAAGGAAGATGGGTGATGGATAGTGCCAAATTGTAGGTCGCTTAGCATTGCCCAAGTGTCTCCTGACAAGCTAGAGATGCAGATAATTGTTTTAAACATGTCAATATAAACCTTCAGCTCACTCTATTTCCACACTTCTTCCCTGGCTTCCTCCTGCTCTGTCTCATGAGTCACTTTTTGTGTGTTCTGTGTGTTTGCAGGATGGAAACTGGGTTTGCACTGTGCCTGCAATCCCTGTCAGGTCTGCTGCAGCTCCTGTGCTGATTATCTGGCAGTCCCTGCTGATAACCCAGGCTTTGGGAGCTGCTCTTGGGTATTTATAGTGCAGATATAGCCAAGGTGACATTATAGCTTAGCTTTTGAGCTCATACAGGTGGGAGAGGTCTTGCTCCTAGGTGTGTCCAAGGGAGAGCTTTATCACACTGACCTGGGAGCTCCTTGTGTTGCAGATGGAGCATTCAGCAGGGAGTGCAGTCTCTGTCCTGTTCCAGCCCCTTTCTCTGTCCTCACCCACACCTGGATCTTTCCTGCCAGGCAGTGGCATCCTCTTGGCCCAGCTGCTGTCTTCTGTCTGCAGGTTTCTTCTCCCTGTACTCCTTAATCTTGTTTCTTTTTTTTTTATTTTATTTAAATAAGTTCCAGCCTTTCCTCTAACTCTCTCTCTTTCTGGCTTTGGTTCTTATGTAAAATCTTTTATGCTTTGCCTCTCCCTCTGCCCCTGGCTTCTTTCCTTTTTCTGTTTGGTTTTTTTCTTGCCATAATTTTAACATCTGTAAAACCTTTCCTTTGGTGATCTCATTGCTGGCCACATGTGGCTTTTACCTTCTTTTCCAAATCACTCTTCCTATGTGCTATATCTTCTGTTTTTATCTTCTTAAGTGCCCTAATGAAATTGTTCCTGTTTCCCGTTTTGAAATGCTTAGATTACAACAGCAAAACATTGCAAATGAAAAAACAGAAACAATTTTCTATTCCTGAAACAATAGCTATTCCCACCCTGTGCAATTCTCGTCTCTTAAAAATTGTTTTCATCCCAGAGTTTTGCAAAAATAAGGCTCTTTTTGGATGAACTGTTAGTTGCCTGTATTTCTCACAGTAAATGTGGTCCTCCAGCTTTTCAGACTACATCAGATTGTCTCTCCTACCTACATTAGGTACAACTAA
Organism: Entomyzon cyanotis; assembly: GCA_024500445.1. NCBI lineage: Eukaryota > Metazoa > Chordata > Aves > Passeriformes > Meliphagidae > Entomyzon > Entomyzon cyanotis. The sequence continues at coordinate 773,986 of JAKEPQ010000325.1, forward strand.
GAAAGGTCTACAAATCACATTTCCTTTGAAATGCACTTTGATCCACTTCCATCTACTCAAGCTTGACATCCTAGAATTGAATATTCCTAATGGAGCTGCTTCAGGAGTTCATCCCCAGAGGATACACAGAGAGTGGAGTGTGAAACTCTCCATGCAGGCAGCCCTGGTTCTGTTACAGGGATGGGTTAAATCCCTGCAGTGCCTTCCTCCTCCTGGCTCCTGGATGCTTCTCTATTTACCTGGGGGAGGAAAGGTGAGTGCCAGCTGGGTGCTGTGTGGCTCTGGGTGCTCTGAGCTGCTGAGGCTCCTTTCTGTCACGTGGATGGAGGTGTTTGTGTGTCAGACCATGGAGTTGCCTCATGCCCAGCCTGTGATAACACCCAGATCAGGGCTGGCACTGCAGTTGAGCAATCAGAGGGAAGAGGATTAGAGTTTTCAGGCAGCAATCCAACATGCTCTGTATGTGTGTATATGTGTGTAACTTGAGTTTTTATTGCTGGTAGACTTTGGATACATAAATTCTGTTTATGTAATGAATGCTGAGGCAGCTGTTCAGTTGCCTCCATAGATCTCCAGAGATCCTTGGTTTTGTAGGAATTTGCTGCAGTGCCTCAGTTCTGTTTCCTGTAAGGTCTTAGGAGCTGAACAGCACCTGGGGAAATAGTTTATTGAATGTGTCCTTCTCACTCAACATATTCAAAGCAGAGGGCAGAAATTTAAGTTACTGTTTCACTTCTGTGTCACACTGTTGGAAAATATTTTAAAGGAAGTCATTTTCCCAGAGCAATTGCAGATATCCCATCCCTGGAAGTGTTCAATCCAGGTTGGATGTGGCCCTTAGCAACCTGATCTAGTGAATGGCAGGGGGATTGGAATTAGTTATCTTTAAGGTCCTTTCCAGCCCAAACCATTCTATCATTGCTTAGATTTAAATTTTGGAGGGTTTTTTCCCCCCAAGAATATTTCTGCTTTTCCTTTTAATCTTCTGTAATTTTCCGGATGCAGAAAAGAATTAGCATGGCAAATGTGGCCTTCAGATTTTATTTGGTTCAATTAACATTTCACAAAGCAGAGGATCTAAAAAACAAAAGCATGAGAGAGTCCTCCAGCTCCTCAATTAAAAGAGTACTACTCAATTTTATTACACTTTAAGAAAAGGACATTGAGTGGGAGCAAAAGAAATGTGAATCTCAGTGTTTGAGGTGTGAAATCCAGAAAATTCAAGACTTCTGACAATTCAGTGTTTTTGAAATGCTGAACCTTGGTCCCTGCACTGTAATTGGTGAGCAGCAGCTCCAGGAGCTGCTCATACTGGTTTGGTTTAAATGCTGGCCTTGGAAGGAGCATCCTGCAGCTCCAAACCTCAGCTGGGCAGCCAGCAGGATGTGCTCAGTGCAGCAATCCTGGGGTTGGATTAATGGCTTGTTCCCCCTGAGTCAGAAAGGAGAAGAGACAAACTGTTCCTCTGGGTTTTCTTGCAGTCACCTTAGGTCTGAGAGGTGTCCATCACAGGCTGCACCCCTTGCTCAGCTTTGGGCACCAAACCTGGCTGCTTTGGATGAGCAGGGAGTCCTGAAGTCTGAGTCCTCCTGAGTTCTGAGTGAGCTCTCCACTGATAAAGAATGTAGTTGACTTTCTGCTCTACTCACCAACTTCTCCCCTCATTTTTTCTGCCTCACGGTTTGGCTTCACCTCTCCATAGATGTCTTTTATCATTTTGGTTTTGGGATTCAGTGGTGTGAACCAGAGGGCTTGGATTTCCCAGTCTGTGCCCCTTTTTGCTCAGTGCAGATCTCTGGGATCAGCCTGGAGCACAGCAACTCTATCAATTCCAACACTTCTCACATCCTGTTTGTCGTTGACAGGAAGTTTAATGGTTTGATTGAAGTTAATTTGCCACTTTTGTTATTAAAACGTGTCTCCACTGAGTTCCCATTGTGCTGTGTGGGGCAGAGATTGCCTTGGCCACTTGGATCTGTTCCTTCCAGTGGAACTGCTTGGGATGGTGAAGTCCTATTTGCACAATAAATACCCATATTGAAATTCCAATGAAAGGTATTATTAGCTTGAAAGTGGCTTGTTCATGAATAGTCCAGCTAAAATAATTAAGTCAAATTCTCCTTTTTCTCATACCAGCTTAGTTTTACCCTGAGTGAGTGGGCTGGGCTGGCATAATTGAGTGGAGGATCCAGACCATTAGTTCAGTACTTTCATTCAGCTGGTAAATACTCAGTCCCTTAAGTAGGGGATTAATAATAGGGAGTAGCATAACAAATTTCCCATGCACTGGGTTGAAAATATTTCACACAGACCATCTTTGAAGTACTGCACAGGCAAATGACTTGGCTTATTAGCATATGTTTCATGTACTCTCTATGAAAAATAATGTTTCGAGCCAAGATTTTTTTGTAATTATCTTTCAGTTAGTTTTTTGCACAGCAGTCTGCCAGTGTCTCTTTGTTCTGCCCTGTTTTCATTTTGGCAATATATTTTCTGGTCTTAAACCTGTTCTCCTGTAAGTTCCTGAGAGAAAAATCCCCAAGTCCTGAGGCTAGAAAATGAGTTACTAAAATGATTTCACTTAGTCAAATGTAGACTGCTCTGAATAGGAAAGTATATTTAACCTACTTTTATCAAGATCACAATATCATCCATTAAAATATGTGTATCCTTTTGGGAATATGTCCTGTCTGTTACATGATTCAGGGGAATTTTTGTCTCGAAACACCTGAAATTCTGCAGCCTTTTGGTAATGTCAGCCCTTTGCTTTCACCTTTCTATCTTCCCTCTTATGATGGGAGGGAAAATGAAGCTACAGTTGAGGAGAGAAGGACAAGAGTGACCATTTTTCCTTCTGTGGGTCATCATCCATCTTCAGATTTGGGCTAGGACAGATGAGTTCTATTCCTGATTCTGCACCTGATCTGACTGACCCCAGTTTCCTGTCAAGCCCCAGGTGGCTGGGATGTAATGGCAGTTTTGGACATCTCTTCTGGAAAAACGGGAACTGTAATCAGCCACCTCCAGGTGTACAAGGGAGAAGTGTTAGGTCCTCACCACGTCCTGCTGTGTTTGACACGGTGCTTGCAGGGATCCTGCTCTGAGCATTGCAGGCAGGGTTTTGGAAGCAGACTTCCTTCATGAGGATGAATCTGACAGTTGGAACATTTCAGCTCCTCTGTTTCAAATCAGTGTGACCTTTGAAACGTGTGCAGAAGTGCTGCTCCGAGTTGGTGAATTTGTTCTTTCCCATTTCATCATTAGTCTCTTTTACAGGGCAGATTGGAGGACAGACAGGCATTTAGTAATCTGATTTCCTTCTCCTGCAGAGCTCTTCAGAATCTGTCAGACCAGGGTACCTATGTGCTAGGCAGTGAAATAATTCTATTCCTGAGTACAATTTTTTTAAGCTCTGGGTAGGTTTCCTGCTGCTAAGGTACTGTGTGTTCAGTGAGTGCTGTGACATGGAGACAAGTGTGACCATGCTTCTCTGGTGAGAATAATGTCACTCTGGCTGGCACAGCTCCTTTGGACTGTGCAGACCTAAGAGAGCACCCAGAGAGCTGCTCTTCCCTGTGGTGACCTCACCAGTGAGCAATAATCTGTTCATAGCCATTCCTACTCTTCCCCATAACTCCTTGAAACAAATTAAACCAAAGCAGTCAAGTTGTTGGGTGTTCTCCCCCTGCTCTCTGTGTAACAGAAGGTTTTGTGTGTGTGCAGCTGCTGGAGATGTGCATGGAGAACTGTGGCCCAAGATTCCAGTCTTTGGTTGTGAGGAAGGATTTCTGCAAGGACAAGCTGGTGAAGCTGCTGAACCCAAGGTACAACCTGCCCATTGACATGCAGGAGAAAATCCTGACCTTTGTCATGGTGAGTCTGGAGCTAACTGTGAGTGATGACAGTGTCTGTCCTCTGTGGTAAATGTTTAATGGTTCAATTAATTTAACCTCTTCCTAAAGCTCACCTTTGCAGCTGCCGTGGTTCCTGCTGCACTGAGTGGAGATATCCAGATTGGAAAGAGGGAATGACTGTCTGTAGGACCACATGTTTTAAAAGCATTTGTCTGACCATTTCTGTGACTGTTCCTGTCCCTGATATTTCCAAACTAGGTGTGGGCACGAGGTTTCCAAGGGATGGTGGATGTGAGCGAAGTGAAAGAAGTTTACCTAGAATTGCTGAAGAAAGGAGTGGAGTTTCCCTCCTGTGACACCAGCAGTGGTGGATCTAAGGTGAGGATACACCAGGACACTAAGAAATGGGATGTGTTAATTGTAAGAGACACAGAAGGTGTGTTTGATCTGAGTTTTTTATTTAAATGCTCCAGGGCAGAATATGACCAAGCTACTTAAGCACGTGAGCAGGAATCAGTTTCAATTATAATAGCTAAGATAACAACAAAAACATGACCTGTATAGTAGTTTATTTTATTTCCAAGCATGGATATATTCTCAGAAATGAAGCATCTCTGTCTGGAGACTTTCAAAGATTTGTATGCTCTTTACTTGAAAATAAGTGAGTGCTTAGTGCTCCAAACTTGTCAGCTTCTGAAAGCCTCAACAAAAATGAGTAAGGTGTCCACAAAAACAAATACTGTTCAGAATATGAGCATCATCTATCTTTAAGATTAAATTGAAAGATGTAGAAATCTATAAGAAAAGATTATTGTCTGCATATCTCTCCAGCATGGCACAGTCCATACACAGTAAGTGTTTTTTAAGACTGTGTCATAGTTAGTACTGTGTGGCATTTAGGACATTAAATATAAGAAGTATGGCTTGAGCACTGTACATCAGCTGAAAATACAATATATGGTTTAATGCCGTCCTTTCCAGGTTTTTTTTTTTTCCTATTGGAATTTTCACAAGAGCTTTGGGCAGTGTGAAAGCCATCCACCACTGGGTGGAAACTTGCAATTACAGAATTAGGATTATTGTCCATAGTCAGTGCAGACAGGAATAATTCAGATTTATCCTGAGTCTGATCTGCTGGTTGAATAGTGAGGTGCACAAAAGCTTATGTATTTTAGGGTTGTTTGAACAAGCTGTGTGGAGAATGCTCTCAACAGATGCTAATTTTTTTCCTCACCTTGTACAGTAGAGATTATTTTGTCTGCCTCATGTGCTTGCCAGTTAAAACCAGCAGCAAACCTTCTGTTTGTCCCAGCAGAGCTGAACACGGTTCTTAGCTCAGTCTCCAGGAAGTGAAGGGTTTTTTGGGTGTAGTGCAGGCTGAGGTTTGCATTTGCATGGTTTTTTAGCAGTCATTTCAGATGCAATGCAGGTGAAGCTTTCTCAGACTGTTCCTGCTGTTCAGTCCAGGAGGCTTTTGTAGTTCTCCTTCTGCAGAGACCCAGCTCAGCCCCCCAGCCCTTCTACCACATTCCAAGCTGTCCTTCACTGCTCAGTTGCAGTGGCACTTTGGGAAGGACTCTTGGCTCTTTGGGAAGGACTCTTGTTAGATGCCTCAATAGTTCCTTGCTAGCCTTTTCTTGAGCCATTCCCACTTTATCCAGTGATGGAATTTACTTGCAAACCCTGATTTCCAAGCCTCATTCCATTGCAAAATAGCCATTAGTTTTCTTTTTGTAAATAAGCCTTGCTCAACAAATTCCCTGGGAGCACTGATGTTGAGGAAGCTCCTGCCCAGTGGTCTCACCTGAGAGCTGCTCCTCTCTCAGCAGGATGCCAGTTCTGTTCAACCCAAGCTCTGCCTTTTTTTTTTTTGTTTTTTTCCCAGATTTCCCCCAGATCTTCTGCAAAGTCATCCCCATCCTCTGCCAGTCCTGCCAAACGTTCCTTCCTGCCTCTCCCCACTGGCCCAACGCTGCTGCTGACTCCAGAGCAGGTGCAGCACTGCAGGTTTGGGGAGGGTGGGTGCACCTGAAATGTGTTGGGAATGTGGGATGTGAGCAGCCTGGGGGTCACTGCAGGGACCTCAGTTCAGGGGTGAAGCTCTGGGATCCTGGGCTCAGGTTTGGAGAATCATTTATTACATGAATATCTAATCATGTTTTATAATGCTGTTATGCAGATTGATCCAACTTCAGAGATCAGCAAGAAAGCCAAATTTAGTTTTACATAAGGCTTGTGTGAAGAGGGTGTTATAAAAAGAAGGAAGAAAAGGATAGTTCTCTCCCATTCCTGCTTGCCCTGTAGGTAAATAGAAGGAGGAGCAGTACCATCAGTGAGTGGGATTAACTGTAAGGAAAACAAGTAGTGCTGTCAGGCTTAGATCTTACTATCAGGCTTGGATCTTAGTTTGATTGCACATGGAAAAGCTGAATTAATTCCATTCATTTTCATGGCATGTTACCAGAGTAAAATGATGCTAATTAGGCTGATGTGATAGCTAATGGGAAAGAAAGTATGAATTAGAGGTAAGAATCATTCTGCTTGCTCTGTTCACCCACACAATACTCTGCTGTTGAATTCAACAGATTGGGAAACTGTACAGTGAGCTGGATATGGCAAAAATGAATGTGAGAGTCATGTCATCAATATTGAAAGAAAACGTTCCTGGCTCTGAAAACCCAGATGATATGACTCTTTTACAGGTACATGGTAATTCATTGGTGGGGGCTGTTGGATTGGTTTGGTGGTCGATTTTAAAATAAGTTATATCTTTTCTTTGAGCATCTGGATTCAGATTGGCAAATTGAACCCAACAGCAGGTTTCTACCTCTGTTTTTTCTTTGGTCTCCTTCACCTTCCCTTGACATCTCGATAGTCAGGAAAGGACAATACAGCTTGCAATGCAAATGGAAGCTCTAGGGAATTCCAAGGGCAAAGGAATTTCATAATGGAGGTTCTCTGCTGAGCATGTTCTGTCAAACAGCCCCGAGAACATTCCAGCTGAACGCAGTTGCCTTGTGGGGCAGCAGATGATGACACAGTCTGGCTCTCCCAGCCATCCTGCAGTTTGCAGAGCTCCCTTTGTTATCAGCAGTCCCTCAGAGGCAGACTGAGGGCCAGGCAGGAACATGAAGCATTGGTTTTGTGTGTGTGACCTCAGAGGTTGGAGCTTGCTGTGCTCCAGAGGAATCCATGTGCTGCTAAAGTGTAGCCTGGAGGAAGTGTATTGCAATAGTGCAGGCTGGATGTGACAGTGAACCTGAGCATGTCCCTTCTATGCTATTAGCACTTCCTCATGCTGGATTTTCCACTTCAGAAATTAAAAGTGCAGTCTTAGTTAAGCATTACAGTAGTGACCTGTGTAATGGAAGTTTTTCCATTTCATATTGTCTGCAAGAGCTTAGAAAGCTTTTACCACATCCTTCTGTTTCTAACCTTATCTCCAAAGTGCTACAGTGAGGAAGCATTTTTGGCAATTTTACAGCATTAAATGTTTTGGAGAATTGATCTAATCTTTGCAATCTCTGAGTGCACTTCCTCTGCCCAGTGCAGTAATTTTCCTTTCCAATGAACCCTCTCTAGTTTAATATGCTTTAGCGACCTCTGTCCAGTCCATGGCAAGGTTGGGAAACAGGAAAAGTTTGTATTTCATTTCCCATCTCCTGCCGTGGCACTTCTGCATGTGGCTGCACAGATTGAGCTGCCCACAGTAAACCAGTGGATTCTTACTGACACTCCCAGTAATAAAATCGTTGGCAAAAGGCTGAGGACAGGGTGTGGAGTTCCCATCTGTGGGAGAGTGAGTGAAAACTCATTCCTTTCCCTGTTGTTCTTTCCGCTCTTTATCCCCTGTGCACCCAGCAGTGTAAAACACCAGGCATGGCCAGCCTGTGCCCTGAACAATGTTTGATGTTCTCCTTTGTTTGTGGCACTACCTGGACTGCTGGGATTGGGCTTTTGTTGTCACAGAACAAAATCCTTTATTGAAAGAGCTGCTTGCTCAGGCTTTGAGTGAGTTGGAGACATTGATTTCAGTCCTTCACATCACCTGGAGTCCCTCAATCAAAACTCCAGCAGGGTGAACTTGATCAGTGTTTTCAGTTCTCTATCCTCGTTAGTGGCCAGGCTCCTCCCTTTCCCCACCCTGTTTGGGACAAGGCTTAGGATACCAGATCTCCCAGGAAATAACGTGCTGGCCAAGAACAGGAGTTAAAGAGCAGCTCAGGAGAAGCCAAGAAGAGTAGCAAACATTTGTTCTGGATGTGAACAGATAGTGATGGACGTGCAGGAACTTGTGTCTGATCAGCAGCTGGTAAGAATTAGCACAAATGTATTGGAATCACTGATGATTGTTATTCCAGCTGCTACTCCATCCTTGTAAAACTCCTCTTTTCAGGCACATCCTGGAATGAGTGTCTCAATCTCCTTCTGTTATTGACACTTGCAAAGGAGGCAGTCTGCCTGTGTGATGGAGTCATAAGAAATATTCATTTTTTTAAATGTGGATCGGTTAGTCAAAGTGTGGAGTTAGGGAGGTTTTAAATGTATTTAGACATTAAGCTGGAATCCATTCTTTCTTGTTTTATCCTGGGCTATGAAGATACAGTACTGAAAAGTACAGCACTCTGCAATCCTGACACAGGTTTGGCAAAGGGGTGCAAAAATTTGTTTTACATAAATAATTTATTTACCTGAAGTATTTTTTGAGGAAAAATCAGATCACTTTGAGCATCAGAGCAATTTCTGAATAGCAGTGTGCACATAGAGTCACTTTCCCCCTCCTTTTTATTTTTGTTTCCTCAAGCAGAGCCAGCCTCCATTTGTAAGTGCAGTGTGAGGGGGAAAAAATGTTGGCTGAGTTAAAGTTCCTGTTGCTAAAGAATTTGTTTCTTTGAATGTGCAAAATCTGCAGAGGGCAGGAATATAAACAGACTGCCTCCCACTTCACCTGGCAATAATGCAAAATTCTGCTTCATCAGCTCCATCAGCTGATTCTGTAAGCTTTGTGTTACTTTCTCAGAAGTCCATAGATTAAGTTTGTCCAGACTTCCCACTCAGAGGAATAGTTAGAGCTGGAGACTTGTCACAGAGCACTTCTGACCTTCAGACTAATATTGCCTTTTCTCCAAGCAGACGTTGAACAGGATTACATCCAAGTATCCTGCTGAGTTTAATCAGCTTCAAGCAGGATCAAATCGCATTGGCTCTACATCACCCAGAGGGGTTTTTGTTATTTTGCAGTTTGTAATTTAGACTTTAAAGACAGATACATCTTCAGAAATGATGGTGGGTTGAGAGGTAGGGGTTGGGTGACCCTGCATTGCAGAGATCAAAGGCATGGACATTGTTCTATTTGGAATGAATTTCTATTTGTTCTGTTTGGAATGCTCACTACCCCTGTGGTTTGTGTAAATTAAGGAATGTTACCTGTGACTCTGCAGTGTTTGAGTGTCTTATCATTCATCCCCAGAACTGAGAGCCCACAGTTATGATTTTTTATATGTTTTTTTCACCTCTTGCAGAAGCTGTACAAGACCTGTCGGATGATGCAGGAGAGGATCATGGAACTGCTGGTGACAGTGGAGAATGAAGATGTGATTGTTGAGCTAATACAAGTCAATGAGGATCTCAATAATGTCCTCCTGGGACATGAGAGGTAAGTGCAGAGCCTCTCCCCTCACATTTGGAACTCTACCTGAGTAAATGCACTTGATGGAGAGATGGTCCCTATGCCCAGGGTTGATTCTCCTCACAGAGATTGATTTTATCCTTAAATTCAGAAAACAATATGGTTGCAAAAAGAGAAAATTATGTGTTTGCTGCCTGCTAAATGCTTCAGTAAATGGTTCAGGAAGGTAGATGGAAAACCACTGGAGTTGAATAAAGCAAGTTATTAACAGCATGGAAAGGAAATCAGCTGGAGGCACACAAACAAAACTCATTTTGGAATTTGACATCCCTTTTTGGTAGTGCCCAGTGAATTTGTCAACAGCTGCTACAAATCCTTTGATGCTGGTGATGGTCCTTATCTCCGTTAAGTGCCTGTGCTTCCAGGAAAGAATACTTGTCCTCCTTTCTAAACAGCTTTGACAGCTTTACTGCAGGAATTGGCCATGGAGCACCTTCTGCCTCACTGCACGCCTAGGAGAGCTGCTTACTGTTCTCAGCTGGATTGCAACACACTGTTCTGCTTGTCTTACAGCAGAAAATGTTCCTTTCTGTCACACATGAGAGCCCAGCAGTGCTCCTGTTGACATCCTGGGTATTTGTCTGTTATGGCTCTGGTTGCATGCCTGGGTGCTGTCAAACTGGAATAGTTTTCAACTCGAAATTCCAGTGTTGTTCCCCAAAATATCACATGAGTGTTCTCATGGAGAGTGCTCTGATTTAATAGGAGATACCCTTCCATCTTAAGTAGCCGATCTCTTCCATGGCTAAAAAATGTTCTAGGAATCTTTATGCATCAAGTGCAATGGTTCTGTATTAAATTTAGGAAATTTATAGAATTTAGGCATCTTTTCTTTTTAATCCTCCCCTGAGTGCTGCACTGAAACTATCCCTAATTCTTCTAAATGTCATGGCACAAACTTTGGGCCTAATCATGGCAACATTTAGTTTTCATTTACCCTTAAGTCTTATGTCTGCAGTAGTCTTGGTGTATTTTACAGCAGCTGCCTTGAGAGAACTGTGTGCTCACGTCTTCCTTTGGAAAGTTTTTCATTTTAATAAGCAAAAGAGGAATTCTATTCAGCTTTTGTGTAAACCCACTGAAGTCAGATGCAGGCTTACATGTTTGTTACAAGTGATGAATGCTGGTGAGGTTGGGAACCTCAAACTGTGAATAGGAGCTTGTGGGTAGAATTCAACAGATTCCTCACTAAAGTCATGGTGATGGAAGGAGTGAGGAATTTGGACAGAAAACTACTGTATTCTAGTACTATAATATTGTGGTTTATATATAAAAGGTCTTCCTGGGTGCAGATCCATTGCACTCCTGAGCATAATTATGAAAATGTCTCTGGGTAATTTTGTGTTGCAGAAGGTTTATTCTTTGGATCTCCCTCTGAGCAATGAGATGTGTAAAGGTCCAGCTGATTTGATTGAGCTGCATCTGCTCCACACTGTGTGTTGTCTGAGAGGGAGTCAAGCTGCATTCTCTGTTTCTGATTATTCATGTAGAATCCAAATTCAATCCAGAGCAATCTCCAGCTTGTGCAACCAGCAGCTCATGTGTGTAGCAGTGCCTCCCTCTAGTGTCTCTGCAGCTCTTGGTTCTTCCTGGATTTCAGATAAAGCTCTGTGCTCTGCAGTTGGAAAGGTTTTTTTCCTGCTGTTTCTCCATGCAGCTATAGTCTCTTTCTGGGCCTCCCTCGTGCAGTGACTCTGAACAGCAAATGCAGTTGGATAAAATCTCCTGTCCACACCACTCAGGGCTCCTGATGCTGAGGCACAGTGACATTCTGGATGCTCAGTGTCACCTGCCTGGGTCTGCTCTGGACCCAAAGCAGCACTGTTACCACTCCCAGTACATACACATTAATGCAGGTAGATTTTTTTCTGTTTCCATTTTTAAAGAAGTGATTTCCAAGGCCTGCACTAAGGAGAGGGCTGAGTGCCACAGTAGGCTTGTGGTTTGTCCTGGGATGGCATGAGGGGATGCAGGGAGCTCTGAGGGCTTCCTGGGACTCAGCTGGAAGAGTCTTCTGGTCAGAAGGGGTGAGATTTGGCACTGTGGATGTTCACAGTTACCAGTCTGGTGTGAGCAGAGGCAAACCACCATCAGAGGAGCTGGTTTTGTTCAGGAACAAGCAAATGTGTCCAAATGAGGTCCCAGGAACAATCAGCTCCTGTTGGTGTAGGAAATCCCAGCAGCACAGCCTGGAGTGAGAGTCACGTCACCCCTAGAGAGAGAAGAGCCCCAGAGACACTGCAGAGCTTGCTTGGTGCCTCTGGAGTCTTGTGAGAATCAACCTCGGAGTAAAACTGGTTGCATATCCCTCTGAAGGACACCACAGGAATGTCAGAATGACCATTTAACTCTGAACCTCTGACAGGTTCTCACGGAACAGAGTTCGCTTTCTGGAGAACCAGAGGATCCAGCGGGAGCGGGAAGAGGTAATTATGGATGAACTGCTGAACTGCAAACATCCCTTTGGCTTTTCCTTGGGAGAAATACACTTCTGGTACATGCAGAATTGTATTGCTCTAGTTGAGAGGTACAGGAGACAACAGACTAACACTGCTCTTACAGGGGTTTTTTTTAAGTCTCACATGCAGAATTTCATGCAAATTCATGTAACTAAAGTAGCAAATAATGTCAAATCTAAGGGGGAAGCTTAGGGAAGAAAATTGATGGGGAGATCTATTCAAATGGTGGTTTATTGCTTCTCCAGCTAAGCACAGTTATCTGCCATACACAAAATGAGAAACTATAGGTTCTTTTCATTTGTTCTCTGTTAAGCATCTAGAGGCTGAAATATTGTTGCACTTTGAGAATTCACTGCTGCTGATGGGTTCTTTTCCTGAGTCAAAGCTTTTTCTGAATTGTGAATAATGGCTTGTAGCAAATCTTTAATGGCCATCCTCTATTGATTGATAATTATGGTTGTTAATTATATTGCCCAAAGTAGTTTTGCACATGCTTCAGCTTCTGCTAAGCTATAATTGTGCAGTCCTCCAGGACTTGACATGAAAATACATTGTGAATGCAGAAATACTGCTGACAATTATTAAAAAAAGGTAGAAGATGATCTTGTTTTCCTTGAAAAGCCACTATTACTACATTCTGGTAACGTAGGTGGATGGTTTTGCTTGATGGATGCACTGTTGGCATAGTTAGAAGCCCAAATGGTGCAGTCTGTGCATTTTTATATTATTAAGGAGGCTCTGAGTTTAAAATGCATCATCTTTTATTTATTTTTCATCTGGTGTGACCAAACCTGTATGATTCAAGCCTGTGGTTTTATTAAACCTTTGGGTGGCTACCTTTTTAATTCCGACACATTCGCAGGAGAAAGGAAGGGAACTCTTTTCTATGTCCTCGGAAGCATTATTGTGATTTTTAATTTCTTCTATCCAAAATGGGACTGAAAATAATCACTCTTCTGAGTATGTGTCAAATCTCATTAAGACAAATCAGTAGCATGAAAAGAATTGTACAGGATCAATCATAAGATCAATATCAAACTTGTATCTAAACAAGTTCAGAATGGCTTTATAGAATTGAGTTCTTTTATTTTCTACTGCGGAACTGGGTTTTTTATTTGTTGAAACTGATCCTTTCTGGAACATATATTTTGTTTCATTGGCTACATTTCACACACACAGACTCCTGATCTTGTCTTGCCAATTTTTAATACAAAGATTTTAAATGTTTCTATTTTGTGAGAAGGGTACTTTGTTTAAAACTATGCAAGTTCCTCAAAAAAAAAAAAAAAAAAAGAAAAGCACCAAGAAAAACCCAAAATAACTTACTCTTTTTTAAATGTTAAGCTGTACAGGAAACAGCCATCTGCTCCCTCAAGTGATCTCCTTGGCCTGTCCATAGATTCTCCATCTCCTGTGTCAGCAGTGGTGCAGAGTGACCCTGCAGTGTCTCCTGCAGCCCTCAGTAAGTGCTGAATGCTCCTTCCCCTTGCACTCTGCTTCCCTAAAACAAACCCACAGGAGCTCAATGGAGGAATCAAGGTGTTCCTTGTAAGAAAGAAATACTCTTTAAGGATGTTCCTTAAATTTTCTTAAAAGGAGAACTGATATGTGTCCATAGGAATGAAAATAATGTAGTATAAGGTTCCCTGTAATTTATTTACAATAATCTTTTTCCCCCATTATATAGATTTGAGCAGTAGAACATGCTCTGTTTTCTATTGCAGTGAGGCCTGTAAAACCCTTTGGTAGTTGCTTGTTCTGTAGACTTGAAAGACAGAAACAGGAGTTTTTTCAGGAATGTTAAAAAGACTTGGCTTCAGGTACCCTGAATTACTGTCTGCAGAAGCTCCTCCTTTACCCACTTTAGGGAAGTCCATATACTAAAACTAATGGTGTGAATGTTCCCCTGGGAATAAATGCCTAGAATTACACTTTAATCTTTCACAAATAGTGCAGAGTTTTAAGTGGTATCTACCATGTAGAGCTCTGCTGATGCTGTAAATAGAGAGATAGATATCGTGGATCTAAGACTTTTCAGAGTCATTAAAATTTTGCCTTTCATGTAATAAGCAGCAATTCATTTCAGCCTCTTTACAGGCTCTCCAAACAAAACTTTACTCTTTCAGTGTTCAAAGTACAAGTAGCTACTTCTGCATAATAATGTTGAAATTATCATTAATTATCACTTTGAATTTCAGATGGCATATCTGCACACCCTGAAGATAAAACCAGGCTTCATCCATCAATTTACCCACAGCTGGATGCAGCAGCTCCTCCAAAAGCTCATCAATCCCCGTGAGTAGTCTCTTACCAAGGAGTGGGAATGGATAACAGATCCTTAGGGGTATTAGTGCTCTGTAATTCATCTCATGAATATAGGAAGCTCTGAGGACACAGATTTACTACTTTTACATATTAGTCCAGTAAAACAAGTGGAAATTACCTCTGTGCTAGACATGGCTTAAGAGGGTTCAGAATACACTCCTGCAGCACTGTTTGGTCATAAATAGACATGAATGTGCCTGACTGTCTGCAGGGAAAGGAAGAAACACAGAACAGGTCAGTAAAAGGCTTTAAGATGGGAGAGATGTCCTTGTAATTGCTGTGAGTGGCATGCTGGCCCATCTGCCCATGCTGCTCACAGTTGTGGCATACAGGAAAATCCAGCAAAAACATCATGGAACAATCAGAATGAACAGTTTTGATCATTTCTTAGTTACTTTGCACGTCTTGCTCTCTCCTAGATTTGCAGCTGAAGCACAAAACCATAGTGTGAGCAGCCCAGCTGGACACACCTACAGCAATGTGAGTAATGCTCATGTTCAGGGGGATCCTTGTTGGCTGGCTGCTGTCAGATGAGCACTGTTCAGATTTACCCCAACTGCTGTCCAAGAGGGGCACAAAAATCTGTTCTGTGGCCCTTCTTCACCTCAGGGAACTTGTGACTTACTTGGTGACCAGGTCAGCTTTCCTCTTCTGCTACCACAGATCCTCATGGGGAAGCCTATTTCCTTGGGTCCAGCACAATCCCAGGGGAGTTTGCACAAAGCTGCTCTATAATTTGTGTTTGGTTTGTTGCTGTGTGAAGCAAGCTGAGATCTTGTCCTTTCGCTGTTACTTTGGTGTATTTTTAATCTCAAATAAGATATTAAAAACAAACAAACATGCCAAAAAAACCCCAAAAGCCCCCACAAAAATGCAGCCCACCAAAAAAATCAAACACCTAAACCCCAAGTGGAGTGCAGGACAAATGTCATGCTGCAGAGAAACACCCATGGAAAGGGTGGAATGGAGAGAATGGAATTCCAGAAGGAATGGAAAGAGTACGAAGGAGCTTTGAGGTAATGTTATGAAGGCAGTATGAAATATAAAAGATGAGAAACAGCTCCCAAACAGACATGCATACTCCTTATTTTAAACTGCAAATAAAAGCACAGTTTGAATCTGTGTAGTGCAACAAATCAAACAGAAGTAAATTACACAAATGTGCTGTAGAGCACTAAAAGTTGCTTTGAAGTTTCTATGGAGAATGAGGATTAATTGGGTTGCTAACTGTCGGCCTTGGAATTTTACCTGCAGTAGTCAGAGAGTTTAAAGATAAGTCAGCAATTACATAAGTTAGGTCCAGGTGGTTCTGGTAGAACAATCTGTTCATGCATTGTTTTGCTTCATGTCCTTAGCTGGCAACTCTTCTAAGCCCAGTGCCTCTGAACCCAATAAATCTGCAGGCTGGACAGACTGTGCCAAATGGACCATCACCAGCAGGTAATAAATACTGCAAATCACCTCTTCCGTGGAGTTATATTTTCCTTTTTAGAACTTAAGGCCTTTACACAATGGCTGTCAGTGACTAGCAGCAGCCACAAGCATTGGTAAAGTCATATTGCTCATGGATTCTCTTACATGCCTGTCCATTTTAGCATTTAAAGCAGCTGAATCCGTACCAGGTAATGTGCTACTTTCAGCAAGACACAAAAAAATAACATGCAGCAATCATTCTTTTATTCTCATTTAAATCTGGATGTATCTTCCTGTCTTTGTTCTTCAGCTGCATCAAAGAACAAGTCACAGTCACCTCATTACTATGAGATAATGGAATTTGATCCCTTGGCTCCCACTGAGTAAGTAAATTTTAAAATAGAATTTTGAAATTCTGAGGTTCCAAAGGCAAAATGGTTTGGTTTTTTTTCTGAGAGTTAAAACAGACCACTCTACTTAGGCTGAGTTAACTGACCCACTGGGTCACCAAAGTAAATGACAGTGCATCTGTATCCTTTCTTCCAATATTTCTGGCATAACCAATTAAGGAATAAACTGTAGTGTGCTCATTAACTGGCATCTGTAAGAATGGAGGAGTAATGCTGTGTCAAGATCTAATAAAATCTGATCCAGTGACACAGAAAGGTGAAGGAAATATGGTAAGGAGTGACCAAAGGAATTCCTGCCCACGGCAATCATGTGTTTTAAAGAATGTTTTTCTACTGCATATCAAAAAAATCCTCAATTTAAATATAAACTACAAAAGGGAGTGGATGCTGGGACTCTTGAGGGCCAAAATACTGAGACAGCAAACTAACACAAAACTTAAAGATGACAGAACTCCCCATTCTACCAGTAAATTGCAAAACAATTTGAGCTATTTGTACAAAACTTATTTCCAAGGAACCGTTGAATTCTGATGTAGGGAAATCTCAACAAAGCTTTCATTGTTTGTTTGTTTGTTTGTTTTTAATCAGTGCAGTAACTGCACAGTGCTGCACTTGCCATTTGTGCTTTGCAGACTTGTTTGATCTGAAGTGACAGTGTCCAGAGGTACCTCATTAAATGTACAGTCAGAGCAGCACCACAGGCTCGGTTGTTTCCATGGAAACCTGGGCATCCTGCAAGGGATGCCACACTGCAAACTTCGGGCAGGATTTCCCTGGTGCTCTTTATCCAAATGAAATGTGACATAGGAGTCACCCTGCTCCTCCTCTTTCAGAGCTATTTATGAAGAAATTGATGTTGTGCTGAAGACAGAAGTTAAGAAGAGCACAGACTGAAGGTGGATGTGCAATCCTTTGCTGAGCAAGTTGCCCTCTGGTGCTGGTGCTGTGCAGTGCTTCCTGGAACTACAAGTGAATAACACAAGAGGTTTTGCATTTTGACACAACAGATAATTAGTGTTGGAGTACTAAGCTGTGTGCAAGCTGAAGAGGTACTTGGCTCTGCACATTGACAATTTGTCCTCAATGTTCAGCTGTGCACTCTTCAAGGTCACTTGCATGGGTATTTTAAAGTGGTTTTGGAGGCCTTTAAAATGGGACTTCCAAATTCACCTAGGAAGTAACACTTGACACCTGGCACAAGTGAAAAAAAGAGACATTACATTCACAGAAACTGCAGAATCCAGTTTCTGTTTTGGCCTCACTGCTACGTTCATCTCCCTAGAAATCTATAAGAGGGTTTTGATATATAGGATTTTTTTCTGAAATTGGGCCTCTTGATAGATGTCTGAAGACACACAGTGTTACTTTCCTACATTCGTATCCTTAATATGGATTTTCCTTTTTATTTTCTTCCTGAAAACCCACAGTATAGTTGGATTTTTGTCTTGGGAAGAACCTAAGCTAGGACACAAGGTGCTGTCATCCATAATTAACAGAACAGGAAGAAAACCTGCTTGTTCCTGTGTTGTTGTTGCTTTTATTTACTCAGTAAACATTGGAGTGGGATCAATTATTTCTTTCAATGTTCCTGCCCTGCAGAGATTGTTCTGGTGAAGGAAAAATTAATCATCTACAATGCAGATGAGCAATAGTTACCCATTTATTTTAATTAAGTTGTTTAACCCTGTTAATAACTGGTTTATCTTTTAATAAGTGCCTTATCTATTTTAATGCTGAATATAACTGTGCACTTTACCAGGTATAGTTCTCTGTATTTACAACTGATATAAAATTTGAGAACTTAGCTCATGTTCATAGCAGATAAGCTAATTTTTTGTGAAATACTGCATTTTAAACATTCCTTATGTTAACTGTTTAAGAGATAAGTTCTCAGCTGGTTTTGCAATTTTTGTAGCATAATTCCAAATAAAAGCAAATGCTTACTGAGACGTAAACTCTCATCACTTCCAAGTTTTTCCCTATTTATGTGTTCCCTGAAACACCAAATGTAGGTAGCATTGGGAATATTTTAATGTGAATGTGTGGGGTTTCATTGCATAGTCAGCCACTTTGCAGTTTGCTGCAGGACCATTAGAACCCTTTGCTTCTATCCCAAACACAACCTTGAAGAAATCTGGGGGTTTTGTAAACTGAGGTGAAAAGGTGAGTTGCTTTACTCTGATTTTCCTTGCATATTTGCAGTGGCCTGGAGAGCAGCCTGAGAGAACAGCTGAAAATAGCATTTGAGGTGGATTGATTTTTTTTTTTTTCCTTTTCCCTCCAGCTGGGTTGCATTGGCAGAAGCCCCACAGTGAAGGGTAACAAATCAAACTGGGCTGTTCAGTGCAATCCATAATGGGTGATTGCTGATGGAAGCTCACAGTGTTTAAAGCAGCAGAGTGGTCACAGATCAAGGGGAGGGAGCGGGTAATCACCCAGGTCACAGAGCCTGTGCCAGACAGGGAATGGGCTCAGCAGCTGTGCAGATTTGGGCTTTCAGGGGGAGAACCCACATTTTTATGGAATTGGCACTTGCCAGGGGGTTATTCCTTTCCTTCTGAAGAACGTGGCCAGAATAAAGCAATGGGTGGAGAATTGCCATAATCACTTCAGCTTTCAGGACAATGGACTAAACACAACTGAGGTAAGAATTTTTTTTTTCCCCTAGCCTGGATTCAAATATTTGCCTCAATGTTACTTTTTTATTCCTAAAGCATACTGGAATTATAGACCTTGCTATCTTCATATAGATGTATTTCACTTGTGTGGGCTCCACATGTTCTGCTGGATAAAATGCGTTAGAGAGATGAAAGAATGAAAAGTTTTCAGTCTTTAATGTACAGTGAAGACCTGTATGTCATCCAGAATCTGTTTAACCAACACAAGTAACTGGCAAAATAATGAATTTTAAATGTAGCATCCATTTATTTTCAAAAAAGCACTTTTAAAATTAATGTATGCGAATATAATTGAGACTAAAGTAACTGGAAGTTATGTCTGAAGTACCCATTGCCTTTTCAGAGTCCAAGCAAATCAACATCAATTACCCTTAATTTATTAGATCTTCTCTGCTGGAAGGGATAGAAAGCCCTGGCCAAGCAGAAGAGATACTGGCTGAGATTAATTTCTGTCTGAAGATGAGGTTACTTGAACTTGCTCTGCAACTGGCTCCTGGTTTGCAAGGCAGTGATAAAGTGTTATTAGACCTACCCCACAGATAATGACCACAAGTGACATAAACACAGGCTTACGTGTTCTGATGATAAACAGAGTCCCCCTGAAGAGCTGCTGCACTGCTGGGCAGGCCCTGAAGGGGCTGATTTTGGGTTTTGAGGAGACTCCTAGGCTGTTCATTTCCTGCACTTCAGAGCTGTTTGTGCACTGCCTTCCCTTCAAAGCTCATCAGGCACAAGCCAAGCTTGTCTCTGTGAGGAGCTGCCCAGAGCAAACAGCACTCATTAGCAGCACAGATCCTACCAATGAGTGGGACACAACATGGAAATAGGATGGTATTTCCAAATGGAAACCATCCCACAGATCTGGTGTGCTTACACTGAAATTACTGTTCTCATGATAACAGCCTTAGAGCAGTCTGCTCTTACCAAATGAACTACTGATTCAGTAACAACATGAGAGGGTGCATCACCTCCTGAATCATCACATCCTCCTGTGCCACGGAGGATTACACAGAAATACATTCTACCTTTGTTTAGTTATGAGATTACCTTAATCTATTATCTGGGTTTACCTTTTTTTGAAAGTAACTTAACATGCAAGTTATTTTCCGGAGCCAGCAATGGAATTTTAGATGTGTAATTAACTGATTTTTTTCTTGTGTTTAGATGAATATCTTAATTTACACTTGGGTATAAAAGTTTGCCTCACAGCATTCAGATAACATCTTAAAAAAAGATGGCCTGAGAAAACCCTCTCTGTTTCAGGAACAGTGTGTTCCCTTCCACTGTCTGATGAAGAAATACTATCCCTAGGAAATAGGGACACATTGAGTTGGTTTAAAAAAAAATATATATATATACATATACTTTCATAATAGCATGTACCCATGGTGATTTAATAATATAATTTCATACTGCACAGTACTCCTGCAGTTTTTTCTTCCAAGGAAAAATGGCCTCAAAACTGGCACTCAGGTGAGCAGAGTCACATTTTTTAGAGAAGGCCCATCACTGATACCCAGGAAGTGGCAACTTCTGTCCTTCCTTTGCTTCAAAGAAGGTGTACGAGAGAGTGATCAAATCAACTTTAGCCATTTTAGGGTCTTCTGCAAACTCTGGGTCAATGTAGAAAAAGACAGGCATGTCCACTTCCTCCTGAGGATTTAGCCTCTGCTCTTCGAAACAAAAACACTGCAGGGGAGAGGGAAAAAATCCACAATTAGACAAGAATAGTGATGATAAATTTTATCTCTGCCAAATGTTCAGAGAAATCTGCATTGTTTAAAATCAACTCTTACTCCCTGTACACCCCAAAAATCCCAGGATCAGTACAATGAGCAACAAAACAACAACTTTGTTCATGTGGTGATATAGGAAAAAAAATTAATTAGGTTTTAGTGAAGTGTGTAAAAGCGCCTGTGGGCCAAGCCAGCTCACATCCTTCCACCTGCTCTCTGAGTGGTACTACATAACAGATTTTGGAGCCACTCTGATGGGATGAACAGCTTGGGGTGAGGGCAGCAAGGCTAAGAATGAACTGATGTGCTCTATCGTTTGAAAAAAAATCAAGGTGTTTTCTTAGAATGTTGGTATACAAAGAATGGTGTCCAGGATTAAAATGAATGTTAATTTATGGGTAACTGTTTTCATTCATGTAAAGGAAAATGCAGTCTTTGCTTTGTTCACACTTACTTGTATTTTATTGAAATACTGTCCTGCTTCAAAGGGGACAACGTTGTAGGTGGAGATTCCAATTATTGGTTTGTCAGTAGGATTTTTTGCTTTATAAAATGCCAGTGCAGTCTCTCCTGGAACCACCTGTGTAACATAATTGTACAGTGATTTTCATTTTTTTTTATATCCACTGCAGCCCTCCACCCCTCAAACCAAGTCCTTTAGACTTCATGCAGAATTAATTTTCTCTTTTGCTGTTTCAAATTGGTTTTTTCACAAGTGTTTTTTACTTACATGCAATTCACCTATATTCAAAATTAAAACCTTCAAAATTGTTCTATGTATTTTTAATCTTACCCATTTTGCCTGAATCATCTTCTATTATTCTCAGCAGTTTAGCAGCACACAGAGCTTTTCTAATAAACACATTTATATATGGTATGCATTTAATTTCTGAGCTCATTCTTCCAGCACTGGACTCGGAAGCTATTAAGCAGCATGAGTCTTTTTGATTTTGAGAACTAATTTAAAACAGAAAAGTTAAATTAAACTATTTGTGATTTTTTTTTTTTAATAGAAAAGCAGTCCTAAAAGAATCACACACCTCATGTGTTTTCCAGCTCAGGGATCTGATATGCCAATGGATTGATGTGCACATGCAGGAGGCAAAACTGCCTGGGGCACAACCTGCTGAATTCCCCCTTGGGAACTAAAGTTTTGGGGCTCCCACTGCAAAAAGGACATTGAGGTGCTGGAGTGGGTCCAGGAAAGGGCAGCAAAGCTGGTGAAAGGCTAGAAAACACCTTGTGAGGAACTGAGGGAGCTGGGCTTGTTCAGTCTCAAGAAGAGAGGCTCAAGGGGAACATCAGTGCTCTCTAGAGCTGCTGCAGGATGCGGGATGGGGCTGTTCTGCCGTGCCTGCAGTGAGAGGAGCAGAGGGAAAGGCCTTAGGCTGACACAGGGGAGATTCAGATTCCCTGTAACAGACTGTCAGCGTTGGTGTGGTGAGGGAGGTTGGTGCAGTCACCATCCCTGCAGGCCCTGGCACTGAGGGATGAGCTTTAGGGGTTACAGTGTTACAGTGCCATGCCGGCTGCACGGCAGGACTGCGTGACCTTACAGGCCTCCTCCACCCTGACCGCGCTCGGGGCAGCGCCGGGCGGTGACTCACGTAGATCTCGCTCTGCTGCGGCCTGAAGTTCCACTGGATGCTGGCGTGCGTGTCGGCGTTGAACGTGACCCTGACGCGCCGCTCCCGCACGGGCTGCATGCTCTCGATGCGCTCCGCGCCGCGCCCCGCGCCCAGCGTGCCGCCGAGCCCCGTGGCCTGTCAGGGAAGCGCAGTGAGGGCTCCGCGCCCGCCGAACCGGCGCGGCCCGCGGTTCCCCCGTACCTGGCAGTAGAGGCGGTAGAGCGGCACGGCCGCGTACGACAGCCCCACCATGCCCACGGCCGCCGCCGCGATGTAGCCCACGGCCGAGCGGTTCCGCCGCCGCCACTCCTCCTCCTGCTGCCGGGTGTAGGGGTTGGAGCCGCGCACGCCGCGGGTTCCCCACAGCCCGGGCCGGGACACGGCGCCGAGCCGCAGCCCGCGGGCACAGCGCGCCCAGCACCGCCCGCACAGCGCCATGCCGCAGCCCGGGGGCTCTCGGGACAGGAGGCGGGGAACGGGGCGGGGAATGGGCCGAATGGGGCGGGGAATGGGGCGGGGAATGGGCCGGGAATGGGGCCGGTAACGGGGCGGGGAATAGGGCACGATAGTGGAGGTGGAACGTAGCGGGAGCGGGCGGGCCGAGCCGCCATCGCATCCCCGCCCGCCGCGCCCCCTCAGAGCGCGCTGAGCGCGGGGGTCCCGGCGGAGCCGCCCGTGCTTGTCCCTTTGTCCTTCGCCAGGCGCAGGTTGGGTACGAGGTAACCGGAGCAGCCCCAGCCCGGCGGGGTCCGTACAGCCCGGTCGTGCTCCGGACGGGCTGTGCTGCACGGGAGCGGCACCGAGAGGCCGGCCGGGAGCGCGGTAACGGGAGCGGTGCGTGTCCCGCAGCTGCACCGCTCCAGAGGCACCTGGCGCCGGGGAGCTGAGGGATGCCCTGGTACCACAGCTTATCCTCAGGTACCGCTTTGTCCCTCAGGTTCCGCGGCGCGGGTCGCTGCGGTGGTCCCTCCGGGCCGTGTTGTTTCCCGTGCTGTGGACACTGCACACCGGTGGGTTGTTGGTTTATTTCCCGCTGGTGCTTTGCTTCACGCCAGTTTCATTGGTGTACAAAGAATGGTTTGCTGTTGTTCAGAAACAGATATTGACACGCTGCAGAGGGAGTGGGCTGCTTGTAAACAGCAGTGAGCTCAGCACGGGCAAAGTCAGGCGAAATTCACCAACTGTAGTTTTTCACACGGCTGGTGCCATGCGCTGCAATGAACTTGGCTGCAGCAATACTTGAGTTTACTGCTTTAGAGCAGCGCTTCTGTTTTCCTGTGCTGCTTCCAGTAACATGAACCCACAAGGACCGGCAGCTCCTGGTGCTGCTTCATTTTCCATGTAGAATAAGAGAATGGTAAAGGCTGGAGTGCAGCAATTTGTGTGTTCAGATGGCTGGGTTTTGGTCCTTTGGCGAGCAATCTGAAAATGTTCACTGCGGGAGCATTTGTGGTATTCCAGAGTGGATTTAACCTCTTTTTCACACAGAAATGTGGGAATTAATCAGTGTGGTTTTGTGGAGGCTGACACTGCAGCTGGGGATTGATTCTGCTTTATCTTGGCCAGGAGCACCTGTGCCATCTTTGCCTGTGTATTGGGACAGTTTTGTGTCCTCCTTGTACCATATTTTGGGAGCAATTACCTGTGCTGGGGTGTGGTTCAGCTGTGCACCTCACAAGGTCAGGAAGATTTGCTCCTAAAACAAAAGGATAAAAACACAATGTGAATTACTGGGCTTTTGCTACATTAGTGGTGTGTAATCCCATTTTTGGGTGTTTTGGCCTGTCCTGCATACTTAATGTGAGAAGTCCACAGATACTAAACACCAGACAGTAAGTTAAAAAAACATGAGAAAACAAGACACACAAAACACCTTATCATGTTCCAAACAACATTCCCTCCCTAAGTAATTTTCTATGCGAAAAAAAGAGATTGCCTTCAGCAGTTATGTTACTCCATCCTAAAATTATAATCTGTTCTTTCCTTTTTTAGAAGATCTTAATCACAAGGGATTCAGGTTTACCTTAATTCCTACCTTATAAATTTAGAGGAAATTAGGATGTGAAATGTTTTGGCACTACTGACAGCAGAGTCCAAGTTGTTAACTGTTTTAAGCAATGAATTGTATCAGTCTTATCATGGCAGTTTTCTTTTTCCAGTTTGGTTTCGACTAATTGTTTTCAGTGTCTGAAAATAAACGTGGCCATGTAAATTTCAGAAAGTGGTTTCTCCTTTTTGTTTCAGCAGTCATCCTGGGTAGGAGCCAGTTCTTCATGTGTCAGAGCTCTTCATTTTGAACTTTTATTTAAATAGTGCTTCCAAGAAGATGTCCAGTACAGATCCCCCCACAAATACAGAGAAGGAGTAAGTACTTTTTTTTTTTTTTTCCTAGATGCAGAAACACACTTACTGGATTATAATATGAGGGTTCTTGCCCTTTCATTAGTAGCATCTTGTTTGATGAAGTGTTGAATAACTTTTATACTGAAGCAGTCTGCAGTAACATCCTAGAAGAGCTGACAGCAAAACCAGTGAATTTACACATTCAGGGAGGAAATGTCCCTTAAGGTTTTCATTAAGTTAATCAGTACTTGGATAGGACCAGTTTTGTAGAGATAAAACCCTGCTTAGAGATTCCTTAATTTAATGCTTCTGAACTGTGAAAACATACTTGGGTGTAGTAGATCACTTCCTTGTACATCTGGGGTACCTGCAGTGGCATGACACATGCTGTGGAGTTTTTGTGTTACAATGCATTACTTTTTCAGAACACTGTGTCTGTGTGTCTATAATGTTTGATGTGTAGTGCTGTGGAATCATCATATTTTTACCAGTGCTGTGGGCTATAAAATAATAATTGCATTCATTCTATAAAACATAATGTTATCCACTTAGAAGTTGGATCAGATTCTAAATGGTAAACATGGATTCAGTCACAATTGAAAAATAACTCCAGACCCTTCCCAAACTGCCAAGTAACCACACCAATGCTGTCAGCAAAACCAGAATTAAAACCAGGCACAGGCAGCTCTTGCTGGACTATCATGTTTGCTGTGCTTGTGCAATAGAATCCACTAAACAATATTCAAAAGAATAGTAAAACAATTTAGCACAGATTTAGAATTATGCCACCTCATAAATAACTTGATTTGTTTTGAAAAACAAAACCACAAAATTTTTAAAAAACTTACTTGCTTTTTACTGGGACCTGAAGATGCCAACACTCTGCTTGTCTGATGGAAATTCAGGGTATGTGATCACAGAGATACATCTTTAAGGTGGCTGTGGCTTGCTAAAGTAATGTGAAATCTGTGTTACATGAGTAGTTCCTGTATTCCAAAGAGATGAACAGGAAAGGCACCTCTAACTGCACTTCAGCTACATGCTGATGGCAGACTGTAATTTTCTGTACTTTTATTTTTGCTGGGAGGCAGTATCGATGCACAAGGTTCCAAGAATGCACTTGGTTATATGTTAACTGAGGTTTACCTAAACTTTAATCACACCTTTCTTCTCTACACAGGGGTTAGCCTCAAACCATTCAAGCTTCTCCACAATTACAATGTTGCCCAAGCTTTTTTCAGGCTTAATAATTGCCATATAATGACATATGTTTTCTTTTAATCTTTATAACCTAATCAGCAAAATGTACTTTGAATAATGAGTGGGTTTGGATGGATCATAGTGAGTGCTTCTTCATGCTATATGATACAAGCATTCCTTTGGCTGTACCCTTAAAATCTGAATTTGGGGTTAGTGAACTTGAAAGGCTACAGTTGCAGAATGGACTTCTATAAGGTTTTTGTAAAAGGCCTTTGTTTTATCTAAAAAAGATCTTGTGAGTCAAACTGCCAACATTTCTGCAGATCTTTTTGTCATCTGCTAAATTATCCTGTAATCCATCCAATGCTAAAGCATTGCAAAACTTCCCTTGGGAAGAGCAAGTCATAATTACAAATGTTGCCAGAACAGAATAGTTTTCCAGATGTTTGGAAAAGAATTATACTTCATAACAAATGATAACTCTTGAAAATTTAGTCTTGTTTATTTAGACCAAATTTTATGAAGTTTTGAGTTGTTACAATTTTCCTGGATCTTTCTGGAAGTAAAAAGTAATTTGTGTTCCCCTGAGCATGTTCTTGAAAGGCAGAGGACTTGCAAGAGAAGCAGTGATGCTGTTGTTCTGTATGAATCCTTTAGAAACATTAAAAGCAGCACAGCAGCAGAATTTGAAGGTAAAGAGGGACAGAAGCCTCGGGGATGAGTTCAGGAAGCTGAACAAAGCAGTTTGCTTTGAAGAAGGAATAGAGGAGCAGCTGTCTGAACAAGTGATGTATTGCTAGTAATAACTAATAAAATGGGAGCAATAAGCTTAGTACTACTTTATATCTGCTTGGATTGTTCAGAAGTTTGTCATGTCTGGTTTAATAAAACTGACTTTTTGCTTTTTAACAATGAAAAGGCAGAGCCTTGATCCATGTGTTAATTGGGAGTTGCTGTAGCAGAAAATGTGACCCTGGAAATAAGACATACTGGTCTGAGTGATGTGTTTTGACAAATGCTCCTGATAGTGATACCACAAATCGAATTCCACTGGTGTTAAGAACAGTGGTAGTTTTGTTGGAGAGAAACTATTGGTATTTTATCTTCTGTAACCTTGCCTAGAGCAAATCTAATTGATAGGAGGCTTAAAATATCAGTGACTTTTCTGTAATGCAGTAACACCAGCAGAGTGAACTGAGTGAGAAAAGACTACAAAGGGGCAAATTTTCATCTCTGAATGGATGCAATCTCTGTGCCGGTGGGGCTTTTCACATTTTGGGAACTGGGAAGGCTGCTTTGTGTTTCTCCTTGATCTCTCGTGGGTCACATTGCCCCTCTGCCCCTTCTGCGTGTGCCTTGCAGGCTCTCAGGACTGACCTCTCTCTATCTAAGCACTGTTCAGTACGTTCTCTCTCAGCAAAGAGATCCTTTTCCCAGAAGGATTATCTGCTACTGAAACCACAGTCACTGCACCTTAAAAAAAAAAAAAAAAAAGGTGGCTGAGATAAGCGTTTGCATTCCTGGCATAGCTGAGCCCTCCTGCTGCACAGCTCCAGACCTGACAGATGCTGTCTGATCACAGGGTTGCTCGTGGCTAGAGAGGATTCACCTTTCTACTTAAAGCCCTCAGTGAACGCAGGGTATTCGGGTTTCATTTCAAGCTGCAGTCTTCTTGTGATCTTTTGGAGAGAGGGGGAGTAGTAGGGATGCATCTTTTGGTGCAAGCCTGGAAGGAAATGGCCTTTAACCAAACTGGTGTCAGGTGCTCAGAACTTCTGAAAATGTGCATCCCTCTGCAAGATCAAGCCTGTCAGCAGGGTCTGACCTCTGGCAACAGGGGTGATATTTTTGCCTTGCTCAGATAGATTATTCTCAGTGTAAATGGTATAAGTTCATCAGTTTTATTTCCTTGCACAGAAAAGCACATGCCAGCTTCCATTCCTAGAGAAGATATATAACCTAGTTTCTGTGTTGACCTTTGACTGCTGTATATTGAAAGTCTAAAAGCCAATGATCATTGCCCTGGCCAGTAACATGATTGAGAATGAAAAGTAATAGCATAATGGCATTTGTTTCATTAATACTTCCAGTCTGCTTTGTTGGCTTTCCCTTTTGTGTGGCTGTCCATAATCCAGTCTGCTAGGAAGATTGCTTTAGAAAGGTCATGAGTTACTGCTTTTGACCTTGTTTGGAGGGAGCAAGTAAATAAATTATTGGAAGAGCAGGAGGAAATAAATTTCCTTTAATCATGTCACTTGCCTTTGGCTGCTGGATCTAGGCTGCTTAATCACAGTGTAGTAAATTTTCTCCTTTGCATTTATCAGCCTCGAAAGTTGCTATAAATGGCATTTCAAAGAGAGAAAAAGTAAACATTACCTCTCTAGGTGAATTAGTGCATGTGACGCAGAGGCTTTCAGAGAAGATTAAGTAGGCAGAGACTCTCAGCTGGAGCTCTGTGTTTGGGTTTTTTAGCTGGGAGCAGAAATCATCCTGCTCATAACCTTTATCTGGCTGAACTGGAAACCTCCCGTGTGTTTTGGTTGCGTTATCCTTGTTTTTCCTGCCGTGCTGAAGGATGTCCTTGCTCTCACCGGGGGCTGAAGATGAACCAGAGCGTTTTGATGGGCTCTCTCTCCTCTACTGGTATGCTGAACCTCTCCATTCTGGGGGCATTGCTCTGGTCTGTAATTGGGCAAAGTACAGGAGAGATAATTTAAAAGCTGTGGGCATTTTCAGTTTCTTTTCATAAACAGAGATTATAATTTAGATTGTTGTGTGTCAAGTAATACGTGTTTTGTGGGCAAAGTGTGTTATTCTCCCATTGATAAACCTAGGTAAATATTTTGTTAGTGCACAGAAATGACTAATAATTTCTCAGGAATAGAGAGCAGAAGAGTATCTGGAGCTGTATGTTCTGATAAGTACTAGAAGGTATAAACCCCAAAGCTGTTGAACTTCCTTGTATATGCTGCTAAAAAGTAATAGAAGCAGGTTCATTTTAATTGCCCTCACTAGAGCATCAACACAAAATGTTACACTTATTCTGTTAGCATTCCAGGGCTTCACTTGGAGTGTGTAGTATTTTTTAGTGCAAGAAAATTACAGTGTGCATTTTGGTGAGTTTTGCTTGTTTATCTCTTACCTTGCATCTTCTCTGAGTGCTAAAACCTTGCTTACAAGTACTTTTGCCTGACCTCAAAAAATAAGTAGCAACATCTGAATTTTTTAGGTTTTTTTCTACAAAGAACATGGAATTACTTTTTGTTACTATTGCCAACTGGTTTAGGAGCCTATTTCCTTATTTATACTGTAGAGTATGTTTCTAATGCTCTGGGAGAAGTATTCTAACATTTCATGAACATTAAATAATGATGACATAAAATAGATGTTGGATGGGTGCTGAATCCAAGTCATTTTACAGTGAAATTGTTAAAACTGTTTATTATATTAGAACTATGACAAATAGCTTGACTTGACAAGCTATTCCCATATAATCTAAGTTATATGGGAAAAAGAAACTTAACACTGAAAGTCAGCTAGATGTGATATTCTAAACAAATTCAGGGATTTGAACATCCTTGTCTTTACTTTTATGTGATAAAGTAATTTTAAACTGCACATATTGGAGAAATTTAATCTTCAGATCATAAACAGAGCTGAGTACCTCGCAAAAGTTGTCTGTTCAAAGGGTCAGTTATTTCTAATTGTAGACGACAGCATCATGGCAATTCCAGTGTTTCAGAGATCTCTTATTCCTCTCCACAGTGCATTATTAGTTTGTATAGTCTCTGTATCCTCTTGGTCAGAATTCATTTTCAGTTTGTTAGCATCTCTCCATTGAAAGTATTCCTTGTTACTTCTGGAAATGTAGATCCTTTCCTATTAAGTGTCCTGTGCTTAGATTTGATCATATTTTATTTTTATTTTGTATGGTTGTATTTAAAGATGTTCACAATTTCTGGTGAACTCTAAACTTAAAACTCTGAGACTTGATCTTTTCAGGCTTCATGAGAGTAAACCTCTGTGTTGGTTTGTGTGAGGTTGGAGTAACTTTTTTTCTTGCTTTTTAATTTCAACAAAAAAACCTTGCCATTTGAAAGCTGCTGAGAGGAAATGGCAGAGCAAGACCCAGAGCAGAAGTAGCAAAAGGCAAGAGAGAAGAAAATTTATTAATTGCTTAATTAAAGACCAGTGTACCTTGGTGAAGTTTTCAAAGATAGATACAAGTCAGGACAAAACATGACTAATATGTTGTCTTTCAGCTTCAAAACAATTAAATTCATGGGATAATTGCAGTGAAAGTACTGGATAGTAATGTCAAATACTCTGCTCTTGTCGTGTAGTAGGTTATCCAAAGAGTATTGTTAGAGAAATATCAGACTTGAGGATTTGTCCTTCCTTTCAGGCTGTGATTAAGTGAAAGCAGTTTGGTTCACTTTTAGCCTTACAAAGGGTTCCTTATGCTCTGACATATCATGGCAAGGTCATGTGCAGTCATGTCAAACACAGACCAGATACACTAGGTCCCATTATTTCTTTCTTTTAGCCTATGAAACAAATACTTCAAGAAATACTACAGTGAAAATTGTACAATGTTTGAAGCACTTTTTGTTTCTAAAGATTATTAGAATTATTAGGTCTGTTGTTGTGGCCAGCCTTTCTAAAGCAAAGGCTAATTTTGCAAATATTTGGGAATTTGAGGTTTAGGGAAACTGCTGCTTTTCAGGGCTAGTGCTTATCCCTTGATAAAAACATCTCATCCAGTTTTCTTCTACAAAACCAAAAGAACTGCAGATGTTCTTTAGAAGCTGCATCTCTTGGCTGGTGCTGGAATTTTAAGAAAATTTTTAACTTCTGGATTTCTCTCTTGCTTCTGGCACAGCACCTTTTAATGATGTACTCTGGCTTTTGCAGATACACCCAGTTTCAGGCATGGAGTTCAGGCTGTGCTGGATTAGGTTGTGTGAAGGATTTGGGTCACTGTGTCCTCCACTTTGATCTTCTTTCCCCCCCTGCTAATGAATTCTCGTTATTCCATTTCACTTTAACAGCACCCTCTAGAAAACATTTTCATCTAATGTAGAGCAGTATGTAGGTCAAAGCAGAAAAACCTGAGTGGTGCTTCTGCTCTTTTCTAGAAGAGATCTGGTGAGACTTCTCCAAAAATGGTGCAGTGAAAGGACAAAGGAGCTATGATACAACTTGATACAATTTTTTTTTACCCATAATTCATCTAAATGAAAATAAAACCTGGTAAAAGGTAATCAGGATTTATAGAAATTCTTAACGTTCTGTGTTCTCAGAGCAGTGTGCTGGCCATGTGTCCAATGGAACTGTAAATTTGGGTTTCAAAACTCTAATTTTACTTTGTATTCTTTCTTAGTTCTTTAGCATGATCAACTGTCTTCAAAATATTCCTCTGCCTTTAGACAATTCCAAGTGCCACCCTGATGTTTTCCCTTGGTACACAGAGGATCAAGCAAAAGAGTTTGGAAAGAAGCCTTTTTTACAACAGAGAAAGAAACCAATGTTGAGTGAAGAAATTAAGAGACTGTAGGGAAAAATTATGTTCATAAATAGCCACAAAATTATATTTTAGATATCTTAGAAAATAATTTTGTGCACTGACTTAGCTGTGCTTTTGTTTAAATATTCATCACCTGATCAAGACTGATTTTATGGTGTTTTTCTTGCTTAAATGTTAAGGTGGAATTCTGTTTATATTTAATCATAGTCCTTTTAGCCTAAACAAAATGGGATTCACATTTCAGGGGAAAAGGAAGTAAACTCTGTATATTTATTGTGCCTTTCCTTCTGATATTTGTGATGAGGAGATAGTGGCACAGAGGTATCAAACAATATAAAGTTATCAGTGGAGAAAACTGGATTTGGGTTGTATTAGAGTTAAAAACTCTTAATACAAGCTGTAATTTCTTTTCTACTAACACAGCTCTAGCTACATTTCTGTAATTCAATGACATTTATTTTGCTCCTCAGGACCATTATGGGCCCTCATGGAATCAACCGAGCTGTTCATCGCCTCTCTTTCTCTGACTGCCAGAATGGATTAGGTAACTCAGATTGCTCATTCTCCTCTTCAGACTAAACCAAACCTAAAAACACCTGGGGAGCTTTGCCAGCTCACAGAGGCATCAGAAAAGTTTATTTGGTGGTTTTGGATTTGGCTGTAAATACATTTAGCACAGTAGGTAGAATGGCAAGTTTTTCACTTTAGTCTTTTTGTTTGTTCTGCAGGAGTTAAAATTATTGGAGGTTATCGGGCACAAACAGCAGAAGATTATGGGATTTTCATAAAGAGAATTCTACCTGGAGGGGTTGCTGCTGTAGATAGTAAGGAATTTTAACTTTTTTTGCTACATACACACTACCTATAAAAAGCTGTCAGAAGAAGTCTTACTTTGTGGGTAAGGATATTTAAAATGGTGTGGTTTGGTCAGGATCCATGAAGTTTTGGCTTACTCTAAGATAGAGAAATGAAACTTGGACCCTTCCTGGAAAAAGATTTTAACACATTCAGGTGTTAAAAATGTGTTCAAATCTGGATAAGGCTGGTGAAGGCAATTGGCAATCTTTCAGCACTGCTAAGTGTTGAGATGCTGAGTTACTTCTAATTCATAAGGTATAAAGTGGTGTTTCCTGTATAGAACTAACATTTTTAATTCATTCTGATAAATTCTGGTGGTTGAGGTCAGTGTGGAAAGAAGAAATTACTCTCAGTAGAGTTTGCTATAATTAAGCTACAGACTTCTGTCCTAGGTCCCTGTATGGGGTTTTTTGAGATTCCATCTTGTCTTGTACAAAATGATCACTTAAAGTAATCTGAATCAACTTCAAGTTCCTAAACTTCAGGTTTTCAGGAGGTTAAAAAATAGAATTGGTTCTAAAACATCTTTTAGCTGACTTTATTAATGTATAAAGCATTAATATATGTACACATGGTAACTTACATTAATGTTAAAAGTAAGATTAAAATAAAAATTAATTCCACAACTGTAAAATATAAATTCTAATCTCACAAATATTTGTTCTGTGTGTAAATAATACAAATAGCTGAATAACACTTGTTTTCAGTGGCTATTCTGTTCTTAATAAGACTGATTAACAGCTTCTAGTCTTATCACAATAACCTGTCTTATTTAGGATCAGATGCCAAGAGCCATAAAGTTGTTCAAAGCATTAGGTCACATAAAATTGAAAGGCAAAGTCCTGGTTTAATATAATATGTTCACCATTTTCTTGTTGATACATGAATCACTGCTGGTTTCATTTAAAGGCCGTTTGCTCACTGGGGACCTAATTTTGGATGTCAATGGAGAAAACTTGATTGGAGTAACAAATGAAAGGTATGTTTGTACTGATCCTGAATGTTTATTAGAGCTTGGAATATTACACATGGATTATTTGGGACATTATCAATAACTGATTGGAAGAGCACAACTCCCCTGAGATCCTTGGAGTTCAGTTTATGTTATAACTCTAATTCAGCAACACTGTTGTGGAAAAGTGGAGGACTTTATAGGCTTCTATAACACCAGAATCGGCTGGTTTCTTAATGACATAGATTACAGAATGTAATCAGCAGTACAGATTTAAAACAGCAGTAGAAGCTGTTAAAATATTTTTATAACTATCTGCTGGTTCAGTCCTGGTGAATGTAAATGGTGCAGCAGTCAGGTAATGGCAATATGACAGGGAAAGAAAAATCCATAGATGGTTTCTGTATCTGCGTCTCTGGAGATCAGAGCAGCTTTTAGAGCTGGAGATGGAGATTGAAAATTCAAATATTTGCTGTGTGTATTGCTGGGGGAATTGCTGAGCCAGGCACAGGTGAGCAGGAGCTGTTGCTGGTGTGGCTGTTCATGGTGAGGGAGCCCAGGATGGCACAGGATGGAGCGGGGAGGGATGGGGACAGAAAGGAAGGGCAGGGCAGTCCCAGTTATTGCTGTCAGCAGATGTCCCTCAGTCTGTCTTTCACTCCTTCCCCAGTGCTCACTGTGGGTTTTGCTGCTCCCAAGCTCTTTTCTCTGTATCTGGAAGCAAAAATTATTAACCACCTTAGGAATTTGTCCATTTTCCTGCTCTTCTAGCACTGCTCACCACGTACTTCTTGCCAGCACCCTGGTGTATTTATTTGGTCTTTTTCTCCCTCCTTCTAGGGCTGTTGACATCTTGAGAACAGCCTCAGCCTCTAATCACATGTCTCTGCTCATTACTAGAGATGAAGAAGCAAAGTAAGAGAGTAATTGTTTTAACCTCAAAACTAATAAAAATCCAGTGCTGTATCTCAGGGTGGGTGGATTGGCTTGCATGTGGGTTTATTTCAGATTAGTTTTAATTGCAGAATTGCACCACATATCACATTTTTCTGCGTGGTATTTGATACCAATTCATTCTGAGAGCTCTTGCATCACTTCAAGTAGCAAGCCCAGACCAATTTCATTTTAAAGAGGAGGTTTGTAATGTTATGTTCGCAGCTAAAAAAAAATAATTAAAAAGAAATAAAATTCCCATTAAAAATTATCTGCTGTGATAGTTTTTGAAATACTTCTCACATTTTAAAATAATGTAAAGTTAGGACTCTTAGAGCCTTTGGATGATTTTAACTGGTCTTGCCTTCTGAAAAAAGGCAGATTTAGTTGTTGATTCCCCTCAGAAGTTTGTTTTTCCATCTCTAATGAGCTTGGAATAGTTTGGATAAGTAGGTTAAACTGTTCACTGCAGCAGGTAGTCCAAAATATATCCATTATAAGGACATTTACGTTAAATATTGCTTTAACCTGACTGTTGGAAGCTAAGCATATAAACCAATATTGGCAGAAAATCATGGGGAATGCAGCAATCCAGGTCTGTATCCCCTTTGGACTTAAATCTCAGGAGAAAACAGCTGTTATGTAACTATTTTTGATAATCATTGCAAGAGTATCTGCTGTTATTTGCCTTTCCTGGGATGTTCCACTTCCAGAGTAATCTCCCCATAAAGGATTTTTCTCTAAATTCCTTTAGCCTTTTGTCCGAGTTAAGCTTCCTCTTTCTGTCCCTTTATTTTTTTGTATTCAACAGACATTTAAATCACTCTGCAGCCTCTGATCTCTCTTTTTTCAGACTGCCTAGATAGATGTGAGGTCCACTCTTAATCTGCTTTTATCTAAAGCATACTGGCCTAGTTCCTGTAAACTCCTGTAATAATTAAAATCCGTCAGTCCTTTAACCACTTGGGGGTTGTCAGTGGCCTGGGCAGAATTTGCCATTCCATCCCATCTCCCACCAGCCAGCTGGTGAATTCATTTCTTATGGCTTTACATTCTATGCTTAAAGATTATTTGATTTGCATTCAGCTGTGTTTATGTGTGTACCCTGGGGCTGGTATTAGTGCAATGAATTTTGTCTTTTTTATAAAAAAAAAATGCACCCAGCAGCTTCCAACAGCCTTTAGCAGCCACTGGAATTACCTGGGAATTACTCTCCTTGCAATCAGTTAATTTATTGTCTCTCTAACTAATTCTGTAATATTAATTTGGTGATGTTTCTGGCTTACATTGCTCTAGATTATATCTTTTAAACAGTTGTCACTGAGATAATCAGAGCTCAGATTATAAATTGGTTTTTAAATTAGGCTGGATTCAATATTAAATGAATCAAGTCTTTTAGGTTTTTTTAATGCCTGTCATACAAAATGTACACCTTGGCCAGTCTGCTACAATATGATTGGTGTCTGCAAAAAACTTCTGCTTTTGGTTTTCAGTTGTTAATATTAATAAATATTTCTTCTATCCCCTTGTTTTTAAGGAGCCACATTTTTGTCAGTCTCTTCCTGGTTCTTGTCCAGTATAATTGAACTAAAAGCATTCTTTAAAAATCTGAGTATGCTATATGTGCATTATCTGGTTCCCTTTAATACAAATAAATTGTTCTGGACCTTGGTAGTAGCAGGTCTTATTATCTGTAGTTGATTGTATTACAAGTTTTTAATGTTTAGCAGTTCAGGGTAAAGCGAGATAAAAATAAAACTTTTTAACCAATAGTCCATTCATCCACAGTCTGTTGTTTTCGCATCTTTATCCTGCATTACGTTATATTTTTTTGCCTTTTCTGACCATTTGTCAGGGCGTTCCTCTTTCAGTTGAGGCTGAGCTTCCTTTTCTGAGGAAGAGCAGCTGTTCAGTACCAGCAGCACAGGTTTCACAGGGTCCATTCAAACTCACACCAAATCCTGACAAAAAGAATCTTTTTCTTGCCACAGGAAGGAATTCCATGACCTGATGGATAAGTATGGCTCTCACAGCGACAACAACTCTGCAAGAACTTCTCCAACACATCACTTAGCTGGTGAGAGATCACTTCCCAGCCTGAAACAATCCTGGGGGATGAAAATCAGCCTTGGGTGTAGAAACTTCCACTAAAAATTCCTAATTTGAGGGGAGGAATACTGGAGGAAGTGGCTGAAAGTCAGACAAAACACTCATGTACCTTGAGGGGTTTATGTGTCAGTTTCCCCAACTCTTAAAATAAATATACTTACATCTACTTTAGATTTCAATTAATGATTTATGGGAAAAGTTTTTTGTATTTGTAGCTGATATGTGCCACAAAATGCTGATAAAAATTTGAGCTCGAGCACTGTAAATTCTAATCTTTATGGAACTGCTGCTTAATTCAGATGCCTTTATATAGCATGGGGGATTAGTCAGTTGAGATTTTGTATTTTGCACCCAAGTTGGAAAAAACCATCACTTGTTAGGCTTTAAAAAATTATTCCTGGGACCCTGGGTGGCTCTCAGTTCTTGTCTGTGTAGACCTTTTTTGATTATCTGATTGCTGAGTTTGTCTGTTTCCTAACATGAAAATTGTCCTACTGAACTCTACTTACATGAGCAGAAATTTTGTGCTTTTTCCCAAACATGTGTTTTCTTTCTTTTTTTTTAATCATTGTTTCTTTTTTTTGAAGCAAAATCCATGGAGAGCCTTTCCTCTGGGTCATCCTCAAGGTCACCGAGTCCTCAGTTGCATCCAAAGGATAACATCACCAGCAGCAGCAGCAGAAATAATTCTGTCCCAGCACCATCCCCAAAGCCTGCAAAGTAATCTCCAAAAGTGACTGTACCTCTCTTGTGGCAGCTGCAGGAAATGCTGTATTTGGCTGGTCAAGAAAATTTGGGTTGAGCACTAAGTGCTAAATTTTGGTTTTATTTTTTAACTTTTAATCCTGTATCTTATAATACCATCAACATGGCAGACTTTCTGTTTTAATAAGTTATTTTTCTACTTATTTATTGGTTATGTGGTAGAAGTAGATTAATCAGGTTGATTTTTTTTTTAGTGTCTCCTAATGAATTAATGTTCCTGGTTTAGGTGTACCTTGGTACTCCCATAAGCCTTGGATATATATGATAGAGAGGAGTTTTTAGCCTTGCTAAACAGATTATCTATCTACAAAAATTCTTTTTGTAATTGCCAGAAGTGCCTGAGGTTGCTGATTTTGTAGTAAATAGGTAATGTAATATCTGAACACTGAGATTAAATGTTCATTATTTGTATTTGTTGCTATAATATTTGCAAAACCAGTAAGACAAAGATAAGTTAATTGCTTCAGTCTTTATTGAGTATCTACTTCTGTAAAGTAATTCTACTTTGCTTTCTCTTTGTGTCTCTAGTGATAGTGCATTTCAGATTATCTCTGTTTGCAAAGGAGCAAGCCTGGGTTTGAATATTGTGGGAGGAATTAACAGAAATGAAGGGCCTTTGGTGTATATTCAAGAAATTGTTCCTGGTGGTGATTGCCATAAGGTAAAGACCTTTTTTTCCCTTTCTTCCCTTCAGACACCTGTATTTTTGCCTTAATTTAGCACCTGCTTTGGTATGTTACATCTACAGTCATATTTTAAATACAAAATGTATTTGTATTTCTCCTTGCCCTTTCTTCAAACAGAATTATCTCACTGCACTGTAGGAGGGTTGCATGGTAATGAAAATTTATTCATAAGTTCATTTGAGGTAAATGAGGATCTTATTCCTCAGTTCACAAGGAAAG
The DNA here is from genome assembly GCA_024500445.1 of Entomyzon cyanotis. Lineage (NCBI taxonomy): Eukaryota > Metazoa > Chordata > Aves > Passeriformes > Meliphagidae > Entomyzon > Entomyzon cyanotis. The sequence continues at coordinate 811,770 of JAKEPQ010000325.1, forward strand.
TACGAGTCAATTTTTATAGGAGACTGCATGATGGAAGATAAATCAGGAAGGATGGGGCAGAGCTACAGATTGTAGCTCTTTTTTATTTTCTTGGACATTAAAAAAATCATGTTTCCCTGAGACTTAAATTTAGGTGGATCCTTGCAGTTGGAAATCGTTGTGTAGGCAAATTAGGAAAAATATTCTGAAAGTGCAGACTAATAAAATGTATGAACTGATGTCGATTACTGTTTTAATTTATGACAAATGCAGTATGTAAATCAGGGGGATTTGTCAGTGTAAAAAGTAAATAAATACAGTAATTGCCTGGTTCAGGTACACACAACTGTTTATCCAGTTGTCTCCTCTGACATCCTCAGTAATGATTGTTATTTGGAAATGTAGATATCCAACTTTTGCCTCTGGCCCAGCAACAGGGAATGAGCTCATTTCATTAGCAGTGAGTCCCTAGTTTATAACTATTTGTTTCTGAATTTTTGTAGACTAAGTTTAATCCTAAAATGCCAAGCTGGAAGGTAAAAATGCAATGTTCCTCCAATACCTCTTTCAATAGACAAATGCTAATCATTCTTCTTTTGCTTTCTCCTATTTTATTGCAGCTTCTAAAACATTTTTCTCATTGTGAACATAAAATTTAAAGCCTTTCATCCATAGACTGAGGCTGAGACATTAATTTTCAGTAGGCTCTAATATTCTCAATAATAGAGGTAACTTCCCAATCCTGGTTATCCTGTTTGGGAAGCTGAAGCAGGAATGATGTTTTAAACCTCTGCCACGTGAGGGCACCATTGAAATGGATATCTTTGAACAGACTGGATGAAAGCAAAATAAAAGGTCTACAGTTTTTTTTCTTTAACCAAAACCAAAACACTAAGTGACCAGAAAAAATGGTAGTAAAGTACTGGCATAGGTTTGAAACAACACAGCTAAAATATAATATGTGGGTGTTAAGTAGGTAAAATTATACTGGTCTTGAGAGAAGGTATTTTACTTATTTCCTATGTTTCATGTTCTGTACACATTTCTTCTTTACACAATTTCTGAGGTCTGTTCTGTCTGATGAGTTTATAATGACTGCTATGATGGTGATTGCTGATGTTTAATCTGTTTATTTCGGGAAGTTTGTCAGGCAGAATGCAGAGCTGTTCTTTATACTTCTTCTCCTAACAGATACAGAGGAATATGTCCAATTACCAGTTCTTTCTGTAGTGTTAGCAATTAATGTAAAATCTGTGGGTTTGGTTTTCTGTTTGTTATTTTAGGATGGACGATTGAAGCCTGGGGATCAACTTGTGTCCATCAACAAGGAGTCCATGATTGGAGTCTCCTATGAAGAGGCCAAAAGTATAATCAACAGAACAAAGATGAGGTATCTGTTGCTGTCAAACAGCTAACCCTCCCAAGTGCTTTAATACGTGATGTTTATGATCAAATTAATGTGAAATTACTTATATACTTGGAGAAAAGGTGAGAGATACTACCCTTTTGAAATACTCAATTGGAATGTTATTTCATAGAAAAGGCTCAAATGCACCTTTTAGACCTGCAAAATTATGGTACTTTAATGTTTAAAAAAAAATACAGTATTTGCCTTTGTAATGACAGGGAATAGAACATCCTTTTAGAAATACAGTTAAGTTAAGTAAAATCACACACAGTGTTTGGAAACAGGTAATTTTTGCAGAAGCACAATTTTACGACTAACATAAGTATACAATATGTTGAAACTTCTTAAATTCTAGGTTTGAAAATTTTTCGGAGATAGCTTTTATTAGGCAGAAAAACATCCCCAGTCATCCAGAGAATCTGCAACGTCCTTTCAGCCTCTTACCATCTTCTGCAGCCCACGGAGAGCAACAGGCTGCAGCTCCTGGTCCTCTTCCCTCTCCCAATGGGAAGCTCCTCTCAACATTCCCTCCAGATGCTGTGAGTGAACTCACTACTCCTCTTGCAATAAACTGGGCAAATGGTTGTTTTTTCCCTAATTGTAATTGAGTTTCCGTTTTAGTAAGAAAATGACTGTCTCTTTTCCTGCACAATATTAAGTCTTTGGAATGTCAAAACTTTTGGAAAAAACCATGTTGTATAACAGGAGATTAAACCACACTGATGAGAGGAATTAGTTGACTCGGGGTAAGAAAACAAATCGAATTAAAATAAGTGTTCACTGTGTTCTTAGATACCAAGTTCTGCTTTACTGTTTCTCTAAAGTTTTGGGATTAGATATAAATAGTTATGTATTTCAGAGATAAAACACTCCCTGTTTACTACATACGTGTGAGTACAGTACAATCTCACAAGTTATACTTGCTCTGTGATGATGAGATTTTTTGCTCAAAAAAAGCTCCCAGAAGGATGTGGGGTTTTTCCCCTTTCTGTTGGCTAGGCAGCAATTGTTTTAATTCATACAGCTCACTATTGGTGTAAAGAAATAGTGTTGGCCATGAGAAAGAAGATTTTAAAACTATTATTTCAATTTTTGAAAGGATATTTTCAGTTTATCATATTTTTAAAGCTAAACAAAGTATTACCTTAGAAGAAGGAAGAATAAAATGTTCTCAAACACAAAGTCAAAACAGGTGATTCTCAAATCTTCTTGTATTTGTACTTAAAATTCTTGCCCATTTTTCTTTCCTATTAGGGCTATAAACATTGAAGCAGGTTGCCTAGAGAGACTGTGCTATCTTAATCTGTGAAGAGTTTCAAAACCCAAGGTTTTGATGAGGCCCTGATCTGAGTTTTTCCAATGCTCTTCCTTCTCGGCACCGCTCCCTCCATGCCTTTCATTTTCTCCTGGGGTTCTTTTTATCTGCCCAACCCTTTTTGATCCCCCTGGTCTTCCTTCCTGTCCCTTTTTTCATTAATGTGCATTTCTAGTTTGCCTTGTGATCTGCTTTAGAAATGGTATTTCATGGCTTTTCATTTCCGCTCGTAGATGGAAACTGGAATCAAGATGGGGGAGCAATCTCCAATTACTGCTCCAGACAGCAATCCTGCTGATGTGTCTGCCACGGGTAAGTGCTGATTTAATTCCCTGCCACCCTTTTCCTTCTTCCTTCAAAAACAGTCATACAGAACACAGTGCAAAGTGAGATTCAACAGTCCTTAAAAAAAAAAGAAATATTGCACTGTTTTTATACTCCTAAATAAAGGACTGAGATCGATGGATTTTTAGTAGCTTCTGTCAAAATATAACTTGCATTGTCTCTAACAAACAGCTGAAACCAAACAAAAACGAGTGATCACAACATTTGCTATACAGCAGTAATGATAATACGCTCAGTAGAAACCAGATAATGAAGACTCACATATAGATCAAGATTAGGTTGCCATAGAAACTGTGCTTTCTTGATTTGATGAAATTCTGGGGATGTATGCTGCTTGCATGGGTTTTTTGCTTAAATCAGGGCAGCAGATTGAAAGGATAGAAATAACATGCAGAGCCCTAACAGCTTTTCAGTTCATGACAAATCCAATATCTATGTGTGTATTTGTGTTTGAGAGTCATGACATTCAAACAAAGGCAAGAGTCACTTTGATCACATCTCTAAATGCCTGTTTCGAAAACAATATTTAAGGAAAAACAGAGTTTGTGAAATTTGATCAGAACTAAACCTGAACTGAACAATGGCAATTCCTGTGGGAAACAAATGTGTTGTATTTAGAAACAGTGAAAATGCAAGAGTGACACAATAATGGGAGTCTCCTTTGACACAGAGATAGAACTGACTCTGCTCTGTATTTCTCTGTGCACACCTGAACTTCAGTCTTTTTCTTCAGGCAGCAGCAATTAAGCATAAGCTGAGCTTCTCAACTTCATGTCCAATGTACTGAGAAGAGGAAGAACAAATACCCAGGATCTGATCCATTCCAGATGTCTCTCCACTGATGTTATTTCAATTGTACCTGCATTTGTTATAGCCCATATTAGATATTCACATTCTGAATGAAACAGTTCCCATAATGCAAATCTGACCAGTTGGTTCCCTTCCTTGAAGGGTGAGCTGACCAAATGTGGGCTGTTGAAACTGGAAGAGTTTTAATGTAGAATACACCTGGAGATTAATTATCACACAGTTTTTTCATATTAACCATGAACATTTAACTAAATCAAAGGAACAAGCCCAAAAGTCCTAATTTTTAATATATTCAGAATGTAAGACTCTTGGTTAATATAATTCAGTACCCAGGAGCTTCATTGTTTGAAGACAGCAAGAAGGCCAGTCTCTGAACACATCTGAATAATGTAGGTAGTAGAGCAGAAAGCACAAATCCTTGCAGCTCCAGTTTGTTTCTTGTCATGTTTCATTTTCTTCTTCAACAGCACATCCTTTGTCAAAGCTGCCACTTCTTTCATGCTGCCCTTTTTCAAGGATAAACTTTCAAAGATAACCTTGAAAAATTAAAGCATCCCTCAGATGAGATCCTCCTTTTTTAACACTTTATGAAAAAAATCAACATAGTTTAGTGAAGTTTTTGCACAAGCTCACACACGAGGCTTTTTCATTCTGAGCTGAGGGGAAGTTGTGCCAATTCCACCGAGGTTCTAGCCCACTGTCTTCAGAATTTAATATAGCATGTGAGAGGTGGTAGTGTCAGAGATTTTCAAGATGTTTTGGTTTATGCTTTTGGCATGTAAAGAGAATGTAAATTACTTTGAGCTTGGAAACAGATATGCTGTGAAACTAAAAAAAAATTTAAAAAAATAATTCTCTGCTATTCCTTCTGTTCCTTTAGAGAGAATCTCAAACTGCAAGATCCTTTATTTGTCAGAGGCTGGGTTTGGTTTCATTACCTTTTAATATGTTAATGAAATGATGAATTGAGATCTAAATTGCGAATAACGAATGCAAACAATGAATTTTTTTTTATTTGCATGCATCTAAAATCTGAAAAGATAGTTAAAAAAACCTTGCAAACTTGTATTTCTGACTATGAGGAGAGGAGGGGATGATGCCCAATGGACAGGAATTCTTGGAAAAGACTTCCTTCCCAGAAAAGAATACTGAGGAGCCTGTGGAGTTCAGGCTGAATTCCCTCCACACAGCCCATGCTTGGCAGCAGGTCATTCCCTCTTTTTCCAAAGTGTTTTCTAGCTCACTCCATGTGCTCTTGGAACTGTCAGTTGTGCTCAGGGTGTGCCTTGGAGGTCTCTCTTGGAATTCACAAGTGTGTTTCCCCTTCTGTTTCCCCAGTAACTGTGTAGCTCTGAGGGAAGAGAAAATACCACCAGGAGAAGCCATATGCTTGATGGATCACTCAAAGTTTTTCCTGGTTATTTTCTGTTCATTTGCTACTTGTCACTTTTTCATGCGGAAAAAAAAATAGTGGAAGTGATTGATAGCCGTAATTTTTGTTGATTACAATTATGTCCTTTAAAAAAAGAAGTCAGTCTAAGGATTGACATGTATTTTTGGCAAGTGGGTATCTAGCTGGGATCGACTTGATGAGCAGAGCTTCAGAACAAATTTGTCAAAGCAGTTGTTACAATATATCATTATTACTTTATTTTTTCTTTCCTAGTTATTGCCCCCAGCCAGAATGACGATTATGAGCCCCAAGGAAGGAGCCCAAGTATTCGTCTCAAAACAGAAAAGCTGGAAAGGGTAAATACTTAAAATCGTATTTTTTGAGTTTTCCTTCCTCCCCCTTCGTGATGCAGGCAAATCAGTATTTCTAGGCTGATAAAACGTAAGGGATAAATGACATGAAATTTTCTCTTTGGACACTTCTTTCATGTTGCAGGCCAATATTTCAGTTTGTATATTGGGCAAATTACTGTTTTTGTTAATCTAATTACTGATTAACTCTTTTGGGAATCAGAACATCCCATAGGATTTTTAAGGCAGTTACTAAGGATAAAGGGTTTTGCTTATTACACTCATCTGTATTCAAGGTTAAATAATATCTGAACATCTCTCAATTAGATGGAAAAGTCACCGAGTGGCTCTGGAATAAAAGTGTTGTCAGTGAGAGTGTACCAGGGTACAAAGGCTCTTTGAAGTGGAGCTCTTTAATTACTCCCCCCATGTCCCTGCAGTCATTATCCCTAGTCCTTTCTTTTTTCACTCCAAAATAAGTTTTTTCCTTCCAGGCACTGAATTATCTTGGGATTCAGCTCACAGATGAACAGCAGCAAGCCCTAAGGCAGCAACTTCAGAAAGATTCTAAAGGAACAGTGTCTTTTGGAGGTAATAATTTGTTAATTACCATGGAAAATAATGAAAAGTAGGAATACAGAAATTATAGATAATAACCACTAATATATTTTCTGGGAGCATTGGGTTGCTGCTGCAAATAAAATGATCGTTTGAGGCGAGAACCTTATTTTACTGTATGAAAATAAGCTTGAAATTCTGAAACTAAGTAATGGGAATGCAACTCACAAATTTATCTAATTAAGAGCAGCCTTAGGAAAGTTTTATTTTGTGCTCACAAAATCCTGCATTTTTTGCTTTACCAATAGGGAACTGTAATTTTTCCAAGAATTTCTTGGGAGAGTTTTGATGGTTAAAGAGGCTTCTTGAAGCTACTAAACTGATGGATCAGTTAACTTTAGTATGTGGGATGCAAGAACATTTCAACTATTGCATACAGAAACAGATTTGCAGGGAGGCCATCACAGTTCTTCCAGCTAAACCTAATTCTGATGGGAATGAGCTGCTTCTGTTGGTTTTGACAATTTTGGTTGATGACACTGACAATTTAAAAATATTTTTCAGAAACTGTGAGACATGATGGTTCTGATGCTAAAACTGATGGAAATTTCACTTTTCCTAAAGTTTATGAAAACCACTAGTGTGTGAAAAACAGTATTTTGTACTTAAACATCCAAAAAGACTCTGGATTTTCAATTTCTCAGCAAGAAAGATACTGGATCTTCTATCAGATTTTATATAGAGCAAACTGGCCTTTATATTTCTATCTTTCTGTGATGGGGTAGCAGAATCTTTTAATTCAAAATGGTTGAGTAATCCAAGCCATGTTGTTTGTGAATGAGGGAGTGATTGTATTTAAAACCTTCAGCTTGGTCAACACCAATTTTGCCAAGCCTCCATCAGGGGTTTAAAGGACTTTTAAAGGAAACCATGAGTTCTGAGCTACCATGGAATTCTTCCTTTTTCCTGTCTCCTCTGGTGAAGTCAACTCATTGGGAAGGGCAGGTGTGTGTACCTGGTGTGCAGTTTTATTTCATTTTTCACAGACAACTGCCAAATGTAGAACATCTCAGGTACTTTGAAGATGAACTTCACCTTTGTTTCCCTTTCTCCTTCACAATTTGATTTGAGGTCATTTCATCGCACAGTCTGTTTTGGGCATTTTTATTCTTACCACAGCAACAAAATCTGAACAAAATCTGAATCTAGGTTTCTTCCTAGATTTCGTTGAACTTTCAAGGAGTCTGTTGTCTGGGCAATCAAATGCAACAGATGATGGCCACAAATCTGGAACCTTTGGGGTCAGTGAAGTTGCCAGCTTTCCGGACTCACAGGTAAAACATCTGCCTGGGCAGTTTTAACAGCTGCAAGGAGATTATTGGAGAGTTTATTGCATGGAAAATTACTCCAAATCTTGGGCAGATGTTTAAAACAACTCCATATCATGGGGTTCTTTAAGATAACCAAGTTTCTGTGAGCTTTTTTAAGCAGCCTAATTTGCAGAAAGCAATTGATGTAATTAAATTGTGGTTTGTTGTAAGTCTGGGTAACATTGATTTACTGAGGGTTTCGAAATGAAATTTGTATTGCTACAACCTGTGTGAGTGAGGAGCAATCTCTGGGCCCAGTGATTTGAACTGCTGCTACAGTGAAAATCCTTTTTTTCTCGAGGTGACTTTAAAAAAGAGCATTTTTAGCATATGAACACTAAAACAAAATGGCTTATTACTTAAGATATTGAAGAAAACAGGGGCTATTAGTGATGTATTTTTGACACTGTTAAAAACACGTTTTCTAATACATTTTAAAAGGAAAAATAATTGTTCCCTTGGAAGATAAGTCAGTTAAAATTTTCTGAAATGTTTTTAGCATTTTCAGATCTATAAATCATCTTAATATTTTATTCTCATTTTATCAACAAGAACTTTAAATAGAAGATGTTGCAGATTATGGAAGACACAATTAGCAATACATTGTAACCTTATGTATTTATATACACACAGTTTGTAACCTGTGATTCCTTGGAGGATGAGGTGGAAAGAGTTAAGAAAGAAAGGAATGAAGCTTTAAAAGAAAGAAATGAAGCTTTAAGAGAAATGAGTAAATTAAAGGTAACAATTTTTATTTGCTTTAAACTATTCTAGAGACTTATTTTTTTAGTGTGTATAATTTACTGGGTTTTTTAATTTCATGTGGTTTTTTCATAGATAAATGAAATGACAGTGCAAGCAGTACTAATCATGTTTGGAGCTTGCTTACAATGTATTTGTGGAGACAGTGAATTTTAGCTGTTACACTGAATGCTAACATATTTTTAAATCTGATCCACAGAGAAATCAGACTAAGCAGACATTTCACAGAAGTGCATTTGGAGAAATGACTGATTTGCATGCAATTTTATTTAAAAATGTGTGATCCTGGTAACTGCAGAGTCTGAGCGTGTGCTGATACTTCTGAAAGGAATCAGAACTGGAGGATAAATTAATCTGTGTGCAAATTAATACACGTTTTCCCAGACATCACAAAATTCCCAAGACCTGAAGCAATAAATATTCTTTCTTAACAACACAGGTTGCAACCACAGTCCCATGGTCCTGAATTTCTTATTTAACAAGCAAACAAACAAAAAAAAAAAGTTCTGTATTCAGCATACATAACTCTGGTTCTTGGACAGGAATATTAAGCTTGGGATAAAGACAATTTAAAAAATTGCCTCTTGGTCCAAAAAAATTCTTGCTGTAAATTACAGAAACATTAGGTCAATGTGGCCAGAGATTTCTTCTCTGTTCTGTGCACGAGGATTCTTTCTCTGAAAGCTTTGTACTGAAATGAAAGAACCCAATTTACATCGAACACAGTGACTACTGATCATGAGTCCCTAAATTGCTGATGTGGAAAACTGACAATGATCAACCTACAATTAACTGCATGATTTTCTTACACTCTTTTGCACATATCCCAAAAATGTTCAGTAAATAATCCCAAAATACTCAAGAAACTTAAACAGCCTCAGTGATCTGGCAGAAAGTTAGCTTTTAGAGATGATTTTATCACAGGCTTTATAAAAGCTGTCGACAGAAGTTAAGTATCGCTACCTGTAGTTTTGAAACAGCTGATTGAGTTTTAGGACTAAAAACTCTTTCAAACTTACTAATTATTTCTTCTTTTTTTTTTTTCCCTAACAGGAAGAATTGTCTGAATCTGTGAACTTACAGAAACAGTTGACAGAGCAGCTACAAGCAGTCAAGCAAGTATGTTGAAGTTTCTAAAAATTATAATTAATTTTTTAAAAATTTTTTTTAATTGTGGAAGGGAGAGGAGAGCACTTATTTCTCTCTTGGTGCTCATATAAACTATACTTTCACATTGATTTCAACACAAAGTGGTTCTTGTGTTACTGCAAAGCTTTTGATTAAAAGCAGAGAATATTGATCCTTCAGTTTTTAGAGCAGTAATTTATTTCTCTGCTGTTGAATTGAGATAGCAACCCTAAGACAAGCTGGATCAATGAAGTGCCATAATGATGTAGTAGAACCTTTCTGGTCTTAAATATTCCTGAAGAGATTTTGCTGTTCTTAGGCAACAGTGTGCCTAATTTAGAGTCCTAATATTAACCACTTTATATGTCAGCCAGTCTTAAGTGTGAAAAAATTGCCAGGAAAAAAGTTGCAGTCCAGGTTTTGTGAGGAAAGTCTTGTGTCTGTGTCCAAATCTATCGCTAATTATGAGAGAATAAATCAGAGTATTTGGCTTCCTTGCGTCTCTTAAAGGAAATTCCCAATTCTCTGTAAGTGTCATGTCATTTATAGCCAGGATTCAAAGCCAAGGAACTTTCCTGTTCCCTCTTTTTCCTGAACACCCTGTCAGTTCTTCCCTTCTCACAAGCTGCCTGCCTTCCTTCCCTCCTGCACTGCTGCACCAATTCCTTGCAGGTTTCTCATGTTACATATCATAGGTAAAAATGCAAAATACAGTTTGAAAATCCACTATATTAAGATTAACTTTATATTTTTGCTCTTTAGATTTGTTGAGCATGACTTCATTATCGCCTTTTATTCCCCCAATGTAAGAGAGCTGCTTGCATGCTTTTTCCATTAGTATTGTGATGTTTCCTTCTGTACACTGTGGGAAATAAATTGGGTTCTATTTTGGATCAAATTTAACTGGAAGATTTGTTCCAGAAATGCATTCTCTAATGGGTTGAGTGTGTTGTTCTAGACCAGAGCACTTGTTCAGGTTATTAATCTGGATTAAAGCTATTACAAAGCACAAATCCTAGTACAAACCTGTTTTTCTTGGGAAGGCAGCCTTGGAAAGCTGGTTTAAGATGTTTGAAGTGGCAGCAGTGACCGTTTGCCACCACTCGAGGTCCTCCCACTTTTATTTTTCTCAGGTACTGTGGTGTGGTGGTGAAGTTCAGCTTTGCCCTGCAAACCTCCCAGGGATAAATACTGATTTTCTTGTAGGCATTGAAAGGGTTCCATATAGTGAAGTGAAAGGGAAATAATAAATTATATATAATTATAGCACTGTGTGATCTATTTTAGGAGATAAAAGTGGGATTTTAATGGACATTTTCTCCTGTTTATACTTGGTGCATTTTCAAGTGTTTTATATGTGTTAATATTTATGTATTTCTGTTGTTTCAAACCAATATTGGCACTGAGATTCGTGGTGATACAAATTTTTTTAAAAATAGGCTACTTAAAGTACAAGTTAACTTGTGATGTGCATTCCTGCTTCAGTTGGAGTTAGTGAAAGGAGTTAATGAGTACATTATTGAGCCCTAATGGCCTGATTAAAGGTAACAAACAACCAAAGTCAACAAGAAAACCAATTTAACTCTGTACTTAAGGTCTTCTGACTTCAGCGTAATTTGATTTTTTTAAAATGACTTCTTTCCTGAAAAAAATGGGTTTTAAATGAGGATATAGGTTACCAGTCATGTATTGGGGTATATTTGGTGGTATTCTCTACTAATTGTGAATTGCAGAGATTACAGATTAATTAAGACAGGGCTACAAATATTCTGGTTAATGAACATGCTTTGTTAGTACCAATTCATTGAACAGTGCTTGGCTCCGTAACTAACAGCATGAATAAACTCTTCAGACTAGAAATGCTGCTAAACGTGCAGTGAGCTAGCAATTATTTTCTAATATTGGTATGTCACAATTAAAATTCATCAATTGATATATTTTCACTTTGAAGTTGTGATATAGAATTCCATCTCTGGAGTTTCCTTGAAATCCTCTGTGAGCTGGAATTGGCACAAAGCACAGAAAGGCACTTTTGAGCACCTGAAGTCTTGCCAAGAGCATGAATGTGAAATCTGTAACGATGTCTTCTGTCTTCCTGGAGGAATTGGACTGAATGCTGTGCTGCCTGAGAGCCCTGGCTGATTTCAGCCTGAATGATCCCTTCTGCACTACAGCTTTGCCTGGGCACTTGCTGTCAGCTGAAGCACTCAGCTAAACATAGTAAATGGGAGAGGTTGTAAAGATAAGGTAGTGTTTGTGGTGTGCAAACTGCTGGAAAGGGCTGAGGTTTGCTGTTCTGTGGTTATTTTCTTGAAGGGGAAAAATGGGGCTTGGAATGGCTGTTATGCTAGAAGCAGTATCTAATTTATTTCACCCTGCTTGAAGGAAATACTGGGCTTATTTCATCAGCTTTTTTATTTTAATACATGGTAAAAATATTAAATGTTCTTTTAAAGGGTGATTTCGGCATATAATTTTTGTAAAGTTAATCAGTAAGCATGATTGATTTGTAACTACAGTTTTCATGTGGTTTAAAAGAATGTCTTAGTTCTGGCATTTGTGGTGGCTGGAATGAAACTTGGATTAAAACCTTCTGACACTTGAATTTATCCAAGGAAGAAATAGAACCTGGCTTAGGAAGAAACCTGTACCTTGAAATTGCTTTTTTAAGGATTCAGCTTCTCTCCTCCAGCTTTCAATTCCTTACTGATTGCAGTGGCTTCATACCAGATCAGGACAATTGGTCCCATGAGGCATTTATATAAATGAAATATTAGCAGCTGCAGATCTCATTTCTGTTGTATCTTAGATTGGTTTGGATTGGAAATTAGAGTTCATCTCATTCCATCCCCTGCCAGGGACACCTTCCACTACCCCAGGTTGCTTCAAGCCCCATCCAGCCTGACCTTAAACTCTTTTTACCCACATTTGAGTGGGACAAGTGCTCATGTTGGTGCAGTGGGTGTTAGCCATCAGCTCCTCACAGGAGGGACCTGTTACCTGCACAGGTGAGAGAACCCACTGTGTCCCTGCTGTGCCAACTCCACTGACTGAAAACCGGGAACACCTGATGGAATTGTTTCCCTTTGTGCCCCCCTGCTCCACAAACTGCTCTGGTGTGTCAGAAGATTTTACTAATTCAGTTGTAGTGTGTGTAATTGTTTCATTGTAATGTAAGAAGCCATTGTTCCTTAATTATTCCTTTAGGTCTTTCACTGTTGAAATCTGGTCATACTTAGTCTGCTATTACAGAGAAATTAATATTCAACAACTGGGGCTCTGAAAAAACAACGGAGGAGTAAAGGCAATGCTGGATTATAAGAGATTAAACCTTTATCTCAAGGAGGTCTCCTTTCAAAATGAAGACCTCCCTTTTCATAATAGCAATTTTCCCTTCACTTTTCTCGTGTCGGTTTATTTAAATAATTCCTAAGTGTGGGTTTTTAAGATGCCACCCTTTTCCAAGGCCTCAGTGCTCACTTGTATTAGTCAAACTTAACGTCAGAGCATCTTTTCACTTTTGTCTCGAAGAGTCTTTTTCCCACCCCCAGCCTGTTTCCCAAGGATGCTTTAGCTGCTGCAGGCTCCCAGCTCCTCCTTTGTCAGCAGGGCTGAGCTCCTCTTGCTCTTGACTCATCTTGCTCCTTACAGTGGCAGGAAAGTGTCCTCTCCAGAGGCAGTAATTTTGACCCCTACTTCTGCAGATGGATAAATTCTGAGAAGTCCCTGTGTTCCCTGAATTGTTTCTGGGAAAAAGGAGGGCCACGAGTAGCTTGCAGGAGGGGTGATTGTTCTGCTGTGCTTTCAGGGAGTGTGAGCAGCAATGACCACTCAGACTGCTCTGGGTGCTGCAAACACTGTGACACCAACACATGGAGCAGTCAGTTTGGGATGAGTCTGTGTTCCCAGGTGATCCTCGTGTAGTTCACCTCATGCATCCAAGGGAAAAAGGAAAACCATTCTGCTTGCTGTCCAATGAAAGGTCATTTAAATGGATCTCTTCTTGTTGTGCCCTATACCAGAAACCTCCAAGTTATACAACACCAATGTTCACTAGTGGTGTTGCTGTTCTACATGAGTGGTTACTTCTGCTGCTGCTCTATTTTCTGAGAGACCAGGATGTGCCTGGCCTTTATCCAAATCGGTGTTGTATTACAAAGATAAGGACAATGATGACCTGGTTACGTGTCACTGAAATTAGCTGATTAATGGCCTGGACTATATTGTTCATTAAATAGAGGTTAAAAGTCATCTGAAGCTGAGATTGGAAGATGATTTTGCAGAAAAAGCATTGTCACAAAGTACAGGAAAACGTGATTTGAAGGATATTGAAACAGAACAAGTGCTTTCTACGTTAGGAAAGAATTAAATCTACATTTGGAAGTTTAACTGACCTCTCTGGATATTTCTGTTATGACACCTGTTTGTTATATATTATGTGCCATTTCTTCCACAAAGAAAAGGAAGATTTGTTCATCTAGGTTTTCTGGAAACAGTAATTTCAAAACTAGTTCCTGGAAGGTTATTTCCTCCTTGTTAAAGAGTCACAGTGTTTTTCTCCTCTACACCCACCTGTTTCCCCTCCAGTGCCATTCCCAACCAGGATATAATTGCAATAATAAGATGTAATAGGTAGATAAGGAATAGAATATTCACCTAAGTATCCTTAGCTGAGCTACAAAAAACTTTCAGCTTTGTGAATTTGTATATTTAAGGTTTATAACTGTAATCATTCAGAAAGGTGATACAAAGTGACTGACTCCCACAGATTAATTAAAAGCTAAAGGGAGAGATGGTTTACTGGTTGGTGCCAGTGAGCCTGTACATTTTGCATGAGCAGTTTGTTTGTTTTATTCCTAGTGTGTAAACTCATCTGTTGTCCAGACCTTTAGTTTGGCTTTCTAATTTACTAATCAAAGTAAACTTGAATTAATATTCAGTCCTAAAATGAACTGAGCAATATCTTTCTTGAAATGAGATTTTTGCAGCATTTAGGGATTACGTTAGCCATATTAAAAGCTGACAGTTTCTGATTTTCTGTTTTCTGTACATTATTTATAGATAAGTTTTATCTAATAGTCTTTTGTGACAATACAGGATATTAGGAGCATATATAGGAGCAGGAGCTAGGCAGAAAAATAGATTTTATAAAAAGCACTGATTCTGAGAAGAGTGTGGACTGAATACTTGCGTTAAAAGTCCATCTGCATGATGTGTGAGCTGTGACTAGAGTGTGAATTCAGGCAATAATAATAAAATGAAGTAACGTTTCATTAAGGTAGTTTTTCACTGTGGAAGCAATGGGGCAGATCAACAGCATCTGGTGCATTTCAAGGAAACCTTTCATTCAAATAGATTTTCAGTAATTATAGAACTCATTATTTAGTTTATTAGGAAGATTATGTCTCTGTACATACGTGTTTTTAATTTGCACATCGTATATTAAAAATCAGCTATCAAGCCCTCTAACCATGAACCCTACCAGGTAGCCCTGATGCCAACTGCAGTACTTGTGAGCTAAATCTGCTCTTTTTGTCTCTGTGGAGCTGTAACTTTTCCACTGAACTGTATAATGTGCAGGAAGCCAAGGCAGCTGTGGAGGAGACGAGAGCCCTGCGGAGCAGAATTCACCTGGCAGAGGCTGCACAGAGACAGGCCAGGGGAATGGAGCTGGACTATGAAGAAGTGATTCGCCTGTTGGAGGCTGAAATTGGAGAGCTGAAGGCTCAGCTCGCTGAGCATTCTGGCCAAAATAAAGTAAGCAAAGCCTGTCAGAGTTACCATGGTTTCCTTGCTGTTGTCATGTATCTTGTTTTCATTTTCTTTTCATCTGCTTTTCTAAAGTAGGTCACTGTTGGTCTTGTATTATTCAATAACTGGGATGGTGTGTGGTGGAGGGGGCAATGTGAAGTGTATGAGGCTTCCTTTTTCCAGACATCTTTGGGCTGGGAAAACAGGAGCTCCCAGCATGTGTGGGTCATAGGTCCAGCATTAAGCCTGGAATGGTTTCTGGGCTGCAGATATATTGTTTTTAAAGACTACACCTTGCTTGTATTTGTATGCTTTTGTACTCATGTGAAAATGGCCTTCAGGTTTATGTTTCTGTTAGGCAAATAGCAGCAATATAAAGTCCAGTCCTGTTCTAAAGTAAATTTAGATTTAATCAAGATAATCATTTAAATGCTACTAATTCTGCCAAAAAAATTTCTTTATTAATTGCGCCTTATATTTTAAACCTACTTCATCTGCAGTGAGGCATTTCAGAACATGCTAAGAAATAAAATATTTGAGGCACTTAAAATTCTTGCCCCATAACTGTGGACCTGTGTTCTAGACACAGTTTGAGCAAGTGCAAGCAGGTTGGCATTTGTGAGGTTACCTTGTTTTTCTCATGAAATATGGATGTGCTTATGACCTGGTGAGGGAAACCTACTGAAATGCTGCCTTATTTCATCCTGAGAATTAATTTAATATTTCAAGACATTAGAAGGTAAAGCCAAGCCCTGTGGTGAACAAGATTGCAGAGAACAGCTTAGCAAATCCCTTTGGCTGCCAGGGAGGAATTCCTCTCATCTGATTGTGAGTGATGAGGTGAATCACACCCTGGAAGTTCTTCTTTCTGAACATCTGGGTGAGATGCCCCATCTTCTATGTCAGGTGTTCTTGCAGCACTGTTTGTTTTCTGGGACTTGCATAGCCAAATTTTAAGAAATTCAGAGGGTGTGGATTGCTTTCCTGGAGGTTTGTTTATGAGATTCTAGCCAGAATTCCTGAAATTCTGACTGAGTACTTGAATACCTGTGTGGAGATTTGAATCTCTGCATTTCTTACCCAAAAGCAGCAGTATCAAGTGATACCAACCCCATATTATATCCATTTTAGTGTCAAAGAGTGAGGTCCCTCAGCAGCTCCTCCTCCAGAGTGGAGAGTGAAATTACCAAAAATGGTGTTTGAATCAAAAGATTGTTTGACATTCAAGGTGATGATAGTTCTGTTGCTTTGTACAGTGAATACAAACAAATTATTTGCTTCCAGTATAGTTAATAAGAGGGTTTTGGTGATTTTTTTGCTAAGAGTTTTAGGGTAGATTGTGGGTTTTTAGAATGATCTCCTGCAGTGTGATGTAAGAGTTTATTTTCAACTATAGTGATATTTTCTGAATTTTTGAGAGATCCAGAAAGATCTGTGTCCAGCAGACAGCTCAGCCAAACAAACACACCAGGTACATGTGAGGACTTCACTCGTGGTCCTCTCACAGGAGCTCTAATGAAACCCAGAGCCCAGGACTGGATCTAGCAGGGCTCACATCCTCTGGCCTGAAGGGAGGAAGGATGCATAACACTGATCAATAGCTTATCCAAGTGCATGCAGAGACATCCTAGGGGGTCATTTCCTCCAAGATGAGCTGTAATTACTGTGTTGGCTGAAGGATGTGTGCATGCAAACTCGAGGGCTGAGTTTGTTCTGGCTGTTTGTGCCACCCTGCTGACAGATGCTGCCAGGTTGGTATTTTTGATCCATTTCTAAATCAGTTCAAACTCTCTTAATTTTCAGCCCTATCCCTGTTGTTATCTTCGATTTTAATTTACCTTTCCATCATTTCCCAAAATCTGGTGCAGTTTGGTGCTGATTTGCCAGCTGGTCAGGCATTCCAGTTCTGTGTTTTCCAGAAATGTAGAAAAGAGTGTGTTAAACATTCCAAACACTCCGTTCACACCATGTCTCTGTGTGAGCCATGGGAGAAAATTATTAGACTAAAAGCCTTAAAATACCTTTCCCAGGAGAACATTCAAGACTTGAGAAAGAGAGTTACAGTGCTTGACTGCCAGCTGCGGAAATCAGAGTCGGCCAGGAAAACCTTTGAGGTGGCTACTGAAAAACTGCTGCAGTTTGTAGAGGTAACTTTGCCTTTCATTTCTAGAAATAGCTCCTTTGGAAAAGATTTGTGTTGATGTTGGTGAGGAATGAGCACAGTGAAATGGCTATAAAGTGGTTTGCAGAGATCCTTTCAACCCTAGAAATGTAGACTTATTGGATGTACAGATCCATCCAGAGATTTACATAATCTTTGTTTTGCTATACTGAACAAATGAAAATGATCAGATAATTTTTTCCACCTAATTTTTCACAAACTATCCATTTCAGTGAAAGTCCTCAGCAGAAAAAGGCAGAAAAGCTAATATTTGATGATACTTCGGAATGCTATGAAACAACAACAAAGAAAGTGATGTTGTTATATTCACCTCATTTAAAGGGATTATAATATTTTGGTTTTTACTTTTGCACATCTACCTGGGAGAGACAAGCCACTTTAAATGTAATTCAAATCCCCCAGTCCCAAACAGAACATCAAACTATAAAGTGTTAACTTTTTTACTGTGTTGATTTATAAACTGTTAACATCTTGACTGTGACCAACAGGTTGTGCATGAAATACTTTCAGATAACTCTACTTCCTCAACAGTCTTAAGGTAATGAAATGGCAATATTAATAATGAAAAACTCTACTATTGTTTCCAAGTCTCCAAAAACTGCCTTGTAGCTATTTTTTTCCTATACTTTTGCGGTATAGTTCTGAGTGTCATTTTATTGAAGGAGAGGGAATGGCATGAATTATAAATTAGGCTTTCAGGATACAGCTTCATTAAAAACCTCTGAATTAAATTAAAACAGTTAGTAATTACATGGCTATGGTTGTCTGGATGTTTCCATAAAGTAATTATAATGTACTAAGGATTAGTTAAAATGCATGGAACCTTAACAGTGGGTTATAATTTTTTAATATTTTTTTTAGATTCTCCTAGGTGATTTTGCATCACAATGAATCCAGTAGCATATAAATAAATTGATAAAATGTGTATCCATTTACATTTTATTACTTTTCTTGTTTAAAGAGGTGCTGGGAATATTCAAGAAGATTTAAGCAGCCTTTGGTCCTTCAGAATATTGGCATGATCGTGCCTATATATCCCAGATAGCATTCCATTAATATTTATGTAACAGTAAAATTGTTCAGTCTCTTTCCTGCAGGTTTTTTTTCAGTACAGCTCTCAAGGAAATCAAATGTATTGAAGTGAAGTGAGCTGGAACTTGATTTAAGAAAAATAACCTGTGCTAGCTCAGAGCAACTGTGATATTGTAGATAATCAGTGAGATGCAGTTGCCATTGGCACTGCACACAGCAATGATGTTACTTGTTCTAGAAAGTTCAGAGAGTTGATTTCAGGAAATGGATTAATTATCAAACACAAAGCCAAGGTGACAAACTGGCTCACTGACAGCAGAGTTGGGTCCCGTGAAGCAGTGTCCCTTCTTAAATCCTAGTATGAAAATTCCATTCAAGTTCCTTTCCTGACACCTACTGAGTTCTTGACACTGCATTTTGAGTGGTGAATGTAAATTGAATTGAACTTCCCAAATTCTGTTGCACAGCCAGGACTGCTGCTGGGGCAAACACTGCTTTGGTAGCATGAATCGTTTTTGTTCATACACTGAGACCAAAACCACTTTAGAAAAACAAATCTACCTGATTAAAAGCAGCAGTTTCCTTTATCATCTTACAAATAAGCACTTCTTTGTTCTTTTAGTGACAGGAGGACAACATTGTCCACTAAAGCACTGCTGGCGCGGCTGGGAAGGGTTGGACCTACAGTCACAGCAGCTCTTGCAGCAGAAGCCAGGGACCTTGCCAAGTCTGTCCGTGCCATTTTGGAAGTGGATTGTGAGTGAGTGTGTCCATCTCTGTGTGCTTTGAAATCTGGTATCAGTTCAGCAGCCAAGAAGATGGATAATTGCATTTAAATTGGATGTGAACTGGCAGAATAAATCATTCCTAGCGCGGAAGGACAGAACAGGTTCAGTGGCAGCTCAGGATGCATCTTCATCAAACTATAATTAGAATATAAAGTTATTCCAGAGTACATTTCTTCACAGCAAAACTTCAAGCAGAAAATGAATGCCAAAATGAGGAATATGAAGATTACCAGCATCATGTAAAACTAGCAGAATTTCGTTACTTTAATGCTCTGCTTTTCATACTGGAATATTTGCAAAACGTTCTTCTGCTGGATTTACATGAACACGTAGCAAAGTGTTTTAATGAAGATGTCATTGCTGTAGGGAGTCAATGTAGGCAGCAGTTCCATTTGGAGACATCCATGTATGTCCTCAGGTCATGAACAGAAATCTGTTCCCACTGCTGAAAATGATGGTAATTCATGAGTTACTGCAATAAACTGCAGCACTTGAAAATCTAAGAAACAACTTCGACTTGTCTTAGAATTTCTGGTTCAGATGAGGGAAATTATTTGTATTTTGATGGTATTTGCCTGTAGTTGAGCAGACGTGTCAGTTCTAATCCAGCTTAAATGGATTGATTTACAAAAATGGAACAGAAATGGTTCATTACAGGAGGTTTTGGAAAGGTGGTTAATTATGGTTGCCAATAATTATTGTATCAAAGATTTGAATAGCTCAGACTGTTTAGGAATTAATTCAGAGAGAGACTGAAAAGATGTTTGCTGAGAAAATATGAAAAATAGCTTTTTTGACGTTATTTATGAAGCATTTATTTATTACTCACTCTGTGGCAAAGAAAGCAAAATAAGAAGATAAAATTTGTTTAAAAGTGTCCAGAGTATTAGAATTAGAGTTACTGGTGGAAGTGAAAAGAATAACAGTGACCAGGAGAGGAGATAATTGG
This sequence comes from Entomyzon cyanotis, assembly GCA_024500445.1. Classification (NCBI taxonomy): domain Eukaryota; kingdom Metazoa; phylum Chordata; class Aves; order Passeriformes; family Meliphagidae; genus Entomyzon; species Entomyzon cyanotis. Next base: position 831,890 of record JAKEPQ010000325.1, read on the forward strand.
TTTTCCACCAGTGACAATGATAGTTCTGTCACACTGAATGGGTTTTATTACACTACCCAGCAAATTGTGCAAAGAAAACTTTCAGTTCTAAATGCAGCTGAATTCTAGCATGTGGTTATGTCAAACATAATAGGTAGAATACATGTTAGAAAGCTCTGGAGCCACGGCAGGGATCCATTTTATGAACCTGAGAATTAAAAATAGGTCTGCAGAGAAGGATTTGAAGATTGAACGTCATCTTTCTGAGTTCATTCTGATTTGGAGAGCATTACAGATAGATTTTGGCTCTGACAAGCTTGGGTATGAGATTAAAGCTTTAAACCTCACTCTCTTTCTTGCTCTCCCTCCAAAAAAAAAAAAAAAAAAAGGTTAAGGCAAAGTAACTATTTAATAGCATTCTGTCTGCAGTCCTCTCTGCCAGCTCCTCACTAAATGTTTCCCATGTGATCTGAAGTTCTGAAGTTTTCTTGCAGATGGGCTGTCACAGAAAGGGAGCTCTTGTGTATGTGGCATTTCATAAATATCACACATCAAAGAGAAAAGTGTAATAAACACTACAGTGCAGACTGAAGGGTTTCCTTTTTCCAGAGAAATGTCCACGACTTAATAATTTGTTATTGAATTCTTAGGGAGAGAACTGGAGGTAATATTTTTTGATGGATCAAAATGTCTGGCTGGGCAACCTTTGTGATATGTTTTACCTTCTAAATGGAACTCCTCTTTCATTATTTGCTTCTTTCATGTACAATACGAGGTAAAGGAGCCAAAATACCTCTTTGATTCATTTACAATACATGTGAAACAAAGTCTGGGTGCCAAGACAAGATTGTAGAGTGTTTTTCCAACAGAAAACTGCTTCCTTTGTAAAAAAATCTTCCTTGACAACCAGGTCAGAACGACATATTTATGAATTATCCGCGCCAACTATCCCCTTCCTCTGTAATAGCCTGACATTTTGCCTGAGGGAAGAGGCTTGAAGAAGTTCAGTGTATTCCTGAAAATCTTCAATACGTATTGCCTTGTGATAGAGCTGCAGATCAGCTTTCAGCTCTGCAGGCTGAGTGACAGCTCTGTGAAGGCACTTTGGCAAATCTTCCAGCGAGGACTCTGAAAAAAAAAAAACCCAACAGTTCCTTTTCCAGGGCTTACAACTCCAGGATCCTCCAGCTCCCGAAATGCAAATAACAAAATAATAAACAGAATAATCAAGCTCATCCCCTGAAAGAGCCATTCTTCATCTTCTTTAAAGACTGTGAGCTATTTTTGGAAACTAAGCCTTGAGAGGCCGTTCTGCTTTGCAGAATACAAGCATCTCCTGAACACTTGAAATTACTTTCATCATGCAAAGGATAATAATGCCTCAGTGAAAGAACTGCAGCATTTAAAAGTAGTTGCTGCCTGCACTTAGTAGACCATATGGTGTAAATCATGCTAGAAAGAATAGAGAGAGCATTTTCTTCTTTTCTATTACAAATTTAGAAAAGGAATACACTGGGTACTGGTAATGGCCAAAATCTGATTAACCCTGGAACACACTTATCTCCTCATCAAAGAGCAGGCAATCAGCATTTTGAAATGGGCACTCATAGAACACAGCTTTCAACTATTTTGGCTGCTAATTTCCTCCCTCTGCCTCTGAAACTTCTGTCCAAAAATACAATCTTGCTGTAGTTGATGCAATCCCAGCCACGCATATCCAGGAAGTGCTCTAAAGGCAGGTTCTCCACTCAGCTGGAACTCGAGCAGTGAATCTTGAGCTATTTTATCCCATCATGTTCCTTTAATCTGTCCTCAGCCTGGGGTCTGGCACATGGCAGTCATGCTGGAGTTCACTCAAATGATCTCCAAATTAATACAGATTCCAAAAATCCTATTTGCCTTACTCATATTGATCTTGCCAGCCACTATGCATTTGATTTTGAAAATCCTACAGGAAGAAGTTTAGTTGCCTGGATTTTATATTCATTTTCCTTGGATGCTGACTAGATAAAAGACAAGGTGCTGCTCAGCATCCATTAGTGCTTGTTCTTTTGATGGTTAAGTTGCTTTGGATTTTTGGGCAATGCCATTAAAAGCTGAAAAACTGAATCTATCCATTTCTTTAGTTTAGGGGTTTTTCAACTATATTGTGTTCAATTGCCAAAGCCATTCCACAGGCAGGAAAGTGTCAGTTATCCCTTGCCATTCTTCTGACAGTGTGGGTAGAACTAAGCTCTAAAGTAGAGTAGAGCAAGGCTTCACAAATAACGATTTTGCTATTTTGGAAAGAGACAATATTGTTAAGTATTCCTATTTCTTTTGTTTGTTGCAGGCCTGGTGTGTTTGTTTATTACAACAGAATTAATGCCATATACAGTTTTGCTACTTTTTTCTTGAATCTTGTATTTTATGGACCCAGCAGTGCTGTAACTCTGAACAGATAATTGGCTGCAGTTCCTCAGGAGAGTTTCTGTTAAGCTGCCACATAAACATGTGCTGTTCTCCCTCGTTTGTTTTTTTTTTTTTTTATTTTATACCTCTACATCAAAATCCAGCTGGAATTGTGGCATGGACAGGCATGTCCTGATTAACTTGTGGTAGCTGGGCTCCTGATATTAAAGATGCTGTGTCTTCTTGTATTCTTAGTATTAGGCAGAATTATTTCCTGCAAGGTCCATTTTGTGGGGGTGAGTTTGCATTGAGGGAATACCTCTGACATTCTTTCTGCTGATGAACTAGAACTGTACCTTCCCTTCCTCCCTGGCAAGGAGCAGCATAATGATAACTGAAGAGATAACTCTGTGTATTCATTGTTCTGGCAAGGCCATAAATATTTCAGGGAATTGCTGAAATCAGAAATAGAGGAGAGCTGATAAATTATACAGAGTATATCCTGAACGCAGCTGTACAGCTCCCTTTTTAATAGTTTTTGCAAGCAAAAGAATTAAAATCAGTGCTGTGTGCTTTAAAGGTAAAAAGCTTATGTTTGTCAGCTAAACATTTGCTGAGACAGTGCTTCCACTAGAAAATATTAATTTGGTGAAATTAATATGTATTATTCCTTTGAAACTTTGAACAACAACAAAATAGGTGAGTTTTCCCAAAAGAGAATTTATCAACTGTATTATTCAAACGAAAATTTCACAATTTTGGAAGTCCCTGAAGGTTGAATTTTTCCCCCTCAAAACAAAAATGCTTAATGGGAAGATAGTTTCATTTTTGGAAGGTAGTTTCATTCCCATACAATGTCCAAGAACTTGAATATGTTTCATTGCAACAGAAAATAAATGTTCCCCTTAAGAAATGTAATACTGTACAGTATTGAAAATAATTCCAATATAAACGAAATTAAAATGAGGGTGCATAAAAATTAATTTTAAAAGGGAGCACTAGACCTGTGAGACAAGTCCATTCTCTCTCCAGTCTGTACACCTGATATGAACAGCTTTATTGATACGGTTTCTACACCTTGATTAAAATACCTACCGCAATTTTAAAAAGGAATTTGAGTCATGAAGCAGCTGGTTTGCTCATTCATAGGTAGAAGAAAAAAGGAAAAAAAGGCAAGGATATAACAAAAGTATTCTGAATTTAAGATTTTTTTTTTTTTCTGATTGTCTTGTTGGTAGGAAACCCTGAAAGCAGCTTTTTTTCCTTCCTGGACAGCAACCTCCAATGACTAAAATCTTTTACATCAGAGATGCTATCCCCCAGCATTCTTAGGTAACTCTCAGGTTTGTTAGTGACTTATAAAAATACTTCATTTCTCATTACTGTGTTTATCATTACTGTGTGTGATGTCTATGCAGTGACTATTCATTGAGCAGAACTGCCTGGGCTGTGGAGCAATGTCAGGGAGCAACTTTTCCCTGTCTGAGCTCCTGGAAATCTTCCTTAGGAGAGGGAATGACTGCTGAGGAAACAGAGAGAGCCATAGCCTCCCTGACAGTTTCTGACAACATTTTGCTGGGTTGAGTTTCTTGCCTTTTTTATCATAATTGCCACAGTTCAGTTGTGTGTATTTGATGCATAGTTTCAGTGCTGCGTGCTGGATCCACGTGGATTTTTGAAATGCCTAGTTATGCACATATTTCTAGGTAATTTAGACTTATAGCTGTGGTTTCCAGGCTGTTCTCGGCCGTCAGCCACTGAACCGCAAAACTCTCATGGCTGATTTACAGCTTGTCTGCAGAACCTGGACTCTTTTATATCCTCTTCAACTGCAAGATTTATTAGGATAATCTGGGAGAGGCTTTGAGGTTGGGTGGTGATCCCTGACTCAAAAAAAAAAAAAAAAAAAAAAAAAAAGGATGCTAAGCTGTAGCATCATCACTGATGAAATAGTAATGTTTAAGTGCTTATCTGTACTTAAAAGCAGTGCCTATAATGTTACAAAAATAAGTTATGCCAGTGTGGCCAAATCAAGGCTGAATAGCCAAAAAAAAAAAAAGGAAAACAAGACAAAAAAAACTCTTTTGCTGTTTCACCTTTGGCTGTGGTCTTGTTTGGTTTTAGTGTTGTCACTGGGCTGTGAGTACAGGTGCTGTCTGACAAGCCCAAAAAACATTCTCTAAACCCTCTTTCTTTGGCCAGGATTGCCTTGGGTTTACAAGAAATACTTAGTAGGAGACAAGAGAAGAGTTTTTTGGTGCATAATATAATTAAAATGTATCACTTCTGTGAACACGAGACATAAAAATGCCTTGCAAATGGGAAGCAGAATATTTCTGCATGCAATGTAAATTACACAAAAGTTTAGAAAAGGAGCACTAAGTATTTTGCCACCAAGGAATCAGAAAAGATTTAGCTGGAAAGAGCCTCCAGCAATGAGGTAGTGAATCCATGTGCCTCCAGCAGCACCAGTTATGTGTGTATTAACTCAAACAGGTATTTGTCTAGCATATCCCACTGCCTCTGTGGGCTAGTCCCATCTTTGATTATCTTTGCTGCTAGAAACCTTTTCCTTTGGTCTAAATCCTCTTCACTGTTGTAAAAGCCCATTACTAGTCTTGACCTCTGTAGTTACTGAGAACTCCCCACTACTTCCTCTTAGTGGCAGCTTTTAACCTATTTGGAAGCCATGGAGCATCTCCACTCCCAAAGAAATGATACCAATTTGCTGAATTTTCCTCTCCACCACATCTCTGCTGGCCCTTTCCTCACCTTTGTATTTCTCTGACTGCTCTCCAATTCATCAAAGGTGTATTGAGTTCTTTAGTTGAGAGTTTCTGTGGGAGACCAAAATGGAATAAGCTCGTTTGCTTTAATATGAAATCACCCCAGGTCCCAAATGGAGTTCCCTTTCCCCAGTAGCTCCACATTTCTGGTTCCTGTTGAAGTCTGAGCTTTCCTCTGCTTCACTTCCTTCTGGGCACAGCACTTTGCTGTTGTCTTTATTCAGCTGCACCCTATTTATTTCAGACATTTGATCCAGTCAGTCAGGTTCTTACCAAATTCTCATCCTGCTTTTCAGTGGCAATTCAAAGAAAGGTTTGTTTACCAGTGGGTTTTAAATCCAGAGTTATCCCCAAAATCCTCTTCCTTGGACTAAACCAACGTTTTGTGGAGTGTGAGTGAGGAATGGCATTGTTTTCACCTAAGGAACGAGACCCTGCTTGTTTAATTTGGTGTCAGAGAATCAGAACATCACAGTAATTATGGACAAGCAGAGGAGCCAGAGAAAAGCTGACACTAATAAGGACAGAATCATTTTAGAGCCTGATCAAATCAGAAAATATATTTAAATATTTAAATATCAGTTATGAACAAGTTGCATGCTGATTTATTGGTGATTGAATATGCATGTTAATCCCCACATTTCACAGCAAGGAAAAACACAATTCGGTGTCTAAAGCTTGTATTTCAAGACAGTTCTTTAATGTGACCTAGATTTCAGAACTCTGTTGTTGCTGCTAGAAAAGCAAATTATTCTCACTCCATTCACTTACCTTTAATGAGAAAAGATGAGTCAGCTTTTGAATAGGCACTGCCTGTCCTGACTTTCAAATCAAAACATTTCGATAATGAAAAAACAAGTGATATTATTATATCTTAAAATACAGATGACCTAACAAGATTAGTGCAGACTCATTAGGATAATTTCCAGCATTTCTGAAGAAAAACTTCATTAAAGAGCAGACCTTTAAAAGTCTATGGACTTTAGTTCAGACCATGGGCCCTCTATGAAAAAAATTAATTAACTTTGTGCCTCTTCCCATACAAGTTTTATTTGCTCTTGGTAACTATGGAGACAGAAGTCAAAACTCTCCAGATTCAACAATTTACTGGATGGTAAATACTTCCTGAATTGTCTTTCTATTAATTTCTGTTGACATAATGCTTAAAATTTTGATATATTAATCCTTCATTATAGCATGGTGTTTTGACAGAAGGGAGGAAACAAACTTTGAAATTCTGTGGCACAGAGATGCAAATTGCTCCCAAGTCAGAGGAAATTCCCAGGAGAGGCAGGAGCTGATTTTGGCCCCAGTCAGTGTCTGAAAGGCAGAAAATCCCCTGGTGAGGCAGGAATTGAACCCTGAGGGTTCAATTCCCAGCTCCAAGCCTGACTTTGCTCAGATTTCCTCTGGATACCCCAACATCCCCTGTGGCTCTGGGTGGCAGGGAGCACCTGTGTCCCAATTCCAGGTGACCAAACCAGAGTGAGCACTGCCGAGGAGCTGAGCCACAGCCCTGTGTGTGCTTTTGGCAGCCAGGGCTGAGCTCATCTCCTCGGAGAGATCAGGATCCAGGCTGACAAGGGAAGAGGGACGACAGCCCTTTGTTGGGAATCACTGAGTGCTGAAGCCATCAGGGCTCATCTTGTCTCCGAGGCCTCGTAGGCTTTGCTGTCAGCTCCTGCTCTTGTCACATTTTTGCACTTCTCAGGAGGTAGGAGTGAGAAGCTGAGGGCCAGCAGAGTTCCTTAGACATACGTGGTGCACAAGTGTGTGAATTGAAATGGGAAGAAGTGCAGGGAAAGTTGATTGCCAAGAATGAGAGAGGAAGCTTTTCTAAATGTGTGTTTGGAGGAGAATTAGCCAGAGGAAAACGCAATTGCTTGGTGCTTCTAAAGGAGACCTAAAGGAGGTACAAAATGTATGGATGGCTCAGACTAGATCTGTCACCTGGTGGCATGAGGCATGTGGATCATGACCTGGGAGTTAAGGAAGGAGACTTTTGCCTTGCGTTAGTGATTGCTGTGGGTTTTGTGTTTGGTAACACAAATTCTCCTTTACCTGTAAATTCTACCTTTACAGTTCAGGTAAAATTCAGTATGCTAAATTAAGGCACTTTGTGATTTTTTTTTTCCCCCTCAGATTTATAACAAAAAAGGAAAGGTATCTATCTATATTTTAGGAACTTTTAAAATAAGCTTTTACTTTAACTTTTAAAATAAATAAAGTCATACCTTCTTGTAAATAAACACCTTTTTTTTACTTCTGTGGAGCTACAGGCTTTTTTGTATCAGGCTAAAAGGATGGCTGGAGCTGATGTATTTCTACAATTCTTGCTTCAAAAGGAAGAAGTACTTTGGTCAGTACTGTGTGAGATGAGCTGAGCACAGAGTGCTTCTGTCTCTCAGTTGTGGGTGGTTCATGCCAGCCCCTTGCGCAGTTTCATTTCATCATCAGCGCAAAAAAAGTGAAATATTACTTAGCAAGAAAGGCATATCATGTAATACTATTGCTTTTTAAGTCTCAGACAATTTCTGCTCAATTCTAATTTTGGGCAGTCATTTTAATTTGTTACCAATGAATGCTTTCTAATTAAACTTGCATTTAACGATCACATGCGTCAGTGAGCAATGTGAGCTGACAGTGATGGAAGTGGGTGGAAAGCACAATAGATGCTGACAAGAGAATTTGATCTAGCAAGGAAAGGAGATGGATGAATTCCGGGACAGAGGAATCAGGAGAGCAAGCAAGGAGGGAAACTGGGGAAAAAGAAATGATTTCTTGGGCCATATAATGAGTTATTCCTAATTACCAAGTCCTGGTGGTGAGTGCCCTGTGTGCAGAGCCTTGTATTTCTGGAATAAGAATGGGTTATTTGATTCTTTTTAATCAGCTGAAAGTGGCTTGTACCAATTCAGAACAAGAATGGCCCCCAGAGGGTACTTACTTCCATGAATTTAACTTTTTTTAGCCTACATGGCATTGGTGTAAAATTCCCCAGTGATGGAGTGTTTCTCTAATTCGAGAATTAATAATATGTTTCCTGTCTTCTCCTCAGCAGTTCGAGATTCATAGGTATGAACAAAATTAATTTCAATTTAATATAGGCAAATATTCCTCAAAAATTACTTTATAACTTGCAGTGTGTTCAGTCAGCAGTGGAAGCAATACTGTGTTCTTGACTCATCCCAAATGGACAGCATCATGTTAACAGTCAATAGTGGGAAACTGCAAAAAATGCCTGTGATTAATTCATAGAAAGGAATATTTTTTAAAAATCTGGAAAGGGCTGAGAAAAATGTAATGGGCAACATGCTTTACCATTTTTCAGCCTTAGCAGGGAGCAGTGGCAGCTCTGTGATCCTCAGGTACTGCGTTTCTCTCACTGTGTCACTGATTGAGGCTCAGCTATTGCAGCCTTTAACACTAAAATTAAACAAAACATTTCTGACTTGGCAAACTAAACAGATGGGAGCCACTGGAGGATAAGGGACACTGGTAGGATTTTTTTTCTTTGCAGCCTTTTCTGTGAAAGAAGTGGATTTCTGCATTCTGCCGTTTTCTGATTTTTCTCTATCACCTCCACCTTATCGACAGATTCTCGTCCACAATAAGCCAAATAATTTGCAGGGGGTGGACACTGCATCCTTTTGTATTTTCACTGGACAGACAGTAGCATTTTGGAAAGAAGCAGCATAGGTGGAAAGTACAAAAATCAGTGTCAGGTAATCAGCGTGTTGAATGCATTTTTAAAAGCAAATAATGAGAGCCACTAGATTGCAAAATCCAGTGCTTGGTCAGAGCAAGCTTGTCTGAAACACCTCCCAGCTTTCAGTGCCCCTCACCTGGGAGGGTTTGTGCTCTCCTGAGCTAATGCCTCAACAAATGGATTGCACCCATGACTGGAATGGGATAATGCAGAGGGACAAGCAGCTCCATGGGATCTTGGCCTCCTCAAAATCCCTTGCTGACCATCTGACTGTCAAATGTGTGATGTGGAAAGACTTTGGAAGCCAATTGATTAGAAGCATATTGAAAACAGCTTGGTTTTTTCGATCCAAGTTGCTAAAGAATTACTTTTTTTCTGAAAGGCGATTATTTTATATTATTTTCACTACTACTAACCTCCTGCACTGATTAAAATAAGCATCTGTTTGCTTCTCATCTTAATAACAGTCCAAACTGCTTGGAACCTGCAGCACCTAAAAGTTTATGTGAAAAGAGAAAATTAGTCTTTATCTGAAAAATGTGTAGTTTGGAGAGTTTTTTCTGTTGTATTTCCAATATCCAGCTTCTGAAAAGGTACAGTTTTAAGGCTAATTCTTTTTCCTTCCTAAAGACACATAGCAAGAACCTTATTTGCTCAGATGACTGAAGCTCTCACTCTTTCTGAAGAACTTAACACTGGGCAGAGTTTGTTCTAACTTTGGATTCCCTTCCTTGTTAGGTAGGAGAGGAAAATGTCTGTATTCATGTCTGACCACATGTGCTATTTGAGGTCATTCTTATTTCCCTAAATTTTAGTCAGCTGAGTGGTCATTGTTCATAAATTGCAATTGCTGTTGTGTTCAAACTGTTTCTAATTAACTGTACCAAGCTTTTCACAGACAACTGTTAGAATAGAAGAAAGACATTTATAACAATTTGTAATTTCAGAATTACCAAACAGTTCTAAAAGTTGTTCATATCATCCTTCAGCATGAAAAACAAGCTATTTAATAACCAGTTCTAAATTGTAAGTTGTAATTGTTTTAATCCAAGATTAATGAGTTTGCCTACATAGATGGGTCAATATGTTGTGATTAATAGGCATGGGGAAAATACAAGCTCATCTTTCACCATGTCCTTAATGTCCAAAGGAAGACAAATATTGTTCCTGAAGCCTGAAGGTTTCTAGGAACAGGCTGAAGGGAGATCAGCCAATCTGCCACCCATGCCCCAAATTAGCAGAAATTTCAGTTGCTACTATTTCCCAGATGTCTCCACTTGAAGACTGCTGAGTCCATCTTTGTTTTATTAAGTGAGCAACAACAAAAGAAAAGAACAACTTCTTTAAAATGAAATTTGATATGTGAAAAGAAAAAAAAAAAAAGAGGAATGGAATGTCCCCTCAGTAGAGTATTATTTGTGAAAGGAAACATATTTGGTTTTGGGAAGAGCACTTGAAATGATCTGAAGTGACACACAAGCAAATGCCAGAAGTGCATGTTCACTTCTGAAAGCTGTTTTTCTGAACCTGAGTGTTTATAATTTAATTCACAAAAAAGCAGCAAAGTGCAGCTTATATTATTGATAGCCTCAGAAAAGAAAAGACCATTTTGTGCATTTTGTGCCTGCACCCCACTGAACACACTGAACAAACAAGGGTGGGTATTTCTCCACAATTTTTTTGCTTTAGCTCTGTCAAATTACATAAGTCACAGAGGAGTTCCTCTGCTGGTTTCACACCAGGTTCCCTCTGGTGTAATTTCTGAGATATTCCCATATTCCAGCAGCACTCAGGAGTCCCAAACCAGGCAGTTTAGAACCAGCAAATCAGACCTTCAGCCCTCCATCCTCTGCATTGCCTAAATAGCTTCAGAGGGAAGAGCCAAAGGCATTGGGGGATCTTAAAACATTTTCCTTTACTATTGAGGGCACATGGGGAAGGTTTAAATGTTGATAAGAGCTGAAATCCTTGGCTGTTGAAAAGAGATCAGAATTCAAAATCACATTTATCAAGTGACAGAGGAAACTGGGTTTCATGTCCTTTAGCAAATCTTCTGCATCAGAAACCCTTTTAGCAGGGAATTCCTGTTTCTTAAATAACCATCATTTTTAGACTCTGATATTAAATACACATAAATTATCAGGAGATAAATAAAGGGTATGAGCTGGCCCATACTTTGATATGAAAAGAAAGATATGTACAACTGGACAAGTCATACTAGGGAAAAAGGACATCCTTATTTCTGTTGTTGGTCAAAGAATGGTTCATTGTGAAACAGAATACTTGTCCAATGTGGCTTTAGAATTCCAGATTCATATTAATTCCAGATACAGATTGTTTACCCCTGACAGGAAGGGAATTGCAGCCAGAGATACTATTAATGGTGGAGAACAGAGGTGTGAGCAATGCTGAAAATTAGTTTGTGCTTCACAGAAGATTTCATGGGGTGAGATTAGCACCTCTGCTAGGCAGCTGGCCCTGAGCACTCCTTCCAAATTCATCAGAGATGTTTGGTGCCTGCTTGTAAAGAAAAGAGGGTTTTAAACTCTGGCCTCAAGGCCAAAATAAAGCACTTGAGGACAAACTCATCTTGAAGCATCTAAATAGGCCAAATCTAGATAGAATCCTAAAGCACAGTGCATTTTTTTGAACAATTCTTACTATACTTTCTAAATCTCTCATTTCCTTTGAGTAATTTTGTCAAAAAAATAAGCAATATAGAATATTTTTGGACTGCAGTATTTCCATGTTAGAGAAATAAGTGCACTTTAGAGTCAACTGAGTATTCTGCTGTGGCATCTGCTTTACTGCATTCATCTGCTGCTCTCCACATACCCTTTGCTTTAATCATTTTGAACTAACTTATCGAGGGGGGAAAAAATCACCCAACTACATTACTGCAGTTTCTAGGTTTGATAACTGCCAGGGAATATGAGGCTTTCCCCTAACACCTGTATTTCCCCTTTTTCCTTTAGGGCCAGGAGGGATCCTGCCATGAGCACACACAATTCTCTCTGGGGAGCTGCAGGCAAAATCTTCCATGTCTGTCACTTCCTACAAGTTTATAATTCGGGCTGATGCTCATCTCTTTTTTCCCAGAGCCCACAGTGTCAGTGCTGGTGGTTCTCGTCCTGTTAACCAAGGAGGTGATAAAGATCGATGAGCTCCACACTTATCAGGGATCAGGAAGGTTCTGTTTGCCCCAGGGCTTCATTTCCTCTCAGCTTTATATAACTGCAGAGCTGTGGTTATCCCAGCAGGCACCTCAGGGAAGGAGGAGCAATCCCCAGGGACTCTGCCTGGCTGCAGCACTGCTGGGGCACAAACAGCTATATTTTCTGTTTGGAAAGCAACTGGTGCCTTGCTTGTGCTTTTCACAGGGAATTACAGATAGTTTTTTGGCAAAAACCCTAATCAAATGCATATACTCAGAACAAAATGCTGGTGGGTTATTGTGTATTTTGAGTAAAGTGCTCTCTCTCTGGAGACTGCTCTTCCTCTTGCATGCACAATTGCTTCTGCAGGTTTACCTTTTCTTTACCTTGCAGAAGGTAAATAGTCACAAATATTTGAGTAGCAAGCAGCCCTGGATTTTCTGCTGAAATGAACTAGTTTTTAAATACTGTAAATCTGTCATTTCTTAAGATGATCTATGCAGACAACTGCAGCCAAATATATTATTTATGAAGATTCTTCAAAGACTGTAGCAGTTCACACGAGAAATTATAAATATGCAGGAAACCTGAGATTGCTGGAGTTTATGTAGGCTAAATCCTGGATATTTCAGACTGTTTTTCTGACTTCTTCAGATTCTTTACCTCCCATTTACTCCAGGTGAGAGCTTAGCAGCCTTTCAAAGCAAGTCCTGGGACAGACAACAAATCTGACCCTGGAGGGTGAGAAAAAATAGAGGAGGAGGAAGTGGATCAACTTATGAATGATTCATGGAGACAGCGAGCTTGGAGGAAGTGGAGATGATGTCTGGGGAAATGGGATGCAAAACATGAGAGCCTCCTGGCTACCAGGGGAAATACAAGAAATAGAAGTACAAATCTGCAAGGGAAGGAAAGTAATAAAGGGAACAGCACTGAAAAACTAGTGGAGAGTGAGTACAAACTGTGGAAAATAAAAGCATTAAAAAACCTACCGATGTAGGTGGAACGTGGAAGCATATGAAGAGTGGATAGGATATACAATCTAATGCACACAAAGTCAAAAAGGCAAATAAAGCTCTGGAGATATCTCCAGAGTTTCACTTCTAGGTGACAAATGTATTCAGTGTTTTTGAAAAGCAAAGTCTTCAGTGGGTAAGGGAAGAATACAGAGCATCAGTTATTGCTACCTACGTACAGCTCTTCATTTAGAAGAGGAAAAAAGCCACAATTTTAATCAAATCACCAGTGAAAAAAGTGTAATTATCACTGATAAATAGGTGATGCAGGGGATCCATGTGAGCACAGAGCAGGTGCTGGACTTTCACTCATAACTGAGTAAATCCATTGTCATTTATTTTGGACAAAATTTGGAATGAGGAGAGCCCAGGGCAGATGGAAGCAATTGGGGGATAAATCCCATTGCCATTGAAATCACTAGAAAATATCCCTGCTGAATAAAAGTCCCATCTTGCATGGGAGAGGAAGGAAGAACCAGTGAGCATGTCTAGCATATTTATAACTTAAAACATCCATCTCTTCCTCCCTTCATCATGGAGTCATAGCCTGAGAAATGCTACGCAGCAGCTCCCTTGTGTTTAAAGGGAAGTAGCTGTGGATTATTCTCTTTGAAAGGTGGTGGGTGGCATGTTTTGAGGAACAGATTGTATAGATCTGTTCTAAACTGAAAATGGGAAGAAGCCTGAGATAAGTGACTAATGGGGGTAAAAGTGATAGGGGAAAAAAATCAATGCAAAGGGCTTTTTCTTTGTCCCACTGCACTGCCTGATCATGGAGCTGTTCTAATTCCCAATTCCCGAGTTCCCTTCCCGAATTCTGCAGTTTTGGTTGCTTGTTGCTCTTCATGTGGTGCCTGCAGGTATAATTCCTTCTCAGGAGGTTTTTCCCAGCTCCACTGTGCCCAGTAGTGAGTCAGTAGCTGGAATAAACTCTGTTTGTATTGGAGAGCTGGCATTATCCCTCTGCAGATTTTTAAGAACCACGCTAGAGACAAAGGTGTGACGACAGAAGAAAATCAGTCTTTAAAAAAAAAAATTATAAAAAAAAAAAATTCTTTTAGGGCAGTCCTTGGGAGGAAGCAGCTTTCAGAGCTCAGATGGTGCGTGCAGTCCAGCACATTTTCCAAATAAAAGTTTTAAATCCAAAGCAGGCTCACAGATGGTTCTAATGAGCTGGTCTTTGAGATACACTGGGACTTGAACAAAAATAGTTTAACTCCTAAGACACTAACATTTCGAGATGAGTTTCAGGCAAAACACTTCATGAACAATTTTTCTTGCGTATTTAAATTTAATATATATTCCTGGTCTCAAAAAAAGCAGTTTTTCAGGACTTTGCACTTGCCATTCTATACAGCATCACAAAAGCAGGAGTGTTTTTACACAGTGAATGATGCTTCTTCCTCCAGCACTTTTCAGGCACTACAAAGAGTTACTTTTGAACAAATAGTAATTTAAAAGGTAAAGATTTGCTTGGAAATTTTATTTTTAAAGGAATATAGATTAGTACCCCACTAAAAGTATTGCTCATCATTCCAGTAATAGAAGTGTCACCAAATGATACTTATCCAAAAGTATCATCTAGTAACAAATGTGTCATCAAATCACCAAAGCTAGCAGCTTTGTAGCACTGCAAGTATTTGTTAAATTGTATTGTTTGTATTATTAGCTGTTACAAAGACAGGAATTAATTCATAATATTTTGATGACATGGTTTGAAATTGCAGCATTCTAACTTACACTGTCTCAAAACTGTGTTCTCTGTGTCACATGAGCTTTGAGAGACTTCTTATTTCTTTATCTCCTCTCAGGTCTGCCCTACGGATGGGAAGAAGCTTATACAGCTGATGGAATCAAATATTTTATCAAGTGAGTAGTTCTGGGGAAAACTCTGGGGCACAGTTGTAATAGAAACACATCAAACTAAACACATTTTTAATCCTAGAATTAATGGGAAAATTTATTGCATGTGATACTGTATGCTGGTTTTTTGGGGTTTTTTTCCAGAAAATAGTGAAAACTAATTTATATAATAGGGTTTTATTGCATTATTCCTCTAAAAGATTGTAGGAAATGGTGAAAAATACAATTCATCTCCATTCCATGTATATCATGCTCTAATTAATAGCAAGTTATTCTAGCTGCTGAAATCTCCACATTGATTAATTCTCATAGGTGCCAGAAAGACAGGGTCTTGCAGGTGGATTTCTGCAGTCTCCTAAAAGAGAGGAAAGGCAGCAAATAAATTACTTTTATCCCAAACTCTTACAAAAGTCACGTAAATAACACTGTAGCTGATGCATTAACTGGCCAAGAAAAGCAGGAGGGTTTTTTTTTCCCTTTTTTTCAAGCACACTGCTCAGTTGTCCTTGCCTCACCCCGTGCTGCCTCGAGCGAGATGTATTAAAGCAGACATGTTTTTTTCTGCAGAGGTTTCCAAACACACTCTATATGATCCTGCATTCCAGCTCTAATCAAAGGCTGCCTTTTATTTTCAGACAGATGTAGGTTACTACGTGAGGTTTATACCAAAAAAAAAAAAAAAAAAAATTTAGGAAAATAGCTTAGGAAATGAAAGTGAATTAAAAGTCAATTTCATAGCAATGGAAAAAAATGCAAGAGCTACTATTAAAATAGAGCCCTGTTCCCTTGGGCTCTGTCTGTTCATGCAGGGAGCCTTCACAGGACACTTGGGAAGCTGAGGTGGATGCAGGATTCTTTTCTGGGTAATACTCTGGGTTTCTGCCTGTGTAACTGGAAACTGAGCTCGAAGATAGCATTATCAATAACAGCAAATAAAATTTAGAATCAGAAGAAATGTCATATTCTCGAAGCATCCCCCTGGGTTTTTTTGGGTTTGTTGCTGTGTTTCTCTTACAGAGACACATCTCAATGACTCAGCAGAAAGCTGGATTTGCTGGATGTGTGCAGAGATTTCTCTCTGAGCTCTTGGATGCTGAACCATTGCAGATGTGACAAGCAGATGCTTATTAGCAACAGTAGAATCTCAGCTACTCTAGGTGGTGCAAGCCTAATTTGCAGAAAGCATCAGATGTTTTGCATGTTATCCCCACTTGCTGAAACTACAGATTGGAACTCGGGAGTTCACATGGAAAAGCTTTCTGAGGGATTTTTGCAGATCTCATTGTTAGTGACTCTCTTCATGTGCTCCTGGTGATGCTGCCCAGGTTTTCCATGGATATAACCTTCTGTAATCTGTCCTAAAAAGTTCTGCCTGTCAGTCTTTGCGTGGCAGGCAAGGAAAATTTATCCCTTTAATTGCAGAGAAGGGTGTGAAACCACCTTTATGACCACTGGCTAAAAACTTCTCGTGAGTGGAGTCACCACCCTGGAGTGGTGCTAGAGCTCCTAATGCAGCTCATTAGAATGGAATTAACTGAGCATTTCAATACCACGTCACGGTAATTAATATTATTTTTAACTATTTCCTTGGTTGGCTTTCATCACTGTTTCCAGATGCCTTTGCAGAGGTAAGCCAGGCTGTTTGCATGCCTGGCAATCCATACCTCTGACTGCACTGTGCAGTGGGCATGAAATCAGCTCTCAGAGTTAACTGTTTGGGGCACAAATGCCTTGTTTCTAACACCAAATGGTGGGGATTTCAGGGTGAGAACCAACACTGAAAATACTCTCTTTCTCAGAGGAACTTATCTTGAGGGGCATCTTATCAGCTGATCCTTTACAGCAGGATTTAATCTTAATTGTTTAAATGGGGATTATCAGAATAGTTGATACTTCATAGCCCCAGTACTAATACTGTAACCTGCTTGTTCTCTTTGGCTGTGAATGTCAATCCTTTTATTCTATTTTAGAATCCTTTCATTCATTTTTAGCCCAGCCAAAGCCATGTGGGGCTTAAGAGTGTTTCAACACCAGCCCACTTCCTTGTCTACAAACAGGAAAACCTTAGGATTCCCAAAGTGGGGCTACAACTGAACTGATCCTACAGGTGAATTGCCATTTTTCTTACTGTGCACTGAGGCTGTGAGGATCTACAGAAGCTGCAATGGCTTTGTTTAAACACACAGCAGCTCTACAATATGCTAAGGACAATCAAATATTATTTTAATTAGCAGTTGCCTTCAGTTCCAACATGCTTTATTGGGCCATCAAGTAGCTGAGTCCATAAATCTATACATTATAAATCTAATGCAGTAAACACCCCAGAATGGAATCTTAATAGCACAGAAGCTTGAGACAGCTTGCTGTGAAATTTCCATAAATATCTCTGAAGGGGTGTAGCAATATGAGGTGCATGAGAAATCAGAGTTTAAAAGAAGCAAACCAGCTGGCTTGTGTTACACACTAAAGTGAAACCCACTTATGTGAATAAGTGACATGAATAAAACATTTACATGGGGCTGAGCAGCTCCCTGTGCCTACCAGGGAAAGCTGCATCTTGTCCATGAATCCTGACCTTAGGATAGTTTTTGAAATCACCACTTTTATGCAGCAAATAATTTCAGCCTCAGTAAATTATTTTCAGTCAGCCAGGTTGTCAGGATTGGTCACGAAGTGCTGCAAGTGTGAGAAACCACCTTTTAGGCTGTTAAAAAGTGATCTGAGTCTGGGCTGGGCATTTGCACAGGTTTACCATGGAATAGGAAACTGGAATGGAAGCCTCTCTGAGTTACAGCTCAGTGTGCACTGGGAAAAAAGGAAGTTCAAGTGTTTACTAATATAAAACAAATTGGCAGTTCTCAGGACAGAAGTTTCCCCAGTAGATAGGGATCAGCTTCATTGCAAATGTAACTTTCCTCCTGCCAGGCAGTACAAGGTGGAATTTGGGCCCAGATATGTTTTAAGATAACCTGGTGTGCTTTAAAATAGCAGAGAATACAAGCACTGTTGTATTTTTCTGTGGCAATCAGTCATTCATACATGATCCCTGCCCCATCAGGAGAAGCACAGCACTGGTGCCTCTTCCCTCACCAATTTACATTGGGAATTTCAATGCTTTTTATACTGGCTGGGCATCCCATTCCAGTTGTCCCATTTAGTTGTTCTCACAGTGAAGAATATTTTGTTAATCTAGACAAAATTTCCCGTGAAGCAACCTGTGCCCATTGCTTCTTGCCTGTGCCCAGCACCTTTGTGAGAAGAGTGGGCTGAACAAACCCAATTCCTTCAAGTAATTTGAAGAAACTGAAAAACCCAGCTCTTCAAGTAAAAAAACTTGGCCTTTCTTTACATGCCAAGTTCTCCAACCCTCTCACCATCCTGGTAACTCTCCAGTGGGTCATCCCCATTATTCCATCCTCTGTCTTGAACTGGGAGGAGCAGAGTATTGAAGAGACCCCATGTAATAGGGTAAAGAAGTTCATTAATTAATTGTCCTTATTAGATGATTGATGAGGGCATTTTTTTAATTACAGATTTTCTAATGGAAATTCCTGTCCCACACAGGCATTTTATGTGTAAACAGCAGAAACACAAAGGGGCTAATGAGCCCTCAGAAAGTATCACCTACAGCCAGATCAGTGCGAGAACACTTCCCACTCAGCTGGGAGGCATTAGGATGGGAAAAGTTTTGTAAATAAGAGAAAGATCATCGTGTTCTTCGACTTCTTTTAAAGTTTTCACGAGGCTGGTTTTTCCCAGACTTGGTTTAGGTGTTGAATGAGTTCACCAAGTGTTGTAACCACCACTAGAACAAAATCTCACTTTTGCTGTGTGCTCCAGCACCAGGATGCAGCAGTGCAAAGTGTCTGCTCATCCTGCCATTGATCTGGTTTTGTGAATTGGGAAATTCTGCGTTTGATTTTCCAACAGCAGAAAGAGCCTGTGCAGAGCTGCCCTCCCCGTGAGGCACCATATCTGCTAATTAATGCTTCCATCCTGCTCGTTTGGAATCACACACCATCAAACCCCAGAGCTGGGACACACTAATTTTTCCCCAGAAAACCCATTCTAGTTAATCTCCTCCATCCTCCCACGGTGTTCACCTTTAACATATGGCAGCTCTGTAGCATGAGACTGGCACCTAAAATTAGGTAGGGCCTTGCTATTCTCCCTCCCACTCCCACCCACTCCTTGCATATGTATGTGGTTTGGAAGGACCAGCTGTGAATTTTGCCCCTGTAAACACTGCTTTTCTAGTGTTTTAATAGGACTAGATTCCAAATATTCCACATTAACAGCTATTTTCCTCAAGAGCATTCATCTTAAGTTGTCGTGAAAGACAAGTAGAAGTTCCCAAATATTTTAAAACTGATTTTTTTTCCCTTAGATGTATTAGGGCCTGTGATTTTTTATATCTTATAACAAGGGGGAAACAGTAACATTTCATTTAGGGTTATCTTTCAGCAATTTGTCTAAAATTCAGAAGTTTTCCCATTGTGTGCTTCAGTGTGACAAAGAAGCCTCCATTGGAAGGTAGAGAATTTGTTCCAGGTTAAGTAAAAGCCTGAAGTCTATACTTACAGAATACAGACTAATAAAAGCCACAGATGGTGTTATCTAGTGGGTTTTGAAATCATGCCTAACAAATCAGATTTCTACTTGGAAAGCAGACACATCACACTTAGATATTCTATAAAATTCTATTTTATTTGGTCTTGCTTGGGAAAGAGCCACCATTCATTTCACTGAGCACTGGGCATTCATAGAAACTCTTTATGATTTTACAGCTGAGCTAAGAATAGCAGAGCATGTGTGATAGATGAAGAACTTCTGTAGTATAAACACTGATGTTTTACAGCACTAGAGTTAAAGGTATCATCATAAAAGGAAAATAAATCACAGTTGATTTTACTTGCTGCATGGGAACTTGGAAAAACAAATTTATTCCTTTTATAAACGCACTCTGCACACTTCTGTTGCTTTATAAATGAAGGACCCAAAGCCCAACACACTGAGGTGTGCTCAGCTGATTCCTGATACCAAAATATCCTGATTTATCCTGATCCTGCAGGTTATCTCAGCATGGGTTGGAGTGGCCCTTCCTAGAAGAAATCAATAAAGTTCAAATCATAGCAGAGCTGATGCAGAAATAAACTTCTGTATGTTCCACTGAATTTCCAGTCAGTTCAGAGCAGCAAGCTAAGCAAGCCTGTGATCTGCCATCCTGATTTCAGCATGGAATTGAAATTCCCCTGGACTGGATCCAGTGCCAGCTCTGCTCCCAGCTCCCTGCAAAGCAGTAGGCAAGTTATTGCACCAAAATTAGCTGTTTCCAAACCATCTTTGTAGGTGTCCCCAACTTAACTCTGCTGTTCTGTGGGTAGGAATGGGGAATTTGAGGCACGCAGTGCTGGTTATGCTGAGTTCAAAGAATGCTGCAGTTACTTTGCAGCTCTTAAAATTTGGGCCTTTCCTACTTCACATCACAAAAAAAAAAAAAATTTAAAAAATGGAGGTTATTTTGGAAAATATTTCCTTTTACCTGTCACCTTCAAATTGTCCTGAATGAAAACAAAGAAAGAATAGTTCTATAGTCACAAGAAGTGACAATATTTAAATAGAACTGGCTGAGCACTAATTCCTTCTCTGTAATGTATAAAGATCCAAAGCTGTCTCCATCTATCAGCTCAGCATCAGTTCACACACCTTCAGATGTAACCATATGAATTTAGGTAGTCCTGACATGTTTCTCTTGGATTTCTGGAGTTCAGTTCCTCTGATTTTCACTGAAATCATTTTGCATGACTATAAGGAAAATAATCTCAGATGTTGAACTAGGAAACTTGGCATTGGATTTTATGATAACATGAGCTTGTAATACAAGAATGTTAAGACCTTAAGCTGCTTTTGGTTGGGCAATCTTTTTTTTTTCCTGAGAGGTTTGTTTGTTTTTTAATATCAAGAACCAAAATGGAGAAACATTCTTTCAGCTTCCACAGATACTGCAAACTCTGTCCAGGTTCTGGCCTGTCACAGAAGGCAGCTGTTAAAATTCCTTCTGTGAGCAAATCCAAGAAAGTGAAATTATTTCTGCTCCCTGGGTTTTGGGAGGGCTGTCGGAAGCAGATCAAAGCACACAGCAAGGTTTTCAGGATGTGCTTCATCCGGAGCAAAGTCACTGCTCCAGGTTTGTGTCAGTTTAGCACAAGAGGAGTTTAAACAAAAGCCCTGAACACACTCTGGTGAATTTGCAAATGCACAGCACCTGAATTTTTGTGCAGCTCACTTAGAGACAGGACTGGGAGTGACTGCACTTGTTAAAGGTTAAAGCAGCACTTGGCTGGGACTGGAGAGACATCCCAGGTAGAGCTTTCAGACTGAAAACTGCCTGTGCTTCACTCAAACCTTGGGGCTGATTCAGCCTTGGCTCAGCTCCTGCTGTTATTGCTGATTTTATTTTAGTTCAGGCCATTTGTTTATTGTTGACAGTTTTTAATGATGCAGCACACACTATTTGGCTGGATAAATCTTCTTCCTAGTGATTACTGCCCTCCGAAATGGCTCACAGATTTTTCTGAGTAGACAAAGGTTTAATCGGTTTAATCAAGGAATAAATAGCAAGACTGTCTTCTGGGGTTTCACTTTATATCCCTCAATCTTTAATTAATACTCAAGCAAAATCTGCCATCCCTGAGGGAAATACAAGAAACATTTATGTTGCCTCAGGACACAGCTCCATGAGGTGACAAGTGCTCTTGTTCTTATTACAGCCAGTAAAATTAAGGTCATGACATCTTCCAGGACCTGCCCAGCATCTCCTGGGGTACTGTTAAATGTTCTGTGTTCCTTTTGAAATGTCTTGAAATAGGGCACAGGCTTCAAACAATTTCAACAAAAAAGGGAAAAGAAAAAAAAGGAATGTTTCAGTTCAAATAATCTGATCTTGATAAATGCAGTGCAAAAACCCTTGCCAAACTACCTTTAGGATTCGTGTCTGGAAACTGTCATCCTTAGATGCTCTCAGGATTGACTGATTGACTGATTGATTGATAGATTATACTTGCATCAATGTCACTCAGTTGTTTTATTTTGCTCTAATTGCTTACCTGCTAAATTAAAATGCTTTAGTTACAGCTCAGAATAAGTTATTCCTTGCAGATCCTCCCAGCCTTCGCTCTTCAAAATAGCAAGAGTTCTCCATTGCTTGACAGCATTGAATATCTGCTTTCCACCCCCTGGCCTTTCCAAAGGGGATTCCAACCACGGCACACCTTGGCTGCCTCTGCAGGTCTTGCTGCCTCCAAGAGCTGGAGAAACTAAAAATTAATAGCAAGTTTAAATTCATAAAGGGCAACAGCAAAGTGCTAAAAGCACTGGAAAGCTGAGAAATAGTTCAGGTGAGGAGTGCATTCCCAAAAGGTGTGAAGTGCAGCACCAGCAGCTGCACATTGTGTTCAATAGAATTATTGAGTGATTTAGAAGCACTGTCAGGTAGGGATTTGAGGGCAACAGAATTAGCCTAATTCCAGCATTTTGAGCATCCTGCCTACCAAATCTTGCTGCATTTATCTGAATTCCACAGCCAAGTGAGGGAGCCTGGCTGTAACTAAAGGCCAGCTATTGCCATGGTCCCATGGGCTGCCTTTGGGAGCAGCAGCTCCCTGGAACTCCTGCAGATGCTCCATTGCTACCTGCTCTGATGGGGAAGGGTGATTCTGTCTCTCCCTTTCAGGATGGGAAGGTTCTTGAGGTGCTGGTGCAAGCTGGGACTGCTCCATCTTGTGCAGGATCTATATCTGATGGGATATTTTCTAATTATGCACCATTTCCAAATGAGCCCAAGGAACACTGATCATGGCTCAAGAGAGTTCCTTTAGCAAGTGAGAGGAGCATGAGTCAAATAAGAGCTGAGAACCTTCTCCAAGGTGTGAGATTTGGGACAGTGGCTTTGAAAGGGAAAAAGGATCCTTGTCTAAGCACAAGGGGAGCAGGAAGAGAAAGGTCTGGAAACAAAAGGCAAAGGCAGTAATTAAAGCAAATCTTGTGAAGCTTTCTGGAGTTCAGCACAGAGCAACACAGAGCTGTGCAAGAGCAGGCAGGGAGGATGGCAGAGCCTCTGCAGGAAGGATTAAGTTTCAGGATCTTCATTCAGGGGCATTGTTCTTTATTTTCCTGTTCTTCTGGCCCTCATTAGCCTGCAAGCCAGCAGTGCCCAGGGCCTGCATGCCAGTGGGGAGGGAGGGGATGTGGAGTCTCAGCATTCCTGATCCTCTGGCAGATGGCAAACACTCCTTTCACAGGAACTCCCAACCTTCCCACTGGGAGCTGCGT
Source organism: Entomyzon cyanotis (assembly GCA_024500445.1). NCBI lineage: Eukaryota > Metazoa > Chordata > Aves > Passeriformes > Meliphagidae > Entomyzon > Entomyzon cyanotis. Next base: position 855,120 of record JAKEPQ010000325.1, read on the forward strand.
GTGACTCTAAAAACTACCAAAGCACAGTGTGGAATGGATTTCTATGTAGAGCATGTCCCCTTCGAACCCACTGCATCTACATCTAGCAGTGCTGTTAGCTGTGTTTTTTAATGATAATTTCACTGCCAACACTGAAAGCTCCAAAGGGTGAAGTTCTCAGAGAGTGCAAAGCAGAGGTTTTGTGCCCAGGTCAGGAACAGCTCCACCAAGCATCAATGCTCTTCAGCTGAGCACCGTTGTGTGTTAAAGGGCTGGAGAAGATTGGGAAATCAAAAAGTAAGGGCAGATTAAAAGTTTAGCAAAATTACTGCTATGGATTACATGGGTTTAGTGTATGGGGTATGCTCATTAAGGAGGAAATCATGGGGTTTGTGTTGTTTTACACAAACAGAGTTTCACCTTCCACCCTACTCAGTTTGGCAGAGATGAACAGAGCTCATCTGAGGCCAGAATTTGGCTTTTTAAGTTCAGATGCAGCTAAATCCATTTTGGCCCCTGATGAGTAATGGTCCCTGTTCATTAGGAGAGTTTGACTGATTGCTTAAGGCTGCATCTCCTCTGCTGAGCTGATCTCAAACAAATGGGTCTTGCACAAGATTGCTTCTTTCAAAGCTCAGCAGCCCTGGTGCAGTGGGAGCATTGAGCCAGGTGTGACGGGTGCCATCCCAGGTCAGAAGGGGATAAAAACCCAACTTGCAAGAATGCTGCATGACAGGTTTGTAGCTCAACATCCTGCACTGGGACCTGCAGTACTTGTGGTGTCTGCAAGACTTTGCAATTCCCTTTAGGCTGCAGAGTTTGGCCCTGGCTAGAGAGCACAATTTAAAAACACGTCTTGATAATGCTTAAAATAAAAAAAATGGTGCAGATATATCTTCCATTATTAGTTCTCTGAATTTTTCTTTGAGTTATTCTTTTCCTGAAAGATTGTCTGAGGTTGTCATTTTGAAAGAAATAAATTTCCATGTGAAGAAGGAAGAGCCATAAGGAGAGTAATTATAATGGCATTTGAAATAATCCATTACTGTTCCTTTGCCAAAACATCCCTCTGTTCTCATGTTTTGTTTTCCCAAGCTCTGAAATTTGTCCTGCAGTTTGCTAATGTTAAAAAGACAGAATAATCTACTGACATATTTCCAGATCAAATGTTTCTGTTTTCTAACAATAAATTTGGCTGCCCTCCGTTAGCAGTGATTTGTTTGAAAACCTAAAAATCTTTAAGTGTTGCTAATTGCTCTGAAAAATGTTAAATTAGACTTTTGAACAGGAACATTTGCAAATGGAAAACGTTGCACATTTAAACTTTGCAATGCTGGCTTCCCAAACACTCCTTTAATATTCAAACCAGTTGCATCAATGAAGCAAAACCTAGAGGTGGATTTGGACTCCCTCTCACTTTTTATTGCTGGCCCTAACACACAAATCAGAGAGGATGTATTTCTAATACAAGAATGTTCTGCAAACCAGTAAATCTGGGATTATCTCTTCGGACTGATTATGTCAAAGCTCTTTAGTCACAGCACTTTTGGAGAGCTAAAAATAAATAGCAGTGGGGTTTATACATTTATTCTCTACCTAAATAATCTGCGCGTATTGTGTGTGTCTGTCTACAATGTGAGACATGGTACCTGGACTTAATGTTTATTTATAAGAGCTCTTTTCCTAGGAAGGATTTTGGCAAAGGGTTTAAACCAAACTATCTTAGGAGAATCGCCCGTGGGATAAAGTCTAGAGCGAGTTGAAAGGAGCTGGGCTCAAATCAGAAGCATTTGCAGCAGCAGATTGACATCAGAGCCAAGTTTGGCCCCCGTGTGTTTTGAAAATGGATGAAAACTGATTCTTTTCTATCTGACCAGTGATGAAACAATCTTGTTCCATTGAATGCAGAGATCTGTAACCCAGATTTCAGAGCCACAACTCTGCGCTGTTCAAGATCTGGAGAATTTTTTTTGCATTTAATTTGTGTGAGAGCAAACTGAAGTTCTTACAGCAGTAGCAGGAAGTTGGGCGTGCTGTCATTTGCCTCCTGGCCCTGGAGTATGTAGGAGGAAAATCTTCTGAAGAAAAAACACTTTACAAAGAATTTTTTAGTCGGATACATCAAAGACCTGTGGATGCTTTTCCATGTAGCTTTTCTGCTCCTGTGCAGTTTCTCCCATTTCATAGGGTTGATACTGCATGTTCAGGAGAAAATGGAATCAGGGGTTCAGGTAGACAGCAGGTCAGGGCACACTGCACGAGGCAGTCAAATGGGAAAATAAATGAATTAAAAAATAATTTTGTTCTTATTTAGATTTAGCAATGGATTGCTCCAAAATGGTTTGATGAAAGTAGGCAATATAAGCACTTAAAATAGTGCTGGAGGCCATAAATCTTGCATTGGCAGAGGTGGAATGGATGGAATCCAGTTCATTCAGCTCCTGAAATTCTGCAGGTATTGGAAGGAGTTCTGTTGTCATACACATCTCCAGTACTGAGCCTTATGGACTGAATATTTTAATTGGGAAAGAAGGCATTTCCTGACATTATAGAAAACATTGCAGAAATATGCAGCAAAGATATTCTTCTAAGTATATTTACAAATGTAAATATATTCATAATATAAATGTGAATGCATACATTTCCCTGTGTTGTGGAATAATGGGAACAATGTTCTTGGTTAGACAGACTTTATTCACAAGTCTCTCATAAAACATTGTAAAACAACTCTCTTCATGTTCTTCATGTTGGCTGTCACCTGACTTTCTAATGGTAAACACTGAAAATGTATGGCAAGTTGCTCTTATTCCTGGTAAAAATGGTACATTTGCTTTCTTAGAATGAAACAATTACTGTCTTTGAGAGTGGTCAGTGTCTGCTGCAGTGTATTTTCTGTAGGAACATGTTTTTCATTTATCCTTTTGTTTTAACTCCTGTGAAACTCATCCTACAACCCCAGTAATGCACATTTTTGTAACAAAAGAAGGAATGGAGTCCATCCAGTGCTGCTCTCACCAAAAGAGCACTTTTTAATTGGTTTTATGCATAACAGGGGCTTTGATTTTTTTCTTTTTATGGATGAGAGCTTAGGGTATGGCCTTTAAATTCCACACTTTGTTGTCCTTGTGTGGTCCTTGCTCAGGCACTGTTCTAATTGAAGGAGTGCCTGAATTCACAGGTCACCTATTCAGAGCTCCAGGTGGGATTTACATCAGGATCACATTTACCCCTTGCTGAGCAATGTCCTCCCCAGCACACCCAGCAGGTTCTGAGCTCAGTGCACTCAGCTGGAAGGTGTGAAGAGGATGATCTCGTTGATGGGAGCAGTGATCCCAAACCCATCACTCAGTGCTGAATTGACTCGAATTCCTACTTCAATAATCCATTTCCATGATCACTTATTCAGGAGAGCATTCTTGCAGACAGAAAGAGACAAAACCTATTCTCGCTTCAAAAGGCAAATCCAGAGTAGTTGCTTGATGGCACTTCAGATTTAATTAAACCAATGCACCTGGAAAGTGAGAGCAGACCTGGCCTTTAGGGACACTGTGTTGGAACATGTGAGAAGAGCTGCTTGTCCTTCATGCTGTTTATTACACATAATATTTTTCAACTTGTTCTTGTCGTGAACTTATATTACAAAATTAATCTTTGCACTGACTTGACTATAAAAGCTGTGAATTTATTAGCAAGATTTTTTTTTTCTTTTTTTTTTCAAGAGAAAAGAAGCTATTTCCTTTCCCAAGAACACATTATTCCAGAAGGGAGAAGAGGCAGTGTGTTGCCCACACACAGTATGGCTCACATGCACACACCACTCACAAGGTGTGCACTGTTCTCACCACAGACACCAAGCCCTGTCCTTGCTGAGCCCTGCTTGGGCTCCTTCCATTCACACAGAGCCTTTCCAGAAACTGTAAAGCAGCTTAGCCTGCATGTCAGATGTGGGGTTTAAACCTCAAAAATCAGCACTGATGCCCTTTTATTAGTGTGTAAAGGCTGTGGGAGCACATCCAGGATTTGAGCTAGAAGATGGGTAAAAAACATCGTTTTTTAAACTATTCTTTCTGCAAGAAGAGGAATTACTTAATGATGCTAGCATCATAATAGTAATCATAAAAGGGTTTGGGTGGAAACAACCTTAAATAACCCTGAACAACCCCCTGAATGTCTTGTGGGCAGGGGCACCTTCCACTGTCCCAGGTTGCTCCAAGCCCTGTCCCTGGCCTTGGACTCTTCCAGGGCTCATGTTCTGAAGAGTTGAATGTATTTCTGTGATGATTCCGCATTGTCTCAACTTCCTCTTGACCACCTGCCTTCCCCAGGCTGTAACTGCTGCGATGGCCTCATTAATACCCTGTGTTGTTAATTGTCTACAGCTCCAGTAATTAACAAGAAATGTCATCAGTCTGTATCAGGAGTCTCTTATGAAAACATTCTCTTTATTGCAGTGGGAAATGAACCTCCAGCCCAGGTTTTGGCCCTCAGAAAGCTCCACATTTTGTTTCTAAAAATCTCACCGTTAGCAAGAAAGACAATTCTGTGTTTGAAGGCATCGTAATGATCATTACAACTCCAGGCTCCAGCTGGAATTCCCTGGTTTGGGATGGGGGAACCTCTTTTGGGTTGCTGATAGCATTTCTTGTTTGTTTTCAGCCATGTGACACAGACAACGTCCTGGATCCACCCTGTGACAAGTGCACTGAGCTTGCTGTGCCCCGAGGAGGAGGAGGATGGCATCAGAGACCTGCCCAGGCCCAAGAGCTGAGGCTGGCTGTGGACACAGAGTAGTTTGTGTGGTTTTAGTCCCTTAGTGAGAAGATGCACAGGTTTTAATCTCCCTCCTTTCTAGTGTGATGCAGTAGTTCCAGGTGACGTTTGTCCCCATCGAGCTGTAGGAGGTTCTGCCAGGTTGGAGGTGGTTTGTTGATGAGTGCTACAAAGGATGCAGGTGCCACACGAGTCCTTCATCTGCCCCATTCTGGTGTGCAGGGATCTGTCTGACCTGGAGTGAAATTTCCACAGCTTTGGCCAGCCTGAGATTCAAGGTGGGACCATTGGTGGTGCATTCCAGCTGATGGTTGGCTGAGAAATGCAAAGTGGTTTTTGAACCAATGCTAGTGAGTATAATGCAGATGACTTAACTGAAAATTCTTATTTTTATAGGAGAAATCTGCAGATAAGTTTTTTTAGTAGAAATCCAGTGATTTATTACAAATATTGGAGCCCTGACCACTTTTCAAACAATCACTAAGACTGGTTGTTGAGCTTTAGAAAAATGTGTCTTTGATAAGTTGTGAAGTCAAAAGAAAGTTTTGGTAGAGGACACCATACTCTGACAACAATATGAGGCAAGAATGAAAATTATTCTACTTTTGTACTCTGCTAAACCGATACAGACACACATCAAATACTTCCGTGGAAGCTGTGAAGTTTCAAGTACAATGAAACCTGTGAAACCACCTCCAGGATCAGCAGAAATCACTCACCTCCTCAGAAGCGGTCTTTTAAGTAGAACAAAATCATTTTGTACACACTGGTGATGTTTTAAAGAGGATAAAGAAAATGATGGGGGGTGCTAGTGCGAGTTAATGAACAGGTTTCTGTGTACCTCAATAGCACAGGATATTTTAAATCTCACTTTTCACAGCACAATGCCTGATGTCAGCTTTGTCAAATGTCTGATTCTGTGCTGCATTTTCCTGGAGGCTCTTTGTGTGTGTGTTGTGTGTATAATGGTGGGTGTTGCTAATGGATGAGACAGACCTGAACCTGCAGGAGCACTGATGGATATGCCAAAGGAAACCTCTAGCTCTGTGCTGCAGGCCAGGAGGGAGAAGGGATTGTGGCAGTGGGAGGAAGGCACAGGCTGCAATCACATTTTTAGAGCTCTCTCTTCAGCAGGTGTGGCTTTGCAGTGAAGAATCCTTGTCCTCTGAGGAATGAATATCAAAACCAGACTCACTCACAGTTCTGGTGCCTCAACCACACTCTCTCCTCAGTCCTGCCGAGCTGTGCCAGGTCAGGCTCACTGGAACTGTTGATCCCTTTGAACCAAAATAATTCACCTTTTTTTGAAATCCAAGTCAGGTCTCTGAACAGCAGCCCAGCAACCTCCTGTGCTTGGCCTGAGAGCTGGAGAGAGCACATCACCAAATGTTCTTCCTGCAGCTCACAAAAGAGGCCTTTGCAGGCTTTGCAGGAAATGGATGTCAGGATGTATTGAATAAGCAAAAAAGAAAAATTTGTTTTGTACTTTTAACTAGGTCAGACCCAAATTATCTGTGAATCTACACAGGTGGTGTGGATTAGAGAGCAAAGCTTGCTCAGCAGATCCACAGTAACTTTCATTTCTAAGAAACGTCCTAGCAATAACACATGAATGTTTTAGCCAGATTTGCTCCAGTGGCTCCTGTGTGCTCCACAGCCTCCTTTGTGCTCCAGAGAGCCCAGGCTGAAGGGACAGAGCCAATGCTTCAGTTTCAGGCTGTGACACTCCAGAAGCATTTTTATTTCAATCCCTTTTGTTAGAATGGCACAGACTCATCACCCATAGAGGGTAGGTGATGTTCTGAATTCCTTGTGGTGTTTGCTGTAGCCTTAGTAGTCATTTGGATGTTTTATAACAGCACTTTCTGTTCATACTTCAGTGATACCCAACCTGCACATTGATTCCAGCACAAACTGCAGCCTCTTCCTGCCTCTCTCTTACAAACTTGCCTAGACATTAAAGATGTTAGAAATAGATTTCTGTATCTCTTCAGCTGCTCCGGTGAGCATTTCCCTCCTCAGATAATCCACTTTCTCCAGGGTTGAGAATACATTTTCATACCTACATCTCCAAATGTTCCAGTCTATTTTTGTACACTGGCTTACTTGTTTCCTAGGTTATTTCTCTTGATCTCCCCTTGTCTCTTCCTTTCTGTGAAATAGTTTTGTGGAAATTATTTTGATTAAGCTGAATTGTGTATATTGAGAAAATGGTTCTAGGGTAAGTTGGAACAGACTTTGTAAAGAGCAGTTGTCAACATATGCAACACTGTAAACAGCAACTTTTCATTTTTATTCCTGAATTAAAGAATTCAAGTGGAAAAGATATTAAAGTGCATGTTATAGCCTTTGAATTAATGAAACTGCACCTTTATGTGGGAATTAATCTGTCCCACAAAACATTCTCCATCTATTGAAATGCCTCTCATAACAGGCTGCTTTAGGAATGGGTTGGTTCATTTATTTCAGCCTGTTTCCAACACTCAGGAGGTGCTTGGTGCCACTGAGGTAAGGAAAGGGTGAGAAAAATACTTGTGGCTGTGAAACAGGCTGGGCTGTGCAGGACTGACTGTGGGAGAGACTCTCCAGGAGCTCAGGAAATGCTGCTCTGGCTTGGCCTGTGAAATGTTTCATTTTCTGGGAACTGATGAGATTCTTAACCCTCAGCTCAAAGTACCCATGCAGGAGCATTAATGATCACCCCAAACCAAGCACCACAACTCAGGAGCCTTTTTGCAGGTGCTGCTCGGAGTGATTTTTGTGTGGCTCTACTTTTAAGTTGGTAGCAAAGTTCTGAGTCAGCTCAGGAGGGGTTTTTGAGCTCTGTGCTCCAGGTGCTGGTGTGTTCTCCACCAGGCTGCAGGGAGTCAGCCCAGTCACACCAGTTCAGAGTACACCTGGCAGCCCAGGCACTGCAGCCAGCTTTGGAAAGATGTTTAGCAGCTTAAAAATCTTCGTGGAGTTAATGGGAATTAGGCACCTAACCTACTTAGATGCTTCTATAAATGCTGCTAGGCATGTTTAGGTACCTAAATACCTTAGTAAATCTTTCCCCTGGCTGCTTGCAGTGATAGTGGACCAAAAATCAAATACCAGTGACTAAAGCCTCACCTTTGTCCTCTGTAACCAGCTTTGCCTTTCCCTGGGGATTGTTCCCATGTAACACTAAAAATACCAGCCAGCTCACAGCTTCCACCAGCCACACTCTGCTCTCATCTTCTGGTGGCTTCATTATTTATTGCTCAGTCTAGAGTTTTTACCACAAACAGTGTCATAGATTTAATAGGTTGGTATTTTCACAGCACTCTTTTAAGATAACTTATTTGATTACAGGGTAATAATATTGAATTCACTTCCCCAAAGGTGCAATGAGTTGTGTATCATTCATCATTAAGTCATATGGTTTAAAAAAATGGCATGGGGCAAAATCTGTCACAAGTAGAGCCTCATGTTTCCCACTATGAGGCTGGAAAGTTGAAATCTGATACCCAATGCTGATTCTGTCCCCGTGGTACAGTATCAGTCAAACCCAAACTAATTAAAACTATCAGTTAAAAGAGACTAGGTAAGAAAATCTCCCAGGTACATTTTGGGAGGTTGGCTTGTGCCCTGCAGATTCTTCCCCTGAAGCCACAAGGCCATGTGTGATCTGATGAACAGGATCAGGATCTCCATTTACAAGTTCCAGGATTAGCTGAGGTTAAATATGTGTGGGGTTTACTGCTGTCTAAGGATATTTCCTTGCCTGTCTCTCGCAGCTCAGGAATTCTCAGCACAGCAGCAGGGCAGTGATGAGTTTGGTGTTCACAGCAGCGCTCGAGACTCCAGAGAATTCAGTCCAGCATTTTTCCAAAGCACATATAAGCTGTGTTCTGCCTTCACCTGAAGAAGGATATTGATAAATGGAGACATTGAACTGCAGCTGCATGATCATTATAATTCCCTGAGGGCTCAGGGAGGGAGGTTGCTGAAATGATCCCTCATCCTGATGAGAAGAATCCGGTTTCTCCAGACAGTGACCACAGGGAATTTTTATTTCATTATTAGGCTTCTAAAAGCAAACCACGAAAAATCGGAAGTTTTGCTGCTGTTTCAGATAAGTCACTATTTCACCCTGACCCCCAAAAGCTACACACTGATCAGAAATGTCTTAATCTCCTCTTAAGTACCCTGCCCGTCAGCTACTCACAGGCAGGATTTCCCTGTGGTCCAATTATTATTATCATCAAGAACTATCCTTGCTCTTGTACGTGAAGAGAACTCATTAAAACACGATTGAAATGGAAAAAGAAATAAAATTATGCTTGTGGCCTAAAACAGAAATATAACAATAACAGCACTTATATGGGAAAGAGAAAGGATCTCAGGAAAGCAAAGCATTGGGGTTCCTGCTGTTTTCATTTTCACTGCAAAGGCTGGTGATGCATCCCTGTTCCTTTCCTGAGAACAGCAGGAGCACAGGGCTCTCCAGGGAAGGGGAGATCTCAGGCCCTGGCTGAGCTGCACATTTTAATCTCCAGCCTGAGCCCCTGGGGACTCCTCATTAGGGACTGCAATTAGTCACTGTGGGGTTACATGTTCCAGGCCAAAGACTGCTAACTGCTCAGCCTGATGGCAGGGCAGGAGCAGAGAGGCCCAGGAAGAATCTGCCTGGCACTCTCAGACCATAGTATTCCTTTAAATTACATGCAGAAGTGTTGAAAATAATGAAGATACAGAGGATCAGGAAACAGGACCTAACTGTTGAAGTACGGCTGTCTTGTCACTTGGCTAACTGAAAGACACAAACAAAAGGAATCATTTTGGTGCTAACTAAAAATGTGTAAATGCAATATACTCCTTTCTCTGCTCACCTTTGGGAATGCAGTCCAGCCCCTGAGCCTAAACTCCCCATGGATGTGCTTAACCCATTCTGGCTGTAGATGCTGAAGCAGCACAGTCCTGCAGCTCTGCTGTTTCCAATAACCACTTTGAGTCCCACAGTGAATGACACAAAAGCCAAAACCCAAATCAATAGTAAATGTTCACTAACAGGGAAGTCCTGTGGCTGGCTGAGGATAACAGAAGAGTGTTTTACTGCTGTGCTCAGAGGTTGTTTGGAACAAACCCCTGAAGTCTGTTTCAGACCAGGTTTGTTATTGTTGTCTGTCCTGATGTTTTGGATACACAGTTTAACCCACTGACAGGAACTGGAGGGAAAGGCCTTGGTAACTTGGCCACATTCATAAAAATGCAGGTTCCCATTTCTAAGAAAACGCAGAAGCCATCGTGACTGAAGTTCTGTACAGCGCCAGAGGGTGCTCCAAGGGGGCTGTTCTGGGCCAGGAACAGTCGCCTGGAGCAGAGGGGAATTAACAATTCAGTTTCTGATGTGGCTGAGGGAAATTACAGCTCTCCAGGTAAGGAAAAGGATTGAGTTCCCTTTTTGCTACAGCCAGAAGGGAAAGGCAAGCCCAGAGCCCTGGGGCTGCAGTGAGGACAGGGGAATCCTGCCAGGAGCATCAGGAGCTGGATCCTAGGGAGTGTTACCAGGGTCTTTTAGCTCATTGCAGTGCAGAGCCCTCAATCCAAAAACCACTGTGCCCTGTAAAGGCACTGACAAGCTCAGCTGCAGGCAGGGAGGTGAGTGAGCAGAGACCTGCAGAGCAGGCTGGAATTCATGGCCAAAGCCAAGGTCATGGCTCAGCCTCTTCCCTCTGTGCCCACAGAAATCACTCCTGGATCCATCCATCTGCAGCTCTCCTGCCCTACCCAGTTCTGATCCCTCCCTGGAGCAGACAGGGCTCTGCTGCTTTCCCCTGTCACTACCACGTTTCCAAGGGAAGGACTGCAGCTCTGACAGCTCCCAAGTGGGTAAATTGAGTTTGCAGTAATCCCAAATACCTGAGATAAGAAGCACAGCTCTGCCGTGGAGGCTGAGGGCTTTAAAAGCAGCGAGGCACAGGGACTCGGATGGATGTACGTGCCTCATGTCATGTGTCTCTGCCAGGGCTGCAGCCTAATTGGATTTCACAAATGTGACTTCTGTGCCTCTTGATCACAAAACCAAATTAAACCTCAAGAAGTTTTGAATAAATCCGTACCTGAAAGTTCACCTCAAAAAAACCCCCACAAAAAACCAACTATAGTCTCATTCCAGCTCCTCCTCTGCCCCAGGAGGAAAGCAAAATGAAAACTTGAGAACTATTGCTTTAAAACAAACAAGAAGAGAAGCAAAGCACAGCCAGCAGATCTGAATTCCTGGGTGCACTGAATAAAATCAGTCATGTGATAATGATGGGATTTTCTAGAACACCTTTTAGGCATGCAGTTTCTGCATTAAATCTCTTCAGACGTCCCTAGAACATCTGTTTCTTCTATAAAATGGGAGTAACAGCCACTTTTTACAGTGCACTGACAGCTACAGATAAAAGCCTGGTAATTGCTAGCAGGGACTACTGCCTAACCAGAGATTTTCTTCAGAGTTAACCTGCCAAGATTTTTAAGACTATTGCACATGATAGCCCTGTGCCGGTTCACCCAATTTTGGGAGGTGGAGTACGTGTTAGAATTGTAGATAACAGTGGGATTCACACAGATTCCAGCCTCCCTTGAAGGCAGATCAGACGCGGCTGATGCCTGGAGCCGCGGGAGCAGAGGGAGCAGAGCAAATCCCCAGATTTGCTGCTAATGTGACCTAAAATCAGTGGGAGCTGCTGGAGCACGTGGGTGCCATGGGCTGCTCTGCCTCCCTTCAGAGAGACACCGAAACACCTCTGCTCAAAGCCAGGGCAGCCCCAAAGAGAGGAGCCCTTTACAGGCACTGCCCGGGAAGATGCACAGCTCTGCAGCAGCACGCTCCTGGCTGCTTTTCATCTCCTCCCTCTCTGCCGATGTTTATTCATGAGTCAGGGCGCAGGGAAGATGAAAAGGCTGCTGGCAGACTTCTCCCTGGAGTCTCCACTTGAAATGGTACCACATTTCCAGGGAAGCCTCGCTTGTGCTCACAAGCAGGCTGATCCTCACGGGAATGCTGTCGTTCCTCTGCAGCTCTCAAGGCAGGCAAACATTGTGTTTATTGGCCAAACACTGAGGCTCAAGAAGTCACTAAAGCTCATCTGTTTTGGTGAGATCCAGAGCTGGAGTGAGATTTTACTGCTCTGGAAAAACGCGATATGTTGATGGATTTTCCTGGTGCCAGGCTGTCCCTCTGGTCCTTACAGCAGCTGTAAAACAGCACCTAAAAACCAGGGACTGCTGGCACACAGGGCTCGAGCAGAGCAAGCTCTGCTACAGAAAACCCAGCTGAGATCTTTCTTTGTGAAAGGGAATAGCAGCTATTGGAACAGATAAAAGAAATCCGTGCCTGAATGAAAGGAAAGTGACATTAGGGAGGACATCGGGGAGGACTTGTGAGCTCAGAATAGCTCCTGCCATCCTCTGTCACAGCCTTGTTCCGTGAGCAGGGACAGCCAGGGACAGCCTGCCAGGGTGCTCAGTTCTTGTGTGCAATGTCCTCTGCCTGGAGCACCAAAACCTGGAATAAAAATCAATCTGATTTTTGTAATTTTGAGGGGAAGTGTTAAAAATATTAAAAAAAAATCACATCTCCTGTTACCTGTTATAAAACTGGAAAGCTTAGATTTTATTTTTAGTTTATTTCAAACTCCCATCGGTGCTGTCTGTGCTGCTGCCATATCACAGGGGGGTCTCTGCTGAAAAGTTTGTTCTCTAAACGAACCAAACCCACAGCATTTCGTGTCTGCAGCTGCAGCGTGTGTTAGTTACAGGATCCTCTCCCAGGAACTCATGCATGTTTTACTTTTTATTCAAATTTACCAGCACACTCAGACAACAACAAATCCTATGTTTATAATAAAGCCACGGCCACCATGAGCCCTTTTCTGACCCTTTTGCTAGAAAAATGACATTTGCACAGATTTCTTTGAATTTCACAGCCAGTCTGTGTGGCAGGGAGCTGCAGCACCTGTGAAGTTTCAACAGCCTAGTGAGAGTGAATCGTTCTAGTAGAGATTACTCAAGAGCTACTAATCTGGGCATAATAAAGCCTTTGACTGACTTCCAAAGGACCTCAGTGCAACTCCTAAGTAAAGCAGTCTCACCTATCACAACACAGAGCAGTCGAGGTGGTTTCTTGCAGGACAGCATCTCACAGGTTCCCTGTGTCAGGCTGGGAGGCTGCAGCTGCATTTAGCACCAAACTGCACTAAACTGACTTCTTATGTTATAAGAAAATTTTATTTTTCAAACACAATATTTAAAAAAGAGTGGTTTCTAATCCTTTCGTCTCCTGCTCAAGAAAATAAAAATAATAAGACCATATGAGCTTCTTGCAGAAGGGACAGGTTTTCCAGGGAAGAATTTACATGACAGAATAGTCGACAAGCCAGTTAGATAATGACCAAGATAAAATGATGCTGGATGTCTCAGCAAAGCATCAGAGAAATGTTCCAAAAATCTGGTCTGAAAGTCTGCAGCAGCTGACGCTTTGTTTCTGTTGCATGGAAGCTTCTTGGCCATGCAGGCATTGCCCTGCCGATGGCTCCAGGACAAAGAGAAAGGAGTTCCCCAAGGAGAAAAACAATCCCGAGTTGTACAAGTCCAAATGCAGAGCATTGTGAGAGGCTGATTGTGCTGAATGGAGCCAGGGATGGGACTCTGTATCCATGGTACCTGAGGCGGTGACTCATGGCACCACTATAAATACAAACTCCTGCAAAGAGCACACTCGAGTAAAATCTGCATTTATACTGCGTTGGCACAACAAGCTTGAGGCTCCACTTCTCCCAGAGTTAACAGTGCATCCCTCAGGTGTGGAGCAGGTGACACCCCAAGAGACCCCACAGTCCCCCTTGTCCCAGCTGGTGGCACTGAGGCACATGGCACCCTGGCAGTGGCAGCACGTCCCGGGCTGAGGGAGGGATCATGCCATGCCGTGAGGTCACCAAAGCAGGGACAGAACAAGGCTGGGCACATCTGCAAGAGCTCAGCTTGTGGTAATTCAAAAGGTTTGTTTCAGTCAGGAACAAAGCACTGGCACGGGCAGTGCCATCGGCCACTGAGAACAGAGGGGTGGCACAGCGGGACAAGGTGGCTGCGAATGGGATAACCATTAACCAGCTGCGTGCCAGCTCGCTTGGATCTCTCCTGGAAAGGAGGAACACTGCACTAGACTGTCTGAAAGTTCCTAGAAGAAATCGCAGCCCTCATAAGGTAAAGACATCAGGCAGAGCTCTGCTGGCAGCCTGGAATTCGCATCAGCAAATAGTTTTGGATGTTTGCGCTTGCCGGGGAGACTGCAACTTGTCTCCCCAGGAAAAAAGGAAAAAAGGGGGAAAGGCAGCCTCTCCAAAGGCAGAGAAGAGCCATGTGCTTCGGAGCTGCGAGCTCAGTGCCCCTGGGCAAACACAAACCGTCTGTGGGCTTCAGACAGCTCTGCTCCCCCGGCCAAGGGAACGAGGGTGGAGATGTCCTCCCGCTCCTCCTCCGGCTGAGTGCTGATGGATGTGAGTGAACCGCTGGGGAGAGAGAGCTGCGCTCACGGCTGCTCTGCAGTCAGAGGTCTGTGAGAGATAGAAACAGGACCTTTTGAAAAATAATATACTGAATTCTTGATGATTTTTAGGAGGCACAAATAACGCTCTCATTACAAGAACCTTCTTCTCTCCCGGTGTTTAAATATTCCCTGGCTCGGTGAAGGTGGGAAAAAAGTCAGAAAGAGGAGTTAGTTCAACACTTTGAATAACTCTTTGAAAAAAATAGGGATAGACAAGCACTTCCTCTCCCTTCAGGGTCACAAAACAGATGAAATCTCAGTGCTCTGGTAATTTTTTGCAGGTGTTAGTGTATTGTAAAATGGAAAGATAATCAAATTGGAACCCCATTAGTAGGTACCTTTTGTAAGATTAGCAATTTCACAGTATATTAATTTTTCCTAGATTAGTTTAAATGTGTAACAACATTTGATTTAACAGAGCTGCAGGGGCAGACAGCATTCCAAAATTGCTGTGAACATCTGTTCCGAGTTACCAAAATTCCAGCTCAAAAACAAATATTTCCCCTATAAATCAACCCAAACATTATCCTGAGTGTTGTAACAGATGCAAAATGATTCTGGCTCCCTCTGCCCTGTGGTTTGGCTCTTTCCTTAGACTTGATGTGAATATATTTATTTAAACACTTGAAGAAATACACATCTGAAATGGCTATTTGAGCTCACTTGGAGTGTGTGTGATGTTGGTTCAAAGCTGATGGTCAGTTGACAGACTGCCTCATTAACTACAGATTCCATTAATTAGTGTAAGCTCTAGTTACAGCTTTGCAGATAAACCTGTTCTGGAGCAACACTTAAAGCCCCACTCAAGTACTCTGAACACTTCAGCCCAGCAGCACAGAACTGATGCCCTCGAGTTTGTGAGAGGGGCAGAGTTTATTTTGGGGTTTCTATTCCTTCTACTCTGTCCTGTTTCAGAGGCTCTTTGCCCCCATTGTTACTCATATTTCATGAGCCAAATGAATCAGAAGAGGTATTGATTTAGCTGGCATAGAGAAATGAGATTTGTTTACTAAACAGGAAATTTGGAAAGAGGCTTTGCAAGAGGGTTCCCAGTTAATGGTCTGAGTATGTGAATAAAAATGTTTACTTAGGCAGGAGCAGCAATTCTGTACTTTGAGGTGTTTAATTGCATTAAGCTGCATCTGAGCAACTGGGATTCAAGTTTTTGTTGTGTTTTTTTTAACAGTTTGTATGTAACAGCTCAGCCAGACAAGGAGAGAACTGAACTGTGCTACCATAAACAACAACAAACTCCTGCACAGAGGAAAGAGAAAAGTCCTTTGGGTTCATCCCTCCTTGCACAAAATACCCTTTGGGGGCAGAAACAAGGCTGTGCTTTGAGGATGACATTTTGGAGTTGTTAATCATTTTCTGTCTTAAATGCTTGGAGAAAAACAGTGTGTGTGGACTAAATATAACCCTGCCTTTAGTGCTGGTTGGGAAATGGGAGCCCCAGGCCAGTTCTCTCCCACAAACAATGGGAACACGTGAGACCCAGGGAGACACATCCATGGCAAAGGGAGCACTGTAGGACCCAGGAGTCTGTGTCAGCCAGTGGAAACCACACAGGGCTTCAGCCAGAAGAACCTGCATCATTCCCCTGCAGGGATGCCAAAGTTGTTATGAAGTCGAGGGCCACGTTTTCCAAAGGCAATTTGTTAATTAAGGCATAACAGTAAAAATACCAGGGAGCTGCAGATATGTAAACCTTCATTTAAAAAGTGCATTTTGTTCAACATTTCTATTTGCAAAGAGATCGGAACCCATTCTATATGCAGTAGGCTACATCCTTCTATGGCATTATACATTAGCTTTATATATTGTTAATTAGACCTAATTTAGGCCTCAAAAAATCTCATTAAAATTCTGATTAGTGCCGTTGGCAAGCAGCCATCTAAAAAGCCTCTATTTCTTTCTTTGATAAGTTTGAAGCCTCTATAACAAACAGTAAAAATAAGATCACAGCCTTCTTTCTCGTGCCAATCAACATAATGTATTCTCCAGGTCAAAGCCATTTAAGGGAAAATACAGGAGGAGGACATCTTTATTTCCCTGCATAAATGCTGTCAGGTACTATAGAAAACTTTTAGTATGTTTATTGTCCTTTGGCAGTTAAAGAAAAAACAAACCAAAAACCCCCAAATCCAAGAAACTTTTAATGAAAATGCCAGTTGTAAGCCTTCAAAACCAACTTATTCTGCAAGCCAATTAAACAAAGGGTTTTTTAAAGGCTTTAAAAATTAATAGGAATAAAAATAATACAGAGTTGGCTTAATATTATACCAGTTCTCTCTGATGTTTTCTGCATAACTTTCTGCCTGATGCTTTCCATACAGCTTGTAGTCTAAATGCCTGGCCAGGCAAACATACAGACAAGAATATCTTTAGTCCAAATACAGTCAATTATGCACCCACATTGCTGCAGATCAGAGCAGATAACTTTAAAAGAAATCATGGCATAAAAAAAAAAAAGTCAAGCCAGAACAACAAACAATAGCAAGGCTGCTCTGCTTCCTTGTGCCTGTGTATGTTGAGGGGTTGTTATGATACAGCTGCCAGCTATCATTGTATTCATCTCAATTAACTTCAACATTTCACTTTAATACAGAAAAACAACTTTACAAAGCTGAGAGCTGCTTGAAATAGCAAACACGAGGTGTCTCTTTCAGTGTACTTTGTCTCTGTGCACATCTGTCCTTGCAGGAGACACGAGCAGTGAGCCTGGGCTTGCAGAGGAGCCACCAGGACTCTGCAGAGCTGCTGAGTCCAGCACAGGAGAGGCAGGAGGGCTCTGATGTGTCCCTGTCCCTCGGAGCACAGTCCCCAGTGTGCAGCTGCTCCATCCTGCGTCACCCTGGACACTGGTAAGACAAAGCCAACATATGATTATGGGAAACCACCTCCTTTTCCTTCTGATAAACACCCAGCCAAGCCACTGAAATCCAGCTTTGGGATGCTGTCTGTCAGTAAAGCTGCTTCTGGGTTGGAATATACATTAAAAAAAAAAAAAATCCAACTTACTAATACTCTGTTTTTCCAAGCCCTTTAAAACTGTAATCTTTAGAGGTCTAATCAGACTTTCTGTATCAAATAAAGTAGGGAGATACAAACACACACAGAATCCAGAGTGCATTTGCCTCTTTAGATAGTGTTCAGTCTCTGTGTTGCATTGACTTTTGCATAAGTGGTTTCCAAAAACCTGGGAAGCCTGGTAGGCTGGTATTTAACATATTCTGATATGAGATGGCAACTAGTTTCCAACTGAAATTCCTGATGAGAGATTTAAATAGAATAAAATGGGCCATAAGAGAGGTGGTGATTTAGCAGAATGCCCTGGCTGGGGGTACCTGGGGTACCCAGGAAAGGCTGGCAGCAGTGCCAGGAACCTGCTCAGGTACTGCACAGAACTGAGAGGGGGAGTGCATTAAAAAGAGGGGGAAAAGAACCCCCCAGTCTCATCAACAAGATTTAATGAACATAAAGCTGCAGGATAAACTGCATACGGTTAATAATGTGCATTTCTGCACTAGTTGCTGCTGTTACAATAATTCTTTCATAAAGAGACATAGCATGACTTAATGCCTTTATGTTTAGAAGCCTGATTTTTGTCGGTAGGAATTTTCCCAGGCTTCTGCAGAAGGTCAGGCTTTCTTGCCAAAGATAAGAAAGGTTTATCACATTTCTGGGTTCTTAATAATCGAAACCCATGGGATTAAAAACTAGTTTGTGCTTTCTGCGTTTTGTTTTTTTAAGAGGGAAACCTGGGAGCAAGGTGGATGCCACAGAACTGATCACAGAAATAAATGCCAAGTTTAGGGCAGCCCTGCAAGCCTGAAGCCCAGGGCAGCAGTCACTCCAGTGACTTTGAGAGAGCTCGTTGGAGAACACGGGTTTGCAGTATCAAGCTGTACAGATCCCGAGCTGATAAGCCTATGCATGCGGAATTCTTCAGGCTAAATTCTGCCTGACCTTCCCCAGCACTGTGCCTCCGGCAAGCTCTCTGAAAGCAGCCATTTGAAGTCAGAGAAATCTGGGTCATTGACTTCAATAGAAACTCTGATTAAGGAGGGGATGCTCAGCTCCCGCACCTTTCACTCCTCCTTTCTGCTGCAGCTCTGCCTGGGGATGGGCTGTTTTATTCTGTGCTCGTGGGTGCTCTTCTGTCTCCAGTAAAACCAATGCCAAATCCCAAAATCAAACAGCCTGAGCATGTAAGAACAGCTATTTCTAAACTGTCTTTTTGCAGCACGCAAGCCAAGAGTGAGAAAGGAAGAGGAATGGAGTGCAGAGGAAAAAATGGAAGGATCAAGTTGTTTTTCCCATTGGCACCAGCTGGGAGTTGTCCTTATTCAGGGGAAGGTCTGACTGCAAAACAGGCCAGCTATCCCTTATCTCTCGTCTCAATCCAGTTCTGTCATCTGGCTGCTTACACCTACCGGGGCTAAATAATTCGCCAAGGCACCAAAGGCACGAGGTGCCTGAAACGGCCTTGAGAGCCTGGTTAATGCTTTACAAGGGGAATGTTGCTTTAAAAAGCAGAGCAGAGTATTTGTTCCAAAACTGTAGTCATCACTGAGAGCCACACTTGCTGAGTTCAAACCAGGTCAGCTGCCCAGGCAAGAACATGTATTTGATCTACCCTGTCATGGTAAAGGCTGACTGTAAACTTTGGCAGAGAAAATTATTAATCTTTCAACTCGCAGCATATAAGCAATGACTAGTAATGCCTATTTTTCTGAGAATTGGAATGCCTTTTGGAACCACCCCAGATTACTTAAGAGAAGTTCCTCTGCCATCACCCAAAAGCAGTTCCAAACCTGTCTCTCCCACATTCAATTAAACTTAAAAAAAAAAAAAAAATTAAAAACTAATGAAAAAGAAAAGGTGGGGGCAGCTCATGGTTCATTCAACAGGCATTTTTCCTCTTGTGAGGAGCCGCAGCAGCTCGTTCAGCTGCACCCCACGGGGACAATAAACATCCATTTTTCAGTAATTCAGCGCCGTGGGTAGCAGCTTTCACTTGGAAAGCCAAGCGAGGGCTCCGGCCAGAACCTCTGCGGAGGGGAGGGAAGTGGGGAGCAGGCATTGCTCCTCGGTGCCTCTCGACCTCCTCTTCAAAAGCTGCTGCTTCTCAGCTCGCTTGGGTGTGGGGATCTGAGCGTTCTCATGTGGCTTTTCGTGGACCTCAGTGTTCTCTGCCTCATAGCTGGAAATGCACTGCCCTGTGAGGAGGCCAGCCGGGGAACCTTGTACTGCTTTGGGACAAATCAGAACTCAAACAAAGGCTGAATCATGAGCCTCTGCAAATTCTCTCCTCTGGTTTTTTTATGTTTGGTTTTTTGGGGGTTTTTTTTGTGCATCTCACTCAATCTTTCATCCATTGTTTTGGCTCCCCAAGGGCTGAGGTGGAGATCCACTCAGTGGATGAACCAGTGGGTATTTAAGGTACTGTAAAACATTTGCTTTTTCAGTCTGTCCTGTGCCTTGACCCGAACACTTGTTCTGCATTATTTATCCTCTCCATCTTGTAGCTCGTTCTCTGTTTGCCTACTTTTGCAACTCTTTTCTCCAGACAGAACATATTTAACAGAGGAATGAAGTGACAGTAGCAGTCCAGCTGTGACTTTACTCAGGTTTGAGAAATTTCTCACTGCACATACAGCTCTGGCTCCCTGAGACAGGAAGAGAAAAGCCTGAATTCTTCAGACCAGTCTGTATTTAAATAGTTCTAGATCACAAGCTGACTGTACAATACCTGTCTCTCCATCCATCAGTGACCACATTTCTGCTGAGGCATGATTACTGCATTGCCTTCCTGCCCCACTTTTATCCACGTTTATGGAGAAAATACAAGTAGGTCCCTTGGAACATACTGGTCAGCTGGATCCCTAAAAAAGCAACTTTCACTCCAGCTTTCTGTACAAGGAAAAAACTCTGCAGTCATGTTTCCAGGGGATATTTCAGAACAGAATTCCCAGTTTCCATTACAGGCTACGCCAAGGCAATGGGTAGTAGAACAGCAACTGCTGCAGAACAGTGAAGGAAATGTATCTCATGCTGGAAAGTTTCACCTAAAACCTTCAGTGCCTCCTTTGTAAAAAACATTTTAAGCAACTTGGAGCGGGGGGAGCTTTCTTGAGTTTTCAGCGAAGGGACACGAGCAGATTCTGACCCAAGGGCCGGAGCGGGTGCATGGCAGGCCAGGGGTGACCCAAACTGTCCCCGCTGTCCCCGCGGTGGGAGGTCACAGCCCGAGCCACGCCTGTGACCCGCAGTGCTCCGTGCGCGGCTCCTGCGGCAGAGGGACCGCCGAGGGGCTCCTGCCACACCGAGGGCACGTCCCGCAGGGTCCCCGGGGCCGGACACGGGACACGGGACACGATGATGGGATCGGTAGCGGAGCCGCAGCTCGCCTCGGCGGCAGGAACACATCGCACGGCAGCGCAACGGCCCCAGTGTGGACACCCCGTTCCTCCGGCGGGACACTCTGACACCCCTCCCCGCCGGACCCCCATCCCTCCTGGCAGGACAGCATCCTTGGCAGGACCCCTGCCAGCAGGACACCTCCCATTTCGGCAGGAAATCCCTTCTCGAGGCAGGACACGCCATTTCCCCACCAGGACCCCGCCGTTTCTCCGCGGCGCGGGCGGGGATGGGCGCTCTGAGGGCTCTGAGGGCGCTGACGGGGCTGTGCGCGCGCCCGTCCGCGAGCCCCGCCATTGGCCCTAAGTAGGTCACGGCGCGCGCGCTCACGTGACGGCCCCGCGCGCGCGCTGCCCCCCACTCCGCGTGACCGGCGGGAGGGGCCGGGGGCACCGTGAGGGGACCGTGAGGGGAGGGTGAGGGGATGTGAGGGAGGGTGGTCGTGTCCATGTCCTTCTCCATGTCCCTGTCCCTGTCCGTGTCCTCCCCTCACGGCCCCGCCGGTCCCACATCCCCGCCGAGCCTTCGGGACCGCGGCCAGCGCTCTGCAGGTGCCCGGCTCCCGCCCCGGTGGCCGCCCCGCGATGCTCGGCACCCGCAGCGCTGCAAGCCGGCCCCTGCCCGTGGGGCTCCGGCTGAGCATCCCCCGAGCCCAGCCCGCTGCAGCCGTCGGTGTCCCTGGGTGCTCGGGGACCTCCGAGCCAACGCCTGCCCGGGTGGGATAGCCCCGGGGCGACCGTCACTATGTCCTTAGTGCACCTGGGTAGAAGGACCCCTGAAAAGTATCAAGATTTTTCGACTTTAAAATCGCCGTTCAGATTGTCTTTGCTAAAGAAAATAATCACATTTAAAAAAAAAAATATGGTACATTAACCACTGGGTACTTGGCTTGGAAAGAATCAGATCTTTAGGCCGTATAACTGATCCCGGTGATGGAAACAAGCAAGAGCAGAAACATAAACATGGGTTGAGATTTTATTTTTTTTTTAGTAAGGCACCCATCAAGAGTTTTTCAATACAAAAACGAAGCAGCTGCATAGTTCTTCATAAGCCACAAAATACACAATTTATGGGTGAATGCTAAGCTAAGAACACATGCCAAAAGAAGTGTATTTGAGTTGGAAAATGGAGAAATTCAGGTGGTGTATCATTAGGTGTGTTTTGTCTTGGCTTTACCTGGAGTGCACCATGTGGGGTCAGCCAGTGGTCAAAACAGCATGAAGGAACTGGGGGTCACCTTTGGAAAAGTGTAGCAAGTAAAAATCAGTAATTTGTAAGAACAGACTACAGCATGGTGTCCTGACAGCCTGGATTTTAGGTTATTTGGGATGAAACCTGCCTCTGTGGCACGGCAGGAGTTAAATTGCTGCTCCTGTTGTGTGAGGCTGAAAAGAACAGCTTCAGCACCCTGCTCAGGTACTCTGCTCAGCCTTGCTGGCTGCTCTATAAATCGGGAAGAGTTATTTTGGCTTTCTCATCCAGGAAATTCCCAGTTCCTTCGTGTTGGGAATGCAGGGTCTGTAACACCACACAGTGCTCAGTGTCTGGTTACTTCCTTTTGTTCCTCACTTGCACTGATCTACCCGTAATTTACCCCATTCAGTGTCGAGCAGTGAAGCAGTGCAGGTTTCCTGTCCTTCTGTGGTGTTGAAAATGCTGTTTCTTTCTGTTGAGTTGGGTCAATAATCATAAAAAGGCACACAGTTGTGCTCGAGTTGAGCTTCCACCCAAAACGAATCTTGCCATTGGTGTTTCCCAGTATCCCCATTACTTTTACCTCTTCTGTTCTGTTTACGCTTCTTTGCTGCTTATATCTCCTAAATGTATCTATTTTTCTTCATGCAGCATAGAAGAAACATTCAGTACCACATCTGCATATGGATTGGCAATCGCCCTAATCTTTGTGTCACTCATGTGGAGCTCTGTAATTAAAGGTTTCCACTAACCAGCAATTTGGCCGTCTGAGGCAACGTTAGTACGTGTACAGTCATTTAATAATCCAGGGCTTTTTTTTCTGGCTTAGTTGACACTTAAAAACTCCTGTGCTGCTGCTATCACACTCCTGCTCCAGTCGTGAACCATGTGGCATCTGTGGCATCCCAAGGTTCTCCCAAGCCATGCCCTATGTCTGTTCCTGTCACTTGCCTCTGGTTCTGCAATGCCTGACGGTCACAATCCCCACTGTTCATGTTTTTGGTTGTGCCAGTGCAGTTTTATTGATTTGAATGTACTTTGGACTTTCATCAGTTGCTTGTTCTAGCCAGATCATTTAACAAGACACTGGTCAGTGCATCTAATAATAGATCATAAAATTATAGAATATCCTGAGTTGGAAAGGATCACCAAGTCCAACCCCTGGCCCTGCACAGACACCCTGACAATCGCACCCTGTGCCTGAGGGTGTTGTCCAAACGCTCCTGGAGCTCTGGCAGCCTTGGGGCTGGGGCCATTCACTGGGGAGCCTGGGCAGTGCCCAGCACCTTCTGGGGGAACAACCTTTTCCTGAAATCCAGCCTAACCCTCCTCTGGCACAGCTCCAGCCATTCCCTGAGTACTGACCCTGGTCATACACACAGATACAGTAGATATGTAAGGGGAGAAAAGAACTGTTCCTCAGGCAGCTTTTTTTTTCCTAAATATTGGGCAGTTTGTGCACATAATTTACTTTTATTTGCTTCTAGTGAGTATTTATGATTATTTATATTTGTTAATGGTAAAAAGGTGACTTTTGAAGAAAGAGTCATGACTAAACACAGATGGTAAAATTCTGCAAAATGCCATCTCCCAAAAAAAAACCCAGATGAGAAGAAGGGAGCTGGAGATGCCTGCAGGCATCTGAAGGGTGAAGTTACTCTGGGAAGAGTGCAATTCTTGCACAGCCTGCATGGGCTGAAGGCCTGAGCAGATGGAAAGACAACTGTGCTTGAATTAGGATCTTGGTGAGAGGGGAGGAAAATCCCTTCCAAGAAAAAACAGGGCCTGGGAGTCTTAGTGCAGGACAAATTGACCATGAGCTGGCAGTGTACCCTGGGGGCCAGGAGGACAATGGGGGGCCCTGGGAAGAGGGTGACCTCTCCCTCTACTCGGCCCTGAGGAGGCACATCTGGAGTGCTGTGTCGCATTTTGGTCTGCTCAGGACAACAGAGACAAAGAGCTGCTGGAGAGTGTCCAGTGGAGACCACAGAGATGATTTGGGGTCTGGAGCATCTCTTACAAGGAGACTGTGAGGGAGCTGGGCCTGTCTGGTCTGAAGAAGAGACAACTGAGAGTGGATCTCATCAATGCACATAAATATCTCCAAGGCGGGTGCCAGGAGGATGGGTCCAGAATCTTTTCGGTGGTGCCCAATGACAGGAAGAAGGAAAATGGCCATAAACTAAAACACGAGAACTTCCACTAAAACACGAGAACTTCCTCAACACAAGGAAAAGCTTCTTTCCATGGTGAGTGGCAGAGCCCTGGAACAGCTGCCCAGGGAGGGTGTGGAGTCTCCCTTTCTGGAGACATTCCAAACCCACCTGGACACGTTCCTGTGCCACCTGCTCCGGGTAGCCCTGCCTTGGGCTGGGTGATCTCCAGAGGTCCCTTCCATCCGGAAGGATTCTGTGAGATGGCAGGAACCCTGCTCGTGGTGGTGCCAGCGCTGTCACCCCGGGTGACACCGGCAGAGAGGCGGTGGGAGCTCCGTGGGAAACACCCGCAGACCCCACGGCCGGTTCTGGGATCGCCCGCCCGCCCGCCGTGCCCCGCAGCCCGGACCCCTCACACCGCGGCAGCGCCGGGTCCCGCTGCCCGGGGGAGCCGCCACGCTCGGATGCCGCGAGCGGGGTCAAACGTTCAGCTCATTAACATCCCATTAACACATTCCTCCCGGTTACTGGGGAGACGCTGCGGCCCCGCGGGGAGGGGCTGGGGGGTGTCCCGGGGTCCCCCACCGGTACCGGCCGCGCGCGTGCCGGGGCGGGGCGCACCGGGGGGCGTGGCCGTTCCCGGGGAGGGGCGTGGCCGCCGCGCCAATGGCGGTGCCGTTACCGGGCGTGACGTCAGCGGCGGCGGCGGCTGCACGTGGGCGCGGGGCGGGCGGGCGCAGAGCGGCGCAGAGCGGGCGGCGGGAGCGGCGGCGGCGGAGCAGCTGCGCGGCGGAGGGGCCCGACCCGCGCCCGGTCCGCGCCTGTCCCGCGGCCCCAGCGCCCCTCGCCACCGGCGCTCGGCCCGGCCCCGCGCCCGGCTCACCCGCGCCGCGACAGCGGCCACAGCAAGGGGGAAGGAACCGCTCGCCGCGCAGCTGCCCCCCCGGCCCCCCTCCCCGCCGCCGCGGGCAGCCCCCACCGACCATGTCGCGGCCGCTCCCGCTGAACCCCCCGTTCCTGCCGCCCACCTACGGCGTGCTGAAGTCCCTGCTGGAAAACCCGCTCAAGCTGCCGCTCGCTCACGAAGACGGTGAGGCTTCCCTGGCACCCCTCGCGGCGCTCCCCGGTCCCGCCGTCACTCGGGGTCCGCGGCGTCGCTTTCCCTTTTTCCCTTCCCTTGCCCCCCCGGGTGCTCCCCCGGCCATGGAGCCCCGGGACTGCTCGCTCGGAGCGCTCTGCGGGGAGCCGCGGCCGCCCCGGCCCGAGCTAACGGGACGCGCTCGGCGCTCCCATCGCCGGTCCTGCGGGAGGGACGCCAAGGGCGCTCGGTGCCTCGGGTAAACGGGCTCGGTAAAGGGGGCCGGGATCCCCATCCCAGGCCCCACAGCAAACCCTTCCCGGCCCCCGGTTCAACGGGAGAAAGTTGCGGCTTCCCCGGGAAGCGGAGGCAGTTCTGGAATACCCGCACCGCGAGTCGCGAACGGAGCGAGCGCGCACGGAGAGCAGAAACCGAGCGAAGGGCTGGCAGTTCTTGTCTCCTCAGCTTTCCGAGCCCACTGCCAAGGATTTCACCGGGGCTGTTGTCTGAGGTTAAAAATAAAACGCTGCCAATGCTCGGTAGCTGACAGGAAGCTTTATGAGTTCAGATTCTTGCAGATCTTGCGGAGAAATCAGGCGTTTCCCTTCAAAATTGTGAATTGAAATCACTGGAGGCTGTAGAAATGAGGAAGCCTCAATTTAACTTTTTCTTTGCTTCTGCCTTTGAATTTTTTGTTGCCTCTTGTGCACATCAAAACTGCATTCTGTCAGCCTTTGCCACTGTATGTTAGTAACGTTTAGAAGTGCAGAATTTGAGGACTACTTTGCTTGTGCAAGGACTAGCAAGATCGGGACCTTGGCTTAGAAGAATGACAGGATATCAGATTCCAGGGATTTTAGGCTAAGACTGTTCCTTTTCAACAGAATACATCAACAGCTTCCAGTTTGCTGGAGTACTTAAATGTTCGCTTTTAAGTCTGTTGAGTACTTACTGAAGCTGACATTCAAAGCCGTGCGTGGGGTGGAATTGTTAACTAAAACCAGAGGGAAATCTCAAAAATGTGGTTGGATCTAGCAAAGGTGCTCAGCTGGCATGGCCCCTCAGTTCTCTTCCAAGTAGAGTGAGTCAAGGGAGTTATTTTTCTGAAGGGAATATTCCTTTCTTAAACCTGAGAGTACAGCAGCAATAATGGAAATTGTAGTAGCTAATGTTTTAATTACAGAGCTCTCACATCTTTATTATGTGTTTTTGTTTTAAGCATTCGGTAAAGAAAAAGACAAAGAGAAGAAGTTAGATGATGACAGCACCGGTACCACAGTCCCTCAGTCAGCTTTCTTGGGTCCAACATTATGGGACAAGACACTGCCATACGATGGAGACACTTTCCAGTTGGAATACATGGACCTGGAAGAATTCCTCTCAGAAAATGGCATTCCACCCAGCCCAAACCAGCATGAGCCTAGCCCACACCAGTCAGGTCTCCAGCAAGCTACCTCAGCATCACCTTCTGTCATGGACCTCAGCAGCAGGGCTTCTACTTCAGTCCATCCAGGCATGGTGTCTCAGAACTGCATGCAGAGCCCGGTCAGACCAGGTAAATCAGCCCTTAGAACGTCCCTGTGGAATTTGGCATGAGCCCCTCCTCCCCACTGTAAATCACTGCTTCTCCCTGTGCAGCTGACAGGCAGCTTAGAGCCCAGAGGAGTCCTGTCACTCACACTCCAGAAAATAAAAACAATAGCTCCAGTTACCGCTAAGCTGCTCCACCAGGATTTTTGTTTAAATTGTCTAAGGAAAGCTCTGGGAATTCCAAGGAAACTTGGCTATCTTAGTTGGTATCTTAGTTGGTATCTTAGCTGTTAACAAGTAAAAAGACCACAGCCAGAATGGCAAAGATGCTATGGTAAATGAGCAGGGAAAAGGACTGTGAAAGAAAATATTCCTTCAGCCAATATTTGATGTGAGAACAGAGGAATGGGCAGTTATTCTGGAGTTAAAGGTTAATGCTTCTTACTTGAAATTTTGGCTGTAATCTTACTCTCTACTGAGCAAAGTAAAATTTGCCACAGGAACTGAGTTTTGGAACGACATTATAATCTTGCTTAAATTGGCATAAACTGAGTGTAACTCTGACCTGAGTTCATAACTTGCATCTGTAGTCACCTTAAGCTTAAGAAAACACCATGGAGTCCAAGGTCTGGTTGTAATGCACAATTCCAGCCTGTTTGATGTCAGTGGAAGTCTTCTATTAGTTTATTAGCACTTGAGATCATCCCTTTAGAGACACCAGTCTGAATCCAGAGGAACTGCTCTGGCTTGACACCAGCATGGCTGAGATCATGGGCAGTGGAAGAGTGTCAGCATTGAAGTTTGGGAAACATGGAGCTTTGCCTTTTTTCTTAAAAAAAAAAAAATTACTTCTGCTCACACGAGGTGTGCTGGAGCAAAGTGTGCTCTTGGCAGCAGGAAACCACTCCTCTCCCTTCTGCTTGATCGTTTGCCATGCTCAGCGTGCGAAGTCATTGTCAGAATCATCTGATAAGGAGGCAAAATAAATAAATAGAGGGACAAAAGTTGTGGAGCAGCATGAAATAGAAATGTCTTACAAGTCTGCAACATTCCTGTCATGTTAAAAAGAAATAAAACACCCCCCAAAGCTCCCCAAACCTGTCAACTGACTCCTTGGCCCCCCATCAGAAGTGTGTGTTTAGTCATGGATTTCATTTACTTACTTTTACTTTGTGTGGATTTGACTTTGCTTTGTGTTTCAGTTTCAAGGCTTTTCATGGTTAACTAATAACTTGTAAGGGTGTCCAAAGTTAAAATATATTTGGAGTCGGCAAGAGCAGAACATGAAACCCCTTGCTTTTTCTGAGCCAGCTTTAAAAATAGTGCATATGTGCTACACCGTTTTCTGTCACTTGTGCACACACAAAATTAAAAGCAGATAATCTGTCCTCATTCTCTTTTTTTTTTTTTTTTTTTTTCAGAGGAGCCTGGTAGTGAGCCAGGCTTTTAATGATCACCTGTCAGAATTTATTTGTAATCAGCTGTCTGTGTGACTTTTCAACTCATTGATTTTTTTTTAGTTTTTCCTGAGCCATTTGCAGCTCAGGGTTACAAACTTATCTCACTGTGCACTTTTTTACTGTTGTAAAGGACGTTATGTCTCTTGGGGCAGGATAAAACATCTAAATTTCCAGGGTATTTTTCCCACCACCATTTTGCCTTAACAAGAATAGAATTTTTTTTACAATATGTTTTGGGGTTTTTTTTAAAGGGAGCTCCTTCCACTTCTTAACTAATATATTTTCTTGCCTCCCATTACAGATAGAAATTGTGACTTAATTAACAATAGTCTGGTTTATCATCAGGTCATTGAAATTTTCTTGTGCTGTCATGTGAATATCTTTGACAATCAGCGCTAAAGAGATCATCTCACAGTTTAGCATTTGAGCAAGTTTGAGAACATAACAGTATATATGTATTTTTAAATTTAGTAAAAGTAAAAAGGAGCACTTAAGAGTTGTTGTGAAAGTGCCAAGGTAAAGGCGCTGCTTTTACATAGGGAGGTTAATGTTAAAATCATTGTAATGGAGCCTGTTGGTTAATATAGCTTAAGACATTTAAAATAGATTTTTTTTTTTATTGTCACGTAAAGAAAGGTTTTTATTTGGAGTGAGCTATCATTCCAGTATGCATAGTGTTGTGATTTGTGCTTCTGTAATAAAGCAAAGAACCAGTAGTAGCAAGTATACAATTTCAGTACAAATTAATTCCATGTGACCGTACTACTTTCAGGAAAACGGAATGTTTTAGGTGATAGCAATGCGAAAAATGCTTCATTGCTGTGTTTTTTGAGTTTTCCCTTGCACTGGGAGCCTCTGTGAGCGTGTGGGGCTGCAGGAAGGGTCAAACCCGTGCTGCTGCCCCTCTGGAGATGGCTGTACAGTTTGGCACCAGGGGTCACTTGCAGGTGGTCACAGTGCCACCCTGGCTGTGCCCTGCCCGGGGGGACATTCCCCCTGCACGTGGAGCCCCGGCTGGGACTCTGTGACTCAGGGGCAGAGCGGGGCTGGGCCGTGGGAGAGAGGCATAAGGAGATTTAATTTTGTGCATGTGTTCCAGCACAAGCCTTATCTGCCTGTTGGAGTGAGTGGTGTTGCCCAAACGTGTTCTGTGCCGTGTCTGGAAGAGATCAGGAGATCTGCACTGGCATTCCCTGTGCTGCATTCAGCAAGGCTGTGCTGACCCTGACATTACCAAAATCCACACTGATTTTCTTTTCTGCCCTCCCGTTAAAAAAATATAATGGTAACAAAAAGGATCTGTATGAATATAACTAAATTCTATATTTCCAGCTCAGATTGTCTGGGCGATGGAAAAATGTTCAGGCTCACCAGTTTATCATCCCAAAGAGCAAACATCTACTTCCCAGACCTTTCTGCTCAGGGAATGTAGTTACAGCAATTTCTGGTTTTGTTTTGACAAGGGACATAGGGTAATGGCTTGCAAGAGTGGAACCATGTATTCATCTTTAACAGTGCTGAGTTTGTTAATAAAAACAGCATTTTGATTTATTTTAGCATTGCAGACCAGCATTCATTGTCATGTAGATGCATTTAAAACTTCTGTTTTGTCTTGGTATCAGATGCTGGTAGGTTGGTTGAAATCTATGGTCTCCTCAGAAAAAGGTTTTCAGATTTTTATGAAGCTTTTAAAGTAACCCATTAGTGCAAGCACAGTTTTTTGGTTCTTCATCTGTTGCACACCTTGTGTAGTGTTTTGGTGGAATCTAAATCTCTATTTAAATATGGAGTCCTTAAGGAAATTTGGAGTAATTTTTCGCTGTTTGTGTGTAAAGGGAGGTTTGATATTTTGCAGGTAACTAGTTGGTTGTTGGTTTTTACCTGGCTCTTTCCGTGTGTAGCCCTGATGGAGGTGATTGGGGCAGGTACTGTAAAGGGTTTGAAAGGTGGGAATTATAGCAGCATCCACTAGGTCTGGTGGAGGACCCTAATTAGAAAGTTTTGGGGATTTTGCGGTTTAGATCTGAATTTTCTGTTTGCCACCAAAGCCTGGGATGTGGGGCTGTGTCACAGGGATGCTGCTGGCACTGTGATAACCTGCTGGTGTTTCTGCCCTGCTCCAAAGGAGGATGGGGCTGTTGGGGGCTCTGAGAGGTTTCCCTGCTCCTTTGTGTTCTCTGATGGTGGTTTTCTGTCTGGGTTGCCTGCATGGCTGGGTGCCTTAGACTGTTTGCCAAAGATCATTTAAGGGAAGAAAAAAAAAAGAAAAACAAACTTTGTAATCTGCTGCAGAAATACATTTATGTGCAATATCTGCAAGCCTTCCCTTAAAAAATATTAGGGGCACATTATTTAAAAAGCTGAGAATTGCTTGCATGTGAAGTGCACTTAAACCTCCCACCCCACTAAGAACAGAAATGTTTTTATGAAATGCTGTGGTTTATTCGATCAGCCCAGATATTCTGTCTAGAGTGCAGTATCCATTACCTCTGGCTTTTCACACAAACGCCGGGCTGCAGTGACTGACAGCAGGCACCACTGGGTGGGTTTGGGTGGTTTTTGGAGCTCTTGTTTGTGACAGGCACAGCAGCCAGCTGGGAGAGGCTCGTTCTTGCTCCACGCAGGCTGATCCCGGGATGACTTGGTGCCGGGGCAGCCCCCAAAGGGTGTGTGTGGATTGCAGCCTTCCTTCCCTGCTTTCTTAACGTGACCTCCCTCCTCCTCCTCCTCCTCCAGCGCAGCTTGGCAGAGCGCAGGGCAGCATTCCCAGCTGCCAGCTTGTGCGTGGAATCCTCTCCTAAGCTTTAATCATTGTTTACAAGCAGTCCCTGCGTGTCTCCCAGAGGCCAAGGGCTCTCTACCTGCAGCACCAGGAGGGCGCTGGGAATTTCCCGACCTTTGCTCTCCCACGTGCCGCTGGGAATGACCAGCTCCACCATCCGCAGGCTGGTACCAGGAGCTGCTCTTCACATTGAGCCTCACGTGAGGCTGGCTTTGCCTGCAGGACCATGTGCTCCACACACGTGTCCTCGCCCTGTGCAGCCAAGCTCAGCCCAGCTCCGCTCCTGCCGCCCCAAACCCGCTGAGATGGAAGAGCTGCGCCCTGCGCTGCCAAGGAAGTGCGATCTGCAGGCAGGCCTCGCAAAACTGCTTTCTGGATCAAAGGAAGATGCGAAATATATTCAGGCAAATATTAAAAATAGCCTGTCACATGATAACAGGGGGGAAAAAGTGCTGAACGCACAGGCTTGTTAATGCTGGAAGCAAGAACACTGCGTCTCCTTCGAGAGAGCTAATTTTAATATTCACAGTTAAATGTTGATTATTGGTTAAATAATTGCTTGACTGCGTGAAAGAGCTTGAAGTTAGTTCAGAGTTCAAACAGTAAACAGTGTGAAATAGTCTCGGGTGTTAGGCTGTACTTTTAAATATCCCTGGCCTGACTCTCCAGATCTCGTAGTGCATTTCACTCAGGGAGAGCTCCGTGTCCATACTTAGGAAGAAGAAACAACTAGGATGTGGTTTTGGGTGTTTTTTGTCCCGTTAAAGATGTTTCAGTGATGTCTTGAGTGCCAAGCTTGCTACAATTACTTGGAAAAATACAATGTCTTTTTCAGAGCTTTGCTTCCCGTCTTGAAAGTGCATTGCAGAGTGATTGAATGGTTCTCAGTGCAGTGATCTGATTTTTTTAAGGAGTGAGTACACCCTGAAGTCTTTCATAAAACAATACATTATAGTGAAGAGAGAAGACCTCATCAGGAGATGTATACAAAGACACTGATATTATCTGATTAGATGGAGCTACTAGGAAACACATTAAATTGTTCAATCTCTACATATTTTTATGACAGCAAATTGGCAGTTGTGGGAGCTGCAGTGGCCAGATTCTGCCAATTAATCTCAGCAATAAGTACTTTGCTCCTCATGTGGTCTCCCTGATTTCTGTATTGCTCAGCAGGCAGGCAGCTTGTTGACTACTCTCTGTCACCTCCCAGGTGGAGCAGCAAAATGTCACCATTCACTCTCTTGTCATTCATCTTTCTGGAATTTTTTTTTAAAGGGGGTAGCAGCTCTCAGTGGCTGGTGGAGTTTTTTATAGGATGAAAGGACTTAGTCAACATCAGTAAAAAGGACTGTAGAGAGCATTATGAAATCAGAAGTTTGGTTGCCTGGCAGTACACTATGGAGCTGTTTAGTATTTATATCACACAAACATGAGCATAGGTTTCCTCTTTTTTTGAAGTCTTCCTTTCATAACAAATAAAGTATATTTTCAATATTTTGTCTGAATTTCACAGAAGACTGGCGATGAGAAAAAATAAGTTATACTCGAGAAAAACTGTGGGTTGATCTCTTCTACATCAAGTAGATAATGAAAGCTCTGAAAAAAACCCCATTTCCTTAAACCTCCAATTAATTGACTAAATTATATGTAATCACTTGGTATAGAAAATGAGTGTAAAATGCACAACTGTGTTAAAGTGAATGTGTGACAAACAGATATTTTTTAGCTTATATCATCTTTTTTTAATGAACAAATGGTGATAAAGAAGCTCTCTGTTTATCACAAAGCTGAATTTGGTCTTGAGAATTTGAGAGCTGCAGTGGGGAGAGCTGACACAGGTAGGTTAGGCACCATGTGTTGCAACATTTTTTTTTTAAAATTTTCTTTTATTCTATTCTGGTGCTCTTCACAGCTCTTCAGCTTTGCATGAATGAGGTGCTATCCATCAAGTTTTAAACAAATGCAAGTTACTGTTCAAGCTCTCACATTTCTGACACACTTGAAGCTGTTGTACAGTTCTGCTTCCCCTGTCCCATTCTCTCAAGTGAGTTTTGCCAGGGCTAAATTTGGCCCAGATTTTCATTGTGTGCCATCCAACAGCATTGCTTAGCTCCTCTGATGTGGTAAACTCTTGCTTCGGGGGTCTCTGCTCAACTTTGAGAGAAACAGCTCTAGCTCTTCATCCCACTGGCATTATTCTCTTGTTCATATGACTTGGGATTTAATGAAAACAGGCACTGAGCGTCTTGGAGCTCTTTGTTTCGGTGTGTGGCTGTTGTAGGAGGAAATTTAAAAATCCAAGTTGTATTAGGGGTCTAGAAAACTCAGCTCCTTGTTAACTGGAACACAAATGTAGATTACTACTCAAAACAGGAACCCACATATGGATGTATTAGTATGTGTTTCCTACAAGCAGAAGCTACAGTGAACTGGAGCAATAACTCACCTGTAACCAAATGTCATCCTCAGAAATGTCGGTGTATAGGCAGAGAAGCAAAAATGCAGAGTTTGGCAAAGATTTGTTGAAGAGGGAGAATGGTTTAAAAAAAAAAAAAGCATTCTTTTCCAATTAGCCTTAGGGAGCTCAGCTTGCTGTAAATTCTTTGTTCTGGAACATGGCTATGGACAATAGGTCAAAGATTAAGTAATTCATTACAGAACTGGTTGGTTCTCCTGAATTTAATAAACAAATGAGTGAACAGGGGTCTCTGTCCACAGCAAGATCAATTAATTTGTGTGGCAGTGATTGGATCTTAAGTTTTATTTAAAACACTTGCAAGACCTCCCTGCTTACTTAATGTCTATGTGGACATCAATGTCTTTGAGGTGACCTGGTCACTCAGAGCTTCCAGAGATGAAAGCTCTCCAACAGAAATTAATTGTGGAGAGGAAGGAAACTGTAAATTGCATTTGGAAAAAAATGAAGGAATAGCATGAAACTTCACAAAATACTGCAGAAATGCATTTAATGGAGGAATCAATATTTTTTGGACTATTGATTATTGAAAGCAAGATTATTGAAATAACAGCCCTAAACCTTCTTGTAGAAGAGCATATTGCACAAGGCTGCAGAACATAAAGCACAGACTCGAGGCCAGTGCTGAAGCAGAGGAGATGACTTAAAACATCTCAGTCATTTTTACAAACTCACCATTGCAACATTTGGAAATGAGTCTTATTCCAGCAAGAAGTCTGCTTTGAAAAACCAGCTGTGTTCTTGGCTCAGTAATGCTTAGTAAGTAGGATCTAAGCACTCAACCCCAAATCCTGTTCCTCATCAAAACAGAGAGAGTTAACCTGAATTTGAAGGGCCCTGCAGCTGCAGCCCTTCAGTGGGGCTTTGGCTTTTCTGGGCATGGAACTCCTGCAGCTTCTGCTTGCTGGGAGAGATGAACAATGGAGTATTTTTTCCCTGGTTTTTCTACAGAAACAACACAAATCTGGTCATGCTAGGTGTGTATGGCCTCTTGCCTGTTTCTGCTTGCTGATTTTTGAGTATATCAGCTGATTTTAACCAAATGTAGCAAAAAAAGTTGTAATTCTGGAGAATAATTACAGTCCTGAAATTTCATGGAAATAAATGAGTGTGAGTGGATATAGGATGGGAATGTGTTGCTGAGCAGGAAGAGTAATGCAAATGTGCATTTTCTACATCAGAAGATTTACATAAGACCTTTAAAATGCCTGATCTGTGTGAAGTGCTTCTAGAAAAGCTGACACCCTTTTAGACACCATGAGATGCCAATTCACTTTGAGAAAAGAATCTGTGAGAAACCAAATTTAATTGGTTTAGTGTGTGTTGGAGGGAGGGGGGTCACAGACTTTTTCCATCATTCTTCTTCCTTGGAAGTCATCAGTTTCTCGGGTTCAGTGATTAGATGAGACTCAGAGGTTTCATTTAAAAAGAGAATTTAGAAAATGAGCTCTGCGGTTTGTAAGCAAGATCTTGGAAGTTCTGATCCTGGATGATGGAATGGTCTTGATCTTCTCCGAAGCCAAGCACAGTTATTTTACCGAAAAATTTTCAGGACTTTTATGCAACCTTGCTCTATCCTCTTCCTCTTGTGCAGCAGAGCCACCCCAGCTCTGCTGCCTCGTGTGAAGCTCCCTTGCAGTGATTTGACTCCAGATTTGATGGTTCTGACCACAATTCCTGCAGTGTCGCATGCGGGCAGCTGCCCAAGTGACCTTGTGCGTGCATCCCGCCGCTCATCTCTGCCCCGCACACCCAGCTGGCTGCCTCTAATCTGGGAAACTTTCCACCCTGCCACCAGGGTCTGGGCTGCAGGGAGGTCAAGAGTGACAGAGGAACAGGGGACAGTGAGAGTGGGCTAAAAATGTTGAGGGATCAAGGAGGAAAAGTAGGTCGTGGCAGGGTATGAGTGCTGGGAGGAGGGCTGGGGGAGCACAGGCGAGGGGGAAGATTTGTTTTCCTATTGGCTTTTCAAAGTTGTGCAATTTAAGAATTGGATTAACCTGATATGACTTTGTTTTTCTGCCAGATTAGATATGTTGAGTTTCTTGGCATTGTGAATTGTACAGTACATTGTGTGCTGTAAAATATGGGTGTGTCGGGATGGAGCTGCAGTGACACAACTCGCTCTCGGTGTAATGCAGTGCTGCTGGGTGGACCCTTCTGCTCCCTCTCCCCCAAAACATCCTTGGTAGGGCATTTACAAACCTGAGAGAACATCTCTGTGTCCCCACATTCTGTTTCCAGCACAGCATGAAGACATTTCAGTACCATTTCTGATAAAGTAACACTTACCTGAGGCCCAAGAGCATGTTTAGTCCGGCCGTGGCATATACAATATGAAGATATCTTTAAAAAATAAAAAAAACTGTTTGAAAAGACACTTAAGGGTCTCCTCCTGCTTCCTCAGGATTAAGTTGGAGAAAGTTTGTTGGGAAATGTTGCAATTTTTTTTGTCTGCCTTTTTTTCCCTAATGTGTCTAAAACAGTGCCTTCAGCTTAGCTTTCGGAGAGTGAAAAAGCAGATACAGATCTGAAATAACTGCAAGTGCTGAGCTCAGTGTTGTTTGAAGTACACCACAGCAGCGTATCAATGTCAAAGTAAAATTTTCACAGTGGTATCTGTTTGCTCAATGGTTTTGGTTTTCTGTTTGGTTTTTGGTGCTGCATTCATCCTGAGATAATTTGGTTTGGTGTAAATTTTTTATACGCTGGGCTTGCCCTGTGAAACAGCCCAATTCTCTCTGCTTATTGCTGGGTGAGGGTGGAGTACTAAAGAAGGGTGGCCAGAATCCCAGCCCTGTCCAGCTGGGTGATCACTGCTCTGATTAATAAAGAGTGTGCAGAGTTTGGGGAGTGAGACTACAAATGCCTTGGGGCACTGTTGTTTAATTCCCACTCTGGTTTTCCAGACTTTTCCAGGGACCTGAGCAGGTTAGTCATGAGGGACTGACCATAGCATGGCCTTTGTCACCAGCTGTCCAAGGCCTGGCCTCTGTTTCAAGAGCTGCCCACAGACAACTGAGGAGTTCCGTCCCTGCTTGTAGTGAAGATTGTTTCTCCTGGAAGAGAAGAGTGTAAATAGCAAATGAGGTTAATACATCACATATCTAGATTGTGTCATGCTCCTCAGGCATGTGTTATTACCGTGCCTTACTCTAGTAATTCACAAAGGCAAAAAGCCACAGGGCTTGCTCACGAGCTGAAGGTGTTTCTGGAGTTGTAGAGCATTTTTGAACTGTTTCTGGAGTGATAGAACTTTTTTTTGAGAGCAACAGCAATGCAGTAAAATGGAGCAGGAAGTTGACCTTGTGAACACCTGCATCGCTCAGCTCTATACTTACATGAGAGAATTAGGGAAGAGTGCAGCATATTTAAAGTTAGCCTGCATATCTACCTTCTGAGGAGGTTAAACCACAAGCCTTCACTAACACATGTTGGACAGCTGTGGTTTGGGTGTCTGCTTGAAACACTTTGGCTGTTGGTGCCTTGGCACTTAAAAAATCAGGGCATGGATTGTCCAGACTCCAAGGGCTGGTGTTGATGGACCCATAATCACGAGGCTGATCCTTCAGTTGGACCAGGCTCATCACCAGGTTTAAGAAGCACTTTTCCAGAGTCTCTTATCTGCTCAATTTTCTCAGTGCGACACGGTTGATGTCATTGTTGGAAATTGTGGTAGTCTCTGTCTGGAAGCTGTTCTGAACACGTGAAAAGGAGTCATTAGCCAAGGAGAAGGAAAGAGCTGGAGGTGTAATTGTCAACTCGTGTGCGTCTCTGATTTCACCAGGTGCTGCACGTGTCTGCTTTATCCATTTATTTCTGTTAGAAAGTAAACAAATCTCACTTTTCTTACATACTCTGGTGACTGCTTCAGCCGAGCTGGTCTTATCTGCAGCAGGGATGTACTCCTGAGGTCTTGTGTTTGGGGGCTTTTCTTTCTGCACCCACATGTAACCTGCTCTCAGGGATCATGTGCAGCTCTGGGGATGCTGTTTGTTCATTATTATCACTGCTATCAAAATACAACACCTGATCACGGGGCAGCTGTTATCCCACGTTTTTCAGGTTGAATCCAGGTTGTGTCTCACTTCATGGATGTTTCTCAGTGTTCAGCAGTGGCTGTTCCAGGGCTGTCTGCACAGTTCAGACACATCTCACAGTCTGAACCCTGGAGGATGTGCACTGAGCCACATCCTGGCAGGCCTGAGCACCTCTGAGTCTCCTCGGTGTGGACTTCAAAATCACCCAGCATTTTGCATTTTTGAGACACTGATGGGTAGCCCTCAATCCTCTCCAATGAAGAATTTCCAGCGCTTTTTCCAAACCAAGCTCTCTCAGATCCTTGCAGGAGCTGGTGGTGTGTAACTCCAGTGGAGTTAACACCTCATTAAAATCCACCACTGGCAATTCTAACCTTTGAGCAAACTCCTCAAGCAATTCCTTTGCTGCCCTTCAGTTAGCAGCCCGTGGCCTGTTGTTTCCCACTTTCTCACGTTTTCCCAAGCCGCTGGTGTGCAGTCTGAAGATCACATTTACCCAACACAAGGAAATCAGCTTGGCCCGACGAGCTTCTCCATCACGTGGCTGCAAATGTGTTCACTCTGTTCTGCCAGATTATGGCTGGCTGAGCAAAATACAGTGAAGCTCTGGGCTGCTGGCCAAGCTTTTATTTCAGTTTGGAGCTTACAGCCACATATTTGCTATTTGGCAGGACATCCACTGGGGTATATTTGGATAGTAATCTAGCATTGTTTTGCTGCTTTTTTGTTTTCCTTTTATTTCTTTCTTTTTTTTTTTTTTTTAACGCACACAGATAGTATAATCCCAACACTTTGTCCAGCCTGCCTGAGATTTCTCGGTGTGCACCGTTATGTGTATGCACTCAGAACTTGTAGCTGTGACCTTTGATAAATATAAGTCAAAGCAATTAACTTTCTTTTATTGAAAAATGCTGGATGTCCTACTCTTTGCCCCCTCTGTGCCGATAACAGAGCTGTGTTGTTACTCTTTCCAAGATCAAAAGCTTCACTAGGGTTTGATTGAAGTCCAATTATGGAAGGAAGTAACTGTGCTGGAGCCCTGAAAATAGCAGTAATTGTTAAAATAATAAAGTGTGTCCTTGTGTGTCTTTATAATATTTAAAACTTCTTTTGGGGTGGAAGGGGGTGGCTTTCCTCTAGCTTTAAAATGAAAATATTCGCAAATGTCTTGGGAAAATAGGAGTGTGCTGTTAGAAGAACAAGTATTCCTCTCTGGATTTCTTCCTTCAGTTCTGTTCTCCACCCCAAGTTGCCTTCCTCAGAAGCTGTTTGCATGCAGCCTGACTCATGCAGGAAAATAAAGCTGGATTTGATTTTTAACTGTATGGGAGGCTTTGGGTTTGGGGGGATAAAAGATTTATGATGCAAACTTCTTTATTTCTCTGTGAAATAAAAATGGGCTTTTCAAAATGCAGCGTGGTTTGGAAAGTTGGCTCTGGGTTTGAAACCCCAACATCTCTGAGGGCACCCTTGTGTGAAAAAGCAGGACAAAAAGCCATAATGCCTGGGGAGGAGGTTCAAAGCACGAGGGCAAGGGGCAATATTCCTGTCATCTTCCAAAGGGACATCACTCTTCCAGTTTGTGTGGAGGGGTTTGGTTTAGATGGATGGTATTGAGCCTTGAATTGTGGAGTTTTGGTGACTTTATCAAAAACTTTGAGCTGTCTCTGAACAGATCAATACTGACAAAGCTGAAATACTTTTTCCCCCACCTGTACGTTGTTGTTTAGGATCTAAATATGTTTTTGCTTCCTCTTAGTCTTTCCTGCATCCTCAGAGAGGAGAGAACCTGGGAGAAAGCCCAGTGGTGAGACTCTCATCTGGAGTCAACTGGCAGAGCTTCAGCAAGGCAGAGCTTTGGGTGTTGATCTTAAAACTCAGCATGTCTCAATGCCTATTTTCCAGTTGTAGTGTTGAGTTAATTGAGACATCATTGTGAATAAATAGAAATGAAGATGATAATATGGACAGTGATTGCCATAAGTCTGCTTTGGTGATTGTACAGCTGGGACCGGTTTGAAATTACAGCAGGATTTTACCAGGGTTTGGTTCTGTTTGTTTTGGTTTGTTTAACTCACGTGCTTGCACACACATCTGATACAGGTAGGACAAGATAATCCTCATGTGAAAATCAATCCTTGTGTACTTTTATTTCAGCCAGCTGGACTCTGAATCACTAAATACTTGAATAAAATCTTTGCATTACAGATAAATGGTATCAAGTAATAAACTCAGAGGATTGTACAGAGCAGGACTAGAATTTTCTTGGCCCCTTAAATTATTAGGACAGAACCTGTTAATTTATTAAATTTAATTTTACTGTTGCACTTTCTGCACTGCAGTAAAAATTATTTAGTCTTTGTTTTTTCCTTTAAACTCATCTATTTATCCTGACCGTAAGACATCTTTATGTATATAACATCTCTTAAATACTCTGCATTTTCATCTCCCTGCTCTTACTGGCTTTGGATGGATCTTTGGAATACAAACTGCTTCATTGCCTTCTGGAAATTTTTAGTTATCAGAAGGCTTAGCAAGGGGTGCCCTGTTGGTGTTTATCTACTCTGCAGCTCGAGCTGCTCTCAGAAACAGCCCCGGCTGATCTCGAGGAGCTGCTGAAACTCATCCAGCAGGTTCCTGCTCACCAATTATCCAGTCCAGCAGAAAGAGGAAAGGTGTTTCTCTTGCTTGTGTTTTTCTCTTTGCTGAGTTTAACCCGTTGTTCCCCAAGGCTGAGGTGCTGTGGGTGTGTAAAGTGGCAATAGCAGCAGGGAGAGTTGGGGGAGAGGTGATCTCTGACTTTGCACACTAAAACACACCAGGATTGCATCCCTCAGGTGGGACAGACAGACAGCCTCTAGCATAAACCTACAGCATTCCCATTCTTAGCTGAGTCCTACCCAGCGTCCCTCAACCAGCTTTTTGTCTCGCATTTTAACAAAATCTGAAGAAAATAAAAGAAATTCCCCCCTCCAACCAAGCCCCTCCCTACTCCAAACCCAATAATGACTGTTTCATCGCTGCCAGAGCAAATTTGTTGATTCCCAAACACTCCTACTGTGTCTTGGTTGGAAGACTTAAATTGCTTGCATAATAAGTGCTGGGGATAATATAAAAAAGCTCTTTCTAGTAGAGTTCTGGTTTTCAGTACATATTATAAGAATAAATAAATGCTCAGATGATAGCAGACAGCTGGGTTGTCCACATCTGACTGTCTTCTACATTGATTTTTAAGACAGGCCATGTGCATGGCTGCTTGCTGGCTATCAATACCAGATGTGGCTGCTTGGAATTCAGAGGGATTGTCAAGTGACAGTGCAGTTGTGAAACAAATAATTTTGCTCATGATTACTGAATATAGTAAATGAGTGGGTAGGATAAAGTGAAGAGATATTCTTAATTCCAGTCGGGAACAAGAGGATTCAATGGCTTTCCTGACTGCCATTAACAAACAGTGACTTGGTGAATGTTTTTCTTTTTTCCTTCCTACCTCCTGCCCAAGGCATTGGCTCCATGAGCAGCACAACCTCCATGGTTTCTCTCATGTGTAACAAGGCTCCTGCAGCCAGGGAGGGAAGAACTTCTTTTATTTACATTGTTTGCACAAAGCTTGTTGGTAGCACGTGTGGATGCCTCGCTGCCAGGTTTGTTGGGAATTGGCCAATGATTTCCCAAGCTGTTGGGAGGGAGCTGGACAGATGTGCCCAATTTCTGGGAAATTGAGCTAAAGAGCAACTGTCAAGTACTGGGAGCACTGAAATGAAGTCTGCAAAGCAACGGAAGGAGCTGAAGGGTCATTTGATATCTTAATTCTGTATGTGGCCCTTAACCAGGTGCACGAGACAAGGTCCTTGCCCACAGATTGGATCCACACTGGCAGGTTCCATCTGCCCAGGACCTGTCTGGAGCACTGAAGTGTAATTTGGTGACTGCACTGATTGCTTTGGAAGTGGCTGGAAATGCTCAGGAAGAAGCAGATCAAAATACTCATCAGCCTAGGCTGTGGCAGAGCTTGATCTGGATGTCTGAGCTGTGCTGGCTCAGAGGTCTGTGAAATAACCTTTGACTATAGGTAGGGCTTTTCTTTCATTCCCTGAGTAGCCTGAGGGTTTAACTAAATATTTACTACTGTTCTGCATTGCTTTTTATATTTTTTTAAGGAAGATCCATGAGTGCATGAGTTGGAATGCATGTTAATAACAAAAATTGAGCAGAGCCTTTCCATCAACAGGATTTTATTGAGTTTTGCTGGTGCATTGAGGACCTTTTTCAGGCAGCAAAATGAAGGCAAAAGAGGTAGAGCCAAATTCTGGGGTTACTGAGCAAGGCAGCTGCAAAGCTGGGTGACCACCTTGTTCCTGGCAGTTTGGACAAACCCTCTGGACCAGGTAGGGGTTGGTTGGGACTTCTGCTTCAGTAGGTGAATCTTCCAGGCTGCAGGTAGAGCAGGTGAGGGCTGGGGCTGTGCTGTGGGTGGGCAGCAGCACCTGAGCTGGGTGTGAGTTGTGTGGAATGCAGGTGCACACACAGCCTGGGCATGAGGAAGCAAAATATTTTCACCTGTGAATAGCTAAGTTAGTTCTGCTGAAGTGCACAGGAGCACAGGGTTAGCTCCTGTGGAGAGGACACATTAAAGGTGGTGTGAAACATCTTTATGGTGGGACCAGCTCTTAATTTGTTTCTGAATACCTGGAGCACCACAAGTCTGTCAGCGCCGTTTTCTTTATTCCTTCTGCATTTGTAAAAGAACAAATGAAAGTGTTCTGTGAGCTTTGCTACATTTTAAAGAAATACCATTTATATGACACAGCTCTATTTTGTGTAATTTTTTCATATCCAAAATACAGAGGGCTTTAGAATAGATGAAGAAAAGCTGCATATCTGAGTTTAAGATAAAATAAGATGATCCCTGTGACAGAGACAGCAGAAATGATGTGATACGACAGTTGCTGTAGCAACACCACCTACTTCATGAAAATCAGAGTTAACAGGAGTGTAAAAGGTAAAGCCCACATAATTTTCCAAGCCTATGAATTGCTGCTGCCCTCAGCCTGCAGTGCTTTCCAGCTCTCCAGCGCTTCTCCTTCCATGTGGGCACAGAATAATCACCTTTTTCCACATGGCCAACTCCTGCAGATCCCATCCTGAGCTGAGCAGG
Organism: Entomyzon cyanotis; assembly: GCA_024500445.1. NCBI lineage: Eukaryota > Metazoa > Chordata > Aves > Passeriformes > Meliphagidae > Entomyzon > Entomyzon cyanotis. The sequence continues at coordinate 897,725 of JAKEPQ010000325.1, forward strand.
GGCACACAGTGGGAATTCTGCAGGTGACCTGGGAATAAGAGGGAAAGAACATGAAGGATTTTGTTCTGTCCTGTCCTTCCCTCAAATCCCCTCAAAAGCTCTGGGCAACAATAAGGTTTGTGCTGTCTCTACAGAGAATGGGACAACCACCAGTGTAAAAAGGAAACCAAGCAGTCAATTTACCTCTGTGAGACTCAGCTTGTAAAGCACTGGTGTGTTTAATATGAATTGTTATTTTAGACACAGAAGGTCTCAGGGCTAAGGGCACTTTCCCTCCCTCCCTAATAAAGCCAAAGTAGTGGTGCCCATACCTCTGCATTTATACAATGCAGACTTCCATGGTTAAAAGCTCCCATATGCAGTGAAGTGATCAATGATTGGCCAGGGCACGTTAGCCTTGAGGTTTCACCAAAATATGTTCTTATTTTTAATTTAAAATATGTTTATAAATTCAATATGTTAATGTTTTTTATCATTAATTGGCAGTGGAGAGCCATGCTGTGTGTGATAGCAAAAGTAAAATCTTTATTCCTTGTGGATTTGAGGCAAAGTTTAGAAGAAAGGGCAGTCTCATATGGAGTCAAGTCTTTCTGATCCCTTTTACTGAGCTGCCTCCTGAAGGCATCAGAGTAAAGCACTGCTTAATAAATGAAAGGAGGTTTGCTTTTTGTGTCTTGGGGCATTTTAATGTAATTTTTGACATAGTTCACAGTCTTCACGGGTTCAGCATGCCTGTTGCATTGAGAACATGCATAGCAGTGTGTTCAGAGGTTTAGTTCAGGGCTGTGGGCAGTTTGCAGAGGAGGTCACAAGAAGGAAAATAAGTATTAGAATTCCAGGATTTCTTCAAGAGATTTTCCATCACCATCCTTTTTCACTGCCTCTGTTTTTAAAAGATAAACCCACAGGTTTTGGTGCATGTTGCTCCATCTGGTCCATGTGAGTGCTGCTGCGAGGCACAGAAATCTCTGCAGGCATTATTTTGGGGTTGGAGTTTCCTCACCAGAGCAGTTTCTTGCCATTTTCTGGTGCTCAGTGACTCCCTCATGTTTAGAAGTGAATTTATCAGTGCCCTGCCCAGTGTTCAGTGCTGCAATTTCTTTTAATTGTCCTTGCCTTTTGAAGTTACCTGATTTTGCCTGTGTCTCACGTGCCACCAAAACCTGTTTTATTCAGCGGCTGTAAGGAAGTAGCTACAGACACAGAGGTAACATCCATATTCAGCAGCCTGTTCTCCTGGAATTTTCCCTGAGTGGTGATGTGTTCCCTTCCTTCCTCTGACCCCTTTTTCAGGCTACCCAGGCCTGATGCATCTCTACAGTTTATAAATGGAGATAAATGGATCAGTAGAGAACAAGCTACAACCATATACCCTTTGTGTGTGCTCCTTGGGAATAAAGCTAGTATATAAAAGCAAGTTAGACCTCTGCAGTTCTTGGGTTGTAACAACCCAAGTATAGTTTTTCAGGTTTTGCTGTTTGTTTGGGGATTTTTTTTCCAAAACATATTAGAGGATCCTAATTTAAGGCAGAGAGAAAATAAAATGTACTCAGGCTTCCTTAGAAGGTTATGGGAACAGTGTGTTCCCATTCTGGCAGCTCTGATTCTTAAAACGTGATTATTTTATACACATCACCCTCTATGAATTGTCACATAAAGAGTGTGCTTTGTTTCAATGAAAAGTAAAATGAAAAAAAAAGTAAAAATAAAACCAGTTCCGATTTGTGTGCAGAGAGCAGATCAAAAGAGGAGAGGAGATTTGCAAGTTCCTGTAACTCTGCCCAGTGACCTCTTTTCCTTCAGGGATGTATTCCAGTGCTGCTGATAGCATCTGTTGTCTGTCTCTCGGGCTCCCCATTCGCTGCCCGTGGGGAGGCAGAGGAAATGCACCTGCTTCACGTGGCTCTTCCATGCCAGCTGAAACCTCCCTGGCCGTGTTTTGGTGACACACCCAGCCAGAGCAGGGCTGGGGTACCAGCAGTGGGTAGCACATCCATGAGTCACGGGTGGCATGTGCTGTCAGGATTGCAGGAGGGCTCTTTGCAAGACCTGTTTACTGGCAGTGTGCTGTCCTAGATAGGCAAATAAACACAACAATGGCACAGGGACTGGCTTGCTCTGCAGCCTTGCAGAGCACATTGGCAGTGGCACAGACATGTCTTGAGGACAAGCGTTGTCTTTGTTTTGAGCAGAATTCCACGTGAGGGCACGTTTATGGATGGTGAGGCTGTAGCAAGGTGAGGGAACAAGGGACAGGACAAGGAAACAGCCTCAAGATACACCAGGGGAGGTTCAGGTTGGATGGCAGAAGAATTTCTTCACTGGAAGGGTGGTTTGGCATTGAAAGGGGCTGCCCAAGGAGGTTTAGAATCCTCATCCCTGGAGGTGTCCAAGGAAGGCCTGGCTGTGGCACTCAGTGCTTTGGGCTGGGGACAAGATGGGGATGAGGCACACGATGATCCTAGAGGGCTTTTCCAACCTAAATGATTCTATAATTGTGCCATATGAGGCTGTTACCTAATGCCAGAGGCTTATCTATAACCTTCTGGTGATTGGTTTATTAAATCTGTCTACATAATTGTCCAAAATGGATGGTTTTGTCTCCTTCAGAGCAGGTTGACAATTCTGGGGCTTCTCTGGAACCTTCCCTTTGAGTAAAGAAAGAACTATTAATACTTTTCAAGGAACCTCACTGTATGTGAATTGCCAGGTAATGAAAATATGCCAGAGGATGCTGAGAGACTCCAGTGCACCAGAGAATATGAACATCTTGAACTGAGACATGCTTCTAAGCCAAGTGTAAATTTAAATTAAATATCAGTGTGAATGTTCTTCCCTGCAGCTTCTCTTCAGGCCCTGTCCCCACTGAATTCCATCTTGGCCCATCTTTGTAAGGAAAGCAGCATCCTACAAAAAAAAAATCAGAAAGGCATTTAGGAATGCTGTGAATTTCATGCTTTTGAAGAGTTTTAAAATCCCTGTGCAGTGTCCAGGGAGCAAGATCAAACTCTCTGTTTCTCCATGTAGCACTTCTGCAAGGGAATTGTTCAGAACAGTAACAACTACTGTTAGGCATCTTGCAGGGGTAGTTTGGGAGGGGATAAATGTTAGATTTCCTGGTTGTTTCCAGAGATGGGGCCTTGTTGAGCTCATTGAGTGCTGCTAAAGTCAAGGAAGGGCTTTCAGAGTATGGATCTTACAGGAGAGTCTTATGTCCAGGAGATGTGGTGGGAAAATTCTACCTGCTGGTGACTCCTATTTGTCTTTTTATTGCTTCTGAAGAGCAGAACTTTGCTGGCCCAGCAGGCAGAGTGTGTTCATGCACTCCATGCTAACCACAGGCTGCAAGTCAAGCCCTCAAAGATCTGCAAACACACATGTGCAGCCTCAGACACAAACCCCCTTGCTTGGAAATGCAGGCTTTAATTACATTATATCCTCTCTTTCCCCTTTTCCCGTTTAGCCTGCGGAGGTCAGACCAGCTCTGGGCTGACTCTGGCCGTTTCAGGAAGGAAGTGGTTGTCTGTAGGATCTTGGATCTTGACCTCATTTGCTGCAGATGTGAGAGGATGCAGGGAACGGCGGGAGGAGAAGGGAAAATCTGGCAGGAAGGACAGAAGGATTTTGTCTGGAGAGACTGGACTTTGCATGAAGTTTCAGCAGAATTCTGAACAATTAATTTGATGTTGTGGATGTGTCACAGCACGTGTTTGCTTCCTTTTCTGTCAGGAGCCCAGAATGACACCTTGGGTGGCTCTCACCTGTGTCCCACACCTGCAGAAGCTCATGAGCATCCATTTGAAATGCAGCAAATGCCTACAGTGTTTACTAACCTGAGAGGATGGTGCTTTGGTTCAAAGTGTCTATAATCCTTTACCTGCAAAAAGAAGTGTTGCCCCTTCTTCCATGGGAGTCTTGTGGGGAAAAAGCTGTTTCTGAAGCACACAGATGCAGTAGTTGTCAGTTCTGGAGGAAATTCCTGAACTTGTTCCTCTACGGGAGGTTGGAATAATTTGTGGCAAATAGTATATGGGTTCATTTGGATAAACCAAAATGAGTGAAACAAGTATCTCCTTCAGGAGGAAAGAATCTGGGTAGGATAGTTTGTGACTGAAACTTTAAACATTGTTGCAGCCATGATTGCTTCCTAATACAGCTCTTGCACTTAATTTTAAAAACAAATGGAGAAGACAACCTAGACTTTCTCATGTGCCCCTCTTTCAACAGGCACATTGGGAATGAGTAGGAATGGACCTGGCAGCAGCCCAGAGTGTCCTGCTACTGGGACGGAGTAGAGGATGATACCTTTCCCTCGCTGTAAGGAGCTGAAGGAGGACAGAGAACTTTGCCAGTGTTTTGTTGTTGAAGGGAATCTGTGGGGCTGGGGAATCCAGAACTGTGTTTGTACCATCAGCACAGGCACTCTGTTCCCTTTGGCAGTGCTTTTCTCCTGAATGCATTAATCCCAGCCTTAGCTGGAACAGCCTTCCAGGCCCTCTCCCTCTCATTTTTGGCTGCCAGTCTGTCATCCTCACCTTCCTCACCTCCTTGCCACCTTCTCAGCTTTGAGTCCTAATCCCTTGTTGAAATTGTCCCCTTCTCCCCCCGCCTGAGCATGCCCAGGGAAGTGGTTGCATCACAGCTCTGGAAGTTTTTAAACAACGTGTAGGTGTGGCACTGAATCGTGGTGGAGCTGGCAGTGCTGGGTTAATGCTTGGACTCGATGATCTTAGAGGGCTTTTCCAATCTAAACTGTGGTTCTCTGAATTAACACTGACCCAGCAGCTGCCCTCTCTTCCACTGCCCAGGCCACTAGCAGACTCCAGTGAAAAGGCTGCCAGAAATTCTTAACAGGTTCAAAACAAAGTATTTTTTGCGGAACCTTTGTCGGGAAACTGTAGAACCACTTTGGCAGAAACGCAGTTGGCGCACAAGAAATCCAAACAGAATGGTTGAAATCTGGCAAAGGCCAAAGGAACTGAAGACAGCATCCTCTAATGGGAAGTGTCAGACAATCCTAATAAGACTACCAGTCCTGCCTGGAATAACACTGTAGAGGCCTGGGGAGGGAGGCACACAATGCTGAGAGGGGAAATGACAATTCTTTCATAATTAAATGCACAAGGTTTGTAAACAATGCCGATATCTTTTAAAAATACACATTTTAAAAACACTTTCGTGTGCCAGTCTTTTAGCGTGTGTTAAAAGCAGCGAGTTCTGTTGTGGTTGTGCTGGATCGAGATCCTTCTTTCCGCAGGAAGTGTTTGCAGTCACCCCATGTTCAGCAGAATCGAGTTTGTGTAAGATAAGGAATAGAGGAATGTCCGTGACGGGTTGGAGTCAAAATACACAGATCTCCTGTTGCTTGGAAGAAAATAAAGCTGCTCTAATAACTGCTTGCATAAACACACCCAGAGGTGAAGTGTCTTCTTCACCCCGAGAGAGTGGTTGGGTTTGTCCTTCCAGTTGAGGGCAGGAGGATCCCAGCGTGTGCCTTTAGTCCAATGCAACCTAAAAGGTTTGATTTCTGGAAGACATTACAATCCTAATAGCAGGGAAATGAGATAGGATAAGACAGGACTGATAAAAGGTTTCTTTAATACCGTAGGTGAGGAATGATAACCTGACAGGATGCTGTCCTTAGATGAATCTTGACCTCCAAAATACCCCTTTCACTTTGCAGCCTGTGGGGATTTTTGCCTATCTCCATCCCTGCACTCTTGGCCGTGTGTTCTGCAGTGAGACAACTTTTCCTGGAGGCTGAAGGAGTTAATGCAGAGCTGGATGACAGATCAGTCTGGGATGGGCTGTGATTTGGAGTAAGGGAACTATCCCAAATAGCTGGCCAGCTGCCAAGGGGATAGACAGCTTGGAAAACATACCAGGGGAGCTCTGGAGCAGCTCTGGGTGAGGATTATCTGTCAGTTTAACCACTGTGCTGCAGAGCCTGACTGACACACACAAAGTGCCTTCAGTTTATAGAAAGAAAAATGATTAGCAAACACATGTTTTATCTCTGGGCTGCTAATAAATTGAGTAAGAAACTCCTCTTTTATTTCCCTCCAATGTGTGTAAAAAATAGGGAAAAATATTTTGATTAGAACATTTTCACTCCCTTTTCTTCTTCTCGGCGCTGTTCTCCAGCCAGCTGTTGAGCTGATGAGTGTAGAAGGGCTGTGAGAAGGGAGATGTTCTGAAAATCAGACACATTTCTCTGGGAGTTGAATGATTCAGAATTGTGTTCCACATAATTTACCGGGGATTTCTCAGATCTTATCTTCAGATAAGAAGTCTGCCAAGCAGTGGTGCAGCTGAAGAGGTTATTTCCGTCTTCACTCTCCTGGGCACAGCTGGTAGGTGGGATGTTTCAAAAAGGGGAAATTAAGAGTCAGGATATGGTGATTGAACTCCCCATGATACCAGATGAGCATTTGGGGTTTTTGTAGGTATATAAAAATGCTACTATACTTTTGAATTGTGAATTTTAATTATTGCAAGCAATTAAAAGCCGCTTTTTTTTTTTTTACCAGCCATTTGGTGACCTGGATGACACAAGTGAATGGCCTCAGTCCATTTCTCTCTGAAAAAGGAACCACACTGAAAATATTGTCATCACATTGGACTTCCTCACTGGCAGTCTCTGCTGGGAGGAGGAGGACTGAAAGGATTAGAACAGCCAAATTTCTTTCAAGTCCTTCTTTCTGGAAAATTTTCCACTATGCTAATATCTGCCAGAGCAACACCAAGAGCATTAGCAAAGGCAAGATACTGAGGCAGCAGAACTGCTGGGGTTGTCAAAACCTGCTGGTCCCTTGGCCAGGGGACACCTGGAGCTGTGTCTGTCCTGGCATACTCCTTGCTTGAGTGGAGCTCTGAAATGGGAAAGGCTCCAGACAAAAGGCCAGTGTTGACATAGTTGTGGTCTCCCCAGGCCATGGCTGAGACACATCACTAGGGTGGTATGAGGGGAAGTTTCCATTAACAATTGTTCCCGGCTTGCTTCCACCATCTCCACCGTGGAGCTCTGCAGCTGGATTTCCAAAAGAGCTTAATGCTCAAGAGCTCTCATTTCAGCAACTTAAATAGAGGGGCTAAGTTCTTTCCAAAACACTTGGCAGCCGTCAGCCCCCATTGAGAACAAAGCTTAAGCACATTAAACAGTCCGGCCACTTCACTCCTGTGAAAATTTGGCTGCCATTGTGAGCACAGAGAGTTTAAATAATGCAGGACCTGGCAGAGGCAGCTGGCTCCCGATGCTGGGCACTGAGGGGCCTCACCTTGCAGCCTGGGCTTCCTCCTTGGAGGATCCCTCGTGCATCAGAGCCTCCGAGCAGCCCTTGCCGAGGCTGTTGTGACAGCTGGGAAGCTTGCTGATGCGAGGATTAGTCGGCTGCCGGGCACATGACGTTCAGCTCGCTGTGCTTATTTGACCTACCTCTGATTGTGAGGAATTCGATGCATAAAAATAACACCCCAAACAAATTTGGCAGGAGGATGCGGAGCGAAAGTGCCGCGCACAGCCGGGGGAGAGGAGCCCGGGGAGCGATGTGACACGAGGCCACGCTCGGCGGTGACAGCGGTGCCAAGGCCAGCGCAGCCCACGCTGTCGGCTTGGATTACCGCAAGCCCCAGCACCGCAGAGATGGCATGGCCACTGGCCAGCAAACTAACGAAGACAGGTTCCTGGCTTGCTCTGTTGGCAAAACTCGGGAGAATAAATAAAAAGATCCCGGGTGCCGGGAGTTGCCCAGTGTAGAATGCTGGACAAAGCAATTCTGGTTGTTCTGCTGAGGCATCAGACAGCCTTGTTAACTCAGTTGTCCTCGGTGGAGTTGCCTATCATCTGCAGGAGCATGACAGAACAGAGGCTGGCAGAGGGGTGTGTGCCGTGTGGGTGTTGGTATCTCACAGGGCAGTGCTCTTGGGGCTCCCAGTGAGGGTGGTTAGGCTCATGGCTTGTTCAGGCTTTAGTGGGCAGCTTCTCGCTGGCACTGGGACATCTTGTGTTTGCTGAAGGGCCAGGTCTGCAGCTGTGAGAGCTTTCTAGGGCAGGGAAGAGGAAATGTGTGCATGAAAGGAGCAAGGCAGGACCTTGGCTGCCATGGGTTCTTCTCCCAGTTCGCCATGAAGGTGCATTGCTCTTTATTTTGCTGTTGCACTGCTAAGGTGTGATGCCTTGATTTCCCATGTTGAAAAGGAGCATTTGTGCCTTTTTTCTGAGTGATATTGTAACAATATCTTGAGACAAGTGACTACAGGGCTCATGTAATTGTGTAATATGGCACATTACAGATAAATGATAATATGCAAACTGATACTGCATATCAGGAGCTTCAGCAATATTTAAATACAGGCTCTCTTGCGTGGGGCAATTAGAAAGCTGGGCCAGATTTCACAATCCATATGACTCTTAGAAACACCCTGCAGGCTCACCAGAAATACTATAAAAGCACTCAGATCTCATATCTTTCTTCATTTTTAACTGCACTACAGAATGTGCAACATTTGTAGGTGCATACATTTGTGTATTTGTCTGCAGCGAGGAACACCTGGTTGCTCAGGAGCAAGCGCTCACCTAGGGAGCTTTTCCTGTGTTTCATCCTTTAAACGAGGCTGGTTGTGGCAGCCTGTCCATCCATCAATCCCTCCATCCATCCATCCATCCATCCTCCATCCATCCATCCATCCATCCATCCATCCATCCATCCATCCATCCATCCATCCATCCATCCATCCGTCCATCATCCCTCCCTCCATCCGCGATGGATCGGAAGGCAGGGCTGCGGGGTGTGCAGGGTTGCGCGTCCCTTGCCGGGAGGTGACACGGGGGCAGGGAGGGGACTCAGCCCCGCCGTCTCCAGGAGGGATGCAGGTGTGAGACCCTCCCCGCAGGTATTGCCGGCCGGGCGGAGCTCCCCGGCTGTCCCGGTGCTCCCGGAGCGCTGCGCTGGCAATGCGCACCCATCACCGCGGGCGGGCAGAGCGGGGATGCCGCCGCCGCTTCCCGGTTCTATTAACGCGGGACAGCTGCAAACGCCACTTTCCCAGCCCCGAGAGCGGGGAGAAGCCGCTGGCACCGCCGGCTCCCGGCTGGATTAACGGGGGACAGCGGGAAGCTGTTCCCAGCAGCTCATCCCGAGCCAGGGGCGGCAGCGCTCCGCAGCGGCACAATGCGAGCAGCAGCATCCTTCTCTCTCCCTTCCTCTCCTGCAGCCCCATCTGTATTTAAACAACTTTGATCCTCCTTTTCTCCTCTCCCCGGCCCTCACCAGCCTTTCCTGGAAGCTGATTTTATCAGGTTTAAAATAGGAGTTACAAAAACTCTCCCTGGTTTGCGCAGTGCAGTTCCCCGGTGTGTTTTCCATGAGGTTCACATATTATTAAAATAAAACCTACATTGTTAATGCTGGCCTTGGAATTAGAAATGACATACAATGTTTACTGTTTTACACCCTAAATATTGCAGATGTGGGCACGAATAAGGAAATATTACGCAGCCACAGGATGTTTTTGTAGTTATCATGAAAGCTGTTGGATCGCAGAAGTCAAAGTGAATTAGCAAATAGCCAAAATTATAAAAGAATATCTGCTTCAATCAGAAGTCCTTCTTCTGAAGTCTGTGAGGCTTCTACTTCTGAGGCATGTGAAAACTTCTGAAAATTCTGCCCCCGGGGAGAGTCCATGTTTAGGCAGCTGACTTCAGGATCCTATTTTTAGAGCCTTTGGTTGGGATATTAAATTGGATTTTAAGTGGGAATGGTGCCCAACTTGATGCTGCAGGATCTTGAAGGCTGTATCTAAGATCAAAAAAAGAAAAATGGGAGTGATAGCACTCACTTTCTGGGGATAGGCTCCTTTTTATTAGATTTTATATACCATAAAAGAGAAATGCAGCATCAATAAGTGTTTTCTTCATTTTTGCAGAGCATCTTTAAGGAATTCTTGTAGCCTTTCATGTTGCTGGTTTCCTTCACTGTCTTTTAGAATATCCCTGGTAGGATTTCATAGGGAATAAATAGCAGTCTCTTTGGAGTGCTCCAGCACAGCTGAAGGTTTATTTTCATGAGAGGCTATTCATGGCAGGTACTGTACATTGTTTGACTGTAAAATAAACATACCCTCAGACGTATGTGTGAAAAAATCCACAAGAAAAAGTCCACACAAGATAACTGTGAGAGGTTACAGTGATAACTGTGAACTAAATGACAATACTTAGGATTTGTTCCTGAGGATGGGATCCTAGTGAAATGGCACAGGTTAAAGCAATATATCTTGTACCTGCAGCCCAGTGCAACTTGGTGTTGGATTCACTGATCTTACATGGGCATCCAAGATCAGCAACAGAATTAGGAGCAGATTCTGAATATAAAGGCCATGAGCTTGTCTGGATCCAAATGTGCATCCTGCAGAATGGACCATCTAATATTTAACAAAAGTAGATACCAAATCTGAAGGGAAAGCTGAGAGAATTACTTCTCCTAAAGTATGTAGAGCTCTTCTAAAATCCATGTCCTTTGATGCAACTGACATATTTTTTCTAACCCAGCTGTATTCATCCTGTATTTCTGCAGGTCAGATCTTGCCAGCAAACCGGAACACGCCGAGCCCCATTGATCCTGAGACTATCCAAGTTCCTGTCGGCTATGAACCTGACCCTGCAGATCTTGCTCTGTCCAGCATTCCTGGCCAGGAGATGTTCGATCCTCGCAAGCGCAAGTTCTCCGAAGAAGAGCTGAAACCCCAGCCCATGATTAAGAAAGCTCGCAAAGTTTTCATCCCAGATGACCTGAAGGTAATTTGGAACTGGTGACGAGTTGGTTCCTGCAGGGTTTCTGACTCTTGCTCTCTGAGGTACAGGTTTGGAGCATGAATCTGTATTCTCATGTGAGGTAAATCTTTCAATCTAAATCTGACTTTGCTGTGGCATAAAACTATTCAGGGTTCTGAATGAGACTGATGGGAGGATGTCCCTTATTAGTTATGCAACAGTTGAAATTCATGAGCTCAATATTCATTTCCTTTGTATGCCAGAAACTTCCTGTGTGACCTTGGACAAGATTCCTTTGTCCCATATTTCCCACTTATGAAACAGCCTCATCATGTTTCCTTTTTCTTCATCCCCTGTCTATTCATGTTTTGTTTTCCTTCATCCTCTGTCTATCCAGCATAGGCTGTGAATCCTTCAAGGAGGAATCCATCTCTTACAGAGTCCATGGAGAACCCTTATGATGACAGACTGAAGTATATTTTGTCTTGTTTGGAAGTTGCTGTAGCTCTATGTTCGATGATAAATGAGAACACTATAGTAAAAACTGTCTTTCACTAATATATATTCACTAATCCAGGTGAATGAATCTAGACAAGTGGTAGGAAAGCAGAAGAAAACAGAATTTTTCTGCTGAGAGGTGTGTTTTAATACAATATGTAAAATACAATACTACAACAATATTTAAAAAGAAAGAGTCTATCTGTGCTCACTGCTTCTGAGATGTGAAGAGCAAAGTGCATGAAGATTGCAGGAAAATTGATCAACTGATCCAGTTTACCAAACACTGTGAACATTAATTGCAAAGTTGTTTTCCTGGTATGTGCTTTCCAAGAGGATCTCTTTTATCAGAGGCAGTCAGTGCAGAATTTTCATTCTGCTGTTGCTGCTGCCCCCGAGACACAGCCTGAGAGCCTGTTGGAGTCAGTGGGAATCCCTGGCTGCACGTGCAGGGAGCCTGGGATGCCATGTGTTTGCACCAGATTGACAGCATTAGGGAAAGAAGCTATTTTTATCCCTAAGCATGCTGTGGTGCAAGTGAAAAGCACAGAAATCACAATTCCAGTCGTGCTTAGGTTGCTGTCACTCAACTTTCCTTTGCAGAGGTTCGCCTGCACCTTGTCACTTCCCTGGGCAAATTCTGCTGTCTGTGATGGGCTGCAGTGCCCAAGGGAGAGGTGTTCCCTCCAAGAATGGCTGGAGTTTGCTCCCTGCTGCCACTTCTCCATTTGTCACATGTCCCAGGGACCCTTATTCACCTAAGCAAGCTTTTGGCCAAGGGGTGAAGCAGCAGTGCAGCACAGGAGTGCAGCAGAAATCCAGGGTCCCTCATTCCCTGAGGATAATCCCATCGCCTGCCCTTGACTCGTTGCAGAGCACTTGACCCAAGGGCTGCTTCTGCCCTGGCATGTGGAGCAGCCTCTGGGTTCTGGGGGAGGGTAAGCAGATTAGACCAGTCAATCGTCTCTGGGCTGCATGTGATTTGGAAATGCCAGCCTTACCTCTTTCAGGCCTGGATTAAGGGATTTGCCATAGCAATTTGTTAAAATAAAGAGGGATGAAGCCTAGGTGGCACACTAATAAATTGCTTAAAGCTGATTTTTATGGAGTGGAATGAGATGGGAAATTATAAACAAGATTTGGGTCATAGCTTTTTGCTGCATGCTTGTTTTTTGGGGGGGGATTTTGGGGGGTCCCATCTAAGTACAGGTGAAGAGCCATTGAGAGATAACACTGGCTCCAGATCAGCATTCCTGCACACTCTGTTGAGCCAAACTGATAGAAAGCACTTCAAGAGCCCTCCTGGCAGCAGTTGTTTTGCTCCTGCTTTGCCTTGAGCAGCAGCAGAAGGTGCAGAGCAGCAGGATTAGGGCTGAAGGACTCAGGAGTGGTGGGGTCTGCTCAGTGCAGAGTAGGAGCAGCTGGGTCCTGTGCCCTGGACTGGTCCTTGGGAGCCACACAGGGAAATGGAAGCATGTAAACATGAAGGGAGAAGAAGTTTGAGCTCTGTGCCTTGAGTTTGAGGGATGAGTGGCTGCATCACTCTTACTCTGCAGGGGACTGAATTTCACTTTTCACGAGAGGTTCTGCCCACTTTGTATTTACAGAGCTGTTCCAAAGTTCTAGAACTTTAATTCAATTATATCAAAGCTGCCATTTTGCTGAAGTCCCCACTTGGAAGAGTGGAAAAATCAGGTGAAATTCAGTAGTTACTTCAAGCCTTTGACGCACCAATGCAGTAAGGTTATCTCCTAGAGGCAAGTCTTCAGGGATAACACTTTGGGAATGCGTGAGCTTACAAAACCTCAGGGGGCAGAGGACCTATTTCTGGGCAATGCTTTATTTTTTCCCCCAATCAAAGCCTATTGCACTAATCTCTGTGGCTGGTGCCAGAGCAGCCATCATCGCCGTGCCAAGGAATCCTCTTCCAGTGACTTAGTGGCGCAGCCAAGGAACATTCTGGGGCTCTGTAGAGTGCTTTGAACAGGAAACAAAGAGCTGCGCAGTAGATGAAACGGGTGATAGCAGCACAGAGAGCGAACCAGGTGTTGGCTGGCAGCGCTGAGCAGGGCCAGAGGTAATTCGTGCTGCTCTGTGCAGGGTGAGTCACGGCAAGGTGGATGTGCTAACTAGGTCAGCCTGGACGGGAGATGAGTTGTACCTCCAGAGCATTGCTTCACTTTTCCTTGGAGGAATTCCCTGTCAGGAGGATGAGGGGGTTAGCGTAAACATTTTGACAGAAACACGCAAAGGCATCTGCGCCGCCAGGGCGGATCGTGCTGAGCAAAGCCCTCGCTCCGAGCCTGCAGTACCACGGGGCAGGCAGGAGCAGCTCTGCTTTCCCCAAAATCTAACACCTCTGTTGGCCTGTGTGTGTCTCCCGAGCAGGACGACAAATACTGGGCGAGGCGCAGAAAGAACAACATGGCAGCGAAGCGCTCGCGGGACGCGCGGCGGCTGAAGGAGAACCAGATCGCCATCCGCGCATCCTTCCTGGAGAAGGAGAACTCGGCGCTGCGCCAGGAGGTGGCTGACCTGCGCAAGGAGCTGGGCAAGTGCAAGAACGTCCTGGCCAAGTACGAAGCTCGGCACGGCCCCCTGTAAATCCCAGCTGGGGGGAAGTGGGGTTGGTTTTTGTTGGTTTGTTGGGGTTTTTTGTTTTGGTTTTTTTTTCTTTTTTCTTTTTTTTTTCTTTTTTTTTCTTTTTTTTCTCTTTGTTGCGGGTTGGCATTTGACTAGATGGACAATGTGTTTCCTGTTTGATAGCACCACACCCAACCCAACCTTTCTGTCTTCAGCACTTTACCAGAAGCAGAAACAAAACTGACTTAACATTGGTTTTTTTGTTGTTTTTTGGGGGTTTTTTTTCTCTTTTTGTTTGCGTGTGCGTGTCCCTGTGTGTGTGTGTGCACACGTGTGTGCCCAGGTCTGTGTCTGTGGGTGTGCATGTGGGTGTGGATGTGCGTGTGCATCTCAGCACTTCCCATTTTTATCAGCCCTCTTCAAAGGGTGCCACATTTTTACCTGGACTGTTGAGAACCGCCATAGTAAGCTTTTTATTACCTTTTTTTTTTTTTCCAGTGCTGCTTCAGAGTAGGGTTTTTATGTTCTCGTAATCGGTTCCATCCTCCTGATTTACTTGGAAAGATCCCAGCATAAATTACAAAAAAAAAAAAAGGAAAAAAAGAAAAAAGAAAAAAAAAGTAGATCTCAGTTTTTTTTTCGAGAGTAACAAGCTATCGTTTTAAGTCTGTCTAATCAGAAGAGTTAACATGCTAATAAAGTGCACAAATAATAATTTAGTACTACACTGCAGAACTATTAATTTATAGATCGCTTTCGTTGTATTTTTAAGTTTTGGTGATAATTGTCTTCAGATTTATAAAAGTGCTGTTAGCCTGAGTTTAGCTATACTCACCATAGATCCCATAAAGGCTCTTCTGTAGCTCCCAAGGTTCCTTTCCCCAAGGAGCCCAGGTAGGTAGGTAGGTAGGTAGGTAGGAGCTGTCGGTAGAGCACAGCGCGTGTTCCTCCTGCCCCGAAGCAATAATCCTGCTGCATGCTGCCCGGATGTTCCCCTGGGCCTGGGCTGATTCCCTCCCTGCAGGAGTCTCCGTGGCTTTCCCAGGAGTTCCCAAAAGTCCCAGTCAGAGCATGCTGAGGTGTCCCCAGCGTGGGGCAAGGAGCAGGGTCAGTAGCTGGACAACGAGGACAAAACTCTGTAGCGTCAAATCAGATCCGATGTCGAAATCAGAGGGGCTTTTCTGTTTTCAGTTAGTTACTCCACTTTGTGATTAAAAGTTGAATAAACACCTAAATTCAGTTGGTTTTCTCCCCCATGTTTTGTAATATATTTTTCTGTGGATTATAACTTGCTGTTAAAAAAAAAAAAATCACTTTTATTCAGTTAGAAGAAGTCACTGGTTTGCAAAGCCCATTTTTTTCCTAGTGATTGTTGTTTTGAGTGTGACATGAACTGATGGTTCTGAACTTTATTGTTTTAAACTCTCTGCTTTTGAACGTGTATGTTCTAATATAAAGTGGACTTCTGAAAAATGAATGTAAGAGACACTGGTGTATTTCAGAAGGGGATGGTGTTGTCATATACTGTGGTTAATCCAATCAATCTAAGTGTTTACTCTAGACCAAAAGGATAGATATTATAAAATGTATAAAGTTTATACAGAATAATTATAGTATGTTCGTTTTGTACAGTATTTTTCAAGTACAAATACTGACAATGTATTTTGAAAGACATATATATAGCAAAAAGGAAAAGCTATTCCATGTTTAAAATATATAGCAAAGATATATATTCTCCATTATTGTACAGAAAGGAAATGCTTAGGGGTTTGTTGGTTGTTGTTTTTTTCTTTCCTTTTTTAAAAATCCTTAATATTTTAAGCCTGGCACACCGGCATGCTCTGTGCTTTAAATTAAATTTTTATGGGAGTAATATGGCTTTCCAGGATGTTCCATATTACTGAAGAAGAGAGACTTTACTATTTTCCATCAGAAACACATAAAGAAACTGTTTAACAGGGACAAAGCACAACATGGATTTTAGTCAACTATTGATTGGACAAAACAACATTTTGTAACGGCAGAAAAATAATATATAATACAAAACCACTCACAGTCATTTCCAATCTGCTGCTGCTGCTACAATCTGTTTCCAGCTGATTTTTTTTTAAATAGACAGCTCAGATCCTGTACACAGCTCTGTGTGCTGCACGCAGTTAGCAACATGCGAGGAAAATACGGTGCTACATGTCTTGCTCACAGTTTTTTAAGCGTTCTGACATTATTTTCAAATAAAAAGGTTGTTCATTCCATTAAATCATTATTCATGCTTCAGGAGATAGCTGCAAAGAACTCAGCATTTTGGTCAGCATTAAAAACACCCTGGCATGGATGGCATTTCCCCAGTATTTTTCCACAAACACACCTGGCTTTTCCATGTCCCCTCATGTGCAGTGCTGCCCATGGAGCATTTGTTCAGCAAATTGAGTTTCCATGTGCTGCAGCAAGGTTTGGAGTGCAGGGAGTGATTCCCTAAAAGTCAGAAAGGTTTGGAGGGCAGGGAGTGATTCCCTAAAAGTCAGCAAGGTCTGGAGTGCAGGGAGATTAGTGATTCCCTAAAGAATTAGTGATTCCCTAAAGGTCAGCAGCAGGCACTGGAGGAGGAGATGCTCTGCTGCAGCTGCAGGGAACACCCTGATTTTCCCTCTGGGAGAAGGGTGGCCTTGGCAGGGCTTGGAGCTGCTGTGAGCACACCTTAGCAGCAGCAAAATAAATTGCAGCAGCCTCTAATCACCCCCCAGGAGGGTTTTTGGGGTGACCCAGAGCAGGGTGAGGTCCATGGTGCCACTGCCAGGGTGGGTTGTGACCACAAAACTTTGTATAACATGCAAAAGGCAGCTTGGAGAAAAAAAAAAAAATTGTTTTGTTTCTTTGGGCAGGGAAGGGGTGGGAGCTGGTTGGTTTTGTAGAGTGGATGTCAGAGTTTATTGATGGCCACGGAGGAGCACAGAGGTTTCCTCACCCAGCAGTCCCAGAGCTGCTCTGGTGCCTCCTTGTCCCATCCAGGGACTGGGAATGTCACAGGCTGCAGCTTCTCGTTTGGGGTGAGCACTTCCCGAGGAGCCTGGGGGACTTAGGCACTCCCCACTCACTGGGGGACTTAGGTACTCTGGCTGCTCTGGAAAGCTCACCTGGAAAAAAAAATGGGAAAAAAAAGGTAAAATATGTGGTCTTAAAACTTGGAAAATCCCCAGGTTCTCTATCCAGGTTGTCTCCCCAAAATAACAATAAGAATAAATAAATGGAAGTTCAGCTCATTTTCAGTTCCCAAGGACAGCTCAGCTGGGCTCATCACACCTCTGATGGCTTTGTTGCTCATGAAGGAGCTTGTAGGTATAAGAAATTGTAATTTTATAAAAATAGAAATATATATATTTGCAGAATAATTAATAGCTTATCTAAATAATTCACTGACCTCTATTACACTATAAGCATTGGTAAAATGCTTGTCTTCTCTTTTGTTTTTTGCTGAAACTTAGGAGTGGATTTTTTTTCTTTTTACAAAAGAATGCCCTCTAGAAATCAGTGGGACTGCAGATGGATTTGTGCATCCGAGCACCTTGGGGCTCTCTGTGGAAAGCCCATGGCAGAGGAGGCAGGGGGTATTTCTTTTTCTGTTCTGAGTGGTGCTGAAGTCACTAGAGCAAGCACCATGGAAATAAGTTCTGACTTGAATCCACAAAAGCAGGAAATTCGGAATGCAGGGAAGGAGTCAGGGCGAGCAGCAGGGGTGGGATGGGCTCAGACCCCTCTCATTCGAATATCTTGCCTCTGTGGGTTTGTAATACCCCTAATTATTGCTTTAAAATTATTTTTGCATGTAATTTTACAATAGAGATGTGCAGTTTATTTTTATTTTTTGACTTTCTATTTTATGTGAAGAAAAAAAATTATATTAAAACTTACAAGTGATCAACCATCGTATTTCTGGCAACACCACAAGACTGCATTAAATACAAGTTTAACAAATACATCAAATTATCTGTATGACAAGAAATGGTTTGCATCCTGTATGCTGTTCAGCCCAAATCTTTTTTTTTTTTTTGTCTGTTATTCTTAATGTTTAATAAACTTTTAAATTTTTCTTCTCTCAGCTGTGTGCTTGTTTTGGTGTATTGGGGTAGGGGGGATTTTGGGAGGGAATTTTTCTCCCCCATCCTCTGGCAAAAGTCCCCCAACCTTCCCAGCAGGGTTGACTGCAACCACAGCAAATGGGTATTTACACCTGAGGAAATAATTTTAATTTTACTATTATTTAGTGCTATTTACTATTCTAACAAAAATATTTTACATACATATATATGTGTGTGTTTGTAACAAAGTGGTACAGTGTAAGCATCATTTACATATATACATTATACACTTTATATATCATGAGATGTGAACATGTATTTGCTGTAAATTCACACAGTAAATTCATTAAAATGTTGCATATTAAGGAGTAATTTTTATTATAATATACAACATAACTCAATAATTTTACTCTCCCTGATATCTAATATTTTATATAGATCACAAGGCAGAAAGTGTATTTGCTCTAATGCACACACAGATGTTCACCTGCACAAGCACAAATCTCTGTGCATCCACAGAGCTATACATTGGCTAATTATACTTTAATAAATCATATTTAACAGCACTTATTAATGCATCTTTATATCTTGGGGTTTTTATAAATACACACATTTTACTGCTATAAAGGTCTGGTTTGGCTCTATATGTTATGCACAAACTATAATTGCTATAAAAACACAAATACACAAATCAGTGTGGGCACACACATCTTTGTAGCTCCTTCTTTCTCTCTGGTTTATATAGTCACAAGTTTAATAAGTGTAACTATATAAATAATTCCTAAATTTATATTTCCAATAGAACATAATTCGTTGTTACAATGCAGAAACATACAAACCCTCCTTGACTGCCTCTGTGTGTGCATGCAGAAGCTTTTATTCCTGTATTTTAAATTACGTATAGAACAGATAATACATAAAACATGCTTTTGGGGATGTTTTATTTTTATATACACTACAGGACAAGATTTTTCACATACAATGAGGTATTTATTAGCACATGTTTGCATGTGCAGAGAAAATTTAAGAAATAGTATTGTTATTATTATTATTATAGCATTGTTAATAGCATAAATATACTCTAATATGTAAGTATCTAAAATAAACCAGCTGCTCCCCACCCCAAACACATCTTGATGAGGAGCTAAGGTCACATTTTGGGTTAATTTTTCCAGAGTTTTTGCCACTTTGGCATCCTAGCGCTTCCCTAATAATCCACCTGCTTTGACCTCAGGATAAATGTGGTGGATTTAACATTTCTGGGGTCATTCATGGATGAAACGATCCCAGAAAATCCATGATTTAAAAATAAAAAAAGGCTGGAAAAGTGCAGTCCCAGGTGTTCCCTCGGCTGGGCAGAGCTCCGGCAGCTCTGGAGCATCCCAGGTCACCTTAGGCTGCGTTTGCTGTTTGGTGTTAACTTCTTTCACTCAAACTCCCAAATTTCATTAAACCTGTGAGAATTTAAGAATCTTTAAGATGATTTAAATCGTTTATCACCCCTGCCCAGCTGCTTTAAAAAAAAAATTATTCAGGAGCAAAATAAAGATGCAGCCGAACCCACGGCGAGCAAAACGAACCCTTAATATTCCATTTAAGAGCAATAAATAGGATTTGTCGCTGTGTCTGATACATGTCGGCGTTTCATTTTCACATGGGATCATCCCCTAAACGCAGAGGTGGGTGGGGAAGAGGCAGAGATAGAGCCACGGTGGGAATGCCGAATTCCCTCCCAGCCAACACAAGAGGTCACGCAAGAGCCGCGAGCAGCCGAGAGCTGGATGAGCTCCGAGCAAAGCTCCGCCAGCTTTTCCTCTTCAAATCCCCTCCATCCTCCTCCCTCGGGCGTTTTTCCCTCGGTGCAGGTGAAGATCTAAGTCACCAATGGGCAGGGGACACAGTCAGTGTCACCTCAGCAGTGCCAGGGGGGCTGGAAGGGCCGAGGTGTCCGGGATGCTCTGGGAGTGTGAAACACTGGGGATTACAAGGGTGATGCTCCTCATTTCGCACATCCACAGACCCGATTTTAATTGATATGTGAGAATTAGCCCCGATTTTAACTGAAATGAGAGAATCAGCCCCGATTTTAATCAAAATGTGAGAATTCGCCCCACCTGCAGCCAGCAGCTAGGATTCACCTGGGATGGTGAAAGGAGCCAGAGCTGATTTTTTGCAGCCACTTTGGCCCAGCAGCTCATTCCTCTCAGCTCTGTTTCATTCCCAGTTTTCCCTCTGCACCTTCACAGCCTTCAGACAGAATCACTGTTGCCTTTCAGTTGGTGGAAATATGAGGCAGACACAGTTCAAAGGGGTAAAAGGGTTTTACTTTGGTATTTAATAGGATATTAGGTGCACAGCTCTGCAAAGGTGGAACATGCTGAGATGTACCCACACTGTATATTGTGTATACAATTTTATGAACTTTGTAAATTAGTATATCTGTTTAAAGTCCCCCTATGAGAAACTTGATAAATGAAGTAATTGTCCATGTGTACTGGGTTTGGGGGGTAATTTTCCTTTCCTGAAACATGGAATTACAGTTCCTGCTTCCACCTCTCCCTCCTCCTGCTCTGTCACCAATTCCTCATGTCCCTGTGTCACAACATCAGCTGGGGAAAGTGTCTGGAGTGTGGAACACGCTGGTGGCTCTGTCAAACAAGGTGGCAGGGAAGCAAGAGTGAAGGGATTGAGATGGTTTAGGGGAGAAGAGAGCAAGGAAGAAGTGAGAGTCTCCAGCTCCAGAAAAAGTGCCTGGAAGGGCTCTTCTCTGAGCTGCTGCAGAGGACAATGAGTAACAGGCTTAGAGTACAGCAAAGAAAACAGTGCTTGGGCAGCAGGGAAAAAAAATAAAAATCAAGAGGGCAGAGGATGAAACATTGAAATAAACTGCCTGGGAGGATTGTGAAATGCCCATTGTTAGAGGCTTTTCAGAACAAGCCTGTCAGGAATGACAGGCAGAGTCCATCCTGCCTGCAGGCAGAGGAGGGGCTAAAAATATCTCACACACTCCCTTCTAGCTTTCTGTTCACTGTTTCAGCAGAAGGCTGATGAAGCTCCTCAGCACCACCATCAGCTTCAAGACAAAAGCCATTTCCATTCAAACACATTCACATATTAAGCCTCATACTAAAAACAAATGAAATCCATATTCCCCTCCTAGATCAATGCTGAGCTTCCCCAGTGCATGGGCTCTGATTAGAGAAGTCAGTCGAGTTCCCACAGCAACAATGTTCAATAATTCAGCATTTAAGATGCTACTAAATCTTTGCTGGCTGAAGCCAAAAGTGCCACAGGTTCTCCATGTTCAGTAGGTGGTGTGGGTTGGGTTTTGGTGTTTCAACATCCAGAATAACTCAGCTCTCTATCCAAACATCCTGTGGGCTGCTCCGAGTGTCCTGTTGGGGACATGGCTGTGTCACAGAGCCACATGCCACGCCTGGCCACACCTCTGGGCCTCTGCTGGAGGCCAACACCACCTACCAGACAGTGAGGAGGTTCCTCTGGAGCTAAACCCACTCACTCAGCCTCTACCCACAGCTTTTCCCCTCTGTGAAAATCTAAGGGAGATTTGCAAAGACAGCTAAAGGGTTTGGGCACTCAAATCCGTGGCAGCAGGGCTGGGGCTGCTGAGCAACAGAGACATCTGAGCAGATCCCTCTGAGAGCACACGAGCTTCAAAAGCCAATGATGTCATTTCTGTTATAAAACTGGCCTCTCTGCCAGCCTTTTGCAACAGGATTTTGGTTCCCCAGCTCCTCCTTAGGAGCAAACACTCTGGTTCTACAAAGGGAACAAGAATTCCCACCCTCACTGCTCTCCACAGATGCCTCCAGGAGCAGAGCATCCACAAAACACCACCCAAATTTGAAAACTTTTGTGCAGAGAGCTCTGCTTTCCCTGGGGGTTGGAGCTGTGAGTGGAACTGCTCTGGGCTCAGCTGGCACCTGGGATGGACGCTCTGTGAATTCTCCAAGCAGGATGCAAAGCTCACCCCAGCTCGAGGCAGAGTAACCTGGCGATGTTTATCCCCAGAGATGATGTTCCCACACCACTGCTGCTTGTGCCACTTTGGAAAGGCCCAAAATGCCAAGCTAAAGGCATCCCAGCATTTCCAAACAGCCACTAGAGAACATCTCAGGTGTCTTGAGTCCATTCCCTTCCCTTTGGCAGCAGTTGGTGGATTTATTCAGACAAATGATGAATAGCAACAGCTCAGTGCTCCATGGCACAGGCTGAGAAAGGAAAGGCACAAAGCACCCAGAGCCTGAAGCCATCCCTGCTGTGCCATCCTGATCACTCTTTTGTCAGCTATTTTTAGCTTTAACCTCATGGCACCTATTGATGGGTGAGAGCAAGCAGCAGCAGAGCCCAGCATCCTGTGCTCTTCAAAAATAGCAAAGCATGGAGAAAAGATTTAGTCAAGCACATGATGTGACCATGACAGCCTTGGCCTTCAGGGTCACCTCATGGCTAAACACAACAGACCCAAGTAAAGAATTGTGTAGAGCTTCTGAGCAGGAGGGGAATTTAAGCAAGGAAAAAACCTACGAAAAATGTGTCTTCTCCTTAACTTGCTCATTCCAACCCCCACAACGTGCATTTTACAGAATATTCTGAGCCAGAAGGGACTCACAGGGCTATTCAAGCCTCTTTAGAAAGGACTTCCTTACTTACCTAGAACTGGTAACACATTTTCTTACCGTAATCACAAATAATTAAGAGGAATGTGAAGCAGACAAGATTGGAACAGCAGCCTGATTTTAGACCTGTTTTTGTTAACAGGGAGAAAAATTAATGCTGTCCGTGTCCATTCCTTGCAGTTTAATTTAAACCAATACAACTCAAACCAGAGCACTCTAAAATAAATCCTTAAATGAAGCCCTTTATTTAATAGAATTATTTTTAGATGCACAGCCTATTGTGTTATAAAAACATGACCTAAGAGTATCTCCAGCATTCAGAGCACCTGCTGCAGCCCAGACATCTTCTGGAAAAGTCCATCTGCAAAACCCAAATGTTTGCTATCACTGCTTCACTTAGACTCTGCCTACTTGTTGCACTTCTAAAACCTAGAGGCACAGAAAATACAGAAGCTTTTAAAAACATTTGCCTCTGGAAGACAAAGAAATCCCATCTCTGCACTGCAGCAAACATTACTGGAAAAAGCACTATCCTAACTCCTGAGAGGAATCAGCCTTGAGAGCTGTAATTAGATGGAAGGGGGAAAAAAGACTAATTGATATGCTTGTTTTCCAGACAGAACCACATTTTTAGTTCAGCTTGTCTATATTTTATGCAATGATACTGCTCCAGGGACAGGCATGAAATTATGTATTTCAGTGTTCTAAGCTGAAAAAAGAAATCCCAATATATAATGGTACAAGAACATTGATCCAGAACAGCAAAAGGGAAAGAAGCAAGTTCTAAATACCGACCAAAATTTAGACAGGAATGTATTTTTTTCCATATTAAAAACTGAATAATTTGGATTGCAGTCTTTCCTACTACTTTTAAAGCATTGGATGAGCAGACATGAGGATCCCTCATGTCAGAGTGGCCACAGTGTCAGTCCCTGACTGCCCTGCACAAGTGATGGAGGGGAAAAAAAAACAACCACCAAGAATACAAGACTTTCCAAATTGCACCAAATGTTTATTGTTAGTCTAGTACATTCAGTATCATATTGACTAGAATACAGTAATTCAAAATATTTTTGGCGAATTGAAATTTTTTAAAAACCATTTCAAACACTCCAAAAAGCAAATGCCATGAAAAATTAACTTAAAATTAAAACAAACATATTCAAGCAATAATTTCACTTTTGACTACAAGAAAACCTTTACATGTATTTTAGTGGTTTTAACAGTACTGCATTTCAACAAAATATATGAACTCACAAAAAGTGGAAAATATTAAAATAGACACAATGTTAAAAAACTGAGGCATCCAGATGTGCGAGACTGTTGTAGCAGAATCACCTGCCCAGCTGTTCCCTTGGCTCACTTTTTGGGGCAGTTCATGAATTTGCTGTGGTGCTGCCACTCCTCTGATCACCTACTAACACCACACAGCAATTCTTCCCTGTCTTGACTTTAAAGTCTGTCCCTCTGGTAAATTCCCTACACAAAGGTAAATATTCTAAAACCTGCGACCCTCTGGCAAATCTGAGTGGAATGGGATCTTTAAATCATCCCTACCTTGCTATTTATTGTTTGCAGACAGGCAATATCCAGAACAAAATCTGAAAAAGGCAACACATTTTGGTTTTGTTTTTAAATACTGACATGAAAAAACTGAGTAAATTAGAAAAAGGATAAAGTCAATCTTAATATAAGACATTCATTACGTAGTGGGACAGGATACAATTATTGGACCAACAGGGTTACAATGACTCTTCTACACTGGTCAGTAAAGCACAAGTTCTACAATCAAGACTCTACCACAGCTGGATTTCCTGGGCAGACAGACAGACAGCCAGCAAGAAAGACCAGCTGGACTCAGTGGGAAGTCCCAGGATGACAAGGACACCCTGCCAAGCTCTCCAAGCTCTGCTCCCTGCCAGGCTGTGCTTGTGAAGAACCCTGAGCTGCAGGTGCTCAGCAATGCTCTGCCTGCTGCTGCCACCAGCATTTCCCGGCAGAACCACCAAGAGCTGGTGGATCAGTCAACTTAAATCCCTATGGAAATCCAAGCCTCATGGTCTGGGGAAATGAGTGACCTGGGCTGGATGGGATATTCCCACACCAGCCCTCCCCCCGGGCAGCACAGGAGCAACTGGGAGCCTGGAGGAGAAAATCACCTCAGCTACTCCTTTTGCAGCTCTTCATCACGAATAAAGCCAACCTAAGGTCTGTCTCAGTGGTACTGCAAGTGAGCAGAATGCTGCCATTAGAACTCAGCAGAATCACATTTAGGTTTTAGTTGGTAAAAGTGGTTATTACAGTTACACCTGCAACACAACCTTCAGAAGAGGTACGATGCTTGCTCCTCAGGACAGGGTGTGGAATGTAACCATTTCTTGCAAGATTTTGCAACATGAGTAGCTGCATAGATGACAGTTGTGTGTCTTCAGTTCAATAAATGTACTTTTAAAGTTTACAAAAAACACAAAAAAGTTTCTATAAAAGTCACATTATACCAAGATAATGGGTGGTAAAAGTAGATTAGTTGTCTCTGATTCATGTTTAAGAAATGACTCGTGGAAAGGTGATAGAAACCAATTTCAGGTCAAGAGCATTACGTTTTCACTATTGCACTGACTTCACCATTTGAATCACTAATTTAGAAAAATTCACGTAGTTAAAAATTGTAAAATTAAACTAGGATACAAAATTTGTTTGTAAACATCAGGTAGCCAGTTCTGCTAACGTGGAATGGACTCTTGGTTACTGCAGGTACAGTATCTTGGTTATTTACAGCACTTGCCATGTGATGGGCAATGGCAGGACACAAACATCAGTTCACAGTAATTGTGTTCACAGAACTACCAAAGTCAGTGCAGTTTTGCTGTGCAATTTTTCCAATTCCCCCCAAATTCCTTAAGTCAAATAATACTGTTACAGAGGCCGAATGCAGATTATTCTTTTTTTATATATCTATATATCTACAGACAGCGATATATAGAGATATAGATCATCTCATAAGTGACGAATGATGTCTGCAGGACTTCTGTAAAGGTACTTCCAGATGGCATAGTAATGGACAGCAGCTGCTGTGGCCACGAAGACGTGCCAGATGGCATGGGCAAAGGGGATCACTCCGTCACTCTTGAAGAACACCACGCCCAGGCAATAGATCAAACCTCCCCAGGCCACCTCCTGCAGTCCCTCGGTGTTGCTCTGCCAGGGAACAAGGACAGGTCAGGGCTGGGGTGTCAAGGGGGCAAAGGGTGGTTATGGACAACATACAAAGTGCTTTTTCTCCCCCAGGCAAAGGGAGCTGGGTGTGGCAGCTCAGAAAATCTTGGGTGGGACATGGAGAAGTGAGAAGTGCAGAGTATTTGTATCACAGTTTGTGAAATGCACAATAATGTGTTTACATACTCTGTCCCAATAGCACTAGAGCAGTTATCCCAGTATAACTCAAGAACTCAAACTAGTGTGATAGTTTGCTTCATCAGCAGAGCAGACACAGACAAAGAAAATCACATCACTCTGTGGAAATGTGAGTTTAATGCAACTCCTCCTAGTTGGATGAACCATCAGCAAGGCTTTGATATAGCCGGTTAAAGCATTAACTTGAAAAGGTGTCAGGTTTATATTTGCAGCAGAGAGGGTTAATCAACATTATTTAAAATGTGTCACTGTAAATAAGTTTGGAGTAGGATGCTTTTCAGATGCACCAAGACACCCAAGCTCTCTTTATCTACACAATGCAGCCCAGACTGAACAAAACAAGGCAGCACTTCACTGAAATGTAAAGTATAAATCCAGACTGTAACTGATTGTGTTTGGTTGCTCTGCAGAGAACACTGACAATTACAGTGTACTGAAATGAACATCTTTGCAGAAGAAAGAGCTGCAGTGGAATTTAAGCTGGTTGTAAAAGGCAAATTTGTTTGTTTGCACTGTTAATAAGTCACATTCCTTACCATGGATGTCACTACCAGTGCAGGAGAAAATCCCATCGCTAAGTAGAAAAAGAGTTCAACGATCTTATACCTAAAAAGGAATAATTTCAGTCATTTCAGGAGATGTGTACAAAACGATGAACACTTCCTTCAACAGTAGAAAAGAATATTTTAAATTATGTGTTGCTATGGGTCCATTACTCTATTCAAAAAGCTTTTCATGCATACAGGTAACCAATGTTTTATGACAGAATGAAAACCAGTGTTTGTCTCTGCATTGTACATTGCAGGCAATACGTTGTCTAAATAGCGCCTAGGTGCCTTCAGTTGCATTAAGTACTAGTGAGAATAGAACACAGACAACTTAAATTTTTCTATTTGATGAGAACCTTAGTAGCTCATCTCCAAAACAAAGAAAGTTTGGTCTTGTTCCCCAAGGATAATTTTAAAGTGAAACACAAAGAATAATTCTTACTTTTCGTGGTAGAGGAATACATAAAGGGTTCCTCCAGCAGCCATCAGCCAGATAAACCATCGCATGTGAGATGCCAGAGGTCCCAGCTCACGGAGATTTAACCTGGAGGCACAAAGATTTCAAGAGACAAAAGTGATGACTGAACAGACAACACTGACACAAACACAGTAGGGCTTGACAGAACCAAATAAATACTCAGAGCTTTACAATCAGCATGAGGGGAGAACAGACATTGGGATATTCTATCCACAGAGAAGCAGAAGGTGTTTGCATTGATGGGTGGGAAGCATAAACTGAGGTGTGTGCAATACAAATAAACTACTTTGATGTTTTCTAGCACCACTTTCTGTCCAGCAAGTCCCAGGAGATGACATTACAATATCTGTCACAACACAGAATGTGGTCAATTGCATCCAACAAGGCACCTAAGGATTTTGGAAAGCTGCAATGACAAACTGTTTACTTTGGAAAAGCTTTGATTCCGATCTGATTCTTACCATGGTGCGTAGGATGCTGCAATGAAGACATAGATCATCATTCTGTCACACATGTGAAAGCAATGCTCCATTGTCCTAGGGAGAGAAAGAGAGACAACAGGTCACTATGGCACATTTTGGAAAGGTGTTTGCATCACCTCATTTCCTGACAATTAGACTGGGGGAAATACCATCAGCTCCACACCTCTTAAAACCATGTGGAGGAACTGAGACACGTAAGAGCTGAGCACTCCTCCAGTCCTCTCCCCTTCTCCACCCCACCTTGCATCCTGTCACACCAACTCTGCCTAATCCAGACACTGTTACTATTTAGTGACCACTGGCTAAATCCAATTTATGGCCCAAAATTATTTAGGGGTCATAAATGGGACCAAAAAAATCAAATTAAAAAAAAAATAGATCAATGTCAGTTGTGCTGTTGCTGCCTTGCTCCCAAGGAGGTTTCCTGCTCGTTAGCTGGGTATTGTGTTGTAATTCTCTTGGCAAAAGCTGTGTTCCTCAAAGCATTTGAGCAGGCCATGGTCCCAGACAGTGTCCTCATTTCTGCAGTGGGATATTATCCATCAACCACTTACATTATGTTTTTCCCATTCTGCTTCTGGATTAAGAGCCACTAGAGCCTACAAAAACACATGTTTTCTTTGTGACAAAGCAGCAAACATCCAAGTTCATCCATACACGAGCTTGGCTCACTGTTCCTTCCAACAGAACCAAAGGTGTTTTTTTCATGATTCAGTAGAAAGCACCATGACTCAGTAGAAAGCAACACCTCCTGTAAAATCAGTTTAAACTGCGAAACTCAATGGGAAAACACACCACGAAAGTGAAACACTTTCTGCTGCTACCTTAAGTGACTCTTTTTCCAGGAAACGATGTGGAACACGGTGGAGACGATGAAGAGGGCGCAGAGCCCCACGCCGTACATCCATGCTGTTATCTTCTCCCAGCGGTCGTCAGACAGCCGGTGCAGGAGGGCGCTGCCCACGATGGCAGGAACAATGAGGAACTGGGGGAACAAAAGGCCATTGTCCCTCCTTGCCGTGGTGTCACTCCCAGAGCAGCACCAGCAGGCAGAGAGAGCTCGGCCCCAGCCACAGAAAGTTTTGTCATTTGGTTGTGTTATAAATACATACTAATATAGTGTTGGCTTTTCGTAGATATTCATTGTGTGTATGGTTTTATTCTTTTTACAGAAGTAGTCTTGTCATAAAGATAGAGGTATATGACCAATGTTTTAATTTCTGTTATGAACTAGATTTCGGTATTGTAGTAAAAACTAATAAAAGTAGTTTAGAAGGACTTTCCTTTACTAACCACACTACCTGCTTGACCGGATAACACCCAAAAAGAAGACCTGCCACTGATACCTGACTATCAGCCTATAACCAGATGCAAGAATTACGGACCCAAGCCCAAACTGGGAGAAGATAACCACGACTGGAAGAAACCACAGCCGAAAAAGCGCATGCTCTAAAAAGGCGGATCCAAGGAGGAGCCATGCAAAATAGTCCTTGGAACATGCAAAATAGTTTTGAGAAAAGTTTGGCTGATGCAATACTAAGAGTATTTAAGACGACTCCCTCAAGGGCAGGTGTGCTTCTTGGCTCAGGGCCAAGCACCCAGCGCTGTTTCTTTGCTTTATTGGTGTCCCCTATTGTCCTTTATTAAACTTTTTAAAATTTTAACAGGAGAGTGAACTCTGTTTTTCACAGTTGTGAGTTGACGCATCAGCACCAAGAATTCAACAATTCTTAGACCTGTTTTGCTAAATTTCTCCCCCCATGGTACCAGGGAAGGTTACTGGATCCTCTCGCCATGGCAACAAATTCTTTTCTCTAATCCTGAAAATATTAGCAGTGGTTTTATTTTCACATTCTGCCTCGTGTTTTAAAACCATGTTGATCTTACTCTAGGCTTGGATTTAAGCCACCTCTTGTGCATAGAGACAGAGCAAAAGACAGACCAAAATAAACTTGAATCCCAAATGAAAAAACAAAGCATTTAGCAAAGTGCAGTTGAGAGAATTAAGCAATAGTTTCGTAGAACTGGATTTAAGCTACCATAAATAAATTAGCCACAAACTTCTCTCATGAATAGATTTTTAATGCACAAAGATGTTTTTCTAATGCAGCATATCCAACTCTGTTTTCCTTCCCACTTCCCTCTCAAGCATTGTTAATTCACTTCTTCCCAAACAAGCCCTGTTCAAACATCATGATGGAGCTACCATGCTGCATCTTGGCTTCACACACATTTAAAACTACAATCCTTCCCAGCATAAAATACATGATGCACCTCTATCTCCTTCAGGAACAGGAATAAAGGGAGTAAGGAGGAAATAACCCCAAAAAAAACCCCCACAAACATCCAATGTCCAACAAGTATTTAAAGAAGAGAGCCCACTGACTCAGACATTTCTACTCATCTCCTTCCACTCTCAAGGCCCATCTTCATCAGCCTTCTAAGTTACATTAATTCCCTTCCAGGCCCTACAGTGTGTTTTAAGATGTTAATTTGTTCCCTTGAATTGCAAATAAGCTTTTTAGGGTAAATTCTTGGTAATTTAAGCCAAGTCTCATATGTTAAACAATAAAGCCAGGAACAAGCAATGTTTAAACAAATCTGACCACTTTGCATTACAGGTCTGATTGCTCAGAGTGCAAAGTTCTGGTCTAGCCTGACCTGTCTGTCCTTTATCTAATTACAGACCAGAAGAAATCAAGGTTCTGCTCAGGGCAGAGGATGCAGAGCAAATTGAATGGATCTGAGAAGCAGCTGGTTGAGCCAGAGAATAACAAAAAAACCAAGTGGCTTTTCCTTCTGGCTTTGAAGCACATCAGCTGTAGCTTCATTTCTATTAAATTTCCTCATGTTTTGCACAATTTAGTGTATTTACGCCAAAAGCTGTAGAGCCATGGAAATGGCATTGATACATCCCCAGAAATGGGAGTAGAGGTGAAAACACTTCCTGAGTTTTGCAATGAAACTATGGCAGTTGACTTTAAGGCCAGAACTAGGCTGCCAGTCTGGCTTGTCATTTATCAGCAGCCCTAAGTTTCCATGCACACATCCTGGCCAGCCCCAAACCCAGGGAAGGCTGAAGTGTGTCACTCCTCAGGAGATCATCCCCCGTTTTCCACACATGACACACACTGTGAAGTGTGGCTGAAGCCCCTGGGACAGCCAGGAACTGATGAGATGTGACAGTTGTTTGATGCAGTTTGTGCAGGGACCAGGAGGATGCTCAGCTCCACAAGTGCTGGTGTAGCCATGGCTCTAAGCTGTGCAGTCCTGCTGTATCCACATTCCTCACTTTCCTTCCCAATTTCTATGCAAATTTCAGTTTTGACTAAACTTGACAGAGAACTAAAAGGTTTCAGACAGATTTCTACCCACAAACAACATGTAAAATAGCAAATTCCTGCCCTGTAAGAGCCTGGGCATGAGCTGCTCAGGGACTCTGACAGTGACCATTTCATAGGAAGAGGCTCTCTTTGCAAACAAGATTTAGATACTAAACAGAATAACTAGCCTTTTGTACACAGACACCCCTGCTTTTTACTCATCTGCTAAATAAATATCTCACAAGCTAAGATGTGACGTGGGATGCTCAAATGGGCCAACACAAAGTTCAGTGTCAACCACTTTTCCCAGTAATTACTGTGTATAAAGTAATAGGGTTAAAACAAAGAAGCAATTCCCTTATCATCTCTTCCTTTGCACCTTCAGAATGAAGTGCATGAATGAAGACCTTTAATCTCTTTTTTGCCTTGTCCTGGCTTTAAAGAACAATTCCACCTCTCCCAGGGAACAGCACTGTATTCCATGAGAAGGACTGATTGTATTTTCTGAGTGTTCTTCTTGGAAACACTTTCCCCTCTGTGCCTGATAGGCACCATGGGAACAGTCAGACGAAACAAGAGATGTTTTATTACTTTTTTTTTTTCGGCCAAAAATAGCTAGACTAAATACAAAATCCAGAAATGATAACCTGCTGTTCCAGCCAACTGGATAAAAGTTCTTTAGATGGCAGTGCCATAACAGATAACATATGGTACAATGGGCTTCATCCATTCTACAAAATAAATACAGAATTTTAGTTCATAAAAAAAGATTTTCCCATGTTTATTTGAAAAAATCACTCACACAAGAACTGCATCTTAATCTCCAATTTTCAGAATGGAGAAGCCATCAATCAGTCCTTTAAAAGGAGGGGAATTTACCAAAAAAAGCAGTGAGACAATCAGAATGAACAGAATGAGTGGGATTGTGCTGTGTCATTTTACAGCATGACAAAGCATTTCTAAGTTGTCAATATTCCTTGTAAAAAAACTCCAGCTACAAGTCACAAAATCTTTGCCTATTTCATCATGGAGTGCAAGACTTCCAAAGGAATATCATCAAACCCAGTAACTTAATGTACTGTGAGCAAACCCAGAACTGTGATATGCCAATTTACTAATTTTAGCACCTTTATTAATCCTGGCTGCATCAGAAGTGGAGCTGGAAAAGAGATCTGCAGAACAAGAGAGAAGGCAACAGTTCCTGAAGCTTTCTAGAGAAATGCCAGAACAAAATGAGAGAATGAAGCCAACAACTCTTTGCAATAAGGAGGAAGATAAAGGATTAAAATATGTTTGTTTCCAGCTATAGGCAGGAATCTTTCAGAAGAGATTTGGGCACAACCCCTGTGTGATGTATTTTGGGAAACCAACCACCACAAACTGCTGTCACAAGGAGCAAAAAGCCTCAAAGCACAAAGAAAGAGGTGGAAACAATAAGCTATGAACCTGATCAGGGTCACTTCAGGGAAATTCCACTCTCTGGTTACCAACTCACAGCAAAGTATCCAGTGTCTTCCACCTGCCTGGGGCTGCTCAGGATACTTCATTGGTCAGTATTTTACCTGCATTTCTTCCATATTTCTCCACACAATCTCTGCCACAGACAGCTTTAAAAACCTGCTGGAAATTTTGCCTTTGCATGTAACATTAATGGAAAATGAATTTAATTTCTCTGCACATCATGCAGGCAGCAACGATGCCCTTCAATGCATGAGCCACTGCAGCAGAGCATGGTGTCACTGCTGCAATATCTTGTGCCTCTCACCATGAGGGAAACACTAAGGGCACAAAGATGCTCCAGGCACCTCCTTTTTGGAAAGGAAGGCAACAGAAAGATCAACAAAACTGCCAAAAATGCATGTGACACTCAGAGAAAACCACAAAGGACTGCATCCATCTCCAGCTGCCTGCTCCAGGAGTGAACTCCTGTTACCATCTCTCCCTGCTTTTCAGTTTTCCCCAAATTTTAGGAGAGCAGAAAAACTGCTTACACCAGTCAGTGGGAATGGAGACATCTTCATCAGAAGAGGCTTTCTGAAATTTTGATGATCCCCTTCTTCCATGCTCAAACGGCCTGCTAAATGCTCCAAGTCTCATTTTTTAAAATATTTATACTACTTCTGTTTTTTCATGCAATTCACAAACCCAGCCCGGAATACAGATTGTAACAAATTTTAAGAACAGTTACTCCTTTTAAGGCAGCTGGAAGGAACATTTAGAGCAGTACAAAGCAAGGCATGTCTGAATTCTGAGGTTTTAGCATAACTAGGTTTATCTTTTGTCTGATAAACCAGAAAGCTCCATGATGAAAGAGCCATCTCTCCCCTCCAATTCTTACAACCCCTGCTTTTCTCATGCACTGTTTCCTTCCTGCTCCTCTAAACACACAGAACAGCTTTTTCTGTGTGTTTCCAACTACTTTGAGCCCTTCCTGTCTCCCAGGGTCTGAAGGCAGGTTAGTGCTTCATTTAAAGCCAAAAAAAAAGGTAAATTTAAGACATTTAAAATAGCCTTACAAGTTGGAAATTCGAGGACACCTTACCATGCCACACAAAGTTACCTTTTGAGAATTGCATCAAGAATCTGTGCCTGGAATTCTATACCCTTCTTTATCCTTGGGGCTTTTTTTGTTTGGTTGGTTTTTTTATCAAGCAGCTGCCTAAACTGATTCCTGTGTATTTTTAAATCCAAAACCAGATGGGATACCCACTGAGAAATACAGCCACACTCAAAGTACAAGTTGACTGCTTCCTGAATTACGAAAAAACGTTTGGAATAAAAATATATAGGAGAACCATTGTTAAACTCTGTTTTGTAGAATCATCAATGTTTAATTGAAAACTCACACTGCAATCTAGCAGCAAAGACTCAGCCATCTGACTATCTAACATTTACTAAATCTGCAACACAAAGGAGATGAAAACATGCCCCCCAGCTTTTTCTGTGCTTTCCCACCTTAGACTCCCATTTCAAGGCTTTAAATATTGATCAAAAGTTTTTGCATATTTATTTTAGCAGTTCATGGTAGGTTTTAGCAGGTAGTTTGACTGTTCAGAAAATAACTAGACAGCTCCACCACAAACTGCAGCCGACCAGAAAGCACTGATCCATCCTGGCTGTCACCTCCTGCTAACAGGCAGGAGTCAGACATGCCTGTTTTTCAACTAGGTGAAAGCTGAAATTGCTAAGGAGCACAGCAACTTCTGCCAGATATTTTGAAACCTAACTTTTTGGCCAGAGCAAACAAGATTTGCACAGGGATTATGAGATAAACTACATATTTGTGTACTAACAGAATGTTGCTTCATTCCCTAGGCAAATAAGCATATATTTACATAATGCTGTACATGAGACCCTTGGCTTAAGAACAGAGAAGCTTCAGTCAACTTTCCTATATGCAAACCAAGGTGATTTCTGTTTTTTACCAGCACCACGGAGCTGTGTGTTGGTTATTTATGAAATACACATGAAGGATCCTCAAGAGCAGAGCTCCTTCTAGAATTGAAGAGTCCTGGGCACCACCTTGAGTTTTCATATCTGCAGCTCACTCAGACACACTGGAGATAAGAGACTGAGGACAAAGCCAAACATACTTCAGATGTTTGGAGTTGAGGGATTGAGGAGAAGCACAAGCTGCTTTTATGAAAGGGCAAATGCTATCTTAAAAAGCAAACAAACACATTTTTAAGCCCTTTTCAAAGTGCCAGACAGCAAATTAAACTTCCTAATTACTAAGAGAAAAAACAAAAAAACAAAAAACAAAAAAAAATCAAAGGGGAGTACTTTCCTTATTCTGTATATCATATACTCAAAGCTAGAATGAGTCCTTACATTATGAAATTAAGGACAGACCTGGAATTTCAGCATCACTGGGGCCTCTTGCAAAACAGCAGATTTCTTGAAGAATCAGTATCAGAATGAAGCCATTCCAGCTCTTCTAGCTTGTACCCACATGAGAATCTGATGAGGCCTTCCATTTCTCACATGGATAACTCTGTCTTGCACTTGCAGTATACAATTTGCACATTATGTCAGCACAGACCTGGGAAATTCACCTTGCAGGCTAACTAGTAATGGCCTATACCCCCTTTACTGCAGGCATCCTTTGACTGGGACAGAGGGAAAATATCAAGTTGAAGACCCAGAATTTTGGTGAAAAAGAATCTTGTGAAGTACCTGGAGCTCCAAGAGATTCAGAACATTAGAAAACATTTAGTTTTCCACACTGTTACAGCTAAAGCTTAATACACAAAACCAGAGAGGTTGTAGATATGAACACAGCGGGGCAAAGGTAAGCATTTAGCAATCCAAACACACAAGAATTTACTGAAACATCTAATTAAAAAAAAAAAAAAACCAAACCAAAAATCAAGAAAAACAAAGCAGAGCTGTACTTACTGCATGTGTGTAACAGTTAGCAGCATGTTCGTAGCAAGTGGGTTTGTAGCGGCTGTTGGCTGGAGCTGGGTGGTTCATGAACCTGTTGAATAATGAAGAGGCATTTTTAGGAAAGTTACTAAAACATCTCTCCAAGTGTCATGAAGGAATACCTCCAAACTAGTCATGTTAAGAATTATAAGTACAGACATGTTCAAAGTAACTGTGATTTAAATTTCGAGTTCTGCCCAGCAATTCTCTCACCAGAAGCACATGTTAAATAAATTCCTGTGCCTGCCTGGTGCAGGGGATGATTGTCTTTACTCAAGACTTCACAAAGAGCAGTCAGACTCCCTCTTTTCTGACAGCTTGGTCAGATGAAGAATGAACTATTTCCTTTTTTAAATTACATACCATGAACTCAAATTACTCTTGAAATATGGAGTTCATCATAGCTGTCAGGGGTTACTCTTAAGTTCTTGAAACTGAAGCAATATTCCAGTTTGGAATAAACCAACTTGAACACTGACTTTTTGACTCCTATAGCAAGCAATATTTGGAGCATGAGGTGGCTCATTTTTTCCAATCTTGTGTCTGTAACCAAGACCCAAACTACACAGGGATCATGAAAGGAGACTAATGGTCAACTCCAAAGAGGAAACATTTCAAGAGGTTTACCATAGGCATTCCACCTTTTCCACTAAGAATTTTCAAACATTCTAACAAACAAACAATCACATCAAACACAGTCCATGCAAGCCAAACACAGAATATGATGAAACCTGAGAAAGTTTTGGAAGAACTTGCCAATGCAAATTTTTCATTCAAGTATATTAAAAAACTTAAACACTTGAGTTGTTTCTGTGAAACTAAACAATTTGAATGTGTAGAACACCTGTAAGAGACAGCACACACCTATGTGCAACAGTCAGATGAAAGCTGTGAACTTCTCCAGCTCCAGTCTGTTATCCCAGCACTGCTGACTGTCCTATAAAAGTGATTCTCTTTCACCAATAATTCCAGTTTACGCCAGACTATTCCAAAGCTATGCACTGATATAATAGCTAAAGCTATTAGTCAGGTATTCAAGAAGCCAGGAACAGCTTCACAACAAATACAGAACAAGTCTGTATGGCCAGACTGAGAGCAGCTTTGTTACACAGACTTATACAAAAAGCTTGTTAGACAAACTCAGGTCCTTCTCCATGTCTCCCATGGTTTAAGCCAAAATGAGTCCTATTTTTATGACATCCATAAAATATTGGCTGACCTCAAACCAGGGAAAAACAAACAAACAACTAAAAGAATCCAACCCAAATCTTACAGTTGGCAGAAGCAGTTCCAGATTTCTAGCATATTTCACTTGGTTTGCTTGACTGATTTATTAAGTGACTTGTAAAGCATTTCTTTCTAAACTGATATATGAAAATGCAGCAGCACTGGGAAAATAAGAGTGTCATGATCCCTCCCCAGACTGTGGCAATTTCAAGAAACAGTTTCAATTGTTACTAATACAAAGGCTAAGAAAAATGTGGATTTAATTCAGACACAGAACATAAATGGTTGTTAGCAAATTAATAACCCTGCAGGAGTTAATACATGGTTAAAAATGGCAATTCTTTTGTGACTGACAAATGGCACCTTGCTCTCCTCTCCAGGAAGACAATGACACTGTCATCACAAAGGCTTGCAGAACATTTGGAAAATCATTTTTTCCCCAGTGCTTACAGGTCTTCAACAGCTGCTGAACACCATCTCTGCATCCTCTAAAGATGGAACACTCAGTTTGCTCAGTTCTGCTTCCAAGTTAGGAAAATGTTTAAAAATAAAAGCATCTGTTGGCTCAGCGAGTGGCCAGGCTTGGACTGCCCTTGTCCAACTCCATAAATTCAAAGTCATGGGAAACTTTTCACTTATTACATCTAGAATATTGTTGCATTTCTCTGTGGTGGTACCTTGGAAGTCTCACAAGAAGCAAAAAATTAATAAAAACCCAAACAAACCCAAACCTGAAAAACCAAAAGGAATAGGCTTATACTCAGTAGTAGCTTTATAATTCCTGTCATTCCTAATTTCTATATAAGGTAGTATTACCATATAAAAATCTATAAATAATTGAAGCTTCCTAATGGGATCTTCTATTATCCGACAGATGACTACTTTTAATTTTTTTCCTTTTTTTTTTTAGTTGAGAATACACTGCATCTTTCTAAAGCAATCACATTGGATCTAGGGGTAATATTTGATTTTAGACAGAATTATGAACAAACACTTTAGGACCTCTTACTCTCACTAATTTAAAGACAGTAATTAGCAGTAGAACAGAACACAAAGACAGTAACAAATCTATCCTTGCTCTGTAACCTACACAAAGAGTTGGGGTTTTTCCCCTGTTTTGTTTGTGGCAGCACAGGAACGATGCAAATATTCTGCACCAGAGCTCCAGCACGAGCAACACCTCACCCATCCCCTTCAGCTCCGTGTTTACACCAATAACACCAACACCACCAGGGTGTTTTGGCAGGAGAGGAAGAGCTCAGCTTTACCTCTGCCTTGAAGAAGTGGGGCTCACAACACTCCAGTACCAACCCTGCTGTACATCTGATGGATCTGCACCTCTCCCTCCTGGAAGAGATCACCTGCAACAGGCTGCAGACCCTGATGCCAAAGGCTGGAGAACATTTGCTCGGGTCACTACTCACAGGCAAGGCTCTTAGTGAAGCGAAGCTTCAGTTATTTTCCTCTGCCTTGTGATAATTCACTATTTATAAACGTTATCAGGAACAACTTCAGAGGGAGGATCATTAACGAGGTGGTGGAAAGGGCAATAATGCCAGCCAGTGCTTCTTTGGAGTTCTGTTCATTTCCAGCTTGACAGTTCAGGTTTAATGTCATAAGAAACAGACGTGAATTTTGAAAGGAGCTGCTCTGATGTGCTCATCAGAACCACGAAACATTATTTTGACACATACTGTTGAAGTCAGTCATACACTCCTGTAGTTATAGACACCCATGATATTGCAACACCAAGGCAGAAGAATGTGGTTGAAGACTTATTCACATTCAAGAGACAAAAACAGCTCTGCTCTTTTCTTAAACATAAATAAACAAATAAACAAATAAACCCCATGCCACCACCAACAATGGATGCCTCTTGTTTCCTGCCTCGTGAATGCTGCAACACAGGGACATTGTTCTTCCTCCCATCTACAGGTCACGTTTGCCTCTTCTGGAAAAGATAATTGTGGGAATTATAATCTCACCTTCCTAAAAGTGGAAGCTCAATAAACAACATTCAGATGCTGTTTACTCCTAAACAAAGACTCTCTACAGCACAGCCATTAAGGTTATTATCAGATGCAGGACAGTCTGATAAAGTCCAACTGAACTGGCCTGCAGTTTACAGGAAATGTCTGTAAGTGAAGCTTTTTGAGTCTCTAACAAATCTCTAATGCATTCTTTAATAGTAGATCTGGTGAAACCAGAGTCATTTAATCAGGGGATATGCAGCACATCTCACAAGGATGCACAAATACTCCTCCACTTAAGATACTGACAATCCAAGATATCCAAGATAAAATATTTATGCCTTTAATACTAGAATATGAAATTTCTGAAATTAAGAGACTAAGGACTGCTTGCAGCCAGCCAGGAGAGCAGAATGCTTTCACTGAGCTGTGAGTTCCTTTTCACAATTTAAATGTGTTATCAATGTTCAAGATCTGCTCAAGGCCAAGGAAGTCCAAAACTCAGAGTTTCACAGCAAGCAAACAACCTTTAATGAACATATTGCCCACATAAGCAGAAAAGAGGTATTGAGAGAGACGGATGACAATTTAAAATCAGAGGGAAGAAACTCAACCCCCTCCCTTCACACTACTTGATCTTTGATCTTGAAATACTTCAAATATTTAAAATATTAAACATACAGACTGACCCATCCTTTGTGACAGACCCCAGTCTCAAGCTCCTATTTGCTTCCAAGCTGCCATATGTTTCATGGAGATTCCGGAATTAAGAGAAGATAGTATTTGGGAGACAAAGCAGAAGGAAAATCCAAGGCTTCTTAATGCTTTGTCTTTGCATGCAAATCCAGCTTACAAAAATAAATTACAAAATCCCGAATCTATTGCACGTATCTGTATGCCATTTGTCTGGCATCACAACAAGCTCAGACCCCAAACAGCAGAAGGGAAATCAAATCTTGCCTTATTGATGATTCCCATCTGCTGAATGAATTATTGCTTTAAGCACGAAGCAAAATGTCAGTAAAAACAGCAAGCACTGATAATGGCCTCGAAGATCTGGATTTTTTTTAGTCTTTTCAGGAAGCATATTTCCTTTATTCAGCTCAAAAGACCTCATACTTCCTTTGACCAGCTTAAAAGCACATTACCCCTTTTTGTGTCTTTCTTTCTTTGTGCTTTCCAGCAGCAGGAGAAGCCATTAGACCTAATAAACTGCAAATAACAGCATATGAGAAACTGCAACAAGGTGGGCGTAACTCCACAAAACCAGCAGCAGCATACATTAAATGGGTTTAAAAATTGCTTCATTATCTAAATATATGCTTCAGTATTTAGGATGTTATCTGGGCTCTTTGTTTCTGAGAGGAAAACAAAAAAAAAAAATATACAAGCAGGTCCAAACAGATCTGTACTACATTTTCATGATGACCATTTAGATTAGATTTTGAAGAGAAACTAAAGGGTTTATAAAAAGCTTGCTTGCTTTGACCAAACTGGCTGATATTTCCTCTTTACAAATTCATTCAGTTAAAAATAGATCCATATTTCTCTGCACTAGGCACCTTCCTTCCTGGATTTCACAGTATCTAGTTGTGGTTTGTAACTGTTCACATAATCTTTACTATCACTGAACGTCTGAGGCACAGAAATAATTCAGATGGGTGCAGAATGAGTTCCCTTATTTGGAAATATCAGTGGAATCACACGCTGTGCGAAGGTTCATGTACTTGCAGCACGATACCAAAGATAAAAGGAAACCTGCAATACTCTGAGAATCCACAAACAACTCTGGTATCATACAGAGATCAGGTCATGGAAAAAAGTGTCTGTGCACCCCACTGACCTCCCCAAAGCCTCCCCAGCCTTCTGGCAAGTACAAAAGGCAGCATTTCAAGCGAGGAGTGGGCAGCAATCACAAGTCATCCCAGGTGCTGCAGCACATCTGAGCTCAGGAGCAAAGGACCAGCCAGCCGAGGTGTGAGCTAGCACAGAAACCACGTCCGACCGCATTCGTATTTTTCTCTTTCAGTTTTATTTCCTTTTTAATACCTTCGGTTTTAGTTTCTTGAGCAAGCTGGTGAAAGGAGAGCTGGGCAGCCCTACAGCAGGTATCTGCTCAGGGAAGGCACTGTAGAAACTGGCCTTGCCCAGGAGATGGACTGTCCATCACTGTTATCAGCCCAGCATCTGGACTTTGGGCAATGAAGAACCAAAGCCCACAGATGTTTATCCAAGAACCACGGTTGCAATTACCCAACTGACCTGCCATGAACACGAGCAGCACCTTAAGCTGAACAAGGGTTGATTTTTAAGCTGAAAGAGTATATATTTAGACTGGATACTAGGAGGAAATTCTCCCCTGTGAGGTTGCTGAGGCCACAGCACAGAGAAGCTGTGGATTCCTCATCCCTGGAGGTGTCCAAGGCCAGGCTGGACAGGGCTTGGAGCAAGCTGGGATAGTGGAAGGGAGCAGGGATTGGAATGAGATGAGCTTTAAGGCGCTCCCAACCCAGACCATTGTGAGATTCCGCGATATTCCACGGCCCCGGAGGCAGCAGAACGAGGAGCTCCATCGCCCCGGGGCAGCGGGAGCGGCGGTGCTGCCCAGCCCGGCCGGAGCCACAGGTCACCCACAGCGGCGGGGACAGCCGGCCGGATGCGCGACCCTTCACCCACTGAGCGGCGAGAAACAAACCAACGCAGAGCCCGGAGCCAGCAGCCCTGCTCACCCCGCACAGCCCCTGCTCACCCCGCACAGCCCGGAGCCAGCAGCCCCGCTCACCCCGCCGCCCTCCCGCCCGGCACCGGCCGCGACACCTCGGCTGCTCCCCCACCCAGCCCAGCCCCGCCCGGGGGTTCCATCCCGCGGGGAGCTCGGGCAGCACGGCGATCCCAT
Source organism: Entomyzon cyanotis (assembly GCA_024500445.1). Taxonomy (NCBI): domain Eukaryota; kingdom Metazoa; phylum Chordata; class Aves; order Passeriformes; family Meliphagidae; genus Entomyzon; species Entomyzon cyanotis. Next base: position 939,053 of record JAKEPQ010000325.1, read on the forward strand.
CCCATCCCATCCCCGCCGGGGGCCGGGCAGAGCTCACCTCCGGAACCGCTCCCGGAGCCGCCGCATGGGTCCGGGGCGGGGGGTCGGGCCGGGGTGCTGCGGGCGGCTCCGGGGGCGGCTCGGGCCGGGCTCCGGGCCCGCATTGGCGAGCGAGCGGCCGCGGCGCGCAGGACGGCGGGCGCCGGGCGGGCTGAGCGCGGAGCCGGGCGGGCGGCGGCCGCTTTAACCGGCCCTGGCTCCGCGCAGCCCCCGCCCCGGCCCGCCCACCGCCGCACGGCCCCGCCGCCAGGCCGGGAGGAGCCGGCCCGGCGCGGGCACCGCGGCATCGCCGCCTGCGAGCGGGAATGGAGCGGGAATGGGGCTGGGGAGAGCGCCAGGGTGGGCCGGGAGATGGGGCTGAGGGAGCGCCGGGGTGGCAGCGGGGATGAGGCCGCGCCGGGGTGGGAGCGGAGCCGCGGCCTGGCTGCCCTGGGGGCTGCAAGGAAACAGCGGCTGTGGAAATGCCAGGGCTGGCCGTACCCAGGCCTCGGCTGCTGCTCGCCCCGCAGGAGGATGAATGGATGGATGGATGGATGGATGGATGGATGGATGGATGGATGGGTGGAGCAGCCCCGGGTGGCTGACAGAGGCAGCGGTTCACTCGCCATTGTCTCGGCTCGTTCCTCAGGAGGGCTCGGCGGTGGCCTCATCCCCAGGCTGGGAGCTGGAGGAGCCTTCCCACGAGGGATTCGGCACAGGCTGACCCCTGGGCCTCACCCCAGAGAGAGCTCAGCAAAACGCCTTTATGTGGCACTGCTGGCACACAGAGCCGCACATAAAGCCGCACATGGCATCATTTATTCCGCTCCAAATCGAGTTACAGTGACCACACTGTGATAACCTGGCTGCCTGAGTTCCCCTGTCTCTATGCCCTAATCTTGCCTGCTAAAACCGAACTTTTCCAAGCAAGGGTTGTTTCACTAAGTGAAGGGGCCATGCCAAGCATGTTCTGTAAGGTGAACATGGTGTTGCCTTGCATAGTACAAATCATGGCATGGATTAGGGAATATTAAGTTCTATTCACACTATTCTTCTAATGTAATACCTTGTTTACAGTGGGATTTTGAACAGTTCCAGCCCTCAACAGAGCGATTAGCAGAGGCACACCAAAGCAAACCATGGGTTTAGACAAATAAACCATACCTGGTGTCAACATCTTTCATGGTAGGGCTGAGGCAGATGGGGTCTGCTGGCAGCTGTGCCATGGTTTATAAGTCATCTCCCAAGCTAAATGTGTCACCTCTGCCGGGTAACCACCTCCAGCACAGGCAGCACAGGGAAGTGTGAGCGTTATGACTTGGCTGTATGTCAGGCTCTATCTGACTTTTCATGGCTCTCAGTCCCATTTACCAACTCCTCCCCCATGCTAGTAGTGCAGTGAGCAAAGGATTGTTTTGTAACAATCCTTTTTGTTTTGTAAACTGCCATGGCAAGACTTGCCCCTTGGTTTCTGTAGTTCCAGTAGAGGATAAGCTCCTCTGGTACAAATTGCAGATTTTGGTCTCCAGCAGGGACTTGCACAGCTGAGGCTGGGCCAGAAGACTTCTGCAGTTGGCAACTCAGCTTTGCTGAAAGAGGAGGGCAGAGCTTGTTGCTGGAAAGGAGAGCTCCTGAACTGTAGAGCCAAGCTAGTTCCCTGAGAAATACTCCCATTAATCTCAGTGAGGTATCACCGTTAATACGTTGGTACAATCTGTCATCTGATTTAACAGTGTCACTGGTAATAAAGTTTTATATTGCTCATGTCATCTGTTAATCCAAAAGGAGCAAAGTTTGAGGATGCTGCTGCAGAGCCCAGACCTGCACACAGCGTGCATTTGAACAGCTGAAGTGTCAGCAGTATCCCAATATCCTGGCTTTATTTTGTGGTGATGCAGCTGCCTTCCTGCTCAGCACCACACCCCCATCCTTGCATTCCTCTGCAACTGCCCCAGTAATTTGCACTTCCAGGCTGTAGAAATGATCAGGAACATGTGATGTTGTGGACACCATGACTGCAAGGCTGGCTGCTTTCTGGTTCTGGCAAAAAGCTGGCCTGACTCCTGTAAAATGATTGTGCTGACACCTTCAAAGGTGCACACAGAGGTGCTGCATCTTGTCTCCATCTCCTCTTGTTCCCTCTGCTCCTCTTTTGACTCTTCTGCCTCCTCCCAAGCCACTGTCAGTCTCATTTCCTTTCCTGCTGCCTTGGACATTTGATCTAGACTCAACTGGCAAATGTGTCACAGAGTTTTTCCTCAGTTTTCAAAGCCTGTTTTTCCACCTTTGTTCTGTGGACACAAATCTCAAACCAGTGTAACTTCCTGTTGCTGGAGCATCAAAGATGTACAGATCCAAGATACAGTTAAAAAAAAAGTTCACTCTTCTAAACTTGTTCAGTTTGAACGAAAATAAGAACATTCATATCATGAAGCTTGTCTGACTGGAATCAGGTTAAGAAGACCTCAACCATCATGTGGTGATGAAACTGGAAGATTTTTATACTGGAAGTCTGTGTCTCTTATGGAGAGCTCTAAATTACTCAGCACAGGTGTTGTTAGAGCAGTCCTGACCAATAAAATAATTTTAGTACCAGTGACTCTTGTTGAACTCATCTCTGTAATTGCTTTTGATGATCGAATGAATCAGAGTGCCTTAAAAAGATCAGAATAAAAGAAACCCTTTATTGTGGACCAAGGAGTCATTAAGTCTAAATCCTAAAAATTGGCATTCAGCATACAAGATTAAGGAAGCAAAAACCTTGTTAGTGTGATTACTCTTACTTACAAAGTAAGAAAAAACAGAACCTTTAAATACCTGAAGTAGTTTTGATTAAAAACATTCTTAAGACTAGAAATATGTCATCATGTACTCAGCCAGAAATGTATTTTAATAAATGAGTCAGAGTTACAAGAAGGGTGAAAGAACTTTTCTTACTGAATGCATCCCTGCTCTGGGGCACAGTCATGTAGTGTGCTTGGAAGGAGCAATGTATTGAAAATAAACAGCCAAGGGCTGATTAATAAGACATTTCACATGTTACTTTTCCATTGGGCAAAGAGAAAATGGGTTGTCCAAAGTGAACCAGGCAATCCCAGTCTGATACCCATCTGACACCTCATAGGAGGTGTTTGCATAGCAACTCTGTTACTAATTACAATTCTTGGCTGTTGGGAGTACATGAGCTGTGTGGTTTGCCCTCATTGTATGTGGGTAAAATTTGACCTAAAAATAATCTCTTGCCAGCCCTTCACAAGCTCTGTCTACTTGTCTGGGGGTGGAGGAGTTTGTACTCCTGCACTATTTATGAGCATTAAATTGTCACATAAAGACATATGTAATTTCATTAAATGGTCACATGACATATGTAATTTCTGAATGAGACATTAAATACCTGTATAGGATTATGCAAAGAGGGACACTGGAGTGGGGTCTGGAGTTTTCTCTGCATTGCAAAATTGTCTTGAGTTGCACAAATCCATCAAAGGAATAGACAGGATTTGCTGAAAGCTTCCTTTTCCCCACCCAAGATGAAAAATTTAATTGCCACTTGGGATGCCAGCGGTGAATGAGGTTCTGTCAGGAGGTTATATTGATAAAAGTAAACACCTCACACAAAAGCTGAGTTTCTTTTGGCAGCTTGGCACAGACGAGTTCTTATAATAAGCCTGCACAATCACCAGTCCCCTGATCTGTTAAACAGATAACAGAAGCAGCTCCTCAGCTGCCAGAACGGATGTGTTAGTGACAAGACACTGCTCCTGCTCCCAGGTACTCAATTTTGGAGCTGGCAGTGGTGCCCTGGAGGCAGCAGAGCAGGACACCACAGCTCAGGGAGCCAATTCAGTGCTCTGGGGAGGGAGCAGAGCAGCACAGACCTTAGTGAGGCACAGGAAACGAGTCTGGAGGGTGAAACTCCACTCCCAGTCTACACCAGGGAGTAAATCAAGCATTTCGGGTAAATAAGGGTGGAGAAATGTCCCCTTCTGCTTTCTTTTGACTTCATAACAAACTGAATATGAGGATTTAGCCTTCCTTTCTTAGGGATGTGCATGGTAATGGAGGAAGGTGGTGCTTTCATTAAGGTTTGGTTTGGAAGCTTTAGTGGTAAAGCTCTTTCCCTTCCTTGGATTTAGAGAACAAAGGGTTTGGGCTTTGTTAGCTTGTCCAAGGACACGTGGCAGCAGAGCTGCCCTGTAAAAAGTTATGCTTTGGGTCCTGCAGACAGCATGGATATAGCTTTTTTTTTCTCTTGCTGCAAACTGACCCAGATTTCTGCTTTATTTGACAGTCTTTTTGAGCATAGTGTGAAGGAGAAGCATCACTTATGGAAATGCATGTCAATGGTCGTGTGAAATGAGCATCTCTCCCTCCCTCAGCCTTCCCTCAATCTAATTAATAAGGTCATCCCACTGAAGGCAGGCTTATAAATAGCTTTCCAAACACTAATGGAATTAGTTCTGGCCTGGACAACTTTTCCAGGGTGACACAGGTATCTAAGAAGGGCTGGCTCCTTGGCACAGACAGCCCCTTCCAGCAGAAATGTCGAAACATAAATATTTACCTGATGTCCCAACTCCTGCTGCCAGCACTAAACCTGCCATGGGATTACAGCTTTGCTATTCACATCACAAAAAGACTTCCTGCAAGTGAAACAAGGGATTTTACAGGGATGGGCCTTGCATTAGATTACATTAGCCTGAATAATGAAATGTCAAATTCTGCTGAAGGTTTTTCTTTTGTCACTATTTCTGAGGAAAGTGTATTTTTCATGTCCCACAAACCCACAAGATTTTGTGAGGATAATGAAGAGTTACCATGGGGAATAACATGGAAGTACTTCCAGTCGATAGGAATCTTTACTGTGACAGCAGTAAATGGGAAAGGAATAGCACAGCTATAAACTTGCAGAAGAAAGTGATGATTGAAAATTGACTATTTAAATCATTAGTGAATTGAGCCATTGAACCCCTTCAAAAGCAATGGCTGCATTATTAACGTTTTAAAATCTGGTATAAGACTGGAATTTTAGAATGAAAATAAAATCTAAATGTGTCATAGAAAATGTAAGCTCTGATTGTTAAAAAACCTTGAACCAGAATGGAGAGAGAATGTATCTGATTCAGGAGCTTCAAATCAATAAGCATTAACCTCCTAAAAACATGAGACAAACATGAAATTATAATATGATTTTCTATGTGACTAATGAAGTTTAATTACAGTAAAATAATGGAGAAATATTATTTCACAGTCATTTGGCCTGTGTATCACAACAGTTCTGCCGTGTATTGCATTTCCATAAACAAAAGGACATTTCAAAGATTTCAAAATGCATAAAAGGGAAAACCAAAGAAGGTCAAATTTTATATTAATTCATCTTTTCAATCAAATTCCTCGTTGTTGCATGTTCTGAATTTAACCTTCTCCTTAGATGAAGAAGCTGACATGAGGGCAGGAGGTGCTTCATGTAACTGAGAAAAGATCACATCTTTAGAGAAGGAGAGGAAAGCAGCACTTTTCAGTCTCTGAAATGGCCTTGGACCAGCTGCACGAATTCTGAGTCATCAGATGAATCAAGTCTGTTAATGACTGCAGAGAACTTTTACTTCAAAAAATGCAGAAGTATCCTGCTTTCAGATATCGATTCTGTAGCACTTCCTTTGGGGAGCTTTAGTCACAAAGGTGCCAGATTTCAAAGCTTTTTTTAGAAATAAAAAATGGCAGAGGGGTTTGGCTTTTAGTAATTGTACTTAAAAAAGATGGTGGCCCATAGCCCTTGGAACATCTATCAGTTCCTCCAGCAGAAATCAGTGTGGAATTTTGGCTGACAGGCAAAGAGGGAGTCATTAAAGGTAAAATTCACTCATAAAGAGAATTTTATGTGAAAGGCCAAATCAGGACAACCTGACTCGGGAGCTAAGCAGCTGCCACTGCCTTCAGCTTCAGACTGAAGAACACCTGAAAAATCACAGTTCAATTTCTTAAACCAACGGGACAAGAGTCATGAGGATCTGTGTTGTAGCCTGCTTTTAGGATGACTACAACAGAGAATAAAGAATTACTCTGTTATAACAGTGTAGACTATCAGTGTCATTAGATCCTGGGAGATGAGGTCTCTCACCCTGTCCTCCAGTTGTCTCATTATTGTGGCCTGCAAAGAAAAGCACCAGCTGCACCCCACTCTTGGGGAAGAAAAGACCATTATTGGCTTCTCTCAAATGTTGGATTTTAGCACCCAGAAGTGGAGGCTTTTCAAGATCTTTTTAGCGGTGTGTTACCCATGCAGAACAAAATTATTTCTCTTTGGACCCAATATTTTAACATATCCCCAAATTCTTCCCTTGTCAGAAGCAAATGAAAAATGCTCACCCTTATTAGCAAAGCCAGAATAAAACAGTCCTGTGTTTGAATCCCTGCCCAGAGTGGACCATCTGTAATCGATGCTCATCAAATCGACACACAAAAACTGTTCCCCTCCTTTCTTCTCCCCACCACTGGGTTTTCACTCTGTGAACGTGTCTGCCATCCATAATCACTCTTAATTCCTCATCTTTGACATCACAATCAATGAAGGGAAATAAGCTGTTACTTAATGGGGCTGACACAAAATCCATTTAAGTTAACGGAAAGACGCTCATTGTTTCCTATCAGCCCTAGGTCAGGCCAAAGTGAACAGAGTGGGTGGAATTTAGCCTCTCATTTGTCATTTGAGAGGAAATGATTCCTACATCCCATTTGGACTGCTGTGAGATTTTAAGCATATTTAGCAAAAGAAAACAAATTGATTTCTTGTCAGTTGTTAAATGGTTGAAATTTTTACTCTAGTTGGATAGTCTCTCACTTAGCTTAAAATGGTACTTAGTTTTCTCAATAGTTAAAAAAAAAAAACAAATATAGGAGAGAAAGGTCAAGATGAGTGTAAGTCAGTGAAACTGAAGAGGAGCATCTTCTGCACAGGAGCTTGGCCTCACTGGCAGGGGCTACACAGAGCCTGTGAACTCACCCTGCCCTTCCTGCCAGCTTGCTGACAGCCTCTTGGTTTTATTTTTTTTAGGTTCCCTGAATACATTTGGAAAGTGCGAAAACATCTGTATTCCAATGCACAGCACTGTCTCAGATTTTCTAGGTTTTGTAAACAGATTCAATAAAATATTAATCCATTTTTCTCTATTGCTTGCAAACGTTTACAGACATAATTCAGGAGCAAAATGGATATTTTCTTTAATAGAACCCAGCAAACATCAGACACACTGTCCCTGCTGTATCTCCTAATCTGAATAACGCTGGTTAGCCTTGGGGTGAGGGAGAGGAGGGTCTGGCAGGGACAAGAGGATCTGAGCAATCGTCTAACTTGCAATTCCCCTGATAAGTCTGAGACTGTTTTCTCAGTGCTTTTGCAGAAATAACGTCTGCTATTCAAGGACAAAAATCTAAATGTTCTTTTCCTCGGTTATGATGTGTTACAAAGAGTAAAGGGAGTTCTGTTTCACCATAACCCTTCTGGCCAACAGGGAACTCTTGGGATGTATCATTTAGTCACTGGTGGCCAAGCCAAGTTGCTGAGAGGTCAGAGGACTTGCAAGCGACAGAGACATCAAGAAGTTTGATTCCAGTGCAAATTTGTCTACTCTGCTCCAAACAGAGGGATTGCAAAACAAGTGTTACTGCTATTGGCAACCTTTGTGAGGCCTTACATCCACCATCCACTTAATTATCAGTCTGTCCTTGAGTTAGAGTTATAAATTGTGTTATCTTCGATGCAAGGGATAAGTTTTCAGACAGACTCTGACCTGACTTCTCTTTCTGCTGTGGTGGATGAAAGTCTACAGCATTCCAGTGATGTAACTGAGGGATTGGACTGACATAGATGAGACTCTGACCCGTCATGTAATTGCTGGAAGGACTAAAGGAGAAAAAAACCCTAATACCTGGGAAGTTTTTAGGAGCCAGTTGGACAGCAAGTGGGCAAACAACAATCCAGAGGGGCACAGGAGTCCCTCAACCTGTTTTTCAAGACTGGATCCTCAAACAGCAAAGTCCTCTCCTCTAGATTGCTGGGTCTTGAGGCTCAATAGCAATATTTATAAGGAGAGGCTGGTTGAACAAAATCAAGAAATAAACAGACAATGCCCCTGATGAAGGGCTGCAATAGAGGTGTTTGTGGGCACAGATTGGATCTTTGCAGAAACTGCTCCTTCCCTGGGGCTCTCATTTCTCAGCTGCTGCTGCTTACCATCGAGGGGAGCAGGAATCCTCACCATGGCCTGACCTTGTTCTGCTGCACTGGGCATCACAGCCTCCTTATCTGCAGCTTGTGGGTGCTAAACTGCAAGGCCACATTTTTGGGAGCACAACCCAGGGCCTTGGAGGAAGGTCCATGCTTTCAGGCTGTTTCCTCAGCAGCTTCCGCAGCGCCAGGGCAGCAGATCAAAGCCCAGGAATTCCTGCAGTGTGCTCAGACCTGGCTGAGCTCACACCATTTTCCTCCTTTCTGGTTGGTTTTAGCAGGATCAATTTTACAAATTACATATTCTAGAAATTCCAGGGGGAGATGCAGCCCTGGTGTGAGGATGGGGATGGCAAGGGCACAGTGCTGCAGGTGTCCTAGACAAACCACCCTGGTGGCATCAGCCCTGGGCTGACCCTGCTGGCAGCTGTGTCCTGTCCTGCTCCTGCCCACTGCCCAAGGCTCACTTCAAACAGCCTCACAGCTGATATAAATAGGAATGGTGGTTTCTGAACTGCCTCCAGTTCTTTGGAACTTTACCAGAGTCTTGTAAGAGCATTTTACTTCAATTGTAGAAAACAACCCCAAAGCCATTAGCAACCTGGCACTGGGAAAACCTCTGTGGAGGTTTAGTCAAAATGACAAAAGTCTCCATCAGAAATTTATAAAGGCACTTTCAGTCTTTCAGTGGAAGTCCAAATTCCCGTATTTTGGCAGTAGAGCTGTACTGGGTACGTTTGCACTAACGTGAACCATTTAGAAACTCCTCAGTGCCCTTAGACACAAAAAGGAAAATGCCTCCTTTGAGGAAGGATGCCCCTCAGCAGAGCAGAGGTGATACTCCACAGGAGTTCATCTCTCCCCTTTTGTTCTGGAGTTCTGGGGGGACAGAAGCCCAGCTTTTGATGGTGACATTAGTCCCACACAAACTGAGGGATGGGCTGAGCTCCCACTTGCACTCCTGCAACAGAGAAGGTTAAAATAAATGGTTGTTAATTTCCAGGCTGTAGAGTGCACTGCACATTAGTGCTGCTTTTAGTCATCAATATATTGCTATTTAAAGATGACTGAGACTTTTAAGTCTGCTGATTATTCATATTAAAAGTGTTTCTTTTTCATTTGAGTTTTTATGCTGTCATGCAGACATCTCCATAATTAAATGTGTGCTTGACTCTTTCTGTCTCCAGTTAAGTAGACATTAATGGGGAACCTACCAAAAACAACTGCCAGAAATGTTCCTGCACTTCAATTTAAAATTATTAATATCAAATTACAGTGATGATAAAAGTCCAATATGAGATCACCAAAGGAAATCAAGGCTAAATGGTTTTGGAATCATCCAAGGTAGCTTGTTCAAACTGCTCTTTTTCTCACAGTTTTTCTATGGTCACAGCACAGACTTGTTCTCCACTGCATGAGGAAGGGTTTAAAAATAAACATTTTTAAGCACAGAATCACTCCACCTATGAAAGAGTAGTACTGAAGTTGCAAAATCGAAGACCTTGACATTAGGGAGCACCAAAATTGCCTGTCTGTATCTGTCTAATATTGCACAGCATTTAATGCCCAAGCAAAGAGTATTTTTCCTGTGGGAAAAATGACACACTGAATGGACTATATTCACTTTGGGAGCAGGTGTGCAGTATCTCAGTTTTCATATGTGGCACAGGGTTTATTCCAAGCTGAGAGGAGAAGGTCTTACCCACTGCAGTCCTGATAATCTGATCTGATCTGATCCTGGGTCATTTTCAGAGCAGCCCTAATCTAACTTGTGCACCAAATCCACATGCTAAAATATTCTTGTGAGTGGTTTTGTCTTCAGAATTGTTTTTTCCTGCAGCAAGAACAAATCACCTGCTGCAGTGCCTGCAGGAGGGAACAGCCTCACTGAGTAAATAACCACCTGGATGCTTGTGGTTTGATCCTGCTTTCCCAGGGAGCAGATGGATGCTTGAGATAACATGCGCTATAGATGGAATTGTACCAGGAATTGGGGATCCCAAAGGTGCTCTTTCCACTGCCCAGGCCAAAGCTCTTCCTTGTGCAGGAGGATTTCCACCCTTGAGCAGGAGGATTTCTATCTTTGTGCAGGAGGATTTCTACCCCTGTGCAGGAGGATTTCCATCCTTGTGCAGGAGGATTTCCATCCTTGCAGCACTGCTCTGTCACAACTCTGCCTCTGTCCCAGGCTGAGCTACACCTTACACAACCCACAGATCCAGCTGGAGGCTGATAACACAACCGAAATTGGATCAATTCTTTTGAAACAAGGGTGAGGGACCTTACATGGGGATGTTGTTTGTACTCATCCCTTTGCTGCTGAGGAGCAAAGAACAAATATTTGTGCAACTGCCTTCACAAATCCAGTTCACATAAACCTTCTGCCCTCCCTGCAATAAAAACCTGCCAAGAAAGGTTGGCTGTTCATTAAATTTTGCTGTGGGTGATGAATGTGGCTGCCTCCCAAAACAGTCCTGCCCTCAACACCAAACACAGCCTGGCAGGAATGACCCAGCCATTCTGCCTGGCTTGGGGGCAAATCCTCAGCCTGCCTTGGGAGCTGTGACTCCAGCACAGCCAGCTGGAGCCAGGGCTGCTCTCTGGACCTTTATTCCATCCCAAATCCTGCTTTTTAACCTGAAATGTGAAAACAGCACCCAAGCAGTTTGGAGTCTCTGCTTTGGTCACAATTTACCCAGCGAGGGTTTGCTGGAGAAGGGATGGAGAATAACATCACGAAGATGTGTCTGTGCCAGCTGGAAATTCACAGCTTGGAGGGGAATGGGACAATGCCCATCCTGCTGTGGACGATTCCACAGAGGAGGTGGCAAAGCTGCTGGTATTTGTTGTCAGAAATGGCCATGCCAGCAGGGGCCACAGCCTGAGCTAAGCCCGTGGGAATGTGGGCAGCCACCCTGCATGCCTGCCGGGGAGCTGTGCCAGCTCACCTCCAGCCTGACCTCACACAGCCCTGCCATTCCGGAGCTCAGCCCAGCTCCCTGCAGCAGCGCTGTCCTCAGCGCAGGAGAAAGGTTTGTTTTGACGGCAGGGTGATTGATGTGCCTCAGCTCTGCGGCTGTGAAATCCCTGGGGAGACAGGCATGGCTGATTTGTGCCACAGCCAGGTGAGCACAGCACCAGCTCCCCACTCGGGCATGGCCGTGCTCAGGGTCAGGATTTACCTGACTGCAAAAACCACAGCTGTTTTCCTCATTTTGTAGAGGCAAAGATGGGATCCACTCACCATTCCACTTGGAAAAATGCCACCCAGCTTTCCAGAGAGGCCACAGTGAGAAAACATCAGCTATGACAAACTTTGGGGTTTTTTTTCCGTGGGATCAAGGAAATTACAATCACTTTTCTTACAAAGAAAGAATTTCTTTTTTCAGGCAGCACTGGAGGAGCGAGCCCTGTCTTCTGCTGCCCCGCAGGTGAGGCAGTGAAGCTCATCTTTTTTGTTATTAAAAATGGGCTAAAAGCAGTGTAGGCTAAAGCCAACCTTAATCAAAGGAGCCCTTGGCTGGTGGCAGGTCCTGCCCTGCAGAGCAGTCCTGGCCTGGGGCAGCAGCACTGCAAGACTTGTGATTTAAGGCCTGAGGGTATTTTGTATTTGCACATTCATCCTTCCCATAACCATGTCCATGTTTACATATGGCTGCTCCAGATTCTACCCTGATTTCACAACCAACAATCCCTGTCTTTTCCTGCTTCACTCAGCTTGAAGCCAAACTGTCCAGTGCTGCTTTGGGAATGCTCAGCACTGTTGGATAAATGCACTGAAGCAGCAGCAAGGACAGCTTTGCTGACACGCCTCTCATATTCCGGTGTGGTTTATTTTATGTTCACTATGGTTTATTTTTTGTTTATTTTGAGCTATTAAACTCTGCAAATATAAATATAGAGGCAGACTGCTTTGTGTGGGTATTTGACATTGATAGAATAAGTTACTTTTCCCACATATTTTCTATTATATATCTGTTTCCATTATGTGCTGCACATGGACACAAGAAGGAAATCTTTGCCATCACAGCCCTTTGCAAACACAGTTCTCTTCCAAGCTTTTGGTCCTACTACTAAATAAATATGTATGCAAGATAGCACTTGTGTAGTACTAAAAAAAGACTATTATTTTTACAGCTTCCAAACCTTGACAACTCCTAATTGTTCCCACAGCAAACATGTTCTAAGACATGGAGCTGCAGAGAATCTCCCACAGCTGTGCTCACACAGGACCAGAAACCCCAAATGCACAGTGGAGACCAAACCTGTTCAGACCCACAGGGCCAAGGAGTGAACACACAGGGAGGGAATCAAGCAGAGGGGAGCCCTGAAATCAGCATCTCCTGACCTCATTCCATTCTCAGTCCTTTCCATTCAGTTCATTTTCTCCCATTTCAGTTGTAAGAGGGCCCTGCCAGGTTAGACACAGCTCCTGGAAGCCTTGCAAAGATGTTCTTATATTGCATCTTATATAATTATATATTCCTACATTGTTCTTCTATTCTGTGTGTGTGTTTACATGGATTTATACACACAGAGGCAGCTCACCCTTGCTTTGCCACCCAGACTGGCCTGCAGAAGTGGCAGAGAGGGGAGCAAAGGCTGGGCTGATTTACAAATCTGCTCTATATGTTGCAACAAACCTCATGCAAAGTAAACATGGCCTTGCATCATAAAGCCCAGGCTGGAGCCAAGAAACAGCTCACCTGGAGAAGCCACAGAATGAGGAGAGAACAAGCCTGTTCAGGTAAGAGCTCTGTATCTAAAAACATGCCCTGACATATTCACAAGAGGAGGTGAGGTATTTTTGAAGTCGATTTTTCTTTTCTTGCAACTCCCCAATCCTCTGAGCTCATTAAAATGAAGACACTCTAATTTCCAGGACTGGCCAACAGGGAAAGGTCAAGGAAGGACTTCTTTGTAATGTCAGTTCTCAAATTCCAGGGAGAAGAACAGCAGGGTTTTCATTAAACCACCATCAAATGATAAATTACTGCATGCCAAAGGAAAGTAGGGCTGCCATTACCTTATATGCAAAAGGAAGTGAAAGAAAAGACCTGATGATTTATAGCTTGTGTACAGATCTGCCTGAAATGGGATCTTGGGCTGACAAAAACAAGGGTCTGGTTACCAGCAGCTGGCCCTGGCTGGGCACAGTGGTGTTACACATCCCCTCTGCATGGCTCTGTGGGGTGACATCCATAGAACACCAGGTCTGAAGATGCAAAGTTACTCAGAGAATGTTCTAAAGTAAAAGAAACAAAGCAGCAGTTTTTGCTGTTGCACCAAACCTTGAATATAGAAAGCCCTGGGAACCCAGTGAGATCTGTGCTGAGCAGGACATTCAGTCTCTTAGGGAGGAATTCCAGTGTAAAATCCAGAGCTGTTGCTTGCAACTTTGTGATTTTTATTTCCATGGATAGATGCCAGAGGAAGGAAGACTGATTAGACAAATTACTTCTATTTGAATTGAAACAAATATTTGATTTTATTCATCCCATATCCACTTGAAAAATACCATCTGTCCACTGCAAGGCATCCTGAATTCTGACTAAGAAAAAACATTGCTCGAGGCCCTCAAAGGAAAAACGAAGTGAGGAGCTGAATGTCCCAGGTGCAGCTCTAATGCCATGAGTTTAGGGTGCTCAGAGCTGTAACTGCCTCTGTCTCACAGAAAAGCTTTCCTCAGATCCATAGCTGGATCTGAGGACCAAGACACTTTCTTTTAACAGTTAATTAGCTGCAGCAATTAGTGGTCCTGTTGTACAAAGAGTGACAAAATGAGTGTGAAAACCAATCGTAAGAGAGGAGCCGGATGTGAAAGCAGGGAGGGATGGCAGAAAGCTGGGGCAGCACATCCAGCAGCCCAGCTGTGGCTTGACAAAGGCTCTGAAGTGTGGCAGCCAAATAGAAAATCATAGTTGTGCAAGTTTGGATCTCTCCTGCATTGCACTCTTGTCACCCCTGGGTATTTCCACTGCAATCTCATGGAATTACCTAGAGTAACCTCCTGCCTGCAGCAGGGACAGGGAGAGCAGAGCAAGGGACAGGGAGAGCAGAGCACAGCATGGGGGCTTCAGACCTGGCCCAGGGTCACACCTCACCCCTGAGCAACAGAACCCGACCCCTGCAAATCCACAAACTGGAGCATGGAAAGACCAGTGGTTTGTGGGGACACACCAAGGGTGCCTGATGCACTGTACCTGGATCCCAGAATGAGCTGTTTGGAAAACTGATGCTTAGGACAGTAGCTGCTTTATGTAGTCGACTGTCAAATAATCTGCCCTGTCCCTTGAGCTCCTGGAGAACAGAAGTCAGTGACCCAAGATGAGGTGAAGAATGAGAATCAAACTGGGGTGAGTTCTGAATTGAAGAATGAGAATCAAGCTGGGGTGAGCTCTGTATTGAATTTAAGACACTGTAATACAGGGTTAAAGTAGAAGCACAATCTCTATGCAAGAAGCTGTAATTATGTGCACAAAGACAGGTCTCAGCATGTGGAGCTGTGTGAATGCATTTTACATTAATATGGAATAGCAACCAGAGAAGCTGATAGGGTAGCTATATTATTGCATTCTATATCACCTTTCATTAGGAGACATGCACTATGATGGTTTCAATTTTTTAAAATCCAAACATGAAAGCATTTTCTGACTTCCCCACACGCAGGAGGAGCCTGTGCTGTGCCAGCAGCCAGGGCTGTACCTACAAACCCAGTTCTCTCCCTGCAGCCCTGCCCTGCTCCGGTCATCTGGGGCCCTTGCTGTCCCCATCCCAGGTCGAAGTCATGATCAGGGCTCACGGTGAGTTCTAAGCCCAAAGTGCCCCTTTGAACTCAGGGCTGATCCGAGCCCTCAGTGCCTTCTGGCGGGTTATGCTTGAGTTTGAGACGCCTTGATCTGGCCAGCAGAGGTTTATCTGCTAAGACAGAAAAGCTGGGGCCCTGCAGGAGCAGAGCTAATCTGACAGGGTGGCACTTCCATCAAAGCAGAGTGGCAAAATGCTCCTGAGCCAGGAGGGTGCTCTGAAGCCCTGTAGGATGCAGTGACAGGAGCTGCCCACACTCACAGCATCCTGCCTTCATTCCTGCCACCCAGCCAGCTCCAGGGCTCATCCGGAGGGAATTGGCCTCTGAGGATGGGCAGGGGCTGCTCACACCCAGCCTGCACTGCAGCCACCTGCATGGGAAGTACCTGGAGATCCAAGGGTGCCCTGGGCATTGCAGGTGAGTGCTGCTGCACAGCTGCCTGGAAAGAGCTCACAGCAAAAGGCTGGATCTGCTCCAGTCCAGGGAAGGGCAGGAGTTTGCTACATGTACAAACAAAGAGAGGAGCTTCACCTTTGTGTAATGAGAGCACAGCCTGCACTTAAGCCTTTTGCCTTCATCCTTTTCATCCAATAATAGCCTTGACTTCTGCTCCAAAAAAAAAAAAAAAAGGAAATTATCTGGTTTCTGTAACATCTGTGACTCCAGGTTACCCTGAGTGCTCCCCAGCAGAGAGGGCACAGAAACCATGGTCACAACCCATCTCCTCCCGAGCAGCTGTTAAACAAAACAGGAAAAGGCAGCCCTACAGCGTGACTGTGCTTTAAAGCTCTGCCCTGCCTTCAGCCACCTTCGGGGAAGTTTTAACAGAGCCATTCACCCACCTCCCCACTGCTACTGGGACCTTTCTTTGCCTGCTTGCCTCAAACAGGACTGCTCTGTCCTCTGGGAGTTCTGTCCTAGGCTGGGGCATCCTTTCTTTCACTGCACATGAAGAGCAAACAGGCAACGAAACAAAACCACACATTCACCTTCAGCGGCTGAAGAAGATGGACTTTTGTAATCCTGAGAACACAAATTCACCAGAGGAGGGAAGCCTTGGGATCTGCTGGCAAGACAGAATTGGTTGGAGGGAGAAAAAAAAGGGTCTTTTGTCCCTTCAGCTCTCCAGAGGCAATAATGGGGGAGCAGCATGTCCTCTCTGAGGCCAAATAACCCTGCCAAGGCAGTTAATAAACACACAGATGTGACAACCATGAGCCATGTCTTCTCCTCAAGTGTCCCATGTGTCCCACGGTTCTCTAACCTCTACCACCAAGAACTGATAAAAACCCCCTTTGTCCCAGGGGACTCAACCACCAGCACGTTTTGTAAATGTGCATCCCAAGGATGCAGTGTTAAAACTTCCCAGTGGTTTTCTCCATGCCAGAAGGAGTTAAGGTTGGAGTCTCTGTCCTGGCTTCGAATTTCCTGGCTTTCCCCTGTCTGCGTCACGACATAATTCTTTCCAGCAGCCTTTTCCTCAGATGTTCAGAGTTAGCAGTGGGATCCCTGCCAGCCTTCCTTCCCAAAACAAACACGGAGCCTCCTGATGCCAAAGATTTGCCTTCTATTCATTTCTCCAGGGATAGAATACTTGGCTTTAGGAGCGATGCCCCGATTTTCGATTCAGCATATGTATAGAAATAAAAATGCAGCTTTACAGAGCCTTGTCTGCACTGGGAAAGACTGGATGGCGTGTCCCTAACAAGCTGTCTCTCTCCATCAACTGTAAATAGAGCTTCAATTAATTAATGAGATTATCTGCCAAGTTAGTACACATCGCTTCAGCAAGGAAAATAAGGCTTATTGTCAAATTACTTTTTGCTGGTGCAATCATGCCAGCATCAGAGTTTTTGCTAGTAATAAAAACACCCACCCATTATTAAAGCACTCTGGTTCCAGTGTAAACCTGGTCTAAAACTAAAGCCCAGAAAAGTGATAAAACACCATTCCCATCTCAGTAAAAAGTTTTTTTTCCCCTCCAGTGTCCCTGGGCTCATAACACCTCCCATGCCCTGCTGACCTGCCTGCTTTGCCTGGAGGGCTGGAAATTGCAGAGCTGCTGGAGGCTGATGAGAAATGATTTAAAGGAAGCGTGGCTGTGAGCCCTGCAGAGAGCAAACCACAGCCCTGCACTGCTCCCCGCGGGGGACAGCTGGAATTTGGATGGATTCTGTCTCACTGCTCAGGGATGTGTCCTTCAGGACAGGTGGAGAGTTTGTCCTCCAGCAAGCCCAGGCTGCTGCTGCCTGCTCTTCTTCTGGAAGGAAAACAAGGAGGTTTCCTCTTTTTGAGGAAACTTATGTCAAATCTGTGTTTAATATGCTCCTGAGAGAGGAAAAACATGCAGACAATGGGAAAGAAATCACCTGTAATGAGCACTATTGTTATGTCTCCATCTAATATTGTCTTTCTTTGGTGCAGTGACCATACCCAATGGACAAGGCACCTGCAGACATTAATTCATCTGCTGCTACTCACAGATTTTTTCAATACACCTTTTATGCTGATTATATTCCCTTCATGCAGCAATAAACTTGAGGCAACTATCATTAATCCCTCAGAAAATATGGGATTTTGTCATTTGAAGGAAGCAAAGGTGGAGATGCCCAATCCCTGCCTCCCTTCCTCTTTCTTGAAAGGTTGAGCCCTAGAATTGGCCTGAATTTGTACATTTATTCTATGTGAAAGGAGTGGCAGAGATAAAAATAGAACATGAAAAATATTACCTAATGAAGGGATAAAAAAGATATTGATTATTTAGGCAAGGTAATTATTACAAATAAAGGTGGATGCTAAGTCTGTATTCCTTGCTCATGCTGAAGTCACTAGCAATTAAATTCAGTGTATTTTTAGAGTAATAAAGAGCTATACCATGGCCCCAGTCAGCTGCAATACTGAAGGAATGCAAATTGTGAGTGCTTAAACAATATGTCCAAGTCTTCTAGGCATTCAGGAAGAGACACAAATATATAAACATTCATAATTAACAATTTCTCCATAGCATCACCCGTGAAAAGATCTCATGTTCCTTCATAAATATTAATTAAATCAACCCTACACCCCACTTGTGTAACAATTATTACTGTCATTAACAGATGGAGAAACTAGGGCACAGCTTCATTGCCCACACAGAGCATCTGCTGCAGATCTGGGACGACACTGACCCATCCCAGCCTGGGCTGAACCATCAGATGCTGCATTCGGATGCCTTGTGACAAGGATCTGCCTCCAAAAACTGCCCCTGGTTTGTCACATGAGGGTGGAAATGCCTCTTTGAAACGTTGATGTCTAATAGTGTTAGACAGGGAATCCAAGGAGCAGTGTCTCCAAGGAAACCAGAATACGTGAGGAGGAGGAGGAGGAAGGAAACGGAACCAGGAGCAGAGCAGAAGCTTGAGAAGGCAGCTGTTCTGATTTTGTCATTTTTTATCATTCTGCTATGATTTTGTCTTGTTAAGGCAGTTAGCTTTCTGCTGTGGATGTCAAAGCAATTTATTTATAAACAATTAATTTAGCTTCCCATCACTCAAGCATGAAGAGCCAGACCGTTCCCTCAGAGCTCACCTGCTTTCCCCTGGCAGCAGCCACCAGCACCCTCCAGCAATGCCCCATGCCTCCCATCTCCCTCCCATGCACCTCCCTGCTGAGGCTGCAGCTCTCATTCCATCCAGGAGCCCCTCAAGGACCCCAGCAGGACTCATGGATTCACTTCACCCCCCAGACCCCACCTGAGGAACAAATCCTGCAGGGATTCAAGCTCTTGGGAGAGCCACAAAGTCATTTGGGCTGGGGCAGGACCAGGAGAGCCAGGCAGATGTTTTGTCATATAAAATGTACACAGGTAGCTCAAGAGACTTGGGCTTGTGGGGATTTGATGTAAAAGATGACAAACGGGCTGCAGGGCTCCCCAAAGCAGCATTGGCTCATGGCTGGGAGAGCAGAATATCCAATTAAATTCCCAATATCCATTCTTACCTCTTGGCATTCCCATCAAAGCACCAGCATCACACAAGCTGAATCACTGTTAACTCAAGGTGATGCAGTTCTAGGCAGCAAAAATTATTCTGAAGTTCTTCCCTCAGCCAAGGGGTTTGACTTGGACATGGCACTGTGCTTCTACACTCAGCACTGTCAGAGGATGAAACAATGTGCTGATACAAAAAATGAGACAAGATTAACCCCTTTTCAAATTCAAAACAATCACTGCATGGTAAGGAACTCTCCCTGGCAAATATAGGTTAGTCTGTCTGGACTAATCCTCTACTCATATGTAGTGCCTTATTAGGGATTTTAAAAAGAAATCTGAAGGCTTAGACAGTATGTTTACAGTGGAACAGCCTCACATGAAAGATGTATTTTCAGTGAATTTAATGGCATGTTTGACTTGAATTAATATTGGAGAAATCTAGAAATCTTTTTTTCCTGTTGTTTCTGAAAAATCTTTTAATAAAGGCTTTACAGAAGCAGCAATATGTGACTTTAAAAGGGCACTAAGCCAACTGAAAGCGAGCCAGTGCAGACTGAATTCCTGCTTCCTGCAGAACAGCAATAAATCCTCCCAGCACCCCTGAGTTCCCTTCAAACCACAGAGCTGCAGATATCAGAGTTCCACAGTGCCCACAGCTCACCCAAGGCAGGTGTTTAAGGCTGTGCCCAGGGTTTGCCCAGATTTAATGTGGTTTGTTCATCAACTTCTGTGATCCACCTGCTCCAGGCACTGTTTGTGAGAGTATATTTTGGTTTTTTCTCTTTGACCGTACTGGGGTTATTCCATGGACTGAAATTCAGCCCCTGCATGCCAGTTTTGTACTAATAACCCCCTTATGAACTGCATAAATAACTAAGAAGAAATCTCAGTGCAGAGGGCAGAAGAGCAGAGAAAATGAAAGCAGAGACGTGGAGCAAAGCACAGGGGGAACAGCAGCTGCCCAAGGATGCCCCATAAGGCAAGGGAAGAACTGGAAATAAAGTATATTTCCTAAATCCTTGTCTGCCCATCCAATGTTCTCCAGCTCATATAGCTTCTGAATAAACACTAATACAATTTTACCCACATTTCCCTCGCTTGCAAAGGGCACCTGCTGCAGGACAGCATTTCTGTGCTGCATATCCCAGCCTTAAAATCCTGCCTAATCCCCTGGGCAGAGCTGATGTCTCCATGGGCAGGGGTGGGATTAAGGCACAAACCCATCCTGCCTGAGCAGGGGTGGGAGAGCCACATTGAGAGGATGTGCAGAGAGCTGCACAAGGGCTCCTTCCCTGAATCCTTGGATCCCCACAGCCACATCCTAGTGCTTCCCAGAGCTGGAGGATGCTGCAGGTGTCCCAAAGGGATATCTCAGTCTCTGCAGAGCTCCTCTGGGATAGATATCAGCAGAGCCTGGTTTCAGGATATTTTGTGCTGAGTGAATTCCAGCAAGGGATTCACGTTTTACACACAATGAGTTATGGAAACAACAACTCTGCTGTGGGAATATTCATCCCTGGTTTCTCACAGTGATGCAAATGGCACGGCAGAGGACTGCAGGCACTCAAATGAACACAGCTTCAAGGCTGATTTCTGGCAAGCCTGGTCTGATAAAAGCCCATTTGCATGCATTAATCCTTACACAGTCATTAGGCAAAGCGTGGCAGCAGAAACCTCCCCAGAGCAGTAATTTCACTCACAGGGACTTGACTGCTTGGAATTCTCAGTACATTCTCAAGGGCTCTCTCCAATAATAATACTCCAACCCTGGTCTAGTATAAACAATACTCCACTATTGGTCTAGTAATACAAAATACTTCAGTATTGGCTTAGTATAGACTAAACTAAAAAAGCCATTTTATTCCCATTGGGAAGGCAAAGTCCTGAGGCACTTTAGTTTCTCATTTTCCAGAAAGGGATTTACCCTCTGTTTACCCTCTTGCTATCAGAAGGAAAGTGCCATTTGCTGCTTTTGCTTCCACATTTCAGGGCAGAGTCCACCAACTCTATCCCAACTGATAAATTTCCTCATGAGTGAGCACTGGAAACTGCTCCTGTGCCCACAGCCTCCCCAGGCTCAGCTTCCTGAAGCTTCAGCAGGAAAACCTACCCTGCCCAAATAAGCAACTTTGCCATCGAGCTTCAAGGAGCCAGGGATCTGTGGTTAATGCACACAAAACTACATATCTGGAGAATTTCAGCTATCTGAAAGTATTTATTAACACAGCCTTGCAAATCTGTCTCTGCATTATTTACTTGCAGCAACAAACACGGTGGCAATGAAATGGCAATGTGTCACGGTGTCATCACATTATTTGCATGACCTTCAGCAAAGAACTACAGAGCTCCTCTGCCTGCACAGTGGCATTTGGTGTGACACGAGCTGTCACATGCTCTTTGTGATATTTTTGAGCACTTTTTAGTCCCCCTCAAGGTCTTATTAGCAAAGATTATTATTTCTGTTCTCTAATGCCAGGGATCCCTTATCACCGTGAAGGCTCCTAGGATGTTCAGTGATGATACATGAACACACAAAAAGCTTTACAGAGCTCACAGGCTGAAGGGAAGACAGAAGGGAGAGCTCAAGGAGAGAAAACCTGGCCTGTGTGGGTGACAGATCATGTCATAACATACAAGCAGCTCAGTCACTGCCATGTTTAGCCAAAGCAGCTACAACTAATTGCACTTTTTCAGTGCTAAATAACCAAAACAAGACATTCAACATAATTATTTCAGTATGATTCGTGGAAGAGGATCATGCCACCAACTTCTGATTTACCAGTTTCATTACATGAAGGGTTTTACTCTAGCCAAGCCATCAGGAACCTTCCTTCCAATTCGGGCTTCCTTCCCAATCCATAACCCAGAGGGTGCAAAGAACAGCTTGAAAACAGAACCTGGGTTCACCCACAGGAATTTAGAAACCAATAGAAAAACCACTAACCATTCTGGCTCCTTTCCTTAAAATATAGTTAAATAAAAAGATGCTCCTGAGGTTTCTTTGCCAGTGCCAGGATGCTCTGTGGCTGATTCATAAACCAGCACTTCTGGGGATGTAGCACAGGCAGGCTCTTCCTACCCAGCTGGAGTACAAACCACCCAACCCAGCCAGCAGCTCTGTTCAATTGTGGTTTGAATTCGCTGCAGTTTATTTCTGGAAGTATTTGAAATGCCTGTCCTGAAGGCATCAGGACCACTGCATCCAGTGAGTAATCCATGACACCTGACACAGGTAATAAATCTCACTGTGTTTACTAAAGCTTTCTCGAGGATTCTGTGGGTACTTCACGTTGAGATGATGTAAAATAACCTATGGGAAAGGCACCTGCATCAGTCTGGGTCCAGTGCTAATTGTCCCTTAATAACCAGATAAAATCCACCAGTTACAGAATATCACATATAGGAACTCAAGCACTGTTAGAGGGACACAATAACCTGGTGTTAAACATCCCATTAAGCACTGAAAGGGAGAAAACCAGCAAGATGCAAAAGAAACTTGTTAACCAAAAAGGCCTTTAGCTTATAGCTCTGAAATTATGGGAATAGCAGGAGCTGAAGCAGATAGCATTAGATTTACTGGAGATACAAGAACAGCCTTCATGTGGCCCAGCAGGAACATGATACAGCTGAAGGAAGGCTCAGGGCGAGAGGCAGGGTCAGGCAGGTGGAGATGACACTGAAATCCAGGGCGTGGGGTCAGAAATTCCCGTTCCAGTGGACAGCAGTGACTCACACACTTCACATTACTGGAAAATTCCCCCAGTTCCTGCTTCTCCTTGGGCAGGAGGCATTGTACCCAGCTTTTCCAGGAAGCAAAGTTATCCTGTCAGGGGATCTGTGCAGGGCAAGGGCTGCTCTGCCCCGCAAGAGCAGAGCTTGTGTTCTACCTATGGAAAATAGGTGCCAAGGCAGGCTTGGTGCTGCCCTCGGGGAGCTCACACACAACATGGAAAGTATTAAATTCTGATGGGAGCAGCAGCTGGCTTCTCTTGAAAAGGCACTCTCTCTATCTTTTGAAAATCCTCAGCATTCCTTTTCTCCCTGGGGAGGTGGGAGCAGCCTCCTGAGGTAATTTGTGTGACTGAGGAAGATGTGCTGAGGCTGTGGGGCAGCACAGCTCAGCCCAGTGGGGTCGGATGCTCTGAACAGCACCTTGCCCTGCCCAAATCACTGCACCAGGCACAGCTGGAGATGAAACCAAGGCCCCTCATCAGTGCCTGAGTGATCACAGCGTCACTGCTGCCGGCTGCCAGTGGGCTGCAAAGCAGCAGCAGGAATGGAAATTAGTGGCTGGCAGGCAGAACTGCGAGCTCGTGTGGATGCAGAGCACAGCTCAGTATCAAATTGACCCCATGTGGAACAGCACAGATCAAACAAACCAGCGCTGAGCTTACCTGGGGCTGGCGTTCTTCTGCACACGGGGAGTGGACATGGCAGAGGGGCTGGAGCTGCAGGCAGGCTCCCTACACAACTGTAGTCCTTTTCCCAGGCAGGTCGGCGGGGTTCTCGTAGCCAGAGACGAGCCCCTTAGCCCAGCGGGTGCCGGGGGAGCCCTGCTGCATCACCACCAGCCGGATCGGGGGCTGCGTGTCTGCAGGGACCTCAGGAGCATATTCCTTGCTGGGATCCTTCCCCCTGCAGTCGTAGAGCACGCAGGAGATCAGGAAAACCAGGAGCAAAATGACATAGCTAGACACCAGAATGATGAGATTCAAGGTAACGGGGTCAATCTCCAGATAAAACTCCATCGGGTCCCATACCAGAGAGTGCAAACCCGGAGAATGAAGTTTCATATGCACGAGTGAGCAAGTGCTAACTGATCAGAATAGATGTATTGGCTTTGTGGTAAAAATACTCTAATCCTCAGGTCTCCTGTAGCAATGGATTTCCCTGAACCGGACGATTAAAGCAGCTCAGTTTAATAACTTAAGCTCCTTCTTTTAATGCCACGTTGCCTACAGTGGCAGAAGCTAAATTTGATTGCTATATTGACAGGAAAACATCCCCCTTGCCCAGGTACCATCTCTTTCCTTGATGGGCAGGTACCAAACTGGGTTTCCTCTAAGAGCACTTTGCAGAGCCTCCTTTCCTCAAGTGGGTTTGGGCTTGTGGGCTGAAAAAAACCGAGCTTTGTAATTAGTAAATGAATACAGAGATAATTAGGAAGTCATTTGCAAGGTAACTTGTGTCAAAATCTCACGAGCATTTTGTCAAAATCTCTGATTTTGATTAAGACCTTTCTGCCCTGGGTTAGTGCTATAGAAGGATTTTAAAGTGAATTACAGATGTTTATTACCCAGGTCCCTATCATGATTACAGGGACACATCACACTGCTGTCACACACTGCCCAGCCCGTTCCTCCACTGTAGGATCTGCTTCCCACAGGCTGCTCCATCCCCTCTGAGCCTCCCACGTGTGAGAAGATGCAACAAAACCACAGCATTTCTGTAGCCTGGGCACTACTAATTGGTTTTTCCACATGGACCCTCTGTGGGTCCATGTGAAAACTGGACCCACTGAAAACTGGGGGGAAGTTTGTGAGTGGCTGTTCCCTGCCTCGCAACCAAGTGCCTTTTGCACCTGCCAGATTTATGTCTCTGAAGCTGCTGAGGGAGTGGGGACACCCAGAGCTGCCACATGTCACCAGCACAGAGCCTACACGACGCTCACCCCTCCTCACAAAACTCCAAGGTTTTGGTTACAGCACAGGAGGGTTTTAGGAAGAGATTAGGCTGTCCCAGCTCTTAGCACTGCCAGAGCTGTGGAAAAGGGCTTTTCGTGTCAGCAGGAATCCGATCTGGCGCGTCTAAGCTGTCAGAAATATGTCATGGGGCCATCCTGCCGCCTCGCCTCGACACATGCCACTCGTTTTAAGGTCAACATCAGCCGTGTTCCCCACCCACCATCTGCCCCACGGCTCTTCAGCTGAGGAGGAGTTTGTGTCAGGAGTAATCCCAAGGCTGGCACTGCCAGTTTGGCAGGGGGAGAGAACCCCACAGCACCCGGGATGCACACTTGTGGGTTTCTGCTCCTCTGTGCCTGTCACACACCACGTGCTGAGTCTGAAGCAGAGCATTTGGCTGTCAGATGTGGTTTAGATGAGGCTGAGATTTTTTTCAAGACAGGCTCTTAATTATGGACTTCCCTTCCAAAGCAATGGCACTGGGAGCTGGGATTTGGTTTCAGTGCCCACTAGGAAACTGAAAGTCTTTTGAAAATCCCTCCAGAATTCTTAGAAGCACCAATACCTTTGACAGGCAATAGGGTTTGTGGTCTTAAATTTCAATCATGTTGCACTACAAAAGATCAGTACCAGAGTAATAAATATTATAGAGTTACCATGCTGAGACAGAGATGGGATTTTATATGAAGTCTCTTAAAACTGGTCCTCAAATGGCAGCCTGGGTTTTGAACTTAGCACTGTGCTCACAAAAAACCCCTAAAGTTTACAGGATTTCCAAACCTTAATTGTGTCCTCTAAGTCCTCTACACCAACAGCTTTGTTTCAGGTTTCTCTCTAGCATTGCAGCATGGAGATACACATCCTAAAGTGTTTGATTTAGATAGGCATCATGCCAACTTTTAGAGGGACTTTTCAAAATGTAAAATCTGGTTCTACATTGCCACAGCACCTCCCTTGTTGCAGACATGGTCTCCTGGAGAGAAAAAAAGCCTCCTGGATCCTACATCTCCACAGCGTCTCAAAACATCATCTTAAGAGTGAAAATAGATGATACTTTTAAGACACCTCCTCCCAGGGCCTGGTTTGCAGCAAATTCCTGTTTGCACATGCACTGATGGAGTACTGAGAGCTGCCTGAGACACAGAGTGTTGGGAGCTTTGTAGGATATGGTGAGTGTATATAACAGTATTAGGTATTTTCTGTAATTTTTGCTTGAAGCCATTGCACAGTGTATTTTACACTATTAAAAGTTCAGATGTTAGTAAAACAGCAAAGAACCTCCCTAATATCAGAGAGAAAATAAATTTTTTAAAAAAGTCTTGGAAGAGGTTCTGGTGGGAGAGAGAAACAGCAGCACAAGTTGCAAAGGAATTGCAGGCAGTGGCTGAGGAAAATACATCAGTCTGGGAAAAACTACACTTTCCTGACCCCATACAGGAGTTCAACCCCAGGTCCCTGCTGTGCCACCTCCTCCTGATCAGAGCAGGTTACTGCTGCTCACAGGAGCTTTTGGGGGTGCTGGACCAAGGCAGCAGCTCAGAAGGCTGACCCAGCACAGGATGCATCACATGGATGCACTGAGAAGAAAATTCAGGCTCTGCTGGACTCAGACATGCGGGAGCCAAGATCATTTGCCTTCCTGGTGCTCCCCAGGCCAAGCCTGAGGTGCCCCAGGAAGCACTGACCCCATTCCTGAACCCACAGAGAGCCATCACTGCCACTGATTGGCTTAACCATGGTGTCATCGCTAAAAATATCCCCTCAGGAAGAAATCCTTTCAACCCAGGTGCAGTGGGAAAGAGGGGGACAGGGATAGCAGCAGTACCAGCATATTCCAACAGAATGGGCTGAGATGGGGTGTCAGAAAGGACACAGCAGGATAACAGCTTGTCCTGCCGTGGCTCTGCTGCTCAGGACAGGGAAAGTGGACACTTGGAGGTTGCAGGCAGCTGCCCCAGGCCATTGCCTTCTTCATGCAAGCCATAATTTAAGAGGGAAACTGCAGAGATTTCAGGGCTGCAGGGAGAAACCTGACGTGATGAGGAGCCACAGTTACTGCAATTCCTACAGCCCAAACCTCCAGTGCCCAGAGCAAACCCAGTGCCAGCAGGTGTGTTACACACACCAAGGGCAGAACCATGGCCACTGAGCCCCTCTGGGTGCCCAAATGCCTGTTTGAACTGTGCATGGTGTTTGAGAGGGGTCACACATGAGTGTGCATGTGGCTCATGGTTTTGAGGTCATGCCTTCCCCTAGCACAAACTGTGCCGGGATAGAACGGCCTGACCCGTTCCCCCACTCCCCTGTCCTACAAGGAGCCTCTCACCCAGGTCTCCTACTGCCTACACATTTCCCTAGTGTCAGAAGTAATGAAATAGATCTGAGAGCTTTGGGGAAAGGGAGCAGGAATTCACCAGCGGCACAAAAAACAACGAGAGGTGCAGCACAGACAGAATCCGGCAGCACCACAGAGCTGAACGCACAGAACCCCAAAAGTACAAGGTGACAGCTTGACTTTACCCCTGGGTTTGGTTTTACCCCTGCAGGGACATTTCAGCTCGGGTTTTTTAAGCGTTCCCAAGTCTGCTCCCGGCCGGCCACACGTAGGAGCTGTTGCTTCCCTTATGGAGCATCCCGGAGAGCGCCGGCCCGGCAGGTGGCACCGGGACCCCGCCGGTGACAAACACCGCTGCGACATCCAGCACCGCCTGGCACAAAGCGAACCTCTGCTCTTCAGCCTCCTCTGCTCGATGGTGGCAATGCTTTGCCAGCACCTGGAGGGGGACAGGAGTTCCCGAATCACACAATGCTCACCCTCGGGAAGCAGTGGCGCAGTGAATAAACTCTTTGCCGCTTTACAAGTGTGTGTGTTGTGTGTTTCATCTCTGCAGCAGCAGAAAACAGCCGTGAAAAGGCTGCTTGTGAGAAAGGAATGGAAATTCAGGACGGAAAATGAGAAAGGAGAAATGGAAAGCAGCTCTTAGGGTACAGAAGTGGTGTGATCAGTTATTTGTGCTCAGTGCCCTCTTGGGACAACAGCCTCACACACACTGTCTGACTCTGGGACAGTGAATAGTCAGAGGTGACAAAGACAGCTAGCACCTGAGGTTAAACATATCCTGAGTCATGTTGAATAAAAGTCAGAAGCTCAAAACAAAGACTAAAATCTTACCAGATTAAGCTCACAATCCTTGCCTGCAGATCTATACTCCTCTCCCCAAAAGCTCAGACACCACTGCTGCCACATCCATGAGAACATTTCTCAATTATCCCTTGGTACCCAGCAGAGAAACATGCTGATTTAAACCCAATTTCCTTTATGGCACATCAATTTACTAGAAAAGTCTCAGCTGGAGAGTATCTGGTCCTTGAGAAAATTAAAGCAGTTGCCATGAGGTGGCAGATGCTGCTCAGCTATTGCCCTGAGCTTTTTCTGTCTCTCAGGCTGCAGGTGAGATGTGTCCCTCCAACCCCTGCCCAGCAGGGATGGATCAAGCAGAAATGGGGTGCTGGTGTTTGTTCCTATCCCAGCTCCCTGCTGGAGGGTTCTGCTGCACCAGAACTGCCTCTGTTTGCTGCTGCAAGGAGCAAAACTCTGAAGGAGCTGATTTTGTGCCGTGACATTTTTGCTTTGGATAGGGGATTTTGCAGGGGAAAAAAAAATCAATTTTCATTTAGGGAATGTGCACAAGTCCAGGATGCTGCATGACAGAGGGACAGAGGGTTGGAGAGTTTCACCCACACCAGTGGGGTCACAAGGTGTGACAGACAGACAAGAATTCTTTCCATGATCTCCTGTAGGATGGAACTGAAATGATGCTGAATGTTCATATAAAATAGCTTACCATTTAATTGACTTCTTTTGTTAACCAGAAAGACAGATTTGATGCCAAGAATAAAATCCATGACTTGATTTTAGAACAGTGATCTGAATGTCAGATAAATCATGTCAGATAAATCCTTATAATTTTATCAACATAACTGGGCTGATATCAACAGATCGTGGGTGCACTTTAGTCAGTGCTGCTCTGTAGGGTGAAAAGCAATAAAAGATTAATCCTGGAGGAAAGAAAATCCTTATTTCTCATCTCCAAGTAACTTTCCAATGAAAGCTCAATTACATCAAACTGTGGCAAACCTATTTTGTTATGCTGGGAGATATTTAGTCAGTCCACTTGTCCTTGTCCATGCAAATGTGAATTCCTTCATATTATTAACAGTGAAATCACTTAAAGACAGGAGCAAAAAATTGAAATGCTTGATTAAAATGTGTGCTTACATGAACAGGGGCTATGAACTAATTGTAGCTGCCAGAAATCAAATTATTATTGGAGGTAGTAAAGCATTTAAGCTGAGAAATCACAAAGTGAGAGGTACAGCTTCTTGTTTTATTGCTTATGAAGATTATGGGGAATGTTCTTTCTCTTCTCATTCCCAGTAAATGAGAATTTTTTCCTGATCTGGCTCAGTTGGAGTGTTTGCTTCGAATAAACCTGAGTGGGGCAGGATGTCAGGAGTACATCACTATTCCTGGGCCACGTTGGAGTGCTGCTGTGATTGTGTCACCAATCTGTGGGCAATAAATCAGTTTTGCTCCTGAATTCAATCTGCTTTCTCTTGATTTGTATTCACCGCCCTGCTACCTTGGCATGTCTGGCAATATGAAGCTTCTTTTCTAGGAACCAGGGGACTTCTGTGAGCTGGGAGTGGGTAGAGGGTCTTTGCCCAAATCCAGCAGGTTTGCAGGCAGAATTCATCACAGGAATCACCATGGGCATGAGCAGCCACTCCTGAATTGTAGGCAAAAGCAGAGGTGTCCAGGTCTGGCTGCTGACCACTGCTTTGTTGAATATGCTGCTGGGTGAGGGAGGCAGAGGGGAGTTGGGTGATGAGAAGAAAAAGAAGTCTTTAAAAATAACTTAGCAGAATCTGCCTAAAAAGGCCCTGCAGAGCTCAATTCAGCTGGGGTGCAACCACAGAGAAAAAATCACGAGGTTTCCTGAAGCAGCTTTTCTTGTTTGTTTGGCTTTTTCAGGCTTCTTTCTGATCTCCAAATCTGTGTCACATCATGTGTGAAGGCAGCAAATAAAGTGAACTCTGAATTTTGATTTTTTCTGGTGTGGCTTTTTTTTTTTTTTTTTTCAGGGCATACAGGCCTCCCTCAAAAGAGGATACTTGAATACCAGTCAGACACCTGGTGAGCAAACCAGCTGTTCACAGCTGTTCTTTCCATCTCTCTTTTTCATTGTTTGCAGAAACAATGAAGTGATCGAGGACTAAGAGGGTTGAACTGAAAAGAAAAAAAGAGCCCCAAGTGCCAAGCTCTTTAGTGCTCTTTGTAAAACCCAAATAAATGGAAAAATAAATCAAGTTTGGACACCAACAGGAAATTGAAAAGTTACATCAATGGAAGGACAAAAATGTATACGTCAATCATTTGGCTGGAGATGTTGTGGTATAAACAGATTTTTATCACTTATAGCTGTCTATTGAAATAATTCTGTCCCAGATTTCTTTTGTAAGAGTACACAGAGTGCAATTTTGCCAACAAGCCTCTGGGAACAAATATGAAAAATAGAGCAAGACTGGCTTTGCTGTCCCTGATTTCGAGTTTGCGAAGTTTTTTAAGAGTTGTCTTAATTCAGAAAAACAGAAAAAGCTTATACCTAACCCTCAGTCAAGGCTGCAGGACTTGTTTGCTGCCAAAGTGGGCACATCCCAGAGTGTTTTGTCGAACTGAGATGGACTTCTTGACCTGCTTCATCCCCACTATGCTCAAACCCAATCCCCGATATCACCTCTGTTTTCCCTCCTTCATAGCAACACACATTTCCACTAGTTGGTTCATTTGCCCTCAGAGAAAGGCTGGATGTGACAGCTCCTGTCCCCATCCCAGCAGCCCAATTTCACATCCCTGTCACTGCACAGGGGTGGCTCCAGCTGCACCCCAGGGACATGGTCACTGTCACGGGAGCCCTGGGGCACAGATAACCAGCCCCGGAGGACAAAGCCTCTGCCTTCCTTTTGAGATATGAGATATGGGGATACAAACAGTCATAAATAACTGATGTCACTCCCAACTGGTTCCTGTTCCCCTGCCTCACCCAGTTCCACCCTGTTTACCACCAGGATTTTTTGTTTTGTCTCTGCTTCTTCCACACCCACCAGTTACTTCTGTGTTCCCTCAGACAGAATGTGACTCCAGCCTGCAGCAAGGGGCTTTTCCTGGGAGTTTTTCCTCTCTGATGAGGAAGGAACTTGCTGTTGAGACCTTTGGGCCTCTGATCTCTTCCTTCTGAGTGCTCTCCCTCTTGTCCAGACCCAGCAGTTGCACTGCAGTCAGTCCTGCCCTGTTCCTCAGGTTTCTCTCCTGGCACCAGACATAGTTTTCTGCTGCAAACTTAGTCCAAATCCTTTTTGCATTGTTCTTTCCTGGCCTTATCTTCTTTTCATTGTTCCCTCTTGGCTTCCTCTGTGGTTCCCAACTGTCTGCTGGCTCTGGGTGTATCACTGCAGGATGAGCTTCAGTCAGGTTTTGATATCATTCATTGGACACCTTGTTACTACTTGTCTCAGCATTCTGGTTTTTCTCTCTTCTTGTATTCCATGTATTTCAACCTCTCTGAGCAAAATCTCAGCTGAGCTCAAGTCCAGTGTGTCCAAAAAGCCTTGACCTGGAGGGGAAGGCAGGATGGGGTGAAGATGCCTGTGAAAATGTTCACAGACACAACATGAGCTGAGCCCAGCTGGCCAAATCCCCTGTGATGCTCCACAGACCTGCATGAACTCCTGCCAGAATCCAGCTCTGTTCCGAAAGCAGGCACTGCTCTGAGTTTTACATGATTTGCTGAAAAATCACGAGTTTCCTGTCTCCAAGTGGCTGCTGAGGCTCTGGTTTGCCAGCTTGATGCACATGTGAATAAAATCACTTTGTGCTCTCAGGTGAGTAGTTTCCTACCTGGCAGCACTGAACTGCACCTTGGGTCATTCAGGGGAGACAAATCAGAAGCAAAATTGACTCAAATACACGATATTGTGAAAACAGTTCCACCATTTTCAGAAGTTGCTCAGCATGCAGAAAAGGTGGCAAAGAGGAAATTTTGAAAGTTTAAGCTTTAATCCAGCATTTGTGTCACCCTACAAAAAGGGAGGCTGATACAACAATTTATGCTCTTGGGCAGCACCTAAATAAACAGTGAAGCCAAGAGTTGTTTTCATTCTTATTCTGACAAATCAGCTAATTAGAGTACAAAATAATATTCTCAGGCTTGGCAAATCCTTTTGACTTTGAAAGATTTTTTAATTTATTTTGATTTTTCTTGCTCAGACAACATGGAGACTCAGTGCTAAACTACACAAAACGAATTAAATATCCAATTACAAACAGTTGGCTCTGGTCTGGAAGCACTTCAGTTGACTGCCGTGATTCAAAGGAGAAAGATTATTTCATTTTGAATACTGTAATGCTTTTTAAACAGCACATTGGCTGACCCATCCTGGATCACGACCTCCAGAGCTTCACATACTTGTTTTTGAGAATGAGCTTTGTACCTTGCCTCGTCAAATGGAGTGTGTTTTTCAGATCCAACCCTGAAACTTCAGGAGAGAACAGCAATTCTCACCACTCAGGTGGACATTGCTATACATCTTCAATACCTGTCCTTCAGCTTCACACAGGGCAGAGTTTCAAAGCAACACCACCTGGCTTTAGGAAAATTTTGGGGTTTAACAGGAGGTAAATGAGGTGCCTGATGTTTGTGCTCAGAGGTGTGTTCAGTTGCACAAGGCTCAGTGCAACCCCCAGGCTCCATGTGGACCACCCAGCTGCATGGCAAGAAACCCATTTTTTTCTCGTGGTTTTGTCCATACTTTTGGTGTTTTGCAGCTTTTACTGCTCTTTTGTTTTCCCAGCTGGTTTGTGTGCCTGAGATCAGGTCACAGAAAGCAAAGGGCTTGCTCAGAAATTAAACAAAAGCTCTTTCAAGTTTAAAAAGAAGGAAAAAAAGCCCACTTGCAGGGAGACCCCTTCTCCAATGAGGAAGGGTTTGATTTTGGAGGCTTTTCTGCAAGAAATCCAAGGCTAACTTGGCCCACAACTAACATTGCCAAGGCGTGTGAGGTGGGTGAGACTGTATCTACAAGGAAAGAGAATTTCAGGAAAGCACTCCAGCATGAGAAATACACACCCAGGATTTAAGACAAGGGGTAAAATCTCTTTCCGGATAGGCAGCCATCAGAAAAACTAAGAAGGACATAAGGCAAAAGACACTGTAATCAAGTCATTCAATGGCAGCTTCTTTTGGTTCCTGGAGCACAGAAATCAAGATTCCTACTTGCCTAGCAGGAACTGAACAGGCTTTGAATGAACCAGAATTACTGGAGAAAAACATGAACTCTTTCATTTAATACACACAAGAGCCACAACTCCAAGTGTCCTGTGAGCACTTTGGAGTGTCACACATCCATCCCTGACATTTTATGCCCATGCAGACACACTGCCCTGCATTTCAAACAACTGCAAGCACAGAAATGTTGTTCCCATGGAAGCTAATTTTTTTATTACACTCCTAAACCTCATCTTAATACTTCCAAGTGTACTTTGGACAGTGGCCAAGCTGTGCACGTGTGGTAGGAACTTCCTAGCACAGCTCTGTGTAAAAAGGGGCAGCAGAGAGTGGCTGCTGTGCCATCCAAGCCCAGGAGGAGCAGAAGGCAAGAGCAGCAGCTTGGCTGGTGAGGGGATGGTGAAAGTCACCCCACAGGGCCAGGCAAGAGGCTGCTTTACCGTAACAGGGTGGAAAAGCCACATGCAGAGATTAAAAATAAAAAAAGGGAGAGCGAGCTCCTTTGATAGCCTCAATATCACAATCAGGAGAGACTTCCTGGCCTCATATTTTCCATATAAACACTCTCCACTGGATAAAGTTAATGGTTCCCTAACTGCAAGGCAGAAGGGCTTGATCAGTTTAATTGACGTCACAGATTGGGTATTTTAATGAAATGTGCTGTGCTTCCCCCATTTATACGTTTGACCCTAACCTTTACCAGATGTTCAATTCCTGCTCCCTCGCAGACACTGCAGCTCTGTGTTTGGGAGGCTCTCAGAAAGCTGAAATGCTGAAGTGGAAAGAAAATCCTGTGACACAAAGCCTTTTGTTGGAGTTGCTCCCTGGCTGCTCGGAGGGCTCTGCTGCAGGAGTGAGCCCAGGAGAGAGGGGAGCAGCCAGAAGGATCACACTGTGCTGTGCCTGCCTGTGTGGGAGTGTGAAGGATGCAGTGCTGCTCCCCTGCTGCTGGACAGGGATGAAATCACAGCCTCCCCTCCCAACCCCTCCAAACTGTGGCTCTGAGAGCAAAAAAAAAGAGGCAGAAAGGCTGAATTGGGGATTTGGCTCTGGCATGTCCCCTTGGGCAATGTGTTCCTGCCTCTCAGCCTTGTTTCCCAGGCATAAAATGGGACAATGTCCCTTTGCCCAATGACATCCTGTGTTTATCAGGGGCTGGGCTGGGCTGGGCTGCAGGGCTGGGGTTGGGAGTGCTCCTCCTGGCCCTGGGACAGCCCAGGCTCTGCCTTGGGCAAGAACAAACAGCACCAGAGCACAGATCCTGCACCCCTGTGCTGCTCTGGGTGCAAATCTGCTCCAGGCTGAGACTCCTCGGAAGTCACACCTCCCTGAGCTCTGCAAGAGTGAAACCAGCTGGAAATAAGTCATCAGGAAAAGGGTATGTCATCAAAAAATACACCATCGAGGGTTTTCTGGTATTTGATGAGCATTTAGAAAGTCTCCTGCTCATTCCTTTTTCAAAGAGAGGGTAAAATGACGGGACAGGAAAGGGTTAAAAGGAGATCCACGTTCCCAAACCTCAGCTTTGGTTTTCAATCATTTTAGATAAATGGGAAGCTGGACCTCAGCCACCCTTTAGTTCTGGGTTGGGATTAGCAAATTGAAAGTCACAGATGAGGTTTTGCAAAACCAAACCCATATCCTCCTTGGGCTGCTCCTGGCTGAAATTGAGCTAGCCCTGAGCAAAAACGAGTGAATCACTCTTTAAAACACACACGCCAAAAATGCTGAACTCAACAACCACAAACTGAGTGAAGGAGAGGATGAAAGCCTGTGCAAGGCACTCATTCCTTTTAACCCAGGAGACACCCAACTTGCAGCACCAGCACTTTGCAGCAGACCAGGCAGCAAAAACATTTGGAAATGTTAAAAAAGAAAAAGAGATGGTTTGGTTTTCAGTAATGCCATGTACACACATTAAAACCCTGTGTTCTGTGGCCAAACATTTGTCCCCAAGCAGATGACAGTGGCTGTTGGCGTGGCAACTTCAGACCTGCCCGTGTTTCACTCTGATCATGCAATAATATTCAGTGGATTTCATCACAGTGGGCCCAGAGCTCTCCTGACCCCAGGATAAAATCCAGCCCAGCTGCCCTGCCTCAAGCACACACCTTGCTGTGACCCCAAATAATATCCATGTGAAGGGAAGTCTGAAGTGTTGATTATGTTCTTAAAAGTCACATCTACTGCTCAGCCCATCTCATGGCAAAGGAAATCTTCCAGAGGATGAAGAGATGTTCATGAAGGATGAGCCCTCACCTTCAAGGGACACAGGAAAAACATGATGTCCCTGCAGCAGTGACTGCCCCTGACTGCCCCCCAGCACCACCAGCCTGGGGTTGTGCTCCCAGAACATGAAAAACAAGGGGGAAAAATACAGCAAATCAGATCCCATCTCCTGGTCACCAGCCCATTAACATCCCCACAATTCTATTAGCAGGAAATCCTAAATCCAGCCATCAAGAAGCTCATGTAATTGCAATCTGTTAAAAACAGCCCCAAGTGGGGTGGAGTTGCTCCTCTGAGTTCTCAGATTCACACAGAAATCACAGCTTGAGCACCAAGAGTTAAGAGTATTTCACCAGTGGAAATGAGAGGGATTCCAGCAGAGTAGGAAATAACATCATCTTCATTTGAGTCAGGGCTGAGAATGAGACCAGGCTGCCTTCCCTGCCATAATTTACACATCCCCACAGACAGACATATTGGAAGTGACTTTTACAGCCAGCCAGGAGACAGCCACACAGCCCACACCAGCTCTGGCAGGACTCACAGTGTCCTACAATGTGTCTGTCTCTCTGCAAGAAGCATGTGGAGGGTTGTTTTTCTGCTTAAGCCCATTTGATTTTATTTTCCTTTACTTACTGGCAATGAATTGTTCCATTTCTCTTGCTCACCAAACACTTTATATTGTGGGTTTTTTTGTTTGCTCATTTGTTGCAACAGGAGTGGTTAAAGACTGTCTGGGCTCTTGGGATCCCACACCAAAGCTGACATGGGGCAAGCAGCTCCTTTATCAAGGGAAGAGCTCCATCCCTAAGAAACTCCTCTTAAAATAATCTTAAAATCATCTGACACATAGGCTGGAGGAGATAATTCCCTGTCACCTGCTGGGTGTTGTTTGGAGACCAATTAGCCTTTCCCAGTTAATGTACTTTCCCCCCTGATTAAAAAGACACTAAAAGCAATAACCTGTAATACCCAAAGTGTTGAGTTCTGAGCTGATACCAGTTAATGCACAGCTCCTCCTGCAGCAACCATCTCCCTGGAAGGTTCCACTCAACTGCAAAAGGAAATTGCCTCAAGTGAAGGAAAGTGGAGCCAATGAAACAGACAGTATATGAATTTTTTTTTCTATTTTCACAAGTGGGCACCATGAACTGACAGTCTGGATTTATGGCAGGGTTAACAGCTTTGCTGTCTCCCAGCAGCTGCTACAAAATAAACCATCCCCCCAAACAAAAAATCACCGAGTCAAGAGTGCTCTGCCTGAAAGGGGAAAAGTGCAGGATATTCTCAATGAAACTAATAATTGATAATTAAATATCCAAAAGGAAAATGGGTTTTTCACCTTCTCATTGAGATGAGATGGGCCACTCTCTCCTTTTGGTATTCATGAATGTATTCATCCAATGGCATGGGTAAAAGCAGGGTGACAGGGCCAGGCTGGCAGCAAGGTGCCACCAGCTCCAGCATGGAAGTGACAACTGCAGTGACTCTGGGGGCTCTGGCTCCCTGGCTCAATGGGAGGGGAAGGAAGAGAAGGAATTTGGAGATGTCTGTGGTCTTGGACGTGCTGAAGGCGCTGTTGATTCTAGGCCAGGCAAGAATGATCTGCTGAGTTCCCTCCTTGTCTTGGCTCCCACTCATCAAGGCACTTAAAAAGCTGTCTAGCTTCAAGTATGTGCTTAAGTACTGAATTAGAGAACTAGCATATTTACTTGTCTGCAATCTCTTCAAAAGCCATTTGGAAGCCCTGGGATTTTGATGAAAGCCTTGGATGGCTCTGGGACAGAGCACAGGTGCCAGGTCACCCTCCTGGTCACACCTCGGTGGCTGTGGCAGCTCTGCCCTGCAGAGCTCCTGCGTGGGGAAAAGCTGAGCTTAGCTGCTGCTCTCTGCTCATCTCTGAGCCAACTGAGGCTAGTTTGGTGATCAGTTTTCTCCTGTCTCTTGCCACACTCAGCCATTTGGAAACTTCTGGCTGCATGAAACAGAGCTCGCTGTGTCCCGCCAGCAATGAGCTGACATTCCCATGCTCAGAGTCTGCTTTTCCTGCAAATCGAGGCTCTGAAGCGCAGTGATGCTTTTCCTCTGGTCTGATTAGGGGAAGCTGTTTCCAAGGAATCGTGCCCACAGCTCACATCAAAGGCTGCAGGGGCAGTGATGCACCCCGAGATGCAGCGGATGTGGCTCAGGGTGACTCACTGGTGACCAGTGCCAAATGAGTCAGCACTGCAGCAGTCCTGAGCCCTGTGGGGCTACCTGGCCATTCCAGGGGGAAGGAGATGATCCTCAGGCCACACGTCCAGCCCTGTCCCCCGTGGGACCTGCAGCTCTGCGCAGAGACCTTGCAGCCTTGCCTTGTTCACCTCTTTAGTTTGCTCATGGACGCTCACAGCAAATAAGAGCTGAGTTTCTGGTGAATGTCAAGCCTGGGCGCAGAAGGGCTCAAGTCTTCTCAGCTCATTGCAAGCCAGAGAAGCCAATTCCAAAGGAACTTGGAGCCAAATGAAGTGTTAAAACAAGCTATTCCTTTTAAAACTTCTGCGGGAGCAACATCCTTGCTGCTGCAGCCCCAGGGGAGGATCACAGTGCTGGCCCATGTGCCCCTTCCCCTCTCACTTTTGCCAAACTGAAGCAAATAATGGATTTTTTCCCCTTCTGTGGAAAGCCTAAGCTAAATTCTTGATGATTCTTGTAAAATCTGGAAGCTGAGCAAGCCTGACTTCCCCACTGACACCCCTGTGTAATTTGTGGTGTGGCTCCGAGGGCAGGGCAGCACTGTGCCCATCTGTTTTTCTGGATGGGAGAGGGAAGGAGCCACAAGGAAAGTTCTGGTGGGGCAGCTCAGCTCTGGGCTGTGATTCATAACTGCAAATACAACAAATCCTCTCCAAGTGCCGTGGCGCTGCTCAGGAACCAGAGTGCAGCTCCCAGAGCAAGCCCAGGTCACTCGAGTTTAATGACAACTGACTCGGGAAGGCAAGGAGAGGCAGATGAATTGCTGCCCTTGGCCCAAGCTAAATCCCTGCAGGCTGTAGCCCCACAGGTGGGATGGAGGGATGGGCACTGCCCTGTCCCAGTGACCTCACTCACTAAATGAGGCTGAAACTGAAAATACAAGCACTCCTCCCTCTCCTCCCCATCCTGGAGGCATCAGCACCACAGCAGCTCCATCCTGGCAGTGGTAGCACTTGGGAGGAGGAGGTAAGACTGAAATTTTATTCTGGATTTACTGAAAAAATAGCTCAAAAATCCAAAATATTAATTTCAAAATTTGAGGTTTCAATTTTTCCATTTCTAATTTTTTTTAAATTTATTTCTCATTTGGAGGAAATGCTGAAACTACCTCCACCTCTGTTCCAAGATGGGGCACCACCTTAGCTTTGAGAACTTTAGAACAAGACATTGAGGTTATTTTTAGAGGAAAACCTAAAAATCTAAACAAAAGCTTCAGCAAAACAAAACACAGGCCCAGAAAACATCCTGATGTCACCAAATCTGTGCTTTTCGCTGGAAAAAGATGCATGAGAAACTTCTGCCTGTGTTTACAGAGAGCTGATGGGAAGAGAGTGGTTGCTGCTACCCCACAAGGGCCCATTCCTGTCCCATCCCATCCCATCCCCACCATCCTCTCCAAATCGGGAATATCCACATCCCCTCATGTCCAGCTCTGCTGCTGCAGCACCAGCATCGAAGGGGTGAGTTAGAGCATCAGCAAGGAGCTCAGACTGCCCAGAACCTCAGCAGCTCTCTCTCTGATGGCATTGTCCCCAGGGACCTCTGCTCATCCTTGAATCCACTGCTGGAAGCAGCCAGCAGCAGCAGAACCATCCTGCCTTTGGTGAATCCCATGCCCAAAACAACTGGGTGTGTTATTTAGCTTAAATGGTAAATTAAATGTTCTGGATTTTTTCATCTCCAGCCAGGCAGACTGAATAAGTCAGATCTGGGATATTCACAGGGCAGTTCCAGTGGAATAAACAACTCTTCCCAGAGAATTTCCCAAATGGGACCAGAACACAGGCTGGGGTTCCTCACTGTGGGTGCTTCCCTCTGTGGCAGCATTTCCCACATCCACAGTGGAATAAACACTGAAACATCCCTGCACTG
This sequence comes from Entomyzon cyanotis, assembly GCA_024500445.1. Taxonomy (NCBI): domain Eukaryota; kingdom Metazoa; phylum Chordata; class Aves; order Passeriformes; family Meliphagidae; genus Entomyzon; species Entomyzon cyanotis. The sequence continues at coordinate 978,441 of JAKEPQ010000325.1, forward strand.
AGCATGCCTGGCAGCCTGCAGGATGTCCCAAGGAGAGGGATAATGGGCACATTGATAAAAACCCAGCAAGTGGGGCAAAACCTCAGACTTTGCTCGCTCGCTGCACCACTGCAGATAAATCACTGCTTTTACAAGGCATTATTGAATTCTTTCCAGGCTGACCATGCAGCCCCTCCACAGCCATGGAGCAGACTGGCACAGGGTCGTCCAGACAGGATATCCTCCAGGGAACAGCCTCTGCACAGCACAGAACAATAGCCCTGCCTCTGGAACTGTGGATACACAGCGTGCCCAGCCTCTTCTCCACCAGCCCTCAGCTATCTGCTCCCAGCACAGCCCCACGCTGTCAGATCTGCATCAGCATCTATTTCCTGCCCTTTGTCAGAGTCCCACCAGTGCTCCAGGGAGCAGGGCAGGCTCTGTCCTGCACCTCTGCCCAGCCTGGGGATGCTGCAGGTTTGGAGAGCTCAGGTGTCTCCAGGTTTGCACTCTGAGCTCCATGGCACAGCAAACCCAGCAGCCAGATCTGCCCATGGCAGTGATACCTTGAGGGGATTACCTAGAACAGAGGCTGGACAGAATTAAGAGAATAAAAAGCAGTTAAATTTATTGAAGGCCTTCAGGTGCATTTAGGGCAGACAAAGCCCCACCCAGGGGCTACACCCAAAATGGACGATGGGTTACGGGTTTTTATACTTTATAAGTTTTGTCTATTTGCATATCTGGGGTTAATCCTCCAATTAGAGCTTCAGGTAATGAAGTCAATTACTCCAAGTTTGCTCCCCAATTCACTGTCATTTACATATCTTGGGGTCTGAGACAGTGAGGTGTCCCTGAGTTCCAAGCGTAGAGAGGAATTGTTTTGTCTAAAAATGAGAGAGTAGTAGCTTAGCACCCTATATGGACCCTAGAGTTATACACTAAAAAAGTCAGGAATACAGATACATGAAGAATACAGAAGCTAAAAATTCTAAGACATCAGCAGTGCCTACAGGGCCTTCTGCAACCCCAATTCCATAGGTACCCATCCCTGTCTTGGGACCAAACACATGGACATAACATCACACCAAAGTCTCTCATGAGGGCTTCAAAGAAACTGCAGCACTGAAGCATCTTCTGCTCACCCTGTGCACCAGGTGGAGAATATTTCCAGTGGCCCAGGATGTTTGTAGAATCCCCAGGTTAGATGTAGAACCCCCAGGTTGGTTGTAAAACCCCCAGGTTGGATGTAAACCCCCCTGCCAGTTGCTCACACTCTCCTTGGTTAAGCTGCACTGAGTCAAGTGCTGCCAGCTGAGCTGCCAGGCCCTATTCTGCTCTCAATTATATAAATATGGCAAATTTGGAACAACTTCACTTTCACAGCATAACCTGATTTAATGGAGAGCAGCATCTGGTGTGCTTTCTGGGTTTGTGCTGTGTAATAGGGAACAGACTTGAACTCCTGACTTACTAGCAAGGGAACATACATTGAAATTAAGCTCCCAGTAGGTAAACATCTCCTGAGCAAAATTTTTTCTTGCCCTGGTTTTGGAAACAGTGTGACTCAGCAGTGACCTGCAGCCTGATACCCACTGCAGGCAAAGGGCAACTTCTACAGCAGTGGAAAGCTCGACTTCTGTTGAACAGTGGAACAGAGAAAGTCTCTTCGAAAGCCATCTCAGACTCAATGCAAAGCCCTGCAATCCTGCCCTGGCAGCACGAGCACCCTGAGGAGCACAAAGGGATGGGTGAGGAGCAGTGCTGAGTTCCCAGGGTGCCCCCTGCACTGGGAATCACAAACTAGGAGGAGCTCACAAAAAACCCCCTAAATAATCCCTGGATCAACTCCATGACAAAGAGGCTCCCAGCCTGTGGTGGTGGGCACCTTTCACAGCAAGGAGATCATTTTGCTTCATTCCAAGCAGGAAACAGCCCTTCCAGCATTTGCTTTCTTTGCTGGGTACTTGTCTTTCATTCTGCATCCCTGAGCCAGCGCAGGATTTGCAAACATTTCATAATTCCAAGAACAAGCACATTAAAGCCTCAGAGCAAGGGGAAAGCCCTTTTCCTGCCAACGAGGCACATTATTGTCAATACCCCATTGTTGTACTCGCACTCACCACCCCTTAAAGCAATTAATGGATAAATCAGGGATTTTTCTGTGGCATTTCTGTGGGTGGGGTTTATTCCCATCCTTATCTGAGCAGCGGATCTTTCCCACCACTAACCTGGTGCCAGGGTGTCCCACAGCCCGTGACGCCGGAGCGCACTGCAGAACAAACAAACTCAATTAGGGGAGGATATTTACAATTGCTGACCAAACTCTCGATTTCCTTGGTAAGCTCCTCCAGACAATGTGCTCCGGCCCCCAATTGTACTGTCAGAAATTTGTACGGGCCCAAGAATGAGAAAATATTGTGTTTAGATTTGCGATAGGCTGAGCAAAACAAGGGAGAGATGTTTTCGGAGGGTTCTTCCCCACCAACCCCATGTGTTTGTTTATTTTTGACAGAGTTTATTTAGGCTGCACAGGATGGAGCAGGAGGAGTTCAGAGCCTCCCTTTGCCCACTGTCCTGCTTCTATCCTGCTCCATCAGTGCTGGCAGCACCAGGGCAAATTCCCTAGAGGAGGAGGAAATGGGACAATGCTGCACCTTCAGCATGGGGCTTGCTGTGGCCCCAAACTCCTGTAGTGCCTTACTGGGCTCAGGAAAACAGTTTTCCCAGATCTGCCAGGATTCAAGCAGGAGACCATGGTACCAACCCGTGGGCATTTGCAATGGAGGGTAAAAGAAGCCTTCACCCCTCACCACAGCTGGAATTCCTGCTCTTCCAAAGGGTGCCCTGCCTGCTGCAGCTCCCATCCCACACAGCACTAACAAGTTGAGATAAAATCCCCCCATTTGCAGGGTATTTTCCCCCTCTGGGAAGCCAGACTTTGCTCCCTTTTGGACCTGGTTTGTGTCAGCATCCAAACCCCCCTGCAGGACATGCTCACCTCAGGCTGCTCTCAGACACCAAACCCCTAAATCCCTGAAGTGAGAAGTCACTCCAGAATCTGAGCTATCCTGGGACAAGCAAAGTCTCCCTCCTGGAGAAGGTCTGGCAGCCATTCCAGGGTGAGTGGTGCCATTCCCAGACCCTGGCCCTGAGCTGCTGCTGGAGCACAGCCCTGCAGAGGATGCTGCATCCCTGGTCTATTCCATGCCAGAGCAACCTTGCTGGGGCTGTGCTTCCCATGGGATGCTAAAAGGGGCAAAGTCTTTGGGGTTTTTGGCACAGAGGATCTTGTTTTCAGCCCTAAGCAAAAATCAGGCTTGTACCTTCATAAACCCAGACTAACATCAGAGCTGAACTCAGTGTGGGCTGATGGTTTAATGCTTGAACCAACTCCGTTTCTTGCTACATCAAGAGCAAATCTTGAGTGACAGCACTGCAAGGAATGTTGTCCAGATTTTCACCATTTAATGAAAACCAGAATTTGGCTCTACATCTTAAGAGATAACACTCTCTGTACTTGTGGCCAATATATTAATGTCTTCCAGCGTTGTGATCCTTCCTCCAAAACCCTTGTAAGCCTTCCTTTATAGGTTATCCAGGGATCAAGGTCTGAAAATCCATAAAATACACTGGCTGTGCAAGATTTGCATTTAATTTAGCATGGCTTTTCTTATCACTAGGCAGTCTTGTTTCACTGAAAACCTCCATTTGTTATTTAGGGGATTAGGAACGTTCAACAGGAGAGGAGGAGAAGGGGCTGGGAGCTGTGGGACTTGAATTCAGCAAAACACAGAATTATGGTTGTTCCTCCAGATTTACAGCAGACTAACATCAGCCTCTGGTTCAGAGAAGGAATATAAATTTGTTGGTTAATAAGAACTGGATTCCAAGCAGCTGGATTGGGATCCTGTAACACTCATGGATTCTCCTTCTCTCCCCTTGCCCTGTTAGTTGACTGCAGGCCACCCAGAGTAACAAAGACATATGCCAGAAATATAGTGTATATTTATGTTGGCTCATCTTGCCATAATCTCCTTCAGGGTATGACCTGATTTTAATAACTCAGACTTACCCTATCACTTTCTGGCTCATTTCCTTGTGTGCTTATAGCTTATACAGTGCTTTTTGGTTTATTCTTTCAGCACACTTGGAAGAAAATTTAGAAAAAAGAAAGCAAAAAGAGAGGGAGAGGGAATCTGGCTACAAAAATTAATTAAAACCCATCTCAGGGGCTCCTACAAATACTTATCAGCACAAATACTTATCACCTCCTGACAATGTTTCCCCATGGCCAGTAACAGCATTTTCAGAGAACAACTGGAAGATGTGAGCGCTGCCATCTGTTCCACCCTCAGTGAACTGAGAACTGTAAACATCTCCAAGGCTGGGTAATTTATCATTACAAGAAATTATACAATGAGGCAGGAGCTGAAGTAAAATCAGGTTACATCGTGGGAAGAAATCTGATTGTAAAGACACACCAAAATATCTTCCAATGTATCAGCCTCCCTTAAAGCTTGCAATGGCTTGTACATTCAGTTCTCTGGAGCAGAGAGTGCTTAAATAATTTAAACCTGCCTGTTTACAATTCTTTGTGGACTTCTGATATTATTAGGAGAGATAATTATGTGGCATTAATGTAGTTATGCTGCTAGAGAACATTCAGAGAAATTATGAACTTTAATAGGAATTTCAAGTATGTTGCTGAGATAAAGAGGAAGAAAACCTACTGAACCTCAGTTGTTTAGATGGAGCAGAGAGGTTTTTGGGGTGGAAGTCTGCAATCAGTGATTTTACCTCAAGACCTTTTAGTTTCTCCATCCTCTGTTCCACACTATTTGTTCACCCTGTCTTCAAGCAGGAGAAGCTTCTCTCCTGAAGCTGAGAGTAAAAGAATTAGAGCACAAAAATAATTTAAGACTAAGGGAAACTCATCCCAGTAAGAGGAATGAGAGCTGCCAGCCAAAGAAAGGGAAAAAGCAGCTGTGAGCAGATTGAAGGGAAGATCCACAGGCACAGTTGTGCCTCTGCAATGCAACAAAGGGTTCAAAGGAGCCAAACATCTTGAGGAAAGAAAACAAAAGAACTGGCCTCACGTGAACTTTAATTTTGTCCAGAAATTCCACTCTGGATCAAAGAGCTACAGTGAAAGTTTAGTTGGAAAAAGCATTTTCCTGCACACAAGTTCAGCTTCAGCAAGTGGAAAACTTTTCCCCTCCCCATGAAAGGCTAGTTTTGTCAAATTTCTGGCCTGTTCTAGCCTAAGTCCAAAGGCATCTTTTGAGGAAAAAAACAAGTGCAAGCCATGTTTGGAGTGTTCTCTGGGCTGACAGGGCAGGGCACAGAGGAACATTGGGGTTTCCCTTCAACAAGTGCTCTGCCAAAGGCCTAGGAGCAAATTGTGGGGTGCAGAGAGCCAGGACAGAAGGGACCTCAGCACTGCAGACATGTAATTGTTCAGAGACACTCAGTAAACTCCATCTGAGAGGGGCAAAAAAACCAACCAACAGCTTCTTTCCCACACTCCTTGAATGAAAAAAATACTCTCTGATGGCTAGAGAGACCTTCTTCCAAATTCCACCAAGAATATTCATGGCCAGCCTACACTCATTTGTTCTTGTGCCACTGTTTAAACAGTGCTTCCTCCCTGGTGCTTTGCCCTTCCAATGCATTTATTTCCCTCCTGATACAGTCCAGGGAGGATGGCTTGTACTCAGGAAGGTTTTACATCTTTCCCATTGGGTTCTTTCTGGCTGTCAAAGACTGTGAGGGATTCTCCAAGGGCTCACTGCACCCCAAGGGAACAACTGGATCAACTCACAGATAGCAAAGAGTTATTAAACATCTTCCTACCATGTCCTGTTTGTTCACTGTTAACTTCTCTGAAAGTGGACACAGGAAGAGGAATCTGACTTTTAATCACAAGGCTACCATTTAGTGACACCTCAGCTACTGGAAGGCAGGGCAGTGAGACAGCAGAACAGAAACAGTCCATGGAGAGGGGTGTATAAATGCACATCCTCACTCAAACATCATTAAAAGTCAATTGATACCTTCACAACAGGGACCACGAGTGGAGACAGGGCCTGATAGATCAGCATCCCAGCCCACAAGACCTTTCCAGGGTGCTGCAGGTGCTCAATGCTCACACAGCAGCAGGGCTCCAACACATGTGTAATGGCATTTCAGAAGGGCAGAAAGTGATGTGTCATCCTTGCAAAAATCAGGTTACAAACGTAGAGAAAGGCCAAAAAAGGTCACGCCACACAGATCTGAATGTTGGTTCTGCCCACCTCAAGATCTGTGGATGTTTGCTCCTGGATGTTTTTGCTCAAGCTGAGGTTGGAAAGGAATCAGCTTGGCACGTTCACATTTGGTGTCTTTCTTTTGCAGTGATCCCATTGTTCTAAAACATAATGGGGCAGAGTTTTCTATAGTCCCACTGGGACTGTATCAAAATTGAAATCAGCACTGAAAAGTGTGCTGTGTAATGCTGCTGCCTGCTCTTAACACCACGGCTTCAGCCAAGAAACAGCAAGTTATTCACATTTACGCCCAGTGAACTGGAAGGCCTTTTATCCAGGCTCCACATTGAATTTCAGCTGCCCAAAATGGTCTCATTCTTATTCAGGTCAGTACTTTTGACTTCTTAGGCTGGTACATTTCCCAGGGCAGCTCAGGCCTGCAGCAGCTCTGAGGAGCTCTGCTCTCGTGGTGTTGTTACTTGACAGCATGTTGATTTAAGGCACTGTTTTTCTTCAGACTTCTTCAACCAGCACCCAGTAAAGAAGAATGGAAAACAAGCTAGTCAAAGGCATTGTATTCTCCCCAAAATTCTGAATTCTTACAGACATCCTCACCTTTAATGATAAACCTGCACTTGAGGCTAGAGCTGATTGCAAAGTATTTTGTATTTTCAGCCTTACAGCAAACACATCTGCAGAGGCTGCAGGTACTGTGGATCTATGTGGATTTAAAAACAAAATAAATTCAAAATAGCAAAAAAAGAGGGTCCATGAGTATAATGATAAAAGCCAAAAAGTTATCCAACTGCTACCCCCTGAGGAAAAGTTGTTTCTTTTCACTCAGTGATTTGAGATGAGGTTCAGGGACATCCATGAGCCCTGACTGCCTCTTCCCTCAAGCAGGTAGGGGCTGAAAGCACTGGCACAGAGTTAGGGGTCATTTCTCTGTCCCCACAGCTCTGCACAATTGCCTGCTGGGTCAAGCCCAGGGTGCGTTTGGCACCTTGACATAAAAGTGAGCAGAATCCACAGTTCACACCAGCAACAATGCGCAGCAGGTGCTTTGCTTCCTTCTAAAGATCAGCCAAGGTGGCTTTTAAAACCCCACATGATGATCTGTGCCACACCTGCACACATGGCAAAGGATGGAACCCCAACACACCTGAGCTCAGTGCTCTGCCCTCCACAGGTCTGGGTGCTGGAAACCCTAAAGAGGCACACGGAGGAATTTTGGGACCTGTGGATGCATCCGCACCTGTTTGTAGACGCAGCTAATCCAAAATTAGCCAGGAGAAGTGGAAGAATCATTTGTCAGCTCCTGGTCTCCTCAGCCATCTTGAAAAGTATGTCACAGATACATTGACACTTCTGCTGTTGATTTAAATAGCAGCCAGCGGCCAGGCTTGGCTGCTGGGCGAGGGGGCAACGTGGAGCTCCTGTCTCAGGCTCCTCCTGTATCAGATGACTCCCCAACATGCCTGAGAAACTCCCTTAGCCCACAGCCTCCAGTAGCAACCCCACAACAAATACTGTCCGGGGTTGCAGCCACCCCTTGGGCTTTGGGACACAATCCTGGCAGTGCTTCACTCCCTTCTCCTGCTGCCTCACGGCCACAGGGCTGGGCTGGGCTCAGGTGGCATGGAAAACCCCACTTGGCCACAATTCCCTTTGCCCCACAAGCAGTTGTTCAGTCTCTAGTCCTGTTTTTTCATGAGTACATTCATGGCAGCTAAACCTCCTCCCCAGCCTTTCCAACCTTTCCTGGGAACTCCTCGGACAAGAGGATGCTCATGCTCACATTTAATGGGGTATTGCTCCCTGTGGTGGTTGGGCCCTTGTGCTGCCCCATCTCTGGGCTGTGGCAGCTTTTGTGGGGCTCCACTGAAATGTCCTGAGGCACAAAGGCATCCTCAAGAACACTGGGTTTGTGAAGCAGGAAAGGTCCTACCCCAAAGCAGCTCCTGCAGCCCCCCAGTCCCTGCTGCCTGCAGAACAGCCTAAGGAGGTTCCTGTTCCAGCCCACGACCTGTCCATCCTGCATTTCTCATAGGGAAATACAAAGCTCCTGAAAGCATTTCAGGAAATCATTTCCCCTCCAGCTCTGCTATCAGGCTGAGGGCAGCAGTCCTGATTGCAGCTCTCCCAGCCCTACCCCAGGAGAGCTGCAGCTCTGCCTCCAAAATGCGGGTTGAGCGCTGAGCCTGCACTGCTCCCAGCCCTGGGGAGGACACTCCTAAACAAACACTCTCGTGTGCACCACGAGAAACTACAGAGCTTCCTATGAGCTCATTGTGATCCCCACTGTGACCCTCTGCAGCTGCACCAGACACACCTTCAGCCTCCTCTCGAAGCACTGCTCCTGCCCAGCTCCAGCTTTACTCCCAGGAGTAAATTCTGCTCTCTGTTCCACCAGGATTCGTGGTGCTGCACATGGGGAAGGGCAGAGCTTTAATTTGGGTTCACAGGAGGAGGAACTTCGTGCTTCAAGCTATCCCAGCAAGATCTTAGCACACCAAATATTTTCTCCTCATCTGTCAAGAGAACTTGACCAATATCCAGGGATTTCCCCAGAAACACTTGGAAAAAAACCCTGGATGACAGATGATGTATAATTTTCAATATGAGAGTGAAACTATTACATAAAGGACTTCAGAGCCAATACAAGTCAACATCCTATGAGGTTCTCATATGTCTTCCAAATGAGATTCTACTCTGGCCACACCAGTTCCAGTTTTGTTTTCTTGTTTTCAATGCTGGATTTTTTTTTCTTTTAAGATAATAGTTAAAACAAGGGATTACCTACATTTTAATGAGAAACAGATAAGTTTGGTACAAAACCAATTGCTGAAATAAACACCTACAAGTCCTAGAATATAACCACTAGGCTAAGTACCATGATCCTTCTTAACAAGACAGAAAAAGGGCAATCTTTTGCTGATAACATTTTTATGTAATTTTAATATTGAACTTTTCCTGCTGTAGCTTCACTTGCGCCATCTTGTCTCCACTGACTTTTAATTCTGTAAACATGCAGTAAGTCAAGCTAATAGAGTTAGAAATTTACTTTATGGGATTTTTTTATGCTCTGAAGATAATGCGTGTGTATAGCTGAAATCATGCCTTACTTGGAACCCAGCTCTTCAAGCACATAATTATGTAAATAGTTCTCGGCCAGGCAAAAAAAAATTAAAATTGTCTTCAGGATTTGTCAGCTGCAAGCCAAGATCGCCAGTCTGTTGGGGCTTTGTGAGGAGGGAGGCAACAGGGCAAGAAAGGCAAACATGAGACCCAGCTTGGACTGGGGGTCGATGTTTGGCTGCATTATTGGCTGTATTTATCGGCTGCATTTATCCCCCATCCAATGCTCACCTTTTCTCACACAATTAAGGAGTCTCTGGTGAAGAAGCAGCCTCAGCATCCCTGGGTGCATCCCCTGAGAGCAGAACTGCCATCCTTGCTGTCCCAGGTCACACCCAGGCCCTGCCAGCCCAGAACTCTTCCCCACTGGTACCCATGGCTGTGGGATTTGATGTCACCAGCCCAGGAGGCAGCCCTGCAGCACGTGATGTATAGAATTCATTGTTCTCACAGGGCCAGGAGTGGCTGTGTGTACATCCAGATGGAACCACAACCCTTCCCCACCGCTATCTGCTGCACAATGTTTATCAGGGCTTACAGACCACTTCCTCTTCAAAACCCTTATTGAAATTTGCACAATAAACAATTTACCCAATTGGGTTTAGGAAGCCCTCAGCCCTTTTCCTTTCAAGGCAAAAGAAAACAGATTTATTTATTATATAGAAGTAAGCTGGGCTCTGGAGGGGGACACAGGCAAAAAGGTTCGAGGCTCTGCATGTGAGCAGGGACATGAAGAGTGGACAGACCTGCCCCAGGAGACTGTATGACCTCAAGAGACAATCCAGCACCTACCCCCCAATCTAGGCAGGGATTCTAGAGGCTGAGAGGGAAAGGAAGAAGGGAAAATCCTTCTGAACAGAAAAGGTACATCTTTAACACCATTCCTCCAAGAAGAGGGGCCAAGAGAAGCAGGGTAGTGCTTGCTCCTTGGGAGAGGATGCCCATTCAGATGAGGTTTCCTGAAAGGCACACAGCTCTAAGGAGGACTGAGGGGTTCTGCTCCCAGCTGAGAGCTGCCAAAACCAAAGCCCTGCCCTAGGTGAGCTGCTCTGGGGCAGTGATGCTAATGCAGTCACAGGGAAACAGCCTACAGCCATTCCCAGATACAGCAAACCCCAAAGGGGAGCAACAGCTTCTCTTATTCTTTGGATAAATCAAGAATTTCTACCAGCCTGAAGCCTGAACAGTTTCCTCTCCTTTTTTCTTACATGGAAACTCTCCTGAAAATCCTCTGTTGGGTTTTTTGGTGTGATTTTTAGTTTTTCCATCCAAAGCTGCTTGCATTACAGGGTACAGAGGGGAGAAGACACAGTTAGCATGCAGGAACAGTAGCTTTAATAAAAGATAGAAATTATTTTCTTTGTTTTTCTCTTTGAACTGTCATCATCTGCAAGGGGCAGAAGAGCCAGGATGCCCTTGCCACCCTGGGGAGGGCAGGCAGCTGCTTTGGGCAGTAGTTTCCACTCTGCCTGGAGATTTTGAGTCTTTGCCCAGGCGAGCAGTGGGGATACTTTTGCTGGGGAAGTGCTGACCTTTCTGCAGGGCAGGAATTCATGGCAATGCTGTGAATATGAGAAGTGCAGCAGCACTTGGGACGAGATGCCACATTAATGATCCGCATAACACCGACAGAGGGGCTTTCATGTGAAAGAGCTCCAGGCTTTTTTTAATGAACCTCACATCACTGGCAGATCTGGCATGAAATGCAGCCACATCTGGAGGGGAAGGAGTTAACCAGCCAGCATCAGGCATGCTGCATCCAGAGAGCAGGCAGGAATGGATACAGTGGCACCAGGCATCTATCAAGTGCAAAACCATTAGTGCTTTCATTAAAGAAAAAAAAAAAAAAAAGAGCAGAGCACAGATTTTGCTGGAGTGCTGGGTAGGAAGCATCACAGCTGGAGCTGGGATAGTTCAGTCTTGCAAAATTCTGTTTGTATTCTCTCAATGCAATGAATACGTGCTGGGCAAGCCAAATGCAATTAATTCATGGTAAGAGCTGGCAAGCACAGTTCCAGGACCAGATTTCCACCCTTCCCTTCCATCCTGACACACACATTCTCCCTCCAAGAAATATACTCTCATCAGGAAAGAAAGTGAGGAGGAGTGCTGTGTTCTGGGCTCCAGCTCTGCCTCCCAACACTGAGCTCCAATATTCAGCATTCCCAGTCATTTTTTCTCTCTGCTTTGGCTGTGGTTATCTTCCTTTGGGGAGGGGACGGCAATTAAATTCACAATTAATCACAATTTTAAAGCACTTCACTGCTTTTCAGAACAGAGATGCTGCAGATGGGGAAGTGTTAGGAGGGAGCAGTAAAATGCTGTGATTAAGCACCTGAAGGTCAGGGATGGCCTCGGCATGGAGGAGGGAAAACTTCCTCCCCACTACCCCCATCCCTTCTTGATAGCACAAATTAAAAACAAAGCCAGCTGTTCAGTTGGGAGCGACTTTAGTTTAAATCTTTCTGTTTCTTGCTCAATAACCCTTTCATTATAAGCTTCCTGCTGGGGAAGTTTGTGAGCCAAGCTTTGCTACTGAACACGCAGCACTCTGGGGCTGCAGAGCTCAAGCACCCAGCGCCTCCCTGTCCACACCTTCCTGAATCATTGCAGTTTCTAGATCTGATGAGGCAAATCCACAATTAAAAAATAAAAATATTTAGATACAAGCTGTTCTCTGAGCAGCTAATCCCATGCTGGAAAGTTCTCTAGAAGCTTGAAGAGCAGGGAAGAAAACAGAAGCAGCTCAGGGATTTGTGTGCCGCAAGTTTTTCCTAGCCCTGCACAGATTACATTCATAAAATAACTTTCCTAATTGAAACAGTTTGATCATTTATAAACTAGCTCCAAAATCCTTTGAACTCTGTAAGAAATTCCCAGGGTCCTGGATGGGCTTTTGCTCAAGTTCTCCATTGTTTGCATGAAGAGAAAAATGTGAATTTTGATAAAAGCCCTGCAGCTTGGAGGCCTTGCTAACAAACACTAGACCTCAACAAAGGAGGATGGAGACAAATAAAATACAATCAGAAAACTGACCTGGTCCACTAAAGGAACATTTAAAACTGCTGTCAATAGCTCTGGAACAGTCAAACCATTTCTATTTGATATGTAGGTGCAAATCAAAGAGCATCCCACAGTGCATCCCAAATGCATTCTCTGAAGCACTGCGCTCTGAAGTGACTTTATCAAAATCCCATGAGTGGCTGGGTGATGTGACTGTAACTGTGCTGAGCAGGGTTATTTTCTGTGCTCCTTACCTGCCCACAGAACTCCAGGGGAAGACACCCCAGTGTGGGCTGCGCCCTGCTGGACCCTGCAGGCAGGGAAAGCTGCTCAGCAACATCAGAAAGCCCAAATATCCCCTCGGGCTGGGAGCACTCAGCTGTCAACCTTTCCAGCACCCCCAGCTCAGATTTTACTTCTGCTGAACCATAATTAAAGTCAACGACCTCTTGTGAGCTTCAGACCTGTCCAGGCAAGCTCTGTTTATTCAGACCTGTCAGCAGTTTAGCAAACCACACTGAACTGGGCTGCCTCCATCCCCACCAGAACACTGTGGCCATTCTTCCCTCTTCACACACCTCTCAGCCCAGCATGTTACTGACACCACAGAGCCCACACCACTCTCCTCCCCCAGGCACTGCCCTGGGTGTTCCATTCCAACAGGTTCACCACCTTCATCCCCAAAGCTGCCACTTTCTCTCACTAGGTTACTCATTTTGGGGATATTTATTTGCCCAGGGCTGGAATATCCCGTGTCTGCTGACATAAGTGATTGCACAGCAGCAGAGGCTCCTCTCCCACACACAGAGTGTGTTTAGCCTCTTTTGGGGTTTGCTCAGACCTCACAGGCAGCTGGATCTGTGAGCCATCGATCAATCTTTCAGAGCAGGGGCTGACAAATTTGTTTTAACCCAAGTTTCTAAACAAAAAAAGTCCTACTGCAAGAGTTAAAGGGGAAAAATATATTTCTTTTTCCCCTACAGTGAAACCTGAATACCAGGCCTGTTTCAAATGAAAGAAAACATAAATGTTATGAGTACAGAATTTAGCATGCAAGTGGAAGAGGACACTGCCTTCTACCTCAGAATGATATCCCAAAAACACACAGGGCAAGGTAAAGCCAATGCCAAGCCCTAATGGCTTCCAGTAGCTCTGAGGCAGAGGCAGATTGTTACTCCCACAGCAAAAATCTCTTGGGAGGATAACACACCCCTCTACGCTTAGCCTGAGCAAAAAACCACCATTCCCAGGGTTTCATCCAGTAATTTCTCTAATTTTCCAAAGGCCTAAGATAGAATGTAACTTGCAAGAGACTCAAGCCTATAAAAGTTTTAGAGCAATAGCCCAGTCGGCTTGGTCTCTCATCCGAGAGGCAGAACATTCATTAAATGAGCTCGTAATGTGCTAATTCGGGGGAATATCTTTTTTCCAAAAGGCTAGCATTACAAAATAGTGTCACTAGGCACTACCAGGAAAACAATCCAGTCCTCTCTAAAGTTCAGCAGTGTTCATGACGACATTCCTGTCCCGAGACTGCCACCAAGATGTTCTCGGACAGCCCAGTCATATGGAAATCACAGCTCCCCCAGAACAGCTGTGTTTTTTGGAAGTGACTTCATATTTTTGGATGTTGTCTGCCACATGGAATCTAACATCTTCAACAGCAAATAAAGCTCTGCCTTTCATCCCCTGCCATGTTTCCTTCATGTAATAGAGGTGGTGGATGATTTTTTAACTCCACAATCACTCCTTTTCTGCCTTTCCTTAGAACACAGGAACTGTATCCCTGTAAGTGCCTTTGCAAGCTTCTGGTATTTCTTACAGGAATTGCGCCGAGATTTTACCCAAGACTGGAAGATTCTTCTTCCCTCTGGCCTCACATCTGGGCTGATCTACTGACTCACTCCCGAACAGTCACTCTGGCAAGTAAGTTCCTTCCCCAAAAATACGAGTTTCATAATGACAGTTCCACCCCATGTCTGTCTGGCAAACCACACACATTGTTTGCTACCATCTTCAGCAGAGGTCCAAGCTGAAACACACCCTGGGCTCTGCCATGTGAGCCAGCAGCTCAGGAGCCTCAGAGATTGCTGATGGCCAAGCCTTCTGCAGCCTCTGGTTGTTAAAGGGGTGATTGACGAGTCCTGTGAGAGTGGAAAACATAAAGAGCTCTGGTTTTCATTGGCAGCTGCCCTTCCCCAGCCACTCCCTGCAGGTCCCATCCTTGTGGAGGACACATCTGTCCCCACACTGGGGCAGACAAGCACAGGTCCAGCAGCACTACCTGTGGAGTCACAGCACATTCCCCACAACCATCAGCCACAGCAAAAACAGTGCTGCAGTCACCCCTCCTGCCCTGCTTTGTGGGATAACCAAATCCCTCCTCAGCACACAGCTCAAGGCTCTCTCCAAACCATGATGGAGAGCTATCCTTTTGTCTGCCCAGGAACACACTTGACAAATAACTCCCAACCATTTCCATCTGAAATCACAACCATGTGCACACGCTGCTGCAGTGGAGCTGCCATTCCTCTCACCAGGCAGCTGCTGGCCTCTGGAAAACAGCTGGATGTCCACCAGAGCCAAATGGATGAGCACCAAAGCAGCTGATGGAGCACAGGGAGTGCTGCTCCCTGACCCTGCAGGATCTGCCACAGCTCCTCTGACTTGAGAAGCTGTGCCGGTGACTCCCAGATCCATCAGTGCATAGCTCTTATCAGTTCAGTTCCTGTAGGTGATCATATTTACTCCCTGGTGTGCCAGGAATTGATAAAAGAGCATCTGACTCAAGCATTTTGAAATGAACTCCAGACGCACATCAGGATGTTCAGCTGTTCCAGGCTCAGCTCATTTTTCCACTTCGCCCAGATCCCTCAGGCAAATTACAGATTTCACAGAAAGGCTTGAGGATCCAGATGCTTAAAACAGCACCAGGTTCCTAAGGGGCTTTAGCAAAAAATCTTGTCAGTTTTAAATCCTTTAAGGCCTTATATGTACTTTAAAGTACCTTTGAAAGTGGGAGGTGTGTTGGTGTAAGCAATTAAGGTGCTAAAGGCCTTCAAATGGACAGACACAAAACATGAACTTTCTCCCTCAGGATCTCACTTAGCTGCCTTTGCTTTCCAGTTTCCTTACACTGAGAGCACTGCTCAAGATCACAGCTTGGTTAATAAATCTGAATTTACATTGAATTTCCTCATATAAAGGAGGAAAGGTCCAAAAATTACAATTTTTCTTTTTTTAATAAAACCACACATAAAACATGTTTTCTATCTATCTTAAAATTAAAGGCAGCAAGAAAATGTCTTATCAAAAGATAACAACTCAGTAAGGTAAATGAAACAGAGCTCAGATGAGGAGTCTCAGTCAGGGATTTGGAAGAGCTACACAGATTGGTTTTTTTTCCCTTGGGTAAGCCCTGTCTGGAGTTGATAATTTGCATACATACACCAATATATATGCAAGCTGCTGCTAGCCAGGAGGGAAACAAACAAGGAAGTAGTCAGGAATTGGGAATAGCAGGGTGTCTTTTAGTTATTTAAGGTATTAGCTGAGCCAATGGGCATGCTCTTCCTGTTTTAAATAGACACAATAAGAGAAAGGTCAGCAGGGGAATTGGTTACATTTCTCTTTCCCACGTATAGGTATGGCTGTGGAGAATGTAATCCTGCCAGAACATTTTAAAGATACAGAATAATTTGGGGATTTTTGGAAGCATCACATTGGCTTCATCAGCCCAGAGCATGGTGCATTTCAGATACCAATTCCCTGGGAAAACCAGAATAACTTGGGCTTTCTGACACTAAACAGCAAAACTAAATCCTGGTATGCAAAGAAGGGATCCCATAGGAAAAATTACTTAGCATCAAAGCTAACTACTCTGCATGCTTATCTTTATAAAAGAAAACATCACGTTGTAGGTAAAGTATATTTTCTAATCAGCTTTTCCAGGCTTCAGTAGATAATTGAGTTAGAAATCAAGCTCCAAGTGCACCAAGAGGCTCAATAAATACCACTAAAACCAATAATTGCGTAGGCCAGGCAACAAGATCCTCAGTGACATTCTTCCAGAACTATTAACATGAAAACTTGATACAGACACCAGCCCACCCACAGAACCCACCTTCATTTTAGTGACTTTCCTTCTGAATTTGTAATGAAACCCATAATTTTTTTTCAGTTTACTGAACAATTATAGAAACAGCACTTTCAGACAACAAGAAATAAAAGAGATCACAGTTTTACAAACCTGCATATTCCAATGAGATCAGTAAGAGCCTTCAGCTTACTTGGAGTTCAGGCTGACTTGAAATTACATTTATAATGCATTTGGGTTCATTAGAAACCAATTAAGGACACTGGGGAACTGTGAACAATTCAATTCATCAATTGCTAGCTCTAAAGAGCAAAGAAAGTAATGCTTCTTATTACAAATTTCTTTTAAAATTATATAATTTCTAAAAGGAAGGATATTAAAGGTTGGGGGTTATATTCTGTATACACACACACAGATACACATTCACACACAGATACACATTCACACACAGGCATGTAAATAAAAGCCCAGGAGAATTTGTTTCATGGAGAATTGCAGGACCTTTACAATGGGCACAAGGGGCATACTGAGTGCTGTTTCTGTAGTCTTCAAGGTGAAATGCAAGACTGACAAATAGCCAGCAGTCTGGCTGAGGTCTCAAGCATGCTGTGTTTTGTATCCAGGTCCTCTTTTACAGTTTCCTTATTACCTCCAGAATCAATACTCTGGAGAATTTGTTGTTAACTCAGCAAAAGGCAGAACCCTGCTGTCAGGAGCTCAGGGAAAAGCAATTACAGAAGCCAAAGCATAAGGTGTGATGTTATTGGAATGTTCCTGAATAAGCAACTTAAAGCAATCAATTTGTTCCGCTTTTGTTTTGGAAAGAGAGTAATGAAATATTGCTCTTATGGCCCAAAATGAACAAGAGATCTTTTCCCTCCCTTTATTATAAAAAGCCCCGCATCTTGCAAAATCTGTCCTAATGGCTTAATTCTGGTCCAGGGATTTCAAAATGTATATGGCTCTCCTCCAACCCTTCCTTGAAATAAGACTGTGTTTTGGTTTAGCTCGGAAAAAATATTCTGTTTGTATGCAAATCCCTTCCCTGGCCTGAGGCAAAAATACATCAGAGAGCCCCAGAGCTGTGAAACCTTCACTGTACAAACTTCAGTGGTTGGAAAGACACCTCATTGCACCTTCCTGCTTGGCCACTTGAGGTGTCACTGAAGGGCAGAGGTAGGAGAATTTGCACAGGGTTTGGTTCAGGAGCCACGTGCCTTAGCTCAGGTTTGGTCCAGCAAAGCATCAGCACCTCAGTTCAGCCTTCCCCATCTCTGGATCCTTTGCTTAACCCACACCAACAGCAGAAAGTCATCCCAAAGTGCAGCTCCTGCTGTGGCTGTTATCTGAACATGTGTTTTCAGTGGTTTCCAAATAAAATACGTAGGCCAGGGAATAAGGGGATTGGATATTGAGCTGAACTGCTGTTCCTTGGATGCACTCAAATATTGGTTTTTGGAAAGGCTGCTTTCACAGCTCATTGTGATGCTACCAAGAACCTCTGGCATGGGAACAAACAAAAGGAGTGTTGGAGAGGCTGGGGTTGGCTCTGTGAGAGGGCAATTTAAAGAATAATGGACCTCTAGTGACAAAGTCTCCACACTGTGCTATTCTGCTGGCAATTACTGAGGAAGTTTGTTTAGGATTTAGGCCCAAGGGCTCCTAAGTGAGGCTTGTAAACAGCATGGAAGTCGAGTTTCCTGTTGGTGATAGGAAGATTGACAGCTCACAGCAACCTTTTGTGTGGCAATGACAACTGTGATTACTGTGCAGTTCCACTGCAGTGTGATTAGATTGTAATCAGACTGCAGCTCAGCTGGCTTTCTGGATGCCTTAACTGATGGCCCCAAACCAAGTGACTTTCACCAGAAAGAAAAAATCCTGAAACTTGAATTCCTTGACACTGAGTAGGTTTAACACACTCTAGTGCAGTTTCATGCTTGTGGCAAATGAACCTTCTCTCCTGATGTCCTTTGGATATAATCCAATAACCCACAGAAAGCGTGGAAAGATCTAGTGATAGATTCTGGACCTGGGAAGGTGACCCTTCTGCAGGAATCTGTAACTAAGATGTTCCTCAAATTTGGTTGAGAGAAATCCTTTTCTATTTTAATTTAGATAATATGCATACATTTCTATCCTCAGTTCCATAAAGTTGTCATGAAGATGAAATTCCTTTTAGAATTAAAAAGTAGTTGTCAACAGACAGACAACTGTGGGTTCAATCTTGGATTTAAGGAAATCTGAAAGTTGGGTTATTATCACCAGCAAGACAGAGATATCATTTGCTGCATTAAGAATAAAGCAAGTGCCATAGTTTCATTATATTATACAATTTTTATAGGTGTATTCCTCTGGGCACATTTCGAAATTTGGAGAATTAATATTTACAGACCATCAACTTCAGTGAAGACTAAGGCATAACAGGATGATTGTTTTTGTGCACTAGGATGATATGTTGTTTAATTGAACAGATGTTAAAAACAAACAAACAACATGAATAATGTCTGTAAAAATAACTTTTGAGAGAACCAAATCAGAATTCATTTCATCAATTAGGAAAAAGTGTCTAAAGGAAAGTGTTGCTACTCAGCTCATCTTGGAAATTTTTAAATTATCCAGAAACTTGAGCCACAAGCTTGTATTTGGCAAACACTAATAAAATGTTCCAACATCATATGGTAAGACTTTGTTATATAAACACAGCCCATGCATGAGAAGGTTGCTTATTTATGCTTCATATATCAAAAAAGAAGATGGAAACATGCCAGTATTAAGAGATGCTATTAAAATGTAAAAATTTCTCTTTCCATTCTCCATAAAAAAGAGCAAACTCAGAGAAGATGGGAGCTGAGTTCTCTTCTTGGGCTCACTATCAAGATTTCCCTTTAAAAAGAATAAGACAACTTTTTCATTTTTTCCCTTTCTGGCATCAAGGTTTGCTCAGCGATCACAGAGGAGGAGGCCACTATGTGGATGTGCATGTTCATTTACAAATAAGACTTATAAACCCTATTCAATGAGCTGATGTTTTAGCACAGATCCTTCCTCTGTGGGGAGCCTGGAGTGTCTTTCTGCACTTCAAGGCCTTTCATTAGCAGCTGCTGGCTCTGCTGCAGGCCCCTCTCTAATCACTCATTCCATCATCACTTTAGGACCCTTGTCATGCTTGACGGGGCTTTAATATAAAACTTCCCCAGGCAGTTGTCAGATGGCCGTGGGCTCTGCCCAGGACAGAATTCACATGTTCAGCAATGTAATTTCATGCTATGCCTATTGCTGGACTGCAAGCTTTTGGTTCTGACTTCATGCTGCTTAATCTCTTCCATGCCCAAAATTGCTTCAACAGCATCTCTTACGTTCAGCTGAGCTGCTACACTCACTCAAAGGGAAAACTTTGTTTCAAGGTAGATTTAAACTTTGCTGGGGAAAAAAACCAATCTAATGAGACTCTTTAATATTATTTACAGTTGCTCC
The DNA here is from genome assembly GCA_024500445.1 of Entomyzon cyanotis. Taxonomy (NCBI): domain Eukaryota; kingdom Metazoa; phylum Chordata; class Aves; order Passeriformes; family Meliphagidae; genus Entomyzon; species Entomyzon cyanotis. The sequence goes on from JAKEPQ010000325.1 coordinate 998,382, forward strand.
TTCTGTTTGTGATGTGCAGGGGATGCAGAAGAACTCTGCCCACCTCAATGAGCAGATTAACTATCAAGGCAGATAAAAAATCCCCATCTGGGCTGTGTTGCACACACCCCACAAAGACTGAAAGATCTAGAAGTTAAGTACAAATCTGCAAGCACAATCATACCCACAGAACAGCCCTCCCACTGCCACTTCTGAGCTGGAAAGAAAGAAAAGAGTCACTTTGCAGGGTGTCCTTCACACAGCTCCTGCTCAGACTTGTCCCTGTGATTAAATGATCCCTCTGCCCAAAGCCCATCCCAAAGCAGCTAAAAGGACTGGCTGAAGGAGATGGAAATAGCAGCCATGCCCCACAGGTGGTGTGCCAGCAGCAGGGGCTAGCAGTGCTGCACTCTGAGCAGCAGCCCTCTGACTGCTGGGCAAAACTGACCACTTCTTGCAAGCTATTTGGAGAGCAAGCTGTGACTGCTGCTCCTCCTCCAAACACTTCTCTGCTTCAGCCTCTCCAAACCATTCCTCAGCCCAGCTGGATGTCTGCTGCCCTGTGACCATGCTGAGCTTTCTGCAGCAGAGGTTGGCTCCCCAAACTCTGCCATTCATTCAGCTCATTCAGACCCAAGGAGATTTTACTTCTTTCAAAGACAGATCTGCACAGACCAGAACTCTCCCAGTGCTCTGCAGAGCTGATGCCAGTCACATTTTCAGAGTTCCAGCGTTTAACAAAGCCTTCACTCTGGGGACAGGAGCATTGTGCAGCAGAGGAGGTGACTGAGACGTCAAATCTATCTGCCAGATGTCGGTGTCGTAACTTGTACCGAGACTCCTTTCTCTGTGCACTTGGCCCCGCCGCCTGCAACGTGCATTTCCCAGCTGGAAAGGCCTCGCACACTTCTATTACTGGGAAAAAAAGAAAGCTGCCCAAAGGGAGAAAGTACAAAAAGTTTGCCTCTGCTACAGGAAACTGGAACTGCCAACAGTCTTGCTGAACTGAGGATGTCGGCAGAATTAGGGTTTAGCAAGGTATCAGCAGTGGGAGAGGCATGGAGAGAAAGAATTTCCCAAGTCAGGCTATTTTCTCTGAAAACAAAATACAGTGGAGAAATAAAATTCAGGGATCAGAGCTCTTCAAAGTCTGGAATTTCATCCCATGGAAAGCTCCAAGGTTGTTCTCATTTTGTTACCTTCCCGAAAAAAGATGCAAATCTCAGCCTCCAGAGTTTATCTGTGCATGGATTTAGGTACAGACCTTTCACAGTTGTGCATATTTCATTTCAGCAAGATGAAAATCTTCCGTGTTATCCTTCTCTTTCTGATTTTTTAAAAACAACGCAGTTGAAAATTAAATGTGGTAATCCAATGATTGCAACTTCCTGTAAAAATGAATAAGCGATAAAATTTACATTCTGTGAAATGTTTTGGCTTAATCAGATCATAGTTTTTCAGTGGAAGGCTATTCCCTTGGGAGATTCTGACCAGCTGTAACTGTAGCATTTGGAAATCAGTCACCCTAGGAAATGAAGGACTGTCAGAACCACGGGAGCATGACTAAGTGCTTGTTGAGAGGCTGAGGGATGCTCTCAGTCACAGCAGCACCGGGGTGCTGAAATCTTCCTTTCTCATTCTTCTCAATTTTAAATCCTTCCTACATCTGAACACAGAGTATTGAGATATTGATGTGTGGATATGAACACTAAAAGGGTGCAATCAATCAGAAAACAGATGAAACTCCAGTAGATGGCGCTCAAAAATATCCCAAATTTGTGTCCCTGCTCGGACATCGTGTTTCAGTCCTCCTCTGCAGTGCTTATCTCTGCTTTAGCATCACTGTGAGCAAAACTCACATGGGCACATGGATTCTCCCTGGTTTTTCTGTCCCATCCTGAGCTCCAGGATTCATGCTTTCACTTCTGCTCAATTTACAGGCCAACTGCACTTTTCTGTCAGTAGCTAAGTCCCTCTAGTCCTGCCTGGCACGATGGAGCAGCCCAGGCTGCAGTGAGGAAGAGGTGGCTGCTCAGAAAAGCCACCTTAGCCCCACTGGTGTCAGTACTCAGAAGGGCAGGACTGGAGCAGGGCAGTGACTGATGGGAATGCTGTGCCCAACACCCATGGTTTACACCCTTCACAACACTTGGAGCTGGTGACAGGTGAGGCTACAACACCTATCATGGCCCAGCTGCTGTGATGGAGGAACTGAAAGGTTTTGCCAAGGGAAGAACAGCTTGTTCTCTAAGTTGTTGGGGTTTCTTCTTGTAAAAGACTAATGAGGTGTTAGTCCTATTACTTTTAGTCACTCATCTTGCAAGAGTTGAAATATTAGCAATAACTTGAGCATCTTTGTGATCATCCACATGAGTTACATAATTCACTTCAGCAGTTTTGCCTTTGGGGAAAAAAGGGAAAGGGGTGGCAGGATGCTTTGCTTCAAGCCTGCATTTCATTAAACTTCTGCTGTACCACTTTTGCTCCAGATCAGGAAACATTTTTCCAGACCCAGTCATTAGACTTTCTTGAGAAAAATGTTTATAGAGAAATGGTTAAGGATATTTCTTAAAAAATTCATTTTGCAAAGCCCTTTGTTTGTGTAATAGCAGAGGTCATTCTTTGAAGCACCATCCATTGGTAGGCAAAGAATGAAATTTTCTTCGTCTCTGTCTAGACAAAAGTAAAGCACAGGTGGCAACAGAGATGGTCATCTATAACATATCCCATGGATTCCAGGAAAATAAGCCTGCTCAGGGCAATCTCAGCTAACTCACTGGAGGCCTACTTTGCCTTTTTTCCTGCGTGAAGCTGCAGCTTTCTCTGCGCAGCACAGCGAGGGCGCAGGGGAGAGAACAAAGAGCAGCAGGCGGTGTGAATGTGACACCATCCCTTCCCTGAGAGCTCTGGGCTGCAGCTCAGGCTGCTGGATGTTATTTTAGTGGCTGTGCCTCCCACCCATGCGCGTCCCAGGGCTCGGGAGCCGCGCGGCTCTGACGCCCGGTGAGCTCGGCGCTTATTCATGTTCAGGAATGGGAGGGTCAGGGCCATCGACACACACCAGCATCCTGCTGCCTATTATTTCCTGCCAGCCCTGGCGGCGCACCAAGCCCTAACATGACAGGTGGATGGAGTTCACAAGGAAATAATGTCATGGGCCAGTTTTCCAGGAAAGCTGTTAACTCTATTCACAAACTCGGGCCTTCAGATGGAAAGGGAAGGTGGCTGAGGAGAGGTGGTGAAGGGCTGCTCTGCTGTTATTTACCTTTTTGTCACAGATTATTCACTGACATCTCTTGCTGCAGCACTGAAATCTATGGCTCTACACAGTGCCTACCTCTTCAAGAGCTGACTGTGGCTGAGTGCCTTATAACTTACAAACCCACGGGGGCACTGCCTCTGCAAATCTCACGGGGCCATTTGATGGCAGTGAGGCTGCAGAAGATGGTAAAAGATTCTGCCTTTTGCTGAGCTAAATGGTTCCTGGGAAACAGAAAATAAATATGAGGTGAGATCTAAGACCAGTGTTAACCTGGGAATTTCAGGCATTTTATAAGAATGAAACTGAGGATACAGTCAAGGATGTATCAGAAACATGACTTACATATTTTTGAAAGTCTCTATCAACAAGGCATATGTGTAAAGCTTCACTATCCTTCCCTTATTCTATGCAGTGTCCAACATCTGCAGGTCTTCTCTTTCTTTCTGCTTTTTCTCTCTGTTTTTGAAGTTTAATATTTTTTTCTGTTAGTAGAGAAAGCACAGAAGAAGAGTTAAGAAGAAAAGCAATCAATCCAAAAGAAGTGTTGTTTAAAAATGCCATGTTTGCTACAAATGCAAATTTTAGGATGCACAGAGTCAGGACAATAGGACTCCAACTGACTGCTCACAAGAGGAAGGATTAGGTCCTGTGTCATGTTAATAGTGACATCAACAACCTGAATAAAAGCCAAAAATTCAAGTTGATTCTGCAGTTTAAGACCATTGTTTTCCCACATGGTTTAGCCTGTAAGATTTAGTCTACACATAGATTTCTGCCAGGATTTATATTTTTCACATCATACAGTGCAGTTATTGGTATGTCATGTACTTTAATATATAAAAGCCCTTCATGACTGGCAAATACTTATATTGATATAGCTAAAATGTCATACAAGCTACAGGCACTGGAGGTATTGGAAATATAAAAGCAATATGATGTCTGCCAATGCTCAGAAGTACTGGTAATATCTATGCAAAATGATGGTTGCCAATATTGTTCTGCTCTTCCTATTTTGCACCCCATTTTAAAAACAAATTAGGTGAAACCTGTTCATAGTGTTCAACAGCTTCCATCTCAGATATCAAAGGAGCAGCAACCCTGGATTTGACTCTGGTTAAGCAAAGCTGAGGCAGGAATATGGGATATTCCAGAGGGCTTGCTCCTGGCCTGACTCTTCCGGATGCTGATGAGACTGTCAGGCCTCTCTTCGTTCCACACTCTGAGCTGGTTCCTGTTCTGTGGGGCTGCAGTAATACTGTACATTCGCTGTTTGGTAACAGGAGCTCTCCCAAGTGTCCAAGGCAGAGAAACTTAATTCTTGACACAAGTCCATGAAACTAACCTTTCTCTCTTTCTCTCTCTTTTTTTTTTTTTTTTTTTTTAACCTGGAAAATTATGGTATTAGAGCCAGAGTCCCATACAAAACATGACACGTGAAATGACTGGGGAATCGTAAATTGGGCGTTTTGACTTGAACAAAATCTAGGCATTGTCATACCAAACTGATTATTATTTTAAAATACTGTCCCAGGCTATAACTGTCTTTGTGTACAATAGCAATACAGGGTGTAGTTACAGACACAATTTCCTGTGCTTAGGTTTTGAAATTATTATTTAAGATCACTGTAGCATTTGCCCAGAGCACCAGCGCAATTCCTCTATTAGATAATTTTCTATCCTTGTGAGGGCAGTTTTGCTTGTGCAGTGCTGCCAGGGCTTTCAGGAAGGGAGAGACAAGCAATTGTGACAATAAAATTTGCATCAGCTCCCACCCAGCCTCTCCCAGAACCGAAATACCATTTGTCGCATTCAAAGCCTTTTCACACCAGAAGGGAAGGTGTTTCTGAACTGGAAAGTCACTGTGGTCTCCACAGGGCTGCATTCTTCCGCCTCTCAGAGTCCCATAACACCAGACAGCAATCATGGAGGTCCAAAAGGCTTTGTATCAAAGACTTGGTGGACTGCAGCATCCATGCATGAAACCTCAAATCAATCCAGATGAGGTCACGGGGTTCAAAATTTGAAGTAGAAATTTTGGTTGGGCTTTAAGGGCTGAAAAGGATGTGTTGTTCCTGGGTGTGCAGGAAGAGAGAGGGTAATAATGAGAATATCTGAATTATATATATTTGTAAGAAGAAAAGCAGAGACTGTGGGTTGGATGCCATCACTGGTCAGTCAGAAAAGATGCTATCACTGCTTCAGACTGGCCCCAAATCAATGCAAACAAATCACGGGGGAGAAGTCAATTTCTAAGGCCATGTGAACACTTAGTGATGAAACCTCTGAGAACAACTTCAACAGCATAAAAATCTCTTTTTAAGCTGCTCACAACTCTGCCTTGCTCCTGCAGGACACCAGGACCAGGTCCTGGGATTCTTCCCCATAAAGTTCCAGTTTTGCTCCTCTGAATGAAGAGCAAAGGAACTCTGCCGTGTCCTTCTCTACACACTGCAAATGTCACAGAGAGCAGAGATAAGGAAATCATCTCTAGGAGTAGCAGAACAGCTCTTACTCTTACTTACCCTTCCTGAAAAAAATCTGCTCCAAAACCCCACTGTCTCCTTTCCACTGACTTTGGCTTTTCTTTTTTGACTTGGAGCAGAACCTCACTTTGTAGCTCTACCTTCCTTCCACAGCAAGCTCAGCTGTATCACAGCGATGACAAAGGGAGGACCCACATGTGGGAAGGACTTCTGGAGAGGGCAATGGGCTGCTCCTGCTCTGGGCTCAGCCTGGGAATCGTAGAGCCGAGCTGCTACACACGTAGTGGAAATCACTGCATTTCTACAGCCCCTGCAATTCTCTCCTCGGCAGCCCCCAAAATTCCACTGAAGAAGAAAGAAATGGGGAGGGGGAAGAAGGAGTCAGAAAAACTATTGTGTTCCCAGGGGGGGAAAAAGATAAACAGCTCTATTTAGCTTATCCAGCTTTGCTGATGTCAATCACTTTTCTCATTTTAAACAGGAAAGACACCACTTTAGTCCACCTGTTCCATTATTTATCATGCTTTGCATTTCCCATGAATTGTCACTCATGCAAAACCTGTACATCGTAAGGGGACACCCTAATATTTTTAATGACCTTAAGCAAAGTGATTGACACTAGACACCGGTGTCAGATGTTCTGGTGACGCAACATGTTCTCCTAGCAGCAGGAAAGCTTCCTGCCGTGATTAAGTGAGGGCTATGGAAGTGCTAAAATGTGTTGTCAGCTTTCCTCTGATGCAAGTGATTTTATTATAGCGTCTGGTAACCACGGAGTGTGGCAACGCAAATACTGACCCCAAACATCCCCTCCCACACATATAGCTCGCTCTATTTAAAACACGAGGTACACTCTGCAAATCCAGGGATAAGTTATGGATGTAACAAGCTTAAACCATGGAGGGCAGAGGAAATGACGGCACCTCAGCCAGAATTCCTGGGTGGTTTCAGTGGGAGAAGTGCAGGGATCCAGGATGAGCTGCAGCAGTGACCCCCTGCAGCACCTGTCTGGCAGGTGGGCTCTGCTACAGCATCACCAAAGCTGTCCTGGCTGCCAGAGGCTCTGAGGGCACAGACGAGGCACAGGCCTGGCTCACCTTGGTAGTGGAAAGCAAAAATCACACACAGCCCTTTTGAGTCTCGAGAAACTAAGGGGGAAAAAAGGAGAGATAAAAAAATAGAAAGGGGACTCCATGGAGCCCCTCTGCCTTCTCATACACACCGGGGTGGAAACCTGTGACTCAGCTCAGCAGCACTCGTCCTTCGAGAAGGAGAAATCATGTTCTGGTTTGCTTCAATTTGGAACAAGCCCCTCAATAATCCATAAACTGAGAAAAGCTGGAAGACCTCTAGAACACAAGAGTCACAGAAGCCACACCTCAGGCACACACAGGGGACACCTGGCACCTGCTTTTCATGAAGATTCATAATCCCAGAGCTCCGTCAGCAAACACTACACACATGGCTTTGCTTCCACAAGTTATTATTAATAGTTGTGTCTCAAACTGACTGTGCCAGTGAGTGTCTGCAGAACTGTCTGCTACGATTTTTCACAAACAGAGCTGTTAATCAAGCTGCAGAGGGATGGACTGTCAAACCAAAGTCCACAGGCTGCAGAGGTTTTTGTAATAGATCAGCAGTACATATGTTCACAGTTATTGTCACAGGGGTTGTTCTACAAAAATAGAAACATAAAGCACTCAGAGTTGAAGATAGAAGCTATCTTGATAGCAATAAGGAAAGATTTTGTAAAGGTCTAGCAGCTCTGAATATTATTTTAATGAAATTTATTTTTAATTTTATAGCAAAATAATCAAAAGTGCTAAACCCGTCCACTTTAATTTACAAAAGAAGTCTCATGTTTTAAGCGATGATCATACCTCGTTATTTAGGTTAGACAATATAATTACACATTTCTACTGATTTCTATTCAATAATAAAACAAAATCAATATTAGTTGGTTTAAAAAAGGGGGAAAGTACCACAGGTATTGTAAGGGGGAAGTTACATAAAATATAACAATCAGCTTATTGAGCAATTTGCAGTGTGTTCTTATTGCCTTTTTTTTTTTCGTTTTGCTACAGTTTAAGTCCCAGATACTCTGGCCATAAGCTTCTAGTCACTTCAAATGCTATGACTTCTCCCTTGGTCAAATGTCAGTGTTTTAAGGAGATCTCTGGCATTTCAAGTCAGTTCAAATTATTTTCTTAGTTCCCACAAGTTCCCTTTCCAACACGAACAGCATGTTGGCGAACACGATTAGCATGGTTGCAGTTATGATGACACAGTTTTCTGTAAGGAAAAATGGGTTTTCCTCCGTCTTGGACAGAATCACTACTAAGTCTGCTGTAATAAAAATATAATGAACACTTGCAGAGTTATTAAGAGTATTTCTTAATCCATTCCATTTTCATTTCAGTTCGTTTCCACAGTTAAATTAAAACCTTCAATCTCTCCTACTGATAAATAGCCAGGTTGACTTACAAAGGTTCTGCCTCCTGTCCAGCCTTCTCTTGGTTGTCTTTAACCAAACAAGGTTCGCTGGTTTGCCACGAGCGCAGTCTGGCTCTCCCTCCTCTTTGCTTTCTTTTTCTCATGCCTGATCTTCCAGCACACGGCACTGGAAGCCAGCAGAACGAGTCCTGAGGACAAGAGGACCAGCCCAAAGACAGAGATGATGGATCCATGGGAGTTGAAGCTGTACGCCACGGCAGTGACCACGATGCCAGCTATGAGGATGACCACGCCGAAGGGGACGGTGCAGCGGTAGCACGAGAGCTCTGCTCCCCCTGTGGCAGCTGTCAGCTGGCACTCACTGACCAGAGGGATGGTGGTTATCACACAGTCATTGTTGTTGCTCTTCTCCGTGGGTACAGAGTCAGGATGCTTTGGGGTGCCCAGGATCTCTTTGATAGGGTCGTTTGTCATCTTGATTGCCTTGGCTTGGTCGGTTCTTAGGCTAGAGCAGGCTCTGCTGAGCACGTCCTGCACTGTGGAGAGAAGAGCGTGAGTTCAACCAATAATTAGCAATTATTTATGTGGCAAATAGGGACACAGAAGTATCCCCTTGGGATCACAAACAACCAGACATTCAGACCCCACAAGGATTTACGCACAAGATCAGTGGTGACACTGCTGATTGTGAAGGATCTGAATCAATTCTTACAGTGGTCAACAATATGTATGTAAGTGCTAGAAAGAACATTCACAGACCAAGACAGACACCAATATTAAAGTGCTGAGTGCCAAATCCTACATTAAGTTACATCCTAAAGTCAGTATTTCTGGATGTAATTTAGATTTCAATGACATTACATTTTCTCATGAAGAGGTGAAGTTCACACACTGTTTTGATTTTTGCTCACACACTTTTTCCACACAGTTTCTCTATATATACACTTACACACACAGTTGCACATCACAGTAACATGGTCAAGCACTAGCCCAGCAAAAACTAGGATGAACAGTGAGCCCTTTCCCAGTGCAAGCGCTACTTAGGGAAAAAATTCAAATGGTCCTGACAAGGTGTAGATGTGGAGGGATACAGATATTTCCCTTCAATCAGCTCAAGTCAAGGCTGGTGAAACCTCCCATTACAGTAATATCAGTGCCAAATTGACAGCATTCTATTTACTGTGGCTTCATGCAAAAGCAATGAGTCTCTTGTAAGTCCATGAAATTACGTCTCTTTACTGTGTGGGAGGGAGATTTGCCGTCATATTCACTCATCTCAGTTACAGCAAGTTCTTTTCCTCCTGTCTCCATATTGTAAACACACTCGCAGTCCTGACAGCATGCACAGTTTGACAGCATCTGCACAGGAGGCAAAGACCTTTTGGCTCTGGGGAGGCCAGGGAATAATCAGAGTCCACCAGATCAGGGCAAGAGGAGCCCATGGCTCTCCACCACTCCAGGCTGCCATGACAGACCTTGGCCCTGTCTCTGGGGCCACCCTGGGACCTGCAGTGACCTCTGCCAATGCCGAGGCTGCCACGGATGTGCTGTCCTGCACCAGGCTGTGTGCTGCAGTGCACCCCAGAATATGCTCCAGACACTGGGGCACAGGGGAGCCCCTAATTTTCCTGCTGTGAGTAGCTCCCAGGACTCTTCCACCACTCTCTGGTTTGGGCTGTACCGCTTTTGCTTTCATGAGCAGCATGATATGCAGCTCAGAGAACAAGGAAGAGCGTTGGCAATGCAGTAATGCTTTTATCACTTTTATCACCTTCACATCTGTGACTAGGAAGTTAATTGCCAGATACTTGTATTCTCCTTTTCCTTTCCCACCACTCCACCCTTGTTGCTAAGATATATTCGTTCATTGTGGAGAGCCCTTGGTTTTATATCTCAGTAACTCCAACAACTGACCGTGGGTTTTGCAAGAAAGGGGATTTCACTGTTTTTAAACACAGGCACAAACAGGCTAAAGGCTGGATGTAGTCAGAGAGTTTGCACACAAAGTCTCCTTGAACCCTCAGGAGAGAAGGAAAGCTCAGATCTGGTTTGCCAAAGCTTTTGTTCTGCTGCTCTGGGGAAGAGTGCTCAGAGCCCTGTGGTATCTGCAGTGCAGAGCTGCCTCCTGGGCTCAGCCCTGCCACAGGAACCTCCCTGCTGAGCACACACAACACAACCAGGCACACACAGTGACAGCTCAAGAGCCAACAGGCACACACTGAAACACTCCAATCATCAGGGAACTTTTTACTGAGGGTAACTGAGCACTGGAAGCCAGGGAGGTTTTTGGAGACTCTACCCTTGGAGATATTCAAAAGCCATCTGCACAGTCCTGGGCAGCCCTCTCTAGGTGACCCTGCTGAGCAATAGGGGTGTAGGACCAAATGACCTCCAGAATTTCCTTCCAACTACAACCATTCCATGGTTCTGCCTGTTTCTGTGAGAAGACTTGGCATCTCCAAGGGTAGAAAGGGGATTTTGTTCAGTGATTTTCAGACAAAGCAAATATATCTGTGCTGACACCTTAGCTATCCTAAATTCTCCTTGGTTTGGTGGCTTTGTTCATTGAATCGTATTACATCATTAAATGCCTTTTAAATCAGAAAGAGTGAGCCCAGGAAAGCCATGGATTTGCTCTTGAGTGCCATTGATCTGTGCCCACATGGATCTGAGCCCAAGTCCTGTATTTTCAACAATGACTGACACAGCAGTGAGACTTACACTGGTGCCATTATGTTGCTGCATTATTTATCCATAAAACGTTACAGAAGTTCAGCACAACATAAGAATGTGGTCCCCAAATGTAACCCTTTTTGGAACTTACCATTAGCCATATTCAATTAGTGTAACATTTTATTATTAAATTGTTAATATAATTTATAATTCAATTAATTAAATTATTGAGGGGGAAAAATTATCTATTTTTCATATAAAGGGGCTATTGGTTCAAATACACTGTAATAACTATTCAAAAGTCCTAGTACTCTAACTGCCACTGAAATAAGGAAACTTCCCAATAACTTCAAAAAGCCCATAATAAACATTGTTATTCTGGAAAACATTAACCTTCTATCAAAATATATTTACTCCCTATCCCTCTGCTTCAGATCGATCTTCAATGACCATTAAAATCTCCCAGACCTCTTTTATAGAAGTTTACGAAGAAAGGAGATATACAGTCAAATCTAACAGGAATAAAAAAAGTAAAATTTTAATCTTAATAATTAAGTCAATGGCAAAATACCTGTTGATTTCTGAGGAACAGAGTTTTTGTCTGGAATAGGATGTAAGCAGGCAGGCATTCATATTAAACAAATAAACAACCCTCTATTGAAATACTATTAAATTAAATAAACAACAGAACCTGTTTGAAGTGTGAGCAAAGGTATTCAACCCTAGAAAAAAGGGCACTGGATCCTCATTGCCAGCAAAGTCAGTTCTGACTTACGCCAACAGGTGATTTGGTTCAAGTTTCAGGGTAAGAAATTTAGGCAAAGACACCCAGCAACACCAGCATCTTCTCACTAATCATACCACAAGTACTATCTTAAGGAGCTACTTTGAGTTGGAGGAAGAATGTGCTTCTGTGGCAATCTGCGGCCAACCCTGGATAAAGGGGAGAGGGAAGTTTTAGCCGCTAATAAGTGTCAGTTGAGATTTACCAAAAAGCAGTGAAATCCATCAGCATGCACACCTACCAGATCCAGGAGAAATCCATGGTGACAAATCCTTGGCTCAGAAAGCAGAGGAAGAGTGCTGAAGGTGTCTTGTATGACAATTCAAGGCAGAAAGAGCTGCTTGAGGCTTTGAAGTGTCAGATGTTGTTGAATGATGAACAATATTCTAGCGTGAAAGTTTCCTGCAAGAAAAGTGGTTGGATATTTATCAGCTTCTTAAGAAATAAACTCCTGAGTGGAAAAGCTCCTGCTGTGTGCTGATTCCTGATCCTCACCTAACCAGAGCAGCAGATGATCTCCCTCTGGCTCTCCTAGTGGCTTCTGTCTCTTTTCTTGGCAGCAGCCACCCAGTTCTGGCCCTACGTAACATTTTCCTTTGATGATGTGACGTCTCAATAGTGAGTATCATAGCCCAGTCAAATCCCTCAGAAAGAGCCAGGCAAGAAAAGCCAATACACATGAATTTCGGTAGATAAAAATATCATTTAACTTAGTTTCTATTTCTCACTTCACCTATGAGAAGAGGTTCACACCTATGAGAATTGCTCATTTCAGAATACATGGGGGCTTGTCTCTTCCATGTCCAATTTCTCTGAGCAAATCACTCTGTCTCCCTGTTCCTCAGTTTTCCTAACTGTGAACTGACTGTGACAACATGCTTACCACTAAAAAAAACCTTTTAAAATTATTCCATTATAACAAAACCTAAGTAATATAATCCCAAAAACTCTTCTCAGAATAAAAAAAAAGGAAGACTAACAGAGTCCAAGAACTCACTGTAATAAGCATAAGTCCATTATATTTATTGTTCATTTCTGTAATTGGATTTTTTAAAAACAAGATCCATAACTCCAGCAGGGACAAGGCAGACTCTGCAGCAGGGCAGTGACGACGTTGCAGAAAGCAGAGCAATGGAAATTGTTATCAACTGCAGAAACACTGTGAAATCACCAGGCAGCTGGGTAAAACTTATGAAGCAGAAGAGATTTATGTTGCTAATCTTATTTGACATTCCCTTTCTGGAAGTGCATGATCATGGAAGATCATTTCAACACTGAAGCAGGAGTCCTAAGTGGGGATGAGAGTAAATTCATGAGAATAAGTTTGTATAATGATAAACTTTAAGGGTTCTTCTGTTTCTAAGTTATTTAGACCATACTAACATGTCACAAACACAAACATTGACCGGCACAAACTGCTGCTGTTCTCCAGGAGATCCTTGGAATAAGCCTGTGACATAGCTAAAGTATATTTAGCCAGTTATTGAAGTTAGCTAATAATAAGGAAGTCTCCTTGTTTATCTCCTTGACTATATTCTTTTACACACTACCTAGCCACTGGTTTACCTTTTCAAAAAGTTTGGAGGGAAAAGCAGGAAAAGAAATCCCCCTGTCAGATAAATAATCTAGATTGCATTAAAACAAACGCAGACCTCTGAAATGTGCTTGCAGTCAATTTCCACTCAGATTACAGCAAGGTTACATTTGTCTGAAAAGCTCTTCTCAGCACAATTGTGCCCCCTAAGCTACTCTGCCAGCATTTTGCTTGGAAAAGATTAATTGCTCTGTCAGTAACTTATTTGTACTTATCTTTGATTACACACAGTTTAGGTAATCTTTTTAAAATTAATGTCTTTATCAAAAATTCTAACTGACAGAGCAATTTTTGAGATGTGATTTCTTCCCTTCTCCTTCCCTCCCTCACCACAAAGCTGGGAAGCAGAAACACAAGAAATCCCTACATGAAGCTTTCAGTGTTTTAACTCGGAATCATTTCAATGTGGTGCTCTCTCAGGAGACTTCCCAGATACAGAATATCTCTGTGCAAGGGCAAAGAGCCACTATAACCCTTTCCCCTTTTTCACATTTTACCCATAACCAGTGGGACACATTTGAGTTTTCCGCCTTCAGGCTCTGGACTCGATTCTGTCTATCTTGCACAATACTTCAGACACCCTTATTTGCTTATGTAAAACCGCAATAAATCAGAATGCTCACACTTCACACTTGGCTATGCATTAAAGCAACTACTGAAAACAGCACAAGGAGTCCTTCTGTCCCGAGAGGAGAGACTGAGTTCATTCAGAATTCAACAGACTATAGTAATCCTCAACACAATCCCGCAGCTCTTCCCCAGGTGAACATTCCTGGAAATACAAAACCGGAATTTGTATTTACAGGACTCCAGAATCAAGCCCTGCGCTGTAAGAGCAGAGAACACATTACCTCCATACCAGCTGCATGAGCCTCAGGATGCAGTAAGTTTCCTTCACCAAGTTTTTAGGTAAAATGATGAACAGATTTAAGGGTTTGCACCCTTTTCGTTTTCCCGACATAGCCGCGGGGTAGGATGGGAGCCAACCCAACCCCTCCACTAACAAACTCTGTTAGCTGCCAACTGCAAAACTTTCAAACGCGCCTGCCACACGCCACACACACAGCTGGGGTAAAACCCTGCTTGTCCCCGAGCACCTCTGCCAGAGAGCGGGGACGCGAGCAGGCGGGGAAAGCCCTGTGCACGTCCAGCCCCGCGACAGCGGAGCGGCAGCGCTCCCCGGGACAGCCCGACCTGCAGCGGGAGCGGCTCCGGCTGCGGAGCCCCCGCGCCTGCTGGAACGGGGGAGAGCCCTGTGCCGGAGCGGAGGGAGCAGCGGGTCCCCGGCGTGCCCGAGCAGCCCCGGGGAACCGCGCACCGGGAGCAGGGCACCGGGAGCCGGAGTCCCGCGGGCACCGGGAGCCGGCGGGGGCGCGGCCACCGGGAGTGCGGGTCCGGGGCTGCGAGCGAGCTGAGCCGTGCCATGGCAAGCCGAGCCGTGCCAGTCCATGCCATAGGATAAACCAGCGTGCCATAGGATAGGCTGGTGTGCCATATCATAGCGAGCCGAGCCTAGCAAAGCCGAGCCGTGCCGAGCCGTGCCTTACCTCCCGGCCGCCCAGCGGGACTGCGGCGGCCACCAGCCCGCAGGCAGCATAAGAGGGGATGCAGCTCGCCGCACAAGGGACTGTAAACAAAGTTCTCGGTGGGAGCGAAACAATTAAGGGACCGGAGCAAATTCAGCGGCGGGAGCTGCGGCGGGCGGGGCGGCAGCGGGACAGTCCCGCCGGGCGCGGGGGGGCCGGGAAGGGTGTCCGGAGCTCCGGGCTGGGCTGGGCACGGGGCTGGGCCTCCTCCCTCCGCCCCGCACCGCACCGCACCGCTCCCTGCCCGGCACAGGGATGCGCTCGGGGGGACGCGCAGCAGGGGAAGCTCCGCATCGCGCCCGGCCCGCGGCGGGTCACACACACGGGGCCGGGGCAGCGAGCTGCAGCTCCCTGTGCATTCCTGCAGCCTCTCCTGCAGCCCCCTGTGCCCTCCTGCAGCCCTCTGCCCTCCTGCACACACAGACCCGTGACAGCCACATCCCGGCTGATGAAGGTCACTGCCTGTCCTGAGCCTGCTGGAGTGTCAGAGGTGGCTGTGCTGGGTCACTTGAAAGCACAGTCCATGCCGAAATCCAGATGAATTCCTAGCTCAACTGCTCAGGAGTTAAAGGAGGAGGAACACAGTTTTGGATGGCATTCTTAGGGGATAAAATCTCGAGTATCATTTAGAAATATTTTAACTGGCTTTTCTAAGCTTTAATAGCTCGTTTCTGCGGCACATCAAATACTACCGGGGTTTGGAGTGGATGGGTGTGGGTGTGTGTTATTTTTTTACCATGATTTCTGTTATTTCAGACAAAAAGCAGACAAATTATGTTTTTAAGTCTCGTAAAAGGACATGTTTGAATTCTGCGGTTAAGCTCACCCTAAGTTTATATTTAAAAGACACTATTTTATCAATGATTGATAAAAGAGCAGTGATCCAGATGTATTTAATCAGCCTCTCTGTCTCTGAAAGCATGCTTGTACTTTTGACTCCCTTTCCAGGGTGAAATCCTGGCCTCACAGAAATTAATGGCAAAACTTCCATCAACTTCACGGGGGCCAGGATTTCATCCTGTGTATTGTTAAGAACTGCCCAGTGATGGAGACCCTGCCAAGAGTTCATCCCATTCAGACAAATCATCCAGGTTCTGGAAAAGCTCCACAGCTTTATACAAGAAACTGACATTTTCCCCCCATGTGCTGATGCTCCCATCACATACATCACCATTTGAACAGAAATGACAAACCAACTGGATCTAAAGGGAATTTCATTAGGCAGGACCAGTTGGACCATTGTCTCATCCTTCCCAGTGCAGGCAGCTGTGTCAGTACTATCTTTATTAGACTTGACAAGTTCCACCTCAAAAAAGACAGGTTTCCTACTCCTCCTGTTGGAGACTACAAGCCTTATTCTGTTGATATCTAGGAATCTTGTTTCTATCTGCACAGATTCACAGACAATTCCACATGGACAAGTAAGACTTTGGCTGAAGCAACTATTCTCTCTTTTGACAATTAACCCTCTAATGCCCTAAGAGGGAGAAATTAAACTCTCTCAGACTTATTTTCAATCATTTTTTTAGATGTGGCCTTACCAACTTTTCTGCATGGAAGTGCAAGTATTTTCCTGTCCTACTAGAAATACTAACATTTCGTAATTTTCCTCTGATTGTTCAGGATGTCTGGGTTTTTCTCCAGTATCAGTTTCATTTCTCACTTTATATCAGAAATTCTTGCTGTTAGCACATGTGCATGACCTAAATTTCACCCCATTCCTATTACATCAATTCCTCCCTAGTCCTTCCAGTGCAGTATTCGGTCCTCCTACATTGACAGAGAACCTCCCTCCGAGGCTTGCGCCATCCACAGCTCCAATAGTACATTCTTATTTTTCCATGCCAACTTTATTGCTGAAAGCACTATATAAAATACTGAAAGTTTTACATAAGATACCTTACAAAACTGATTTTTTGAGGAACTATTCTGAAGCTGGGATGCCCTAACAATAATGCCCTAACAATAGGCTAAAAAGTCACACTCTCTCCTAGACTCCATGCAATTATTATTTTTTGCCGTGAAGCATAAAAGCTGCCATGAAAAGTGATGGGAATGACATCTCCTCTAGTGCTGAGAGATCAGTGGGCTCTTCCCTAGAAGGATGGGTTTGTAGCATTCAGGCACTGAAGGGTTGAATACAACTTGGGCACCAGCCCCGTGGCTTTTAAAAAAAGGGATGACTGACTACCTCAGCCTTTTAAGGTCCTGCTGCATTCTGAGCGTGGCTTTCCAAGGATGTAAGGAAAGAAGGACCAGACATACCCGGAGCAGCACGTTTGGCACCTGCAGAAATTCAGTGCAAACAGCTGAGGAAACTTCAGGGCTGAGCAACAGCTGCAGTGAGGGGTTACAGGTTCACAGTCCTGGACTGTCAGGCTTCAATGATACATAGCTCCCCTTTAGGACCTGCCCTAAATGAAAAAATCTCCTCCCTGGGGCCTGAGCACAGCTGCTTAGAGGGAAGCGCAGCCCCAAAGCTGGCCTGATAAGCAAGAAGCCTGTGTGATTCTGGAACCCATTGGCGCCTAGTGAGGGAGCAGTTTTACTCCTAAATTGAGCAATGCTGTTGCTCTGCTGACTAAAACACACTTGCAATACTTCATTGCTTCCTTTGAGTTTCTGACAGTCTCCTGGGCCTTAACAGCACAGCAAACAGTGACTCACTAATCTGGCAAAGTACAACCATTGTGGGCTCCCTATTCAATTAGTTTTTCTTGCCTTTTTCTCTAACCCTTCACTGAATTTTCCTTTATTTTATCCCTAAGCCCACACACGGACACAACGCGTCAGTTTACTGCATTTACTGAAACTCTGAGAAAGCACTCTTTCAACATGTTTAATACATTGTAAATTGTCCTTACCACGTCATGCAGTGTGTGTGTTTTGTGATGAGGAATGGAGTCTAAAAGGAGTCCAAAGCCAGTTAAGCCAGAGAAGCAAATAATTTCACATAAAATGCTGTAGCTCCCCTCTCATTAACACAGTTCACAGCACAGGAGAGTTCAGCCCAGTTGGTTGATAGCTGCACAAACCACCCACTCTGTGGGTAATCAGGCTCATGAAATGGATGTGCTTATCACGACTGTGAGAAACCTCTTTGGTGGCTGGGAATATGGAAAGGAATTTTCTTTGAACTCCATTAGATCCTACCAGTACTTTGGTCAACATCAGTTATCCTGCTGTGCATGTGAACTTTGTTATTGCCCTCCTCGACTTTCACTTAATCGTCCTGCAGTGCTGAAGAAGACAGGACATCTGGAACTGAAAACAATTATTCTTATCTCCCACTGCTTTCATAATTACATGAAGTTCCCATCTAAAGAGCTGCATTCCTTATGTGGACATGTGCTTTTAATTAGCAGAGGGATGCATCACACCACCAGAAGCCAATTCCTCAACCTTGCATAAGTTGGTTACAGAACCTCTGAATTTTTGGCCACCGTGGCAGCTTTCTGGCCAAGCCGGGGGAAGCCTGGGAGCAAACTCCAGGCACTGTCATTGCACCATAACCAGGATTTTTTTAGAGACTATTGCAGTAGGATGCAGCAGATTCAGCTGAGATTTAACTTCAAAATAGGAACGATCTCTTTTCTTGGTTTTCCACCTGCACCAAGTAATCCAAAGAATTTACAGGGCTCAAAGACATGAAGGGAAATGCAGACAAAGAGCTGAAAAAGTGACTTCTCCAAGCTAGTGGGTGGTGTCAAGAGACATTTTCATTTCATTTGCTTCCCTTGCCAGTAGTAGGGCATAAAGAGCATACACTGTTCTCTCTGCAAATGGTCTGTCTAATGAACATGGAGCATTTCAGCCAGTTGTCATTGACTCTTCAGCAGTAGAAAGAAAATGACGAGCTTTTAGCTAACTTACACAAGCTATCAGCTGAAATACTTCCGGTCTGATGAGTCTTTCTTTGTCCTACTTCACTACAATTCTTAGCACTAAATTTATACACAAGATCTATCTAAAATATTGCAGAGATTTTCTCCCATGTAATAGATGACTTTTGTGAAATTTACTGCAAGTCAAGTGTCTGACCTAAAGGGTATTTAAGAAAGAACAGCAAGAATTATTGCAGTACAACCAGTTCTTGCTGTTCCCACAAAAGAGAGCTTTTCATATATATCATCTGCTTTAGCATCACCTGCTAAAGGAGACATTTAGAAATATTTCCACATCCATGTAAACAAGTTAAGAAAGTAGAGGGTGTGGTAGTGACAGCCATTTACCAAACCAAGTCAAGATCTAAACAGGCTGCCTTATCTTTTGAATGAGTCACTTTACATCATGCAGGTAATGGTGAAAGCCCTTCTTTCCTACAGTGAAGTTTAAAATTACCCCTCTTTCCTCAAGGCTGGGTAAATAGGTCACATCTCACCATCTCCACTTTATTTGTACTGGGAGTGTGTTACTTTCCAGAAAAACTGTGGCTAAAAGGTGTAAACCAAAAGTAAACATGGCCAAATGAAAGAGATGGGTTCTGACACCAAGAGTCCAGCATAATAAAACATCCACCAAAGGTAAAAAAATATTTAGTATCAGAAGGCAGAAAAACTGCAGAACTCCAGTTACTGTCTGAATCCTCTTCTGACTGGGTGGAACTCTGTTGAAATGAGATACTCAACAGAGATATAGTCATAATTTGGGGTTAAATTCAACTCCATGAAGAAGGCCGTTATAAACCAGTATTGAATGGCCACTTCAGACATCTTTTGACAGCTCAAGCAATGCATGTCTTGTGCTAGTTCTAGGTCACCCTTCCTGCCTAAATACATAGGAATAAAAAATATGTAAAATATATAAAGGTTTTGATGGGGCAGACAGGCTAGATTTTCTGCATATTCTAAAAATGTTGAAGAAACAGATTTCCCTTTGACTCATGTAAGACAGGAGAATATAGACTGCCTTACACATTCATGACTGTGATGGAACATGCTGTTGTTACTTCTGAGCTTTCTGGATGAAAAATTTTCTTCTTGCAGACTGCAAAAGTCATAAAACAATTTGTAAAAAAGGCTTGTACATGATGTAGCCAATAAAGCAACAGCAGAAGAAGCTAGCAATTGCTTTGGCTGTGTATACTGGAAATGTGCATATTGGTGCACATTTGGTGCAGGGTGGGGCAGGACTATTCAGCAGTTTTGCAAAGTTTTCAGAATGCACTGAGTCAAATGGAATGACAATAATATATAAATATCTGCACAGCAGTTGAATCCATCAAAATCGCACATCTTTAGTTCATCTCCAAGAATTTCTCAAAGTGCACCAGTGCCACACAGAGACAGATACAGGAAAACACAATATGACTGGGAGCATTCTCCCACATATGGACACCCATATCCAAAACAAACACTGAAAATCACCTGGGGCCTGAAAACATCAATGGAATATTCATTGCTGTTTTCACTTCTGGCCACATATGATTTTCTGATGCAGGAGTTGTCCAGTTTCCTGGTTTCGTTCCACACCATAGAATTCATTGGATGGCTCAGCATTGACTGCAGTAACCGAAAGGTTAGTTGTTAGGCTGGAATTAAATACTAAATTATTTCGATTCCAAAAACAGGTGGGAGATTTAGGCACATTAATCCCACTGATAGCCCAGATCAGCAAGTTTCCTTGAGGTATCAAGAACAGCAGCAGCTAAATAGAATCATAAAATCATAGAATGGTTTGGGTTGGAAGGAACCTTAAAAATCATCCCATCTGATTCCAAACCCTTGTCACGGGCTGGGACATCTTCCTCTAGACCAGGTGCTCAGAGCCCAGTCCAACCTGTCCTCGAACACTGACAGGGATGAAATCTAAAGCTTCCCATACCAGGAAGGCTGGATGAAAACCAGCTATCCTGACTGCTACACTAGAGGGTAACTAACCTGAAGCCTGAGATCCACTAATTATGGGCATTAAGTCACAGGCACTTTTGAAACTCCCCCTCATTGCCCCAGAATAGTAACCCTCTATTTTCATTCAGATGGCATTTATGTCCCTGATCCATGTGTGGGACTGGATTTTGCTGTATCCAGGCTGTCTTTGGGTTCCTGTTCCCAGACCCAGCTGCCCCAGAGCAGTTGCTGTCCCACAGTGTTAGGGCAGAGCAGTAGAAAGTCAGTCCTGAACTCATCCCAGCCTACAGCCACTACCCTGTAGTGGAGATCCTAAAGGACTTGGGTTCAAACTTCAGCTTCTATCCCTAAGCTAACGGCAATACATGGACATACAAGTGATAAATAACAACACTTACGTAAACATACATGAAAATAGAAAATAAACTCTCTTTTCAGAACAGCTTGTGCTTTCTTAGTAATCACCACTCCTTATTTACCAAGAAACAAGGTCACACAGTAATGCCTTTTTTTGAAAGCTTTTGTCCCTAGAGTGGCCTTGTGAGATAAATCTCTTTTTCCATGAAAGTGCTGGGGAAAGAGGGAGTGGCTAGGCAGCTCTGGCCAACTTCGTGATGCCATGTAGACAACCATATAATGCAAAACATTGACCCCTGAACAATAGGCACTGTTGGGCTGCGATCACTTCAGTCCTTTTGCACAAACAAGGAGATCATGTAATCTCACAGGCACATGTCCTTGCTGCGTGTTAAAGATCAGCTCTTGACTCACAACTCCTTCTTTTTCATACTGGGTCAAAGTCACCTCTGTGCAAACGTGCTACAACCACTTTCACTTTCACTGAGCCCTATTTCAGAGAATGATTGGGACTTAAAAGTGAAACAGCAGTCTGATAGAAGCTTTGCAAAAGTGAAGAAATATTTCTGCAAGATAAACTAAATCAGTCTCACCTAATGCTGACTAAGAGCATTGCATTGTCATTCACAAAGAACAAAAATAAGCCAAAATATTTACATCTATTGTACAAGTATTAGTAACAATAATTCATGTAAGCATACTACAAATAATAAAATAATTGAAATGTTTGCCTAGCAGTCTCACTGCTAGGGAGGCAAGAGCAGGTAAGGTGTGAGCAGGTATATGTCACCATTACTGATATAATTTTATAAAGACACTGGATTCAAAATGGATTTGATGGATTCAAAACACAGGTCAAGTTCTGGCATCAAATTCATGCTGGGAGGAAGTTTGTGAGATACCATCCTGCCTTCTGCCAAAATGCTCTCTCCAAAAGTTTTCTGGACTGTGCACAGATCATGGTCAGCCTGTATGTCCAAACCAGTCAGCCAGAAATCCTCATGCTCTGCTTGCAAACCAATTGACTGGAACTGGAAAGGACAGCTGACATAAGTGAACTCTTTGTCAAAGAGCTCAGCCACTTGGCAGGGAAGCTAGAAAACACTACATTATTCCAGCCTTGCACAGAGGTTACCACCAAGTACATTGGGTAATGCTGCCAGTGAGTAGGTTTGATGACGTCCCACTGCTCAGAGCTGCTTGGGTTTTATTCCGAAGACACAGTGTTCAGCAGGAAATTCTCATGGGAATTAGAAGAATAAAGTTGCCATGAAAACAGATTTACGACTCCCAGGAGAAAACCTGCCTTAGTCACATTTTGAGGGTCTGACTGCTTTGGCTGTGTGTGCCAGCCTCACAGCATTAATAGGTGGTTCCACTGCAGGAGCCTGAGCAATATGGGCACATATATTTTTGTGTATTTTTGTACATTTTCACATTTTAAAAAGTGGTTTTCCTTAGGGACTGTACATATGAGAATATTATATAAAGACCCCATAACTGCTATACAGTTATGGGCAGGTGAGTGTGACCCTGGCACAGCCTACTGGAGCCCAGCCTGGCAAAGAGGAAGGGGCAGCAGGCAAGATGCCAAGTGTGTCCTTGCCAGTGGATTCCTCCTGCCCCAGAGCTCAGCCCAGCGGGTTTTTTGTTCTCTTCCATCCTGGAAGAGGAGCCCAGTGCACCTCATAGTGTTCACTCTCTGTCCTAGGGCAACACCCGAAAGGGAAGGCCCTAACCATCACCCCCGCGGCATTGTCCCCGTTCCGGCACCACGCTGGTGTCACACACATTTAAAGACACCACCGCGGAGACCCCTCCTGAGCCGGGAGCGCACGGAGCGCACCGGCAGGGCAGCGATGCTCCCTGCGAACGCCCCGTGACCCCCGAGCCCCTGGGCGGCCCGCAGGCTCGGGGAGCGCGGCGGGGCCGGGCGGCCTCGGGGCGGGGCAGAGCGTTCGGGGGCTGTGCCCGCACCGACCGGGGCTCTGCCCGCACCGACCGGGGCTCTGCCCGCACCGACCGGGCTGTGCCAGCTCCGGGGCTGTGCCCGCCCGTCGCCGCCGGGGATGGCGGGACAGCCCGAGGTGCAGGGGGCCGCGGGGCCGTCATCGCGGGGCTTCTCGGAGGAGCAGTTTCGGGCCGCCTGCCGGGAGCTGGACCAGCCGGTGCCGGCCGCGGCGGGGCCCTGGGAGCTGCTGGTGGAGAACATGGGCGTGCGCATCTACCGGCTGCACAACGAGGTGGGCCCGGGGCGGCCGGGGGCGGTGGCTGAGCGGTGGCGGGGCTGGGGGCTGGCGGGGATGGCTCGACCCTGCCCGCAGCTGCCGGATCCCCGCACAGGCCTGGGCTCGGTTTCTCCAGGCTCCCAGAAAGCAGCTTTCCGGGTAATGCCATTAACTGCTGATGGGAAAGCTGCTGGGCCGCAGTGACCCCCGCCCGCGCTCCGTGCCGGGGAGACGAGCTCGGGAACTGCGGGATGGGGCAATCCCCGGGGGAAGGAGCTCTCGGCCCAGCGGGGTGTTTGATGTGCTTTCCATCCTGCCGAGCCCCCTCGGGCCGGGCTTTGTGGTGAGGGAGCGCACCTGCTCCTAAGCATCTCCCGCATCTCAGCATCCTGGTCCCCAGGCTTCCTCCCCCCTTCCTGCCTCTCTCCAAAACTCCCTTCACGCTTATTTTCCACCGTTCTCCCTCTAAAATAGGCAGGTAGTTCAGAAGGGGTTGGAATGAATTTTTCTTTGCTTTTGGGGGGACTGACTTCTTTAAAGAACTTCTATAGTTTAGGAACTGACTTGTGATTGACAATGTTTCCATTCTGACACATATTTATGATTCAGTACTGACTTCTAAATCCATATATAAATATATATATATAAAAATATCCTATCTCTTTAACTCACTGATCATAGTTTCCTCAGCTCCTTACAAAGCTGGACTACGTGCTGTTCTTTCCATGACAATTTTGTATTTGTATTCTGTAAAATCCTTTCAGACACAGTAATGTTAGAAAAAACCAGCAAGCATACAGGGCTGTGCTAAAGGCAAAACGGGATGGGGAAAGCCTCTTTAAAAAACCATCACTTCATAGGCCTTGGAATATTTTCAGTGATAAATAGTCCCTGTTTACAGTGTGGATGTGGTAACTGGCAATGGCAAGTTGAGCTTATCAATGAGTGCACACAGCGCAGGCGAGGCTGGGGTGCCTGCCAGGTATCCGTGCAGGAATTAATGTGTTGATGGAGTACAGGGTGCTGGGGGTGTTCCTTCTGAGTGGATGAAGTAGAGACTTTAGGATCAGAGCTCAGCCCAAACCTGTAAATGCATCACACGGTGAGTGAAGGCAAAGGAACTTTGGGAAGCTGGAGGCTGCAGTGGGATGGCTAAATGGGACCAGGGGTACCCGGGTTGCTGCAGTGCCTGTGCTGCTGTTGTATGAACAGCAGCTGGTGGGATGGAAAGAAGAAGCTCAGGCTTCTCCTCCTCATCCTCTCATGCTTTTATATAAAAGGACTATTGAGTTAAAAGGACTATTTGAAACTAAAAAAACCCAAACATTTAGAGGTGTGTGTCCTTTTTTGTTTGGTTGGTTTTTTATGTAGTGTACAATGCCCCTAGTTTAGGCTGGATGGACGCACTAGGTAGGATGCAAGGAACCTTTTCAAGTCTAATCTTCTGATTCTACTGGGAAATAAATCTCCTGTTTTCTCTTTCAGTTGCTTCAAGTTGCCACAAGAGAAGACGAACCAAGTCTAGGAAGAGGGTCTTTGTTTAAGTTGTTACTGGGAAAATTATCTTTTAGCACTTAGTGAACTGCAACTCCACTGTAGCACCAGCAGTCCAGGAAGCTGAAAGCAGCAATTATTTTTCCTGTTGCCTTCTCTTTCTGCCTTGTTTTCAAGGCAGGCTTCAGGAATAGATCTGGGCCTTCCTGCTCAGTGCTGTATTCCAGCCAAGATCATTGACTCTCCTGATGACAGGCCTCAGAAAACCTGAAACATTTCACTCTTGTTTTGACTTTCTCATTGTAAATTGCTAGCTTTCTTGTGAGAATAAAACTGTTGATGCTTCTTATAAAGATGATGAGTGCATGGGGTTACATAGGTGCTGAATAGTTTGGGTTTGAAGCTGGTGACTGGTGTTTCAGTGAAGCCACACTGAAGACGAGTAGATTAAGCTTCTTGGTCACATTATTATCTTCTGGTTGGAAAGAAGAAAATTCATCTGTTTGCCAGTGGAATGTTGTATAATCCTTCCATACCTTGGGAATGCTTCAATTTTACTTCTTTACTGTACATTCAAAATACTATCATTGTTGTAATTTAGTTCTGAACTGGTGCTAACAATAGCACAAGCATTGCTCTATAGGCACATATGGAGTTTCCATATGTGTATGGAATGTCAAGAGTAACATTAAAACATTAGCATAGGAGATAACCTGCACCCCACCCCTTCAGCTTTCTGAAAGAAAATAGCTGATAAGTATTCCCAGCAGATAAAACAGTGCATGGTATATAAGCATGGACATTGTAAAGCATTCTTGTATCACAGCCTGATGTATAAGCATAACTAACTTGCCACAAGAATTTAATGCTTCTGGTAAACCTCAGTGTGAGCAGGATTTAGTCTGGGCAGGATTTAGTCCGCACTGGCCTCTGGAGATGAAAAGGGGACTGTGTGTGTGAAGAAACATGCTCCCTCTGGAACTCCTGATGAAGTAAAAGGGTACTGGTGTAAGGGAAGGAACAACCATTGTGCAGGGCAGGTCAGCCTGGCTGGATTTAAACTTTCATGTATAGATCAAAAAGTCGAGAGGTTAAAGACTGGATCTTGCATTGTTTTTTTTGAACACTTGCTTTCACAGCTCTTGAGCATATTTGTAGTTTGTGCCCCACCTAACTTCCTTCAGCTGTTCTCCCTGATGCAGAGTACTTCCCTTTCCTGTGTGACTTTTCCTCTCCTCATTCTGTTTCCACAGCAATCAGGACTTTACGAGTATAAAATCTTTGGTGGTCTTGCTGACTGTCCCCCAAAATTGTGTGTGGATGTCTACATGGACTTGGATTTCAGAAAAGAGTGGGATCAGTATGTTAAAGGTAGGCTCCTCTAGGCAGTGTAAGAGCAAGCTCGAGTTCATATTGATTGTTCCTCCAAAGACTTTGGGTCAGACTTAAATATCTGTTGGGATGAGGTTGCACTCTGCAAATATACAAGTAAACACTACCCTGGAACAGATAATGTCTCAAGAGCATTTATCTTTCCTCTGGAATGAATTCTTTCCATGTTGGTTACAGCACATGACTGGCATCACTGGGTGTGCTGGAGCACCAAGTAGTTTCTAGTTGTTGTAATGCTTAGGTTAAATTTTAGTAGATGCTCTGGGAAGAAATGGAGAATTTTTGTGTCTGTTTGCATATGGCAGTAGAGCAGTGTATCATAGAATATCAGGTGGGAAGGGACCTTTAGGAACATTTGGTTCAACCTTCCTTGGCAAGAGCACAGTCAAGGCAAGATGGCCCAGCACCCTGTTCAGCTGAGTGTTAGAAGTCTCCAGTTTTTGTCCCTAGGGAGATTATTTCAATGGCTGTTTGTTCTCATTGTGAAAAACTTTTCTCAGACTTCCACCAGTTTGATGCATGATGGAATATCTTTTCCTGAAAGCATTGGTTGTTCTTGGCACCTTTTACAGTCAGGAATGGGTGTATCGAGAGAGTACTTGGTAACTCTGGACTTTTACAGAGAAAGGAATAACTAATTTAGTTACGTTTATTTAATGTTGTCTTTAAAAAAGGGCGTTGAACCTGGATATCCATATGATGTTAAAACATCTTAAGTCAGCAGTGACAAGGTAAGGGTTCAGCTGATACAGACATTCAGTAATCCATTTATTTTAAAGATGGGAAGCCTTTCCTTTTTAAGCCTGTGCTTGAAGTCAGTTCAGGCCAATAAAACTGAAAAGCGATCAGAATGTTTTGCTGAACAAGGAGCAGTGTTAAAAACCAAAGACTTGTTAAATGTTATGCTTGTTAGGTTTAGGACAGCTCCATGGTGAATGATTGCTAACAATGCCTGTGGCTGTATTGATACAGAGAACCATAGATTTAACTCAGTCAGTACTTGGTCAAATGTAAGGAGTAGTGTCTTCATTAATGAGTGTTAATTGTCAAAATGGTCAGTCGCTTTCTTGTAGCAAAGGCCACTTTGCCATTAATGAAACAAAGAGCCGAGTGGGACTCAATATTTGTTGTATTGGATGTAAAAACACTGAGTTACTTCAGTAGTCTTTAAGTGCATTTAGGAGAAATGAATCCTTCTTAAATAAACACTTTTTTTTTTTTTTTAATTCCTTCATAGAGAAAAGAAAGGAAGCCGTTGGGGGAAGCTACACCCTTAAACTAAAAACTAGATAATGTTGCAGAGCTGACATTTATATCCTTGCTGACCATGGTTTGTTCATCTGTTAATTTATACTTGTGGTGGTGTTTTAAATCCAGCATTTCACAGAAATTAACTCTTGAAGGGCATAAACATAACTTAATGCTTTCCTTCCAATTTAAAAACCAACACAAGCCCAACCATTCTTTAGGGTTGTACATATGATGAAATAGTGCCAGCCAGCATTTTAAATATAATCCCGTTTAAGCCTAGGCTTTTTCTTTCAGATTTAGGAAGAAAACCCAGAAAACTTCCATTGATGGCCTTTTGGCTCTTTGTGTTACTTTTTGTATTCCTTGGTGCTTTTACAGCCATGCAAGTGGCAGTCCAAGGGAGAGTTCTCTGCTGAACTGCTGGCTGGCACTGAAATAAAGGCCCAACTAGAGCAGAAGTAGCTGCCTTCTTAGCTGAAAAGGCAACTGCTCCTGAATGCTGCATAATATCTGTGAGATGTGGACATCCTGAGGCCTGGTTTGTGCTGCAGCTGCCAGTTCAGCAGGGAAGTTGTGACTAAACTGTAGAGTAGTGACTGAGGTACCACACACTTCTGCGGCATGATGCAGAATAGTTGGGCCTGAGCAATACTGAAACTTACTACTCCTGATTGCAACACCGTCCTGATTGAGATCAGACTTCCCAACAACTTAACTATAATAACTGACTGTTGAAGCAGCAAGGGCTTCTGTGCCTATTATGGATAGAATGGACTTGTGATCCCTTGTAGTGATGCTAAATGAAATCAGATTATTGGTTAAAAGGCGCTTTTTTCTGCTTGGAAGTGAATGCAGGTAGGACATGGTTCACCTCTTGTGTGTTTTTCCTGTTTTCGAAGGTACACAGGTAGATGAGGTAGCTAGTAACAGTTGTGTCAGGGTATTTAAAACAGTGTCATGGTGCCTTTGAAAAAGGAAAGAACTGTGGTTAGAAGTGAAAGTAAAGTGACTAATCCAATGCTCCAGTGACCTCTGGTGGAAAGCATAAATGCTGTGGATTATTACAACACCAGGTGCATCCAGTACTGCTCCAGCTGGAGAAGAGGAGAAGCTGTTTCTGTGGGTGACAGCTGATTTGCAGGGCACACTAAGAGAAGCCTGGTTTGGACCATGTTATATAGGGGAACAATCTCCCATCTGGGGCACTGTTCTTGCCTTATATACAAGATTATCAGTTTATTCTGGCCTTACTTTCAAAACCGCTGAAAGGGCTGTGGCTGGCTCTGAAGTATGCAGAGCACCTCAGGCACAAGTCTGCTCTAAAGGAAGAAAAGACCACTCTGACTGTTAAGGTGAAGCACCTTTCTGGATCACACTCTTCTTTACTCCAGGCCCTGAGCCAACAGGAGTTCACCCTGGCTCAGCCCCATGGCTTGTCAGGTCCATTGCCCTCATAGTGGCAGTTGGTGCCTCAGGGAAAGAAGTTGTACTGTAGACAGGTTTTCAAACTCAATTATGTGGTTTGATTTGAACTCATTTTTCTCCTTCATGCCACACTACTATCTGACTGAGTCACTGCCATGTTTTAGGCACTATTCTTAGGTTAATTTTTTTTCCCAGTTCTGCTGCCTTCTGATTTGAGTTTCCAGGCAGACTGAAGGTGGTGTAATAATGAAGGCTCATAAACTGCTCAAGATTTTAGTTTGCTGTTGCCTGTGTATACTGCTGTGAAATTCCTGACAGCTTTTCCAAAATTCATTAATCACTCATGCAAGATATCTTCAGGTGTTAGAAAGCTGCACTCATCCCAGTTCCATGTTAACTCAGTATAATTTACAAGGGTAATGACATGCCTGTGAAAAAGCATATTGTACTTGTGACTTAGAATTGTGCAGAGCATGCACAGGTGAGGAAGAAGCTTTGAGATGGAAAGGCTTTGGATGAGCAAACTATTGGGAAGGGAATTTGGCTCTGCTTCCCCAATTGTTCTGCTTTTATGTTTTGTTTGGGGTTTTTTTCCCACCAATTAATTCAATAGTCACAGAAAAACAGGCCACCTATTTTTGTGTATTTGATTGCTGAACAACCATGGTACAGAAATTCTTAATGTCTTTTACTGCTAAAATTTTACATACATATCAATTTTGAAATCAGGGTTACATGTAAAATGTATTCATGGCAGAAATCTGAGCAGTTCTTGATCCCATCAATAGTTCTGTTGCAGTAGAAATTAAAAATATCTAACAGTCTTCTTTTTCCAACTGCAGAACTCTATGAGGAAACATATGATGGTGAAAAAGTAATCTACTGGGAAGTGAAGTACCCTTTTCCTCTCTCAAACAGAGATGTATCCTTTCAAGCTTTTGTTCCTCTTGCAGTTTTTGCTTCTTGGTCATCCAGGAATTCCAGCAATGAACTGATTCCACTGCTCTGCTGCACTTGGTCTAAGACCTTGCAGTCCTCACATTACATGAATATATATAATGCATGAAGAGGAGTGTGGGTGCCTCTTCCCACACACAGCTAGAGCTCCCATAGCTGAATTATTGCTCTGCAGGATTGAATCCTGTAGGGGCATGAGAAATAACTTGGAGGAGCTGCTGTTTGTGATGGAATTCACTTGTCAATTCCTCATCCCTCAAACTGACATTGTTTTGACATGCCTCCTCAACTTGCAGTGCAGTATGTCTATATTCGGGAATGTCGGGAGATGGATGTGGATGGGAGGAAGATCTGGGTTGTGCTAGCAAAAAGTGTAGCTGTTCCTCAGTGCCCTGAAAAGCCTGGTATTATCAGAGTTAAAAGCTTTAAACAAAGCCTGGCAATTGAAAGTGATGGCAAGGCTGGATCTAAAGGTAAGAGGTCAAGAAAATGTGTCACAAGTCATGTAAAGAGGGAGTGTAAAGAGGCAAAACACACAAAGAAGGACTGGAAATTTTAAGCCAGGAGGTACCTTAAAATGAATGAAACTTTTGGAAATGTCCAGTGCAGTGCACTGCTGTGAAGAATCTTTTATTTAGCAGTTGGACTGGGTTAAGAATAGTCTACTGACCACTTCCTTCTGCCCTGCCATCCTACCCCCAGTCTGTACTTCTTTTCCTGCCAGACAGTTCAGCTGGGGAGACTCTGCTGCAATGTTTTTAACTCAGCAATGATTCAAGTATTGTGTTTGACAGACGTATAGATTAGAGGGTTTGCCTAGAGCTTGACTCCTGTCTGAGACTAGTCTTTTAAAGACAGTGTTATTTTATAAGACAGGGTGCCAAAAATGGTTTGCAGTAATCTAAGTTAATGTTGTAGCTCTGTCAGCTTCCCAGAGGTTAACTGGGAATGCCTGTATTTACTTCACATTTCACTTCAGGACAAGTTGACTTTTTTATGCAGAATTTAGAGCAGAACTGTTGCGGTTGGTGCTTCAGTCATGCACACTGACATCTTCTGTCGCAGTGTGTTAGAGCTAATCCTCAGATAACTTTCTGGTAACTTCTTTCTCCTCTTTAGTCTATATGTACTATTTTGATGATCCTGGTGGCATGATTCCATCCTGGCTGGTCAACTGGGCTGCCAAGGTAGGTGAAAGTTAACACACAGTGATCTTTGACTAATTTGTTTTAAACAACAAATTCACTGCCTTCATACGCATCTTCTACATGTTGGGTACAATTAATTTTTCCTGAAATAGATATATCAGCCTTTCTAGCTTTTATACAGTCCTAGATTTACAGTCTCACTATTTGCTCTCATGACAATAGTCTTTATTTATTTATTAATTTTAATTCCTGTTTGGTTAGTTAACCAGGCAGGTACATTTCTGCAGCAAACCCCAAATAATCCTTGTTTCAGAGCATATATGATTAGCCTCAAGACAAGCAAACTTCAATGATGCAGTTTGTTCCTGAAGTATTCGAGGAATGATTTGATGCTCTGTAGCAGATCTTAGAATTGTATCTTAGACAATTGTATATTAGATCTTAGAAATCTGTTGGAAGGCCTTGATCTATATAATGAGAATTCTCATCTTGCTTATAGTTTTTATTGATTACATTATGCAGGAATGACTTTTCCATTTCTCTCTTTACAGAGTGGTGTGCCAGCTTTCTTGAAGGATATACAAAAAGCTTGCCTTAAATATTCTAAGAGCACATAGGTATAGAAATTGATCTGAATTGTTTAATTCCTAGATCTCTGCTCTTACAGGAGTGGCTGTTATATATTACACTGGATAAAATCTACCTCTAATATTAGAAATAATTTTATTTTAATTGCGTTATGCTTTAAGTTTTATTAGATTTTCTTTTTCTATCTCCAACTGAAGACCTGGCCACTGACAAGGTAACACCAACATCGGCTACAGCTTTGGAAAGTACTCAAGCTCAGCCTTGTTCCCCATGCTTTGCTTATGTTGATTGTCAGGTGTCATCTAGAGGAATTCTGTGACAGACGTGTTGCATACTTGCACAAGAGACAATGATCTTACTAGAAAGTATATCTGAACTTGGACTGCAAATTGACTGCATGTGTTATGCCTGGATCTGCCTTTGCTGCCTCACAGGGTGGCTTCCTACTGAACTTCAGTAATGGAATTTGCATTGCATAGGAGGAAATGTTTTTGCTACCCAAGTGTGTCATTCTAAACTCTCTGCCTGATATAAACCTAAAAAATGCTGAGGACTGAGGTAAATTACGAGAAATGTGCAGTAGGAACTGGAAGTCTCTGTTACTAAGCTTCCCTAAATCCAGATGTAAAAAGACTTAAGTCTAAAGCCTTCACAGCTCTATACTTCTATATGAAAAGTAAAAGCCCTTAGCTGTGTTCAGCTAGAAGAAAAAGCAGGAGTTGATTTCTTCCATGTCTGATTTAAGGGGAACAAGTTTTATCTTCAGTCAGTTGCCTTATCTATAAAGCAGCTTGGATACGAACTTGAAACTGGGCATAATTTTAAACTGGGTGCCTGCCACTGAATGTGGATGAACTTGATGTGGAACTTGGGCTTGCTTGTTTTTTTTTAAATTTCATGCTGATATAAAGAATGGATGGTAACCCACTAAAAGCTTAACTGAGCAGGAAATGAAATTTCCAGCACCTTTCAGGGGGTGGGGCAGGAAGTGCGTAAAAGATGAGAGTGCCTCAATCTCAGGGATTTAAAATATTCTACACTGTTTCTAAATCTAATCCTGTTTCTGAATAAATCTGGTAATGAAGTAGCTTTGTCTTGTTAAAAAGGAAACTATTGAAGTGATTGACTTTTTACCTTGTGGGAATATTTGCTTCCAATAAATCATTATTTTATCAATGTAGTATTCTTGTCCCGTCTCTCATGTTTCAGAGTGGCCATGCTGGGGAAGTCACAAATGACAGGCTGATATCATGAGCTGCCTTATTTTTAAAGGATTTTGAAAGAATAAATTGAATTAGAACTGAGCAGAATTCCATGTGTTCTGCCAGCAGTTTAGGCATTTTTCAAGCGTCTTTGATTTGGAGACGTTCACTGGATTGAATATTACAGTGTTACACAACATGATATAACAAAATTTTAAAAGGGAACTAGCTGAGGATGAATCTTCTTGGAATAATTACGCAAAATAATTAACATCCAGTTCTTTCTGAACAAAACTGACCTCTGTTCCACTGTAGTCCAAAACCTATTGTAATTGTAAACCTTCCTTAGACGTTGCGTTGAAATGTTTACAAGCAGTGCATACCTAGTGAGCTGAGTGTGTGCACTGAGAGATGAGTCATGTACAAGAGGTAATTTTTTCATTCTTTTTCTTCAGACAAGCTCTAATTTTGTTTAGCCTTTAAGGAAATGAAATCAGGAGAAAGAGTGAAAGCATTTTGTAACCATGAATTCACTTTGTCTTAGTTACTTGTCACCAGGACAGAGTATCCATGTGTGTGCAATGTGCTGAGAACTGAGGCTGAGAGTTCAGGAGGCTGAATGACTCCATTGTCAATCCAGCTGAACATTTGATTTCCTACACACCCTGCCCTGAGTGTAGAATACATTTTGTGTTTCGTGTCTAAATAGAAGATTGTGACTAGAAAGAGTTGGTGTTTTCAGTTTTTGGGTGTAAAGATGTCCTTAAAGCCTTTTAGAGCATTATTAATGACTGATTAAATATTGATCTTCCATAAATTATACATGCATCATGTGAGCCTTTCTGGATAGCCTGAACAGGAATTTACTTGCAGTGAAAGTTGTTAAGTCATCATGCATGATGAGCTGTGGTGCACAGGGCTATGAAACATGAAATCCCCTTCCCATGTTGTTTGTTAATGTAGCACCTGCAGGTTAGCTTTGTTTCACCAGCTTGCCTAGAACTGGAGTGCAGAGTTTGTTCTTTTAGTGATCTGTTGTAAGCAAACAGTTGTCTGAGTGAAAAAAGAATGAGCATTTCTGTTAGGTGATGACTGAGCCTCTCATCTTCTGTATCCCACCCCAATTAGCAGGTTGGTGGGTATCACACTACAGATTAACAGGGACTAATGAAGTTTTCCCAGCAGCCAAAGAGAATCAGAAAAATGCTGTAATTTCTATCAACAAACAGGCATCTGCTCCAAAGTGCAACATCAGAGTTTCCATAAATCATAATAAGCTTTGGATCTATTCTCATAGAGAACTTCTGTTTTAAATTTAACAGCTCTTACTGAAACATGTTTTGGCATGTTCTTCACAAAAAGAAGTGGTGGTTTTTTTGGAATGATTACTCCCCCATCCCCTGTTTCCATAAGGAATGATGCTGTAACAAAATGAATATAAACCATTCTTCCACAATGTGTTCCAGTCATTCAAATCCATTCTTTCCATGTGATCTCTCTGTAAAACTAATGTATTTGAGTTGGAAGGTAAAGGAAAGGAAAGATTCTCAGTAACCCAAAGTCAACACAGAGAATGATGTCAGATTCACAGTCACTGGTGCTGCCTCTCAGAAGATGATGTGCAAAGGGAAACACAAGTTGTCTTTGCTCAGGAAACATCTGGTTGATGCTTCATTTCTCAAGCAGGTTTTTGTAATTTAGTGGAATAAAAATTGTGGGAAGACAGGGGGATAGACTTCTGATGCCTGGCCATGCTAGTAGATGATATATCTTCCCACCAACAATTTTGCTTCCCACTATGTCAGTTTTCTATGTACATTGAACATTTTCAAAAGGGATCTAATGATACTTGAATTTCACTTACCTGAGAGTGATTTCTCCCTGAGCACAGATTTGCCTTTCTCTAAACAGGAGGATAATTCATAGCCAAATTTACTGTTTCACTGTAGTACTCTGATCAGAGGAAACTACTCAGCTTTCAGAGGGAAAACTTTGCTTCCACTCATCTCAGTTAGAAGATGCTGAAAACTTCCATAAAAAATAAAAGGGAAGGCTTATGGCAGGAGGAAAGTTCTTATCAATCCAGATGGACTCTATGACAGATAAATGCTTTTTGAGGAGCAATAAAAAGAACAAATCTCTGTAACAATATTGGTTTTGCTGGATTTTTTTCATACCACTCTGGCTTGCAACTGCAGACTTAGGACAAATCCTGGTTAATAAGGTAAATAAAGCTGGTGTTTAAGCATCCTACTAATTCTCATCTGGAATCGGAATTACAAATGTATCCTGGAGTCCTGCTGTGAGATATGAACATTTTACATGGGAACAACTCTCCACTGGAAACCCTAATTTCCAAAGTAAAGACTGCATCCTGTGAATAAGTGTTTCAGTGGAACCTGCTGTAATAATCATGATGACAGGCCTTGAACATACGTATTAATTTTAGCCTTGTGAAAAATTTCCTGTATCCCAGCTGTGCAACAGGTTAAACTGAAAGCTGTTCCTGCAGTGTAAGCATTTTTCTAAGCCTTATTTCATCACTAGAGGCAAAAGAGATTCTATGATGGACTGGAAGAGTCAGTTTTTACCACAAGCTTAATTGTCTTATTCTTCATCTATAGAAGAAACTTGTGAGAATTAATCATGTTGTTCCTAGAATGACAAGTTTGGGATTGAAGCAGTTCTTCTACACCACATAGCCAAGGGTTCCCTCTGTGCTGTACATTCTGTGAACAGAGGCCTGCTGTGAAGTCACAAGGCTCACTGCATTTCTGCTGGAGCATATCTTGCAAGGTTTTAAGTCTTTCCCTGTTTTGGTCACTTAGAGCCATGGGGGGGTTTGGATTTTACTATTCCTGGTGCATATACATGTCTTCCAAAGCACGATAGAAATTGTGTGTAATTGGCTGGAAATGGGTATTTCATATTCAGCTGCAACTTGGAGTTATAGTTTAGGAGTGGATTTTAAATATTATTTTTATTGAGACTAGGCTGCTGCTGTGCATTTTAAAGCTAATGTGTTTTCTCAGCATGGAAGCCATATAATTGATTTGTATATTTGAGTGGATTCCACAAGAAGCCAAAATTGCCTGGCCAGCCCATTTACCCTGTGAAAAGCTCATGATGCTGTTCAACTATTCCAATTAAAACAAACAGTAGGAACGTGCCTTCAGCAGGAAATGACTGTGACACTAGAAGGACCTATTGTCTCAGAGTGCGAGGTGGGTATGTGAAAGAATACATTGCCTTCCCACTGATTTTTTTTCTTCTAACATGGGAATAAACTGACCCTTGATAACATTTAAGGTGTGGTTCTAGGAACCATGAAATTGAGAGCATTACAAGTGAATAATGAGTTGATTAATTCACTGCAATGACAGGCAGGCATTTTAAAAAATGACTTTTAAATCTTTTTAGATCTGGTGCTTATTACCAGCCTAATTCAAGATTTAGCAACTGAAGAAGTAGTCTTTGTGTTGATTCCATAGTGGACTTTCCTCTCCTCAGCCCAATGATAGGTATTTCCAATCGATGTTTACTGCTGAATACAATGTCCTTTACTGTCACATGCCTTTCCCTTTCCCTTCCCCCCTCAATACTGTGTCAACATTTGGGATGAGCCCAAATCCTAATGTGTGATCTGACCTTCTGACATCGTAGCCCAGTGAGCTACCAACCTGGCCATGCTTCCTGCTCCAGAGAGTGAGCACAAACATCACTCTCAAGGATCATCTTCTGCCCATCTATTAGTTTTATGCCTGTTGCTACTTGTGCATTTGAATGTATTATAAAAATCTTGCATGTGTTCTTGGTTGCATTCCCAAAATATGTAGGTAGATCTGTGGATCTGTTTTTATGTGGGAATAGGAATTATGTCTTTTGGAATTTTTAACTGTTGAAATTGAGAAAAATGAGGGGGAAGAATAATAGCTGGACTGAAAAGACAGTAAAAAATACAAAATTATGTTCATCAGTGTTAAGCAGGGCAAGCACCATTCTGAAAACAGAATGTGGTTTCTGTTTAAAATTATGTAATAAAGTATATTCACTATATTTTATAATAAAATCATTAATTTAAACAACGGCATTTTTCCAGGTGCATTAGCCCCTTTTTTCATTAGGCAAAGGCATATTTTGAAGTATGCAAATTGCATGTTTTGGTTTGCTGGGCCAGCTAATGAAGGAACACAAATGTTTTCCAGAGTCCCAGGAAATGGGATTGTCCTCTGACTTCTGCTGTTTCCTGTTTTCTCCTGATATTTTGAAAGGTAAAAAACTTATAATAACCTGCATTGCTCCACCCTTGCCTTGCACAGAGGCTCCAACTCAAACATTATTTTGTTTGGGACAAAGTTCATTGCTTACAGCTGCAAACAAGGAAGAAAACAAAAAAAGTTCTTTTTTAAGTCCTCAGAATGGCAGTTTCAGTAAAACACCTTCAGTGGTTTCCCAGCAGAGATCAAAAGAATGAAATCCCAGCAGGCTGGGACAGTGGGGTCTATTTTTGGTAGTGAAATATCCACAGAGCTCCTCTGCTTCACTGGGGATATCAGAGGAAATTGCAAATGCTGTAGAAGCCTATTCTGATGTCACAGGCTTTGGGGTGGGTTAAAAGGACAAATACTGAGCCTTTCACTTTGGATTCCTCTCTGTCAGCTGCTGTTTATCAAGCGAAATTGTGGTTTTGTCTACATCACCTACATTGTCCCACAAACAGCAATTACTTTTTTTCAAGTATTAGTGAAATCTGTAATGTGGTAGAGTGCAGGAATAAATAGTGGAATAAGTTCAAAATGTTCACTTGGTTTTAAAAATACATTAAAAAAGAGTTACTGGATTTGTTTCAAATGGAAATAGGAAATATTCAAGCTTTCTCCACCTCATTTTCCTCCCACTTTTCAATTATTAATTACTAAAAATAAAGTGAATGCAAAGAAAGGTTTAACAGTGAGGAAAATAAATCTTCAGGTTTGGAGGGGAAATGGGGACAACTTTCCAATTGTCATTGAAAAATGAGGAAAATAGTATTTTTACTTTTCTGAAATAATTTAACACTTTTAAACTACTATCAGCATTTTCCACTGCTGGAAAGCTGTTAATACTGTGGACAAAACAGAGTCCAACTATTAAACCTGCAGAAACAAATAAGCCCCTCTTCCTCTCACAGTTGTGTGGCACAGGCAGTACCTGATACTCATCTCTTTCACACAGTTTAAGAATTCCAACACTGGCTTTGCTCCATAGCTCTACTTCCCTCTCAGCAGAGCCTTTAGAATTATCCTGCCTCTTTGACCCTGGATTGATTCTGCTTGTGTTGAAGAGTGGCTCTACAGGATAGCACAGTCCAGGTACAGAAATTTTCATCTCTTCAAAGCATTGATGATGCTGCCTTGTAAGGGAGCAAACTCTGAATGAGCTGGAGCACCACAGCTTGGGAACCAAAGGGGCATTGCAGGATAGAAATAAATATATTTAATATTATCCTAACTTTGGGTTCACTAGCTACCCAGAGAGCCAACCACGTCTGCACAGGGAATATGATCATTACTTAATGGACTTCAGACAGCAGATCCTGATAATTCGAGGCTGCTGACAAACAAAAGTGCTGTGTTCTGATCCAGGGGGTGATGTCCTAAATTGGCAGCCTCGTTGTCTTACAGCATGACCTTGCATCCGCAGGCTGGTGAGTCAGCTGGCAGCAGGATCACTGACTCTGGAATGTGGTAGAGGGGAAGGAAAGCAAAAATACCTCTGCACAGAAAATCGTGCATGGGAAGTAACTGAGGGCAAAGCAGCACCTGGAAAAGGGCAGTAAATAGAGCTTAGTGGTGAGGAAAGACTACAGGAAACTGGGTACCCAAACACAGGAGAGCCAGGAAGGAATATCAAAGCATTTGCAAAGGGCCACAGGTACCGTGTGACAAACAAGGGCACCAGTGGGCACACAGTGCTCACTGATCTCTGCAGGGACAACAGGAGCAATGTAGACACAGTATCTTTTTTTTTTTTTTTTTTTATCTGAGAAGTCACATCAGCATTTGGTTTCCTTTTCCTGATACTTTCCTGATGTTTCATGCAGCTTTGGAAAAACACCAGAAAAAAACTGAAAACAACGAATTTTATTTGGCTATAAAAAATAAGTATTTTCCTAATTCATGCTATTCAGAGACTAAATTACTTCTCTAATAGTCTTGTATATGAAAAAAAAGTAAGATGTGGCCAATACTGAAGAAAACACTGAGGCAGATTCTGAGTTGGGAGTACCAGTTCCTAGGAAGGACCTCACTCTGGCTTATGTGAGAATCATACACAGAGGTAAATTCTCAATTCTATTACTACTTTACTATGTCACTGTAAAGGTTAAATTAATGTTTGTGTGCTTCTCTTCACACCATCTTTCCTATGGGTCTAAGTACTATGCAGAAGATTGATGATTTCAAGGAACTAACATTGTCCAAAGTATCATTCATGGAAGTTTCTAACAGTTTGCTGTTTCTCACTGAGACTTATCATGGTATAATATCAGCAATATCCCACACTGAAGCTTTTCTCATCCATCAATACCTTGGCTCAAGAGATGGATTCTGGCATTAATGCCTTCATTTGAGGAGAACAGGGTCTCTCACTCTCTCAAATATATATAGACATAACATTATATGTCACCACATAGCTCATGGCAACAGCATATAAAAGTTTGCCTCTAAAGAGATTTACACTGTAAGCACCCTATCTGTGAAAAGTTAGAGGAAATAAAGGAACCAGTGTAAAATTATAGGGACTTACTCGTTCTGTTGATAAAATATTGGTTCTGCTTGAAGGAGCATGGAGTAATGAAGTGCAAAGAACAGGATAGAATCCTCATTATGGCTGAAATGAAATGAGAGGAAATGAGTGAGTAGTCAGTAGTAATTGCAATGAAAACTTGCTTTCATGAGTTTACCTTGATGTGTTTCATAAACAGTGAATTATTATTATTTACACATTAAAGACAGAATACAAAAGTGACTGAGCCCAACAGAAGAACAAGAGGTGAAACTCAAGTTGTCCAGATCAGTCATTACAAAACTCTGCAAGACACTTTGACTTTCTCATGAAATAAACAGCTTATAGTCAAGTCTACAATGCTCCTTTAGGTCCAGCTTCTCTCAAGACCATCCAAGTTCACTCACACAAACCTTTGTTAGTCAAAACTTTGCCTGGGCAAAGAAATCTGCTGAGTCCACAATTAAGAGGTGTTTTGAGGAAAGCAAGTGACAAAGCTTTGTCTTTGGTATTCCTGAATATTCTCTTAGCTGGCCCTTGGAGCGGGTTGTGCTGTGTGTAGCCTGAGAAATGGGGTTTGTGGGCAGCTCAGATCAGCTTCAGACTGTGGATGGAGACAAACTCAGGGAAGAAACTGGTTGTGTTTTGCACTTAGTTTACATTTTCCAGCCCGGATGATTTCCCTGGAAGTGCAATATGGTACTGCCATCTAGTGCTGTGCGCCAGACCCAGCATCGGCCATACAATTCAAACACAGAGTTGTAATACGACATATGGAAGCGTTAGATAAAATGATTACATTTCCTGTCTGCTGCTCTGTGTAGCTTAGGATTCTGTGGAGTCACATGATGACTTTTGGTCAGGCCCTGTGATCTGTTTGCTGTTTATGTGGAGTAAAATAAGATTGCAACAATGAAAAACTCCAAAATCAGGCAAGAGACATGAAAGAAACTATGTTAAAAGGTGAAGACTGTTATCTTCAGAGGCAACACCAGAGGAGTGGAGTCGCTCAGTGAGCCAATAATCCCCAGGCAGGGTAGGGTTGTCTCTCCCTCTGTTAAATAAAACCCCTAGAACTCTCAGGTGGCTTACAGATGGTTTCCCATCAAGATTTTCCTGAGATCATATGGGAAAAATTTGTCAACATTTGAGACTAAGGCAATTTCTTGGTCAATATTTCGTCCCTCGACTCATAATGAAAAGAATTATAATTAAAGTTCTGCTTTATGAGACCAACTTCTGGATGCTGATAAAACACTTGGTGGGAAATGATTCTGAACCACAAAAAAAGGCTGCCAAAGGAAAAACACATTGGAACTGCATGGACTCTGAGTACAGTTAGGTAGGATGTGACTAAAATAACTTTGGCTGTCAGCACTGAGTATCTCATGTTTATTGATGGCTGTAATTGTTACTGCTGCAGTAGGAGGAAAGTTGAAATTTAAAAAAAAAAAATCATGCTGAAATAGCTCAAAACTTGGTCCAAAACTTATCAGAGTCCACAAGACTCTTGATTTGAATTTTGAGCCAGTACTTCAAAATGTGTGAAGAGAACTTCAAGCATGGCTCATAAATGGCATGAACAGTGCAAAGTTAAAATATCTGCAGGAAAAAACTCATGAAAAAGTCTTTTCTGCATTTCTCTCATTTAAAACCCATTACTTTTTTTCCAAACAGAGATGCTGCTAGGAACTGGAAATGTTGGGATCATTATTCACTCAATTTGGACAGTATTGAGAAACTCCCTCAGCTATACTGCTCTTTTTTAAAGTATATTCCATAGCAAGGTGAGAAACTGAATGTAAGCAGTAAGTATGAGTTTCATTCAATATCCACCGAAACCTTTAAAATTTCTCTTTTTACTTCAGTAGTCCTCTGACTAAGCCCTGAAGGTAAAATTACAAGTTTAAATTGAAATTTAAAGTTTTTTAAGCATTCAAAGATTTTTTTTCCCAAACATGGCTCAAAGTAAAAACCAAACAAATTACATTTTGTCTCATCTCCTTATTTTGTATCAAACCTATGAGTTCTTAGTTATGTTTTCCTTCTTACTGGAGAAACTTAATAACATCTTTGTGGTTTGTCCCACTGAGATGAAGTAGTTTGATAAATTCTGTATCATACCAAAACGTGATATTGTAAAATTGCTTTCTTTTATTGATGGAAGATGAAATGTCACATCAGCTGCTTCCAAATGCACTCAATTGTATTTTCAAAAGACATTTGTGACAACCTCTAGGTATAATCAGTTTTGCATAATTTAGGTAGCTGTCTTCATTTCTCTGTTTGTCAATGTATACCATAAGAAGTAATTATTTTTGTCATTCTTTTCCAGTTAATTGAATTACTTAGCTTGCAACTAAAGTAGGAATAATATTTCAGAGTAATTTCTAGGAGAACACAAAGGAAAGCAGCCCATTGTCATAGTTCAAAGCAAATCTTATTCTATTTTTAGACACTTCTACCTTGCAACATGCAAGAACCCCACAATAACATATAGCCAAGTACACTTCAGCCCAGCTTCACTCTATAGCAAATGGAATGCTAAAAATTATAAAATCCAAGTCAAATTTGTAACATTTGTTTCTTGAATTTAATAAAAATACCAAACAGGAGTGCTGGTGAGATCTGCAACAGCCCTCTGGTGTTATAAGAAGCAGATTACAGATCAAATCTTCATTTCCTTTTGCCCTGCATCGGGCTAACATTTTATGACCTTTATAAAACAACAGAACCAGTGGAATGTTGTCATTTTGCACTATTGTGTCTAAGAAGAGCCCAGAATCAATCCTGTCTTGGATTTACCATTCAGCCTGCAAGTCATCCTCACTGCTGTGATGATTGCAGGAACTAATCATTTACCTCTGTGTTATCATGTTAGGATAGAGCAGTGATGTAGCTATAAATTACCTTCCTGAGGAAAAGCCTGCAAGCTTTCCCCTTTCTGGTCCCTCTCCCATCTCTGTATATATTCAAATCATCATTCAGGCTCTTCTGATACATTTTCTACTTTCTAGCATCAGGGTCAGTTCCTGTCTCCCAGCATCTGCCCAGGATGGATGACCAATAACATAGGCTGGGAATGAGCTTTTTATTACTGGCATGCCTTGTGCAGTGCAGACCCACTCAGCCAATAACTCAAACCAGGCATACAAATCTCCTGGCGTGGCAAAGAATTCATCTCCCCTCAGGCTACCAAAGAGTGAAAAGAGCACCTAAAAACCTGGCCATTAGCTAGTTATTTTCTTTGCAATGTACATAGGGCCAAAGTAATGGAAAATCTAGTTATTTCCCACTGAAGAGAAACTATTTGTTATTTCTAAGCTGCAATCAAAACAGACATTTTGAATATTGCTTTCAAATGAAACATTTTGCTATTGTTGCAACCATAGAATGGAATAAGAAACTGAGTGACAGAAGTATCAATCCTGGGAGCTGTTAAAGATGGATCTGGAACTGGTTTTGTTCTCATTTTGCTCTTGTTTTGTGACCTTAATGCGAGGTGTGATCTAAGAAGAGAGGCTGCTGAAGCATGTAAGAAACAGCCCCTTCACAAATCAGACTTAGTTAAAATCAGCTTCCAGAAAAGATTGAGTCAGACTAATTCACAAAGTTAAGGCCATTCCATCAAGGAACTAGAAAACAAATATTCACTTCCTGAATAAGCAGCACTACTCTACTAATTCATCTGACTTTTTCATATGTCCTCTTTGGAAAGACCAACATCTTTCTTCTACAATGATGGATGTCATATAAACTTGGCAACACGATGGTAACTGGACAAGCTGATCCAGAAGAAGGACATCCCCAGAGACGGATTCAGCTTGAGAAATCAATTAAGCAAGGACTTAACTACAATGAAATGGTGGTTCTGAAGTGCAAAAAACAGCCAGAAAGATCACAATTGTTGACTGTAAGCTCAGTTAGTCTTACCAACCAAATATGCTAATACTTCCCTATCTGAGCCTGAAAAAATGGGGACACACTGCAGTGGTAGGATGACTTTTTTTCAGATTATATCAAAATGATAAACTGGAATGATTTGTGGCATGGGAAAGTTCGCTCTTGTCACAAGGGAAAGAGCTACTAAGAAAGCAGCCTTGGATCATCTCAGCGGTAAAGGTTTTCCTGATTGAGATTATTTATAGAGAATTAGTTTTTATGGTGGGCGTTTTATTATTTTCTTTTTCTCTTGAACATTCCATCCTTTCCTTGTGATTCATTTCAGATGTTCCAGATGAATGAAGCATATTAAGGTGTCCTTTGCAGAAAAATTCCAGCAGCAACTCAGTAAACTCAGCATCACTGTAAGTAAATCCAACAATCAGAAAATTACTAACATTTATCAAAAATGTTTTGCCTTTTCCCTCCTAACCAGCTAAATACTGGAATAAGTGGCGTATTTTCAAGTGAATCCTCCACATCCCAGAGTGTATGTATATGTTATGTATGGTGTAATGAATTTCTCTCCAGGCAGATGAGAACACTCATGAGCAGTCTGCATATTTAAAATATTTTCTGAGCTGTATCTGCCAGGAAGGACGCTTTACATGGGAAGTTTATTGCTGCTTCTGCTTCATTGTACTTGCAGAATGGGTTCATTGCCATGGCTGTGCTGTACCAGGGTTAGTGCACCACACTGTCTGCTATGCT
This sequence comes from Entomyzon cyanotis, assembly GCA_024500445.1. Classification (NCBI taxonomy): domain Eukaryota; kingdom Metazoa; phylum Chordata; class Aves; order Passeriformes; family Meliphagidae; genus Entomyzon; species Entomyzon cyanotis. The sequence goes on from JAKEPQ010000325.1 coordinate 1,042,506, forward strand.
TCAGCAGTTCTATTATATTAGCATGTTTATAATCTGAGTTTCCATTTTCTAGAGTATATTATTTTTCTACATTTCTTATTAGTGATTCCAAGGAAAATAACGCTTCTCTTCTTTGATTAAAATAACCCATGTTCATGCTTGCATTGATGGAAAAGGCTCTTTGAAATCAACCTTTAAAACCCTACCAATCTAATAATGTCTGTTTATGAAATCCTAAACCACTTTAGGATGATGATTGTATGATTTAAAACTCAGATTTGAAAAATAAAGATACAATCACATGCTATTAAAATTTCGGGACACATGCTTAAAAGGCTATATGGATAGATAATGTTCTTGTCTATCTTCCAAACTGTTCTTCAGATCATGCTGACTCTCCTGGGGACCTCTGATATTCTCCTCCCAGAGAGACTGCTGGAGGTGAACTGGTACACCATATGCCACAAAATGCTTTATATCTCCAGCCTCACATTGTCCCTTGTCCCTTTTCTGAATACAGAGGCTTCTAAGGGTTGTCAGGAGGCATAAGAGCTTTGGGCAAAGCATTTTCTGTGCACAGATCATATGGATGCAGCTTCTGTTACAGTGGGAGTGTGGGAGTATTCACTTTCAAGTTGTTTCCCAGCCAAATCTACAAAGTGAGGATGAAATGATGACATACTCAGTGGTCACAGAAAAGCTGTTCAGTTGTTCTTAGAATCTGTGCTGGGTATATAGTAGAGGTTTTTTTACACCTATGAATGTTGCTTGTGTGCAACCCGCCCGCCCCACCTTCGTGAGGAAATTGTTATTTATGTTATTTCGTTTCTCTGTAGCATTCAGCACCAGACAAAAAGGGAATTCTCCCTCTGTCCATCTCTTGCCTTTTAATAATTGCTATGGACCCTTGGCCACTATGTGGTAACAGATGCTGTGAGTCATGAAACTGGACTGTTCAGCACTGAGATTTTAAAATATAATCCTGATGAGTACTGAAACAGCTAAATCCCCACAAAACAAAACAACAAAACCAAACAGACCAAACCCCCAACATTACGGCCTTCGAGACAATCCTAAGGCTGCTGTAAATCATCACTACCTGCTCTGACTGCCATGTAGTTCTGACAATATCTGCTGTCTGAGACTGGTCCTCCTCATGCAGTAATGTGGAGAGTATCATGCTTAAACACAGCGCTAAAAAAGGGTAATTCTTATTTTGACTGCCTTTCTCCATTTTTAACTGGACAATGAGAAAGGAATGGACTGTTTCCTTTCTTTTAAATAAAGTATTTTCCTTCAATCCCCTCTTCTTAAAAAAAAAGAATAAGGGATTGTAAAGGCAGTTTTAATTTCCACCCTTCTTCTTTTTTCTTGAAAGATAATTTTCTTTTTCAATGAAAATAGAAATAAGCAATTGAAGACAAAGTGTTTCTCCAGAGAAAATATAATTAGAAAGCAGTCTCTTCAAGGAGGAGTGATTCAATAAATGACATCCATTTGAAGACATAGGATCTTTTAGCATAATTAGAATGGACTCATTTTACAGCTGAGTACTTTGTGTCTCTGCTCTCCCACCTTTGGGTGTTGTCTTTCACCATGCTGTCCAAGAGCTGCCTAGAAGACACTGAGGCCAAGTTTGAGACATTGCCTGTCTGTCTGTCCCTTTTGAAGCATTTGTAGTTCTGAGTCATTGGAAAGTGCATGCTTTAGATAAGTAAATTCATTATGAATCAAATGGGCAAATCCTTGCTTAAGCAATTAACTTTCTTCCCACTTCACATTCCCTTCAAATCTGAATTATTGAATAATTTCTCACTTCAAGTTCTAAATACTGAAGTATATAGTTCCCTTTGGAAAATACTTGTACATTTTCTTCCAGAAATTACTGGAAGTGTGAGTTTGGTCTTTATATATTGCATGTGAAGTGTCCCTTTGATATCTTTCAGATTGAACAATACAAGTGCAAATTCTTTCTGTATAACTGCAGTAATTGTCAGAAACTGCAGACATTGCAATAAACTGTTGGAGGTGGCAGTAATCTCTTCTTTTAGGGAAGAGTTAATTTTAATTTGCCCCAGAGGAAATGGAAGGATCTACATGCTTAGCCTTAAAGAAATTATTACAGTGATTATGTTATTCTTAGTTGTAAAACTCACAAAACAAAAGAGCCTCTCTGTGTATTTATTCTTGTATTTGCCTGTTAATTTTACTGTATTTAAGACCTTTTCAAATGACAATGTGCAAGGGATGGGAAAGAGTGAGCTGGTACAAATCAAAATGCTTCTACTATTTTAAATGGACCAAGAAATACCTATTTCAACTGAAAGGCTGATTAATTAATTCTAACCTTTTCCAGGTTAGAGATTCCATCCACTTCTTCGGAATAGTTTGCCTGTCTAGAGATCTTTCCAAAATGAAATTACTGTCAATCAAAACAGTCCAACTGATTTTTCATTGCATCTCAATTGTTTTATGTCCATGAAACTGAACAGAAATGGCTACCAGGGGATTTTAACCTGTTCTGGTGAAGTTTACAATTTTCAAATAGCATACAGCTATATAAGCAGGAGTTCAAAGAATCTACTTGTCCCATAGAAAGATTAATATGTTTTGTTTCCCATTTTAATACCAGAAGTCAAGGTTATTCAGTGTCAAGGGGTCTTCTACACTGAAAGTGTACAGCTGTAGGCCACACACAACTCATGGAGTACAAGCTGGTCAGGGGTTTAGCCCCTGATATCCTAAGGCACTACAACTAAAGATACCAGAATTTAAGTTCCTTGCTGCCACTGTGAGTACAGACAGATATTCCAGATCTTTATTTCTCACCTGTGAAATGGAAAAAAAATCTTTTGTTCCCCCAGATGGAGTCAGAAAGCCTATTCCCAATTTCTGTAATATGAAGCACTAAATAACTATTAACTGTGCTGCAGAAAGATGAGTTTTTCTGTGTCATAAGTAGCCTGGAAGTCACTCAGCTCTACTTTGTTAATAACAATAATGATTGACTGTGTTAGAAACCAAAATGTTTTCAAATCTGCTCTCAGCCATATGAAACTTCAAGAGTAGGTCTGGCACAAACAAAAAGCTGCTGCTACAATGCATGGAGAGGTGCAGGAACCCCAGCTGGTGGGCATTTATCAGAATTCACCAGTGAAAGGCCCTTTTTGTCTGCAGTACATTAGAGCAAGTAGGAAAAACTAATAGCTTTGACTTCAGGAGGCCAGACAGTCTGTAGACAAGCACTGTGCAGATCTCCAGACCGCCCCGCGAAGGCTCCTCAGTTCTTGCCCTCAACACTCCTATTATTCTCTTGCAATTGCTGCCAGTTGGCTTGGTAACCATGGACATATTTGAACAGCTGAATTCTTCCCTCAGTTACACTTGGCACAGCCACAGACTTCAGGGGAGCTACAGGGTGTAACTGAGGGCAGAACTTGGCTCCTGGCATCCACTACAAACCAGGTCAAGGCCACCAGTTGCATTTATACCCTTAACGTTTTAATCCACACCATTAGCAAAAGGAACCTAAAGCATTCACTGTATCACCTTGCCTGAGAAAGGCCTCGGTGTGGGCATAAGATCATGTTGTGCATGAAGCTGTGTCCATGCCAGCCCATTTCTGTGAGAGAAGCCCATTTCTCATACCTGCTGTGTGGGCTCAGTGTCACTCATGCTGCACCGAGCACACCGAGCTCAGCCAGTGCCCGGAGCTGGGCTTGAAACGCTGCTTTGTTTTAACCACATATTTTTATTTCATGAAACAGAGCTAAGTATCCTGAAACTAAAGGAGTGTTTTTTCATGCTGCTATAATTTGTGAAATAATGAGACATTTTGGTCTGTTAACTCCTCTTAAGTCTCACCACAATGTTATGTTTTGACTTCATTTGTGGTTGCAAAATATTTACTTTTCTCTTTAGCAGATTATATGAAGCTGTGTATTTTGTCTTGGGAGATATATACATATATTTATATACATTTAATCTCAGTAGAAGCTGTTAGCAAAGCTACTTTTGTGCTCTGATATGTTTTTGGATCCTCTTTAAAAATATTTACCAGGATAATGTGGATTTATTTGCTGATGCCATCTTTTCTAAAAAAAAAAATTGACATACTAATAATGTGGGTTTTTTTCACCATGCAGGTCATATGCACACAAAGAAGTCCTCACTTGTATGGGGAATAAATTCCCCAAACAATTATTTAGTAATATTAAACCTTCTCTCATTAGAGATTATTAATGGAAGGTGGTATTTCTAAAATTGCCAGAGGGAGTTAGAATGTTAAGCCTTCCAAAAAGTCAGAGAGAGTTTTTACTAGATTGAACTCCAGAATAAAGGAGGCAGTACTGTCTACTTTGGATTTAAGCAGCAGAGCACCTGAGCTTATTTCCATTCCTTTTCCATCTACATCCAATCATCAAAAACCTGACCATCACTTATTTACCAACTGAACTTCTATCTGAATAAAATTCAGATAGTGAAAATCTGATGCAAATCTGAACAGCTACAGCATTCAGGACACTTCTGATTCCACATTTGAGCCACCTGTAGTTACTCGGCTTCTTTCACAATAAGACTGTGAAGTAATTAACAATTTAATTTAATGTTTGTAACAGGTTGTGATATCCGTTGAAAGAAACAATTGTGTATCTAGTCTTACTTCTCTGGCCCCATATCTTCAGTGAAAATTCAAACCTGACTTCCTCAATGTTCGGGAATGCCCTTTTCCATGGTAATTAAAGTCCATCTCAGCCAGTTCCTCTCCCTTCATGCCCAATCAGCTTAATGCCTTGATATCTCCATCACTGTCATTATCTTGGGGACTTTCTGGTTTCCGTACAGAGTCCCTGCATTTTCACAGGTAGCTTTTCTCATCGATGGTATTTTCCTTGCTTATACTGAAATGCAGTTTAATGTTTTCACCACAGTCAGTGTTGCAGACTTCTGTCAGCATCTTAATTTTTCATGGCTTGTCAGTCTGTACCTGATCTGCAATTCCTGTCACTTAGCTTACATTTTCTTTCTGCCTGACCTGAAACTCTAGACTTGAGAAAAGTAGATTTTCAGAAATCTTTAGGCACCTAATGAAAGGCACCTTTTTACATTAAAAAGGGACTTAAAGAAATAAGGTATCTAATTCCTGTCGACTGCCAATGAAAAAGTCCTTAAAATATTTAACAACTTCTAACAGTTTAATTAGCTGCTCCCAAGTGTTGTAAAGTCCCTAAAAGCACTTTTGAAGATAACAACCTTTCCTTTTAACTTGTGCATTTTTTCTAATTGTGGAAGCAGAGAAATGACCCAGAAATTAACATGAATTATATGCACTCTGAAGTCTCCTTGTATTGGAGAAGCAGGATAAAGGAGGGGTTTGTTGTACTTCCTGGTTTTGCACTTCTGCTGTCTTTGAACCCAAATTCCAGCCATCTACAATCTGCAACTGCTAATCTTTATAGTAAATATCTGTATTAAATAAAAGATTCCTAAAAAGATAATAAAGTAATTTAAGCTGGGCCTAAACTCCAGGGTTTTTGGCGTTTTCTACCCCCACTCCCAGAATTTAGAGATAACATAAATGCCTGACCTTTGTTTCATTCTTATATGGATTTAAAGCAATTTGGGGCAGGGAGGGAGAGGAGGGAGGAGTGAAAGGGAATTTCTGTTTTTTCCACAAGACACATCTTGGAAAAAGATGAATTAATTTAGGAAACAACAGATACATATGTCTTCCAAATGTCTCTGTGTTTTTTGAGCTTGTGAGGGAAAATGTGTTTTATTGTTGTCTTTGATAACTACTACTTTCTCCTGGTACAGTCCCAGGATTTCTGAGGCTTATTTTACAGAGGAGCCACAAAGGCTGGATTCAGTGGGACGGTCTGATATTGGTCTTGCACCTCTGGATGATAAAAGTCAGTTTAGCTAAGAAACCTCAATCTGGTGATTCTAAATTAAAAATTTAAATCTACACTAAAGAACATGAATACAAGCACTGAGGTGATCCCAGAATAATCCCTTATACTTTCATCAAAGGCTTTGGGGTCTAGCCAGGGATGAAATCCTACATAGTAACATATCTAGTGAAAATATGCCCAAAAATTCTGGGCTGAGTGAAGTGAAACACTACATATTCATCATGCTTTTCAAAGAGTTTAGCCAAGGCTTTCCTTTTTCCAGTGGTAATTTTCTTGGATGCAAAGAACAGCAGATGCCTATGAAACTTTTACCATGCAGTGCTTTGTCAGTGTACTCCAGAGGGCAGCATGGTAATACTGCTGAGATTGTCTGTCAAGTCATACAACATTCCTCTGAATATTCATATTAAAAATAAACATTAAATTATTTACTAATGTTTTTACAAAGACAAGCCATCAAATGTATGAAAGCAACATCTGAAGTGCTGCTTGGACTTCTTAGGTGAATATATAAAGTCATTTATAAGAAGATGAAGTTTAAATTAAAGATATTAAAATAATATTTTTAAAAAATGGCTTTCATTTTCTTTAAAAAATGTTTCTTTTCTGATGATTTTCCTGCTCAGTCCCAATTTTGGATGAGAAAACTGTTAATATACTAACTGCAAGTACAATATATTCTGTATTAAGTGCTTTCTTCAAAGTCAAAGATGTACAAAGCCTCTGTTTGATGGTAAATTCCATAATTTTTAATATCCAAGTAGGGTAATTTTAAAAAAAATTCAAAATTCTTAAGAAGTTTTACTTCAAAAAAACATTCACAGTGCTCTTGGTGCTTCTAGATACTGCAGCCTGAGAAATTATTTGTTTTGGTGATTTATATTTAAGATAGAGCTTAATGAAAATCACAGTTCTTTACAGGAAAAAAAAAACCTGCAAGGGGTTAATTACAACATTTGGCAATATTTGACTAGATCATATTATTGGAGTAAAACATGTCCCCCTTGTCATGGTCCTTAGTATGTTAATCTGGCAGGTAGCCAGGTCCCAATTAAAAGTGTGGATGTGTATCCCTGTAATAAACATGCAGGTGCCAGAATAATGAACAACTGAGAATCAATTGCCACCATCACAGTACCATTAGAAAACTATCCCTCAAGAATAATAATATAAAAAATTACAATAGGATCCTATTCCAATTGTTTTGATAAAGGGACTACAGTATGAGACATTGTTTAGTTTGGATTGGCCATAAAATGCTGAAATTAAGCCCCAACCTATATGTAGTAGACGGCTTCTTATAAATAATGCCAGCAAGACAAATGGGAATCTCTATATATTGCAACCATTAAAAAGCTTATGGAGTGTTGCTTCTCTTATTATGGATTTTATCAGGATTTTGTTGAGTGAAGTAGCAATTAAACCAAATATGCTGCCCCAGAAACCATTTATTACTCCTTTGTCTACATAGAGCAGACTATAGGGAAAGAGACCATGACTTGCACTTCAAGATGTGGTTTAGGCTTTCTCTTCAGTGCTTGTAAAGAACCTGGTATGGGTCTCTCACAAGTGATCTGATGAAGCAAAAAATCTATTTTTAGATCAAATTTTTAGACTGTTGAGTCCTATGCCACTTGCCTAACACAGCAGGTGCCTTTCCAAGCAATTCTTAGGTCATTTATGATTATTTCAATACTCCAATGTAGTCTTAAAGTTAAAGGAAGTCCTCGTGTTTGCTGAGCTTTGAAAGAAGCCTTGCAGCCCACAGGTATTTTTCATTCTGTAAGTATTTTCCTGAGTAGTTTAGACATGAGAAAACTTCCCAAGGAATCTTGGGGAGGTTACCTTTTCCTGTGTAAGTTTTAGCAAATCAGGATCTTTGGAAGAAAAAGCATGCAGATCACTTTTATGCCAAGGCCTTTCCAGTCCCAAGCAATGCCAAGGCTGTACCAACACTTTTACCCACAGTCTCCTCCAAAAGAAGGATGTATTTAAAGAAGGATTAGTCTGGGGAAATCAGTAATTACAATCTTTACATAATTAAGCTTAGAGAAAGGTTGGCTAAAGAGAGTATCTTGCAAGGGAAAACACATTTTCCACAGCATGAAAATACATAGGAGCTGCCATGGTAGATTTTTGACATCCGTTAACTTCTGCTAGACCTGACCATAGACAAGGGGATTTTTGGCTGAGTTCTGTGTTCACTGTTTATCTGTGTCCTGCAGGTCCAGCAAAGCTGTTTTCATTTCCCTTTGTCTACCTGCTTACTATGAAAATGGATTTTAATAGCCCAGCCAGGAATTTAATTTATGTGACTCAAACTACATGCAACATTTGCTGTCCATGCATAAATGTGCATCAACCTGGGCAGCTGCAGCATTGATTTTTCCCTGTAATAATTAATGTCATATCATTTCATGGGCCTCCACAATAATTACAGTGGACATGTAGACATAGAAAACCGTGGCAGAGGCAAACTGTGCCAAAACAATATGGTAAATATGTATTTTACTGATCCCTTTAAGTTAAACAGCAATAAAAATATTCCATTACACAAAAAAAGTAACAGTGTGGATCGTCACAAAGAATGTCAAAGAAGAATGCTCTTGAAGGCATAATATTCCCTTCAGACATGAGATCTGCATTCAGCTCATCTCATAAATGTTTTCGTTTCACAGATGAAAACCCACCTTTTCTATGCTTTATTTCTTCATGTGTAAAACTCACCTTCTGTCTGTTACACTAAATCAAGATTGTTTGGGACAGAGGCTGTGTAATTGCACTCTTTGTAGAACCTTGTAGCAGTATTGGCTGATGGCAGCTGGGGCTGCTGAGTGCTGGGTGTAAAACAGACATTCTGGGGTTTGGTTTGATTTCACTGCCAACACTTTAGGTCAGCCCCTAAGCTACTTTAATTTTTAGTTAAAACACATCAATAATATCCTTTGAATGCTTACTTCTCTGTTGTTTCCAGCTACACGCTAATTTTTTTTTTGTCCTCATTTACACAACATTTAATTTTCTGGTTGTTATCTGGAGAATTACCATAGTTATTTTAAGAGGTTTTTCCCTTGCTGCTGTGGGTATGCTGACTTTCTCCAAAAGACAACTGCTCTGAAGCTAAATCAGACTCTTTGTCACCTTCTTACCCACTTTGCCCATGATTTCCACAGAATAAAAGCATTCATCATTGACCTGTAATTATCTTTAATTCACATGTACTTTGCTTGGACCAGCTGCATGAGAGACTGAAAGTGGTGCAATGAGAAGGCTAAAGCAGACACATACAGCATCAGAAGAGTGAGCTACACACACACACACAACTGCATGTGCATCACTTAGCCACGATACACTTAACACTCTTGCGCCAAAGAAATTATGATCCAGGGCATTCTGCAAGTTTTAAACAAGTGCTGTGTTGTCTGTGTTGCCAGCACTCTCAGTTCCTATTCAGAATCCTGCAACGTACAACATCTGCCTAAAATCTCATTTCTGAAAGTCATAAGTCTGCATGAGAACCTCCAGATTAATTTTAGGGAAAAAAAGAGTTTCTGTCATTGCAAAGAAGAAGACTGGAAAACATGACACAGATGTTTCCTTAAGGCTCAGTAAACAGAAGGCAAATTAAAAAATGCCTTTTTAAAAAGTTCTTTGGTTTAAAGATCAATTTTTTAAGACTTAAGGGCCAGCCTGATGATGTTTTAGTACTTCAGGTTGACAGAATGATCAGTAGGACTATTCACAGAGTATAAAGATAAAAATGTGCAAAAGATCTTTGTCAGATCTGGGCCTACAGCCAGCCTCTCACTCCCCAAGAGCATGTCATATGGCACTACTTCTAAATTTGGCTCAAATTTGTTTTGGTGAGTGCAAAATTTGTCTAGATCCAAAGCTAGGTCTGCATCTACCATTTAAAGCTTTTCCATCACATGTAGAAACCTCCAAATAAATAAAATTTACAAAGAAGCTTTTATCTGGATTTAGATGTGTTTATAAGTAAGACTGAAAGCAAAACAACATTGGGCAGAGACTCAGAGGCTGATACCTGAGCTATAAACTACCACTGATCACAGTATTTAGTAAATTACCTAAAAATATCTACCTCAGTTTCACTGCCTGAATTCAGATAGCATCCTGTTCTTCTTGCCTTTACTACAATTTGCCCCCATAAAGCCCCAGGGAATCAACATAAAAGCAATGGCAGAAACTGAATGGGATAATTTCCTTCCCCTCCAACATTTTCCATGTAATGTTGGCAGCTCAATCTGCAAAGTAACAGTTAACAAAAGAAATCTTTGACAGTGACTGCGTGTCTCAGATTGCAGCCCCTTCCTCCTCCTTTTTAGGTGTTTATGATAAATCATTTTCCATTTGCTACACGGGAAAAGCCAATGCCCAGGATGAGGATACACTATGCATGGAACATCACCCTTAACTCCTTCCAGCTCCAGAAAACTCAGAAAAAAGGGTGGAGTTTGCTCATCTCTCAATAAAAACACAAAATGTAAAAAACAAAAGAAAATAACTGCCAAGCAGAAACTTTCCCTTAACCTGCTAATACACACAGAATATCACAAGAATAATCCCCCTCTTCTGTCTCTTCCTGAGGAATTCTTCCCTCTGTGAACATATTTTGCTCTGAACACAGGAGGAAATTGACACCAAAATAGGCAACATGGCATTAAAACATCATCCTGGTCCCAAAAGAAGCCCTGGACCTATGACTGGGCCAGTAAAACCCTGAAGAATTTCCTAAGCAGGAGCCTCCAGCTCAGTGAGACAGCAAGGAAATGGTGCTGCTATTGGGCCCAATGGGTGAAGGGCACAATACAGAATTTATAATAAAAACCACCTGCACAAAGAATGGGGTTTGTGGCCCCACATAACCTCAGCGCAGGCCTGAGGTGCTGTATGCCCTGGGGCCTTCGCACCAGGCCCTGAGGGAAAACGGCTGTCACCCGAGGGAAACCTATTGTTATATTGTTATCTGAGGGAAAACTGTTGCTATCTGAGGGAAAATTATTGTTATCTAAGGGAAGACTCCTGTCCTGCCACCTGAGGAGTAACTGCCATCGCCTGAGGGAATGCTGCCATAAGCTGAGGGAAAACTGATGTCACCTGGGGAAAAACTCCTCTCACCTGAGGGAAAACTATTGTCACCTGAGGGAGAACTGCTGTCACCTGCAGAAAAAAAAACTGTCACATGAGGGAAAACTACCACAAACTGTGGGAAAACTACTCTCACCTGAGGAAAGGCTCCTGAGGAAAACTGTTGTCCGCTGAGGGAAAAATCCTGTGCTGTCACCTGAGGGAAAGCTCCTCTCCTGTTACCTGAGGGAAAACTTCTGTCTCCTGAGGGAAGGCTCCTCTCCTGTCTCCTGAGGGAAAACTTCTGTCTCCTGAGGGAAGATTTCTGTCTTCTGAGGGAAGGCTCCTCTCCTGTCACTTGAGGGAAAACTTCTGTCTCCTGAGGGAAAACTATAGTCACCTGAGGGAAAACTGCTGTCACTGAAGGAAAACTACTGTCACCTGAGGTATGTGCTGGAGTGCAGGGAGAGAAACGCTTCTAGCAGGCCCCGTTCCCAGTGAGTTTCTGGAATATTTGTACAACTTGGTGTCTCCTCTAGGTGCTGGAGTAAAGCAGAGTTGGGGGGATGTAGAAAGGGGATGTAATGTCAAAAATAAAATGTCATTCTGAAGGTGAGAACGCTCAGAAAGCAGGGATGGAGCTGCAAGCCCATGGAATGCAGCGGGTGTGCTCTCCTGGACATTTTTTAGCAGGGCTTCAGCAGCCCAAGGGATTTGTTTGGGACAGCAGTGAGGGGTTAATGGTAACTCCTCAAAGAGGCAGATTTCAGTCATTTTTCTTCTTTACTGCACTCCTTCTCCACAGATCCTGGGGCTGGAAGGCAGCAGTGGGATGGGATCCAGGGCAGGGCTGTGGGGCTGTGAATATTTGGTGGGAGCTCTGTGGGCTTCTGGGTGAGCTGAGACTGCTGAGGCTGCATGGTCACTCCTCCAGCCCCCACAAAAATCTCCACCTAAATTTTAAATGCAGTTTTGAACTTCAGCCACGTGATGGCCACATTTAAAAATTTAGTTCCAGGTAATGCCGGTGCTGTAGTGGCTGAGATAATGAGCCCAAAATGTATGTGGTCAGAAAACCCTCTGGGCAGCCCCACACGGGAGCATGTTTGTGGATGGGGCTATTTTCATTGTGTAAATATTTATTTCAATACCTCTCTGACACAACTGTATAATGCAACATGGAGGAGAGGGAAAGGTTTTATAGTTGAAGTGGCATTTTGGATTTCGGGCTCTGGCCTGGGCTGTGGTGGCTCTTTGGCATCCATGGCCTTGGATCTTGGAGCCTCCTGGTGGGATGTGACCACTCAGAGGCTTGGAATAAATGTAGCTTTGCCAATATATACTTGTACACAACATAATAATATAAAAATAGAAATATTATAATAATATTATGGGAATATAATAATAGAAATGTTATTTCACACAATTTGTGAAAGAGCTGGCCATGGTGTGGGACAGTGGTTAGCCAATCCACCTCCTAATTTCAATATTGAGAGAAAACACACTGGAATATATTTTGAGATTTGTTAAGTTTTTAGATTTATACAGAAATGTGGAAATCTAATGGTAAGTTCAAATAGAAAAAGGTAAGACACTCCACATAGAAAGTGTATGAAAAATCGTCATTCTGAAATTTTTAAGATTTAATATCTTCCTGAAGAAAACATAAGATAAGTCCAGACTGGTTTTTTTTATTTTGCAAATTTGTATTTTGAGCCTTTGAACCCAAACCATTCTGGCTGACATCACAGTCTGAGCCTTTTACCTGAGAAATGCAGACCTGCAGTGCTTTTGACCTTTTATTTATTTTGAAAGTTTTAACCTTGATTCAAGAATATAATCCTAATGGATGCAATTTCCTCTTGCAATTTTCTTCTGGTATGGCACATTCAAGAGCTGTGGGACTGATTGTCATTGTTTGTACTGAAGTTCTTTTGCTCCTACCATAACCTCAGGATTACAAGGGCTCATTGGCAGGATAATGGCAGTGTTACTTCAAACAGCATGGTTCCCTTTAATTGTCTTGAGAGAATCTGACCATTTTGCAAAAGGAAAACAAATAAGTTTATTGTTGCCAAAAGATCTTGGGAAATAAAAGAAAAGAGGCTGCAATAGTACTGAATCAAAAAAAAACCCAAAAAACCCAAAAACCCCCAACATTTATGTTACTGCTAAAATCTGGTAAGATCTGGACAATTAAAAAATCATACCTCTTTGGATTACTTTAAAGTTTCTTGGGCACTGAAACATTTATTTTAAACTTAATATCAAAAAAGAAGTCTGTATTTTTTCAGCAGAAAGTAGTTTATCAAAGACTTTGGGATAGTCTCATGAAAATTCACCAGGATCTAAAAAATTAAAATCTTAAAGGAAAACTACAACTTAATGTTTCAGAAGTTTGCAGTTAGAATTGAGTCTTATTAAAACCTGGTTCATTTGGCTGACTCTTTTCCTGTTCAACTCCATGTGTATGTGAAATGATCAGCAAGAAGGGCTATTTCTTGTTCATTCCTAAAATTTAATCTCTTTGAATCTTTGGTCAATAAAATTTAAAATTACCTGTCTTCACTTTGACCACTATGAGTTCTAGTAGTTGCTCATATTTAACAGTGAAGAAAAAGAAAACGTGCTGCAATTATTACTAGCTTTTGCTTTCTTCTTTCACTCCTTTTATCCCTTTCCTCACCCTCCAGTGTGACTGTGGCATTGAATACAGCTGAGACAGAGCTGGTTCCAAACTCTGGTACTTATTTTTGGTTCATTAATTTTTGGCAAAAAAGGGACACTTAATAGGTCTGACATTCTCAGCTAGGTGGTGATTGATCAAAAGTCAGCACAGTCAATGTTGTTATTTTTTCCAAATTTGTGAGTGTGTTATTCCCTAGGAGCCCACAAAAACAAAGTAATTAGGCTGGCTGGATAGGAATGAAGGTGGCTAAACCAGCATCAGAAGTGAAGGGATTCCATGAAATTACCTTTCCCTTATCTAAAGTCTGCTGCAGTCTGATTTACAAAATGACAAGGTAAAGCACATTGTATTTAAAGTGCATTATCTGCATTATACCAAATGTGCTCTTCAGGAGTGTGACACTGTGAAATGAGATTTCCACACACCTACAGGAATGAGCAGAGACTGCATTTATTAGACTGGTAAAAATACAACCTTAGATCAATAACACCCAGTCTCTCTCTCTATTTCTTCCTGTTTGTGCTGTGTGTCTGTGTCAGCCCTGTTCTGAGCTAGTGTTGCCAGGTGTACTCACCAGAGTGTGCTCAGTTGGAGCCGTGAATACCAGCCAAAACCAGCCAGCCCTGCATAGATGCCCCAGCAGTCAGTCAGTGCCTGCAGAAAGTACACACAGCCATTGGCTGCTGGTGCTTGAAGTCCACTGGAATGAAGTTGTAACTGGCATGGGGCAGTGGGACATTGTCAGCTCTCTGGAGAGGCTGCTAAGTAAGGATCTGAGTGGTCTGTTCAAATATTCAGGTGCTAATCCAGCCTTAAGCCACTGAGCTACTAGGTATTTAGCCAGGACCTTTCTTGTGACTCAGTTTTCCCAACTCTGAAGTAGAATCTTGCTGCTCATAAAATGGAAAGATTAGATATTCCAAATATACAACATGTTAGCTCGTATTGACAGGGAAAATATCACATTTGCATTGATCTGGGATTTCATAATATTGGTAATACACTCCTGAAGAAGGTGATGCTGCAGGTATTCAGTGTGTGACATTCACCTTTGCACAAACTAGGCTTATGTGGGACTGTTGAAGTAGATAACCAAATTTGCTTCACACACATTTCAGTAATTCCACTCTGACCCTATGAAAGATTCTCTGTGGGCGTTGATCAGGTCCAGAATATTGGATGCCTGCCAAAACCCTGGCAGAATTTACTTTCCTTCCTTTGGACATGTACAACAACTCAGAAAATTTAGAATGTCCATTTTGGTCATATCTCAGTAGGTTTAGTGTCTCCCTAGTTCTGGTAACTGTATTTTGAGAAAATGAGGTTTTGAATGAGCCCTGAGAACCTGTGCTTCCAGAGCAAATGAGTCTGGTCTGGTACCCAGCAAAGTGGTTCTGGCTTGCCTAGTGCAGCTGGTAGACTTCCAGGAGGAGCCAGAAAAGGGAAAACTCCGCTTTGTTTAGGAATACAGTTGGATGACAAAGGCATGGGAGCCTGGAATTTCTGACAGTTTTCCTGCATAGTGATAGACACAGCAGGACATTGCTTTCTTTGGATGTCAATGTCTGACTCACTCTTGTCTGAGCCTTAGTAAAGCTGAAAAGTTGGTGCTTCAGAGAGACAGGGAGTTGAAAGTTGTCTGCTGAGGTTTGATCTTGAAAGGAGTGAAAGACTGTGTATTATTTGGACTTCAGGAAGGAATGGAAAAAATGTTATCTAACTATAGTGCTGAATCATCTTAGCCTGGCAAGTGTTAGGAGTTGCTTAGGTCAGCTGAAAGATTGGGAAGGAAAATACTGACTCAAGAATTTTTTTGTGTCAGCAGAGGGTCCCTGCTGCAGTATGGGCTGGGATTTAGAAGTGGAGATCTGAAGGGAAGCGTTATAAACAGCTTTATAAACAGCTGCTTTAAAAATAGCCTCATTCCTTTGCTTCTGATGATTGCATAAAGTCATAGGAAATCCTGCCATAGCCGTCGCTTCTAATTTTTCAACAAGCAATATTCACATCTCTGTTAGTTATTTTCTAGCCTAGTTACATTACTTAGTGCTTGTTTAAGAAAAGCTTGGTTGTACATTCTTTCCTTAAATTGGCTTAGTCTCAAGCACAAATTTCAGATGCACCTAAATGATTTATAAACCTAACCTGACTGAATCACTCCTGAAAGTTAGACCTGACATTTATGCAAGTTTTATCTGTGGGCTATTGCTAAAATAAATCAGAATGTAAGTTTCAACTTCTTTGGCTGAAGGTCTCAAGAACCTTGTGAACTTCTAAATAAATAATTTAATTCTAAGTGTAAAAATATTTATTGACCTTCCCACCATATGATGACACCAGTATAGTTTGCCCTTGGCGATGAGAATAGTTTCAAATTTTTTGACAAAAGAGAGTGGTTTTGGGAAAGGCTTCAACTGGGGCTCTCAAGGCTTAATTTATTGCATGTTCTACTGTAATTCCTGTGAGGTCCACCGTCCAAGACCTTTGCTCTGGGCCTTGAGCACAATTTGGTATGTGCTTTAAAACCTTATTTCATTCTGCATTCTAAAAGGGTCTCCAAGTGGCAACTACTTCAGTCTCCTCTTTGCTTTCTGCTTTCCCCCTGAAATAGAAGACACACCATGTTCCACTGCATCTCCAGCATGCCAAGATCTGCTCTATTAATAGTTGTAAAAAGCTCGACTGTGGGAGGCTTTTCTTTACCTAAGTTGTGAAATTATTTGTCTTCTATCAGCTCTTTTCATGAAGTAAAAGAAACAAAGATTTACAGAAAAATAGGTTCTCTTTAGAGTGCACTAGAAGATCTTTCACTCAAACCCGGGGTACAATGAAATTCCCACCAGGTTTCTTTCTTCTCCCTTTTCCTTTAGTTTATTACCTATTCAGGGGATGAGAACAGCATCTCACTGGCGAGACTTGTCTGTAGAAGGTCACACTTAAACCCTTGTGACTGTTATTATTTTGTCCCTTGCTCTCCATCACTGCCATGTGAATGAGGTCATGGTATGAAGTGATTCTAGCCTGGCTTCATAATATCTTCACTCTATGTCCTAAGGAACTTCTGGCTTTTGAGCACTGTGTTTGGGGACTATTAGATAGGAATCTTTTCTTGAGAATTTACTGACATTGTTGGATTTATATCCTTCTGTGCTTTCTGCTTTTAAGTGATTATTTTTTCCCAATAATACAAATGATCCAAATGTCAAGATTCTGGTACTGTGTATTCCACAAGGAGGGGTGGGGGGACAGAAATCCCAACTCATTGATTTCAATTCAAAAAGGTAATGGCCTGTTATAAAAGTTGTGTTATCTCAGTCAGATTCCAATGCAGAAAAATTAATCAAGGCACTTAAATTTTTATTCTGCCACTGTGTTTAACATTTCTTTCTTTTTTCTCCAAAGTGTCAGGAAGTGGTGCTGAGTTGGCAGCAGTATATACCATCCCAGAGGAGGCTGTAAAGTAAGTGTTAAAAATGTTTAGTCCTGTCTATAAAAATGAGTTTTACTGAACTCTAAAAAATTAGTAACAGAACTACCTCTTCTAGCAGTTTTTGTGGTTATTAATAGATGTTAGTGCATTAATTATGTTCCAGTGGAGATTTAAATTCTAATCTGAACTCTCCCTCCAAGTTGAATGCTTTTTTTAACCTTAGCACTATCTGATAAAATTTCTGTGAACTCCTTTACATAGAATGAAATTTACCACTGTATAAATTTGTAGGCTTGTGGGAATGATCATTAATTCATATAACTGAATTTTCAGGAGATTTCTCTTTTTGATGGAGAGCTTGCCTTGAAGATTCATGTTACAATTCATCTGTTCACTTGTTTCAACACAGAAGTTATTGTCATTAAGGTGTCTCATACACTAGAATAAATTTGGGAGGCTGTTTTACAAAGACAGCCTTTCATGAGAATAACAGAATTATTTCTTGTTATTCCTTCTAAACAGAATATTTATTATTTGAACAGTTACACTGCTTCTAATCCTCAGGCAACACAATTGTCAACATGATGGTGCTAATATTAACAGAGTAATTTGACTTATGAAGGGAACATAGTATCTGTCAGGAGTATTTCAGCCCTTGCTGCTTTCAGGGTAAAGAGAAATTGAAAATTTTTTTTTTTATTAAGATATAACTCAATTATAAATGAACATCTAATTTTTTAATATCATTATATTCATGATAATGATTGCTTTTAAATCCTTTTCCAGCATTATTTTGCCCTCACAAGTTTATTACCAGTATTTTACCATTTTTCTAAGGGTTCAAAATGCCACCGGAGGACAGATGACACACTTCAGTGTACCCTTACCATCTAATGTGTTACTTTCTGGTCTCAGGTTGCTTTTCCTTGAGTAGCTGGACACTATCAGTTGTCAGTTTCCCCTCTATTGTTTCTTTGCTGCAGAAGCTCAGCAAGTGGGAGATGACAGAGCAGCCGTGCTGCCTCTGCTCGGGGAGCGGGAGAACTCTGATAGGGATATAAATTATTGGAAGAGTGTTCATCTGGGGAATTGCAGACAGACAGAGCAGCTCTGAGGAAATGCATCCCTGTCAAAGACAGTTTGTTTCAGCTGAGACTTGAATAACAGCAGAAGTGAGAAGGGGCAAAGCAAACTGGAGTCACTTTATGTAAGTATTCTCAAATAATTTCTTAAGCAGTTCACTTATCTGTTGAACAGATTACTTTATGGATTTCTGGACACTACTTTTCATCTTTGAAGAATGAAAATTGCATTTTGTTTCATGTGATGCATGAGTAGATTATTTCTTTGCCGTTCTCTAAATATGTAGAATATTTTATATGAAGAATGGAATTTGAAATATCTGTTGGGGAGAAAACACTTTTGTTTTGCCTTTCAAGTAAATGCTGCTATTTTAAACCAAGTATATATTGATACTATGATGTGTGGTCAATACCTTTTAATGGGACATACTTATACACAAGTAATCATCATTTATAAGACTAGGTGTTCATAATTTCTATTTATGGAACTGTTTATATTTCTACTGTTTTCTTCAAGAGTCAGTTTATGGGAAGGTGTTAATAGCAATAACTTACCTGCATTTAAACGTGAGCAAACCCAGTACTAAAAACTGGCAACTCAGAATGAGTAGGCATGGAAACACACAGACAAACTGTTTGGTTTTTTTAATTAAAAGTTCTTATTTCCTTTGATTCTCTGCAAAAAGGTAGGTGTGTGTGTTTTTAGTTTCTGATAACTAAAGAATAAGTAATTTTGGGAGTTACCAACAAATTTAGGGGACCGGTTTTGAATAGAACAAATCAACTCCGGCCAATGGAAGATTAAGGAATCTAATTAAGATTAGGTAGCATTGTGCTACCACACTCAGACTGCTATGACACATGGAATAAAAGAGGATCATTTGGATTCTCTGAAACCTGGTTGTTAGCCTGCAATTATTTCTCAGTATGTTTTCCAAGCACTATTCATTAGCAACAGATTCAAAGCTCATGTGCCTTCTATAGCAACAGCTCTTCAGGTTTTTAGAACATTTATGTGGCACTGCAACAGGCTGGATTTTTTCATGTTTCATAAACTGATTAAGATGCCTTTTGGAAGTGAAAAAGAGAGATCGAAGTTTGCATGGGTCTGTCTTCTCTGAAAGAAATTGATTTGACTGTATCTTGTTAGAGGCTCTAGATAAATAGTGATTCATGTAACTGAATAGTCTCATGGAGACTGCTCCTTCTGATGGAAGAAATTTGGCCTGCACATGCATGTCCCAATTTAATTGACTGTCTTGGAAGTAGCATGACATTCTTGTCTGTACTCTTTCCACAGACCGGATGAAGTAGTACTCGTTTCTTTTTTTAAAGACAGTTTGATGATTTTAAGCTGATGATAAGGAAAGCTTCCAAAGAACTTACCTAAAACTTTGTGTGAGCTCAATACAAGCAATGACAGAAGGGTAGCCAGTAATTCACTGAGGAATTAATACCCATTTCCTTTGTTTTCAGTGTGATGGCATGTCCAATTACACTGAGTCTTTACTGCTAATCTCAACAGGCCCTCTCTTGCACTTTTTGCCTTTATTGTTCCTACAGCTTTCCTTGTGTAGCCTTAGTGGATGATACTATTAGATGTTATAAATATAGGTTCTTACAAGTATTTTCTGCATTTATAGAATAAATTGAGGGCTCCTTGTTCAGCCAAACTCAATGATCACAGAGAATTCTCCCTATTATTAGAGCTGACTAGAAATCCTTTCTCCTAAAATCAAATCGGTTTTGGTGGTTTTACTCTGTTGGACTCTGTATTTATCAAAAAAATAAAAGATCTGTAATGATGGTCAGATAGGGTTAAACTCACAGCTGAATAGATTACGAAGCTCTCTACAAAATTTAAAGGCTAGGTAGCTGTCTTGATGTTCGATAGACACAAGAAAGTTTAGTATTAAAATTACTTTTATAAAAATTACAGCTTTCAATCCTTTTATAATACCTCTAATAACCAGTCTCCAGCATTCGGGTATATTTGTGAGTCCAGTAGTGGATCCTCTGTTTTCAACTTTGAAAAAAAGAGTATAAACTTACCAGAAAGTCAGATGAAAACATTCTGCAGCCTACAGCAGATTCTATGCTACATGGCCTTTGAGTTGCCTGAAGAACAATTGGGGAGTGTGGGAATTGCTCTAGAGAAGTCATGAATTGTTTTAAGATTTACTCAACATATTCTAATTTTGGATGAAAGATGTGATTATGGAAGCACATAATAAGCATTCTCTCCTACACTCACAAAGAGTTTATTTTCAATCATCCTCTGTTACACATGCTCAGATCCTGTGGCATTATATCAGCCCATTCACATGCTTCAGGTTCCAGAATGGATTCCTAATGATGCAGCAGTTTTTTTCCTTCTAAACTAATAAACAAACAGAATTCCTACCTACCCTGCAAGTACCACTGTTCTTGTGGTGGTACAACTGCTGTGCAGTGATGCTGGGCTTGTTTCAGGTGTGATGCTTTCCACCCTTTCTTAGAGCACAGAAAAGGAGGGAAGAGGACATTTCATTTGGCCCTATAGGCATGTGGAACCTGTTTCTCATGTTCTGTTGAAGAATTCAACAGAATTCTCTTCTCTGTTGAGCAGAGAAGACCTGATGGTAGGAGAAGGTGGGGATGTTTGGCCAACGTCCCACCCAGCAGACTAACTGGTTTAAAACTTTGGCTATATTGAGGCCCCAGTCCGTAAAAAGGGACTTGGTGGCACAATGGGATGAATTTAAATCAAAACATGGCAAAGAGGAGAACATACCCTAAAACATTTCAGAGCCATGGCAAAACCCATGAGGCATTTTTTTCCTATACTAAAGAAGCAGTTAAAAAGTTTATTGTATTTAACACTTTTTTAAAGCACTTTTGCAATTCTGAGTAGAACTATGTATCAGTTGGCACTGCTTCTTCATTAAGGGCAAAGAGGTAAAATAAAAGCACAGAATTAAGCACAGAGATGCAGAGCACTGATTCATGCCCTTTATATGTAAAAAACTATGCCTTCAAAATTTCAAATTTACATTTTCTGAAAACATAAATTACTATTCTGCTTCTATCTTTATCTTTGTATTTTTTCAGTGGCTATAAAATGTGGTTGTTAAATTGCAGAAGAGTGTGTCTTCTGCAATTGTTTCATTGTCCATATATAGATATCAAGACAGCTAAGGATTACTTAATGACAGCCTTTTGGTCCAATGAATGTGTCAGTAAAGGAAACCAAGCATTTCTCTTAATAAAATGGTTTTCAGCATCCTTGAGGACTCATTAAGTGATCTCTTTAGAAGTCATATTCAGTGAGCTAATTAACATGATCAGAGTGTGCATTCCTTCCTTATGATTAACTTCATAGCACTGAAAGGAAAACTCTTAAGTAAAAGTCTTACACTGACACTAAATACATAGATCCTTATATTCTGTATTGGAATGCATGACACACTGGCTACAGTTTGAATAACTGTTTAAAGTATTTTGAAAGCAGCAAGGACATAATTCAACTTAAGCTCTCACTTTCCCTCAACAGAAATACACAGGGCATTAAACAGCTTGGGCAAACAGTCTGGAAAGTTACATTGCGGTTCATCTTGTTACACTCAGTGCTTTATGTGTAATGGTGGTTTTTACTCTGGAGTTTCACTCAGTAAACCTGGGGCTTCAGCTTTTTTATGGAGACGTAAAAGTTTGCAATACCTAATCTTCTTTATTGTGATGATCTACGCCCCATGAAGGAAAGATAAAACATATGTAAAGGATAAGAAGGATCTTAAAAGTTTGGTATCTAAGAGATTAAGAATATTAAAATATTAACCACAGGAAAAAATGTTACTGATGGCTTTTAAAAATATTTAAAACTGAAATATGAGTGACATGACCTATTCCCAATGCTCTTACATGGAACTTAATTGACACAGTGATATTTTTATAGCATCCACATGACCACTGCTTTATAGTATTGTCCTGTAGGGTATAAGATCAATAGTGATACTCAAGCATACTGTTTCCTATAAATTAGTCTAATCTTGGTTTAGTTGACTGAACTATACTTAAATTATTGGAAGACAATTGCCTTTGGTAATATAATTTTAATTGTAGTAGGATGGAAAACTAAATGTTATATTCCTTAGTGTCTGGGACTGGAACAGATGAATGGAATGGAGCTCTTTTATACTGCCTAGAGAGTTTAGGCAATGAGTTCTTCAGAGAATTGCACAACTTAAATATTCTATTTTCTTCTGTGTCTGATGTGGTGCACTGACTGCCCACCCTTCTTACTTTGCTGGAGCAGACATCTTATTTTAGCTATGATGAGATAAATCAATGTAGCTCCCATTAATACTCTCTGATTTCTATTTAATTGCCAATTTATGTCAGTCTATCAATCTGCCTCCATTTGGAGATCTCTCCATGTTTGGAGAGTTGGCTGTTGAACCACTTCTAGTTGAAGCCATACTAATATATTTATTTAGATTAACTGATTTTAAACCATCAGGTTCTTATGAGAATGAATGGAATTTGGTATTTGTAAGAGCTTTAAAGGTATGAAAATACAAATGTCCATCCAGACTCTTGGTTCTTGGGCTGTTCTGCCTGTGGTCATGAAGATCTCTTTAAAGGATTAATCCCTTTGATGAACAACCACCATTTCAGGATTAAATAAATAAATAAAATTTAAAAAAAAAAAAAAAGCCCAACTACCAGATCTGTACACCAAGTGTGGGTTTGCTGCTAAATTAAATCTGGGAACAGAAGAACTGTCCTGATTGTTTTCAGTACTTCAGTACTTCCATTTCTTATTTAGAATGCTAAGCTCTCTGTGAATTTTATCAGAGAACCCTACTTTATGGGACACTGTAGTTACAAATTACTGTCTCTGAAGTTTGTCCCACAGAGCAGAGAAGGGGAGAATTCAGTTATATGTTCCATCTTTACTACTGCATTCCTCAGAAGGTTCCATATGTTTACCTTTATCTGACTTTAGGTTTTGTGCCTTTGTGGTTGCTGGCAACAGCAGCTGAATTCTTTCATGCCTGTTGCTTTAATAAGGAATGTGAAGCCACATACACAGTAACATGAGAACACAACAGTATGAAGCAGAAATAATCCCTGATGAGATGCATATCTTGAGTGGGGATTAGGAATCCTTTGCACCCGATTCTTTATTTGGACTGTTACTCTGAAAAATTCCAAAAGGGGGCAATCTTACCCTCTGCCTGGAAGTCTATAAATATAATCCAACTGAGAAAATACAGCACACTACTTTCTAAGTTCTCATTTACCTTAGAAAACTGAAGGTTAGTGCAATGGTAAAAACAACATTTAAGGGTTTGGTTTTCTTTTTCAAAAGCCAATTTTAAAAGTGACACTGGATTTTCAAACTTTATTAACTGCAATAGTATTGGTACATGTGGTCACTTTCAAATTGTGATGGCTAAAATTATCTGATGCCCTTACTTAGAGTGAAAAATCATGTTGTTGAGAGGGAGAAGCATTAAAAAGTAATGTACTTATATTCCTTATGGACATAAGTCAAACATGCTTATGCTGGAGATTTCGGGAAAAACAGAATCTCAAGCTCATCGTCCTTTAACAGCTGATCGCAACCGATGAACTTCAGACAAAACCTCTGTAGTTGCTTGGAGGAATGAAAATTCTGTTTTATAATTTTTATCTTTCTGTAGTGAAGTAGGAGAAAAACCTGCAGCTATGTGTTTGTCATTAATTTGTAGTAACTTTTTAGCTATATAGAGTATTTTCTGTAAGAAGAATGTCTGTTTTTTTTCTTTATGCTTCCTCAGCAATGTGTTGTTCACCCATCTTTTGCAATTTGATTGCAACAGCCATTTAATTCCACAAAAAGAAAATATTTTATGTATGTGAGAGCTGTGCTTGGGGAAGGAAATGGACATACAGCTCAGAGGTACATCCTGAGCTTGGCTTTATCTTACATTTAGAGAATACTTCTGATGTTTTAAAGATACCGAATCTTTTGAGAGACTTCTGAATGCGGATATTTATGAATTGTTCAATAACTTCTCTTTTTACCCATGGTTCATCCCTGTGACACTGGGGCTGAGTATCTGCCCATGATACAGCCAAATCCTCTACTGAGTCATGACTACGTGGAGCCTGGCTAAAGCTGATAGATTACCTGTAGTAAAATGAGTTTCAGTTTGTGATGTTTGGAATCTTGGGCTGCAGCCCATGTAGAATGAATAAAGAGGTACAGACTATCAACCTGTGTATGCTGCAGTGGCTCTGACCCCTGATTCACAGCCAAGAGTGAGGCTGGTACAGTCACAGCTCCATAAAGCGTTATGGTTAAATGTATTTTCATAAGATGTAAATGAAGCTAAAATAAATTATAGCACCACTTTATTTTTATTGTGTTAAGCAGTATACATAATAAATTAATTTTTTTCCCTTGCTTCACATTCATATGATATAGACTATTTTAAACCCAGCCACATTTTTTTCCCCTCTAGAGAAGATGACCATACCAATTGCCTCACTATCTGTTTACATTCTGGAAAGAGTCATTTGGGATTTTCTCTTTCTGAAATAAACGTTTGCTTATGGATTTTTTTTTATTGTCACATCCATGGCATTTTTAAAGTAAATATGAGTACAAGGTTTATATTATTTTAAATGTATATTGTATTTGTCTTCCCAACACTGTGGTTTTTAGTACTGTGAATAACGTAGTATGGAGCCAGCCTATTAAACAGCCTGTTTTTGTAAGGAAACTGTTAGTCCACCTACAATATTCTATTGCTTACTGTGTTCTTCCAATATGCTTAGCATTCCACAACCTAAATGATCATTTGTTGAACAAATTCATGCTTTTATTAGTCAAAATACAGAGAAAACAGAGCCCCCCTGTTTCAAGATATTTGCTAATGCACGGTTAATTATCACATATAGCTTACTATAATTCATTTTACAGGGAGACCTCCTGCAGGTAACATACTAGCAGTTTATGAAGCAAAATAACCTCACTATAGATTAGAACTGTTTCACTACTGGTCAGACAGTTGCTGCTTCTAGGCCTTCTCACTTCACATTGCTAATTTGAACAAGGCTTTATTTTTATATTTGTCAGCAGCAAGACTGTAGCATGGTTGTTAAACCTCTCCCAGGCCTAATTAGAGTAGCAATGCTAGCATTCATAATGAATCTCGTGTCCTGGGTTGGAGGAGGTAGCCGTGGTGCTACAGTAGCTTCCTGGCAGACAGTTGCTGGCAGGTTTAAGGTAGCTTGTGGCTTGCAATATTAAGTGACTGTTGAAATTCATTGACTCCACTGCGGCTTATGTGTCTAGATGACAACAAGTTTACACGGTTCTTTTATAGTTACAGCAAATGGGTCCATTTAAATATTTATTAGGTGATTATGGTGATGTGAAATGGAAAAAAATTGCAAAGTACAGTATTGCATGTATAACTGTTTTAACTGTTTGTACAAAATAGGGCTGTGGTATCATTTGAAATTACAGCATCTTTTTTCCTCATAAATATTTATAGCGTATCAGTAGCTAGGAATGCTAATTTATTTGCATTTTGTTTCTTATTTAATTTGACAGCCTTTTGGGTAGCCATTAAAGGCACTCACTCTGATTTGAATGAAGGATATTTCAATCAGCAGTTGAGTGGCATTTTGATTGGAGTGGGTGAAGTTCAATTTTAGGAGTTCTTTTTGCTTTATGAGACACAGAAAGGAGTATTACCTGTGTGTGCTCGATAACGGGAGCACCCCCAGAAGGCCTGTTTCTCTGAAACTCTTACTTCTGAGGAATTTGTCGTAACTGTTGCATTAAATGTAGTCAATTTGGTTTATTTTGCTCTTTTTCTGGCTTAATCAAGGTGACAATAACACAAGAGCCAGGTATACATTTCTGCAAAGAATTGGGCAAGAGTTGTAAAATACGAATATGACTTGGATGATAGAGCTAGCTATTTCAGGTATATAGATAAAAGGATTAAATGCAGACAGAAGGAAAAAGAAATCCAATTCAATGACAGCTTTGTAGTTACGGTTTACTTTTTCGCAGCAGAAGAGATGGAAATGAGTCAATCTCACTCAAGGGCAGGAGAGAACATGATGATGATATCTAGAAGTGTCAGAGCAAATATGTACATTGAAAATGCTTTCAGTGATGGCGCAGAAAATAGTTACAGTGAAAAGAAATCAAGCATAGTACAGAAAATTTAGTCTGAATGTATGTGTGTGTCTACATCTATGTGTAAACTTACACATAGTATGAGAGACTTGCTCTTTGTAAAGAGAATAATTAGCTTCAGCAGCTTCACTCAGTGCTATCACTGAATTTCGCTCATGTAGAAATTTAAATTTTCTGCAAGTGGGTGGCAGAACTTTCTGAATCTATATTTTCTGAAGAACAGAAATAAACAGCAGAGATAAATCTGAAGTCAGCTCATGTCAGGGGAAGTGTAAAATGTGCATCATTGTGAAGTAGAGGCAGCAAACACAGGCTGAAGTTGTTTAACTGTTTTGAGATATTGACCAGCATGTGTCCACAGGTCTGACTTGTGCTTTGCTAATTCTGTGCACATACATTCTTTGATAGCTTCACATCAATTTCAGCAGGCTTGGAATACTTTCTATTTTGTTCTGCTGAAAAATTAATTCATTACTTGGGCCAATTTTGTCAATTTTGTTTGAGGAAAGTGGTTACACAGCCTGGAAATATTGACAGCAACTTGAAATGGAGATGGAGAAGTTTCATACTTTTGAAAAATGAGGTGAATTACTCTTTGAAACGGAGTGAGAAATTCTGGGAAGTAAAATGGAGACATGAAGCTGAATTAACTTTGCCACACGAAGCTACTGGAATGCCCACAGGCTTCCTTAAGACTTGCTGTACTATGTCTCAGATTGAGATATAGTCTACTGGATAGAGCTCAAGTTTCGCTGACATTTTGTTACTGTGTTAATGCTTATTTCCTTACCAGTAGGAAAAAGCAAGACAGAAATCCTCTAGGCATATGTTTAATGCTGGATTTAGTTCAAATTTGGTGCCCATACTCAAAACTGAGAGAGCCAGTGACCAAAGGATATTACTGCAGCACCAGCAGTAAGAATTGTGTTTTAGACCTCAGTGGAGAATTGGGTGTTTGGTTTCTTTTCTGCTATGAGAACTCAAAGGCTAAGGGGATGAATTAATTAATTAATAAACTGGGATTATAAAGTTATTTATCCTCAGGCATAAGAATTCTGTGTTTATCGCTGCACTAGTTTGGGGTGAAGTCCTGTGATGCCCAAGGTGGGAAGTTAAACTTGCAGCTGAGAGTGAATGTCCATCGATGGGAAAGGACTACAGTGGCAATGTGTCCTTGTGCATCCACAACAGCCCTGGTCCTTAGGGCTGTCAATCCAATTATCTTCACAAGGACTAAATTCATTTAAAAAGGACAAAGTGAGGGGGGGGAAGAACATTCCTTAGCTTTTTTGAGTTTGGAACTTCTGTCCTATGCTTTGCTCAGATTTTCCAGTGAGATCACTTCCTGCATGGGGTGTAATATGAATAAGTGTTCTGAGAGGCAGGTTCAAAAGCTGAGCACATGGAGTCAGCCCAGCTTTACCATAACCCATCAGTGACAAAGCTGAATTTGGTTCAAGTTTTCCAATAAGATCAGAATTGTCACATGTGCAGCTTGAATAAGATGAGCTAAATTATGTATCTTGCGTACACATTTTTGTCTCAAAGAATCTGTAAAATCAAATATTTGAAGTGTGCCTGGGTGTGTTGTATTTGCATTCAATATGCAGTTGACTGTTCATCCAGTGCTGTAGCCTTATCTACCTCAGTTTTGTGCTATAACTTTGTGCCATGTGTACTCAATATAATGTTAAATTCTTTATTTTCAAGAGATTTCTGCAGTTTAGTAGTTGAAGCTGCTGTATTTCATACATTTGTCAGAACTGTTACAGGTTTATTGTTATAATCTGTATTTAAGAATTTCAATAACACTTCAAGGTGGGGATGTACTGTTCTCTCTACTGAACTAATACAGAAACTAAGACAGAATTCTTGTTCAAGAGACAGTTATTTAAATCTGTCTCTGGGTACAAACTAGTGCTCTCACCACTGAGTCCCTCTTCTGCTGACATTCCTTCTTGTGATCCATTTAGATGAAATAAAGATGGGTGGGGAGATGGCAAAAAATCATGGTGATATGAGACAGCAGCACTCGCTGCAGAGGGCAAAATAAAGCTTCTTTTTACAGTATCAGGTGAAATAATTTTAGACAATCAGTAGTACAGTAAACTACATTCTGTCTCTGTGCATCACACCAGGAAATAAAAATCCATTTTTCAGTTGAATGAAAAATACGAGGTCCAAGTGTCAAGATCTTAGCACTAGGACAAATTGGCAACTTTCCAGTGGAACATTTTTCTCTCAGCTAATGCCGGTTCACCAAAACCTAACACGTTGCATGAAAATGTCTATTCCAATGAAATTTTTGATGGAAATGTTCTTGGTTTGCTGCCAGCTCACCCGCTTTTCCCAGCTCTCAGCTCCCCGGCATCTCACGTGGAACAGTGCCAGAAAGTCAAGTTTCTTCACGTTCCTGGCCTGTTTGGCAGACTGCCACGAGGGATGGGAGTCTGGGCTCTCGAAAGTGGACAAGAAACCTTATACATGCACATACAACCGTACACATACTCTCACAGGTCATTTAAATCCATGTCAGTTCATTCAAAGTAAAGGGGTTTTTTTACATAGAGGGTCTTTCAAATATGACCCTCCTATGGAAAATTTCTCATGTTGGAATTTTAATTCCAGCTCACGACTGAAAAGAAAAAAAAAGGGAATATTAAAAATTCTCCTTATAAGGTGAATAGTGGTTCCTGTGCAAGTGCGTGTTGCACTATTGTCACTGAGGCTATCAACAGCTCCATCTGCTTCTCTCTTTCACTGCATAACAAGAGCTATATTTGTAACAGGTACGGTGCTTACACACTTAGCCTTAACAACACAAGATAATATTTTTAGAGCTCTGTAAATATTTATTTTAAAAATTCCTCTTAAGCCACCTTATATAAGGCAGGCAATCTTTTCTTGGTCACTAAGTGGACTGAGGGGATAGAGAGTTTCAATGTTTTTGGCTGAATGATAAACAGAAAATAGGCACATATAGTGAAATTCTGACTGAGAGGGCCCTGAAGCAGGAGCACTGTAATGTACTTTTCCATAGCCTCACTTCACGCGTTGCAAGCTGCTCAGTTGCTTATTATATGTAGGTAAATAAATAAGTTTCAATCACACTGTGTTAGGTAATTTCTGACTGGGGGGATGTGTTCACATTTGGGACCAAAACCAGTTGATTCAAGTAGTCACTACTGAATTCCTTTTCTGACTATTCTTAATACCTTGGATTAGCATAACAAAGTCAGGCTCTTTAGGACGTCAGTACTTACTGCAGTTTATTTTTCAGTTGAGAAGATGGGATTTACAGTAATAGATACAGTTCAAGATTTCACTGAAGAAAGGTTCCTGAGTAGAGTTTCACTTCTTGTAAATTCATGCTGTTGTCATCAAATCTGAGCCTCACTGCCAGTCTGACAAAAAAGTGTTGCTTTTGTAATAATGGGAAAACAGTAAATGTCCTGTATAAGATGCTAAGATCTCTATTAAACAAAGAAAATGTTGACATCAGTCTATCCATGAGCAAGAGAAAATGGGATGAGTGTGTTTGTGTGTACACATTCACAGCAGGATTGAGCAGTTAAAATTAATCCTCTGAAAGGAAAATAATATATACAATCACAGTTTTTAATTGGTTTCCAATTAAAAGTTCCTTGCTAAAAATGATGCAATGGAAACCTATTAACAGTTGCTTTCTAATGACCCTAAACTGAAGTCTCAGTTGCGCTCTCTAATCTCCTAATCTTTTTGCAAAGGAGAGCAGAAAGGCCTCTCTACAAAGCAATCCTGACTGCTTTATTTGGCTCATTGGGCTGAGAGGAAGAGGGGGAGGGGTTTGCAACTCATATCATGCTGCAAATACAATTCAACATGTGCAATGAAGTGACAGCTGAATTCTTCAGGTCTTTATGTCAAAGAATCAGTGCTAGACTGTGGAGTGTAAGCAAAGATATCATATACTCTTATCTGACTACTCTTCTCTGGTGTTCTCTAGGATTTTACTCCAATCTGACTGAGGGGGAAAAAGCTCAACTCTCTGGAAAACAGAACACTGGCACTGACTTTCCTCAGCAGTTACCTTGTATTGAGAGAAGCTCAGCTCTTTACTGTAAGACTGAATTGACCCCCCTCCACTGTTCCAGGCACTCACAGCTGCTCTCTGGTGGAATGAGAAAATTCTGCTTTCCATACAGAAGTGCATCAACTAAGATTTTGAACTTCTGTCTATTCATCCAAACATAACGTAACACATTTCTCTGATTGTTCTCTGGATGTGTTAGGAGCCTCAGATAAGCCCATGTTTGAAAAGCTGTTCCTGGATCTAAATTCCTTGACCATTTCTACCCTAATATTACGGTCTTGAAACAGGTAAATCCACAGAAAAAATTGCACTGACAGTACTTTGGGTTGCTGACTTTGGCATCACCTGAGAGAGAGGAGGATGTGATTGTGTTGTGCAATGCATGTTGTGCTGTATATTTTTAGAAAGAGGATGATTTTCCTAATGCAAACAAAATGTTTGAGGATAGACTCAAGGTGTTTCTGTTCCCAATGTACCAACCTTCCTCACAATTTCTATTAGCTCTTCATGTTTTAGGACCTCAGACTCACAGTGAGGTCTAGTTAAAGAGCTTATCCAGAAGTACACATCCTACTGTATTCTTTAAAACCAGAGATGGACAAAGATAAGAAGCAGGGGTTCCTAACTCCATGTGCTAAACTGGACTGAGCCCAATGGGCCAGTATAGAAGGTAGATTTGCAAATATTTTGAGGGTTCAGAAACACGGCCAGTGCTGGGTCTGGGAACAGAGACGCAGCAGGGCAGACAAGCTACAGAGATCAGCGTTAAGGATTTGGGCTTGGAATTTTATAGGAGCCTGTGTAAGTAAAGGCATCTTTCTCCTACAGTCCATCATGAATATCTATTAAAAGCTTATATTTGTTACTATTGATCTCTCTCCATTTGTTAGAGTAATTGGACCTGATTTCTTGCTCTGTCTCTCTGTAATCAGCTACCGACATCCCCAAAAGCTGATTACAATAACTAAATTAAACAGTGTTCAGCAGTGTATTGTCCCATCAGATAGCACAGAGGAGTTCTACAATCTCCTTGGAGTCACCCAAATCAACTGTTAATAGATGCTTTTAATGTAAGAATTCCTAGGCAGCTCAGTTTTTCCCTGGTTGCAAGATATTCTGGACTTTTTATTTTCTCTCTGAAATTGTTGTGCTGTTTTCAGTACTTAAGAGACAGACTCCAAATGAAGCAGCCATTCCTAACCTATGCAGACAAAGGGAGCGGTTCCCTTAGCAACAGGAACCATGTGGAGGTTCTCAGAGAGCTCTCTTTTCCCCCTACTCGTATTTTCTTTTAACTCAACATTTTGCACAGCATCTTGCATGGAGACTCCGACAGCTGGGCTGGAGGCAAGCAGCTCTTCCGGCTCTGGCTAACCCAAGCTCGAGGGGTAATTGTTCTACACTCATCAGACAGAAAAAATTATAATCATGGGTAAGTGAACTGGCACACAATCAGAGTTCACGCTGAGGAGGGGGAAAGTTTACTGGCTGGCAACCAGAAGTGTCCAGCACTTCCCCGAAGGCATGTATGCCTGGAGCAGGGGCACTAGTGTGGTGTTTGCCTGGTTTGCTGGTGGGATTGCATGTCTGCATTTAACAGTTCAGGGTTGGAAACATTAGCACAATTGGGTTCTAGTCTTTAGCATCCTGCTGACTTCCTTTACAGTCCTGCACATCTCAACTCACCTCTCTCTTTTCCTTTCTCATCCACTAAAAAGAGATTATATGCCATGAGGATCTGGGAAGGACTGTAAAGTACTGCAGAAATAGACCATATTGCCTGTCAACATTTTATTTGCTTTTGAAGTTGATGATAAGGTGTGCAGAACCTGAGACTGAGTATTGATCTTTAATTGCAGACTTAAATGAATTAACATTTCAGTAAATAAATCTTGTTTCTTTTCTTTGTGGTACAGAAGAGGAGATGTGTGCATGTAGTGTTTTTACATATATGAGCATATGTATAAAAATTTGTGTATGCTGGAGTATAAGTAACAGAAATAGAGAAGTTTATTTCCCTCAAAATAGCTACAGCACTGATAAAGTAGTAGCTGTGATTCAGTGAAATCCACCATAAAATAATATTTAGTCTTTGAATGTATTAAAATTAACACTTGCTTTGCTGTCCCTAAAGTGTTACGTAGACCTCTTGCCAGTCTCAGTTAGAAAAGCCTAATGCATAAACTCCCTAAGTTTGTAACATTTTAGCTAAGAAGAGATATCTGAATTATTCCAATTCCAGTTTATTTTGTGGGGACTTGCATAATGGATGAATTTGTATCTCAGTTTTTCCTAATTTGATGTACAAAGTTCCTCTGGTCACAATTTTTCATCACATTTGAACTGAAATTCAGGCATTCAAGTTCGTATTTGAACAAATTGTGCAGCATGCTGATCATTTGGATGCAGCTCCCTTTGATTCCACGCTCGCAGACGATCTCAGAGTGTCGCAGTGAATGCATTCACCACTACAGGCAACTTAGTTGTTGTATTTCAGATGTGATTTGATTACTGCAGGAGAAAGCAGTGGCTGGGAGCTGCAGAGCAGCTGCAGAAGTGTCACACACCAGCTCCCCACTGCCCTGTCTACAAGGACCTGTCACTGCTCTTCCCATGCCTCACTCAACACAATCCTACAGATCCCCTGCTCTGTGCCTGCACAGCCCGCAGCACCTCTGAGCTGCTCCCGGGGGATCACAGGTGACAGCAGTCACAATACTCCCGTGTGCGTGGGGAACTGACAAGTTGTCTCTCAGCTCCAATCTGAAGCAAGAAAAATTGCCATGTTTGCCCCTTTATGAATAATATTAGGGTTTGTGTCTGCATAAAGAGGAAGGCAACAATGAGTCACTGAAATTAATTGTTTCCTTTTTCTGTCTGGGGTTATATTTCCATCCTTTTATACCCTATTTCAAACATTATTACTGCTTGAATCAGTGATACCAGCTAAGGTACAGGATTAAAAAAATGTATATTTAGTGTGAAGTGTTTGAGTTCTTAATTACAATTTGGCATGTAAATTTTGCAATATGTGAAGAAAATCCTGGGTTTAGGGTGTGGGGGTTTTTTTAGCAAAGATTTTATGTCATTGCATATTGATCTTCTTAATTACTTTCCGCATTCCCATTTGGTGCCTAGTTCTGCAGTTTTCCCTTGTTCAACATTTACATTTTTGTGTAGAGTTTATTTTCAATTTTCATTCGGATGAACAAAAATGTCAGTCCTTTTGCCAGGCCTGCTGTTAGAGATTTTGTGTGAATAAGCCACTGGGAGCACTTTTAGTTACTTTACATTTACTAAGTTTGTTCTGCTATTAGCAGTAGTTATACTGTGCCTTTTATCCCAGCATTTGAAGTGCACTGCACACATAAATGAAGCCTCCCCAGAAATTTGAAGACAGGGAAATAACACCAAGGGATCACTTTGTCCAGAAATTAAGTAAATAACAAGAATTCGAATTATCTACGGAAGTGTTATATGTCTTAGAAAAGGAAGCAAAGACTTGATGTAGAATAAGCACAACAGATTGATAGCAACACCTATTTCAGTTTCTTGATGCTTTACAAATAGGACATCCATGTAGACTAAGCTGAAACAGGAGAAAAAGGGGATATTAGTCTTAAAGATTAAAGAAATGTGTGATGATTGACCTGTAGGAAGAGGCATGAGAAGCTGATTTATGTGGCTGGCAGCCAAGGAGTTGGCAAAGTTTCATGAGTTTAGCACGAAGGATAATCTCACAGATCAAATATCCAGATCTCACCATTTTTATATACTATATGATTTTTCAACACCAAGTAAAAGCCAAGGCTTATAATGTAATTCTTTGTTCAATATGATTTACTCATTAAAAGAGCAGTAGGTTAACTCCCCCAGGACACCTCTGGATAAAAAGCAAATCATATATTAGCTTGTGCACAGCTCATGGCATTTTACCTTGTAGTCCTAGGAAGAGGACTGATGTGATGGTCAGGGGTGCTGCTATCACCTGTCTGATCCTTCACTAAAATACATCACTACTGCATCAAGGTGGGCCTTGGGCATCCTCTTCTGTGAAAGCTTTTCAGTATCTTTTGTGGGAAGAGCCAGAAAACCTAGGAATTATGAATGGTTATAATGCAGGTGTTTCCAATCCTGGAACTGCTCTGGCTTTTTCAGAAAACCGTAAAGGATTTAAGAAGCCAGGACCAGTGGCCATATACAGTCTGTGGCTGTAGCTGCAGTCTTTACTTGTGTCATGAAAATCCTGACCCTGGGTATGGTCTAATTTGCAGGCTTTGTATTGTGGATACAGAGATATATGCGAATCAAATGCCAATTAGCCCATGGGACTAATGGCCCAGCTACTTGCTTAAGAGATGGAAGCTCTGGAAATGAACAAATGACCCCAAATCTTTCATTACACCCCCACTGAGTCATATTGCATTGCTGAGCCATGCACAGTCCTTGCTGTAGCATTAGGTAAGGGCGGTGTGCTCTTACTGACAGAGGTAACAGCAGCTGTAAAGATGCTGCAGCAATGGGCTTAGCTTGTTCCAGGCTTATGAGAAGGCAAACTCTTCAAAGACCCATGAGAACACTCTGGTTTCTAAGGTGTACTAAATCCAGTGCTTTCACATGTTCATCCCTAGTGTTGCCATTGCAGGCTCATTTTTGAAAAAAATTGCTATAAACCCATTATTTTACACTGATATGTAGTCTAATTGAATCTGGTATAAACTGCACTGAATAAACAAGTAGAAAATTTTAGAGCTCAGATATTTACTTCACTGAAAAATACATATTCCCCAGCAATTAAGATGTAAAACTAACAACGTGTTGTGCTGAAAATGTAACGGCAATGAGCAGCACACATACATTTTCTAAAGTGCAAGAGTAGGTGGGACATCTGAAAATGTTCAGAGAGGAATTTGGATAAACAAAACTCATCTTAAAGTCTTTTGAAATTCATAAACATTACTCATATGAGAAGACCTAGACTAATGTTTGATATCTCCTCTTGAGTGTTACCAAGAGAGTTTTAATGGACAGCCCTGTGGAGAACCAATATTACTTCCTTATACCCTACTTCTTTTAGTTCTTTAGCCACGGGATTTGAGGAGCTGTTTTCTCCTCTTTCTGTGGCAGAAGCAAGTCCATCACTGGTTTTGTAGCCTACTCTTGTGTCATGTTCAACCCTGTGTTAAGGATCATCTCATGTCTGATTCAGATAAGGTTTGTTCTGTGCTTGTAAACCTTGAGAGTTTGGAGTGCCTTTTAGAGGAGCTCAAGATGAGCTTGAAGTTGATGTCTAAACTTGTTTTCCCCAGAAGCATGTGAGAAATTCACATAGAACAGCTCTGAGGTCAGTGTTTGTGTCCTGCCCTATGGCAGAGGCTGAGCTGGGAAAGATGGAAATCTGCAGAGGGATCCTAAAACACTCCTTTACAAATCTTTTAAGGTTAATGTCTCCTTTTCCTTTTGCATCCCGACAATGTTGAAATTAATGATCTTTGGATTTAAATTTCGCATGGAGTCCAACTGAGAAGATGTACCTGACTCCAAGTTTCTTCTAAATGCAAAGTTGCTGCAGCTTTTGTTCCCAGCTAATCCTTGTGTGACTCATATGGCAACGCTCAGCAGGCCTGGGCTCCTGAAGATGTTCCTTTGAGGTCAGCAATTGTCTCAAGCAAATATTTGCCACTTCATAAATCTCTTCTTGTATAGGCTGGATTCTATAGCCTCTCTTTTGGGCAGTACAAGATTCTACAATAGCCATCATGCATCACCAGGGGAGGAACAAATTCTTTTGGAAAAGGACAGTAGATACTCAGACTGAAACACAATGTTTTTTTGTAGCCAAACTAAGTTTTAGATCAGTCAGATTGTCACTTGGAATAGACAGAAAGTTCAGGTCCAACAATGTAATGACTAAAGTAACATGTTGTGGAAGTTGACATATGCAGCCAGTGCACTTTTGAAAAGCAAAGGAAAAGTTTGAAATATTTCACTGAATGTATGATTGCAGTGCTCGGGGAAGTTTATGTAAGAATATTTTAAATGATGACTGTATTTCAGAAATTGTTATAATGAAGTGTATCAAATTTGTTCAGAAGTCAGTGTTGAGGTAGAATTCCCATTTAGCCATTTGTACCTCTTAAATATATATCTCACTAGGGATTTTATATATGGAAAATTTGATCTATGGTCATTGCAAAAGAATATGGAGAAGAACTGACCTTTTTTATTGGATTCTGTCCAGTGTGACAATACTTTTTGGCTCACAAGTGAAAGTAATTATTATTTAAGACATAGCCAGAAAGTTATTATTTAAAAACAATCAAAGTAACATTTTACTTTGAGCTGGAATTTCAACCAGATGATGTTTTTTAGGGGCTTTTGAAAACTGAATGGCCTGACATAGTATACAATATGCCACATTTAGTTAGTTAATGTTGATTATTTTAGAAGCAGCCTCCATTGTCTCATGGCTCCTGATTGCTTTTCACTGCTGTATAAAGAAACCCTGTGGCATCACTGGGCAGCTGAATGTCTCTGTGTTGTTCATTTAAAGTGTTTTTCAGATTTCTGGCACAATGTTGTATTGACTTAGACTGATGCTGCCTGAACTTGACCATGGTGGTCAATTTGGGATTGAAAGCAAATGCTGTAATAACAGTATGTTCTTATATAAATTACATTTTGAATCATTGTCTGTATCTATTTTGAGCATTTAGGACAGCAAGTGGCTGTCTGAGTGTTCACAGGAGTAAGGACTGGCTTCAGCTGTGACAAGTTTCAGCACTACCAAATTTAATTGAACTACTACAGGTCTTATTAGCTAAAGAATGGTTCCTTGCAGAAGTACATGAAAAAGAACTTGGTGTCATTCACATAGTAAGAAGCTGAGAATTGCAAGACTTGATGTCTTACAGCAAGGTATGTATTTTTACATTATGACATGCTACAGGCATTTTTAAATTCCGTAAGTTGAGGGGAAAATGAAGTTTCAGAGAGCATACCAGATTCTAAGTAATGTAAAAGAAAAACAGGATGGAGGGAAAGAATAGTGTGAGGAGTTGAAATTTCTTTTATTTTGTCACTGCTTGTCTGCAATTTAGGGATAACCATTGCCCTGGACAGCTCCCATCCCATTTCATTATTGTCCCTATCAAACAACACTAACTCCTTGTTATTTTCTATTTAAGGGAATGAAACAGAATGGCAAAAGCTTCTCCCCAGCTGATACCTGCTGTCATGTTCATAGGGCTCTTTATTTAAACTCACAGTATGCCACAGCTAAGCTGTGAAAGTGGTGTTATTTACACTGAGCATTGTCAGCCCTCGCAGCCTGATTATAGTGCCAGTTCGGATTAGATTTAGATTCATCATTCAGGAGACAAAGAAAGTGTTGGGATAGAGACAGGAGAGATGCTATAGGAGGATGGTAACAGAAAAGGTAAAATATTTTAGCCTGTTATCCCCTAGTCTCCCTGGCTGTCCAGTCACAGCATCCAGGGTGCCTTTCCAGGCAAGGTGGCCGAGAGAGATAAATGTATGTGGTTTTATAAAAACTTCGTAACCTGCAGCTGAACATTGTTTATAGATATTAATTAGTTCTGTGTCTCTGTCTCTGCTATGCTGTTATGAACCTCTCTCCAGTTTCTGACATGCTTTTCATTAGGTTGATTAATAGTGAATTTCTAAATTATTTTAAAACTAAGTGCCCTGCAGGAATCTGTGGAGAGCAGAAAGGTGATAGTAATGCACTGCTTTAGTGCAAGACAGAAACTGCATGTTGAGAATAACTGTGGTCATTGTTGCAGAGGACCTTTTTTCCTTTGAACTGTTTTACTGAGCTTAATATTGCTATTGAAAAAGGTGATGCTTTAGACTTCGTATTTCAGCTGTTGGCTTGAAGTGTGTTTAGTTGTAAACTGAGCAAACTCTCTGAAAACCATATGTCTCAGACCTTACTCTTGCAAACACCCACTCATGGGTCTCACCTCACCAAAATCAGCTCTTTATACATGGAAGTGTGCTGATTGGCTTTCTTGCTTTAAATCAATGAGTTAGAAAGACGACTGCTTTCAGGACACTGATGGGTTTGTGCATGTGAGCAATAAAATGTGTAATGTACCATAGTCCTTTCAAAGTGCCCAGCCAGCTTTATTGGGACTTTTATCCTGCTCACAAAGTTTGCCTTACAGGCCCAGGTTTCAGCACTGATAGACTTCCCAACAAGTGCCTGGATTGTTTATTTCATGCTAGCTAGACCCCTATATTTCTTAAAGAGGGTTTTTAGATTTATCTTGGAATTTCAAATTAATGTAATAAAGGGTTTTTGTTGGGACAGAAAGGGAACATGATGCAAAAGCCTCTAAACTTAATGGAAGTTTTTAGTTGATTTCAATGAGCTTTGAGTACGACTTTCAAAGGACGCTTTAGAGAATTAATCAGCTATTTAATTACACATCACATTTATGAAACTGATAATAATATCTTCTGTCATGCTAAAAACTACTGGTCTTTAGGATCAGAATCCTGAAATTTTCAGTACTGCATAATGGAGCTGAAATAGTAGCTCAAAATTCATTTTACATTTGTTGTTGTTTTTGTTGTTTTCTTAAAGATCAAAACTATATATAAAACCCAAGACATCCAAGTGTTGAGACAGGATAGGGATTAAGCAGGACCAGCTGCTAATAGTTTCTTCACCACTCAGTAACTAAGCCTACAGATAACTTTCATCTCTTCACCTGGCTGATTCCTCTGTGCCTTATTTATTTATATTGAAAGCTTGAAAGGGAGCCTATTCTCTCTTGCTAAGTGTTTGTAGAGGATGTAGACCCAGTTTCAGCAGGGGCCTCTTGATACTGTAGTAATAAAAATAAACAATTAAAGCCTAGAATAATTGCTTTAATTAGATGGTTTAGAGCTGACCAACTTCCGATTATGGTAGAAATGTGCCATGCTGGCTGCTGTGCTGGGGACAGAATAACTAGTTTGTGTCCTTAGGCTTGCCAACAATAGTCTTTTCAACTGGAGTTATTAACCTTTATTCCCCACAAACTGAAATGCAATACCAGCATGGTAACAAACAGAACAAAAATGCAAGCCATGTGTCCATGTATTACTAAATTGTTTTATTTGGGGAAAAAAAAACCCTAACTACTCTCTAATGTATATTCCTTCCTGCATCTAAAATCTATTACATTAGGGATCTTCACAGACCATAATTCAGTCTTTTCACTCAACACATTCTCTATCATTGCCTTCATATTTCTCTATTGCAAGCATAAGAATAATTTTGTTCAGATCCAGAATTTTTCTCCTTTCTAGAAAGCCTGGTTTCTGTACACAGTTCTCTGTTATGTAGAGTTGGAAAAGAAAATAGTAACAGTTTGTCATTTGTAAAGCTCCAATTTGGATGGAGCTCTGAGCAGCGTGGCCTAGAGAAAGGTGTTCCTGCCCATGGCAGAGGGGTAGAATGAGAGGAGCTTAAAGGTCCCGTCAAACCCAAGGCATTCTATGATTCTATGATTTTGACTAAATTTGTCTTGTCAATTTCGAATAGTTGAGTGCTACAACACAAAATGTGCATCATGTTTGGCAAGTGTGGAATGCTGGAGAGAGACACACCTTGATTTTGTCCAAAGATTTACTGCAATCTTCTGCTGTGTTTGTCTGTCTGGTGAGACTTGGGAAATTCTTGAAGACAATAAAAAACTTAGAATCGTAGAGTAAATCAGATAAATTATTTCCTTCCCCTAATGAAACATGAATAGTTTGTACATGATTTTACAGGTGAAATTCATCATTAATGGTTTCCTGTTCTTTCGTTAAAGCTGAAATAGGAATGGAGAGCTTCCAAAAGTTCTCACTCACAGTTCTTATTATGGCCACTGATAATGGCTTCCCCCAAATGTGGGGCAATGTTCCCTGTGTGAAACAGCTCTGACTGTCGAGAGATCAGTGGGCATTTCACAAAATAAGAGCTTGTTCTTCTGAACAAATAGTATTTTAAAACAGTGGCTTTTAGGAATCTGTTTTTCTTGGGAGTCACTTCATTTGATTTAAAGGTTGGACTCAGATTTGTACAGGAAGGACTGGATTATTAACATGCAAAACCAAGCACCAG
This sequence comes from Entomyzon cyanotis, assembly GCA_024500445.1. Classification (NCBI taxonomy): domain Eukaryota; kingdom Metazoa; phylum Chordata; class Aves; order Passeriformes; family Meliphagidae; genus Entomyzon; species Entomyzon cyanotis. Next base: position 1,083,066 of record JAKEPQ010000325.1, read on the forward strand.
CAGACACATAATACACCTGTCTGAAGGTATTTTTGAAATGTCACCTAAAATAGCTAATAGCTAATAGAAAAATGCTGCAAAGGAAGCTAAGGTGTCAGATTCTGTGTGATAGAAAATGCAGCAACTCTGTGTGGTCACTTTGAACACTCAGTTAGTACCAGGGAGTTTATTCCATTTTCTAAAGATTTGTGCCATGGTAATCAGATTAACACAGGGAATTTCTGCAAAGGAATTGGTGTGCTGTAAATTTTTGTCCCACAGTAATTTGCAGTAATTTCATGGATAGAAAAATGCAACAGAAAATGAAACAGAAATAAAGGAACAGAGAGAAGCCAAGCAAACCTCAGCTTGCAATCCAGACTGCAAAGCTGGAAAAAGCCCTCAGTTTCCATCTGGCTGAACATAAAGGAAACCTGATCCATAAAAGGGGATATTGAGATCTCCTACAAGTTCAAACGAGGACAGCTATGCATCCTTAGAGAAGCCATGACCAAACTTGTATGGGTAGAAATATAAAAATATCCTGTCAGCAACTTGGTGGGTTTGTTTTCATGTTCTGTAAGACAATCACTGGTGGCAGACAGACCACCCCTGTTTGGAGGCTCGACCATGAAATACAGTTTTTGCCTGGTTTCTCCTAGATCTCCTAGTGGATAGTTTGTGGGGAGGGCTTATATTTGGTCAGATATATTAGGAAGAAGTGGTAAAAATAAGTTATTTGCTAACCACTATGAAAATTAAATGCAGCCCCATCTGAGATAGGTGGAGATTTTTGTTTGTAATTCTGTTTTAGTGTACTGAAGCTGAAGCACTTGTCCCTCACAGCCTGCTGTTGATGTAGGAGTGGGACCATCCCTCTCCTTGGAAATCTCTTTGCAGCACTTCTTGTTGAAAAAGGAAAGCTAATTTGGAATGGGGTAGTGCTCCTTCAATAGGTCACACAACAAACTCATAAAGAAATAAAAATAAACCTGGTTTTCATTCCTAGTTTGTTCCAGACAAGTTCTTTTGTATAAACAAATGTTGTGGTTCTTTGTCCAAGAATGATGTGGCTTGATGGGGTGGGGAATGGTATCTTCTGAGTTTACATGGAAGTCACCAAGAAAAATACAAAACAAAAAATGCATTTTCTTAATTTAGAAGTCACTCCAGGAGGCTGATTTCTCAAGAGCATAAACCTCTGCCACAGGATTTTATTTTGTGCTTTTCACAACTGACTAGAGACAACGATTCGGGAGAACTTTAAAGAAATATGAGAAAAATCTAAACTCATAGACAAGAATAAGAACGAAAGCTTGACTGTCATCTGTAAATACATTGTTTTGATAGAGTGTGTCTTTTCCCTTTTAGAGAGAAAACTACCCCAATATAGTTATTTTCCTAGTTTTCTCCCTTGAAAAATTGAACTCTGAACTGGCTATTAGCACAAAAAACATTTAAGAATCACATCCCTGATGCCACATCTCTGTATTTAAAGTTCTTCCCTTTCCAAGTATCATCTGACCAAGACATTTCAACTTGTGCCTAAATATAAGCAGAATAATTAATTGTGCTGAAATGGCTGTGTGAGTTTCCATTCAAAAAGAAAGGCTTGTGCTTTCAAACATCTTTTAAAAATGCTTCTCAAATATTCAACCATTTTCAAGAAATCTTCATTTCATAAAATGTGATTAAGGTTGTTCCAAATTTGTTTTCAGATACACCTGTGAATTGATGGTTCAGTCATTTGGGTTGTAGTTGGCTTTCACTACAGAAGGTATTTGTACCACTTAGTAGAAAAATGGGGTGTCCAGACTCACCTCCTTGGATGTGGTGACATCAAACTTTAGCCAGGCTATTAGTTGGACATGGCTGTTCACTGCTTTGACAGTAAAGGAAGCATTTGCTGCCATATAGATACTTAAAATCAAGGCAGGATCACTGTCCTTTCCTCACTACATCTTCCAGCAGAGCTATCAGCATTTTGATTACAGAATTGATTACATTGGCATTTTGATTACAGGATTTTCTGCCTCTCAGGTAAGCATTTGTTACACTTAAAAATTTCATGTCATTAACGAGACTGCATCTGTTTAAAATGAGTGCATACTTAAGTATTTTACTGCATGGGAGAAAAGAGGTTTTTCCATACTGATTGAAAGAATTTTAGAAAGATAATAATGCAATGGGAGATTCCAATGTGGTTTTACTGAGTGCTGTAGTGATGCTCACCTACTTGATCTATGAAATCAGGATCTGAGCCAAACTTTGTAAATGTTTTACAGCCCAGATTTTCAGTTTGTAAATGGTAAAAATCTGTTGCTCTGGAACTCCTAGGCTGTTTTCAGGCATTCAAATCTCAGAGAGATACCAAAAACTAAAAATCAAAAAGCTACCTGAGAACCCAAAGCCTGAAATTTTCACCAAACTCGAAAATGGGTTGAGGTTTACAGCCCTGATACTCACATTTACCACAGAAAATATTCCTTCCCTGGTTAGAATAGTAAAGCTTTGAAAGTAATGTTCTTCAACTTAATTATGGTGATATCTAGGAGCTTCTTCCAATTTTTAGCTGCAAAATCATTGGGTCTGTGGAAATAAACAGTACAAGCTTCTTGATAAACCACTTTAGCTTTCAGAAAGCTGTTTTTCCAATTGTGATCAATAAAGGATTCTCCAACTGGCAGAATAAATTCCCTTTATATTTAGGCTTTCTCTACACAACAGTTTAGTTGAAATCAGTAGATTCTGTATGTGCAACAAGACTAATGTACAGTGGAGGCATGTCCTGAACAGCAAGAACAACTTTTCGGTAATTGAGCTTGCATATAGAGCAGCGAAGAATTTGCATGGTTGCAGATACTGTAGAAGATTAAATATAAAGGCACTGTTACTTGCAGGAGAGAAATCCATCTTGTCAGCTAGTTGGAAGACTCATGAGAAGGAATTTCCTGTTGTGGCCAATTTCATCCCTCCTTCCTCCGCCCCCATTACGTCTTTGCTGTGCCTCCCTCTCCAGCTCTATCCCAATATATTTTCACTACGGCACATTTAGTTATCAATCAACAGGAATCTCAGCTGCTGTTGTGCTTGGGGGACAAACTGTTCTTTCTTCATACTAACAAGGAATGCCTGGAATAGCCAGACACACAGCACTGATTGATGCAGCTACAGTTTATACGCCTAGATTCAGACAGTCTGCAGCTACCAGAATTAATGGCTTATTATTAGAAAAATACTTCTGCTAGACTTATAATTTAAAACCATTTAAATGTCTCGGGCGTAATCACTGAAGGTAATGTTTTAGCTTGTAAAGTGCTTGATGGTGGGAATTAGACACGTCTGCCTGTCTCAGGTGCATTTGCTCTTAGTGTTTTTGCTGCTTAAATGGAGTTTTTTGTATTTCTGTGATGTGATATCTGGGATGATCAAGATTGATGCACAGCTTTCCACAGATTACAGTATGACCCCATATTAACAATCTAATTTGGTGGAAATTGTAAGAAAGATAATGGGACCCCAGAAGTTTAGGGCACAATGTTGCTGCATGAACAGAAAATGACCAAACATTTTTGCTTGACAGCCTTGACCTGTGTGGTTTGCTCAGCTCGTGGGTGCTACTGCTCAGGGAAAGCACCACGAGGATCCTGAAGGGATCCTGCATTTGCTGTAGTGTTGACAAAAGCAGCAACTGCTGCTTCTCCTGGATTTGTTCCATGCCATATCCCAGAATTAAGGGCTCCAAAGAGAAGCTGCTGGCAGCGAGGGAAAGGCACCAAGTGAGGTGTGGCAGGAGTAAGATACTACACAAACAGGCTCCATGGGACAAGTAGTCCAGTTTTGCCACACACATGCTTATTGCCTCTGCCTGGGACCCTTAAACTAATGGTGAGCCTTTCTAGTTTATACAGGAGAGTTCAGGTTTGCGACTGGCTTTCATCACGAGAACGAAGCATGATTTAACAGCTACGGCAGCACAAAATGCAGAATATTGAGCTATGGGAAGGCTGCCCAAAGGCTTCATTAGCCTGAGTGCTCAGAAATAGGGCATGGGCAGCCCAGGAGGTGCAATCAGAAAACAAGAGGGACTAAAAGAGGTTGGTGACTCCAACTGAGATTCAAAGCAGAAGGCTGTGTGTTGTCAAAGCAACAGTCTGTGCTCAGAAAAAGCTGAGAAACAGCCCTGGATATGCTCATCTCCGAGTGTGCTTTATAGTGTCCAGAGCACCAGGACACCTGGGCAGGGACAGTCCTTACATCGTGTCCAGCTGTGGATGGCTGCAGCTTTGTCACCTGTGTTAATGCAGTACTCTATGTTACCGTGCAGAACTGCAAATTACCGCTGCACTGAAGGAAGTTTTGAGCTGATGCAGTTCTGTTAACCAAAAACTTTTCTGGGAATACAGAACATTTCAAAATATTTATGAAGGCTGATGGAAGTATTTATTTATTAATCACCTGATGGATATATTACTATCCCTATTCTCTTGTAGCCTTGTCAATCAGAACATCTGCTTGAATGATGTAAAACTTTTTGGGAACTGATTAACTAAAAAAAAGGTGCTGTATGCTGAGCAGCAGATTTTTTCATAAAAAGTTTGTGCTTTAAAAACCCCCAGTTCTTTTAAAAGAGGATGTTTTTCATGGTCCTCTATCCCAGTCTCTCTGTCATCAGTCAAAAAAAAAGCCTCTGCACTATTGTATTTTTCTTTTGAACTGTGCTCTTTACCAGCTTTGAAGAGAGAGAAAAGACTGAGAGTTGATCCAGGGGAATCAGAGTCTCCTGTGCAACCCTGAGATGGTGTGGGGCTGCAACCAAGGCTGGCTGTCTGCTGGGACACACAATGTCAGCCTTCCAGGTCACCAGGAAAAACAGATTATTTTCCTCCTCATGCCAAGGGCACCTCTTTTTTCCTGTTTTTACTCCTGGTGGCTGAGCTGAGTGTGTTGGTCTGTTGGGCTCAACACTCCTCACACTGGTGGCTGTGCCAGCCCATTGTCCTGCTCTGTCAGAGCACTGGGTCACCCTGTAAATAAACTTGGGGTGTTCAGGACATCTCTGTTCTCTTTCTACAAGAACTGCTTCTGAGAAGGTTCTGCTAAGTGGGGCGGTGGTAGGAAAAACACAGTTAGTATTGATTTCACAGGTTATCTAAAGCAAAATCTTGTTTTGCCATTCTCTAGATAATTTGAGGTATCCTTTATAACCAAGACTTTCAGACAAGAGAGTTGTCAGTTATCCTTTATAACCAAGACTCACCCCCAGAAAAGAAAGAATTCCAGAGACTTTTTTTTAAAGTTAATTCGGATAAAGTCATTTTTATTTAGCCTGTCTTGGTGAATCTCAATACATGTGCTGTATTTAAGTGAAACAGAACTTTTTTCTATACTTATTTACATTTCATTTGTTTCAGAAATAAATCCCTGCTATAGTCAGGGGCAATATGCAAGTGTTTGATTTTTTTTTTAAATCTGGTTCTGAATAGTTAATATACTTTTATACAAATTAGGGCTAAATTAATGACGTTTGCACTAGGAACACTAGGGCTGTTTGCACTCTCAAAGCACTAGGAAGTTCATGCAAGGACATATTTCTTATTTTTATTTAACATCCCAAATTTTGTTGACTCAGAGTCTTAAGGTTAATAGGCATATTTATAAATATAACCACATCAATCTATATTGTGGTTCTCAGTAAGTGCTAGAGAGGAGTTGTTTGCATAGGAAGTTAAGACAAATTAACTAAAGATATGATTTTAAAGTATATTAGTTAAAGTGCATTAAAGCTTGGTGTGAATGTTCTCATTCAGAAATAAAGTGACTGTAGTTCACTTTACCTTAATGCACTTTAAATTCACACCTTTCAGCTAATTTAGCTTAACTTCCTGTGTGGACAAGCCTTAAGATTGTTCCCATTAAATGGCTGGGCTGAGCTTTATTTTCTACTTCTTAAATCCAAACATGTAAAATAGTCTTACATTCTAAAGAGACTATGTTTTAAAAAGAGAATTTGCTGTGAGTCTTCCAGTCATGACTTTTGCTTGAATGGAGTTTTAAGTCATAAATTTTAGAATTAATTATATATTTCAATTTTTGTTTTTTAATTTCAGGTATGATATTAGTGAGAGACAGGATATGTTTATCAAACAAAAACCCTAAGACACTATGGGCAGCACATGAAACTATGACAAATCATAGTCAATGAGTCTGGATTATTTTCATTTGGGAGCCTATTGAAGCAGAATAAAGAGAGTTTGAACTATTTTTTTCAGGATTTCTGAACTTTTCTGGGGAAAAGTTCTGGGGAAAAGTTCTGGGGAAAGTTCTGGGGAAAAGATGCTTCACGTGTGCAGATTGACTCCCTTGCACATACACAGTGACTTTGTGAGGATGTGAAACTTGCAGTGAGGAGATCTGCCCAGGATGCTTGGTCATTGACATGACAGTGCACAGATATTTTCTGTTTGAAAAACTACTTCCTCTCACTGCTATTGAGCAGTAATTTTGGTAGAGGTATTCCATCTTAAAGATGGATGGTTGATGATTATTCACTGTAGTGCCTTTGTGTGTTTTAGAGTGCCTAAAGTATAGAAACTACCCACCATATTACTCAGAGTAGATTTTTCATTAGTTTAGGTTTAGGTTTGTATCCCTTTGTTCTCATGTTTATTACCAAACAATAGGCTGCTTCTGCAGCAACCTTGTAGGTTGTTGTCTCAAGCACTGCACAGGGCTGGGTGATTGAAATGCAACCAAAAACAAGGATGGGAATTAGTGGTTGGATCTACAGGGAGTGTTGGTCCCAATCCAGCAGCCTACCTGAGCTTCCACTTAATTTTCAACTACTTAAGTGGTCTCATTTTCAGTGGAATACTGAGACTTTTGAGGTGTTAAAGAAAATCATGTGCTTAATGGTTTCCAGGATTAGGGCCAGAATGCTGAACACTTCGTAGGGTTTAGTGCATTGCCTTTGACTCTGCGGATGCCATGAATTTAACCAGGGAGTTTTGATCAGAGCTATGGCTCTAAAGAGACAGTGTGGCAGCTGATAGCTAAGTATCTGTGCAATAAAAACTGTAATTCCGGTCTTCAGATAAGGGAGACAAAGCTCCAATTTTCTTTTGCCATTTGTCTTACTGTTCACATTTTAGGAAGCTGCGATGCAATCCTTAGAGCAGTCTTTATTAACTTTGAACATAACTTCTGTTCCCTCTGCCTTGTTGATAAAAGTTACAAATGTTTGAGAAAATGAAATTATCAAGTGCCATTAATTCCTGATGGCCTTTTCCATAAAAATCATCCCCCATGTAAAACAGAAGAACAATATATGAAAATGTGGGTTTAAAAAATGGGTAAACAATAGTAGGCAGATATGGTAGTGAGGTCACATTGCCAAAAAGACCAACTTTTTCACACACTTCAATAAGTAAGATAAAAGATACTAATTGGTGCTCAAAAATGCATTAGTATCTGATATGTACTAGATTTACAGACTATAAAGGAAACAAAATGTCTTTAGCATCCTTAATGGTTCACATATATGTATGACTATTTTGCCACTGGGAATTAGGATTATAATAATGTTTTCTGGGAGTCTGACAGTAACATGTTGCCATCCCTTGAATCAACCATAGAATATCATGGAGGTAACATGTCTTAATAAACATAGGCAAGAAGCATTGTACAGATATTATTGGTGATACAGGATCACCTCCAGACCCTATTTTATTAGGTTTTGCCTGTAAGAAAGAGGGCTTGCTGTGCAGGCAGATGATGGATGAGGGTGGAAGGGGTCAGAGAATCAGGAAGCAACTTGGTCACAGTCATATAACAAGAATAGAAACGGAGCCTCCTCACTCCCAAACCCAGCGTGTTATCCACTATTCCACACTGCTGCTTCACCTCTGGGCTCACTTATTTCTTAAGCTCAACCACTGCTTGAAATTCGAGCCCATGTACCCTGAATGTGACAAGCAGCAACACCAGTTTTCAGTAGATAAGTTGAATGGGCAGGTTTAGCGTATTATTTAGTAAATGTAATATCAGGTTTCTAATTTTGTCTGCAGAGACCATCATTCCAGTTGTATTTTAACACCAAAATAGTACCTCAGACGAAATGAATTTGGCACAAATAGTCAGTTTATCATCTCTCTGTTTCCTCTCTACGCATGATAGGTTCAAAGTTGCATTTCTAGTTGCTTCCAGACAAAAAGTGTAGTGTGTGGGAAGGACTGTAAATTAGTGGTTTCTGCTGCCAAGTGTTTAGATGTAGGGATGACTGTCAAAGGAAACCTTTTCTCAAGCTGTTTTAGTTTCAAGATGAATAATTAACTTGTACTGGCTTTTAAGCTGAAGTCATAACCTCTGTGTACTCTTTTCCCTGGTACACCCTTTTCATCTTACAGTAAATTATTCAATATTATGGCAAGCTGAACCCCTTCTGCAGCAAGGGGAGGAGCAGTGAGATTGCTTACTTTATGCTGCAGTGTGAGAGTAGCAAAGGATACAAGGAGAGAAATTAAATATCCCACAACTACAAGAAACATTGTCCATGTTGTACACATGGACATTAGCTCATAATTCTGAAATACAGAGGAAAAATCTGTCCTGGATTTCCATAGAAGAAGAAAGATGACCTTTATAAGTATGGCAGATTATTTAATCATTGCTGGAAATGAATTGCATTGTGTAGTCACTCCTATGCATGGTTTATTTACACTGCATGTCGTATAAACATATCACCTTACTAAATGCTCTGTTTACTAAAAGAATGTGGCCAGTATGTTCAGATGTGGCTGGTTTTTACTTTTTAAAAACTTCTTTTTCAGCTCTGATGAAAATAAATTGGCTTTAGAAATTACACTTCCATGCAAATTGTTGTCAGATAATAAATGCAGACTAAGTGTCAGCCAAAATACACCAAAGCCATGGCTCTCATATTTGTATTCTGTATTCCTTCACTGTCCTCTAAGGCAAATTAATTACCCTGTGTTTCTTTTGCAAGTCAGCAGGAGGTAGATTGGTATGGTAGAAATGAAAGGGCAGAGTCTAAAAGAAAATTGTCAATCAATTTGTTAAGTTTTAATTTCTCTTTACTGCATTGTTTTGCAACATCAAAGCCTGAAAATTAAATGCCTGTCATTGCTCTGGGCATTGTCCTAGTGCTGCTGGCACAGGAACTGTTAGTGGTGAGAGAAATGGTCAGATGGCTTTTTGAGTGGCACCTGAAGGGTATCATGAGGACTTAAAAATCTGTTTCCTTTAATTTCTAATGGGCTTCATCAGGCATTATTTTTAGAGGTATTGAATAACATGGACTTTATTTTTTTGAGAATTCTAGTATCTTGGTCTTTCCACGTGGGAGGGATTCCATCTCCACTACTCCATTAAAATGATGTTTCTTTTGCCAGTCTAGTTTAGATTAAGAACTGAAGGATGAGGCAGAAGCATAGTGTCTGTACATAATGGGAGAGCCACTAGGGCTGAGAGGAGCTGAAAATATTAGAAAAGCCTTTTCTTTTTTTAACTTAATTTTATATTGATATTAAGGGACAAGCCTGGGGAGTTCATAAAAGTCAAGTGGGTTGGTTCCCTCATTGAAGAGATTAAAGATCTGACTCTGATCTGAACCTTCAAAACAAGTGCAAATTGAAAGATGTAAATCTGACCTCACAAGTCTAGACATAACTGTCAGCTACTTTTAGCCATTGTTCTGTATTGATTTTATGATCTTATTTTTATTTAATGAACAGGTTATTTTTCTCTTCCTCTGTAATTCCGACCTCATTCAGTAGAATCTCAATCTGTAACTCCCCTTTAAGTTAAAATAAAAATCTCTTCCAAAACAGGTTCAGAAAGCAGTTTCCTGTGAATTTTTATGAGAATGTCATGAAAATTAGGGTTGCATTTTTGACCCCATTTAATCTCCAAGCATCTGGCTTGCACTGTTCTGTTTGGTGATGTTTCTTTCCCCCAATATGACTTTGATAAATACTTTTGGTAGGCTGCTTACCCTTTGCAATTCAAAGCATTAGAGTTATTTACTACACTCCTGCAAACTTTCCTATTGTTTCCACTGTCCTTTGTATCAAATAAGTTGGAGACCAGCACCAGCTTTGCAGGAGATTGATTATGTGGCTGTTGATGGCTGCTTCTTTGGTAGTTTTGAATTTCAGGGCAGAGTAAGAAGAACTGTGCAAGTACTATAAAATTATATCTTTCTTGCTTTTATTTTCCCTTTGCACATGATGCTTTTATTAAGATGATATACTATTTTTATTTGCCATGAAATCTTAGTTCTACAAAACTAATTTAGTTCAGATGGAAATACTTGACATATGAATTTTTAAGAACTTTGATGTCCTACAGGACAAAATTCTTTTCATGCACCTTTAGTCAATGAGCTGTATTTTTACCATCAGTAATATTTACCTTTTTTTGTACCATAGTAATACCTTACTGTGAGCAGATACCCATTGTAGTAGGCACTAAACCATCATTGATTAACAGAATTCTGGCCTGAAAGAATTTAAAGTCTGAAAATGAACAGATAGAGGAGACGAAAGAAAGGAGTTTTTATTCTCCTTTTACAGAGGGAGCACTTGAAGGACATAAAGACATTTCACAGCTTTTGAAATCAACTAATTGATTCAAAGTCCACAATCACTCTCTGGATAAGTAACAAGAGGGAAGACACCTAAGTTAGATATACATCCAAACAAAAATACTGGGAAAAAATTAACAGAGGCTTACATAAGGTAACTCAGGATGTGACCATCTGCTGGTGGAAAAGACTCTTCCAGTGTGAGTGGCGGCAAGAAACCTAATTATATTCATGGAAATGAATAGCTCAGTGCCCTGATGATCAGAAAAAACTAAGAGGCATCTCAGGTTGTTGTGTTCAATCTTGGAAGCTGGCGGTAGAGCTTTCAATGTTTGTTGACCCAGACTCATGGTGGTGTGGTGGTTTTGTTTGTCCTACAGCAGGGTTATAAACACACAGTTTATAATGCTTTGGTGTACTGGGAAATACCCATTGGAAGCACAGAAAATGTGACATGTGCAGTGTTTGCTTGCAACAAAACTCCCACTGATCTGCAGGAGATCTTGGCCTTTGGATCTCCCCTCTCTGGATATCCCCCAGACCAGGAGATAATATGATAAAATGAAAATCCTGAATTTTTTTCTAGGCAATTGTATAGGAAGCCTTTTTGATTGAATAAACTTAGAAGACTGAGGGAAGACTCATTAAAACTATGTGCTCAAAATGAGAGGAATATTTGGGAACCTGGTAAAGTGTCTGGTTATGCCTGCCAAAAAAAACCAGGTCGAAATACAATGCTTGAAAACCAAAAATTGTATGTAATCTTTGTTGTTTGCTCCACCACTTGTTAGCAGCCAAACCGATGTAAGCCAGCCCATTCTGTGTAAAACAACACAAAATTCAAAATGGCATCATTTCACTGAGCTATCCAAATGAATTTTGTGTTTTTAAGAAAATCAAATTTTTTATAATTTGCAAGAAGCTTAGCTTTTGTTATTCTCTTGACACAGATTGTGGCATAAAATAATTCGATAGTTTGGATATCTATGTAAAATCTCAATTTTATAAATTTTTTCTAAAATCACCTCACTTAAGCCATATCTCTGTATTTAACCTACAGCTCTCTCTTTCAAGGCTCAGAGAGGAACTGCTTTTAGATTATCTCAGTGGATAACAGACAATCCCCAGTAATTAATGCCAGATCCTCAACTCTGATACTTTCATGGAAACCATTAGGCCAATGCCAGTTTACATCATTTGAAGATCTGACCCAGCAGGTATAAAAATGAAAATGGCAAGGCAAAAAAATATGAGCAATTTGATATCAATAAAAATGTGCATGAGGTCAGGGAGGACAGAGCCTTTTCAAGTTTTCCTTTGACATTTTATCCTAAATAAGAACTTATTTTCAGTCATTGAGCAAGATAATGTACAGCAAATGATAAATTACAAAAGAAAATAATCTGTTGCAATAAAACCTGGGAAGAGCCCCAAGTATTTGTTCCCAAAGTGTTTATTTTTCCCCAGCTGTATTTATGCGTGAATTCAATGCTGTTTGTAAAACAAGCATTAAAAATTGAAATATTTTGGGTTGCGTATATTAAAAAAAAAAAAATAAAGCTTTTCCTCTTTCAAAACTCAAACTTTGACTTTTCTGAAATTTCACTATCAAAACTGACAAGGTCCAACTGTTTTTTATTTTGCAATTTTTCAGAAAAAGAAATTTCATTCAGAAGTTTGAATCAAATTTCTTACACAGAAAGTTACTAATTGCCCAGAAAAGAAACTGTAACAGGTCAGAGAACAAGTTATTCTCTCATTTTGAGTAGCAAATATATTTTGGTTTATATTGAAATTATTGTTGCTATAATTTATGCCCCGAAAAGATATATCAATAATTATTTATCAAGCAAAACTTGAGTCAGAGAAAAATATAGAATTAACTCAAAGAGAGGATGTTTTCTTTTTATTTCACTGTAGCACTGCTAGAAAACTTCAAATACAAGTTGTTTTAAGGAAAATTACGGTTTCAATAATGAGTGGGAAAAAAATAGAAGAAAGTTCAGACCTGAGACCTGGATGTAGAAAATGAAAATTTACAATTTTGCTGCGAGAGAACTTTGTATGTAGGTCTGGGTGTGCAGCCCCAGATGTGATTAATTATGTGCACCCAGGTGGGGAGATAAAAGAACAACAAGCGGAGAGCGCCGGGAGAGCTGCGGGAGCAGGGGAAGTGCCGGGTCAGGGAAAGGCGCTGCTCTACCCCCGAGATGAAAGGCAGGGCTGTGTCCACCTGCTGTGGGGACAGCGGCACAGCCCCCGGAGCAGAGAGCTGCCAGCAGGCTGTGCTTTGGCTGCTTCCCTTGCCGCTGACCCGCGGGAGCACCAAACGCGTCCCTTACTAAGGGCACGGGGATGCTCAGGGTGTTCCGCTACAACGCGTGACTGGCGCCTGTCCCAGCGGGGAAACTGAGGCAGCAGTGCTGCGAGGTGCAGCTGCTCCTGGCAGGGAGGGGAAACACTGCTCAGTCCTGAGCCTGGCTGGGACTGACTGTCCCTCCAGCCCTGCTGTGCCTTTGGACAGTGCCATGAGCATTTCCTCAGTCCGTGCTGAGGGTGAATGACAAGGATAACGCTGGCTGGTGCAGAGCTGAGCAGGGGATCTGGGAACAGAGACTAAAACGGATTCTCCTCCAAAGTGGATCCTGCAGAGGAGCAGCTCCCTGTGGAATGGTTTGGGTCTATGCCGTGGCCTAGCCTCGTTATAAGGAATGGAATATATGGAATCAAAGTGAAATTCTATATGGGACAAGAAATGGGGTGGTCTTTATAGCAGGGTGGTCTTAAACCGAGGTTTAATGTATGTACAATATACAAACATTTTTGACAGACCATTAACACCTATAATCTTGTAAATATTTGCAATTTTCTAGATCATAAATATAGCTGCATAAGCAGTTCTTTCAGGACATCATTTATACTCCATTAAAGGTTAATTTACAAGTTAGTACCTTATAGAAAGAAGATATGTGTACTTTTATGTTAACTTTCTGTAAAGGGAGACTGGTGTCTCCAGCAGCAATTTGTAATTCTCCTGTGACGCTCCCAGTGGCACTATTCAAAGCACTATTTGAATTCTTTTCATCAGCTCATGTTCACAGCAAACTTAATCTTCTGTTTTGAAGGAGGAGGGAGAAAGAAAAAGGAAAAAAAAAAAGAAAAAAAGAGCAAGATCTTAGGTCTTCTGTCTGTGTTCCCAAACATCCAACTGTTTGTTTGAACAGTGTCCCCTGACACACATTCTCATTTGTCACAGTGCTGATGATACCTGCTGCTGTCTCTGAGCCCAACCGAACCAGCCTGGCTGGGCTGGAGGCTGCCGGGGAAGGGGGGCAGGGAGGGCAGAGGTAAATAGTGGGGGATTGACTCTGTGGGCTATGACTTTATTCACTGTAATGGCATTTGTGCTTTCTAAAGATCAAAGGCCAGGGGGGAGAAAAAAGGTGGGGGCAGGGGGAGAGAAAGAAAATTGTTCACTCTAGAGCTAGTCAGGAGCTTTCAGAAGTGCCTGTGAGAAATTAGGTGCCTCTCTTGCACATTTGATCATCTAACTTTGAAATCCTGATGAGAGAGCTTAGGGAAGGATCTGAAGAGAAGGGAGAATAACCACTCCTAAGTCAGGACTATTGGAGAAGAATGAACAAGGAAGGTGCCAAATTTAACTGGATTTTGATTTATTTTTCTTTTTCTAAATGCCAACTTTCCTTGTTCAGCCTGGTAGTTAAACAAATGAGAGGCTTTAAAATTGCAGTTAGCTGCAGATTAAAAGGAAAAAAGAGAAATCTGTTGTAAATGCATATACTTTGTTGCCAGCTATTAGGATAAAAGAAAGCTTTTTCAAATGCTATGGTATGGGTTCCTACAATGGTCTCTATGGGTTTATTCACATTTCATAGGATTTCCCACGAAGAAAGATGAAAGCTTTATGCGTATTACTCACCATGTAGGATGTGTTTATCTTCGTTATTTATATCTTAATACTGTAAAGATTTCAGCAGCATTTTTTTTCCTGTTTCAAACCACTGTGCACACTGCAGAATTTTCCAAGCTTCTGTATTTCATATATGGAGTTTCTTTCAGTTGGTTTCATGCACAAAACGGAGGGTGGTCATTATGGTGCATTCACATCACACTAAATAGGAGCTAATTAGGTATTCTTACTGTACTGTTTTCACTGAAAGCTCTTTATAAAAGTTGAAGCTTATTTCAAAACACAATGACAACAACATTTGAGTAATTTTCTCAGACTTAGGGATGGATTTCTGAATAAGGGATACAATAGCTGGAAACTTTGACCATTGTACATTGCTTTTGTTATTTTCCAGCCCATATTTACATTTCTTCTCTACAAAAGGCAGATCATGGAGTAATTAAAAACCCATAGGCTGCAGACTGGTGTGGAGAGGAGAGAACGAGCTTCGCTCTTTCCAGATTAGTGATCTAACTGCAACACCACACAGTCCAATCTGTCAGAAATGCTCCCCTTGTTTCAAACAATTATTTGTCAACTCAGAGAAGAACTTTCTGAGGTACCACTTGTAACCTCAAACTAGCTGTTCCCAGTATTTTTAAAAACACATCCTTACAAATCCAATAGCACCAGCAGCGTTGAATGAAGCGACTGCATTCTTGAGGTCTGAACGGATGGTGATGTATTTTGGTATGAAATTCAGTGAAAAGACTGCTACTAGAAAAGTGGCTGGAACTGTACCAAGCTCCAGGATGGCGCTGTGAGCTCTGGTGTCACACCCAGGCTTGGAAACCACAGCCTTTTGCATGACCAAGGGGGCATCTTTGATTGTTTTGAGAGGCTCGTTGATCTTCATGCCAAAGAGCAGCTGTGTGGATGCTGCTGCTATTTAATGCCTTGTGCTGTGTGGCTCAAAAATCCCAAAAATAGATCGAAGAGGGACATATTAAAATGGCAGAACTGCACTTCTCAGTCACACATCACTCAGTGCCTTCCTGAGGCACAAATGTTTTTGCTCAGTTAAGCAGAGCACCAGGTTCATGTATGCGAATCCCAAATATGGATTTAATTGTAGTAGTTACCATAAATAGCCTCATTATAGTTGATGTTGTAAGTGGGTGGGCAAAACAAGAGTAATCATAAAGGAAAGTCTAAAATGATTCATTCACTAGGGAGGTCATCAAAGAACAGTTTCTTCCTACAGTCATTACTGAAGTGGCTCTGGGGAAGGAATGTGAGGTTTAATGGCTGGGTCGGTGCTTTAATATAATTTAGCCTGAGAAATCAGTGAGCTTCAATGTGTGCAAAGCCTCCCACTATTTGGTTGGTACTGGGCCTGTAGGTCTATTTGCCATTACAGGCTGAAGGCAGCGGAAAGAAATATTAAAGACACAACTTTAATAAAAGCCTGAAAATGTAGATTAAGGAAGGATTCATTCTACTATTTTTTTTTCCTAGGATGGAAGTTATTTCAGCTACATTAGAAACTTAAAGGAGTGTCTGTTAACTATTAAATTCACAGTCTAATAATCTAGCTGACTTGCTTGGAATGGCACTAAAAACTGTTTTATGTAAATTGGCTGAAAAATACATTCAGTTACCTTATCTTTGAAGTAGTTCTATCTCCCACAGTTATTCAGGAAGCCTCACAGGAGGTTACTTGAGGACACCATTTATATGGAACATCTTTCTGCTGATAATTTTGTATATTTTATCACGATTGTGTCTCTTACGTTTATCAAGCAAATATCTTTTCCCTTTTAATTTACAGAGCAATGAATGGACATAAGAGAAGAGTTTTTCTTTGCTGCTGTGAGGGAAAGGAAATGTACCAATGCTTATGAAATTACAATACTATGGTTTGTTTAGGACATAATTAAGACATCAATCAGAAAGGGCTGATTCCTTCTGTAGCAAAGTTAATGAGATATTAACCACCACTTTGAAGCTTGATCCAAGTTATCAGTCCACTGTTTCACAAGTCCTCCAAATTCCTACTTTTATAGTCAGTTGGTAGTGTGAAAGAAGACTTTTTAATATCTTCCTGTAATTTTTTTAAAATGCTCTTTTACTATTCCAAATGCAAGAAAGCAGTTTCATCATTGCAATAAATTTCTGGGTATGTTATCACCAAATTGTTTTGCTTTAATCTGCCTGCAAACTGACAGTGCAGTGTCCTTCTGGGTGCGAGCCAGCTTTGCTGAATAACAGTTTGCATGAGCTGAAGGCACTGACAACTCTTGCTGAATGCACCACGCTTCTGATGTTTCAATAGAAAGCATAAATAAAAGGAAGAGCTACCAGAGCAGTTTATCCCAAATCCTTCTCTGGAGGAGTGTATTTCACAGGAATATTGTCATGAAGATGATCATCAAAGCAGCGAGAAAATCAAGATCCTGATTTTCTGAGAGTGACACAATCTAAAAGTTATCTAAATATTTGTTTTAGGAAATCTGATGCAACTTTTAAGAGTCTTATATGACCTTATAACCAGAGAGCACAGAGGTGATAATTCAAGCATCTTCAGACTGTAATAAATAGTTGCTGAATTGCAGCAGAAAACTCCATGTAGAGCAGTTGCACAGATTTCTTATAATAAAATATATTTTTGTTACTTCAAATCTCCTGGACAACTCTTTATCCATCTCTTCAATAAGATGGTATGGTTTATATTTCCCTGTATAATACTTCATCCAAATGACTGAGATTATGGAGGATTTCCAGAAAGACAAAATTTTTGAGCTAAATACATATATACACACACCCAAGCAGAGATCCTAGATTGTTTGTTTACATTTTCAAGATCCAATAAATTAGTGTTGCTTTCATTGTTACACATAGTCCATGTAGTTGTGCTTCATTTAGCTTTTGGAAAAGCAGATTCCTATTTCCTCTGGCACAGAATACACCTAACAGAGAGGGTGTCCTATTTTTTCAGCTGTTTAGGAACTGCTGCTGTAATTGAAGAACTATGATCAGGAGTTTCTCTTAGAAGCCCCCTTTAGGTTTTCCTTTCCCAGACCCTGTCACAAATCCACTCTAAAGATAAGTCTTAACACCTCCTGGACCATTTCTTTTAAGTTTTCTCATTGAATGGTACAGATATAAATCTACTGGGACTTTCAAAATTATTTACTCAAACAGCGTCTCTCTTTCTTCTACTGACTGAAATTGTATCAGTTTAAACTGATGAGAATTATTTATCTAAGAATGTGGCTACTTGTAAGACAAGGAATTATTTCCATTACTGAAATTAAACTTCCGTCTATTTTGGCTTCAGTATAATCTATCTTTGTCTATCTTTTGGTACTGATTGAATTTTCAGCATCTCTTCCTGCCTCTATCTTGGAAGAATGTTGTGGATGCAAGAGTGGATCCTTTACGAAATCACTATTTCTAAGCCTTTGGAATTTTAAAAAAAAATGTGTTTCAGGATTTTAAAAAATAAATCTATCTCCAAACAAGAGATAGGTGGATGCTGCACATTTGGATTCCCTGACAGCTGCTCTAATTTTGTCAGTGGAGGTTAAAGAGACTTTCTGCTTGGCTGTTCAGATTTCATACAAGGTCCCAAAAAAGAACAAAGACAGTTGAGTTGTGGGTATTAGGAAACAGTGCAGAATGTTCAGCCTGTGGCTAAGAAAACCTTTCCACATCTTCTGTGCTGTCCAGCAAAAAAATTAAACCAATCCAAATGTGCTCCTGGAGCAATTGACTGGCTCAGGGCTTTTTGTAGTTAATAGAACTGAGTAGCTTTGGATGGGAATTTCTGATCCTTGACTGATCCTTTCTCATTTGTTGAGGTTTTTTGATGATATTTTTGCATCATTCATTATACATTCATTATACAATACAGTACTATTTCCAGAACAGGACAGATAATGCAAATGTCCTTTTTTGACCTTTTTTAATAATGACCTATCAATTGTAAAGAAACACAGTTTGGGGATTTTTATTTCCTTATCCATTTGTTCCTGGATTAAGAAAAGTGTAAAATCCAGTGTAATTTGAAATAGGTGATATTGTGTAACAATGTTCTGCTTGTCTTCCCGGGAACAGAGGTGAAAATGAGTTTATATAGAACTAATATAAAGTACTCTTTATAGAGAGAAAATGGGGGAAAATTCCATTGTAATTACTTTCAGATTTCTGTTACTTTTATATTTCACTCATAAGCTTAATTTTCTCACCCATCTGTGTACTCTAATCACCAGTATTAATTATTTCATATTGAAAGAGACTACTTCATAATTAGTTGGTTGTATAATTTGAAGGAAATGCTACAGTGAATTTTACAATTTTTTTTTAATTTGGAAATCATCTGCAAGCAGTTTTCTCAAAAGTGCTATTTGCAGAAAATTATTTACCTGGTAGTTACATGTCAGGAATTGCTCTCTAATCATGTCTGATAACTCAGTGGGGATATGTAATACTTCCTTTTTTAATATATATTCCAACTCGGTTGGTTGCTTTTCTTTTTAGATAGACACACATGGAGGTATTAATTTTCAGTACAATAATTCCTTAATTTTCTGTATTGCTTTTAAAGGAAAAGAAAACTCTGAAGTTTTAGTTTTATACAATTGTTTGCTTGGAAACACAGTTCAGATGCTGCAGTGTGTAGACAGATAGACAAAGGAAATTAAAAGGAGCTGACTCTGCTTTGCAGTATGCACTGGAAAAAACATATTTTGCAGGGAGATAACTTTCACTGCAAATTCAAAGCTTCCCACTGCAATCCTATTGGATTTTCTTGTATAATTGTGTTCCCTCCTTTATTTCCCACTTCACATTTCAAAAGTATTTCTGGTATGCAAGTGACATTTCATTCTTGCACTGTCATCTACTGTGAGCACCATGTGCACAGTTGGAAATACTGTCTGAACTCAGAAACAGTTTTCTTTACATTTTGGCAGCTGATTGACAACACAGAACAGCAGTAGCTCAGTGCTGCCAAGGTTTGTTAGGGCTGCTGCTTGTGTTGTGATTCTCTGTTTTGAATAGCTCAGTCTAGGGTTGAAGAAGGAGATGAAAGTAAATATTTCTCAGGTTCAGTGAGATTTCATATGTGTCACCCACGGGGAGATTGTCCCTTTCCAAACCTAAGATCCGAGCCATCAGATCTGTAGGAAATATCCAAGAAGCAGTAATGTAGAGGGGTTGTTGTTATTTGCTAACAAAATAGGAGCCCCCATTATGGAATGAAAATCATATTACATGGAGCTGTGGAATTTTATGTGGAATTTCACATAAAATTAGAGAAGATTCATTTCACTTTAAAACCTGAACTCCTTATTTTTCATGAGGGCTCTATAAATGATTCTAGTTGGAATACCAGTTATATTCTCCATATTATTCTCAGAAGCCTACTGAACAAAATGCTGCATATTAAAATACCATTCAGCTGTTCATATATAAGTTTGTGAGAAAACTGACCAAAATTTCTGGTGTCAACAGTGTATAACTATTTCTTTAAGCTTGTATTAAAATTATTTGGAATTCTATGAATCAGGTTTTTTTATCTTACTTAAAGTGAAAAGCTAAATTCTGGTGTAAATAGAGGGAATTCTATGCAATCTTTGTGGTGGTGGACTGGTACTGTTAAGCTCATATCTGTGCTTCTTTGAGTGTTAGAAAACACAACTGCTTCACTTGTCTTTTTGTGTGTATTTTGTATTCTCCCAGCACAGCTTGTGTGCTGATATATCAGAGCATTCAATTTTTAGATTGCCTATTTCAGGAGAGACTGGTAGTTAGTCTTGGATTTCTCACCCTTCTAAAAAACCATTCTTTAAGGACTGAACCTCTTTAAACAAGGTTTTTTATTTCAGAAAATCCAAAGAAATGTATCATAACAATATATCACAGTTTCACAGTTCTACTTAAACTGTGAGACTGTGATATAATCATGGGCTCAGTAATCCAACTTTTCTGTGATACCAAAACATTAATGCTTTAGTTTTTGCTGAAGTACAGGTTCATTTCTTATTGTTAAGTTGGTTTTTAATATAGACTCATTTAAAGAAAAAGAGATGGAATCATTCATTGGCCACCAGTTTTATTCTGTTTTGACTTTATGTAATCTGATCTGTGGGTTTTTCTAACACAAGTATCAATGTAGTATGTCAGTAATTTGAAAATTCAGTTCCTTGGTGATATTTTGAAGGGGGATCGGGTAAAATAAAAATCAGATGAGCCAAAATTGGACAAAATTCCAACATTTCTGTTAAGCCATATGATGAGGTATAAATAGGCACTGGAACAATATTAATGTCCAGTTCTAGCTCTCCCACAGGTACACTGAGTAAGCATCAGATAAACCACTCTCCCTACTTTGATTTTCCTCTTCCATCTATTTGTAATTCATGGAATTTTAGAGTGTTTGTGCTTAGAGCAGTAATTCCAGTACAAAACACCCATCTCTGTACTGAAGTGAAAATGTATCTCAGTCTTCTGACAGAATATTGTAAAAGGGGTTACTCTGTCATAGAAAGCTCCTTTGTTAAAAATTTTAAATGGATTTTTTTTATATTTGTTTCATGGTTGCTCTTCATCTATGATTCAAAGTTGAAGTTGTTCATACCAGCTTGGCTTTTCTTTCCCCCTGTCTGTAGTTCAATATTTCTCTCAAGAAAAGTCACCTTATGTGTTCTGAACAGCAGGCAGCAGAGCCATCTGCACCAGCAATCCTTAGAACAAACCCTGTGATTCACGTTTAACTCTGCTTCTTCCCAAGTGCAGCTGGAATAACCAAATCAACCTTCTGTTTTTCAGCCAATTTAGATAAAAGATGAAGCCAGACAACAAATCCACCCTGCATACTGATAGTGGCTAATTTTCAAGCTCTTACTAATTATGGCCCCCAATTAAATCAAACTACACAGTTTTATTAGGAAGTACAGGCAAGAGAAAAGATCAGGTGCTTCCAAACTACTGGAGCACAAGATTTTCTGTTAGAGGATTGTATGTAATAAACTATTTCCCACCTCATTGCAAATTCATGGCTTTATTTCCAGAAGAGTAGCAGCACTGTGTGTTGTATGGAATCTGTTGCAATCATACCTGTTTGGAAGAGTGTAGAAAGGCCCAGAATGAGCTCTCCCAGAACAGTGTCTGCAAAGTGGCAAAATATATTCTCTGTTGCAACCATTCAAAAGACCTGCATTGAGTGAAACGCTGCAGAATGTGACCTGAAACATATTATTTACCAATTTTTAAAAAGTCACAAAGCATTACAAAAAGTCACAAACTCATTACAAATTTTCTATGACACACATGCACACAGATCATGCCCCTTTGAAGAAAAAATGCAGAGAAAAGCTAGTCAGTGAGAGGTTTCACATTGTGTGAATTCAGTTAATTTTTCCTTGTAGCACCTCATAATTTTCCAGAACAGAGATCATTAATCATCCCAAAGTGTGCAGAAGTTTGGGCGATAGCTGTAAGACCACCAAACACTGACCCTGAAGGAAATTAATTACTAAAGGTGAAAAGCAAGTGTTTTCTTAATTAAGCCACCTAAGCTGCCTGGTTTTGCAAATATTTATTAACACAATTCAGATGAAATCAGATCAGCACTCCTGGCTGCAGAGTGTTGTTTTATTGGACCACAAGTCCTCGTTACCAAATCCATATTCAATCTTTTAACAGAGCAGCAAATTATATTCCCCATCTGTCTCCTGTGACAATTCTAATGAATGTAATGTCTGGATGGTGATGTACAAACACTTCCGAAGTACCTTATTTATAAAATACAGGTAGTAGTTATTTATAATAAACTGTTGGGGAGTTGGGGTTTTATAGTTTTTGAAGTTAATTTTTAATATTTTCAATTTGCTGCATGTAACTGAAATATGAGTGATGAACATGTGGGTAAAAAAACCATTCTTGATACAGGAAATTTTTGGGTATCTGAGCCAGTTATCTCAAAGGTTTTCCCAGTCAACATCTCTACTCTAGGACTAACAAGTTCTTTACTATGATTTGAAAAACAAAAAATTACTGAGCCTGAACCAGCTCAGGCCATGAGTTGTCCCACCCACGGTGGGTCTGGGCACTTGCCAGAGTCCTGTTGTGTGCTCTAAGCACCTCCTGCCCCGAGATTAACCAGCATTGTTCTCTCTGATTTGAGGCTGAGTGAGAAGGAGTAAAGCATGTCCCAGAGGGGCTATGAACAGGATGGAAGTTCACAGACTTTAGCCAACATGTCAGGATTTGGCCAATACCACAACCCCTCCTGAAGAACTGCCCCGAAGGCTGTTTGCTGAGGACTTTGCTAAGTCAGAGTTTGAATATGGGAGATAAACCCAAGAATTTCATAGTCTGAATCAGACTCTCTTTGATCTGTTGGAAAACAAAGACATGCTGCAACCAGCCATGAAAATTAGTTTATTTCAGATCCATTTCTCACCTTTGGAGTTGGTTGATGCATTAGTTTGGATGTGATGAAGAGAGAGAAATGGGAAGAGAGGCTGTGAACTAAACCCATCCAAAAAGTGTGTGCTCATTAGGGAGCAATTATCACTTTGCATTCTGATCTTGCTCTTGTGGTGGAGAGAGATGGGGCTCTGGCAACACAGCAAGGCCAAGTACTGATGTTTGCTGCTCAGTGAGAGGCTGACATGACTAATTGAAAGGGAACAGATTCATCAAGTTTAGAGCCTAAGGAAAATGACGAGAAGATGCTTTCATGAACTGCTCTTCTCACTACTACAGATGTTAAAAGCCTGCACTACCATAAAAAAATGGAATTATCCTTGGCAAAGTATGTTACAGATCTGCTGTGTTCTAAACAGAAAATATTTGGTTGCATTTCCTGCCTTTTAATTTCACTTTTATTGAAATGTTGCACTTGAGGAAAGAACAATCCCATCTTTTGAGTTTTGCCACTGATTTTGCTGTGCCCCATGCCCCTTGTAAAGGATAAACAATCATAATTCCTTGTCTCTCTAATGTATAAAAAGGTTTTAACAAAAACTGTTATGTCCATGTACATTACCTCTGCAGTAAAACTTGGATCTTCATTATTTGAAGCTATTATAAATGCTTAGCAAAAAATGAATGTTTAAATGTGCTTTTGAACTCCTTGTGAAATAAAATGGCACTGTTGAATCTAGAATTACTTCACAACAATCACTTCTATTCTGCTTAGTTTTTGCATTGCTCCTGGAAGACAGTGGTTTGGAATTCCTCAGAGTTATTTTCATTTAAACTCAAATGTAAATGAACAGCCACAGCAGACCAAATGACTGCAGTATGAATTCCAGCCTGTGGAAAACTCTCACAGCCAGGCAGGGGATGCTTCACTATAGCAGAGATGACCTTCAGGGTTTTTTTATTCACAAAAGCTGGTCCAGTGAGACAGATCTCCTTGTGGTTCTTCCTCTGATAATTCAGACAAATGGGCTCTTGGTTTGAATTGTTGTCGTCTAGAACAATCTGTCTCCATCAGGATCTGGACAAATTATTCTCGCAGGGAAATGTTAGCCTTTGAAAACAGTCCCTCTCTTTCTACTCTTTGTCCTCAGTAGCAAAGTTTTCCTAAGATGATACCTTGTTCTGGGGGGTTTTGTGGTTTGTTTGGTGGGGGATTTGCTGTTGCTGTTGGTTTTGTGTGTTTCTTTTTAAATGTCTGATTTTAATATGTTAAAGAGAAATCATTGCCCCTAAACAGAATTCTGCTTCCATCAGGGCAAACAAGCTGCTCTTTAAAGAGTATCTGCAGAGTGAAATAAACAGTACTTGGGGTTCACAAAAGAGCAGGAAATTGTTCTTCTGTTATCAAAGTTGGTACTTTATTCAGTATGGAAAATAATGACACTTGTGTAGCACTTTATGACAGATGCTCTTATACAACAAGGTTTGAAGGGACATCAATCTTCAGAAATAGGCCTTTTAATACTAAGTACACTGCTAATTATTGCAATCACACAAAATTGCAATGACACCTATCTATATATTTATATGTTCTTTTTGATCTTTTTGAAGACTGTATCACAACCCTAAAAATTTCTTTAGCTTAAAAAGGAAGGTGCTTCTCTGGGATGGTGTGTGTCTGCCTCTATTCAGCTTTGTTCCATGCTTCGCTAAATTTTGGGGTTTTTTCTTTATTCTTTCCTAATCTAGAAATTGCCAGCTATTAAAAGCCTGTTAATTTCTGTTGGTAAAATGTTCTGCTGTAACTTGAATTAGATGCAGTGCAGCTGGGAGTAGTCATGGCTAAACAATACATGGCATAAATTATCTCTATCTGGAGTGTCTGACTAGATAACATAATCAACAGGAGGCTGACAAAACATCACAGCCGCCTGTTGTCGCTGACAACTTCATTATTTCCATGATGTTCAGCTGGGTAATTTGTTTGTGGGGAACAGCAATATCTTCAGACATGTCCAATGGCCTTGTGTACTTTTATAGGCTTTCTGAAGCTGGATGTGTTTGCACAAATTTAGAGGTTTTTCCTAATCTGGGGAACAACTGCAGGAACCATCAGCAAAGAGCTCTGCTCTATGTTGGTTTTGCAGTAGAGCAGCATTCCCATCAGACAAGGTTGGTGCACACCTCTTGATAGCTAACAGCAGCTGCTCTTTGATTCCTTGGTTCAAACAGGAAGGGCTTTGAGGATCTGATGCACTTCTTATACTATTTTATTTCTTTTTACCTTAACTTACACTCCAAAAGATCCCAAATGACTCAGTAGTTTTGTGGCTCTGACAGCCCAGGCCTGATTCTATTCCGCTGCAGCCAGGAATTATTATTCTCAGGAATTTTCCAAGTCAAAAACCTGACAGGGGTAAAAAAGCCACTGTGACTATGTGAAAAACATGAAATTTTAAAGATTTCTGACCAGACAATTCTGGCGTTCTGCTAGTTCATCTAAAACCACTCTGAAACACAACCAGCAAGTCCACAGCTCCAGTGCTGCCACAGAGCTGCAGAACTCCTCCCCTCTGCATCCTTCCTCTGGGAGTCTGGGAGTCTGCATGTCCCAGGCAGGGGAGCATCTGCCAACCTGAGCCCTGCAGCAGAGCCTGGTGTGCTGAATTCCAGGTTGGGCTCACAGGACCATGGGCTGGGAGCTGTGGCTACAGAGGAAGCCTGGGGGAGCCAGGGCTGCCAAGCCCAATTCCATTCAGTCACTCACATCACGGGTGCTCAAACATTTCAGAACTCTTGGGAAAATCCTTCTCTAAACTTAGTCCAAATGCAATTATTTTTTTCTTCACTCACAATTTTAGAATTTTTCAGGTTTGATCACGTCTGTGACTGATGAACTGGGAAATATTTGTCTTTTTTATAAGCATACTGAATACTTCTGTGTCTCTGTGGATAATAGGTTATTTGCTATGGATTTGGATCAAGAACACTGGCTAAAGGAACTAGTGAAACAGTAAGACTCAGATCAATGTTCTTGAAGAAACACAAGAAACCAGGGAATAGGACAGAGAATTAACCAATTGGCAAAGGGGTATGTGTGAAAGATGATAGGTAAACAAGGAGCCAGAGAGGCAGGAATTGCCAAAACCAGAGCTGTAATTTACTACAGTGCCTTACATGTATAAAAATCTGCAAGAAAGAATGAGTGTGGGCACAAAGAAAGATACAATTTTATACATTCATTTGGGGAGTTTTGTTTTTATTTTACCTTTCCCACTGTATACTTTTGACTGTATGGAGAAAACCCTCCCCAGTATCTTGTTTCAAGGAGAAGAGTCGCTTTAACTACTTTTCTAGTAATGGATTTTTTTAAGTGAGAGAGCATACAGACGCCAGACAGAGTTAGCCTGACCATGTTACTTTGGGAGAGGGATGGAGATCCCATTCCCAGGTATCCAATCTGCTGTGACAACGGATGGAGATCTGATATTTCAGCAATATTTGTTCTTTCAGTGGGATTATGAACAGTCTAAAACACAGCTTTGTCTCTTATGATGGCAACAGCTTTGCCATTGACTGATTTTCAAGTACAGTCAGGCTCCACGTGAAGTTCTTCGCTCCAAACCTCCCACCCAGTTTCTAGTGGGGAAAACCAAATGTTTTCCACAAGCGCTGCACACGCGATACAAACCACGGGAACGTTGGTTTCTGGGGATGGAGGACGTGCTGCCTGCTGGAATGCCTGCAAGGAAGCCCTGGACATCGCTCCTGGGGACAAGGCGGTCCCTGTGTGGCTGTGGCGGCCGCTGCGGGGACCATGCCAGGATTTTGGAGAGCTGGGTGGACGCTGCCATCTATCGATGGATGGAGGACGCGAAACCCCGAGACCTCGCACGGAGCTCCTCATGCCTCGCCTCCCTCGTCCCAGAAACGTCCCAGGGTCTGCGAGGAACAAACAGAATTTGTAAATGGAATTAATGGCCAACACAATGCTAGAAATACCTGTGGTGTGTAAGGCTGAGAGCAGCACAGGGTGAAGGTTTGGGTAACTCTGTCACTGAATCAGCCAACTTGGGTGGCCTCTTTCAAGGAAATGTGCCACTAAATGTGCACCTTCACAAAAATGTGTAGCTTTAGCAGCAGTAAGAACAACAGCAGCTTGTGGGATCAGCTCTCGTTGTGTGCTGCAGGTAGGAGACTTTCAGAGCCATCGATCATGGAAGGAAAATCTGTCACGATAGGTTAAGTCAGCAGTGTGAGTACAGCTAGCAAAATGCTCTATGCCGCTATTAGGAGTGGAATGCAAGTGCAGTAATAACTGGATAACTTCTCTGTCATCTAATGGAAGCATCAAAGGCTACGGATGGGCAGGATCCTGCAGGAGATCAGACTAAAGGATCTGCATCCATGTGTTTTATCATAAACCCAGGTGTTTGTTTCTGTAGGTCATTTTGTCTTCTTTTCCAGAACTGGATGTAGGTGCTTTTCACAGAAGAGAGAAGGAGAAGTGTTGAACCACAATAAGAAATTGCTAGAAAATGTTCAAGAATAGGCGAGTTTCTGTAAATTCACTTTAAGTTCTTCCCCTGAAAACAGCTGCATATTGAGGATTCCTTTACAAGTGAGTTCCATAGATGAGGTCTATTCAGACTAAAAAAAAAAATTTAATTGGGGATTTTGACTCAGAAGAATCATCTCTATTTAGCACAACACTGAAAATGGACTTCTTAGGCTCACATTTATTTTTAACTGACTTAGACATTTCAAATTTTCAGCATGCTTTTTTTCCAGATAGTATCTCAGTGTTAGAGAGATATTTGGTGGTTTTTCAAAAGATTTCCAATTTCCTCCTGTTGGCAAGCAGCACTGACCTTGGTCAGCTCTCTGACTAATGATCCTTGGAAGCAGGAGAACAAAAGAGGGAATCCTGTACACGTATGGCCTATGATTTTCATAGTACAGGAGAAGGAATGTTGTGCATAGAATATTGTAGTAGCTCTTCGCAACTCTCTGCTGCAGTAAAACTTGTAACTCGTTGCATTTGTTAGTCTCATTATGCCCTGGAAATACATCTATGTGCACGTTTACACACACATGTCAATGCATGCACATGTGCACATAGAAAAACCCTCAAAGAATGGTTTGATCCATATCTAGATTGATTAAAAAAATACAGATCAAGTTCCATGACATAGAAACAGCAGGCCCAGGACTACATTTTAACTTCAGCTGCTTGGGCAAAAGGATGCACTTGGGTATGAGGCACAGCATCCTTAGCTGAGGTTTGGAGGGTGGGAGAATCAGGCTGATCAACAGGTTTTGGGAGGTTTCCAACATTTTCCAAAAATCAAGCATCGTGTCTGAATAAAGCCAGGGGGAAAATTTCAGCAGATTGCAAGAGCAGCTCTGGTATCTCCTTAGAAACAATCAAAAATACTTTTTTTCTGTAGATATTAATGGTCACTGACTATGACAGACTCAGGAATTAATGTGCTTTAGTTCTTTCTATTATCAGATGTTACACTGGAGTGTAATTCTGCTTGAATGAATTTAACCCAGTGGACTGTGCAGAAGGATAACTATTTTCTACATTATTGTTTATCTTTGATTTCACCTTCCCTGTTTTTAGAATTCTGTGGGTATTTCAAATATTCCATATTTGACTTTATAACATTTTTGTGGGTTTCTGTGGGTTCCAGCATTTGCCTTCTTTTTTTGCCCTGTAGTAAAAAAAAAAAAAAACACCCAAAAAAACCCAACCTATATATTTTTAAATATCACTGTTCTACTATTTTGGAAGCTCCTAATGCAGACATTACAGGATCTGCTTTAGCTGAAACATCCATAGAGTGTTTTTGTTATCCATTTAATAACCTTTTTGAGGCGTAACCTGTTCAGGCTGGGAGCTTTCCAATGATGTTGCAGATGTCCCACAGCTATGGCTGTGGCTGCTGCTTTTGTTGCTATGATTGCAGACAGCTGGAGTGGTAGCTTGCTTGAAGAAAGAAGAAACAATACATCACATGCAACAAGCACTACTGCACTGTGATTTCACCCCCCCCTTTCACTGTTTTAGCATAAAACCAACTGCTTGAGGATGGCTGCATTAATGTCTTTTTGCTCATACTTGGTGGCAGATTAATTACAATCGCAGTTTTGTTTACTCTGGCAGTAATTATTTTTTCTACTTGCACGCTGTGCTGCTGATCAATTTTCAAGGCTACAACCAGCTAAAAGCACACAGAAGTCATGGCATCTCTCACATGGAGGCTTCACATCTTAGTCACTCCTACAGCTGCACAGGTAACTGGGACAGAGTTAAGGCACCAAACATTCTACCTGTGATACAACACTACTCGTTTAAATACTGGTTTGCTCTGAGGTTTTATCAGCAGTCTTGGACTTCAGTAATTACTACTAACAGGCTTTTTCATATCTGATCATTCATGCAGTGTAAGGAAGAGATTTACTCATTCTGCCCAGAGGCTGAGCCAGCAGAGACAGCAAAGCTAATGTGATTCATTGAAGGAAGACAGTGGACAATTACCAGCAACTTGTTCACGTTTTGCCTTGGACAGCCTAAGCTGGTAAGTCAAATTCAATTCTTTAATGCATATATTCTTAATTATTAGTTTCAAGTATAAGATTGATTCATAAACATACAGTATTGAGTGGTTTCTCAGCTGTTGTGTTTTCCTAAAATCAGAAGTGAATGCTTTTACAGCAATGCTGTGCCCTACTGGCGCACCTGTCTGTAGAGTGTAGCATATATGTGCTACAGACAACAGAGTGAGCTATAATTTAGGTATTTCTTTTTCTTTCTCTGCAATATGTGTTTAAGGGACATGAATATTAGGTCAGTATTTGACAATTAAAAAGGAAAAAACCACAAAGCTTTTATAAGGATAACTATTTTATATTCATTTGTATTTGAATTTGGCTTTTAAAGCACCCTGGTGATGGGGAATAATATGGTTACTTCAGTGCTTAGGTGCAAGTAGAAATCTGATCACAAAGATTCAGCTGCAGGATTTGCAGCATGAAATGTGTTTTGGGAGCCCTTGGTCCCTGCTTTGGTACCAAGGCTAGAGCACAGTGACAGTCACACAGATGATTTGATGGGTATTTCCAGTTTAGGGCAGTAACTGCTCCCCAAAGATCTGCTGTGAGACTTTTGTGTTCTTAAATTCTCAGCAATGCAAACTGCTGTTAATTAGGACTGGTTAGAATGCTGTTGTTGTTCTGTCCAGTTCTGCATTTCTCAGTCAAACCTGATGCTGTGCTGCCTGTTGCAGTGCCCAGCTTGCTGTGGGGTGCAAGTTAGACCACACAGGGCTACTCCAAACCATATGGAAATGTCCTTCTGCAGAGGTTTCCACAGGTGAAAATCCCAAATGGGTCTGTACTGCACATCTTTTTCTAAATTATTAGTCTTGGATGTGCTGTAACAATTTTAGTTGTGACAATGATAAATCCTCAGGCTAAGTGCATTTCAGTGGGGGATTTGTTGTTTCAACCAAGACAATGCACATTTCAGGTCTTCACCTGATTGTTGAGTCTGGGATATGATTGTAAAAAAAAATAAATTAATAACTTTTAAAAGGAGTCTAAAACTGCTCTCATGAAATAGTTTGTCTGTAAAAAAATTCCAACATCCAAAAAATCCTTTCCAACACAGAATCATGTGAATCAAACTGTCTCTTTTCCTTATTTCTTATTATGCTTTTTACCCATGATTTTGACTTGTCTCATTCCCATTGCTCTACTGTGAGTCATTTCCACAGCCTAATAAGATCCCACTTCCAGAAAGTTTTCCAGAACATGCAACTTGCCTTTTTTTTTTTCCTCATTTCATACCTTGTATGTGACTAGGAAGGATACTAAGTATGATAATCTGCAATAGCATTTTGCACCTTATTGTTTCAGTACTCTGGTGAAAAAATGCATTTCATTTGCATTATGTCATTCCAGCCATTGTTTTATTGTCCTGCATTTATTCTCTGCACTTTTTTGGGGATATCAATGGTGAATGTACAAGGAACATGTCTGTGTTTCAAGTCATTTGTGATTCACCAGTTCTGTGTGGATAGCAAAGATGCCATCTGTTTTATTGTTGAATTGCTTCAATTTCTAGAGGGTTTACTTAGCTTCTCTATAGATTCACCTGCTCTTGATTTCATAGAAACATTGATGAGATCATAAAATATTCTGTTCTCTTCTTCTGTCGCTTTCAGACTTGGGGATCTGCTCTGGCTCTTTACAAAGCTTCCATGTGTGGCAAGGGCACCCTGTGGTTACTGTCCTTGGAAGTCATTGTTTAGATGATTATTAACACACTGTTGTTTTCTTCTGAATGGATAAATCCTGGTTCATTGACCAGATCAAGGTGGGAAGGACTCCAGAAACCCCAAGGAATTCAATCTCTGGAGTCAAACTATGTTTAGTCCCAGTCCATATGAACAGTAAACTGAGCCACGAGAAACAGACTTGGTACTAAACTGCTGGGAGGCTGTTCTGGGTTGGTGACACAGATTAGCAGCCCAGTGATGCCTGAATTTGTTTTGGTCCAAACCCTAGACCAGCATTCTAGAATGCTGTAACATATTTAGAGACTCCAGTTTCTTTTTACAGTGTACGCATTGAAGCAGAGAAAGCTGCCCTGCCAACTGTCTGAGTTCTGAATGTGTATGGGGAGAGGCGTCACTAGAACAACTCCACCAAAGACTCAGATTTCCTAGAAAACTGTCCAAAAACTGGCTGGTGCTTCTCCTTTACTTGATCAGGTTAATATTTTCTCATAAAAGAAAGTGCTGCTGTCAAGCTGTTCTCTGTAAGAGTTTGGGATTTTGTAAACAACTTCTGTGCTTCTCAAGATAAGCTTGAACTTGATGACTTTCAAGAGATTCTGTGAAAAACATCTGGGCAACTGAGTTTAAGGAGATGGAAACAAATGCACTTGCTGCATTAGTGAAGACTGGAGGAGAGATAGAGCTTTTTCTAGGAGTCAGGCTGGCAAAATTCCTTTTTTTTGTAATTATTTAAATCCATGAGAGTATTAAAGTCAGCCAGCAGGCAGTTTGGTCTAGTGGGACAGGGGGGAGGACTTTATCAGCCTAGGGAGAGCTGATAGAGGCATAAGCCATATTAGCTTTAATACCAGGAATTCTTGTTTTAATAATGCCACAATAGGTAGGAAAAGTCCTGCTAAGTAGATATTCCTAATTTATTTAATGTAAACTTACTAAATATCTTCACAGCTCTGCAGTAAATTCCCATATTAGCTTCATGAAGCTTGTAACCTCTCCTGTGCCACTCGGTTATGCTGAGTCTGTTGCTTTTCAAATCAAAAACCATAATCTCAAAGCAGACACAGTGGAGTGTGCTGAGCTGTCTCTGAATTAAGAATTGGTTGGGTCTACTCTTCTTTGTCCTCATCTTGAGGGTGGTTAGGTTTGTGTGGCAAATTCAAGCTGTTCTTTCTGTGCGGAGGTCACTACTGACTGTGTGTTTTCTGGTATTCAAAAACTGTACTCTTGGAATCAAATTATTTTGGGAAATTGAAATTTCTTTACAAACATGCCTATGGCACTTATTGGCCTATTCTTATTCACAATTCAGGTCTATGTTTTGACCCACACTTTATTGAGGAAAAGAAGAAATTCTTGAAAACAGAGGTATGAGGGCAAATTTATGTGGGACAATCTGTAGCACTATACACTAACAGAAACTGGAAGTGTTACTCTGAGTAACTGAGAATTAAATTATTATTAAATCTGGTAAATTTCTGAGTTTCTTTAAAATAGTAATGACATAGAGAGGTAGAAGGTGGGTAATCAGTTTACTCCACAAACTCAGACAAAATCAGTCAAAAATCTTTGCAGTACTGCTGCCTCCTGAGTCCCAGAGAGCTTCTGATCATCTCCACACTTGCACATTATTTTCAGGGATGCAGCTCACATAATTCCCTTCTGACTGCACTCACTGTTGTTGTAATGCAACAAAGTCTTCTCATCACTTATGACAATTGTGTTGACTCTCTCTCTCTTCAGACTTGGTCTGTCTTCAGTACTGCAGGAGCATGGAGAATATGTGAAATTGTTTGTAATAAGATACTTTTATGTTCAGGGTGTCTGCTCACCACAGTGTACAGAGAGAATGGAAGATGTAGAAAGCTTATGAGACCTGGGTGGTGTCTTTAATCTTTAGGACAAATACCTGCCAAAACCAGCCTCAACAGCAGGGTGAGTGTTTAGCAAAGAATGCTTTTACTGGAAATAGCCATCAAAGTCTAGTCCTGCCATCCAATTTGCTCAGGAGAAGGCTGAGACCATGAGACCAAAACCAATTTGTATCATAGTACAAAAAAAACCTGAAGATTATTTCCAGAAAAGACAGTCTGAAAGGGTAGCCAGGTTTACTTTTACAACTGAGTAGTCTTCTAGAGAGACATTCTGTCTTAGAAATGTGTACACATTCTTGTCAGAGGAAAAGGAAATGTGAAGGAATGGTGCATTTTTGTCACCTTTTCACTTAGAAATCCGTGGGGATAGTTTCCAATGCCTGCAGTTGGGTCAAATCTGATTCTTGGTTTCCCTTCAGAAAGGCAAAATTATTCCCACATAATGTACTTCCAGAGTTAAATATTAATTCAATTTTTCCTAATACAGAAAAATGACTGTAATGATAGAGCATAGAAAGTATTGTTTAATTATGAGATAATATGGAAATTCGATTAGGTGAGGCAGACAGAGAGAGGCAGCAGACCCTCCTGGAAGGGTTTGTACTGTAAATGGACAGGGCAAACACAGAGCAGGAGAAAGTGAGACAATTCATAGACAAAAGCAGTGCCTGTCCACCACCTGAGGAAGAAAACACTCAGTAAGAAACTGCACACAGCAACATTTACTTTTGGTTGTCATTTTTTCTGATACCTGTATTACCAGAACTCACTCTGTTAAAAGGTTGTTTCCCCCATTAATTGAAACCCTTCTCCTTACACAAATTAGCAAATAATTCTGGAGTGCTCTATTTTATTTTTCCATCTTTAATTCTCTGTCTCTATAGATATCCATGGGTCTAATTCCATAAAGAGCAATTTGCCATTGAAAAAAAGCCCGAAATGTACTTCTGTGTGTCCAGAAACTGTGTGTGGAAGCGATTTTAGCCACAGCACTGTGTGTTTCAGTGATACACTTTTGATCAATGATGTTGGCGTAGCAAAACCTCACTAAACGGCTGCTGTTTTCCTTCCAGCAAGCCCTGGCTGAAAATGACCCAGCAAATGCACAACTTGAGCCTCCTGCAGAGCAAAAAGCACAGCATGCCCTCGTCACCCAACGCTGCCAAGCGGCTGTACAGGAACCTGTCGGAGAAGCTGAAGGGCAGCCACACGTCCTTCGATGAGGCTTATTTCAGAGCTCGCTCCGACCGCCTCAGCCTCCGCAAGGCATCCATGGTAATCATCCAACCCCTATCCAATCACCAATTAACTCCCCTATTAATCTCCCTAATCAGTTGGCTTTTAATCTGTACAACTCTCATCATCTCGCTTTGTTCCCCGACCAGAGCCGTACTTTCTACCCTGCCTTACCATTTATGATTCTTTGTCAAAATAGAGTTGGGCCTTCTTGAAGGGTACAGACAGGCCACCTTACTCAAATGATGATGCTTTATTTTAGGATTAAGGTCTTAACTCGGCACTTATGTGACAAAATGTGAATTATGTAGATGCAAGGGGTTCTCTTAGAAGAAAAGAATAAAAAGTATTTTGAGAAAAGTAAAGATGGCTTAAATAGAAGCTCCCATTATTCCAAAATGACAGAGCAATTGGAACTTTCAGGCATGACAGACAAATGCAAGGCTATTCCCGGACTGTGGTGGTCGCAAGATAAGACTATGGAAGAAGGGGGTCACATGTGAAGCAGTCTGGCCTGGGTACCCCAACCAAATCCCAGCCAAGCACTCTGGTACCAGCACAGTAAAACATGTAAACACCTGCTGGAATTAACCCTCACAAGGGCTCCTGCTGCTGCCAGTGCTGGTGAAGTTGCACAACCCCCAGTGCACCCATCCAGAGAATGGACTCTGTCCCTGAAATAAAAGCTCAATGTAAGTTCAGTGCACGACAGAATCTTTTATATTTGCTGCAGGACAGTGAACGTGGTTGTTGATATTGCCAAAAAACATTCCACTTTTCCGTAAGCAGGAAGAACAGATGCATTTTTCAAGTTGTCCTCCGAATAATTTTGAAGGAAAGAATTCATCTCCACTTCTAAAGAGCAAAGACTAATTACAGTGTCTGTGAATGCACCAGGAGATGCCTCTTGGAACCACCACTCTGCTGCAGCAAACCAGATGCTTTAGCACAATGCAGGACTAAACTCAGAGTATGGCTGGGCCAGATTACAAAAATATTAGACTTTATCAGAAGGAAAAAGGACACTCTAGACTTCTTGAACTCACAAATCTTCATTATGTAAGAGATATATTATATGAATCAGTGCAAGTATTGGAAATTATTTTAAATCCAATTAGCTGATGCTCTCCCCTAGGGCTGTGCCCTTCTTGAAGTCAGAGGACTCTTGCATGACCTGTGGAGACAGTTGTCTCTCTCCTATGAAGAAAGAACATGACCTGAAGGAAGCAGGGGACCATGGCTGCTTCCTCTCAGGTTTTCCAGAGCCAATAGATTCTTGTTTCACAAGAGAAGCCTGAAAGTCAAACAGGGCTTGAGAGCTGGAGAGCAGCCTTTGCATGGTAGCCAACAGCTGTGCTTTTGAGGCCTTGGGTTTCCAGATGCTTTTCAGTTTGTAGGGATGATTTCAATCGGGGTCTCAAAGTTTGAACTGTGGGGAAAGATTCTTTAGATGATTTTTTTTAGCCACTATCTTTTCTCATCTTTTTTTTTTTCACTTGCAAGCTCAAGTGTGACTGAGGGAGTGAAGGAGGAACATAAACCAGTGCTGGGGACATGCCAGAGCAGACTGACATGTAGACTGAATGAATGCCAGGCTGTGAGCATATCTTCTGAGCAGTGTTTATCTGAATACACACTTCAGATTACACATTCCTTCAAACATGGGCTCTTCTGTCATACTTTACTAATGAGAAGAGAAATTGCCAATGAGCTGAGCCAAAGATTGAGGAGCAGGGCACTGCTGCTGGGGGCTGAGTCCTCTGCTCATCCTGAGCCAGCAACTTACAGCCTCACTTCTGTCCCTTTTCACTCCAGCTCTGTGAGGCACTGGGAGTGCCTATTCCATCAGTCATCATCATTAGGAGACTTGATTTTATGGTGTGTGGATGGGGATTTAGTTGGATACAGAGTTACCTGGGCTAACTTTGTTGCCCCAGCCCACAACACCATCGTGGGAATGTCACAGCTTTTGTCACTGACAGACACCCAGCAGAGGAACCTGTAGGTATCACCAGTCTGGAGTCTGAGCTGGCCACAACAGGCAGTGAACAGTCTCACTGAGCTCAAGAGCCTTTGGATCCCACTCTATCCATCTACTTGTTGTTTTCCCCGTTTTCCCTAGAAATAAATAGCAAGGAGACCATCAGTGAAGGGGTGGAAATATTCCAGGTCAAGTTGCTTGCTAGCACATGTATTTTCTAATCATTGAGTTTCTGTGCCACAGAGCTAAGTCAAGGAGTAAAATCATGTCTCCAGACAAGTGAACAATATTTGTTAGAATTTGTTTTCTTTCAGCTTTGGCTAGAGAAGAGTTTTCTTTCCACTCTCTCTTGCTGTGCAACACTTTCCATTCAGTAAATTGTTGTCTTGCTGCAGACATAGCAATGTCCCAAAATAGCTTTATTCTTGAACTCATGTTTATCAAAACAAGTCTTTGCAGAAACTACTTTACCACTTTTTCCAACTCCAGTAGCACATAGTGGACTTTTTCAGTCAAACTTAGAGCAAATAGCTTGAAAGGGGCACTTCATTTTAATTAAGCTACATAAGATTGCATTTCTAAACACTCTGGCACAGAATCACTTACTGGAACATGGTTATTACTTACTGCAAAGCAATACTGTAGTTCTTTTCAGTATATACATTTGTGCATCACAGTAACACCTAAATAAATTAATCACATAGCACAGCTGTCCAGCTAGTGATTAGAGGCTGCAGGACTGAGTCAAGGAAAAAGCAATGCGAAAACTGCTCCTAAACTTCACCCAACCACTTTTAAATGGGATTCAGTTTCTCTTTGAATTTAATGCTTTTGTCCTTTCAGAGCAGAAGAAAGTTATATAGTAAAGATAAATGATGGCAGAAGTCAGAATGCTCTGGTTGATATTTGTGACAATACCAGCTGGACTAAAATTGAGCACATGGATCTAAAGATATTATTCCTTATCCCTGTCTGGATTTCTTGTCCCTGGGCTGCAGAGGTCTGAAAAATGCTACAGCACTGGAGAGTCTTCAACATGGAATGTGATGAGCTTTTTGCAGAAAACTCTATCATTTTCAAATATATTTCTATTCTCTGTGTGAAAGCAAATAGCTGGGGAGAAGTTGGTCAGGTGTGTCAGGTGTGTTTTTCTGGACTTGGAGAGCTGGGGTGGATGCAGACTTCCAAATGGGGAGGTCATTGCCATGGATGAAGATGTAATTGATATTTTGCTGCCTCTCCAGGATGTTTTTGGAAGGTCTAGCACAGTTCAGTGTGCTCTGCTATGGATGAGGGATGCCCACATGCCCAGTTAGAAAGGCCATATCACAGTTCTCATTATTTTACACTCTTTGAAATCACAAGACTTGCCAATGTATTTCAGCCTATTGCTTGTGTCTGAATTGTCCATTTGGAAAACCTGATATTTGCAATTTGGTCTCCTAATTGTTTGGTTTGGATGAAGTAGCTTATAATATTCATACTCTGTTTCTCATTTAAATGAGTGCAGCTTTTTCAATCAGATTTCTAATGAAACGAAGAAATAGAAATTTGCTTTTATTTTTTCCCTTTTGGTGAAACATTCTTGCCAACAGGTCAGTTGGCAAGAGCATTTATGACAAATTAACTTAAACGTGTGCTTAGATTCTACTCAACAACTTGCTTAGGGCCAAAACTTCACAAATACTTCAGGTATTTCATTTGGCAAGCAAAAAATCCAAAGATGTCTTTTCAAAGGTATAAAGGCAGCTCTAAATCTTGATAACTGAATCTAAAAAAAACCAATTTAAATCAAAGATTTTAAAATTATTCTACAACAATCTGACAGATAGGTAAAATCTGTTGTTAAGGTGTGAGTATATATATATATATATTTGAGAAGGACCGAATGCTTTTGTCAGCCATAATTTGGATTAGTTTTAGCTATAGCAGTGAAGTTAGCCATCTTTCTTTTACTATTATGTAATAGTTTATATAATGGAAGAAACTCCTGAGATGTAGTACAAGATTTCCTGAGTTTCAAACAAAATTGGAATTGAAGCCAAATAATGATATTGAGCACTTCGGGTAGCACTCTACAAATGCTACCTCTTTAACTTTTGTGCACATATGTAAAGCAAATTAAAAGAGAATTACTTATTCTGGTTTCAATAGAAGGGAAACCATGTGTGTACCCAGTGCCACAGAAGGGAAAATGTGAACAGAGGAATACTGACTTTCCTGCCCTGAGTGAGCAGCACAGCCTGGCACTCAGTCATATCAGCAGCTTTACCTTTTTGTTCTGCTCTCAGGCTGTTTCCAAAAATAAACTTAACTAAAAGAAATGCAAACCAATGCAGTCATTCAGTTTCCTTCAACCAATTCCCTTTGTAATAAGCTCTTGATTAATTCACTGTTAAATAAGTAGATTTACCTAGCTGTGATCAGTTACAAGAGTAATATGATTTTGCTTGTTTTCTGGTTGGATCAAAATGCAGTTGATTCTGAAGCATAATTATCCTGTATTTCCATAAACAAAGTTCCATTAACAGTAGAAAAATAACTTGAAATGGACATTAACAGTGATGAAATTATTGCTCTTTAGAATGCTGATACATATTTTTGAGGAATTGGTGAATATATTTCTAGTGGAAGGTGTCCCTGTCCATGGCAGGGGGTTGGCACAAGATGATCTTTAAAGTCCCTTCCAGCCCAAACCATTCTATGATTTTCTGATTTTACATTTCTAATAATTTTTATGAAAAAAACAGTCTCTCTGTTCATAGTTCTGCATTCATAATAAAGAAGTTTCACAGAGTGAAAAGCACAGCTTCTTTTTTCCTCTGTTCTTCAAACATCAATGCTCTCTGTATGTTAATTTTGAGTACACAATACAGTGACATAAATCAGTATCACTGATTGAATGAGAGCTGATGACATACAGCAAGTACCAGAATCATACAATTAATTAGAATATTTTGTAATTGTAATTAAAACTACTTAAAATTCTTTTAATTTCCAACCAGAGCACTTCATCTCTTCAGAGTAGGGGCCAAACACCAGAATAAGAGTAAGGTCTCTGATGTCAAGATTATAAAGGTGTTACATAAGCATGACAGCAGATGTGTGGAGCTACTGGAATGATAAGAAATATTGCTGCATTGCAGGAAAAATTTCTGACATTTTTTAAGTTTTATCTTACAATAAGAGAAATACGTGCTGTCTTCTTGTCTAAAATTTTCTGGAAATGTGTTTTCACTAATGACAGTGTATGTCCTTAAAAATAATTGTTATCTTGAACAGAGGGGTTGAGAAAGAATGACAAATAGAGCTGCTTGCCATTCAACTGTCCCTTTTTCAGAGATTTTTATCTTATACCAACCCTGGAGTGTGGCCTAAGTATTTGACTATAAAATTAAACCTGAATTTTACAATCTGGAGAAGAGTCTAAACCCAAGAATTTGACAGAGCCCCATGGCTAGAAACTTATGTTTAAGTAATATCTTTTATTCTTCTTGGAAATTTACAGAAAACATATTTCTCCACCATGAGCTATTCTGTAGCTCAGTGTCTACAAGGTAGATTCCCAAGTCAGCACTAATGCTCCAAATTTGCTTTTATTGCTGCATAGTGCATCTCATCCTTAGATAGTCATATCAACATAAGTATCTTATTTCTCTGTATTGGCAGTTTGGAGTAAAGGGTATCTTATGTACATTTGTCCTCCTGTTCTGCAGGTCCCCAGTATTCAGCACAGGTGGGGTCCATACCAAAACTTCCAGGTAACATCACCTTAGCAATTTCTTCTTCTGCTATCAATATTTCACATGCAAAGACCCCTGTCAGAAGATCCCTGTCAGGCCTGAAAATTTCTGAAGGCACTTTTACTTCACTGAAAAAAAAAATACCCTGTAGAACTGATCAAATTCCAAGGTGGAGCTGTGGGCAGTAGTTTGCAGAACTGCTTGGAAACCCTTGGTCCATGGGATTTAGGCGGAGATAAAAGATGTTCCAACAGGGCAATGTTGTTTTATTGAGAACAAAACTCAGACAGGGATACACCAAATAAAACTATATCAATTTTAAAAAGAAATGAAGTTTTAATGTGGTTGAAGTGTAAATTTCTAACCACAGTGAAGATACTTTCAAATCAATGTTTATTTCATACAATAAAGGATGCATTCTGTGGTAGGAATTCTCTCCGTGCTGCCTCCGTGTGGTTTTGGGACACAGGGAGTTGGTTTACAGTGTGCATCTGAATCTGTGCTCTGAGCCCTCCTTGCCTTGCTGAGCCTCTGGCTCTGCTAATTCATTCCAAAGAGGGAAAACCCTGCCGGGTAATTACGGCAATGGGACACTGGGAGA
This sequence comes from Entomyzon cyanotis, assembly GCA_024500445.1. NCBI lineage: Eukaryota > Metazoa > Chordata > Aves > Passeriformes > Meliphagidae > Entomyzon > Entomyzon cyanotis. The sequence goes on from JAKEPQ010000325.1 coordinate 1,123,735, forward strand.
GAATTTAAAGAATCTTGGCAAATAACTCGTCATTACTGCAGGCTCCAGAAGGATGTTCTCATAACAGAAACCTGCAGGCCATGCTGCTCTCCTGCACCTGCTTCTCCCCAGCTCAATTAAGAAACAATAGGGGCCTTTGTATTGTGCCATTCTTTTATCTCCTTGACATTGGGAAGGAAAAGGTTCAGTGGTTCTCCCTGCTTGAGAGTCTTGGCTTTGGCTTCTCGTGCTCTCTGCTGCTCAGAAGTGCACACTGGACAGTCCATTTTTGCAGTACCATTTCTACTTCTGTTTTTAAAGCCTATAAATTCTGAGGTTTCTTCTAGCTACAACTTAAATACAATATTATGGGCACCTAGAAATAACTGAGGTAGTAGAATGAACACGCTGGCTCGCCCTGGAACTGGGAAGGTTTTTCTGCAGAACTGCTTGTTTGATTTGGATTTTCATCACCTCACTGTACTTTGCTGCTTTAAATTTGGAGTTTGAAAAACTCAGTAGTCCAAGACTCTGCCAAAATTGTAGTGTATCATCCAGTTTCACACTGCAAACATAATGTTGCTCAGTTAGTTTGATTACAGGACAGATGTCTAAATGAGAATGTGTTTGTTTCGTATGGGTTTGAATCTCACTTGAATCTTCCCACAGACCTGAAGCAATTTCAAGTACTCCAGTCCAGGGGCAGACCAAGCTCAATTCTGCTGCAAACATTTGCCATGCTTCAAGCTGAGCCTAAGCTGGGGCAGGAGGAGCAATATTCTAGAGCAATCTCACAAAACACAATTTTTTTCTATTTTTAAAGCACTAACACATGACAAATTTTACTGAATTTCTGCTTTATTGACGCACAGAATTTCCAGTGCAATGAAGCTCTGTTTGAGGCTGTAGAGCAGCAGGACCTGGATGCTGTTCAGATTCTACTTTATCAATACACACTGGAGGAACTGGACCTGAACACCCCAAACAGCGAGGGACTCACTCCTTTGGATATTGCCATTTTGACAAATAATGTCCCCATTGCCAGGACCCTGCTGCACGTTGGGGCAAAGGAAAGCCCACACTGTAAGTAAAGAACACAAATTGACTTTGAAAATTGCTTGTATGATATCAATTCTTCTGTTGTTTGGGGAAATTAATTACATGGCACACAAAATCTGCCTGGTTTTATCCATAAGGATGATTATAACAACAAGAGTGCTGGAGGATAATTGCAGCAATATCTGCTTGTTGAATATGTGCTCAGTAGATCTATTTTTCTTCTCTATCTCAGATACTCTAACTAATAAATCAGGTTGAGCTTCTAATGTGATTAATACTGGGGCAGCTGGGTTAATAGCAATATTGAGAAAAAATATTTAAAAATATGGAAATAGGAACTGAGTTATTCAAAGATCATGGTCTGAAATGTAGAGTTTGTCATCAAAAATGAAAGGAGGATGGGTTGTCTAGGCTTTGCTTTATCTTGATAATCCTTTTAATTTTAACTATGCTGCCTTCAGGAGAATACTTGTATAGAAATCTATCACTTCCATTACCCACAGACCCCTCACTCCTGGTCTTCAAATGGCCTAAAATCCCACTTAAATGAGAAATTCAAAGGTCTACAGAACCCGAGAAAATCTAAACACAAAACAGACCTTCTCACTTTACTGGAACACCAATATGGCTTATAACTACATATTGTAGTTATAAAACTTCTTTGTATTCCTTCATGGGCCCTTTTATGCCCAATTTGTGGGTTGGAGGGGGACTTACCAACCCAATTAATCAACCGTATACCATGACACAAACTCTGACGCCTTACGTGGGTCTAAAAATACCCCGATGTAAGAGAATTTGTTTTAAACTGTCAATGCCTATATTTAGGACATTCCCAGCAAGGCTATAATGAGACTGTGTTTGAGGGGTTCGGCCACTGCAGACTCTGCCATTAATTTGAAGTTAGTTAAATTAACAACATTTAGTGCTGGCATGTCAATCTCAGTGCTCCAGGAAATTGCACCTTGAGGCTACTAACATTGCCAGTTTTTTCACTGGAGAGTGTGTGTGCATGTGCATGTTGAGTTTTTTTGCCAGACCCTCAGTGTTGGTACACCTTTATTGCTTTTCTATATCCACAGCACTTATATTATCATTTATTCTGGCCTCCTTTAACCTTCCCTGGAGATTTTTGCATAGTGTAGCTGCTCAGTGAAAAGAGTTTTTTAGTTTTATATTTATTTGTTTATTTTTCTGTCATGGTTCATGACTGAGGCTTTAAAAAAAAGTGTGACAGCATTTAGAGTACATGATTGACTGCTGAAGCAACATTCATTAACCATGACAAATCTAGAGGAAAACACAGTCTTGAGTGTTCTAAACAGCAGTAAAAAAGACTAAACTAATTTTTCATTGACCTCATCTGTAAATAAATGCAGTCTGATGGCAAGCAGGGGCAATCATAAATTAGTATTCATTTCCTGTAATTAATGCAAACATGCCTATGAACACAGAGAATATGAATATATAACCACCTCATTTCCATTTCAAAATATACCCACCAAATTTCCACTTCACTTATCTTGATTTTTAGTTTTTCTGATTGAAATAATGGATGAAGCATTCTCAATAAAAAGCAAACGATCGTTTGGTTTGGGTTTCTTACCTCAAGGGTTTGCAGTGGGTATTTGAGAAAAAAATGCAGAAAGTTATTTTCAGCCCTCAAAACAAAGGTTCACAGCATCTTTGTACATGGCTTCAGTCTTGTGGAACTGATTGCAGTCACTTTCTATTTTCTCCAGAATTTCTGCTCTGCTTTCCCTACTCTGTTCAACCCTGTTCAAATGAAGTCCACTCTGGGTTATCTCAGGGCTGCAGGAACGTGATCCAGCTCCCAGCAGGAGCAGTTTTCACTTCTCTGTGGAGGGCAATTGAGCAAGACTTCCCCAGGCTGAATGGGAGGGTAAAATCCTGACTCACCCAATTTTTGGACTGGACACCGCATCTCTTAATGAAATTAGGAGTGTATAGGGCAGATGCTGGGAGAAGGCAAGGCAGAGGAATTCCCCATTCCAAGGGCACACTAAAAGTTTCCTACAGAGAAAACCTTTGCTTTTCCACTGTATATATTAGCTGTAGTGATCCAGATGAAATCTCATTATAGCCCCAAACCTAATGCTGTAGAAAAGAGGATCTGGAGGACAGATAGCTTCCATCTGTATCACCTGGATTTCTGCCTGGAACAGGAACAGCAGCAGATAAAGCAATAGAAAGTACAACTATGGTCTTCATCTCCACATGGAGCTCAGATTGTATAAATCTCAACAGGAACCCAACATCTTTTAAACACAAAGTAACTAAGATCAGAGAGTACAGCATTTCAAATACTAATTTAGTTGGGGAGGAAGAAAACTCCATTGTGTTATCTTTTCAGTTACTATTATTCATCATACACTCATGGTTTGGCTTGTTCACGTGAACCCAAATAAAAATAAGATTAAAATTCCCACTGGCTGATTGGACACGTTTCCAAGACCTGACAAATGTGGATCTGAATCTTGATTAAACAGATAGAGCCAGCTCCTCAGTGAGAACTTGAACCAAAGCCAATTCTCAACCACCTGAAGCTCTGGCACATAAAATCTCCTTCCTCAGTCCTGTTGTGCTATCAGATGTGTTGCATGTTTATTGTAGGCATGGATCCAGGAAACCCTATCACCTCTGGCCTCCCAGTAAACAACAGTTCTGAGGATACCAGCAGATTCCAGGGAGCCTGGCCAGATGTCCCTGATGTCCATATGAAGAATGATCAAACTTAAGAAGGATGGCTTCAAGCCAGCTTCTGAAAGCAAAGTCTTAGAGACAAACATTCTTCAAAAACAACCCTTTGGATGTCAGAGGTGTTGAGTAATTCTTTGCTCCCCTCCTGTGGCTGTAAAGATCCCAGGGCACTTTTCACATCAGTAGGGTTATTCTTAGACTCTGCCAAACTCTGACTGTCATATTGTTATTAGACAGAGGCAAAAATTGAAAGGAGAGGTTCGGGCTGGATAAAACTAACACCTTTTTCAATATAAGGACAGTGAAGCAGTGGAAAAATTGTTGTAAAGCCTCCATCCATCCTGGGAAGTTTTCAAGACCAGACTGGATAATGCCTTCGGTGACTCAGTCTGACCTCTTTGTTAAGCTTGTTTTGAACCAGAGGGTTGGACTAGAGAAAGTCCTTTCCAATTTGTCCCATATGATCCCAGTTTGGAAAGAACACATTCATATCCACAGACATATTTGCTCCTGTGGTGTTTTGGTGTCAAAAACCTGTCAGAGTCTTGGTGCTTTATATGGTACAGTTTGATGTTTTCAGAAATATCTGCTGCTCCTGACTTGTGCAAACGAATGATGGGTTGAGTCAGTGTGAGATTCCTGCTGTTCCTGTAAAAGCCTTGGGGAAACCGAGATCCTGGCTATCCCTACACAGCAATTCCCCACCACTGCTAAGAAAAGCTCAATGTGCCAGGGCACTGATTTTGGTGAACAGAGACCCTGTAAATTAAGATTATCTCAGAGCTCTTCTCCAAAAACACCAGACCCTGAAGTTGTTTTCTGTGATTTCAGAATTCCTTCTCTTGTACACTAGTTCCTGCATATTGAACATCAGATCAGTACTTGCATTTCTTTTCAAATTAAATATCTTTACAAGTCCTACTTTCTAAACTGCAAATTGAACTCTTTAGGGTAAGAGTAACTCTGAAAATAGGACTTGATTCACCACATTTCACTGTATAATCAAGGGGCTTGTTTAGAGTAGTCTTGTGGACTTGGGCTAAAATCAAACCTATTTTAGTTTATAACCTCTGTGATCTTCATTTTCACCTTGATGTAGCCCACAGTAGTTCACACAGAAAATCTAAACTGCTAAACATCAAATTAAAATTATTCTGAGCACTAGAGAAAAAATCTGCATGTGTCAAGCTGCTCACTGGTTGTCAGAGGACTAATTAGGTATTACACACAAAATTGTGGCACAAAAAGCTGGAAAGAGATCCATTCTCTGCCAGCCATGGCCCCTAGGTACAAAACTCTTGTTGTTAATTTTGCCATTTAGATCTCTCCATGCTTGCAGAGGTTTATATATTCTGTGTGTTTCTAATGAGTACAATCTTCTTTTTTTTATGAAAGTTTATGATATTATGGCGAAGTAGAGATTAGAGAGAAACGTTGTTATTTTGGCTTGGTTTTCATGTTCCAGCTTAAAACTGATATGCAATTTCAGTCTAAGAAAGACATTTTTGTGAGAAATATCACCATAAAATGAATGTGCTAAATTTATTCATGTTGTTAATGTCATTTAAGTGGCCAGAGTGGTATAAACTGGCATTGCTCTACTCCATTTAATTACAAGACAACGACTGGCAGGCTGAGTGAACAAGGGTTTGACTTTACACATGTTTCGAGCAATGCCAAAATTTTGCCAACCACTTCCTTTTTTCCCCTTTTCCCGGCAGTTGTGAACGTGGAGAGCAGGTCTGTGCACCTGAGCACGCTGGTGCAGGAGGCGCAGCAGAGAGTGACGGAGTTATCGGCACAGGCGCTGAGCGAAGGGCTGAGCACCGACAGCGCCGAGAGGGAGAAGCAGCTCAGGGGCTGGGAGTGGAGAGCCAGGCTCTACCAGCGCATGAAGGCAGGCTACGAGCACGCCCGTGAGTACCAGGAACCTGCAGAAGTCCAGCTGGGAAGCTCTTATGAGGTCGTGAGGATGCCCATGCACAAAAACCTCATGATGTGCTCAGAATTGCAAAGCGAATTAATTTTATTAGTTGCGTTAGTAATGAATACATCCTGAGCCATGGATTTTGAAGAACCTGTCGAGCAGGAGAAGGAGATGGAGCATGGCTTCTGAGCTGGAGGGGTGTAAGGCAGTGCACCTTCAGGGCATCCCCTGGCTGAAAATGCTGTGCATCATGGTGTCCATCCCTCCATCCCAGGACCACACCTTATATCTCCTCCTCAGGAGTGACCAGTTTCAACATCATCTTAAACAGCCCATGGTAACACCTCCATAGGAACAACAGCTTATTGTGCATTGTTCCCCTCTTGCAGGATGAATCCCATTAGGTGACCAATACATAGCTACATTTCTGAAGGTTAAAATCCTACCAACTAACAATACGTTCCTCCTCTATGGTATTTTGTCGACGTGCACAACAGCAGATCAAATATGGCCTTAGACACATTTTCTGTCACTGACACAGAATCTGCTGCTGGGAAGCCTCTCCAAAGATGCTCTCACTGGCTGATCCTCAGTGGAGCAGGAGGAGGTTGGGGTGGGGAAACTGAGGCACAAAGGTGACATGGCCTTGCCAAGAGTGAGAAGGAAATGGATGTTAGAACAATAAAGGGCCAAGTATCTGAGAGCAACAAGCACATGGCTCCTTAGGCTGCATAAAATTGATAACATACTACACCCAAACTCTTCACTCAATGATTCTGCCCTGCTTATTTCTCTTCGCATTTACTCCTGGATCTCATTTAACATGTTCAGAGTTTAAAACAGGATGCTATGAAACATACAAATAGGCAAGAAGAGGGATGGGGACACTGGCCTTTTCTCTATTGTAATTTGATTATTTTTCAAAAAAATTTATTATTTTGGAATGGGATTGTTCTAAATATTTGATCAAGAAGTGAAATTTTATTTTGCACATAAACATAGTGTGGGAAATTAACCTTAATTTTGGTAAAGACTAATCTTAATCTTGGTAACCATTTCATCAGCACAGTCACAAACTGAGTCACTTTAAACAATTGTACAAGTGAGTGTGTACCCAAATTAAATGGGATTTTGGGCCCATGGGAAGGAGTAAACAGGCCTGAATTGTTTCTAGACACATAGATCTTTTAGCTGTATCCTATATGATGAAATACAGTCATTGCCACTAGCATTTTTACAACCATCTTTATATAAATGCACTTACAAATAATTTTCTCAAATTTATTGTATGCTAAGGTTATTTCTTCAAGACAGATGTAGTGCTCCTTCTCGTAGATACTAAATACAGGAAATACAGGAGCAGTGAAAGTTAATATACTGATTTTTTAAATCAATCCCAGCAGTAAGTCATGACATTTTTTGTTCGATTTCTGAATTGAGTCTGATTGATATTCTGCGAATTAAGCTTTTTTTTTTTTTCTTTTTTTAAACAAAAATGTTAGGCCTCAATCAATGACTATTTTCAGAACTATTACACTGAAACAATTGTGGAATTTGCAATTTTTGAATCACAATTATGTAAAAATGTTTTCTCTTATTTGATAAATTTGAGTTTGTTAGTGAAACCATAAAGGTTTAATTAGCTCTCTGTGGTTTTGTCCTTTCTCTCTCCTCCTATCCACCCTGAGAGATTTATAGGGGCTTTTCATTGACATAATTAGCATGATCTGTTTTATTGGGTTACATATATGCAGGAAGATATTTTTAACCAAAAAGGAGCCAAAAACCATGATAGAAACAAATGGTGTCTGCAGGATATTGTTAGCAGGGGCACTAATTAAAATGCTCAAAAGGCAGAGAACACAAACACCTACAACCCAAAGCTCACAATTGCAGGCTGATTTTCAGGGGGTTCTTTGAAGACTCAGAAACATTGTTTGAATAGGATTTGTTGTGCTGAGGAGTTGATGTTTTCTCTTCTCTCCCAGGAGCCCCCGAGGCGCCAACCAATGTCTGTCTCATGGTAACGAGCAGTACATCACTCACTGTCACCTTCCAAGAACCCCTCAGTGTCAACTCAGCTGTAGTGACCAAGTATAAAGGTACTGGATTTAGACATCTTTCACTCCCCTTAACAATGTGCAAAAATTTGAGGGCAAAGTGGCAAAGCTATTTATCTACAAGAGATTATATTATGATGCAAGTAGTGTTTAAATGTGATTATTTCCCCAGTAAATAGCCATAGAAGTGGAATTTTCTTGAAAGATTACCCAAGGACAAAATTTTTATTAAAAAAAAAAAGGAAAATAAATTAACCAAAAGCTTTCTCCATGAGTGCTTTGAAGAAGTTTGCTTGACTCACTGTGGTTAAGACATCAGCTCAATGACTGGGTTGAGATGAGCAGTTACAAAACACAAACTAACTTTTGGTGCCTGTGGGCTCCTGAAACCATGTGTATCCTTGTAAAAGCCAAACCCACACCACCATTCCTTAAAGGAATGCCTCTGGAAGCTGAAACTTTTGGCAGAGGCATCATACAGCCCAATTAATTAGCTATTCCAGGGCTGCCACATCATTCTTGGAAGAGTGATACATTTGGGGTGGCACCAGTTAGTTGCAAAGTGGAATGAATAAGAAAATGCTTCCATCTGAATAGCCCTGTTGAATAGAAATGGTTTTAAAACAGAATTTCTGTTCCACAGGAAATTCCAACATTACAAAAAAAAAAAAAAAAAAAAAAAGAAAAAGAAAGTTTTCTTGAAGATTAGAACAAAAATGAGAATTTTTAAAATTTCCTGTTTAAAGGAACTTTCAGGTTTTCTAAAATGTTTGGAACAGTAAGTTCTTCAGTGCTAAGCACAGCAATCCACAGCCTCCAGCTTCCAGTGGGAGCCTGAATTCTCCCACGGGTTCAGGGACTGAGGATCTGCAGCCTCCTTGGCCCTGCCCAGGGGAGTCAAGGACTGGGAGCCTCAAAGTCCTTAGTTATTTCCCTCAATGTCTCTCTTAATGTTTCCTGCTGTGTTTGTTGTTTTTGTATTAACCATTGAAAACTCCTTTCAGAAGTGCCTAAACCTTAAATTTCCATACTCCCAGCCAGACCCATGCTGACTGTGTGGTGGGGAGTCAGTTTCATGTTTCCAAGGGTGAGTGTCCCAGGGATGGTTTCAACAGGAGACATGCAGCAAGACCCTGTCCAGGGAGGGTCCAAGAGCTCATGGAGCTCTTCCGAAGGTGGGACATGCAGTGCACAGGCTCCAGCATCAGCACAAGCACCCAAAGCACCACAGGAGCTTATTTTGGAAAAGGCAGATTCCGTTCTTCTTTCCTCCTCCTGCTCCTGGTTGTAGACTCCACTCATCACTGGCTGTGCCCAGCAAAATAATTTTGTACATTCTGTGAAAAAACCCCAACCTCCCAGACACCACTGAGGCATCAAAGTGATAATACCCTGGCAGCCTAAAAGAAGGCAAATTACTGCATTACACCTAGTCAGCTGTGCAGTGCTGCAGGAAGTGTGATTTTCAAAATCAAAGCCCTTCAGAAGCCTAAATCTAATTTTTGGCAATGGGCTGTGTTGCCAGGAAACTAAATTTCATTTAAGAGCTTCCCACTGCCTGATTGTGAAAACAATACTTGGACTCCTAAAACACCAAAGTTCTCTAGAAAATATCAGACTGTTCTTCGTAATGTTTATATTTTAAACTACCTTGGAACATTGTCTACCCTCTAATTATAAGGATTGTTCATATTTTCACAGGAAAGCAAATTACCAAACCGAGATAATTTTTTTAAATAATTTTCTAAGAGTTCTAGTATTTTTCTCTTGGGTATTCATTTGGTTTGAGTCTGGTTTGTACCATGTCAGTGGGGTCCTGTTTTTGGTAAACAGCATTCAGAGAAATTTAATCCAACCTGACCTAACTTTCTGATCAGACCAGGTAGCACTGCCCTGTATTTTGAATTACCCTCACTGGTGATCATTTTATGTTTTATCAAGTTGACAGTTAGTCTTGCCAGAATGTTCTTTTTAAATCCTTTCTCCCAGGAGACCTGCATATTTACGGTTAGATAAAAAGAAAGATCATTAATAGCTCCTTTTGGTGACTTTCGGGAATTAATTAAGCTCTGGTTGTAGAATTGTTTATTACATTATGGAGTGAGATTCTTTGTGCTACTTTGAGGGGTCATAAAATGAACCTTTCAAATGATCACTTGCCAGAATGATTAGAACCAGCTAGCAATTACTAGCCCTGAAAGGAGAGCCTGATAACATAGTGTGAGGATCTTTTAGTCAGATATATAAACCTCCTGGCAAGAAAACCATCGAAGCATTTTGCTAATTCAGGGACACAAAAAAAAAAAAAAAAAAAGGGCTATTAAGGTGGGTTTTTTCCCCTCAATACTTTACCATTTCTTTTTCTAAGCGAATTAAAATTCAGGAGCTTTTGCAGCAGTGTTTAGGGAATACCTGCTCATTAACAGAAACTAATAATATTCTTTTCTCTGGACCTTAACTATAGGGGATAAAAACTGACATAAATTCTGTTCAGTTTAGTTTAGTACCCTAAAATCAGTGAGAAATTGCCAATTCCATTTTTCCTGTGTCATCTTTTTTTTTAATATTTTTTTCCGAAGCTTTATTTGCCCAAATGTCTTTTAGACACTAGGCTTGGAACATTATCTAACTGTCTGCTGTTTTCCTGTGTGTGATCTTTTCCCTTGTTAGCTGTATAACTTACAAATAATCATACAGGAGAATAATACTTTGCACTCACTCTCTAGCCACTAAAACCATCTCACTTCATTAGGAGATTTAATTTTAACCACACACGGTGAATGGGTATTGACTTTGGTGTCCCAGCTGGATGGCAGCTCAGTGGCTGCATTCTGTTCAGCCATTGCTTTAAGGAGCCAGAATATTCTTTACTTCCTCTCCTGGATTGTTGTTTAATGTTGCAGGCACCATCCTAATGGCTCCCTTCAGCTTCCCTCTGGAGGAGGCTGCAGCGTGGTGGTGGCTGACGTGAAATGATTCCTAAGTATATTGTAACTTAGTAAAGTGTTTTGAGGCTGGAAGCAGACAGGCATGACATAAATCAATAATAAAAGTAATAATCTGCTCCATGCTAGAGAAAGACTCAAAGCCAGAGACACCTCGGCCCAGCCAGTTTCAGGAAGGATGTGAAGCATCACTGTAATATTAGGAAGAAAAACCCCTGCCCTTGGCTAATCGTGCCCTGGAGCCAAACTTCACATCCCACCATGGAAGTACTTAGGACCTGCTCTAGTTTTACATCTTTGAAAACACAACCAAAATGCTCCACACTGACATACAAAACAACTTTCCCCAGTTTGAAGCCAGGCTGAGCTCTCTGTTCACACCACCACACTGGTACTGCAGGATGCTTTGTTATCCAGAGCTGCACCACTGCGACCATCTGGATGAAAAAATCCCACAGCAGCACAATCCAGACAGAACTCCACTCCCAGGAACATCCCAGCAGAGACAAGGAGCTTGCTGGGCTTTTCAGAACTGCTGTCGTTCACTAACCAACCTTTCTAGGGTTCACAAGTTCCACACAACACATGCACATAAAGAAAGCAGGTTTTTTCCAAGAAAAAATTTATAAGTAATTTTGTCACACTTATTTCCTGTGGATTTTAAACCTGGTTGTTGTTTTGCCTTTACAGTGAGTAAGTACAGATAAACCACCTCTTACTGCATGATTTTTTTTCATCTATTTCCCATCAGAAGTATTCACAATAATGCTGTGATCCCCAAGTAGAGGATAAGGAAGGAAAATTGACATAGTGCTGATCATTACCTACTGGAAAGGATCACCATACAATGAAAAATCTCTGTTTATATTTTATTTACAATTTTTAAACAAACATCTATATTCCCTTTTGAAGAAAAAAATGAAACAGCTTGTATAACCCAAGTTGAGCTAATTTATTTTAGAGCCTGGAACTATTTATGTTTGAAGAGAGAGGAAGAAAGACATGTTTGATGTAGCAAACAAAGCTAATCTTCTCTGTTTGGATGTAGCTGTGGACTTGGATGCCAAGTTATTTTCCAGATAGCGATGCTGAGCTGTCTAGGCCACTTTAGCCCTTGTTGCCTTTTTGTTTAGTTTGGTATTTTAGCAGAGTATTTCATGTTTGTCAGAACTTCCCAGCTGCCTTCTAGGATTTCTTTTGGATGGAGAGAAGATTTTGATTTTCAGTCAGTGCAGCTCTTTAAAACACAAAACAAAACAGGTTGGCTTAGATCAGAAAAGAAGGAGATAGGTTTTGCTTAAATTTTGAGAAAAGGTTTTTCCCTGCCTCTATTCTTCCAGACCTATTTGTGGTTCATTTCAGAATTTTTTGGAATGAGAATAATTTAAATTCCCTTTAAGTTTTACTCGTGGGGGTAATCCTTTCACAACCAGATAATCTTATCATTTTGTGTGAGCTTCTGCTTGTCCCCATGAGCACATACAGACAGCACATACCACAGGTTTTAATTATATATTTGATTAGTCTATCAGAAATTGACCTTCCATGTTTGACCAAGTTTGGATTTGTTCCATAGCAGGCTCCCTGCAGTGATCCTCAAAGACCTGAATATCTTTCCCCACTTTGATGGCAACTATCTGCTCCCAGAGAGTAGAAAGCCCCAAGCCTGTGCTTTCTCTGACTTCTAGAAGAACCCTGGTTATGGAAATGAGTGCTTGTGGAAGTGAATCTTATGAAAACTCAGTGCTTTAATAATAAAATTTCTGTCTTTCTAAAGCAGATGCTGTGCCACTGCTTGATTCTGATCCAGTCCATGGTGGAATTGAGCAGCATTTTGCACGTGGTCTTGAAACTCTTACCACTTATTATTCAAAGTTTCTTTGTATATTTTGAAACTCATTCTTTCTTACCTCAAAATGGTTCTTGCTCTATAAAAAGCAAAGAGAATATATTTCTTTGTAAGAAATTTGAATTTATCCTGCTGAATAGGTGTGGTCTGATATTTTTTACAGTAGTTCATTTATGGCATTTTATTAGGTCTCCTGGGCACTTTATTTGCACGTTACATTTTGGTAGCTAACAGGACTGTGCAATTTGACTTCTATTTTTATGCCTAGCAAGTACAGAAATGTATAAAAGTTAAAACAAACCTTTCTATTTCTAGCTCTTGTCAATGTCTGTAGTATAGGCTGGACTTAAAATTTAAGAACTACTATTATTTAAGTTTTCTATGTATTTAAAATCACCTTTGAACATGAATCACATATTAAGTGATGGTGTAATTAACTAATGTAGCTAATCAGACACCAGTTACTCAGTTGAATCATTCTTTCCTCCTGCTTTGTGTTTTATAAGGTTTTTGAACAGCAGCTCAGGATGAATGGCTCTGAGAAAACCCAGACATACAGGCTCTACCTTTGTCTGCCTTGGTTTCTAAGGAAAAAGGCTCATATCATGATGTTGTTGAATTTTAGACACTGCTTTGCCTTTTACATTTGCTTTGACTTGCCAAAATTAATAAGTATTTTTTAAAATTGTTTGCATGTGGCTGTTACAGCTTCCAGTCCATAGGTATGGCATGGAGAGGTGATATTCCTTGTAGTCAGTGGCAGGACTGGGACTGAAGACCTTCAGCTTCTGTCTTGAAGGAGGTTCCTGATTTAGCAGATATTTTTATTAATGGATTTGGTAAGGAAGATTCACTGAAAATTCAGACAAGACCAGAATGTCTTCAAAGGGTTTGGGGCAAAGTTTCCCTGCTCACTGCTTCATCTTAAGTCTTCTCTGTCCCATCATGGACTTTCCTGGACCATTTACAAGCATCAAAGGTCTAAGCCTTAGTTTGCCTCCCCAAGCAAAACCCAATGCTGTTCTAGTAATCAGACCTGATCCTCAGAACTGACACATGTCTGTAAATATGGAATCAGGCCTTGGGATCTGCTGCAAGCCCCTGCCTTGTGCATTGAGCTCAAATTGCAGGGTTTCCTGCTTCCATGCATGAGTGCCCAGGCAGTTCAGGCATGAACACCCACCAGTTGTGCATGAGCCCCAGTTAATTTACTAAGAACACCCACTTGTCTCACTCCTGAGCACTGTGCTGGCCATGGATGGCAGGTTCCAGTAGCCAGGGGCCACTGAAGGAATGGGAGGAGGTCAGGAGAGGCAGGGTGCTGCTCACAACTGGCCTGGTTTTGTCTCAGTGTGATAGAAACTCATCACTTTGTCTCAGTGTGACAGAAACTCATCACTTTTCAGAGTGAAAGCCACAGTGGAGTCAAGGGAAGCTGACAGTAGGAAAGGGGGAGAAATCCAAACGTGTTTGGATTAAGTTTAGTCTGGGAAACATGGTGAAAAGTTGTTCACTTAAAAGTTTTTTATAATTATATTTCCTTTCTTATCACTCTGAATGATTTATTAGAAATTTGGGTTAATTTGCAATAACTTATTAAGTAAAAGATCACCAAATCAAGGCTGTTTTACCTGCAACACCTGTCTGCATCACTAGGGAGAGGTGAAAGCTCTTTAAATTACTGTACGGATTAGTTTATGAAGAAATAAAAACCTCAAATATAGTCAGTCAACATCTATGCAGCTAAGTCTCTCTATCACAGAACTGGAGGACAAGGAGTGGAATCCCATTAAACAGATTACTTGAATTAGCATCTGTGTATTTCCTTCCTTTGTTCCCCACGCTGAGCACTGCTCTGCTTTGCCTCCTACACTGTGATAGATTACTTTTTTGTCTGCATTTTCCCAGCTGCTCGTTATTAATTAGATTTTAATGCCATGTTTTGGGAAGGAGCTGAGCCTGCCCCGTGCACACTTCACACAAACGATAAGTCCTTGTGTCCAGGAGCTTCCCCTGGCTCTGGCTGCACAGATTACAGGAGTCAAACGTCTCCACTGGGAGGGGAAACTTGCAGAATCCAAGCCAAGCTTTTCTAGGATGTGAAGCCTCTGCATAAGAACCCCATTTATTCTCCAGTCTCCTCTCAGACTTCTAACACATACTCTCTCCCACTTTTCTTTCCATGGCCAGGGTGGGATATGTTTGTCATTTCAGGGCTGAGAAACAAATCTTGGCTGTTATTATAATCCATTGTAGCTTTCTAACCACTGGCCCACAATGAAGGCTGAATGTGCACCCACATGGCACATTTTCCTAGTTATTTATAAAATGTGAGTAAGAAATGTTATTTTCTCTAACAGAGAGGAAAAAATTTCCTTCTTGTACTGGAATAGCTGGCTTTATTGCAAACAGATAAAGAATTGCTAGGATTTAGAAAACACTAATCAAATACTTGAGGAAAAAAAAGATAAATTTCTTTTTTATATTCTCTTGGTGAGAATTTTATTAAAATTCAATAAAAATAGTATCTTATAAATCATTTATATAATGCAGATTTGCTTTAAGATGAACTAGTGAAACCATGATCAAGCAAAGATGTGTCTTTGGCACCCAGCCTGCTGTCATAATGGTTCCCATAAATGTCAAGACATAAAATAGATCGTTCTGGCCTGGGTCAAAGGAATATCCAAAAACAGGGCCACAAGAAAGGTTCTTTAACATCATTGGTTATTATTAGCAGGCGTAAAAAGCAAAGGAGCCCAGAGCTGTTGGGAATAAGATTTACTGCAAATAAAGTATTTGATTATTAAAAAAAAATCTCTGAAATAAGTATCGTGAAGATTTATAGTCATGGAAGTTTCAAATGAAGATGTGCTCTCTAGGAATAGTCTAGAGATGCTTTTCTTGGTACTCTGTCCTGCCCTGCTCTGTCTTGTTCTGTTGAGAGGCCCTTAAACCCCCTGTAGCTCTCTTTGCCACCACACCACAGCAGTGCTTTGTTTGCCTCAGGTGGGCACAGAGCTGTTTGTTTGCATCTTTTTTTCATTCCTCTGCAGCTTTACTGATGCTTCTACTAACCCAGTACAAAGGGCCTTGGGTAAGTTTACAGAAATAACTGAAATGATAGATAAGATCCAAAATAATGAACTCTAGTATTTAAAGCAGTCTGGAGGTCAGGTTTTTAATTCAATCTGTACCTAGAAATCCAAGTCCCAGGCCATGACTGTGTTTTAACTTCTGTGTTTGCACAAACTCCTCAGTGCCAAACATTTGTTTTTCCTAATGGAAGCATTATGCTGTCAGTAGTCCCTACAGCTGGTATGACTTGTTTTCCTCCTATCATTCCTTGGAGGACTTCCAAACATGAGAGAGGCATGAGCAGAGCCTGAACTGAAAATCTGAAAAAATTGGGCTCCTTTCTTAAATCAGGCTGGAAATAACAGTTGAAGACAGCAAGGAGGAGCTGACCAAATACTGCAGACAATGTTCTCCATCAGAGCTGGTGATGCCCTACACCAACAGATTCCTGCTTTCCACTAGTGTTCAGGTCTCTTCACTTGTTTTACACTTATTTGTTCAGGTTCCTTTATCCTGGTCTTATTCACATGAATGACAGGATTTAATGTCCCTAAATCCAGCTGCTAAGACATTATGAGAGCAAATTATTAACATTTTTTCATCAAGATCAGCAAGCAGGAAAAGATGATGTCAAGTGGTTGGTGGTGGTGCTTTCTGTCAGTTTTCTATTTCAAAGGAAGCTAATGAATAACACAATTATTTGTTTGGAGGTCCTTGGAAACACAGGCTAAGACCACCATCAGCCCAGGCCCTGGACATGGCAGGAGGGAAAGGAGAACATTTGCTGCTCAAGGCTGCCTTAAAAGCCAGAGTGGCAGAATGCACTGCCCAGGGTCACTCAGCATTCAGTAGCAAATGCAGCAATAAAATCCAGAATTCCAGCTCCACACACTGCTCTGTAGACCCCAACAAGCAGCAATAGAACTCCTGTCCTTTGGTCTAATTAATCTGCTCAGCAATTCAGAGAGTAATTTAAGTGCGAGGAAAAACAAATGTCAAGAGAAGTGACAAATTCTACTGTGGCTCAGGCTATTTACTTGACTCAGGAGAAGGTACTTTCCTGAATGAATCTACAATAGAATCAAGAGGTGTTTTGTGCCTTCCCTTTGTCTTTTGTCTGTCTGTCCATCTTTCTGATAAGCTATTAAAGGCATGCTCAGCTTAACAGAAAGATCGGGAGTGGAAAAGAAACAGGTGAAAACAAACTTCTCCCTTTATTTTAAAGGGAATTGCGTGAATTGAGTATTTAAAAAAAAAAAAAACTTGGCCACAAGTAAGTTACATAACTTAAGCCAGTCTAAAATTATGTGCCAGCAATTTACATGAGTTTTATGTAAC
Organism: Entomyzon cyanotis; assembly: GCA_024500445.1. Lineage (NCBI taxonomy): Eukaryota > Metazoa > Chordata > Aves > Passeriformes > Meliphagidae > Entomyzon > Entomyzon cyanotis. The sequence goes on from JAKEPQ010000325.1 coordinate 1,140,691, forward strand.
TGTTTATACTGCTGTTTATTTAAAAATTACTACTTATCTTGGCGACCGCAGCAACACATCGTGCATTTGCTAGCTCTGGAATACAGGGCACCTTCATTAAAACACATAGTCACCAATATATTAAACACACAAAAAAGCCCTGCTCTGACATAACATGAAGTGTCAGATGGAAAGCCGCAACAGCAAAGACATTCAGCGTTCACAACAAAGCAGCCCTTTGGGGTGTTCAGAACAGGACTGGAACATGCTCCATCCTTAATTCACCCAACAGCTCTCAGGTCCTTTACAGCACAGTTGGTGCAGTCTACAAGACCAGCTCCTGTTCCTGGGCTCTTATAAAGGACCCTCTTCATCCTCAGGCTTCTATACTTGAGCATGTTTATAATTCAGCATTTACGTGTTGAGGTGAGGCAGCCTTTTGTTCTTTCTTAAAGTCCCAAGGACTTCAGCGTGGCACAGATGGTTGGTGATTTCTGTTTGCTGTCTCCCAGCACTCTCCCTCTTACCAAAGAGACAAAGATTTAGCTAAATCTTCGTGGTGGGTTGCTCACACACAAATTACATAATTTTTTGATCCAGGTTCATCACCAGGGTAAAACCATGGAGGTGTAGCTTTGTGTTTGTACCAGGAAGAGCTGCAGATATCCCACAAAGCCAGGCTGTGGCAGCAACACTGCCCTAATACATGCAGCAGAGATAATAGGATTTTGCCCCCTGTTTTGGGGCCTGCTGACTGAACAAGATGCTCTACCTCCCCTTACTCCATTTTCCCATCTACAAAATAGGAAAAGTGGTATCCACATCCTTCTGCGAGGTTCAAAACCCAATGAATCAGTATAGCAGAATATTATGTATTATTTTTAGATGACCACTACAGTAAAGAGCTGAAATCTGGCAATACAGAGCAGGAGATATAAACCTAAGTGATAAATTATTTCAGTTGATTTGCATTTCTTTAAAGCTTTATCATGCCATCTTCTTCTCATTTGAATCAGTAAAATCAAGGGAGGAAAAAAGTTTGTTAAAACCATAAATAAGCAAGAAAATTCCAAAACTTGTTATGAGTTTCTTTATGACAGATATACTTTGAAACGAGGGAAAAAGAAGGCACTATTCCAACACAGCTGTTGAAAAAATATTTATTTTTCAGTTATGGAAATTTTTATTGAAACTGGGCGATGGGTTTTTTTCCAAAAGTGGGGTTTTAAAATAAATATATTTGAAAATTAAGTTTTGAGTAACTTTGGATACACCATCTTGTTGGGTAAATATCCTTTAAAAGGGGTTTCTCAACCATGATAACCATAACCTGATCCACAGGCTAATATATTCCTGTATTTTCCATTCCATGGGGCTCAGCCACCATGGGCTAAGCTAAAAAAAACCAAAATTCTGGCATTGCTTGAGGAGAAGCACAGCTGAGCCTCAGCCCCAAGGAAGGGTGGGCTGGTGGGGGACCAGGGGGATCCCCAGGGTGCACCTCAGTGCTCTCAGTCACTCTCCCACAGCAGTCCTTGTCCCCCAAGGGCCTGGGAGATCCAGTGTCACCAGCACGGGGCTGAGGGCACTGCTCTGCACACAGGGGGTCACTGATAACATCAGCTGGGGCAGCACTTCACCCTGCAAGATCAGAGCAAAGCCCTGGGATTTGCCACCACAAAACCTCACAAATTTCCCTGCTGCTCCTGAGATGCTTTCAAGGGCCATGTCAGCCTGTTCTCCCCAAGGAGACTCAGCCTCTCTGTGTGAACTCAGCAGCCTTTGATGATTATTTCTGAGCACAAGCTGCCATGCTGGTGCTACTCCCAACTTCTCTATCGTGCTGCTCTGCTGGTCACAGGCTTGACACAGGTAGGATTGCAATCCTGCTCAGATTAAGGCACTAACTCCTCCTCAGACAGTGTGCCAGCAGCTCTGAATATCAGCAGCACTCCTCTAAATGCCAAATGCAAGTGGAAGGAGACCCACATCAAGGACAGGGCTGCAATGTTTATTTGTGTAAGCAACCCAAATTTAAATATGCCTCTTGAACTACCTGTTGATTATGCCTCTTGGAGTACCAGCCTGCAGTCCATGGAACAATTAAAAATTTGGGAAGCTTGAAAGTAGCTTAAAGCTACTTCTCTCACCCTTGGCTTTTGTTTTGTGCTGCCTGAAGTGTGACCCAACCTCTGCTCCTCTCTTGTTTGGGACACTCAGGCACACCTGGGGATTCCCTGAAGGTAGGATTTGCTGGCAGAATCTGTCCTGAGTGACACTGGCTTGCTTGACATGAATCTTTGAAAAGAAAAACGGTGTCTGAAGTGACTGCAAGCCTGTTGACAGCATGTTCAGAAGTTTGAACAGGGTTTCTCCTCCTGGTTTCTCCTTCTGGAAAACAGAAAACATGTCTAAGTCTGCAGCATGTGTACAGTGATTTAATACAAGTGGAGTTAGAAACCTTGAAAATCATGGTTTACAATGGAAACTTTGACAGGCCATCAAGTTCAATGTTACTTTTAAGTATTCCTATAATTAAGTTGTCAACAAAACCCTACAATATGGTACTGCAACAGTCTCTACATTTTCCTACTAATGTGCAGAGATAGCTTCCACTAAAGGTGGCAGTAATTAGGTATTTAAAACCCATGGAAAACTAGAAAAATACACAGTGAAAAAAATTCAACGAGAATATAAAAAAACCCAATCTTCTTTTCATTGCAGCAAACACAAAATTGTTGCAGAGCATGCTGTGCATTCATAAACTGCAATCATAGAAAAGGAGTGATTAGGGGAGAAGGGAAAAATGAGTTGTGCTATTGATACTTGGCTATTTTGGAAAAATGTGTTGGCAGTTAAATGTTGTATATGCTGAACAAGAAATTCTCTGAAGCCGTTTTCTTTACACATGAAAATACCAGTATGACACTGCCAGAAGATGAAAATTCCACATGTGGAAATTAGAATACCTATATCCTCTGATTCATTCTAAATTATTGACTCCAGTACTAATGAATATACAAAGTGTCTAAAAACGACTCTATGAATCTTAAAAGGAAAGCTTTGTATTGAATTCTTTGGTGTAAATCCAGGAAATTAATGAGATTTCCCAGTTTCTACTGTAGAATAATTCAAGAGATTAATTTCACTATGGTTTGGATGGGTTTTCCTGGAAGGCTGAATCTAAAGGTACAAGTCACTAAATCCCAGAGGTATGACTCCAGGATTAACCAGGATGGCACCTCTCATTAATAGGGAATAATTTAAGAAAAAAGGCTGGTCTCCTGCCTGCAGCCATCAGTTCCCCACTTGCATATATTCTTTTTTAAAATCATCCAGTAGTTTTTCATGGAAAAACTATTTTATGTGCCCAATAATTTTTGCCAGTACTGAGGAAGAGTATGGACAGCAGGATTCCTAAGTCCATAAACCCTGAGCTCAGCAGAATAGGAGTGATGGCAGCACTTTGGTGAAGGTGCTGATCACAGTTTGGGCTGAAGGGAAGATGGGAAGGCTCTGTCAGCTCAGCACCACTCAATTCCCTCCACGAGTGGATCCAGCTGACCAGGTCCTGGTGGAGCTCTGGGATTGCAGTGCCCAGAGCAGCAGCAGGCCTGGCCAGGAGAGCCACAACCCACTGAAACCAACCATGAGGCTCCGGTGAGAGTCTGCTCCAAGGAGGATATTTCTACCCACATCAGCCAAGGGTAGGTGATGAAAGTTTCGTGGAGCCAAAAGGACTCTCTGCCCATGCCCACCTAGGCAGATCCAATGCAAACCTGTGCTTTTGGTTGGTTAGGATGTACAAACTGCCAAATGGCATTAACAGGTCCAATTCCTCCACCTTCTCTTTTCCACTATTTCCCTTTCTTTGAAAGGGAATTGTTTAAATGAGGGCAATGCTGACTGAAAGTAATTTGTATTGCAGTCTATTTTTAAGCATTCTTTCCTGAAAAGCTTTCGAACAATACTTTGGTTTTGTCTCCCCTACACAGAGATCTAATTTACTGTGCATTTGCTAAACGCTACTGTTAAACAGGACTTTTAGTATCCACATGGACTGGGAAACCACTGGGAGAAAAGTTAACCTGTGAGGGATTTAAGTCCTTTGAGTGCTTTGCTTGGTCTGGTACCTGACTGGATTTTCTCCTGCCATTTGTTTCCTAGTGGAATGGAGCTCTTCAGAAGACTTTTCTCATTTGGCTGGTGAAATAATCATGGATAATGTTCATTCTCTGAGGTGCTCCATGACGGGTCTCAGGACGGTGAGTGCCAGAGGACTCATTTAGTCCCCCAGTGATACAAAGACAGGAGAATTTGCATCCCCACCCCTTGAAAATCACTGCAGTGCCTTTCTTGTAGCAACACGTTCCAGTGATTAAACACATCTGGTAGCCATAATCCAAGAGTCACAAAGGAATTGACAGTGTGAACCATTTTGTGAGCTATCACTCCTAGGGGAATCAGGAAAGACAGGAGCAAAAGCTGCTGTTTTCTGGATCAGAAGATAATATTAGTGCAGATCAAAGGCTCTAGAGAGATCTACACATGACTCAGATGACCAATACCTCAAATAACAATTCTTTCTCTTCTCCTTCTTCCAGGAATGCACGTATTGATGGCAATCATTTTCATTTTTGTTATTTATCTTTGTATATCTGTTTTACACCGAACAGAACTGCATCTCAAACCTCATCCTCAAATCTTTGTAGTATATTTCACTCTATCATGGTGCATTTAAGTTCTTAAAGCTATTTAAGTTTCTCAGTGAAAAAAACCTTTGGGAGGGACTGCTTTGCAGTTGCTAAAGCTAAGATTTTGAATCCAGTGATGGTTTTGACTCCGGTTGTTTCCATTTGCAGGGCCAGAGGTATTATGTCCGTGTCTCAGCATACAACATGAGAGGATGGGGACCTCCATGCAAATCTACTCCTGAATATGCTTCTCCTTCAAGTAGGTTGGGTTTGTGTGCCCTCCCAGTTTGCTTAGTGATGTTGGAGTTCATGATGTGATTGTTTGTCATCTAGGAGTGAAATAAATAATAAAACTCAATTCCTTCCAAACCCCCAAATAAGCAAAATAGTAATATATGTATATTTATATCGTAGCTTTTTTTCTTCTCCAGTGCTTTGACAGAACATTGTTGTCTGGTCATTAACACTTTTAAAAAATGAGAACTATTTTAACCTTTATTTCTCCTAGGAGAGTTCTGATATATGGAACTTCAATTTTCAGTACATGAATGAATCAAAACCTGATTCTGAGCTCCTAGAAGCAAAACATTTACATGTATCTCATGTCATTTTATATTCTGCCTCATAGCACTACAGATCCCACTCACTGGGCCATTCTTACAGCACCCTGTATATAAAATACTCCAGTGTGGACACACATGGTGGTAGGATGTAGCCTGCAAATGTTCCAGAAATGTCCAAAAGCCTTTCTTTCTTTTCCAACCTCTGACAGGTTTTCTCAGACTCCATTAGGGCTATGATTTGTCATTTGTACTTTTTAATCTATTATAATCACATTGTATTGTTAGTTGCTTTTCCAGACTTAGTGTTCCCTGCCAAACTGGCTCAGTCCATTACAGCTCCCCTTGTATTGATTAATGCAGTAAAGTGGGACTTTTCTTTTTATTGCATTAACACTAGTTTTTATTAGGCTAATGTAGCACTTTAATAACCTTGCATGCTAATGTGAGAAAATATAACAAGCTGTACCTACTCTCAGTAGCCATAATGGAGAGGGTTGGATAAATAAGGCTCTTGCAGCACCATTGTCCCATTTTGCTTCAATTTTGTTCTTGTGTTTGCTCCAGAACAATACCAGAACTAGGCTAAAGAAATATTCTGCTTGAGAACAAAAATGGGCTGCAATCATGGGGGAAAATCTACTGTGGATAACTGAGTAACTTGGTGATGTGCAATTACCTTGACTATAGCCAGGTGTAAGTACACAGGACTTGGCCCCACAAACCCAACATTTACATCAGCTGGGGGACAGATTCCTTCACAGTAGCTGCCAGTTATTCATCCAAATATCCCCAAAGAAGGAGCACTCCTGGCAAGACAGGGGGCATTTAAGACTGCAGCTTTGTATGATGTGAATTCTGCTTTCAGCATATTGCATTGCCTTCCCTTTTTACAGCCCCATTATTAACCTGAAATGTGGCATTATGTGCCAATTCCAAAGTTTTGGGCGTGAGGGAAGTTTTCCTGCAGGTTTCAGTGGATCAGCACAAAAGCTATGGAGAGAATTCTGTTCATTCCCCTTGTACAGTGTCTCAGGGTGCTAGGGTACAGAAAGTTCTGGAATTGCTGGCTTTGGGACTTAAGCTCTACAGTAAGACCAGCAGAGCCTAAATGCAAATCTTTTCATTAAGCTTTATTCACATCAGAGAAACAAAATGTAATTTACCACTGTTGTTACTGGGGGCAGAACTTCTTTATTCACATGACTGCCTTCACCACTGGTTTTGAAAAGTGGCAGATTTGTGCTTGGCAAGGAGGCAGCAATCTGACATTACACCAGTGTTGCATAACAAAATATGGCCCCAAGCTAAAATTTAAATGGGAACACATTAATGCCCTACAAAGCTGTCTGTAACAGCAGCCAGAAGAATATGCAAGGGAAAGGAGAGCTTCAGGGCCTGATGCTGGTCCAGTCCAATCCCAGAGCATCAAAGGTTGGTGACATCCTTGGAGATGTGTCTGTGTATGATGACAGTGAGCACTTGCCACTGCCCTCCTGTTTCCCACATGCAGCAGCAGCCTGGAAAGTGGTGGCCAACATTGTGCAGCTGCTCTGGGACACCCTAGCAGGCAGGAACATTTCTAGGTTCATTCATTAGCAGGTGGGTGATGGACCATGAGGGAAGCTGGCCTGGTTTCTGTGTCCTTTTTAAGGTAGTCAGCAATCTGGAGGTTCAAAAAGTTTGGAGAGAAATCACAAGGTTGTTTCAAAGTCTGCCAGTCTCGTAACACCAAAGCACTTTGAGACCAGTGAGTTGCAGTTGGTCCCTCCTGGCTGCTCACAGGAGATCTAAGGACATTTTCCCCACGCAGAGCAGCAAATGCAGCTGGCCCTGATGCCTGCAGCAGCACAGAGCACACAGGACAGCCCCTCTGCAGCTGTCACACTGCCCACAGGCTATCGGGATACCAAATGGCTTCTCTTTCCAGCCTTTCATGGGGCTCACTCTGGCTGCTTCACTAAATGTAAATAAACAGGTATTTATATCCCTGGCATAGTGAGCCCATTGGAAGGAATGCTTGACTCCAAACTTGCACTAGAAACTGGATCTGTATATTTAGTGAGTGAGCAAACTGGTGGTGGCTGTGAGTGCATACATGGCCTCTGTGCCAGCAAGATGGGAGCATGTCTCCTGTGCAGACAGATCTCTTAATACCTTGATCCACCATTCCTTTGGGTCAGGAAGTGGGTGCAATACGCTTTTCTCATTATAATCAAAGTATGAAGATAGCCAAGGCTGGAATTAAAGTGCTCCTCTCTGATACAGACAGTTTTCTTCTGCTTATTTGCGATGAGTTTGTTTTTTTAAAAATCAAGACTGAGATTGTCATTAGCAGCGAGTGAAAACCAAGTCTGTTGGAGGTTGAAGGTGTGTGGGAGAGACACAGCAGGTTTTTGCCTCAGGAGTGCAGTGCTGAGCAGCCTGTGGACTCCAGGGCAGGAACTGCCAGCGTTTGTTCAGCACATCTCCAGAAGTGATTTTCCTCCAAGCATATTTCTCTGGCTACAGGCAAGCTCTGGGTGCAGGAAGATGTTCATTCCCTGCTTTGCAGAGCTGTAGGTGAGCTGTGGAGCCTCCTGGTGTCAGAAGGAGTGGCAGAAGGAGCAGTGTGTGACCTTGGTGAGGGGCTGAGTGTCAGGAGAGGCTGAGAGAGCCCTGGCTGCAGCACCAGAGCCATTCATGAAGAGAAATAGCCATTGGCAAGTCAGGCACTACAGGAGCTTCTCAGAGCTGTTTGTGAGCTCTTTGTTAATAATCCTTATGATTAATTACCCAGCTGGCACAAGGCAAAGAAAACTCAGTGTATAAGTAACAACAGACTTAAAAACAGCGACTCCTGCCTGCCAAGATGTAAAACCCCTCTAAAGCCAAGAAGTACCAGAGGCAAGAAAATATTTTTAGACCTTCTCCTGCACCTTTGTGTTTAATTTCTGTTTATTTCCTTTGTTCAATAGACTGGAAAGACTGCAGTGGAAGAGAGCCTCGGCACAGGGGACACACTGAGGCCCTGGAACGCCTCCTTCAGCAGGTTCGAGCAGCTCATCAGCACTATAATTGCAGAGGTAAGGATAAATATCTATGTGGTAGGGCACCAGCTGAAGCCTCTGTGGCGCCTGTAATTTTAGCAGTTTTCTAACTAGGTCATACCTTCTCATTCATCAGGAAAAGAAAGATATTAATATTGGCCCATCTGGAATCACTTTAGCACACTATCTCGCTCTTAACCCTTGAAATTAGCTGGATGAAAACATCTGAAGGCTACGATGTGCACACACACAGACAGACTCTTCCTCCCTCTGCACACACCTATTGATTTGTTTTTCCCTACAAATTAGTCTCACACAGGATTCCACTAAAATGTTTCAAGGACAGCTTTTTTATTTTTTTCATATAAAGAAATACTCTAGACTGTTAACAACTGGTTTGGATCAAAAGGGGGGAATTGGCTGCCTCCAAATGGAAGACACTAAGTGGATGTCATGCCAATCCATAATGAAAAAATACTTGCACAATTAAATGGGAAGATAAGATTGCTACATTTCCAAACAGAATGGATCAAAATTGGGAGAGAGTTCGACTCTCAGCCAATCTTCATTCATGAGAAACAGACTGTGCCTTTAATAGCTCAAGAGCCAAGGCAACAGCTTGGCATTCTTTTTAGAGCATATATAAAAACTCCTGTTCTATACGGGTTGTTGAAAAGTACTATTTATTTTCTTAAAATAAACTTCTAACTGGAATAATGCTTCATTGCAAAGGGACTTATTTTAAACTGAAAAGTTAAACTACCGTGAAGGTTTCATTTTTCTTCACCTAGTATGACTGCTATGTCAAGTTGCATCAATTGATTTAAAATCATAGAAATACTGAGGGCTAAAATCACCTGGCTGAAAGAAGATGCAGCCTTTGTTCTTTACGTGCAAATTTGTCACCATCACAGTGATACACAGTCTTGCCACAACCCATCGTAGCCATAGCAACTTAAACTATTCATCTGAAGTGCTTCGAAAGGGAAAGGAGAATTGCAAGAAAATGTTGTTTCTCTAATTAAAATTCATGCAAGCGTTATCACTTGCAGGTGGTCTTGGTACTGAAAATACAGGTGATGTATTCTATCTCTTACATGGCTTTCTGTGCAGTTTAAGAAGGCTTTTGTTGTGGTGCAGTTTTTCCTTTCTGGAGTTAGTGTCCTTGTCGGGTCTTTCAGGCCAACTTCCCAGTCAACAGGGAGTAAGTGATGGAACATCTGAAAATATTCTCAGTATAAATTGTTTTACTGACATAGAAGCCCAGAACAGAAGCAGTTATAAACATCAGGCAGAAAATCCCTCCTTTTGAGAATCTGACACCAGTGCCTGGTTCTCATAAAATTCCACTGCTCCAGAAATTAACCCCAGTCTCAAAACTGAGCACAGACATTTCAAGTTGTTGATTTCCTAACACCTCTTCCTTAAATAGTAAGTAACAACAATAGAAAAAATTTATTTAGCTCAGAATATTTCCTTCTATGCCTGAAAGGCTGTGGGACCTCACATGGGGCAGTATCACACTCTGGAGTCAGCCTGAGCAACACCCTTGCCTCCAACCAAATAAAAATCTCACAATTGCTTGTAATGCTAGCATTACACAGTAGTATATTTTGGATAAATCAGGATGCCATCATCATAGGAGAACCTTTGGAACTTGCCTTAAATATATGACTGATGTAAATCCCTTTTATTTCACTAATTTGATAAGGAATCAAAACAAAGCGTGCAGGAAAAGTAAGAATTATGACATTACTTTGACTCTGAAATTTGATTCTGGTGTTTATCAACCTCAGTGGAATCTGAGGAGTTTGATCAAGGATCTGAGACAAGCTGCTGTATATGAAAATCCCAAATAACAGCTTTCACTTCATATCAGAGGCTTGATCTCGATGCTTGATGAATATAAATTGGCATGATTGAGTGACAGGGTGGCAGTCAGCATGGCCCTGCTGTCACACACAGGCTGAGGACCTGCCCAAGCATTTCTCTGTTTGTTGCCATTGATTGCCTTTACCACACTCTGGTCATTCCCAATCCTTTATCTCTGTTTGCCCCATCTGCTGTAGAGCTGTCAGTAAACAGCTGGACATGGTTTGAGGAGGATCCTTGAATCTGCCTAGAGCCCTGATGTGCTGTGAGAGCAAGAACAGGCTCTGCATGAATTAGAGCTCACTGAGGACAGAGCTGGGATCAGACCTGCTGTCCAGACTGGTCCCACAGTGATTCCTATGTGGGATGCCCTGCTCATGCTGCTCGGGCTGCTCAAGGAGAGAGCAGGATGAGTGAAAAAGAGGTGGAAAAAACAGGCTAATCATCAAAGATCTGAGATGAGTTGAACAACGTAGACAAAAGCCTCAGAGCCCAGAGGAGCTGCAGGAGCAAGGCTGTGTGCTGCTGCTCCTGCAGCATCTGGGAGAGGACATTGCCCACATTCCAGGCAGATCCTTTGCCCAAGTCTGCTCATTCAGGCTCTGCCTTTTGCCCTGTGCTTTGCATTGCAGAGGCTGCAGAAAACAAGCTTACAAAAATACCAGGGAGAATACACTGGAATGTACAGTGAGTTTAAGAGCTTTTGGAATTAGATCAGCTGTTGCTTTTGAACCTGCTCTGTGATATGATGAAATCTCCTAGGGAATTACTTAGGAAGCTTTGCTTTCATATGTTTAATCTTCTGGAAAACCCTGATGATTACAAATAACAGTCATCCATTTGTCTTCATAATACCATGCTACAGACTACCACTACTGAGTGACTACAATTGTATGTCCTGGCAACACTTCAAATATATATTTTTAAGTATTTTTTTTCTTGTAGATCTTTCTTTCCAAACAATTCAGAGTGGATTAAGTAATTGTGTGACGCTTCATTAAGAAAGAAACCCGACTCTTCAGGAAAATTCTTACCAGATATTTTCTTTCTGAAATTCAGTCGAAATATCTTTTACTAGACAAGTCAGAGGTGAAATAAAAATGTTCTCATTTTAATTTGATTCACAAGCAGAGCAACAGTCTTAATTGCATTTAGCAAAGAGAGGGATCTCTGATTCCACAGGGCATTTAAAATGTTTAGATTACAATTCTTTGTAGCTATATACAAAAGTAGACTTGAGAACCAAGCCATAGACTGAGAAGTTCAGGCTGGGAATTTAAGAAGTGACCCCAGATGCACATGAGCATGAGGGGGCAACTTGGTTCTTGTTTTTCCACAGGGTTCCTTTTAGTATTGGTTGTATTTATGTAAAAAATGCAAAGAAACATGTATACACCCTCTACCTTCAAAGAGAAAGGCTGCCAATGTCATAAATACACCTTTTTATTTAATTGCCTATTTCAATCCAGGTTTGGATGCTTCTGATCTAAATCTAATCACTGGAAATTCTCCCATCTTGGCTGCTATGTGTTCACTCCCAGGCTTCTATTAAAAGAGCTCACAGCTCTATTGCTGTATCATTTATTAATATAAACTTACTGTGTTGCTACTGGTGCTTTTCCATGAAGGTTTCTCTATGTTATTTATTAGTTAATTAAGTAACAGACAAAGTTCCATTTCCTGCAGAGGCAAATTATCCTCTAATCTCAGCTCCATGTTTTCTGGCTTCTAGAGACACAATACTGTAAAACAAAAGCAAATAGCAATGTAGGAGAGTTTACAGTCTCCATCTAGTTTTACATTATTTCTTTTGCTGTTGGCTTCTGCAAAGCTGTGGACTAAACCCAAACCACTGAATAGACCAATAACATATATTTCACTTGTAATGTGCCCTCTTATTTTAATGCTGCAGTCTCTGGGTGTTTTATACAGAATTATGTTGCTTTGCTTTCAGTAATTTCCTCCTCCATTCCTCTGTAGATGGAGGGAATACAGAAGAAAATAATTAGAATGAAATTTATATTCCTAAATTGGTCTTAACCTTGGAAGAACAAACAATAAGTCAGGAGTTTTCATGTAGCATTTGGTTTACATTACTGCAATACACTGAAAAAATTTTCACAGTGAAATAACAGTTATCTGAGGAGATATGGATAGAAATACAAAAAATAATATTTTCAGAAGGAAAACAAAGGTCAGTTGCTTCAAAGGAGTAGTCATGAATTTGGATGAGTCTGTTTAAGCTGAAGAGTGCATTGGAGAATATGCCATGGAGAACAAGTTTGCACTGGAAAGACAATGGATTTGATGATCTAATAAGTCTCATACATCTGAGTTGTATGATTTCACCCCCAATAGAACTCTGTTCTCTTTGTACTCGCTGTTCCCAGAGCAGTAATTATTGCTCACAACGTGTCTGCTTGCTGGGGCTTTCAATGTGCTAACCATGGTGCAAATTTATTCAGCATTTAAAAATATGCTGAGCACTCCCACAGATGGGGTTTTGACAACAGCAAATTTAGATGTTCTTCAAATGTTCAAACTTAGAACTCTCTAGGGAGATACAGACAGGCACCTCCTATCTGCACCAGGGGTAAGTGGGAAATACTCTGAGAACACCTTAGCAGATGATCAGCAGCTTTCAGCAAGTGGCTCTTCATGAGTCTTTGTTTTCTCTCTCTGGAGAAGGGTGTCCCTCAATATGTTTCACACTCCAGTCTGGATGGGGATCCATGCTTCATCCAAACAAACAGGCAGATCCTGGGAAACTGAGATGTGCTTTTGCAGTTACATTTTTCTTCTTGTCTTTCTTTTAATATCACAGCAAATATCTGAATAATTATCTCTTTCTTTCAAATTAATTATTTCTGCTGTTTCTCTTACAACAGCACTAAACAGGACAGACAGTGCAAGAAAAGAAAACCAAACCCAAACAGTGTTAAGTGCCCATTGCTTTCAAATCCAGGTGTGGACAGCAACTGCCAGGACATTATAAAGTCCTGCAGAATCCAATGTATAAAAATCTAACAGTACTTTTTTTTAGAACATTGGGACAATATTTCAATTTATAAAATTCTTCTATTGGAGAGCTGGCCTGGAGATGCTGGCATGCACACAGCAGGTCTCAGCTTTGATATGAAGTGAACAAGTGAGCTGAACACCTCTTCCTTGGATTCCAGATTACTTGGGAGCAAAGGTAACTGTGAAAGCTCTGAGGTAACTCACGAGTGGAAGTTGTTGTGATGGACAAAAATATCCAAGCAAAAGCAGATGCATTTAATGTGATACACAGAAAGATGAGGGTCAAGCTCATTGTCTCCTTAAAGCTTTTCTTTAGGTTATACTGGTGATGCTGGGATGTCAGTGACTGCCAGGGCACCAATTATTCACTTGTGTAGCAACATTTGGACAGAAACTGAGGAATTACAACACCCGAAAAAGTTTACCAATTATTCAAATCTGATCACGGATTTTTGAGATCACTTGCAAAATTTCCATCCATTTCTGAGTATTAAGACTTCATAGTGCTAGTTCCAGTTTTTCTCAGAGCAAAACATCTTTATCTTGTCTGAGTTTGCTGTAAGTGAGGAAACTGCCTGGTCTTGTGTATCACTAAGTTAACAAAAGGGTTAATGTACCATCAAAGGGTTGCATTAGAGCATCTTTCCAAATGTTGTCTTTTGAAAGGAATATAATGGGCACTGTCTGAAATTTAGTACTGTGGTTCAAGAAACAAGGGTGTTTTTTATGAGACACTGACTGAAATGTAAGAGCCAGGTTTGGTTTGCTTCTTTTTTCCATTTCAGAAAGTTCTAAATTACAAAACGCTGGTCGCAAGCAATCGGTTTCCAGAAGCCTGAAGCACCTTTTCCATTCATCAAACAAGTTTGTGAAGACTCTGAAACGGTTTGTCATTCCTTTTATCTCCCAGACATTCTGAGTTTTAGTAATTGCTGTTCTTCTGCAATAGAGAAAAGTACCTTAAAAATGTGAATATGACACTACTGATGAGACAGCAATTGGTCAGAATGAACCTGATAAAATCACAGATGTCTGAGACTGGTGCAGCTGACAGGAAAATAATGCTCCAGCTCCTACTGAAATCAATAGAATCTTTTCCTTGTTGCAGTTGGAAATAGATTCAAATTGTAAGAGTGAAATATTCTGTGCAAACCCAAAATGCAGCTACTGAGCAATTTGAAAGCACTGCCTCTGCTGCTGCTCAGTAATGAAACGATGACATTTATCCATTCATAACAGAAAGCACAGAGCTCAGATAACACATTTGAATAGTCCACTGGCAACAAGCTGCACATATAGAACTCTCTGACATCCTCAGCTGGGTTTGCAGCCCACTGTGACCCAACTCTCAGCTCTGATAATTTGTTTTAGCAAATGGAAGTTGATTATGCTGGATTATTTCTTCTTTCATTGCCAGGAGTGTTCAGTTTGCTTTTTCTTCTTTGTATTTTGATAAGAGTTTGATTCTTTCAGAAGAGCTCTCCGGAGTCTTTAAATTCCCTGCATTAACTACTTAACGTATGAAACTAATTGCAAGAGTAAATATTGAAAGGAATGATCTCTTTAAACAGGTTTGCAGATATGTTGGCCAAATTACACTCAATTATACCAATGTAAATCCATAATAACCCACCTGATTTCAACTGAGTGACTTCAGATTTGCTCTGAAGTAAAGGAGGGCAGAACTAAGCACATTAATGATAAGTTTTAGTAAAAGTTCTGATTTCTAAAGGGCATAAAGCCTTCATTGTGTACTGTGTACTCTGGCAAAATTCTCACTAAAACTGATCTCAATGACTTGCACAGCTCCATGATTTCTTAGATTCATGTAGTCTCACATCATCTAGAATGATAAACTTCCCAAATATTTTTCAGAATTTCAGAACTGCCTGAAGTTGCATGACCTATATTATACAGAAGTTAAGACCAGATGATCCACTTTGTCTCCTCAGAGCTTAACATCTGTGATTCTTTAACTAAATTTGGCATGGATGTGAATAGACATGAAAGGTGTTTGATAGTGTTTCCTTCTCTCTTTAGGGGACTCTACTTATCTGTTATACTTTTTTACAAAGACAATTTGTTAGTAACCAATGAAGATCAAATCCCAATTGTGGAAATCGATGACTCTCACAGTAGTTCAGTTATGCAGGATTTCCTGTGGTTCACAAAGGTAATGGGAGTCTAATTTCATCTATTGCTTCTGCAATTTTTTTGCTAGCAATGCACAGACCTTAGCTCATCACTCTGAATGTGTGAAATGATGTCATTAAAAAGCTGAATGATTAAGTGCTTTATCGCTCATGTTAAAGGCAATTTTCACAAACCATTTATGTGGATTAAATCCTGACTGGGTCACTGACAGTGGCACAATTAACTCTCAGTGTATGATCCTACATGAGTGATTGTTGTGTGGGTACAGAAAGGTTCTATGTTCATTTAGAGCAAGAGCCTAAAGAAATAACAAGAGGTTTTAAATTTGGTGTTGTGGTTGTGCCATCGCTCAAGTCGTCTTCACACTACTTTGTTTTACACCACAAAGAACAGTAAATCAGTTTTGCACAACTGAAACTGAAACAGGTTCATGGTGTTTACACAACACCTTCTGGGTGTGAGTCAGTATCCGTGTCATGTTTATCCAGAGAGCTGATTGCCATCCCCAGAAACTCAAAATGTGCAATATCTACTGATTTTCCCAAGTCCAAAATGTATTTTAATACCATTTCTGCCTTTACAAATGCTGAGAACAAGAACTGATTGAAGTGTCTCTGTTTTTGCAGTTGTCTTGCATGTGGGATGACATCAGGTGGCTGAGGCAGAACATGGCTGTGTCTGTGTCCTCATCCACAGCACTGCAGGCCAGGCAGAAGATGCTTGCAGCAGCAGCACAGCTACAGGTGGGTCCTGTGGCATATTCCTGCTGTTTGCTCAGTGACTTTCTGATCTCCAGAGCTGCCAGCTATCCCTTGGACTGTTTTTGAGCAGCATTCTCATCTCCAGGGAAATGAGGCACTGAGCCTCTCCTGCCAGCTGGAAGGAATGACTTACATTTAAGTAAAGAGTAGGAATAGCAAAGGAAAGAAGCAATAGTGGCTGACAAAAAACAAACAGATATGAATCAGTAAATAATGACTGCAGATAAGCCTGTGAGTTTGCAGATTGGTAATTAGAGCATTAAAATCCTAATATTTGCTGCTCAAAAGCCTCTTATAGTCCTATTCATTATTAATTATTAACCTATTAATGAAGTATTTAAACTCTGCTCTGTTCCAACCTCTGACGGTATCTTAGTGGTACTGAACAAGTCATTTAAATCCTTCTGTGTCTCAGTTCACTACTTATTGTGCAAATAGAAATTACACTTTCTCCAGAAGAACATTTCCACATTCATTGTAAAGCTTTGAAGCTGGGTTTCACAACAACGTGAAACCTCTAGCTGGCTGGCAGCACTTGCATTAAAATAGTTACTTTTGTGGGGAAATAATACATTTTCAAAAAGCTGTGGGCATGATTGTCACAGAAAAAGTCTATCCAAGCCTCACTTTCTTCTACCTTTCTTTGGAGTGAAATCACTAAATCTTCCCAGAAAATCAGTGATACATTCATGGCATGACTGAAGATCCTCCTTGCTGGGCTCTGTGTTGTCACATCATCCCACAGGTTGTGTCAGCAAATAACCTGGTTTGCAGCAGCTGGGAGAGCCACACACTGTGGGGCCATTGCGAACAATATCCATGTGGGGTTGTTTCACACCTTTTGGCAGAGCAGGCTGTGCAGGAGAGCAGCCTTCCTGGGCAGCCACCTGTCTGCAGTGATTTCCCCAAAGTGCCCCGAAATATATCAATGCCAGCCTGCTGCACCTTTATTGGAGGACCACCTGTGTTAAGCAGCAGCTGCTTGTCAGTCCTTTGAGCTGTCACTGGAGAAAGTTTTAACTCTATCTGCAGAATATTCTCCTAGTGTGGCTGGCTCGGCTCAGGTAGCACACATCTCCCTGTGCAGATCCCCTGTGACAGAGCACTGGGAGACACCCAACATTCCCAGAGCGTCGTGGTTTTATTTGCTTCCAGAGATGCAAAATGCAGAGCTTGAAACACAGAGACACGGCAAATGTGTCCATGTGGTGTATTGCTCTGCTGAAGTTTTGCCAGATTTATTGCCCTAAATGTCTGTTCTGTTTGCTTGGTCCCTGATGAACGCAGGGATTGTCACCCAACTGCCAGCCTCTAACCGTGTGTGGCCTAATAGGATCCACCAGTGGAAGGATCTCAATAAAGTTTATATGGTTGGATACTTTTTATTGAGGCAGTTAATAGACTGACTCTGCAGGAATTTAGGACAGAATGGAAAAGATCAGTGATAACACAGCTGCTCAGGGATTGGATCAGTAGGTTCAGAGACAACAGGGACTGCAGTTTTGCCTGCTGTTACCAGCAGACAACGAAAGCAAACAAATCGCAGATGATGGGGTGACAAGCTAAGCAGACACAAAACTTTTTTAGTGTATGAATCAGTCCCAAACTGATATCAGTAGGTCCCCCATTATTCCCTGTGCTGGAATGTCATTCACAACACAGTGACAATAAAGAACTGTTTGCAGTGATTAATATGACAATGAGATGGCTGAGGACTGCTGTCAGGATCTGCCCCAGCTGGGGATACAGGGATTAGCACAAAATGTACACTCAAGACACCCAGAGTCAGTCACAGAAGGAGATAAACCCCAAAAGGCAGAACAGTTAAAAAAGGCAGATGAGAGGTGTTATATAGACACCTACAGTCTGCCCTGGAGAGGGATGCACAGAGCTAAAATAGCCAAGTTATGCCACCCAAACCCAGTCACCGTGCTGATTACTGAGAGTTTATAAACAATTTAATAATACAGCTGAAAAGTAAATATTGCCTGCTAAGTACAGATAAATAATTTCAGGATAATCTATCAGTTTACAGTGTCATTAAGTTAATGTACAGCACTTCTCTACATGTACAATGTGCTCCATTGTGAATTCAAGTTTTCATTTTAAACTACCCCTCTCCCTATCCAGTTTACAATAGGTCTCTTGAAAAATCACGAAGTAATGAGCATATTTTAAATGTTAGGCATTTTTCTTGAAGACATCTGGGAATCTCTTCAGTGGCTGCTCACTGGATTGAGTGTGTTTGCACCTATAAGCAGATGCCTTACTGTGCGAGGAAAGGGATTTTAACCAAAATATGTATTTTATGTGGAGTCCTTTAAAATTACTTTTCTTTAATCCTCACATATTTTCCTGGAGAGCTTTTCCCTGGTAGTTTTGTTAGTTTCTGCCTGTTTTGTCTAGCACATTCTTGGTATCTGAAGTAAAAGGGTCCATGTCTCTTCAAATCCTGTGTTTCTTCACAAACACACTCCACGGTTTAGCTCCAGAATTATTTACATTCAACCCAAACACAAGGGTCTCTTGCTTTTGTTGCTGAAAATAATCTGAATAATTTTAAAACAGGGAAGAAAGAATGGAAATTATAGTTAATGAACATAGCAATAAAACATTTAAAGTGTCTGTTATGAATAATTTCAGGAAAGAGGAAGAATTTTATATTCTGGGTTCTGGGAAGGTTCAGAGAAGCACCCAGCTCTTCAGTAGGTTCAAATCAAAGGAATCACCAGCAGACCAACACTGAGTGTTTTCAAAAATTGCATCCTTCATCTTTACATGACTGGGAAAAATAGGAAGTTTGGCCCAAATAAGTGAATTACTTTGCAGTAAATAAATTAATTAATTTGCCTTTTACAAAGGCATTGGGTCGTAATAGTCTTTCTGATGTTCTCCATTAAAGATTGGACTAAACATTGCTGGACCAAATACATCAGAGGATCCACAACTAAATCCACAAACACAACCTAGCCAAAAACTTTTCCTTTTGCCATTAAATAATATGACTGAAGGGCAAGGGTTTGAGAACCAGAGTGTGTCTAATTTTTAGTGAAGTCAATGGCACTGATGTCAATGAGCACAAAGCTACATTTCAAGCAATATTCTGCTGATATGTGATGAATAACTTTCATTTTAAAATTTGCTTGTTTTCTAGAATTTGTTGGGAACTCACAACTTAGGCAGAGTTTTTTATGAACCAATCAAGGATCGACATGGCAATATGCTGATAGTTACTGTAAGAGAAGTGGAGAGTCTGTACTCATTTTTTAATGGCAAATGGATGCAGGTATCCAAACTACAAAGCCAGAGGAAATCCCTTTCAACTCCAGAGGAGCCAACAGCATTAGACATCTTGCTTATAACAATCCAGGTAGTGCTTTGCTTCTCTTACTGTGTGTTATTTGCTTTTGTAAAGCCTGTGCCAGAGCCCTGATTTTTGGAAGCGTCTTCTAGAATTTTAGGCCTTAGTCCAGTGCCCAATAAAATTAATGGCAAGGCTCCCATTGAGAGCAAAGACTTATATTACTTCCAGTGGGTCTGGGATCAGATCCTTAATATGCAAAATATCCATGAGATTCGAAAGAAATTACTTCAAAGTCCTAGCAGAGAATGGTAGTTTCTATCGATTTCGGGAAACCAGGCTATGGAATTCTGTCACAAGGGATATAAAAAGCTTTAAAATTCTCTGGGATGTTCTTAAGCACCTATACAGACACTTAGAATTTCTACACTCCATAAGATTTTTCCATCCAACCTTGAAAACTAAATCTAGGTTTTAAACTTTACTGTTCTACTTAATAAACTTGTTCTGTGGGGTTCAGGGTTCCTTGGAGCCTGGTATAGTCACTAAAGAATTCTTTACTGACCATAACCCTCTAATTTCTGCCTAACATACTCCTAGATTTGCAATTAAAGAAATGCCAGGATAAGGATTGATCTCAGAAGCTGCTCAGTTACCATCACTGAGAGCTGTGGGAGTTCAGCCCTTCAAGAATTATCTCTGTACTCACATTAAATGGACACAGTTCATGTTAAGATTAACACATGTTTTCTGTAGGTAACAGCAGCCAGTCTCTCTAAAACTGTTGCACAATTCCCCAAAATACAACACAAATCATGTCTTAGTCCCTTCTTTAGCACCCTCCATGACACCATGGCTGCTGTGGTTAATTTTTGAACTAGAGACACTTTCTTGGGCAGAGACTCTGCTTTTCATACCGGGAAGTGACAGGCAATCAAAATATATGTTACCAGGTTTTAGGAACGTTAAAAAATTTCCAAAAGACAATAAAACTTACCTGATCTATGCTAGATTTAATGTATTACAGTGTGTTAAAGGTGCAGAAAAATGTCAATCTGGGCAAAAGTTTTATATTAGGAAAAGCAAAATACAGGCCTGATCAGGTTTCCACAGAGATCCTAGTGGAAAAAATGTTCCCCTAATGGTTTACACATTCCTATCTAATGCCCACCCTTTCTTCTATTACTTGTTTAATCATCGAGTGGGTATTTTGTTCATGAAGTGCTTGTGAAAATGAGGGTCTAATTGCAGTGGTCAGAGCCAAGCATAGCACTGGCAGATAATTTGATGGTTCCAAGAGTGAAGGCATAGGGCCAGGTGTCTTAATCCTCACCCACTGCAGAAGCACACATTTCTCAGGATGGATGGCAGCAGACATCATTTTTCAGGTAGTTTTGGAGCACTGCTATACATAGCCCTAAAAATGTCTCCTGGCCTCAGCAAATGCACCATCAATACTAATTTATTCCAAGCTCTATTTGTTGATAAAGATATTTGTTCAGAAAATGCTGCCACTAATTCAGTTTTGCAACCCCCATGCTGACAGAGATCTTCCTGTTGACAGCAGGTGATACAGAGCAGGTTTTGGAGAGATGTAGGCTGGGATTTCCTTGGGGACAGTCCTGGCTCCTGCAGCCCTTCTCTGCCAGCTCTTTCCCAGTCCTGCTGTGCTCCCCCTGTGTAGCCACGAACCAAACCTGAACCAGAGAGCTGCTCCTGCTGAAAAACAACTGCTCTTTTCCCAAGTTGTTTTTCAGAAGGATCAGTTCCCTGACACAGCTCACCACTGAAATGATCAGACACGAGGCAGAGCTGGGGGTTATTTAAGCCAGATTAAACACCACAGTTGCAGAAGGTTGAAACCTCAGGTTGTCAGAGCCAATTCCTGCATGACATGGAGACCTTAGAGATCCTGTGTATGGCTTTAAGTGAGAAGCTGTCCAAGTGCACCCAAACTACCAGAGATTATTCATGTGCTCAAGCATGTGTTTAAATGCTTTTGGAACTGGGAACAACGGCTGTAAAAACATTTGTTGCTTTTTGCTCCCAAACTCTTCTGCTTATGTGGAAAAAAATTGAGATTTTTTATGTAGGGCTGTTTCCCTTAAAACAGGACATACTTTCCTATCACAAACGAAGTCAGCAGCGCCTCCCTCCCGGCTTGTATCTGGGTTACCTGAAACTCTGCAGCTCTGTGGATCAGATCAAAGTGCTGGTGTTGCAGAAGCTGCCCAATGTCCTGTGTCACGTCAAAATCCGAGACAACAGCAACGTCTCCAAGTAAGTGAACATACAGATATATACAGATCTATTCACACACACAGAGAACAGTCAGTTTAACTTTGAAACAATTGACCAAATGTTAATGCCAAGGCAATTCTGCCATTGTAGGTGGCAGAAGGGTTTGGCTCCAGTGTGTGCCAGCCCAGAGATCCATGCTGAGCTAAACAGGTGCACCTGGGTTTTCCCAGCAGCCTGAAGGCCAATCCAGAACACATGGATTGAGCCCATTGGTTTCTGAGGATGAAAATCCATGGTTATTCCAGTTCTGCACAAGGGTAATGATCTGTTCAGATGATCATAGCCTGCAGCCCTGTCTCAGCCTCCAGTGGATCCAGTGCCACCCCTTCCATGGATTTTCACTGACTATGGGGTGCTGCTGGGGGGGATTTTTCTTTTTATTTTCTTGTGTGATATCTGGTTTGTCACTGTAAACCACAGCAAACACACAGCAGTTGAAAACCATATTTATAAACACAACCAGCCAGCAAACTGCTGTGCTCTGGGAAAGCCATTTTCCCTTTGTTCACTGCTTCCCTTATCCATTGGCAAGGGAACTGTTTGTACTGCCTGGTCCTTGCCTAGTGGGCAACACATTTTATTGGCCTTTTTCTGGAGCTTTTTAATCCCGTATCATTTCAGCAACCAGCTGAGAATTTTGCATGAGGAAAAAGGAACTGGATATCTACATGGATAACGAGGATATCCAGAATGTAGTAGTTAATACTAACAACAATGTTGGAAGGAATATAAAGCCTAAGGCTTCAGAGTTTATAACAATCCCTGACTCTTGAAGTTTAAGATCAGATCTTTATTTAGGAACAGATTATACCACAACTATTACTTGTCTTGTAGTGGGGTTTCCTGTACATTTTTTTTTTAATGTTTGATGCTGGCTGCTTTTCAAGACTGAATACAGGGCAGTGTGAATTAGGGATTGGATCCAGAACTAAGATTCTCATGTTTATCAGGTCTCACATAGAGACATGTGGAGCAAAGCAGGAAGTTCTTTGGCTGCAGTGAGTAGAAGATAGTTCTTCACAGAGATCCAACTTCCTGCTAATTGTAGAAATTTCCAATCCATGTTTTTTAAAATATTGTGGTAGATGGGGAATGAAGAATGTGAAAAAAATAAAAAACCTGCAGTGAGAAGCCTTACTGAAATATTTCAAAGGCAGCTGGTCTTCCAGAGGAATGTTCAGCCTGATGTACATGTGCTAGAAAAATAAAACTTTTCAAAGTTAGATTTCAATCAAGATTGCACAAGTTTAGAATGTTTGGTATATGAGGATTAAATGATCAACAGATCCCAAATGCACATACACTGAATTCCTGCTTGTGCACTGAACTGTTGTTATATTTCTAATTTTAACTTGACTCAACATACAGAGATGAGTGGGAATGGATCCAAACCCTTTCTGGCTCAGAATCTGTGGAAAGTATGGATCATACTTCAGACTGCCCTACTCAATTGTTCTTGTATGAGCTCCAGACGGCAGTGAAAGCTCTCCTCAAACAGATCAATCTACCTCCGCAGCAGGTATTTGCTTTGGTGGGATTTATTGCCTTTTTAAAACACCATTCTGAAGAACACAGTGAAAAGCTACAAACTGTGTCACTCACAGTGTCAGAGTTGCAAGAACAGCAAAGCAGAGAAGTTTTGTATTCCATTATTCTATGGGGGAACATCTTTGATAAAACAGTTCTTGTCCTGGACATGTGAACATTCAAGGATTAGGAGACAAATTTCAATTACCTGCTATTTTTGCATCTTTTAGCTTATTAGTACAACTCCAGGCAGGTGCAAATAAGCACTTTTGCACAAAACTAGTAGTTTTGAGCAGCTTTACCAAGCTGACAAAGAAACATAGGTATTTTTCCAGGCAAGCAGGGCCACTGACTGTTTTTTGGGAGGCTTCAAGTGTAGGAAAGGCCTGGTAATGACACAGCATTTTGCTGTTCTTTTCCACACAGATAAATGTACCACTTCTAAAACACACAGTCCCAGACCTCCAGATTGCTGTGGGTGAGGAGAGGTGTCTGGCTTCTGGCTTTACATTTAGGTACAAGAAATGCATATGTGAATAAATAAAGTCAGGGAGTATAATCTATGATGTGAAAGATCCATGGAAAAATAAGCTAAGAAGTTTGTTTCTTGTTTACATGAATTCAATTTTATTTTGGTCTGCAAGGGTAAGGAGGTCTTAAAGTAGAAGTAAATCATCTTTATATTCACTTCAAGGTCTGTTTGTGCAGCTAGAAAGATGTGGCCTTAAAATAAATTAATCTGGTTCTACATTTCTTGATTTTGAAAGGTTTAGGCTTTGCTTTTAAAAACGAATCCATCAGTGCTGCACCTTCTAGCCTGGGAAGAGCCAAGTAAGACTCAAGCAAATCCAAAATTAAGACAGATGGTGTGCTGCCTTGTGGTCAGTCACTCTAATTCAATAGGGCTCTGTGCAGGTCTCTATGTTACTGCATTTGCTTGGAGGTTATAGCTTTTGTGCACCTTTTTTTTTTTCTTTTAGAGTTAGGGACTAAAATATTGAAATCACTGTGCAATATGTTCCTGAGGCTGCAGCTCAGCCAAGCATCTGAGCTCATCTATTGTGCATGAGAGATAGACATCACCATGACCTTGCAGTTAAACACAGATGCAAACGGTCTGATGGCTCAGGACCAAACTTTTATGTTAATGAATTGAATTTTTAATGTCACATATTTATTTATGTATTTTTATTATTTTTGTGGTAACCAGGAGCAGGGACAGTGGCACTGGGGCACAGCCAGGGCAGAAGGCAGTGCTGCACACAGCAGCTCTGAGCAGCCTCAGGCCAGCTCCTGTCTGTGCCATTTTCTCTTGCTGCAGCACTTGTTAAACCTTTTCAGTGCTGTGTTGAGGGAGAGCTGCATATTTCTCTTAACCAACCCTAAATTGAATCTTAAAGGTTTTTAATTGAATCCATTTTCATGTTTTCACATAATTATGCAATCATAATCTTGAAAAGCACATGGCATGTGATCATTTTCTGCCTAATAAGAAACATAAATGTTGTTTTCAGGGGGGTTGTGCCTGTGTGTGTTGTTTTAATGTGGAACATTGCAGCTTTAAATCTTTATTTTATGTAGTGACATGAACCCACATTTAGCCACTCACACCCCCCCGCCCCAAATATTTATGTTTTATAAAAATTCCGAGCTTGATGTTGTGCAAATTTTCTTTAATGTTTTATATCATTTGGGGTGTTGTTTATATAAGTGCCATGTTGTAATTCTCTCCTATTCCTTCCCCCGCGCGTGTCCCTGTACAGGCTAAGCACTTCCGTCTGTACACACAGGAGGTGTTGGAATTGGGTCACAATGTCTCCTTTCTTCTCCTGCTCCCCGCCTCAGACGACGTCTGCACTGCCCCAGGACAGAATAATCCTTACACCCCACACTCAGGATTTCTTAACCTCCCTCTTCAGATGTTTGAACTCGGTATAGTAGCTTGCTTCACCTAGAAATATTAACCCAGTCTCCTTATAATAAAATCACAAAGTTGTATCTGTTTTCCCCCTTGTCCCAGTGGAGAGTCAATAAATCACATGATGGCTTTGGCAACAACACTCCCTATAACTGTGTACAAGTTACAGAGGGAGCAGGGCGGTTAAAGCATATACTGTAGCCGTCGTTATTGAAATGCAAAGCAGAGAGCAAAGCCCACAGTTATCCACTATGTGTCTATAAGCTTCTCTGCAAGATGATGTTCTCTAAAACACAGAATATAGAAATTACACACGACACAGCAAGGCTGGAGTGTGAGAGGAGATGCCAAAAACATCTCTCTGAGTTGTCGCAAGGATAATCGCTGTTTTTGTAATGGGAATCTTTGCAGATCCTGACTGCAGATGGTCCCACTCAAGGTCTGACTCCTTCACAGCTTTCTGAAAGGTCTGAATAGATTTTCCCACTTGAGGGGCATCTTTTTCCTTTTGATTCCTGGAAAAAATGCAGGAGACTGTCCTATTGCTGTGGTGCAGCAAAAGCCTGTTGTGAAAACTGCCAAGGCACTGGTCTTGGATCTCTTTCTTTGGGGAGCACATCTTGTGCCGTAGCAGACTCAGCCCTCTTCTTCCACTGCATTGCTGACTGGGTAAAAATTCCCCAAAACAGAGTTTTCCAGCTGTTTCACAGAAGGCATAAGATGCTTTAGCTTCAAGGTCCTCTATTTCTCATTTCTTCTTCTTTGGTCCACAGAGAAAAGAAAAGGTTCCACATAAAAGCAGCTCATAAAGACTTAATAGTTTTTTTTAGAAAGAATATTAAAGTGTGGGGGCTGCTGAGCCTTACACATCAGTCTGCTCTGTTTCCTTCTGGCCTGTAAAACTGGGGATCTTTCTTTCCTCTGCCTTGGAGAAGAGAGAAAAATATGAGCCAAAACCGATGGACTCTGTACACCAGGAGCCACTGCAGGAAAGGTCTCTTGTGGCAACTGTGTCCCCAGTGATGTCCCTCTCAGGTGTTTATGTGACACCATTACCTTCCTATCTCCTGTGCATCTGTGCCAAGTGCTGTTCAAGTCACTTATAGTGCAGATTAGATACTCATGGAGTGTCTTGCCCTGCCTGTGTTTCTGCAGTCAACTCATCCATGACCTCCCATCACCCAGCAACACAAATTTCATTGGGATCAGGCAGGAATACAGGACTGTGTTGATGCCACATCAGCCACAGCACACTGCGGTGCCTGTGACAGCTCTGGGGGTTTCTGCTCACTGGGGGAGGACAGATGCCAGCTGAGCTGCCATAAAATTATGAGTGGCATAGCCACACAATACATGGTGTAGTCTGCCAAGGAAAAGTTACCCCTTTGAAGGAAAGCTAAAGTAATTGAATGAGAAGAGTTAGCTCAGTGCTTTGGGTCACATGGCCATGGCTGCAGTGCCCTAAAGCCACACTTTTATCTCCTCATGTGCCACCCTGAAGCCTGTTGGCCTCTGTGTTTAGGGCACATAATTTCTCCTGATGAGTGCAGCCTGATGCCTTGCTGTGCAAATTAATGCATGGAGCATTTAAATCTCTGATGCAATTCACCTCCTCACTAGAGGTTGTGCAGACCATTTGACTCTCATTAGGTGGGACGCAGGCCAGGGGCAGGAGTGCCTCTCCTGTATAGGACACAGCCTGCATCGGGCTGGCAAAGCAATAGACCCTGCATGGGATGGTGTGCAGGTAAACATGCAACAGAGCCATCTCCTAAAAGGATTCCAGGTGCAGCCCTCTCTGTTCAGTGATATTGCTGCAGTGGAAAGCAGCTCATGGTGGAGAAAACACTATGGAAAGCTGAATTTTACTTTTGAGTATTTTTTTTAAGTAAGCAATCCTCTGGCCAAAGGCAGATGACATTTCAATATGACTTATTATATATGTATCCCTGATGTTCTATAAAGTGACTGTGATTCACATCTCAAATATTAGAAGCTTCCATTCCCCATTAGCTGGTGGGTACCAACTATATAATTGCATAACCACAAAAGACTATGTTGAAGTAACATTTGTTAAAGTAACATTAAAGGGTCTGACTTAAAACCACAAAGGCTCGAAACTTCAGCACTGGAGCCGAAACCGCGGCTGTAATTCACTCAAGAGTCCACCACATATGGCATATGTACTGTAAGACCACACACTATTCACACTGGATCCCTGCAATATCTAGGCATTGCTGAAACCAGGAGGTAGACTTCTTTCTTTCACTCTTTTTTGTGAAATTTCTGTGTTCAGACCAGGCCTTTATTGTTAATGCTAGCAATGTTTCTGTGATTGCATCTCTTAGTTCGACAAATTCTTCTCCATTATTCTAATCATGTTGTTTGTAAGGGATAAGTAGACATGGGACACTGGTTTTATTTCTTTTTTTAATATTTATGATGAGAAGAATATATGTATTTTACCCTTGGAGCACCCTGAAAAATGCCATGCCCCAGTGCAGAAGAGCAGCAGCAGTAAATCCGACTGGCACTCGCTGCTCTAACAAGATCATGCTGTATGTTTGCATTTACTGCAGCACCAATGAATAGGGAAGTATTTCTGAAAACTTGTTCTCCCTCAGCAAGTTTCAGCATGTCTGCACTGCCATTTGTAGAGGTAACTGTTCAATTTTGCCTGAGAGGTGGCAGGTTCTGGAATAATGTAGATTTAACACGCCAGGTAAATTAACATTTGCAAAGCTCCGTGGCACTGTAGCTGTTCTGTCTCTGTTAGCTCTGGTACAGCTCAGATAGTTCTGTGCTGCTCCAAAATCAAATTACACAAAGCAAGAGGTCATGTCTGAACTTTGTGTGTTTCCCTTCTGCAGGAGAGTGCAGAGGATGATGCGTGGTAACACCTAAAAGAGTTTTAATTGTTTCCCCCAAACTGTGATATCACTGCAACACTTTTCCTGCTGAGTCATTTACATTGAAGTCCCTGATTTAAGCCAGCTTAGCCCAAGAGAAAGTTATAAGCCTTCAAAATGATCCTTTCTTTCTGAAACACTCAATTAAAAAAAATAACAGATGAGTTTCATTTTCTAGTCATGTCACTACTTTCTTGATAAAAGAAATGATGAGCTATAAAAGCCTCAGAAACAGCCTTTCTGATTAAAGCTATCAAGGGCAAGATAGCCTCTGGAGCTGCATACTAAGGACCTGATTATCCCTTCACTTAGATATAATTAGAAATTACTCTTTTGAAATCAGTGAAGTTACAGACTAAATCCAGTGTAAATGAGAGAACTGAAGCCTGTATTATTTATTTCTAGCTTAAAGAAACCCACCCAGAGATAGTTATTATATTTAATAAAATTTGTGTTCTGAAAGCTAAGGATTTCATATTTCATAACCAGAATGTAACGATTTTCCTTTGCACTTGGTCTTTTCACAGTTCATTTTTGCTGTTACAAGGAAAAATTTATAAGCCTGTATTGCCGCCTTTCTGCTGTCATAGAGCTGGACTCTCTGAAAACCCAGCAATCCCTGAGGGAAGCAATTTCAGACAGTGAAGTCGCTGCAGCCAAACAAAGACACCAGCAAGTTATAGACTACATACAGGTAATAGTCTGTTTCTGACTATTCCGAGGAGATTTTAAGGTGGCTTTCTTAAAAATTGCATGGGGCTGTAATTTGAAATCTAAATGGCGAATTATTCACAGACATCATAAAAAGAGCAGTTGTATCAAAAGTGCAATTCTGTTTTTATGAAATTCAAACCCAGAACATGCTTTCCCCTTAGTTGTTGCTTTTATAGATGGATTTTTATGGGTAAAATCAAATGACAGTTATACTAGACTGTTATAAAGAAACGTGTCAGTCTGCTTGTAAAACTCCCTCCCATCTAACGTGAGGTAAGCTAGCACCATGTCTGGGCATTCATTTGGGTAAGAGTTTTTCTTTGTCTGTATGAACTGAGGACATTTTTCACTGCGATAAGGTGGCAATTAAAAGAAGTTAAAATGAAAATTCAGGCTGGGTTGTGGAGACAATCTCCATCAACAGTATCACACTCAGGAACGCAGCTCTGCATTTCAGATGTCAAGCTGGCCCCAAAAGCAGCTGTGAGCTTGGCCAGCACCATGCAGAGGCATTGTTTCAGTCCCACAGTGCAGGAGGATCACCAGTGTTGCCACTCTTGTCTAATTTGCTTATTCTCTGCCTCTCACCCTGTTTTTCCCCTACTGCTCCCAAATCAAGACTTAATCGACTCAACTCAGGGCTCTTCAAACACCCCATTGTGCAGCATAGCAAAGCCTCTCCTTTTGCAAACCATTTTGGCAAATGGTTATTTATAGATAAAGCTCATGACCTTTGCAGAGGATATCTATGGGTATGGTTGACCTGTCTTTCCACAAGAGAGGTGCAGATAAGTTTACAGCTCTATATTCTTAATACTCAAGCTATCCTCTGTTGGAATAGGGGCCAAAACAACCATTTGTCCCCTAAACAAACAAGATGTTTGGCCCTCCACAATTATGAACAACAGGATAATATTTCTCTTTGTTCTGCATTCAGACCCCCTTTTTTCTTGTCCACTTGGAGCTTTTGGCTACCTGTAGCAGGGCAGAGGGGGAAGATCCATGGTAATTTCACCTCTCAATCACCTCCCATTCCCACACTCAGAAAATGTAGCTTTCTCACAGTGTGCAGGAGAATTTGGAACATTTTTATCCTTCACATCAAACCAAATAATCTGTATATTAATATGCAAGTACTGTATAGACAGCTCTGTGTTCCTCTTCTCCAAAGCGTTTGAGTCACATATCTACGCTGGGAAAATACGGGAGAACATTTTCAACTTCAGTGTTTTGTGCTGAATTATTGTGACAGTGTATTAGGCTTGTCAGGTTTCCTCTCAAATGAAAACCAGCTGTATTCCACCTATTGGCAAAAATATCTCAGCCCACCACATACCGCAATCTTCAGTGGTGACCACGAAACCGCAAGAGCATTTGTGTGATCCCAGATCTAAGACAGTGTTGAAGTCACTACACAAACCAAACATTGTAAAGAGCAAAGGAGTCTATATAAATGCAGTTCTGAAAAGGAGTCAGAGGGCAACTGAAAAGTAAGAATTATTAAAGAAAAGAAGAAGAAGAAAAGAAAAACCAAGCAGAAGATAAGGTACTTGGAGCCTTTACCAGAATGTTGCACAGAAAGGAAAGAAAGCTATAGACACTAAACCTAGAACTGAAATAAGGCTGTAATTTATATCGTGTAATGCTTCAAATGTTCCTAAATTGTAAAAGAGCCACATTTCATTACCATGTCCTGCAGAATGGCATCAGGGGCAAAACCAAGAGGATTTGCATTTTAATAAACTGCATGCAGGATGGTTCTTGTTTGGGGTTGAGGGAGGATCACAGAAAGGATGTATAAAATCTCTAGAATCAAATAGGTGAGATCTTTGCTAATTGGCATTCTCTTCGTGGAGCTACACTGAAGTCTTGAAATTATGCAGGATTATGAATTAATCTCTAAACCATTTGCTATTCTTACTGATGTATATTCTTAGCTCAAATTAACTCAGTGGCAAGGCTTGCACTGTCATCACTGGAGTCGGGATTTCACCTTTACATAAAAATGGCCATACTAGGTCAAACCCAAGACCCATCTATCCAGCTATCCTGTCTCCAACACAGCTCATCAGGAGCAACCCCAGGAAATCTGGCATCTGCAGCATCCCTTGGGAGTAAACTTCACACTTTGAATATGCATTTTGTGAAGTATCTCCAGCTAAGAGAAGTCATCTTAGAATATCAGTCTGCAGCCTCTGATGCCTCTGTCACTCTCTGATCTCTCTGTCACTCCCCTCTTTGACAATTATCTCTGCACAGAGTACCCCTCACTTCTGCCTCTCCATTACTGACCCAGGGCTCTCACTGCATTCCTGCAGACTGTAGCTTGTTGAACTGCAAAGCAGATTCCCTCAAACTGCAATATTAATAGGAAGGCTCACTTTAAATGCAGAACCTTCTGTAGGAAAAGTATGAGGGAAGTTCTAGAAAGGACACTGCAGCAGGAGGATATTTACTCACAGCTACTGTCATTTGATGGTTGCAACATTTGCTCAGCCATCCAAGATCTTGAATGGCCTGAAGATGATGTTAAAAGCTGTGGAAAGTGTTCCATTATCAAAAGACTCTTCATTAAACAGCATCTTTCCTCTCTGCAAAGATACTTAAAGCTACGTCCTGCTATTGATTTAGGCACTTGTCTCTTATTGCCATCAACAGGCATGTGCTAGAACTGCTTTTGTGTAGATTTATAGTTTTAAAATATATGCAGAGCAAAATGATAAGGGAGAAACCGCAGTTTGGCTCATTGCTGTGCTTCTGCCCTCCATTTATGTATCCACAGGTGTGTATGTTCTTTGTCTGTTAAAAACTAGGTCTGACCTGAGCAATTGCTTTTGACCACTCTGGGTTTGCAAAGGTGCTCCAGAAGTCTCACTTTCATTCCAGTACAGAATCAAACCAACTTCCAGGTGTGCTAAAAAATGATCAAATTTTTTATTCCATCAAAATCCAATTTTCATTTTCTTTCCATGTCAGACTTTAGGTCTGGATTCACCCCTTCTAACTACACATTTTTAATTGAGGTACCTCTTAACCAAAATCAGTTCAGACTGCCTCAATCTGAATGTCCTTTCAGGGGATCCTGCTGCTCTCCCTTGACAGCGACTATACACTTACTTTCCACTTGAAGAAAGTACACACTTAAGTAGAATTAATACTCAGACTTAACTGTTCTTTTTCACTATTTTTTTCTCCACAGCAAATTGATGAGATCTGGAGGGACATGAGGTGGATCACAGAAGCACTGCAGTATGCAAGATACAAGCAGCCAGCAGCAGGCCTGCCCATAAAGAAGTTTGTGGATCTTTCAGAAGAACACTCCCAAAAGAAAATGAGCTCCACCTCTTCACATCTAGATTGTCTTCCTTCACCTCCCCCTTCCCCAGAGCCTAGAATCCAGAGGAGAAAAGCTGTGAGTGGTAAGAGAATTTTTTCTTTGTTCACCAAGCACAATCTCTGAACTCACTTTTAATTACAACAGTTCTTCCATATCTTTTTATAAAAGGAGTAAATTCTTTCCCATACCTGCCAAGTATTTTAACAATCATTTTACCAATCATTTGCCACTCAATATTCTGAGATCCTTCTACAATCTTTACAATAATTTTTTACTTTCAGCTACTCAAAATAACTGCTCATCATCAGCCAACTTTGTCACCTCACTGTTCCAGATCATTTAATGAACAGGTTGGAAGGGACAAATGCTATCACTGTCTTCTCCATGATGTTCAGAATTCCAGTAAAATCCATCCATGGTGAAAGCTGACTGCTTCATTTGTTGCCTACACCAACAATCTGCTATTTTATATGGAGGGAGCTTTCTCTTTGTCCCAATTCCAGCCTCACTGCTGCAGAGCCTGTGGTAAAGAACATTACCAAAAGCTCTGAGGATGGCTGGGTATTAATTGTGCCCACGTTCAGAGTTTTATTAGACTTATTTATTAGAGTTGCTAAGCAAAAGCTATTGACCCATTCTCATCACTCATGGATCTATTATTCTTCCCCACAGTTTTCACTACTCTGACAGAATCCAACTCAGATTTTTCCATAGTTTCCATTTACCACTTTCTGTTTCTCTGCTATTACAGCCATTTTCTTTCCAAGCTTTGATTGCTCCTCTGCTTTGCAGCAATTCTTTCTTATGCCCCTCTTGTTTTGTTTTGATAGAGCAAATTTTAATGCCAATAGTCCAGTTTAACAGTGGTTTCCACATACCTCAGGGTTCTCAGTGTTTTAGACAAGCATTTTGAATTACACAAATCACACAAATAAGTACCCGCCTCACTGACCATTATTGCTTCTCTGCATAGCCAGAAAATTAAACTGATGAAAGAAATGGATCACAGCAAATAAAAATTAAGCAAAGGAAACAGGAACACCCATTTTGCTAACAGAATAAGGACTTTTGAGGCAAAAATAAACCATAATTCTGCTGAGCTGTCTTTAAGCAACAAGGAAATAAAAAGTAGAAAAAAAAGCAAGAGATGCTGTTTTAAACAGCTGCCATTACTATATCGGTAATAATAATTGGGGGGGTTCAAACTGGCAGTTTTATACAGTAAAGAAAAATGAATAAATCTATTTTGATTAGATTTCATAAGGTTAAAAGAAAAGAAGCATGAAGAAACTGTTGCTTTGCTCTGCTCCATTAGACATGCTCTTTCTCAGCACCCCTCCCTGAGCTGTTTTTCCCTGAACTACCATGAATGCAGAATAATCCTTAACTCTGGCAGTGTGCAAACTGCAGCATTATCTTGTCCTGCAGATTTCCATGAGCTGCAAGTGAACAGCCAGCACTATACAAAATCTATGTTTGATTCCTGGAATTTAAGATAAACTATCCAAAGCAATGGAGCATCAATCCATTCTATCACACATGCCACTATTTATTATCTTATTGATCCTTCTGAAGCCAAAAGACAGCAGTGATTTCAGTACCAGTGTGAGATTTCATCCACAAATTCGCATTTGAATTACATGTGTCTGTTTTGGATTTGAACACACATAATGCACCTGATGAGCAAAAGGGCAGTTTTTTTCATCAACCTCCATGTTGTGCCTTGAGCATCTTACCACACTTACAGTTGCCTTCTGCCCACAGTTACACAGATATAAATCTAGAATAATTCAACTGGCATCTTTAATGAAAACAGAACCTGGATTAGAGATTTTTCTCTCTCCCAAATCTCCATGTCTGTGAAATTTAGTAAAAGCAAGATAAAAGAAAACAGATCCTTTCAGAACTTATTTCCAAATTCAATTTTTTTCCTGTCCCTAACATAATAAATTAATTCTTTCTGGTTTTCCTAATTATGCCACCACCCATCTAACACATCTGTAACTCCTCCATGATAAATCCTCCCTGATAAACCTCCCCGACTGCCTTTGCTGTCACCTCAGCCCATGGCAATTCCACAGAGGAAACATATACATTTCCAGCACTGCAGATTTAAAATTAAGACAAAAACCACATAAATGACAGTTAAGCAATTTCTGCTTGTCCTGTTAGTGCTAACCAGTTGTCCTTGCAGACTCCCAGCCCTGCTCGGATGAAGAAGGCTGCTCTGAGGTGTTCCTCCCAACTGACAGTGACTACGACTCCAGTGACGCGCTGAGCCCAAGGGAATTAGACCTGATTTACTCCTCGTCCCAGGACATCTCCCAGCAGGCTGGCAGTGGCCTGGGTGGCAGTGCACCTGATGTGCTCCAAGCCCATGACATGAAGCCCTGCCTGGCACTGAGGGAAGCCCTGACAGAGTGTGGTGCCTTGGACAGCAGTGCTGAATGTTGCACAGAGCAGATGAGCAGCCTGACAATATCTGGGATTACGCCCAAAAGCACGGACAAGTCCTCTAGCTCCAAGCAGCCACTGGGCTTTTTAGGGAAAAAAAAACTGGGGAAACACCAACATTACAACTACTTCAGCCGGCAGCACCGCTGGCTGCGAGTGCACAGCGAGACTCAGTCAGGCTCTCTGTCGGAAGGTGTCTACACCCAGCATCTCATGAGATCTCCAGATTTGTCTCAAGAACTTACCTCCAGCGAGCAGGTGAAGATTCCCATCGATGGGTCTCGGAGCACTTTCATACCTCATACATCCAGCCTTCCAGAGGATGGGAAAGGCAAGTATGAGGACCCAAGGCAGGATGTCCGCAGGATACACATGGAGCCTTATGAAACAACGTTTGTGGATGAAGAGGGCAAGTCCTGGGCGGTGAGCACGGAGTCTGTGGAACACACGGATGTGCACAGTGCTATGCAACAGATCACAGGTCCAGATGAGCAGTCAGGTTCTGCTGTCCCAGAAGTTTTCAGCAGCACCCTTTGACCCCAGAATCCTGCACTGCTTCCCATCGCTACACGTGAGATGCGAGCATTATGGTCACAATGGCCATACTTTCAAAACCACTTGTAAAAATCCAGCTCCTGAAATGGCAACTCATGCCACTCTAAAGAATCGTAATCTTTTGACTTCATCACCAGATTGCTGGTTTCACAGAGGTATCATCTGTCATGATGTGAGCATTATAATTGCTGGCATCTGCAGGTTTGCAGGTAGAGTCATAACAGTTACCACATAACAATGTGCAAACCACTAATCAGGTTTTGTGGTGTCTTCATATCCATGTTTCTCTGAGCATGCAGAATTTTAAGCATGAGTAGTTCTGCCTGCAAGTTAGCAGAAGCTGTAACATTCTTGGTGTCCTCATGTTAGGACTGTGTCCTAAACTTCTGTTGACCTGTTTTCCACCATCTCCTGTAATTTTTTCTGCTTTTCAGCTTTTCTTGAATGGATTTAGGTTGGATATAACTGAAATGCTAACTGGTCTAGTAACACAGATAACCCAGAGTTTCTGGTCACTTAAAGAAATGAAAATTCTTTCAATATCTAGAAAATGCAGTCAACACCATTTCTGAATGGTGTCAGAGCCTGACATAATTATCACTTCTTTTTTTCAAGGAGCTTAGATTTCAAATTATTTAAGTAGCAAGTTATTTTTAAAGCTTAGGAGGTGAACGTTTGAGCTCAAGAGCAGGCAGAATGAGGCCAGGCTCTAGAGGAACAATATGCAGGGTCTCTGTGAGATGGAAGCAAAGTTTGGTCTCTTCTTCTCCCTATCACACAAGAGCACATTTTGTTTTGTTGGCATCACTCTCACACATCCATTGGAAAGAAACTGCCCCTATTTTTCTTCCTGAATGTTCAACAAAAACTCCAGGGGTATTTGATCACCAGGTCTGAAATTAGGATAGTCTCACAATTCAGATTAGGGCAGTTTGGGGTGCAGTTTGAATCTAAGATTTTTTCTTTGGGCCCCAAATAAATACTAATATGATAAGAGGGTTGGGATCATGCTGTATTGTGGAAAGGCAGATCAGAGTGAATAATGATTTTGTCCTTTGCAATCACAGTAAGACCTGAAGCACTACAGAAGATGATCTCAAAAATGAAGTCTATATTAACAAGAACCATAACATTGGAGTCACTAAGAAACGAACTAATGTGTAGAGAAACCCCAGCTGTTGCACAAGCTTTAATTTTTCTTAAACAGTTCTTGAAGTTTAATTTTATAGGCCACATTCCTGCTGGTTAAATTCCCTCACTCGGTGTTTGTGTAGCCTTCTACCTTTCGGTTTTCCAGCCTCCAGGTGGATACATTCTAAGGCCCCCAATAAAGAGATTTGAGTTAAATAGTTGAGTTTACAAGTCCTTGAGGTAAAGGTAAGGATTTGGGCCCATGATCTGTGGTCCTTATTAAAATAGCACTTCCATAACCCCAGTGCTATTAAAAGCCCTGTGAACTCAATCCATAAATTCAAAAATAAATGTTATTCACTGTTTTATGCTTGGTCAGTATGTGGAAGCCAAGAAGAGTCTTTGCAGTGATAGGAAGGGCAAAAACTTTCTGTAAGGGATTTACATTTGTAACTTCTCTTTTTGGGAGTGGGAAGTTCACTTTTTGCACCAAAAATACTCATTCATTACCTGATCCAAAGTGAGGATGGAAAGATTTCCATTCACTCCCACAGGGTTTGGGTAAGACCCACACCAAAAATTCCTGTGGGTGAGAAGATGCAGGGGGAGCAGCAGTGGCAGTGCCCATTTGCAGCTAGAAGGGCACACATTGTATGGAACTGGGGATGGGGAAAGCCTGGCTCACCACAGAGCCAAGCAGAGATGTCTGACTGTCACTGAGGGCACTCACAGCTGCCTACTGCAGATTCTGTTTATTAGCAGAAGGCTTTTCACCAGGGACAGGCAAACAATGGAATGTTCTTGTGCAGAGCCAAAATAATTGACACAGTTCTCCAGTGTCCAGCACCTCACCCAGGCTCCCCTGATCTGTCTCGCCTCTAAGGAAAACTACCATAAAATTATTAAAGAATAAAATGATCATACACTGAGGCTGTATGTTTTTGCAGGAAGTGATGAGATTAAACAAGATGTTCCTAAATTAAATCCACCTCACTTTGCTTTGGCTTTTCAGGTACAGTGAGGGCAAGAAGTAGCAAAATCTCCAGCAGAGAGGCACACACTGCTGGTGAGATAAGGATGTAAAAATCTCTTATCTGCTCCTACTGCTGGACTTTTCCAGAAGCACTCATGTACATAATAAAGCACTGGATTCTTTACTGGTAGGAAGGGCTTGACTTCATCATAACCTTCTGTGCTGAGATGAAATTTGACTCTGGGATTGCAAATAGCAGCCAAAATCTACCCTGTCTTGATTTTAACCTTGCTATGGAAGTAGTGTTTAGGTGATGGCCAGTGGGATGTGCTTCCTTGGTCCTATTGCCTCTAGATTAAGGTTCTTCCACAAACTTTAATAGTCAAAGTACTAATTGATAGTTCTGGGCTTAAATACTTCTGGCCATAAACCACTGACACATCTTTTGGTAAAAGTACATGTTCTTCATTCAAAATTGCCATCCCTACCTATTCTGAGTCTCCTTAAAAAAAGAGTAATGAAAACCCAGAGATAAATAGTAGAAAGCAGTGCCTTTCAGGCACTGCCATAATACAAATCCCAATTCTTCTGCAGTTCTCATAGGAACATCCACACACATTTCACAAGCAACTACAGCAATTTAGAAGAATCCTGCAAAATGCAAAGCACAGCACTGTTATCCCCACTCCACAGAGTGACTCCACCAGTGACTCCTCTGAGTAGAGCTGAGTAAAGGCCAACAGCCTGGAATCAAGTGAAAATTGGGAACCCAGACCTTTAATTATGAGGAACCCTTTCTCCAGGCTGAGCTCGAGTGCCTCTCCAAGGACTCTTGCACAGAGCTGGGCAGTGCCATGGCTCAGAGCCTGCACCACACCAGTTTCAGAGGCCAGCACAAAGGAGCCTGTGCCCACTTTGTATCAGCTGAAGCTGTGCTCTCAAAAGAGTAATTTCAAGAGAGCTTTGCAACTTCTGGGTCTCTCTTACTCATCCATCTTGCACCAGAACTTTTGTCCTGCATTTTCCAGGGAGTATATTTTCTTCTGGGCTGAACCCAGTCCCTCCTTTTTCTAGCCATGACTTGGGACTGGCTAGAAAAGAATTTAGTGCTTTGATATTATGACTCCACAGAAAGAAAAATAAAATGTGGACTATATCTCCCTGTTTAGTGGTCTAAAACTTTCCTGTTTCTGCTGGTAGGAAGTGAGATTTAGGCAAACTGCAAGGTGTACACTCAAAATTCCTTGCATCCACAGGAAGGCAGTCTGCACATGGACAGTTTGTCTCAAGACACCTGTGGCTCAAGCATTTATTTCCCACGCTTCTATTCTTTAATTTGTTTTGGACACTAATTAACAATTGGATTTTCTACACAGTAAGCCACAAAGAAATCTATTAAAAAATGTTTTTAAATATAGACATTAAAGCAGGAAAGGAGAGATGGAATATTTTATCCTGAAAAATTGTCTAGAGTGTTTTGGAAAGAGATGGTACATCTTTAAATTCTCTATGGTATAAAGAAATG
Source organism: Entomyzon cyanotis (assembly GCA_024500445.1). Taxonomy (NCBI): domain Eukaryota; kingdom Metazoa; phylum Chordata; class Aves; order Passeriformes; family Meliphagidae; genus Entomyzon; species Entomyzon cyanotis. The sequence continues at coordinate 1,179,406 of JAKEPQ010000325.1, forward strand.
CATTAAGTTGCTGGTTAACTCTTTTAAGGTACTTAAATGCACGGCTCATGACTGTTATGTAAAACTTCAATACAGCCTTACAAACAACAAGGGTATAGTGTATTTGAAAATAGGGTACACAGCTTGGAAACTTGCTCTGAATTTCTCTAAGGTGTTGAACTTTGCCATCAGCAAAAAGTATTTTTAGTAAACAGGCCTTGAATTTTCAGACAACGGAGATTTTATCAGGTTGGGTCTCTGGTTTTTCCACTACAGAAAAACATTAAATAACTAGAATGTTTTATTTGTAAGTATACTTTATCTTTGGATTCTATGAAGTGGAATTCATAAGGCTGAATCATGCCCAGAAGTGAGAAAGGGAGCTGTTTGCCCTGCACATCCTTTGCAGAAAGGCAGGGCAGCATTCACCAGGGCAGCTCTGCAAAGCCATGAGGAGCTGCATTGATCTGATCAGGCTCTGGAGCAGCCCATCCATCATTGCTGGATGCTGCAGAGATCCCACCAGCTCAGAGATCACTTCTCCTCAGTGCCAGTGTCTGTGAGCTCTGACCCAGCAGCTGGCCCTCAGTCTGGGTTTTGGGGTGAAAAAGAGCCAGACTGGAACACCTTCCTCAGTCTTTTCACACCACAGCATCCTGGGCAAGATTCAGCCTTTACACCAGTCATCCCACAACAGGGGAATGTGTTACTAAGCTTGGCTGTCACTAGGCTACAGAAAACCACCTAATCAGCTTGTCAAAAAAACAGGAACAGACTTTTTATGTTGTTATTCTCATTTGCTTTCTTGGAAAAGCTATGTGAAACTGATCTGACACTGGAAGAGTTGGTGTGGCACTAATCTACCTTATTACTGTGAACTGTAGTAATTTATTAAGCAGATTTGAAGCTGAACACATGGACTTTCTGTAGTTTACTTCATGTAAAGGTCCATTTGGGCCCAGTCCTGCTGTCCTTGGACCTCACTCCAGGGTTTTTTGCATCAGGGTAAATGAAGAGTAGTTCCACTGAAGCTGGGTCAGGTACAGACCATGTACAGAGCAGCACTCCCTGACTCACAGCTCTGTGTCACCTGAGAGCTGCCCCAGTGGAGTCACCATGAAAACAACACATTTATGCTGGGGTAAAAGTTAGATGTGTAAGGAAGAAGAAAGGGGGCTTATCTCATGGAATATTCCCCTGGAGGTCGCAGGGACCACTGGAGCCAGGCTGAGTGAGCCCAACCATGCTGCTGTGGCACTGGGGGAAGTCCACACTGCATAATTCACTACTGCTCCTTATAAAAGGGACCAAATTTCTCTCCCATGTTATGCAAATGAATCCCCTACTGAATGCAGTGGGAGTTCCAGTCATTTTGCTGATAAAAACGAAGACTTAATAGGGTTATTGGGGACTTGGGGGGAGGGGAAGAGGGGTTGTTTGTTTTTTCCCCTCTGAGAAAAAGTAATTTAAGTGAAATGTGCGAGGCAGTGTTTAATTGCTTCCTGCCTTGTTTGTACATAGCAATTTGGCTGTTTATTGGTTGTCTTTGTTCAGATTTTTATTGTAACTTGTTGCTATATATGCAACCAAGCGTATGTTAAAGTTTAAACTTTGGTACAAAATAATGCACAATTTTATGTGCTCAAAAACTTTGTAAATATCTCAATGAACAATGTATGCTGTGCTAACTGTGAGCTTGGGACTTGACACAACAATATTTTCATGCATATGTACCTGTGAATGGTTTGAAAAAAGCAAAATATATATTGAGGATGGCCAAGAGCCAAGAGTAAATGAGTGCCGTATGACTCATGCTTCTTTAATAATTCCTGAAAGAGGCATGTATAGTACATAAAGTAGACAATAAAAATAATTTTCAGGACTACAAATATTTTTTATAACTTCAGATATTAAATACTATTTTAGAAAAAAAAAGATTGGTTGGTAAAAGAAATCTTAAGTTTATTTGAGTGAATCATTGTCATAAAAATGTTCTTAACATAGATTTTTTTGTTTGATCTAATATCATAGAAACTCAGCTCTTTCAAGATTTAGAAGACTTGAATTGCTCTTGCATTCTTACAACTCCTGTGATCTTTTAAAATTATGGACTTCAAGTCTTCTCCCTCATTAACAAAAAAATGTTGGTGTGTACACTCACATGATCCTAAATGCCACATGCACTTGTGCATAATCTTTAAACAGTATTTCTTGAAAAATATTCTGTTTGACCATCATCAAGTACCCCCATATGTGAACTTTACAGTCCCAGGAAATCTGAACATAGTTTGTGTTTTTCCCTGAATTCCTTTATTTTTATTGGAAAGCCACTTTTTCTAAGGCCAAGCTTTCAAATCTGGTCTCTAAATCTTTATTTTAATTCAGAAACCTGAATGAAATAGGCATGGCTTCTAGGGCATGGGGGTGAAAATACCCTCCCATAAAATGCAACAGAAATTGAATATCTTTCACATATTTTTGCACACAAAAAAGCAAAGCAAGACACTTCTAATGCAGGATAGAATTTGGGTGCTGTATGTAAGCAGGAGAAATAAGAACAGCTCCATTTTGAATGCTGCAGTGAAACTGGAAGTGTTCTGCTCTGGGTCACAGTTCCCCTGGTTTCACAGCCAGACAGGTTGCTCAATGTGTTTTAACAACCAGATGATGCCATAACTGGAGTAAGTGACACCCAAAGTCACACAGAAAGCTTGTGGCACAGCAGGGACACAATTTCCTGGTTAGCATCATCCCAGCATCATCATCCATAGCTTGTGCACAGGTACATGTGGCAATGTCCATGGTGACCATGGCCTGCATTTCAGCTGTGACATCCCTACTCAATGCAAGCTTCAAAAATAACAGCATGTCACTGGACTAATATTGGATATTTTCACCCATGGGAAATATTTTAACCAGAACACAGCCAAAGTAGAGTTAAGCAGCGGAGCAAAATAATTCTCAAAATGTAAGATAAAACGTGTCTGTCATTTCTGCTTCCTAGATTTTTAATTTCAAAAGTTGAGATTAGTTCCACATTTCTACTAAGTCAGTAAAAGAAAGAAAAAAGAAAAAAAAAACCAAATGCAAGTAATTAGTCATGTACAGTGACCTAAGAAATTAACTGGGGAAAACACTGCGAGACAAAGCAGGATTTTCGTGTGCATGTACTTCAGTTCCTCTGGTGCATTTTGCATGTACCACGCATTTTTGGAGCCTGGTTGTTTGTATGTTTTGCTTGCCCCGAGCTGAGATTTCTTCTTTCTCTCAAATCAGTGAGTGAGCAGTGCAATTCTCCCAGACGTTTGCAACACGTCTGCCATGAAGGACAGTGCTGTTCTGTACTTGCCTCTGTGTTCTCTGCTGTTTTACTGAAATGCTTTTAAACCAACTGGAAAGAAGTTACAAACTTTTCTAGGCATGTTTCTGACTCGCTTTTCTGACAGCAAAAGATACCCATTTCACTGTTCCGCTCCAGTGTATTGACCTATATAAACTCCCATCTCTCTGAGCAAACTATTAACTCATTTTTTAATTCTGTCTTTAAATAAAAGCTTTGGGTTTGATTTGGGGCTTTTGTTTGGTTTGCAAACACACAAAAAAAATCTTTATTAATAAGCTTCACTGTTCTCTTCCCCAGGTTGCTCTTCTTCTCCCCAGACTGCTTTTTTCAATCTCTCTCTCCAAACAAAAATATATTCTTTTAGAAAAAGGCTATAAAAATGCTTCTATTTTCATTAAGTTTTTAATAAATAAATATTAATTAATTGGTCCTAATTAATCAGTAGGATTAGTAGTTATCCACTACTGCTGATTTTAGTGGTACTTGGGAGTGCTCCTCATTTCTGAAAATCGGGTGTTTTGTTGAAGCCCTTTGTCACACAGGAATGAGAATATGCCTCCTGTTCCCCTCAGCTGTGATCATTTCTGGACCACAGAAGATTTTTCCACCTACATGGAGGCTCTTCACAAGAACCTGCATGGCCTTTGGCCTGTCCCATATTGCTTTTTAAAATGTTTGAGAAGGAAAATTGTTGTTTTGTTTTGTTGTGGTTTTATTTCACTTATCTTGTCTTTCCTGAAATGGTCACAGAAAGGAGCTAAATCAGAACTCAGGCTCTAACAGTGGAACACCCAATTCTCATGCCTACATGTGCTTTGGACCAGCCCCAGCAGAACAAGGATTTTTTCAGGCTTTCTTCTGGGGCACACTTGCTCCTTCCCCCTTCTGTGCCTTGTAGTTTGGTCCTGATCCCCTGCTCTCTCGTGGCTCCATCCTGATCCCTCTCTTCCTCGAGTCTGAGTCACAAGAGCAACAACCCTGCCTGCTCCGACCTACTCAGTGCCTCAGCTGTTAGGGTAAAGCCCACGCTCCCGAGGGACTCACGTTTGAGTACAACCCCAGGATTGTCAGCGCTCTGGCTGGCAGTGCTGCCGAGGGGACAGTCTAAGGCTCTATTTTAATCTTCTGGAGCCCAGCCAAACACTGGAACGGAGCTGCCAGCACGAGGGGGGCCCTCCTGCTCACTGCGCCTGACCTCCCATCAGGAGAGGTGCTGGTGTGTTCCTTCTCAAACTACTAGGGCTCTTTCATTGCGCCTGACCTCCCATCACGAGTGCTACCAGGGATCCAGCTCCGACTACTGGGGCTTAACCCTGGCCCGGCTCCAGCACACGAGCCGCACGCTGCTTGTCTCCAGATGTAAGATGCACCGAGCGTAAATCCAGCCTCATGCAGGGCTGTGTCAGGTACGCGGCAAAGCAGCCACGGAGCGACGCCGACTGCTCGTCCTGGATGCATCCCCGCACGGTTTTCAGCTTTAATTCGGGAGGATGCAGTTAAGCAGCATTTCGCGTATGTTTGTGATCCCAGCCTGAGTCCACATGGTTCTGCAGCTCGGCTTCAGGTCCGCAGTGCTGTCCTCAGCCTGACTGCCTCCACAGTCTGTCCCCATGGACAGTGACAAGGTGCGGAGGTACAGACCGGGCTGTGCCATGGCCAAAGCCCACACACAGCTGCAAAGCAGAGCATGTCTTACCCTCTCCTGGATACCCAGAGAGGGGAATTTGACAAAGCCCCTGGCAGGGTGAGCAGTTCAGCTGAATAATGCCCAGTTTTGCTGCTCAGCACTGCAGACATCTCCAGCACAGGCAGCAAACACTGCAGCGCTGTCCTCCTGACTGAATCCTGCTTTGCCCGAGTGCAGGGTCCATCCCGCCTGATCATAAACCGCCACATCACCCTCCGTGCCAACGCGACACCCCTTGAAACACTAATTTTTCATTGAAAGAGCAATGTATTTATACCAGCCTAAGTCAGTGTGTCCTTACTGACTTCACAGACGGCCGCCGGGTCAGCTCTAGAGCTGCACAGCTTTACAGCAGATTTACACCTCGGCAGCGCGGAGCCTCTGATGCTCTGCGGTGACCGAGCCTGCGGCAGGGGACAGCTCTGTCCTGAGGGGGCTGCGCTGGGGCTGAGCCGGACACGGGCTGAGCCTGCCCTTCGCTCCCCTGTGCCCATGTGGGACAGCCCGGGCTGCGCTCTGTGATCGCTGTGGGGACAGCGGGGGGACGTCGGGGGGCAGTCGGGGGGCAGTCGGGGAGCGACCGTCGAGCTGTCCCCTCAGGGCATGGCTCAGGCACTGACCGCCCGGACCGTCCCCTCACGCCCGCCCAACATGGCGGCCCGCGGGCCCCGCCGCGCCCCCTCCTGGCCAGCGCCGGGCAGTGGCGGGAGAGGCGCTGCCCTCAGGGAGCCGTGAGGGGAGATCCCCAAAAACCCCGAACGCGAGTGGGACCCAAACCCGCCGCTGCTTCCCACAGCTCGAGGCCCGGCAGCTCCCTACCGCAGCCGTGCTGAGGCTCGTCCCGCGTGGATTGGCGGTCGCCACGTCGCAGGTGTTGGCGCTGGGGACTCTGAGGTGAGCGGTGGCACCTGTGGGGTGGGACAGAGCCTCGGGCTCCAAAACCTTGGGCTCCACAGCCTTGGGCTTCACGGCCTCGGGCTCCATAGCTTCGGGCTCCAAAACCTTGGGCTCCACAGCCTTGTGTCCCACCTGTGGGGTGGGACAGCAGCCTCGGGCTCCACAGTGCCGGGCTCCATACACAGCGTCAAACACAGGCCTGACTCCCTCAGAACCTGCAGCCATCACTGCCAGCCTTCAGTTCACTGTACAGGTGTCTGTGTGGTGCCCGGCGAAAGGTGAAAAAGGCCTTCCAATCACAAGCGGTTGGGAAGCACTGCTCTAAGTCAGTGGGAAATACCTGATGTGCAAAAACTTGCAGGCATTGTTCCTGGTGGATGAGGCATTTTGGCATTTTGGGAAGACGGTTTGCACAGGGATTCTTGGCAAAGCTAAACTCATAAAGATCACTCTGTTTGAGTGATTGCATCACCGCAGGTTCCTGAGCGACTCCAAACTCGAGATGCATATTTTAAATCTCCCCTGCTGTTGCTGATAATTTGTTCCATATTTACCATATTACTTAGGACTTGCGAACGGGGTGGGTTTTTTAGAACGTGAATGTTAATTGAATTAGATGGCCATGGCCACAGCAGGCCAAGCTCATCCCTGGCCCTTAATGCCGTGGCAATCCATGGGTTTAACATTCAGGGTGAATTTAGCACTATTGACTTTCCCCCAGCATAATCCATGGTACTTGGAAAGAGATGGAGCTGCATAAACTCAGATGGTAGCGATTTCTAATCGAGCCTTGTGCTGGCTTGGGGTCCCAAGGTTTGCAAAGGATGAGGCTGCTGAAACTGTATTGCTTGTTCAAATTTATATTGGTATTAATATATACAGTTCTGGACTTACTCAAAGACCATGGTTCTTGTATCTGCATCTGTCAAGGTAGGATTTGGGTAGTAATGTAGGTAAAATAAAAGGCTTAATGCAACAAGCTTTTAAAAGCACATTTGCTCAGTTGGGGGTTTTATGGTAATGTTTTTCCCTAAAATGAATCTGCAAATTCCCATAATATCAGAAAAAGAGGCAACTCAAAAGGAAATTATCTCATACACTGGTGTCCTGCATTCTGCAGAGATTGCACCTAGTGTCCAGCATTGCATTATTAAAACCTATTCAATAACATTATATTTAAGTTACCATTTATGAATAGAATATCCGTTACCCACGTGATGATAGCTTTCACTTTGGAGCAAGTATGGAGTAAATAAGATCTGTTTTGTTGGGATGTGCAAGCTGATGGGAAAGCCATTGTTTCTGTGGCAGCTTTTTATTTCACTTTGAATCTGTTCTACATTATTTGCTAAATCATTTTACAGAAAAATCAGTTCAACCAGTGCTGGGGAAAAGATATTTGAATTTTGGCAATTAATTTTAAAAACAAACTAAAGATTTGTTTTAGTGAGAGAGTGCAGTGGTCATGAGCCTCAGCTACCTGATTACAGTCCAAGCAGACAATAATCTAGTTTTCAGCTTTCATGTTAGAAATCTTATTTGAAGTGCGAAACTAATGTCTTTTCCTGGTATTTTCCTCACTAGATGTCTCCTCCATTTGTGGTTTAACCAATTATTTTAACTTTAATTCTTTGCCAAATGACCAGATTTACCACATTCAGATCCATATTAACGCATATTAATGTAAGTAGTAAAGTATTTCATCCTGTTCTGGAAGTCAGACTTCAGAAAGGTTCGGAAGGATCAGTAGGGATTTATAAGAATGATTCAGGAGTTGGAAAACATACCTTAGAGCAAGATACTTAGGCAACTCTTTCTAGTTCACTTCACCAAGAGGTGACTAAGAGCTATTAGTTCACATCCTGTTCAGTTCATGAGAAGGAGGGTTTGGATCATAAAAGTGTCCTAACATGGACAAGAAATTCCCTTCTGAAACTAGGGTCAGGGTACTGAAGGACTTTGGAGTGAAATAGGGAGTACAATTAACTTTTGGAGAAACTTTCTGAATATTGACTTGCCATTTGCAGTCTTTAATGTGAAATTTGTGTGGAAAGAACCAGCTGTCCAAATTCTGCTGTACATTGGTGTACATATTTTCAGCACAATTTAGCCAGTTCTGCTGGTGTGACAATTAATGTCTCCCATGCTTTAATCCATACAGGAATTATTCTGGTCTACATTGTTAACCAATCTAAATATCCTGCATGTTAGCAACCACTGAAGTGAGGCATAGTTTTAGCCTCCATGTGATGCTTTGCAGTTATTATTAGCTTCATTTTCCATGGACTTTCATAACACACAGTGACTGCACTTTTGTAATAAAAATCGACAGCTGTGGAAGAAATGGTGCAGTTGGGCTGCAGCTCTTCCCCTGTGGCCTTTGTGTCCCTGTCCTGATCTGCTGAGCCCTGCCAGAGGGTGCAGAGAGCCGGGAGCTGTGGTGCACCAGTACCTTTGTGCTGCCTCCCCAGTTTGAGGCACAAGGGGACTCTCTGCTCAGTCAGGTGGTCATCACTTAGTGGGGACAATCACACGGGTGGTGACCTTGCTGTCTGTGCAGTGGCCACCCAGGTGTGGGAACATCTCCTCTAGCGAGCTCTCCGTGCTAAGTTTTCCCCAATTTCTGACTCATCAGTTCAGTGAGACCTCTGAAAAGGACATTGGAAAACCATTAAGTGTGATACTGAATTAAATATTCCAGCCTGACAAATACATCACTCTGGTTCTACCGTGTGCCCTCAAGGCTGGTAAGAAGGTATGAATTGAAAATGCAAATTGACACACTGTGAAGGTTGTTTTGGCGTGAATTGATGGGGGCAGGCAAAAACACTTGTAGGAGCACTGAGGTTCCTGAACAAATAAACTGGGACTTCGTGCATCCAGTTTTACTGAAAACTGGGACAAAACTTCACTGCTTGAAAGAAGTAAAGGATACTGGAAGTTGAGTGGCTCCATACGTGTTGGTTCTGGGAGATGAGCACAGGTGAGACCTGCTTTTTGGGATGCAGCTTGGCAGGAGTGAAAGTTGGCAGAGCTAAACTGACAGTGAGCTCTTTAAAAATCCCATCCTTGCCCTTTGAGTTCTCTGGGTAATGCATTCCCTCAGGCTGTGTGACTGTACACAGCAACACACCTTTAAGTACTTCCGTGCTGGGTTTGAGTATTGGCTCATGCTCTTCTTCAGTTGCCTGTGGGCAGGTTTATAAATTATGTGCTGAGGCTTATTTAGTTTATGTGGTTTCTTGAAATATGCTTAAACTTAGGAGATATTTAGTGAGTATCTTTGCCTCTTTAAAGATGTTCTGCTGTAATATGTTACTCATATATTCGTTTTTGGATTTCACAGAACCTCTTAAAGCCTCTTGACCAGCAAATCTGCAGTAAAGGTCTGCTGGCCACAAAGCCCACCTGCCTGCTGCCACCATGTGCTGCTTGTCAAGGTGCCCCTTCTCCCCTAGTTCATCAACTGCACTTTGTTGGCAACAGTTGAGTAGCTAAATGTCTATTCAAAGAGTGGCCTGCCAAGTCACCAATGCAGGCATATTTTTGTAAAGAAATATGCAGCTCTACTTGTGGTGGCCATTGAGAGGCTGAGCTGCAAAAACATCAACACCATAAGGACACAATATTTTTCTCCTGATTACAACACGCTCATTTATTTTGGAATTCTTATGCCAGCTGAGGACTACAGGGCAGTGACAGTAGAAGAGCTGTCCAGATGCCAAGGAAAAGAGAGAACTGTATATGTACTCCTGTCCTGAAATGGTAGAGGGCAGGGAGAAGGGCTGGGTAATGATTTGAAAGAATACATTCCCATAAAATTTCCAAGGGAATCCACAGATTGCTCCCATAGCAGATTCTCTGATCTTCTTGTACCCTTTGCAGAGACCTGCAGATTCAGAACAACCTTTCTTTTAAGATTAAGATAAATGATTGCCTTTCAAATTAGCTGGGAAAGCCATCACATAATAAAGTGATTCTGGTGGGAGCAATCCCTGTGCCCAGGGCCAGAGAGAGAGTGGGCTCTGACATCTGACCAGGGTGGCCAGGCAGCAGACAAAGAGTAAACAAATAACTATAATAGGGACTTTGTTTCGGTTTGTGTGGAAAACTCAAATCACTGCATCTTTCTATAGTATGTGTAGACAGGTTTTTTACCTCCTCTACGGTACCATTTGTGTGTGGAGACAACCCCTCCAGCACCCAGCATTATTTAAAACTTTTAAATTCCCTGGCAGTTCACAGCACTAACTTCTTGAAAGAGACTGCGTTCATCAAAACGTAAGGAGCACAGTCTGTATAGCCTCATGCAGAGGCTGTGCAGAATTTTTTTCTGGGTCATACCACAGCATCTGATGTTTTTTAGGCCTTCTTTTAAAAGCCTTTTTTTCTGTTTTATCTGAAAAAAAAAATTGAGCATAGGTGCTGAAGTACAGGTGTGCTGAGGCAAACCAGAAGATGGTTCTGTTTCATTCTCAGTCTTCTGTCCTGCCATCTGTCACCTCAGATGTTTAACTTATGCCATAAACTTTTGAGGGAGCAAGGAAGCCTTTTTCTTACACATTTGTACAACACCAAACATGGTTTGTCCATGACCAAGCTTTTAGATACTATGATAAAATAAATAATAAATCTTTCAAAGGATTTTTTTTTATTGTTATTCATATGATTGTCATGGGTGTGATGTCATTTTATGGCTGGAGAACCAAGACAGAGATGGTCTCCAGTCAAAGTTATCAAGTATCCCCTAATTGTGGCTGTGCTTATTCAAACCACCTAAGAGCTGGTATTTCATACCAGGACTTTATGTGTTCAAAGCCCAGTTCCAGTTGGTTTGCATTGCAGCTGTTGTGGATGCACGCCCTGCTATGAATGGAGCCCAAGTGAGGCTGCATAGCTTAAGTGTTGTTGAAAATGAGACACAGACATTAAGTGGCCACCTGTGGAAAGTTTTCAGTTGCTTTCATGCTACTGCACTGGGATTCCTGGCAGAACCCAGGGAGGGAATTCATTTTTCTGTGATGATGTTCACTTCCTGCAAGTGCTGCCTTTATCTTCCTGCAATCTGCTGCTTGGGACAGATCATCTAATTACTGTAACAAATCAGGGAGTCCTGTTACTGCAACAGTTTCCTTTCATTGTATATCCATTGTCAGGTGCACCAGCACCAGCTCAGAGGTGAAAAGGGAATTCCACGTGCTGACTGCAGAAAGAAGTGTGGGGAGCAAATGGAACTTGCCCAGATAATGAAAAGCTGTAGCGGGAAGTGTGAGAACAATTCAGTGCTGTTTCTCAGACAGTAATGATACACGATAGAACATGGTCATGTATCAAAAATGTGCTTCCTCCACACCAGGACCCTTCAGCTTCATTCTTTTGTATATCACACTTTTGACCAAAGGTAGTTGAAGGTCCTCTACCCCCGGGGTGGGTGTTTGCAAAGCAGTGAGTAACCAGATAAAATAGTGAGAAGCACTACAAAGGCAACAATTACGTTTCTAATTGATGAGTAGCTTCGCCTGTAATGAAATCAGAACATGCTATAAAATCCATGAGGCCCTGTGGTGTATCCCTGCCAACATGATACTCTAAAAACAATAGCAACTGGTCCTTTTCATGGTTTTGCTGGTTTGTGACTTGGGCAAGCTGATTTGCTACTTTACTTGCTTTTATATTCTCAAGTTTTGTGTGTGTTATCTGTTGAGATGATGAAGAATTCAGACCCTGACCTGCTGTTCAACACATGCTCAATGCCCACTGCAGAGGGATCCTGATTACACTGCCCTGACATTCACCTGATACATTTCACTGAATGGGAAGGACCCGAAGGAGCTGAACTCAACAGAATAATCACTGAGCAAACAGTACCTATAGCACGGTGCACAAAACAGACTGGTTTGTATGGAATCGGTTGGATTCTCTTACCAATGGCTCTGATAAATCTCTTTACAACACCACAGCTTTCCTTGTATACTACTGAATACATGTTCTTGATGTTTTGAAAATTTTCAAAGTGGTCTTTTCCAACAATCTCAGTCCATGATACAACAGTCTTTATCTCCTTGTACAAAATGGCTTATTTGCCGAGTGAATCATTTAATTTAAACCAATCAGGTCAAAGTCAACCTTCATTATAAGCAGCATCATGTGGCACTGCAGGATTTTAAAGATCTGACTGGGATTTCAGAGCTCAGTTTTCAGCTCTGTCATAGACTTGTGCAACCATCTCTATTTAGGTGGTGACTGGTTGCATCTGTATCAGCAATGAGCCATGCAGCTCAGGTGGGGAACAGTCAGGCTGCCCTGGGCCTTAGGAGAGAGGCTGAGATGGGGTCCTGTAGCTAACCAAACCTGCCTCTCCCCACTGTGGTTTTACCATTGAGCACATCTGGGTCCTACTGACTAGATAAACCTATGCTAGGACAGTGATTCTGTGACAGGAAGATGTTCTGAGGGGTTTGTTCCTCTTGGACATTCCTTGGCACTCAGTGGCAGCATCCCTGCTCAGGATAGCGATGTGTGCAAGCAGGCACGCTCCAGTCTGCTGCTTTTTCATCTGCTAAGCAAACAGAGATCTCAGGGAGTCAAGAGGCTTGATTGCTCTTTGTTGCTGTCTTTTGGAAGGCTCTGTTGCCCATTAAAATGCATGTGAGGTTTTTCTGTCACTTCACAGGCTTCTTGAATTAAACCCCTTCCAATGTCAGGATCTAAGCTGCAGGATCAGGCTCTTGCCTTGAAAATCTGTGCATTAAGTGCCTTGTATCTTATCTGTATAGCTGTTGAACTAATCAATAAACATTCTACTATTTACATTTATCCTTCCAAGCTGAGGGATCACGCACCACTGGCATTGAAAAGGCTGAATGATTTGCCCCGGTTCATGCTCCTGAATAAAATTGACAGCTATGAGATGGAAATGTTCAGCTCATGTTTTAATTTGCTTCAGGAAAGATTTATCAGACAGAGGTGAAGTCTTTGACCCAGTTTTGTCCTACTGGGGTCTCTCTGTACAAGCTACAGAGGGAAAGGGGGGTCCCAAGCACTGATATTTTCAGGTATCTCTTACTGTCCCAGTTACAGCCAGTGGGATTTTAGGATACCTTCCGGCTCAGTGCTGCAGCCTGAGCAGAGCTGTTGCAGGGCTGTTTGGGATTGCTGCAGAGCAGGGCTCGGGGCAAGGGCAGCCCGGGCACCTCGAGGTGCCACATGCACTCGCAAGGAGCTATCGAGGAGCGGAGGATCCCTCAGGATGCTGCTGGCTGTAGCCCGAGCGGCTCCGCCGGCTCCAGGAGCTGCTCGGGGGGACCCTGGCGGGGGGAAGAGCAGGGTGGGCCGGGGGTGGCAGAGCTGGGGGCCGGCAGGGCTGAGCCGGGCTCGGCCCAGGGCTGCGCTCCACGCAGGAAGCCGGCGGTCCGCGGGCCTGGGGGCAGGGCGGCTGTCTATTTTTAGTGAGGGTTTTATAGAGTGGATCCCTGCGGTCTGGCTCCACACTGAAATATTGTCCTAGTCTCAATGACATAAACACAGGGCCAGCCTGTGATCCTGGCGCCAGCTTCAGCTTAGGGAATGTGAATGAAAGTACCAGTGGGGTCCAGGCAAGAAGGAGAAGAAAAAAAATCCCGACTGTAATTACAAATAAATCCCAAACCCTTTCGCTCTCATGGCTCACTTAGTACAGCAAATAGCCTCTGATTCTCTACAAATAAGTCCCAGCTTAGTTACTGACAGATCTACCAAGAGGCAGTTAATGGAATAATGACTAAGGGAAGCTTAGGGTAATTTACAAACAGTTCCTGGTGTTGGAGGGTGATTGCCCCCACCTCACCCCCCTCCCTGCTCCCTTCAGGTCCTACAGCGGTAAGCACTAGGCAGGACCTAAGCCTAGGCACACCAGGGCCCTCTTTGGCTCCTCAGGGAAGGCTGCTATTTATTTATTTATTTATTTGTTCAAGAGATCTCACACAAGAATGATGACAAGCAAGCTCCAATATCTGTCCCCCTAGGGAGAGCGGGTTAGGTTACAGTCTGCAGAACAAGATTATTCCTACCTTCTTTTTTGATGAGAAAAATGGGGAGATTTTAAGTGAGAGTGGCATAAAAAGCCATCCCTGCCATGAGACTTTAAATGCAGCATTCTTCCTTTTGCTTCTTTCTCCATTACAAAGGCATCTCTCTTCTTTGAATCCCTTGTCTGAGCCTGTTCCAATACCTTGTATTTGAGTTGAAATGCTCGTTTTGCTGACCAAAGTTAACCTTCATGTTCAAAGTGTAGAGAACTCTTGTGGCACTTCCAGAGTGGTCAGTGCAATGCTCTTTTTTTGTTTGGTTTTGATCTTTTTGTAAATCAGAACAGGATCATGTGTCTTTGGAACACTATTCTGTCAAGAGTGGGAGTAGTGGGAAGGCTGTTCCTACATGGGAACAATTGCACTTGCACAGACACACACGTAAAGAGAACAAATCCAAATAATAGTCAAAATATATACCATTGTGTCTGGCATCCTATGAACTGCTGATGTGTTTGTTATGAGAACAAGTACTTCAAAAGTTGATGTGGCTTCAGACACATGGTAGGCAGCTAGGATACTCACTTGAAGTGTTATTATTTCACTTGGTTGGTTGGTTGAAAGAAAATGATCCTGACCAAGGTCTGTGTGGAAAAGCCAAGCTGATTGTTAGTCGTGTGATGGGTTTGTCCTCTGCCATCCTTGACTTTCCGAGTATCTGTGTTCAGAGGAAGAGGATAACAGCCACTTGTTAATATTTTCTGTTTGAAAGAAAAACACAAAGTCCTTAGTCAGGCTTTTCAAAGGACATTGACTGTACATATGCAATGCTTATGTGCTGTGAGTGAAGCAGTAATTTGTGACTTCTCTGTGTGCTGTGGGGCTGTTTGTCTCATATTCCTGCTGTACCCTCCTATACCCTGTGTCAATTCTCTTTTAGAGACTGTGGCATTGTGGGCTGTTGCTCAATACCCAAAAGCTTTTAACTCTATCCTGTAACTGATGTTTTGTGTAAACTGCAATGAAAGAAGGATATTAAAAAAAAAAAAAAAAGGGGGTGGGGGGAACACATATTTAATGAGAATGAGTAAACACACCCAAGATGTAACTGTAGATATAAGAAAAATAAAAGCAGCTGGGGGCTTCTGAGACATTGTTTGTCTTGAAAGTGATGAGAAGAGGCACCATCAAAAGACTTGTTTTACTACAGTCATGCTTCATTATGGGCAAGGAGAGTGTGGGGAAGGGGAGGGGTGGGGGTTCCCTACGTGACCAGGTTGCCAGAAGAGAGAACCTAACTCGTTTGCATGGCCTAATTAATCCCTGAACCCAGTCAAAGCCTGAGTCAGAGGGAGAGAGCAAATGTCAGATCTGTGTCTGGGAAGCCTAGATTCATTATTTCACTCGCCTGGGTCCCTTTGCCTTCAGAGGCAAAGACTTGAAACTCCCAAGCCAAAGAAACACATCCAAGAGATTCCTACTGAACATGAGCAGGTTTGGAATCAGTCTCCTTTGTGTCTGTTTCTGTATCTGAATTAATCCCATACCCCCATGAGTGTGCCTGTTTCATCATTTGTGAGAGAAAGGGGAAATCATTCCATGTGCCACTAAAGGTACAAGTTTCTTTGAAAAGTATCCTATTGAACATACAGCTTTTCACAGCCAGCCCAGCACTGTGAGTTTGTGTCTTGGGACATTTTGTAGTGGCTGCAGAGATAATGCTATGCACACAACTCTGGCTGATCATTGTGATCTACTTTTTTTGAAGAGATCAGATTCCCTGAAGGGATAAAGCATAAGAAGCTGGAAAGGAGTGATAATACAAAATGCTGGGGAATGACGTGCAGTTTAATCTTTTTCTAGTTATTAAAGCTCCTTCATCCTTGCACATTTTCTAGCCAGAGCAAATTTAAAGAATTTCTAATAAAGCAGTGGTTCTGAATTTGTGGGGCCTTCTGCTGCTGCATTAATTCTCAAGGCAAAACCCTAGTCAGGAGTTGTTTTATATAACAGGCTAAATTCTGCTCATTTATTACACTGTAGCCGAAATACTTCTTGTGAGCATAAAGTGCAGTCATTCTAGATTTAGTCCAGGATTTCTGAGTGAGATATATTTGGGATCCTGTTCCCCCTGGCTCTCTGATCAGGATTAGACCCTGCCTCTTGGACTTTGTCCTTGCACAAAACCCGTGAGTCTCTTGGAACATTTTACACCAGAATCTGAGGCAACATTTACTGAGTGCAAGGGACCTGGGGGCTCAGGACTGAGTTGATAGAAGTACTTTTAAAATAAGTTTCAGCTTTCCTTCATTCATAACCAACAGGCTAAATATGATGTAATCGGATTTATTTTTTCCTCTTCACCCCCACTGGAGCCAGGAAAATGAAGTAGTTGAGAGAAAAGGGGTTGTCATTTTCAGTCAAGCAGTCATTCATCACGTAGCATTAGACAATTAGCAATAAAACATTTGAAGGGCTCCATTGGTGCTAAAAGGGCGAGGGGGTCTTTTTAAATATCAGAGGTGAGAAATGTTATGTATCAGGGTTATTCAGTAGCTGGCATCAATGAATCACTCCCATACACACAGGTCTTGACTGGGGGGGGCTGCTGTATTTTTCACTTCATTGAATCTTTGTCCCTCAGTTGTCTTTAGTGTTTTATAAAAAAGGAATAATAAAAACTTGGTTTATCTCAATACATGTTTATCTTAATGACCAGGCTGGCTAAAAAGGATAAATACATTCCTACTTGTCATGTGTGTATATATGTAATATATGCTGCCACAGGGAGTTTGTTTGGATAAACAATGTTGCCTGTGTGGAAATTCAGATCCCCATCAGGAGCCATTGCTTGTAAATATAAGTGTCATTTTTTAACATAAAAAATGCCTTGGTTTCTGTTTCATCTTTGCCAGTTCTCCCACTGGCCTCCCTCTCCATAATGAATTGGTCTGCACTCTGTGAGACACTGGTCTCGTCTCCTGACTGCTGAGATATTAGGATTTGGCAAAAAAGTAGGATGTTTAGGTGGGGCAGAGGAGGGGGAGGATTTAGAAGAACTTTGGGTTTCCTCTGTTGCAAACCTTTTGCATAAATAAATAAATAACTAGATAAATAAAACTAATTCCCCCAAGTGGCATTGTAGCCAAGAAAACTCTGTTCTGAGAGATTCAGATTTACGGCAGAAGACACTGCTGAGAGAAAAAGCGAGAAACAGAGACAGTAGAGTTCCACCTCCCATGATATATAGAGCCAAGGGAGGTATAAATACCCGTCACTTCCCGGACCCTCTTTTAAAAAAAAAGACAAACACCCAGGATCCTGTCTCTGGCTGGCTTGCAGCAAGGCGCCCTCATAAAAGCTAAGATAAACAGTTTATCAGCAGATGAATGCACAAGCTCTGTTCTAAAGACAAAAGTCTATACCTTAGGAAAAATGCAAAAGCAAGAGGAGAGTGGGCTGAGAATCAAGGAGGCACAGCATTTTAGGAGGAAGAATGACATGAAATGAGAAAAATGGAGCAATTCTTTAAGGACCTTTTTTTTTTTACGGTGATGGATACATCTATGTATAGCAGTATTTAGAAGACTAAGAAATAACTTGTTTTATTTGTGGGGTCACCTTTTTTTTTTGTTGTTTTTTTCTTCATTGCTTTAATGCATTAGTCATCTTAGGATTTACTCCACTATAAAACATTCATCCCAGAGCTTAGTTTCAAAATATATTATTTATACATCATTTATCACTGCAGATACTGGTTCTTGGCCAAATGTATCCTTCCTTCTCTCCATTCTGTTGGGTTTTCAATGTAGAACTTTGCTTTCTTAAAATACGTTTTACCTTCCAAACTATGTGATTCAAAATTGTTTCCCTTCAGAGCAGCTGGTCACCTGCTAACATAGTCATCCTCAGCTGAGACCTTATTCTGTGGCCCCTTCTGTGTGTCAGGAAAGGGGTAGGGAAATGGATGAGGAACCTTGAGACAGAGCACCACCCAGCAAGATCTCCCTGAATCTTTCCACACTAAAGAATGTAGGTTCAAAGTCGTAGAATGGTAATTTTCTCCCTGTGGTACATGGATTCTCGGGAAGGTCATACAAACCCTTGATAGCTCATAATGCAGATTTGTCATCTGGTATACTTGAACTATGTAAAATGCCTGCAAGCTGTGCATCTCCGTTAGAATTTCTTTAGGGATTCACAGTTTAGAAAAAAGTAGAAAAGGAGTTCCTTACAAAATTTATACAGGTGCATAAAGGAAAAGGAAACTCGTCTAGCAGCTTGCTAGGACCTAAGACTAAAACTGAAGTGATTTTAATTCAGTTGTCTGCTCTTTCAAGCACAGGTTTCCTCTATAATTTTAGTAAAACAGGAGATTCTTCCCTCTGCATTAATACATTGATCCTGGTAACATCTAATCAAACTCTCCAACATCTCCATGAAAGAGGCAAGGATTAGCATTCCTACAAATAAGGAAAGGCAGAGCTATGAAGTGTGCTGCCCTAAGCCATATGAGAAATTTGCATGACCGCTGAGCAGAGGACTCATTTGGTTATGTTGTTGGTTTTCCCTTCCTTTCCTCAACAATGATTTAAATAATCTTTAAGTGTAACGGAAGCAAGAATAGTTGTAAGGAAGCCTCCACTCCTAAAGAAGACAGCTTTGCCAAGCACACCTGGCATAGTTCTTCCTCATCCCAGTTTTGTAGTGTTACATTACTTTCTGTGAGAGTGCCTCTGTGTTTTAGAGTGGTGCACATATCATGCCTGAGACCACTGCTTGCAGACCAGGCTGATTTGACACCATGGGCTGAATTCAGAGAGGTGTCCCTGAGCCCTGGGTTGGGTGAAGTAGGTTAGGCCATTTTCTATTAGTATATTTAACGGGAAACAAGTCTATTCTGAATTGTTTCTGTGCATCCTCTCTGCTGTGGACTGAAGTCAGCTGCTTACATAATGTGTTTTCAGAGCTGCGCCTCCAGAGCCGTGCAGGCTGCATTCCTCTTCTCTCCTCATCAGCGATGTGTCCCTGCAGAAGTGGCATCTTACTCTTGCCCACATTGGCTTCCTGTGTGCCTTGAAGGTTGTATTTGCTTTGTCTACTAAAAACCCACATTTTTACTACTGACAGCACTCCAGAATCAATAAAGCTGAGGCAAACGGAGTTGTTTTCTACTCTGCTTCATGCACCATTGCCAGTAGAATGACCAGCTAAGGCCTCTGTGAGCTGCTGGCCTCTCTCCCTATCCCAGAAGGGCTGGCATCATACACAGACCCTGGATCCTGCCCTTTACCTCCACGTTTCATTTACTGCTGTTTTCAGCAAGCCTTGGAATAAACCAGTTTCTTTTCACTCTGACCCAGAGGCCGCTGGCAGAGTTACTGGCAGCTCTTCTCCAGTCGTACTGTCAGCCATTCCACCAAGAAATTCTTGGGCCACAAGTGACTTCTGTCACTTCTGTATCCCTCGAGCTTTCACAGCCTTGCCAGGAGCCCAGTGCACCTGAGGCAAGGCAGACATCCACGCTTGAGGAATTAGGGAGCCCCAGCCTGCTCTGCTCAGAACAGATCTGGGGCTTAAAGAGGGACAGGGAGGCTTAAAGAGCCTCATTCCAGAAACATTTCGTCCTACAGGTAACTCAGTTCAGGAGAAAAAGGTCTTGTCTTCCAGTCCTTGCTCAGGGTCACAGTTTTGAACGTGGAATCTTAAACATCTGGCGTAGAACAGATGGATCATAGGCCTTATCCGCTTTGCTTTTTAGACTTAAGAGACTGGTAGTTAAAGAAATTATTTCAAATACCAGCTAAGTAAAACCAAATTTATTGTTAAAGAAGAAATACAAGCCATTAGATGTAAGTTCTGAAATTTTGCTTTCTGTTCTCTTTCTGAGGTGTGGCTTCTCACTCATATGCAGGGATAACTTTTATGCCACATTTCAGCAATGAAGGTTTATCAGGTTTTGGGTGATGCTAAAGACCTCAGCTTAAAGATGAAAAAAGATTCTAGTAAAACTCCAGCAGATCCTTGACTGACATTGTAGCAGCAAGTGCCACTGTGAGGCTCTTTCACAGTGTTGAGCTCGTGTCGGTTTTTCATGTAATTTTTTTCAGTTATGTATTATTTATAAAGTGCCCTTTATGTTCAAAAATAAAGCAAAGTTAAGAGTTATTTTAAATTCAAAACTGGGAGTGAAAATAATTGAAAAAATGTAATTTTATAGAAAACATCCAACCTTGGTAATATGATCTATACATTGTTTTCATAATGAACCTAAATTTAAAGGTTAGGATTTAAACAAATGCATACATAATTTAGGTGAAATGGCTTCGCTTCAGTCCCATTAAACTTAGGCTCCTAAGTGCCTAAATAGCCTGCAGGAATGGGATTCAAGCACTTCAGGAAATTTTACTCAAACCGTAATAGACCCTTACAGCCATGCTGCCTGCCATGCCGTGTAAGTGCTCTTTGCGAGACAGTAATTCTGCCATGGAAGTGGCATTTAGTATCAAATTTTAAATTGTTTTATGTATTCGCCATTGAGGCACTTTCCATCTTTCCTCTATGGATTGAGGGCATAACTGGAAATTGAGTTTCTGGTAAGTCTTAGCGAACTCCCTAGAAAATCGCTGAGCAAGTGCTCCGAGGAGGGCAGCGGGGCCGGGCAGACTCCCGGAGCATCCGCCGTGAGAGCCGAGCTCCCGGGCTCCTCTCGGGGGACCGCAGGTCCGTACGCGGACCCACCCGGCCGTAGGTGCGCGCAGCGTCCGCGGGAGCCGCTCCTGCCACCCGCAGCACCCCGGGGCTCCGCTCGCCGCTACCGCACTCCGCGCTCACCCGCGCCGCGCGGGAGGCTAAGCCCGACTTTCTCCGGCGCCGCGGGCATCCCGCCGCTCCGCGTGTCCCGGTGCCCCCCGCCCGCCCGCGGGCAGCCCCCGGCCCGGCGCGGCGCCGCCAGCAGAGGGCTCGCTCCGCCCGGGAAGGCGCCCGGCGGCGCCGGGGCCGCGGGCAGAGCGTCCGCAGCAGCCCCGCGGGCGGGCAGCGCGCCCCGCGCCCATGTGCGCGCCGGGCAGGCGGCCCCGGCCGGGGCGGGAGGGCGCGGGCAGCCCGCGGAGCGCCGGGAGAGCCGCCGCCCTCCGCGGGCGGCCGGGCCGCCCTCTTACGCCGGGCGGGCGGGAGAGGCCGCGCTCCGCGCCCACGGGGAGAGCGGCGGGGCGAGGCCGAGCGCGGAGCCGGCGGCGGCGGCCCGAAGAGCGGGCGCCCGGCCGGGCGGAGCTGCCGGCGGCTGCCCCGGGCAGGGCAGCATCTCCCGGGGCGCGGCGGCTCGCGTGAGCGGCGGAGGGCGGGGGGAGGCGGCGGCTCCCGCCTCAGCCTTCCCCAGCAGAGGGTGCCTGCCGGTGGGAAGGGGGAAGCCGCGCTCTCCTGGACTTTTGTGGGAGTGGGGGTTGTGTTGTGTGTGTGGTTTTTTTTTAAGGGGGGTGGGGTGGGTTAGGAGAGAGTCTGTGGTTTCCATGGAGATGAAGCTGAAAGTGCAGGAAATTTAAAGGCTTTGGGTCCTTGCAAAGCAGACAAACTGGTGCCAACGTGCGTGGCTGCTGTTGCTGCTGAGGAGGCTGCTTTGCAAACGGCGGAGAGGAGCGGAGAGGAAGAATCGGCAGCAACTTCTTCCACACGCACGAGCAGACAACGAGGAGCGGCAGCAGCAAGCAGAATTCGCAACAAAAAGAGGCATCTCCCATTCCCGGGAAGGGAGAGAAGAAGCAGCAGCAGCAGAATTTTGGAGCGGCTCCACCAGGAGAAATTTTATAGAGAAGCCTGCAAGAGAGAGTGTTTGCAGGGGGCTTGTTCTCCGGGCTTATCAGGGGGCTGTCTTTGCTGGTGGTGCGGCGAGTGGAGTGATCCCCCTCAAAGACGAGCTATTTTGGATATCCCCGTACAAGTTTTCTGATGTATTTGCTTGCACCTTCTTCCCCTGCTGTTTGGTGAACCCAGCCCCCCTTTCCCCCCCCCCCCCCACCGGTCTCCCAAGGATGGATCATTCCCAGTGCCTTGTGACTATATACGCCTTGGTGGTTCTGCTGGGTCTCCGGCTAGAGCAGGGCGCCTGCCAGCACTATCTGCACATCCGACCGGCTCCCAGCGACAACTTGCCCTTGGTGGATCTAATCGAGCACCCGGACCCTATCTTTGACCCCAAGGAGAAGGATCTTAACGAGACCTTGCTAAGGAACCTCATGGGCGGACACTTCGACCCCAACTTTATGGCTGTTTCCTTGCCGGAGGACCGGCTCGGAGTGGACGATCTAGCTGAGCTGGACTTGCTGCTCAGGCAGAGACCCTCGGGAGTGATGCCCAGCGAAATCAAAGGGCTGGAGTTCTACGACGGGCTGCAGCCCGGCAAGAAGCACAGGCTGAGCAAGAAGCTGCGCAGGAAGCTGCAGATGTGGCTTTGGTCCCAGACCTTCTGCCCGGTCCTATACACGTGGAACGATCTCGGCAGCCGCTTTTGGCCCCGGTATGTCAAAGTGGGCAGCTGCTACAGTAAAAGGTCTTGTTCAGTCCCCGAAGGCATGGTTTGCAAACCTGCCAAGTCCGTGCATTTAACGATCCTGAGGTGGAGGTGCCAGCGCCGGGGCGGGCAGAGGTGCACATGGATACCCATCCAGTACCCCATCATTTCGGAGTGCAAGTGCTCTTGCTAGGGCTGGCACTTCCCTTCGCGCCCCTTCTCCAGCGGACTCACGTGGACCTTTGCTGCAACAGAAATAAAAGACATTTGCTTTCTGGTTAACGTTGTAATGCACTGTAACGTGTAGGAGAATGTATATTGTGTGTATATATGGCACCGGTTTAATAAACTATTAAAAGGTCAGTATTATACGTGAAATAATCAGCGTCTACTGTATTTTCAAGACTATTACCCTGATCGTTGCTAATGTATCTTTTTTTTTTTTTTTTTTTTTTTTTTTTTTTTTTTGGTATTTATATTCCAGAGAGAAGTTGCTTCGCTTTGGCGAAGTAGGATTTTTGTTGGGTGGCTTTTTTTTAATAAAAGGTTTAAAAAATACAAACCAAACTTTTTGATAAGAAAACGTTTAAAGCTATTTTCCATTATTCGGAAAGCGTGTGTGTGAGGTTCTTTTCTTTTTCTTATGGACTTTAGATTTAAAATAAAAATGAATAAACGCCTAGAGCACAATGTTATTGTAAATAGAGAGAACAGTTTGAATGACTTAATCCTATGTAAATGAAGAGTATCTGCTATTTATTCTTTATATCCTTGTAGTAAAAGTGCAGTGCAGAATTAAAGTCAACCACTAAAACACGAGCCGTTTGGATTCTGTTTGCTTTTTGGTTTGGCCGCCGTCGGGGGGCTTTCTTCTCTCTCCTCCTCGTTCTCCACGCTCAGCAGGACGTTTCGTGGTGGCAGGGGGAGGTGGGAACCTGCTCACGACTCTGTTAGGAGGGACTGTGCGGCACCTACACGCCGGAGTGCCGCGGGATGGGGTTGGCCGCCGGGGGGTCCCTCCGCTCTGCTCCGCTCCGCTCCGCGCTGTCCCCCGCGGCCGCGCAGCCCCGGCGAGCTCGGTGGCAGCTGCTGGGCGATTTTTTTTTTAACCGCTTGACATTTCATTTACAACGGGACACGTGTCTTTCACACCTACCATTGTGGTGGGACACTGCTGAAACTTGACCCCTGGGCTTTGGGGGTTTTCAGCGCAGACACGTTATTAGCCTGATCCTGTGACAGCCCCGCACACCGCCCGGCCCGGCCCGGTTAACTCTTTGGGCTCCCGCCAGCGCCGGGCCATCGCCACCCTGACGGGCTGCATGTGTACCAGCAGGCGCTGCGGGGCTCGGGGACTGCACCCCCTCCCTGGAGCCTCCCCTCTCCGGGCAGCCCGGGGAGCAGCGGGCAGTGCCGCCCGTGCGGTGCCCGAGCCCCGCCGCCGCCCGCTCCCGGCCCGCCCCCCGGGGCCGCCCCCGCCCGCCCCCGCTCCCCGCCGCGCTGCGGACCGGCCTGCCTCGGCTCGGCCCGGGGGGGCTCCGCGGGGCCCGCCACTGTCCCGCGACTCCGTCGGGACCCGGCCCAATTAGCGACGGGTTTGACTTTTACGTGCTTCGCGAGCCGACGGTTCGTATCTCATAGATACCAACTGCGAAAACAAACTCTCCACGTGTTCTTCAAAGGCTCCCTGACAGTGCAGAAAGCCTTTTCCTTATTTATCTTGGAGCCAAAAACTTTTTTTTTTTTTCTGCTCCAAAACTCGGAGGGAATCTGTGCTAATCATTTTAAACCCGTGGGTCTTTCATTGAGGCAAGCCAGCCTTGCTTTCTCTAATGCTTAGTTCGGTATCTCCGAATGCATATTCATTCCCTCGCTCCGTCTCTCGGTGCGCTTTACCGCCCGTCTCTTTGCTCTAATTTCAATAGTTTTGGGAGGGGGGGGAGAAAATCAGATCTTGGGACATTTAGGGTATTCATTAACCTAGTGAAGAGGAACAGAGGCATTATTACTCACATAGAAGGCACCCTGCCCCCATGTCTATCTAAGGGTTCATTGTAAAAGGATTAAAAGTTAAAGACCTTCATCTTATGATTCTTTCATTTAATCTTCGTGGCGCCTGAAAGACATGCTGGATGGATGATCACATTTAAAATATTCCTAATGTCGGCTACCTTAGGACTCCAGGCAGGGCAAACAAACGTAATTTATTTCCAGAAGAAAGGGTATATTGAGATGTTTAAGTTTATGAACCACCATTACCATGTATATTTGTTAGGTTCTGACAAATACCCAAATAACATTAAAATCAGCCATTCATCACATATGAATTTATGCAAAACCTTGTATGCCTGGGGCCAATATTTTTTTAGACAGAGTTTCACTTGCAGAAAAAAAAAGTTTATTTAAAAAAAAAAAAGCAAGAGTTTTTCATGACTGGTAAACACGAGAATTATGTGAACAGAAACTATTTCATGCTGGGATGGCAGCCAGGGACTCGGGAATGTCAACAGAAGTTCTCCGAAGGTTGAAAATGTCACTGGATTACAATACAAGGTCCTTTGCCCCATTAGCAAACTTTACTAAAGTAATATTCCCACTACTTAGTGAGGGGGCTCAGCCAGTGATTTATCTGTCTGTGATCCCAGCAATGGGGCAAACAGAGTCTTCATCTGGAAACCACCTCTGACTGCTGGCTTCAAGATTTAAAAATTTTTATGTGTGCAGAGCTGGGTGTGTATTGGTGATGTTCTGTGAGTGTAAAAGAAGTGTGCTGTTAATGTAGTCTAAATATCTGTCACCATATCTGTCTTATTTTTAATCCAAGAGTCATTGTCATCAGAGAGTCATGTGTATGTACACTTTCTCAACCAATAACACCCTGTCAATAATAAATTTATGAGAATATTTTGGGTTTTAAAAAATCACGTTTCACCATCCATAAGGCCCATTTTTTTTCTTTTTAATAAATAGCTAAATTTTGTCAGCTGGTAGAGCAAAAATAAACATGTAGTTTTCACTGTTGTTTCTGGTCAGGTCCACTTTCTGGTCCTCCTGCCCTAGTGTTGAAATGTTTGGCTTGTAGTGGAAGTGTTTCAAGCCAAACAAATAAAATATCTTTCTGATGAATGTTTCTATGCAAATGTATTTAATGTTAGATTTTGTAATATGTTTTTGTAGCAAAATTGAATTATAGCTCTTTTAAATAGAAATCAATTCATAACACAGCCAGTTTTTCTTTGCTGATCTTTGTAGTGGCATCATAAGACCTCACAGAGACCACTGTGGGGAAGAAATAAGGGAAAAGTTTAAAGCTTGCTCTTAGTTACTCTGCAGTTTCTTCTTTTGCAATTTTAGTGTCTTAAAGCATAATACTAGGAATTTCAATTAATTTCTGTGTCTGCCATAGGCTGTGCAACCTCAGCTGAGTCATTTAATGTGTGGTGTAGATCCTTGTGAGGAGCACAGAACTTCATCTTCTTTGTCACTATAGTCAGTCTTTATGAGAATAATTTGTTCTCTCACACCATGTGTTTATTCAAAATCCAGTAAAGCTAAAAGCCCAGTGTTTGAGGGAGGTTCCTCAACACTGCATTTAGCATCAAGCCATTGTTTTTGTCAGTGCAGAGCAGTATCCTATGCATCATTCTCAAATGCTTTATACTTCTGATTATCAGGAAAAGCACATGGCTTTAAACCAAAGTCATGATGTTGGAGGCTAATTTGAAAGTGCTAAGAGGAACACAGTCGATAAAAGCACAAAAAAGTAAACCAGAGTAACTTATCCAAACATTTGTAATAAGCTCAACCAAAATTAGTCCAGATACTGTGAAGGAAATGAACCAACTAGGAAACATTACACATTAAAGTGCTGTCTCCTCACATATGTACTTAATTGAAAAATGTGCTTGATTCCTTTTATCATTTTCAAAATACCACCACAAATATGAGTTCTTGAGATTGCTTTAGTGTGCAATGGTGTCATCACCAAAATAACCACAGCTAGAAATTAGAAATTAGTATTTAGATAAATACTGGACAAGTTTTTCCTCTTCCATAGTTTTAACAGAGAAATAATCTTAATTTAGTAACATCAACAGCTTGAAAAAAAATTCCCAGCAGTTCACCTCACTTGGACTGTGTTATATAAATGTAATCTGCACCACATTGGCTGGATCTTGGAGACATTAAAGAGAAGATATTCCAGCTCGGAGATTTGCCAGGAATCTTCACTGAAAATTGAAATAAATATAATGACGTCATCATATAATATAACATCATAGCTTTCAAGGTGAGCCAAACCAAAGGTATGCTGGCAGGGGAATGCTGCCACCTGGTAGAGCCATGCTAGGAATAGATACGAAACTCTCCTCCAGCGGGGAGGAGAACAGCCACACTCCTCCTGGAGTGCCCACAAGGATCCTGCAGTCTCTCTGTGCCTGCAGGTCCTGCGGGAGCCTTGCTGCACGCGGGAGCTTCAGGATCTGTGTCAATGCTCTCTTTTAAGAGAGCAGCTCCAGCAAATTTGAAGAGACCCTTTCATTCCCTCTTCCCTGCTCCCAGACCAGGCAAGAAGCTCCAATGGTTAAAAGGAAGGGAATGAATACGTTCACTTGAAACAACTGTTGGAATGGTTCAGACGGGAACAGAAATATTCAGCAATCAACATTAAAGACTCTAAATCCTTGGAGGTGTTATTGCAGGATCAGCAGCTTACAGCCCTCTTCGTGAAGCCTGGGTACCAGTGTATTACCGCTAAGTCCCCTGCAGCTTGTTCCCTGTGGGGAAAGCAGCTGCTCTGTTGTGATGTGCTTTTGAAGAGTCTGAGAGAAAAGGTACTGGCAGAGAAATCTGCACGGGTGTAACATCACAGTGAGTCACTCTTCCCTGCTGAACAGGAGTGCAGAGATGCCACAATTTAGCCTCTGACTCTGTTGGTGGATGGCTTAGATGGAAACCAGCTGAGAACAGATGATCTGGGAGCTCACTGGTAGCAGTTCTGCCCTCTTCAGAGGTGCTGCCATCGAGCATCATTCTGGGTCAGCACTCCAGGCCAGACCAACTTGTGCGTGCACTAAGGCCCCGTCAGCCTGTGGATGTCCCAGAAAACTTTGGAGCCATCCCTGTGGCTGTGAGTGCTCTTGGCCAAGAGCAACCACCCAGCTGAAGGCAGCAGCACCGACTGAAGGCACAGAGATCCTGGCACTGAGCAGCCTGGAGTCTGCTCTTCACCTAAAACAGACATTGCCCAGCACTCAGGTCTCTCCCGTGGAGAATCCCAGAGTAGTTGCTGCATCAGATAATCATAACAGAGTTTGAAAATAGGTTTCACACTCCCTCCTCGTTGTTTTTTTTCCCTCATGAGAGGGGGAGTGGCAAGACTCCCGTCACAAAGAACGTTACTCAGAACCAGAACAGATCTTAAGGCACAACACTAAAAACCTGTATGCAATGGAGAAGGACTGGGTGGCTCGAGGGATTGGTAATGGTATAAAGAGCTTTTCACCACTAGGCTTCTGGCTCCGATCCAGAGGTAGTAACTGAAAGCCACAGTCATCTGATGCCTGCAGAGTGGGCTCTGTAGAATGAGTTGTTGGTCTCTGCATAGATCCTACCAAGCAGGATCCAGATCACAAAGCCACCACCAGAGCAGTCATGCTTGCAGGGATTCTCAACCCAAAGTGCAAAATGAAACAGGAATGAGGATGTTTGGTCTGTGTTTGTGGTCAGTAGCTTAATAGTTTGTGATTGGGATTGTGAAGAGTATATTGTTGGGTATTTTTTGTTTGTTTTGTCGGGGAGGAATTAATATAGGAAAATAGAAATACTATAGCTCTTTGGATTGGTACAACCCTAATAGTATTTTCCTTCTGGCATAGCAATATCTTTATTTTTGGCCTACACCTGGCAGCCTACTACTTGGTAACTTACTTCCTGGTCTGGATGCAAAACTGTGCTCCAGAGGAAGATGCAGCAAACACAAGCACCAAGCTCCATTGTATTGATTGAAGTGCCTCTTGCACTGTGCTGCAAATAACTTCATAGTAAATGCATTTTACACCTACCAGTGCAAATACCTTATTTACACCCATGCAGCTTTCCAGGGCTCAGGTTAGAGGTTACCCTTCCATAGGATCCCCAGTCACGCAACTCTAAATGCACATTTCTCTGAACAAAGGATGAACAAACAGGCTGTGATTCAGAATATCCATGCCAGGCTGCTGTGTTGTACCCATGCAATAAAAAAATCCAGCACCTTTTCTCAGCAATAAATGAGTTGAACTTGTAGTATTAGAAAAAAGAAGTACGTAAAACCAACACGTATTTTTATAAGGGCCAGTGTAAACATCACTCCTCTGTTTTAAAATGAACCTTCTGGTATTCCAAGCACTTCATAATAGTGTCTGGGTGTGAAAAATGGACAGAAAATAATTTTCCCTCATTCCCTCTCCTAGTTTGCTTTGGACATTTAGACATTGCATATCTAGTCAGGTTTATTTTGCCTTTTACATGGATTTGTTCTTCCAAGGGCATTCCATTTCTTTCACACAGCAACCGAATGTTGAATAATATTGTATAGACATTATTGTAAACATGCATAAATTTGTAGAGAGATTTTATAGCCTAGTGACACAAGCTGAAATACTATCTTTTAAAATTGAGTTGACTTCCAAGTTCATCATGTCCTTTTGGAATAAATGGATAAAATTTTGTTTTGTAGGTAATACTTGCACAATAAATGAGGTCATTGACTTGAACCTTGAAGCTGTTGTAAATAAGCCCCAGTTAGAACCAATCCCTAAATTAAGCTTCAGTGCCCAATCTTGTGGCCTTAGAAACACCCAGGTATCTTTCCTCTCTCATTGTATCTGCTCCTGGCTTCATGAGGGTGTGAAGAGCCCCTTTTCATCCAGCAGTTTACTGGATCTGATCTCATGTTGCTGTGGTGGGTTCACCCTGGCAGGACTCCAGGTGCCCACCAGAGCTGCTCCATCACTCTTCAGCTGGACAGGGGGGAGAAAATATAACAAGAGGTTCCTGGGTCAAAATAAAGGCAGGGAGAAATCACACACCAGTTACCATAACAGGCAAAACAGACTGAGCTTGGGGAAATGAATTTATTACCAATCAAATCAGAGTACTGGGAAATAAAACTGAATCTTAAAACCACCTCCTCTCCACCGCTCCCTTCCTTCCAGGCCTAAATGCACTCCTGATGTTCTCTACTTTCTCCCCACCAGCAGCACAGGGGATTGGAAATGGGGGCTGGGCTCTGTTCACACCTTGTCTCTGCTGTTCCTCCCTCCTGAGGGGGACGATTCCTCACACTCTTCCCTGCTCCATGGTGACCTCCTCTCTCCATAGGGCCACAGGTCTTGCCAGCTCCAGCATGGGCTTCCCATAGGGTCAGCTTGGCATGGGGTCCTCCAGGGCTGCAGGGGGATCTCTGCACCATGGTGGAGCCAGGGACAACCTTCCTCACCATCATCTTCATTGGGGGCTGCAGGGGAATCTCTGCTCCTGGAGATGCCTGGAGCACCTTCTCCCCCTCCTTCTGCACTGACGGGGTGGCTGCACAGTTGTTTCCCTCCAATATTATCGTTCCCCTCTCTGGCTGCAGTAGCTGGATTTTTTGTTTCCATGCTGAAATACCCCAGAGGCTCTCCCATCATGGCTGATGAGCCAGCCTTGGTCCACCTTGGAGCTGGCTGGAATTGGCTCTGTGGGATATGGGGAAGCTCCTCACTGCAGGCACCCCTGGAGCTCCCAGTGCCCAAACTGGCCACACAAAGCCCTCACCATTGTGTGTACAGTGGAGTTTCCAGTGAGCAGAGCAGAGTAATAAAGCTTCCTGAGCACTACATGGAGAAGGCATTAAGGCTGGACCACCAGGTCGGGGATAGTTACACTGCACTTGAGCTTTCTTCAAAAGTGCACAGCATTCTGAGCCAGCAAAACCTCAAGCACCACTCAACCAAGCACATCCTCTGAAGGACTGACTGCTCACCCCACGTGTCCATAAGTTCTCTCTTGAACCAGCTGAAACTCTCAGCACCCTGCAGCAGAGTCCCGAGGGAGCCAAGAGCAGCTTGGGTGTTCACGGGAGGGCTGCTCTACCTAACCAGGAACAGCTGAGTGTTGTGGTTTGTATAAACTGTTTGCCATGTATGTGTGGCATGTGGCAGTAAATGAAACACTTACTTTAAAACTTATTGAAGTTCTTTCAGCAAAAAAATTAATGTGGGGTTGGCTTTTATGCGTTGTTTCAAATGAAGCAGAGATTTATACACCTTATTATCCTAATTTTTTTCCAGACACTGCCCTGAATATCTCTCATATCTTATGGGAAATCAAATATCAGAGATCACTTTTAATTTCCCATCGATGGTACGAACAAAAAAATGAGTAAGTCTAATGAAGTGGCATGTAGTCAAATGTTCAGACTGTAATCATCCACAAAATATTTAAAGCAATCTGAATGAAACTTTTCAGACAGCCAGACTAGGTTCCTCTTACTCCTAAGCTTCTGAGAGATGCCAACAGATTTTAAGGTTAACATTTTCAGTCCTGGGTGCCTGACATTAGGCATCTTGTTCAAGAAGCTGACATCTATGGGGGGAAAGCCTACGGTTTTGAGTTTTGGGATGCAGAAATTCACCACTCTCAGTAGGAGACAACGATAATACACTAGAAAAACAGAAGATGTAGCTTTACTGCTACATACAAGGTTTGGTCTGCTATGGTGAATTTTGAAATTGGTTATAGTAAGGGTTTTTGGGGGTTTTTTGGGTTTTGGGGTTTTTTTCCCCAAAAGAGCTAATAGGTGCACATTTTTAAAAATGGGTGGTTTAGGTTTATAACCTTCCTAGAAGCTGCAGAAAAGCCCATTTCCAAATCTTCTCACTCTAAAGTAACAAGAGGGGGACCTAGAGTTTCTCACAGACAAGAGAAATCCTAAAGCAAAATAATTGGATTCTAAGCCATATCTTATGCCAGGATGGATTTGTAGGGGAAAAGGGAGGATGGGGGAGGAAGAGCTAAGGCAGTGTTACCCTCTCTTCACTTTCTTCCCTCCTGCCTCCCACCAGTGAGAGTGATGCTGTCACTTGCTGAAGGAGGGTAGAGTCCCCTCCTTCCTTCATTTCAGCTCCACATCAGCCCCTGCAGATGTGATGGATAAATATATTGACTTCAATACAGTTATTTTATGCCAATCAAAGATCTTCATCTGCTTTGAAAAATAGGAAGTATTTTCAGAAATCTTTTTCTGTTTCTTATTGTCTAGAATCTGACTGGTTTTGGCACAGCAATTACCTGTCACTGAAGTTTCTCTTTGCCTGTTATATTTTCCCTGAAGGTTGTCCTAATATTGTGATCACAATTTTTTTTTTTTTAATCAAATGGTAGGTATTCTGTGAAATTGCACGTTTTGTCTTGCAAGTTTAATTTTTGTGGAATTTCTTTAGCTTTCTGTGAAAACAAAGCAAAACATGGACTTCAATGTTCATAACTGTGAGAGAATGTAGAATCATACAGTCATACACCATATAGACAGCATGGTCTGACCCCCTAATTTCAACTGAAAACAAAATACATAAAAAAATATTGCCATAGCTTTGAATGATAGATATAAATCCATGAGTAGCTCTACTGTGAGTCTTAAATTGCCCTATTGCAAATCATCCCCAAATCTCCTTCTCCCTTAGATACTCTTGAGCATCATTTCTGTGATGCCACTTGAAATGTGTGTGTCAAATATGTTGTTTACTTCAAACTATGCCTTCCAGGCTTACTGAGCAATTCTAGAGTTTATTCTGTAACCCTTGTGTCTCTTCATAGTACTTGGGGTTAATATCAGTGTTTCTGCTGCAAACTGCTTAGTATAGTTTAGGTTTTGTTAAAACAGTAAAAGCACCTGGCCCTACTTGTGCAAATTGTCTTACTAAGATCAATAAATTTATCTACTGGTACAGCTGAAGAAAATATTTTAGCAGTTTTTCTGGGGCACAAATGGTGACTCAGTGGCAGCATAACATTTTACAGATTCACATAATCTGAAAATGGGATGTGAATCTATCACTTTCCAGCTTTGAAAACAATAACCATTTTTTTAAAATATAAAATATTTTGTTCTGATGTTTTCAGGGTAATACTTGTTGATTTTTTAACATAGTTTTTTTTTCATTTTAAAAGTCCTCACTCAGTTCTGTTACAAAAGTCAATTTCTCTTTAGTCTATGTAAACTGAAATCCCATTTCAGTGAAAATTATACTCTGTAAGACAGAACAGAGCATTTTGTGTGATTCTGAGCCAGTATTTCTTATTTTTCAGCACACCAAAAATTTTTGAAAATGTGTTATTTTGGATGAGCTCAGAGCATAGATTTAAATTATTCACCAGAGTTGTGAGGAATGGAAAAATTAGATTGTCTCCGAGCTCAGATCAGATGCCAGATCCATGGCTGCAGTAAATCAGTGTAGCTGTGCTGATGTCAGGTGAGCTGGGTGGTTTTATGCAAGCAAGGAATCCATCTCTGGGTTCAGTGGGAATGTGTAGATGGACTCCTCAGGTGACTATGGCTTGGAGCTGAGATCTTGAAAAGAAAGGTTTGCAAGACAACAGTGTTATCTGACTTAGCTGTGGCATTAATGTGTGATGCCCATGTTTGAGTATTAAGTGTTGGGATAAATCCTGTGTGCATGGCCAGCATTACATGAATTCCCTCCTACACTCCTTCACTAGGAATATTAAAAGTTGTATGACTTCCAAGTCTTTCTCTGTGCTGTTGATTAGCATTCCACCAGAATCACTAACCTATTGGAGTGTCTGTCACTATTGGTGGAAAAGACTCTTTTATTTCCTTCTCAAATGATTTTGCTTTTCTTCAATAGTGTCCATAGCAACCCATACTGGGAGTGATGAGTCCCTGATTCTGTTGCAGGCTTTCCACAGCACTGTCTTGCCAGGAACAACAGCTGACCCAGCATTGTGAGGCTGCTGAGGGACACGAAGCCACACTGGCTCTCCTGGGGAATGGGAGGTGTCTTTCCACACATGGCAGGTCAGTTCTGGTAAATGGCATGGCTGATTTCTGGTCACACTGGCATCTTCCCTTATTCTGAACACAGTGATGGGAATCTAACTCTGGAATGTCTTTTGCCTGAAATGCCTCTTCTGGATATTTCACTGCACATGTGTTTCTCTGCACGTCTGTCTCTGTTTCCACGAGTATGAGTTTGCTGCTCCAACCTGACAGTCAGTTCTCATAGCAAACAGTCTGTGGCAGAGATTGTCCAGAATATGGCCAGGGGACAAGGAAAGCCAGTTGTCCCTTAATCTTCGTAATCATCTCTTCCTGTTTTAACCTTTTTGTCTAAGTAAAAGACATCTCAAGAAATGAGTAATCTACTATGCAGACTGTATCTGCTGCAGACTTCAGATCAGAACCAACAATCTAACGTCATGCTCAAATAAGAATGACTTCATTACCTTAACTGAAGCTGGCAGGGAAGACAGAATGCTCTGTTGTGGTCTCTTGTGCCTTAACCTAGCAAATCTTGGGCTTAGTAAGAGTTGGCTTTCTATCACAATGTGCATAAAGCAGGGACCAGATCCAGTGACCTTTCTTCATGCGAGCAATTCTTGCTCACATATGTAATCAGTGGGATGGTTTGCTTAGGTAAAGTTTCTCTGCATGTGTAAAAGTGGAAAGGACCTGGACAAAATT
The DNA here is from genome assembly GCA_024500445.1 of Entomyzon cyanotis. Lineage (NCBI taxonomy): Eukaryota > Metazoa > Chordata > Aves > Passeriformes > Meliphagidae > Entomyzon > Entomyzon cyanotis. The sequence continues at coordinate 1,213,549 of JAKEPQ010000325.1, forward strand.
CCACAGTTTTTCTTTCTCTGACTCATACTTGTCTCTGGATTTGCTTTGTGTGTGTGTTGGCACTATCATTGCATCCAAGCCCCAAGTACATCTCTGCAGTTCTTTAGGTTGGATTTTGAGTGCCAAACAGACATCCTGCATTTCTCTCATACACCCATCAAGGATCTGCCTTTTGGAAGCAAGAAATCTTGACCAAATGTCTGTAGCATGAAAGGAAAATGATTTGTACTATCTGCAATGCCCCTGCCATCTTCATTTGTGCTAGTGCTGTGTCCTTTCTGGTGCTCAGTGTCATTTCTTCCAGGGACAGCTTCGCCCTGAAGCCTTGGAGCAAGGGTCCCACCTGAGCTGGGGCCAAGCACAATGAAGGTTGTGTTAACAGATGGACAGGCCTGCAGTCAATAGAGCGTGCCTGAGTGTGAGTGCTGAGAGCAGAGCTCACAGGTGGGAATGGCCAAATGTCTGTCTGTGCTGTGGTTAGGGGGACATACCATTGCTAATTCTGCTCTGGGCTGACTTCACTGAAAAAAGAAATTCTTCCCTCACCACATAAGGAGAGGTTTTGGCCCGTTGGAATCGCCTGGGTGGTGCAAAGGAAGGTGGGGTGTAGAGAGACATTCTAATTAAGTCTCTATCCCCTTTTGTTCATATCTTTTTAGGAAAGCCCCCATGGAATAGACCAAAATAAGCTCCTACCCCTAGCTGAATAAGTTGTCAGGGTGCAGAACTATATTCTGCAGACTTATGCATGTGTAAGGGGTGTGTAACATTTTTGTCTGAATGGAGCCCTATGTTCTCATAATTTATAGTAAGTAATCTTATTTGCAAAGCATGCCCTTACAGTTTTAAAAAACAGGTTAATTGACTTGCATAAAAATCAAACATGTCAAAGTTTTCCATCTCGACACAAACACCACATTGAGCAGCACATTGCTACAATAGCCATGATGCAGTCTGGGCTACCTATTGAGATATTTCATAAACCAAAATGGAATCTTAAAAAGTTTGTCAGTTTTGCATACCTCTGAGTTTCTGAATTTAGGAGTCCATTACTCGACTAATTATACAATGTTTTATTTTTTTCCTTGTGTAAATAAACAAAGTTGTGTCTGAATTTTGGCAAGGGGCACTAGAAGCCAATTAGAAGGTGTTCCCAATGTATTACAGTATTACAAACAAGATGCCTTTTCTTAGAAAGGTGAACACACCATGTTTCTTTTAATGAGTGTGAAAATATACCAGTTGCTTAATCACTAGCAACTTATAGTCATAAGCATAAGTGAGTTCTTTCTCAGGAATGAAAAACATAGCTTAGTTTCTTTACTAACAGATGACATTTTAATTTAAAGCTCCAGTTTTTGTCTGGAAGGGCTGAAACATCTGAATTATTTGAGAGAGAAATAGGGGGTAGAGGGGAGGTATGAGAGAGCAGGCAGGATTTGCTTTGAGGAGACTTCACCCCCTGCTCCTTTGGGTGGTGAGGGGAGTGTGTGTCCCCTCAGGCTGTGGCTGCAATGCCATCCGAGGTACTGTGCCATGTCTAGCATGAAACTGGATCCAAAACTAAAGCATCATGACTTACTTAAGAGTAAAATATTCCTTCTGCATGTTTTGGGTCTGGGTTAGAGCACAGCAGCATCCCCAGCAGAGCGAGCCCAAGGAAGGATGGCAGCTCAGCTGTAGTTTCTTCCCGTGGTCCTCTTTGGGTAAAAATCAGGGATATAGCCTGGAGTTGCTTTGAAAGGATAAAGCATCCTCCTGTGCAGCCCAGGCAAGTCACAATATGCTCGTTGTGGAGCAACAAAAATATTAAGCTGGATAAGAGGCTGGATAGAACAAATAGCTCCATATAGAGACCCTTTATCCTTGTTTTCCTCGAAATGTTTGTCTAGAAACATAAAGATCGCTTGATTTACGACTTGTTCAGCAAGCTCCAAATCAGATGGTGTTGCATTCAGAGCAGTGAATCTGTCAGCCTGGCATTGCTCCACTGCAGCCAGTGGAGTTCTGCAATTCCACCCAACACATCCCCAGCTGCTGCTCACTGGGGTTATGGCAGCAGTGTGGTGCTTGTCAGCAGATAGGAGTGTGGAAGGATCTGGACCATCACGGTTTTTAATCCTTCTCATAAAAATAAAATAAGCCTTGGGAAAGCTCTCCAGTGTTACTTAAAAATAGAAGAAAGAGTGTTAGTGGTTTTATATGGATTACATAAATTACTAGTTTATTAGAAAAAGGGATATTTTTTAAAAGAGAAAATTTCCCTCGAAGGGAACATTTAACTTGTTTGCATTACTTTATGGATATTTTATTTTACATTTTAAAATAATTAAATCCTTTCAAGCAGAAATTTTTCCCTTTTTTTTTTTTCTTTTTTTTTTGTTAAATTATGCTATCCCTGCTCCAGAGCTCCCCAGCTTCTTGTGAACCATCCTCAGTGCTGCTCAGCCCTGAGGCATGAGCTGGAGCTCAGTGACATACTGTGCCTGGCTTTGGCCAGGGTCTGGGCAGGTACTCTTAATTCAAGGCAGGATAATGCTGACATAGCCAGAAAACCAAGCACAGGAGGTTTAATCCCAAGGCAGCTAGAGTGCCCAGCTTTAGTTGTGCCAGGTACATGAGTTAGATTCCTAAGTTAGGGGTTTGTGTCCCTGGTTCCAGAGCACAGTTCTCAGCCTATTTACTGCCTTATGTGCTCTAAAGCATGGTCAGAATTTTCACACAGGTATTAGAATAACTGCAAAAGCCATTCAGGAGCCTGTGAAAGATAAGAAAGAAGAAGAGGAAGAAAATGTAGGAAATTGTCCCTGTTGCAGTGATTTTTAATGGAAAGTTGGTCGTGTCAAAAAATTGGGTTATTTTTTCCTTTTGCTAATGCATCTCAAAATGTTCAAGTTCAGGTTCTGAAAAAAATGTGAGGCTTTGATTGGGTAGCAAACTTTCTTTTAAAACCAGGAAAAAATCAGGTTTGCTTGTAAAAATTCTTTGGATTTCAGTACCCAAAAGCGGAGGGGAAGAACTTTGTTCAAAACTAAAACATTTCAGCTTTCTGTCACAGAAAACCAAAAAGTTGTCATTGAATTTTTTGTGGTAAAAGTAATAGTTTCTAATCTAGTTCTGAGATTTTCCAGGACATTTAGGGAATAGCAAGCTGTGCTCTGGATGGGGACACAGGAGGCCAGTTCTCAGCTTTGTCAGAGGTTTCTGACAATCTCTTTGGGTATCTCCACATGCCCTGATAGAGGTGACCCAGGGCTCTGCTGGAGTCAGTTATGTCTAGTTTGGTAGAAAATAGTCACTTAATGCTTTTCTGTCTCAGTTTTTCTTCTGTAAAATGGTAATAATATCCTTGACCTGTTTTCTCTCTTCACTGTATTGGTGCTTTCTGACAGGGTCTGTGTCTCTTGGCAGATGAGGTCCCATTTGTAGCTGCACAGACATGGCTGTTAAAGGTTCCTGGTACTACTGCTAAGGAAAGAATATATGTCTAAATACTCCCTTTTATTCAGATTTTTATAAGCATTTTGCTTTACTGGGAAAGATCCTCAACTATTTTAAATTTGGAAGGCGTCCACCAAAGTGAGAGCAGCTCTACCAACTTACACCAACTGAGGAGCTTGGCCCCAAAGTGTGCTTGGGGGGAAAAAAGTAAGCTTGGTGTAGGAATCCTTTTGTTAATACAATTAGCATATTTTGTGTTTACAGCATTTTTTAAAGTTCTGTTAAAAATAAATTCCTGAAGTCCTGGATAAATAAATACTGTACAGAAGAGTCCTCTGAAGCCACAAAGTTGCCAAAAATTATCAGTAATCCTCAGTCAGATGGAATGTACAGTTGGCAAGGGGATGGCAGGAAAAAGTCCTCACCAGTTCTGCCTCATATTCCCATACAATGAGAGATGCCAAGTTTTTGTGTTAGTGTCTGTGATGCAGCTGAAGATGGGAGTGTTTGTCATTACAGAGACCTTGTTTTGGTTAAATAACCAGTGAAGGGCTCAGTTCAGTTGCATATTTTTCCATCAATAGACGTCGATTTCACATGAGCCACTTTATTTTGTTAATGAAATTTGACCTTCATTTCTTCTCCCTCTGCATTTAACTCAGTTTAGGTCAAAGGATATACTATGCAAATGAAGAACCACAAGTCCAGCCCACTAGTGATGTGGTTTTAAAGTCATAAATAAAAATAAAAATTATTTACAGACTAGTCTGAGGCAATATATGACTTGAAAACTGACATCCAGGATCCTGGCAGCTGACGTATGTATTTATTTAGGCTTTTACACTGCCAGGATTTATAATTTGGGGGGGTGTGAGGGGGGTTGGTTTTTTTGGAAAGTGACTGGTGGTTTTAAAGGCCTTTATTCTGAGTGACGAAATTCAGACAAATGAAACTGGCGTGTGCTCCCTGCTGTCTGAAACACTGCTTTTTTTGAGCACCGTGTAGTAAAGCTTCAAGCTCTTGAGGAAGCCCCAGTCCCTTGTCAATGCTGTGTATCTTGGCCCCTGGGCACAGCGCATGTAAGTGGATAATGGGCCAAGAGCTGTTTTTATTTAAAACTGCGGAATTCCCGCTTGGTTCAACAGGAATTACACCTGTTCAGCCAAAGGCAAACTTTGGCCCAGGAACTGAAATTTAAAGATGCTGCTTAGCCTTCCCAAGCAATCACAGCGCTGTCTTGTCTCAGAAGTACTGCACCAACAGCAGGCAGACCGCAAAGATGGACTCACAAAGTAGTAAGAAAATGGGAAATCTGCTCCTTCTGAGGTTCTCCAGTCAGTTTGACTGGATCCAGCCCTAATAAATACACTCCCTAAACGTTCCACCATTAGATCTCTGTGATGGCACCGCTCTGCGCCAACAGAAAAGTTAGAAACTCTTCGCTGCTTAGAAAAAACATCTGCTGAAAAGTTTAGTAGCTTAATTGCAAAGTGTGTAGAAATGTTTAATGGCCAGAAGAGCAGAGCTGTAGGAGTGACTGTGCCTGTGCAGCACTTACATCTTTTCAATTAGCCCTGAAGGTAGACGGCTGAGAACAGAAAAATTAAGAGACTGAAACGATTTGCCATCATTGCTGTGATTAAGCCACATTCATACTCAATTTCTCAGTGTTTTCCAGACCACCAAAACATAAAGGCAAAGTCTGAACTATTTAAGGACTGATGCAGCTCCAGATTAAATTAATATCTACATTATAGCAGCTACTACTGTGACTGTCAAAAATTAGTTTTACCCCAGAGAGAAGGTACAAAGGAAACAATGGAAGATCTTCTGCGTGAAACCCTGAAATCAGATCCTAACAGGCGCACAGAGCTGTGCAGATGTAACACAATCTAACCTTTTCATGTTTAGACTAAAGCACTTTCATTTAGCATTACACTTAACGGAACAGCTTTAAACCAGCCACAAAGAAGTGACCTGGCATGTTTTGACTATAATAAGCATTGATTCCATGCCTATAAATTTTATAGTTGAATCAATTATACTCTTTCTTTATAGGATTAAGGAAAAAGTTCCATTTCCAATGGAATTTTTCTTTTTTATTCTCATGACAGGGAGGAATTGAAGGGAGAAAAAAGAAAAATGAGTGAGCAAATGCTAAAATTATTAAGAAAATGCCTAGAGTATTTTCTGCTAGAATGAAAACTAGATAGAATATCTCAGCCTGTGGAAAGATCCACAAGCACTGAAAATATTTCTTATTTCCCATAAAATGAGAAAATCACCAGCTGTGGTCTGTCAGTTCCCAGGGCAGTTAGAAGCTGACACTCAGATCCCACTGCAGATGGGTCTGTGCCATCAGACTCAGCACTGACGGGAAGGGACACAGTTTTCCATCAGAAATAGAAGACTGGGCTTTGAGGAAACTCAGTTAAATTTTCATCTCTGCCACAAGCTTCCTTGGGCAACTCTTCTTCAATCTGACGGTCAGGCCTGGTACCGTGTTTTCACAAAGTGCCCAGTCAAATGGGACTTTGAGTCTTTGGTGGGACTGAACACAAATCCTAACAAAGGTTCTTGATCTCTAACTGATAAAATTAAATTATCTCTATGGAATGCAGTGTTCTCAATACGTGTGGCATGTTGAGTGGTCAAGTTGCGAAATCAAGTAGTAGGGAAAAGCTCTGAAAATCTTTGGTTGAAGTTGTATGGAGGTTTTGAAGTACTTTTCAAATTCCTGATCATGTTGCTATTATAAAGCAGGCATAATTCTAAACATTTGCAGAGGACTCATTAAGATACCAAAACCTGTTGTTAGTCAGAGGTCACAGAGCAAGGAAAGACCAGAAGAGAAGCTCTTCCCATTGAGCCACATCCCACTCTGGAGTGAAAATACCACTTCACCATGCTGAAGGGAGATTATGAAGCAGCTTGTGACAGATATCAACAGCACAAACCAGAACTCTTCAGAGTCTCCAAAACTCAGACAAACTTGTGTACTGCAATAGTCTTTATTTACAAGTGCTCTGAGTGAGGTGCCAGTCCAGAAGTGTTTAAAAATTACATCATATGTAAGGATTCAAATCATATCCTTCATTTATTCAAAAGCAACTAGGACACAATTTAGACTCTACATGTTACGTGTTCCTATGTATCCACACAAAATTTTGCTGCAAGTCAGTAAAATCTAATGTGTGACCCAAACAAAACCAGCAGTGAGCTGTAAATTTTCTGGGTAAACCCTGGCCTGGATACACACCTCAGAAAAGCTGCACCAAGAGCATAGAAACCCTTAGCTTTGCCCTTCAGGATGCAGTGCAGTGCAAGGTTTTCACAGTGAAAATAGGAGTTGCACAGAGCCTGCTGCCAGTGCCAGGTCAGAGGGCAGCAAAGCATCCTGGCCCAGAGCAGCTCACTCCATCCTGGGAGGGATCCTCTGCATCAACAGCGATCACACAGGAGAGAAAAGGAGCCTCTGGCTGCTCCTTTGCACTTCCTGAAGGCCACGGCCTGGGGCTCTTATTTTAAGTGATGAAATGCAGATCAAGGAGCACTAATTTATCATGTTTGATTTTATAGTTCTAGATTAATTATACCTTTTTTTCCCATCACAATTACTCTAAATATCAGAAACAGTAAAGTATCCTTGAAGCTTCTACAAACACTGCTAATGCCTTTTCAGTCACTTGGACCGTGGTTTATAGTAGATGAGATTTTTTAAAATCTTCTGGCGTAAAAATCTGCAAAAAAATTTTCTGATTGCTCTTTGCTTCCTTTGTGGGAGACAGTATAGTGCAGACATTATTCTGAAATAGCAGATACCCCATTTACTCAGTGAATTTTTGTAAATGCTTAACCTTTAAGACCTATTGATGCAGCCAGCATGTATTTAAAGATGCACTTCAAAGATTTCCTATGCTCAGATAGGTAGTTCTGACCAGGTGAGGATGGATTCTTTTTGTAAAGGAGTTTTATTTCACCCATGAATAGCCTGCCCTGGTTTGCCATCATTAGTAGCCTGATATGGAGAGTGATAATGTAACATTTCCCTGATTATTTGGGGTTTTATTTTTAGCATAGTAGCATTTATATAACAGTCTTGGTAGAGATTTAGGGTACAAAAAACCCCTAACCCAGGCTACAGCTATTAATGTGTTGTGTTTATAAAAAGCCACTTTAATACACTGCTGTATAAAGTACGTATAAAAAGAAAAATCCATTACAACCAAGGGGATTTTCAATGAAGTATTAGCCTGGTAAGAGGGTTAACAAGGTTGGTGCTTTGCTTCCCGTCCTTTCGGTTTTTTTAAATCAAGGCACAAGTTAGTATTAGCAGTTAATGTGCAATTTTGGTGCCACTGATTAAATTGTGCAGGCAAAAGTACTGCAGGGGTTTTGTAAAGACATATATTCAGTACATTGATACATATAAATAAGATTAAACCCTTTCCCCTGTATTTGCATTAGCCAAGACAAGTATTAGACATCATAATACAGAATGGTTATTCAGAGTTCACTAATTATGGCTTCATATCTTTAAATGAGATTATAATATGGCCAGCTCTGGATCCTGGTACAGCCTGACTGAGTTATGCTGTGACACTTGGAGGCAGCAGAAAAACAGCCTGGAAAAAAAACTTCACAAAATATTTCATATCAAGTTGGTAAATGCGTGTGTGTGCAGGGCAGGAGAGAAAATGGACTTTCACCTCCAGATGACAAAGGGCTGCTCCCAAGCTGGGATTCCTGGTGCTCCAGCTGGCTCTGCAGGTGCTGAGGGGAGATCTCAGCAGGCTGCACTAAACCTGTGGTGACCATCGAGGGTGGCTGCCTCCCAAACACTCCCACACCGCTCCCATAACAAGGAGCTCTCAAGGACTATCCCAGAGATTCCTGACCCAGCTGAAGATGGGGCTGTGCAGTTGTTATATTGGCTCTGGCCTCAGTAAACCTTTCCCAGTTCTGGCCTTCAGATGTTTGGAAAAGAGGATGCAGGCTGGGTGAATTTGTGTTTTGTATGGGACTTTCATGGCACTGATATCTACATTCCATCCTTTTCCCTAGCAGCCTGTTGTGTCACTGCTGCTCTCCCCCTCTCCCACCTCTTACAGGTTTTGGACACAGTCACATCCCTGGCTCTCGGGGTGGCAAAGGGAGGGAACAGGGCACTGCAGTGGAGGTGGCCGAGCTTTCCTTACATTCCCTATTGAGCTACAGCCTAGAATATTTAACATTGTGTAAATCACAAATAACAGCACAGGATTCCTTGTAGCTGCAGTAAGATAGGGAAGAAGAGAATCAGGCTCTGCATGTTCCCTACTGGAAGCTGCTCTATGGTGTTGCTCTGGGCTGCTGCTGCTGCTGAACATGTTCACCCCAGGGCTGGCTGCATTTCCATGATGAATGAAGCCACCCTGTGTCCAACATGTCTGTTTTGTTTTAATTCTGCAGAGCTCTTTGCAATCTTCCAGGATGAAAGGCACTATATAAGTGTGACATTGTTGTTTTTTTTGAATTGGGAAATAGCCTTTCTGAAAATAGTAACTCGTAGATTAAATGCCAAACCAGGATGAGGCAATACCGCTTTGTACACAGAGAGGATTATTAGAAATATTTCTTTAGAATGATACCCAGAATGTGAATTACTCAACTTGCCAGGTTACTTATGAAACAGAAAAAGTTACAGAAGCGCTTATGTAACAGTGTTTTTCCAGAAAAAATAGGTGGTGATTTTTCTCAGCATTTCCATCTGCTAACTGGACTAACATCTTGCAAAACCCCCTCACTGCTTTCCCTCCCAGAGCTCCTGCAAGGGGACACACACCAAAGCAGATCCATGCGTTACAAAGAGCAATCTCAGATGGTTTAAGTAGGCAATTGGATACAAGAACAAGCTTGGACTATTTGATGGGTGAGAGAGGTCAGTTTGTTTTTAGCTTCTCTGCATATAAATCATCTATTAAAAAGTTTATTTTGCAAACGTCTTGAGCAGTACAAACAAGCAATACAAAGTTCAGTGATTTGGGGGTGGGCAGCAAGTTGGCCAAAAAGGTCTCTTGACATGCTTCATCCTTGTCACACCAGCACTCCATTACAGCACTCTGACACAATCCCAGATTATTCCTTTTCTGCCAGCAGTGATGTGCAGAGGGTTGGCATCAGTGCAGAGTGACTCTTGCAGTGCTCACCTCTGCTGAGTGCAGCAGTAATTATAGATTAACAACTGCTCCTTCTGCTTTTGGAAAGACTGGCAGGAATGCTTAATATTTGGGGCTGAATTCTTCTAGAAATGTAATTATTGTTTAACACAGAAGGAAAAAGGCTTAGTCAAGGCAGAGTATTCCCTTCTAGGCAAATATATGGGAGGTCTCCAGTGATACAAAGTTATGTTGTGCTACTGTTTTATCTGCTAATAGCATGGGCAATTTTGGGTACTGAGCTGACAGAGATATCTTTCAGAGGGTGTAAAATGTACCCCTTCAAAACAGTGCTTCTTATTTTATAGTATTTTAAAACCTACTACAGAACAACAACAACAAAGAAACTCTCCTCCATGGCTCCTCAGTGAGGTGCCAAGTGGGTGTTTATGTCACTCCTTTAATGGCTATTTCTATTTTATGCCTAATTTTAAAAATACATTTACAGATTTCTTTCTAATTAAATTTTATGGATGAATTTATTGTTCATGAAAGCAAATGATTAATAATAGTGGCTCGGGTCAGATATAGTGGGGTAGGCATTGTGCAAACTTCCCCGCATGGCTCTGCCAGAGCATCTCACTTTTCCCCTGGAGAGTGGGGCTGGCCAGTTGTGTGATAGTTGGGGCACATGGCGTGGCTTTTTCATCACATGCCAGCAAGGAAGAATTTCCCTCTGGAGTATCAGTGGCTGGCATGGTCCTGTTGCTCCTGCTGCTGACATCCACGATGCTGGCACTGGTAACAGCAGGAGAACCAGCTGGGGGCTTTGTGCTTGGCTCCCATGGAAGCACAGAGGAGACCAATATTCCTGTCCCTTGGAAAGGGGCTGAAACTTCAGGACCTGAATAATTTCAAGGATGTAAATACTTACTGTCTTTAAGAGGAGAGCCATCTTCTTAAAGCCAAGCACGAGCTGAAGTCATTTCTTGCCTGTGAAAGTCCAAAACCAGCAGAAGCAGTAAGACAGAGAAAAGAATGACAAAGGCTTGAGATCAAGTCATTACAAACTCTAAATCAGCACATCACTGGTTCTTCTGTTTTAAAGAATAGTTTTAAAAGGCAGTTAATAAACAAGACTCTCCTGTTAGTCCTTACCTGCTGTTTCTTGAGAATCCCATATTTTTTGTGTGTTCAGAGCAAATCAAGGCAAATACTAGGCATTTGTGGCAACATGACCTGAAATAACTGTAGGAATAGCGACATTTCCAAAAGCTTGTAATGCCCAGTGGGCTTCCTAGTGAATTCTTCCCAGTCCTGAAATGCACATCGATTTCATGGCTGTAATACAATTCTGAGTTGACATTTTGGCATCTTCAGAAATCTTGTTGGTACTGAAAACATGAAGTTATACCAGCTCTGAAAGGTAAAGGTCTGAGCTTTACTCAGCAGGATTTTTGAGAACACAGTCTTAAGTAGCGCTAGTTCTTTGACACTTGCTGTCTCACAGAAATCCCTTTTATTCCTCTGGAAAGGAATCTTGTATTTACAATGACTGTCACAACAAAGCATTTCTAGAAAGCAGAATTCCCTGTGACAGCTGTTCCAATCTTTCTTTTCCTATTTTTAGACAGTGGGCACATCCCTCAGCTGATAGAGTCTCAAGTAACACTATTGGTTAAATGTAAATTTTCAGTAGCAAGGATGCTTTAAACATTTATTTCAAATACATTTTTAACTCTGACAGTCTTCATCATATTTCCTTTATATGCCAGTTACATTTTTATAGAATAGGCCCTCTCTTCACCACATACTTTCTGTTAACAGTGTTCCCAACCCACTTAATACTTACTGTTTATAAAGGCTTGGCTTTGCCATTTGTAAGAGGACATTAGAATAATAATTTTCAAGTTTTATACTTAAATATATATCTCTCCCCACTGTGGTTATGAAGAATGGACACATTTTTTAGGACAAGAAGGCAAAGAGAGGCCAATAAATATTTACAAACTGTCATAAGAGTTTATTTGCTTTCTAAAAAAAACCCACATTATAATTCTGAGTCTGCTACATCATTTCTTCAAACATTTTGTAATGTTGTAATAGATATGAATTACCATCAGGAGGCAAAAAGGGCTCTGGACAGAATGAAATGATGCTGCAGTTATATGAAGAGTAATTAACTGCAGTGTGTAAATAATGCCTGTGCTCTTGACCAGAATTAGCCAAGCCTCACACAACTCATCTGATAATGCTATTTGTGGTTTTAATTTTTCTCCCAGAGAGAGTTCTGGCAGCCCAGAAGAGTCTAATGAAAAGTCTAATGTCAGACTAATGAGGGTCAGCAGAGATTTGAAGTAATGCTGGTTAATGCTGTGTGGTGAGACCAAGGATGGTTGCTGAGAAGTTTTTAGAAAACAGCAGTTGATCCAATAACATTGCAATAATTTATAAACATTCCCTGGACACCAGAATCATGGCTGGTACAGCTGGAGGTTGCACATGGAATCAGCTCCTGCAGGGTGATAATGGGATTTGAAGTATGGACCACATCTACACTCCCAAAACTGAACAGAGGCTCTTGTGTTGCAAGACTCCCTTGGACCCCTGGTACACTCTGGGATGTGCTTCCTGTGTTATTTTCAGCACAGGTTTTAGGCCATTTCATAGGGAAGTGGCTACTTACATGTGGCAAATCCAGCAATATCTTCCAGCCAACAAACGGTTAATGTTAGGCAAAGTAGGTATCTACAGTAAGTAGCAAAGTGGCTACCATAAGTGCATATTTTATAAATAAATAAATACACATACCTTGCACCCACATTTTCCTTCCCCTTTCAAAAATTTAGCCTTATAAACCCAGGATACCAGACAGGATTTTTATTTCTAGGGCCTTATATAAATGGCTTCCATCTACTGCTTGAAATATTCTATCTCATTATAATGCAACTTTATTATACATTGTCTTTAATTTATTCCCACCACGTTCTGCAAGGCTGTCATTTTGGAAATTGCTTATGAAGAATGTTCCACTAGGCAAATGAAATGAAATGTCAAATGAATATCTTATGGAAGACTCTGATTAAGTTTAAAAAAAAGAAAAAAAGAAAAAAAAAAAAAAAAAGGATTGATCATATAATGGGTTTTTTCCTGGTGAAAAAATTCAGTGCTGTCTGCACTGAATTGTAGCTACACTTGTTGAAGAACTCCATAAAGGACTTCCCATCTCTCCTCCTCCTCCTGGCTTTCACTGCTGTAAATCCAATCTAAAACCTGGTAAACGAAGAAGGATCTTCACAAAAGAATTTAACACTTCTTCCTTGGGAAAGTGTAAAGAGTGACCATCAGATAGAACTTTGCAGAGAAAATATTTACTTGCATTGATGTCTCAGTAACTGTGAAGAGCATTTTCCAATGAATAGTCAATGTTTGGCTTAAACTCAAGCGGCCCAACACCTAATTCAAGCCGGTAGGTTTTGTTGACCCTCAGACCTAATTATTTACACTCTCCAGGTATTGTGACCTTTAAGAAGCACATTTCAGATTGAAGTAAATGGATTTATGCCAATTTATGCCAGCTGTGGAACCAGTCCCTAGTTTTACACACTGTTCTTAAACATTCTGAGTCAGAACCATAGTACAAGTGTTCATGGAAATTTAAGTAATTTCTGGATGTGCTTCTGGATCCATATCCAATATATCCTTGTTTTAGCCTTCCCTTCCATCATTATGAGCTCCAGAAGATGTGTTCAATATGATAATTGATGCATCAGAAGGGAGTAATTGCTGTTTCAATAGTTCAGTTTTTGTCTACATACAGCATTTTTTGTCATTTTTCTGCTGCTGGTTAACACCAGTGAAAATCAGGAGGAACATCACCCACCTGGCTACAAAAAAATTAGAATCTTTGCTGAATACCACACCTATGGAAGAAAGAAGAGGAAGTGAGGAATACAGCAGCACAGAGGAAATAAACTCTAAAGCCAGAAATAGCACTTCTGTTTTCCAGTATTCTCTTAGTGCCCTGTCCACTGGACTACACAGATGTAATTCAGAGGCTGAATTCAGTGGTAAACTAAATCCATGGAAACTCAGCATAGAAGGGCTAGCCAGAACATCAGGAGCAAAACTTTGTTGCTGGAATTTGAAGGGCTCTTTTGCCAAGTTCACATGGCACTTTTGGAGTCCTTTGCATGTAGAGCACTTAACTTTGAAGTTAACTGGCTCCAACCTCTAGATACAAACAGACAATTCCTTTTTATCCCTTGAGCAATTGTGCACCTACAGTGAAAAACTGGACAAATACACGGCTATTAGTGCAAAGAACTGCAGCTGTCCAACACACAGCAACTGGAAGTATTAGAGACTTATGGTGACTTTGTTGGTGACCTTGTGGCTGAAACCCACCAGATTCTGGTCAGGAGAATTTAGTCCATCTTCATACAAATAACTGCAGTAGGGCAGATGAGAGCATTCCAAATCTGCTTATTTAAAACCAAATTTCGAGAGTTCCACACTTAATTTTGCCCAAGCATTGCTGTGATAAGCATCTCCAGCTACACTTAAGATGTCTTTAGCCCATAGAAAAGGGCACATCACAGAGGGAGCTACAGTCACTGGAAAGATTTCAGGGGTTCCTGACTCAGTGTGTGGCATGGGTGCTTTGAAAAAAAGGCAACAACTAGCTCTCACATAGCTGTCAGGAAGGGTTTCTGCAGTCTTCCATCCCAATTTCAGTTTTAAGAATGTGTAAGGCCAGGAAACCCTACTCCTACAGACTGATATTTCTTAGCAAACACAGACTTTACACTGTACAGGAAAGACTAGACAATATATAAACATTCTTATTCTTTCAAAGTCTTATTTTATCTGTTGGCTTTAAACTCACAACCATGTGTATGAGGAATTGGGTGTGCCAATCCCATTAACAATAATGGGAGCAGAGGGCTTAATTCTCCACAGAAAATGTGCCCCCTAAAGAATACTGAGTGTGTAATTGATTTGGGCTATTTGTTTGAACTTGCCAAATGGATTTCTTGAATATTTGTAGCTAGTTTTGAAAGCACTCCCATCCTCAACCAGACACACACGTTATTAAAGGATTTGATTTGACATTTAACAATTTTGTACATTAATATTCCCCACTTTTTCCTAGATCGACATAATCCTCCTAAATCCCAGCATCAACAGTCATTACACCAAAAGAACAAGATGTTGCTGCTGTCGCTGCGTTCCAGTATTGAATTTTGTAGGAGTTTGGCTGATTTGGACAGATTTATATTCTGCCATTTCCTGAACTGTAAGCAGGACCTTGCAGGTTCAGCTCTTTGAAAACATTCACATAAACAATCTCACTTCATTACTTTGAAGGAAATAGATTCAGTGGCATCTGCTAAAGGGGTGATATTCTGTGACATAGAAAGATGTCTTTTCGCTCTCAGTGCTGGCTAAATAAGACTAAACCCTGGGTACCAAGAGACTGGTACATGATAGAGATCTGATCTCAGATCTGGTGAGGATTCATGTCATTCTGAGCTACTCTGGATTTCAGCTGTTTCGGGAGAGAATGACAGCAAGAAGCTTATTTTCAATTGATGTAATGATTGATAGATCTTCCCATAGCCAATGTGAGTTGCAAACCAAAGGATTCAATTTCTTTCCCCCAGCTTTTTCTATGACTGTTTCTATGATAGGCCTTCATTCTATCTGGTAACACTAAAGTGCTTTTTCTGTCATCTCATTACATGATCTCAAGCTATAAGCTGTGTTTTGCTGTCCTGCCTCACACCAGGTACTGCATCACTCAACAGATAATTCCATTGCAGTGAATTGGGCTACTCAGAAAATTTGCCCTTTAGCTTCAGATCCGGGTGTGATGGAATGAAGAGGATTCACTCATCAAGTGACTTCCTTATTCCAGTAGGTAGAGCGAGGAAGGAATGTTGGCTTTAATTTTAGAGTCAGTAGCCAAACAGCAAGGTCAGCATAGCAGGAAGATGTTGTAATTTGCTGCTGGTGTAAACCAACAGTAACTTTCTACCCCCACAGAAAGTAATGAGAGTAGTGACTCAGAGGTGTGTCTGTGAGTCACGAACACCCTGGGGTTTATCTTCAAGACACTGTGATTAATGCTCAACCCCTTGTTAGAGGTTGTGCCTAAAGGTACAATATTCCCTACATGATGAACGTGGATCTGAGTTGGGGTGGATGTTGGACTGAGTGAGGTGAATGCTGATCCCAGAATCTGGATAGTGAGTGTAACCAGTACAAGTCAACCTTTAGCAGAGGACATTTTAGAGAAATGAGGATACCTGAAACTTTCTGTGAAAGATGCTTAATTCCTTTTCTTCCTTTTTAACTCTTACCAGACATGCATCAAACCCAGGCTAAGGAGCTTGGTGAGGTTAATTTAGATACATCTGAGTGTTGTTACAGCAGAAACCCCCATTGAGTAAATGAAGAACTATGTAGTGTCATCCATTTATCAGCAGTGGTTTGTTCCAGTGTATCAGCCTAATGTGGACACTGTAGTGTTTTCCAGGCCTGACTGCATCTTTCCAGGCTGTATCTACAGCAAATAGGAGAGAACAGCTCTCAGTATGGAGGGGCCTGTCTGCCAATCCCCTCCCTTGGTCCTACTGATCCATACACCACACTGAGCACCTCAGGAAATATTTCTGACCCCTTTTGCCTTTAGGTGTTATTTCTGGCTTGAGACATTGGGACCTCCTAAAGTTTATTCATCTTATAAACCAGCAGTAACTAAGAATATACCTCTTCTTTTATATACCTCTTCTTTTTGTTTGTTTTTAATACGCTATCCCACACGTCACATTTCTGTTATGATTCATGGAAAGACCTTGAGTCAGTGATTCACATATTTTAAAAATCACCAGTATTATGACCTTTATTTCTTAATGTGCTGACAGAAGTTGTGGTCTTGGTTGTGTTTTGTAGTTTCTCCCTAGTAAAATGTCTTGAGAGAAGTTGTGGTTGATGTTGTTATGCAAAAGAGGACTCTCACAGTTAGGATGATGAGGTGTAGTTTCTTTGCTGGGCTCAGCAGGACTGAAGGGCTGCATTAGCAGCACAGGCATTGGCTTTTCTAAGCCTGCTTAGGATCAGAAATCCAAGTCCCAGTAGCATCTCCTTAACCTTTTCTGCTTTCAAAGCAAATTAATTAAGTAACAGAGAGAAATGGGGTGAGAGCTTAAAGTCTTCTCTAACTGTTCAACAACACTTTGGTCAACAACGTGTACTTTTAACAAAACAGAGATTTTTTAAAATTCAAAATACTGTGCTCTTGCTCATAGTGTTGGCTGCTTGCAGTTAGTGTTGGAACCTCATGGATCCCTAAAGGAATGAGAGTGGCAATCTGGCCACTGACTGTGAGCCTTGTAGGCATTGACTTGCCCATGGTGGAGGGGCTCAAGTGGTGCAGCTGGCAGTGCCTCCAGCCTTCACCTTCATGGCACAGTTACCTAATCCATTTTCTGCCCTCAGCAGCCACAGCTCAGCATAAAAGTCACATTACCAACTCCAGGAGGAAGCCAGAGAAGGGCTCCAGTGTTGCGCTTAGGTAGGTCCCTGTCCCTGTTTCTGTCAGCTGTCACTGGCTCAGTCACTGCTGCAGAAAAAAGGGATTTCCCCTGAAAGCTGCTTCTGCTGAGGCCAAAGCATTTTTGTGACACTGCTGGACTGTGAATGACTGATCCACAGCAAATAGTATTTGTGCATTACTGAGAAGACCATTTGGGGGTTCCTGTACTAGAAATGTTGAAGACACAGAACTTCTGGGGAGGTGACGTTCCGTGATCTTGTCATATTCCACTCCACCCTCTCCAGGTTAAGATGCAGAATTGCAGTCTGGAAGGAAATTATTTCCCCTTGTCTTAAACTTTTCATCTGGGCTTGCATGTTTCACTTACAAAAATCTCGAATTAGGCAGGAAAAGAGAAAACTCTGAAACAAGGGAGCCCGTAGGAGAAAAAACTCTCTCTAGTCTTCATTTGAGCTGAGCTTAATTACTGTGTTAACAGCCAGTCTGTGGCAGCAGCACTAAAGACCTGTCCCAGTTCCTGGGGAGAAGAGGAAGTCACACACCACCCAAACCCACTTCGCCTTGAGCACTTCTGTGCAGTCCTGCAGCACCACAACCAGCCTGGAGCCACCTCCTGGAGCAGGAGCTGTGCACAGAGAGGGTGTCCAGCCCTCACACCTCTGCCTCCTGTCCCTGCAGGGCTGCTCCTGGTGCCCCAACACAGTCCCACCCCAGGAAGGAGAGACACCTTCCTTAGAGTGCAGGAGGAGAGGCTGCTTGGATCAGGCCCACTGTGTGAAAAGCGGTGAGTAGAGCAGCAACATCGATGTTTGTGCTTTTGATCAGTGGGGTTATTTTAAGATTTTCATGTCTCTAAAACCAGCGTATAGTCCTTTATCATAGGACAGTATATGGTCAACAGCCCACAGCTCTGTCAGCTCCACTGAGTTCCGTGCACGTTCCATAAATATGAATCATATAGTGCACTTAAAAAAAAAAAGGGGCTGATTTATGCTTATTTACTCTGTACAACTACAAACATCTGTGTAGAAAACAAATATGGACACTGAAGAAAAAAAACACTTCACCCTTTTCCTTCCCCCACGCCCTTATTTTGAAGCCTTACAAAGGCAAGCCATGTGGTCAACATCTGGAATGTATGTGGGAATTATTCAAATGAGCCTTAGTGGTAGCTGCCTTGTGCCAGGCTCCTGAAGTGGCAAGGAGGAGTAACAGCCACCACACTGTGTACATGCCACAGTCTTGTGCACCACATCCACATTCCAGTCACCTTCTGGCTGGGTTTGCCCGTGGTGGCCAACAGGCCTGGTGGAACATGACTCCACCTATTTCATGTCAAGTATATTTTGCGTGTGTCTGGCCACGTCCATTTCAGGATCTCAGTGCTCCACAGTGGCCCATCTTTGGGAGGAGGGGAGTGGATGTTGTTGCTGGCTCTGGTTTGACAGGATAACATTGAGCCACCTGAACAAAATGCCATTTTCCAGGCAGAGGGAGGTCAGTCACGTGCTCTGTGCTTTAGCACACAAATCAGTGCTGTTCATAAATGGGATTTGGTGGATCAGCACCAGGAAAGAACATGGACCACTGCAGAGACACAGTCCAGTCCTTGCTGCAGCTCCCCAAGCAGTGCCTGGGAGACTCTGGCATTGGAATGGCCATCAGGTAAAGTTTGTGGCCCTTGTGCTTGGGCTGGTGGCTTAGGCTCTGCCTGCCTGAAGTGCCCAGCCCAGGCTCCAGTCTGCCTTTACCTGTGCAGCCAAGTTTGTAACAGCCCACCATGCTCTGATTGGCTCAGCTTGAGTATGTATTTGTGAATATATGGATCTAAAATACTGCATTTAGTATGAGGTACTTTGGGGGTTATTTTTCTCTTCCCATTACTATCAGAAGTCGCTGTCCATACTTGGGGAAGACTTTGGCAAAATCTTTCTGTCTTCTGTGCTACTCTGTGAAGAATGGCATAAAACACCCTGGAACTAAGCAGACTTTCTCTCCTGACCAGACAGGAGAGTTCCTTTTCTCAGACAGTTCCTTTTCTTCCCAAGTAGCCAACCAAGCATCTTACAATTCAGCGCTGGATGGTGAATGCCTTATTCACATCAGCGGCTCATTACATCAGTCATCCCGGCACTTCGGCTGATGCCGGGCTAATTCTCTCCCTGTTAACTTCGATGGGGATGGGCGTGCTTGAGCAACCAGGAGCCAGCCTTGAGCGTAGCGATTCCTTCAGTGAGATCAGTCGTGACCGAAGCACTGCGCTTCCATCAGCGGAGCTCGCGGGGTGGGAAGGAGTCGTCGGGAGCGCATCGCCACCCCGGGAGCAGCGGCAGCGGGGCTGCCAGCGCTCGGGGCTCTCTCCCTCCGCATCCCCGGCGCGGGGCGGGCGAAACACCCGCGGTGTCCCCGCAGCGTCCCCGCAGCTCCGTGGGCTCCTGTCCCCGAAACAGCGGGAAGCCTCTGACAGCGGCGCGGCTCCTCGGGGTGGAGGCGCTGGAGCTGCCCGGGACCGAGCCGTGCCGAGCCAAGCCCAGCCAGATGAGATCGGAGCCGTGCGGAGCTGCGGGCCCTGCTCGGCTCTGCCCTGCCTGGCTCTGCCCCGCTCGGCTCGGCGCTGCCCCGCTCGGCTCTGCCCCGCGGCCGTGGCCGCTCCGCCGCTGCCCTCTAGCGGTGCCAGCCCAGCGCAGCCGCTCCCCCCGGCCCGCAGTCCCCGTGCTCGCTCAGCGGCCCCGAAGCGCTGGCCGCGCTATCCATGGGCATCGCTGGGCATGGGCGAGCGCAGCACCCGCTAGGACTGGCCACCAATATTTTGCCAAAACTGTTTTTCAGTGGAAAATTGATTTTCCAAAAATCAACAAAAAATATAATTTTCACAATGGAGATCAGCTTTTGCAGAAGAAATGTGTTTCCTTCGAGAACAACTGTTCAGGCAAAATTTTAAACTTCTGTCTACTCTTAGTTTCTGTTGAAATTATTCATATTTAATTTTTTTTTAATATGAAGTTTGCATTTCTGCAGCAGAGGAGGAGTCATTTTCCATACAGGTCTATGAATTAACTCTCATAAAACCCCAGCCAGCAGCACGAGCATAGTTTTCTTTTTATGGATGAGAAGCCGAGAAGCAAAGAGGTTAAGTGATTTGGCTCCAATTCCTACAGGCACCATTAAAAGCTCCTGGCTCCCAGTTCTGTGCTCAGAATGTTAGATCGCATGACATATCTTTGTGAGGCAGTTAAATGCTTTCAGACTCCCTTGGATTTCAGCGGGAGGATCAGCCAATCTAGGGAGAACAAAAGGAGTGATGGTGCAGCCTCGCCTCGGCTCACACAGCGCGTCCTCCGCAGGGCTGGAGCGAGGCCTGGGCACTGTCAGTCCTTTGCATGACACATCTCACGCCATGGCTCATCAAACAGAGAACTGGCACTTTCTTCTGGCCTGTCCAGGCAAATCTTAAGATGGAACAGTGGTGGCTGTTCCACGGACAGTGGTGTTTGTCCTGGGTTTGGAATCCAACTGGGACACAGAACTGGAAACTGGAATCCTTGAGTCTTCCTGAATGGCGATAGCTCAGCATTGCACCATCAGCCCCAAAATGTGATGGTCAGATATAAAAGACTGAGCAGCTGACAAGGGGTCTGAGGGGGTCATCTCAGTCTTTTCTTGGTTAGAGCCCATGAGCTGAAGTGCCTAAGCTGTATTTCCAGTTTGGGTACTTTTATAATGTCTAAAAGTGGTTCAGTCATAGCATTCCAACTCAAGCCTTTCTACAATTCTGTGTTTTCCTCATACCTCCGTTTTCATATATGCTTCTAAAGTGTTTCCAAGCCTTGTGAGGGAGCAAGGTCTTACTAAAAGGAATGGAATTTAGCTGGGCAGAAGCTTAGGTCAGCCATGCTGGGGGTTTTGTGGATTCTCCATAGTTGCCAGAGGTGAGATAAGCTCCCACCTGTGCTCTCAGTGTGCATGTATAACTCCAGAGGCCACACCTAAAGTGAGCTTCCCACTGTGCTGAGGCATCACAGTCTGGAGTGACCTGTTTTTAGTGATTTCCATCTTCTCAGATGTTTGGGAAGCTGAATCACTTTGTATATTGACTGAGTATCTCACTGAGAGCAGCCAAGATGGAAAATGTTACTTGGATTCTTCTGCACCCTGGAAAACACAACATTTGTTCGGGGGTGGGTCAGATCTTCTCACTCTGTGTGTGCTAATGTTTCTGCATTGAAGCTTTATTATCTTCATTCACAATTTCTCCATTTTAGGACTTGTTACTCCTTCCCTTGAAGTTCTTCTCTTATTCTGAACCAGTTTCTTGATGAACCAGCTTGAGGAACTGGACTATAAGTTCAGGACAATTCACAGTCTTGCAGGAGCTACCCAAGAATCCCCACACACAGTTCAGAGGCCACTAAGCAAGTATCACAGGAGCCAGTACAATTCTTCTCCTTTTCCACTTCAAATAAGATCATTTAAAAATACAGTTTCAGGGATGTTAGCTATTTATCAATAATTCAGAATAATTGGTTAAGGAGTCCTTACAACTTTATTGCCAGAAGTTTCTTATGAGCAACTTGAGATATTTTTTTGCTGTTCCTTAGCCAGTTGTGGAATTGATAAGTATCACTAAATATTCTAATTTTTCTTCCCAACACAAAACTTCTAATCTTGTTTTTCTTTGAACTCTAATTTCTGTTTCTCCCCCAGCAAAAACCAGCAGATGTTCTTTGTTTAGCACCCTGTGGGCATTAAGGGCTTTAATGCCCCTCACCTATGGCCTCCCCACACTCTGCCCATGGGTGCAGCTGGTTGTAAGCTCAGCTCTGGGTTCTTACTTCTTGTTTGCTCACAAAGAAATGCTTCTTTCTGGCTCCATCGTGGCTGTCTTTGGCTGTGGCTTCCAAACTGTGGCCTTTCCTTGCAGACTGGTTTTTCTGCTTAGTCTTGGACTTACTGCCATGGATCAAATACCACCTGACCCTGGTTACTGTCACCAGAGCTGATCCTGACGTGACTTCTCAACTCCACCTTGTCGCCAGGGACTTCCCTGTGTGGATGCTTGGCAGAAGCTGGTGCTGCCTGGGGCTTACTCTGCTCACCTTGCCCAGGTAGGACAGGGGCAGTGGCTGTGGGACAGGGCAGTGGCTGGTGAGGTCACAGCCCCACATTCCTTGTGGAGCAGCCAGTTTCAGACACATGGAAGCTGGGCAAGTGTTCATCTGGCTCTTTTACTGCACAATTCTTTTTCCCTGATAGTGGGGAAATACAGTGAAACTAATGCTTATCTTCTTGTTTTCCTCTGACTGAAACATAGACAGTTTGAATGTTCAAACTTAAATCTATATAAATAGGAGATTTGGAGGCATACAGACAGAAACTACTTAAGCATTAGCATGATAGGAAACCTAAAAATTAAACTCACTTCTTGAACCAGTGATCCCCTACCCAGTGAACCAACTGTAAAACTTTTTTAGAGCATATTCCCTTCATTTGGAAAAGGGAGCTTTTAGTAATTCAGTTTTTGTGCCACTCTACTCTGTTAAGGAGTAGCCTGATAAATTGACTGCTCCTAGTCTCTGGTGCTTTGACTGTTTCGAATTACAGAGTTCATGTTGGTGCCACCTACTTTGCCCCTCATGTGAGAGGTTTGTGGGATTTTATTGTACTGAAACCACTTTTATTATCAAGTCAGTTCAAATTCTGTAATTTCCAGTTCGAATTTTTCTATTTTGCAACTCAGGCAGCAGGTGAATATCTTGGTCTAGATATACCTGTAGATGAACCTGGACTGGTATCCAGCCATCCACTTTAGCGATGTTTAGGCGGTGTAATATGTATCCTATACATTATGTAACAATTCCTGGAAAAGTCTATGTCATTGCTTTCATTAAGTCTTAAAAATTAACATCATCAGCCAAGAAACATTCTGCCTGAAACTGAGGAAACACAGGCAGCTGGAGTCACAGCAGTGTGAAGTGGTGAGTTGGTGGCTGTTAGGGGAAAGTAACACGTCATGTCCTGGTGTCCACCACTGAAATTCTCCACGAACATTAGTCCTCCTAATCCCTCTTTCAAAGGCACACAGAGACAGAGCTAGTTTAAAATAGCCTGTGCTGTGCCTTGTCCAAGAGCCTGATTTAAGTCACTGCCAGATGCAACATGAGGCCAGGCTCTTCAGTGCTGTTGCTGTGTACCCTCTGACATGGTGGCCCTGTGCTCCTTGTCCTGGGCAGGTGCTGCCAGCTTGAGCTGGAAAAGAGAAACTGGTGACCTGGATTGTTCCCATTCTTTGACATGAACTTTCTTCAGTCCCTGAAAAAATGAGTCTTGCCATCTCACACCAACACAAGTGGAAGGAAAATGATGTTGAGTGCATTTGAGGGAGAGGGAAATGAGAAGCACTGCCCCAAAATATTGCTTCAGAAGGTTTACGAGGGTTGGAGCTCTAGAGTCAGGAAAAGGCAATTCATCTAGGTTTTCAATTTCTTTTTTTCAGCATGCTTTATCATAATTTATTATTGCTGAGGTATGAAAAGAAGTTGTGTAAGTGGACAGGACTTTTTCTGGTGAAAACTGCTAAAATTCCTTGTAATTTGAGCAGTGCCACATTGATTGGCATGGCCTGGACATGGTCTCTCTGGAATTCAGTGGACTTCCACTCGCATCCAAAGCAATTTTGGTTGGAGATGCTCTCTGATTTGTGTATGAGGTGCCTGGCAACGTGGCAATGAGCAGCTTTATAAATAACTCTGTATTATTATCTTTATGTCTTAGTACCAGTATTGTTATTTTTACAGTACTGTAATGTTTATTATGGCTATTTTATGGTGTAACTTGATTAGTGTGTTACCGTAATATCACATAGAAAAGGGGAGGGCATTCCTGTCATACTTCTGAACACTACTCCTTCTGTTTCCATCTGAGGAACCCAGAGCCCTTTGGTGATCATTAATTGTCCCACACCATATAAGTGAACTGAAGCACAGAGAACTTAAATAATTCCCCCAAGCCCACACAACAAGTCAGTGGCAGAGCTGAGAGTTAGACCTCAAGAATCCTGACTCCCTAATGTCTGTGTTAACCACTAGAAAACACTCCCATCACAGGAACAGCAGGTATAATAGAAATGAAGATTGCCATGCTGCAGGTTTTTTTTAGGTCAGTTGTAATGAGAACACTCAATGTTTTACAAACCCTTTACGTTTCCTGTTTAGAACTTGATCAAACCATAAACTGCTCGTTTAAGTAAGCTCCAAAAACAAAATGTACTAGAAAGCTGAGGAGCAAGGAGACAACATCTAACAGCAAACTTATGTTTATTGCTCATTTGCTTTCCTTGCTGGGATGATGCCGTGTACTCAGATTAAATATGCAGAGCCAAATTTATCCCTGGGGTGTAGTTTTTTTGGACTCTGAATGACACCAGGGTGAATTTGGCACATTTACACTTAAAATTATTACGGGTTTTACAAATATTTGGAATGGTGTCAAAATGTTGTGGGTTAAATTCTGTTCTCAGTTCCACCAGTGCTAACACAGGTTAACACCGTTCTGATCTGGCGCTGGATTTACAGCAATGTAATTCCACTGGCCCAGCCTTCAGCTGGTGTGAATTAGTTTATCTGCACTGGAATGCAGGCAGCTCAGCTGCTTTACACCAGCTAAGAATCTGACCCACATTTAAATAGAATTACTCCTAAAATACACAATAGCAAATGCAATGTGAATTAGGTCCCCTGTGCCCCTGATTTGCTGTGGGGAAGCACAGCTGAAGCTGGTTCTGCAGCTCTGGTGTGCCACAAGGCAAGCTGGTGTCACAAACCTGAACCTGACCCCCACTGGCTCTTGTGATGCTTTGTAAGTTTTAAAATAACACTGCAGTGTTACACATGCTGTGTGTGTGTAAATCATCCCAAACTGCTGCAAATCATCATCCGTTCTCCTGTTTCAAAGCAGAGATTGGGAAGTGCTTGGTGATATTTGGGCTCAGTTCAGATATTCCAAAGCTTGGATGGATGGATTGTTTTGATTCTTTCTTTGAACTCCTTTCCCACCCCTGCTAAAAGAAACAGACAGATCCACTCAGTTCAGCGACAGACGAGTTGGAGACAAGCACCACTGCCCTCCCCAGTACCACCCCCCACATGCCAAATTTACAGACATCTGCGAGCTGCAGCACGGCGCTGCGGCAGCGAAGAAGTGCTGGTATTCCTGGGATGTGCTGCCTTTAGCAGGCACAATGACTGAAATTAACCTCGCTTCTATGGGCCTTAACTCGCTTTATGACTGGGGCTCCTTTGTTTTATACCACTCTGCAGAGGTGCCTTTGCCATGCTAAAGATTTAACTAAATTATAATGAATGATCCTCACCAGCACTGTGCCCCTAATTAGAACAAGTCGCACAGACATATTGTCTCCTTGATTTCCTCTGTTACATTTCTCTCACTCTCTTTCTCTGCCTGAGACACATGGGTCCCATTAAACATTTTAGCATTTAATGTGGTTCCCTTAAATGACTTCTCAAGTTTTCAAGTTCCATTTAGAATTGTATGTTACTCTCCTGACTGTGGTTTTGATTTTGTTATGTTTCATGCATTTAGCCAAAGCAACTGCTCTTCTCTCCCCTCTACTGGGAAGCAGCTTGGGTCAGTGGAAGCTTGTGTTTAAATAATGTCTACCTGTACATTTTGTAGTCATCCACACAAATCTTTACATTTTTATATAAAATAAGGAGATTGGGGAAAATAACTCCTCATGATTGGTAAACACAAGTGTGGTGATTGTGTGATGTTCTTTCAGTGCAGTGGTGTTGATTTGTCAATGAAAACAAAGCATCTTTTCGTTTACTGACTTATTTCTATCAAGAGTGGCTCTGGAGTTTCTTATTAATCTTTATATATTTCTGACTTAAATAGAAACTATTGACAAAAATCTTTTATAGCAGATGAGATATACAAAGTGTATTTTCCTCACTGAGTATCCCTGTTGTACACCTGGAGTGCTGAAGGACAGAGATTTTGTTGTTGACTGCATTGTCTGTCATGTATTTCCTCAGTGGTTGCTACCATGAGAATTCCAAATTGTCCTTTTCAAGTTCAAGGTCTGGACCCTAATCCTCAAGGTATTTTGTGGCCTGTGCCCAAGGTGTTTCATAAACCTTGTCTGTGCTTGTCTTAAAGCTTGTCTGTACAACTGCAGTTATCCCATTTCAGATCTATGTCTGGATAATTATTTTGGAAAAAGAATGCCCTATTTCCCCCACTCTTTCCCCATTTAGCTTATGCTCCTCTGTAAATGGTACATACTTATTTGAAGGAAAAGGGCATTCTTAATCCAAGATAAGCATCTCTTTCCAAATAGTGTCATTAACAGTAAAGAATACTATAATAGCATAACTTTGCAATGCATTGCTGTGCTCCTGCTTACATAAGTGGTGCTGTGTTAAGGACCCATGTCTGTAAAGCTGCTGACTTTCTCAGCACCAGACTGACCCTGGTTGCTGTGTTAGGATTGTGAGTCCAGAAGCATTTCCTTCCTGCTAAAGGCATTGATATCCTAGTCCTGATCCCATTGTTGCAGTATTTTAATGGTGGATTGCGACAAGCAGACACAAAAACATAAGATGCAATTTCAATGACAAAGTCTTGCTGCTTGGAGCCCTCAGATGTGAAATCAGCTAAGATTTAATTATGGTGACTTACCAACATTGCTTGTTCTTTAGATAATTCTTGAAAGTTTCCGTGCTGTATTGGCTTCCAAGGTTAAGCCACAAGAAGCTTGAAATTTATCTCTGGCACTGAGATTTAGGTTTCATTAACAGTTAAGCCTTCGTCTGGAGTGCTGATGTGTTCTGCAATGGGGGACTGGGCTTGGTAGTAACATTAGCAGATTTGAGAGTCCTCCAACCACGTCCATGGATAATTGTGTTTCAGCCTTGTGTTCTTTACTGTAATCTGCTGTCTGATAATGGGTGACAGGGGAGATAAGAGGAGGAAACATGCCAGGCAGATTTCATTCAGTCTTGTACACTCTACCTGCAGCTGTTGTTTCCTCTGAGGTGGTGGCTGCCTTGGCATCCTCTGCTTGAAAGCAGAGCAAGGCAGGATTGATGACAGGCTCTTTAATGCCTTGCTTTCCAGCCCCTCGTGGAGCCTTTGCTGCAAAGAGATATCACAGGTCTAGGAGCTGTTTCTGGAATAATTCTTCTAGCCAGAGTGCAAATGGGCAGCTTTTGTTTCTCTCGCAGCAATGATCGCTGTTTAAATTAAATAGAGCTCTTTGAAATTCTCTTTCACAGAGCAGTTTTCTGTTGATAAATGGAGTTTTGCTAAAATTGAAATGCTTCTCCAGGGAGGGCATCAGTTTTGGAAAAATCTTCCATGGGAAAGTTAAAAAGAAGCACCTTGGGTTTTTTGAGAGGAATTATATGATGTTTGAGTATTTTGGTTTGACTCCATAATTTTAATTAATGTCTAGATTTTCATTTTTGTACTAAGGTTACAAAGACAGATATTTAATGCCATACAGTTGCATTAGAAGATTTCATTGTTTCTACATTATTGTAATAAAAAGGTTTAGCTAATTCTGAATCTTGGAAAGCCTTAGGAATCTTTGGGTTGGGGAAAATCTGAAATTTCAATTGAGAATGAGAACAAATTTTAAATGCTGAAATTTCCTATTAGAAGAAATTCTGGTTTCTGAGTAGTTCCAGTAGTAAATGCAGACATTATTTCTCTAGCTGATCTTTTAATTCTTCATAGCTGCAGCCTCTGAAAATTGCTTGTATTGCATGAGAGTAGTTCCCCAGAAAAGACTGATAAATATTTGCCTTTCTAAACTATAGAGCAGCATTTCTTCATCTTCCCAGGAAGGTAGCCCTGTTTCCTACAGGCCTTTTCTCACAATACTGATCATTCCATGTATATAAATACCTCATGACTGCTGCTACTGTCTTTGCAATATATCATAATCACAGCTGTGACTATAAGCACTGATGTTGGGGTAGAGATGAATTTTATTTTATGAATTTAAAAATGTGACAGAGAAGCCAATATGCAGATTCTCAAAGATTCTTATGCTGCTTTGGCTCTGACTTGCTCCATCATGGTCCTCTTGTATGATCTCTGGTGGGGAATTAACAGTCCTAATTTCCATGAGTACCTGGTGGTGACTTTCTAGCAGCAGTTCTGTGCCTCTCACAGACAACAGCCCATGCTGAAGAATCCTGACACGTGCATTTTAAGGAGTTAAAAATCAAGGAGGCAAAGCACAACCAACAAAATGCCATGCCTTTGATTTAATAAAGAGATAATCCTCTTTCTATTAGCTACGATAATAATGACTCACCAGTAGTAAATGAAGGAATATACACAGAATGACATCATGTGAACAGCACAGTGTCTGTAGGACTTAAAACGAAGAGGATTATTCCAATATATCAGTTCTGAGCCTAAAACTGGCAAGGATGGATCTGGAGTAAAATTTAACATAAGAAATGTTTATTGAAGCACTAACATGAGAAAGGAATTATATAACTGAAGTTATTAAAAACAATAAGCTCCTATTTCAAAAGCTTTAATTTCAGTAGAATAATATACACCCAGCTCGACATAAGGCTGTAATTCTATTGAGTCATTCCAATGACATCAGGAACCACAAGAGGGGATGTGCCGTGGCTTATTGATGTCTGCAAACCACACCCCATCCCCCGGATGGAATTACAGCCTCCATCTTTCCATCTTGTGCTGGAGACTGGAGTCTCATCTGGCTCTTCATGCAGAGGGAATTGCCCTGAAGGCAGTGGAGTTGTTCTGGACTGACACTGATGGAGGGAAGAGGAGTTACAGCACTGGTTGCTCATAATTCTCAATTTCCAGGCCTCCTGCTTCTAGGCAGCCCATGGATGTGCTTTATCACACGAGAGTTTCCAAGTCCTTTGCATGGATCACAGATTATTCAAAACAAATTGTAAACTGGAGCAAATTAACATTAACATTTATAAGACCTTCATCTGATTTTTACAGATAAATGTCTTGCTTAAGTTGACATTTTTGGGTCTGCATTGCCCCTGAGCATCCCAAAGATTGTCTTGCTTGCATGGAGAGGGAGCTGGGAAGTGGCTGGAAGTAGCCATTTGTCTTATTTAGGACTAAAATGGTTGTTTTACTGTACTCTGAGCAGAGAGAGGTTCCTGAAGAGAATGATTCAGAGCAAAAGCTGGGTAAAATGCAGATGAGATGTTCAAGCTGTGAGTTGCATACCAGGAACAGGCACCATAACTGACTCCTGTGCCCCTGTGCAGCCTTGGAGAGGTTTCTCTGCAGCTCTGGTGGCCCTAGTGGGGATACAGCTGTGTGGGATGCACACCTGAACCTGGGCCAGGACCCTGCAGCCCACCTATTTCTCTATCAGAAAGCGCAGACGGTATCACTTGTGTGTTCTTTAGATAACTTGGCTGGATACCAGTTCAGATTTACTCATACTAGGCTTAGATTTAATCTTTTACTATAACAAGTAAGGAAACACCACTTAGATCTAACAGGGCAAAGCTCCTTCTATTTACTATTCTTATATTTGGATACTAAATCCTGAATATCTATTTCTGGTAAACTGAATTCCAGTGGGGAACAGAAGAATAACTGAGAGGTCAATGAGATTCACAGTGGTGCCACTAAGGATGTGTCCAGTGAGCCCTGCTGGTGTCACAGCAGTGCTGGGGGGAGGACCCGCCCTGCTCCATGACTCACAGGGTGCTGACAGGGTATCTTTTATGAGGCGTTGGAAAGATTCTGGAATCTGCTTCCCACCCCAGTCCAAAGGAGCCCAGATTTGGTGACTTTCCAGGCACGTTGCAAAAGACATCCATTGTCAGATACCCGGAGAAGGCGAGGACACGGCTCTGCTCCTCTGCCCTGGGATTGGGGTTGAAACGCTGGGGAGCTGATTTCTGGTTATTTAGTCCGCACTGAGACTCTTGGGCAGACAACTTTATTACCTGAAAACTATATATATAGAAAATATATACAGATTTACTAGGGAAACTAGGCCATAGGGACTTCTACCTATGGTTTGGGGTAGGAACAATACTTACACTTGAGACTGAAGGAATTGTTTATTAAAGGAACATCACAGTCAGTGTTTTCCCTGTGCTTCTCTTGTCTTCCCCACCCACCTCTTCTTCTCATTGAATGTAGACATATTTTGCTGTCATTCAAAGAGCTGATTTCTAGGTTTGGATGTTGGTCTTTGGTAATAAGTTTCTAAACGCCTGTTTAAATTTACTCTGCTGCAGATCGCAGTAGAAAGGTAGTTACTAGAAGAAGCCACATCAGTAAAAAAGTGGATAAATAAATGGACAGGGAAGACGATGTTTTGGAGCAGAGCTGTAAAACTTCTAAGTAGGGTCATTTTTCTAATTATAGGATGGTGAGGCCGAAGACTCCAGTGCCCAGGCAAAGGATGAAAAAAAACTATCCAACTGAATAAATAAATCTCTTAAAGAAAAAGATAGTTGTCTGCCAAGAAACCTAATATGAAATGTTGAGAGTGCAGTTCTGAAAAAGATTTAATTGGAGATATACTGCTAAGAATATGTAAATAGTCTTTCCGTTTCTTAACTAAAAGGAGAAACAGATGCCAGTTCTAAGATCTGAGATCAAATATGAAAAGTACTGAGGCCTCTAAATGTCACTTTAAAAGTATATAATTAGATTCCTATCTTGCTAAGAGGTTGGCCAATAGTTTTTTAGTGAAAGGTATAAACTCTTTGGATATATTGTACAGCAAATGGTTCAGTCGTCTACTCTAAGTGCAGTAAAATTCAAACATCTAGATTTTAAAATGTAATTTAAAAATTTAAGTGGCCTTAAGACAAAACAGTGATGTGTCAGTTTTGATTAGCCAGGGTTCTGGTGCTCTGTACTTTGGACCCACTGACTGGATATTCAGTGTCTTTTTAGTGTTTAGGTGCCCCAACAGTAAAAATCTCAGTGATGGTTTGTGGTCTTGATTATGATGCCAGTTACAGATAGGTCAGTGAATTTGGGTAAAATAAGTAAATCCATTTTTATTCATTCAAGGCTCTTCTACTCAACAGAGGGTCAGTCCTTACAAATGATGGACAACAGTTCCATAGGATGGGGGTCAGTTATTAAATTCCATCTGGTTTTCCCCTCCCGACTTTGGCAGGGACCATCAAGGAAAACCCTGAGCCATGGAGTAGGAATGAATGTAGGCAGAGGGGATGGCTCAGTCCCTGCCTGACATTGCAATTATTCATTTGCATGAGGACATTAGATAATTCAACAAAAATTAGTATATTCCACTACGCCTTCGTCAGCCACCAACAGACTGAGACACAGGGGTGTATTTTGTTTGTCTGGGGCAACCACTCTGACTGCAGTTCTACTGAAAGCCAAGACATAAAATGATTGTGACATTTCTGATCCAGCAGGAATTCGTAAGTACCAGAAAACTCAAGCAACTTTCATTCCACAAGTCACAGGTTCAGGTAGGAGGCTCGGTCCTGGGCTGATTTTGTTCAGTTTTGATTACTGCAATAAATCTGAAATTAAACCGAGCTTTCCAACACTGAGTTTCCAGTGATGCCAGGCTAAATTTATGGTTCTGGGAACAAACCATACAGTTTTGCAGAGATTGTGGTGTTGCCATAGAATCATAGACCTAAAGAGTCTGGTCCAGTCACTCTGCCTGCTCTAAACAGAAAGAACTCCACCTAAATCCCTTCTAATCAACTGCTTGTCTGGCCTGTTTTAGAGACCAGTAATGGTGATTCTCCCTCAATGTTCATAGAAAAACTCCAAGAAAATGAAAATCGCTCAGGCCAGCTCCTTTGGTGCACCCAGATATACCTTCTGTTATGTGTCTGTGGCCCATAGAAAATGAAACCAGACCTTTCTTGCATTAAACGTGTTCAAAAACACTGAAATGAAACAGTTTATACAAAATGATGGGGGGAAAAATGGTTTCAATGAGTTAATTTCCCTTATCTTGGGGAAAATCTTGGTTTAAAGTTTTGCAAAGTCAGTACTTTCTGGCTTTTCCGAAGAAATGTCCTACTGTTAAAAAATTGTGACAAAATGCAGAATTCCTCAAAACTGGAGTTTTCCAAGCATTCCTAGCAGAAGGTCAGCATGGTGCTAGAAGTGGAATTTTATAGTTTTTCTGCCCATCCCTGTTCTGCTGGATGTGCTTGTCTGTCATGCTTCAAAGCTGCTTCAGAAGGACAAGGAAAGAAGTGGTGAGCAAATGTCACTGTCCATAAAGCCATCAGGAAACCTTCCCTTGGCCTTCTGTCAGTCTGGAGCAGACCTGACAGCAAATCTAAGGAGGATTAGGGGTGCATCATTCTCCTGGGTTCTCCTTTGTGGCCTCCTTATCCCTAAAGCCAAAGTTCAGCCTTATCCAGAGGCTCTCCTCCCTCCTCTCACCCTCCTCTGTGCTAAACTGTGCATCCACACCATCATCCCAGCGTGGTGCTGCCCTGCTGACTGTCCTCTCTGGAATCAACAACAAACGTTCAGCCTGGCCAGGGCAATATCGGGGAGGGGTTTTTATTTCTGTGGGGACAGTAGCCCTGGCCCTGGTTCGGCGGCGCCGGGCGAGCACAGACGGATTGGCATCTCTGCAAAAGCATCACCTTTGCCTTTGCTGTCTGCCTCCACGCTCAGATCTCCCACACGGTCCTGGAATGTGCCTCTTGTCTGCTACCCGGCTGGCTTGGGAGGTTTTGAAAAGGTTTAATTTAGCTCTCATTTGAGTCCCTTTGCGCTGCCAAAAAAAGTGAACTTTGGTTCCAAGCAGAGCTTAGGAATTCTGGTTCCCAGGAGAAAAGAGGAGGGGAGGACAGGGGAGAAGAAGCTGTGCATTTTAAAAGAGAGAGAAAGAGATGATACCAGATAATTTTTTTCCCCCCCTATTTAAAGAGACAGTTGTTTTTTGTTCTCATCCGCATCGCGCTGTGACGGAAGGTGAGTGACCAGCTCCAAAGTTTGGGTTACAGCGACACTCCGTGGTCAGCTGGAGCCGCCTGGCTGCCCTGCCCTGGGGCTTTTGTGCTGTGAAGGTGACATTCTCTGGCTTGTACCCCTGTGACAGCAGAGAAGTGTCAGGGTGTGCTCACATCTGTGACCAGCTTTACACAGTGCAGCTGTGAGCAGTGTCTGCCCTACAGAACTGCAGAGCACAATCAAATTTATGGCTCCGTGGACCAAGCAGGGACCACTGTCTGCCTGGTGTAAATCACCATCACTCAGCTGAAATCAATACAGTGTTGGGAAATCTTGTGGTGTTATTGCCAGTCTGGCAATATTTGGTGCATTGCTTAGAGCCCCAAGTCCTGTCTCACGTGGGTGCATAAAAATCTCAGCTTTCATTTCCAAAGGCCTTTTACTTATGGGGCAAAGCTTGATAATATGACCCAAGCACTCTGTGAGGACTGAAATATCTGGAGGCAGATGGAACAAAAAAAAGAGAGAAAATAAAAAGGGGGGAAATCCACATGAGTTCTGTGCTACACTTTCAAACTTTCAAAATAGCCTCATTATTCTGGAGGCCCTGGTGGCTTCTCTATTAGCTGGGTTGAAATGAAATTTAACAATCTTCAGTGTCTTAGGATTTGACCTAAATTTCCTTAATACAATAGCATGGTTTTGGCAATAAATTCTTTCTTGTGAGAGGACATGTATTAAAAGCTGCATATGCCATTTCCTGTTAATCATCCCTATTTAGAGTTTTCCTCCTTCTCAGTGATGTGAAGGAAACACATTTAGTGTATCCAACTAACTATGTAAAACACAGCAGATTTGATCTCACTAGCTCAGAAAGAACCAGGGTTTGTGAATTTATAGCTGTTGATGGGTTTTGGTGCCATCCCAATAATTAGACAAACAAGACCCTTTGTGTGTGTGTGTAAGGAGCAAATACACAAAGTAGCAGTCCCAGGGACCACATTTTCAGGAAGATATTCCTTTCCTGTCTGGTTATGGTATCTGTGGCAGGCAGTTTAGCAGCTGTCAGGGAGAAAGCTCTGAGGATCCTCAGAAGATCAGCAATGGGACATTTCCAGTGATCTTGCTGACCTCAGATGTCAAACATAATCAGGGTAACACATGGAGCAGTGAGCTGCATGGAGCTGTCAGCTTGTTCCAAACTAGCAGCCAGAGGGTGAGTTCTGCAGCTCTCTCCAGCCAGTGGGGTTCCTGACACAGGAGGGCCTGCTAGGGAGGATGCACGGGATGGTTTCTTTAAAAAGAATTCTGTATTGCTGATCATGAGTTTACTCATAGTTAAGATGGAAAGAGCAAGAAAGGAGGTGTTTATGTCTAGAGAGAAGACGTTTCACTGTGAAAGTTATTCATGCACAGTGGCCAAGGACTGGCAGTTTTTCAAGCTGACTGCAGTGAAGGATGTGGAGATGCCACTCATGCTTATGCTGTAGATGTCAAAAGATCTCGGGCAGCTGGGGGCCTAAATGCCAGGCACATCTGAATGGTGGTTGAGTAGAAAATACAAAAATCTCAACTTGCCCCAGAGAGGTGTTAATCATCATGAAGATCTCTCCCACCATGGAATGTAGATTGCAAGGATCCAATTTACAGATGCATATTGGAACTCTACTTCAAACTTTTAGACTATCTGATGTAAACTGTACTATGCAAAATTTAAGTTTATACATTGCTGAGAATTGTATCCCTGTTACTGACCACTTCCAGATGTGAGATATGTTACTGATTTTTTGAAAGTGGTATAATTTCAGACTATGTGACGCACACTGTAGGAAGGTGAAGTGCTTCAATAATCTACTGCTGGATGAAAAAGGGAGTGGAGCAAAAATCTGGGGAGGAAGGGAAACTGGGTGAGTGTGGAATAACTGGCTGAGGAAGCACCCTGGGTATTTGAGCTAAAATTGAACTACCCTCAAAGATCTTTACTTGCTTCTGAAATGAGGAAACCTCAACCTCAATCTGTTCTATTACAACAATGTAAATAATTACTTTGGAGACTTGTAGTAATATAAGGTGGAAGTAATTAAAAGGAGAATTGGACCTGCTTGATGGATAATGAAGAGCCCCAAAGTTTCAAAGGAGTGGGAAACAATACTTTGTGTTTCCATGTCACTCTTCATTTGAAGTTCTTGTGTGCTTCACAAATAGTAATTAAGCTTCAGAATAGCTACTTTACAGATTACCAGAATCAGGTGTAAGGAGATTAAACAATTTGTCTAGATTGACAGAGTGAGTGAAAGCAGAAGGAAAAGCAGGGATACATCCTGCTTTCCTTTGCAGGAATGCAGTGGCCAAAGTGCTGCCCAACACTGAACATCCATTACTTGTGGAAGCAGCATCCCATATGACTGACAGACTGGTGCTATTTCTGTGTATATCTTACGCATAAAATTAGTCACAAATTTCATCCTTCAGGTTTATATTAAGATTGGAAGACAGGCCATGAGAGGCCTGAAATTGCTTGTATTGGTGCACTCAGCTATTGCACATCCCCAGCAGTTCTCAACAGCACTCAGTGCCTCCAGCTGTGTGACCTCAACTCATGTTTTATGGAGAGGAGAGCAGGGAAAAAGCATTCTGAGAAGGGGGTTCCAAGCTATCACAGTTTTAGCTCCATAGCCCAGATGCTGCATAAACACCACTCACATCTCATGCTTCATTAGCTTCTTTTGTAGATTAATCCATGTTTGCATGGAATGCTTTAAACCTATCCTCTCTGATCCCATGTATTCCCCACAGGCTGTGCATCTGAGGGCTGGTTGATCCCACCCCATCAGCAGTTCTGGGAGCCATGGGATGGGAGCTGGCCAGCAGGTACATGCACAGGGATATGGAAAAGGCACAGACATGTGGCTTCCCTGTTGCCTTATTCATGAGAGGTCCATCTGTGCAAAGTTATTGTAAATAACCATCATTCTGCTCTGGTTTGATTTCCCATTTCATTCCCACTGCCCTGAGCACCCTGACTTGGAGTGTTGTCGCACCCAATTCAAGCTAGGTAGGTCAAAAAAGATTGGGGTTCAAGTGTAGCTAAACATCTTAAATTCATGGTGGGGGCCAGATCTTGAGCTGCTGTATTCCAGCAAGGATGTTATTCTATATCTGCTGAAGACATGGCTTTTGGTTTTTGATTAGCCAGAAAATAGCTTCCAAAAAGCCTGGGAATATAATATGCTGGGAATTCTTCACAGACTGTTTTTCCATTAGAACTGGCTGCCAGCCTGCTTATGAGGCTGTCTGACATCAGGTATATCTTTCCTAGGAAGTCTCTATTATCTGATACTGGTATTATTTCTGTGCCAATGATTGGATTAAATTATTCTGTTCTTATTTCAAAACTAAACCATTCTAATGTAAAAGCCATGGATGGATAATATCCTTTAATTCAGCTGGCCAAAGACACTTCTTTTGTTTTAGACACATCAACCTAAAATTGAAACAAAAGTTTTGACATCAAGAAAGTTTGTCCAAAATAGCTCACAAGTTACAGGGAGCTAATCAGACAGAAGTCTGAGACAGTGGAAGTAAATACTGGTGTCATTCACACTGTTCTGAACTGAGAGCTACATGATAAAAATCCTAGGAACTCCTTCGATCAGCTCTAGGCTGAGCTCATAATCATCAGCCAAGGAACAGCAGCATTTGGCTGCAAATTAAATCTCACATCTCTGTAAGAAAGCACTCTGTCCAACTGCAGCAGGGACTGCAGCAGCAAGGAGTGTTTGGGGATTGTTTTTTGTCACTGACTGAAGTTGAGGGGAGACTGATGAGGTGTTAGGCTGAGACACCTCAAAGGAACTGATTTTTGGAAATCCTCAAACTATCAGGCTATTCTCAGGGCTGGCTCAAGTTAGGCACCCCAGAATAGGCATGCAAAATCACTAGTCCTTTTTAAAAACCATCAGTCTTCATCTGCCCAGCAGGCAGATTGGAAAATCAGGCTAATGTAGAAATATTAACTGTGAAAAGCCTTGAAAGTTCTACAAATCTAAAAAAGGTACTTATTAGTGCCTGTAAAATCTGTGTGTACAGTGCAGGATTTCTTCTTCCACCAAGCAGTAGAACATGCTGTACTTAGCTCCCATCCCCATGAAACTGCTAATATGCTGTATTTATGAATAGCCATTAGAAAAAGTGAACTGTCTTTGCAGTTTTGGGACTCAGCCAGCCTGCCCACTTGCCCTTATTCTCCCAGAACTGCTGCTGACTGTGCTGTGTTGCTCTTGAGGATGAATTAAGGTGGAGAAGGAAATATTTCTGATAATGATGCAAACTGAAAAGGGCTTGGTTTGCTTTAGAACTCTGCTCTAGGTTGTTTGGGAACGAGCCCAAATGGGCTTGAGCCACTCACACAGATCAGTTTACACACATTGCTCTCAGTGGCACCTCCTAACAGGACTAATTAACATCAGAGAGATAATTTATTAAACATTTGACTTCACTTTGCAGTTAGAGACCATGTAAATAAGAGTTACCCGGGAAACATGTTAAGAATGGCTGTGGCACGTTAATACGACCCCACTGTACTTTCAGATGGATTCTAGGAACGTGTAAAAAGGTGTTGGAAAATCCACTGCTGGAACTGAGTACACTGTGATACATTTATTCAGGAGCTGGATTTTGTTCATTTCTGTCTCTTTCACCTACTCCCACTCATTCTACCTGTGACTCTCATCCTGGCATTCTGATGAGCACTGTAAAAATTCACATGTTGGCTTTGAGAAGCAAAATGATTCTACCCATCTGTGATGATATTAACATCTACTAAAAACTAATGAAACGGGTGGCATTATGATGTCAGGAGGAGCAGAGCCAAAGGTGGTTTTCTGAAAGGAGACTCTGCATGAATCTCCCCAGACTGCCCAGCAGTCAAGGAGATTATATTCTCAACTGTTAAAGCTGTTTACACATACCAACCAGCACTGACTGCCTCTTTGTGGCAAGTTGTTTACATGAATTTATTTTGGGAAAATTCCATTAGACAGGACCAAGATTTCTTCATAAATCATTGAATTTAGCTTGTGGACTGATAAAATCTGGTTAGTCATTTATTCTTCTGAGCAGCATTTAGTTATGAGTGTTCATTATTTGTAAGGAGCAGCTTACATGGGTAATATAAAAATAATGGATTGCCTATGGCTGTTTTCAGTGGTGGGTATTTTATTCTGCTGGGAAAGATGTATTAGAAAACGACCCTCCTTACCCAATTCAGCTAATAAAACAAAGGACTCATTAACTGGAGTCACAGACCTAATGTATGCTCTGAATTTTGCTAATTTAGCCAGCAAAAATCTCCCAGTGAGACACTGAAACCACTTTGAAAGTGGTCCTGCAGATCTGTTTGCTGTAGTCTGTGGCTGTGTCCTCTGGAGCAGTGGGGATCTGGCTGGGATATTGCTGCTGCTGCTGCAGTGCTCAGTGCTTGGAGTCAAAGCACTCGATGCTGTTGGACAGGGCTGCAGAGCCCTAATTTCATGCACCAGCACAGAGTTTTCACAAAGTACCATTTACCACCTCGCAGGGATATAGAGAATTTGGGAGGACACAAAATTCATTCCTTAGTTTTGAACAGAAACTTATTCTTGCTCTGCAATTTCAGGTGAATCCACAAACTGTCTGAAAAAAAAACAACTCTCTCAAAATTCTGTAATTTATAAAGCATCTTTCTGCTGATTTGAAACTTCTTTACTAGCATTTGCTGCTTATATACCAATAGATCATCACTATGCATTTTTAAAAGGCCCAAAAAGCAAAGCCAGGATCTAGACATCAGTTTTAATTCAAACTTCTGGCAGGACCAGGATTTTGGTTGCTTCATTTCAAGCAAGTGAATCAAGGTCAGATTCTTTGTCTGTACAACTGGAATAACTTCTTTATAACTGTCTGCATCAGTTTACACTAACATGGAATTTGACACATTGCCATCTAATGGAAGGTGACTTTTCATCCTCTAAATTCACACAGACATATTAATCCAACACTGAGGTTTGGCATAATCT
The DNA here is from genome assembly GCA_024500445.1 of Entomyzon cyanotis. Taxonomy (NCBI): domain Eukaryota; kingdom Metazoa; phylum Chordata; class Aves; order Passeriformes; family Meliphagidae; genus Entomyzon; species Entomyzon cyanotis. The sequence continues at coordinate 1,252,710 of JAKEPQ010000325.1, forward strand.
CTAATTTTATATAGCACATTTCTTGCTCCAAGTGCCTCACAAATATCACCCAAACGCAGCCATGTCTGGTAGGGAAGTTAGAAACATTCCTCACTGCTCACCAAAGAAGGCAACTTAACGCCTCCTTTCATTAGAAATAGCATTAATTCAGAGAACCACAGTCTCAATTGTGTTGGAAATATTCAGTCAGACTGAAGGGCATGAAGCTCAGTTAATGAGGTGTTCAGCTGCTCCTTCCAGAGCAGCTCTCTCTGTACCTCTGCTTCAGGCAGTCTGTGTGTCTCTTGGATGACTCTAGATCTTTACCTTGAGTTAATTTGCACCTATCAGGTCATCTTCAGAAGTTTTCTTACTGTGATATTCCCATCAGGACAAATAGATTACACCTCCTCTGCAAATAAGGCTGTTGCCATTGAAGTTAAATGATAGTAAACAGTTGGCAATAATACTCAAGGGCAAGCAATGTTTTGTTATGGAAGGAGTATTTCTGATATTTGATTAATCTGGTGAATTTCTTGTTCCACAAGGTTGTATCTTCGCCTTCACCACAAACCCTAACGGGCAAGTTCTTGTGTCTGCTTGTATGTCTGAGTTCTAAAGCAGGACCTCTGAGTGAGATCTCTCTGTGTGCAAATAACTCAGATGGACTTTTGAGTCATCCTCCTGAGACAGAGGAATAAACACAAAATCCTGCTTTCTAGACAACAGGAAAAGGTTAGGACAACACAGGTGGTTTATAAGTTAGTCTCTGGATTAATTCAGTCAAACAAGGGGATTTGAGGCAGACTAGCAGAACTGGAGTCTGGATGTTTATTGTCTTTGCAGGCAAGGGGAAAATGCATGAAGAACAACCCTCAAGCTTCTTCCTCACACATTAGGCAGTGGATGCTGATTTTAGGGCTGCTCTTCACCTTTGCAGAAGCAGTGGCATCAATGGGTATTAGGAAATGGAAAATGGGTTCCACATGTGCAGGTCCAAGTGGAGACCTTGCTATTCCCTTGTTGAACTGCAAGATGCCACACACTGCTGATGTTCAGGACTTCCCTTCACAAGCAACAGCTTTATTTCCCAGCTTGGGTTCCTGAAGGACTCTCTTAGCAACCTTTCCCTGAGAAATGCACAGGATCAGAGTATCTCCCAGCCAGCTCAGCCCTAAACTCTGCTTGTTTGGCCCAACCAACTTTTGGAGCTCACCAGCCACATCTAAGCATTGGAGCATCCCTGGAAAGGCAGATGTGGCAGAGGCCAAGCTTGGGTATGAATTGGACTGCAAAAGAGAAACTTCTCACTTAGCACAGTGTGGGAAGTCCTTGAATAGCAACAAGCTTCAGGACAAGCAGTTACTTAATTTTTTTATCCCCTTATTGATTCTTTGCTTTTAAAAAAGCTTCTCAAACACAGTCCTCCTGAAAGCACTGGGTGGATCCAGCTGCAGTGTGGGCAGGATTTGCATGAGTGCCTCCACAGAGCTCTGCCAAGGCACTTTTGTCCTGGCCAATTCCTTCTCTTCCAAACCTTGGCCTCTCCAAGGCAGACACTACCAAGTCAGGAGGAACTGGGATGTATTATTAGGTGGTTTGGAGCTGTGGATCTTTGCCTGCAGAAAATGCTGTGCTTGCCTTCTCCCCAACCCAAGGCAGTGCTTCCTGCTGGGCTGCCAGAGGCAGAAAGTGGAGCAAGGCTAAGTGTGACTAATAAAGAAAGGAAGTGGGGAAGAAGGGCCTTGTTCACACCACTCACCAAAATACACCCTGTGGCAAGGATCCTGCCTGCCAGTTCCAGGGGATGTTCTGCTCTCTGGAGCATTAGGAAATGCTGTGGCTCCAGCCTGTCGTGGGGATAGGATTCCCCTTGCTGGCTGAATGTGGGGACCTGTGTCTTTATTTCAGTTGCTGTGCTGTGCTCCACGGTGTCCAAACCCATCCCAAAAAACAAGGAGGATCGTTGTGGCCTCCCCTAGGGCTGGGAGGTCGAGGAGATCCTGGCTGTTCTTCCCCTGACAATTCCCATGCACATATGCTGGAGCTTGCTCTATCCAGGTGCTGGACAGGGCTGAGAGGCAGCATGTCCAGTGTCCCCAAATACAGAGGACTTTGGGTTCTGCCTGATTTTCTGTGTAATTTTCGGAAGATTCCTTGGCAAATCCACTTCTCTTCACCTTTTCTGCCTTTTATACAACCCTTGGGATAGGGCACTGGCATATTATTGCTTGTAGTAAAGAGGGGGCTACAGTGTTAGGAATGCTGAGGCATTAGAGGTCATGTTCTTCAAGCTGGAAGATCTCACACTGAAATGAGTAAATGCAGAAACTGGGAGAGTTTGATGTTTCACCCAATAGATAACTTTTAACTGATTAATCTTACAAGATTAGGAAAAACTTTAGCTTCCTGTAAAACAACCAAAGTAAAGATAAGTAATTAGAGGAAGGCTATCTATTAAAAAAAAATACAGAACTCACAGAAAACAGTTTCCCCTATGGCTAAAGGCACAGGCTATAAAATAGATTTTTTTCCCCCTTTCACAAATCATTTAAACATAAGTAAGAAATCAGTAGCTCCCTCTTCAGAGGCACCCTAAGGAATAAAAATGCAGTGAATCATGGGTATTTTATTACTAGTCTGTGTGTCTATCTGATGGCAAGCATCAATGGCTTCCCTTACACAGAGTGCCCAGGGGGATAGAAGAATGCAGGGAATAGCTTACTAGTTTCTGTGTCTGTCTGGTGGCAGAAATCCATGTTTTCTTATAGAAGACACTGTGGTAATGCACGGGCAGCCTTTCAGAGTGTGTGTGTGTGTGTGTGTGTGTGTGTGTGTGTGTGTGTGTGTGTGTGTGTGTGTATGTGTGTGTGTGTGCCTGGCTTTCTGGTGGCCAGGCACAAAGTGGGATTGAAATGTTGCCACTCAGTCATGGCTGCTGTGCCAGCAAGGCACGATTTTGGGCTCAGCCCCTCGCAGCAGAGGCAGAAATGTTTGCCAGGCAGGTCTGTAAGGAGAACCAAGGATAAGCATTAGGAGATTGAGAATGCTGGGGGGAATACCTGGAGTTTAATAATAGAAACATTGACTGATATAGGAGTTTGTTCTACATGTGGGATGGGAATATGGGGAGAAAGAATCTCCTCAGCCAGTGGCTGACACTTTTTTTGGGGTGGCAGTGCAGTAAGGCATCAAACACTGTGTTGGTGCAGCTCACTGGTTTCTAAGCTGCTGCTGGGTGAATGTTGACAGCAGTGCAAACCGCAGGTCCCAATATTTGACTTCCCACATAGCCTAAACCTCACAAACAAGAATAGGGGGTCAGAGAGGGCCAGAGCCAGCCAGTCCCAGAGGAAGAAATTCTTCATCCATAATGCTGAATGATCTGTGAAAGGGCTTATCTCTGAAAGTGATTTTATTTTACCTGCATACACTTTAGAGAGAGGCTGTCTGGCAGACCATGAGCATCATCCAGGGATCTCTCCATAAATTCTATCTGAGCTTTAATACTTTGTATAGAAAGTTATATCTACACTAAGGTGTAGATATACACACCTGGGTATCTGCACAGGGTAAAAATACTCAGGGTAATTTTAAATAGCTGTTGGGGACAGAGAGCAGTCCAGCTGCACTCAGCATGGAATCATTCGCCCCACCAGCACTACTCTGTCTCTCTCCTGCTGGACTCCTGTTGGTCTGTGAGCTCAGTGGTTTCCAAAAGGGGCTCCTGTCTCTGCTTTCCATCTCAGTGCGACACCCAGACATGCAGCAAGTCTTGATTTAAGGACTGTAAGGAACAGGAGTCTTGTTCATCCCTAGATAAGATACCACAGTGATGAACTGCCCTCATTGTAAAATTTGTACATGTTATTTGTTGGGACAGACACAGTCCCTAATGTTGACATTCTGATCTTAAAGGGAAAGGGTTTCTAAAGACCATGGCTGGTGCTCTTAAACCTCTTGGCTGCTTCTGAAAACCAATGATTTTTTCTGATAATAACAGTGCTCCAAGGCCTAGGCAACAATAGCTTTCTTCTCCTTACTTTGGTTCATGCTTCTATTCATCTTTTCCTTATAGCAAAACATAATTTAAAAAACAAGCCATATAAAATTTTGTTCCTCTAGTGATTTATTTTATTTTAATGGTGTCTGGAGACATGATGTACTCCCATCCTCTCAGAGTGGTTATTAGCATTTGGCCTGGCTGTTTCTTTTGGAAAATCATAAAAATATTTGGTGAGCAAAAGAGAGATGCTAAGTGTTTTGGTGGTCTGATCAGGGAGGGTATTTAGGAAAACTGTGTGTTTTGTTTTGAATGAAATGATTGAGCTGTAGCCTTTTCTGATGGCAGAGACACATGAACTGCAGCAGAGTTTTGTATTTTTCTTTTCAATCATTCTTTTCATTTATAATATCTGAATGTTTTGCATGAAACTCCTCACAGGAATGTTTTCACTTTTCGACAACTTGTGGTGTTTTGGTGAAGGGTAAATAAGCATCCTGACAAGGCAACCATTGGAGCAGCCAAGGGCAGCTGAAATTTCCTGAGAGAGTTAGAGGGTGAATAATTTCCAGTATCACAGAAGATCAGGAGACATGGATAGTGGGTTTGAGTCAAAGGACTGGAAATCAACCTCAGCAGGCCCTGGATCAGGCAAGTAAGTGAAGAACTGGCCAGCTGAGAGAGGACAGCTTTCCAGAGGACATTGTAATGCTTCACATGTAATTGCTTGGGCAAAACACAGCTATAATCAAATCCTATTAGTACCAGAAATGTCCTTTTTCCCAGTGTCATAATAAACACTGAGCTTGCAGGGAATTAGAGGTACCACTTCAGTGAAAATGTGCTTCCTTAAGAAGAAAACAAAATTTTTCTATTTTTTTTCAGTGCTCTTAGTCTATGCTATTTTTGAATAAAAAACAGCTCAGAACTTTCATGAATGTATTGAAATCAATAAATGTGAAAAAACAAACTCAAGAAGTTATCACTGAAGTTATACTAATGTAAGACAATTGATGCCTAAAGTATTCAGTTGCTCAATATCAAATTAACACCTACCAAAGAAAGTAAACCCAGGAATTATAACAGATTATTGGAAAAGCTAAATCATTTCACTGAACCTGCACATAAACTACACAAATTCTAACAAAATATTTAAGAAAATGGCAAAAAATAATGTTCACTATAAAAACTCTGGGACATGGCTGCTTTCTTAGTGGTGTATGGAGAGGAATTTCATAAATAGCCATAAATCACTTGTGAACCAGACATGGAATTACTATCACCAGCACTGGAATTGGTGTTATTGCAGTGACCTAAAATATCATTATGCTGCTCTTGGACACCCTGTAGGAGACCTTGGATCTCAACATATCCTGATTTATTCTGTGTCAGTGATTTCTGCTGTGATATTGTCTGCATTGTAACTGAGTGGCTGAAGAGCTCAGTTATTCCCTTGGGCCTTGCACTGTAGGCTCTCAGCTGGTTCAGGCCAGCACTGACCCACAATTTCAGGACTCTTTCCATAACTCTGTGCAGGGAATTGCTGAGGGAAGATGAAATTCCAAGGTGGAAGCTCAGACCTTCCTATATTTGCCAGTTGTAACCCAGAGAGAAAATACCTTAGGGAAAGTAGAAAACTTGCAACACACAATCAATATTTTTTCCATATTCTGTATCAGCCAATATTTTGCCCATATGCTGTATCAGTCAATATTCCACATCAACCCCTTTCCTCTGCAGTCCCCATTTTCTATCTGTAACTAATGTATATGCATACACATGCATGTTTTGATTTGCCACTTCATTTAACTCCTCTGTGCTAAGAGAAACACTAATATTTATTTCAGAGCACTGCAAAGCTTTTTTTGCCTGCAGTGTCTGCTCTCTGATTCCAGGAGAACACTGTCATGTGAAAGAACCTATTCAAAATCCATAGCATTCCCATCCTTTTAATTTATGCAGTCAGATTTATACTCTGACTTCACATATCAGTTCTTGTCTGCTCTTGAGCTCATTTGCTTTCCCAGCAGACAGAGCTGCTAAAGTAGCTGCACACACACCAGCCTGCTTACACTGCAATGATATTGTCCCTAGGTGGGTTCCCCTATAATTGCCACAGATCCTCCCAGAAGTTCTGGCAGAGCACATCACAAGTTCAGCAAACGCGAGACGATCGGATGATAAAAGCCTGTTTGTGCTGCTCTTAACTCAGTAGGACCAATAGCTGATTCTTCACGTGCCCAAAATGAAATTAAGGGGGCTACTCAAAGAGGCTGTGGTTACACGGTCACTTTAATCTGGCATAAATCTGGCTGCTGCTGAAAGGGGCTGTTCCACTCCTCTCTGCACCCAGTCACTTCTTTCACCCACCCTTGTCTGGCACTGGTGTCTACCTGGCTGTGCAATGTGTTGGACCATGGATTCCAGCTGAGTATTGACTCAATTAGTTGTATGCTTTTTTTTTTAAATCAGTTTCTTAGGATAGTACAGCCACATGAATGCTTGTGCAGGGGTATGAATGTGCAGGAATGGGTGTCTATGAGAAGAGAAAATGGAAGAAGCACTTCTGCATCAGCAGCCCAAAGGGCCATTGAATGATGGCCTGATTAGACCAGCAGCATCCAACCCACAAAAATGAAACTGTCCAGGCAAGGCTGGGAACTTCTCACATTCCTTGGCAGCTCCTCTTCTCCTTTCTCATAAGCACCTTCCCATTTCTCAGTAGTCACTGGGCACTGAGGTTTGCAAGCACTTTTTGTCCTAGGAAGCCTCTGCCCATCTCTTTAGCAGTAAATACAGTTATCTGTGTTGCTTTCTTTTTCCATTTGTAATGTCTACTATCCCCCAGCAGCACTACTCCCAGCGTGTCAAATTAATTCAAATTTCTTGTTGTTCTCTTTTTTATTTTCCTTTTTACCACAATGTGCATGCCATCCTAAACTTTTCTAGAGACCAGTCAACCAAAGAAAAACAAGGTATTTTTCCAAATTATCCAAACAATGAGCATTTCAGTTCTGAGACACATCCCGAAGACCATTTCCCAGTTCAGTGAAACACTGTCCTAGTTCTGTTGGGCTCAGGGGCAGCACACAGTTGAGCTGTCCCAAGAGCAAAGCAGTGCTTCACTTGTGGCTCCTGGGTTTCCTCCTTTCCAAAAGCAGCAATCCATGTTCACATTGTGTTTGGCTCCAGCTGCCTTCCCCGCCTGGCTGCCTCGCTGTGCAAGGGGTGCCAAACCCAAATTCCTCAGCTCCCCTTCCCAGCCCACCCCTTCCCCACCCGGCAGTGTGGGAACAGGGAGGCCACTGCTGGGACCTGCCACACCAGCCAAGGTAAGAGAAGAAAGGGAAAACTCCCACTGCCAAACTCTGCCACAAGAGAGAAATTCCCGTATCCACTGCTGGGGCTGGGCAGGTCCAAACCCACAGCAATGGGAACTTTTGTAGCATCTGTGGCTTTTTCTTTACCATGATGGAAAAAACCCCTGTGTGTGGCACATTTGCACAAGACTTGACACCAGAATGTGCTGGCAGAGGGAAGCATCAAAACCAGTAATGGAACAAGAAAAACTGTAGGATCATCCTGGAAAGACAGAAATCTTCCAGTGTTTTGCATTTGTCCCTCCTCGTTTCAGCTTTATCACAAAGCTGGTGGTAATTAGTGCTGGTTGCACCTTCTGAATCAGCTGTCTGGTGCAAAACAGCCTCAACTCCACAAGCTTCATCCTGCAGCACTGTTTAAATTGTATTGGGGAAAGTCTGTGACTTGTATCCTCCAAATCAGCCCATTGCAAAGGATAGCAGAATTTGGTTGTGAATTGGTACACTGGTATGTCCCAGTTTTTCCCTTGCCACAGTGGAGTGATACATGGGTGATGTCCATGGGGTCAGTGACCTGTCCATCTTAGAACAAATTCGGCCATTCAACTTAAAATTCCTTGTTGGAGAAAAAAAAACTATTCTGAAATAAGGTTTTATTTTTAGGTAGAACCTTCAAAATCAGCTTGGTAGGACTTGCCATGAGGATTTCTGCCACTCTGCTAAAATCTGGTCTGAAATACTTGCATTGTGAGGATAAAACTGAAGATGACAGTAAGGCATAAAGCTTTATGTAACTGTGCTCTGAGATAAATTATATGTATAATGTAACAAGAGGTTCTATGAAACAAATGGGAGTTTTCTGCAGAGAATTGTCTTTGTGGTTTTAGTCAAAACACAAGGGAAAGGTTCTTCACTTCTTTTTCATTTTACAGATTTTTAGAAGAAATGTGCCTTTTTTGTCTTTTTTTTTAAATTTTGTTTGTTTGTTTTTAGGGGTGGTTTGGTTTTTTGTTTGGTTTTGGGGTTTTGTTTGGTTTTTTTTAACATTTTTTTGGTGGCTTGAACTGGTTTATTTTTTTAATTGCTCTGCTCTTTTCCCTCCCTGCTCTTGGAGCTAATTTCTATTTCTTTGTCTCAAAAACTGATTGCATTAGTATCATCTCCAGACAGGTCACAGGAGGTACACTGAATGCACACTGGATATGTTGCACATCTGGTTTATATCCTCCTGCCCTGAGCCACTTCCCATCCCACAATGCAGTATTTCTGTATCATTGCCATATATCAAAGCACAAAGAAGAACACACAGACAGTGTAGCTAAGTGGACACAATACATGAGACACAACTAAAAATTCAATTAATTTAAAATAGCCACTTCCCTTTTAAGCACAGTTTCCAGTTCGTAGAGCAGCACCAAACTGAAGAACTGCAACACAATGTAAACCTCTCCACAAGGCAAAAAAGGCCAACAAACTCAATGTTCTGGGTTTCCTTTGCAACAGCCTTTTGGCATTTGTGTGTAATCCTGAGAGACTTATTTTAGGGACAGGGGAAAAAAATTCTATTTAGACAGAACTTGTGTTGGTCTTTCATTTTTCATGATGTGGACTAAAATCCAGGCTATGCTGGGGGACTGACAGCCAGACTGACAGCCTGACAGACTGACTGGGAAGGTGTGACAGCAATGGGAGCTGGTCTAGGCACTGCAGGGAGGGGACGTGCTGGGCAGAACGGCAGCACTGACTGCCCATTGTCCCCATCCTTCATCCCTCCACTCCCCAACCTACGTGCACACCTGCACCTCCACACACCCAGCTCTGCTCTGATTTGCCCCTGGATTGAATTAAGCTGAAGGATCAAAGAGCAAAGCTGGGACAGTTTCCACACAGAGCATAGACAGGCTCTCTGCTCTCAGAAACCAGCCCAGCGTTTGTCCCTGCTGGCCTCACCTGATTCAATCAAAACACAGCCAAAGCTCTGCTGTTCCCCAGCTCCCTCCCATCACATCCCCCTCAGCTTTCTTCCCTCTTGGACTTCTTCCAGCTTTGCCCAATATGCTCCAAAATGCCAGGAAGTTCAATTCTTTTTTTTTTTCCCTGGAGTTGGCATTAAAGCTGGAAGCAAAGACATTTCTGTCTGGTCAGAGAGAGGGAATATCTGTTCCAAATGCTTTTAAAATAGGCACATCAAACTTTATGATACTCCCTCTAAAATAGTAGATTCTGTTTTCCTTATGTAAAATTTGGAGCAATTTTCCATGCCCACATCTATGCAGACTGTCTTATTCCTGGGTTTGGGGAGGCTGGGTCTCCATTAACTGAGCAATGCACAATTTCTTAAGGTAAAATTGCATTTTTGGAAGCATTAAATCTTCAGTTTTAGAGTGAGCTTCTGTTGAAAGCGTGGCTCTTAGTAGTTAAATGCAAACTCTTAAGCAGAATTAAGCAATTGTATTTACAGCTTTCCTCAGAGCATGCAGCCCATTATTCCACCCTAAAAATTTTAGGGCACTCAAGGTGATGTGTTTATTGTTCCTAAGTACCCCAGCCTAATACCAATCAATTTGGGCAATGGCTGCATTGTCCATGGGACAGAGGTGAGGTTTGTAGGCAGTAAACTCTGCTCATGTGGCAAACCAAGTGAACAATGTCTGAATGATAACGTTATGCTAAATGCTGATCTCCCTGATTTTCTGTAACCCCTACAACTGCTTGCAACATCTCATCAGCTCTGTCACCCTGGGGTGAACACAGCCATTGCAACCCAACTTTAGAGAGTTTGTCTACCTAATATGCAGCAACATTATGTGGGGAGGTGTTTGCACTCTGTGCCATGGGAGGAGTTGAGTTTTGAGAGCAAACATTAGGCACTTCTGTAACTGAATTCCAAAAATAAGAGGGAGCTACCAAAAAGTGCATAGGCTAATGAAAACTTAGCATCTTTTGTAGTCCTTCTTCACTGATAATGCTCTGTATCCATCTCTTGCTGGATAGAGATAGCAAATGAACACAGTGGAAAATAAATGAGACACATATGTGGGAATAAATTGGAGCAACAGTTAAGGGAAAAGTGACCTTGCTGTAATTTCATATATTTTCTTGTCTTGTTTTATTGAAGGAGTCATGTTCTAAAAAAGCATGTTTTGGTGTTTCTGTTGTCCCTGAGCTTCTCTCTCTGTGCTGGTGGTTTGCTGTGTGCAGCCCTGAGCTGGAATCTATTTCTCCCTCTGCTCAGGGAGATCCTTCTGGGCACATGTGTGTCCTTCAGACCTGCCTGTGAGGGAGTGGGGCTTGTGGATTCACCAGCAAAGATGTTGATGCACATTGAGCAGAATTTAAAGTTTGGGAATAAATTAACTAGGTGGGCAAGTGAATTGGAGGAAGTAGCATCCTCCTAGCCCCTGGCAACCATGAATTTCAGACTGTGCAGAATGACTCCTGAGCAGACCAGAAGATGCATCAGCAGTCTCAGGGTGTAAATAATGCTGCAGCCCTTAGTTGGCTCAGTCAGTACACCATCCATGCTCCTTGGAAGGGATCCCAGCCAGAGTTACAGCAAGGCCCTCTCTCCAGGGCACTCCAAAAGCCACCCTCAGACCAGTTGGTTTGAGGGAAATTCCTCTTTGTTTCCTGGATGGGATGAAATGCTGTGAGTTCCTTTGGTTTGAGTCAGCCCTAGGTGCTGCTGGAATGATGAATTCAGGGGCAGAGCTGAATGAGACAACCACAATATTCACCCTCAGACACAGCAGGAGCAGTGGGTAAGAAAGCTTTAACCTTCCTGGGCAGTTCAGGCACAGCTGGTGAGGAGGTTGTGCAGCTGATAAAAGCAGCCTAACCTGCACAGAATTATCCTCAGTTCAGTAAAGCTGGTGTGGAGAAGACCTGAGCCACTGAAAGCTTGGGGTGAGAAAAGGAGGACTTGTCTGACTCCAGAGGTCATGATCTCTCACATCCACAAGCAATTTTTACTGAGGCTGGGCTGGAAAGCTGCAACTGGTGCAATCACACATAATGAGCTCTGTCAATAAATAAATAAATTGGCTTCTTAGCAGCTGCAGGGATTTTGGGCTTTGACTCTATTTTTGTGATTGTTCACTTGGCTGAAACTCATTGCATCAAAGTGTCTCTTAAGAAATGCTTTTAGCCCCAAAGCCATATTAATATTTTAACTGTTGTTCTCAAGCAGCAGCTGCGTGATGTGAAATAAAGACATTTTTCTCTTTCCCTGAGCAGCTCTAAACATCAAATGGTAAATGGAGAAGGAGATTTTTTTTTCTGCTGTGACTCTTATATAAAACACCAAATACTAACAACTCACCCCCCAACCCTCCTCTGGTGCTACAGATTTGATCTTAGCAAAACTTTGTGTATCATTGAAATGCACTCAAATATTGAGGACTTAAAGTATATTACTCTGGGCAGAAAGCGTTCCTGAAAACCTTAATTTCTTCATCTGGAATGCTGAAATGCAATTCAGATCCATCCACTCTTGAAAAATAAGCTACATTTCTATAATTTAGAGCACATTAAAATATTCATAAATATATACACATGTAAAAATAAATATAGACACAAATCCACTCCATTTATTTGTTTTGCTTTTGCTTATAAATGAGCTTAAAATCATGGTTTTCACAACTGGGAAATGAATAAATGTATATTCATAGTTGGCAGGACTGAATGAAAACAGAGCTATGGCTCTACCATGAGGTTCCTGCTCAGACTTTAACCTGGCCCACCTCAGAATGGCCAGAAATGTCAGAATTGGGAAGAACAAGATATGTCACATGCCTTGGAACTGCTCCCTCCCTAAAGGCATAGAATCTGCTGAACACAGTTTGTATTTCAAGCTTTTCTTTGTATCCAGTGGGGCTAGGGGCACGTTTTCTAAGTGGAAAATGAAATTCTGGTTCCCTCCTGGGACTCTAGGAGGTGACCAGTAACAGTTCAACACTGACCCATCCCTGTCAGTTACTTCCAGGAAGAACTTGCTTTGTGAACATAACATGTGAAAAATATGTATTTTATCTTTTTTTAAGTCACTGTAGTTTCATTTCTAGCAAGGTGAGGAATCCAACATGCCCTGCTCTGAGTAGGACTCTGATGGGTTGGGATGGTCCATGAATGGTACCAACATCTGCAGCCTCAGAGGAGATATTCACTGGCAGGCAACTAAGAAATAAAGGAGTACATTTTATACAGGTTGGCCTCAGATGCCTTGTCATTTCCCAGTAAATTAAAGAGTCTTCCACTGGACCTATAAATTTATTGTACCAGTATTATTCCATGAGTGCAGAAACAGCCTGACCCTGTTTTGCTGGAGGGTGCCATTCCCTGCAGATAACGAGAGCCCAGAGCTGCTCCTGTGCAGACCATGGTGCCAATAAATTGAGCACAAAACCCTTTTTGTGGCTTTTCCTGGGGCTGCCACTCGGTGTTGCTCTTTCTTTTTCACTGCTTTTTGGGTTTTTTCTCCCAGAATCTTGATAAAAGTATTTTCCAGGGGGGAAAAAAAGTGCTCTGCTAATTATTTATGTGCTTTTAAACCGTATTTTGATAACAGAAGCATAGGATTTTATTACTGATGCTGGAACTAATCCTATATGGGGAAGTAGATGGAAGTACTGCACTGATGGAATATTGAGCTCTGTTGATGTCTCGACAGGAGAAGTGCTGTTGATCTGATAATCCAGGCATTTTGAGGACTGAATTCTGCTCTCAGTTTTATAGACACTACAGGCACCTATTCAGAGTCACACCAGAGGGTTCAACAGCAACTCTCTCAGCCAGGAACATTCTGAACATCTGAAGCATTTTGTTGAATTCATTTTTTGAAATCACTCAATAGTTGCTGTTTATTCTGAAAAATACAAAATGAAGCAATGTTCTGCCTCGCTTTGGTCTAGGATCTCCTGTATTTCAGGTTGGCTCACTCAGGTTAATAAATTTATGTGCATTGTGCTTGTGTTATATAGAGAGATGCCCAAATGGATCCTTAGATCCAAATCTCCCCAAATCTGGGGAAAAAATGCATTTCCATTGATCATTTCTTACTGAAAAAAAAAATTACCAAGGTGATCTTGAGATTTGGAATAATCCTAGTGCTCCAAACTTTTGGGTTCATGTTGAGCCTACACTGGGCTGGCCATGCTGCTTTGATAGAATAAGGAGAGTTTTATTAACTCAGAGTTAATTGAACCTTTTCTGCTTTTTACTGATTTTCATTTTAGTGCACATCTTTACCCCCAGACCTGAAAAAGGATTAAAATGCCAGATAGGAGACAGATCACTCAGCATTTCTAATCACGCACCAGAAATCTCAAGACACATAGTTCTCACAAGATTTTCTTCTCTTTGTAGACCATAAAAGGCTCAGATAACCTTCTAAAGTCCACTCTGATCTCTTTAGTCATTAAAAAATAAGTTCTCACTGAGAATCTAAACTAGGCTCCTACTGCAGTGATCACATTCAATCAAACCAATTTCACTCCACTGCTTCAGAAGTTATTTATGCATTCATTCACTGAGAGTAACAGAAGTCTTCATTCAAAACAAGATTCTGACAGTTGAAACAAGGCTGGAACTATTGCAAAAGAAAAGAAAAAAAAAACCTCTGGAGTACTGCAGGGAAACATTTCCATACATATTATTTCATCATTTCAGATGGTTATAGGTATTTTCTTTATAACTCTTTTTCATGTTCATGTTTCGGAATACTCCAGAGCAGCTGTACTGTCATCTTGAGTGGAAGAATGTGCTCACCTGCTCAGTCTCCCTGAGATGCAGACAAATTCTGAATCATCTGAACTACTAACTGGTAAGTTTGGTGTTGCATTTTCCATTACCTTCACCACTGTGAAAGTGAATTTCAAATAAAGCAAGTGACTGACTTGCTTTCAGGGAGCTTTCTGGAAATTCCAGTCTTAGTAAATAAGAACTTTTGGTGTGTGTTCTCCTGCAAGGTAAGTCTGGTAGAAACAGCCAATTAGTTCAACTGACAAATTGTTCAGTGGCATTAGTGTAACTACTTCATGTCCTATTTATCTGTCTGTGATAAAATCTTTTGGCCTTGCTGAAGAAGTTGATGCTTTCAAAAATTACAGCCTTTGTCTTTTTCCAATGAATTGTTGTGTATTTAAATTAGAGCAGATATTATTTATTTGCTCTTTATAGAGAGACACTACAATCCAGGCCCTGGGCAGAGTCTGCCTTTTCAGTACAGTTTGTACAGCACCTAGCACAGTCCCCATGCTGATAAAGATAATAAATGCAGGAAGATAATGTCATGCCTTGAAGAGTGATGCTTTAACCAATTGATCATTCTGCAGCTTACACTGAACACGGATCAAATGTGACCTATCCTGAGAGGGAACAGCTTCTGCAAACACAAAATCCTCTGTTAGCATCTGTGTGTGGATAGCAGACAGTAAAAAGTCACAAGCCACCACAATGTGCTTGTAGGAACTTCCAACCATTTCTTTCTTTGCCATAAAGAAGCACAACCACACCTACACAGTCTGCGACCCAGTGGGGAAAAAATCAGCCATTTGCTGAAGGTCTTTTTTTTAATGAGTTAGAGACGACTTTTATTTTGATCATCTGAGCTGAACATTTTAAGAAAAGGAGTAAAAATCCAAGGGGGAGAAGGAGGGATGTGGTGCTTTCAGTCGTTGTGGGCTGTGATCCTGGTTGTGTGCAGAAACAGTGGCATCTAGTGGGCAGCTCCTCAGCTCAGGAAAGGCACTGGATAGGAAAGGCACTGGATAGAAAACAAGGCAACCATTGCAGCCTGTGATTATGGTTATCATGGATGAAAGGTTTTCCCAGGTCTGTTGTAATCCTTTTCTTTATAAAAGCATTTGGAAATCAACAATTTTTCCAGCTTTCCCACCTTCAGTATACTGCTTTCAGAACACTTGTTCTTCCTATTTTTATTGTATTAAACCTCTCATGGCTTCCACAGGCAAATTTTAATTACTTAATATCATATAGGTTATGCTAAATCTTCACCCAGTAGGAAAGCTAATGGTTTGCAGGCATGTAGCAACGTCCAGCATTTTCCCCCAAGATTTTAGACATGGACAAAAATAAACCTGCAACTAATGCTTGAACACACTTGATCTAGTTCAACTTTAGATGAATTCAATGAACAATCTCTATTCCACGTTTGCTTTAGGATTAGCTCAGTGTTACTGAGGTAAGCCTAGAAGCTCCTATTTAACCTTACCAGTTCTCTAACAAATGACAGAGTATAACTAGGTGGGAGTTCTTTTATTTCAAATAAGTACTTGAAAATCGACTTTCACAGGGTGAAAGGTGACATAATTGTCATCAAATGAATTTTTCACTAGGCAAATAAAAACAGAGCCAGGATTTCACCTAATGACTTTAACTCAAAGAGATATGCAAATTTAGATCTCTGTACTGAGAGAGTTATGAATGAAGCACACAATAGCAGCCTGATTATACTTTTTCACACTCCCAGATTTAATCTATGATTTATCTTGGCAGAAGGGGAAAGCAAGCCTTTGATGCTTTGAGATTTAAATTATTTCCTTGGAGTCATCTAGGAGAGCTTTTTTACTGGAAGGGAAGTACACCAGAAAAACTGTTGATCTATTCCAGCCCATGAAAAGCTCTGTAGCAGTAATTACCTCACAGATATTCATAAAATTGTATTTTATTTACTCCCAGTCCTCAGGCTTCAAGTGGGACCACAATGAGGAGCTCTGAAAGTCGCTTTGGTCCATTCATAACAAATTCTGTTGCCATTACAGATCACAGCAGTCACGTAAAAGCCATCAAGCAATTGTTCATGTTGTTTTGCAGATACCATGTGTTTCCCATCTGACTGTACAAGACATTCTGTTCCAAGGCACAGGTTATAAACGCACACAGGCAGGAAAGGGTTGGCTGGATTCATGTGCCCCTCCTGGCAGAATTACAGGGGAAAAGGATAGCTGTGCAGAGAAACGACACAGTTATTAGTCTGCACCATAGTGCTTCCCAGCTGCTGGTCCTAGAAAGTCCTCTGATGTTTCCTTAGTCTTCACAATAGTAAGCCTCACTGCCAGTGAGTTTTGTCAGCAGATAATATGGGCTAGTATGGATAGTAAGGGAACAAAATCATCTGCAAATGGAATTGAGTCAAGCTTTTTTATTATGAAACAATACATGAAATACTCATCAGGCAATAAGACAGTGTTGCATAAATGTTATGTCTTCATGCAATATTGTTATTTATCCTAGAAAACTGTAATTAAGGATTCCTCCAGAGTCCAGAAAGCTGGCCTTCTCTTCATGTTGGTATTCTGCAATTTTCTATTGACCTCTCCCTCCAAGTTGCTTTGGCTTCAGACAGTCTAAAGCTATGTCCTTAAAAGGATACTCTAGGACTAATCTGGGATTTATTCTTGCCCATACCTCAGAAACTGGAAACCCTCAGTTCATTTATTCATGCATGCAATCATTACTTGTAGAAAATACATAGTGGTCTATAACATATCAAGGCACTTAGAGTTGGAATTTCTGCTGTACCATGAGGATTGCACTGTACTGCAAAGAGGTTCTGCTCTACATTGAGGATGTAGCCAAAGCAGGAATAATCTTGTCCTTCTTAACACAATCATGTATAAATCCATGTACCCATGAGGAGATCTGCAGAAAAAAAACCCAAAATATCATCAAAAGCCATGCTGACACTGGCCATACTAATAACATCTAAAGGACTTCAAATCATTTAAGCACTTTCCTAACATTAATTCTTCACAGCAGCCTGGGAGCAGCTGTTGGGAAGAATTCCTGTAGCTAAGTGAGCCAGCTTTCAACTGTGTCTCAGCTGGAAGATGTTTTTGAAAACTGCCAACTTACCTCCTAAGGCTGAGGTTTGGGAATTTTATGTTTTTGTTTTTAAATAAGTTTCAGACCTTTGATTTATTGTGGATTAACAGAGCCCCATTGAAGTCAACCACAACATCCCAATTTTCAAAGGTATTCAGAGATGTACAAATAGAGAGAAGAATTTTAAGCAGATGAACTTTGTATCTTTTGAAAAAGATGAGCAGACAGGAGAGAAACAGCAGCAGTTTGAAGCAACATGAATACAAAGTTGGTGCAGTCACCAACTTACACCCACGTAGCAGAGAAATGAATAACCAGAGTTTTACTAATGTGAACAGAATAGAGTGACAAAATTGAGGCCTGGGACATTTCTGTCCCCTGCCCCTGCTCAGCTGCCCAACACCTTTCAGCACAAGGTATTTCCACCAGCCTTTGGTTATTCCCTTCTCTCCCAGTGTGTGGCTCTGCCTTTTATTATGAATTTAAAAATATGCACTGTAGGAGAAATATATATATACCAATTGCAGGGTAGGCAAACCCATTAGATTGGATGCACCAGATCCCTGTTGCAGTGTGGGAGGCAATGTGGATTCAACCAGTGTTCAAGGAATTGTTCTTCTGATCTCTGCTCCAAGCGCTGGAGGTAAAGCATATACTCCTATTAAAAAAAAAGAAAAAGTAATTTAATTCTGTAATCAATTCTAATGGCAGGCCAGAGACCCAGGATAATTTTACAGCTGATGTAAGAGCAATTAATTTACCCTTTAAAATAATCAATACAGTGAAAATGGTGTTGCTAGTCAGGTTGCCCCAGCCTAGCAATATTTAATGAATGACATCATCTCCAGATCAGTAAAGGTGTTGAACAAGAATTATACAACAATATTAATAAATTAGGAATTCGGCATACATATTTCTTATTTACATATTGACACAGAAGCCTTTGTTGGGCCTGAGGGTACAAAGGATTCTCACAGATAGGTCTGTTATAGCCTCTTTTGAAAATTGGTTCCTGCTGCTTAAAGAACATTAACCCCTTGCAGGATTATGTGGCAGGACTCTGAAGGGTTCTAGTAGGTAGCACACATCAGCGTCTTTCTGTGATAAATAAAATAATGTGAATTTCCCACACCAATTTATAGAGGGAGGTTTTGGTCTGAGCAACAAATTATCAAAGTTGGGCTGTGTACGAAAACCTTGACTTCCTTCAGGGACAAAATTTACTTTTAAAAAGTCCCAGTCCCAGTGGGCTCATGAGCTTTGTGAACACCAGATAGATTTATTCAAAATAATCCCCCATGGCTTTGCACAGTGGGCACTGTTGGAGTGGAAGCTGTAGCCCAAACCCTTTGCACTGGCCAAGTGCTCCTGCTGTCACCCAGTTCCCTGCCCTTTGTGCCACCCAGAGGGTGGGGACACTGGGTGCCAGCAGGCAGCATCAGGATCCTGCCTTTCACTGGGCTTTCTCTCCTCACAGCACAGGGACTCTTGGCTCAAATCCCTGCAGAGAGACTGTGTTAGGAACTGGCAGGGAACAGAATTATGTGACTGAGAAGATGCCACATTATCAAAAGCAGGATCTCAGTCAAAGTAAGATTAAAACATACTGATAACATAAATTACATTTTTTAATAATCACAGGGGGCTGATCTTGCTGTCTGTAACTGAACAGGTTTTTGACTCAAAAAGCACTGGAAGTCAAAGAGTGTCACAAAGAATTGCAAATTACATTCCCCAGCTCAGCATGATCTGGCCCAGTACAAACAGCTTTTGCTTAAAATAGATGAACAGAGGTGGGTTCATCCCAGCATTCATTTCATTCTGCTACAAAGCATCCATACAAAATCAGTTTTTCTCCTTGAGTCCATGTGCACAAACTGTGCACAGGGATGCAGCAGCCATGCACCTTCATTCACATGGAAAATCTCCACATTCCACATGGCAGCAAAGGTTATTTTTTTTTATCAGAAGATGTTTCCTTTTCTACTAAAACCTTGACATTTAGTGAGCAAAACAAATACTCTCATGTTTGGGTTTTCTTACAGAGGGTCAGCTTTGCTGTCTAGATAGAAAAAAAAAAGAAAATAAATAAGAAGGATGTTGGAATTTCTCAACAGCTGTTTGCTCCTAATCATGGTAGGATGGGAAGTGGCAAGGACAGAGCAGCAAAGTCAGAAATCCGACACTTCTTTAGCCCTGGATCCCTCCTTTCCCCACAGAGAGTCATAGAATCCATCAGGATCACCAAGTGCAACTCCCTGCTCCTCCCAGGGCCACCTCAAACTAAACCATAGACTAAATGTTGCATAGAACTTCTTGCCATACAGGAATTACCTCAATCCAACTGTTCTACTGCTTCATTTACTCTGTATTCATTATTTGTTATATTTACCATATCATCATGGTGGTATATTAAGCAAAAGCACAGATGGCAGCTGTATTCCTGCTAATTTGCAATAACTACGAGGCTCAATTAACATCTTAGAAACCAACCTAGTCCTGAGTGTTGTGGGCAGCAGTGGAGCCTTCTGGTTTTTGGCTCTCTTGTGCAATTTGCAGTGTCCATGGTTGTCAACAAGCACAGAGCAGTATCCTTGTGACAGCCTTGGGCTGTCGTGGTGTGACCCTTGACAAACAGTGTGTTCACCCAGTGTTGGGCAGTGTTGGGAAGGTGGATTCTTTCTGGCTGGTGTACAACACTCACTGGAAAGGGGAAACCAGGAGCTGTTTCTACAGTCCTGCAAGGCATGAAGTGCTCTCCATGTGCTATGGAGTCCAGAAGTGTTCAGCACCTTGCTAAACTGAGCCCCTTGTGTTTGTGACAATCTGTTCTGTGCTCCTGGCTTCTGTGGGCTTTGCCTCTTCAGAACCATGTAACTTTAGCTCAGTTTATTTACTTTGGAAAGAAATAGGCAGTAATTTTAAAATACCTTAAGTACGCTTGAGAAGTGCAGGATTATGTGTTACATCTTGTCAAAGCAAGGAAAACAGAAGGCTCTTTAGTTCTTTTACTTTTTCTTTTGTTGTAATGGGGTTTAGAAATAAATAAATGTAGATATTCCATGCAAACTCAAGGCTGTGGCATCAAGCCAGGAAATAAAAACTCCTACAATTTCATCAAAAACCATCCTATCTGTAGCACCCATAAATAAGTCAATGAAAATATGTGATTTTTAAAGCTGGTTGAGAACTACCTCAATCTCCACACTGACCACTGACACCTCCATCTCCTCTCTGCCTGCAGTGCAGAATGTACTGTAGGCAGAAGACATTTCCTGTTATTTGGTTTTTCAGGAACAACCTGATGAAATCCACATCTCTACAAATGAAAAGCCACTTTCTTCTCAATAATTTGATTGGTATTTTTGAACCATGATAAATAATCTCCTCATTCTGCAAGTGAACATTTCCTGAGCAATACTCAGGACTTACAGAATGATCTTAACTTTAATTGAAAGAATTTAAAGGGGTTTTTTAATATTTCATGGAAGAACTCAGCTGCTTTAAATGGTGATATTCATAACGTATTGCCCGGAAGTAATAGACATTTAATACTAAGCACAAATGTTTTGGGGGATTTGGTGTTGGGTTTTTTAGTTAATGTAATTTAATAGTAAATGTCATAAATCACCCTCATTGGCTCATCAGGGAAACCAGCTTTTCTCGGTCTGTCTTCACGACGAGTCCTCAGAATCTGTTTGGCATCTTTTTCAGACAAAATTGGTGAAGTGTCTAAAGACAGAAGAGCAGAAAATACTTCTGAAATTATCAAAAACTTAATATTTTATCTGTCAGCTCTGAAATGAAATGTCTCCAAAACCTAATTTTTTTTCTATATACAAAGTGTCCTTTCATTACAGCCCCTTCCCAGGGGGTATTGCATTCCAAGTGATAGCAGTGGAATTTTAAACCATTTTTATACTTGTTTTTTCTCTTGTTCTACTAGTATAAAGCAAAGCCCACATATCCATGTAACCATGAAATGAGCAAATATAACAGCACCATCTAACCACTGGTATTAGTGACTTTTCCAACTCTTTCTTTTTTTCTGTGTTGCTTTATAGGATTATTTTTCAAAGTAATAAGTTAGACATGTTGCAAAGAAGACACTGCATTGAACATTCCACTTGCAGGATCTTGGTAAAATAATATTAAAATAGTATGCAAGTAAAATTAAATTTTTGGGGTTTATAATAAAGGACTACAGTGTGGTAACACACAGAGTTAAACATGAAATACAACAGCGTAATTGTTCAAAATCAAATAATAGAAAGTCTGCAATATAAAAATAGTTGAGTGTTAAAAATTAAATACATGAAAATATATGAATCATGAATACTAAAATAGAAGGTTGACAAACTAATGCTACTTTTCTGCTCTGCAGCTCCACACATATATGTAAGTTTATTGATATAAACTCCTACCTGTAACAGTGGTCATCAGGACCAAAATGGAGACAAACAGAAGAAACTTCTTCATTTTGGTTCTGCTTTCTCTCAGTCTGTTCCAAAGTGAGCAACCCTGACCGAGGCATTCGCCTCTTTGAAGGAGCTACGTCAGTCACAACTGTTTATGTTTTAATTTCAGTGACAGTAGGATTCTGAAGACATCTGGTCTGAAGGTTTGAATTAGTCTATTATCTGCTCACATTCCCAGCATAACTCTGTTCCTGAGGGAAAGAAAATAGAAGGCCTTTTCTCCACCTCAGCCTTCAGAGTTACGCAGTGTATTTTAAATTTGGGAAAATAAAGCCCATCATATTATGTTTAGCATGGCAAGCAAATGGCTTTGGTGCCCAAGGTAAACAATTGTTTTTTAAACAATTGCCCAGTACTGTTAATCTCAGAGGCAGCTGCAGAGGGGCCTCTTTTTCAAAGATTGTCTCTAACTTTGCTCCAGCAGAGAAGAACTTAAAAATGAGGTTTAACTATAGCAAAGCCAAATTATGACTGCTGAGAAACACAACAGAGCTTTCTATCAAATTAATAGAACCATACAAATGAAAACTCACATCATTCTTCTCCTTTCTGGACAAGTTAGTAGAAAACAGGATTTTAAATGACCTTAACTAGTTAACACAGTGTGAAGTCAGGATGTAACTTGGCAAATGTCACTGCAAACAGATAGTTTTGGCCTTGAGAAATGTGTCTGCCCAGAGCTCTCCTGGGCAGTGCCATGCTGGACACATGGCACCAGCATCACCATTTGTGGGAAATGAAACATGTCCCTTCAAATATAAAATAGGTAGTCAGAGTTCATCACTGGTTCTTACACGAGGGAAGTGAGGAATTTCTTTGGAAATCTGAGCGTTGCCCAGCTGTGCAGTATGTGCATTTTTCAGTGGGGTTTTTTTTTTGAGGCCAAGACCCTAGAATCCAATCAATTTAGTATATGCTGTATGGATTTATATCATTGCTCAAGATACTGCTTTGAAAGTGTAAAAACCTGTAGGTTCTAATGGCAACCACTATTTTTAGAACTGCTTCAAGGGAAGCAGTCAAACCTATAATGACAGAACGAAATTATGGGGGGAAAGCATTCCTGGTTGGGCAATAAAGCACAGCCATGGGGAGGACAAACACAAAGGCACAGCTCGGGGGACCTCATCACTCTTCACAACCTCCTGAAAGGTTGCAGGGAAGTGGGGATCGAGCTCTTCTGCCGTGCCTGCAGTGAGAGGACATGGGGAATTGGCTCTAAAGTGGGACAGGGGAAATTCAGATCAGGTATTACAGATGGTCAGTGTTTGTTCGGTCAGGTTCGGAAGGAGCTGCCCAGGGAGGCTGTTCAGTCACCATCCCGGAGGTGTCCCACAGCCGTCCGGCACTGAGGGATGAGCTTTAGGGGTTACAGTGTTACAGTGCCATGCCGGCTGCACGGCAGGACTGCGTGACCTTACAGGCCTCCTCCAGCATTGATGATCCCATGAATCTAGGACAGAACGAAATTATGGGGAAAAGCATTTATGATTGGCCAACAAAGGCACGAACACGGCGGTCACTCGGCCCCGAGGCAGCGCGGCCTTCGCCTCGGGTCCGGGCCCGCTGCAGCCAGAGCTGGAGCCGCTCCGCCAGGCCTGTCGCGGCTGCGGAGTGCCGCTGGCGACATCCCCATATCGCGACAGACAGGGGCGGGCGGCTCCCGTCTCCTGGCAACGGCCCGGGGCCGCTTCCGCTTCCGCCGGCCCGCGCATCCCGCGGCGCCGCTGCGAGCCCGGCGTGAGCCCCGGCAGCGCCGGCAGCTCCGGGCGGGCCGAGCCGCAGGCCGTGTCCGCTCAGCCCCGCGCGCCCCGCGGAGGGGCCCGGGCGAGCGGCGAGGGGCTCGTCCTCCCGGTGGACGAGGTGCGGCCGCGTCCTCCCGGTGCTGGAGGCAGCGAGCGGGAGCAGCCCGGGGGCGGCCGGCGCTGCGCGGGGCCCGGGCGGGCGGCGGAGGAGCCCCGGCCGGAACCTTGCCGTGGGCCCGATGCGGCGCGGGTCGGTGCCGAGCCCTGAGGAGGGATTAGAAGATGGTCGGTGAAGCTGCGCGGTGGCTCCCTGAGCGAAGGGGCCGATCCGGGGCTCGCCCCGCCGCCTGCCCGAGAGGTGCGAGGGGTTAGGCCAGGGAGGCGCGGGGATGGAGCGCTCGGGCGAGGATGCCTCCTGGGCCGTGGCCGACGGGCGCCTGGCCGTGTGGACCCTGTGCTCCGTGCTGCTGCCCGTGCTCATCACCGCCTGGTGCAGCATCCAGCGGTCCCGCCGGCAGTTGCTCATCCGGCACATTTCCCACAAGAGCAAACACAACTGGCACTACACGGACCTCTTCGGGCAGCCCTCGTACTGCTGCGTGTGCGCCCAGCACATCCTGCGCGGCGCCTTCTGCGGCTGCTGTGGGCTGCGCGTCTGCGAGCGCTGCCTCAAGAAGGCGGACCAGCGCTTCCTCTGCAAGGAGATCATGATGAGGGGCGCCGGGGGAGCCCCCAGCTCCATGCCACACCACTGGATCAGGGGCAACGTCCCTCTCTGCAGCTGCTGCGTGGTCTGCAAACAGCAGTGCGGCACTCAGCCCAAGCTCTGCGACTACAGGTACTGCAGGGGAGTCTGTAGGAGAACATACAGTGCCGTGTCAGTGTTGTGTTTTCCACTGGGTTGTTGGGAGACCACACCCCAAAGGAGATGCTGCAGTAGTCAGATAAGATATTGTTACAAAAAACAACTTCAAAGAACCTAAAATTAAAATGGGTGCTTGTGAGTCATAGATTAGGAGTGAGGCGTTGCATCTCATGTCCACTCGTTCTCTTAATTGCATTACTCCAGCGTGATGTGCAGGCTGCTGTATAATTACATACAAAAGACTCTCAGTGTCCAAGGGAGTTTGTATTTTAGGGGATGACATTAAGAAGCTTCTAATACATTTGTCAGTTGGACAGTGGATAGCCTGAGCAATCTGATTGGCACAAGTCACAGTTCCAAGAACCAGTGTGCATCTCAAAACTGGCGGCTGCTTAGTGTAAATTGAACAAACAATGTCCTGTAGAGATTTCATGCTTATTTTTAAGGATACTCAAAAAACAAGCTTAATACGCTACTGCAATATATTGTTAAAGTTTGTGATGAGAGTGTTTTAAAAACAGGAAGAACGGTTAAATGAACTTGCACTATCATTAATAAGACTGATTGCAAAGTTGTCAGTGCCAAAATGCAGTGATAGGTATCCCAGTGTGTTACTTCAGCCTGCTCAAAGGATGTCATCTTTTCAAGCTCTACTCTGCCAGCTTTTGCTTTGCTTTCATGTGTTACTGTCAAATTGCTTGGTAAGTAAGCAGAATTACAGGATAAAAGAGCATACTGTCAGAAACAAAACCTTGAGAGTGTGTGTGGGAGAGGAGGGAAGGACAGGAATTTGGAGGCAAAGGGTAAAGGAAGGAAGAAGAGGAAAAGAGAGTCACAATATAGGGCAAGTATCATTGCTACTCTAGTTGTGTGTTGGATTAGTCAGGAGGACTCCAAAAATAGCTTTCCCAGCTGCTTAAATCAAGGCTTTGGATGTAGCAGATGAGGATTAACATTCTGCAGAGGCTGGAAGTGGATATTGCAGTATTTCCTCTTGTTCTAGTCTGTTTTCCAGGACAGCTTTTAGAACAGGTCATAAAGCAAAGCAGTTTTGCGTAACTAAATCCCATCAGCCCTGTACAGTTCTGTGTAACCTTTTAGGTCTCAGGCTTAAAGAGGTATTATCAACCTTAAGGAATGTATTAATTCGTTACTTGTAATACTTTATTCAGTTGAGCTCCAGTGTTTTATCAGTGCTCTGTAAGGATGGACAGGAGTTCAGGTTCTCATACGGGCTTTCAGTGTAACTGTTAATATTGCAAGCATATTTATAGCACCTAATTTTTTAATTAAGAAGAACCAAATTCATTTAAAACTGTTGGATTTTTTTCCCAGCAGAATTCAGATGCTTTCCTAGACCTGCAAGCACATGACCAATTTATCTAATTTTCTATAGCCATTACGTAGGCTTTCAGAGAATGCATGGTTTTCCCTGTAACGTGTTTTAAAAATTACTTACAATGGTGCATGTAAACATAAATATTTTTACAAAAGTCTAAAATAAATGAGCAAAATCGATGTGCCTGTTTGAAGATTCTTTTCACGTTTTTTGGTCTTTTTTCGAGGTGTGTGTGGTGTCAGTACACTGTGCATGATGAATGCATGATGGATTCTTTGAGGACTGAGGACTGTACGTTTGGAGAATTCAAAGACTTAATTATTCCACCCTACTATTTGTCTGCAATCAACCAGATGCGTAAAGAGAAAAAAACAAGTTATGAAAAGGTAATAGCCTGCTGTGTCTTGGCTTTAGAATGTACTAAAAACAACCAAATAAACCCACAGACAGACCTTGAAATTTGAGCTCAGTACATTGTCAGGTTAGCAAATACCAGGTAAATGTTTCAAGATACATTAAGTACTTGCTGTGTTAATTCAGGGGTGTTTTCATTTTACTAACAGGGTAGTTGAAGCATAAGCAGATGTGGATTTTCTTTCCATAATACTGAGATTTGTCTGCCTTACTTTCTTGAATGTTTTGTTAGTTTTTTACTGCTGTGTTCATAACACTGTAGTATTTGTTGTCCTGGGCACTGCAGAATCTTCAGCCTTGGTGTGTCAGAAGTATTTGTGTTTTGACTACTTCAGACTAACCGATAACTTCCTCATTTCAGCACTGCAGGGAATGGGGTTTGGAGCAAGGCTGTGAACATTTTCAGAGGTGCAGTGTTTGTCTGACCGACTGGTTTTGACCTTTTGCAGGTGGTCCCTTACGGCAGGAAGCACTGGATGCCAGTGATTGTGCTGGCTAACACTCGCAGTGGAAACAACATGGGTGAAACTTTACTGGGAGAATTCAAAATGCTGCTGAACCCTGTTCAGGTATTTGTAGTGAAAAGCCACTATCATAAAAGCAAGGTTTAGAGTAGAATAAACATCACTTTGCCTACACAATGGCAGTAGGATCTTGTGGAAGATCAGTAAAAGAAACAAATTCATGCAGTTTGTTCTTTTAGAAAGCAGCAGCTTCATATAGAGAAACCAAATGTGCAGAGGCTTCTTCCAGCCCCAAGTTTGTTAGGATTCTAATGAGAAGTATCTGACTTTTGAAGCAGTGTACGCTTTTAAGAAAATGAACCATTTAAATCTTCTTTATTTGAAACCTGTATTTGTTTAAATCCTCTGCTGATTAGTGGAAAAACAGTTGCACTTTGTGCAGTTGCTTTCCCTTTAAAACTCCACTGGGATGGCACAGGATGCTGACGTAATGGAGGCAGTTGTTCCTTGGATTTCCTGGCTGCACCTTAATACTCCTCCTTTGAAGTTCAAAACCCAGCTGTAAAATACAGCCTAAGAGAAATTGCTGTGTGTTTGTTTTAAATGCATCCCAATAAGGCTTTAAAGAATAAACCTCTTTTTTGCTGAGTATTTAAAAATTACTTTTACCTGAAGTCTGTCATCTTTACAAAATTCATCATCATGCTTCGAAATACAGACTTTTCCAAGGGCTCTGTCAGCTCTCTTTATCAATGCCATTTAATCCTAGGGAGGCAGCTGGAGCTCTGTTATGAATTTGGAAAACAAATCCTGCTCATAAAAGTCAGGACAGCTTGTTTGCTAATGTAATATTGGAAATGGAGAATCTCTGTTTTGCATTAGAATTAACTTCTGGAAGTTGCTTATCTATGAGAAAAATCCTGAGTCATGTTCTGTGAACTTAGAGAATTCTTTCTTTTCTTTTCTTCTAGGTTTTTGATCTCAGCAAAATTACACCTGCTAAAGCACTCCAGCTCTGCACTTTGCTGCCTTGCAACGCTGTCAGGGTTCTGGTCTGTGGTGGGGATGGCACAGTGGGCTGGGTCCTGGATGCAATTGATGAAATGAAGATAAAGGTATTATGGTTTAAATTATAAGGTGAAATGAGTTTTGAAGCTGCCAAAGTGCTAAACCTCATCTCTTACCTGCATTTATTGCCTTCATCTTCCTGAATAGGCCTGCAGAGGGGTATTTGCATAATTGCTTATTCATATTGGGGAGGGGTGTGGGAAATGCATCTTGTGACTCCTTGTAGTTCAGGAAAAATGTGGAAGCTTTAGATTTTAAATTATATTTGTAGTAGTTCTTTTCTACAAAACAAGAAGAAAACAAGCTGCAGGATATTTTCTGCATTGTTTTCTCTTTGTCTGCACAGATTTATTTTGTCATAAATGGCTTTGCTAATATTGGCTAATGTGCTCTGACTGCTCAATCTTTTATAATAACCTCATAATTTTGCCTGCTATACTGGTTGTGCTGCCAGTGCATGAATGAGTGCAGTCATTTGCTTCTGCTCCTTATCATATGTTCTGAAGAGTCTGTCTGTCTGCAGCTTTGCCTATTAACTCCTCTGCAAGTAGAGGAGAAAAAAATAAGCTGTGTTTACTGTTGATTTGAAATGGAAGATATTCCTGTTATGGGGTACTGCTAAGAACTCCTGAGAAGATTAAGAATGGAGAATAATTACAAGGCTTTAGTGCTTTACCTAATAAATTTTTCTCTAGTGCTGAAAGAAAGAAAGTTTTTAAATCAATGTTTTGGTTATTTAACTGCAGCTTTCTTATTAATACATGAAATGTTGTAGTTGAAGACCATTATTACAACTTCATGCATAGTCAAACAGCCTCTTTGAGAATTATTGTGTGCTGATAAAGTTGAAATAAAGTAACTATAAAGGTTAATGAATATGAGTATATGGTTGTGTGGTCTTGGGCACTTGATATGTTGTCCCTTGGAGCCAATATAGTTGATGAAATCTGGGTTTTTGTTTGTTCTGTTCAAATCGAGTCATTGGCATTAGGTAAAATACCGCTGAGATTATCAGCAAAACCTTTTTCCTATCAGCCATAGGTTATTTGCTCCCTTCATTTATCTTGACTCTCAAATACAGGTTACCTGGCTGATAACCCTTCTGGAAAAAATAGTAACCAAAGTGCCAGTTTACTGCAATTGCTTTTCACAGTTGAATTTCAAAGGCCATAATACAGCTCCTCTGTGGTGAGGAGAGCCAAGCCCTTTGCTAAGGTGGCTGTTCTGAGCATCTGCTGTCACTCTGTGCTCTGCAGAGCTGATTATCACCTGCTCCATCTGTGGGTGACAGTCTGAAACTGAGGCACTGACTTTCCTCCTCTGAGTATTTTCTGTGTGTGGTTGAACACTCTGATATTCTGTGCATCTGTTGTTTAGACCCAGCCTCACCTCAGTCTTGTAAGAGCATTTTGGTGTCTTGTTGCTCTTCACAGCCTTGTGTGTTATGTCTGTCAGTGTTCATGTTACTTCCCAGATCCAAAGCATCTTTCCTTGGAAGGAATACTCTGTTCTGTATTCATAATGCATTGTTTCCATATTGTGTTTGTATTCTCTTTCCTTCTCACAATGGTTTAACATTTCCTTCCTTTACATTATCCCTGGCTAAGAAGCTCAATGTGCCACCTGCTCTGCCAGCCCCAGAGCTCTGCTCTGAGTAACAGGCTGCTGGCAAGGTGAATTTATCTAACCTGGTACTTATCTAACCTGAACATTTGGGGATGAAAGGGAGACAATGAGTGCTGAAGCAGGAGCTAATATGCAGTGGTTTTGTATCCTAGGGGCAAGAACGATATATTCCACAAGTTGCAATTTTACCTCTGGGAACAGGGAATGACCTGTCTAACACACTGGGCTGGGGTGCAGGTTATGCTGGAGAAGTGCCTGTAGAGCAGATCTTACGAGATGTCATGGAGGCAGATGGAATCAAACTAGACAGGTAAGGAACAATGAAAAGATAAAATGTATAGAACCAAATTCTGCTGTAGCTCTACTGATAGTCCATTGCAGCAGTTTCTTTGCATAAACACAAGTATTGCTGGAAGGAACTACAACATAAGGTCTGAATTTAGTCTTTTAGCACTTCTGCAGGGCTTAACTCTTTTATAATTTAACTAAATTTGAGTATTTTGTCTTAATCCCAGTATAGAGATGAGATTTCTTACTACAGCCTCGATCCTGAGGACTGTCTGATACTGAGGACTTGTCTGTCACAAGTCTAAGTAGCCACTGTTGTTTTTCAGATGGAAAGTTCAAGTAACAAACAAAGGATACTACAACTTAAGGAAACCAAAGGTATGGTTTGTGAGTATAAATATTAATTCTGTGGAATACCTGTATGTTTATAATAATTTTTTGCTATCAACTTCCTGTTAAACACTCTGAATTTTAAACTCTTGTAATGATATTCAGTAAGGAATTTCTGTCTTACAGGTATTCACAATGAACAACTACTTCTCTATAGGACCTGATGCTCTCATGGCTTTAAATTTCCATGCCCATCGTGAGAAAACTCCCTCTCTGTTTTCCAGCAGAATTATCAATAAGGTGTGTTCAGTAAAGCGGCATTGCATCCTTAGAGTTCTTGATTTAACTTCACGCTATTTTTAGCTTTGCATTTCTTTACTTCCCTACTTCCTTTCATGCCATTTTAAGAGTTTCTTCTGGAGGAGATTCCATGGGTAAAACATGTTTGAAGCCCAGTCTCAAGGGTTCTGCCTTGCCTCTGCTTGCTTACAAAATTGGCTGTTTGGTCAGTTTTTGCTCAGAATTTCTCCTTTGTTTGAAACTTCGTGACTTAAGGCCATTGCTTACTTCAAGTGGAAATTTAGTTTCTTAGGCGACTTGTAGCTCATCTCATGAGGAAAGTTTAGTTTAAGGATGTGCAAATATGTATGAGATAAGGTTTGCAGAGCCATAACTTTATATAAATATTTCAAATAGTTTTCCTATGCTTTGTCTTCTTCTAACAGTGTTTTCTTTTCTCCCTGTTTTGTTTTGGGATTTTTTAGGCTGTTTATTTTTTTTATGGAACCAAAGACTGCTTAGTACAAGAATGTAAAGATCTTAACAAAAAGATTGAGGTAAGTTTTTTAATTTGCTTATTCTCTGAACAGTCAGTGGAGTATAAAAACTTACCTTGTGAAAGAAAAGGAGAGAATGCTTTGCACTTTACAATATTTGCACTTTATGATATTTTTGTAAGGGTGGCTCTGGCCATAGACTGTTTTTGTGTTCCTTTTGCTATCTGCAGCTTACTTCATGGAATTCATATCTTTAAGCTTACTGAAAATTCCTGATTGCTTTCTGGCCTTGACTCAGTTCTATGAGTTCAAGCACTGATATTCAGCTATAATTTGCCTTAGCACCAGAGGCTTACATAAGTGAGAGTTCTTTTTACTTTTCTCTACTAACAGAAATTTACTACAGCTCAGGATATCTTGTGAAATCAGAGGGAATTTTATTTAAATTATGGAAAGAAAGCACATTCTATTTGTACAGGGCCAATTTTTCTTCAAGTGAAAGCCTATTAAGTGCATAAAAAGAATAACTAGGTTGTATTCAAATACTGAATTTGATCCACAGCGATTAACTTCTGCTTGTCTTTTAAAGCTAGAGTTGGATGGTGAGAGGATCGAGTTGCCCAATTTGGAAGGCATCATTGTGCTGAATATTGGCTACTGGGGAGGTGGCTGCAGGCTCTGGGAAGGAATGGGGGATGAGCCTTACCCCTTGGCGAGGTACAGAGTTACTTTTTACTTTGGTTTTTTCCTTTAACAGTTCTTGCAATGCAAAGAATTCCCTCCAGTGCTTATGTAGCCAGACTTATCTGCAGGTCAGAAGGATTCCTTGGGGCAGTAGGCTTTCTCACATTTGTTTATTTTCCTGGAATTAGGTACTTGGAGTAAAGGCATCCCACACATCACAGGCTTTTTAAGACTTTCTCAAAACATCTGACATGACAGCATCGAAGAGGCTGTTAACAATAAAGGGAGCCTTCAAAAAGTAGAAGATAGATCTATTTCAGAATCTAAAATACCACATCTCATTAGAGGTTAAAATGGAAAGTAAGAACAAAATATGTCAAAATTTTTACTTCCATGCTGGGAGCAACACCAAAGAGAAGAATAATTTGGAACATTAATTATTTCCTCCTGTGACTTCCTTCTTCAGAACTCATTTTTTATAAATATAGCTCTGTTAGAATCCTGGATTTCTAAAAAATACTTGGGCAAGGTCCTTTACCCAGATCTAAAAAATGAAGCTATTAAACGATTTTCCTGTAGGTAAATAACTGAGTGAAAAGACAGAAAATTGTACAAGTTTATGGAAGAGAAATCCACTGTGGGCCATAATTTCCAGAAGCCAGCTAGAGTGTGCTGACTGGTGTATTGCTGTATAGTTGTGGGGTTTAATTGCTTTCTTTACTGTTCAGTGTGATTTTTTTTTTCCTCCAGCACATATACATAAACATATTTGTACAACAACATTTGTCTTCTTTCTGGGAACAGCAATAAAAGAACCATAATATTTGGGCAGATATGCTAGAGCTCATGAGCATCACTGAAAAGAGTCTCCTTTTTTCGTTTCACAGACATGATGATGGCCTCCTGGAGGTTGTTGGTGTTCATGGTTCTTTCCACTGTGCCCAGATCCAGGTGAAGCTGGCAAACCCTGTCCGCCTGGGGCAAGCACACACAGTGAGGGTGAGTGCTGCTTAGGGGGACCTGTTCTCCTAATTTTTTTTTACCACACAAATAGAATCTCAAGCACTCAACTGCTTGAATCAGATCCAAAGTTACAGTTTGCAGTTGAGCTGGATGTTTCTCTTGCTTAGTAAAAATTAATTGTGTCATAACTCACAGACCTCTGTTGCTGTGGTCGGTGGCCTGCGAGTGCCACTCACAGTTTCTCCCCAGCCACGCTGCAGAGGTGTGTTGCAGTTGTACAAGGTGTCTCAGAGCCCTTCTGAGCTGCTGTGATTGTGTTGTTGTGTTTGGTACCAGCTGATCCTGAAGAGCTCCAAGATGCCGATGCAGGTGGATGGGGAGCCCTGGGCACAGGGGCCCTGCACTGTCACCATCACCCACAAGACCCACGCCCTGATGTTGTACCACTCGGGGGAGCAGACAGATGATGATGAAGCCTCCAGCCTGTCAGAGTGACACCACGGGAGGGAGCAGGTGGATGAAGATCTGGAGATTTTGTGGAATTTCACGTGAGGCAGCGAGGAACTTCAGCTCGTGAAAACACCGAGGATGTCTGATCCTAGATTAAGGTTTATGCCCTAAGGTTCATACTTGTGAATGAACTAGAGCTGAGGAAAAAGCCATGCTTTCACACCTATGGAAACTTTACAGCTGAATTACCACCACTGGTTTGCTTTCAGGTTGGTGGGGATGCCCTGTAGCCTTTCTAGCTGGAGTGTGTCCCTCCAGTGGCTGGAAAGGGACAGATGCTGCAGCCCTTCTTTGCTGTGGAATGAGACCTTCTGCACATTCACAGGGCAGTGTGAGAGATGTTTCATCCCCTTGGAAAGGGGAACAGCTGGGAGTTTGACTTGCTTCCACCTCCCCTCTTTCCCAGAACTGAAAACCAGAGCAAGCAGGATGTGTTGATGTTCTGACAGCAGCCTGCTGCTGGTGCCATCTCTGCTTGGGAGCAAGAGCAGGAACTCTGAGCAGCTGCTTATGCAGTGCATTTCCTAAGCCTTCACTGGGAGAGTGGAGGATCTGGGAGCTCTGGGGAAGGTACTGAGAAAGAAAATTGCATTTGGACCAAAGGTTTCTGGAAATGTTCTTTAGAAAATGACCTTTTTCAGTGGCTTTGTAAGCCAAAGAGTACCCTGAGGTCCTGAGTCTCCAACATGCAACTCAAAATAATTGTACGATGACTTGCACTGAATGATCCTGTGACTTGACTTGGCTTCAGTTCAATGAGAGACTAATTCTAGTTTTTGTAAATAGCAACATCATATTCCTGAGGAGGCTTTTTGGAGGAAAACCTGGACAAAGGAGCATCTTTTTTAGCTGTTTAGAGGGAAGGGTTTTAAAGAAATAATGGTGATTGGCATATGTGGGGTATTTTTTAAAGCCTTGTTAAAGCTCTTGGCTCATAATTACCTGAGAATGATCAGTAGTAAGTCAGTCTGGTAACTTTCAGTTTTAAGTGTGGAGGTTTAGAGCTAAGTTTGCAGAGGATGGTAAGTTCTGGCATTCATGGGTATAATTTGATTGGGGGAAAAAAAAGCATGGAAGCACTTGTTTTCTGCCTGGTTCCTAGGGGGTAAAAGATACCTTGTTGGTACCCTCATTTCCCTGATGAATAAAAAGTGGGAAAAAGATCAGTGGTTGATCCTGATAGTAAAGGTTCAGAACAGCTATAACAGTACACAGGGACTGTCAGCTTGGCATATCTGAAGCTTCTCAGGTTAAAAGCTCAGGTGAAAACATCTTCATGCTTAACAAAAGTAAAAACTCTGATTTCTGTTCTCTTTCATTGTAAGCACTTTAAGCCTGCAGCAGCTGAGTTGAGGTTTAAAATGTCTCACTGAGTAAATTCAGTTTAGTTACTGAATGTGCTCTTCCAAGGAGGAAGAGAATTTATCCTGTGTAAGCCAAGATCATAAGAAGTCAAGAGCTTTGGTCTGAATTTTGAATGTTGCTGCTTTTGTTATGATTCCCCCAATTTTTTTTTCTTTATGCTGGCTGAAAATGAGACCATTGGTTAAAGTAGGCTGTGTTTCTAGGGTTTTTTTTTAGTGAAACCATTTTTCAAAACCCTGTAAAATGATATTTGCATTAACAGTGAATGAACTATTTATATTTTAAAATAATTTATTGAAACCTTGGCAAAGTCAGTATTTTTAAAACCTTTAATTGTAATCCTCTTTGGAAAGCATTTTTAACTTGATGGTATTCCTTGTAGAAAGTGTATGTACTAGAACTTCAATACTACTGATTCTCAGTGAATTTATAGCAGTCTGAAAATGTGATTAGAGTGTAATGAACTGTAAAGCAGAAGCCATTTGTAAATTCCACGTTCATTAGCCTTATACACCTAATTTTAATTATTTTATTGTATGTAAATATAGATGAAAAATAATAGCAAAATATATGTAAAAAGTGTTTAAAATACCCTAAGTATACTATGTTAGATGAATCCACTGCCTTTTATTTTTCAGTTATGAGACTCAATTTGTATTAGCTTCAAAAATCTTACAAGTTAAGTTATTTTTTTAATAACTTGTAACCATCAGCATCCTAAAAATATTTAAGTTCTGTGCTGTAGTTCTTATGCAACTGTTGTTTACAAACAAATGAGTGTCTGGAAAAGCAGGGTGTGTACTCTGAAAGGCAGTATTTGAAATTACACCATTGGTTACTTAAACTATTCATAATGCAGTTTAAAGAGTACCCTGAAGTTGATCAGATGATTATTCAAATTGGTTTGTAGCCCAAGAATCTGTAACTATTGAAAAATTTCACTCTTTTGACTCCTGATACCTAGAAAAGAAATAATTGATGCCAAGGGTGGAAGTCTCCCTGTGTTACCACAGGTGAGGGGTGAATGGACTTCTCCACTTGTGCCCCAGTGGGGATTGTTTGGGTTCTCACTCACTGCAGCTTGCCAGCAGTCCAGTCAAAAATGTGTGAAATCCTCTGGGAAAGGTAAATCCATCATTCCTGTGGGAGAAACAAAGTGAAAGTAGCATCTAATTGGGTGCTTGTTTGGAAAAACCCTGATAAATGGCCTTGGTTTTGGAGGTGAAGAAGTTTGTGTCTCACAAATGAACTGTTAGTGCTGGCAGCAAGTGTGGCCATGGGGAAGCCTCTTGTGAAATTGTATTTATGGTTTAGAGAACTTTCTGTAAGGTTGAAGTGTCCATTGTGAGTCTGTGGCTGTCACACGTGTGACAAAAAAAGTCTTGTAAAACATACATTGTTAGCACTGAAATCTGCTGGCAAGCCTTGCTGTTTCCACCTGTCCTCTGATTTCAGTGTATCCTCCTTTCTGGTGTGTTGCAAATTGGGTTAAAGCCTTTTTGGAGTTACTTTGATGGAGCTGTTTGCAGTTTTAGCCCAAGTTTGGTGTCAGCAATGGGCTCCCAGATTGTCTCACAGCAGGAATGAACTTGGCTAATTTGTGATAGAGCTGTAGCTGCCCAGTGCTGTCATGTGCATTGTGAGTGTAAACTGCTCCATGCTTTTTTAATGCTGTAGGTGCATAAAGCACCAGTTCAAAGAGCTGCTCTGTCCAAGGAGTAGTTACTCCTTATAGGTTGGAACCCTGAAAATCCCCAGAGTATGTACTCTGTCTGGGAGAGGGGACTCTGCAGCTGGAGCTCTTGTCCTGCACTGAAGAATTTTCCCTTATCCTGTTAATCAATAAGATTGGGAAAATAGAGAAGACAATATTTCAGGAAGACAAATTGCAAATTGTTTTTTCTGTCAGGCTTCATACATGATGCCTTTGTGTAAAATGTACAGGGTAAACAATAACGTCAATTGTCAAGCACTTAAAAGTGAGTTCATAAAGTTTATTTTTAAGTTTTATTGCTGCATTCAGTAGCTGAACTGAAGGTTGGTCAGATTGTGATAACTTTCTTTACTGTAGGTTCTCAGTCCCGTGGCAGACAATACAAAAAGCATAAATGTGCCCAGAGAGCCTTTCTGTGGGTCAGCTCCTCGCCTGGCCCACACTGCACTTGTTTACCCTCACTGAGAGGATGTGATGGGTGTTGTTACAAGCACAGAGCCTCCTGTCAAAGGTTTTGTCAGAAAAGAAAATTGGAAGGCTTCACAAAGTTGTTCCTGGCCCAGTGACCCACCTGTTTGGTTTTTCCAGTCACCATCACCACCCGAACTCCAAAGGTTCCCCAACACCCCTGGCCCATATTTCAAGTACAATCTTTGTTCTCATTGCTGCTGGGGAGGAACATCCCTGTTCTCCACAGGTTCTGAGAACTAATCCTAAAAGGGTTTGGTTTCAGTCTGGCCAATTCCTTCTGGTTCTGTGTTACATTGCACTGGAGCTTTTATAGTGTGTTATTGTATCTCACTGGTTAAATAAAAAAGCACTGCACCTTTAGCTGTGATCAGCACAATGGCATCAGTGTTAGAGTAGTTACTGTTTTTTACTTGGCAACAAATGCTTTTGGTAGAGCAGCACTGTAACCCAGTTGGTCTGTGGGTTAGGAATCTGCATGTGTTCTAACTGAAAATCCTATTTAGGTCTGTATTTCTTACTGACTACTAGCAGTTTTCTATCTTTTGGAAAAGAAAAAGTTTGACTCTTCAGTTAGAATTAAATTAGGTTGTCTTCAGATTCAAAAATACCAGGATGTAACTGATTCTGTTGAATGTGAACCACTTTTTTAAAAATGCTGGTTTCTTCTGAGAAATGAGAGCTGCTTCTTGAACACAGGGATGAGGCAGTAGAGACCACTTCTTCCTGTAGTAATTAAGTGTATGGAGAGAATTTATGCATTCTGTATTTCAGCAATGTTGAGGCCACAGTTCTAAAGCATGACATGATCACAATTTTGCTATCTAAGAGTGCTGAATACCCAATTCAGGCTTTGGGCATCTCAGGGAGACACTTCAAGCTGGAGTAAAGCCACATGCCTTGACTAAACCTAGTGATGTTGTGCAGACTTACCTTAGCTGAGGATCTGGCCCCTAGCTCTTCAAAAGCATGAATGTATTCAAAATTGTACTTTTTAATACTGCCTTGTGTTCCCCTACTGCTGTATGTAATTAATTCTTTGCATTGTTTAATTTGCAACTTGTTTGTAAAGTTCAGCATAAAAATAATTTTAAGATTCTGTGGGAGCTTATATTGTGAGTTTATTGCATTCTGTACCTCCAAGGTTTACATGCCTCAAAAGCCATTTTGTCTGCTACAAACTGCTGTAATCCTTCAAGTACCTCCAGCCATCTTCTCTTTCTAGAATTTTTGTAGTTAAACAGAATGGATTTTTATTTTTGTAGCTTGTAACTTCAGTATGTATAGTAGTTGTTTACTAAGTAGTGATCAGAATACTGTAAAAATGTTGCTTTTAAGAGCTGTTAAATCAGTAATAACTACTTACAAGAAAATATCAGCATGTTAACAGTTAAAAAAAGTTATTCTTTAGCTTCACTTGCTGTGATGCTGCCACCTGGGATTTGTATTGAATGTGTTTGTCTACTTGTTCTAAAGTGGCACTAAACAAGAAAAAGATGAGCTTTAAGAGCAAGTAATAGGTCAAAAAAAATAGCATTTATAACATTCTAGGCCTTTTTCAACTGAGAGAGGTGGCATTTGGGATTCAGGGGTTTTTTATTTCTTACCGAGCAGTAAGAAAGGAGTGCTCAGTGGTTGACAGATCAGTGGTTTCCTTATGGTGCATTTAGAAATCTGTATTTAGTGCCCAAACAGAAGCAGACACTGTGTGCACCATTCCTTCCCCTCAGAAAACAAAACCCCAGAGCAAACCCCAGGGCTCACAGCTGTACATCAAATGAGAGCTTACTTGCAATGAAAGACCCAGCCAACATGATCTTGAATGTTTTAATCACAATTGGCTAATTTTTCCTTGACATCAAGTGATGTTTTCAAATCCCAATCCTTTGGTTTTGAAAAGCAGGCAGGCTGAAATGGGAGGATGAGGAGGTAATCCTGTAAAAGTCTTTGTTATAAAAGCTGAGAAGTCTGTTCTTTATTTGCTGCAGAGGCACAGTGAGTGCAATTGTGTCTCAAAAATTTGTGATGGTTGTTCAGTCATTACATGGTGGTGATATGTGATTTGGGTCAGGTTCTGCCTGATAAGCTGCAGCCTCAGTGAATTTACTCCACATTAACACAGGGATACTGAAAACTTCAGTGGGTTGCACCATGGCCTATCTCTGTGACTTACACTCCCAGAAGTCTCTTTTGAGAACCATCTGCTCCATGTTCTTTGTAAAAAATTTGTAAATACAGGTTTTTCACAGCACTGGCTCTGTTACTGACTTTCCCAATGCATCTGTTCGTTGTCTTGTTATTTGTACTGTATTTCTCTGTAGATTTAAGTGTGTGGATTAAAGTATTTAAAATCAGTTTTTCCTTTTCCTCACTATGCATAAAAGCAAATGTGAGTCTCAAACTCTGCAGCAGCCCCTGGATGAGGATTAGTGCCTGGCTCTGGGAGGGCTGCAGCAGGATGAGCTTGGGCATTTTGAGAACAAAGCTGTGTTTTGTTGAACTCTGTGGCTGTTCTGCCCGAGATCCATGCTCCAAAATCTGAGCATCTCAAACCTCAATACACGGGAAAAATTCTAGACAGTGTGGTAATGCCATTTGGAGGTACATCTAGCACTGGTGACCTGCAAACATCTCTCAGCAGCTGCTGGCCTGCTCCTGGTTCATCCTTCTGCACCCCGAGGAGCAGCTGAGTTTGAGTGCCTTT
This sequence comes from Entomyzon cyanotis, assembly GCA_024500445.1. Lineage (NCBI taxonomy): Eukaryota > Metazoa > Chordata > Aves > Passeriformes > Meliphagidae > Entomyzon > Entomyzon cyanotis. Next base: position 1,291,656 of record JAKEPQ010000325.1, read on the forward strand.
AAAATAGATGTGGCTAAAGTGGTTTAAACCTCCAGGCCTCAACAGTGATGTGAAATATCCAGATTCTTCCTTCTCACCTCTGTTGCCACTGATTTGGGATCTTAAAACAGCTTCTGACTGCACATTATTTACTCGAAGAGGGGAAGGAGCCCTGCAAATGCCTTACCTGTGATGATCAGTTTCAAGTAAGAGTTTTATCAGATGTTTTGGTGTCAGTAGTAACTGGAGATGGGGTGGGAGGTGCTGCTGAGAGCAAGTCAGTAAAGCACACATGGGGCTTTGCCCAGCAAGGGGAAACTGCTGCTGGGACACGTTCAGGGTTCAAGTGGCTCAATGCTTTCTCCTGATGGCAGCAGATGGGTTCGCTTGGGCTTTTGGAAGTGAATAAATCCTCCTGTGGGGCCACTTTATCATAGTGTCAGTTCCCTCCCCAAGTCCTCTCCTCTGTTCCTTGGTCTCATTTCACAAAAGAAAGAAGGGCTCTGGCCTCTCAGCTCCTGTATTATGCCACAATCAGACCTTTTAAAGGCTATTTGTGTGTTGTTTTCCATTCAGCATGGGGTCAGAGCATAGATACTCAGGAAGTTTTTTAGATGGGTAAGACAATAGTTTCACAGAGTTTTCAGGATCACTGGCACTGATGTTGATAACTATAAAGATTTAATGCATCTTTAAATGTTTTTAGAATTGCTGGAGTGAGCCATGCACAGCACCAGCTTGAGCCAGACTTTAGCCTAAAGCTGTGGAAGGACTCACAGTGCAGGTATGTGTGGGGAAGAACATGGGACATCAGCAAAGTACAAGTCAAGGCTGAAATTCTGTTTTTTTTATAGTAAGTAAAAATAGAAAGTTTTTGTGAATGAACAGTAAAGTGGGTTGAAATAGGATTCAAGGAGTCCAGTGTCAGACACTTGACTAAAGCTCTGGTTTCAGGGTATCTCCTCTAACAAACCTATTTTCCTCCTCAGGAAAATCCCTCCTTGCAGAAGGGCTGCAGACAAACTCTGCCTCTTTGCCTGTGCATCTGTGGGCAATGTGAGAACACGCTGGTAACCGCAAGGTAACAGATGGCCGGAGGGTCCTGGTGACCGCGGCCGCGGCAGGCTGAGTGGGGAACAATGCCCTGCGGATCCCGCGATGTGCCACCCAGCCGTGCCGAGGGCCATTGTCCCCGCCCGGCCGCGAAATCCCGATTCCACGCTTAAGAGCTGCAGAAAAGAGCCTCACTCTCCCAGACCTGCAAAAGAGCAGCTCCCCATGTCGTTCATTGAAAATATGGAAAGGGTAATGCATATAGAAATCTAATTATTGGCAGGCACAGCCCGGCTTTTAGCATGATAATCGTGGGCCCGGGAGCTTTCTGGTGCACGGACCCCTGAAAGATAATCATGAAAGCAGAAGTTAAAACTATTGAATTTCCATCATTCATTCAAAGTTGGCTTTGATTGCGTTGACACGATTTTTGTTTGTTCCTACACCGCGATGAGAACTATTATTAATCACTTCTAAATATTTCAGAGACAAAAGGGCTGCCCGGCCCGGGCGATGGGGACAGGGGTGCGAAGAGGGAAGGCTGATGGCGGGGTGTCCCTGCTGTCCCCAGTGCTGGGGGGTTCTCCCCGCTCCACCGCCGGGCTGGCGGGGCGGGGGAAGGGGGTCGGTGATGGGCGCGGCCGCCGCCCCCGGACACCCCTAGCCCATCCTCTTTTCCTCCTGCTTAAAGCCCGGCCGCTCCCGCCCGATCCGCCGGTCCATGGCCACGGTGCGGGGCTCGCCCGGGCTGCTGGCCCTGCTGCCGCCGCTGCTGCTGCTCCTGGCAGGGCAGTCCCGCCCGGGCAGCGCCGACCGCTGCAGCTGGAGGGGCAGGTGGGTGCGCACGGCCGGGGCTGAGGGGCTGCGGGCACCGGGAAACAGCACCGGGAACTGGCAACGGGAGGGAGCGGCCGGGTCCCGCAGCGCTGGGTGCGGTGTCGCTGTGCTAGCGGGTCTACTTCGGTCACTGGCGGGGAAATAATCCATCAATATTCTCAGTATTCTCAAATATTACGTCTTTTCCCTCTGTGTATTGTTGCCTTTTTACATTTCTTTTAACTAATTCAGCTAGCACGGATTTGATTCTCGTAAGTGATCTCAGCGAAAGTAACTGTTCTGAAAGCAGTGGAGTTGCACCGGCTTGAGCAAGAGCTTCGAGAGCAGGGCCAGCATCACCTTTTTCACAAAAGCATTTTCTTGATGAACTTATATTGAAATTATTAAAAATAATTTTAGAAAGTAGATCTTTAAACCAAATTTTTCAGGCATAACATCTCTTTGCAGCTCCTGCTCCGAGTCAGCAGCTCTCGCCCCCATCCACCCACCCACCCAGCTGTGGGATTTTCTGAACAGCTGAGCACTGGCCAGTCCTGCCACAAGGAAAAGTTTTGAGCTATTTAGCAGCGAGACTTGCCTTCTGACGTTTCTCTGGGTGCTGCAGGCATCCAGGCATGGATTTGTAGGCAGGTGAAAGGGGCTGAGGCGCCTTTCCATGCATCCCTGTCCCTCGGTGGCTCCTGCATAATGCTGCAGCTGAGGTCCGAGGGGAGGGAAGGAAGGAGGGAGGGGACGCAGTCCAGCCGGAGGGAGCCGATTTAGGAGTCATTAGGAGAGTTGCGATCCTGACAGATGCACGGTGCTGTGTTGCAGTGGTCTGAGCTGGGAGCCGCGCTCCCGTGCCGTGGAGCAGATCCACCTGCGCTGCACCGAGGGCTCCCTGGAGTGGATGTACCCAACACGAGCCCTGCGAGTGGTGCTGGAGCCCAACCTGGCCAGCGCCCAGCACACCACGGTCTGCATCAAACCCGCCCGCGACTTCCAGGGCGCCAGCATCTTCGTGGAGCGTTCCGGGCAGCTGCACCTGCTGGTGAGCGAGGCACAGGGGGCTCGGCCCCGCCACGTCTCCTGCTTCAGTGCCCTGATGCCACAGCCAGTGGCCCTGTTCCTGCAGGCCAGCCCGCAAAAGGACATCAGCCGCCGCACCGCCAGCTTCCAGTATGAGCTGCTGAGCCACCAGAGTGCTGCCGGCCCCGACTTCAAAAAGATTGCCCTGGCTGAAGGTAAGAGCAGGGGCTGCACTTTTGGGGCAGGTCTGAGGTGGCAGCTGATCCCCGTTGAGTGGTGCATCCCTGATGATAGAGGCTTTTTGGGATGAGGGGTTGGCATTGCAAAGGTCGTTCTGCCCAGCAGTGCCCTCACTGAAAACATCCTCTGTGTTTATTTCTTTGCTGTGGCTGGATTTGCATAGCAGGAAGTTTGGTTTGCATCTGATCACAAGGCTGCTTAAGCTGGTAGTTCTACCCCATTTCCTCCCTGAATTCACCAGTCCTTTTGCAATGGGATGTACTATAGTGTTTTAAATAACTGCTCTGTTTTTTCTAGCTATGTGCCGTCCTTGTGACAACGTGGAACTCCTTATGGCCATTTGCAGCAGTGATTTTGGTAAGTTGACTAAAGGGGAGTCATTCTGCCTTTCATTTATATTGATTGTTTGGATTTATTTGCCGCTTTTTAAAAAATAATGACATGACTGTATTTTCTGATCTGGGAAAGAAACTGTGAAAAAGAATCTGAATGGAGGGGCAAAGTGAAACCTAGAAGGGAGAAGCTTTGCTGCCAAGGTCCTCATTTCCTGCAAGCAGGAAGGTTATGAACTAAAACTGAACTGTGAGTAATTCTCACAGGTATGCTGCTGCCTTGCAGGTGTAGCTGAGTCACATGTGTGTAGATGTACACACAGGTTGTACATCCTTGGTGTGGTCATATTTGTTCCCTTTGTCCCTATTTCTTTTTATCTCAGCTATGAATATTGCTTCTCTCCTCACAGTCTGCACTCTCCCAAGTTCTTTTTCTGCAGAGGCAGTGAGTTGTTTGCAACTTTGCTAAAGATTTCTGGTGATTTGAACTTCCTTCAGGGACATCCTGGTTAGGTTTCGTGCCTTATGAGAAAACAGCAGAGTTAATAGTCCATAAGAAAAGAAATAATAAGAAATAGTAACCTGCTAATACATGGAAAGCTTTTTCCATTTTTCTTAACAATGGAATGGAATTTTTTTCTTTCAACTGTGATTTGTTGATTTTATTGCCATATTTTTCCTCTGCACTTTGGTACCTCTTTGATTAGGCCAAACAGCTAAAGCTGTAGAGGTGCTTCTCCATGTAGCCACAATTCTGTTACTTGAATATACCTACACAAGGAAATAAAACTACGAACTCCATATTCAATATTTAAAAACCCCACCAAATCACTGCTCTCCTACCAGGGCTTGCCATACTTCAAGGCTGATAAAATCAGACACCATCATCATGGTGCAGATGCAAAACCAGTGCAGAGGGTACTTCCCTTAAGAGTGCTCCACAGCTGGTAATTTTTATTCTTCTAAATGAATTGGTGCCTTCCAGCCTGTTGTTTGTCCTGGAGGAAGGTGCTGATTCCCAAGCAGGCACTCTCCCTGCCAGAGCCTGACAGATGTGGGGGCCCAGGCACACAAAGGGACACTCACACTCCCAGCAGCAACAGAGCAGAAGAAACAGCCCTTTGAACTGACTCTATTTATGGCCTGACTTCCTTGCCCTGCACTCACAAATCGCTATCATCAGCTTTTTTGATTAGAGAAAATAGCTGCTAATGAAAGTGTAAATGCCACTGGGAGAGAATGGGGGTTTTATGGTTGTCCTTAGGATTGGGGTCTGCAGTCACTGCGACCTGAGCAGTGCAGGAGCAACTTGGAGCACCAGGAACGAGTGCATTATAGCCTGTCAATAGACTTGACTGCATCTGATTAAAAATGGTCACACAAAGAGGGAGACAGAGAGCAGAGACATCTGGTACACAAAATTCTGCATTCCCTTGGAAATCAAAATAAATGAGGAAGTTCTTGGAAACTTTGGAGATGAGGTTTTCTGCATCTTGGGTTGATGAGTTTTCTGTACACGAGTGAAAGAGTTTTGTGGCAGGAGGGTGGTGATGTAACCTCTCACGTACTGAAGAGTTCTTGGCTGAAATTGTGGCATATTTCTGACCCTTTTAGGAATATGGGGTTGAAGTTAATTAAATCAGTAGAAAAAGAATTGGTTGCTCTGAAAAATGGGGGCGGTGACAATGAGAAAGGTGGCTTCAGGACAGCAAACACCTGTCAGATGGGATGCTTCATTCTCCATATGACTGAATGTTTTTAGAGACTATGGCTTCTTGTGCTTTCCTTTCAGCTAGGATCCTTCTGGGAGAAGAAGGTACATGTATGCAAAGTGATTTTAGAACAAGGCTTTAAAAAAAGTCACTTCAAGAGTTCTGAGTGTTGTTCATCATCTCCCAAACTGTCTTTTGGTGGATGGATGACATTGTCTTGAGAATGGAAAAAAACAACCATCAGACCTTTAAATGAGAAACTTTTAACAAGCTCTCATTTATTTCTGACCAAATCATATTCTGATTCTTCTTGGATCAACCTCTGTTAGTGCTGTGAAAGGAAAAGCTCCAGAGTCCCCTGGAGTTAGGAAGGAGGGGTCTGTGATAGTCACTGTCTTGGAACACAGACTGAAAAATATGAATCCCTGAACTGACCTCTTGTCATGTGCTTTTTTTATCCTCTACTGCTTGGCATTATCAGTCAAGTTAGATGCTTTTTCCTCTGGTGTAGCTGGTTTGAGTAGTCATAAAGCACAGTGCCAAGGATGTAGCACAGCTTGTGTGGGGATCCCCTGTGCAAAGGATGCAGTGTAAGCTCAGGAACGTGTCCATGTGCAGGTGGTAATTGTAAAAACTGCGCAGCAAAGCTGCTCTCCAGTTATTTCATCTGATGAGCTCCCTAGTACCTGAGCTGTTCTCCTGCTGCCCCATAACCAGCTCCTGTCTTCTTCCTATCCAGTGGTGAAAGGCTCCATCCGAAATGTCTCCCACGACTCAGAGAACCACATGTCCCAGGTGGATGTCAGTGTCCAGAAAGTCTACAGGCAGAAAAACCGGATTTTCCAGCAGGAAGAGGGCAGCAGGGAGTGGAGAGGCCCCATCAGAACCCTGCTGCAGTGCAAGGTGAAGAAGGGAGGGGGAGATTTCCTCTTCACTGGGAATGAACACTTTGGGGAAGCTTGGCTGGGCTGTGCCCCTCGCTTTAAGGATTTCACGTTGGTTTACCAGGCTGCCAGAGAAAGGGGAGCAAACCCATGCGAGTTTGAGCTCAACTGACACAAGAGACATTTTGCAGTTGAAAGATTTCAGCCCAATCTTTGGATACTGAATCTGGAACAGAGTTAAAACCAAGGACTAAAGTTAACAACTCCACCCAAACCGGGACCTGGAGGATTTCCTGAAGATAATGGCTCTGTGAGCCCTGTGAACTCTTCCGACCCACATTAATTTCTCTTACTTTACATCTTCTTTGCCTCACAAAATAACTTTGGATTTTGGAAAGACAGTCTTGGGGGAAGTTGGAAAGCAGCCTGTGCGTGTACTACAAAATTTTCTCTAACAAACATATTTTGCTCTGTGTACATGTTACGTGCTCTTTCTCTGGATATTTTTCTCTCCTTCCCCATCTCTGCTTGATTTCTCTTTACAGGCAAATGTGGAAACTCTCTAAACTGGGGGGAAAACTACCTCGAAAGCAAAAAAATCCCTTTCTTCCTTTACCAAAATCTACTTGATTTTTAAAATGGAACATGGATGCTGTAAAAAGTGTGTGTTCTTTTCTTACATTGAAAAACATTACGGAATTTATTACAAACACAGACAAAATGCAACTGACTCGCCTCCCTAAAGTTCTGTTGAACTAATTTAGGATCAAGAATTGTTCATGATGGTATTTCCACCTAAATTATCTGCCTCTTTTCAATTAGCTTTTGTTATTTGAATGGTGGCTCCTCCCACCCTCCCTTAGAATGCTTTAGCCAGACTCACATCATTGCCTGTATTTTATGTAAATGGAATTGCTACACCGTAAAATGATATACAAATGCGTCTACCACACAGAGCCAAATAAATGGTGTGAATAAACCCATTATTTCCCATGTAATGGCATCTGATTGCAGCCTGGGCAACACGGGGCTGACAGATGCTGGCCCATGACAGAGCCTGGAGAAAACTGAATGAGGAGCACTCTGACAGGCCACAATTAATTGACTTTTGAAATGACTCCTTTTTTCCACTGTTCTACTTGGCTGAGCAAGATTCACAAATTGCTGTCTTGAACTTTTTTATGGGACAAAATAGCTGCCAATGAAAGTCTAAATGACAAGAGCTTTGAATAGGAGTCTTACAATGACCACACTGTGACACGTTTTTAACTGACATATTGATTATTTGAGAAGTAGCAGCCACTTAATTGGGAGGGAATTAGGAAGGGGGGAAGAAATGGGAGGGAGTCAGAGGACTGGGTGTAGAAATAGAGTCTGTTAAACACTAACCAAATGCCGTTTTATTAAGGTAGGGAATGTCCTGATAATCATTTTTACATATGTTCACAGAGAGTACGATTTGGAGTCTAAGTCAGTTGTTCTTTTTGCTGTTCTTTTTGTGTAGCACAAAGCTACATCAAGAGGAAATGTCATTAGCAAGGAAGAAAACAGACCTTGTATGAGTATAATCATGCTGATCTCCCTGGGGCCTCAGGACCTGCTCAAAACCCGGGCTGCAGCCACAGTCAGGTTTACACAGGCTTAAAATACCTCTTTTTCTGTCTTTGGAAACTGAGCAGACCTAATTGACCTCCTAATCCCAGGGACATCATGGGACAAGTAGCAAAGATGAGGATTTTTCCTCCCCTTGGTTTTTGTAGTAGCTGTCCCATTGATGGAGCAACACTCTGTGTCTGTGAACTCTTCAGAGAGTTTATTCCCCAAAAAACTTCAGCAGCCTAATTCACTTGGAAAACTTCAGATGGAAAAGGAAGTATTTGTTTCATGGATGCCTTTGTTTGGGCTGATTTTTAAATCTACTGAGCCACCAGAGCAGCTCCCTTCTGAGTTGTGTTCCCCTGGCCACATGGGGAGGCAGCAGCTTGCAAACCACAGCCCCTCAGTTGGATTTCACTGGGTAATATCAGGAATCATCACCCATTGCTGCTTCCAGCTGGAACTTGGGCTGGCAGATGCTGGGTCTCACCTAAGGCTTTTTTAAGCAATCCCACACTGTGTCCTTAATTGTCCATCTTCCTCCAGCTGAAGACCATGGTTTTGCTTACCCAAAAAGGTCTCCAGTTTTGTTTACTGGGCAGGATGTTCGCCTCATCCTGTGAGGATGCAGTGTTACTGATAATGGGGAAGGAGGCAGTTTAGGACCAATCCAGAGGACACCACAGCCTCTGCAGCTCTGCTTTCCCCTTCCCCAGCTCCCCTCTAACCCAGTGAATGATGCACCAAAAGACCTGTTCTTTGTACTCTGTTGTGTCTTCACTGCTGCCTCCCTCACTGCTTTGACCCTGAGCACAGCACAAAACATTCAAAGTCAGGGTTTACTGTGAATATTTATTGAATTCAAATGATCACCACTCACCAGCCAGCTCCTGCAGTGCTTACAGGCACCTGGACCAGGAGGCACAAAATCCAAGACAGCTACAAACAATGACACCTTACACAGACTGAAATACAGGGCTGATATATCAGTACAATCAACAGGTTTATAACTACATAGCATTTCTTTTTCTAAATACACTGTTTTACTGAAATACCTACTTTTACTGGGGAAAAGATTAAATTTAAGCATTCGTTTATTTTCATTCAGCAACTCTTTCTTGATTTACTCTCACTTGTAGGTTAAAATGCAAATCAATCCACATCCTCATGGTGTTATTAACACCAGAATTAACTCTTTTTTTAGACTCAGTTGCGTTCTTTGTAATACAAAAAAGAGAATTACAATTAAAATATATGCTTCTATATACATCTTGTAAAACCCAGTGCAGCCCTGATAGGTACTGCCTGAGTAAAACCACTTCGATTATGTTTAAAAGGTATTTTTATTATCACTGATCATACTGTAATATTTTTCCTAATGTTATATCACACTAATATGCTAATATATCAAAGGTATCTGAAGCTAGCCAAAATAATATTTTTCAGAAGCCCAGAGACTGGTCCCAGTAATGCCAAGGTCACCATTTCCATCCCCATACAGGACATTTACTGAAGGGTTGGACTCAGTGATCCTTGTGGGTCCCTTCCAACTCAGAATATTCTGTGATTCTGTGAATTCCAAACAAACAGAACTTCATTCTGTGATTTCTAGTCATTCATACACCAAAGAAAGCAAAACAGATGACCAGAAGCCCAGTAGAAGGCTTGTTTCACTGCCTGGTAATCCAGGGCACATCATGTGTTCCACATGTTCTACACCAATGTCCCATGGCAAGAATCCCACTTTGCCCAACGAGGCAGAATAAAAGCTGCTCTTTCCTTTGTTTGGGTGTCACTCCAATCTATGGCTTCAGAAGCCCTTAGACTCAGGACAGAACTGACACCTCTTTAAAGTCAAGAAGCAAGGAACAGAGGATGGGGACTTTCTCTGCTGCACAGACTGCTGGACCACATTTTTGCCCATGACCAAGGGACAGAGTTCTCCTTCAGCACCCTGCAGAGTGGATCTGCAGCCCTGTGGCACAGCCAAGCAGCTGAATGATTTCCCAGAGAGAACTGCTCTTATCTTTCACTGCTGAAAAACTGGAAGGGCAGAAAACCCAGTTTGTCATTCATTGCTGGCTCCCAGCAGGACACATCCTCCTTCTGCACCTTTTGAAGCATTCTGCTCAGGTTGGGAGCTTTAGTGCTGACTGTGCTTTGGAAAGTGGAGACCCTTGAGAAAGTAGAACTGCTCCAAAGACAGCCATGGCACTTTTGGATCTACCATCAATTCCATATCCTATTCTGACCAAAGAACTGCAAGAAATCAGACTTGTGCTATCCTTGACAAAGTACCAAGAGCTTACAAGCCAAGTAAAAATAGGACACCAAGCCTGAATTCCTAAAAGCCTCTCTCCAAAGCAGTTTGGCTAATGTGGAATATAGTCACAAAGGTTCTTTGAAGCCTTTCTAACAACTCCCTGCCAAACTGCCAGCAGTGGCTTTGGGTTCTATTTCACCAGGTGCTCTAAGGGGAGTTTTACAAATCCAAGTCCAGGAAGGTTCTCATGTGAGCTTGCCGTGGGCTACAAGGAGTCAGAGCTGGCACAGTAAGTCCAGAGGCACCAAGAAGACACAGGCCCAATAACTATGAGATTCAAATACCTTGACTGCCTACAGATTGTTTTAAAGATGTCAGTACAGATTTCTCTGTACCTGGTGAGAACTTCTGAAGACATACCACAACCCAAAGAACATCAAAAGAATTAAAAATCCATCCCAGGGGGAATGGATGTATGTTCTCCTTTGTGCTTATTCCCTGTATGTCAGAAGGCTCACCTGTCTGCCCACAGGCTTCATGCATAGAGGAACCAGCATTTTCCAGGTACTTGCACTCTGTCTTGGGACTCCTCAAACTGTAGTCCCAAAAATGTGCAAGAAATCCAGTTTCTACCACCTGAACGACAAAAGACACACCAGCAGAGAATATCTCACCTCATAAAGAGGAAAAGCTTTATGACAGGAGACCCTGCTTTAAGCTGAAGATACACCAGCAGAGAACATCCCACCTCAAAAAGAGGAAAAGCTTTATGACAAGAGACCCTGAGACCAAGAATGCACCCCCTGAACTCCCCAGCACACACAAAAAAACCAGCACTGAAGAACTTCAGTGTGAAGATGTGAAGCACGTTCTGGGTCAGAAGATGACACAGAATGCTTCATCCCACGATCTTCATCACAGGATGCACACCGCTGCTCTGCAGGATGTTTTCCTTAAAATTCTCTGCTGTATTCCCAGTGTTTGGGCTGATGCCATTTGTTTCCAGGTGATTCTAACACCATTTCTTTCCCATCAATTCTACAAGTCTCTGCAGTTCCATTCTGATGAGATTTGTCATATTGGCTTTTCTAATTTAAGAGCCTTAAGACCTGAACTTACTGATTTCAACAGCTCTTTGTGTAGCATCTGGTGAAGTCATACACTGAGAACACCTGTATGGACAACAGTCTGTGCCTGGGCAAAAAGGCAACAGTGAACCTCCCTCAGAGCCTGGGCCCTGAATTTGTCAAGGAATTCTTCCTATTTCTTTCTCAATGGGGTTATTGTTACCTGTGGAACACATTAGTTCGGTGGCTCCATTACAGCGAACCCCAGAAACCACAGCAGCCACTGAAGACATTTCACAAGGATTCGCATAATAACTTTGATTTTAAGGCAATCAAGATCTTTGACAAACCACTGTAGTTTTTACAATCATCAACATTTTGCTAAATCACTATCTAAAGACTTTAACAATTCAGACGAAAGAAAGAACTAGCAGATTTCTCAAACGGCTTAAAAGAGATGATAATCAATCTTTGAGAGATCATCTGCACTGTAAGTGAACTAAACTGAGATACAAGACCTTACTGCCTCATTTGACAGAGAGAGAGAACGGTATCGCTGGAAAACAGCCAGAAGGCTGGGTACAAGGCTTCAGTGAACTGGGTTTTGAATTTATAGATCAAGTTATGCTTCTCCCCCACTGCCATGAAAATCACAAAACCCCCCTCACAGTGGAGCAGCACCCCAATCTTGGTAGCCTTTGTGCTGGGCAAGCACTTCTCCACGTCGTTGTGCCAGGATGACAGTTTGGAGTTGAGCCACTCGATGCACCAGGACCTGCTGTTCCTGCCCAGGCGGCTCTCGGGCCCTTGGCGCTCCATGCTGCCATAGCAAATGCCAACAGCACAGAAGCTGTTCTGCTGCAGCTCCACCTCCCAGTAGTGGATGCCTCTCTTGAAGCACTGGAAGCCCAGCACCTGGCGGTAGTCGGTGAAGCGCTGAGGGTGGAACTTGTGACCTGAGAAGGTGTCTGAGATGGACATCCTGGTGTAGTTGTCAGACAGAACCATGCTGCTGTGAGCTGTGTTGTAATCCAGCGTGATGTTGGCAGCATCTGCAATGACAGCAATCACTTGGACAGGAATCACAAGGTACTTCAGGACAAAGCACTTTTATTTCTCCTGTCCCACCTGAAAACTTGTTCCCATGCTCATGTCCCAGCTCTGCTCTCCTCCTCAGTGCAGGCAGCTCTTACAGCCACAGTAAAAGCTGCTGGGTTCAACTGCAGCTCCACATCACACAGGAGGCAGATGGAGGGCAAGTTTTCTTCCTTCCTGCAGCCCCACAGGATCCCTTGACCACCCAAATATACCCTGGCAAAAGGAGGGGATTGCTGGTCTGGCAGCAAAAGAACTTCATTTATCTTCATAAAGATATGTGAATGCTGAAGATGAATTTGATTAATCTGGCAAAAGTACCACTTAGAAACCTCCTGCCCCTTTTTCTCCAGAAATTTCATTCATTTGTAGCAGCCTATTAAGCTAACAAAACCCCCTTCAGAAGTGTTTTCTCAGGTAACTACAGAGAATACATAACACCAGTGCCATAAGAGCAGAAAGTTTGTCTTTAAGGAGTGTAACGTTGAATGTCTTACACTGCAAGAGCTCCTCTCTGGGTTTCTTCAGGAAGCTGTCAATGAGCTCTTTAGTTGCAGCAGCAGTGGTGGTTGGTGTGGTGGTTGGTGTGGTGGTTGGAGCTGTGTCAATGGAAGAAAAGAGAGTTTGGCCAGTTGGGAAGAGACCTCCCATGTTTAACACCCCATCACAGACACCCTCAGGGTGGAGCTGATCTGGTTTAGCCTCCTGCCCCACACAGTGTTAATTTCAATTTCAGCTCAGGCTGTTCACTGTCAGGTCAAGTTTTGAAAATCCCACTCTGGACTTCTCTGAGTGTTTGATTGCTCTCACAGCAAGAGCCTTCTCAGAGCAAGAGCTGAACTTTTGCTTAAAACACCAACACTAATGACCATTTTACCATTTTAAGAGCAGTCAAAGAAAATTACAATAGGCATGATGAAAGTCTGGACTCACCAACTTTAGCAGCTTTCTTTTTCTCTTCTGGAGGGGGAAAAGAAAAAAGTAAACTGTGAATTCTACTGAGAGGCAAAAGCCACTGGTAAGACTATGTCAGCTGTAAAACCATCACTGTGGCTCTTCTGAAACTGCAGCAGTGGAGAGCTGACAGTCCAGCATGCTGAAGCCATGTACAAATACCCCCACACTGGAAAGCTGCACATCAAGCACAACCTTTCATTTGCTTCATTTCACAGTCATAATCCTGGAAGGAGCTTGATCTTCCCTTCAGGAGCAGTGTGTTCAGGCACATGAATACTCCTGTTCCCATGAGGAACATTGACTATTCCTTTTCACAGCAGAGCTTTTAGTGCAGCAACAGGAGCTACAGCTCCATTCCAGTCCAGTTTCCCCAGCACACCCCCTGACTGCTGCACACCCAGCACTTGGGACCATGAGTAAAAAGCTCTGTAGAAGTAACAGAAGTTGTTTCTTGACACTTGCACTTACTTCAAAAAGAAAACATGGAAGATCTTCCCAACAGGCTACAGTGCCCATTAATTCTGGTATCTGGACAGAACAGCCCTGAAAGGCCCCAGTATAACCTCCCACAAAGACCTTCTCCATCACCCCAGCCTGAGACTGGAGGCAGGATGTGGCCAGCAGAAAGAATGTTTGAGTAAGGTTCCTTTAATCACCACTTACTGGTATCTGTCTCCACCTGTGAAGTGGTTTGAGCCTGAGGAAGGTTTTTCTCTTTGTGGATATGAGGGAGGAAGAAAAAAACAAAACATGAACAGGTCATAAGCAGAACTCAACACATACAAATCTATCAAACAACCCAAAAGGTATTCAGCACAAATTTAAAAAACCTGCAAGAACCAGAGGCTGGGGAGGCTGTGCTTTGCTTTACAGCTCACACTGACACCACTAGAGGCTGATGCACCCCTGTGCCTGTGCAGTTCACTGCTCTCCAGCCCACGAGGCATCCATCCCCAAATACCCCAAAGCACCCTCCCTCTCCTGTGCCAAGGTGCTCTCTGCAGCTCATTCCTGCACCACCACCACAGCAAACAGCCCTTGGGTAACTGCTTCAACTCTTATTTAATAGTAAAGCCATAGGCAAGAGAGGATGATGTTCTTTAGTACTTACGTGGTCCGTGAGGCTTTTTTCCAACAGGGGCTTTGTTTGGATGAGCTGCTGGAGGGGCCTTAACTTTCACAGGTTTGGCTGCAATGGTGATAATTTACATTATGGTTTGTATGGCCAGGAACAGTCATGCATTAGTGAGAACGTTTTTCCATCTTATCTTTCAGTTATGTGAATAGAACTGAAGTGAGATTTGGCAGAGATGGGAACTGCATGCCTGTGCCCCAGTCCAAAAGACAGTTTGGCTTAACCTGGTAAGTAGAGCTTTGTTCTACAACACTTAGACAATCAGCACCTTTACAGCTGGGTCACCAGAGTCCTGGTCCTAAGGCCTTTCAAATCTCCCCTCAAATCCACATCCTAACCACATCCAACCCTACTACATAATAACACCATAAATTACTCTAAGGAAGAAAGGTTGGGCTGTGCCAGAAGGGTGCAGTATCATGGTACTCATCAGCTTATCCAAGTATAGATAACAGTGAACAAAAACTGGCATGTTTTGTCTCCTAATTTAGCCAGACTGTAATGTAATTGTGTGGAAACGGAGCACTGCAGAGACTGTAATGTAATTGTGTGAAAACGGAGCACTGCAGAGATTGGAAGACACAATTTATATTAACCAACTGTATTTGCTGCATTCTTTTTTAAAATCATATTTGGATTGGAAAGATCTCTCATTTCAGCTCAAAGCAAAAGCAGAAAATAACAATTTCCCCAGTGATACAGTACCTTCTTCTTGTCTCACCCTACTCTGAGTCACTGAAATTTTCACTATTTCCTTAAGGTTGATGGCAGACTGGTAAGTGGAATGCATCACATGTTGGTCCAATTCAACTACAGGAACGAATGCCTCTTTTAATGATGCTTGTTGCAGGGCTGCTGCTCTCTGAAATGACAAACGACCACCTTCTGTAGCACACAGAGAAAAATACAACCAAGTTACTTTACATGGGGTGGGGTTTGTGCATTCATCTCAAATTCAAGGGACAAAGGCTGCAGTCAGACACAGCTCATGGCAAAATTCCAGCAGCAGTAGCTCAGGTGCCTTATTTCCCACTGGTACCTAAAACAATGAGGAAGCTCCACGAGGCCAGTGACAGCACAGAGCTGCCACACCTCAGGGAGGTGACTCTTGCCCAGTGACCCCTCTGTTTGTGGCAGAGGGAGTGCCTGACCTGGGGGAGTTACCACACACCCCTTCAGCATTCTTTCACTGAGATTTGTGTACTTATCAGTACATCCTTTGATGGCAGGTTCTTGCACACCACTGCATCACCGTTTGACTGGAAGTCTCTGGAGAGCAGGATGATCACAGCAGGTTTTTGTCATTCTGCATTCTAGAATGAACTGGATTCACATTTAAATGACACATTACCTTCAAAAACAGAACATCGTCACTTTCAGTCAGTGCCATCTCAATCTGATCTTTGAGAGACTGAATTTCGTTCTTCTTATTTCCCAGAACACTGTAAATATAATCAAACTTATTCCAAACTCTCTTTTCATCCTCTGTAATGGCTTTCATGATCTCATTTTCTCTTTCTTCAATTACAGCTTTAATTTCTGAAAACTCATTTCTGATCAATTCCTTCTTTCTTGAAGCTGTCTCCTGGAGCAGACAAGAACAGACAAGCACCAGTTTCAAAAGAACAGTTTATGAACAAAATACTCTCAGTGCTACTACATGAATGCCTCTGAGGAACATGTGGGCTTCTCTTCCTTGAAACAGGCAAGAGAAGAGCTGTTTCTCTGTGCTTTGGAAAGAAAACTCCTTCACTCACAAGGAATGGGGCCCATCCTCAGTGTCACCCTCAACTGAGGGTATAAAACCTTGCTCAGTTCCTGGTTCACTCCCATCTCCCACAGAGCTGCCTGGCTCTGCCAAAACTCCTCTTTTCTGTTCCTTCCTAATTACATCTTCTCCAGCCAAGGCAGCCTCAGTACTACAGCCTTGTCACAGGGGTACAGTCAGCACCACCACGCAGTGGCCAGCAGGTGCCAGGCAACCTGAGAGCACTTGGAACAGTTACCCACTTACAGCAGATTGGTTCTGGTTTGTTTTCACGGTGCTCATTGCCCGAGCAGTTCTTTCACTCTGATTATGCAGCTCCACGAGTTTCTTCTTCAGCGCTGACTGCAACAGGAGAGACCAGAAAGTATTTCAGAGAGGCAGTTGTCATGTCTGCTCTCAGTTTTAAATACCCTCGTAAGCATTTGGTGCTATCAGTTTAAAACCTACCTCCCCTTGAACCTTAAGAGGGTGTAAATTTGGGCAGGAAGTTGACGCTACTGTTCACCCATCTTCTTCTGAGACTTTTCTCACTCAGATGTGATTTACCTGTTCCTTTAGTTTAAGATTATGCTAAGCTCAATCAGGGGTAAGTTCTGTACACTGTGGTGAGTGTACACACCAGACAGATCGGACTTTGGCCACCTAAACTTTTTTTCAGTGTGCTTTACTAATCCACACTGATTTTCACCTGTGCTGGAAAATATAAATGCCAGGTTTCCTTGCCTTCTACTCTGGGAACCTCCTTCTGGCTTTTATCTACCTACTAGACATCTCCCTAGGATACTTTTATAAGTCTTCTACTTAAGAACAGAGGAACATCAGCCCGTCAGGCTGTGACAAGCCCTGGCAGGGAGCAGAGCAGCAGAGGAGGCTCAGAGTTCAGGGTGACGCCACAGAGTGTGGGAGGCCTCGCTGGTGAGCCCAGCCCAGCCCAGGAGCTGGCAATGAGCTCCACGGCAGTGCCTTCCCAGACCCCTGCCCTTGAGCAACATCTCGGAGAGAGGAGGAAAGCACAAGGCATGACTCTGAGGACTGCCTGAGCACACGCTGGAGGGCACATCACAGCTTGCCAAGGCCAGGCACAACACTTACAGTCCAAGTCTTGCTCCAGCCTCCTCCCCACACTCCAGAGCAGCTCCCAGGCACCGAGGGAGCCAAGGGGTGTTCCAGCCCGGGAGGCACCGAGGGAGCCAAGGGGTGTTCCAGCCCGGGAGGCACCGGCCAGCCCCGCCCAGCCCCGGCTGCTCACCTGTGAAGAGGCTTTTGCCTGCTCCAGGGGGCTGGTGTGGCACAGCTTGTGCCCGAGCAGGCAGAGGGAGCAGATGCAGGCGCCGTGCTTGGCGCAGAAGAACTCGAAGAGCCTGTTGTGCTGGGGGCACTTGCGCTGCTGCAGGTCGCGCAGCGGCGGGCAGAGCTGGTGGTCGCGGAACGCGGGGCTGTCGCGGTGCGGCCGCAGGTGCTCGGCGCAGAAGGACGCGGTGCAGGTCAGGCAGGTCTGCACGGCCGGCGCCTCCCGGCAGCTGTCGCAGGACACGGGGGGCTCCCCCGCCCAGCACCCTGCCGCCTCCCCATCCTCATCCTCCACCTCCTCGCCCTTGGCCTCGGCGCGGCCCTGGAGCTGCTCCACCACCCGGCACAGCACCGTGTTCTTCTGCAGCTGCGGGCGGCCCGCGAAGGTGGCTCGGCACTGCGGGCAGCTGAAGCCCCTCGAGAGCCCGGCCCAGGTCATGTCCAGGCAGGAGGCGCAGAAGTTGTGCCCGCAGGGCACCGTCACGGGGCTGCTGAAGAGGCACAGGCAGATGGAGCAGGTGAGGTCCTCCTCCAGCCCCGACAGACCCAGCTCCGACGCCACCGCCATCTCCCCGTCCGCAGCTGCCCCGAGAGCCAGAAACAGAGCTCGGTTCGGAAAAACGAAACTATCGCTGGGGCTTCCCGGAAAACGACGTGTTCCGTCCCCGCCCCGACGGGAGGGGCGGCAGCCGGGGGATGGACCCTGCGGCTCCCGCCCGTATCTGGGGCCGGGCAGTCCCGGGATGCTGCGGGCTCTGCCCTGCGGAACGGGACCACGGGGCGGGGAAGGGACCCTGGGGCGGGCTGGGGGCTCCGAGCTGGGGTCGGGCAGAGTCACCCGGAGGTGCCCGGAGGCGTTGGGGTTGGTTCTGAACCATTTGGGGCATTAGGGGTGCAGTGCCCACCGCGCTCCCGGCGGTCCCCAGGAACTCGGGACACCCCAGCGCGGTCCGGCCACTGTAGTGGTCACCACGGGCTCCACTCGGGGCTCAGGGATGGGGTGAACCCCAAAACCTCCCAGCATTGGCCCAGCTGCTCTGAGCTGTGGGTAACCCGGCTGCCAGAGATCTTAGGGACTCGTAGAATGTTTGGGCCGGAAAGGACCTTAAAAATCAGCTGTTTGCAACACCTGATGTCAGTGCAATGTTTTCAAAGTATGCAGGTTACTGCATTGTGAATATGGAAACCATCTCAACAGATGATGCTTCCTCAAATTTCTTCGTCTAACTGTTCAGTAATCACTGTTTCTAACCAGTAGCATTGATGCTGAAAAGCAACATGGCAAGTACTCCTGTTTTAACTAACTTGACCCCAAATTCTTCCAGTGGTTTCTTCCTCCTCCCTCTTCTGCCCTGTCTGCTGGTGTCCCAGAACTTCCTCAGGGCTTTCTATACTTCTCCGGCAGCAGAGGTGAAATGGAGCAACCTGGCACAAAGTCTGTGACTCCCCCAATAATTTAAACGGAGCCTGTGGGCTGTGGCAGAAGGAGCTGTCTGCTCTCAACTCTTGTCCAGTGGGCAAAGAACATCTTGTGTGGAGAATGGCTGAGGTTCCCTCTAATGTCACTGAAAAGTATTAGCAAGCAATCTTGTTGGCATTAGTGCTCAGGGACTTAAAAAAATGTTCAGGAATTGTATAAAGCACCCAAAAGAAGCGATGGGGTGTGGTCTGTTACAATTGAAATCAGCTCCTAGCCAGTTCTTTTGGAAGATAAAATGAAATCTGGACGATCATTGTAAACCTACATAGATAACGTGGACTTGCACCTCCATCAGTTATCCCTCCAGCCTTGTAACATTCCTTCAGGATAAGCTGCAGAGGGGTTGTGTGTCACAGGGCTCTGAGTCACTGCTTAGGGACAGATACAGGTGCAGGAAGGACAACGGAGGCATTTGGAGCTGCAGGGCTGTGACAGGAGCAAAAGTTCAGGGATCAGCTCTGTCATATGCTGGAGGGTGGAGGAATTTCTCAGAGATGGGCACAGTGCCAGGGGTTTACAGTGCTGTTGGGTGTGCTGATCAGGACTCTGTAACTGCTGTCAGAGGAAATGCAAACACACCTGACAGGGCGTGGCTGACAGTGACTGCAAAGGGAAGTTCTTAGAGAGCTGCACTGTGCATGAGATGCGACCAAAGACCAGCTCTTAAAATTTGCATTTTTTGTTTTTCCATAGGTGAACGAACTCCCTGGACTAAGCCTCTGTCATCTTTCAAAGACTCAGCACCTTCACTGTATTATCTGTATTATCTGCAGCACTGGTATGGTATCAACTGATACAAAGTAAGCAAATTAAAAGGGTAAATATACACCATCACAATTATAGCTGTTGCTTCTGGAGCATAGCACAGAAGGATGTTTAGAGCTCAGATGAGTGATTTAAGTTCTCCAGTGTCAAAGAAGGCTTGAAATTCTGGTTTTGAGGAAACCAAACCACTCCTGTTGTCTAAGAGACAATTAAGTTTTAATGTCAAAAATTACTGAATGTTACCATTTAAATAACTACTGAAGTTACTGCTCTCTTTTGCTTGCAATTACTTGAGAATTTCCTGTGATTCTGAACTAAATCTAACCCTTTGCCCAGATACTGCACATTCAAAATGCCCCTCAGAGCCTGAGCAGGGCTTTAGAAGCACAGTAGGATAAATTGTACCTCGTGTTCCTCCCCCAGCAAAGGGGCTGGTGAGGGACAGGAAAGCCCTGGGACAGAATGGCATCAGTGACGGTTTTTCCACCATTTCCCTACCTCCCTGTGGGACTCACATGCACATTCTGCCCCATCCCTAGTTCCTCAGAGCAGCCCCCAGGAGGTGGATGAGACAGGCAAGGCTCTCAGCAGCTCCCTCAGGCTGCCTTCCCTTGATCTGATTGGAATTGGGCAGTGGAGCAGTAGTTACACTCCAACTTGGTAACAATGGGTAAAAAGAACTCCAGATTTTATCTTCAAAACATTCTCTCTCAGGGGTGTATTTCTTTACCACCATCTTCTGTTTGGCACAGCCAGAGTGACTGCATCCAGAGTGACTGTGGCCAAAATGCACAGTAGGCAATGGAACAAGAGGTGCTGTGAGATACTTGCATTTAGCTTCTGCAGCTTCCTAAGAATTAATAAGTAATGATTTCCCTTAGAAAAACAATCTTTCCATTAATCCCCACTGTCTGAGCATGACTCTGCTTGTGTCTGACATCTTCTTTTCATCCAGTTTGCAAGAACAGCCACACAAGATCTAACTGAACTTTTCTCTAAAAAAACAAACCCTGGCATGAAATAACGGCAACTGAAGAGAACCACAATACACAAATTCATTTTACTTGTATAAAAATTATTCCTTCACAAACAAGACATTTTAGTAGGAGTGATGCAAAAATGCACAGTGTTTTAATGTATTCATGCACTAGGTCAGAGTACATGACAGCTAAACCATAATGTACAATTTTTCAAGTGTTTGTATCTAGGGTTTGTTTTTTACCTCTATAAGAGTCAACTAGCCAGGAGAGGAATTATCTGAAACTGTAAGACTTGCCAAGGCTACAGAGGTACAAGGTGTCCCCTGAATGCTAATAATTAGAGCTGTCAGTGCAGTGCCCTGCCAGCACCTGTGACCATTCTGCTGCTGGGAAGGGAAGGAGAAAGGCAGCACAGAAACTTCAGCACTTACTGGGCAAAAGGCTTTGCTCTAAAACAAATAAAAAAGGCTTTTAGTGCCTGCACAGATTAACACAGGGGGACACAATTTTGCCAGGGATTTGTGTTGTATTCCACTGGTTCTAAGCAAAGTTGACAGTTACCAGTACTATTTATCTGCCTCAACATTACAGAAGCTTGAAATGCACAGGCTTTTCTGGACATGTGCAGGTGGACTCTGTAAGCAACTGCCGAGTCACAGCATTTGTATGACACTCAGCAGTGGCAGAGGAAGAGAAGTGCACATCAACAATATTTATAATTAATTTTTAAATTAAAGCAACCTCTGGCAGTTATACAGCTCAAGCCAAACCCAGTCACAGTACAAGGTTGTATTTTATCTTTTAATCAAACCATTCCAGTTCTGCAGCTCGCAGCAGTAGGAGATAAACACTCAATCCCAACCAATCTGTATTAGACTTCCTATAACAAAGTTTTCATGTATTACATAAAAACATAGCCTAAGGGAAAAAGTGTTTTTCTTTTGGCCTACTTCTTTTTAAGACAGTGATATCCACCAGTGCACCTGCCACCCTCAGGACCAGAAGGCAGCATTTCACAGAGCAAGTCCTTACAACTGTTCACATTTTTTCACATCCTAGATGGCTCCATTTTCAACACTAGATCCATTAACTGGAGGCTCCACAATCAGTCTTGGCTCTATCAGTGCATCCCAGCTTTCAGTTATCTGCAAACAAACCACAGGCAACGCTCAGCAAGTCCCAGCAATACCAGCAGATGCAATTTCTGTGCCATTATGCTTTGCCTAGACCAGAACAATGGCACTGCTGAACCAAGATCACAGCTCCTCCTGTGACTCTGATCCTACTGATGAACCTCAACCTGCCTGATGTCCTGGGTAAGGACAGATGCAGGTAAGAACAACAGGGATGAAGTGATTATTGTGATGTAAACATGCCTACTCTCACTAGAAAGGAACAATTATTTTTGCTTCCATTTATTTAAATCAGATGCATTATTACAAAGGGAATGAGGTGAACAGAGCCAGAAGCAGGGCAGCTGTCAGCTCTGCAGAGCTGGGGACAGAACTCAGAGCAGGCCCCACATACCTTCGTGTCCTGAGGCACTGCATACTCAATCAGCTCTGCTCCGTCTGCAGACTGGTACACCAGGTCGAACTTCCCTGGCTCCTTAGCACCTGAAAAACCAAACAAACAGCTTTTAACCAAAGAAAGTTTAAATGTTTGGCACAAAAGTTGATCAAAACTGGTTTGGTTTCGGGGTTTGTTTTGGGGTTTTTTTGAGCTCGGTGTGTGGGTTCATAATTGTAACACAAAAATCTTGAGGTAAAACTGAATACCACACACCAAAATGAAGGTAATTATCCAATATGACTACTCACATGAGAAAGTCAGTATGTTGCTAAAATTTGAGAAAAATGCTCATATGGTAATTGATAAATTCTGGCTTAAATGGTAGCTGCAGGATACTCAGTTTCAGAAACATTCACCATTTCAGGTCTCAGGAACTGCACTTTGTCATTGCAGGAACTCACTTCCACACCCACTGAAAACAGTGGCATTATGATCTCACATTTAATCCGTAGTTCCATATAATGATTTTTTTTCAGAAAATGAAACCACAGCAGAGGTGAGTTACTGACCACTCAAACTGAATGACAAAACTTCATTTTGTAAATATCCAACAGCACCTTTCAGTTCAACCAGCACGGATTAGAACTTTTCCACTGAAGCAGACCTTTTGAGGAGGGGGTGAGGAGGGGAGGAGTGTGATGAGACTGAACCCAAGGAAATTGGGAATACTCCTGAAACATGAAGTGTGCCTTGGACTTTTGGTTTTCCAGGTGACAGCACATGACAACAAGCCCTTGGTGTCCCCACATACATACATTGTCCTGCTGATGTTGAAAGGATCTCAAGCTCAATCTGCTTTTTTTCAGCATTCCAACCGATTATTTTTGCCTCCTTCACAAAGCAACAAGAAAAGAATCAGGTAAGACACTTCAGCACTGGATAACTATTCCATATTTACAACCACCGTGCTACTTGACTGCTGCCAGAGGAAATAAATATATTTGGCTATCAAATTTTCCACTCTCCATGTATAAAATCTGTGGCAAATTAGTGCTCAGCAATCTGTAACTACTGGCACCAATAAACCAAAGTTACTCCTTGTCACCAACTCTGCAGTTTAAATCAGTACTTACCCAGAAACCAAGGTATCTGAAGTAGCAACAAAATTTTACTTGCATCAGTTTCAGGAACTTGCTTTGATTTCAAACTGCAGTAGACTCAAATACAGCTGTATTTTTCTACTTGAAGATCTGCAATTTTTGTCATCTCTAAAATATTAATGATCATTAATAATGCTTGCAATTTGTGGTTTGGCTTCTGTTTGTTTTTTTTTTTTTAGTAACTGCTACACCATTCAAATTTTCAATTAGTTCTGGCTTCTAGAGTTTTCGTTTTTACTGCTGCACCAGGAATAGCCTGTGGAGTCAACTGGATGCAAAGAAAAACACTGCACAACCTCAAAATATTTAAACAATACCTCATCTATAATAGTTCTGTGAGTGAATTAAGGAAGAAAACCAGTACCTTGTAGTCTGAAACTTCAGGACTGTAATTTTCTGTTAGTTCCAGGCGCTGGTGAAAGAAATAAAAGCAACAAATTGTAACTTTCCCAACTCCTTGATGATTCCATCTATATCCAGACAGTTTCTTCAGCAAGAGAAGTCTCCTAGTCCTGGAATCTGATGCCAATCATGGTCCCAGGTAAACTTCCAGGACTTGCTGCTCCAAATTTATGTTCAAGTCAGACTGTGTGAGGAGATCAGGGAGGTGGATCCCAATCTCCCTCACTGCAGGGATTTCATTTTGATTTACTTTTTCATTTTGCAGCGGAGTGTAATTATTTGTATGGTAAGATTTGCAATAACTGTAATAACGTGCATGAAAAATCACATTGAAATGACAGCAGAGACAATACTTCTTGTGTTACACAAATACTGAAAGTCTAAAGAAATGCACTTAACTTCTGTGTATGCTGTAAACATTTGTAAAAGTCAAAGCCAGGCTTTACAACACAAGAATTTTTTAGAGAAACTATTAGGTCAGAAGCTTAAGAGTGATGCAAATTAAACAACTCCAGCCTACCATTCAGTATTTCCAGAGTTCTTTACCTTAAAGGCAATTCTTTCTCCCACTTGGGGTGGAGCAGCCAGAAGAGGTAACACACTATAGTCTCTCTTGGGAGTCGCCGTGGGATTCTGTGAAACAAACAGTAACCCATTGATCTAATTACTGTATTAATTAATAAACGAGAAGATAATGTTCATGCTTTATGGATTTCAGAAAGCTCTGAGAACAGTAAGGTACATGCTTTGTTTTGAGATATATAATATGATCAGTTGATGGCTGTTTCACAAACACTGCTTCAGGCTGACAAATGGAATTACAGTAAATAAAGGTTAAGATCAACCTTTACCCTGCTAATCTGCTTCTGCTTTTAGAAATTACTTTCATCCTACAGGCTTTCTACACAGTTCAAGCTGCAAGAGAAAGGTGACCTCTGCCTGTGTCAGTCACTCACCTGGACAAGGACAGAGGTGTTTGTCGCAGGTTCATTTAACTGCCTCTGTTTCTGGCCTTCACTGCTGTAGTTATAGAAGAAGCCAGGGTTTGTTCCTCTCCCAGGGCCTTGGCCCCTCATCATCCCACGGAACCCACGGCCCCTAGGTGCTCTCCAGAAGTTCTCCTCTCCCGTTCCACGCCCCCTTCCACGGCCTGGGCTGGCGAACGCTCCTTGCACACTGGCTGGCAACTGTTTAGTGCAGTTCCTTACTATGGAATTACTCAGTCCAGCATCTGCTGCAGATTTTTTAGTGACAGGTGTGTCTGAATCTGAACTGTCAGAGTCTGAAGAGGAGCTCTTTGCTTTGGGAGCCTTGGTGCTGGCTTTTACAGCCACCACATGGTTTGGCTGCGATTTTTCCTTTGCAGTGCTGTCTTGTGCTGGTGTCACCTCATCCTCTGAACTTGAGTCAGAATCTGAACTAGACGACTGGGGGTTTTTAGCATTTTTACTAATTGCAGTCTTAGTCTTTTCAGTGTTAGACTTTACAGTCACTTTGTTAGTTTTCACATCAGAATTTGAAGCAGCTTGGGATTTGTCTTTAGGAAGTGTTGCCACTACAGGTTTATGGGAAGATTTATTTTCCTTTACGTTTAATTCACTGCTGTCACTGTCAGATGATGTGCTGGAGGAATCTGAAGCTCCCACCCTCTTTTTTTTGGACTGTGTTGTGATCTTTTTGGTGCTACTTTTACCAGAATTTAGAGAAAAGGTCTCATTTGCCCGTTCCAAAGCCATCTTTGCTGCAGCCTTTGTCTGCTTTTCATCCTTCGTTTTTGTTGACAACTGCTTCTCCCTCTCTGTTTTTTTAAGCTTTTTAGAATGAGCAGTAGAGCTCTCTTCCTTACCTTCCGTGAGTCTACTTCTTCCACTAACTTCTTCCTTCCTTTTTCTTTTCGTGTACCTTTTTTGAGAGTCCCAAATATCTACAGAGGTCTCTTCCCTACAAGAGGAATACTCAAGGTTATGCTTCTCCTTTTTCTTCTTCCTTTTGTGCTTGCCTTCATTCCTAGAGAATTCCTCCTCATCCTGCTTGTGTCTGTGCCTTTTTTTGTCTTCTTCTGTTGTGTAAGTAAAGCCATCATCTATCTCTTCATAATCATCTGCAACTATCTCTTCCAATTTTACTCTGTTAAAAAAACCAAACAAAAGCCACCATTTAGCATAATGAACACTTTTCTTACACATTAGCAGCTCAGAAAAGTTCCTCTGGAGTGAAGATCCTCCAGCTGTTCCAGGGACAGTCTGGAGCCCTCCCTGCAGGCACAGGCTCCCCTTTCATCCTCAGGGACATTTCCAACCACTTGGCTCCCTCCAGCCCTTTCGGACATCCTGGGGTGTCTCAGGTGTCTGTGGCACCTGGCTCTCGCTCCACTGCTCAGGGAAGGAAGAGCTCAGTCCCCGGGGAGACCCCATCCCTGTTCTGCTGTGTTCCAAGCCCAAGAGGGGATTCACAGAATCCCAGAATGAGTCAGGCTGGAAGGGACCACGGTGGGTCATCTGGTGCCACCTCCCTGCTCCAGCAGGGCCACCACAGAGCACGGGGCACAGGATTGTGTCCAGGTGGGTCTGCAATATCCCCAGTGAGGGACACTCCACGCACCCTTCCTGGACAATCTGTTCCAGCACACGGTCCCTGCACGGGGAAGAAGCTCTTCCTCGTGTTCAGGTGGAACTTCTTGGGCATCAGCCCGGTCCTCTTGGCACCCCTTTAGATACTGACAGACACTGATGAGGTGCGTGTGTGGGACTGACTCCTCAATCCCGCTGTCCCCATCCCCACCCCGCTGTCCCCATCCCGCTGTCCCCATCCCGCTGTCCCCATCCCCACCCCGCTGTCCCCATCCCGCTGTCCCCATCCCGCTGTCCCCATCGCCACCCCGCTGTCCCCACCCCGCTGTCCCCATCCCGCTGTCCCCATCGCCACCCCGCTGTCCCCACCCCGCTGTCCCCATCCCGCTGTCCCCATCGCCACCCCGCTGTCCCCACCCCGCTGTCCCCATCCCGCTCCGCACCGCAGCGAATCGTTGTCCCGCACCAGGCGCGCGCTCTCGGCGGGCGGCAGCAGCGCCCCCTCGAGGAAGAGGCTGAGGCGGGCGCGGCGGCTGAAGCCGAAGCGATGGCGGATGATGCTGAGCAGGTCGGTGACGAGGCGCGCCTGGCCCGGCTCCAGCAGCAGCCAGCACAGCGCGCAGCCCGGGCTGGCCGGCGGAGGGTGGTCGAACACCAGCCGCAGCCGCACCGGGCCGCCGCCGGCCGCCATCATGGAGGAGGAGGAGGAGGAGGAGGAGGAGGAAGGGGAGGAGGAGGCGGGAAGGGGGCGGGGCCTGAGGGCGGGGCGGGGCCCGGGGGCGGGGCGGGCCTGAGGGCGGGGCGGGCCTGAGGGCGGGCCTGGGGGCGGGGCGGGGCCTGGAGGCGGGGCGGGCCTGAGGGCGGGTCTGGGGGCGGGGCGGGCCTGAGGGCGGGCCGGGCCAGTCCCGTGACCGCGGGCGCTGAGGGAGCGATGGGGCTGCTCCGTGCTGGAATCGCGCTGTCCGGGCTGCTGCTGGCGGCAGGTACGGGACGGAGCGGGACGGGAGGGGAGCAGAGCCTCCGGGCACGGCGCTCCTGTGTCCCGCGGCCGCTGTCGGGCTGGGCTCGGGCTGAGCGCGGAAATGCCGCTTGCCGGGGTGGCGGTCGGGAGGGACGAAGAGGGTGGCGGGAGCCTCGGCGGGAGCAGCACAGCGTGGCCACTGTGGCTTGGAAAACCCTTAGTGCTGCTTCTCCAGAGCGCTGCTGCCGTCCGCCCTGATCCAGGAGACTAAGGGATGGAGTGTCAAAGATCCGTTCTGTGTCCGAGATAGACAGTAAACTGGCCGCTTAAGGTGACCAGACGTTACTGCTTTAACTGAGTTTAAATTATATTTTGGGTTCCTTTAGAAGTGACCCTGTGTCTGTGTGTGCTCTCCCTGGGGGCTGTAAAGTGATGTGATCTCCGCAGACACGCAGATCAAAGTGCTGGGATGAGCTCGGTTGGTGGGATGATGGTGCCAGGGACTCCAGGCTGCGGGTTCGATCCCCGTGCGGGCTGTGCCCTTAAGAGTTGGACTCGACCCTTTTAGGTCCTTTCCCACCCAGAATATTCTGTGATCCCTGGCGAAACTGCAGCTGGTGTGAGTTAATCCATCGTGGCTAGTGGGGCTTTGCCTTCAGCCCAGGCCTTGGAAAGACTTCAAGAGCAAATTATCCCAACGATTGGGCTGTTGTTCCAGCGGCAGCTCAAACGCAGGGATCTGATAAGGAAATACTTAATTACACACTTCATTCATTGGCGATAACTCAGCGGTGGGTGGGGGTGTAAGTATAGGTAGGTTTCTTACAGTAATTTTTTTAAATAGGAGTAGCATTTCTAATTATCACACCCAAGATTGAAATATAATGTTTTGGAACAAGTGTGGGGGAAACCCCAAAGCTGAGCCTTTTTACTTAGCTGATTGTTATTTTTATTTCCTCCCAAGGTGTAGTTCTGAGGCAGCCCCAAGAGCCCAAAGAGCTGTGGGGATATGTGCAGGTTCGGAGCAAAGCCCACATGTTCTGGTGGCTCTACTATGCAAATAACCCAACCAAAGACTTCACAGAGTTACCTCTTGTCTTGTGGCTTCAGGTGAGGTTTGGTGAGAGACACCTAAATGATTATTCTTTCCATCTGTGCCTCGTTCAGTCAGATATATGGTATGGTGCAGCTGTGCAGAAACAGGATTCAAAATTGCCGCGATCTAAATGCCTTGCCTTGTGAATGAGGTGTTGAATTTGGGAAAAACAAGGATGATTTCATTCTGCAATTGTGGGGTGTTCTCAACTGCTCGCCTTCCATTGCATTGGATTGCAATAATAGAGGTTGTTCTTTTCTTTCATACAACAGTAGTGATTTTAGTGCATTGTAGCTTGACAGCTTCTTTCCTGGAGAGTTTGAAGTCTAAAAAATTTTCAGCGAGAGAGGCATTTATGATGATTTCTAAATGGAAATAATCCCAGTTTGATAAAAGTGGTGGTGTGTTCTCCACAGTACATTTCAGAAGTTAATGTTGAATTGAATCACTTCAGGACTTGGTCTTGTTTTTCTGAGTTATTTCATCAGAGTGAAACCCACATGCTGTACATGCTGGTTAAACTCATGACTTGCAAAGTCCAAGTTAACTTTTGCACTCCATATTCAGGGAATAACGTTTTGAAACTGTACTCACATAGCAGGCAGCTCACCAGAAGCTCTCACGAGTGGGTGACTGTTTCTCTGTTGAATTCTTGCTTTCAGAAATGGCACTTGTGCACATAACTAAAGACCATGAGGAACAGAGCCTGCTCTGCAAATTAATGTGTAGTGCAAAAGCCATTTTTAAAAATTTGCAGTCTGTCATTCTACTTACTGGCTTGCTTGTCTTTTCCTTCCATCTGTCACATCTATGCCATGCTGCCTTTTAAATTCTTTGTCATTTGGTATTTCCCTGCAGGGAGGTCCAGGAGCTTCAGGCTGTGGATATGGGAACTTTGAAGAGATTGGTCCATTAGACAAAGAGCTGAAACCAAGAAATACAACCTGGGTACAGTAAAGAGTTCGGCTTCTAATTAATAATTACAAATGTTTGTTTGCTTGTGGAAGCAAACAGGTCACTATGCAAAAACACACTCAGAATAGTTTTGCATTTAAAGTTTAGTGGAACTGTAATATTTCAAGTTAAAATATCATGGTTAATAAATTAGCTTATAGGAATAGCCTTGTTTACAACTGAGGGATAGACATATTAATTTGATCTGATTAAATATGTCTGGTCTTCCATGAAATTATGAAATGCAGGTATCTGGGAAACAGAGAGCATGGAAATTTTTATTTCAGATCACAGCTTCATTGTGTGCAGTCACAGAGCTTTTTCTGGTGGCTGGCAGTGTAAAACCTATGGCTTGTAATTACAGGTCCAGTATGTCCTTCAAGGGAAAACAAATTACAGCTGCCTGTGAAGGTGGAAGTTTAATTAGTGCAATATATTTGTGCTCTGAGCTACCAATAGTCTGAAGTACTCCAGAGTTCCCTAGGTGACCTGCTCCTGGATCACTGGGAGTTTTTGGGTGTATTTCTGGTTGCAGATTGGGCAAATTGAAGGACCTGCTGTTGCACCTAATTTTTGTGCAAGTTTTTTCAGGTCCAGGAATTTACTGGCTCAGTTAATCATTTGTGCTGTCAAAGCTAAGTGTTTTTGCTGGTGCAGAGCTGAAGTTTTATACAAACCTTTCTGCTTCTACAGTTGCAGGCAGCCAGTATCTTGTTCGTGGACAATCCTGTGGGCACTGGGTTCAGTTATGTGGATGACTGTAGCTTGTTTGCCCAAAACCTTACCACAGTAGTTTCTGATATGATGGTTTTTCTTGGCAAATTCTTCAATTGTAGACCAGAATTCCAGGTGAGTGAATTGAATTCTTGTTTATCTTTGTATTTTTCTTTGCTTTTAAATAGAATTAAAAAATAATTAGGGAACAGACTTCCAGGTGGGCAGTGTGCTGTTAGGTAGTGTTTGGTGCAGGTATAACTACTGTCTCTTACTTTCCATATTTCAGAAGTTTTATCTTGAATTTGGGGTCAGTTAGATAAGCATTAGGGTGGATTATTGCCTGTTGAGTGATCCGAGCAGCATATATAGGATCACAGCTGCTTATAGTTCCAAAATATGTCAGAACCAACCCCAGCAATCACCAAGATGTTATGGAAACCTTACCTGTAGCTTAAAATAAGAAAAATATTAAGTGTTTGATAGTGAGGGGTGAACAGCCAGGGCCTGGGTCCTGTGGGATGTGGGAGATGGTTGGAGGTACTTTCTGCCCTCCACCCAATGAGTTCCTTGTGTGTCTTTTCTCTCCCCAGACCATCCCATTCTACATATTTTCTGAATCTTATGGAGGTAAAATGGCTGCTGGGGTTGCTTTAGAGCTGCACAAGGTAAGTACTGGGAGGATATAGTTCACTTTTCACTTTAACACATCGTGTTCTACAAGTAGTTTTATTTTCTACTCCCAATTTCACAATGCTACTTACTTTTTTCACTTAAAGAAAACTGATTCTAGAGTCATGAATAGCTAACTAAAAGTTGATTCCTGGTTTGGCTTTTTGTTTTGTTTTGTTTTTCCTCTTATTCACAAAGGCTGTTCAAAAAGGGACCATAAAGTGCAATTTTATGGGGACTGCTCTTGGAGACTCATGGATTTCTCCTTTGGGTATGTTTAAACTCCTCAGGCTGTGGATGATTTGTTGTTGTTATTTTGTTTTGTTGGTTGTGTTAATCATTCCATGAGTGCCTACAGTCTAAAATGCCATCCCTGCCTTAAGTGAATTAAATCTCCAGTGAGTCTGGTAAATCAAAAAGAAATACTCAGCCTTGCAAGCTGTGACTGAAGAATCTCCCTTTAGAATGTATCTAGATTAGGAGAAGTCAGAGAGCAAGGTCAGTGAGGAGCACACTGCATTTGAAGTGGAGGGATGGTGAAATGTCTCTACACATCTCCACAGCCTCCAAGGTGTTTTGTCAGAGTCCTGCACTTAGTGTGGCCGCCAAATGATTCACAAGGCTACAAGTGAGATTTGTCTGGTGGAGGACAAAAAGCACATTAAAGGGCTGCTGGTCCTTCAGGGGGGACTGGCAAGGGCAGGCCTCAGAGTCTCTGCAGCATGGGACAGTACCAAGGAAACCCTTGTCTGCTATCAGCTGATCCTTGAGAATTTACAAACAAACTTGTTATAAAACAGATTTGTTTTATAACTCAATTTTTCCCTTGTGACTTTTGCAAACCATTCAGTTTAGATAATTCCTATCTTCCTGTTCGACCTCTGCCCATGTTCTGGCAATGTGCTGCAGTGTTGGGGGAGAACATTTTGGTAAAAATGTGGTGGCTGCTTTAAATAATTTTCACTGGTTCACTCCTAGGGGGTGAATGATGTTGCAGGATTTGTAAAGAACCTGCTCTGTTGTATATAACCTTAGGGCTAAACTGAGCTGACTGCTTTTTTACTGATTAATTCAGCTCTATATATTTTTATCACAATCATTGTTTCCACAATAAAGGAAAAGTAAGTTAAATTGTACTTTCAAAAGTTTGATGTTTGAAATCTCTTCTGTTTCTTTAGATTCTGTGTTGTCCTGGGGACCCTACCTTTACAGCACTGTAAGTACCTTCTTAAACTCTTGGTCCTCACCTGATCCCTTGTGCTGCCATACACTACAAATAGGTGTTGAATATTAAGATTACCTCTTGGCCTGAATAAAACCTTGAAAGCATAGACGCTGTTAGCAATAAATGGATGTGGAATTGTAATTAAAGCTGTCCTTCTTTGTCTTCCAGTCTCTCCTTGATGATAATGGCCTAGCAGAGGTGACTGCTGTTGCCAAAGAAATAATGGATGCAATAAATAAAAATCTGTATGGGCTGGCCACTGAGCTCTGGGGCAAGGCTGAGGGTGTCATTGAAGAGGTGAGATCTTTCACTAGCATTAAGAACTAACTGCTGCCTGGGGAGCCACACAATTTCAGGTTATCCTTTCTATGAGTGTTGAGCTGGAATGAATTCTCCAGCCCTCTGCCCAGTCATTTTGCTAGTATTGGTTTTTTTTCCAGTGCTGATGTAAAGGAGTGTTTGCTGTGCCCCAGTGTGTGAGTGACAGAGGAAGTGGGTGGAGCAGCCTTTTTGGGCTCCCAGTATTGCATTGAGATTTCAACCTGGCACGCTACTCAAGTAGATGCTCGATAGATGCAGGCAATTAGTCCTGTTGAGTTCCAGAGTTTCAAATTAAATAAGCTATATCTCCTGGAAAGCTTTGAACATTGAAAACTGCATTCAGCAAGACACAAATTTCAATTTAAGTGCACATCTCTATTTGAAGAACTACAATAAGTGCACAGAATGGAAGTTATGGTCTGTTACTGTGGGTCACTGCATCTCATTGCTGAGCAAGTTCCAGCTTAAAAGATTGGTAAAGTTCTGCTTTTGTTACTCCTCTTCAAAGGTTGCTCCAAAATCTCATTCTTAGTTACATACCATTCTTTAGCACACATAAGGCTCTGGCTTCCTCAGACAGAAAGGCTAATCTAGGGCAAGTTCCTTTTTTTTACTCTTTTTCTTTAGGAGTTGTTTTGAGGTTTTTTCTTCCTTGTTTCATAACTGACAATTATGAACACGACACTTGCACACAGTTGGTTTCAATTCTTGCTGTTTGGACAGAACTTTTTGGCTCCTGTTTCACTTTTCAAATCTACTTGTCTTCTCCTGTCAGTTGTGATTGTGCTGGCTGATTGGTTGGGAGCTGATTTCTGACCTCAGCATCAGTACTTTAAACACTCAAAAACTGAGTAAAGCAAGACTTCAAGAATGTGGAGTAACTTCTCTAATGGCAACAGTGATCACACTTGTCCCTGGATGCAGGCAGCCTCTGTCAGGTGTGTCAAAGCTGCCAATCTGCAGTTCTTGGGCACATCCAGCTGTCAGCAGTTCCAGAAGAGAGGTGGCTCATACCCATCACCACGTTTCTGAGGAAGTATTTTAGATTTTGGAGGGTTTTAGGTTTGAAGGATGTTGAGCAAGAGCAGCACCAGACTTGACCTGGCAGTAGGGCCTGTCTGAAAGCATCACCTGGCACTGCAGCTCTGTCCTGAGTAATGCAGGGTAAGGCTTCCTGTAGCTTCATGGCTGTTTCAGAGGAATAAATAACATCTCTGGCACAACCCACATGTGAACAATACAGGCTTGAGGAATCTCTTTCCCACTTCTCAAAGCAAATGTAGAACTGAAGTTTTTCCACAAGTATCTTGCTGGCGTACAGGTAAAGTGGCAGGTCACAAGGTCCTTTATTTAGGATTTACTTACCTCTTTTTTTCTTTTTTCCTTTTTTTCTTTTCAGGAAAGACTGTACCTTGTATCTGAGAAATGTTTTTGGTAGTGTTACTGAAATTATCTTGTGTTTTCAGAACACAGACAATGTGAACTTTTATAACATCTTGACTAAGGAGGTTCCAGAAGTGAAATCAGATGAACAAGAAAATCTCCATCTCGGTAAGTTGTATTTAAATACTTGAGCTTCTAAGGCCATGTGTGTCCATTCACATACCTTCAGCTCAGACCATAGAAAGAGCCTTAATTTACCACATCTTTAAAATGGATGTTTATATTCTCCTGAGCAGAACTTGTTTGCTGTTGCATAAATAGAGACAGATAGGAATGTGGAACAACCCTATGGATTACACCTCCACCTATACATCCTGCACAAATTACAGCCAGGAAGCAGGCAACATAATTGCAACATCATTTTACGACCTTTTAAGTTACTTCCTCTTACTGTCTTTCCTTTCTGTCTTTAGGACAGGACACAAAAATGTCTCATCAGTATAAACAGTCTGATTAGACTCTTGCTCCATGATTTTTGCACATCAATGTGAAAAACACACGTGTAGAGTTTCTTTCAAGCTCTTGTTCTGTTGGCTTCATCAGAGAAAGTGAAATTAATTCCTGAAAGTAGAACATTGCAGCTCAGAAATAACTGGTCTGTAGAGAAGAGCCAAGTGGCTAAAGCAGAAGCTGATGTCCAGAAAAAGTGCTGTGTTATCCAAAAGTAGAAACGGATGATTGGGTTCCTCCTGCAGCATCTCTCTAAATAAGAGCTGACTGCAGTGGTTTCCAGTAGAAGTAAGCAAATCTCTATCTGTAGTATTGCATTTTCATTAGAAGAGGGTTTGTTGTCCATGACTGACACTGCAAATTGTTATCTGTGCAGGATGATGTCTTAAATGTGCCCCTGATCAAAGTGTGTTCTCTTTCTTCAGTGCGGCTTTACCAGCGCCATGTCAGAAAAATGCATCAGAGCAGCCTCGAGGAGCTGATGAATGGGCCCATCAGAAAGAAGCTGATGATCATTCCTGACTGTGTGAAGTGGGGAGGTACTTTCCTGTCTCCTGTGCACCTGCTGAGTCCATTACTGCTTTTTACAGTACTGCATCCTGTAGAAAAATACTCTGGCAACTGGTCACATTCAAATGTTGGTATCCGTGGGGCTAAGAAGGGGATTTCTTCTCAGAAATGAAGATGTCATGGGGCAGGCCTGTGGGAGCAGGTGTGGTTCTGGTTCTGATTCTGCTGCTCATAGCTATCTTTAGCCAAGTAACAAAAAATACAGGGGGAGGGAGGAAGAGCCTCTGCATTTCAGCAGCTGGTTTCTGTCTTCCATGCAATCTTGCTGAAATTTCTGTCAGCTTTTTTCTGTGAGAAGTCTGGTGTCATGTAATGATGCATCATGTGGAGAAGGTGTAAAACAGAAAGGAAGGCTTAAAGGACTGATGCCAGCACCCTGTGTGTGTAAATAGGAGCCAGAAGCTACAGTCTGAGAGCTCCAGTGGGAGCACAGCTGCTCTCTGCTCCTCTGGTTCTTTAGATAAATCACTGGTGCCACTTTGGGGCTAGCACTGGCTTTTATGCAGCTGTGAACTGCATTTTAGAACCTTTAGCCCATGCTTCTGTCCCAGTTTGGGGACGACACCTTTCATCAGTTAAAATTTGTCTTTCTGGTTCCAACCAGGTCAGTCCAAACAGGTCTTTGAGAACATGGCTGAGGACTTCATGAAACCTGTCATCGATATTGTTGATCAGCTTTTGGCTGCCAATGTCAATGTTACAGTCTATAATGGGCAGCTGGATCTCATTGTTGACACCATGGGTAAGGAACTTCTTGACTGGGGGTTGAAACAGAACATGTGGTGAGTAGAATGTGGAGTTGCCCGTGTATTGGTACCTACATTTCTCCAGTCTCCTGTGCAAACCTCTTATCTAACCAGCAATGCTTAAATACTACAGTCAGAAATTAGCAGCTCTTAGGATGTTTTGCTTATATCCCTCTGAGAGAAGTAAATCCTTTACCTCCATTATACTGTTGAGAAATGTTTCTGCAACATCAGTAATTGCTTGTTTCAGCAAAGCTAATATTACGCACTTAATCCTCCTGGATAGACACATAGATGTGGATGTGTGGATGCTCATTCATAGGCAAAGAATGCTGGTGATTAATGAGGGAGGGTGCAGAATGATCACACTGCTCTCAGTGTAGGCTCCTGCACGCCTTGGGCTTTGTTTGGCCCTTGCTACTGGCGAGATGCTGGTTTGCTCCAGGGGCAGTTTGGGAGCCAGGCCAAGTGCTGCTGAACTGCCTCACAAGGCTGCTGTGCTCCCTTCCCCTAGCTTTTTTTCACTGAGTTAAAGAATCTGCAGTCCCAGACTCCACAAACACCTTCCTGTGTTGTGAAAGGCCTTGTTCTTTGTCTGTCTCTGCCCACTTAGATATTCAGATGCCCTTCATGAGCAACACAGCAATCAATAAATCCAGCAAACAGAGTATTTAGGCTGTCAAAACAGATTAGCAATTAGTGATGCTCCAGTTTATCACATTTTGGTCTAAAATTGAGCTGTAGTTAACATGTAAATTCTTTCAGTAGTTCACAGGAAGGCTAAAGCTTCATCCCCCTTGGAATTGATCTTGTTGCTGTCTTGACCTCTACCTTCTCTAGCAGCACCTGGAAACAGAAAACCTTTCCAGTCTCCCCTCAGTGAGTGTCTAACAAACAGAGAAATGTGTGCCTCTTCTGATTTCTGCCAGAGGGACTTGGTGTGGCTGATCCTTGTCCATGGCAGGACAGTCAAGGTGTTTGAAGTGCAAAGCAAAATACATTGGAATTTCTAGGGCTGCAGGGCCTCCAAGAAACACATGTCTAAGTCCATTTCATAGACACCTTCACTGTTTACTTTTTCCCTTCTCCCTCCATTGGTTTGTTTCAACTTGTCCTGAATTTTCCTAGGCATAACAAAATTGTTTTTAGGATCTGAACCCACAGACCCTATGCTAACTCTGTTGTGCTGGTATCCAGCTGGACATCCAGCTGAGCTGGACTCCCAAGTTGCTGTGGAAACAAATATCAGTAATGACCAAGTATTGCTAATCAATCATATCTCTTACCTCCAACAGGCCAGGAGGCGTGGATCCGGAAACTGAAGTGGCCTGACCTGGACAAGTTCAGCCAGAAGAGGTGGAAGGCGCTGTATGTGTCTCCAGAATCCACTGAGACAGCTGCTTTCCACAAGGCCTATGGGAACCTGGCTTTCTTCTGGATTCTCAAGGCTGGACACATGGTAAACAATAAAGTCCCTGGGGTGGGATCAGCAAGAAAACTGAGGATGTGTGTGTAGCTGCTGTCTGCTTCCTTCCAGCAGCTGCTTATCCTGTGCTTTTCTCTGTGCTAGGTACCAGCTGACCAAGGAGAGATGGCACTCAAAATGCTCAGGATGGTGACCCAGCAGCAGCACTAGGGGAGGGGAGGTCAGCTGGCCTGGCTTCCTGCCCAACACCAGGGCTCTGGAGGAGTGTGAGTCTGGATCCCAAGCCAGAGGAGGCACAGTGGCTGTTTGGACACACAGCCTCTCTCATCTTGCTGATACTGTGCACAAGTGCTTATGGAAAAGCATTTTTTCCCCTGAATGGGTTACTGCTTTTGAATTTTTAAGCTGTGATTTGCTGCCTTAACTCTGTTCATAAATGACTCTTCCTGAGGGAAGTTCCCTGTCATAAAGAACAAGCCCTGAGCCTTTGCCTTGGAAGGATTTTGTGCTCTTGCCCTTCCCTGAATGCTCCCTTGTCTGTTTGCACACCAAGAGTAAAACTGATTTGACTTGATTTGCTTTATGGTCCTCTGGGAGAGGTGACCTGCTTCATGAGGCTGTGGAATGTTCCTTCCTTTGTCCTCAGGCCTCTGCTTGAGTCAGCTGGCTGGATTACAAGCTGAAGACATGGAAATGCCAGGACAGAGACCTGCCCTAGAGGAATCACATCCATCTCATCTTGCTGAGGTGTCTGAATTAGGATCCAGGATTCTTCAGACTTCCTGTGCTATGGAGAGAGAAACGCATCCCCCAGAGCAGGATTTTGCCCTTTTCATCTGACCGTTTATTTCTTTTCATTCTCCTTAATGCCCATTACTCAAACTCTGCCTTTAGCCTCAACACCTAAAGCACAACTGGCAGGAATTCCTGCTTTTCTGTATCCTGAAGCAGAAGGCCTGTTAATACCCTCTTGTTGTACCAAAGAGTCCCAATGGACAGAAGTATCTTAAAACCTTTTGGGTTTAGCGTGAAGAGTGGAAAGGAGCATTATTTGAGCAATAGTAACATAATTCTGAAAGATGATAGCAGTGTTTAAAAGAAGGATGTACAAAATCTTGAGCCATGTTTTTTAGAGATTTTTTTTTTTAAGTCTTGAAGACACCTATTATTTTGAAACAACTTTTTTTTTTATATAATACATAGTTAAAAAGAGACTTGGTCAGACATCATTTGACTTTTGCTATGGAGCATGAAGTCAGTGTTGTTTATTTGATTCTGATAGGAGGCACAACAGCTCCTTCCAGCTGTCAGAATCCTAAACAAATAGCAACCTCTCAATTACTCCAGCCACTGAAACTGTCATGAAATGCCTGATAGCACTGGCTTAGCAAGAACTGATGCACAATGCTGTGTGAACACAGAGGCAATCACCCAGCAGCTGCACTTTTGGCACCTAATAATTGCTTTCCTTTCTCGTGTTCACTTCTTGTATTTTTGAGGACTTTAGCAATGCAAATCCAGATTTGGTTTTTTAAACGCTTTTTTCAATAAATAGGTCTAATTCATCTCTCTTCAGCATCACATTGATTTCACTGCTTGAAAATGACATCTCTTTTATTTTGGCTTTTAGATGAACAAGAGGAGGTTGCTATCAGTGTGTAAATTTGCATATCTGCATTCTTGGAATATTTTTAAATAATTTGCCAAGCAAATCAGTATGTTTTTGCCTGGGTAATGTGCTGGTTTAAGCTGGGATAGAGTTAATTTTCTTCCTAGCAGATAGTATGGGCTCTGTTTTGGATTCGTGCTGGAGACAGTGTGATAACGCAGGGTTGTTTTTAGTTGTGGCTGAGCAATTCTGACAAGGCCTTTTCTGCCCCCACCAGTGAGGGAGCTTTTGGGAGCACAAGGAGTTGGGAGGGGACACAGCCAGGACAGCTGACCCCAGCTGACCCAAGGGATGTCCCAGACCATGTGGTGCCATGCTCAGCTGGGGGAGAAGAAGGAAGAGAGGACACTGGGAGTGATGCTGTTTGTCTTCCCCAGTAACTGCTGCATGTGATGGAGCCCTGCTTCCCTGGAGACAGCTGCACTCCTGCCTGCCCATGGGAATTGGTGCATGAATTCTTTGGTTTGATTTGCTTGTTACCTATTAAACTGTCTTTATTTCAACACATGAGTTTTCTCACTTTTACCATTCAGAGTCTCTCCCCCATCCCTCTGTGGGGGAAGTAAGAGGGCAGCTCTGTGGTGTTTGCTGGCTGGGGTTAAACCATGACAGCAATTTGAGTTGGCTGGTCCTCAGTCCTGTTATATACAATATTCTGCATTAATCCTAAATTATTACTAGGGGGCTTGATAGAGGAAAAAAAATTGAGAAGTTGTTTTCACCAGAAAGCAGCATTTAGTGCTGTTCTTATCCTTCTTTATCAAATGGGACATTGATTCACATTGCCATGGGCTGGTGCTCAGTCACAGGCCTGAGGCATCTGTTCCTTGTCCTGCTTTGTTTTAGCTTCTGCAGGGTTTTTCTGTTGGCAGAGACAGCTTGTGAGAGAAAAAAGATGGTTTCAAGAAGGCTGGTGGTAACAATTTGTTGGTTTTAGGGGCTATGCCAAATCGAAATGTGCTAGAATAAAAACACTTGCCTATGGAGACAAGCTTTAAACTAGGGTTCATCTAAATGCAAACAAAAAAAGCAACAATCCTTTAGCATCCAGGAAGATTTGTTCTGTTCCAGCAAAGGCTTTGTCACTGGTGTGTCACTGCTCTGGATCATCACAAAGGTAGGTCACCTGTCCAGCAGATTCTGTAAGAAATCATTGCTTTGAAAGGAGTTCAAGTCCCACTGTGTATCTGATTAGCAGTGACAGACTTTGTCCACTTTGATTTCATGCACTGTGCCTTTTCCAGATAAGGGCAGCCACTTGGCAAATCCATTAGAGTGATTCATTCTAAATATTAATAAGATTTTTTACAGATGCTGGATCAGTCAGGAGAAAACAGCCCAGTGTTTGTATTTCAGGCTCTGATTGCATAGGTAGGCTGACAGCCACTGACTTATTTTGCTCACCATCAGCTGAAGTTAATTTTCACAGAAACAAATCTCTGTTAAAAATCAATAATTCAGCACTGCTGCTTCAGCATGAGCAGTTTTGGCTTTCTATATCAATCTACCTTCTCAAAGCCAGAGAAAGAAACCTAAAAGTTTCTTTCAAAGCCACAACAAAAGAAGAATGTCTGGGTACTCAGGCAGCATGGAAATCTTGGAGCACTTCCTCATTTGTCATGTTGTGTCTATTATCCTGTAAATATTCTGGTGTATGGCAGCACAATTTGTATGTGTCACTCCTGAACTTTGAGACATACTCATGTTTTTCCAGAAGGGATTCAGGAATGGAGTAGTATTTTATCTGGCCCACAAACTGATGAAGAAACAGTAAGAACTTGAATAGAGCAGAGTTCACCCTCACCAAGTTCCTCTGAACCTGGCTTTGACATTTGCTGTGTAACAGATTTGGCAGTTAAGGAATTACATTCCTATAGCCAGCTCTACTAAAACTGCAGATTTTATTTATTCAGATATTGTGCTGTTGATCTTGGATAGGACAAAATAAACAAAATTGTAGAAACTTTATTTGAAACAGAAAGAGAGAACTCTTAACAGTTTATATGCTGTGTTATGGGGGAGTTGGGCTAAAGAAAATACACAGGCTGGTGCATCCTCACACTATTACAGCTGCTAGATGATTTTGTAGCTGACTCATTTATTTTTTAAACAAATTGAGGGAGAGAAAGGAGGAGAAAAAAGTCTTCAGGAATCTGGGGCTTAGGTGTGTTAATGTGATTCGCTTGTTAGAGCCAGAGAGGAATGTCTGTGTGTCACTTGACAGCCCTGTTGGGGGTAGAAGTTGAAAATAGCTTGGCTGCAGCTACTGCACTGGGTCTGCTTTTCATGGGGTTGTCCTGGAGTTTTAAACATTTCATTACTTTCAAAAGGTTGCCAGATGCCATTGTATGTTATAATCTCAGGGAAATGCAAGCCTGCCCAGCTACTTGGAGCCAGTCAGAGAAAAGTGGACAGGTGCTGTCCTTTCCCTGAGGCAGCAGGGAGGTTTCTGGAACGTACCAAGAAGAGAGGCTTGGCCCCAGGGCATCTGGAGGACTGTGGGGCTTGGAAGAAGGAGAAATCTTGTCCATTCACCTCTGCTTTACACTTTTTTTCCTTGCCAGCCTCGGCAAGTGGATGCCTTGGGTTGGTGACAGACGTGCAGTGGAGTGACTGGCCACTCGGTGGAGTAAGGAGACCGGAATGCCATGGGAACACGCTGGCCTTGGCATCTGCTCCCCTGGTGCTGTCCCTGTAAACAACGGAATATTCGTGTGATCCTATGAATTCACCGTGGAATCAGCTTTATGTGAACCACGACAGAGGATTGTTTAATTTTAGCAATAACTTCAGGAGAACAGGTAGTTTGGTCTTTGTGTAGTATGTGTGTTGTAAGAAGAAACAAATAAGACATGAATGTGTTTGAGTTTAGTGCAGTTGCTCTCTAGCTGGGCTCATCTAGCAGAGTTTTGCTTATGCCTAATTCAGAATCTGGTAAGAATGCTGTTGAAATCGAGCAAGAGCATTCATACTGTGTAAAATTAAACGACTAAAACTTTTACAAGGTGAGGTCCCATAGCACCTAGAAGATTTCAAAGGAAGATCCTCGCTTGTAGAAGCATTTCCCCAAAAGTGTTTGGTTCACTGTCCTGATTTCAGCCCCCATGGGACACTCCCAGCTTTCAGATCCCAGACCTGCACTGACAGCATCTCTCATGCCAATTCTCCCAGCATGTTCAGTGCTGTCAAATCATCTCC
Source organism: Entomyzon cyanotis (assembly GCA_024500445.1). Taxonomy (NCBI): domain Eukaryota; kingdom Metazoa; phylum Chordata; class Aves; order Passeriformes; family Meliphagidae; genus Entomyzon; species Entomyzon cyanotis. The sequence continues at coordinate 1,333,186 of JAKEPQ010000325.1, forward strand.
CAGCTGTCAGATATTTGCTCAAAATATTCAGCTATCTGTAATGACAGCTTCTACAACCTCTCCAGCTCCCTTATCAGCTTCATTCCAGTGCTTACTGGCACTCAGGCTGTCTGTGGCAGTTCTTGGGCTTCAGCACTAATTCCCCAAACTACAATGTCCAAATCTTAATCTTCTGTTCTTCCCCTGCAACCACATCTGCTTCCAAATTAGTGCAAGAATGGCACAGATTTTAATGCTGACAGTTTTGGTCTAAATCCGTGTTGCCCATTACTTGCGTATCTAGACCAAGTTCCTTCATCTTCCAGCAGAAGATAAAGAAGAGTCAGTGGAAATTAACTGGATTTCATGAAACTGAGCACAATCCCTCTGAGGTGTGGGAATACCTCCTCTGGTCATGACAAACAGGAATATTCCTTTTTCTTTTTTCTTTCTACCACAATATTTAGTGTGACTCTACTTCCCAGACTGGGCCTGCACAGCTGCCGTCCTCCACACAGGGAGGGGAGGCAGAGCAAGGAGTCACTGAAGCAATCTCAGCAAACAAGGTGGGACAGTGACACAGATAGGCTCTGAGCCTTTGAAGAGGTTGAACTCCACTTCAGAGCAGTTAGACTGACAGAATCTGATTCCACAGAGGTGTCTTCCCACAGCTCCAAGGGGTACCAGCTCACAGATTTTTGAATAGGTGCCCCCAAGGGGTGTGCTGAGCTCAATCCCCACGTAACCTGAAGAGTTCAAGGGTCCTGAGATAAAAGCTAAACACCCCCACATCTTCAGAATCCTGCTCTAACTAGATAGCTTCAGAGAAGTTTCCTGATCAAATATTCTGCTTCCCTTTTTCCTTTCACATCTCCTGATGTCTCTTCAGAAATTCTTTGCTTCCCAAGGTTCATATCTGATCTCTGCTTTGATTTTTTTTTCCAGTCTGAAAAGACCATTTAGTACCTCAGTGAGGGAAAGGAGAACTCTTCCATGGCTTTTTGTAAAAATAAAGGAAGGTGAAAGTGGCAAAGGCTCTGGAACTAGCTCCTTATCTCTCTGTCTGAGGGTGGATATGTGCGCAATTGTATTGCTGTCATTGTGTTGTTGACAGCTGACTTACAGGCTGCAGGGCTGTCAAGCCAGCCTCTCTCCAAATCCTGAATTTGCACATAAAAGGGGTGGACAGACTCTTGCTCAAAGAAAAAAAACTTCCTGAGAACACATTGGTTCCTACAAAAGAGCTGAATTTGAGCAGCTTGCTCTAATCATGGGATTTTCAGGGTTGTTAAGGGCCATATGGACCCCTCTTGCTGCAAGAAGCAAATGAATGGATACTGTCTCGATTCAAAACCCACTGCACTTACATGGTCATTTTAGTTGGACAGCTTTATCAATCACCTACAGACTGTCACTCAGTGATTGATGATCACCTGCACTCAGCATCTACAGCAGGAAAGGAGCGCTGGCAAGTGAGTACCTGAGCCTGACTCAGCCAGAGCTCCTGCCTCCCCAGGAGCTTGATCCATCATGCCTGGTCTGAGGCACAGTGCAGAAACCAGAATTATGCCTGGTCTCCCCTCTGGCAGCTCACCGTGTGGGCTTCAAAAGCCGTCCGAAAAACTCCTGAGAGAAAGAAAAGGGACAGAGCAGAGAGATGAAATGAAAACCCAGCCACGGAGCACAGCAGTTGCAGAAGGCTTTAATGAGGAATCCTGCAAAGGCAGGGCCATCCCTTGGCTGCCAGCTGTGTGTCATTAGCGCGGGGTGGGCAGTGTCAGTGTCCCGCCAAGGCCAGCCGTGAGGGGATCCTTGCCATGCCTTTGCCTGCTCGCTTCAGCGAGCCGAGCGCGGGGAGATCCGCTTGTCCTGCTTTGCCTTAATTACCCCTTAACTCCCTACACTCGGGTTTCTTCCTCTAGCCTGGACCTCTTCACACCAGGACCGATGGCTTTCCCTGAGGAAAAATACTGTAGTTGACTGGTGTTTTATTTGGGGCGTCCGACTGAGGTGTGGAGCAGTGAAGGGGCTGCGAACGGGTCCGCCCGCTGCCGCAGAGCCCAGGGGATGCCAGGGCGGCTGTGCCCCGGGCTGCTGCTGCTCTCCTGCCCCTCCTGCCTCGCTCCCTGGCTCCTTGCTGGGTTTCGCTGCCCTCGCCGCTGTTCCCGATCCCGTCCCGCTGTCCCGTCCCGCCCCCGCCCGGCCCTTCTGAGGCCTCTCCGCTGCCCGCGGCGCCCCCTAGCGGCGGCCGCGCCTCCCTCCCTCCCTCAGCTCCATCCTCCAGCTCTGCCCTATTGTTCTCCCGTCCCTCGCTCCCTCCCTCCCTCCGCCGGGGCTCGCGTCCTCCCTCCGCTCTCCTCCATCCCTCCCTCCATCCCTTCCTCCTCCTCGCCGCCGCTCCCGCCCCGCTCCCCGGAGCTGATGTCACGCACCCGCTGAAGGCGCGGGCGATCATGGCTGCTGTGGCCGCGGCCGTGCCGCCGGCCTCCAGCTAATGCCCGCGATGGAGCCGGCCAGCCTGCTGCGGTTCCTGCGGAAGCTCAAGGAGGTTTTCGACGTGTGCGATGAGGATGCGGACGGGTTTATCCGGGTGGAGCACTTCGTCGCCCTGGGGCTGCAGTTCGGCCAAGGCGATGAGGTGAGTGCGGCGACCCCCGCGCAACTTTCACCTGCTGTGCCTGGCCAGACCCCCCGCCCGGGCCGCCCCGTCACCCACCTGTCCTCACCGCGGCCCCCGTCCCTTCGGGAGCCCGGTTCGTCCCTCAGGGTAGCCCGGTCCCGCTCCTTTCGGGGCGGTTTCAGCTCCCTCTGTTTCTCGGGGTGTCCCAGAGCCCTCCCCTCGGCGGCCTGGAGCCCCCTTCCCTCAGGGCCGTCAGCCGCCTTCCCGCGGAGTGCTCCCCACAGACAGCTCGGCTCCCTGCTTTCCCCGAGCATCTCCCGTCCCTCAGGGCAGCCCAGACCCTCGCACTGACCTGTTCCCCTTTCCCTGGTCTACAGGGAGTGCTCGGGGGTCGCGCTGCCATTCGGGGGCTGTATTTATTCTGGGTTTTGTCCGTCCTGGCTGAGCCGAGCCCTCCCCAGTGTGCCGGGCTCGGAGGGTCACTGGGAGCGGAGCCAGCGCGGTGCCGGCAGTGTTGGACAGTCAGGGAAGCACCTGTCCAGGCACCCCAAAACCGCCAGGTAACGGGTTGGGAGCGAGGGCTCCATCCATCGCTCCATCCCTGCCTCCCTCCAGCCCTTCAGTGACACAGCGTAAATCTGGAGTCGCGCCACCGGTCTCGGCAGAGCCGTTGCGTCAGTGGGACCAGAGTAAATCGTGACATCAGTGTGGATGGGAAAGGGATTCGGGCCAGAGGCGATGAGGGGAGCGACGTGCGCTGGTTGGGAACAGTTCCCTTCAGTGATTCAATCAAGGGCTGCAGCTCCAGAGAAATGAGCCGGCGAGAAACGCTTTCCTAGGAGAACTCTTGGGATGTTGTTCTTTACTGTTCAATGCTTCACAATGCGCCCCAGCAACTTTGGGTGCCAGGGAGGTGGAGTGGAGTTGGGACTAGGATGGGGTTCAGAAAACCAAACAACCCTTTAAACTACAATAAAATACAGTAATGTGAGGAGCTAATAAAACGGCAATCTATAGAGGGATGCCAAAGAGGCAGCAAACCAGAGTAAATTCACAGCAATTGTTGGAGCAAATTGCTTATTTCTGGCTTACCACTTTTAATGAAACACAGCTTGTGAATTAAATCAGCAAATCAGGAGACAGAAGGCTTATTACTTACAGATAGTCACAGGTCCTAAACATTTTCTTAATGAGAAAATGGAGTTTCTGGTTTTAACAAGCGAAATAAGGAGAAATGAGTAATAGTAACAAGTTTTGTTGATTTCAGGATTTGTTTCTGTTTGTATAGTTTTATATAACCTAATTGAAGAATTTTTAAACCCTTACTGCCAGATACACTGCATCCAAATTGCTTTTTGCACTACTGTGTTTATTTGGAGACAGATCAGTGGCTTTCTTGTGCATCACAGAGGAAGACTGACAAAATTCCACTGGCTGTTTTTTGATGATCATAACAATCCTTTTTGGTTTTAAAAACCTTTCAGGTTGTGAGAGTGGAGCAGGTTTTGTAAGATGCAAAGGAGTATCTGAGTGATAATCTCATGAACTTAGAGTGGAATATATTAGTTGAAAAATACTTAAATGGAGAAAAAGAGAAAACTGGAGATCCCAGTAAAGACAGCACTAGAAAAGTACCAGTGGTAGTTTCAGGATGGGCTGCCTTGCTGGGCAGTCACGAGAGAGAGTGCCAGTGATGAGAAGGATATCCTTTGTGTTTCATTCAGTTGTAATGGGCAGTGTTTGATAAGATATTTGTAAAACTGGGACAGAGAAGTCTTATCTATATATCTTATCTCTTATCTGTCAGGGTTATAATATAACGTGTTCTGGTTTACTTCCCTGTGTCTGGTGTAGTCGGGGTTGGAAGTCCCTTGACTTCAAAGGAGCAGCTGAGTAAATGGGATTGGTAAATCACCCAAAGAGGTTTGCTGGTGAAATACAGAATCAATTTTCCAAGTGCAGATTTCCTCTAGAACAACCACTGTAGGTGAACTACTCTGGTTTAGAGGCTTGTTAAAAGTGAGCTCTTTGTGTGATGAATCACAGCTGATGTTTGGAGATGGTGAGAATCTGCTCTCCCATGTAGCACTATGCTTTCAACCTTGCATCCACAGGAACCTACTGAGTTCTGTGTGGAAATGCATCTCATGAAATTAACCTGAGGAGACACTGTTAGGGAGCAGTTCCCTTTAGCACATTATAACATATTTACCATCAATTAAAATTAATTATATTTTTGATTATGCTACACTTCTTGGGCCTGATCCGCCTCAGCTCCCTTTACATTCAAAAGAAATCTTTCTGTTGGCATCAGTGAAAGATTGATTTGCCCTCATGTGTAAGTTATTTATTATGTTTTTTAATGGAGCTGATCTGGCCACAGGAGGGGTCCTGTTCTGTAGCACTGTGAACTGAGTAATTCTGATACTTACTTGCCTGGGGTCATGTTTATGAAATGAGAGAGTATCTGTCCCTTCAGTTGTGCCTGAAGGGTACACACAGCTTTCCACCTATTCTCTACCTCCTCACAGCCACCAGCATCCAAAGTTTGGAGTCAATAAATTTTTAATGTTAACTTCAGTAGGGCTTGTGACTTGGACTGTGTAAGGCATTTAGCCTTTTCTGTTTTTTTCTTTTTCTTCTGTTTCCTTTTTCTTTCTTCTTTGTGTGTGTGTGTAGTGTGTAGTCAACATGCTGAATTTTATTATTCCTGAAAGATAACAACTCCCTGAAAACTGCCCCAAGGCAAAAATGCTGCAGCAAGGCAGCAGCTTTCCCTTCAACCAAAGCACTCCTTACCTGCACAGTCAAAATAATAAACTTTAACACTTCTGGTTGACTTTTTTACTATTTTATTTTTAATGGGGTTTTGAAACCTCTGCTTCTACTAGGTTCTAGCAAGTTTGCTTGCGAGCTTTTGCTTTGCCCTGCAAAGTGTGTGGTTCTGCTAAAGGAAGAAATGATTTGGCCGTGTTGATTTGGCAGAGCCAGGAACAGAATCAGGTCTCTAAATTTCTGAATTTAGAGCAGACCAGACTGGCTGTCAAGCACTGCTTGCGTGTACAAACACTTGTGAAAACTTGTACTTTTAGCCAGTTGGGCATTCTGGCCTCTGTGGGCATTTAACTAAGTTGTCTACATCAATCTTTCTTCGTGGACATTGATGAGCAATTGAACACTCAGAGGCTGTAACAGGACCAAAGGATGAAATAAATCCTTCAGTGATGCTTCTTTGTCTCCAGGACAACAGAAACTCCTAGTGAGACTTTTGGTTCAGTGCTTGGGTCTGGCTTTCCTCATGAATGGGGTGTTTGCCGTTTGTGTAGAAATCTGAAGAAAGACACGAAGGGCTGTTTCCAGAGCGACTTGACTGGATGGCATGTGCTCACTAGCTAAAGAAACACTTCACACGACACTAAGAAATGCCAAGAGTCGCTCACCATCTGGTTCCCTTTCACTGGGAAGAGAGTTGCAGTAGCAGCCAAGTGTCTGGGAGCATTGTGAGTGACATGTTCAGCAAGCCCCAGTTCTGGCGGGGGATTGTGTGAATGTGTATTTCAGGGTAGTGCCAGTTGATGTTTCATTATGCCAGATTTTTCTTAAACTCTACACTCAGTTTTCAGCAACAAGTGAAAGAAGCTGAGTGTGTTGACAACTTCTTTCTGAGAGAGGTAATCTCACACCTTTTGGAGGTGTGCAAACCATGCAGGTGCTCACACAGTAATCTTTGTTGTGGTGAGATTTACTCATCAGTTTGAAGCAGTGTCACAACTGAAAGGGAACTTGAACAGCTAATAAAATGTATAGGCCAATAACAGTTTTTCATGTGAGGGGATTGTAATTCACTTAAAGCCAATGGTTTATTAGTGCTATAAAACAGAAATAGCTAAAAATGGGTTCATATATCTCTCATGAACAGACAAAAATTTCTGGCCAAAAGAAACTGTTGAAACGGGGAGATGTTTTTCCTAATTTTAATGGCTTCCTTTCATCCCCATTCAGGGCTGAAGTTAAAGGCATCAACCTCAAATGCTGCCCAGGCAGTAGATTGTGACTGTGGCTGAGTCCTGGTGCTCCATTTTGAGTTGCTGTCAGATGTCTCCCAGGAGCTGATGTTGTCATACTCCAAACGGCCCTTCTGTTGTAACCATTCCAGAAGTAGCTTCTCCTGTAATTTCAGAACTGTAATTCCACTGCCTGACAACCTGGAGTCTTTCTGAAAAGTCTGGGTGAATTCCAGACTCCTGGCTTTAGTGTTGCAGCTCAGAGTTGCACCCAGAAATTAATGGAAACAAAATTCCCATCAGTGTGTGATGATGGAGATTAGCTCATACCTTCTTGGTAGCTTGCAGTCTGCAGCCGTAAGAAAGAGAGACTTTGGCACTGAAACATTGAAAGAAAAGGGTATTTTCAAGTGATAGTGCTGTTCTAATAGGGGCATACTTCTTCTTTGCTTTTCCTGGAAATAATTACTGAAAGGAAAAATTAAATATTTGCCTAGACATTAACAGGGGTGCAAAGAGTACTCCCATGTGACAGTGTTTTCTAGGTAGCAGCAAGGCTGCCACACATTCAGATTCCTTAAAACTGTATTTGCTAATGACCCAGATATTTAATATAATTTACAGTGACTGGAAAAAAATACAGTTCTGAAGTGGCACAGTGGGGTACTTCGTTTATGGATTAGTCAAGGTACACCCACTGTAGCCTCTCTAATTCAATACAAACCAGCAGCGAATATGTTTAAAATAGCCTTTTGCTGTATCCTGAAACTAAGCATGTATTTCTAAACAGCTGACACAAAGCAAGCTTGGTATTTAGTGTTAATGAAACGTTTGCCAAAGCACTGGGCTGGAGAGAGGAGCTGTAGGTTTGCTGTGCACTCATGAGTTTAATTCGTTATGTAATGTTTGCATTTCAAAGGTAAGAGCTCTGAGGGGGTTGCATGTACAGCTAAGAATTGATTGTTGCTGTGTTTTGCAATACAAGTCAGTGATCTGAAACAGTAAATTCTTAATGCCTGAAGGAAAGGCAATCAATTTTGATAGCAGTTCTTGGTATTTAAATGACTGTGTTTTACAGCTGCCTCAGTGTTTGCATTGAGCACAGGTACAGTGATACTGTGTTGACTTAACATTGAATCCAAAAGTAAAAAAAAAAAAAAGCATGAATGAAGCATAGAAGGCAGTACAGTATGAAAGGCAACATATGTAACTGGCAAAGTTAAAACATTCAGCTGCCAGGCAAGATCAGATATTTTCCATGTAAATTCTTCTCCCTTCATGCCTGATTCAGTCCATGCTGTTAAGCTGTAAAATTGGTGTTCTTTGTCTGTGACATGCCTGCATATTCTCCAGAAATTTGCTCTTGCAAAATCCTATGGAGGATTTCAAATTTCTCACATGTATTGATTTTATTCCTCTAATATGATTAAGCTCTGAAAAGCGACTTAAACAAAATTGCTGGAAGGGAGGGTAAGTCTTGGAGGGAGAACAAGCCACTGCCATCTAGTATTTGTGGGTGTGACCCCAATAGAGAATTTTTTTTTGGCTTCTAAATTGCATTGTTACCTGCAATTTAGTACGATTGACTCTTACTCAGCAGTAGTGCTTTTGTAGCAACAAAGTGGAAACAAATCAATTGCCTTATAATGTTTAATGTTTTTGTTCTCTGTGCAGTTGACAATGTAGTTTCCTATTAATTTTATCTGATTTAAACACGGATATTCACAAACATTTTAAAATCCCTGATCTGATTTTTGCATCAGACTGTCTGCGCAGGAGCTCTAACAGTTCTTAAAATATGCAGTATTTCGGGACACACGTGATCTCAGACCTAGATGCTGGCATAGGCTGCTGAGTAAACAGCCATCCCTGAACGTGGTTAACTCAGTGCAGGGAGTGATTAAGCACATGAATGATAAAAGAGAGCGTCAGACACAATCACTACTACTCCAACATATGGTTTTACAACAGCAGTGTGAGTGTAAACAAAGCACTGTATGATACGTCTCAGTTCCCTTTTACTCAAGATACAATTGAAGGGCCTCGCTCTGAGAGAATGCAAATGTTTCTATAGAGTTATGAGAGCTGGTTTCACGTTTTGTGTGCAGTGAAAACCAAAAATAGCAGGGCTCCTTCCTAAGCCTTGAATCCATTTCAGTTCTGAAGGATGCTCAGCCTCAGAGTGAGTGACAGGAGTGAACTTTGGGGTCAAAGTACTGCAAGGGAGACAGGGTTGATGCACAGGGCACAAATTGCACAGGGTACCGGAAAAATTGCAGTGCCCTCCTTGGATTTTAAAGCTGCTTTGGCAATTTAGTTTGGGTGAAGCATTATGGTTTTAGGGGGTAAAATGAAAAGCTTAGAAACAGGTGAGACTTTTCTCTGTAAGGGTTCCTGAAATTAGGATGAAGGGTACTGCAGTGGTCTGTTCTGATGTGCAGGGGCTATTGGTTTTAGAATTATCTAAATTTCAGTGCTCACATATGTGTTTTTTCAAGAGTTCTGTAACATCACACATACATCTGCATTGTCAAACTTGGGGTTTTTCCCCTTTGGGGGACATTCTGGTGGTGTTCCATCACCTCCAGATGAACAGACCCTCCACAATGGGATCCAGATGGCTTCTGGAACATGGGATATTATTTTCCAGTGGCACTTCGGTTGTTAGAATAAAATATCCAAAAGAACATGCAGATGCAAACAGCTTTGTCCATGTGTTTGCATGGTATTAATAGATTTGAGAAACTGTCCTAAAATATTGGTGATTTCACTGGTTTTGTAGGGAGTGACTGCATGAGCAGTTTTAAACCTAATATATATGATGTGTATGTTGGGATATGGTGCTAAGACTGCTTTTCTCGTTGTTGTTACCTACTAGGAACAGGAGAAAGCTGTAGGAGAATTATGTTGCACACTTTATGCACCCTCCTTAACAATTCCTTTATGAGTCTGGCTCATTCTTTTTGCCTTAAAGAGGTGGGAATGGAATTAACTTCACCTTTTGGGTTTTTCCATAAGTATGGTATCTTGATGGATTTCATTTGAAGCTAGCTTTTTATTGACAAAATTTAAATTGAAAAATTTGGCAAACAACAAGTGAAAATGCTCCAAAACATAGGATTTTGCTCAATACACAGCATTTTCCCCTTTTTTTCTGAGAAACACGGAAAAGAAAATATGGTTTTGATTTCCTTTACTGGGTGAGAAAGCTGAAAAATCAGTTTTTTACTGAGTTATGTATTGAGCGAATGCAGAGACTCTGTAGGAGGAAGGGAAAATATATTGTTCAGTTCTCTGCCTAATTGTAGTTATGTTCAGGTTGCAGTTATCTGGAGCTGTGGGGAAAATAAAGCAATAGGTAAAGCAAAACCATGAATAATGCCGTGCCAGGTAAGAGGCACAATGTAATCTGCAGGAAAAGACAATCAGTGAGTTTGTGCAGGAAGCTGGAACAGCTTTAAAGTGTGGTACAAGAGAATTTAGGATTAAGGTCCATGAATGTTTGTTTGGCTATGATTCATTTACTGCAGCCAGACATTGGGGAAACTTGTGAATTTTAGCCTCCAGTGTGAAGAGTGAATTGTGTGTTTCATTCCTCAGTTCTCTTTGGGATTGCTTGAAAATAAAGAATTGAGGAGTGCTTTGGGACACATCTTCAAAGGAGCTTTGATAATGTCAGTTTTGCTTTTCCTGCTGAGCAATTACAAGGCATGGAAGTTTCCACTGAGGAAAACTGCATCTTGCCTCCTCACCTGGGAATTGAGTGCCCTTTGCCAAACACAAACTCCTCTGCACGGTTGGGTGCATTTTACTGGAAAGTGCTGTGATATTTGCTTCCAATCAGACAGTCCAGTGTGGCTTGTTTAGAGAATGAAATTGGTTTGAACAGTCTGCTGTTGACAACTGTCATTTGGGAAGGTCTGAATTTGAAGGTTAATGCATCTGTAACTGCCAAGGTGACTGGGGGTGGCAGATTAGGATCTTTATCAATAACGTGCCACCTCTCTTGTGTCCTGTAGTCACCTTGACTGGTGACTCTGCTGGTACTCTAGAGGATTTCTGGACTTCTGTCAGCCAGATTGGAAGCTTTGGCTCTAACCAAGCTCACTATGTCTTTCCAATGGGTGAAAAGATAATTTGCTGTGTACAGAGAATTTGGCACAGGTCAAGTTACTGTCCTGGCGCAAATGCTGGCAGATGCAGATCATTTGTTTCTTGATTTAGATAGTCACCCAGATAACCTCTGGAAAAGGTCAGATATTCCCAAATTACTTGCATTTTGCCAAAGCTCATGGCACAGATTGCTTTTTCTGTGTGTGTAGGCCCATGTGATTTCTCTTGCTGTATTTTTTGTGTAAACCTGGTCTGACTACTGCCTGACTGCTGCATTTCTTTTCCCAGAAATAATTTTCTTTCCCCTGTGGCATCTTAAATACATTTTCAGAAGCCTGACAACCCTGATGTGTGGAAGCATCCTCTTGGTACTCCTGTCTGGTGCTCCCTGAGCGGGTGGTGGAGGTTGGTGATGCTCTGTATCAGCTGTGTCTTTGGGTTGGGCTCTGAATATTCAGTGCATTGGCATGTGCAGGGCCAAAATGCTGTTCTCAGTCTGCTGCCTGGGGCCACAGAATGGTTTGAGGAGGAGGCCACCAGGCAGCAGGGATATTTAATGCAGGAGAATCGATGGTGCCTCAAGGGAAGCATCATGAACAGACTGTAATCCCCACTGTCACTCCTCTGTAACACAGCATCACAGCTCTCTCTGCCTGGGCACTGCTTTTGCTGGAGACTTTTTGAAGTAATGAATGGGGTTGTGGTCTCACTGTGTTATTCTCTGGATTTATTCCTTCCATCTTCAAGGACAGCTTCAGTTTTGGACTCACCATGGCTTGTGCTTTTTGGTGGGTGACTCCTTAAGTCAGGGTGATTATTTAGCTCTGTCTGTGTTACAGCAAACAGCACCTCTTTGGAAGGGAGCTTTGGAGGGATTGGTCTAAGTGGTTATGAACACAAATGATTTATACAACATTCCAGGTGAAAAGCTTGCTTGATTGAGTTGGTGGAATAATGTGGCTATAAATTACCTTTGGGTTTATTGCAGTTGGCTGCTGCAGTGGGTCTTTAGCTATATGTTCTGTTTGGTGGCACTACTCCTAATTGAGTGCCTGACACTGCTTGCATTTTGTAGATGTTACACTATTCTGTAGAGCTGTTTCCCTGGATTTATGGTATAGGGTGAAGAGAGTAGGAGGGTAGACTCCTCTCAGAGCAAGAAATTGCTGATGTCTCTATTTTGGGGAAGTGTGAAGAGGCACATTTCAAATAACTTTTTTACAGGGGGAAGGGTTGCCATGGTTAACAGTTGTGAAACATTAGGTCTAATTCTACACCACACCACACCACACCACACCCCCCACCCCCTGCCCCTATTTACTTTGCTCTGTGATGAGCCATGAGCATCAGGGTCAAATGCCAGGCTTCTGGATGGCACAGGATGGCTGAAGAGACACTGGCATTTACTCGTTGGCTTCCAGAGGTGTTTCCTGAGCCCACAAGGGCTGAGCACCCTCTGCAGAGCAAGGACGCAGAACTGGCTATTTTGGGGGGTGAATTTGTATAAAGAAGGGTGTTCTCAGCGTCCTTTGAAGATGCCTTTGAGATGGAACCTCACTGAGCTGGTACCTCCCTTCCCTTTTCACACTGTGCAACTGCTTTACAGCTCACAGTACCTTAGAAGGCTGTGTCATTCACTGAATGACAGGTGTGCCAGTCACAGAAGGTATTTCTTTAGTAAACCACATACCATTTCAACTTTAATTTCTCCTCTTTTTCCCCTGTGTTTTCTCTCCCACTCTTGCTGCTGATAAAACCTTACCCATTTTACAATCTGTTGGTCATTACTCCTGCTTAGCTTTGGTAAACCTGCTGTCAGTAGCACTGTGTGCCACTATCATCTCCAACCTGTGGTTTCCCTAAATCAATTGGGCAGAAGGATCCCGATGGGAAGGGGGAAGAAGGATGTTCTCTTCAAAAGAATTGCAAACAGATGGACAGCAGTGAATGTATACAAAGGAAATACTGGTGAAATGCACCCTGTGAAACAGGGTGTCAGTGTTTGAGTGAGTACCTGTGTATATCTTAATACCCACATGCAAGAATTGATTTCTAGGAATAAACTGCCAGCCTGGAATGGAAATGAATTTTAAGACCCAAAGTGTGTGCTCAGTGCACACTGTAATTAGATTGTGATTGCAATTTCAGCACAAGACTGAACTTCAACCTTTTAAAAACTCAATCTTTCTTCATGGGGCTATTTATGATATCAGTGATGGACTCAGGGAATGTCACAGCTATCAGATGGGCAGGAAAGGAGAAGCTATCTAAAGATTAAATTTTGATGGCATTTTAAATGTTACCCCTTACACTGTATTTAATGATTCTTTAATTCTGCTAAAAGTCAGTGGCTCTACAATGCTCCAGTCATTTTTGAAAATGTGATTTTATTTCCCCAAGTACAGAAAAGACTTAGTAAAATTTTACTTTGGCCCTAGGAAAAGACTCAGGAGATGCTAGACACAATAACACATTGCTCTCCACAGAGCAATTTTCCCCTCTGTCAGAACTGGCTGTTGTGCTTTCTGTTATTAACGAGGGAGTTACAGTTCTGTTTAGGAGAGGTTTCCATGATATCTACAGCTTGGCACTTCAGAGACTCTTACTAAAGATCTGATGTGATTCCCATGAAGATTTTGTGCAGTCTCTGTTAAATGGGTCACTCCATGGCAGATAACGTGAGCACTGTCTGCACCACTTCTTGGGGCCAGCAAGGAAGGCAGGCTCAGTATAGGCTGTGTGTCAGCACTGCTGGGAAGAAACACCCATGCAATTTTAAAATATTCATCTTTGCTCAACTGATATTACCAAAATAAAACAATAAAATAGACTGGGTTTTTTTGATGCTGGATTAATAGATTTAGGTCACAGACTGTAAATGAGTGTGACTCAGCTGCATGAATAAATCAGTTCACTTGATTGTGGGATGAATTTACACTTTCAAAGCTTTTAATAGGTAATGAATATTCAGGGTCTACCACATGGTAGGAGATCTAAAATGAAGGCTTAGATTCCAACAGCCCTGGCTCTCAGTCAGCAAGTGTTGTTGCAAAAGAATGTCTTGCAGTGGCAGAGACCAGTGCTGCTCTCATCCCTATTTTTTTCCTCTTGGCTGTTGCTAATAGGAATGCAACAGTGTGATACACCAGATGTGCAACTGGTGGCTTTAAAAGACGGGTTTTACCATGCTGTATTAATGCTCAGAGCTTGTTGTCCTCTTATCAGCATTTGTGGACATCAAATGGAGTTGAACAGGTGTCAGAAGGGGATGTGAAATCTTCCAGTAGCTTACAGAGGAATGTGGGAGCAGTTGCTCACCCCAGTCCTGTAGGCAGGGAGGCAGCACCAGGCTCCAGTTTAATTCAGGGTAAAAGGCTCAAATAGGTGCAGTAACAAGATGTAGTGGAGCACTTACCAATTAAGTTTGTGCTGAAGAAGGTGGTTCCCCATGATTTTTCTGAATAGACACAAGGTTTGAGATGGTAAAAACCTGTTTCGGTGAGTCATGGCATTGATTTGCACCACAGAGCCCATGCTCATGCAGGAACAGACAACAAATGCATTACTTTCCTGGGCCCTGTTGAGCAACTCAGCATCCTGTAATAATTCCTAATTTCTTAGTTTTTTAAATACTACCCACAAGAGTAATGGGGAAGGGAAATAAAAATGCTGGTGCAAAGTTATCCAAGTTAAGAATAGCCTACAACGTGGCTATGAAGTGTTTTAAGTTTGATATTTTTGCTTGCAATAGAGATTTCTTGCCAGAGCTCTCTGTGGAATTAGTTTGAAAATCCACGTTCAAGGCAGCTGGATAAGAAAAAAGGATTTGGCAGGTCAGTGAAAATCTTTAATCTAAAAGGTTCTATACAGCACCTCCACGAAGTTCTCCTGGGCACAGCCTTTCACTGCCTTGCATGTGCCAAGACTGAATCACAGCTGATGATGAAGTGGGAGAGGTGACAGGGCTGAACTGGAATGTGTCTGGTTTAGGTGTAGTGTGTATTAACCTGCCATGGCAGCTTTGTGTATGGGCAGCCCTGGGGATGGTCAACACCTCCTAAAGTGGGGAAAAAGGAGAAACACATTTGTTACCAAAGCTGAGCTGATGATCCATGTGCAACCAGGACCTTCTGGTGTTCCACTGATATTACCGTGTGCAATTCCAGAGTTTGTGATGCTGACAAGCTTGATAAGCTTCCTTACTTCTGCTGAAAATCCATCAATTCAAAGAGAAACAAACAAAACAAAATAAAAGGTGTTAGGTTTCTGAAAGGCAGGGGAAGAGCTCCTTAAAAACAGCATTGTTGCAAGGAAGTCTGGTATCACCTGCAGAGCTTTCTCCTGTGCCTGAGTGCAGCCAGGCACTGACAGATAGTCTGAAACTTGTGACAGAATTTATACAATTGGTAAAGACAATGAAGGAGAGGAAAAACCAGGCTTCAACTCTGCCAAGCACTAAGATAGGTTTTTTTCAATAGAGGGGTTAATTTATTTATTTATGTTATTTATGTTTGATTTTGTTATCTGTAAGGAGAGCTAAGCAGTGGAAGAAGCTGCTGAGACTTAGTGTAAAATGTTTAAGATATTTGAAGGGAAAGGCAGGATATTATTGAATCAGTCCTCCCAAGCTATAGCATAATATTCCTGATAAGGCAAAGTCCACTTCTCCAAGAGACAGCTCTAAGGGCATAAGGCTGGGAATCAGAAAATGGAAAACCAGGAACTTGTGTTGACAGACAGAGGGTTTGAACCTGCAGAATTCTGAACTTGCAGTTCAGTTTTGTGGCTGGGCTGAACTGCTCAGCATTCCTGCAAGGTGAGAGTCTGAAGAGCAGGGCTGGGACGGAAATGAGCTTGCTGATCAAGATGTTCCAAAGTGCATCTTCAAGGCAGGTCTGAGTCAACACTTTGAGATAATGCTGTCAGACTAGATGATAACACAGAATATTCTGACAACTTACTTGTTCTGGAAGCAAACACTGTCTGTTCCTTGGTAGTGATTTCTGATTAAGCTGGGGGCTCTAGTTGCCAACAGCCCAGTGCTAGCCACTGTGACTCAAGCCATTTACTCCTCCTGCTTGACATAAAACATTCAAATATTTAAATAAATTCAAGTGAATTATAGAAATAATTTTTCATTTGGAAAATTAAACTGCTCTATGGCTTTATTAAGGCTCTCTGAGCTCCACCTGATTAACAGACAGCAGTGAGGAAGCTCACATACACATGCCACAAAATAAAATGCTCAAGACAAGGATTTTGATACAGGTACCCTCCATCTACACTTTGCAATTATAACTAACCTTTTAAAATAACCCCCATGCAGAAAACATACTAAAACACATCACACCTAAGATGAGCTTCAAATACACTTCCTGATTTCCAGAGAGAGCCCTGCTCTTTGCAGTGAAGAGCAATCAGGTTAGTCAGAATAACTGAGAAACAGGAAATTATGTGCAGGAAATTCTCCAGGTGTACAGACTATGTGCACTACCTATGCAGTAAAGTCTGCATTTTGGGTAATCTGTGCTTTGGGAACAAAAGGACATATGCAATTCCGTGAAGCTGATTTACGGGAGGAGGAGTAGCAATAGCAATAAAATAAATGGGTTCCTCTTCACTAGGGAAGGTCTGTCAACATGTTGTGACAGTTTGTTGTAGTGGTGCATTAGTCAGCACAGCAGCACATCATGTGAAAGTGTCATATCTGTATCTGGCAGGAAATCAGCCAAATTACTCATAACTCTCAGGACTCTGGTTGTCTTTAAGTGGCTTTTTCCTCATCCCCTCTTCTTCCTAAATCAAACATGGAATGTTGTCAGGAGCTACAGCCTAAAACATGGCACCTTCTCCTGTTGTGAAAAGACTGAATGTGCATTGCTGAAGTGGACATAAGTTGCTTTTCCATTTCACTCTCTGTCCTGAGTGTTCATGAACAGAGCTTGACCAACTGCCTGGAAACCAACCTGCAAAGTTGGAGAAAGATACTGTGGTCATCTGCCAGTCTTTGTGGAGCTCCTCTGGCTTTAGGAGGGTTTCTTGTGTCCACAGAGGATGGCCAGAGCAGACCTTAAGTACCTTGGAAGAGGAGGGGAAGAGGATCAGCCATGTATTTAGAAGAGCATCCTTTACCAAGGACCATGGTGGTGAGGACAGAGCTAAAAATAGATGCAAGGAAAATTAATAAGCATCAGAATCGTTGGGACAGAGTGGAAGAGGATAAGGTACCTTTACTGGTGCCTGTTCAGAGTGTTTAAATTGTGCTTGGATTTTAAAATTATGGGACAGACTCAGCAAACAATCAGTCCTGACACTTTGAAATCAACTAAAGGGCACTCAGCAGAAATGTTAATGGATGAGCTGAAGTGAATGCAGAAGGGAGAAGGATGGAAATAGTCTCAAAGGGTATCAGCAGATTTCTCTGCACTGCTAAATGCAAAAGAGTGATGAGCAGTGGCTAAACACTGTGACCACTGCACTTACTGTACGTGTCTTTCTGCAATGTTCACTTTTTCTTGCCAGTGACAGCTGTGATCTGTAACCTCTACCGACTGCCTAAAGACAGATCTTCTTGTTCCTGATTTAATTTCTTGCTCAGGAAAAACAAAAACTTACTCCTAGCTCAAGTCTACATTTTTACAGACAGGGTTGCTGTTTCTGTGGCAGTGAAGGAAGATACAGTTCTGATTGTATGCAAGATTCGCAATTCTGCCTGAACTGGGCTTAACCAAACCTGGACCTTTGAATTAGAAGTTTTAAATGCAAAGAGAGCACCTGTTTAAATGTTTTGCATGTCTTTGTCCTTGTGGTAAGATTGCACTGATCTTTTCAAACAAAACCAAAGGTGTTTAATCTTAGACTGACTATCTTTGGTCTTTACTGCTGGAAATCCCAGAAGCCTCACACTCTGTTTTTTATTGGCATGAAAGAGATAACAAGAAGGAGAACCTGTCTGTCCTCTATCACTCTTAAAAACACTGGAACACAAACAAAAGAAAACAGAGGCTTTATTGATCTCATGGAAAACCATCTAGGAAATATAAGATTTTTCCTGTTAATAGATGAGTGAATTCTGTTTAGGATTTTTATTCCTTCAGATTGAAGGACATTTCAAGGGTCTAACTCTGTTTCCATTACTTTAGCATTGATGAAACTGAGCATTAATGAAATGCTGATTGATGGAATCAGACCTGTAATGGTTCTCTTACAGGAAAAGCAGCTGTACCAGTTTATGTTTAAAACTCAGGAGCCCTATTCCCAAAGCAGTTAAGTAGCATTTATACAGAAGAAACAAGGAAGTGATTAATAAATGCTGTTTTAAATATTTACAGGTCTCTTTATCTTGCTTCTTAGAGATGCAATATGAACAGCTGTTGTGGAAAAACTGCCCAATCTCTCTGCCTGACCATGAATTTCCCCCTTTTTTTGTGCACAGGCAGCAGTCAAAGGGGTGGATGCCAGCTCAGCTGTGGTGTGCAGGAGTTCTTAAGCATCTGGCTCCAGCCCCACAGGCCTGCACAGGGGAAAGCTCAATCCTCCTTTGGAGACCTGCAGTGATCCCAGTTGTTTTGGTCACATCCTGGTCTACCTCCTCCCTAACTGGGAGCTTTACTTCACTCACACTCTTGCTTTTCTGGCTATGCACAAAAATAGCAGCTCCAGGGAATTTCTTCCCAGGTATGCTCAGAGTGCTTCCTGCTATTCATTGTGGTCTCCACCCCCTGCTACTAACCGTGGAGGTTGGGCTCCATGCCAGAGGTGGAAGGCTGATGAGTTCCCATTCTAGCATCACTTCTGAGAGAGCTTTTCCATGTACATTGCAGCTCCCTGACTGTCCACAGGCTTCTAGACTTAAATATCACAGTATGCTTCTCAGCACTGCAGTGGAGAGTGGGAGTGCTGGTGGGGTCAGCTCTTCTGGTGGATGAGCAGGAGCAGAAGCATCTGGATAAGGGCCAGTGGCAGGCAGGTGTGGGCTGCCCTTCCTTGCTCAGTATTCAGACTGCATCAGCAATCCAGTGCTTTAGAAATACACAGCACTTTTAAAGCTCTATTTGTAATACTTTTCCACTTCTGAGAGTAAATAGTTTAGATTAGTTCCATGATTTTAGTGTCACTGATCCCTGTTTGTGCTTGACTTCAGCAGCTCACGCTTAAAGTGTTTTCCCTCACTCCAAATCTTTATTGCTGAGTTATTTGCACAGGATTTGCTGCTGCCTCTTTTCTGCTGTTGGAATTTGAGCTCACTGTGCTGGGTGGTGATTTCTTTGGCATAATTCCTTTCTTCTTTTGGCAGGTCCTGAATTTATTCCATTCTTTTTATGAAGTGAAGTGAAAAATGCCAAGCAGAATTTTCAGTGACTTTCACTTTTATTTAATTAGTGCTTTATCTTGACATTGTCTAGTGTGTAAATCTTGTCCTTTTGAAGACCAGGAGCAGTTAATGTATGGTGGTTTTGGCAATGGCTGCAGATACTTCTCTGCTCAGCAATTGGTGTGTGACACAAGCTTATTTCTGGGGTGGGCAGGTGGAACCAGTATTGCACTTTATTGAGAGTATAAAGTGTTCTGTTCAATAGGAATGCAGAATGTAACGTTTTATTCCTGCCACATGGCCCTCTGAATATTCCATTCTCCTTGGTTTCTTACACTGCACCCCTCATTACTTGCTTTAAAAAGGTTGTGAGTTTGCAATATCCTGTGCCTCTGCTTCCCTGTCTTAATTCCAAAAGCTGTTAAGGACAAAATCCACACCAGTGCTGAACCCATATTCAGGGCTTGCACTGGGAAGTCTAGACACTGCCTGTGGATGTTGGTCTAATGTTCTGGATAAATATGGAACATTAATCTGCCATGCAGTGTGATACTCTGGAGAGCCACTGCTGAGCGCTCAATGACATCTAAGCCTAAGGGGACTTTTCAGGAGCCTGTGAAAGGACAGCACAGATCTGATCAGCTGCAGCAGCAGCGATTGTGTTTGTTATATCAAATAAACCAAATTATGTTCATTATATGCCATGGTGAGGTGAGATTAAACCAAATTTTGTAATGCCAGCATGTCTGACTGCAAGATTCAAAGCTTCTCTGAGTGCTTGAACGTGTTCTTCTTGTGAATGGAGTATTGCAGGCCTGTGAGTCTGAGTGGACCATCCACATGTTGGATATGGGAGAAGCAATTTACCCTGCAAGACTTGGGCTGAAGTGTGTGCAAATGCCATCCACAGAGAGACACAGAGCTGCAGCACTAACCACAGTCAGTTATCCTCTGTAGGATAACAGCTGATTTTCTGTACAAATCAATGACAGTGCAGTGAAGGACTGAGACTAAGACTGAGGTAAAAACAGTTGGAGCCATTCCCAGGCTTGAACTGAGAGCACAGTTTTGTCATGTGTTTGCTGGGACAAAGGAGAGCCTCCAAACCCTCTCACTTCTGCAGTGCCCTTGCTAGAGAAGAACAAGTTAATTGTACATCTGACGCAGCAGGAGCCTTTCTGGGTGTCTTTCAGATGAGTTGACAACTGGTAATTATATGAGAACTACAAGCTGTCTGTCCTCTATTACTTCAGCATAGCTCTGAATGCTTTCACTAGGGAAAAGCAACACAAGGAGTGCAAGAAAACCTTTGATTACAGGGAAGGAAGTAAGATTTGTTGTTGCTTGGTCTTATCCTCTCCATCCAATCTTACATGTGGTACAATTGCACAGCATTGGGAGTGTTGCTGTTGTGTTTCAGGTCTTACTCTAGTGGGTGGCTGGGGAAGATCTGCACATCTAGGCAGACCTCCCTCTGGTTTTAGCTCTGTCAGGACACACTTTCAGTTTGCAAGGGCAGAATTTGGGATGCAGCACATCCATGCCAGCTTTAGTGGAATCTCATTCCTAATCTCCTGCTCTCACCATATCTGCCCATCTCTCAGCAGTACCCTGAAGTCAATGTCAGTGATAAAATAAAAGTTGTTGAATGTGTTAGATGAAATCTGGGTGTTATGTCTGCTTGCATATTGTTCCCAGGTACTGTATAAACTTAGCTCTGTGGCTTTGGATGAAATGGGTTGTATGTGCTGGCACATTAACCTGCAAAAACAATTATATTGCTTTCACCACTTTTCCCAGGACATTTTCACTTATGCAGCACCAGTCATGCAAGAATTGGAACATGCTGTAGTCAAATGAGAATGGGATTGGGAAATGAGGAAGAACAGTAATTCTTCCAGCTTGCCATAAACTTGTGATAGGATGTGACTCAAATCTGAGCCCTGGAACAGTCCAGCAGAGGAGGAAAGCTTGCATATAAGAACATGATTTTGGATTGGAGTCCCCAGAGTGGTCTGTTCTGGGGAACCAGAGGGTTTTTTGGTTTTTTATAATTGCTCCAATTCTACAGTTCATATAAGAGAGCTCCAGCCAACCAGGCTGGGGACTAGATCCCTGTTACTGTATTAGAGCTGTGTGTGTTTGACTTAGCATGCAGATGATGTCCTACATCAGTTCACTGACGACTAAATTTTGTCTTATGTCAGAGCTCTCTGTTGGCTGATTTGAGAATTTGACAGTTTCTGGCTTGCCCTCAGACTTAAAAAAATCCCTTCTTGCATGTCCTATATATGTATTTAGGCCATGTGTAGATTCCAGAAATGGTCTGCCACTGGGATGTTGGGGAGTGCAGAGGTGCTAACAGAGCAGGACTGGAACCAGGTGTTCCTTGGGCACTGGGAGCTGCTGCCCAATCTGTCGGCCAGGCCAAAGAAACATTTTCCTCCTCATGCTTCTGTCCCTCTCCCTGCACTGGTTATTTTTAGAATCTCTCCACCTGTGCATGTCAGTTGTGGAGCTGTGTTGCAGTAGATGAGATCAGAGGCCAAGTAGGTTCAAACCAGCCAGGCTTGGTGTTTCTAATGGTTTTTATATAACACTGCATAAGGCATTTGCTTCTTTTCGTATATCCATGCTGTATGCCAGCAACCCACTGTAGTATTGTTCCAGTGCCTGAAGTGGAATGATGTTTTACTTTATTTAAAGTGGAAATAAGTGAAGGATGATATTCCTTCATAGGACTTATTTCAAGAAGAAATCTATGAATAGAGAAGCATTTGCTTGACCTTTTAGAGTTCTTGGAGTGCTGTAATTGCCACGAGTACTTGCTTTAATATGTACAGGCCTTCATATGCACACAGATGTGGGGTCATTGCTGTGTGTCTAAGTGTCTCAGTATGTATTTGCTGTCCCTGTTCTGGGGCTTTGGGATTGGACGCAAAAAGAACCTGATGACCTGTCCATGCTGAAAACACCGAGTGTGTGGCTGAGTTGGTAATTTAACCTCGGTCTGCTCAAAGCTGAGCTACTCTTTCAAGAACTGAGACTTATTTCATATGGAAGGAGTGCTGGGGTGAGTTTTGCATACCATCCAGACTACTTCAGCACAGAATTAGCCTGACTAATTACTTGCCCTTCTTCCTTAATTGAGTATTTACTTAACATCTGACCTCTTTTAACATATTCAAACAGTCTGAGATGGCTTTCCCAAGGAGTTCAGTCTTCAGCTCTTCATTCAGACAGAATTCACTTCATACCACTTATGCTCACTCTGGAGCAGGGCCAGCAGCTCCTGCACAGGCTAAACCATGGCCTTTCAGACAAGGCACAGATTTTTTCCATACTTGCCATTAAATGTTTTAAAAGCACCTGGAGAGTTTTGCTTTCAGTGAGGACAACAGCAGAATCCTGTAAAAAGATAGAAATTCTGCTTCTGTAGAAGACAGAAGTTTGTTGGAATTTCAGCAGGAACTACAGAAAAACATGTCAGGAATTGTACAGAAAACTCTTATTCTCTGGAGATATTTTTCCAGTGCCACAGACTGAAGAATCTTGGAGCACTGCTGTGTGGATACTTGCTTGAAGCAGAGTGAGTACAGATGAGATCTGACTGCACTTTATGTTGCTGTGTCTTTTGGAACAAGAAATCCCTCTCCTCTTCCCACGTTTATTTCCCATCCATTTGCTCTTAAAGCTTCAGAGTCTCACCTTCCCTCCAGAGGCAGCTTCGTGGCATTATGGGCTTGAGTGATGCTTCTTGTCTCTTCTGTGAGAAGTTGCTGGAGTTTGAATGATAAAGAAGGAAGACCCTGGGGCAGTAAATGCTTCAGCTGTGTTTGCAAACTTCCACAGATGAGCAGTCAGTGGATGCAGCTTAAACTACCGTGGAAGGACAACAGGAAAAGAGTGATTTTTTTTTTTTTTGAGAATAGCATTGTATTATATTCTTCTTTGAGCAGATAATTTATTCAAGGAGTGACAGATTGTCTCGTCTGTCTGAGGCACTAGCCTGCAACTCAGATTTAGCTGTGGTTGCCACAGATTCCCTTTGCTGTCAATATGCAGTTTATCCAAGCATAAAATGAGCTATCAGACCACAGCTCAGAGGTGCTGTCTTAAGTTTGACTGGCCAGGGTGAGAAACCTTGAAAAGCTGTTGCCCGCACCTGATGCACAAATCCTCTTGTGGCTTTGGTCTGCAAGGCTTTAATTCAGCACACTGTATTAGCACTGAATTTATATCTTTATTATGTGTCCAGCAGGATATTAATAGCCCACAGAGCAAATGTCTTTTGGAGCAAGTGGAGGCTTTCCTGTTTGAATCGGCCAAGGAATTGATCCTGGAATACAGGCATAGGAAAATGCTTCAGAACCAGATGAGAGAGGCTAGAGCTTACTCTGAAAGGTCAAGTGTGCAAGAATGAAAAACTTACTTTGAGATACAATGCAGGAAGGAAATGTCCTAGAAACAGAGTGTCTCCAGTTACAGGGAAGGTTTTTCCCACTGCCAAGAGAATCAACAGAAAGTTATGAACAGAGAAACAATTTTCCAGGAGTCTGACACTTGCAGTTTGCAGCTTCTCCCTGATACTCTTCTGGTAGAGCTCCATAAAGCTGCTGATCTCAGTCAAATCCTGTGGTAAGTCTCACTTCTCCTGCTGAGTGCTGCTGCTGGTGAGAAGTTTGACCAAGGGTGAAAAGGACTTGCTGGTAATTGTCTTCTCCTCCCTGACAGTTCTGCACCCTGCCCAGGAGGTGTTCGGGTCAGTGGAAAGGATCCTGTGCACTTCTCTGAGCTTTAGCCCCACGCCACCATTGGCTTGCTCAGGGTTGTGCTTGTGTTACTGTGAATCTGTCCTGGCTGTTGGCTTCTGGTGATGTCTCAGGACTCAGGGTTGTCCCTGCAACATGCTCTGTCTACTGTAGAGACCCTCAGCAGGGCAGTCAAGGCTTAGTGGGGATCTCAGCCCACAGGTTTGCCCACCTGACACCAAAGCACTGGTGAGGTGGGCAGCACCTCCTCTGTTTCAACCCATGTCAGCCTCCCTGGTGAGCTCTGGTGCAGCTTTAGGCTGAGGTCTGCTGTTGGAAGGCTGTCACAGTAAAACTCTGCAGCTTCCCCTGAGCTCAGCACTTCCCATTCATCTTCCCGAGTCCTTTGTTCACCCACATTCCATAAAATTGATAGTAACAAGGACACAAACATCACCTCCTAATATTTCTTCCCTTTGTATGAGTGTTGCCTTCTGTTTCCTTGGCAGACTGACCTCTGGCTGCTGCTGCTGCTGCCGTTCCATGGTGCACCATTCAATGGGCACTATGCTCTTAGATTCTTCTTTTGTTTAATTATTTTTATTTCTTCATTTCCATCCCAGACAAAGCCTGCACAGCCTTTATAAGGCCTTGCTATTGTTATCTGCAAGTGCAGCAGTAATTCAGTTCTTGTACCTTTCCATAATTCTTACCAGTGCAGCAGTGCAAATAATCGGGGAGCAGAGAGACACATGGTGGGAGCCAGAAGCAATTTAGCCACAGGAGTTTATCATCAAGATACAATGTACCCTGGAGCAGGGAAATTGCCTCCTCTGCCAGCTCATGGCCTTGACTGTTGGCCAGATACATGGTGCCCTTTTTTTTCCACTGACAAAGTGTTTCTTTTTGTGCAGCCTTGATGCTTTCCCTGATCTCACTGCTGGATACAAACTACGTGAAAGAGCTGTCGTGATGCTGTTCAAAGAGACATGGAGCCTCCCTGTAGGTGTATGCAGGGAGGATTCAATAAGAGACCAAGGATATCTGCACAGAGTTGGATTGGGCAGGCTCTGGTTTAGTTGCAGTGGTGTGAGAGGCATTTGCAAGGCTTTCCTGGTGGTTCCTTTTAAGAGGTTTTCCTATTAGAGTGAAGAGAAAAACCATTTTGCAAACTCTGGGCAAGAAGAAGTGTATTCTGTTCTGTGGCTCTTTACACCATCTAAGTCTGCAAAGCAATGGAAGTGAGGAATTCCTGTGATGAATTCCACTCATGAGACACGTGAAAAGTTATCCTTTGTATGCAGATGTGGAACAAGGGTCTGTTCCAGCATTTGAGTCCAGAAATACAGTCCAAACTCAAGAGTGCACTGGGCAAAACCCCACAGCTGCTGAGACCAGCAGGTATGAAGGTTCAAAACACTTCCTATTTGCAATCCTCAACACTTCACATTTGTACTGGTCCTGCCTAATGAGGCTTTGACAGACCTGGCTGTAAAGAGATTTGTTCTGGACCAGTGGAGGTGGAGGATGTTCTGTGGTATAGGGAGTCCTGGCTGCTGGACCATTTTTGAGTGATGGTGGCTGCTGGAAAGTGCAGCATCCATCTGGAGAAGGTCAAACTCCTGGTCTGAGATGAATCTGATTTAAGTCCCACATCATAAAGATGCCTTCCAGCATCTCTCAAATAAGGGGCTAGGTGTTGTTTGCCAAGGTTTAGCAATTTATTGCACAAGCACTTTTTAGAGTTAAAAACCTCCCTGTTGTTTTGATGATTTGTAGGTTTTATGGCCATTAAGTTCTTCTAGCATGACTTTCATTGTATAATACAGTACAAGTGGTTCCTGCATCAAGTTCATTGCTTTTGGCTTTGTTCAAGGTCAGGTTTAGACAGGTTTAGAATGATCCTAAGAGAGTTGTTTCCCCCTCCTCTCTACTTCCCTCCCCTTGTTAACCCTGTCCAGTGAGCTATGATGATGTGGTGGTTCTGTGGATGCTTTACTACCTCTAGATCCTCCTCACTGCTTCTCTGCCTGGGCAGCACTCGGTCATTTAATAAAAATGCTTTGACCTTTATTTGTGAGAAATGTGAACTCACACCTGAAAGGAACAGCAAGGACGAGCTGCCATCAGGTGTAACATTTCACTGTGACTCAGCTTAGGTGTGTGTACTTGCATGGAAATTGCCCTGTTCCACGTCACATTCATCCAGACTGTTCCCAGAGCACCATGAAATGTCTCCAGCACCACTTCCACCTTCCCCACCCTTGGCAGGCTGTGCAGCTCCAGCCCACTGCAGTCACACAGAGACCTTCAGAGAGCTGTCCAGCCAAGGGGAGACACAATGCCATTCATCCAGGACATTGTGTTTGTCTCTGGTCCATCCCAGAGTTGGTGTTGGAGGGCTGCCCATCTCTGTAATAGCTGTACACCCTGCCCACCAGGTTGTTAGTCCTAATCTTACAGGAAGTGCATGGATCCTGTCCAAACCAGGACGATTAAGAGATATGGGAGCTGCTGGCTCTTCAGCAGGGTGCTCTGCAGGGCAAGGTTTGCAGTGGGATGGGAGCATCTCTCTGCTGCTGCTGAGGCACCAGCACTGCCTTTGGGCACCAGCTCATTTTTCCTTCAGCATTTCCCCTATGCTTTGCATTTCCTCAGCTGCAGCCCTGAGGAGATCAATAAATTGTCAAGGGTGTTTAAACTGGTAACTGAAGCAAAGAAGAGCCTGTGAACTGAAAGAATAAGATGGGTCAAAGTTCCTTTTCTGATTTTTAAAGGGACTCAACTAGCTTAGAAATAATGTTTTACTGTATATGTTATACCTGGAACTGGGGTGAGGTACAATGAAAAGGGTAAACCAGTCCACTCACCTCTTGTTTAGATGCTCCAGAGCGGAACTGTGTGTAGTCTGATTGGTGTTTGTCGGGGATGTTCTACACCAGAGATAATTATTTGAGTTCCAGTGACCATTTCTTACCTTATTTCTAGGGTCCATCTAGGAGAAGCACTCCTGATTCCCTTAAACTGTGCCTGTTTGTTTTTAAAGTGAAGGGTTGGTTGGTTTTGCTTTCCAAGCAATTCATTTTCACTGTCTGTGACCCTGTGGTGACATGTTGTCATAATATCTACAGGGAACTTACATTAACTAGGAAAATCAAAATGACCGTTTTTTTGGTCAGGCTATTTGGTTTGATTTTATTGTGGGAAAAATGAATTCACATACTGATACACAGAGCATCAACAGATATCAAAAATAAATCTGTGTATACCAGTGAGAGATGATAAATATATACACATTGACAGAAAAGGCAAGCTACATCCCTACTAAAAGGCAGTTGGAAAAGGCAGCTGTAGAAATGAGCAAGATCAAAACTTCTTAAAAGGCTTTAGAAGGAAACAATTTCACAGAACAGGAACAGCCCTGTGGACTTCTGTGCTGCACATACAGGCATGAACAGTCCAGTCCCACACACAGGTGGACAGAAATGCCTCTCAAGTGACTATTATCCTGAGTGACAGCTGGACTGGGAACAGTGACCTGCTTACCTGAGCCTGAGAGATGTGATTTTCCAGCTGATGGAAGTCACCACATCATTACCCAAATCTCTTTTTCAAAATCTGCCTTTTCCTACTTAGTCCTCGGGCCCAGCACACTTTGCAGTCCATCTGTTTCTGGAAGAGGAGAGAAAGTGAAATCACATGTCGGTTGAGAAAATTACCTTTATGTCAGATATTAGCTTTCCACTAGTGTGTACAGTGAGCTGAGAATGCTGGGTCCAGTCCCTCACTGAGATTCTTATAATACCAATTGATAGCAGATGAATTAGGCACACTTCTAAACACAAAAGTACAATCTCAGCATAGCTGTGCAACTTTATTTCTTTTGGGGTTTTTTGTAATTCATTTTGGATCTTTCTTCCATTCAGCCTTGTAACCATTTAGAAGTACTAATGTCGACCAGGCTGTTATGGCTAATAAGGATGCACAGTGCAGGCAGCCCTGTAACATCAAGCACCTTTGTAACAGCTTCTAAGGCTGGAAAGAGCATTCATTTTCCATGCATGCAGGCTTTGTATTTCTGTGCCTTTCTACACAAAAATGCTGGTTGATTATCATTCCTTCTAACGGCATTCCCTGGTGGAGATCAAAGAGCAATTTGGATTTCTACGTGTGATTTTGTACAGTCAAAATTTCCTCCGTTGCCGTTTGAATGACACATTTCTCTATGGGGGAATTGCTCATGACATGAGAACGTGAGGTCTGAGGGGGCTTCTGGGCTCTTGCATTGCCTGGGGCTGGCAGCTGCAGCAAGGCACAGGGGGGAATTAGAAAAGAATAACACTGTGTGAGTGCTCTGGTCAGGAATCTGGCTGCTTGTGTGAGCTGATGCCGCAAGAGCTCCCTCCTTCCCTCAGCCCCTGGTAGCTTTGCTGTTGGCTGAGGGGTTCCTTGCTGTCCCTTCTCAGAGCTGACAGCCCCAACTCGTGCTCATCCACTGCTGGCACAGCCTGCTTATCCCTGCTTCCCTTGCCTTGACGTCAGAGGAGTCAGCTGCTCTTCAAACCTGTCACCCTCATTCCAGACTTGGTAATTATCCCACCATAATGAGTGGTACTTACTGCTCATTTCCTTCTCCGGTCTTTGGGGAAGGACGTTATCTCCCAGCCACACTTTTCTAAAGGTTAAGATCTTTCCCTTCAGCTAAGTGGAATATTGTTCCTTTAATCATACCTTTCTGCCTGATGTTTGTCATCTTAACTAATGTGTGTCTCCCCGAGCTGGATTCATCCCGTACTCATTCCTCCCAGGATTTGTGTCAAAGCATTAATTTGCCATGAAATTTCTTTCATTCAGTTTAATTTCAGGACTGCTGCTCAGGCTTTTTCATTTGAGATCAGATCTCAAGACCTATATTTCACACTCTACATCTGTGAGCATGCCAAAAGCCAGCCACATTCCCTTTTAACAGCTGGGTTCAAAACTGATTCCAGGAGAAAAGGCTGAGAGAGCTGAGGATGCCCAAATTATGCTGCCCTGGGCAGGCCAAAATCTAAATTCTTTCTGGAAGTAGATGTTGTGTGTGAAGCACAGTGCTGTGAGCTGGTTGCATATTGCTGGGTTAGCTTTATCCATTAAGGGGAGAATATACCAATAAAGCACATAGTTGGGAGAAGTGGCTGTCTGAAGTGTAACACTTGCTCTGTAACTTTGAGGCTAGAAATCCAACCTGTGAGGATTTGCAGACAAAACGGAGTGCTACAGTATCTTGTGAGTCCGCGTTGCACTTAGCCGTGGTTTTGACCTGTGAATCAGAGATGAACAAGTGAAGTGCCATCATACAGCTGGCAGGAAAGTGACTGGATTTCAGCACTGGCTTTAGGCTCTGGTTTGGTGAATTTTCTGGAGCTTCTGTTTGAGCACTGTGTTTGCCCTGGTGTATATCCCTGGAGACCCCCTGATGTCTGAGCTGCTCACTGTGACCTACCTACCTGACTTGCTCTGCTCTCTCCACCCTCTCCATCTCCTTCCTGCCAGTCTTTGGTACTTTGTTTGTTCTTTGCAGATGATAACACCTCAATTAAAACGCAGATGTGCCACCAAGGAAGGCACCAAGAAAGTATTTTCTGGTGCTG
This sequence comes from Entomyzon cyanotis, assembly GCA_024500445.1. Lineage (NCBI taxonomy): Eukaryota > Metazoa > Chordata > Aves > Passeriformes > Meliphagidae > Entomyzon > Entomyzon cyanotis. Next base: position 1,362,600 of record JAKEPQ010000325.1, read on the forward strand.
TGGGCCCCACCTCTCTCCCCAGCTTTACTACGAAAAATGATAATTATTCTGAGAGTAGATCCTGTTTGGCTGATGTCTCACAACTGAAAGCCAATAAAACATTACTCTGTGTAAGTTCTCTTTATGTACTGATGAGAATGATCACACACCACAAGCTGCAGAGGGGAAGAATATTTTCACTGAAAATCAATCCATGCTGCAGCACTTGTAGATAAGCCTGATGTTATGCAAACATTTTCCTGCTCCTTGTTTAAAGGGGAACATGCTGCACCCGCATGACCAATTGCCTCGTGTCTCTTGTGATCTGACTATTTTCTGCTATATTTGACTTATGCAAATGGAGACGATAATGGGCTGTGCCTCATTTCAGCCTGTCACAGCTTTTGCTAACAGCCTTGTTTTCCCAGGCAGCCTTGGCTTCAGTTCTGGTAGCTGTGGAGGAGAAGGTGTTAATGCAGCCCTGCTTATTTTAGCAAGTGAGTGAATCAGGGGTTTTAGGAAAACAGTTCAACACATTAACCCTTTGTTTCCAGAGCAACACAAAAAAAAATCATTGTAGAGTGAACAGATGGCTCGGCATATTTTTAGCCATGCTCTCTGTTCCCATGGTATTCCAGACTGTGTGGGATTCCCCATAGACTGTTGTAAGATTGGTGGGCCCAGCCAAATGTCTTGTTTTGCAACACAGCATCAGAGGGAAGGAGGGAAACGGAATCCTGTTTAAATCAGCTCTGTTGAAGTAACTGAAAGGTTCTCACATAAGGAGTCATAGATGGTGGGGGAGACTGTAGAGATAGGTTGGTCTTATGTTTGTACTTGTTAATATCCCAAATCAGGTTTGTATCATCATGTGTATTAAATTCTGCAAGTGATTTCTTAATATGGAACAGAAGTCATAGCATCAATTTTCCTAGTACTGCCTGTATTTCTGTTATACACAAACATTCATTGAGGCTCATGGAGTATTATGTTCTCTTAATAGCTCATTTGCATATTAGAATGTTTTGAACAAATCTGTCCCTAACGTGTTGTCTCAGCAGTACTGTGTGGCTCAGTACTGTGTGGCTCAGTCTGTTACCATCAGAAGCTGATAAAATGCTGTTAACATAACAAAATGCTGAAAACAAGGTGATGATAAGGGTCTGCCCAGTGGGGCAGATTTCATTGCAACTGAGCACAGTTTAGAAATACCTGTGTGTTGTGTCAGATCATCAGCATGCCTGGTGCTCTATGTCCACTCTGGCAGATTTATTCAGAGATGACAGACATCAGGCCCCATAGTATTGAGAAATTAGAAGTCAGACTATAGTGGGCAAGTGAGACAGGGTAAGAAACCCCACAACCTACAGCAAGGACCAGCTCCATGCAGGTTTCATTGCTCTCTGTGGTATCACTGCCTTGATGCTGCACTCTGAGTGTGGTGTCAGTATTGCCATCACCATTTTAAAGAAGGGGAAGCCAAGGCGGATGAAATAATTTGCTGTAAAAGCATGCTACTGGAAAATATGTGGCTTTGCCCTCGTGCCACAGCCCCATGGCCACTGCATAGCACATCTTTCCCGCAGTCTAGATAAACCCTCCTGCCCTGGGGGCCGTGATGTGGATCCTACAGCTCCTGCCCCCATCCCTCCTAGGAGCTGAGACAGCAGCCTTTGCTCCTTGTCCCTCTGTCCAGTGCTCTGCAGCCCAGTCAGGAGCAGCTCAGCAGATGGGAGCTCTGTGTCCTGCCTTTGGGAAGGGCAGCAGCTGCCCTGCCGTGTGTGCTGCAGATCTGCAGTGCTCCACCATTCCTGTTTCAGCAGTTCCACTGCGCTCACCATCTGTCGCCCACCTGAGCCCAGGTGATGCTTACACAGAGCATTAATAACACATCAACACTAGAAGCTTCCCTTTTTTCCTCTGAATTCACTCAGCCACCTGCAATGCCTCTGGAGCCACCTCTTTCTTTCTGTGCCTTTATGACTGACTGATACATTTCACACACTCTGCATGGTAGATGTTTTCTCCGTCTGGATAACTGGTGGATATTTTTCTCCCCTTGGACCAAAGCCCCATGGGCCCAGTTCATATTTGGAAGAAGATGCAATTCCATGTGTTCATGCTAAAGCCAGGAAAGACAAGTGAATGAACACCCTTGAATTTGATTAGACTTTGCATTGCAGCCATTACTAAATGATGAATTTGACAGATTTAGGAATTTGCTCAAAGCTGAGGCCAATATTACTCAACAAATTTGCTTATGTCGTTTAGGATGCAATCCCAAAATCAGCCTTCTGGTTGGTAAATTGGGTGTGCACAGTTAAAGGAGAAACTGAAACAATCCTTTCTGTTTACAGGGAGCTCACAGAGAAGCCAATTTGCAGACTTGAAGTCTGCTGATAAAGGGGCAATGAGTGATACTTGACATCAAAATTCAAAGCAAATTCAAAGCCATTGTTTCCAGCAATGATGTATGTCCCTGCATGCTTTGGGATCAGACAGCAGCTGATGGAAATTCATGATGCTGTTTGCAGTGGTATGAATTATTTACGATGCACAGTCTGCCAGGACTGAATGGGCAGGCACTTTGCTGGGCTCGTGACTCCAAAATGCTGGCCTGCCACTCCTTACATGCGTGATTGGGAACATGGTCCTGTGTGTGCTCTAGGGTCAGGTTTGGGGAGAACATCAGGTCATCTCATGTGACATCCTGAAAAGGTGACAGCTCAGATTTTAACCTACTTCCTGTAGGCTAGGCAAATTTTCCAGGCGTGTCTCACCTTCTCAAAAGGCCTCAGATGAGGGACTCCAGTTGCACTTTATAGTTCCAGACCCCTCCTGTTTTATACTTCTGGTGGGTAAACAATCGTGCTGATAAAACAATTGTGCTTTGTTTTTAATTGGAGTTTGTTCTGTTGTTTGCTGTTTGTTCAATGGTTCTTTATGTCCTTCCTCTGCTAGACTAGAGTCTTTTAGAACCTGCAATTCCCTGCTTGCAGAAGTCTTTATACCTAGTAACAAATCACCACTTGATCTCCCTTTAGCCAAATTAAACAGAAAAAACATCTCTTAGTTTGGTTGCATCAGAGGAGTTAATTGTATGTCAGTTCTCTGCAGCCTGTCTGTGTTTTTAGCATCTCATGTGACTGGGTACCACAGCTGTGGTGTTAGTTTCACCAACTCAATGTAAAATAATTACCCTCATCTTGTGCTGCTTCTCTGAAATGCCACAATATCAGAGAGAAATCTCATTCCTTTCCCCTCCAACTATAACTCCCAGCTCATCAGAAGTCAGCCCTTCTGATTGAAAGCCAACATCCAGGCCCTCATCGATGCTAAGAACACCTGACCCCAGGGGCTGGTTAAAAAGGTGGGGTGGGTCTCAGCACACGTGGTGGCCTCATTGCCCAGCCCTGCTCAGCTGGAGCAGCATTTCATACTGTTGAGGTGCAAACTTACACCCCTTCCAAATGTGGGAAAGGCCAGTCTGTTAAAATCAGGGCAACTGCAGTTCTGCTGCTCCTTGTATAAATCATGTGGGAAGCTCTCTAATTCCACCCTGCAGCATTTACATGTTTAATCTCCTTTTGCTGTTTTTTGAGGTTTCTCACAAATGCTCCTGCCTCAGGAGATGCTGCCCAAATGTCGCTGCCGCAGCACAGCCTGACATTTTCCTGCAAGTGCTTGTGTTGCCTTTGTCACAGCTCCCAGGTGTTCTCTGCTCGCACTTCAGGGCAAGACATGCTCACAGATTCCTGCAGTACGAAGGCTAACTGCTGAGACGAGTTGTTTATTTCAAATGGCATCTTCTGGCTGTGATTTGGATCCTGCTGTAGGATTTCAGTGGATAGAGCTGGTGTGGGGTCCCTCTGAGCTCAATTACCTCTAAATCTTACAAATATTCTTTATGTTAACAAAATCTCTTCTTTTTTGAAGAAAATCAAGTGAGGTCAATAGAGGTCCGAGTTTCTTCTTGTCTGGAAATGGAAGCAGGATTCAGTTCCAGTCAGAAAATCTTTGCTGGAAAAAATACTGATGCTGTTTTGGCAGCTTCAGTACAAGAGCTGGCCAGGGGTCCAGAAAGGGTTCCTTGGCTATTCAGTACAGGTGCCCCTGTATTGAACTCACTTGCAAGAAAAGATCAGTTTCAATAAATCTCTTCTGAGGTCTGTCAGCGATTTGTCCTCTTCTCTTCCTCTACTCCCTCCACTGCAAACATCCTTTAAACTATTCTCTTTAAAGTGTTCCCAGCCTCCTCATACGTGTCAGAAAGCAGCACAGGGCAAATACGCCTTTGCAGGGCAGTCAGGATGGTTGGGAAACCCAAGGGAGGAGAGGCATATGCTTTGGCTGAAGTGAGCAGTTATTACAATGGAGAAACATGTTTGCGTTGAAAGGGTAATCACCCATTTATCCAGTCAAGTTAAACAATAGGGACAGAGGTTTAGTTTTCTTCAGTTGTTTCCCCAAAGAAAAATAATTTCTTTTTTCTCTCGGAGATTTATGTCTTCTCTCTGACTATTGGACGCCTACTGAAGGGTTCATTAGAGACACCCTTGCAGCTGCCAAAAGAACCAGCTGGTTTATTGAGCCTGCAGCTCATTTTTTCTGTCCTTGTTCGCTTCCTGCAGTGAAGAACTAGTTTTGGGCTGTCTGTCCCACATGGTGGGGGACTGCTCTGTGCAGAGAAGAGTGTCTGTCCCCAGCCCAGAACACTGTCTCTACTCATTTTGATGGCTTCTGATGTTAAACTCTGAAGCACCTGGAAGGGCTTCTTGCCTTATTCCAGAAAGCTACTGGTAAAAGTGCATGATCAGGTGCACTGCAGGCTCTTGAAAACTGTGTGCAAATATGCAGGGATTCATGTGCCATAAATGTGTGTATATTAATGCACAAACCCTATGCAAGTATCCACCCAAATGTAGGCCCAGTTGATCAAAATCCTTTTAACCCCTGACCTGTGTTGAATATCCCTGGCTGAAGATGTGAGCACTGCTGGCATTAATTCCATCAGGCTGTTCTGTAAATTCTTCATCATCTCCTGCACTGATGTCAGTTATTTGCATTGTAAAATCTAATTGAAAACCTGCAAATTAGATTTAGGGGGAAACTGGACACTGAAGCACTTTGCTCAGGTGATAATTTCATTTGCAGTTAAGACATTGCTAAGACGCAAATGTGAATATATCCTCTGTTCCTCCATAATACACAATCCCAGGCATATAACATCTCATTTAATTTGATTTTAAAAGTGTAATTTTATATGTCTGAGCAACTGGTAGTCTAAAATTACTGGATCAACTTTGAGAAATAAACTTAGTGTGCCAGATTGACTGGGAACACCAGTGACACTACTGTGTTATAGCCCAATATTAAATAGTGCAGAGGCTTCCCAGCTGGCTGCAGGAATCTGTACATTAAATCCTACAGCACAGTTGTTGTTTGTGAAGGTGACAGGGATAACACTGACCTGGCTTTTCTGTATCACACGTGCCTTTACTTAATTGGTTTCTGTCAGGATTTCCAGCTAGTCTGGTGTGCATTAACCACACACTGTGGTTTCTCGTGAAGCGGCTTTTTTATTTTTCAGAAACACAGATGTGTTTTCTGCTGCTCTAAATTAGTGGGGCTACAGTAATTCCTTGTCATGCCAGGGTAGGAATTTGATCATAAGTCACACTATAGTTGACATCTGGGCTCTGCTGCCCAGCCGGCAGGACTAGAGCTGTGGAAGCCTTCTGCCATATGAAAGTTTTAAGATGTCTAACTCATCATGGGCTCTGAACTCATCATATAGCTCCTTATTTGCCCTGCCTACACAAGCTGATTTTTTATTTTCCCTAAGAAAAGGAGAAAGGATTCAATGTAAGGATCAAATCATGCCTTTCTCATTCAGCATAGAATTTTGCATATGAGTAAAAATTTTGTCATATTCTCATCCAGATCTGCATGTTCTAAATGAGCCCTTTGGCTTATCATGGTATTTATTGGTACAGAAGGAATTTATAGGCACTGAGATAATCTGAAGGAAGAAGTGTCATGCGCACACATCAGTACATTATCTGCAGGGCTTTGGGAAACTGCTGGGGTTTTGCTAGCATGTGGGGAAAAAAAAACACACCAGAAGATTGAGAAACTGGGTCATCTGGATTCATTTGCTACGTCTTTCCAGCTGGGCTTTTGTTGCTGCTCAGGCTGACATATCTGAGCTCACACACATTGTGCTGCACCAGGATCCTACAGCATCCTCCATGCCTGCTGTCCCTGAACTCAGCTTGTTCATCCTCCTGGGTGTCTGGAGGGCCCGGGCCAAGGGCAGGGTTGTGTGGAGCTGGCTATGAGCTCTTATGAGCAGCAAGAGGCTGCCTCTGCCTCCCTGAGGGTCCCTGCAAGGTGCTACAGGCAAAGGCACAGGCACACAAGTGGATGTATACAAGCTCCTGCAGCATGGTTGACACAGTACAGCCAGCTGCATGTCCAGGTGTGCACTCACCTCCCTGGACTGTTCTGCCTCTCACCTTATTCTTCTTCAACTACTTGTTCCTCCATTCCTATTTTTATAGACAGCACAACAGCCTCTCCAGTCTAGGCTGCTTTTCTTCCTCTATCCCAAAACCCTCCTGAAAAATCTGCCAGATCATTTTTGGGGCAAATGCTAATTTGGTGGCTGTGTTTAAATTCAGTATAATCTCATTTTTTGGTGGGTAGTGATCAGAAAGTCTAAAGTGTGAAGCTGAGATTATGAGAAATAAGTACATTGCTTGTTTGCACAGTGTACTGAACACAACCATTCTCTGTCTCATCACATGAATATATTTTTGTACTGTTATCTTTCCTATACAAAAATTATATTCTCTGCCATGTCAAGGAAGTTTGGTTTCATTCCAAGTGCCCAATATGTTTTCTCCCCTATAATCTGGATCCTTCAAGGAATGAGGCTGCTATGGGCTGTGCACATCTTTGTCCTTTCTCCTTCCCTGAGAACTTGTGATAAGAGGAGTGGAGAATTGCTAAAGTTTTAAGTTCCTGTGAGCTGCATGCATGGCAAGAGCTCCCTGGGAAGAAGATTCTCTTAGCACCCTACTCTATGATGAGAGGGTAACTCACAGATTCATCCCTTATTAAACTCTTGAGATCCCCATAGGAGAGTATTGATGTGTCCCAGCTGAAGAAGTCTTGGTCAGAACACGTGCTTTACTCAGCACCAGATAATCTGACTATAAGGCATGGTTTCTCCTTGCAGAACCTTTTATTGGCTCGTTCAAGTGAACAGTGTGGGTATTCTTCCCCTTGGAGTCTTCTGTAGGAGATACAGACTGTATCAGAGCAACAGATGATACACCAAGCTCAACACATATTTTATCATCTTTTCTTTTAGGTGGAAAAACTGGCAAAGTACTTGGACCCGAATGATTTGGGAAGAATCAATTTTAAGGACTTCTGTCACGGAGTTTTTGCTATCAAAGGTACGTGCATATTCCTTAAAAATAATCCTCTTCAGTTCCACTAATGTTTCCCTGGTTGCAGAAAATGTAATGATCAAAGACATCCTCTCTTTTAACTGTGGTTATTTGCAGTGACAGTAGAGCAGCTCTGGGAACAGAGCCAGGATATTTTTCCTTTTTGTGCATCTCATGTATTAATGGTGACCAATGCTAGTGCTCCTGCATCCACAGGTGTTTGGGCATTGATTTACTGTTAATTTTTGTCAGGATAAATGTGATGTGGATTAAAGACAAATAAAGGAGAAGAATGACAAGCAGGGCCCAGGTCTGATATTTCCATGTTTTTATCTGGTTCTGCTGTTGATTTACCTCAGGGAGTGAGAGAGCCCTTGGGTTTTAGTTTCTCTATTAGGAAATTCAAGATACTCTTCTTGAGGTATCTGCAAGGTATAGTTAATCCATGTTTTCAGAACACTTGGGGTCATGTATTGGAAAAGGGTAAATTACAGGTTGGCCATGAAAGCCCTGAAGATTGAGATCAGGTATATCCAACCACCTCCTTCCAAGGAAGCAGTCCTTGACAGAAGACACAGACATTGTTATGCTTTAGAGCTTAGCCTAAGGACAATAAAAAACCAGTGAGGGACTTAGCTGATTTGCTGCTGATCAGTTTTCTAACTTCCCATAGCAAAATAATCCACTCTGTCATTTTCCAGACACGTGGTGTGTCCTTTGTAAAGTGTTGGAGTGATGTCACAGCCCAGAGGCTTCACTTCAGGGACAGAGTGAATGTCACAGTGATCACGGTGTGGTTCCAGGAGAAGCCTCTGGAGAGTCTGCTGTGATGAGATTATTATGAAGCCATAACAATGCAAAAATGTAAAACCACAGCACTTTTAATTAAAGTTTATGGCAGCCAAAGACAGCATATAATTAGGTAAAATTACAGTAAGAAGCTACTCTCATCAGTGTTCCTGGAGACACTGTCCAAGGTGACACTGATGTGTTTGAAGAGAAGGCAGGAGAAAGCCTAGAAGGGAAGTTACTACATTTGTGCACAGACCCTAAAGTCTATGCTGGAGGTTTACCTTGAGCAGGATATGCTGTAGCCAACTGAGTTCTAGGTTAAGTAAGATACCAGCTCTGTAAATCATCTCGTGTCTTCTGTAAATCACAGTCTAAAGATGTGCACAAATGCACAGAATGTCATCAGGAATGGATTGAAGTGACACAGAACATCCTTTCTCCAGTGCCCTTGTCCAGGTACCCTCAGTGATGGAGTGGGCAACTGCATCTCCTTAACTGTGATGAGGAGATGTGAGAATATTGCCAGTTTATCAGAGTCATGATGCCCTGGGGGTTTTCATCCTTGCTCACCTTGTGGCAACTGATTCTGGTCTTCATATCCTAAGGTTTAATCCTGCAAAGATGAGACCAGATCAAACTGTCTGGAGTACCTTGTACTCCAGGTTTATGAACAGCTTAAAGCCCAGGTGTGGAGCATGTAGGGTCCAAATCGTTTGTGTGATGGTTGTTAGGATGTATCTGGTTGTTAGGATGTGTCTGTGAACAGATGCAGAGCAATCACCCAATTCTGCAGCATCACCTAAAGCTCCCTTAGCACCTCATTAGCATTTCAGCACTTACACAGAGTCAGTGCTAAGTGTTTCTCATCGCAGCAGCAGCAGCTGTATCTATTTCTGATAAAACACTGTGCTGCATGTTTTCACAGCTTCTCTTTAGAAAAGCTGCTTCTATTGCTCACCTCACAGCATGGAAATTTTATTCATCTTTGGCTACCTGCCATTTTTTCCTTAAAAATTAAATTGGTAATGTTAAAGTTCAGAAAGGGCACGTCTGCCTTTCAGAATGGAAAGCCTCCACCATGTTGTTTGAGTGCAGCTACATCCCAAGGGGAGTAGCAGGCTCGTTATCAAACAAAAGCAATTTGTCTTGGCAGCAACAGATTATAAATATGATTCTTTGACATCTCAGCCTATTACAATTGCTTGGGGCAGTCAGATTAATAGAGCAAAATGAGATGCTACTATAAATCCAGTGGGGTTTTCAGTAATAGAGTATGAAGTTGTGATATTTTTAGCACTGGAAGCCAAATGTTTAAATTCAAGCTTTACTATCCTAATGCCTTATTGTATTTCTTATTTATGAGACTTCAAAAAAATTCTCATAGGTGCTTGCCTTTATAGTATGGTGAAGAAATTGTTTGCTGCACAAAGGTGATATAGTGTCAAGGTTTTTTTGGTGGTTTGGTGCTTTGATTTTATTTAAATAATGAGATTTGAGGTATTGAGAACAACAGATTCAAATCTGAGTTGACCTCTGATAATGGTAGTTTGAGCACTTCATATCCAGGATCTCAGCGAAAAGCTAAATGTTGGAGCTTGAAAAGATCCCAAACATTGGAGTGTTTAATACCTGCTCTGTAACTGGTTGGTAGAGAAACTCCTACCCCTGGATCTAAAATCTGCAGCTTGGCCTCTCTCCTCCATAAACGAGGGCACTGTATACTCTTGAATTATACAAATGAAAATTGTTGTGTTCCTCTACAAGTGGACATCAAGTCTTGTGTCCTCCCTGGCGCTTCAGAGCTGGATAAACCTCACGACATATGGGTCATGTACCTCTGCAGCAGCTGCTGGGACTGTCAGGTAGAAAACAATTAATTTTCTTCAGCTGCTGAGTAGCAGGAGCTGTGGGTAAGGATCTGCTGAGCAATCTCACTGAGAGTAGGAGCCTGGAAAGTGGTGGAAAGGACTTGTTCAAGTGGAGATAAATATGCTAGAGGGCAGTAGTGTGTTGGAGGAGCTCATTCTCACTGTGTCTCTGGGGTGCAATACTGTACAGGCATGGTGCTTGCTATTTATGGAAAGCTTTGCTTCTTTTTGCTGGTCTTTCATGGATTAAAGGACTTTGCCTCAGCATCTGTGCTGAGCCCCTGCTGTCTAGGCTGCTTTCCCCACGCAATTAGGCTCTGCCAGAGCCAGGGACAGACTTGCCACCAAATTTAAGGCTTTGCAGCAATTTCACTGGAATGCCAGAGTATGAAGGTTTTAGTCATGCTGAAGCTGCCCTCTCTATCTGTTCACTGTAGGGCTTTAATATCTGTGTCTGCCTGTAGAGCAATTGCCATGAAATAACACCTGTAGTCTCTTAGCCAACTGCTCTGTGGCTCTGCTCAGAGACACCAACAGCAGCCAAAACATCACTCAAAGGCTGAATTCCCATTAATTTCAGCAAGGTCAGCATGGGAACCATTACTGTTTGCTCAGCAGAGCCAATGGCTGTTTTCGCTGTACTGAATTTATATTGTACTGATCCAGTAAATATTTTCTGCCACTTGTAATACTTAAAGGCTTGAGTGGAGCTGTTAATTCCCTGTGCTCTGCAGGCTGGTGAGTTCCAGAGTCAGATATGTTTTCAGGACCAGGCTCTTGGTATGTTTAGCAGGCCCTAATTGAGTCTGACCTGTTCCTTGTATTTTAAGATTTCTATTGTCTTTGCAGTAGTCTCGTTGCTTTGATATTCTGCTTGAAAGTGCTCAAACCCTGACAAATAAAGGGGGAGCTCCCCCTACTGCCCTCGGTGCTGCAGCTCACAGAGATGAGAGGGTACTGTATGAACACAGATTAATACAGAATTAAAATACCAAAGCAGATGTATTCTGACTTTATAGCTTATTTTAACCATGAAAACAGTGCTGACTGCTGTGTAGTGTTTGGAGGGTCAAGGCTTTTGTAACGGGAGAGACTGAGCCATGTCAGCACAGAGCATTTCTGCATTTATGAATCTGTATGCTTTAGCAGAATCACCATTTTTTCAGATGAAGTCGTACAGCCTGTTTTTTCCTGGAGCAAGAGAGTCTTTTCTTCATCTTGTAGAAGTTATAAGGACATTTAAGTTATGCTGTTATGGAATTTGGAAATGGAGAGTTGCAGGAGCTCCTTCATATTCATTAACAGTGTGGAAGAAGCACAGCTGTGAATTTATACACTTCCCCACCTGCAGCAATAGCAACCTTTGAATCTTCAAAATAGTAACACAGACCATTATGTGCCTTCAAAAATCCATCTCTGTGCTTCCCTAGATCCTGAGGCATCTAATTACTGCAGTTGGCTGGAAAGCTTCTAGAAGGAGGCTTAAAGTTGATATGTTTCTCTGTGAGTTCCTAGCACTTTTTAATGAAAATTCCAAGAATACAGATTTGCCCAAAGTTTCAAAGAAATGTTCCAGAAGGGATGTTGGCTGTTCTGGTAGCTCAGACTGTGACAGGTTATTTGGACTGTGAAAGAATATGAAAATAATACAGTATGAAATTTGATGATTTTTTTTCAAAACAAAGTTTTCTACAGCAGAGTATTTCTGGCCTTCTGTTTCACTGTGATGATTTTTTAAAACATGCTTTTATAGTTTCATTCAGATGCTCCAAGCAAACATATTTCTCACAAAACCAATGCCAAGTTTTGGCCATCTCCTTCAACTAACTTTAAAATCTAATTTGCAGACCCATAGCTGAGAAAAGTATTGTACCAGCTTTGCCCTGAAGATCCCGCATGGAATAAGAGATGGATATGTTTCTGTCACATAAAAGGGAGTTAGTTTGCCTATAATATCTAGGACCAGGACAGCTGCATCAGCATGAGAATTTCAGTAAAGCACCACAGAAAATCCCAAAGTCTACATGAACCCATTAAGGCTCATAGCTATAGATCTCAAACTTCAATGAGGCCATAACTGGAGATGATCTGATGGATCTATCAATTCTGGGAAGAATAACTTACTGACAGGAGTGGTATTTGGGATGACTCCAGGGAAGACTGTCAGTAAATGTGAAGAGCTGAGCTCTCCTGGTGTAAATTAGCCTATAGCTGCTCACTGAACTGGAGTTGGTTACTCCTAAAAGTACTTGAGAGTTTTCTAAGACTTAGCTAAATTTCACTAAATACAGTCTGAAACTATAAATGAGTCTAATACACCACTAAAGATCCAAGAGTAGATAAAGTAAAGAGCTATTGCTGTTAGGAAAAATGCCAGAAACCAACTACATTCAATTAGGTAACCAGATTTGATTTCCTATAGTATTAAAATTGCTTAATTGCCTGTAAAAATTGCCTAATGTGTTATGGGTTAAATCTCCTTCTTGGAGCATTTGCAGGAAACAGCTTTGCTAAAATTGAGTTTATTTGTGGCCAGAACGTCTGTTTGCAAATTGAATGTTTGTTAGGGTGTGAAAAAAACTTTTTTTAATTAAAGGGATTGTAAATTTGTTAAATTATCTCATAAGGGATATCACGTCTTGCAACCTGAGTGAACTGAAAAAGTTAAGATTTTGTGTCTTCCCTTTCAGTGACTTGTAAATGACTTTCATCATCTTTGCTTAGGACTAAAGATGACACTGTTCTGGCTAAATTAATTGCTGCCAATCTGTGTCACAGGGATTTACATTGAGCACAGCCCTTTCACAGAGTGTTTCTCCACAAAGGACACCCTTCTGTGGAGCTGCAGCAGTGGTACAAGGACCTGGAGCTGTTCCTGGGTTACTCTTTGCCTTTCTCTGCTGCCTCACTGTGATTGCAGTGAAGCAAAGTCTTCTTGCCAAGTGCTGCCCAGAAATGTAGATGAAATTTTCCCAACCGCAGCAAAGGAGAGAGAACATTGAGCACATTAATATCTTATGATACAGGTTGACATCCAAATGAAATATCTCTAATCAGCCATGTAAGTGGCTTTCAGTTCTACCTTTTCCAGGAAAATGAAGTTACAGCAATAATATGATATCTCTAGTGCAAGAGGTCCTTAAAGTAGCCAGGAATTATTCCTTTGCTTCATTGCAATGGGTTATTTTTGGGCAGATTCTAGCCTTGGGTGCATACTGCTGCACAGCTTGAAATATGTACCACGGCAGTTCTGCAGACCTCAGCACACAGGGTTCTGCTCAGGAGTGGTTCTGCTAGCAGACAGCAAATCCTTGTCCATATTGAGATTTGCCAGAGTAAACCTTGATTTGTTGTTGTTTTCTGTCTGGACTATGACACACTAATTTAGCTCACTAGCTCTTCCCAGGCTGCAAGCCAAAATGTGTTCTGGTCATAAGAACACACATGCACAGCATTTAAGACACTCCAGTGTTCCCTCTATGTTATGCCCTTGTGTAACCCTCCTGGGGTACCTGAAAAATTCAAATTATATCTAATTAGGGGAGCATAAGGTGAGATTGTATTGGCACTGTTGCAGTGCAGATAACACTGAATAAAAAAGCTGATGCACCACCTGAGTGTGCATCACCTTCCTGGTGATAAGGGGTGATCCAAGGAAATGACCAGCACAGTCCTCGAGAGTGAAGAGATTCCGATTCATCTCTTCCCAGGGAAGAGGAGCAACAGAGAATTTATACTTTAAACTCAGTTCTTAACAGGAATACAACCAGTGGCACAATCCTAAGATTCTTGAAGCCAGTGGCCATTTTTCCATTGATTTGATGGATGTTGGAACAGGTTCAGATGTCTGCAAGGTAGTGATGATGTGGTTTAGTAATCTCAGAGGACAATGGCCTCTCAGCATTTCCTTCTCTTCCTCCATTTTTTATGGAGTGTAATAACATGCAAATCTTCCCTGGAGGATGAAGAGATCCAGGCTGTCATGGCAGCTTGCAGTGTACAGGGGACATTGCCTGCTGCACAGCCAGACATCTCCCCACCAAAAAGTCACCTTTGCAGAAGGAGATTGGCTCAGATGAACTTACACCCTGAATCTGCCAGCACTGATGGAAACTTGGCCTGTGACTAAAATAAAAGCAAGTTTTGGCTTTGTTTGCCATTTTTAGCTATGCAGCTTGGTAAACAAATTGGATTAAATGCCTGCTGATGTTCTGGCAGTGGATCAAGCGCTTGGTCAGGTTCTGGATCAGGCTGTAGAAGCCTGGGCCAGGTGGCTCTCGTGAAGAAGTGGTGAGGGCTGCCCTGAGTCGGTTGGGTGTAAAGGAGGCAATGCTTTTCTCCCCAGTGTTTTTACTGAATAAATGACAGACCAAGAACTATCATGAAGTGGTTCTCCCTAATGGACAAGGGAAATGAAAGAATGTGATCAGGAGTAAACTTAGGTAAGAACTGAACAGCAAAGAGGGGACACAGGAGACTCCATATTTCAGACCCTAGAGATCTGGGAGCTGTTTGTGACTCTAGCTCTAACAGAGCAATCTGGGTGGCCCTTTGAAAGGAGACAGGGTAGAAACACTTCTCTCACCCTCATTTTGGGCAGTTAAATCCTTTCTTGAAGACCCACAGCCTTTGTGACATTTCCCCATTAAAAAAAAAAAAAAAAAAGTTGGGAGTGGAAGCACTTGTTAGCTCACCAACTGTATTAGGAAAGTAAAGCTTGAAATTATGGCTGAAAATATTATTGTTGAGAAATTCTAGAACAGTATAAACATACTCCCTTTATTACACTAATCTGAATCCATTGCTGTGTAGCACTTGGTATTTATTTTCCTTTTTTGCTGGAGGTAACTCACTTTAACAAGTAGGTGCTCCATCTCATGCAGAGACCTTTTAGCAAAGCAGTTCATATGTGTGAGACTCACAGTGGGTGTTGGCACAAGGCAGCTTGATGAGCAATAAGCTTTGGTTATTAATGTCAAAAGGCACAAACAGTAAATTGAATTCTTCTGTGTGAGGAGGACTAGAGAATAACCTCAGGCAAGCACAGAGCACTTTATGCTAAAACCAAGAAGAAGAAATGGATCATGGCTGGGTGGGAAATGTGAGAGTCACAGGCAGGGCATGCTTTTAGAACGAGGCTCTGTCTTTTTAAGTACTTCTTTCCTTTGTGAGGGACTCCTCTCCATAACCACAATATCTCTTCATGCCTACAGATGTTATTCCTTTATTTAAAACCAAAAGATCAGCTAATGGTATCAACCTGTTCAGTTCACACTTCCTTACATCACCCTCTTTCCTCTGACTCACCTGCTTCCTGAGTGGTATCTGTGTGTAATGTCACAGCTAGATATATTACATTAGTGATGGGATGAAAGGGAGGAATAACTGCTGGGCAATTGCAGCTTCCAAGTGGGATAGTGCACAACACATGCTGAGAAGGTTTTGCACAGTCTGGGCCCAGGGCTGTGAGCTGGGTGTTCTAAAATAACCTGGCCTGACATTACTGCCTTCTGCAGCTCACACTGCCAAGTGCAGTCACTGGTAATTAATGGGGAATGAGGCATTTGGTGATTTCAGTGTTTCTATATTTGTCTCAGGTTTTCACATGAGAGAAGGACTGAGGGAAACACAGACATTGATTTTTCCAGCTCTTAATGTGGTTGTTAACAAAAGCAAACACAGAAGCTGAAAATCTCTGGTTGCAGTACACAGATATTTGCTTGCCAGACACCGAATGCTCTGTGACAGAGCTTTATTTAAAAGGAGGATTTGTGACACTTAGGTATTTTACCTGTGTCATTTTGGCGAGAGAAAATTAGCAGCAGCTCCACTGACGCTGATGTGCAGTAGTCACTAGCTCATGCTAAGCCTGCAAATCCAGTGTTTGATTTCAGGGTCTGGGTTTGGTTAGAGGTGGGTTTATACCCCACAGGATAGTTTACCAAGCCAAGCAATGTTCAGCTTTCAGTTTCATTGCAGCCTAGTGTATCCGTGCTGAGATAATTGCACTTACCTAAGTTCCATGGGTTGAATGTGTGCTGGGCAGAACTCTGAAGGCAGAGTTTTGTTACAACTATTTAAATACATGCCAAAGCTGCCCTCCAAGGTTTTATGCACACAGATTGGCTACAAACCAATGTTTCTTCCTCCATTGTCCATGCAATTGAAGCTAAACTCTCAGCCTGACCATTTCCTCTTGTTTCTCTTTGCCAGGCTGTGAAGAGTTACTAAAAGATGTCCTGTCTCCTGAAAACTCTGAGCTCCAACACTACGAGCCACAATATGTTGATTACTATTACCAGGTAAGAGAAGCACTAATTCTGTCTCATATTAGTGGGCTGATGAAGCCTCTGGAGTGATGTGTAGTTGGATCATTGTAAATACTGTTGTTTTACTTGGCCTTCTGACTCTTCCTTCCTGAATTCATGGCTGTTAGCAAGCCATCCATACTGGTTTAGCTGCATTTAACACGAATTAGCTGTCAGTCGGTGTGAGAGTATTTAGCATTTGGGCAGTGTTCCTCTTACAAGCCTCAGTATTCGCCTAGCTGTGAAGGGAGATCTCTGTACAAGCTCACTGGCACCTCACAAGTGGAAAACACTGATTTGTATCTAATTAAATCAAACTCTGTAGGTGAACAAGTCCTCAGGGACCTTCTGCAGATAATAATCAGGGACTCAACAGCTGTTGGGAAGCAGAAACAATACACCGTTGGAAACCTTTGATAGTGTTTTGGCTGGTGGGTGTAGCATATTTTTAAATCATTAAAGGTCCTCATTTGCGTCCTTCATTTGCCAGTGTCTGTGCAGTCTAAGAAGCAGAGCAGTGCTAAGTTTTACTTTTAGCATCTCTTTGTCTCCACTTTACTACGGTTTTAACCACCTCCACCCATGTAAATTCTGAAAATTAAAGGTGCAGTTAGCATTGTACATTCAGAGAAGGATTGTGTGTCAATGGTGTGAGTCTGCAAGTGATCCTGAAATCAGTAGGGAAAGCATTTTTACCTTCAGGGGTGGTGAAGTGTGAGGACAATACTCACGTATTGATGAAGGATGTGATAAGGGTGCTGGTGAGCTGGCGTTACACAGAATGGTTTCCATTGTCCATGCAAACAAATACAGAGACATTTCCTGCACCTCAGTGTCCATCACCGCTCTCCTTGTTTCCAAACCCCTGGTTTCTGTAACTGATGACACAGATACCTGCCATGCTGTTGCTTGGTTACCTTAATGGGAGCCATAAACCAAACTCCCTGGTTTGCAGTAGGTGATAGAGGCTATAAAATGAAAACATGCTGTGCACACACTCCATTCCCCTATTGCTATGCAGACATTGCAGGCTGGTTCTGACACTCTTTGAATGCAGGCGGCAGTTGGGTCTTTATTCCTCAGGGTTTTCACATCTGCTGTCACCCAAAGATGTGCTGGAGATAGCTCTTGAGGAAAAACTGCAAAACTCTACAAACTGCACCTCTCCTGCCATCCATCCTCCAAGAGAGCCTGAGGGTGGGAATTGCAGTTGCTAATCCTGATAGCAGCTGCTGAACTTCCCATTTGAATACTGGATTTGTGCCTCTGGGAGAGGGAGGGGGCAGAGGGTGACCCTCCCTGTTCAGGAAGAGCTGAGCTGGCAGTGCTGTGGTGGAAGCCTTGCTGGCCACTCCTGACGTCCACCAGCCACCTAGATGGTCCCTGCAGAGGGTGGCACCACTGCAGTTGGGTCCTGCAGCACTGTTAGCCCACTTTAGTGGAGCCAGTGCAGAATTTGTGCTGACGGGGGAGTAGAACCAGGTCCTTGCTCACCTGCACAGGCCAGGTGAGCTGTCGTGGTGGGGAGAGGACAGGGAATGGTGCACATTGTTGTACATCCCATGCTTATCCTACAGCTCGTCTGCACCACTGCCTTCCAGAGGAGCTCGTTCGAGCTCCCATCTCCAGGTCCTCCAGGTGCAGTTTGGAAACTGTTCGCTAGATGTCAGCTAAAGACTGGGAAAAGGCGTGAGCAGCCTCTGCTCCTGCCTTGAGGATCCTCCAATGGCAGGAAGTTGGAGTTTTCAGTCTGATGAAGCAGAGGAGAACTGAGGGTCAGGTGGATTTGAGATAATCACCATTCAGGGCGTTTGTTCCCCCTTCCCAAGGAAGCACTTACGGAAAACATATGAGCTGTCCTTGCATCTCCCACACCTTAATGAGTGTGAATTCCTGGTGCTGTAATCAAGTTTATGGGCAGCTCCCATTGGTACAAACGGTAGTTGCCTGCCTAATCTGATTTTCACCCCAGTACACCCTTTGCATGTCTGTCTAATTCTCAGGTGCACTCAAATTCCGAGACAGCAGAAGGACACAACAAATAGATATTTTGAAAGGGAATGCATCTTTTTTATTCCACCCAAGGGGTTGTGCTTACACAAAGGCAGGTACTGAGCTGGTTCATTGTTATGCTGTCTCTGCATTTACACAGTGATTTGAAAGGAAGGGGAGATTTATCCTTGTCACAAGTTATTTCCCCTGTCCTCTACTTTTTCTTTTCCTTCCCCTCCCAAGAGCTCCCTCCCTGTATTGCAGCTTTCTGAAGCCCAAAGGCAGCAAACTGAAGAGGTGAAGGTAATTCCAGGAGGTGGGATGAAGTGGCAGGAGCCACAGTGAGGTGCTGGACTGATCCAGCTGTTTGGGTATGTTGAGTTAAATGGGGAAGAAGAAACTGCCAAGCCTCCAGCCTTTAATTACAACCAACTGGCTGCAATTAATTTAAACAGATATATAAAACCCCCTGATACCAGGAGCTTGGGGCATTTCATTCTAAATCATCTGATTTTATTTTTTGTTTTTCTTCAGTGCAAACAAAGAAAAAAGCCAACAAGCTTTTAATGTCTGAAAACTTTGGCTAAAAAAAGGTGGAAAAGAACCCTATTGTATATGCAATTCAAAATGCAAAGGCCATTCCACGGAGGGTTCCTAATGGTCTATATTGAAAGGCTGTGTGAATGATATTTCAGGAAAATAGAGAGCTCTGCCTTTGAGCTCAAGGCTGTTAAGGTGTGAAATGCAGAACACGAAGAGCAGCAATTGGTTACTACAGGATGTCCCACTGACTTCTGTCAGCATTGATTCAGGCTGCGAAGAGTTTCTCTTTGGACCAGAGAAAGTGGATCCAAAGAAAGTTAGGAGGATGGGATTGCAGTTGGAAGAAAGCAATTTCTAGAGCCGTTTAGCTTCAGGACCTGCAAATAAACCTGTTCTGTCTGTCTGTGGGTTCAGTCTGTTGATTTAGTTAAAGTCTGAACTGTGCTCCATTTGAGGCATTGCTTCAGTCAAGTGCTGTTTATTAGTATAATTTCTGTCTCACAGCCTTTGGAGAGATAATAGAAATTCTCTGAATTTGCCAGAAGCAAATTTATCAATCCCAAATTCCTTTCCCAGTGTTCGCTGCTATGGCCTCAACTCTTGTTTTGGCTTAAGTTTGAAGGGAGACAAAAGTCTCCCTAGTCCAGTTTGCTTTGTGGCGAGCATCTGGTAGCACTTCAGAGCCCTTGGATAGCCTTTTGGAGATGATAACCAACACAAAGTCCACAGCTGAAATATGTGTGTGAAAACCCAGACCCAGATTCAGCCAGCTCAAACAAAGCAGAGTGCCTGTGTCTCGTATTTCCAAATGGCTGGCTCCAGGCCTTGCCGGGCACCCAGCCAGCTGGGAGCACTAGCCACAGGACTCACAGGGAATCTGGCTGGTTCCATCTGCAGCTCCCTGGCCGAGATTTGCATTGCAGGCCCTGAGAAGCAATGGTGTGGGTCTGGCTGCTCTTCTGTCTGAGCACCTGAGGTTAGGGAAAAGAGAATCAGAACAGGAGCTCCTTTGTCAGCTCTTCACCTGCTGTGTTTTGGCTGCTCAGATTTGAAGGGAGCCTGAATCTAGATCACCCCACTAGTGACAGAAGAGGGAGCTGAGTGGCAGATCTTAGAGCTTCTTACCATCAGCTAGCAGGGCACTTTGGAGTGCTGCTTGTGAGGGGGCAGACTATTTTTGCATGTGAGTTGTTGCCTTTTCATCTGAAATCAATGGCCAAAAGCCATACATGCAAACCCAGTGGAAGAAGGTTGTAAGGTACAGTAATGGCAGGGTCCTTGTTTTAATCAAACCTGTTTGTTTCTTATTAATTGTTGCTGTGCTGAGTTGCCACATACCCTTTTTTTTTCTGTTCTCATCTGTAAATAAGAGTGAATCTGTCCCTTACTAAAATACAGAATGATCGTTGCATATCAAAGAATGAGCTGCCTTTTCAGTCCTGTGTGTGTTCCCCTGCCTGCCAAATGATTAATTACACTGTATGAACAGCAGAAAAATTGTTGAAACATGACAAATAAATTGTGTTTGCCTCTGGGATGGAGCTGGGACTGCTGGCTGATCTGCTGCTTTGAAAATATTTTCAGTAGCAATTAGGAGTCCCTCACCAGCTTCTGAAAAAAGTTTTTTTTCCCCACTAGCTGCTTGAGGATATGTGCTGGCACCTGTGTCAGAGCAGAGGGGACCTTCTGCACTGGGAGAGCACTGTGATCCAAATGGGTTTTTCACTAGGCTGTGGAAGAACGCAGCAGGAGAGTCTGTAACCAGAATATTTTTAATTTTCATCTCATATATTCTGTTCTACAGCAATGACTCCACCTTGACCATTGAGTTGCCAGTGTTCTTGGGCAGAATAACTGACCTCATTTGTTATGAGGTTTTCTTGATATTGTTTTTCCTAACATCAAACCCAGGTGTTGCCTAACTATTAATGTGAAATACATCTATCTGTCCTTCCACCTTCTGAGGCAGCATTAGCAGAAATACTCCTGTCTTAGCAGAGAAAAAACACATAAGAAGTGGTTAAGATGGAAATACCTTTTCAGCCAATGGCCAAGAGAAGAAGCCAGTCTGTGTGGTAAGGACAACCAATATTAAACACATCAAACTGAAGCTTTTTTTCCCCCTATTTCTTGTCAGCCTCCAGTTTTCTCTACCACCCACATGCTCTCAGTCATTCTTGGCTCCCATTGTGTTTTCAGCCCTGCAGATGCTCGATGTCTGCATGTGAGGATTCCCCTCCCTGTGCCTGAGACCCTGGGTGTTTCTGCCCCCCTGGGATCACACAGTGCCTGTTTGCAAAGTGCTCCCCTTGCCAAGCTGCTGCAGGGCTTGTGTGTCCTGCTGCCACCATGGGACCTGTACGTCTAGAAGTCTGTGTTGTATTTGGTGCTCCTAAATCTGCCAGATTCTCCTTGCTCTCAGCTTTTGCTGAAATGAAGATGTTCAGCATCTCCAGAGCTGGCCTTTAGGGGGACCAACCTAAGGATTGATCCCAGCCCCTGCTGAAATCAGTAGAAACACTTCTTAGACCCTGGCAGGTGTTAGATCAACACCTGGGGTTGTTCCTGAGATGGCTGAATCCCTCATTGGAGGGGTAAGGTGCGAGAAAAACTTGTTAAAGCACAGCCATGCAGTTATAGAGAGAAAAAAGTGCCTGTTCCTAGTTAGGATATTACACAGGCACTGCACTGTCTGCACCAATGAGAACTTTATTATAACCTCTACGGGCAACACTCTCAGCAACTCATTTTTCCTTTTTTTTTTTTGAGCATCAAAAAGCAACATTAACTACAACCGCTGAGAAACCCCCAGTGAGCAATTACCAAGAGCAATGAAGAGCACAGTGTGCCCCCATTTGGGATTCATTTACATGGAAATTGCCTGCTTTCACCTGGCAATATTCTGTATTTTATTTTTTGTGTTCGTGCATACATGCAAAAATAACTGTCCTTGGTCAAAACACCTGCATAAAAATAACCTGCTTCTTTGGCTGCTCAAGCTGATTCTGAAATGCTGCCCTGGAGAACTGCTATACTGAGAATGAGGAGTTCTGCACTCGGGGCAAGGCAGGCACCTTCCAACAAAATAAATGCCAACTCCTCCAAAAACAGCCCTAATAGAGATTGAGGGTTATTTTCTGTTTCAAAACCAGTTTGAATTTTTGATTTGGTGGAACATCACATGCTGACATTTTTAAAGAGGAAATTACTGTTTCCCTGACTCGTTTTTGCTCAGTTGTGGTATAAAACACATGTAAAATAACTCAAAAGTGAAACACTTTGGCCTGGTAAAAAATATTTCACCTCTTTCTCAAAACATGTTTTGGATTTTCTTGAGAGAGAAAACTGAGGTTTTGACTTTCTCATCCTGGGCTAGGACAAAATACTTTAAGATCTTAGAGCCTGCAGGCCGGAGAAGTATTTTCCCATCCAGTGCTTGCCACAACACCCCAAATGCAATCCCAGTGTCTGAGGCCAGCAGGGCTGGGGGGTGACCTGGCAGAGAAGCTGCAGCCCTCAGAATGGAGTCTCTCAGTGCAAAGTGTTGATTCAGGTAGTTTGCCCTGTGGCAATCCAGCATCTGGGCTGAATTTGTGTCAGTGGTGTTGTACAAATGCTGCCAGTTGGCTGGTTTCAATTGTAAGCACCTGCTCCAGCAGGTGAACCACTGGCCTCCTGTAATAGAAGCATAAATCAGTGAGGGGCCAAAGATTGTTTGCTCCACATGGGGTCTTGTCTGACTTAAAATTCACAGTTTCTTAGGGCTTAGGGCTATATTTGGCTGTGTGGTTTGAGATAGGGGGAAGTGTGACTGCCTGGCTCAGACATCACTGCTGTGACTCGGCAACAGAGATGAAGTTCTGACTGGAGTGTTCTTCCAGGCACCCATGGGAAAGTAATTTTGCGCACTTATTGTCATCTATGTCTTTTTTTTTTAGTATTTCTTTTCTGTGGCCCGGGTAGAGTTTTGTATAGCATTCAAAGCTTTACCATTTTGAAGCCTGTCACCTCTCTCTTTGGCAGAACCACTATTTAGTAGACATTTTCTGCCTCAACCCTGTTTTTTCTTTCTGAGGCATTATCTTCAACCTTTTTATCTGCTGATTTTCTGACAGAGCAGTTTTGGGGGTGTTTTTTCTGAAATTGTCAGTTGCCATGGCAAAATATTCCTCCCATCCTTGGATAAACCAATTTAGGCTGTGGCTCAGTCTTTAGGTAGAAGCTGTGAAATGACTGAAAGCTAAGAGTTGGTCTCTTTTATTGAGGAAGTCACATCCCTATTGATTTAATCCTTCAGGTAAGTGTGGCTTTGTGGTTTAGTGCCTTTTGTTTGATGTGCTGAAAACCTGTCCACTTGAATTTGTGGTGTGTCTTGAGTACAGCATTCTTAGCAACAAAAGCAAAGAAATATTATGACAGCACTTGCCTTGCTCTGTGTTCCTGTGAAAGAAGTGCAACTGCTGGGTCAGACAGTGGGGAACAAGTCCTGACTCTGATACATGGCCTTTGGGGGATACCAAACTATCTGTAATAACAGTTGCTGTATGAGGGCAAGGCACACAGAATTCATTGGGTTTCGTGACACTTGTGTGACAAGGAAATCTTTGCCCTCTAGCTCATAAATTGATACTGGCTCTTTTTTTCTTGGTTTTTTTGTTTTTAATTTCTTGTTCTACTTTGTATCTCTTCTCCTTGCTGCTTGGGGAAATTTGTGCTGCCTTTATGGAAGATTGTGGGACAATCCACAATCTTCTTTCTTCTTCTCCTTGGAATATTTACAGTGATAACACTGTGAAATTGAAGTATAGGATTTTTTTTTTTTTAAGTAAAGAACTTTGGTTTAAATAGGTTGTTTTCATTTTGTTTGTTTGTGGGTTTGATTGTTGGGTTTTTTCAGAAGAAGAAAGTTCTATGTAAACGTATAAAAGCTAGTTGATAAAGCCAAGATTCCAGGTTATTATGAAACTGTAAAGAGAAAGTCAGCCACAAAGGGATGTTGTAGCTGATAAAACCAGCAAAATCCCTCATTGCACAAACAAACAAAAAGGATTTGACTGCTTCTTTTCTGCCTTTTAACTTCCCTGATGAAACTGAGAGCAGTGTAGTTTTTCGGAGGTAGCTTCTTTCATTTTTCAAAACAAGAGCTGCACATACTGCTAGAAATTTTCCCACTAAAATAAAAACATTCCTCCATAGGTGAAATCTTACAGGAGTCATTTCTGTCATACAGCTGTTGCTGTGCTGAGACAGTATTTCAGGGTTCAAATACATGATATTTTAGCAGCCTCAAGAATTGCCACCAAAGTGACCCAGACAGTTCATAAAATTGCCCAATAATTTTCCCAGTTATGAAGTGTCCTTCGTCTCTCATGTCACACCCAGCTCTTGCCATGTCCAAAGTCCCCACAAAACCACGTGGTCTTTGTCCTCCTCATTCAGGTGTCCCCCCCCCGCCAGGATTTCCTGGCAGGGATGTGACATGGTCCCACTGTGGGACTCTGCCACAGCAAAGTGTCACAAAAGTGCCACACAGGGACTGTGGCACTGTCCTACATCAGGGACAACAGAACTGTTTAAAATTAAACCATTGTACTCAGCTGGGCTTAGGGCTAAAATGAGATCTTGATTATCCTGTCTGTTTTTAGAAACTGGAGAAGAATCAAAATGTGATTTTTAAATTTTTTTCCCCCATGCTGCAGTGTAGAATGTATCTGTCTGGGTGGAGGCAGGCTTTGCCACCACTGTCACACATCTGGGCTCAGAGAAGCAATTTGTAACTGAACAGGAAGAAAAAGTAGGCCAGCCTACAAGAGAGTATCTAGGAATTACTCCTGAGGGATTTGTGCTACACTGCCTCCAGCAGCTGAAATAACAGCATGAAATTGCGATTAAAAATTAAGAAGAGATATGGGCTATTTGACCTTCTTTCAGCCAGGGACACAGAGGCCCTGTCTAGGATGGGAATGCAGAGAAATGCAGCTTCTGTTGAGCAATTATGTGCCAACAGGAGGCTGCTGAGGCTCACCCTAAGCTTAGTGCAACAGGGTTCTATCTTTCCTCCCAGAACCCAAACCAGTTTCAGCACTGGTTTTAGCAGAGTGAAACTGTCCTTGCTCCAACAGCTGCAGTCTGAACAGATGAGAAATAGGAAAGGAACTGTCAATTGCTACATTTTCTGAGTTTGCAGAAATCCAGGTAAGATTAATTAGGCCCCTGAGAGGCCTTGTTAATTAGGATTTAATTTGCCAAATTTGCTATTTGGCTCACCTTTTTATCCAGGCTGTTACTGTAAACACCCAGCTGACTCCAGCATCAGCTGGGGAACAGCCCATGAGACAGAACAGTTTGGGTGGATGTGTACCCTGGATCCCAGGCTTGTTTTGGAACTCGGTGTTATGATAAGCTGCTAGGAAGTTTAAGTTGGAATAATAACATAACCACGGCAGTGTTGATACAGAGCTGATGCAAATGCTGATGGGTGTTTTGGGCTGACAGTGTGAACCTGGTAGCTCAGTCTGAACCACCAGGGCTGGGAAGGGTTTGGAAACGGAATGCATAAAGCAGAAAAGGTGTATCAACAAGGGTGATTCCTTGGAGCTCGTGCCAGCCTGTGTAAATAGGACTGTGATAACAAACCATTTGACTTTGATTTGTGCTGAGCTGTGGAGCCTGGGAGTCTGTGAGGAGACAGCCCTGGTGTGAATCCTGCTCGTTTGTTACCTTTGGGTATCAGTCTCTGGTCACTCAGCTATTGTTGGGGAAGAGGCTTTCTCAGTGTGTGTTTGTGCAGCACCACGTAGAGCAGGCAGGATAATGACTGGAGGAGAGAGAGTCTGCAGGCTCTGCACCCTTTGATGAGTACAGTAAATACATAAATATGCTGTAAATACATTGTAGAGTTTTGGCTACCTATTTTTGTAGAACAGTGCAATACTTAGGTAAACTTTCTTGCCCATGGTAGAAATTTATTCATAGCATTCTAACAAAGCCTGACCTGATTTAAAATGGGGGGAACTTCTCAACTTACACATATTAACTGTGCTGCCACCCCTTCCACCAGCAGAGAGGATGTTTGGCTTGTGTTGGTGACAGAACAACAGACAGAACCTTCAATATTTTTCTATATTCTCCACAAGAAGTTTCCTATATTCATAACTGTTCGGCATTTATTACTGGCAATGTATGTTGAAAAAATTATTGGTGTTTGTTGCTTCAGTGAGTTTTTAATTACTGTGTCCTTGAAGGCTAATGCCATTGAAGAACATTATTGTGGGTAACTGGGGCATGTGTCTTTCATCAGGAGATGGACCATATGGTTACAATGCCCTAAGGCATAATCATGGGAGATGGGAACCTGTCCAGAATGGAGAGGGGTGTTGAGGAACCATGAAAATCTGTTGGTCAGATTCTTTGATGATAAAAATCAACTTAAGAACATGAGAGAAACAAGCCTATGTTCCTGCTGAGAGTTTTTTTCCACCTTGTAAGCTTTTGAGACTATTACAGTAGGAGCTTTTCCCATATATATCCTTCCTTCCAACTCTTACAGCTTCACCTTAGACAGGATTTTCTCTGGGCTTTCAGAGTTTCAGAATTAAAAATGGCTTGTAACTGCTCAGAATATTTCACAGACTAGTTATTATTGTGAAAAAGTGAAGAGACCTGAAAAATGAATGAGGTCAGTATTTCACTGCACCTCTGAGATCTGATTTTTATGGAAATCAGTAATGCACAGTATTTTATGAGACTAATAAATAAATATTGCCTTTCACAGATAGCTGTTTTCCTCTGAACTGTTCAGCACAAGGATCAACAGCCATCCCATTATGAATCACACTTTGCTGGGTTCTCTGGCTGTGGGAGCTGCCATAGGTTTTTCACCTGGCAAGCTGTCCATCAAGTGACAGAGTAAATCACCAGCTTTCTCCTTCCACTGTGTTTTGAAACTGCATTTAAAATCTTTCTGTTTGTCTCACTGCCAAGCCAATGGTGAGATATTACAGGGAATTAAAAAAGGGAGTTTTGTGTGGTAAATTCAGAGTTTAACTGTTCTCTAGTACAATTCCTTGCCTATAAAGAAACTCTGAGGAAGCCTTCTCAGATTACTGCACCCTGACAAAACACTGCCATCAGGAGACATCCTGTGTCATGTCGTGGTTCTCGAATCAAAGGGGAAAGAGTTTGTGCTCAGATATCACAGGAGGTGCCCTGCCAAGAGTGACTGATACCCTGCTGGTTTACAAAGAGAAGTTTTAGCAGTGAAATGTACTGAATAACACTGCCCCATGTGCTTCATGAGGCAAGGTCCTAGGGCTGGGGAAAGTCCTGGAGCACTTTCTCTGCAGTTATTGAAGGTCACTAATTTTTCCCCCATAAACAAAATCGTCAGATGTTTCCTGACTTAGAGCCAGGGCATTACTTGCTGTGCTGGTGAGGGACATGCTTTTCCTCTAACTTGTGTGTAGTCTTACTAGATCAAAAACCTTCACAGGAAGAGAGTCTCTCTTGATAGTATTTTTAAAGCGCCTGTCATGGGGGGCTCTTCCTTTGCCTCTCTCTTGGGAGGGCAGAATCACTTTGGTTTAGAAGGAAAACATTGGAAAGGGAAGAAACCAGCACTAGCAGGAGTATATCAATACTTACTGACTGAAATAATCATATTTAGTTTGATTTAGATACTGGCATTGTGCACAGACTCACCTTCACATGCAATGTCTTCTTTCCTGTGAGGGAACTGATACTCAAGAGAGGAAGGACTCTCCTGAACAAGCTCCCAGGAGTTCAGACCATGTTAGGAGATCCCCTGTTCCCTCTGTTAGCATGGCTCCCTGGGACTGGCATGTCCAGGTCCACTTGGGGAGGCACCACATCCCACTTTCCAGGAGGCTGGGGCTGCCTTCGCACTCCTGACGCTTCCCTGAGAGCCAGTGGGTAACAAGAACCACATGGACCACACGCCTCTCTGCTTCCTGAGGCATCTCACCATCTGTAACTGCTTCTCAGATGAGTCAGGGGGTCTCAAAGCTTCCCCCCTGCTGACAACTCACTGCCTCACAGGACCTCTTTTCTCATAGCATCTGAACACTTCCATACTGAACATGATTAATTAGAAGGGAGAGGTGAGTGTCAAGGGCAGGGATTATGGAAATAGAATGTGAAAGGGAACTAGAGGTATTTTGCTCCCTGCTGAAATGGTAAAGAAAGGTCTTATTTAGCACAGGGAGGGCCCCTTCCATGACCTGTTCTTTACAGAACATCAGGTACTGCAGGCCCTTGGCTGGATTCACCCCACAATCATGTGGTGTCTTGATTTTCAATCGATGTTTCCAGCCTGCACTGCAGGTCTTGGCACAGCTGCCAGGTGGGAATCTTCTTCATTGGCTTCATTTCCCTCTAATATTGCATATTCAGAAGTGTCCGTGCAGCACCAGGCCATTGACAGTACTGCTGATTACTTCACATCACTATTCAATTAGGATGAAAGACAGGGAACGAGCAAGTGGAGATTTTACACTTGGGAAAGAAATTTATTTATGGAACTATCAGACTGTTAGCTCCAACAGGCTTTTCTTTAAAAAGCAAGGAAAGTATTCTTTTCACTTCAGGGTTGATCGAAATCAGGGAATTTGTACGAAATTATTCTTCTCAGCCTGTGATTGCAGAGACCTAACAATGGGGCAGAAGCAGATTCTCTGTCACGTTCTGTGCTGTACCTCAGGAGGGAGGAGGAGCCTCCTACAAGCCTGGACTTTGCAATGCCTCAGTGGGACTCCACTGAAAAACCTTGCCTAGGCCATACCTGCTCAGTCACAGAGCTCTGCTCTTGCTATAGCAAGAAATTTCTGTCCTTTGCCCAGTGTAGAATCTCCTGGGAATTAAAGCTGGTCTAATCTAAAGGCAACTATGGGATGTACCTAGGTGCTGCCCTCCCCTGTGCCTCATATAAATGTGAACATTGCCCGAGAGGTACCAAATCAATTGGAAAGGTCTGGATGGTGCTAATATTGTCACAGCTTTGCTCACACTTGTGAGCTTTATTGGACAGCTGTACGTTTCTCACGAAGCTGGGAGTTTTCCCTGAGGCATTCTGAAATAAATGTTGTAGGAATTGAAGGTGTCTTGCCTCCTACAGCAGATCTGCACCTGCTGTTCCCTGCTCCAGACTCAGCCCAGCATCACCCAGTCTGGCATCGTCACACCCTGCTCTTGCCAGGCTGCCAACAGCCCATGTGCAAGGGCTGGCCTTGCTGTCTGACACCAAACGTCTCCCAGATCCTTCTAACAGCGAGGCTGAACCAGAGGTTATGTTTTTCCTGGTATGTTTGTGTTTGTTGAGGAGAATTTGCTCTGGTGGTATTTATAGTTTTAGCTGTGAAGGGACTGTGATAGAAACAAAAGGCTGTTTTCTGTGATTCTCTCAGGCTGCTGCTGCACTTGTTGCCCCAGAGTTCCTGTGGGGAATGGTAGGTTTGGCTGAGCTATAGCTGAGTTGCCTTTTCTTCCAATTTCTGTAGCTAGAAAGGGGCCTATTTCTGTGACCAGGACAGAGAAGTTGATACAAATACTTTGCTAATGAACGTATGTCAGCTAAGAAAAATGAGTTCTAACTTCCCTGTTAATACAGGTGTATTTGGAGGGACTCTAGTGCTAAACACAGGACCAGGAGAGAAAACAGCTAAATTCATTTTCCTATTGTTACAAACCTCCCATGATTTTTGGGAAGGGCAGCTGAACCATGCCCTCCATATACCATGTTGTCCTCCCTATCAGTAAAATAAGGATAAAACTATAAGTTCTGACTGTCTGGATGGCAACCTCGCTAGCAGGGCATAATTGCCCTGACTGTATTTGCCAGCTCTACTGAGCAGAGTAGCCCTCTCCTCTTGTCTCTTGCCCAGCTCCAGAGAACTGTCATGGAATTAACATGTCCTGCCCCAAGTCTGAGAACAGCAGCCACATCCCTCAGAAAACAACTCCAAAAGGGCCTGACAGTTAAATAATTGCCTCTGCTGCCTGGCTTTTAAGAAATGAAGTGAAACTTAAATGGGAGTTCTGCAGTTTGATAGCCCTTCCACTTGGCTGCCATCATTCATGGTGGACGTTCAAGCTTCCAGCCTAATGGGGATTTGTGAGAAGGCATCAACTCAGAAAAAGTGTCAACAGCACCACAGGTCAGACAAGGACATATTATTATGCACCTTTGAAAACGCAGCCAGACTTCACATCTCAGCCCAGCATGCAGCAATCATTAGTCACCCTGCCTAATCCCCTTGACCTATTTTTTTTTCCTTTCACAGTGGTCACATTTGAAAATACTGTCTAGAGCTGGTTGGGCCCACACAAGGTTGTTAATTGGGATCTGTCTAGCTAAGGGGTGACACAGAGGCAAAGTTCAGCACAGTGTGCTTGGTGTCCTGATTGCAATGCTGAGGGCTCCCAGGGAGGTGGTGGCTGGGACCCCTCGTGTCACCAGTATGTACAGGGACTTTATTCCTGGTGTTTCTGAAGGGGCTGGTTCTGATTTGGTTTATCTGGAATTAAGGATTTGCCAGGAGCTGGCCCAGCAGGAGGGTTGGAATATGAGAAGCACTAATGACATTTACTTACAGGAGTAGGAAGACCCCAGTTGGAACAATGGAGCAGCCAGGGAAAGCCTGCCCACACATCTCCATCCCAGACAGCTGGGTGGGCATGGCCTTAGTCATTAGGGGATTTTAAAGGGGTTGCCATCCTTGTTTCCCCCTAAGACTGGTGCCAAAGCTGTGGGAAGCAGCACAGTTCCCAAGCTCCATGCACTATCATTCACTATCATCTCACAGCAGCTGCTTTCCCTTATTCTGGAGGGACAACCATGGGGTGGCCCTACACAGGTAGGGAGATGTGGGAATGATCTGCAGACTTGGAACAGAGGCTTGTAACTTCTGGCAGATTTATTCCACATGCTATATATCAGTTAAATTCCTGGAGGCTGAGGCCAGAGTTATGTAGATGAAGGAATTAGCATAAAAACTATTTACAATACTTATTCCATTATTATACTATCAAAGTGCTTCACAGGCTGTAATGAATTCCTGTTGCAGCATCTCTGGGAGCTAGAAAATTGTTATTCATCCAAGTTTGAAGAAGATAAATAGAGCTGTTCAGAGATAAGACTCGGGTTGGTGGCAGAGTTAGATTAGTTTCCAGATAAGCCAGGTTCCTGCATACCACTGAGGTCTCAGAAGATGTCCATCATCGATGGGAACAGGTACCTGGGTCTCAGCTGGTGCCCTGTCTGCTGGCCCAGATTTTCTATCTGAGCATCTGTAACATTCAGCAGTACTTTTGTGCATGTAGGTGGAATTTGATACTGAATTTCACAGACTAATAATTTTCCAGAGTGCTTTTCCTGGTTCCTCTGTCTGCAGAGCCTGCCCAAATGAAAGGCAGAGCAAAGCAGGGCTCCCTTGCCTCAGCCAGGGAAAGGATCAAAGCTCTGGATGGTGCTGGAGGCACATGCCTGTCTTGCTTACTGCACTAGGTTATGAAGCTGCTGGTCTAGGGTGATGGGTAGGTGTCAAATCTACTTTATAAAACTGGCCAAAGGTGATATTATAAGTTTGCTGCACCCTCATACAAGAGGCATGTTCTGATTAGGTCAGGCTGTGTTTTGCTAGAAGGAGCCAATTTTGGAAATCTTACTTCTCCCTATCACATCAGCCTTCCTGCCTTTCCCTGGTGTCTCAGGGGCCAGAGGTGCATTTGCTGTTTATCCTCCAGTCCCTACAGGCATCTATAAAATCTACAAGGCTGAAAAAATTTGCAATGCTAAAATTTGAAGCTGATGGTCATGAAGTGTGGTGCCTACACTGCCAAACAGAAGTGGTCAGAAACTGCTTCTCTGCTGCTGTAAGGCTGCACACCTGATGTCAGGAGTGGTGCATTGAGTGCATTTGAGGAATGGTGCAGGTGGGATCTTACTTGGTTCTTGCTCTTTGTGAAGCTGTTTCCTGGTCTGGTTTTGACCTACTGTGACAGGACTGAGCTGTGTCAGTCTGTCCTGCATATTCCTACCTTCATTAAATCCCTGGGTACTGAGTGCTGCTGTATGTTCTCTTTTGCTGTTCATTTAGGGATTTAGGGCAGAAGTGCTTTATGTTGCCATCATCATCTTGTAAGGAGCAAAGAACAAATACAGTGTATTCCCTAGATCCAGGATAATCGTATCTTGACAACACACTAATTAATCATCTCACAATCAGATAATTCTTTCCCATGTAGCTGTCTAATTACTATTTAGTAGCCCAGACTTCAGTGTGCAAATAACTAGTATTTTTAAGCATGGATTTCAAGGAGAGGAACACAGTGGGCTGTGACTCCTGATGTAACTCCTCCATCTTCTTTGAATTCCTCCTGGCATAAATTTGGTCTGCCAAATCTTTTAGTCTACTGAACCACACAGCAGCCCTAATTATTGCCATATTGGCCCCAAGGAAAGAGTGTGCCCAGCTCCACTGCTCAGTGCAATGGGCTGAGCTGCTGTCCTGCAGCTGATAATGTGCTCAGAGTACATCCATATGTTGGCTCCCCAGGAGCTCTTCCTAACCTAGCAGATTATAAACTAATGAGCTTGAGCCATACTTTGGGGATCAATATACAAGATGCTCTTAAAAGATGGGGCTGTATATTAGAGTGTGCTGAGTGTCTCCATGGTAGAGATTTACTTGTAAGCCAGGGAAGACAGCAAAGATAAAAATTGCAATTGCTTAACATTTGTACCTTGAAATTGCTTTTTGCCTTTGCCTCCAGCTCCTTCCCTTCTGGTTTAGCTGGGTTTCCCAATGTTTGTGATGTGTCCTAACTGTGTGGGTGCATGCAAGAATCCAAATCCTATCCAGACAAAAATTTAGACTCATTCAAAAATTTTAACCACACTTGGAAGAGCAGCAGAAGCTTTACAATATTAATCTTTTGTGTTACATAAAAATAGGCTTTTTTATGGGTATAGATAAAGCAAGACAGACCTTCATCCATGGGACTTTACCAGTGTAAAAATTATTTTATAGTTCAACACTATTCCCATATGTGAAAGAAATCAGTGAAAGCTGATACAAGGCAGTTTCCCACTTGCAGAGCTGCCTCTTGGGCTGGAAACATTATTTAGGTGCATGTGACTTGGGTTGTTGTTAGCTATATCCCATAATACCTCTGTCAAAGCTATAAAACTAATCCCTAAGACACCAATGTCCAGCTTGAACAGCATATGTACACCTACCTCCTGATGGCTGTGGACCTACTGATAATTTAATATCTCCTATTTTTTCAAAGCTGTGTGACCCTAACAAAGAGGTGACTTCACGTCTTGGTGTCAGATTTACCCCAGACATATTGCAGCAATTTTCTCATGTTTTTAGTTCTCAGTTGTACCCAGCTGCCTCTGTGTTTGCAGCATGATTACACCTTCAGTGTCCAGATCATCAGACCTTTGCCCAAACCAGCCTGAGAATGGCCTTGCAAACATTCTGAGGAACTGGATGTTTGACTTTCCTTGGCTTGTTTGCTTTCCATTATCTGTCTTCATGGTGATAAAAACTGCTGCTGTCAACCTGAGGAGTGCTCTGGCTTTGCTGTGTGGAAGAGACAAAAGGAGGAATGATGTGCAGGCTCTGCTCCCAAAAGCTGCCTCGTGGAGCTTCTCCCCAGAGCCAAGAGGAGGGAAATGTCGACCACATAAATAGCAGGGACTCTCCAAGAACATGTGCTGGAATAAAAGCAGCTAAAAATAGTCTCTAAGACTAAATGTGAATCATCTGGAGAGCAACTAGCAAAATTTTCTGCAGGAAAATCCTGAAAGGAGGAAGCCATGCTTTCAGAAGCAATCATGCAAGCTGGAATCAAATAAAGTCCTCCTGTGAAAAACTGCCCCTTCCAACATGTGCTCTTGGGGAGAGTTCACACCCTGCCCTGGGTCTGCCTTCTCAGGTTATGCTGGGGCTCAATCTCATTCTTACTGGTGCAGGTTTTGCTTAAGTCTCTCTCAGGGTGGGATTTTTTTCCCCCAGATTTTCATCGTGTTTCAAGAACTGGAACTCCAGCAAGTGGAGTCAGGCTTTGTTAAAACAGCCAGAACGTCTTTCTTCCTCCATGGTCAGGCAGTTTGCAGGTGCCAGAAACATTTCAAGGTGGTAAAACTTTTTTTTAAATAGTGATTTTCATGGTGGTTAGTGCACCTCTTCTTCCAGTGCAAATGCTTATCCCCACTGACTTCTCTCAGCCATTCATTCTCCTTCTTTGCCAGCTGTAATCTGCTGCTGTGGCTTACCAGAGCTATTTCCAATGCAACACGTTTAATCCGAAATTGAAAAGTCTTTGTGCACTGAGGCCTCGGTGTCGTGTGGTGAATATCTTAGATGCAGAGAGGGATCAAGGTGGCTTCTTAGTTACCAGCAGTTAACACAACCTATTGTGGTTGATTTAATTGCCATTTATCCGTGTCTTTGTGTACCCTGCTTGGAAGGAGTGCGAACTGGAAATAAGACAGCAGATAAATAGCCGCGGTTTTGCTGTGGCACCAGGCGAAAGCTCAGCTATAGAGCAGCCCTAGTGTGCTCTGACAGGCATTGAGGAGCAGCTGAAGCCTTTCTGCTGGACAATGCTGGGCCACAAAAGCAGCATTAGGCCAGCAGCCCCAGCCAGGCGGGAGTAGCTGATCGCAGATGGATCCCCAGGCTCTCCAGAGCAGGACAGCAGTGCCACAGCCACACTGCTGTGCCAGGAGCTGGCACTGAGCTGGCACAGGGCAGCAGAGGAGCCCTGCACACACAGACACTGCATTCGCACCTCTGCTTCTCCAGCGGGGTGTGTTTTTTCTCTGCGTCTTTCAGCTTCTCTCTTTGTGTTGGCATTTCTAGCTGAGATACTGGATAGAGTGCCAAATTCAATGGTAAAGCTGTTTTCTCTCAAAGTTGAAATGTCCATAAAACGCTGATTTTGACAACATTTTGGCTCAGGAAAAAGGGAATTATTTGTGAATTTCGGAGTTTCCCAGTTTGATGTCTTTCAAGAGTAGAAGTTTCAGTTTTTCATTTTGACTTGATTTTTATTTGTGTCATCTTTAAGAACACTTTAGGAAACTGATTGGCACCAGTCTTTACAAAATTCTTCTAGTGAGAACTTTCACATTTTCCTTTAATTCTTTTCAAGTGTATCAAAATTTCTCTTTCAAAATCCCTATTTTCAGCCTTAGGCTTGTGAAAGACAGGGCAGCTACCCAGCAAAGCAAACTAGGAATATAATGGGTACGATATTTCATCAGAAATTGTTCTTTTCCATTCAGAAGAATGACTAATGTGTAATGCTTTTCTACTAGCTGTTAACAATGCATTTCGTTTTTCCTGACGTGTTTAGAAGAATGCGACAAGAGCCCCGAGGCATCTTCTAACAAAGAAATGTATCACTTGGCGTTTTTACAGCGAGCTGAGGCTTTTCTGGGTTACACACGTCAAAGTGAAGTGGTGGGTGTAGGTTCCATTACCCACCAGAAAGGAAACAGAAGGAAACAGTCTGATAAAACCTTGGTTTTATGAAGCAAATATCCCTATATAAGGTTAAGATATTGCTGCCTGCTGAATTTATTCCAGACTTCAGGCCTGCTTGTGAAAAAGCTTTAAGTATGAACAGATAAAGAGTTAATTTACCTTCTCAGAATTAGACCTTCTTAGACCTTCTTAAAAATTCATGGAAATTGTGAATGGAAGAGATACATTTTTAAACATGCTCGGATTATTTAATTGTAATAATTGCCAGTCTTTGCTGCAGAGTGTGAAGCCCTTCCCTCTCAGTTCACACCCTGGGACATCCCAACTCTGTGGAACTGTCTCCACCCTCTGCCCTGTAGCCCCTGGCTCTGTATTCCTGAATTGTATGGACATCAGGCCCAACTCTGCAGTGATTTGACCTAGAAACCGAGCTTTGCCTGCTTGAGAGTGATGTGCCTTCAGCATCTGTGTGTAAAGAGCATGAGCTGTCTCAGGTGCCTCACTCCCTGGGGTGTCCAGAACTAGTTCTATTAACAGATGATCATCTTTTTGGCAGAACTATTCACGCTTAATCTCTTTTGGGCTGAGTGATGAATCTGGTTGGAGGCAGAGCACCCCAGGGCTCAATGCAAATGCAGTGCCAGGAGCAGGCAGAAGAGCAGTTTATCTTTCTCCTTCCAAAATGTGTCTGAGGGAGTACAGTGAAGTGTAAAAACTCAGAAGCAAATCCAGAGTTATCTTCCTGTGGTACTTCCTTGTCTCCTTTTGCTTCCCACTCTCCTTTGCAATGCTATTATTTGAAGTCAGGAGCTGAGGCCCTGCTGGGAGGGGACATTTAACTGGTTTACTCCAGCCATATTACATTGGTCTTGTACAAAGAGTTCATTTTAAGTTACTTACACACCCATGATGGTAACTGTAGGAGGAAAGAAGAGGATTAAAGTATATCCTCCCTGAAAACTCTAATATTGGTAATGTTTGATCCTTCCCACTTTGAGCAACCCCTATCAGCAAAATTCAGGGTTCGTGAATTTCCATTGTTGCAGAAATCTGAATGTTAGAAGTTGGTCTAGTTTATTATTAAATGATAGAAAAAGGCAGGAAGTGGTTTTTTAATACCATTAAAAATTTAAAGGTATTGAAAAATGTTGCCTACACTAACTCAAGAAGTCATTTTCAGAACTGTTTATGAGCAACAGGAAAAAAAAGAGAACAACATCTGCCAGATCAGTCATACTGATAATTTTAAAATGCTTTGATCTGACTTCCATAATGTAAACATTCTTATTGTAGTCAACTTACCTGTAGAAACAAATATTAATGTTGAACAAGGAAGCTCGAGTGCATTTAGGATCAGCTGTAACATAGGAGCAAAGAAAAATGGGATTCCTAAATGCCTGTTTATCTCTTCTCCTTTTGCACAGGCTTCCATGAGCTCTGTGAACCTTTTCCATCTTAACACCACTAAGATATGCAACAGCCATTAACACAATTAACATGTTATGAAAGGGAAAACAAATTCAGAAGGGTGAGAGCCCAAAATGACATCTGTAATACTGATGAGAGGTAGCAGAGAGGTGGTATTCTTTTCAGATACACAGTTTGGCTTCTGCTTCACTTGAGACTTCTCTTTTCGTCTTATCTGGCTATTTCTTGCTCTCTGAAACTACACACATCTTGTATTTTGGACTCTGAGATCCTTGAGATAAACCTTGGCGTCGTGAGAGCTGACTGTCCAGGACCTGTTGCCATAATGCAGAAGTTTAGTTGTGTGTTGCTGCAGCAGCTGATTTTATGAATTCTCTGTGTTTCCATCAAGAATCACGTAACTGCAAATCATGAAATTTTAGCATAGCAGATTCTTACAGTTGTTCAGAAATATCTTATTCCACTGCAGCCTTCAGCATCAGACCTGAGGGCAGACTGCAATCCCGCCATTGTTTCTGTGATCTCGGAGCAGCTCAAAGCAGAGGAGTGAGGCAGAAAGTTTATTTATTTCAAAAGAACTAACATAGTTTTTAACATCAGTTACAATTCCAGATAGAAAACGTTTCATTAATAAGCAATATTGCAAACCGCTGAGAGCACTTAATGGAAGTTTATCTTTACCTGAATCAAAGAAAACGATGCTGTTCGCAGCCCTGTGTGATGCCCGTGCTGAAAGGAGCATTTGATTAGGAATGCCTTGGCCAGGGCGAGATCTGGAAGCTTTGGAGTCTGCCCCGGGTGTCTTGGCAACGATACGCAGTTGAGAGCCCACATCAGCACACACACAGAGCCTGTCCCAGGTCTGGCTTCACATCCCGCATGTGCAAGGCACGAGAGAAAACTTTGCTGCTGCCGAGACGGGCTGTAGAGACACTGCATTTTCCGTAGAGACTTCCACAGCCGTTCTCAGTAAGTACAATTTAAAATTAAGGAATGTTTTCTTCCCTCTGAAGTCATCTTTGTTAAGCGTGCTGTAGTTCAGGGAGGTAAATCAGGCTAAAACGCACAGTTAAAATATACAGAAGCCTGCTTTCAATTAGTGTGAAGCTGCTTTAACCAGCCATTAACTGAGTGGTATGGGACTGAAGGAGAGAGTCTTAGAAAACCTTAGAGACTGGGAAAGCAGAGGCTGACCCTTCCCCCTTTGTCAGCGTGTTCTTTTCAGGAGTTAGCCCGTGGCATTGTGTGTGCAGTGGTACCTACAGCAGAGCTGGGGCAGCCCCTGGGCTCTGCACATCCCCCTGCACGGCTGATGCAACAGGAGCCCTGCAGTGCATGGGGAGCCATTCCCACTCCTTGGGTACTGAAGGCAGAGACTGTGATAAAGCAAGCTTGAAGAGAAAAACTGAGCTGAGCTGTTCCCTATTTTCTAAGGTGTCTGTTTTCTTAGGCAGAACCAGAATGTGCTGTGAGGTTTTGTTCCCACAGAGCTTTTCTGCTTTCTGAAAAGTGTTTGTATTTGTTTTTAGTGGAGTAGGAAGTGTTTGTGGAATACCTGGAGATTTATCCCAAACCAGAGGAGAGGATATGATTGTGGTTGTATTGCTGGTGTAGCATAGGGGTGTCTGAATCCATCTCCAGCCTCTGTCACAGCCTCACTGTGGCCCCGGGGAAAGAGCTGATCTCCCTGTGCACTTGAAGCGAGCCCACACAGGGCCTTTCTCCCTGGCATGTGATGTGCTGCGTGGGCTGCACTGGGGTGGGTGGGCATGACTGGCTGTTTGGTGCTCATGGCAACCTCTCCCTGCATCTTTGCTGCAAACAGCAGTCGCTGCAGGAATGTCTGCACTCCTGGCTAAAGCGTTTTGGGACAGAGGTTTGCACAGACAGTGGCACATTCTGTGAAGAAGCATGTTCCTATGAAGTACATTTTAGGATAGAGCTGTGGGACTCACAGGCACAGCGGAGGGCTGGACTGGCCCAGCTCCCTGCAGTGGTACCTGTGTTGCATTAGGAAAAGGCCAGGGTGGTGGCACAGCTCCTCATGTGCAGTTCTCTCACAGCTCAGCTGCCCAAAGCTGTATCCTGAGGAACACAGCTCCCATCAGTGTGCTGGGTGGTGACTCAGGCTGCTGTCAGGGAGCTGAGTGTGTCTGTTTGTCCTTCAGCCAGGGACAGGGACCCCCTGTGCCACCCAGCCTGAAACCACAGTGCTTCCAGCAGCTCCTGGTGTGGGGATGAAGGAGATTAGTCACAGAGTACAGTGAGCAAAGGATTCAGATCCCTTGGGAATAGTGAACGCTGCAGTTAGAGGAAGGGAAGTCACGACTCGATTTATCAATGCTTTTTGATCAGGCAGTGGTACAAGTGCTTTCTGTGGGGGGGGTCATGAGTTTAAAGGAGCTTACTTCAAAGACTTCACACATCTGATGCTCAGGCCAGATCCCTGTAGCTTTGGTTCCCTGTTGGAATGAATGTATAGTTCAAGTGGAGCTGTCATACTTGACTGGCAGCCAGATGAGGCTGCTACACCTCATCAGCTCTCCTTGGCCCAGAACTGCTCACAGCAGTGTCTGTGGGCAGCCAGCTGTGACACAGCCGGGGACCTTGCGGGCTGAGAGGTGACAAGGATTTGGCTGGGCCCACTCTTCTCCACTTCCAGTATCACTTGGGAGATACCAGACCAGAACTTTGCCATTTAAATCAGTACAGCTCACTGAGGTCAGCACTAGGACCATACGCCCTAATTAAGAGTCTGGCCTGTCATTGTTTCAGAAAGGACCTGACAGCCTTGGTGAGTGAGAGGTGTTGTCCCTGTGCTTCCTTGGGCAGAGGGGGGTTCAGGTGGCGTGTGCTGAACTTCTTGGGTGTACTCTGCTGTTGATTAGATGGTTTGGGTTGTGTCCTGCCTTGGAGAGACATTGTGCCTGTGCCCTCCGTGGCAGTATCCATGTGGATATTTCTGATTACTCTCCTGATGCAGCCTCGCGTGATGGCCTCAAGGGTTTAGTATAACTTTGGCATTGCTGAGCCTGTTCTGCAGAGAACTGCTTTGTGTCACAAGAACCTGTGCACATGAACTGTGCTCTTCCTGGCTCAGAGGTGCCAGTGGCCTCTGTGCTTCTGCCAGGGCTGATGGGGAATCATCCTGGCAAAGATGTAGAATAGATCATACTCTTCCCATGTTGTGGCCCAATTCACTGTAATACTTGTTTCCTACAAGGCTGCTTAGGGATTCCTAGCCCATTTTTTTCCCCTTGGAGAAAAATGTGGTATTTTAGTAGCAGAAACCAGAATGGATATTATTTGTTCATTCCAAATCCCAACAAAATCTGGTGTTTCCTGTCTGTTTCCCTCATTCATCTCAGTGTATAAAATGTGCTCCATGAGGAGACTGTCCATGAGCACGCAGCAAATCCCCCTTTCATCTGCGCCTCCCTCATCCCTCACAGAGTGTTTGTGTGTGTTAAATAACGTGTCAGGGTTGGTCAGCTCCAGCTTGGACTCATCTCCTGAGTATTTAGGCCTCTCTGTCTCTCCCGCCTTAATCTTCCCCCTGCTTTCTTTCTGTTCCTTCCTCTATTCTCCAGTAACAGTGCCACCTAATTAGGTCATGGATTGTTTCATACTCAGAACCTTTCAGGAGGTTTTCCAGTAGCTGCGGGTTTTGTTACTCAAGGCACTTGTTCTGCTTGCCCAGCTTTCCTGCTTTGTGCCTCTATTAGCTGCTCCTAACACTGAAATATTTCTCATTCACATGGCTGCGGCAGTAAAACCCATGTTAGTTCCGTAACAAGCTGCTACTGACTCCTCAGGGAGCTCCCAAAGAAACATTTTACTCTGAGATAAATCTGCTTTTCTGCATTCCCTACTGTTTTATTAATAAGGATATTTTCACGAGAAGGAGATTCTCACATAAAGCCGCCTGCAGCTTCAGCGGCTGCTCCTCCCTGGAGCTCAGATAATGCCTCCTGCTTGCTCAGGATTGTTGGGATCCACCTCTGGGTAACAACACACACACTGCTGCTTTCAGGGCAAGCAGGGGTCAGCAGCATGTCGAGATATACCTGGGAGTATGTCTTTTAGCTCATATGAAACACACCTAATCCAAGAAAGACCCCAAATTTTATTGTATCCAGACTCAAAGGACTCATTTACCACGAGGTGTTATCTTTCCCCACAAACAAATTCAGTTAAGCCTTAAGGAGTAATTCCAAAGCATGTGCTGGTCAGTATAATCAGGAGTGGCAGAATTGGATTTTTTGTATCTGTAACCAAAATCTAGGAAACACTCAATACATCCAATTCAATCTGCAGCCAGAAGTCTGTGACAGGATGGGCTGGGACTAGATGCAGACCTTACAGTGGGTATTTGTAGCAGATTACTACCTCCTTCCTCAAAACAAAATAACAATCTTCTCCAGTCCTCTAATCCTAGCTTTGAAATCAATTTAATACATGGTACCAAATTACGGTATCCCCAAATATTCTTAATAGCTGTATAAATACACAGAAAAAAAAACAGATGAAAGAAGGGCTGATAATTCAGAAGGATTGAAAAGATTTCTACTTTTCTTCAGAGTTAATTGAGAGCAAAGGCTGCTGCCCCTTTACTGCACAAATTTCAATTAGGCTGACAGCAGAGCTGGTCACAGAAGGCTGAATCTGGCCTATAACAATTTGTCAAGGAAAATCTTTCCTGTTTCAATCATTGAACCTTATTAAATCAATTTCATACAATGTTTTAGTCATTGCCTTTCATTCATGCCCAACTAAAGCTTTTTTATAGCAAGCAGTGACAGCAGAGTTTGCATGCTGGAGATAACAAGACTGGCATTGCCTGGTCACATGTTTCATACGAGACTGTTCAGAAATTTTCATCCTCATGTCTGCTGTATGAAAAGAGGGGCAGGAGGTGCTTCCAGCTCCTTCTCCAAGCAAGGTACCAGTGCATCCAGGTGACATGGTGGTGTCCAGGTTTTTAGCCTGAGGAAATATTTCGCTCAGGATGTTTCGTAACACTTTTTAAACTGAAGATCACATATGGCTGTGGAGAGACCACCTTGGCTGGCTTTTTTCCTGTGACATTTTTTGACATTTCTTGCTAAATGTGGCTTAGCAAAAGAGTCAAGAGATACTGAAAGATGGGAGTTGGATGAGGGAGCCAAGAAAACTACATATAAAGTAAAGGAAATAAGACTTGGAGGGAAGCTTTCAGGGCAGTTAGGATGTCCCAGATCTGGGCACCACTCCTGTCTCCAGAAATCTTGTAAGGTAGATTATTCAGCAAACTTCCTGGACTAGTAGATAACATCTCTTTTGCAGTGCATTTCTGCTCAAATTTGTATCCATGGTTTGTTGTGTCACCTCTGATTTCTTTTAAGATTCACTTCTCATTCCTTAATCACCTCAAGCACATAAACCCAGTGGGAATTTGGAGTAAGTCAAGAGTTTTGAGCTCAGCCTCTCCTGCTGTCTGAAGTTGAAATGAGCCAGCCTCAAGAGCTCCTTGAGATATCCTTTCTGAACAGGACGTCCTGTCAGGTTTACAAAGAAATTACAACTGCCTTGGTAATTTTTTTTTCTTCATCTCCCTGTCCCAGCACATGAGAAATCAGGGATGCAGACTGTCCTCTTGGAGGAAAAGGCATGCCGCCAGGGAAGTAGATCTCAGGTCTTTATAGAAGGAAGTGTCACATTACCAGCTGATTAAACCCGTCTGGCAGAGCCTAAAGCACAAAGCATTGAGCCAGAAGCAATAATCCAATAACTGTCTTGAGAGGAGCCTGTGTAGCCTTTGGGGTGTTCCCAGGTGAGTTCCTGGAGTGGCATTAAATGTCTGTGTTGAGGCAGCTGAAGCCAATCTCCAGTCATGGTGGACACCAGATAGAGTGACTGATGATGCTGATCCATCCCTGGGCTGTCAGTGCTGCCTCTGCCTGCCTGGGGCTGAGCCGTCAGAAAGGAAACAGGAAGCAGACACTTCACATCAGGGATAATTGACAGCAGGGGCCCTGTATGGACGCTGCAATTATTTCCTTCATTTTCCTTTTTCCTAATT
Source organism: Entomyzon cyanotis (assembly GCA_024500445.1). Classification (NCBI taxonomy): domain Eukaryota; kingdom Metazoa; phylum Chordata; class Aves; order Passeriformes; family Meliphagidae; genus Entomyzon; species Entomyzon cyanotis. The sequence continues at coordinate 1,405,548 of JAKEPQ010000325.1, forward strand.
GTAAGATGTGTGATTGCCATAGGGGGGACCACCTACTGTTATACTGTGATTTGAGAAAGCCTTTGAACTTGCTTCTCCTAAGCTTTGGTCACCCAGATGTAAAACAGAAGCAATTAAAACATGGGAGAAGTGGAAAGATCTGGAAGATGGATATGGAAGGCTGGTCAGAGTCAGCTCTGCAAAGAGGGTGGAAGAGAGGGAGGGCAGATTTATATCTGGAGTGAAGGGCACTTTTCCTCTGAAATTGCAGGAAGTCTTAAACCATACCTGCAGCGTCCATGCTCTTCCAGGCACAGCAGTTGTGTCTGCAGGATAGATACAAATGCAAACTCTCCTGGCAGAGCTGCCTCAGCCATGTATCTGAAGTATCTCCTTCATATCAGTTGCTACTCACAAGTGCATGAAAATGCCAAAACACTGCATTTATTCTCTGTGAGCCTGGAAGATGGAAATGATTCCTAGGAAGGAGGGGCTAGCAGTATTCAGAAAGCTGTAGGAGCAGAGCAGTCTGGTAGGATGCACTTTCAATCCCCCTTTAAGCTTGGTGGATGAAGGGCACCAGAAGTCTCCAACTTTGTCTCCCGGCCTTGGGGAGCCTTAGCATACCTGGAGGAGCTCATGGGATCAGCAATGTCCCCAGACAGGGCCAAACAGCACCTAAGAGGGAGATTAAAGCAACAGAGATGTTCATGAAGTGTAGCTGGGACTCAGCATGAGTGAATATAACCAAATGAGGGGTTTGGGGCTAATGCAAAGTGTGTCTTTATCAAAATAAAAGTTTGCTACTCATGTCAGTACCTTTTTCTGGATCAGGCTTGGGCAGAAATGCTAGTGCTCACTGACTCAAGGTGGGCTGCCTTTATCTGGGGAATGATCAGGAGAATGGGGAAGGGAACAGTCAAGTCCTGACTTTGTCATGCTTATCTTGTCTGAGCTTGGAAGAGTCACTTGGAAGTAGTTTCAGGGCTAGGCTGTATTCCTGCTGTTCAGCAAAGCCTGTGTTTCTTTGAGCTTTTATCACACAAATGTGGAACAGACACAATTAAAGGGTGGGAAGTAGGTGTCAGAACACCTTTGAAAGCACAGCCTTCCTCTGTGAGATCTCTTCACAGTGAAATGGCAGTAGCCACTCTTTCTTTCCATGCAGGTGTTATTACACTGATAGTATCCAGTCTGTGTTGCCCTGGAACTTCCTTTCTTGTTCTGTGTCTGCCCTGCAGCACCAGACAGCACCTCCAAAAACTCCCGGGAACGAGAAAAGCTTTGCCTGGGCGATTTGGGGAAAGCAGTGCAGCTGTTTGTTCATAAAACAGCAGCATTGCAGGTGAGCAGCTCTGATCTACTTGTGCAGGCTCCCTCTGTGATAACTCCAGGTTTCCTCATGTCCTTTCTGGTGCTCTCTATCTAAAAATTATCCCCTGTTGGAATAACCTTGTGATAAGTAGAAACTATTGCAACGATCCCAGAAGAAACTACGAACTCCAGACGTGAATTTCTGATTGCTTCCTGTTAGACACACACACAATAGCTCCATTTTACGTCAGCTGGCATTTGTCAGACTTATCACAGTTTATGTTTACCACAGTGTTCTTTTGGGAACCATTAGGACTGCGTGTGTCACCCAGGGAAAAGGCCACAGGAATCAGATTAAAAATATTTGTCTTGCTTGCAGCCAGCATTCACAGCATGGCAAGGGCTTTTCACAGTGCTGGATTTTGGAGGTGTTGGTGTAGCTGTGCCCCAGGTGTTGAGCTGGGAATTCAAGGCACAGCAAGGACAGAAGGTGACTGGGACCCTGTCCTTGTGCTGCTGAGGACAGATGGCTCACAGCCACCCCTTCCCTCCTCACTGCTGCCCACTGTATATTCTGGAAAATAATAACAAACGAATTGATTTTATTAAAGACATTTGCATTTGTGATGTTTACAGTACAAAGCCTGGGCCTCCTACTTAACTGTATCATGAGTTAATCCATTCATTTCAATAGCAAAGCCTGATGCTGAGTTGATTTACACTGGAGTAATTCCAAGTTAACTAAGCTACAGTCATGGAGCAATCCCAGTTATAAGAACGTTCTTGAGTGCTGGGAGAGAAATAAGGCAGGATGGAAGCACAGACACACCTGGCAGGCAGACAGAGCAGTGTGAGTGTTTACAGGCCTTACAGTGAAACAGAAAGGCTAGAAAGAGGAGGCTAGAAAGAGTTTGTAGTTGTCTGCATATTCAGGTTCACAGGTGGGGTATTGTGGGTTTATGTCAAAGCAGGAAGTTTGACAAAAAGTGCTGATGAAGATCAGGCTAATGTCCCAGTACAGACTAAAAATACGTTGCATTTGTCATTGTGGACATTTGCACTTATTAATAGCCTGTATTAAAAAAGCTCTTCAAGTCCATCTGTTAAAGGTGTCTGGCTCAGGCACTCTATGTTCAGGGTAAGTTTTTGAAAATTCCTGCCTTGGAAAAGTTTTTTTTGCTGACTTTAAAATGTTAACAGCATATTTCTGAAATTTGTTTAAAATGGTTTACTTACTCGGGTTTATAAATCATGATCAAATTCTCACTGTAACACCACTGTGTGGCTGAGGGATATTGAGATCAGAACTGGGTATGAGTGATCCAGCCTTATATTGACATGGTCAGGACTGTAGCCACCCTTATCAGTACATCAAGGACTTGAATAAAACAGAGAGATCGTGTACCAGGTGAATGATTAATAATGATGGTTTTGGGTAGCTGCTCCAGACAGGATAGCATGTGGATAGAAGATTCATGCGCTGGGAAATCTCTAAGAAAAAAGGCCCTTACATTTTCCAGCCTGATCACAGAATGTCACCATTGTGGGACATAAATCTAAAAGATATAAATATCTCCAGGTGAGTGCTGGCTGAGTGTGGAATTGAAGGGGCTGTACAGTGCAGCCCCATGGTGTGACAGAGCCAAAGAGAACCTCTTCATGTGACCCCTGCAGTCCCTTGCAGTGGAAGGACAGCACACCTCCTGCCACTGGGGCCTGGAGGAGCCTGTTGTGGTGCTAAAGCTGCCATCCCTGTGTTGTTCCAGGCAGCAAATGCATTTGAGGGTGAGCATCCCTTATCAGTCGTTCCCATGCTGGTGACTGGTTTGTCCTGGTGACTGACAGCTGTGATAATGAGGTTATTGTGAGGAGGCAATCAGTGCACAGAAATGTTTTTATGTCTTATGGTCTGGGATCTTGGGGGTTTTGTGCCCTGAGAGGCTCTGTCTCTAGTTGGCTGGGCCAGAGCAAAGGGCAGAACACGAAAAGACTGTACAAGAAAAATCCCTGTTGCTTTCTCAGCTTCATTAGGGGTTAGTTTGTCATAGCCCCTCTGGAGCTGTTTGCTATAGTATCTAGACAGAGTTTTCTAAATGTTTTTATGTACCTTAGAAGGGAAAATACCTGGGGAGCAAGGCAAGTCCATCAGCCCCCATGAACAACTGGTGCTTGACAGATGCTCCATTTCTAGGTAAATCCCCTCTGCTGCTCACTCTCTCAATGCTCACTGAACTCTGATGACTTAACTCCAGGTTTTCATGCAGCTGGCTTATCAGTACAGTGCTGTGCCCCTGGGAGCCAAAATCTGGGTCTTGCCTCAGACGAGAACAAAATTCTGAGGGATCTGATGGCTCGGCAAGGGTGGCGTGGAGGAGGAGGGTGTAATTCTGGTTGCAAGGTTTGATTAAAAATTTATCTTTTCTCTTTTATTCTCTGTTTCTTGTCTTACTGGGGGTGTGGAAGTTATTTCCAAGGCACCACTTTCACCATGCAAAAATCTTGTTTCCTTTCTCTCTCCCCACTGAACTTCTCCTTATTATGTAGCTGTGAATTGCAGAAAAACCTCAAACCAGCAGTGGCTACAGCTCCTGTCTCTCAGGGACAAGATTAAAACCCAGAAAAATGAAATGTCAGGGAAAGCATTGAGTTGTCATTCTCTGGTGCCACAGAAAATTGACTTGCTGTCTTGTGCTGCTGCAGTACAGAGCTGAGGGAAGTACCTGGCTTGCTAGATTTCAATATGAATGGAGATGGGTGATGAATAGGAGCCACAAATCATGAAGGTAAAGCAATGTGTTAGGGATAGTCCAGGTTGGAAATTGGATGATTTTGATGTCTGTACTGAGTCATTAAGGCTAGAATTCATGTTTCAGATGATAAGACTGTCCATGTGTAGCTTCTAATTTAAAATCTGTATGTTTCTTACTGAGATTGAACTTCCCTCTGCAATATCCAACCATGCCTCTGAAATGCTTTGTAGGCATTACTTATAGGAAGTAGTGGGGGTTTTCCATCTGTATGTTAATATTTTAGTATGTTGCTATTTTTTAGCCATATCCAAGAATGAGAATTCTGTTTCTGGGTAGAACTGGTGATTGAGCCCATTCCTGACATTCTGCATGACCCAAGATCCTAAACCCAAAAGTAATCCTGAACCAGGCATGTACAAATTTGCAGCAGCTGTAACTTGGACTGAAATGATTTTATGAACATTACTTACCAGAACACACTTAGCCTGGCAATCCAGCTCTCTGCTCGCAACTGTGGCAGTGCTTTTCAGGCAGAAGGAACTGGAAACATCTGGTTCCTCATTTGGTGAAGCAAAGAGCCAAAAGTGAAAGATAAGGGATGCAGCAGCTGAGTGCCACAACGTCACTGCACTGCAGAGCCACAGGAACCAGACCAGTTCATGTCTCTCTTGTATCCATGGAGACCCCGGGACTGCAGGGGCTGGGATGCTGGGATCTGTCACACTGTGCTGCCACCACACAACCACAGGTGACAGGAAGATGAAGCTCAGCTGGCAGGGAGGGCTCTGCAGGGCTCAGTGCTGGCACTGCTAGGGGTCACAGGTCACTGTGAGACAGCAGAGCCCAGGCAGAGCCACACCTTGACCTGGTGGAAATTACCAAACACAGCAGACAGTTCAGCTCCTGCACTTTCCAAACTTCCCATCCCTCTGACAAACAACTCCCCACTTAGCCTGGATGGAGAGACCACAGCTGTCAGTGCCAGGGGCTGAGCCAAGGCCACCTTGTACCCATGGGTGTGTTTCCCCTGGTGACAGCCGGTTCCTGGCATTGGTGGCACTGGGCTAGATGACCAGCTCTGTTTCAGGAGTCCCATTACTAGGTATGTGCTGCATGACGATGGCACTGGATTGATAAGAGAGAAAAGGTTAATGGTCTCAGCTGCAATTTTTCAAACAAAACTTTGATCCGCAGTGTAATTTAAGTTGTCTAAATCCTACGCAGTCTGGGGCCTGAGGTGTATCAGGATTCTCAGCTAAAAAGCATTTGCTGTGGCACAGCTTGGCATCTTTCAGGGATAACAAATGAAAAACGCTTTATTTTAACTTCCATGTCCCTGTTCTCCCCAGGTTTTGTTGTCTTTCCTAACCTCATTCATCTGCTAAAAACTGGGGCTGGAGAGAGTAGCTTGCATTGGGCAGACCTGTGAGCCAGAAGGGCACTTCTGAGCCTTCTGTGAAAGAGATCATGAGGTGAAGCAAAAAAAAATGTCTGTGTCACATTAGAAGTCAACATTTTGACAGAGAAGTTTTTTTTAAGATAGCAAACTGTCCATTTGAGGACAGAAGAAAAAGGATCAAACATCCTGGAAGCTGTGATCCATCATCATATGGTGCATGGTCAAATTATCAGTCTAAACACTGTCCTGGATTTGCAAATCTCCATAAGCACAGATGTGCTTTGGGCACAGTGGGCTCATTGTCCCAAGAAAAATTGAAGGGAGGTCTTGAGTGATGTCTTGTTATAGAGATGTTGCTGCTAAAAGCAAATTCTCCCAGCGAGTAAGTGCAGATTGTTTCTGTTATTGATTGCCACGGTCTCTGCTTCATTGAGACCACATGGCCCACTTTGTTTTTGTAGCTGTCTTTTATTAAAACTGACAAAGAGGTATCAGCGCTTGAAAAGATGAGTCTTGAGAGTCCCCTTGGGCGGCGTTTTCATGCTGTAAAGTGATACTGGCACATTTGATCCACAGATGCTTTTAACGCAGTGATAAAACAAAAGCTTTCCTTCCCAGGGTGGTCTTCTACACTACAAAGCTTTCTGGTTTTTTTCCATGCTCAATGGGCCAGGCACCAAGAAGTGGAGAGAACCTGCAATTCTTCCTACCTTGAACTGTGCTCTCAGGATCTGGTCCTGTGTTCTAAGCTGCTGAGGACACCCATATGTGTTTAATTTTTTAAGGTGTACTTTGCTGCTTCATCAAAGGCTCATCATGTGTTTTACATTGACAAGGGTTACCTGTATGGGTCTTCAGTGTTCATGAGATTGGTGGTCAGAAAGCTTTCATCCCTCTTTTTGGTAAGCAGCATTTACAGTCCCTAATCCTCTCCTGTTCTTGTACCTGGCTTTCTAAGAAGACAGTCAGAGTTTTATTTGAACACAGAAACCTGAAGTTGGTTTGTTTTTATTTTCTTGGCATTATATTTGAAGGTACCTAAAAAAATTTAGATCTGAGACATTTCATACGAGGACCTATCATGAGTGGAAATGTTTGACCTCAATCTGTCTGTGCAGCAGCTCCTGATCTGTAAAATGGGAATACCATCTTCTCTCATTTTGAAGAGACTTTATGAAGATAAATTAATCGTTGCAGAGCACTCAGATGTCAGAGTGATGAACACCACAGAAAAGCTTGGGGGGAAATAAATAGTTCTGTCTGCAGAGCAGGCTGTTAGTAGTAGCCATAAATAAGACATGAAGCTGCACTTTGATCAAGAGACTAAAGCAGATATTGAATAGTTGCTGATAAGCTGAGCACCAGCCAGCCAGAGTCCTGAACACATCCAGACCAGTGGGAAGTAGTGTGTAATTGTGTGATTAAAGAGACGTGTTAATGCAAACGAGCGATAGAACCAAAGTGAAGTTGCACCCATGAGCTCAGTGCAGGTTTTTCCTGGCTTTTGGACTGTTCTGTTCTGCAGCCTTGCTGTTAGTGTGTGCCATGAGAGAAATACTAACCACTGGTGAGCATGAATTATTCTCATCCTGGCCAACTGATTCTTTTTCTTCTCCTTTCCTTTGCTAGCAAGTTGTGTTACACAGAGCAGGGACTAAAAGCTTCAAAACATGTAATGAAAACATGCTCAGAGCTGAAACGACCAAAAAGTGTGTTTTCCAGGCAGCAGCCTATCTTCTACAGACCATGCAAAGCATAATCCAGCAGATTCACATGTCAGAAGGCCTGTCAGAACCCCCTGCTCCATCCACAGCTCCAGGCCCACCTGAGCCCTAGCCAGTTGCTTGCTTGGATAAAAAAGGCAGTGATGCCTCCTATTCCTGCAGCTACGGAGGAAAGGAGTCCATTTGCCAAAGCTGAGTAAATGTGATTCCATCTTTGTGGTGCAGTATGGAGCCACTTGGCTCCACCTTGGTTTAAGCTCTGAGGTGGCTGAGGGATGCTCACACTTTCCTTGCCATCTCCTGTGCTCTTGTCACCCAAGTGAATATGTCCATGCCCTCAATCTGCAGAGCCCTTCCAGCCCATTTCTAAAGGAGAAGCTATGTATTTTTCACTTGAATTTGCTCATGTAGCCTGTTTTGTTTTCTTTTTTTATTACTGGCCATTTTGACAAAGGTTAAATAGAATAGATTTTGTGCCTGGCATATTTTTGTAATGCTTTTGACAGAGGTGCTTTTTTAATCATGGATTCACAGTTACGACTATGAGATGCCTTCAGAGCTTGACATGAAGAACCCAGTGGCACAGTTGCAGTGATGAACAAAATATCAACTGCTCTTCAGAGGGGGATGTGTATCCTGTTCCATTATCTGGCCTTTGCACTCACAGCCCTTGACTACTTGTCCCTCATGAGGGGTTTTGGAGAGGAGCACAGAAAATCCCTCCAAACGCCTCATTAAGCAACCAAAGTGTAACCTACTGATGGCAGGAAGGTTGCAAGTGGCTCATCCCTGGAGAGAGCAGTGGGTGAGCTCCCTGAAATGTCTTCATGCTGTAATTGCATATCACAGAGTCAGGTCCAACTTCATTACAGGCCCAAGGAATCGATGCTAATGGGCCCTCAGCCAGCCCTGTCCTGCCTTCGGTGCTCTCATCTTGCACAGAGACCTTCTCCTGCGAGCCCTGCGCTTGACCGGAGCTGTTTGATGTGCCTGGCTGCCTGCCCTGCTCCTGAGGATAGGACACCAGCAAGCGCTCTGCTCTAAAGGTCATGGGGAGAGCAGACCCCCGTGGTGTAGAGTCTAAACTGCTGCTTCCTTAGTTACTAAAATAAGCCTCTCTGCAGGCACTTGGGGTCTTGTTTTTTGGGAGTGGGAGCAGGGGTTGAGCTGTGCTTGCTGCACCCAGAGGAGTGTTCCCCTGCAGCTGTAGTTTGGAGCTGACCTCCTCACCCTGATCAGGGATGGAGGGATGGGGAGGAGAGGGAACAAACCGCAGAAAGTTCTGGAAAGGCTCTGCCAGCTGTGAATGCAGCCTGTTTCTACCCTCTCTGCAGTCTTCAGCTCACCAGCTCCACACTTGTCCTGTGTTCATCCTATCTCAGCCTCCTCCTGATGTCCCCTTAAAACAAATCATAAGAACAAGTTGTAGTTGGGAGCAAGTTCATTCTGTCCTCTTTTCCCTACCTCAAAGTGTCTGTGCCTGTTCTGATTGCAAGGTCTTTGGGGCAGGGACTGTACGCTCCCTGTGTTTTGGCAGAAACTGCCTTAATTAGGGATCGTTCTTGGTTTGTTCTGTCATAATAAAAGGGATTCATAATAATACTGCAGTAACTCACACCAGTCGTACTGCATTTCCTTCAAAGGAAGCACTCCAAAATAAGATGAGAGTAGATGAGATGAAGATCAGGCCAGCTGTAATTACAAGTCTGCGATATCTCATTTTGGAGCAGAGCAGTTACACGCAGTAGTAACTTGGCCAGCTCTTATTGTAGGGGAAAAACCCACACAAAGGTATTTTTACATAAGTCTCTGTAAAATAGCCACCAATATTCATCAGAGAGAGCATGATTAAAGGCTCTTGAAGCAAGATTGGAGTTGCCACTTTTCATAAGATAATTAAGATGCAGGTTTGGTGTATATATATTCTGGTGATCTCATTATCTTCATTATTAATTAGTCTCTGTTCTTCACATTTCAGCTCCAGTTTCTTGTCATTAGGGTGACTCGCCTGTGAGCAATGCATTAGTGAGATGCAGAGGAAGGATTCTGCCTCTGGAATAGCAGAGGAGGTGCCAGCCTTTGTTCAGAACTGCTCCAGAGAAACTGCAGTGCTTTGTACCAGATCAGCAGGTTTCCCTGCCATAAACCCTTTCAACAACATCCCCTGAACAGTGTTTCCTGGCCAGGAGCCCCTGGTTTCAGCAGGCACTGTGGGTGCTACTGGGAATCATAGAATCATAGAATGGTTTGGGAGGGACCTTAAAGATCATCTCATTCCAAAACCCCTGCTATGCCTCACCACCCAAATTTCCCCTGGCATGCTTCTGCAAGCATCTTTTCCAGGACACATAGTGTTTGTTTGGGAGATCTTTGGGATCTGGCAGTACCAAGCATCCTTTTGCCCATGTAGCCATCTCTTTCTTTTCCTGTGGTAATGAGGATTAAAAGTTTACTCTCCATTAACAGCTACTTGTCACCATCCTCAAACCCTGGACAGGACTCAAGAGCATAGGTCCTTTGCAAATACCACCTTAGTAGGAGTAGGCATATGGATGGTGAGATTTAGGAAAAAACAAGGTGAATTAAGGTGGAAACTGAGTATGAAGGAACGCCCTGCTATTTTCAGGGTCCAGCTATTATGGCACAGGATGAGTGTTTCCAGCATTGTACGGCTTCCCTCTGAAAAGCAGCAAATCTGCTGTTGATGGAGTCACAAATACCATGCTCAGGAGGGTCTCAATGAGCACAGCCTGCTCATGCAAACCATGCACAGAGCCTGGAGCATATTTCAGTGTCTGTGGCCATCTGAGCAGTCACTAACCTGCACAAATTCCTCAGCTGTCTGAAATCATGACAGGAGAATAGACTCCAGTCTCAGATGGGAAAAATGTATCACGCAAGCTCTCCTTCTTTGGCGCTGACTCAGTTGAGCTGCAGCTGCACCAGGCGGAAGCTGTGTCCCAGGCAGACATACAGACACCTTTCCTCTGCACCCTTGCTGCTCTTAGGCATGAAACACCCAAGGGTCTGTGTCACTCCCCAAAATCAGTCCTCATTCCTCCAAGAGAAGTCAGTGATGGTCACCTGCCCTCCCTCAGCCATGACAGTGAGCTCTGCTTTTCCCTTTGTAGGAAACAAATCACAAGTCATATTAAACAGAAAATTATCACTTCAGCATGAAATGTTTAAAAATAAGGGTTTTGTCTCAATGGAGATCAAAGGCAGCTTATAACAATCTCCACTTAATCAGGCTTAGCTTTAATGAAGTGAGAAATGGACGTGTGTTATAGCTACGGTTATTACTTAATGAAGATTTTATACAGTCACTCCTTAATGAGTGATTGTCTAAACTCCTTACATTTTCTAGGACCTTTATGAGAAACACTTCTGTCAATGAGAGATTTGTGCCTTCTCAATTATTCCCGTGTAGCAAATGTCAAAGCCCTGGGTAGCAAACTGAGCAGTGCATTCAGCAGGTGTACCACACAGTTGTGCTTATGTTCTTAACATCTCTGTTATAATATTCAGTTTAACTATTGCTGGTTTATCTGTTTAATGCGTATTTTACATTTTGGTCATCACAAGCCATTGAAAGTAGATCTGCGTTGGGTAATGGTTCTGTAATTGTCAGGTTTCACAATGTCCGTAGTAGTGCCTGATCTGTGTAACAATACAAACACTTCCAACTTGCATCTTTCAGGAAACCATTACAAAAGGTACTGTGCAGGTAATTATTTCATGTATGATTGTTGTTTATTCTGCAGTGAGCCCCTGACGTACAACTGTCTCAAATTGAATACTGAAAGGAAAAGCAGATTTTAGAAGTGTCCTATTTAATAAGCAATGAAATTGTCTGTCCCTAAATCTGTCTTGTAGAAATTGCTTTCCCATTCATTGATATTAATGAATAGGAGGATGTCTGGGAGGTATTTTTGATTCCTGTTGCACTGTTGGTTATCAGCTTCCCAGCTTCCCAGGAGAGCTCCTGAACAGGAAGGGTCTGGAGCTCCACTGCCACCACAGGGAGCCCAAGGTCTGCTGGGTCCCCTGTGTGTGTGGGGATCTGCCCCGAGCCATGCCCTGCTGAGTCCCAGTGACCTCCTTGGACACGTGGGGATGGCAGTCTGTGCTGGCTGAAGCTGCACTTGGCTTTCATCTGTTGCTGTTACACTTTGCTACACTAAACCTAAGGCATCCCCCCCCTTCCAAAACTTCTGTGCTCAGCAGAGACGGAATTCTTTTCATTTTCTTTCAGTGAACTGCGAAAAGGGTCAAGTTCAGTGAATTGCTTTAAGCATTGCATATATATAGGAGTTTGGGCTAATTAATTTCTCTTCTTTTGCTTTTTGAACAGCAGTATTTTACACTTAGAAGTTGCTGTCTGTGATGAAAATGAGGGCAGGCTCAGGCAATACCTGGGACATGAGATGTTACACTGGTGGATGGGTTTGTGTCTGCCAGCTTTGCTCTGTTTTCTGAGAATTTCCTTATCCCTTGCTTCAAGTAACTTTTGGGCCTCTCTGGAAAACACCCTGTCTTTGGACACAATGAAGTCCGAAATATTTTAGAAGTATGAAATACTTAAATGATCTTCCAGTGATTTACATTTACAGCATCTCTATAACTCTGTGTATGAGCACTGTTACAAAAGTATGCCCCAAAGAGCTTTGCCCCTTTTGAAATACCTGGAGGTAACTTTAAAAACAAGCTTTGGAGTATGACCAGATTCAGTGCCAGGGTATGGACTGGGGATACTTTCCTTTTCCAAGTCTTTCAGTGCCATTATGGTTGGGACGGAGGTGTTTGTCTGCTGGCTGAATCCTGCAGGATGGTGTTTCCTCCCATGTGTGACACAGCAGTGACAACTGTGACAGTCAGTAAGGGCAGGGTTTGGCTCCCAGACAGGAATTTTATGGAAAATGTTTTTTTGTGTACCCCCTTCTGCCTTGGAGTCCTCTGCTGCAAAGCCACAAAAACAGATTTTATTTCTTTATTTTTTTCTTTACTAGCACAGACAGCACAGTAAACTCAGCTCTTACGAGGTGTTGCGAAAAAGGAAGTTACACAACTTCTAAGAAGTGAAGTGAATGTAAAATAACAGCCAGTGTGACTGTGCTCAGCCTTTTTGTTTTGCTTCTTATTATCGTGTAACTAAAGGGATTAAAATCAAGGACAAAACAGACATCACTTCCTAACAGGATCTGTTTTGCTTTGAGCACACTGAGGGTGCTTTAGCCTGACACCAGCAGCCTGGGGAGGCCCTACATGTGTTTAATCCTCATTCTGTTGTAGGAATGAGGGGACACCAAGCAGGTGAGGCTGTCCCCAGTGAACCCTGATGTTCTCAGAGATTGTTTCTGCCTGGGAACCTGACAGCCTTCGGGGACTGTGACTGTCCCTGCAACCCCTTCAGTTATGAGGCACCCAAAACCTAAAATCAGCCTGTAAAATTTTTCTCTTCAATCTCAGATGTTTCTGCATGCTCACCACCTGCAGGAAGGTTGCCCATAACCCTGGGGTGGGGAAGCCCTGTCCACCCTGGCCTGGAGCACTTCCAGGGATGGGGCATCCACAGCTTCTCTGGGCAACCTGTGCCATGTGCACACATATAATTATATAAAAACATAGAAACTAAATGTGAATATATAAATAATAAACATATAATTTTATATAACTTAATGGTGTATATATAATATAAAGTTATATAATATAACATTATATAATATAGAGAGAATTAATCGGGTTTTAATCGGGTTTTAAGCCACATTTCATTCCTAAGGAACCCCAGGCATCTTCCCCTCTCACCAGCAGTTGCGGATAATTTTAATTACAGACAGTTTTGAGCAATACCGCATTATTTTTGAGCAAAGCCGAGTGACTACGACTAAACCCACGAGCGGGGTCGGGCGCGCGTCACTCACACCCACGGGAGCACAACACCCAGCCGCAGACACCCCGTGCCACGGGGCCCTTCCTGTCGCTGTCCGCCCACCGCCCGGACGCCGCGCTCGGATGTCGCAGCTCCCCGGGTACCAAACGCCCGGCTGCTGCCCCTCCGCGTCGCTTGGCAACGGCGGGGCGGGGATGCTCCAACTGTTGCCGCCCCGCGGGGCAGCGCCGCCGCCGCCTCCCGCTCCGCCCGCCCTCTCTGCGGGGCGGGGACGGGGCGTGGGGACAGCACCGACCTCCCGGCGCCGGGCCAGGTACGGGCAGCCCGGCAGCAGCAGGAGGAGGAGGAGGCGGGAGCCGGCCGGTGTCTCCTGCGGGGTGAGGAGGAAGTTTGCGGCGGGGTTCGGGGGGTTTTCAACGCCGCAGCTCCGGCGCGGGCTGCCGCTCTGCCCCTCCGGGGAACCCGCGCCGGGGCTGCGGCGTGAGCAGAGGGGGATCTGTGATGGAAGTGGGATCCTTGAGGCCGCGCCGCTCCGGCGGGGATCGAGAAGCGAGGGGGGAAAGCGTCTTTGGGGGGTTTTGCTGCCGTATCGGCGTTTTTGTGAAATGCAGGAAATTGCAGGTAGAGCGAAACCCTGCTGGGGTTTTTTTCTTGTTTGCTAAAGGAGGGGATTTTCGCTTCAGAGTTGTGTATGCTGGAAGGTTGGGCTCGCTATGGAAGTGAGCGGGTCGTGGCGATAGTCTTACGGGAAAATTCAAAACCATATGTGTCTGTCGGCAGCCGTATGGGGTGAAATGGGGGTGTTGGGGAAGAAGGGGGTGTCTTCCTGCATAGCTGAGTCTTGTATAGCACTCATCTCTGTCACCTGGAGATGCCCAAATATCTGGAATTTAAACCTTTAAAAGGGGAAGAGGCCAAAAAAAGTACTTTTAAAGGCTGGATGCAAGCAGGGAGCTTGCTCTGTAATTATTTTCTGTGGCACTGGCGATGTGTTTGGATTGCCATTACTTATTGTTGAATGTTTTTAATACCCAAATGTGGTTCTGAATGCATTTTCTGGCTCCGGGATGCTAGTGACATAGGCAGAAAAAAATGATTTGTGGTTAGTGTGTGGCAGCCACGACAGCCTGTGCTGAGCTATAGATGCTGCCTGTAGCCCTCGTGTGGGACCAGCATTGCCCTGATGAAGTGGTCCTGCCCCTGATGGGCCTGTGTGAGATGTGTTTGGCAGCATTCAAAAGCAGCTTCCAGCAGAGATCTCGTAGATGTGAGCAGTGCCTGGCCTGGAGTTGTTTGTTGTGTCCCTGAAATGGAGAAGGGCAATTGTGCTTTTCTGTTAGGCAGAAGTGACCGTGTGGTTAGAGATCCTGGGGCAGGCAAACCCCTCCTTGCTCTGTGCTGTGCTGCTGCAGGTTTGAGGTGGTAGTTCAACGTTGCTGCTTTGGTAGTAGCAATATTTTCATTGCTTGTGGCAGATTTGTAAGGTTGGTGGCTTTGGGGACAGAGAGAATGATTTACTCTCATGTTATTTGGCTGATTTATTGACTTAGGTAAGGAGAAGGCACAGATGGGAAAAAACTTTTGAAATGGGTTCAGAATAAACTCCCTAAACATGAACTCCACAGTACCTGTATCCAAGCCCTTACACCAGTATAATTTGTATTTATTTTGAACCCTTTTGCTATGCTATTATAACTGTTTCTGTTGAAAATAGTTTCATTTCATTCAGATGACATGTGAATAGGGGGGTTGCTCCAGTGATGGGACTCAACTGCCCTTTCCCAACAAAAGTTATTTTTCTGCCTGTGACCCTTCTGATTTTGGGGGAGATGGGGAATAACTTGGTGTCACCACCAAATATGTGAAGTAATGTGAAATATTATTCTCACAACTGGGCACAGAAGGAGGGTGGAATTTCTGTTGGCTGTTTGGCAGTGTCTGCCCAAACTGAAAGGAGCTTGAATTGTACCCAATGTGAGATGCGACAGCCTCCAAGCAGTTTGAAAACCTCTTTTAATGGTCTTCTTTTAAGTTTGTTATTTGAAGAATTACTGCAAACAGCAGCAAGTCTCCCAGAAGCCACCTGATGTGCAGATGTTTCTCAGCTGTGGTTGCCTTGACAGGGCTCTTACCACCAGGGTGGTTGGGGAATCTTTGCCATGTTCAAAGCCTGCAAAACAAAACACTTCCCATGCCAAAATAGCAGGGGGGATGGAATTGCTTTGCTCCAGTTATTGATTAACCAGTGCTGTTACATGTGTCAAGCATAGCTCAATCATAACTTTTTCTTTTAAATACAGTGTCCTCGTGAAATATTTAAAGTGGTTACAAAACTAATCATGGGGTGCTGCTGAATTAACCATTATCCAAATACTAATATTTTCAAATGCTCACCATGTTTGGGTAGCTGACCCCTTAAATTCTGAATCGCAGTGTAATAATGTCATTCCTTTTGTTCTTTCTTTAGTCATTTAGGTTGATTGCTGCACCAAACATAGGATAGGCTCTGTAAGTGCTTCCTGACAACACAAAACACTGCTTTGGGCACTCTGTTGCAGCTAATACTGCTGGTTAGTAGTAGGGGGTCTCTGCAGATGGCTCTGCTTTGAATTGTGTTTTTGCAGTGTGCAACCTAATGCTATAAATTATTTCTACTTGGTCCCCATCTGCTTTGTCTTTGCAAGTTCAAGGCTAGAAATATCTCCTGCCTATGTGTATTTTACTTTCATTTATAAATTAAAAAAACCCAGTTTATTGATCAAGCCAGGGTTTATGATCAGTGGGTTCGTAGTTCATGTTTGTCGTGTGGAGCTTGATGATGTTCTTGGCAGCCCTTCTGCAATTAAGTGCTTTCACTTAACTATAAGAAAGTGAAAGAGCAGGTATGTGAGGACCTTTGCTTAAAAAGAAGCAAAATGTCTTTTATACATCAATGGGGAAACTAAAATTTTTTAAAAATCAGTGCTTGTGATCTTTCTGGGTAAAGGCTGTAATTCCAGTTATTCCTGCAGCAGAAATGCCTTAACCTGTGGTTTACCCAGCCACCAGCTGAAGAGCAGCCAAGGTCCTGCAGCTCCTTTCCCCTCCTAATGAGGAGCTCTTCAAGCTACTTCAGTATTTCTTAAACATGAAGTAAAGTATCTTTTAGGCTTGTCTGCATTCAGAGTAACCAACGAGCTCTGGGAAGTGTTTCTGTATAAGCTACAGCAAAGCCACATCCTTAATGCTTTCCCTCTGCTTGCCAACATAAACTACTCATCATCAGGCATGGCTGGATTTCTTACTGTGTTGGAGAAACTCGAGATGTTTCTCTACCTCTTGGGGTCTGAAATTGCTCCCATTCCCCAAGCATCCCTCCCTGCTGGAGACTGCAATGTAATCTAACCCGGGTGGGTGGCAAGACAGAAGTACGATTTGTGAGGTAAATTCTTTTTTTTCTTTAAATGGCTTTATTTCCTGGTGTTTGCTGGGAGACCAGACTTGCAGTAGTATAGAAAATAAATGCAAAAATTATAGTTTCCAAATTCCTTGGGGGAAGGGTGTTTGACCAGTGTTCCTGTAAATAATTAGCTTGTACATAGGCTGAATTGTTCCTGCCTGGGACAGCTTCTTCCTGTTCTTCACGCTGTTTGTGCCTAATGGTGCTCTGGAGGTGCCAGGAGGTGCCTCCTTCTCTTGCTCCTCACGCAGGGCTGGGGCAGCACTGTCAGCTCAGGGAACTCTTCACCCATGTGCCTGCAGTGCCTGCGGGCAAGTGTGATGCAAGGGTTTTGTTATTTGTTGAGTCCCTGACAGGTGACCTTGAGGCTTGTCAAGGAAAACGTTGGTGTGTGAGCTCAGCTGTCCCCTGAGCAGCAAACACCAGTGGCAAGGAGCATCTTGTACCTTAGAGTTGGTTAATTAGGGGTCTGAATTGAGAAATGGGTACTGAACTCTGCTTTAGGCATAAAGACATTTTTTTGAAAGCAGCCTCCAGCACTTTGTCACAGCATAGGTGTTCGGCTGTAGCATTGCTTCAAAATAACCTAATCTGACCATTCCTCTGACCCTTGGACTTAGACTGGTCTGTTCTGGGGGGTCTTTGGGGTGCCTTTGACCCTGACCTGCAGCTCTGTGTTTGCTGTGTGAGGAATGCTATGATATCTGGCTGGGGCATCCAGGGCACAGGTTTGTCACCAAGTGCCCCTGCCAAGGGAATGACGAATTCTGCTGCCCTCAGTGTGCCAGAGCTGCCCTCACTGGCCCTGCTGGCAGGTTGATCAGGGGCTGAGCTGCAGTCCTGAGCAACAAAGCCTGGGAACAGTTTGACGTTTTCTGTCCTCCCTCCCTGTTACTGCTGTTCTGACTTTAAAAATAGAATGAGATTGTCTCATCTCAAGGCAAAGGCTTCTCAAGAGGGTTAATTATGTCAGATTTATTATCTGCTCTGCAGATCTTTTTAGGCAAATATGACTTTTTTTCTTTTAATTGTATATCAGCTTTCATAAACTGAGGTCTGCGGCACTCCCACACACGCCACAAAGGTGATGGTGAATTTCCTACACCTCATTTCAACATACAGCTGCCTGACCTGGGTGCCCTGTCTCAGAGGAGAGGGTGGCAGGGGGGTACCTGCTGTGGGCTGTCCCAGCAGTTCATAATGTGGGAAGGGCTGTGGTACCAGTCTGCAGAGGTCTGGCATCTTGCACAGTCACAAGCATTTCACTCTAGAAATGTTACCAAAGATTTCTCAGGTAATTAGGTCTCCTTTCTGCTCTTACTGGAGTGGACACCTTGGGAGTTTTGTGAGTGATGTTTGTGACATGCTCGTGGTGTGCCAGCATCGTGCCACTTAGCACCGCTTTTTCCAGATATGTGAAAGAAAAAGGAAACTGTCCTGCAGTTCAGAGATAAAAGTGCCTTAAGCAATGTTGGAACAAGGTGCCAAATGATGTGGTGGGTTTAACTCTGAACTCTGTGGTTGATATGCCATCCCCATCCCTGCTGAAGGTAATGTACTCTTGTTCTTAACACTGCAGATTAGGATGGTTTTTCATCTGCCAAGGGATGCTCCTTGCTTTGATGAGCCTACAGTGATGGCTGATGAGTGTATGATAGTCCAGTAGTGGGAAGCAGCCCAGGGAGTGTTGGGACACAACTTCAAAGTAAAGCAAAGAGCTGCCCTTTTTTTTTTTTTTTTTTTTTTTTTTGAACTTGCTTTAGAGGATCAAATTAGCAGTCTGCTAAAGCCTTTTAATGTTAAAACTTTCAGAGCATAAACAATGACCTGTGAAAAGGAGTCCTTGGATCTGGACCCTGCATATGATGAGGTCTGGCATCTCCATTATGGCCAATTAAAGTGACAGGTAGCAGAGTGGAAACACTCCTGACTCCTGCCGTTCCCTGGCTGGCTCCGGGCTGCACACGGCCTTTCTCCTCTGCCTTGGAAAAGGCACGATGTCACTTTGAACTTCCCAGCCAGAGCACAAAGCAGCCTTTCAGAACCCCTGTGCCCTCTGCTCGGGTGGTTCAGCAGGAACAGCCCAGAAGCTGAAGCTTGGTCTTCCAGTCAAAACCTGTTGTCCTTGAATTGCACAATTGTATGAGACACAGATGTCATCCTGCAGAGGGGAGGGAGGCTGGCAGTGCACTGCAGCACAGGCTGCCCTCTCTCTGGGAACTCTCCACTGCCTTTCCAGGATGCTGTCCAGCACTCGATCCCAGATCTGGATCTGAGGAATAATCTTGCCCCTAGAACTCCCTTCTAATAGCCACAACAATGTGTGAAGCTTTGCTTTAAACTGAGCTTCAAATATTAGATTTGAGTAATTAAACAATCACAGGAAGCTATTGCATTGAACAAACTAACTTGTGGCCCTAAAATAGCTTCTTATTCGAACAGCTTAGTAAAATAACAGTGCTCTGCACACTGATCTTGAACTCGGAGAGATTTTATACTCGCAGTTATGTGGGGAGACTCGGTGTTCTTCCGTGTTCTGCAGCAGGAGATGGAAGCAGTTTCTGTGACTTCCTCCCTCTCCCATCAGCCGACCTGTGAGCAGCCCCTGCTCTGCCCTATGCACAGTCACAGCAGCCTGGGCGAGAGGGAGAAAGATGTGGGCGAGAGGGAGAAAGATGTGGGCGAGAGGGAGAAAGATGTGGGCGAGAGGGAGCCGATCGTGGTGAGAGTTCACTCACATCACGGGCGCAGATGCACACATGTGGTCTCAGTGCCTCTACATTTTCCTCTTCCGTAGTTCCTCCTGTTCCTGTCAGATCAAAGGGTAGATCAGCACCTCCCCACCTCTGCCTGATAACTGAAAAGGAAAGGAAATATGCAGGGGAAAACCCGTGCTTTAAAAAAATGTTCATAGCCCACTTGGTGTGAATACGCAAATGTTTGGAGAGGAGTGGCTGTTTCTAAAACACATTAGTGAGAAATGCTTCACACCCTTCTTTGTCAGTCGGTAATTAAGAGAATCCTTGCCTTCCGATGCAGTGGCTGCTTAAATAAAGATGAGAGAGCCTGGATTTTCTCTTATGATGGAGTGCAACAGTAAGTAACTTTTATCTGAGACCAAGCCTGGCACACCTCCACATGGCACCTCTTCCCTTCTAGTTGTGGTGAGGTGACTTTTCCTGCGTTTTCACTGGGAAGAAAGTGGATGGGGGAGGGTGCAGGGACTCAGACTTGCATCTGTCCCACAGCAGATTCGGCTTGTCAGAGGGCATGATCCTGGTGAGGGAAGTGCCATGGCCTCTGCATGTGGCATTTCTTGTTTCTGGTTGTGTGTGATGGGTCCAGCTCTCACTAATCAAATTGCACACTGGTGGGATGCTTGGATCCTCTTTTCCTCCCTGTCTCCCCCGGCATACTGTGAGGCTGTCTAAATGTCAGGGGTGCTGGTGATTTGGCTGTGATGGGAGTGAATTTTAACGAGGCTTGCTCTTCAGCATGAATGTACTGATGTAGGCATGTCATGTAAGCCTGTCTGTCAGCCAAGTTCCTAGCTTTCAGCTGCTTTATATGCATATCTTACGGATTGCTTCCAACCTGGGAAAGCCCAGTCAGGTCACTGCGGGGCAAGGCAGAGCTGTATTCCCATACCCACCTAATGCTGACACTGCTTTCCTGCCCCACAAGGATCAGAAGGAATCCATGGGAATCGCTGTCTTCTGGCGCCTGCTTCTGTTTGGGGTGGCTGCTGCAAAGGCAGGCTGGGCTTACTCATCTGCCTTCAATGCAGCCACACAATCGCCTCTTTCGAGGAAGGGAATTCATTAGTTTCTGTGAAGTGGCCTTGGATCTGTGGGCAGCAGGTGCTTCTATAGAGCAAACTGTTGCTGAATATTCAACAGTTGCTAAACAAGCGTCTGGCCTGCTGGCTGTGAAGCACTTGGAGTTATCTAGAGCATCCGATTAGATAAAGTGCAAAGCACTTAGGGCTTTAAAGCTACCCGCAGCTATGTTGTGTTGGTGGTATTTTAACGTTCAGGGTTGGGTTTTCTTTTTATGAGAATCTTCCAAGATCATAAGCAGCAGCTTTATCTCTTTTGACTCAGCCAACAAAGAAGGGAGCTGCCTAGGAGAATGACAACCCCAGTGATTCATATTCAAGTCGTCAGAACCTCATTCTCTTGCTGGTTTCTAATGACATGTGCACTGGAAACAAATGACTCAGGCTAGAAGCGTCTATTCATCTTGAAACTTCTTAAACTCTGCTTAATCTCAAGTTAGCTCTCTTAAGGTTACCTGAATAACATTTGGTCTTGCCAGCCTCTAACTTGGTACATGAAATAATGTAGACATCTAAACTATGAAAGAATAATTTCAGAGGTTAATGTGTGCAACCAGCCTTCCTTTTATTTTCTCTTTCTCTTTTTTTTTCTTTTTGCAGTTTAATTTCCTTAGGTGTGGTCTATAAGCAGCTTGTGCTAAGTGTCATCATTGAAAGTATGGTTCTGCGAGAAACCAGGATCACTGAACAATTGCAGCTTCAAATAATTTACAGCTTTAGTCAGTAAGGTGTGGATGCCTGTTTATTGTTCAGTAGGACGTGCCCCTATTCTGTTGTCTTGTAATATCTTACTTAACCTGTATTAGTTGTTTTAGAGGTGCTTTGTTTGTGTTCTCCTACTGGTTATTTAGGCCACAGAAGGAAAACTTTAATTAAATGTGTGATTGTGACAGTTGCACTGAAGGCTGGTTTCACAGAGGGAGCTGAAGAGACACCTGAGTGGCGTTATCCAAGTTTCTTGCTTTACAAGATCTGCACGAGAGGTACCCCTGTGCCTGGAATATTGCATTATCAGGGGTGTAGGGATTCCACATCCCTGAATTCTCAAAGCTCAAGTGGTGGATAGTATGTCGTTCCTACCCACAGGGAACAGGCTTGCAGGCTGGAGCACAGTGCCTGTCGCTGGTCCTGGCTGCTGTACATCTGCCGAGATTGTGTTAGCACTGATTGGAGGTGGACCTTGAGGAGTTTTTTTTTCCCCTTTTTTATTTCATGGAGCTTAAAAGTGCAGGAACCGAGCAGTTACACTTTGGAAAAGAATCCCTGGGACTGAGCAGGCTGGGGACAGTGCAGTGTGTGCTGGAGGTGTAGATCAGCACTGCCATACAAGTCAACGTGTGAAGGTTGCCAGAAAGTGACAGGGAGGAGAAGTGAACCCTCAGCCTGTAGAGATGACACTGCACATTTAATTGCTAATGGACTCTTCAAAGAGCACTTCAGCTGTTATTATTAGAAAAAGCAAATGTGTGGTGTTACCTACAGGGAGCAAAAAGGGAGTCTTTCGTGATCTTCTTGACCTTTACTTTCTTGTGTTAATTTGTTTAATACCAGTGAGATTTTCCTGCTGGAAAAACTTGCTTAAGCAGAGACTTCTCCAAGACCTCTGAAAAAGACGTGCTAATTGGGAGCTTCAGGGATCCACTGTGGACGCCGTGTCCCTCTGTTTCCCTCCCGGATCAGACTTTTACCAGCTGGTGCAATTCCATAATAGCAGTCAGGCTTTATTGCATTAAACTTGTTAAGAAAATGGGAGGTCTGTGCCTGTGAGGCTCAGAGTGGGGGAGGAAAGTTGGGGAAATGTTAGACAAACAAACACTTCTGAAACATTGTAATTGCTCTTAACAATCTTTGCTTTTCAACACCTACTAAAATGGATTTACTGCTTGTGCTGTTTGTAGATCCTAAGGTACTTCGCAAAGAGCAACAGTGGCATTGTCCCTGCTTGCTTTGGGAGGGTGCAAGATGCAAGTCAGATGTGCTGAAGAACCCGGGGCTAAGGCAGGGCCAGGGCAGGTTCCTGGGCTGGTGTCTGACCTGCCAAACCACCACCTCCCTGGGGATGAGGGGCTGTGGTTCAGAGCTATAAATTTGATTGAATGAGGCAGCGTGGCTTCAATAAATAATAACATAATATTCAATAAACATGGCATAGAACAAGGATAAATCCTTTGGGACCTCTCTTGGAGCAATACCTCGGGAAAGTTTCAGGCATAATAAAGCTGACACAGAAAAGAGGGAAAAGGCTTATTGAATAATGCCAGGTGTCTCACTGACGTTACTTGTTCATCTGGAACACCTCTTGAAAGCTCAGCTAGAAGAGCATCCAGGTGTCTGCTCTGAGTATGTACCTGGAGACTCAAACACGGCAGGCAATGCTGTCCTTTTCCTGCTAGGGTATTCATTAGTTAATGAGGTTTGAGCAGGTGGGGTTGTTTGGAATTTCTTCAGGCTCCATATGCTAGGAGATTTCACAGTTATATCAATTGGTATTTCAAGAAAAAGATGGATGGTGAGATCTGCATTTCTAACAGGAGTTTATGTTCTGCAAATCTTAAAAAGCTGCAGCTTCTGCCTGACTATTTTCCTCTTGAAGTGGAAAAGACAATTTGTGTCACCAGCACAGAACATCAGTGATTCTGCAAAAGGGGGGTTTGAGCCTCCATGGCTCCAGCAGAAGAGTGGCCAGAGGCTGTGGAGGTGGACTTGAAGCTGAGCTGTGGCAAGTGGTGCCACTGGCCCAGTGTCCCAGCAAACACCAGGAGGGCAGGGAGGGCTGGTGATGGTGCCAGTGCCTTGGGATTCCTGAGTGGGGTGATAGTTGTGCCTAAACTTGAGGTATATCCCTGAATGAATGCTCCATCCTCGTGTCAATGAACTAAGCTTTAAAAGCTTCACTTGCTGGCAGTAGCTCAATGGTCAGGCTGCCTGTGGAGTCTCCAGGTGAGCTTTGGAGTGAAGCTCTGTGTCAGGACTTCCTCTGGAGCTCTGAGTTATTTGTGTCACACTGAATGAGAATTGTCAAAGCAGCATTGTGTGGCTGCTTATCAAAGGACAGAGGAAAATCTTAGCCTTTTTTTTTTTTTTTTAATTAAGAATTTTTATTTGTACCTCAGGGACAAGCAAACAGAACCCAGCTTGTCTTGGCTATTCTTAGTATTCATGGGACAGGAAGGGGAGGGAGAGGACAAACAGCAAGAGCAAAGAGTTGCAGTGATGAGAATGATGTCTTATTTTAGTTGATATTTAATCAAGACATGTGGTTCCAGGAAGCAAGAACATATAATTTTGCCTTTTTTTCCCCCTGCTGTCTTATATCTTTGATTATCACCAAGACTTTCCCTAAACAATTTAACACCTGCCAACTCTTTTTTCACCTTACAAATTTTTGTCCATCCTCAAAGACAGAGTAAACTGTTATGCTTATCTGTTTTGCTTTTGTTAAATCTGTAATATTAATCAAAGGACTAACTCCCCGTGACTCATGTATTACCATCTCTCAACGGATGCCTCATTTTGTTATAGAACTTTGAGGATATTTATTACTTCAAGTGCATTTTGTTAGTAAATTAGGATAAAACTGATTGCAAATTATAGCTGGTTGTTGTGTCCTTCTCTCCTGTGAAGTCAGAGATGCTACTTGAGCCCCTCTGGAAGGTACAGGCTATTTTATTGGCTTGCAGGAACTGGCTTTGTAAAGCAGGTCAGCTTCTTGTTTCTTGGCTTTTATTCGGTATCACTCTTGCTTACTAGGGCATCCAGAGAGCTGGGTATTGCTTCTCCTGTATCTGCTGAACCGCCTGAAGGGATAATCTGAATTGACTCCCAGTTTTCCTTGTGCCAGGGCGGTGAAATCCAGGACTGTGCCTACTTGGACAGCGAAAGCGCCTACAGCGAGTCGGAGCTGTTTCCTGATGAGGACGCGATGACTCTGGCTCAGCAGGAGGTTCACCATGAGTCTGACATGGACAGTGCCATCGAGAGCGCCCAGAGCTCGGAGGCCTCGGACGTCTGTCGGAGCGAGGACAAGGACGGGGTCCTGGGTGGCCTCTTCCTGCCCGGTGACAAGTGAGTGGTGCTTTTGCTCCGTGGCAGCTCCGTTCCAAGGCGTGTGCCAGGGAGGAAGGAGCCTTTACGTGATTAATCCCTACTGAGGGAGGCTGAGGATGGCTGATGGATTTCAAAACTTTACATCCATTTGCAACATAAGGGGGATGGATGTCCAGGTCCTCTAAGTGGTTTAGATAGTCTCAGTCCTGGCTCCTTCTGGCATGTTCTGGGAGCACTCGCAGGACTTGCATGTTGTGTGTTGAAGTGACAGCGCTGGGTCTTTCCAGAATGGATCACTGCATTAGAATTCCCCAAAACCTAGGTTCTTCTCTGTTGTCATAAGCTTTGTATGCTGGAATTAAATACTTCCTGCAAAGCAGTTCAGTATGGGGAATGCTGCTGTAGTCTTTTGTACATCTAGTTACCTGATGTTGTGGGCTCTGCTGATTTGCTTTGCAACTTCATGTACCAAATTAATTCTTTGTGTTTCTAATTTTCCATAACCTTTATCGTGCAACAGTAAATTGTGTTTAACACAGGGTGTCTTGGCATGTGCGTGTGTAACCATAGTTTGCTGTTAACAAAAGTGTCTCTGTAACCCTAACTTTACTCTTCCCAGGTGTGGACCTGGGACTGCTGGTTAAAGATGCCTGAGGGGGGAAAGGACCAAACTTGGTTTAATCCTGCTTTGAACTGAGTTAATGCAGTACCACAGGACAGAGCTCAGATGGGCTTGCATTGTAAGCCTCTGCCTTGTCTTCCCTATTTGTGGCCTGTCATCTTGATTTGTGCCTCTTGAGATCTGCTCATTGCTAAGGCAGCCTTTCTTCTCTCTCCTGGGCCTCCTCGGATGCTCCCTCTGCAGCCTCATTCCTGCCCTCCTCCTGAATTTCTCAGCTAGCTGAGTTCTGGTCTTCTCCCATTTGCCCAAGCAACCTCAGAGACTTTCTCAAGATTAATTGCAGTTTTCTTCAGCTCTTTATCAAACTTGCCTCCTTTGCTTGCCATTCCCAGTTCTCCAAAGATCCATCCTTGTGGTGACTTTTTCCCATGCTGTGTTTGAAATGTTTTTCCTCCCAGCTGTGCCAGTCAGGCTCTTGTGAAAGGGGTAGGGAAGGCACTGTGCCTCCTGTACCCTCCTTCTAGGGCAGGCATGAACTACCAAGAGCTACTGTGCTACTACTGACAGGCCTTGGTTTATCCTCTGAGACCTCCTCAGCTTCGGTAAATCTGTGGGGGAAAAAAACTTGAGAAGCTTCATGCTTTTGTGTTATTAGAGGTAGTAGAGAGATTTACTTTGGGCAATAGAGACATTTATTTTGCTGCTTGTTGAAGAAGCAGGTGGGTTGGGTACCAGGTGTGTCAGCCAGCTGAAATCCTGCTCTGAAGAACAGGAGATAACCATTAAAAACAGACAAAAATCCCAAACAAACAAAAAAGCACCAAACACTTGAAAGTTCTCTTCAGAAACTGTTGGAATGAGGAAAATCAGTTGCTTTTAGCAACTCCTTTGCAAGTGACTGTGTGATTCCTAGACCTCCAGTCCTGGTGGAAGTGTTATGAGGAGCTTCTCCCCTAACTGACTTGGTGTAACTATAATTGAGATGCAAATAGCAGTAGGATTGTGAGATCTCCCAAAAACTTATCAATACACAGTATGTCCATGCACAGCAGCACTTTATGAATAAATGTTAGTGTGATATGCTGAGCTTCTCACTAATCCCTCAGCCAAGGAGCCTTGTTAGATAAGTTTGATCTATTTCGAGTATGAGTATTCCTATCTTCATCCTTTAATAGTGTGCCAGGTTTGACTTGCCCTAATTTCTGTTAATGTGAATTAGATAAATGAGTTGCAGGTTATAAATGGATCTCATCAAAACAGGGGAAACAAAAGAGCATACATCTGAAATGTTGGCAGGCTTCCTCTGCTACTAATTGCTTTTGGAGGAAAGGGATATGCAAATAATGCTTGCACCATCCACCAAGGAACACTGGTGCATCTCTTGTTTACAGCTCACAAGTGGAGTATTACAGGAAGAGAACTCTCCCTGTAGGGACATTTGAGAGGCTCAAGGTAGACTTAGAAGAAATCTAGGAGGAAATATCATTGAGCTGCTGGAAAACAATGTCACCTGGGAATTACTGTCCCATGGCTCAGCTGGTGGAGGTGGAGATACAAACACTGTGCACTGAAGCAAAGGGAGAGGAAGTCTTGACCCAATCTGCATAAAGTGCCAGCAGATTCCATCAGTGCCTTGTCTGTACTGCAGAGGCCCTGGATTCTGCTGTAGAGGGAACAGTTGGGCAATGCCAGGGCCTCACAACTGAAGCATCTATTTCAGGTCTGCCAGGTGTGTTTTCTGTAGGGAGAAGTTTGTTTGTAAGAACTTGCATGTGAATTCACTGGCTTGTCTGTTTGAATGCCTCACCAAGGTGGGAGATGAGCAAACCTGTGTAAAACACCTGCACTCTGCAGGTGCACTGCACAGGGCAGTCTGAACTCCAGGCAGGTGAGCCCTGTGCACCTTCTGCAGCCACCTTGCTCGGTTTTATTAGGTTTGATGTGCTCAAAACTGTTCTGCCAGCTGCTTTCCTGTGGTGCCTGGCTCTGCTGATCTATGTGCCCTCTTTCTCTGAAGTCACAGGGTCCTGCCATTCCCTACCCATTTGGCATCATTTTAAGTATTTTTCTGGTAGATAGACAGCCTTTTCTTGTGGTCTGTACCTCCTCTGAAAGACACAGTTTTCCTGTCCTGATGGAAGGAAGGGCAGGAACCCAGCCTCCATTAGGTCACATCAGTAGCTTTAGTGACTCTCTGGTATGCGGTGAGCTGAGGTTTCTTTCTGACCACACCAAAGAGAGTGGCTGGGACTCCTGGGGTGTGGGAGAGGGTTTGTCAGGATTACTGGGAAACTCTCTGATTGTAAAATAGAGTGACAGCCTCTGTCTTATACATATTCCTCTCAATATCCCATGCATTTCAGAGCGGTCTGCATGGTTCCTGCATTCAGAGCAGAAATCCCCATGTGGTCTCCACATGGAAATGGTAGCTGAGGATCACAAAGGTGTGCCCTTGAAAGTGAAATGGTTTGTGTTGACCCAGACTTGTCACACAGGTACCTCGTTCACAGATTCTCATGCTCTTGTCTCTGGAGGCACTCTGTTGGCTGCACATCAGGTACATTTAGCACTTCAAGGTTTGAGCCAAAGTAAGGGGTTACAGCTTCAAAGAGGGGACAGCCTGTAAAAGGTGGAAGATTCCATGTGAGGTGAGGTGCTATCAAAATCGGCCTTCGAGATGTTTTGACCTCTTGTTTCAGGTCAAGTCCTCACAACCCTTCTGCAGCATCTGACCTCTCCACTTACTCCACCGCCTCCCTGATCAGTAATGAAGAACAGTTTGAAGACTATGGGGAAGGAGATGATGTGGATTTTACTCCCAGTAGCCCATGCCCTGATGATGAGACCAGAACCAACGCCTACTCTGACCTTGGCTCATCTGTGTCTTCCAGGTTGCTCCTTATTCATTAACAAACAGTTTTTCATTTTTATTCTTCACTGACCATACCAGAGTTTACACTGGTTCCATAGACTCGCATTAAAAGCAAAATGTTACCAGTTCATTTCCTGCCCTCCAATCGACAGACTGCATTTAATAATAAGAGCTATAGCAAATATGTGCTTCTGATAACCTCTGCTGGGTTCTGTTGAAATAACTGGGCTGTTTTGCTTGCAGAGATTTCTTTCTGTTGCACATAGTAATTCCACAGTTCAGGGCTAGTACTGGAAGGGATCTGCTGCAATGGAAACCAGCTTAGCATTATGTACCTACCTTGATACAGTGGAGAGAAAGAGCTGTTTCCCTTTAGTGTTCTGATACTACAAATCCTTAGCACTGATCTGTGAGGGGAACTGCTGGACATGTACAGGGGTTTATTTGAAACAAGCATCCTATTTACCTGGAATGTCTTGGAAACCATAAGCAAGTAGCTGCTGTCTGTTAGGAGCTAGAAATGCCATGGCAGTGCACTTGCTTCCTGCATGTGACCTCAGTCTCTGCAGCTCTTACTTCCTGTGGCCAAGGCAGGTCCAGATTTTGCAGTCCTTCCCTAAGCAAGGGAGTGGGAGAGCAGGGTTGGGGAGAGCTGAGCATGAAGATTCTCTAGGATTTTTCTGCTTGGATCAATAGCACATGGAGGTCTTGTGCTTCATTGCTAACACAGGACAAGCTCACTGCATCCTTCTGTTCCGCATGAGACCCCCACGTGCTTCCCTCTGTTTCCAGCACTTCTGCAATCCAGCCTGGCCACCTCTGTCATGCATGCAGAGCCAGACCCCTCTCCACTGCCCCTTCATGATGATGGCTTGTGTCCTTCATCCCCTCTTTCCTCAGGTTTATGCAGCCCTTTCCATTCTCATTCCTGGGGCTCAGTGCACTTCATGCCATGGTTGCTCTATTTTATTTGAGTTTATTTTCTCTTTGTCATGCCAAGAGGTACTGTTATCTCCTCTTTAGACCTGTGTCCACTTCTCCCTTCCTCCTCATTCCAGGGTTCCTTTCATCCTACCATCTGAGGGGGTTTGTGTGACTTCTTACCAGTCCACTCTGTTATTCATCTTCCTGCCTTTCTCTTGGGGAAAAGACTCTTCAGGTTGCATGCCAGGCTCTAGTGGGAAGATGGGCAAGATGAGAGTGGTACATTGCTGAGGTGGAACATACTCATGTGGCTGCCTTTGCTACTACATGCATCACAGTGAACCCCATGTACCTTTTGGTCTTCTTTTGGTCACCCAAGCTGATTTTTTCCACTGACATCCAGAAACATCCACATCCTCTGGAAGGCCTCAGCTCAGACCTGTGGACTTGCCCTAAGACTGGCATTGAATTTGATGAGTTAGCTCTGAGTTAGATGAACTGTGGTTAGAGATGGTTCTTCAAGTCCCTCATCTGTGATTCTGACACGCAGACACACAGTCAAGAGGAAAACCTGTTGTGGGTTGGTTACTACAGCCAGTAACATCTCTCCTTTCCTGCAAACAGTGCTGGCCAAACCCCCCGAAAAATGAGACATGTTTATAACAGCGAGTTACTGGATGTTTACTGCTCACAGTGCTGCAAAAAGATAAATCTCCTCAACGATTTGGAAGCCAGGCTGAAAAACTTGAAAGCAAACAGGTAAGCAGCCTATTGCACTTGCTTTTGGCAATGCCCCCTTGGCATGGGACTGGCAAATAGCAGGAGGAGATGGAGAGTGAGCCCTCTCCTTTCCTGTATCCCATTCCATCTGACTCGTGTGTTTTTCTTACAAAACAGCAAGAAATGTAGACTTGAGACTTCTAGGTCCAAAATGCTGTTCTTTATTAGCTGTTAAGTATATTTCTGACTTAGGGTGCAGACAGCATTAATAAACTCAAGTATTTTAACCAATGAGCTCTTTGATTGCAGAGTGAGAGTCATATTTCCAGGAAATTTCCCCAGGAAGTGGGATCTGCTGTGCTGCTTAGTGCAAATCTACAGTTAGCTACTGCTTTATCCAGGTGGGAAGGAGGGATCTGCAGATCCTTGGCTAATGCACATAACCTTACATACACCTCTCCTAAAGCTACTGGTCAGCAGAGGTACTTGGCTCCTTTGGGATTTTTCTGTGTCCTCAAGGGAACTTGGAAAAATGATGAATCCTATGGCAGAAGTTACTTCTGGAGTTCTTTGCAATTTCAGCCTTTTCCGTACATTTCTGTCTCTGCCACGCCATCCACTCCTAAGCTGTGCTGAGCACTTGGAAAGTGCTTCCAACAATCACCTAGAGTTTTTGAAGGGAATTATTTGGTGGGATTTTAGCTCCCCCTAGAAACTGGATGCGAATCCTGCCTGTTGGCATAATCCTTGGGACAGAGCTCACTGCAGAGCTTGTCATGAGCAATGTTCCTGCCCTAGCAGGGAGTCTGCCAGCACCCAGACCGTGACCAACCAGGGCTTTGGGAATTTTCTGAGGGAGGCTGGATATGCCTGACCAAGAGCTGTGTCTGTGCACACAGAGATGTGACATCCTCTTACCAAGAGATGCAGCAGGGTACTTCAATCTGGTTCCAGCGCTGTTGTTTGCAGAGTGGGTCTTTATTTAGATAGCACCAGTCTCTGGCTGCACAAGGGAACTGTAAAAATGGAAAGACATCAGTTCCTGTGCTGAACTGGGAAGCATTATGGGGAAGGATAAACTAACTGTTCATAAAATCATGTAAAACCTGGGAATCCAGAATAAGTGTCCATCACTAACTCAGTGTCCCTTTGTGGTGTTTCTAATGTTAGTTTTGCTCGATTTACACTGACAAATCTCTGCTAAATATAACAGTACTGGCAAATTGACTCATTAATGATCACAGTAATTTGTGGCTTCATTCATCTTTGCATTGTTAGTAACTGCAGTTTTTGATTCAGTTGTTAAAGAATATTGTTCACAGAATCATCTTTTGACTTGGTTAAAATGTCAGTTTTATATTTCATTGTGCAACTAAAATTGAATCAAATCAGTGTTTAACTCCTATATCATTCCTTCTGTATCCATGTAGCCCTAACAGGAAGATATCAAGCACAGCTTTTGGAAGGTAAGGCTCTTCAACTTTTCTATGAATATTTGTGGAATCAGCCGTAACAATTTCACAAGTGGGAGTGGGAGAAGAGAGTAGGAATAAGTTAAGAAAAGCAAAAATGTGCCAAGATAAGTTTTTAAGGAAAGGGGCCTGTGTTTGGATAGGGATGTTGCAGAATATAGGAGCCCCTGCTAGTCTTGGAGCAGGCCCCTGAACTGGAAAGAGCTATGTTAAAAATACAGATAGTTTTTGCTTCCTTGTCTGCCAAATATATTCCTTGATACTGGTATTCCATTATTCCAGCTGCTGGTTCTTTAACCCTCATAATGTGGGCATTGCTGCTGTTGTTGCCAAAATGTGAAGGAAAGCAATAGAACCCCTTTGAAAAGGACATACAGAATTGTCATCTTTGAATGAAACAGCCCTGGGCTGGGGAGGGCTGTAAGGTTCAAGAGCATTTTAGATTATCTCCAGTGTTACATGTCCTGACACTGTTCTGCAGTGGGAACTGCTTTTTTCTGTTTTTTTGAAGTTCTTACTGTATGACATTTTCTAGCTTAACTGTACCAACCAATGGGCAGTGGTGACCTTATTTTAAATTTCTAATAAGGCAAATACAATTCAGTGCATAGTGTGAATAAGACTTAAGTATTTTTTAAACTATGTTAATGCTGGTGGCAGATCCTATCAAAAGCAACAAAGAACTCACTCCCTAGAACTAATGTCATTGACTGTGCTCAGTATGACTTCATTTAGCTACCAGTCTCTTGTAAGACTTGTGTTTAAACAGTTGTAATTGTCACTGAAATGGTTGCACAGATTTTACCATTGGATGTTCAAAGTCCGAAGCCAGACTCTTTGTCCTCCCTCCTCATCAAGCCAAATAATTATCCTTCTGATCTTTCAGGCAGCTCTTCCACAACAGTAACTTCAGCAGCAGTAATGGCAGCACAGAAGACTTGTTCAGAGACAGTATAGACTCCTGTGACAATGATATCACTGAAAAGGTGAGAATCTGTGTGCTCTGAGTAATGCACCCAACCAAACCCTGCTGGAGCTCTGCATCAGGGGATGAAGGTCTTGCTCAGAATTACCCATGGTCTGACGTAGCTCATTCAAAATGTCCTTGATGTTCCATTACTATTACAACTTTTCTTGGCAGTAATGCAAGAACTGTGCAAGCACAGACCTAGGCATTGTGTTAGGACTTTATGGTGTATTTGCAGTGATTACCTTCAAGGCAGATGCAGGGTCTGGTGAACTCAGAATTTTGGAGCTTAATTTTGCTGCTGGCTTTGCAGAGAAATGTGCCCCTTCTTAAAGTGGTAGAGTAGCTAAATGCCAGTTAGGAACAATGAAGGGGTGTTTGAAGAGAGACTCAAACTCAGTTTTTTCTGCTTCCCCTTCCAGGTAACGTACCTAGAGAAGAAGGTGACAGAACTGGAGAATGATAGCCTGACAAATGGTGACCTGAAGAGTAAACTGAAACAAGAGAACACACAGCTGGTTCACAGGTAACAAAGCACAGAGCCAGGTCTCCTCACCATGGCAGAGCAAAGCTAGAGCACAGTTGTGGGAAAGGAATATCTCTACCTGTAGAGTATGACCAAGTCTTCTTCCTTTAATGCTGACAGATTAAATAAGGCTTCATCTGAGAAGTCCCAGTGGAATAGGGCTGCCTTGCTGAATTTTCAGCAAGAAGAGGCCTTAGAACAAGTGTCTTTAAAACAGATGTTACTGACTTGTACAGAGGAAACTCTTCTGCTGTAAGAGAGGTTACCACTGGTGGTTGGTTGTTTTGTTTTGTTTTTTTCTTGCATGTAGCAAGAGCAGAAGGTTGGGTTATAGTCCCAGCTTGAGACTGAAAAAATAATAGATGAACTAATACTATTTAATTCTGTGTTTATTGGTGAGATTAGATACTATGAGAAATACTGGGACTGGTTAAATGCCAAGAGATATTGTGAATTAGAATGAAATAGAGGAATGAGCAGGGAAGAGAGAAGCAATGCAGTCGCTCAGTTATTTTTTAAGTACTTGCAAAGCTTTTACTGAAATGAAATCTGGTTTCCTCAGAGTTCATGAGCTAGAGGAACTATTGAAAGACCAAGAAACATCAGCAGAACAGACCCTGGAAGAAGAGATAAAGAGACATAGAGAGGCTTACAGCAAGTATGAAAAAGAGAAAGGCACCGAAATTGAACTGCTAAATACAAGGTAACAAACATCTGGGTGCCACTATGAACAGGGCACAAGGTCTTCTTTCCTTTGCTTTTACTTTGCTTGTAAATGTCAGCTGTTCACCAGCAGACAGTGCACAGATGGTGGCAGGTTGGCAGCCCTGTAGAGTAGCTCTGCAGTCACATGTCTAATGCCCAAAAGCTTGGAGGATGCTTTACATTAATGCTTTAATCCACATGGCCTATGTAGGCAGCTTAGCTGAATATTTGGCATGGATTCAAGGAGGGAATTGTGACCAGTTCTAGCAAACACTTGTGCCTGCATTCGTTTTTTCCAACTTACTTTTTTCAGATACCTGTTGTTAGAAGCACAAGAACCTGAGGGTCAGTGTAGCATTTGGGGCCCTAAAGACTGTCAAAAAGGCTCATGTTAAAAAGTGCTATGATTAGAAAGATTTTCCCTGTTTGGTCTTTCTATTAAGAGCAAGTGAGATAGCTTTTTAGAGCACGCTATTTTGTGTGTCTGCGTTCTTGAAGAGGTATTTGATTTGAGATTTTTGTTATTAACACAGGGTTCAGCAACTGGAAGAAGAAAATGGTGATCTGAAAAGCACTGTCACACGGCTGAAATCCCAAACAGAGAGATTAGATGAGGTAACAAAACTCCCGACTGCTTGAGCAATTTAACAGCAGTTTCATTTTGTGTAAGAGCAAACCCTTACAATGCTTGGCCCAGCTTCTTTAATTTTCCTTCCTTAGACAAAATTATTAATGAAATTGGAGCACTGGTCACCTTTAGAGGCTGGGACATCCTGAGACATAAGCCAGTTTATGACCAGCTGTGTCTGTAGATTCATGCTGTGAAACTGAGGGGGTCTTCTGCACTTGCCAGCCTGTTCTGAAGTTCCCTGTTTGTTCCAGGAGAGGCAGCGCATGTCAGACAGGTTGGAGGACACAAGTCTGCGACTGAAGGATGAGATGGATTTGTACAAAAGGATGATGGACAAGCTGCGGCAGAACAGGCTGGAATTCAACAAGGAGAGGGAAGCCACACAGGAGGTAGGTGTGAAGAGGCAGGTTAGGCCAGGCAATCACATGCTACATACATGGAAGCCCAGCTGAAAATGGGCATACAGGATGAAAACTGAGTTTATCACATCCAGTGGGGGTGTTGCTGGAGTTTGTTTCTGTGGGAGGAGTGCCCACAGGGCAATGAATGCTGCAGGAATACTTAATAAATGGCAATCCCTGGCCCAAAATGTTTACAACTCTTTGAGAACTGTGTGCTCTAACATTTCCTATACTGTCTTTGCAAGGGCAGTTGTGGCCTCAGCCAGGTTCAGGGGCTGCTTGTGTCCAAGTGCAGAGGGGCTGTTTGCAGGGAGGGCTGCACAGACAAGGCCTGTTTGCTGCCCACAGCTCATCGAAGACCTGCGGAAGGAACTGGAGCACTTGCAGCTGTACAAGCTGGAATGTGAACGTCCTGGACGGGGGAGAAGCTCTTCCTCCAGCCTGAGCGAATTCAACGCCAAAACCAGAGAGGTGGAAATGGAGCATGAAATAAAACGGCTGAAGCAGGTGAGCAGGGAAGGGCCTCTCGATCCACATCAAATATACAGGAATGCCTTGAAAAATGCCTATAACTGCAAGCCCAAGCACTCTGCCTTCAGATTTTGTCCCTCCCTTCTCACACAAGCCATGCTGCATCTGTACAGGACTTCTTTGCATTGGTGATGTAAATTATGCCATGGGAAAACTCAGGCAGGGATACCTTGTCACTGGAGGTAAGAGTTGCTGTCAGCTTGCAGCCTTGCCATATGTCGTCCAAGCTACCTGTGATGTTAAAATATTACTTATTTTTTAATGAAACCTTGTAGGAAGAACTTTAAAGCAATGTCTTTTTATCCTGAAATAGGAGAATCAGAAACTTCGCGACCAAAATGATGATCTTAATGGACAGATTCTAAGTCTCAGTCTTTATGAAGCTAAAAACCTCTTTGCAACACAAACAAAAGCTCAGTCACTGGCTGCTGAAATCGATTCTGCATCGAGAGATGAGGTAATGTGCTTTTCTAATCAAGTACTACATCCAAGAACATGCAATTTTCAATGTAATTAACTGTCAAGGTTGAACCATCTGAAGTTGAAAAATGAACAACAGAAAATTCTGCTTTGCTAGGAGTTCAGGGGTGTTAGAAGATTGCCTTAAATCTAACACTGTTTTGGGATGCTCCAAATACAACTCTCCCATTTCTCTCTCTCAAAAATTTTGAATTATTAGAATCTCAGTGAACTGTTTTACAGTTTTAACATCTTCTGGCTGGCAGGGTATTGTGATAGTGTGAAATTACCATCACTAGTTATTTTAATTTTTACTTTCTCTTCTAGATTTAGTTCTGAGTTACTTCAGTAACAAGCTCTCACTTAGATACATATTTGAGCTATATATTCCCTGTAGCAGAGCTGAATTCTTGGACAAAGTAACTAGTGTGCAAATAGTAATTTGGTAATGCTTTGCAAGATATTTTGGGAGACCCATTTTTATGTGAGCTGAGTCCAGCTGGTGTAGTTGCCTTTGAGCTCCAGGACAGATTGTGAGATCAAGCCAATGGATACATAAGAGCTCCCAGGGAAGAAGACAGGTTAGTGGTGAAGAGATAAAAGGAATTGTTTGTCCTTGATGCTCTATCTCTTCCAGACAGAACTTCCCATTTCTCCATCAAAAAAAGTCTTGAGACAGAATAGTCCTTTTTACCCAGTCTGTACTGGACTGACCTGTCAGCCTTGGCTCCTGGGCAGGTCCTTGAAATGAAGGGCATACTTGAGAACTTAATTTCTTCCTGAGCCAGAGTACTGTGAGAAAAGGCTGTTTTCAGTGTTGGTCTCTAATTAGGTAAAGGCAAACTGGCTTTTGCTATTGTCAAGAAAAATCTCACTTTCTCCTTCTCAGTCTTATGGCTCTGGCTCATGCAAGGAATATCCAGCATTCCCTCTTTAAAAGGGGAAAGTGCCTGAAAGCTGTGGCCCAGACTCAGTAAAACCTCACAGACCTGCACAAACTGTTGCCATTGTACCATTTTTCCTGTATAATCAGAACAAAGGTAAGAACCTGCAGATTCACTTCTGCGAAGTATTATGAAAATGGACATGCAAATTACATGAGCTTTAGGAGGATCTGGGGCTCTGACATCTCTTGCATTGAGATGAAGCACTCATGCATGGTGTGGGTGCAGGATGGATTGGCTGTTAGATGGGGAATTTGTTTCAAATGACCTGCCAAAAGATCCCTGGTGATGACTGT
The DNA here is from genome assembly GCA_024500445.1 of Entomyzon cyanotis. NCBI lineage: Eukaryota > Metazoa > Chordata > Aves > Passeriformes > Meliphagidae > Entomyzon > Entomyzon cyanotis. The sequence goes on from JAKEPQ010000325.1 coordinate 1,441,998, forward strand.
TCACCACCTTCCTTGGCAGCAAAGATTGTAACATACAGGTTGTTTCTAATATGAATGCAGGAAGGAGCTTGAGGTAGAAAACCTGTGACAAAAGGAACTGGTGATCCTGAGCAGGCACTGGTCTCTCACCTGTCTGCATTTCATGCTGTTACATAAACTACTGAGAATGTTTCAGGAGTAACTTGGAAATGTTGTGTTTTAGCTCATGGAAGCACTCAAAGAACAGGAAGAGATAAATTACAGATTACGACAGTATATGGACAAGATAATTTTGGCAATCCTGGACCACAATCCATCTATCTTGGAAATAAAGAATTGAAGAGAATATGAGAAGGAAAAGCAGCAACTGCCTGATAATTCTGCACATGCCACTGGATCTAAGCAGCACTCTGATACTGTAAATGAATCTATAAATATATATATACACTAGGTGTGAGTGTGGGTGCGCGGGTGTGTTTTTATGATGTTTGGTACACTGTTATTTGTCATTGAATTGGCTTGATTAGACTTTTTCCATGCACTTTCAATACCTGTGATGAGATGGATACTGTATATTAATGTAATAACAATATAACTGGATCATGCTGTTTTAGATACTGGACAAAATGACTCTACCTCTAGTTGTAAAGGTAAAAAAAGACAATGGAAACACATGGATGTGGCCCTAATTTTAGGAGCAAGGATTTTTTTCTTCGTTCTTCCAGGAATTTGGGTACCACAAACCAATTGACATACCCAGGTTCAGTTCCTGACTGGTGCTGACTGTGTAATTTCCTATTTGATTTAGTTTTAGTACTTAAACCACACATCAGGTTAAAAAAAACCGAAAACACAACAAAACCCAAACTTTGGGAAAAGACACAAAAGTAAATGGGAAGAAAAAGAAGATACTGCAGAATTTTTGCTATTTATGAAAAATCACCATCCACTTGTTTGCCACTGTCAGCACAAAGTGTTTTTGATGTAAGATCACTTTGGAGCCTGCTTTGGGATGCTCTGAGCCTGCTCTTTAGCGTGTGTGCATGTGTGTTTTTTATGCCAGGGTCCCTGTAGCATTGAGGCGAAGAGCTTTTCAAATCTGTTCCCCTATTTTCAGGGGTATATCATGGGCCATTAAGATGAATTCTGGGATCCTGCCCCTGCCCCTCACCCTGATTTTAAAGATTTCACTGAAGGAACACATTCCAGTTCTTACCAAAAATGAAACAGAACAAAAAAAAAAAAAAATTTGCATGAAATATCTCACTTCAGGGGGAGGAGGAGGACCAGCCCTCGACATTACGTGCTGAGTTGCTTTCCCACCCCAGCCAGCTGCACTCCTTTGAGAATGGCATTTTTTGGGCAGGCTGTGGAGAGGAACGGCTGGTTCCTGGCACAGCGGTGGAGGACAGTCTGATGTGGAGTGGCTTTTACCTATAGGGCAGGAAAAAGAAAAAGAGCTTGGTCTTGCAGGAGTTGCCAGTCCAGACTGAGCACACGTGCATATCTAAAGCTCTGAGTAGGAACACATCCTGATTTAGATGAGCAGTTGTGCAGGTGCTTAACTTCAAGTGTGTGCTGCAGCTGCTCGTAGAAGTCAGTGGGACAGAACATAAGCTTTAAAGTTGAGTGAATGCTTAAATGCTGCCTTAAATAGGGATGACTTCAACATGTGCCTGTGTTCTCCAGAGCTGGATCTATACTGTAGGACTAGGACCTTTTTAATTATGTAGCTTATATAAGGAGCTTATGGAATTGTTTGGGTAGTCAAATGCTAAAAACAAATTTTATTCCATGCACTTTTTTAAAAAGTAGAAGTTTCACACTTTTGAGTCACACCAACTGGCACAGAAAAATAGGCCCGAGTATCTGGCTTTCCCCAGTGCATAGAGATGTTTCCTCTATTGAATACACTCCCCAGAAGAACGTTACAGTAGCAATGACTGTGCTTTTCTGTGTATTTCTTGCTGTTGGCAGTGTCTTGCCCCTAGTATTCTCTTGATGTATCTTGGTGTGTATATGTGATGCATTTTTCCTGAAATTGAATACATAGAACTGTATTCAGTTATGGATGTAAATATATATATATATATTTTTCTGCAATCTCTGTGCTCTTGCCTTCAGTGATGTGTTACTGGAGTGATGGAAAACAGGGGACGTACTGAAATCAGGCTTTCTTGAAGGCAAGAAAATAAAAACAGTTTGTTTCTATGTATCTGCATTAGGCAGGTGTAAAGTAAGTGGAAAGGGAGAGGGACCAGAGGAATGACTGTGGGACACAACACCCCAGTGCACAAAGGTCTGCAGTGCTCTGGGAGAAATGGGACAGTCTGGTTCAAGCAGTGACAAAACCAGTCTCAGGGCTGGGTTCCTGAGGCTCTAGGGTAGTGTTGAGGAAAGGATATAGAGACCACTCCTTTGCCACCTGGGAATGGTGTAAGATGTCCTGTATTGCATTGCAGCAGCTCTGTTTGTGTAAAGTAGGTGGAGCCCCATGGAAACCCCACGCATCTGCCTTTCCCGCCTGCTGCTTCTTCAGGATGTGCCACCCAGAAGGTGGGAGAGGAACAGTTCAGCCAGCTTGGTGCTTCCTGCCTGCAGGACTCCTCACCTGCACTTCAGGGATGGCATTTCCCTCTGCCTGGTGCTGTCTGTGGGTTGTGCCAGGGACTTTACTCTTTTTATAGGCCACAGAGAACTTTTCCATACTGTCAGGGGGCTGTTGCTAACCTGCTGTGAGGAGCAGGGCTGGGTGACAGCAGCCCTGCTTCTGGAGCTGACTGTGTTTGGGAAGTTGCACTGCTGTCCTGCTCTTGTGCCATGGATTTCAATAGAGTGAAGCTATTGCAGCTTAGATAGTGACTTAATTATTTCCCCTAATTATTTTTAAGTAAACTGGACTTGGCTTCAAACTTTTTATGATCTAAAGCCCATTCCCATTAGGGTGGAACATCAGCAAATGTTGAAGACTGTCTCATTGAAAGCAAAGCATGTGGACTTGAACAGGAGACATGACTATAGTGATAGCCAAGTTTTTGTGCAGATAATTATATGTAGGAGGTGAATAGTCACTAGTAATGACAAACAGGCACTGAATCTGGCTAAAATCTTGAAAGGGATATTCTAGCCAAGGGTACCCAGCAGTGAAAATTTCTTAAAACATGCAGGACTTCTTGTTCAGCTCTGTACCCAACTGTGTTAGTATTTAGAAGCTCTTCCTTGCTCCAGTGTTTGCATTTGAAGAGATGTCTTACCACCATGTTGGTGGTGTTTGTAGCTGTGTTTTATTGTGTAAAGGAGTTATCATTCTGCTCCTGTGGGGCCTTTGGTGTGGTAGTGCCATCTGTTACTGTGGAAATCATATCCAGATACTTGCTGTGTTTGACAAATAATGTGAGTTGGAGGTGGGAGAGGCATTTCACTGGCAGATATATTTCCCTCTAAGGTATCCACCTCTAAAAATACAAATTAGCAATTGCGTTCTCAGACTGAGTAACTACCGAGATTAGACCAACTTGTCTCACAACTCAAGCACTGGAGAACCCTTTTGTCCCAGAAAAGAAGTCATCATGTTTTATGACATGGAGGTAACTTGGTAATAAAGGATCACCTGATGGCTCACTGGGTCAGGGAGAAGAGTAACCTGGTATCAGTGTTGCAGAGAGTGCATATTTTGATCAAGTGTCAGATGCTGTGGCAGAACAGACAGGAGATGTTGCAAATAGAGAGGCACCAGTTGCCTCTGTCAGTGTTACTGTTGGTGGAAAAAGGGCCTCCCTTCCATGGGTAAATAACTTCAAACACAGAAATGTGGTATCATCTCCTTCTAGCAATGCACAAATGCAGTAAACAATTCTTGTGTCAAACCCATGCTTCTATTTAACCCTTGGTTAAATCAAACACAAGCCCAGGTACTGTATCTTGATCTGTTCCTTGGTTCATTTGACCTTTGATTCTGAAAAGCTAATTATATTCTGCTCAAACCTATTGCAAACCACTACAGGTGTTTCTCTAAAGTGAAAAAAAAAACCCAAAAAAAAACCTGGCTTTTGGCTAGAAGCTGCCCTTGGTCAGGCTAGTCCCACACAAGGTACTGCAGAAAAACTACCGCTTTCAAAACTTGCACTTAAAGAGTACGTGAAATGGAGTCTCTCAAAATTTTTCTGGTATTGGCTGCTTCCTCCAGACTTCAGCCTTCAGCTGCTGCCTAGTTCTGATTTCAGAGTGATGCTGATTCAAAACTGCTTTGACATCAAAAGGAGATTTTTCAACTTTTTGAATAGCTTCTATTTAAGATGGAAGCTGTTTGAGAATTTGTCTTGTTTTGAAGTGAAACATTGACGAACTGTAACCATCACATCTATTTTTAAGGAATTTTTAATATGCAAATATGTAGCAAGATTCAAAAAAAATCCAACATCCAGTGCACTTTTGCTGCCAGCTTTCCTTTCATGGTCTTTGGGAAAAATTGAGGTATGTCTCAGCCAGCTCTGTAGGGAGTTGAACACAGCATTATTAATTCTCGAAGATGTGTATCAACAAATATTTTGCTGTCTGAGTGCAGCAATGCACCATTCACTTTGGTGGAACTGCATTGCTCTCCAGAGAGAATCTAGACCTACAGTATTTAGGCTCCCTAATCTGATTTGTAAATGAGGGCTTGGAAGCTGATATATAAACACACATTGTGGGCTGCTGCACAAGGCACTGCTCAGTGATCTGTGCATCACAGTGCCCATGACATGTGATGAGTCTAACAACTAGAATTTACAAATAAAAGAATGCTTTTTTACATTCTTTAATGGCAGTGAATATACAGTGGTTTTCTCTTAAAACAAATACTGTATGGTGTGGTCTGAGGGATTTTTTTCCAAGGAAGGAAGGAAGGAAGTAGCAGCTGATCAAACACTTGCCAAATCAGTGGCTTGGCTTATACTGATTTAAGTGAAAACTTGACTCAGACTTCAACTGAGCAGTTCCTGGTGTAAGTAGCAATGCTAGTATTCTTGTCAAGTCATTTGTTACTCAAGAAACATTGTCAAGAAGTCATGACAGGTGATGTAACACAGCTGGTTGGTTTTAAAGGACATAGTTCCACAGTTCTGACACTTTGTTCCTTTGCAGCTCAGTATTTTTGAATTTATAATATTGATCTTAGGAGCAGTTTGTTGTTGAAGCATGCATGGGTTTCTACTTAGTGAAACTCTGCATGTACCTTTAGAGTTTGATGAGGATTGCAGTCGGTGTTGGGTCTGAGCCCTGTCATCATGCATAATGCACCGGGAGTTGCTCTGATGTGCAAGAGTTGTTTCTTTCTGGGACTCTTCTTCAGTGCTCTGTTGACATTTATACTCTTGGTCTTGTCCCCAACCACTGCCAGGTGTCTGTGCCTTGGGGCAGCGCTTTGAGCAGGTGGGAGGGACAATTCAATATTCTTGGCTTCAGTGTGACTTTAGCTACCAAGGCAAGAATTTCAGTCCTGTCTGTATACCAGGCCAGTCCTGTGCTTGCCTTATTTTGTGGTCATGAAAACAGTTGTGCCCCATGTACATGACAAAACTTCGTAGCTGATTCTCATGGGGTACAGGCAGGTAGGGTGAGTAAACTGGAGACAATCCAGGTGAGAGAATCACCCAACCTGGGCTGTGCCTCCGTTCTGTACAGGTGTTCCACTGCAGGCTCTACTGACACCCTCTGGGAGGCTCAGCCCTGCAGCTCAGCATGGCCAGCACAGCCCAGGGGTCACAGCAGGAGCCTGTGAGCACACAAAATCTGCAGGCAGAGCCACGCTACCGTAGTTTGCCACAGTGTGGAGCCAGCTGACAGGGCTTGTGGTGTTCCTGCACCCTGGGTTTCAGCTTGCTGGCTCAAGTCTGGGGGTTTTGTACAACTGCGAGGGTAGGACCTGGTCAAACCGAGATTACTTTTTACTTCAACTTTAAACCTAATGAAGACATTAACAAACATGGGCTTCTACCGTGTAGTTTGGACACCTACTCCTGGAATGTAGGTGCTGCTAGTGAAGCAGCTGTGACACCTGAGCTGTCAGCTTTGCTGTCACTGTTCTGGGCATGGTGACACCCTGGAAACCCCTCAGAGCCACTGTGGCCCGGCAAGGGCTGGCAGGGCACTGTTCTGGGGGACAGACAGTCAGTGTGCAGTTGGTCAGGGGGCTGCAGACACTCCTCCACCCAGGGATCTTCTTACGCTACCCAGCATCAGCCCTGTTTTATTCACTACCTTATCCAGAGCTAAATCATTCTGGCTTTGGAGAAAGGATGTCATTAGGGGAACCAAGGCTTTCGTATCCTGTGAACACTTCAGTATGCTACAGGGCAGTAAATGTTGCACTGATAAATGTTTAAATACTGAGACATTTTGAGAGTTACTGTAAAATCAGTTGTGAGAGCCATTTGTTTTTCTCTGTGGCACAGACTAGTCACGTTTTTTGCATGGTTACATATTTTAGTACTTGTGCCTTTTACTTCTCTGTTGTGAGGATACATTTTATTTTCACATTTTATCATCTGGTTTTGGACACTTTTTATATACACTTCTTTGATCATCTGGTTTCTTGTAATGTACATGTGTACATATAAAATAGATCAGATTTGTATTCATGTGCCTCTGAGATGTAAAAAATACTCATTTTGTACAGGTTTTTTTAGAAGCACTAGGTCGTGGTCTAAATTACGTAGCAAATGAAATTTAACATAATTAGCAGTTCTTTGTCTTCTTTTAGGAATGTTGTATCAGATGGTTGGTCTCTTGTAAGGCAATGTCACACACACTCCGCAGATTTATTGTTTTAGTATCTTTATGAGACCAATTCTATCCACTTGTTGGCTTCAGTTAATTCAAAATAATAAAACACTTAATTAAATGTTACAGTCCTGACTTGGCGATTATAGTTTTTATTTCCATTAAAGCTAATTTGCTTCTTTTTATACTTGAAATGGACACCAGACCAAAACCTCATTTGAGCACATTGCCCATTTCAGGTTAACTTCCATTCTGGGATTATTTTTGTGGGACTGGGCAAATGATTTACTTTGCCCATTGAAATGGGAAGAGAAATAGCATTACCAATTCATAGACTCTCCATCTTAGAGTGCCTAAAATGCTTTTGTTTCTCCTACTCTTCCCCTCCCTGGCTTCTGTGGCAGCATTTCCTAAGGACAGATCCTGGATCTGCGTGACTGGAGATCTTCCCCTTGCAGATGTGAGAAATTGGGTGTCTTGCTCTTCTAATTTTGGCAAATGCTGAATAAACTCCTTCCCTTGGGGTCTGTAGCGCAGCACAGCATTTGGGAAGCTGTGTAGATGCATTGTGAGCCTGGAGAATTGTAACTCTGTCAACCAGGAACTTGGTCCTAGAAGTGTCCTTCCCTCCCTCCAGCCTCTTCCTGAGCTGGTGGTTTCATTTCTGGAGTGATGACCCCGCTCCTCTGGTGAGATCCTCAAACTGTTCCCTCTCTCACACCTTGTGGTTTATCAGTACCCCACTCACCAGCCCCCAGACACAGTGAGATAATAAACTGTGGTAAGTCACAAGGAAGAAATTATCAATATCCCCTAAATCTTCCAAAAAACAAAGTTTTGATCTATAAAATAGTATGTTCCACTCTCATGGAGCAGAAGTTTTTTGACTGAATTTGGCACCCATTTGACAGAACATAACTTGCCTTAGAAGCAAGGAGGTGGTTTTATTTTTTACTTCAAAGGCTGCTTGGTATGAAAATGAGCAAAGTTCACTTGCTTCATTGTTACTGAAAGAAAGCAGCCAGCAAAAGTGGCATATGACTATTTTTTAATCTCATTCTGTAATTTACAACATCAGTGAAGTGATGTCAGTACTGCTGTGATGTGCCATTACACTATTTTCTCTGTATTTTCTTGAAATACTTTTTGGGGGCAATAAAGGTGTCCTTGCTGATGTGGAATCCTTCAGGTAGCTGTAATGTACAATCAGATATGTAAATAAATTATTTGTTTTCCCTGCATGACTAAAACGTCTGTGGTGGGTGAGTGATTCAGTGTCCCTCTGTACCATCCTCACTGGTCTACCTCTCTTTCTGTGCTTCATTCAAAGAAGGATTCCTCAATTCTGTTCTCACCTGCCCGAACACCAGCTTCATTAACTTGGATAAGTTACATGGATGGCACTGGGGCAGGAGTTTGCTCAGTCCATGGCTCACCTGACCTCCACAGCTGTGTTAAATTTCCAAGACGAAGCTTCACAGCACCAACCCATTAATCTCTCCACCCACAGCACTCCCCTCTCAACTGATAGGAGCTCCAGCTGGGAGCTGTTTGCAGGTGGCTCCAGCTTTTTAATCTGACTTCAATACAATTATTTACTGTCCCATGCAGCTAATGAGCAGGAGTGAGCTGTGTGTGGGGAGGGCACAGCCCGGAGCTGTGTCCTGTGGGGATCTGGGGTGCAGTGTGACCTGGCACGGCCAGCAGTGACCACCCAGGGCATGTGCTGGGGATGTTCACACCTAACCCAAAAGCAGCAGCTTCCCGGGAGAGTCCTGAGGGAAAGCTCTGCTGAGCAGCCCCTGGGAGAGCACCTGGAGGGGCCATTCTGGGAGCAGCACTGCAAGGTTTGTCTGTGAGGAGCCAGGACAGTGCTGGGACACCTCTGGCTGTGACTAGGAGCAAAGGAGACCCTCAGCCTGGTGTGCCCTCAGTCCAGGAGTCACCGTGTCCCCACGGCCGGTGGAGCAGGCCCTGCGTGAGGCGCTGCTGGAGGACACACTCGGGACCTCCTCGACGGATGTTCTGAGGTAATTTTTTCTTTTAATCTCCTTTTTGAGCCACCAGACCTGATGGCCTCGTCTCTGGGTTTTATTTTAAACTGCTGGAGAAAAAAAAAAAGCAAAAACTAAGTGAGGAGCAGCTTAGGTTCAAGGGTGCTTTTTGCAGATCTGTGTGGAGTGAGGGGAGGTTGCCATGGGCAGGTCCCCTTAGGGGCAGCCAGCCCTGAGCTGGTGTCTGTGGGCACATTGCCCAAAACAGGGGCTCACTGCTCTGGGAAAATGCTGCTGACAGAGGGGCAGACACTGTCAGCCTAGAGAGGTGCTTGGTGCTCCTTACTTGGGAAAAATGGGGCCTTTTTGTGGTGAGTTTGGGACACTCCAGAGTGAAGTGTCCCCTCAAGCAACCCACTGCAGCTCTCTGCCCCATCCCAGCTGCCCAGCAGCATCTCAGATGAAACCATCAGGGAATGCCTGTAAAGCCCAACCTGACACAGCCACAGAGTGCACATCGTTCAGGGGTGAAGTTTCCACAGGGGGTTTAGTGGGTTTGAAGTTTGGCTGCTGGAAAAGCTCATTTTCCGCTCATTTTTGGCTGAAAAGTTGCTCTCACACCCAGCCTGTGCCTCAGGTGTTACTCGTGTCCTTAGGGTAACAAACTGTGACCATTTTGCACCTGTGTGAAAGATAGTGAAGGGTGTAAAGCCAGGGAACCAAGCCTGTGGCATATTATTTAAAGGACAAAGCAGAGTCTAAGGTGGTAAGATCTCTGCCTCCAGCTGGGCTTGGAGCAAGGGAGAAGGGGAAAGAGAATTTTGAAAAGACTTCACTAATCCGTCTCAAGCCTTGCAGGGCAAATTTTTTCCTTTAAAAACGCATTTTGATGGTCTTCAAGTGATCATACTGTACCAAACAGCTTTCATTTGACTGACAGGAGTCTCAAAACCTGGTCAATGTCTTTTACAGTATCATCTCATGAGGCTGTGAGGCAGCTTTTCTCACAGTAGGTGCAGATACTTGGGGAATCAGACCAAAGATACCATATGAATAATCCATGGAGCAATATACCTGTGTGTTATCTTCTCAGTCTTCCCCATTCCCACATTCCTCCCAGCAATGAGATGTTGGATATTCAGATTTGTAACAGCGGGCTCAAAGAAAACTCCCTGCTGTGTATGCTAAACCACTTCATCAGAGAGGCACAGAGCGGTTTTGTTCCCAAATCTCAGCAGCTCAGGCTAATGTGCTGTACCTACTGACCTAATTGCAGAGCAGTTACTCACTGGTACTCGAGAAAGACACAGTGGGAAAGCAAATCACCTGTTACTCTGGATGCAGGAATCATCAGTGCTATGTATCACAGTCTGTAATAGTTTCTAACAAATTATGCTGTTCTTACTGGGCTGGGGAGACCCAAGACCCTTGGGTCATTTTACAGTCAGGAATTAAAGCTCAGAACTCCTGGGAGGTGACTGTTACTTTGCTCTGATCTTTTGGGGGGGAAAGCGGGTTTGGAGGCAGTCAGAAGCTAAATGAGGCAGTAGCAGGGTGGGAAATAGATTGCAGGAGTTCTGACTCCTGAGAAGTTGGGCAGTGACAAGGAGAGCTGTTACAAGGAGGAAATACACCTCATGGGAGCACCGAGTGAGTCCATCAGCCAACTCCTGTAGTCTGGCAGCAGCCTCTGACCTCCTCAAGTTGACTTGGCTGACACATTTTCTTCAGCATAGCAGTCTCAAAATCATGACTTCAATGCTTTCCCTTGCTCTGTTCCGTGTTCTTGATGGCCCATGTTTCAACGTAGTCCTGAATCTCTGATGGCAGACTGGGATCTGGGATGTGTCACTGCACTCTAAATGTCTTTTGACACATGCAATGTGGCAGGGACTCTACTAGCTTGCGTAACTCAGGGTGAAATTTGTCCATAGAGCCAGCTGCTTTTTGGATGAAAATAGAGGTTAGAGCATATGACCAGTAAATTGAAGACCGTCCCAGATGTATAACCATAACTATTTGGGCTAATGGTGATTTTAAAATGACTTTGCAATGATAATATGTCAGCATGTCCTCTGGCATGGTGCTTAAACCTGAATTTCCCTCACACTGAGATCTTTGTGCCTTAGCTCACTGATGGATGAAGTGGTTTGTATTTTGATGTGATAGTGTGTAACAGGGGTTATGACTCAAGCACAGACTGTTTCTGAAAAGAAAAGAGAGGAGCTGGGTTGTGGCACCAACACAGGTAATGGAACTCAGCTGCTGAAAGGCTGCACTCCCTGTCTCCCTGCTGTACTGGAGCAAATTGCTGGTTGTGTCTTGTGAAACATTGTCTCCCTTGGCCACCCTGTGGCTTTTCTTAATGTGCTCAGGCTTTTATTTAAAACCTGCGTGGTCACCAGGCACGGCTGCTCTCAGCCCTGTATGAATCCTCTGACCTGAGCACTTGTCCCACATGGCAGAGAAATAACTCCTGACCAAGCCTGTCCTTCAGCTCTGGCTGTGCATAGCAATGAATGGGGAGATGCCCTCAAGAAAAGCAGCAGCAGCAGAGAGGTTTGCTGTCATTCTTGGAAATACTGCGTAAATCCAGATAACAGGTGGAGCCCTGAAGCCCCGAAACCCCCTCTCAGTGGCCCTGTGTCAGGGAGCAGCAGGGCTGGGCCTTAGAACTGCAGAGCTTCCCTGCAGCAGAAAACAGTGGGGCTCTTCGCATCACTGTGAGGGGATCTGCTGGGGAGGGAGGAGGAGCCCTGCCAGGGCTGTCCTGGCAGAGGGATGTGGTTCAACACCTGAAATGCAAAGTCCAGGGCCACAGAGGGTGCAGAACGTGGCCAAAAAACAGCTGCAAGTTCTGCAACCCCAACAGCTCCTGCCATCCTGCTGTTTTCGGGCTCTGAATATCGCTGGGATGCTCACTTCCAAAATGACTGTAGCCTCAAAAAATAATCCTTAGCAGCAGAGACCAGCATGGATAGATTTGACTCGGTATTTGTATGAAGACCTAAAAATGGGACCCTCAGGAAAGCAACTGTTCATCTTTGGAATGAGCTGTTCAGGCCTCACGTGGTTGGTTTATTTGAGCAAGGATCACACTGCGAGCACAGGATACATTCCTGTAATAAAGGTTGTGTAACTTGGATCTCATTCGGCAGACAGCGGGGCCTGGTTACAAATTCATAGCATAAAGTAAAAATAGGGATTCTGTTATGTCAGGTTGGTTCACTGTGCCTGGATGTTTTTGCTTTTCATTTGTTTGGTTTGGCTTGTAGATTTCAGGAGCAGTATTTAAGCCAAAAATATACCAGATTACTTTCCGCTTCCCAACATTGGTTGAAAACTGGAAACCAGGATGAAAAATTTCAGTGCAAAGCTAAATAATGGTTCAAAACCACAACCTTCAAATTCTTCACTCCTGCCCTACAGCTAGTGGTGATAAAATTGAGAGCTGATTCATTTCTTGGGTTTTAACCAAGCATTAGCCATAAGACTAAATATTTGGTAGCTGGAAACCCAAAGGAGGAAATATTAATAATGCAGTATTGTATTTATGACTTATGCCATTATGATTTGACTATGTAAACAGAACATAATGGGTTTGCAGTAAAACGTGAAAATTCAGTTTGAATGTGAGGAAACACCGATTGCCTGATGCTGTCCCAAGGGAAGGGGTGGACAGGCCGCTGTTTGGCTCGCAGGGAGACTGGAGGCAGCGGGTTGCAGTACCGGGCTGGAGCTGCGCCGTGCCGGGACAGTGTGCCGGGACAGTCCCCGCCGTCCCCCGGTGTGTCCGATCCTGGGGTCAGTGTCCCACCGGGACGGTGCCGCTCGGCGTGGGCGAGCAGGGCAGGCTCCTGGGGGATCCTCCCGGCCCCAAACCTGAGCAGGGGCGGGGCTGGAGGTGTGAGCCTGGCAGGACTTCTCTCGTACCAAACAGCTGCTGCTTGTTTCCTGAGGCAGCCCTGGGATTCTGCACTGATGCGCCGCGTTACTCCGCCGTGAGAAACACCCGGAGAAAGTAAAGAAAAACAGCGGGAATTCCGCGGTGTCGGAGCGCCGGCGCTCGGGGATACCGGGGACAGGGCGCGGCAGCGGGAAGGGCTTTTCGAGGAGCGCCGCCGCAGGGACACAGGGCGGGGGATGCCGACCTTTGTAAGGACACGGGGCGGGGGATGCCGAGCTCTGAGAGCGGAGCAGCACCCGCCCGCGCTCCCGCTCCCGGCGCTCCGCCCCGCGGCCGCACGTGCCCGCGGGAGCTCCCGCACGGCGCGGCCGCCCCGCCCCGCCTCACTGCGGCCCGCCCCGATCCCACCGCCCCTGCCCACCGCCGGCAGCGCCCCGCGCCACCCTCCCGGCCCGGCCTGTCCCCTCCTGCCCCGGCCCGGCCTGCCCGCGCCGCTCGCTGCCTTCCACTGGCGGCGCGCGGGTGCAGCCAGCCCGTCGGGCGCGGTGGCCAAGTGGTAAGGCGTCGGTCTCGTAAACCGAAGATCGCGGGTTCGAACCCCGTCCGTGCCTGCTGAGGCAGCGCGATGCGCTAGCAGTCCCGCCGCGGGGAAGCCGCGGAGGCCGCCTCGTTTGCGGCTTATTTTTGCAATCGGTGTCGGAGATGTGCCCCCGGGAGCCCCGCGGGGAAGCTGCGGATCACCGGGGGAACTCCGTGCAGCCGGCCGGCTGTCCCCGGTCCCCAGGTGTCTGTGCCGCAGAACGGGTGCGGAGCCGGCAGGTGGCATCAGCTCAGCCCCGGTGTCCCCCAGCATCACGGGACCGAGAAACCCTCTTCCAGAGGACACTTGTCGGCGTTTTGCCTGGGGACCCGTGTCCTGAACACGGTGAATCACAGCTAAAACAAAGCTGGTGTTTGCGCTGTGGTTTGTGCTGCCCGGGCAGTGTTGGCTGCGCTCGGCCGGGAGGAATGCTCCTGCTGGTGCTTTCTCCGTGCGCGCTGGGTTTGATGTACTCCTCACAGATGGACAGACCGAATCCTGGAATAAGCAAACACAGCTATGGCAAGCTTAGTGCAGTTAAAACCATAGAATTTTTCAGGTTGGACAAGCCCTGTAACATCATCGACTCCAACCCTTAACCCAGAGCTGCTGTGTTCACCACTAAGCCATGTCCCCAAGTGCCACATCCACATTTTTTTAACCCTTTCGGGGATGGTGATTCCACCACTTCCCAGGGCAGCCTGTTTCAGTGTCTGACCACCCTTTCCATGAGGTTGTACCATTTACAACAACCATTTACAGCAGCACTGACCCGGATTGCTTGGTTCTTAATCTATTAATCTGTGCAAGGCATTACACACAGAGGATGCTATTTCTGCTGCCTCTGTATAACTTCACTTTGGTTATTGCTGCTTTCAGACAGCTTAACATATGCAAAGAGTAGAGTCGTTGCATTGCAAAATGACAATAGCCAGATAATCTGGGAAGAGCAGAGCTCTTCCAAACAACTTGCTGCTTCCTTTGATGCTTAAGAAAAAGCTGGTTTAGCTGTTTCCTGTGCCACACTAGTCCTGAGCCTGGCTGGGCAGGAGGCTGTTTGCCTTTTTCAGCAGGGGCTGGAAGTGTGTGTGCTTGAGGTGTTCAGGGAGGTCTGTACAAAATGGTTGTGCAGTGTTATTAGCAAGCCACAAAACAAGCTGTAGTATGTTTTGATATAAAAAACAGGAAATGCAGTTTAGAACTTGTTTAGAAAAATGTAGACATTATTTTACTTGCAAAATAGAGTGCTGTCAAAATCCCATCACCTTTGTTTGAGGCTTTTGAGGACAGAAGTTCCAGCTTTGAAACACCCTATTTTGACTTTTTTTTTTCCTTACGGCATCTCACATCAGAATTTCAAACCAAAATGTTTCTACTGGTTCAAAAGCCATCTTGCAGCTTTTGCAGAGATTTTCAGAATTCTGTGGGTTTTTTTCTGGTCGAAACCAGTCATGAAACTGAGGTTATCCCTGAAGCAGGTTTCCCATCCTGTAAACTCGAGCAGTTGGGTCCTGCCCAAACGTGTGCCATGAACCCAGGACTAAGAACCAGGTATTTTAATAAAGCTCTGGCACTGCTGTTCTCTGTGGCCATAACACATCCGGCAGCTCACCAGTTGCTTAACTTCAGCCTCTGCAGAACTGGAATATTCCCTTCTAGCTCCCGGGTGTCTGTGAGGAAGGTCCTTAACACGCTCCCTGCTGAATTCCCAGGGAGGGGACCAAGGAAGAGCCTTGTCCCAGGATTGCTATTGTGCATCTTCACTCCTGGAACAGCAACACAACCAGATCCTTTCTGTTCAGGAACAGGCAGCTCTGTGAGAGCCATCCTGTCCTTGTTGTCTTCAGGGCAGGGTTGTGTTGAGGCAAGTCATGTGTTCTCTCACCTCCCAAATTCCCATCCCCTCTTCTTACTCACTCAGGCAGTAAATTTGATTTTGGCTTTAATTAATAGCTAAAGTCCTGGAGTGCCAGCCAATGAACTTTAATCACGACATTTATGATCTGGTCATAGCTGTGCTTGAGATGGGTTTGGTTTGGGGTTTTTTGGTGGGCTGAGGAAAGAGCTGTTTATTTTGGATGTGAGTCCTGAGTAAAAACATAAAAATTTTTAGGTGGCCCATTTGAGTTGCTTTAAGATCTTTGATTTTTTTTCCAGAAAATATTGAGTTGCCTCCCTCTGAATATAACACCTCTAAGAAATGAGAAGCTATTAAATGAGGATTAAAATGAGGCCCCGTTTAATTACCTAATAAAAACATATTACAATTAATGTACTTAAAAGATGTGTTACTGCTGAACATCTTGGCTATATGCAAATACAGAATTCCCTGACCTCTCTGGCTTGACAAACCAGTTATTTAGATTCCAGACATTTTCATGACTGGTCTAAAATAAGTGTAAAAATGAATCAATTTTAACAGCAGTATTTCTGTGTTATATATTTTATGTATTTTTGGGAGGCTGACAGAAAATGTTTGCTTTTGAAAGGTAAGATGTGAATGGGGACTAAAAATAATGGGTTTTGTTTGGATTATAATAACATTCTCAGTGCTTTGCAACTTTCCTGAATGTCTGTTGCATCCTCCCTCGGGTCAAACTTCAGCAACCAAAAACCAGCGTGTTGGGAACACGGCAGGAGCTTGTCTGGGTCAGAAATAGCAGTGAGATCATTGGAAAGCCTTGCTCGGACCTTGCTGTGTGGAGTCAGGCAGGGGGATTGTCCCAAAGGCTGGGCAGACCCACTTCTCCCATTATTAATGTGTTGGATTGTTTTCCCACCTCCCCTGCTTTTTGGGTTATCCTTCCATGGGATGGCTGGCACCTTAAAAAAAAAAAAAAAAAAAAAAAAAAGGAGAGCAAGAGGGGGGGAAAAAAAAGAGAGAGGGAAAAAAACGCAGCCACCCAAGCCCTGAAACCTTGACCTTGGAAAGAAAAGGCCTGTGCTAAGTTGTGCAAACACAGCGTGGTGTGCCAGGGGTGACCAGGCTGAGCCAGCTGGGCGGTGAGCTGGGCACAGCTCCCCTCCCCTTGTGGGGCTGTCCCAGCAGCCCAGACCCCTCTTTGTGAGGTGAACAACAGGGCCAGCCTGGGAGGATGCTCCATGTCCTCAGTCTGAAACCACGACAACGTTTCCTACAGGATGGACAACTAAACATACCAAGTGTTTTATAACTCTGCCAGTGCGACCACCCCACACTGGGCAGGAGGCAGTGAGCTCAGATCAGGCAGCAGAACAGTATTTGCAGCATTGTCTGAGTCCCAAATATATGGCAGAGTAAATTAACCCATGAGTAAATAAACCCCAAACTGTGGAAATCTTCACATGGCTACAGCAATGTGATTCCCGTTTCCATTACGCCTGGAATTTAATGGACTGCTGAAGTTTGACCAAAAGGCATTTCTTGTGTCAAAATGAAAAATTACAGATCAAAAGGGTGACTTTGCAGACAAACATATCGATCTAAAGCCTGGGTGACACAGACTTCCTGGAAGAGAGCCCAGAAGCATGTCTGTGTTTAAAGTCAAATGGCTGTAGCCTTTTACCACTGATGAATAAAAAATGTTTTTGTCTGCATGCCGAAGGCTCCAGCAGAAACAGAAATTACTCGATTTGTTCTGCCAGAGGAGCAGGTACGTGTTTGTGAGTAGTAATCCATGAATGCTGCAGAATTCAGTAATTTTAAAAAATGACAGTGAGATAGGAAATAAGAATTATTTTTTTCTCCTTGAAAACTCTGTTTATGGCACTGTAGGAAAGGCAGAGTGAGACTCCTTATGCTGTGTTCAAGGGACAGAGCTACTGGTGTCCTCTTCTGCAGAAACATGATGGGAGCAATCGTGAATTTCCCCTGTGAGGATCCCAGTTGTATTTTTGCTTTGGTACAAGGAATAGTAATTCCTACGGAGGTCTCCAAGGTTGCTACTGTCACCTGTAATTAGACATTAGTGGACAGGTCAGGGTGTTCATCCCTGACCGGGATGGATGGAGGGGCCAGCACAGCAATGCTGCTGCTCCTCCGGGAGCCAGGAGTACCCGTGGGAATGACGGCTGCAGGATTTTGTGAATGAGCTCCAGAGGCACCCGGGAGAGGGAGTGGGAGTCCTCACTGCCGTGCTGGTGTAGTGCAGAGCCGCGCTCGGCTTCCCAAGGGAACACGTGAAACAGATTTTAGATGAAAAATGTGGTGCTGAATGGCAACTACTGCTTCTGGGGAGCCCAGAAAATGCCAGCTGACACTCCAGGCACTGTGTCTCAAATGAGCTGCAATTATGCAGGGAAGGAGGAGCAAGAGGGATGGGTGGGAGATTACTAACCCCTTTTTTGCAACCTGTTTAACCTCAGCAGCACAGGGCCTGCTGCTCACAGAAGTCCTGCTCTTCTCCCTGACTGCCTTTCAGGTACTTTTTCATGGTCCTGACTGTACACTGCATGAAAAAAATAAAAAAGAGAGGCTCAGAGCCTAGGCCTGGCAGGTTTGTGCACAGGGCTCTCCTTATCCGTGTGAGTACACTCTTGCCTTTACTACCAAGTGAGGTTCACTGCAGTGAGCAAGCTGTTGCAGGATGAAGAGCAGTAACATGAGTATAGCTTTTATTGTGATGATCTTTCTATAAATTGGAAAAAAAATTCTATTTGAGCTGATGAAATGATATGTTTGTAAATGCAGTGCCATGGGAGCGGAGTCAGGTGTTGGATTAATATAGCAATAGGACAAGAGGAAATGGCCTCAAGTTGCACCAGGGAGGGCTTAGATTGGATAGTAGGAAAAATTTCTTCACCAAAAGGATGCCAAGCCTTGGAACGGGCTGCCCAGGGAAGTGGTTGAGTCACCCTCCCTGAAGGGATTTAAAAGATGTGTTGCTTAGGGACATGGCTTAGTGGTGGACTTAACAGTGCTGGGTTAACGTTGGGCTCTGAAAGGTCTTTTCCAACCTAAGCAATTCTATGAATCTCATGGAGAGGAATTGCCTTTGCATTCTGCACAATACAACTCCACTGGCCTGGTGATTACAGTGACACAGCCAGGCTTCAGAGGCCAGCCTGAGACACCATGTCAGTGCAAAAAGCTTCAGCAACAAACGGGACAAGAGGCAAAGGGCACACAACGAAGCACAGGAGGTTCCATTAGAATATAAGGAAATGCTTTTCCAAGTGCAGGGGGCTGATGCTGGAACAGGTTGTGGAGTTTCCATCCTTGGAGATATTCAAAAGCCATGTGGACACAGCCTGGGCAGCCTTCTTTAGGTGACCCTGCTTGAGCAGGGCGTGGGATCAGGCAACCTCCAGAGGTTCAACCTCAGCTATTCTGTGAAACTCCTTTGCCTCTGATGTTTGTACTGTTTGCTGTGCTTGAAAGACACAGGGCCAAACCATCGCCTGCACTTAGAGGTGTGACTAGGTGCTCTCTGGGGCTGTGCCTTGCCAGTTCATTTGTGGCAGCAGTGCTTCAAACTAGTGCTGAGTTGGTACAATCACCCAAGTTAAAGAATTTAAACTGTATATGAATTCAAGGCAAGGGCAGCCTAATATAGAATGTAATGTTTACTGTCTTCAAAGAAGCTGTAATAAACTTGGACAGGAAGCTTAAGCAAGAGATGGAGCAATCAGCCAGCCTTGCAAGTATGTCAGAGGGTCCTTGGGAGCCTGAAACTTATCTATGTTATTGGCTGGGCATTATGGCCATCAGTTGAACCCAGGTGGTCACAAGAGTTTGATGGCATTGTGCAGTTTGCACTGTCACAGTCTTATTGGGACTGTGAGGGCTGTGCATCTGGATCGATGGAATCCTTGTCACTAATTTCACAGGGACTGTACCCAAGTTTGAACACATATTTCATCTCAGGAAAAGGAAAGCAGGAGGTATGTGAGGCTCTATTGGTGTAGCTGGGTTTAAAGCCTCATTTCACAGTTCCAGAGCGTGGATAGGAGGACTAATACTGTGGCAGCATCTTTAATTTTAGGAAAGCATCTTGTACAGTCCTGTGATCACTGTCCCCTCTCAGTATTCACTGCAATGCCTCAGTGCCTGTGTAAAACCTGCACAGTGAGAAATGAGCTCCAAACCTGAGCCTGGTCCCTGTGAGACTTGCTTGGGCTGAATTCCTGACTCCTGTCCTTTCATCACTCTGGGTCCAACTGAAAAAGTACTTGTGAGCTACCAAATATAGAATGTGCACAGCCTATTTCACAACTGGAACTTGCAAATGCTGGAGTGGATTTCATGGACTGAAGCCCCCTGGGGAAGAGCATTACAGTAAATAATGTTAGTGCATTTGTTTAATCCCTGGGGATTGTGGAACGTGGGATTAAAGTGGGCTAAGGGGATTTCCCCATTGACAGCTGCTCCACAGTGCACAAACACACACATACAATTTTTTTATATGTAACTTGTTCAGGCCCAAAGAATTTAAACTGCATATGGCACTGACCGTTATTTCCACATCTGGTTACACATATCTGTCTCCCCCAGTAATTGTCTTTAATAGACACAATTGGGGATGAGGTAGTTGTACTAAGAAGAGACAGAGCTCTGTGTTTGAACAGGAAACCATTATTCCTGAGCTTAATCATGGCTCATTAGGCCTGTGATTTTCTCCTTTCCCCAATATATGCACACATGCTTTGAATATGAAGGCCCAGGTTTTGGTAGGGCATTCCTCGTGTATTGACAATTTGCCAGAGGTTCTTGGGACAGGCAGAGCCTTGGCCAGTGAGCAGAGAGCCAGAGCATGTCTGAGCAGTGACTGGAGGCTGCAGCTCACTGGTGTTACGTGGGTGCTCTGAGGTGAACCACCAGGTTCTAGTGAAGACCTCAGAGGAGGGACTGCAGTTTTCTATACATCCTTAATGAACTTGGCTGCTCAGTGCTCCTGCAGAGGTACATGGGGTCAGGCCAGCTCCTTGCAGTACATCACACTTGCACATTTCTGGACTTTTAATCACAAACTTGCTATTCCTACTGCTCTGATTAAAAAAAAAAAAAAAAAAAAAAGATATATGATCCTGGTCCCTGGCATGGATTCATATTCTCAGGTGAAGACCAGTGAATTTCATTCTGTGCCATCAGTGGATTTCAACTATTTCTATCATTACACTGTGTTCAAGTTTAACGTCTTTGACAATCCAGTCTCTTTCTCAACAAGGTCAGATGCTGAAATACCAAGCTGTTGGCTACAAGCCACCCTTGCTCCCATGCTGCTTAGTGCCACACACAAGAGTTAACAAATCAATGGATTTACTGGCAGGGAAAGGTACTGCATGAGCACAGGCAGGATTGAGAAAGACAATCTCAGATTAATGCATGTATTCAGCTGGACCAAGCCGTATCCACAGGGTCCATGTCCCACTCAGCAGCAGGCAGGGCAGTCTCCCACCCTCAGAAGATCCCTCCTGACTTCAGAGGTTTCACACCAGGCTTCCACTTTGTGAATACCTATAAAGAAGCTACTCCATCTGGTTCAAGGCTCTTGTAAAAATGTTCTTTTTTTCCAAAGAGGGCTATTTTCAGAAGTGATAGTATCTGTTGTTCCATAGTTATTGGTCTGGGCCATTGCTGGTCAAATATTATTAATATATTAGCCCTTTGGCTGCCAAACAGCTTGAAACAAACTGGTTATGTTTATTTTTAGAATTGTGTAAGTTGTGATGCTTCACAACTTGATA
This sequence comes from Entomyzon cyanotis, assembly GCA_024500445.1. Classification (NCBI taxonomy): domain Eukaryota; kingdom Metazoa; phylum Chordata; class Aves; order Passeriformes; family Meliphagidae; genus Entomyzon; species Entomyzon cyanotis. Next base: position 1,462,885 of record JAKEPQ010000325.1, read on the forward strand.
TGCTTGTGATTACATCTGAACTGTATGCAGAGCTAATCCTCTTCCCAGCTCCCATCCAGGCAGGGGGGTTACTCATGCATTCCCACTGCATAGATTCTGCACACCATGAAGGGCAGCCAGCAGGTATTTGTGAGAGGAGATGAGGTCCTAAGAGCTGACCTTCTCAGGTACGGAAGTACCTCCTGCCAAGAGAAGACTAGCCTGAAATATGCTTTATCCTGTTACTACCAAAGGGCTGCCAGCAGCTGAGCACATCCCGTGGGATCAGACTCCCTGCAGAAGAGCTCCTGCTGGGCAAAAATGTTGTGTGAAAGTCTTGCTCTGCTCTCATGGAAATTAAGAGGAGCTTCTCATCAGTACCAGTGGGGGCCAGGTCAAGACAAGAGGCAACATGCTTTGAGGCTGCTGAAAATAGCAAATTAAGCAGTTGGTCAGGACATCAGAGAAGCAATGTGGCATCAGCTCAGTTAGGGAGGAACTCCATTCCCTGGCTCATGCTCTTCCTTCCATACACACAGGTACATTATTTGCTGTGAATTCATTGTGCTCAGAATTGGTCTGTGGTGGTTTGAGCAGCTATTTGATAGAGCCAAAGAGCAAAAAAAGAAAGAAAGAAAAAAAAGACAATAAGAGGTTGGCAGATGTAACTTGCATTCTCTAAGAGTAGCAGTTTCTTATTTTCTAAAAGCTGTTGAGGCCTTTTCTTGTTCAACCCAAATCAGATTGGGATTTCTATAGTATCTATTCCGTTCACCAGAGAAAAGGTTAGTGTCTTTTGCACCTTTTTGGGAAGTCTTAATTTCTACCAGTACTTACTGGGCATAATCTCTGCAGAACCATTCCAGATGGTCAAGAAATTCTTCATTTCTCTACCTTCTGCTAGAGAAATGTCTTTTTTTCAAAAGGCTCATAGAGCTCTGTCCCTCTTTCAACTTTTTTGCCCATGGTCCACGATTCTCTTTGCATTCTACTATCAGTTTTAAACAACATGTTCCTTGGCTACATATTCATCAGGCTTCCAGCCAAGGAACACGTTCTTCTGTGTAGAGGATGGCTTCACAGCATTGATTGAGAGCAGTTACATGACAGTTCAAGTTCTCTCTCTGGCATTCTATCCATGCAGGCCAGGTAAAGTCACTTGCCACATCCATAGCAATGCATACAGGGACCTGCCTTGTCTTCAGCATAGACACTGAAAAGAAATTGGTGTAGATGACAGAGAGGTGCATTTGTGTCCTGCTGAACCCAAAGATTTAAAAGATTACGCCTCTGGCTGTTAGCTTTGATTTTTTCACGCATGAGCACACAATTATATAATGCATGAGCACATAATTACTACATGCATGAAGGCACAATCATGTCACGCATGAACACACAATTATTTAATGCATGAGCACATAAGTCTTCCCAAAAGAAGTGACAAACTTTTCAGGGCCTTGTGGCATTTTCGTAAAACGCGTTTATAGCTGAGTGTATTTTAATGCAATGACACAATCTATCTATATATAGTAGTATATAGCTGTGTTTTGTGCCCAGGTTTTCTCGGACATACAGGTGTATTCACCCCGCCTTACTGGAGATGCAAATGAAGAGACTTGGGACACATGGAAGGCTATAGATCACGTCCTCTGACATCCCTGTGATACCGACAAGGTGTCTGTGTGGCCACTTCAAGGTGTGCAGGGGAAGGCTGGACATATAGGGAGATGTGCAGGGAACTGTGCACGGTGATGTGCGGGGAGATGCCGGCTGCGAGCAGCCTCGGTGCGTGCGGGGTACGAGCGGGTGTTGCCGCCGGGCGATGCCGCGGTGTCTGCAGGTCTGTCCGCAGGTTGGTCCGCAGGTTTGTCCCCAGGTTGGTCCGCAGGTTTGTCCCCAGATTGGTCCGCAGGTTTGTCCCCCGCTCTGTCCCTCGCTCTGTCCCTCGCTCTGTCCCTCGCCCCGCTGGGCTGGGCTGGGCGCAGCGCCGGGAGCGGCCGGCAGGGGGCGCGCCGCCCCCTCGGTGCTGGGGCCGCGGGGCTGCCCCGGCGGGAGGAGCGCGGCGCAGGGCGGGAGCGGCCGGGGCTGCGCGGGGTGGCGGCGGCCGCTCCGGACCGCGGACCCCACTGCTGCCCCGTGCGGGGCCGGGCGCGCCCGCGGGGCGTCGGGAGGGCAGCGGGTGGGGAGGGCAGCTCGCGAGAGCCGCCGGAGCCGCCGGGCCGGGCTGCGGCGGGAGCTGCCCGGCGCAGGGGTGGGGACTGGCCGCTTCCTTAAACGGCGCGGGAGCGGCGGAGCGAGCCCGCACCGCCCCGGTGCGCCGGGCCGCGCCGACCCTCCCGGGACGCGGCCGCAACACGTGGAGCGAACTTTTGAGGGACGCGTGTCTGCACCGGACGGGAGCCCCGCCGCCCGGGACCGCACCGCTGCACGGAGCAGCTCATCTCTCTCCGGTTTGATGGCTTTGGGTGTTGGATTTTGGCCTTTTATTATTTTTTTTTTTCTTCTGCTTTTGGGTGGTTTTGGTATTTTTCCCCTCTTTCCCTTACTTCTCTGGTGTTCTTGTGTTGAGACACTTCAATCTCGCTGGGGCAAACGCAGCGTTTGAAAAGCCGAGAAAATGTTGCAACGTCCCTTGTGGCAACGCATTTTATTTATTTATTTTTATTTTTGCCTTTTGCAAGGGCAAAGAGGAAGGGTAGAAAAAACCCACCGTGATCAATACCGGCTTAAATACCCATCTGCGAGCCGCTGGGCTGCGGGAGCCAGGAGAGGGGAGTGCGGCCGCCCGCCCGCTGCCGCTCCCCGCTCGGCTGTAGCTCAGCCCGAGCCCTTCCCGTGCGGAATCCCGAGGACCTGCAGCTCTGGGCGGGGAGGCGGCCACGGGGGGCCCCGAGCCCCTTGCCCGTGCCCCCTACTCAGAGCAGGTAACCGAGGGGCTCGGGATTTTCTGTCCGTTTGGTGTTTTCGCTGCCGCCTCCCCGCGCACGAAGTTCCCGCAGGAGCGGATCGGCGGTGCCGAGTCACGATGGGCATCGGGGCCCTGCCCGACGTGCGGGGCTGGCTCCGCGACCGGGACAGCTCTCAAGTTCGGGAGGGGTCGGCGAGAATCGCTGCCTCCCCCGGCCGGGGGAATGATCCCACTCCGGCGGGGTCCCCGGTGGCGCCGGGGCGGGGGCTCTGCGCTGGCGGTGGGCACCGGCCAGAAAAAGGGGTTCAGTTAAAGATAGCGATGAGCAGTGGCCGCCTGCGCCTGATGGGCGAGCTGAGGGCTGGGTCTTTGCGGGCGAGATGAGAGGTTCGTGTCTTCAACTGGCCTACAAAGTCCCAGTTCTCGGCTCCCGGGACCTGCCGGGCGCGCAGCGGGCGAAGACGGAGCGCGGCGCCGCTGGCGCTGCCCGGGGCCGCTCGGGCGGGTCGGGCACGGCGGGCGCTGCTCGGGCGGCCCTCGGGGACCGCGGCTCGCCCGGCTGGGGCCGGCGGGTGCCCCGGCCCGCCAAGGGCAGAGGACGGAGCTGGTTCTCCGCGAACCGTAAGTGCATTTTGTATTCTTCCACCTCGGAAAGGGCCTTAAACGTGCGCGTCCTACCGGTGCTGGCGGCCATCCCCGCAGCTTCGCGGCGGCCCGGCCCGGCTCTGCCCGGCCCTGCCTTGGCGCGGAGCGAGCGCTCGTTTTCGCTCCCGCAAGACCATGTGCATCCTTCCCTCTGCTTTCACTTTCAGAAAACACATCTGTTTTCTTTTTCCTTTCCTTTCCTTTTTTTTTTTTTTTAATAAATCTAGTCACATCCATACGGAGCGGCCGGGCTCCCGGGAATTCTCCTCTTACTCACCTAAGCGTTTCTACCACCCAGCATTCTGGTGTTCCTTATTATTTGTCGGATTTCGAGTAGGCACCCTGCATGTCTGCAGACACTAGTTTGTGCTCCTTCTTTGGGCACGGTGTATATACAACTCCGGGTGTGTATATTACTCTCGGCTTGTATAGCGTCGTATTTATAACTTCTGTGCCCTTCTGCGCTATGTTACATTGCATTTTAAGTTCTTAGAATTATTTTGAGGGTCCTCATAATTTTTCTTTATTTATGTAGAGATGTTTTTACTTCTCCCTTGTAAAAAGTCAATGATATTGACCTCCAGTAAGGAAAAAGGCCAAGTGGTAACATGGCTAAGGTCTATAAAAGCAAATGGAAAATTAAAATCTTCCTGTGTGTTTTTTTGAGCCAGTTAGAATTTAATTTTCTCTCTGATGTAGCATTGCAGGAGTCTACATTCTGTACGTGTGTACACAGACTCACACAACTTTTATGCTCTGTTCCGAGGAAATTTTTGTGAACAAACTCGGTTTTCAGTGCAATTTTCTGTAGCAATTGCCCATGAAAAAAACAGTGTTTACTGTTTCACAATTAGGAGAAATTTGCAAATGCTGTTATAGAGCTCTGTGTACTTTTTTTCTCCTTCAGCCCTCTATATCCAAACACTTGTGTGTAGCATGCTAACATGTGTATTAATAGCTATTGCTCTGACACATGTCAGGACATACAGACCTTGACAGATCAGAATTATTTCCCGTGTGGTCCCTCAGGTGCCTCTTTGGCTTGGGAGACAGTGGATGCAGTCAGGTTTTACTTGGGCCTGTTCTCCTCATGAACCTATTCTGGTTGGGACCTATCTGAAATGGAAGTTTCAAGGAAAACTTTTTGCACGTTTCTTTTCCCTATGTGCCCGTTTTGCCAAAGAACTCTGTGTAGCAGCCACAAAAAGGAAAACTATGTGAAAGTAAGGAGTAAATGCAAAGATACTGTTACTCGTTTAGGAGAGACCTCCTTGAGCTCGCTCTGCCCTATTTGCAGCCCCCTTCTCCCTGCGGAGCTGTAGCCCTTAACGAAATTAATCTGCAGTGAAATCACAGAAATCTGATTCTAATCATCCTCCTTGGAACAAGTCGGAGCTACAAGAAGACGAGCATAGTGTAAAAATACTTTAGGCACACGGAGCCGTATCATTAACATTAAAACCCGATGGTGTGAAAGGAGGGATGGGGAGCAGATTCCTGTGCCTCCTTAGCCCGCTCCTTCCAACTTGTGCAACTTCTTAGGCGTCTCTGGCAAGCAGCGATTTTTGTGGAGGTTGGTTGTGTTGCTGGTCAGGCTCCTGGACTTGCTGGTGGGCTAAAGTGAAGTTTTTCCTTTCACAGGAGAGTTTCTTAACTTTAGCACTGTGCTGAGCTTTGTAAAGCTGGATAAACAGATGAGTTTAGCTTTTGCCAGGTTTAACATAACCTGGATTCTTTTTTTTCAGCAACAATTGGTTTCTTCCTGCCTTTAAGTAGCTCTGGCAAGTTTTGTCCCCCTGAAACCTATTTTGGAGAACTATATAGCATAATTTGAGTTACAACCTTTTCATCTGAATGTACCAGTCAAGATTCAGTGGAAGCCTGGCTTCTGTAGAGTGAGTGCTCAGCATTTTATGGTCATCAGGGCTTGTTAAATGTGTACTTTTGAGCTTCCAACTCCCTAGTCACTTTCAGATTTTTTTTTTTAATGGCATTTGCCAAGGTGAAAGGACACATTTTTTAAGCAATATTCATCTGTTTGCACTAGTGTGGATATAGTTGTCTATAGCTGCTAGAACTTTGTTGACAGTCTGGCTGGCACTAGGAATGTGTGTTTTTCTCCATTCATCTACATTATTAGGATTATTTAGATCGTAGCCACACACACTGCATTGACAGGCACTTTCCAACTTCTGTCTGTGCCCCAAAGAACATACAGTACAATGCAGATGTATTTCTCAGCATCTGGTTTACACTGTGGAGTTTAAACATTCTCTCTGAATTAAAGTTCAGCCTGGAAGGGAACATTCCCTCATGCCCCAAATGACTTTTTGTGGGTCAAATTACCAAGTAAAAATATTTTATTTTTAAATAATATTGCTCTGAAGGCTGGGTTGGGGGTAGACCATGGTTTAGCACTTTCCAAATGCTAAAGAAGATGGTTCAAGCTTCTGCTGCAAGTTGTGGACAAGCTCTTAAATTATTGTTTTAGCTCTGAGGCTTTCATAATGTTCTGTGCTCTCTGGGATGCAGATTCAATTATTCCCCCTCCCCGGTTAATAATGGGGCTTTGTTTTATTTTCACTTATAAACTTTATGCCTCTCTTGCTAATCTTTCTGTGTGTACAAATATGCTTTCTTTGTCAGTCAGACTTGGCAATACTTAGGCCACACTAAACTAGTTCTGGGCAGTACAGCAAGGCTTTCTATTTATCAGGGCCTTTCCGGGGAAGTTTATTACACTGTAGGAGTGACATTTTCAGCCTTCTGAAAGAGTTGGTAAATATTTGGCAGGTTTTACTCCTTCAGCAAAAAAAAAAAAGGACCATATTTTATCTGTGATAAGACGTGAAAGAAAACTATCTAGGCATTAAGGCTTGAGTTGTTGGGCAGAAGGGTGGGGTTCGTGCAGGATATTCTTTGAATTGCCCTGAGTGAAGTCAAATGTTTGCCTGCAATTTAAGAACCACTGTTCCTCTATGTTTGCAAATAGAGACCTTCGAGCCAGGGCTGTATTTTAAGTTGCAGGAGGGCACAGAGCAGAGCAAGTCTGTGGTGTCCGGGTTACAGATACATGTAATTAGGGGCAGGTTGGAGTCAGACTGTGCCTGGGATCTGCTCTGTCGGTACAGACCTTTCACAGAAGCTTGGACATGCTTTTGTTAGAGCTTTGCAACCTTAGAGAGGACTGAACCTCAGGAGTGGAGCAGGGAATGTGTGCCCAGCTTGCAGACACTTTTCCCTCCACTCTTGGCTCCATCTGCAGATGGCAAACGCTGAGCTGGGGCTGTGCTTGGTGCCAGCTCCCGCTCCAGGCCAGCTCTTCAGCACACAGAGGCAAACCAGACGTGGAAGGGAATGTGCTTCTCCCTTCCTACTGCTGCCCTACTTGAGAAAATCCTTCCAGCTCCTGCTGATTTCATCACTTCCCTTCCTGAGGACCCAAAAGTGCCAGGTCCCAGAGGGGAGGGGAGGAGAGCCTGGAAGAGGCTGCAGGATTGCTAGTGCTGGCTCTTGGAGGAACACACCTCTGACGCTTTGGCTCCTTGCCACAGTCCAAGTGACATCTCTGTCAAAGGAACATTGGTGGCACCTGAAAATTGGTGCTTTTCCCAAAGCACTTTGCTGTCTCCCTTTGGCAGTGTGATCTTTGTTTGGTAGAGGGGTTTTTCTCGGGCTCAGTTGTTCTGGGTGAGTGAGTGAGAAGAGGGAGGGTCCATGTGGTGGTACTACCAGGAGGGTTACAAGTGCTCAGATCCCAAAGAGGGGAGTGTCTGATGCTGGGGTATGGAAACTCTTCTTTGCTGAGGGCAGAACAGCTCTTTCAGATCCCATTGCCAGCCTGGGCGTTCGCATGAACCTTGGTGTGAGCCAGCAGTGGTGTGGAAAAGAAATCATGTGGCTGCAGACTGAAGGAAATGAGCCAGGGTGATGCTGGTCTGGGGACAGCTTCCCCTTCCCTGCCTAACTCATGGGCTATGGATTCATGGCATATTTCTTTAGCACTGAAGAACAAAATACTTCCAAGACATTGCTTGGTAGATTTGATTTTCAAGAGACTTCTTGAATTTTATTTGCACCTTGGTGGCCTGTCAGTTTATGAGGCTTAGGCTGTTGGGTTTTCCCTTCTATGGCAGCAGGCAACAGGCCTTTGTTCTTCGTGTCCTTTGGCAGAAAGTCCTTCGTGGTGTCCCCAGCATCCATGTGGGTGGATGATGTGCCCACATTCCATGGCAGCATGCAAGATTTCAGTATTTTCCCTACAGATTTGTTAGTGACACCATTTGTAGGTGCAGGACTGGAGTTGTGACTCTTAGATCATGCCCAGTAGAGTTTTCATTCATTATTATTATTATTTTAATTGCAAAACATCCCACCTGACCAAGGCTTTGGAGTCCTGCTCAGGCAGTTTCTGTGCAGAACTCAGACAGTGGTGGGCAGATGCTGGACCGTGGAAGAATGCCCACTGCTCTGGGTGGGATTTTGAAGAGCAAACATCACCTGAACTGTCTGGTCTGGTGAAAGGGTCAGTCCTGAATGGCTGGAGGCAGGGGAGGATCTCCTCCCATCTTTTTCCTGTTGAAATCTGATGAAAGAAAATAGTGACAATTCCAGTTCTTACAGCTGTTTTGAATCTCTATAAATACACCTTTTTTTTCCCCCATTCCAAGTATGGAATTTCCTCAAACTATAAAATTTGAAAGCGGATTTCATTTAACAAAATCTCTCTGCATGATAACTTTTAAAGTATGGTGAGGAACACAATTTAAAACACTTTAATTCAATCAGCAGCCTGTAGGAACTAATCTACAGTGACCCAAAGGCCTGCTAAAATTAGTCATGGTTTTATGTTTTTGGAAAAAAACGCTTTAGGAGTGGCTCTGTTGTTACAAAGAACAGAGCTTTCGAGCACATGACTGTCGGTAGGGTTAAATTCAAATATGCAAGTGCAGTAGTTTAAGGAATAAATTCCAGAAGCTGTTCAAGGCTCAGCTGCATTACAGAGCGACGATCAGGTTGGGTTAGGCAGAAGTGCTGTAGACTGAAACATCTGGAATAATATCACGTTTCCCCAAAGTGGAATTTTCTTTAAGAGCAGCAGCGATTGCTGATATTTGAGAGGGTGGAGCCAGCAGCAACCTACAAATGGCTGGAAAATTAATTAAGAATTTATAGAGTGAAATATTGAGACTTTGTCAGGAATCACGATTTTGATTATGATCTCTTGGTTAAAGCATCAGCTAATTCTGAGAACTGGGGCTTTCCAGGCTGCAGGGATTGGTTGGACAGTTTATGCTGAGGCCCAAACTCGGCTCCTTGGCACTTGGCTTTTTAGTCTTTTGATGAATTCCAGTGAAACAAGTTGTGGCAAACTGATTTGGAGTTTTAGAGCCAGAATATGCATGAAAAATCTTGTATGAAAAGAGAGATTGTCTCGTAAAGAATTTGAATGTAGTTCAGTTAAAATATGCTTGATTTAAAACTGTAAATGCTATTTTGATCTTTTTATGAAAGATAAACGTTTCCTCAATTCTTGCATTATGGGTGTATTTTACGCTTGAAGGATACTATAAAAGATGTGAAGTCTCTGTGGCATTTGAAGTATTTTTTTATTAAAAAATCTGCTTTGACTACAGTGATATTTTGTTTAATTGTGACTTCATCTGTTAATTTTGAAGGAAATATTTCTGGAGAAGGAAAACATTCCCATGCAAATTACAGTTGTACAAAACAAGAAACAGTAAGGTGCTTAATCACAAATGAGCTTGCTTATTTTAATTTACCTTGGACCATAAAACCAAACAAAAAATGTCATTTGGAAAAAACCCCATAATCAGGTATTTACAGTATCCATTTTTTTCATGTTGTGGATTATTCAGCACTACAGTTAATGGTGTTTTACATTGAGCTTTCAATACATTAAGAATGCTGCTGTGCACACCCCAAAAGCAGCCTGAGTCCACATTTTAGAAACAAATGAAGGGGGTTTTAAAACAATTTCACTGAACAATGAAATTCAACTGAGTAACTTAAGCTGGATTTCTTAAATCTGAGTCAGTAAAGAGCTCCTAAAATGTCATGCACAATAGATTGTAACAAAGGAGCAGAACTTCCCTGAATCTTTGCAGTGTTTGTCACTGCAACTCAAAGTGCTACTCTGAGATTAGAATTACTTTACTCCAAGTCCCAGCCTAAATTTAGCTCCAGGATTCACATACTGCACTCACTTCATTGGAAGAGTTTGGTTCTCTTGTAGCATATTTGAGCTAGTTATGCATCTCCTTGGGGAATAAATTACAGCCTGAATGAGAACATTCACACGTATTTATGGCATTAATGCTCTGTGCAGTTAGAGGGGCTGCATGCAGTCAGCCTTTAAAACTAATGCTACCTCTAGCCCCCCCCCTTCCAGGGCTTCATTTAATTTCTGTATCAATGGCCATCAAGGACAGTGAGAAACAATGAAACATGTTTTTCTGGCAGTGTTTCTTTGCAAACATAGCAATAAGTTTCTTGCTTTAGAATTTCCATCAGAGTGAACTCTTTCCCCCCCAGCCCAACCCCATGTGAGTAACTGCACTTGTGCAGTGAGTTGTTTCACATGCCCCAAATAAAAATGTAATAAATCCAGAGTAAGGAAAATGCTTATGAGCCAGTTTAAGGTGTTATGTAATACTAGTTACATAAAGTTTTGGATGTCTTTATACTTTTAAGGTATTACTGCCTTCAAAAAGAACACAAACCAGTTTAATTTCAAAACATTTGATAGGAGTTGAATGTTAAAATACATAAATTGGGCTTGTAGATTTGGCTACATCACAGAATGAATTTACAGCTCTCCAAAGAAACAGCAGGTGTGCCCAGTGCTAAATAAAACATCTCCTGTAAGCCAGCAGAGATCTCCTGATCTGCATCAGCCCAGGATTTGTCCCGTGCTCTAATTTTGGGGGCTGGTAATGTTTTCAGACAAACAGTCACGAGCACACTATGATTTTATAGCACTATGCTTGTAACTGTTGGGAAATTCTGTTACATTCAAACCTTTTATATCTTTGAAGTGTGTTTCCCAAACAGAAGTATTTTTAAACTGGTCAGCAATCAGTGTTACAATAATGCCAAATTATGGGCAGTTGTTTGCAGGCAGCCAGCAGGATTTCAGTGGTTAAAAACACATATAAAGAGGCTGTTGCAAAGCACAGTATGAGCTCTGCTGTAGGGTGGTGTGGATGGGATTATTACCCTTGAAGCCCTGACCTGGTGGGCTGCAAACATAAGGATTTCTTTAAAACCTGTGCTCAGGATCTTCTACTATCTGTACCTGTGCAGTGCACAGGAGATGAATAGGATCAAGGTGATGACTGAGCTTTTCCTCTCTTGTCTCCTTTCTCCCTTGAAATAAACCCACACCCAGAAGGAAATACTCCATTCCAGGTGAAAGAAATGTAGTACATCCCAATACTGCCTCCAGAAATAGTTTACCACCTGAATGATTTCCACAGCAACTCAAGATGCAAGTGAATTGGGTTTCTCTAACTTATTCTTATGCCACTAAACTATTAGGAATTTTAAGGACATTTCATGTTGCCAAATCCTGTCTAGTTTAATTAATGACATTCAGCAAATGAGGGTGCTTGTCCTGTGACTTACTGCTGTAAGGAGCTTCTGGATATATAGAGTTGGACCCAAAATCAGTGGGCATTCTCCACAGTGGTTACTGAACCTGTACCTGACAATCTGCTCCCTTTGGAAAAACATTTCAGAGTTACCAGTAAGAAGTAATGCTGAAATGAGAGGAAAAAATAATGTAAATTCTCCTACACCTGCAGCACTAAGGCTGGGATCCCTAGTAATGTGAACTTCCTTTTCTATGAAAGATTTTACTGCATTTTGTACCAAAAAAAAAAAAAAAAAAGGTGTAAACTTAAAACAAAAGACCAGCATCTTAAGCAGAGAGCAATACAGTTTAAAACCTTGAGGTCACTGTATTAGTGCTTCAAGAACAGTGAAAGCACCTGGGCTCAGCTGGTCATCTCTCTGGGAACTGTGGGTTTTTTTGTCTTCCCTGTTGTGCCCTAGAATCCAAAATAGACACTTTTCATGAATGCACTGGCAAGGAATGGCATGTGATGGGATTAGTGATGAGGCGAAGCCAAAACACTTATCAATTATTGTATCTGTTTACTTCCTCAAAGAAGGCTCCCTTCAGAGGCACGTGCCTCCTCGCTTGTAACCAAACCCTCTGTGCTCTCCCTGGCTTGTTGAAAATTGATTTGCACATGCTTTGCTCCAGTGGAAGTCTCTTGGCTTGTCCCTATGAAATGTCACTGCTGGTGGGTGTAGCTGGGCGTGGGTGTTCCCTGCCTTGGGATGCTGGCATGGCACATGGGTCACATGCCAGCCTCGAGGAGCAGCTCTGTCCGGTCCATCCAGGCTCCCCGAGTGCCACAAAAGGGACAGCTGTGTCTTTAAAAAGTGTAGCTTTCAGGTTCCAGTCTTCTCTACTTGCTCCTTCCTGGGGAATGGACACAATTTGACCTTCCTAAATTATTATGAACTAGGAATAAGCCTTTGCTGGAAAGGTGGAAAAGTGCAATGAAAAATCTCCCCAGGATCATGTTCAGTGTGGCTAATGAAATGTGGATTTACGTGACCACCCATAGCTGATGCACATTTTATGCTTGACTTCTTCCATGCGATGAGTCCACTGCTAGCAGGGGCAATAGTTTTAATTGTGTGGGGGTTTTTTTGGGGGGGGGGCTTTATACACTGCTCAGACATAAGGGAACTAACCCATAAAGTGTGCAAATGAAATGAATCTAAGTTCTTACCTAAAGCACTATTCAGGCAAAGTAAAAACTAAGCCCAATGCTTTTTAAAAGCTTGTTAATGGCAATAATTAGCTCCTGTTTTAATGCTAATACATTCTGACCATATACAGACTATTGTAATGCTCATAGTCAGTATTGGTGTAAACATGGGGAGAATAGGTCCAAAGGGTAATATTTTAAGAAGTCAGAAACTGAACATTGTGTGAATTCTTTGGAGTGTATGAGCACAGGAGTATTATATTCTTTCCACTTATTTGACCTCAAAGAACTGGTAGATGGAGAGCACCAGAACACCTGATAGATCTGCTTAAAGCTCTAGGTCAGTAGCATGCTTAAGCACATGCTTAACTTAAAGCATACAATTAATCACATCCCTGGTCCACGGAGTAATTAAACTTGTGGTTATGTACTTTGTACAGCACAGTACCAGCCTGCAGGCATTCTCTGAATACTGGTGTGCCTGAGAAAGTGGTGAATCAGAAAGTGATTTTTGGCTGGAGTTTGAAAATGAGCTTAAAAGAGTGAGTTAGGCACCCAGAACTCGTTAGATCTGAATAGCTATGGAAAAGCTGGTCTTGTCAGCAGTCGAGTAAGTAGCAAGGTGTGGCCACTTACTTTATGGTAATGTCTCAGTTTTGTTTAATGTTTGAAATTACTAAAAAAACCCTTTTGCTCAGTAATTTCCTCTGCTCTCCTATAACTCTTTGCTTCCCTAAATGCTGGGCAGACCAGACAGTTCCAGCAGAGCCCAGGCTGGGCAGCCCCTTGCTGGCAGCTTCTCTCTTAACTCCCTGGCCAGGGTTTAGGTGGGTTCAGCACTGGGGGCAGTACTGGCAGGTCGAGGCCAGTGGTATGGCTGCTTTTCCTGTTGGTGATCAGTCCGGGCAGGGCTCTGTGGGAACACACTCCTCTGGAGCCAGCAGGCACCTGAGCATTGTCCAAACCCTCCCAGCACTGCTGTTACAGTAGTGGTTACAGCTGCACTGCTGAACCCAGCAGCTGATGGTACTGAGCATGGTCCTGGGCAGGACCGTGGCCTGGGGCTCCTCCAGCCAGTTCTAGACATGGTCTGAAACTCAGCATGAGCCATGGACCATTATCAACAGGCTGTTCAGATGGATCCCCTTTCCCCTTTCTTTTGGAGACTTGAACAGGACAGCAGTGGCCAGACAGGGCTGGTTGGCCATGCCCTGGTTAATTTACTAGGAGTCATGAAGCCTCTTCCAGCCACAGCTCCTCCCCTAGCATTTTTCTCCTACTGTTCTCCTGTTGTCCCTTCCTGTCCCGGTCCTGGTGCCAGCCAGTTTGATATGTCAGTCACATGGTGACTCCCTTCTGAGCTGCTCTGGGTGTGCTTTGCCCACACATGGACGATGTGACCAGGCAGCACTGCTATCCTCTTTGCCAGCCTGAGCCAGGTCAAGGTCTCTTGGCACTCAAGATGAATGTAATGTGGCAGTCTCTAGTAGGCTTGTTGATGACTAATTGTTTTATTTTATATACTGAAAGTCAGCTGCTTTAATTTGCTTGTTCTCCAAGGCTTTGTGTATAAATCCTAGTGAGGTCACCACAGTGAGGCAAACCAGGGCAGCATCAAAAGCTCCTCTTTGAAATATTGGCTCCTGGGTATCTGAATGGTGGGAGGCTCATTTGCAAAGCAGCCTGCATGGAAAGTCTGTGTAATGTGTTTGATTATCCAACCTTGCCATTTTCAAAGGGACCCAGTCAAGATGAACAGGGCCCAAATGTACCATCTCCTAAAAATAACTCTGGCTTTCCAGCTCCTCTGCTGATGTTGGGAGTGGGAGAAAAAAAGTGATGCTCCAAAATGAGGATTGTAGACAGATGTCAAATGCACGTGGTCAAACCCACCTCTTGTCAGCCCTGGAGGATGAGTGCTCTTCCATTGGTGCTCAAGTGTTCCTCCACTTTGGGGTCCCAGGCAATGCCCTCCTCAGGCACAGGCTCTCCTGGATGGGAGCTCAGCTGGGCATCTCTCACTGCTGGAGACAAGTGACAATGTGGTCTGTTCCTTGGCAAAGTGAGACACTTTCTGAATTCTCCGAATGTATTTTTTTACTTTTTTTTTAATGAGGGACAGGAGCAGGACTGGCCAGGATGGATCACAGTTCTCACTGTGCATTCCTTTTGTGCTGTACAGTTAATGTTTTCTTGGAGACTGCTCACATAATTTTCAAGATCGTGATCAGCCTGATCTTGGTTTTGAGAGAAAAATCAGAGCTACGCCTCGTTTCAGAAAGCAAACCCCACATGTAATGGTTTCTGGAAGCTTTGCCAGAGTTTCTCCAAAGCAGCTCATTAATTTCAGGGCCATGCTGGGATCGGTTGCTCTCTTGGTGTCGTGTCCACTGGCTTCTGCACCTGGAGTCAGCTCCAGGTTTGGGAAGTGAACAGTCCCAGAGTCCTCGGAGCCCTGGTGTGTTTTCAGCTGCTCTGAAAGCAGCCCTTCATCTTTTCCAAGCTACGCAGAGCCAGCACTGCTGCCATCTAAACCCAGAGGCTGAAGCTCTTGTCCGGGCACAGCAGGATCAGCAGCTGCTGTTTAAAAGGCTCAGAATCTCTCCTGTGAGTGGGTGTTTCTCACTTGGTAATACCAGTCCATTCCAGCTGAGGATCTGTCCCTTTGTTTTGTGTATGGGACAATTTGTTTTCAATTTTTGTTTCTGAAAGGAAACTGTCAAGACAAAATTCACACTTAAAAAAATCAAGGGAAACAGCCCTTTGTCCGTTTCTAACAATCCCCTTCGATGACTAAAGCTGGAAGAATTCTAGAAACTGCAATAATTTTCTACCTTCACTTTGGTTTTGTTCTGCTCTTGCATTTTCTGAGTTTCAGATACAAGGCACCAAAAATAGTTTTAGTTAACATTAGTGTAACCTAGAGATGTGTGCTCTGATCATCCGAATCTGGTTGTGCTTTATCTAGAAGTGGGACTGGGGCAGCAGGGAGCCAAGAGCAGCTTGGGCAATAGTCACTCTTCCTGTAGTGAGCAGCCTGGTACTGGCTTTGCAATCCAAGAGGGAACATGCAAAGCCTCTGTGTTCGCCTTCAGCACATATCCATCCTCACTCGATTCTGCCAATGACCCAATGCCAGTAAAATAAAACTGGGAGTGAGACAGCCTGCCCAGGCTGCAACAATTGCAGTTACCTCCTTTTCTGTGCCCTGGGTCTGCTCTGCCTGCTCGTGGTGGGGTCCTGGCTGCTGGGGAGGTTGTGCTCTCCCTGGGGCAGGGGCTCATCAGATTTTCTTCCGTGATGGTGCAGCAGCCAGTGCTGCAGGGACCTGGTCCTGCCTGGGGCTCCCTCCAACTGCAAAGAGTTGTTTATTGTCAATCCAAGAAAAAAAAAAGAAAAAGAAAAAAAGAAAGAACTTTTGAAAATAATAACGACATGCATCTCATTTTCATTTTAGTCCTAAAACTACTTGATGCTCATTACAAAGGAATTGATTCCTTAAATGAATGAAGCAGCCAGGAGTGCTGCTTTCAATGTGGGACTGCTGACGTTCTGACTCATGCTCTGCTTCTCGAGGGCTCTGGCTTTTATGCTTCATTTAGGACACCAACGTCATTAGCATTTAGAGGGCTACTGCCCTTTTTTATCATTATTATTATACTGCTGTTGTAACTTTCTCAAAGATGCTAATAGTATTTGGATCCGAATCATGGCTCATGTTTTATAACCAAATCAGGGCATGGGGTTTGCTTTCATTTGATTTGCAAGCCTCAGAAGAAATTGTAAATGAAAATAAGGTGTGGCTCTGTGCAGTTCTGAGAGGGTCTCCAGAGTTTTTGGGTGCCAGGTGCTCTGTTACTGTGGAGTAACACACGGGATGGGTGAGGATGTTTGCCTTGTGTTGGCCGAGCTGGGACCTTCTTGACTCCTCAAGCATCCCTGGTCACACCAGCTGTGTCCCTGGAGATGGCTTGTGTGAACAGCAGCACCTCCAAACATGAGGCTGTGCAAAGGGTCCCTTGCTGAGGGACCCGATGTGATGTTTTGACTGCAAGAAGAAAGAAAAGAAGAAAAGCCCTGAGAATGCTCTGACATGAACTCTCCTGGAAGTCCTTGTGCGTGTCACAAAGTCCTTCTCAAGGGCAACAGCTTCCAGGGGCACTTGCAAACCCATTATGGGATGGGGCCCACCCCAGCCCTCTACAGGCAGAATTCATGGGGAAACAACAGAGCAGAATTTAATTTTTCATCTGTTGAGTCCACCTCCATCAAAATACGGATCAATTAAAAGGAAAGTGTTACTCCTTGCCCTAAGGACATGCAGGGCTGGGCTGGGATTTCCAGGAGGACTTGTGAACGAGGGTTGAAAATTCCCAGCCAAATACTTGGCACTTTTTTAGTGGGAAATGTACAGATCTTTTTCAGATACTACTTTTGCTGAAAGTTGTTAAGAAATCAGAAGTAATTCCCTAAAATCCCAGCTTTATTAACAAAGGCAACTGCTGCTGCAGATGAGTGTGAGCTCTCCTGCTGGCACCTGGATGCTGCCAGCTGGGATCTGGGGAGCTCCAAGTGCCCCTGGCATTGCAGATCATGACCCAGTATGGGATGCACAGGGCTGGTTTGCCGTGGAGTGTCCACTTCTCCTGGGCAAAGCAGCACTGCTCACCTGAGTGCCAGTCTCACGAGTACCTGCAGGACAGGGTGATCCTGCCTTTTGCCCCATGGCTGGGGTGTTCCGGGGGGCTGCCTGCAGCGAGCTGCACCAGGCTGTTCGGTGGCATTCCTGCGAGTGACAGACGAGCCATCTGGCATTACACTGAAACTCAGCACTTCACTTAGGAGGAGCCCACAGGGATGACAAAGCAGTTGCACACCTTCCCCTGCCATGTGAGCTGGGCACCGGGGCATTACTGGGCACATCAGCAGAGCCCCGTGTGCCGTGCTGGAGAGAACAGAGCCTGTCAGACCCTGCCCTCCTGGGGACCGACTGATCGGCAGCAAGAAAAATGAGGGACTTTCAGGGGCAGCTGTGTTTTACTAACCCAGTCATAATGCCCCTAAAAATCCTTATTGTTCTTGCAATGGTCAACTGTGACCTGCGGCACGGGGAGGCCTGGAAGGAGCTGGAGGGCAGGCAGCCCTTGGGAAGGAGGGCTGGCAGGTCGGAGCAGGGTGTCAGCCTGGGGACAGTGTTTCTGTTGGAGTGGAGCTAAAGGATGTGGTGGTGTGACCTGTGGTGTGGAGTGTGTGCTTCTTAGGACGCTCAGGGCATGAGAACTGAGCACAAAGACAGGGAAATGAAACAAGGCGAGTGCTTTCCCTCCCTGGTGTGTCTGTCTGACATTTCCCCCACCAGAGATAAATGCACCCCAAGCCCACAGAAAGAGCCCTTCCCCAAAGAGTTCCTCCCCTCCCAATCCTGTTTTATTCCTCTTGCAGCAAACTCATTGCCAGGTCTCTGCTCATCCACAGCGTCTTTCTCTGAGCTTTATTCCTGCTCTTATATCTCAGATCAGACCACGATGAAGTAATTGCATGCAAAGAAGCAATTTGTTAAACAGAACCATAATATTCAATTATTTGCCATCTTTATGCATTCTAATACTTTATTTGCACTTCTGAGAGCTTCTGTATGCTGAGTAGAAGTTTTTATTTTCATTGAACTCTGCAGCTACGCTCAAAGCTTTTGTCCTTTAATAACTCTACCTAGGGGTATGGATAGTTAAATTAATCTGGCCCCCTGGCCCCACAGCAGCAACAGTCCTTTCACATTGTCTGCTTGGATTACTTATTCATTACCTTTCTGAAAAGGCTTTGTTTATGGCTTTTAGCATTTTCATCAATTAATTGATATGATTATCAATTAATTCTGCTTTATATGCCTATGCCAATAGATTAGGAGTGCATGCTTTTTTTTTTTTTTTAATTGGGTTTTATGGCTCTGGAGCAAGATTTACTCATTTGTTATTTGTCATTCTCAGGAGCATTTCAACTGCTTTTCTTAACGCTGAATTCTTTATAAAGGAGAAGTGACTAGAAACCCTGAGCCAAGTCCCAGGTCTGGCTTAACTTTGTAAGGCACACTGACACACTGAGGCTGCTCCACTTAAGGTATGGTATGAACCAGGAGCTGATCCCGTGGCTGTGGAGTGAGTGTTCTCATGGAGTCATCCTGCCACAGCTACTGCAACTGCTGTGTAAGCAAGTCCTAAAAGACAATCCTTGTCCCGGTGACTGTGTGGCAGATAAGACAGACAATGGGCACAAGGAAGGCACCACTATCAGTGAAGGATGGATACTGTTCAACCAGCTGGGAACAAAGACACCTGGACTGCTCAAGGCCCCACAGAACTGTCCAGGAATGTCCTTCGTGCCAGCTGATTCCAGGAATGCAACGCTTTTGGAACTGTTTTGTCAGGACCTCCTGCTTTGACACCTTTGATTTCAGAGACTGCCTCATCATAGGAAATTACAGATCCTCTGCTCCTTTCCACAAGGATTTCTGCATCCAGCAACTCTCATGTCTTCACTGGATACGAGATTAAAGGGCTTGAATTTTCCTTAGCAAGATGGGTGGATGGAATTAGTTTAATCTGTTCTGATTCTGACACCTACAAATCAACTGACCCAATCACCTCTTCTGCAAAGCATCACTCTACTACTGTGGAATATTCTTTGTGATGAAAACAGGAGGATCGGGAATGGGGGTTTGTAACTTTTTTTGGATGAGTTTCTGTTACAATTTTTATCTTTAGTATCACCATTTTAAATAAGTATATTTATATGTTAAAATAAACACATTTTTTTCCCGAAATACTGGAATACGCCTCCCCAGCCTCTTCCTACCTCAGCTCTAGCACTGTGGAGAGAACCCACTCATGGATTTTAAAGTCAGAAGGATGTCAGAACTTCTAACAGAGGATGTGTACAGAGCAAATCCTGCAGTTCATCCTGCAGGCCCAGGCCTTGATGAATGGATCTTTTTTTTTTATGTGCTGTGGGAACTCTGCCTATAGAAAAGTCTGAGAAGCTGTTCCAGGGCTTTATAACCTTGTGTCTTGTTCCTTATGGCAAGCTGCAAGTTGCCTGCTTGTCCCAGCCTCAGTGGACAAAACCCTTCCTGTGTGTGACTGCACGTGGGGAATAGCAGAGCATGGTGGTTTGGTGGTGTTTTTGCCACATCTGATCCCAAAGCAGCTCCCCCAGCTGCCACACTGCCTGTCAGAGAGGAGGGCTGGTGCAGGAGAGGTCTGTAGGGTCACTTGGTACATGGCATGGGGATCACATGCAGGATCCCCTGTGCACATCCTGCAGTGAGATCCAGGGATCTTTAACACTTGAGGGCATTCTCAGCAGACCCAACCCCATTTCTCACTGCCCACACTAAGCCACTAAGACTTCAATAACAAATCTGACTGGATTGAGTTTTCTTTCTTTTTGAAGTTCAGTGTCACTTAGCACCTCCAATTTAGCTTGGAAAAACCCCAGAAATACCTAAAATAAAGGTGTTTTGAAAAGCACGTGCATGCAGTTATGGGTTTTTTTCAGATTCAGTCTCAGGTGATGCCATCAGCTTCTGCTGCTGTTAAGAACTGCCCCAAACTTCCTTCAAGTTGCCATCCCATCAAGTTGCATCTGTGCTAAGCATCATGAGCATGAAAATAGACCCTACAGAAATAAAACACACTGGTCCTTGCATGCACATGATTTATTCTCTGAAAAACAGGTAACAGCAGGTGAACTAAGCCTGAGCCACCACTGATGCTGCTTTGCACATCGTTGGAAGGTGCAGAGCATCTGGATTGGTGACAGTGTTACCACTGCCCAGCAAAGGGCGCAGAGTGAGATCCAACAAGGAGAAGGAAAAAATTATATTTCTCTTCAAGTACGAGCAATTCTGTTAATGCCTGCAGGAGTCTCTCACTTGCAGGGGACACTTGCTGAAATGCCCTGCACTGTTATCAGCTGCTTTCAGTGCACAGCTCCTGTCCAGAACAGTTTAATGTGGTACATTCAATCAAACAGAAATTGTATGTCAGACACACATGTGGAATAAAATCAGAGCCGGAAATACATTTCACAGGCAAATTTATTGATTTCTTTTACTGGAGCCCTGTAGTACTTTGCTGTAGTTTCTGATGAACAAATAGCTGCTTCACAGAAGAAATATTTAGGCAAATTTTGTCATAGTTTAAACATTTAATTTTCAGCAAGACTGAATAAATCAAAGCTTTCAAGGAACCTTTGCTTTAGCAGGTAATTACTGGGCTTCACCTTTTTAATTGGGCCAGAACTGGCCATGTTTCACTAAGAGAACATTTCCAGGAGTTGCTGGGAAAGAAACTAAAACTTCTCCATTGGGATGGCTGGGCCAACCTTCACATGAGCTGGACCCTGTTCTGGTGCCCAGTTTGTATTGCCTGAGGTTCAAAGGTTGATGTACTTTTTGAAGAGGAAAATCCAAACAATCCCCCAGCAAAGGGAGCTGACATCCTTGGTCTCAAGTTCAGCACACAAACTCATCTGCTGATCTAGGACAGCGTGACTGGGCCTTTCATTGCAACATCAAGTTTGAAAACTTTTTTTTATGTCACTGGAGCAGGATTTGTCTTCTTAACCTGGAAGCCCAACAGACAGAAAGTCCTGTCCTTACTGATATTGATGCTCCTTTATATGCAGCTTTAAAAAAAAAAAAAAAAAAAAAGGAAAAAAAGTGCTGTTTCCTGAATACTAAGGATACAAGAAAAACAACTATGGTATCCCAGGTAAATAATGTCAGGTGTAATGATTTAAATTCCACATTATAATTGTCAGGAGTCTTCTTGGCTATTTGTCCTGTTGTCACGGTGCCCATGACCTCACTCAGAGTGAAACACACTGAAGGGGTTCCTAATGATTAGTGTACCTGCAAAACTTTCCTTATATTTTTAAGTTGATATTCCTGTAAACTTCACTTATTCTTTCTGTCTGTAAACTCAAACTGATTCTTTAAGCTCAATGGGAGCATCCTCATAGACAATGCAGAGAAATTCAGAGTTGTAGCAACCCAGTTTGTAAATTAAGGTACCAGGAAGCCCACGGAGCTGGGCATGATGCATTTATTTATTAGTCTGCAGTTAAGGGAAGGAAAGGAAATTTCTTTTGCACACCCCCAGACTCCTCAGGCTGCTCATCTGCCTCATGAGAGAAGCTGAGCAGTACAAGGATTGACTACTGTACTTCTGAATCTGTGGAGGAGCAATTTGTTTTCTCCTTAAACTTCCTGTGACTTTTGCTCAGTTTTTAAAGGAAAAATTAAAAGACTTACTGGTTTCTACAGCCTACCCTTTATAAATATACTCTGAGTTCAGCCACTTCTGATGATTCATTCACTTCTGCAACAACAGACTGATACCCTGATTAGTGTCAGCATATACAAGAGGCGTTTTCAGTCATTACATAATGAAGTGGAACAGAGAAGGACTGATGATCCAGTAGGGCCCAGTGACATTTCCAGTGTGCCACTGCACAGGACAGGTTTTGCCCTCCCGTTGGTACCACACTCAAACCACATCCCCATTGCAGTATATTCTGATATTTATGTCTGGCATCATGGATTTTATCCTGTGTGTAGTACCAAGTCTTTTTGCTCCATGAAAGCTGAGAAGCAGATCCATGGATCCCACTGTGTGGACTTCCAAGCAGTTACAGTAACTGGGGGAAAGGAAGCCAAAGGAAATCATATGCATTGGAATCAAATACCATTTTTAGGAGTGTGTATTTCAACAGTGATTAAAATAGCCAGGACCAAGGCACACTCATGATTAATGGTCTCTGTGAGCTGAGGACATGTCCTACAGCCTCAGGCCATCCTGAGAGACACCCATGAGGAGCAGGAACTGCCTGGTTAGACTTTACCCTCTTTCATGGTGTGGATCAGCTATATCATGTGGCTTGAATGATTCTCTCCTGTTTCTGGAGCCTGTGCTGTGTGTAAGGAGCCCCAGCTCAGCCTGAAGCAGTGGCACATCCCTGTACCCTGAGCTCTGCCTGGCACGCTGAGCTGGTGCTACACTTGGAACAAGACCAACCAAATGATTATTTTAAAGCTGCTCATTTTTTCTGACTCTGCTCTCATTCACATTTTGTGATTGTGCTACTTCCTAAGCCCCTGCATGTCCCTCTGGCCAGTGCAGCTAAGCCACAGAGTAGTGACTTCCCCAGCAGGTATAGGCAATTTCATGATGGAGAGACCTGCGGAACACATGAAGGTGAGCTTGGAGGCCCTGACTGTGCCCTGTCCCTGTTACAAGACACAGCTGGGCACCTCAGGACTGGCTCAGCCCCATTCAGTGAGGCTCCCTGGCCAGTCTCAGCAGGATATGGCAGCAGGGCTGGCACTCTCCAGCTCTCTGATTATTTGATGCCAGATGAGAAGATACCCAAGGCCGTCAGAGCTCCAGGAGCAGCTGTGAGTCGCTCTGAGGGTGCTGGGGAGGGCTGAAACCCACACAGGAGGTGAGCTGGGGGCTGCTCCACGCTGCATCCTCACTCCCTGTGTGGCAAAAAGCACAAGCTTAACCTCTGCGTGCTTCCCACCCCGGCTGAACCAGAGATAGGAAACTCTCCCTGTCTCAGTGGGTTTCTGCAGCACTTAATTGATTTGTGCTGCTAAACAGCCCCACAGTAAATGAGTACAAGGTGTTAAAGAAGGATGCGTTAGTGGGAAAGATCCAGCTGAAACAAAGCTTAGATAGAAAACATGTGTGTGCTGCAAGAAAGCACCCTCACCCCATTCCCAGCACCCAGCCCTGCAAGGGGTGATTAATGCTTTACAGAAACCCTAGCTTGTTTTCAGGCCTCTGACTTGGCCTGGAACATCCCTATGGCCCCGCTGGCCAGTGGGGTTTGCTGCTTTAGGGCCCAACCAAGGAGCTGAGTGGCACCAAGGAATGCAGCTGCCCTGTTCCAGCAGCGTGCAGACACCACTGCTTTGCCCATTAAGGATGTCTTTCCCTGCACAGAGACAACAATACAAGGCATTGCTGTAACAAAACTTGAAAAAGACACAAGTGAGGAACTTCTGGGAATTCCTCAGTTTTGTTTTTTTTCCCAGCTGCAGAGGAGGGTGAAAACTGCCAGCTACAAAAATATTATAGTTTATGCTGTTAAACAAATCATCATTTGTCAACAGGTAGCTGAATTATGTCCAACTCTGCTGGCAGAGCCAGAACTGATTTTGTTCCCAATGCTATTGTATAGTTAACAGCTGGCAGCAAACTGGCAGTGAAGGCTGTCCTGTGCTGATAAATAACCCAACGAGCCTCACAGCAGAAGCATCTCATGGAGCGACTGCAGCTCACGCTGGAATGTGTGGAGCAAACGCTTGTTAACAATCTATGCACAGGCAGAGAACTGCCTGATGAAAAGGTACTAGAAAAATGTTATTTAAATAAGACACAGATTTCCTAGAGTTATCAAAAGAACAAACCAGGTTTTAGGTCTAAGAATACCAAACCACAGCTGCAAACCAGCAAATGTTAGCATTTCTCGCTGACTGCAACAGAGTCTGGTAATAATGAGTGAAATGTCCCAACCAGTTCTAAGATATAAAAGGCAAGCCAGAAAACCAACAGAGAGAAATATTTCTGTATTTGTTTCGCAGCCCCCAAATTCTGCTGGAGAATTTTCCACTCTTCCAGATGTTTTCTGAGCGAGAGAGAGATGTTCTGATCTCAAATGCTGTGTTGGTTCTAAGCCAATGAGACCACACTGTACCACTTGGGAGGAGGCAAGGTGACAAGTGACAATGCCCCATCAGGCTCATATACTGACATATCACTGCCCTGTGCTCTGTACTTAACACTGCTCTGGTTTTGTCTGTGCTTTGTAGGCCTTTAATTTTTATCATGGGTAAGAGCAGGAATGTGTGTGTGTGTCTCTCAGAGAGAATGAGTGTGGGGCTGCAAGCTTCATCTCAGTGCAAATAATATTTTGGCAGGAAACCTGCAGGAGATTAAATTAGGGGCCTAACGACTGAATATTAAACATTTCAAACTTTGAGTTCCTTTAAATAAGCAGCTACAAAACAAGTAAGAGTCTGACAAAATTAGCAGGTCCAAAAGCACTGGAGGAATCTACTAAGGGTCACTTGTTTATTGATGTAAATTTAAAAGGACTTCTTATTATTATTTTTATTAGTGACTGTATATGTCAACATGCTATTTCCTCAATGCATTTTGAGTCCAGATTAGCCAAAGTTTTAGGTGTTGGCAGACTTGCTACAATAGAAGGGAAATGCCAATGGAATAACTTTAAACATGATCCAATCCCTGATGATTCATTGGATGTGTTAAAGTTTCCTTTGAGACCATGTAAGTAATGCAGGGACTGGAGTGCAGAGTGCCTGTGACTCAGCTCTCTGAGGCAGCAGGAGGATGTCAGAATTACTCACTGGGACAGGAGGAATCTCATTTATCTATTTATAGGCAAGGCTGAGATGAGCTTGAACCATTAAAGAGCTGAGTTTGCCAGTTCCCATAGGGGAGGAGAAGGGAAGGACCTCACTTTAGCTGCTGAAATCAAAGCCTCCTTTTCTCCCCCATTTCCAAAGCTGGTGACTGGCCAGTTATGTCTTCATGTGCTCCCACAGGCAGCACAGGGCTCCTCCTCCTTGTTAGAAGCCAGTGCCCACTTTGCCAAAATCCTGTCTGCTGCACGTTTCTAGGGACACAGGGCTCGGCATTACTGATCCAGTCTCCCACTATCACAATCAATTACATCATATCACGCTTTTTGGCAGGCTATTGCAACACTTCATTTTAATTTTCCAGCCCTAATATCGTTTGTTCTTGTGCCAGCATCATAATTTAGTTTAAACAATTCTCTTTTTTTCTCTGATCTTTACCTATCAGATGTATTTACCCAAAACAATCCTATCTGCTCTAGTCTTTGTTTTGAGAAACTAAACAAATGAAGCTCTTCTAGTCTCCTCTTGTTCTAAACCCTCTGATCATCCTTAATGCCCTCCTCTGTACCTGCTAATCTTCCTTGAACATGAGTGAACCTGTATCTTCTAGGACTGTGTTTGCCTTTCCATATCAGATTGGTGGCTCACAGTTATCCCTCAGAGCAACTAATTCTCTCTGTGTTTTTTTTCCACCACCCTGCTTTTGTCATTCTCAAGTGAGTAATGTGATATTCTAGTGATTAATTTTTAACTGCCTGTCTTTATACTTTGTCTATTCTATCTCAAATTCTGTCATTAAGTTATTGCTGATTGATGCTCTGATCCTTCTCTGTATTAGCAAAGCCTGTCTCCTCAGCAGATTTCTTTATGACATTCCTACAGCTGTGCCAGAGTCATTAACAAAACAAGTCAGACTGGCTCAAGACTGACCCTTGAGGAGTTCCACTCTCTAAGTGCCTCTGTCCGGCATTTCTCCTTCCCACAGAGCTCCCTGCCCTTGGCTTTAGCAGTTCTGCTTTTGCCATCCACACTAATCCCCATCTTCTCAACTTCAACTACTAATTTCCCATGTGGTGTAATATCAGATTCTTGACTCAAGTCTGGATATAGTAAATCACCTGTATTTCATTTGTCTTGGGGAAAAAAAATCAGTCATCAAAGAGAAATATGAGGTTAAGCTGAGCTCCTTTAATGTGCCAGTTCTTTCCAAATCCTGAGGTGGAAATCTGCCAGTGCACCTTGATCTGAGCACATGGAATTCTTTAAGCTTTTCCTTCCGTCTTACATGTGATAATTTTTGTTCCTTTAAGTATGTTCCTACTAGAAATCCTGTCCTTGCCCAATTGTCCAATATGATCATCTCTACTGAAAATGTAGGTAAAGTGGTTTTAATTAATTTTGGGCCATATGTAGACTGGTCTAATCTCAGCCTTATTCTCATTTCATAATGACCACATTTCTCCTCTTTTCCTCCTCTGTATTTATCTAACTTAAACCTTCTGCCATCTGTTTCATTTCCTTTTCAAAGTCTGATTCACAACTTTAATTTTGACATTTCTCATTCTACCCCTACATTTTCTGACCTCAGCAAATCAAAATGGGATGACTGAGGCAGATGCTGCCTCCAGTCTTGCCCCACTGCTCTTCTCTGATGCCTGCAGTAGTTCCTCTCCAGACCTCTGATTTCAGTCCATGGCTGCACCTGAACTGAACTGAACACCCCATTGCCGCTCAGACCTTCTGCCCATCCCTTGCCTGCTCTCAGCAAACTCCCACATGTGTTTGGGGCTGGTTATTTATCCCACTGGTTGTGGAGTCTTTCCCTTCAGGGTTTGCCCTCCTGCATGTTCCAGTGAGTTTTGGAATCCAATTTCCATCACATTCAGCTCCTCAGGTCTTCAGTGCAGTTGATTCCACTCCTTTGTTCCCCTAATTTCTCTACATTTTGTCCTTTGTGAGATGAATACTTTGGTGTGTGACTACAGACAGTGCTGGAGAGTCAGGCCTAATGAGGTACCTTTAAAAACTCCTGTTTCTTAACCAGAGTCTTCAGAGGCTGTGGATGACTCAGAGCTCAGTGTTTCAGAGACAGTGAAAGAACTTCACTTGCCTTTCTTGTGTGTGTGAGACACTGTAACACTTCTCGGGATGAACTACAAGATTCATTTAATGGACAACTGAGACATAAAGAGCCTAAAGATAACACTTCAAAACATACTGCATTGTATAAGGAATTAGTTAAGTGCCTGAGGTGAAGTGCAAAGCTTCCTAACTCCACTGAGATCGCTGCAGCAGTCAGACCTTGTTCACCTGAAAACCAGGTGCCTGTGCCAAGCTATTTCCTTTGAATTCTGTCTGGTTCTTGAAGAAAGCAAAGCTCAGATGGACCTGTCCCAGACAGGCAGCCAGGACAGGCAGCAGAGGCTTACCTTACACTGGCTGTACAGGGCCAGTTCTAGAAAAAAGGAGCCAAACACTCAAAACACACCACAAAAATGTACTAGTCACCCAGAGCCCTTTAAAAATCACTGTCATGTAGGATATCTGTACACAAAGTGGGATTTGAAGCTCAGCAGGGGGTCGCTCACCCACTCACTGACTCCCCACTCCCATGAGAGTCACTCTGGGATCCTGCCTGCGACATGTCCTTGCTTTACCTGTTTTCTGAGCTGCAGGACAGCAGCAGCACAGTCCTCACTTCCCAAAACATCATGAGAGACCTACCACAGCACTAAGGCCATGCTGCCATCCCAAAAGGATGGAAGATAGATGGAAGCCCTTCCACTGGCAAACTGATGCATGTTCCACCCCCTAGAAAGAGATGAAATTGTAGAGCAAAGCAAATTTCTCTCCTCTCCATTAATATCCTTGAAAATACTCTGAAGGGGGACAAAAACTGTGCCCCATTCCCAGAGCATGTCTGCCTCGAATGCCTAGTGCTCTGCTGGGCACCTACTGACCTTGGCAGTGTCACAGGACTCGTGTTTGTCTAAAAAAGTAACCTCCTTGTGAACAGGCTCTTTGCTTTGAGAAACACAAAGCAGTCTTGTCTTCCAAGTGTCCAAGCCTTCTTTTCACGTCTGTTTAGTCCTTCACTAGCATTTATTTTTGGCCTTGAGAGAAAAACAGAACTCCACATTAAAGGGATGGTGTCCAGTTAAACCCACAGGCTGCACCACCCTTTGCTCCCCACTTGCAGGGGAGGGCAGTGGGGAGAGAATGAGAAAAATGAGAAAAGTCTATCGCCTGTTGGGCTCAAAACTGCTTTTGCTTTCTAGCAAAAAGTGGCAGAGCATCCTCAGCAGCACAGAGCAACTGGCCAAACAGGCCAGAGCCTGGATGCCTGAGGCTTTTGAGTAACAGTAATAACAAGTCCAGGGGCCACATTTCCATTTATCCTGGAAAGCCTTTCCAGCTGGGATAGCTCAGAGCAGGGAGACACCAACGTTCCACATTGTTGTCTTCAGTTTGTGGTGGGTCTAACTCTGGCAATGCCAGATGTCAGCACATCACCCATCAGTGATACCGAATCAGAAACACACCTTTTCACGCTGTCCCTCTGTGCCCACAGCCCTTCCAGCCCCTCAGGACAAGGCTGCTAATGCTGTGTGAGGGAGCTGAGCAGGGGCTGCAGGTCACCACTGCCTCCTGAGCCAGCTGCAGGCACAAGTCCAGCCTGTTTGAGGTAAGTGCTAAGCCAAACAAAGGCTTCCAGTGGATTATGCTCACCTGTTTGACTCTGCACAGGAGAGGTATTCCCAGAGCCTGTGCCAGCTTTGTCACCTCCAGGGAGTCTCATGACTGTGTGTGGCCTGAGGCAGCTGCAGAAGGGCCATCTAAGGGCTCACAAAGCTAAAGCCTGAAGCACAAAGTTCAAGGCAGAGGTTCTGTACGGACAGTGTGTGTGGTCAGGACCTGCATTCCTTGGGGGAGAGGCAGAGGGGAGAGCAGGACTGCCTCAGGAGCTCTCTGGACTGGATCTGCAAGAGGAAATAAGCTCATTTTGGCCACAAACTATGTTTTGGGCCACCCATCAGCATTCAGCATCCCAGGTCAGGGAGCTGTGCTCCCTGCCTATAGCACAGTGACTGAGCTGGGCCCCTGAGAACAAAGCCACTAAAGCACCCTGCTCTCAAGCTCTGTGGCGCAGTGACTGTAGCCCTGCTCCCTGAAATCAGTGGAACTCTGGCCACAGCCCTGATGCATCTCCCTCCTATATCAACACCCAATCTTTTGGTCCATTGAGATTATGTTCAGTGAGATTAGAGCTGTCAGGCCCTGGATGTCCATGAGGGCGTGGCTGGGCCCAAAGAAATGGAAGCAGCAACTCTTGGAGGATAGAAACTGCAATCTCAGGAAAGCCTGTCTGCCTCACACTTAGCGAGTTAGCGGAATATTAACAACGCATCACTCAGAGTAAGTGCTTCTGGATGCCTGGCTGACTTTGGCAAGGGGCACTTTGAGAAGGATAAAACTGCATTTTCATTGCTGAGAATCCTCCTCCAGTAATAAGATGTGCCCCATGGGATGCTGGTAACATATTGGTATTGTCTGCAGAGTAGCTGGGGGCTTGGGGCTGACATTGCTAAACCATACACATGAAACAACACTGAATGTCACCAGTGCAGACTCAGGATTTACAAACACACAGACAGCCACAGGTGGGCTGTCCTCCAATTAGTCTGGGAATCTAAAAAAAAACCCTAAACCCAAACCAAACCCCTCAGTAATTTTGTATTCTTTTCTTTGCATAGAAAGCATCATTAAAATAATTAGAAAAACAGATGCATTGTATCAGTAACTGACAAATTAAGAATTCAGTCATGGTTGTTCAGAAACCCACTGCCTCCTTGCAGTACCAATAATGATTATTTATAGCCTGCTCTGCAAGGAAAGCAATCCAGAAAAACGGAATGATTATAATGTAATGCACTCATCCCCAGGGAGAAGTCTGGTGCAAGTTGCAGCCGAGATCTCACACCATTTTCTTGTCTTGAATTTTAAACTTAATTGTAAGTACTGTTTGTGTATTTTGCAGAGAATGTCTCGGTTCCTCTATAACAAGTACCCATTTTATTCCTGCTGAATTACATTGAACTTGCCCCGATTTATAAGAGGCAGATCCATATTACTGCTTTATAGAGCAATCTCTTAGCTGCCTATTCACAAGGATGTGCAGCCTGGCAAAAGAATGAGCTGAGGGAATGAGCTGGGTGGCAGATGAGCTATTAGTCTCGATGATATCACCATAGCATCTGGAGCAGTTACACGCAGCACTAACACAGGGTATGAGAAATTCTGTGCTCTCGAAAAGAGCTAACAAAGAAAATACACAGAGGGTGGGAGGTATGGAAGAGTCACAGAAGAGAGAAGGAGCTGTACAATGTCACATCGCCAGCAATTGAGAGAGGCAGGAGCAAAGTCCCTGTCTCAGCCCTCACCAGCTTCATGCTGCCTTTGCTCCTTTTTGGTTCTGCATCTGGATGTGATGCGTCTTTAACTGGAAGCTCAATTCAGAAAAAGAAAGGTTTTTTTTTTCTTATTTGCCAGGAGAACCGTCTTTCTGCTGGTTGTGCAAACAAATTCTTTCCCGTGATTAATACCTGTCTCCTGTGCTGAAGACATCAGTCTCTGCATGGATCAAATCCTAATGAAGCAAAGCTCTCTTCTCAGAAAAAAACATTTCCCATTTTTTCTGCAAGCATTCCTCCTCACAATTGCCCTTGTTTAGCCCTATGATAATTTTATGATGCACTCCCAATGTAACTCACAGTACGTCCCATTATCGTGTGCCCCAAGTGTTTACAGAGCCATTTTTGTGGCAGATACCAGCCTTTAGACATTCCACATTTCCTGTTTCACTGGAGCCAATCACTCACTGTTCAGTACTGAAATGCAAGTCCCTAATTAATTTATACACAACGAAGCACTTTGGTCATTGCAATGGAAGTGTAATGGAGAGCAGACCATTAGCAAAAACTGGCTATCAAGCAGGGACAAATTATTTCCTTTTCATGTTTCCATCAATATAAAGATTGATTAATCATCTTGCAAAAAACCCCTCCCCCAATCCCAAACTGCCTTTACACTTTTCCACTAATGCAGGATGGAATACCTAGGCCAGTTTTGTTTTCTCTCACAGCAAGGAAACCTCTCTGATGTGCTGAGAACTGCGGACTTCACAGGGGACTTCTCATCTGGTTCAACCCTACTCATATTCTCTTTATAGAATCAGAATATAATAGCCCTGGTTTTAACAAAAAGAAATCAAGATTAAATTCAATATATTCTGAAGGAGTGAAAATTCCTAGCAACAGCTGAAAGGGAAGTGGAATCTATAAATGCCTCTTTCATCTTTATCAAATTACTATTCAGTGCAGTTACATTTATTAATAACAACATCCCTTAAACTACATTGTGAAAATCCATTAGCAAGAAATGCTTTAAAATGTTCAACAGGCTGTAACAGATGATTTATCAAAAGCTAAAACAATTAAATACTATGAGCAGAGTGGGCATTTTCATGGACTGTGGAGCTTGGCAGAGGTACGTTATGATATGATCAGAAATGGACAGTTTGCATAGCATAACTTTTTAATTCTATCATCTCCATTAGCAAGGGCTAAGGCAAGCTAATAGTGTTTTCTGACTTTTCTTTCATCTCACTTCCATATGCACTTGCCCCTAAAAATGCTGATGGGCATTTCAAAGTCATTGCCTCTGGCATTTGCTACACACTGAGGTACCAGACTGCTCTGAATGAGGTTTGGAGAGGAACTTGGGAGAGCAGATCACTGCTCCCAGAGGAAACATCCTCAGACTGTCCCAAGCCCTGACAAGAAAAGCCCTCTTAAGAAGTTGTTTAACTGTTCCCACGAGGGTCTGACCAGGGGGCAATCACTGCATTGTTTTCTCTTTCAGCACACCCTGCACTGGCCCTGGAAATTCTCATATTCCCCTCCTGTATTTCTTTACTTGTTTTTTTTAAACACAGTTGAAATGTCAATCACTGCTGAGCAATCACTGTGACAGAACTGGACATTGACTCTAAATTCAGGTGGAGGATTCTGTCATTATCTTCCCACTACGAACTGCCATTCCTGACTTTCGTGCACACCCCACAACACGGAAGGTTTGCTCAGGTCCCGGGAGATCGTTCCAGACGGACAGACTGTGAGTCCTTCTCTCGGTTGCTTCCAGCTCGGAGCAGAGAACAATAATGGCACAGAGAGCTCCGCTCATTCCCCAGCCGTGACTGCAGCTATCGCAGCCTCCCGCTGCACCAGTGTAAGGAGGTTTTTGATGACATTTTCTTTGTTGCTGCAGAAGGCAAAGCCTGAGTCAGGGATTACAGGGAGAGCTCTGCGAGGGGGAAGGGGCAGGAGATGCAATCACAGACATGGAGAGAGTGGAACAGCAGCTCTGGGGTCTCAGTGCGCTTTCTGGGCTGCACATGGGGGAGCTGTGGCCTGTGTTAGGTTTTGGCTTACCTGCTGATAGATCAGGCTCCCCCTCCAGACCTGATCATTCCCTAAATCCATAAAGAGATGCCTGAGGCAGGTCAGACTGTTTCTGAGGCATACACAGAGAGTGCAGCCCAATTTCCTCCAGAGTGAAAAGCTCTTTGCACCTCTAAGCTGTAGGTTTCATTCACCCCAGCCAACAGACAGACCTGAGTCACAGACCAGCCACCCTCGTGTTCATCTCTTCTCCCAGGGCCTTCCACTTAGGAGCACAAAGCAGTGGCAGAACAGATTTGTGGCAGAATGTATCTTCTGTAATCGCACACGAGCCAACTTGTTAGATCATTTTCTGTCCCAGCTGAGATTGCAGCTCCGTGATTGCTTGTGATTGAGCAGAACTAGAAAACACATAATTACATGGGCCAAGGCACAGACATCAGCAGCTACAGATGCTGGTGCTTAGCTGGGAAAGTGCAGCACATGGTGGGGAAAAGAAAGTTGGAAATGATATGTACATTCCACTTCATCCCCACTGCAGAGCTTTTGGCCTTCAACTTGTGCAGAGCAAAAGGCTGGAATTTCTCAGGTGTAATGACAGATTGTGTGGCACGAAACATCAAAAACTGTCAGTGCTCGAGCTGGTGGGTTCAGCTCGCCCAGCCAGATGAAAGCAGTCTGGACTAACGCTGGTGAGACAATACTTGGCATCTCACAGGCACATCATTCTTGGCTGTAACATCCCTGTCCTGGTTCATGTTCTGTTCTCTCTGTTGTTGACCTCCAGTAATGGAAGAAAGGGGCTGGAGAAGGAGAGGAAAAAGAGAAGGCAGTGGATGGTGCTGGGAGCAGAAAAGGGCCCTGAAGGAATGGGAAAGAGAAGGAACAGCTGTGGGGCTGGAAGGGAAACGGAGACAGGGAATGAAACAGATACACTTCCCCTTTGGGAGGGTGGGCTGAGCCAGTGTGAACAAAAAAGGGCTAAAATGAAAGGGAGGAAACCAGAGAAGAGAAGAAAGATGGAACAAGGGAGATCACAGAGAACAACAGGAAGCAGGGCTGAGGACAGAGCTGAAGGCTGAGACTTGTTGGGCAAAAGCAAACAGTGAAGAAAACTTCAGGAATATTATGCAAAAGACAGAGAGAATTAGAAAAAAGTCCTATGAAAATGCCAGCTACCCAGCAGCTGAAACTCCAGTACACTTACGTCAACATCACACCACAGATCAGCACCACAGGAGGAGGTTTGGGGTTGATTTTTAATTGCATGGAAAGGCTTTCAGCAATGCAGAACATGAACTTCAGCTCCCACTGAAGTCAGAGTGGTTTATAGGTGCTGCTTACAGGCACAGGGACACAAGACCCAGCTTGATAAAGCCCGTGAGACCAGAAGCTATGTTACAACCTTGAGAACAACCAGCCTTTACCTTGTATCAGCCTTTTATCACCTGGAGACCCAGGGTGATAAAAGACCAGCATGTGCAGGGAGGGAGCCCAGGGCAGGGACAGTGCCCAGCTCTGCCCTGCACCACAGCGGCCATTTGCTTCCTTGTCCTTGATGAGCAGCGAGGTCCTTCATTTACATGTCTAAGCTTGAGTAGGGGTAAGAGGCATCCTCTTTGCTGGTTGAAGTGAAGTATTTGGCTTATTGGCATGGCTTGTTTAATTTGGCTCTCTTAGTGCTCAGTCGGTGTTATTAGAGAAAGCAATAAAAACACATTAAATACAAGGAACTACATTAAAACAACATGGAGTTTGCAATGCAAACAAAAAAAAAAAAAAAAATCAGGGGGGCTGAGGATGGAGACCGTCATTCCCTCCTTCAATCATCCTCTTCTCCATAGATATCGAGAGTGTTATGGCTGCAGGGCTGCAGGGCCCAGTGGTCACCATTCATCTGGGAAGTGTCAGATCTGTACCCAATGTTGGCTCCTTCCCCCAGTGCCAGGGTAGCTGCTGAGGTCACAAGTGGGGGCAGATATTTCACTCTGATGCAAGATGACTATTCAAAAGTACTGAGCTCCCAAAACTGTAGCTTCTGTCTGAGTTTTGCTTCAATGCAATCTTCCCAGAGGCAACAAGTGTCCATCCTCAGCCATAGCTCCCTCCAATCTGCATAAAGCACCATTAAAGTGCACCTAAATTGTTCTTCCTCTCCACACACCTCTGCTGAGCTACTTCCAGTAGTTGTCACACTTGTCTCGTTTTTCCATTTTCTTCTGAACATATAAGGGGCAGATCCCCCCAACAGAGAGGAACTGAGAGACACCAGAATGACACGTCTGTCACCTGCCCTGGCTGGTGCTCACTGCTTCAGCCCAGCTTTTGCAGCTCAGTCAGATTTCTTGGTTTCTGCTTTGGCCTTGAGATTGGACTCCTGGGATTTTTAATTTGCCCTTTTTATTAACTGATCTGAGCCATAGCTGTGTCCTCCCATTTCTTTTCCACCATGAAAACCGCAACTGCATGTTCATTTGGGAAAACGGCAAGGTGGTTGTTGTAGAGTCTGGAATTCCTAAGGAAACAAAGCTTTACGTGTATTCATTCTGTGTGTGTGTCTGTGTGTGTCTGAGTAGCTCTTGAACAGCGTCAGACAATTTCAACACAACAGAGGAGAGGATCTCTCAAAACTCTGAAGCTCCCAGAGGTGACTGGAGATGACAGCTGGAGGATACAGACACCATTAGTATTCCCCGAGGAAAAGGCAGCGGTGAGTGCTCTCTCCACATCAGACAGCAGAGATGCCACACAGGTGAGAGCTGCTCATTAGACCTGCTGATCAGGAAATCAATCCTTAATAATCTCAGTGTGCCTGAACACCTTCTCTTACCACTCCTATGGGAGCTGGAGCTGCACAGGTGTTACATTCACAGCTCTCCTCGCCTGTCATCCCAAGGCCCAAATTCCAGGGGCAGGAGGTACCTGAGTGCTATGCAAAATGGGCAAGGGAGGCAGCAGTGAGAGGATCCAGGTGCAAGATGCTGGAGCTGCAGCACTGCCCCTCAGCACATCCATTGTTCCTGTCCAGAGGCAGCTTTGAGAAAGTGGTGTAAATTACAGGAACTGGATCACTGGCTTGAGCAATGTCAGCACGTCCCTGCGAGGGCATTCCCTCCCCTATGCCATGAAACGAGAAGTTATTATTTAACAGCAGACCTCACAGAGAGGAATGTTTTTCTGTATTCATGGCCTCTAACAAGCATAGCAATTGTTTACTGTACTCTGAGCATCCCAGCAGTAGATATAATGTAATAATTATAGAGAAACCTTCCTAAAAATATATTTCCAATGCATCAGCGTAACTTCAGCTGGCACTGAACATATGAGTTGAGCCCAGTTTGAGAATCAGATCATGCACTACATTTTGTGCAGCTGTGTGAGGACTCCAGTGTGGAGCTCTGGAGCCAATGTCTTGCAGTGATGGAGGAAAGGACAAGAAGTAGCACTGAAGCAGACAGAGGAGCCACAGGTTCTTTTCTCTGTGGTCAATGACAACAGAAAACAGGCCCACTTTCAAACTGGATAAACTGAGGGTTTGGAAATCATAACAACAGCATTTTCTAATCTGGGTGCTGACTTGTTAGCTTCTGGTTTTAGAGGTTCAGCCTGAGTCCAGGCTGCACTGGCATTTTTCATGGAGATGATTCATTATTAGTATTATTTTATTTCATCCCCACAGACTAGAATAGCATCTAGAGGATCCTGCAGGCTCCTTGGAAGATCCTTCCTTGTGCTCAGTATTAGTGAACTCCAGCTCATGCTTCTGTGCCTCAACTTCCTCACCTGCAAAACAGGCCAAGACAAAAACCCCTCAACCTAGGGGTGTGTTCAGGTTTGGAAAACAATTCTAGCACCTTGAAAGAAGGTTTCCCTGGAAGCCCAGTCTGCAATTTATTGCTTCAATTTAAAAAGTGTGTGGTTTACAATCCACAGTCTGTTTACACTTCTTACAGCTATCTCTCTAAAATGAGCTGGGCTCTGGTAGCTCATGGATTTGGCACAGCTTGTCAAACAAGCAGGCTCACCAACCTTCCACGACACACAGCGCTTCTGTGTAACTTTGCAGGCTGTGTTTGACTTGTCTGAACTTGAACAGTCACCACTGATTGATTGGCTTCTAAAAATACCCACCTGCCATGGTTCGAAGTCTGGAGAGCTCTTGTTGATTTAGATGGAGACTTTCTTGCTGGTCAGAGGCTAAGACAGACATCTGACACCCGGGCTCTGCTCCTGCCTCCTGGCCCAGGAGGGACGGGCAGAGAGACCCAGCCTTGCTTGACACATTGACAGCTCTCAGTTCTGATGCAGGATCAAAGCAGCCCTACATGTCCCTTCTCTTCCTGCATCCCCATTTCCAGGCTCCCCCTGCAGCTATTGGTTCTCAGTGGGATGAACTGCAGCCACCAGAAACTGGAAGTGTCCCCACAGTGATGGGAGAGCTCCCAGAGGCAGACACTGCCAGCAGAAGGCATGGCAGCATTCCCTGGAGAAAGATGCAGACACAGCCAGTGCCACAACAGCCACCAGGAGCAAAGCCAGGCTGCCACCTCCAGTGGAGGCAATGGATGTCCTGTTGTCCTGTAACCTGTCTCTGCTGGCACTTGCGTCACAGCTCCCAGAGCATCATCAAACCAGCTCTAAGAGAGAAGTCCATCAGAGGGTAAAACTGACTTCTGCCTCTCTGAAAGATCACAGCTAGACAGTTGCCTATGGAATACCAGGCTAATGGAAGAAATCAGTGGAGTATATGGGACTGGAGATGATCACTGCAGCCAGACCCCACTTTCACAGCTCCCCATTCAATCAATCCCTTTTGTGTACAGGTTATGAAATGGCACCTGGCACTGCTGCCCCAATCCAAGGTCTTGCAGAACCCATTGTTCCAAGACCCAGAGCCCTCCTTGTTTTCATCTTAAGTGTATTGCATGACAGTTTATAATCATTCTGTCAATGAAAGATTTCCTTTCTCTTATATAATACCCTTCCTCTGCAGCAGCTGCAGAAAGCAGTGCCCTCACTTCATGGGGCGCTGAACAACCCACACTTTTCTGATTCTCCCTTGCAAGCACCACTCATTGTCACCTTCTAAGTTCCACTTTGGATTTATCCTTCCCAAAGATGGATGATGAGAACTGACCACGGCTTTTCAGACAAGAAGTTCAGCTGTTCCTTGTACAGTGGCAGGAGTGCTTCCTCATCTCTTCTGGAAATAGCTTGCCCGATAAACCCTATGATCTCATTTGGCTTTTGTGTTCAGTTTTAAAAGGGGTATAAAGCAGGCTCTCCAGTATTTCACTTCATTTTATTTTAGCGTTTGTTATCTGGAAAGAAGAGGGTAGTTAAACTGCCTTTTTAATTAAATTCCTTTAAATCTTTGAAAACAATAAAGAAAGAAAGATAGCAAACAAAGAAGACAGAAGAATTACCATGTGTATGACCAGAGGTATTTTTTCCCGTAACACATTTATATATAAATCTTTTTTCCAAAAACTTGCAACATTTCTCAGTTGCTCAGTCTGTCTCCCGGGTAACTTGACACCTCACAAGAGGAGCCTTGTGCCTCCGCTCTTTAGTGGGACATGAGTCTTAGGAACTCTATTGAAATTCTCCTCTAAATAAAGAGCATTCCTAGTTTCTGGAAGGTGAGAAGAGCTTGTGGTACTGCAACCTTCTCCCTTTGCTTCTCTCCATCTTCACAGAGCTAATGAAAAAGGCTCCAAGAAGCAATAGCTTCATTAAACTGTGGTCCCTTTGGGCACACAGCCTCTTTCTATAGGTCTAAGAAAAGCTCATAAGAATTTACATGAGCAAGGAGATAGTAAATAGGCTTAGGTTTGCTGTAAAAGGGTTCAAACCTGTAGTATCAAATGTTTAGAGCTCCATAAATTAAAAATAAAGCTGAAAAACCATGGCTCAGCTAAAATAACATAACAAAGGTCTTCCACTGTCAGCACAGCACCTACAGGATGAGATCTCACTGCTCACACTGGATGTGGGAGAAAGGGGGTCTGTCAGACGCTTAGACCCTGGTGGAATAATTCTGATCATAATGAAGACATCTGAGCACAGAGCTGTATCCTGCTGATCCTGTGTCCCAGAGTGGTGGGAGCATCAGTCCTGAGAGATCAGGGCAGCTGGAAGCACCAGAGTGACCAAGTTTGTCATCTGCCACTGCTCAGCAGGCCACATGTAGCACAGAGTGGACGTAAAACACTATAAAACAGTAACAGCAGGTTTTTGGCACTTAGACTCACAGGGCAGTCTAGAAAACCATGACATTGAGACTGGAATGTGTTTGCCATTTTCTGGAGCTGGGCAATCAGGAAGGTGCTGGTGTGCAGGTTGCTCCGGTGGATCTGTGCAGCCCCAGGCACTGCACTGCTCTGTGGGACAGACTGTACTGCAGCAATACCTTAAAGATCTCTCCAAAACTGGACCTTTGTCCCCCAAAACTAGAGCTTTGCTGGTGCTGCTTTTAACACACATTCAGCCTTTTTAAAGTACAGATTTCAGAAATGTAGAACACTGGGTATTGAGAGCCACTTTTCTGTCTACCAAATGGCTCTCAAACATTGCCTGCTGCTTGCCCTTTAGTAATAGCTACTTTATTTGCTCCACAACTTGCCTGATTGCTTTTTTAAAATTGCTGTTATATGCTTTTTCTTTTTTTTTTAATAAGGAGACAATGCTTTCTGTGTCTCCTTCCTCAGACACCACCACTCTCCCAGGGACCTCTCAAACACCAAGGCCAGAAACCAAGTCCAGGAATTGTAGGTTGAAGTTAATCTAAAATTGGTGACTTGTCAATTTTAGTAGTTTTAATTTCCCAACTGTCTGCTTGGGTTACACACATAAAACTTTTAAATAATATGCCTTCTCTCTCTTCCCACATAGAAAACCACTGTGTTTCCCTGTCCTCCATAGAGTATGTGACCTTTAGCTGCTCTCCCTTGCTTATCAAGTCAAGGAATTCATTCAGCTCCTCAGCAGCTCCAACCACTGACTCTCCATTCACATCCCTCTGAAGGCCCCACCAGCTCCTTGATCAGTTTAGAGAGATTTATACTTCTGTGCCCCTTCATATCCTTCCTCCTCAGG
This sequence comes from Entomyzon cyanotis, assembly GCA_024500445.1. Lineage (NCBI taxonomy): Eukaryota > Metazoa > Chordata > Aves > Passeriformes > Meliphagidae > Entomyzon > Entomyzon cyanotis. The sequence goes on from JAKEPQ010000325.1 coordinate 1,502,233, forward strand.
CTTTGATTTACCATTGTGGCTTCCTTATCACTCTAGAGCACTTCCTACACGTTTGTCTTTACAGCTTCGCGTTTTCCCTCTTTGAAATCACCCCTGAGTTGTGTTTCCTTAACGGCAGTGGGAAGAATTCACCCGTCAGAGAGGCCTTTGCAAGGAGCTGTGCAAACCTGAGCTCCCGAGAACGCAAATGGCATTTTTCTCCTCGTGCTGGCCCTAAGCACAGGAAGAACTTTCAACCCGTATCAAACTTCCCTGCACAGTTCTCAGACCCTTGCCTGCTTTTACATTTCCTGTGCATTCTCTGAAGAAAAGATTTGTGCCCTCCACAAGGCATGAGGAAATATGACCTTTTTCACCTACTTTCCCAGTGCCCTCTCTCAAAGAGCCACTCCAGCCCAGCACCGCTTTCTCTAGCACACCTAGAGCACAGCTGCAAAATTTTGCTCTTCATTTTTCCCCCCCTCCTGGTTTTGGTGACCTATGCATTACACAGTTTGTGTTAGCCCATTAAAGAAATGGGAAAATGCAAGGTTGAGCTGGAAAGGATAGTGGCTGGGGGGATCACCACGCTAAGGATCCCCATTAGGGTCTCTTGGAGTCCCAGGTGCACTGACCTGGAAGAGAATGATGGATCAAAGGGAGTCACAGCCCCTCAGTACTCAGCTGCTCCTTGGCTGGACCCTATTAGTGTTCAGGTTCATGTTCCTGATCTTTTAACTTAGCCTTTGAAGTTACTTTCACATTCATTCTCCTACTCCTAAATATTCCACTCTGCAGGGATTAAAGCTGGTAGTAAAATATCTCACAAATGTTTATGATCACAATTACACCTGTTCCTAGAAGAATTTCACAGTCAATTGAGTCACGTTATTCTTTTCATATTGGCCTTTCCTGCCCTGGTATTCAGATTTCCCAATCACATGAACCAAGAGAGAGCCCTGGCAGGTTATGAATTCAGAGTATTCTTTAAAGTGTTTTAAACTCAAATCCTCACCAAATGCAGACATGCAAGCCAGGCAGATAATGAGATGTCTTCAACCAGCTGAACTGCAAAAAAAAAGAGGGAATGTTTCCTGTAAACATTGCCTCTGCAAAGCACTGGGATGTGTATAGCCAAGAACTCAAGCCAGCTGCTATAATTTCAAGATCAATTTTACCCAAATAAAGGCATTCCTACTCTACATTGCACAGCTTTGATCCTTTAAGGAGGAATTTCAGTTAGCAGTGTGACTTCAAACTGATCTGGATACAACCAATACTCAAGCATGCAAGAGGCTGGGCAGAAAAGCAGGGGAAAATTTTAAGCTTTCTTTGGCATTTATTCAACCTGAATTTCCCAATAGGAAAACAAAAGCTCGGCATTTATGGGTGTAATTCCCCCATGACACAGTAAGGCTTGTCTTTCAAAGAGGAGTTAAGGCAGGCACAGTCAGGCCATTTGGAATTAGACTCTACAAAATCTCACTAGAAGCAGGAATAGGAAATAGAGCCTTTGAGAGTCCCCTGCTCCCATCAAAATCACCTGGAAATCCCAGGTGCTGTAAGGAGAGAAGAGTCTCCATTTGTAAAATATTCCTGGCCAGAGTTCAATTTTCACTATGATCACTCACTGCCGATCAACTTTCAGCCCCTTTTCTCCTGTAACCTACTTCAGCTGTTAGCACCAAGCAGCAATAAAACCACATCCATGTTCACTCAGAAATCACACTGAAATGCTTTCATGCAAAGGGAAAGGTTTCACATCCTACACATCAGATTTCACGTGGGAACATCTTTCAGACTTCCAGCGTAGAATAATTTTTCCAATAGGAAAAATCAAGTCCTGTAGTAAAGGCTGATCTAATGATTATGTTCACAAGGATCACTCCCCACCTTTGAATGTCCATGAAATTGTCACAGAGATACCTGTTATATCCTCCTGTAGTTCTAAGGAAAATCTTATCTCGTCCATTGCTATACAGTAACTTCCAACAGAATATTCAATAGTTATAGCTCTGTCCTAAAAGTCTAATTGCACAACACAGTAAAAATAGATGCAACACGAGCACTTACAAAAATGTACTGCAATGTCAAACAGCTCTGCCAAAAAAACACAATGGCAGGCCTTGGTCCTGCAAAGCCCCACAGTAGTCACGCTGCTTTTTCACACATTTGGAATAGCTTTTCTAAAATCCATGCAGCTATCCTTAACAGGCAAGGCCTTTTGCAGGACCAGGGGACTCCTTTACTTGTTCTGGAAGGTGGAAAATTAGATGTGCTCACTCCTATATAACCTCTTTCAAACAGTATTGAATTACCTACAAGTTACTAAAATTAGACTAACAAATAAATTACTTTGTAGCTGAGCTGATAAAATGTGACTGTTTACATATGATTTAATCCTAGAACTAAGATTAAAGACTACTTCAAACAGAGCCTTTATCCACTATGTCATATAAAACTCTGTTTGGTTTCAGCAGAGCCGAGAATGACTTTAACAACCTTGTTAATCACAGATTAAGAATGGAAAAGATCCTACTTGGCACCAGGTGTGCCATTAATAACAACTGGGATGCAGAGGAGCTGCAGGATGACCCAGCTCGAGTGCCAAGGAGGAGCTCCAGGGCTGGAGTTGTGCCATGCCCGGAGCACAGACATGGCCAGGCATGGCAGCTCCAGAGCTTCACAGAGCAGCCAGGGGACAGGAGCTCCTGAGACCTCCCTTCTCACCCCAATGCTGTCTGACATCCTCTAAGCCTATGTTGGATCCACTTGAAAAGTCAGCCAACTATCCCTGGGAATCCAAAATTGCCTAAATCAATGGTTTCTAGCCCTGATGAAGTCCCCTTCCTTTTTGAAGGTTTGTGTCTTGGATGAAACAAAGCACAAGACTGATATTTCTCACCTTTCCTTTGGCAAGGGCACCACGGGCACGTGTATAAACAAATGTTAAGGTCCTTGTCCATCTCTGGGAAAGCCCAGCACTCCAGAGGCACAGGCAGAGGCTGAGCACAGCCTTTGTTGGCACAGCCAGAGGAGCTCCTGCCACTCTCCTCTCTGGAGCCCACAGGCACCTGGCACCGAGGCCAGGCTCACGGCCAGGCACCTGGGCACTTCCCACAGCAGCTGCCATCTGCCAGCACCTCACCTGGCCATTCCTGGGCTTTCTGCCCTCCCTCTCTCCAGGGCATTCCTCTGCAGTGCTCCATGGTACTGCTACAGCCACCCTATGCCCTCCAGCTCTCTCCTCCGAGAGCATTTTTCTGCTGGGATGGGAAATCAGCCACTCTAAGGTTAGAGTGTGGTCAATTACTGCCTTGTAGGCACTATCACTGAACAGATGTGAGGTAGAAATGGGCTGCAGGAGGAAGAAGGTCCAGGCCTACAGGACCCTGAGCCTCAAGTGACGCCCTGCAAGGTCCTTTCCGCTCATCCAAGGCAGAATTCCAGCACCACAGGCTCTCCCAACCCCACCAAACCACACAGGGAGAAGAGAAAATCTGTTCCACATTAAACATATCTAGCAATCATTTTTAAGCACAACCACAAAGGCTTTGCCTGAGCAGCCCTTCTCACATTTACCTCCCATGCAGTCCCAAGGTCCCCCAAAATGGATCAGAGAGACTTTGCACATCAGAACAGTCTGGTTGCAACAGCTGCCCTGTGTATAAGCACTGAGCAATGACAAGCTTTCCCACAAATAACCCACTACAGAAACGTTACAAGCCCATCTTTTAGGTTTTAGCTCTTGCTCTGCAAAATCCAGGTCTATATGGGCAGCACATAGCACATCAAGGTGGTGTCCAAGGATCTAGCTGGCATTGCCAGCCCCAGCTCACCTCCAGCATGTGAAGTCAGCACAGCCAGCCTGACTGACCACCTACAGGCGAATTATCTCCCAGCTGTTTGCTGTAAAGACAGAAAATATACCAGGGATGGACATTTCTTTTCCTGAGATCATTTTAGAAGATGCTTGCTGTAAATCTCCCAAAGGTAAAAAGGCAGAAGAAAATATCTGGAATCCTCCCTTCTGCTGTGCAGTAGATAAGCTGTGATTCAGCATGAAAGTCTTTCTGAGATTTTCCTCGTTCCCATTACCACAGTGCCCAAATATCCCATTGTGAAACAAAGTCTCCCCCAGCGAGGTGCAGTGCCAATGCACAAGAAACATCAGGGGGTTTACAAAAGAGAAGAGCAGTCCTGGCGCCTGATATTCTGAAAATGCTGTGCAGCCGACCTTTGGAAAGCAATTCCGAAATCCCTCTCATCAAAACAGAGGCTCCTAAAATCACTTCTCACATTTTATAATGTTGGTCAGATCTCTGCCCTGACAGTTTAGCAGTGGAATTCAAGTTTATGATCCGTATTCCACAGCCTTTCCTTGCTGCAATTTACTGCATGTTAAGGCCCAGGCAATTGCAGAGAGCACGCACAGAATTCTCTTCCTGCTTACATTGCATGTGGTTTGTGTTGTTTAGCTTTACTGTATGCCCCATGCTATTAATGCCTTGTGTTTCTATAGCATCTCCCAGGTGAAGGACTCGGTGTAGAAAGGCAAATGCAGCTGAAGAGCACAACCAAGGCTGGCAGAACCCCCCTCTCTGTGACTACTTTGACAATTTAAAGTTGTCTTGTAAAGTGCTGAGCAGTGCCTTTCTGCTCCTGCAGGAAGCCTGTGTTCCTCTGCAAGCTGCTGCCAAGCTGGTTGCAGGACCAGACTAGTTTATCCCTGCAGTTCCCCTGGCAGGCGCTGGGTAAGTGACTCTGAGCTCCCTGCCCTTTCCACAGCGCAGAGCTAGTGCCTGCACGTACCCATTTCCTTGGGAAGCTCTGGAAAAGAGCAAAGCTGAAAAATGCACTGCTGTGCAGCCAGGCTCTTCCTCCCCTGCAAGCCCTGAGGGCTTTACCAGCATGCTACTGTGAGTACCAGGAAAAAAGGAAATTCTCCTGAAGGTGTTTGGGAGCCAGGACTAAGTGTGCTGACAATGATATTTTCTTTGCACAGAGAAGCTGCCATGTGTTCAGGTTTTCCTGAATACTTTTCTTTTTTCCTCATACAAATTGTGCACAGCAGAATTAGAACAACTTATACATTTGCTGAAAAGTCAGAATTTTCAAAGGGAAGTAGAGATAAGCAACTGCTTGTCTAGGATTCCTTGCTATCAGCAGCCAGTTTGAGAGTTGCAGTTGCTGGACTTTTGGCATTCCTGGTTTTGTCACATATATAGGGATCAACTCCACAACAGACATGTCCTGGAGATCTGAGCCTGCTCTGTGCTTCTATAACGATCTCAGTGTCTGAGATTCCCCTGTGTGTGCGCTGATCAACTGCACAGAACACACACACAGGATGCTTCCGGCAAATGCTGCATTCATTGTGCCAACAGACAGATTTCTGCAAGGAAATATTTACCTCCACTTGGTTTTTAGCAAGTCTTCCTGTACCTCAGCCTGTCAGTGGGATGCTGTCATCAATCCACAAATCCTGCAAACGCCCAGGACAGATATAATTTCAGTTGAATTAAAAAGGTCACCCAAGAGCAGCACAATAACACAACCAACTCAATCACACGGGGTATATGTCAGATCTTGTTCCTGTGTGTTGTTCTCAAATCTGACTCTCTTTAGATTCTGATTGAGCCATCACACTTCTGCCTGTGCCCCCGGTACTCAGACATATGTTCAGCTTTGGTTAAATTTGACTTCTTGTTGTGTTATGCAACTGAGCTTTACTCAGTGTTATCTTTTGATTGACTCCTCCACTATTCCCCTCCCAACGGATTTATCTGAGGCCAATGACAGCCAGCAAATACTTACTAGAACTCTTGTCTTTGGCAGCACATGCTGGCAGTAAGTGTTTTCAGGCAGTTTGAGAAGTGGGTGTCACTTACATTAGCTCACTCTAAAATCTTGACTCACCCTTCACGCACATAATCCCTCCTGCAAATTCTAGGCCATGGATTTTAATAGAGTTTCCAAAGTAGGTGTGAGGGCCGCTGGCTGTGCTAATTTAGTTCCTATTGATTTATCTTGTCTCCTTTCATGGCAGCAAATTGTAAATGCTTCCTTTGCTTCACTCGGTGTTTGCTCCCTGTGTGACAAGTCTCTAGCATTGATGGAATGTGTTAGTGAAAAGTGCCTTGATGTCTGCTTTCAATATCACAGAGCCAGAGCCATCATCTAGTGACAGTCCCACTTTGGGAGAGCTGTCTCGCTCAGCCTCTACCTATTTACCCAGAGAGGAAAGCTGGGCCCTGTGACGTGAAGACTCCATAGTAAGACACAAACAAAACTCCATAAGACATTAAATAAATCTGTCTTTAGGACTGGAGTTCAGACTTGCCGTCAATGCTGGGGCAAAGAAGTGCAAGTTCATGGTGCAGCAATGAAACAGAGGAAAACTGATACTTCATTAGTGTGAGCAAAGGCACCTCTATCCAGCCTTTTGTATATATGTTTCATTAGGGCTTGATCCAGTCCTGAGACCTGAGAAAGACCTGCGTTCCAGCTGCTTTTAGTTCACACTCTTGATTTGGGTACTAATCACATATTTTTTGCAAATATAGCATGAAGCATTCCCTCTAGGGAAGAGGACATTTAGATGGAGCCTACGAAGACCATAAATTTTCTCTGTGGTTATAATTATGTATTAAATTAATGTTGTTTTTTAATGAACACAACAAGTGACTTAATCTTTATAATTACACATTTGAAAAAAACAAAGGTTACAGATGCTTTTTGCAGTGTGTTTTCCCCTGCCTCCTTCACTGGGAATCCCAGCCTGTGCCTCTGAAACAGATATGCTGGGACTGGCATTTGCCAACTCAAATCCACAAACTTCTGGTTGTGCCAGTTTGTGAATTACAGACCTGCTGTCTGCAAATAACTGGTTTTCAAAGCAAAGGCAGCCATCATTTCAAAGGCTGAGCAAGAAATATATAATAAATCAGTGTATGTGGATTTTATTTATAAAGATCTAATTAAATTTCATTCTGTAATTCCAAAATGCTGTTTACACACACAGTGTATATTTTTTCTTCCTCTTTTTGGCCATGAACACAAGCAATATACCTTATAGTTCACTTCCTCCATAATGTGCCTGCGTTTTATGCTGGTAAAGTAACATCTTAGCCTATTGTAGCTTATTACAGTACACTATAGAATTTTTATAGTATGTTACAGTCTGGTTTGGAGATCATCCAACCAAGCGATCTGCTTCCTTTTAAAAAATAACATCAAACACTGCATTTTTCATAATGTGTATAAAGCCATGCAGGAATCCAAGCATGGAAAATAAACAGAGCATTGCCAACACCAAGCACTTAGCAGTCCTGTCCTAGGCCACAAAATCACAAGTTTGCCTTACAAATCTTGAGATTTCAAAGAAACATAATTTCGGGTTTCCTCTATTTGCCCTTCTTCCTTTTAAAACTGTTTGGTTGTTTTTAAGCTATTCTGTACAATCACAAAAGTTGCCAATTTACCTTCAGCTTTAAAGAATGCTGAAACTATCACGTAATTACAGGATATGAGGAACCAGAGCTTTGAAAAACAACTGTAACAAAATCTATGGTAAAATTGCAGAAGTTGGTGTCACTGCAGGCTGAAATCCACTACCTGGCATAGAACTGACACATCCTCATCCCTTTTAACTCTCTCTGGATGCTCAGAGAACTAAGCAGGAGCTAACACTGCTCTGAACACATGCAGCAGTTGCTTGTCTCTACTTCCCTTTGAAAATTCCAGATTTTCAGCTTACCATTTGACAGGTTTTCTGCTACCAAAACAAACGGTCCCAGGCTGGAAAGGGTATTTCAAAATAACATGAAATGCTCTAGTTCAACCAAAAATATAATTTCCTTTAGCAGAGTTTTAGATACCTTTTTTCCCAGGAAACACTGAAAAGATGGCATTATTGGTAAATCCACAGCAGGCACTGCTTCCCCCCAGTTGTTCTGCACAACTCTTAGGAAGCTGCTGTTCTCACTGCTCTCATGATGCAGATCCATGTGTTGGTTCTGCTCCCACGTAGAGACATCCATGTCCTTCCTTAAGGAAAGGCAACAATCTGGTGTCAGTGAGTGCTTCACCAAACCCACGTGTGGGATGTGGCTGGGGCTCATCAAGGGATCAGAGCTGCACAAGGGGATTTATCCTATTGTGGTTTTATACACAAGAGTCACACAGAGTTCCCACACCTCTACAGGAGACTTCTCAGTTGTTTGTTAAAGGGTAGAAGAGGCACCATACCCTGTGCAGTGGCACAGCAGTGTCTCCTGTGGGACTGCAGCTTGGGAAAGGCTGGGCTGCATTCCCACCCTCCACCTGCACCCAGATCCTTAAAGTTCATGAGAAGGGCCTGCTTGGGCTTCCCTGGTCAAACAAAAGCATTTCACGGTAGTCAGCAGGGCCAGATAAAGAAGCACGAAATGACAGATTATCTGTATTCTGCAGCCCAACCTCAGGCAGGACTCAAAGGCCTCACAGTAACAACCTGAGCGCCAAGCACCTCTCCTTGGCTCTGCCCTGCACCAAATCCTGAGCAGAGCAGAGCAGAGCAGGGCTCCTTGCTCACTGCTCCAGGCTGCTCTGTTTGCTGAGACACTCATGGATCTACTCAGAAGTGGCCTTGGTGAGCCTTCAGCAAAGCATCCAAAGCACAGTTGCAGACTGGGGAGCTGGGAGCCAATTTTACCATCCAGGGCCAAATGCTCAAGGCCCAATCATGTCAATGATGTGCACTTCCTCACACGAGCAGCCCCACAGCTCAGGCAGGAGTGCCTGGCTCCATGTACAGATCCATTTCAGATGATTTGTTCTGAAGTACATTAATTAGAGGGCATCTTTCACTGCGGCACTGGTTGCCAGCAGAAGGACTGTGAGCAGCAGATCTATTCTCAGTGTTGACATGTAAGGGTAGCATCACTTCAGCAGTGATAGGAAGGTGTTGAAGGGATAAAGCCCACCCTCCCATTAACTCCAGCTCTGGAATCACAGCAGGCCATGAGCCAGCCAGGCATTGGTTTGCTCTGTTCCACAGCATCAACACTGAGCAAGTGCCTGTGGGATTGCAAAAGCCTCACTCTGTGTTTGGTATGTTCATGAGGTAAAAGTCAAAGCTTATGTGCAAGCTAATGAACAAAAAGCAGTTGGGAAAAGATGCAGGCTCAGATCCATTTTAGATGCCCAATTCCTATTGACAAATCACCTGGAGTTTGAAGGATACACATTGAACTGCAAATTCAGAGCTTCAATGGTGTTGTTGAGTGGCTCACATTGAACCTCCCTGAGATCACACAGGGAGTGCAACAATGCAGGGAAAATCAGGCCTGTTCTGTCACCCTCTCCATCGAAGCACACAAGTGTGAGCCAGACAGGTTCACCTTGGTGAGACAGAGGCAGGGTTGCTCTTTAGCAGCATTAATGGCCCAGCTCCCATGTCCATAGCCATCACTAGAGACCCCCTTGGTCCCATGGAACATCGTGTCCTGTTCCCATCAGCTGACAAAAGCCTTTTGCTCCAGGACAAAAAAAGAAATAAAAAAGTAGCATGGTTCTCTGTGAAATTCCATTGTTCCTTAAATGTCCCCTTACGTCTACCTCAGGCCACACTGTGAGTCAGTCTGACACATACAAGGACTGTTTCGCAAGGCAGCGTTTTGTGTGCCCAGATGTGATCAATCACACAGAGCAAATAACCCTCTCCAACAACTACCCAGTTCCAGCAAGGGCAAACGTCACCCCTGTGCCAGTGGCAAGCCCACGAGCCTTCTCACCCACACAGGGCAGAGTCCTCAGAGATCACAGGACTTGTGAGAAAAGGGCCTTGTGAATGTCATCCTAATGCCCAATGTCCCCTAACAGTGAGAGTTCTATGCAAGAATGATTTCTGTCCTGAAAAATTAATCAAATTCTGCCCAACTTTTAGGCCAAAGCAGCTCCCATGTCCACGGTGAGCTGTGAGGCTCCAGGAGTTGTCCTAATACCTATCTAATATCACAGGGCACTCACAAAGTCATGACATTAATTTGTATGTGGTGGCTAAATAGCATGAGGAGGTTGTGGGTCTGCCTGAGCTTTCCTATAGGATGGAGAGTGGATAAGAGAACAGACTGGGGTCAATATGAAGTGAAGAACTGTTCAGGAATGTCTTGCTGAAATAGCCCCTGAACTCTGTGAAGACTTTGCAAGCAGCACTGTAAACAGCTATCTATTAGGTTTTGGCCCTCAGCTCCTAAGGGCAAACGCACAATTAAAACAGGCTGCAAAACCAGGGAAAATAGCAGCACAGAGTGCCACAAATCCCCTGAGAGGAGAAATTCTTCATCCAGTGTCCGGGCAAACACTCAGTGCAGATGTAATGGCAGAGTTTTCTGTAGCCTTTTCTGCAAGGTTTCCCCCCGGGTGTCCCAGCACAGAAGGGCAGCTCTCCATGGGAGCCAGTCACAGGGCAGGCTGGGGACAGCCCCCGGATCTGCCCTGGGGACAGGCAGGGAGGTGCTTCCAGATCAACACTTGTTCCTACAAACTCCTCCTGTGCTGCACGGGCCATGCCCAGGTCCCCACCAAGGGTGTCTTCAGGTCAGGGCTCAGATCTGAATGGGGTGGGTGAGACAAGATGTTCAACTTGTATCCTCGTAACCTCTGCTCTAAACAAAGGGGCAAAGCCATTAAGTAAGACAAAAGCAAATAAAAAATCTGGATGGTGAAAGAGCCCATGTGTGTGGAAAACACGGTATTGACCCAATAGGGCAGGGAGCAAAAATTGCAGCTAAAATCGTAGCTTAGGACAGCATGGATTGCTCTGAACCATAGCAACATATTTGGACTCCTACGTCATAAAACCATTTTTCTCAAGGCAGCACTCAGCAGTCTGGGCTGTCCAGTGGTACCGGGTGTGAGGATGGCAGGAGCAAACCTTCCCTGTGGAGGAACCAAATGCTGCAGGAGCACTTATCCAGAGCAGAAAGTGAGCTACAGCACTCTCCACAAAGAGCTCTCTTGCTAATAGAGCAAGCCAAGGCTTTTCTGGAAGGAAAACAAGTATATTTGCAGACAGGCTAAAACAATAAAGGAAAATTTAAAAGGGTGAACAAAGGGACTGGAAAGTCAGTGACAGAAGTTAAAATCTCAGTAGCAGCTGCCTGCAAGTGAGCAGTGGAGGCTGTGCACCAGCCAGGACTCGCTGCCTCCTCCTCACCTGCCCTGCCAAGGAAAGAGGAGGTGCAGCACGAGGCTCCAGAAATCCAAAAGATGTTTCACACGGCAATAAATTATCAAAGCCAGAATCTGCATCTAGCATTCACAAAAAGGAGAAGTGCTGAAGCCATGCAGTCTCCTTGGGGAGGAGCCAAACGCCAGGGAAAGACGGAGCTGTCGGGGTCTGAGCCGAGAGGAGACGCACGAGGGGGACCTGGGACAGGAGGTGGCTGCGGAGGTACCCGTGAGCACAGCAGGGAGACCGAGCCCCTGTCCCTGCCTTGGGAAGCAGAAAAGATTACACAGCTTCATCACAGACCTTTTCAAACAAAAGGAGGAAGAATTTATTCTGCCTATGGTTCAACTCTCTGAATCAGCTGTAAGGCTACAGACTACACGGTGCGAATGTAAAATCCTGAACCCCTTGTGAAAGCTTGTTGTCACCTTGAGGTGATGGCTGGTGATGGGAGCATTGAAGATGGACACTCAACAGGGAAATTCCCAGTGCTCCATCGTGCACTGATAACCAAACCTGCAGAATGTAGGAATTAGTCACCAAGAATATGGCACAGTAAAACTCATTTCTCCAGAAGAGACCTTTCTACAGGTGGCCATTTTCTCCAATGCAAACCAAAAGACTTTGGCAGATTTTTAAGGATGATGATATCCTCAGCTTTCAGGAAAATTATGATGTGCCTAAATTGATTTGTATTTCCTACTTTTAAGCCTGACTGTAAAAATGTGCTTTTATCCCTTCATTTCCTTTAATGCCACAAGAGAGGAGTTTCCTCACAGCATTCGCAGACAAAACCCTCCAAAGCACCATTAATGGAGCTGCTTTCCATGGCTGTGGAGAAACTGGAGGGAGGAGGGTGCCTGGCCTCTGGGAGTGGAGTGAGCAGCCCCAGAACTGCTCCCCTCGGGAAGCAATTACTTAATGCAGGAACCCACCTAAATCCTGGTCTAACTGCTAAATTAGATGGTAATTATTGCATTGATACTCTGTTCTCCCTGAATGTTGCAGCTGGAACTGCTGCCTGTTCCATTGCTGCCTGTTCTGTTCCATTGCTGCAGCACTGCTCAAGATGCTTCAGCCAAGGCAGGGGTTGGTGTGATTAATCCAGACTGTCTCTTTTCACACACTGTGGGCCACATTTGTGGGGTAAAATCCAGAGTCATTCCTTTGACATGACACATTTCATATGTATTACTGAAAACTACTGGCTTATTTCAACAGGGTTATTCTGGATTTACAGCAATGAGACTAAAAAGAAAGTTAGAATTTGCCTATGCTTGACAATTAATTGGGAGGAATACAAGGTGTGAATTTAAAACCCATTAGTTATTACTGAGTTGTTTCTCAAAGATACTCGCCATTCTGGAATAAAACAGTAGGATTAGGAATAGGTGCTCCAGAGTATTTGTTTGTGTTATTTTGCAACTTTGGAATAACAAGTCTATCAGTGAAGATTTAGCAAGATGGCCATTTTATGCTTTACCTTCTGGGCATCAGAGAAACTCCCACCTTATTTTTTTCAGACCCAGTTGACTTTCTCTCCTGAAAAGAGTTTCTTATTAATGCAGTGGGAAAAGATTTTATAAATGCAGTGGGAAATTCTACAGGGCTCACCTGCACCACTTCCTTTCAGCATTAGCTTTTATTGCTAAACTCCTGATTTATTTAAAGTGGGGGGGTGGGAAATCACACAGCAGAGAAAACCAGGTATTTGTAGGAGTATGGCAACGTTTTCCATACATGCTTTCCCCATGAGTCAGGGTCCATCCTGTGCACTGACACATCCTGCAGACTTGCTCTGACTCGTGGGGCAAAGCCGTGGGTGTGCACAGCCCAGTCATGGGGAGACACCCAGAGAAAACAGAGGGAAAACTGCATCCCAGAGCTGCCACAGGAGACACAGTGCCCTGGGCATTTTTTCCCAGGATATCAGCGTGCTGCTCACTTTGCTCTGCACTGTGAAAACTGAGGATATGCTAGAAAGCACCTCCTTGGTGTTGGGCTCAGGATGTTTGGAGGAGCTCTGAGAGGCTGCAGTTACCATAAATACCCCTGTGCATCTCACAGCTTCTGCTGAAACTGGGAAATTCAGGCTTGTCTAAGCCTGAGGAGTGATTCCATCTGAGGTTGTGCATTCAGAGCATTGGCTGTTCCCACAAAACACCACACCTGGACACATTTATCCTGGAATAAAATGTGACTTGATACTACCCACTTTACCCCTTGGAGAGCTCAGTTGCACTGGCTTTAAAGCCGATTAGGGTAACACAGAACAGGGCTCTATTTATTCCACAATGAGTTGTGCAGGAATACAGATGATGGAATGAGTCCATCCCTAAAATTAAACCTAGAAAAGCACACATTGAATTGCATATATTAATAACCAGTATGTATCATTTCAGCGCTCAGAGGACCAAATGGCCTCCTGATTTGGACGACTCAGGTGCCTATCTGTCAGCAAGATTTCCTCCCCCCCAAATATTGTTATCTAATCTAAAAGCTAGGCAGATATTTCAGTGGCTTGGACTGTGATTTACACCACGGTGTATCAGACCAAACCTCCTGAATGATTTTAATTAAACTCTGAGGGTGAAAAATTAATCACCATAGTTATTTTATTATGCATGACCAGTAAAAAAATTACTTCAAATTTACATAATGTCTAACTGAAAATTATTTAGTAGTCACATTGAGACTCAGATTATTATTAATTATTTAACTTGTCCTTTTATCATTGGGGAGGAACAGGCAACATTTTGGCACCAAGTTCCAGGACAGGGAAAGGGAAGGGGCTGCTTTGGTATTTCTGCCTGCTCCCACAGGTGGCCAGGCTCCATACCTGCTCCAGTCCACTGCAGTAATGCCCAGTGTCTGCTCCTCTCCCCAGAAACAGGTCTTTATCAGCACTCTGTCTCCAAAAATACTTTTCCCAGCAATATATAACATTCACTGTATGACGTGAATTAATCTCCCAGCCATCCCTGCATGGAAATTATTTTTTTCTTGGTGCTGAGCAGGACTATGTGCAGGTTTGTCAAACAGGCATGACATGATGGGACAGGAGCTCCCCAGCAGATCCCTGCCCTGCAGAGGCTCCTGAATGAGCCCCACTTTGTGCCACTGCCACATGTACAAAACTCAGCTTTACCACTGCCATCCGCTCCCTTTGGGATGTCTCTGACACCTGCCCTGTGCTGGCAAGGGACACAAGCCCTGCACAGGGCTGCTGGATGAAGCTGTTTTCACCCCTTGGGTCCTTCAAGGCCCCTGAGTGACAAACTGAGCCTTGAAGGAGCAGCTTGGTGCCAGCCAAGCCCCTAGTCTGCTGCTGGGGTGAACCTCTCTCCACTCTCTGTGCATTCTCTTGACTACTGTCTGAGGGAGAGTTATCCAGGACATCCTCTGTGACCTCCTCAACCCATTGCAGCATCTGAGTCACTGAAGAACCAGGCTCTTCCTCCAAGGAGCTGAACAGACTCCTCCTTGAGGTCCTGTCAGCACCTAAGAGGAGTTAGGGAGAGACACAGCCATGGAAGATCTCCTCAGAAACTTCCCCAGTCCTTCCCCCCATGCTCCATCCGCAGGTTTTTCCCAAGACACTCCCTGGATGGCTCTGGCAGGAGCAGGCAGTGTGCTGGGCTGGCAGCCTGCACGCGGCGGGGCCATAAATCACAGTGCGGGACGTGCCGTGGCACCCGCTGAGAACAGGGGAGCATATTGACAGGGCTGTCCACAGTATCAATGCATCAACCCAGGAGAGAGCCCCCAAGGCAAAGACAACAACCTGCTTTATCAAATTATCACCTTAATGAGCCAAGATTGCAAATAATAGACAATCGTGTGGGCTAATGGCTTGGTACAGAACCAGGTAAAACAGAATATGGACTGGCATGAACTCTGCAAAACACAGTAGACTATTTATACTGATATTCCTTAAGAATACTAATAAGTAATGTTGAAATTGAGAAAGTATCCCAAAAATGAGCTTCACAAGGAAATCGAGGAGCGCCTGACAAACTATTACGTGCTGCATTGCATTTGCAAGCTAATCTGGAAAATTATTACACCACAAGAGTCCTTACTACGAGTTTCATCATCTGCAAGAAATCACCGGCCCATGATAATATCAGCCAGAGATCAGCTTGGATGCTCCTTTGTAGCCCTACTGAAGTGGCTCCCAGAGCTACACCGTGTGGTGTAATATCACTCTTCACTCCTGACACTGCTCCAAGGAGCCACAGGGGTGGACTCAGAGCTCCTGTGCTGCCCTGAGCTCCACTGACACACACAGCAGGCAACCCAGCTCTCAGGAAAGGAAACTGAGGCAGAGATCGATTCACGAAAGAGGTCAGAGATCACGTACAGGGACAGCAACTTGGAGATTCCAGATTTTCTGGCCATCTACTTCCTCACCAACAGGACCACCATACAGAGGAAGTTTCATTTACAAGTGCTGCTCCTAGTGGTCTCTAAGTCACCAAGGTGGCAGCATGTCCTGAGACCACTAAGGCCACCCTGCCAACCTCCTCTGCAGCAGGACAAGCAGCACTTCCATGTTTTTCTAAGTAGAACGGGAAGTGGGAATGTAGCACCATGGAGTAACTTAGACACAACTAAAACCCCTCATTTGGTAGCCCCAAAAGATATGCTCCACTTCACAACATGTCATGTGCCAGTGCCAAAGGGCCAATGGATAAAGACTCAAAGGATGCTAAGGCTGCACTGGATCTGTTCCAGAGCAGGGATGTTGTTAGTGCAGTATATATTTATACATCAGTCTTCAGAGAACAGCAATGCTCACTTGTCCTCAGATGTTTGTATGCCTGGGGAGAGGTTTCCAGTTACACAAATTTATTGCAGGGTGACACTCAGAGATCTGATTTCTTCAGACAGATAATGAAGTCCAGGACTTTCTGGCAAGGAGCAGAAATGTCAGTGTGACAAGCTGATCACTTACTATACCATAACTTAATACATCCTGTGCGTGTTTGGGAGGATGTTTTTGATGAACTGGCAACCCAAATTAGCAAGGAATTTTTAGCATGTGCCTGGTCTTTGCATACATCAGGTATCAAGATTCACCTTGAATGGGAAGATCATTCCCTAAGCATGACTCCATTTGCTCTGGCATGGCAATTTATGACTCCAAGGTGCTTGGAGGGATGAGTGGAGAGGGGAATGTCCACAATTATTCAGGTAAAGCAGATACTATCAGACAAAGCTGTACCACTGGCTCCTCTCAGCAAGGCAGCAGAGACAGATTCCAACACTGCCTCTTGGTGACCTGGGCAAAAAAATAGACAGTAATACCCTATTTTTGAAACAGAGATCAGTTTGGGAGTGATTTTGAATGCTGCCTGATCCCAGACAGTTAACTAAGTCCTCCTTTTGGAAATCCCTGTAAGAGCAGGAAGATTGGGGATCTTTTGCTTCCAGCGAAACCAAGGAATCTGGCAGGGGCATTGCAATAATGGAATTAAATACTGCAATGGTGGACTTAAATATTGCAATGGTGGATCAGAGAGGGAAGAAACAGGGTGGCTGACAGGAGTGTGGGCAGCATATAAGTCAAACTGCAGAGGAGGAGGAGGACAGGTTCAGGCCTACAGCTTTGTTATCTCACTGCAGTCAGATCCTGTTTACCAGACTGACAAACACAACAGCTCGAGAAGTGAAACTGTTTACTTGTAGTAAACTGCTGATGCTCACAGCTTTTGCTCCATGTGCCTCTCGTGTTGCTTTCACATCCTTCCAAATATAGTCTTCTGTGGCAGGCAAGATCTGGAAGGCTTTTAAGCAGGAGTCTCTTCCCAAAGGGCACTGCAGTGCAGGTTGGCCTTTACATATCACTGGCACTCAGGATATAGAAAGAAATTATCTTTCTGGAGATTAGACAGAAGTCCATATAAACTCAGAAACAGGGAGATTAATTGCTAGGAATAATATTACCAAACCTGCACACCAAGTGCAGTGCATGCTTGTGCAGGGTGTTTATGTGTGCCTATGTGTATCTTTACAAAGTAGGCTGAGTGGGTGTATGTACATAAAATCTGCCCAGAATTTCACAATTTCAGTTAACTGGGTGGAGGGCAAAGAAGGCTGTGGGCAGGGAACAGAAGGATGCATCCTTTTCTTCTGTGAACTGGATGAATTGTTAGTCTGGGGAACTCTCACTGATGTGCCTGCCCAACCCATGAATTGAGCTCCTGATCCTCATGGTAGCCATGGAAAGTCCAGAAACATCCTTTCCTCTTTCTCCTCCCTATGTTACCTGGATTCAGATCTAGAGCTTCTGTAGAAAAGGAGGCAAAATAATTTCCAAGATCTAGAGGGAAAGAGTAGTGATCTGAAGACAGAAAAGGATGGATGTGGCATTAAAAACCACCCAGCATTTTACCAGTATAGAAAAGGTGCCCAGGTACTTGCCAGGGTCCATGAGGCTTCCCACAGACTGAATATGCTCTGAGAAAAGCAGCTGAAAGAGGAGACATCAAGGTCACAATAAAATATGTGCTCCTCACATGCAGTAGTAAGTGAAATGCTGGCCCACTGAAATCCATGGGAGTTTTGTCATTGGTTTTACTGGGGCCACAGTTCCACCCTGGTCCTTCATTTCTTCTGCCGACAATATTGTAAAGAATCTCACTAAGTTATAAAGTGGAAACATGCCCAAGGCATCCTAGTAATGAGCTACATTGCTGTAGGTGGTGCCTAAACTGTAAATAAAGCTGTAACTCCTTGGACTAAGCCTACAACATTTTTTCTTGACCAGAAATTCAGGCTTGATACAGAGCGGGGAGAGCACACTGACTCTAAAACCTCCCAGGGCAGACTGACATGGAAGACCAAGCTGATTCCAGGAACACAAGTAACTGACCTCTCCATCTCAGCAAAAGTTATTTGTGCTCTGCATTTCTGCCTGAGTTTAGGAAATAATTTGCTTTTTAGTTTTAAACAACTATGGGAGTAAGGACATAATTTTGGTATTTCTAAAAGCTAGAAGAAAACCCTGCAGAAAAATGAGGTTTGAAATGGTGATTCCTGAAACAAGTCTTTTTTCTCTGGTCCATACTGCAAATCCATGTTTCTCTACCCTGTGCCACTCAGCAGAGCCGTGCAGTGCCATGGGACAAATTACCAGATGTCCTGCTGACCACGAACATTCCTGGAGCTATGTGAGCAAAGCCCTCAGCAGAATGCCAGCAGTACACAAACCTACACCTGAAAGACATACAGGTGTTTAGATCTCCTAATCTGAGCTCCAAATCTCACTCAGAGCCATCTTTGGTTCCTTGTGCATCTTTTGATCTAATCCTTGTCCTGACTTGTGTTGGTGATATTGCCACTGGCAACAGGTAAAGTCAGGAATGTGAGAACAAAGGAACATAGAACAGAGAGAGACCATCCAGGCCATAAAGTCCAACATCATGAAAAACTCATGAGCCTGGAAACTTACCTGAATATCTTACATTGTCAAATAAAAGTTTTTACATCGCCCTGTAAACAAACTGGTACAGATATTTTCAGATTGGTCAGTGAAACTCCATTTGGGTGTTTTTTATGTTAAAAAAATTATTATCAATGAGATAAAAATTATTTTAGTTATTTGCATCTTTCAGATTAACAGGAAGCAATGTAATTGCTAAAGAATTAGTTGACTGAGTTGATACTGATTTAAGCTGATGAGTATTAGAGTAGCTGACATCTCAAAGCCAAGCTTGAGATGATCTATTCTGCACGTAAGAGCTCCAGTGATTTCCCTGGCCTTGCACAATGACCTAGCTCAGGGGGATCAATCACACTCTGGACATTACAAGTGGCGAGAGAGCACTTAACCACCCTGCACATGTCTGCTCATCGCGGCAGCAAACAACAGAAATTCTGGCACTGATTGTCTGAGGGAAGATGAAATAAGAAAGGACCTGTGCTCTCATCACTGCAAGACTCAAGACATTATAGAGACAGAGACCAGACACAGAGACAGATACCAGTAAAGCAGACAGGAAAAGCAACACCCAGTACTGTTTACTGGGAACCCTGTTATTTCAGTAGCATCACACATAAAATGCCTGCTCCCATTCCCATCACAATTAAAAGCAGAATTCCCACAGTCTGACCTAAGGATCAGGCCCATTATATATTTTTAAAAGTTAGATCAGCAGCTTGCAAAGTCTCTAAAGGGTTTTTATGATGCTGCCTAATTAATTCAGAAGCAAATAGATTATTTCTCAGGAGGTGAAAAGCAGGAATTATTTAAAAGCTGCCTTTAGGCAAACTACCAGGGAATAAGAAAAATGTAACTACTGGTTATGTCAGATTTCATTTTCCAGATCAAAATTCATTGTGTCAGCTCCTTTTCTTTGTTGTGATTCTTTAAAGATGTAATGAGAACCCTATGTGTGCAGGAAAAGAAAGAAGGTGCTTCACAGAGCAATGCAGCATCTTACTGTGCTTTTCCCCACCTAATAAATAGCTTCCAAATGGGAGTCTGTGGGGGAGGGCAAGGCAGCCAAGGAAACAAAAGATAGAGGTGTTTTCCCCTCTTCTCCAGGTTGCCTCTTCGTGGGACAGGAAAGCTTTTCACACATTGAATTGTGCAGTGCAAGGGACATTATGGGTCAATTATTTAAGTGTTGCATGACTGTAACCCCTTATATTAACTTCTGCATAAAGGAATAATAAAGGAATCCTTATCCAGAGGTCTTGTCTTCTAAATATGTAAGTACAGGTTTGAGGGGACAGCAGAGCTGCAGATAAAGTCCCACAGCAGGTCAGAGACAGGGCTAGGATTAGCCATGGTCCTCTGCTTTTCCCTGCCAGCACAGGCTGCCTCCAGATTTGCAGTTGCTTAAGTTTGGCACAGATCTGCTGAGACAACTGAAACTACACCTGCCCACACCAGGTCTGCCTTTGGCAACTGTTCTTAGAAATTTTGGCTGGAACACCAGAAGACCAAAAAGGGATCAAACACCCAAGTCCTAGGGGAAGTCAATAAACTCAGCTTCCATTATCCCCTCTGAAACAACCCAGCTGAGATGGAAAGTGATAGGAGAGCTGCAGATACATCACGATTGGTAACTTAGAAAAGCTTACTTAGTGTAAGCTCTGTGTGTAAGAGGTTTGTGCTGCCTAATCCCATCTAAGCCTTCTAAGACACTGCCTTTTAATTCAAGGTTTGACAAGGCAGGGTTAAGCCCTGTCCTGCACAAAGAAGCAAACGGTGCAAGGACTCTGTGAAAAGCACAGCAAGTCCAGCGTGAGGCCAAAGTCAGCTTTGTGGCACTCCCAGGGCCGTGGATGGGCAGGGGGAGGATTGGCAGGCACAGCACAGCCTGGCTGGATCCTGCTGGAGTCACTGGAGGTGCTGCGGCTGAGGGAAGGAGGTGGCTGCCCAGGGTAACCCCCAAAAGGTGCTGCATGTTAACTCCAACAGCTGCATGAACAAAACACAGTATCAGGCATGATGTAGCCAGGGGAGCAGCCAGCGAGAAAGCATCTGACCAAAAGTCTTTTCTACTTTGCAATATTTTTCCTGCTTTGCCGCAGTAGTGCCGCAGAGGCTCTTCAAAACTGATTCACTCTGCATTGCCTGGAGGACGTGGGAATCATTCCTGTGCAACAGGACAAGCAAAGGCCTCTGCATTATTCACTCCCACTACACTGCCAGCCTTGTTGGTGCTCTCCACACACAGTACGAATTTCACCCACAGCAATCAAAGCCCAGCCTCTGGAAGCCACTAGGCTGGAATAATGGTGTGTCTTTGCAGCAGCTCTTGGCTCCTGCTCTGATATGAGGGCTGTGGCTCCCTGGCCATGCTCTGGCTTTACAGGGAAGCTGCTGCTTAGCTGGTTTTCCTTTTGGGGTAGGGGGTGTTACAGGGGAATTTTGAAGACCCTTAAATATTCAAACTTGGGCTTAGCCAGTGAGATTCAGAAAGCATCAATGTCTGTGAAGGCTGGCTCTCCCTCCTGTTTTTCTGGGATGCCCTCCAGGTACCTGAGGACTGTAAAGCAGAGAAAAGAGGAGAGTCAATAATTCACGCTTTTACAGGACCAAATTCAGATAAGCCTGAGCAAACCAAGCCAGCCACGCACTCTGCTGGGGCTTAGCTGCTTCAGTCCTTAAATATTTTGGCTGACGGGTCCTTTGAATTCTAAAGGAAAATTAAGAAGCTTGCTGTTTTAAGAGGTTTTGCAAATCTCCTGCCTTTAATTCTCCTCATGTATTCTGTCTGGGTGTGTTCTCATTACAACTAGGAAAGACCTGAAGATCTTGTTTCCAGGCTCCTTAGTGTGGAGCAGATTTGAATTCAAGACATAAGAATGTGAACACAAAAGAGCAAATGTTGAAGAATTTCCTTACTCACCAGCTTTCCCTAGTCTTGACTTAGATCTTGGTGTCTCTACTAGTAATTTCTGTATTTTTTCACGACTACAGAGCCACACTCATATTTGATGTGAATGAGCTGAAGAGGAGACATTTACATTTCTTCAAAGAGTTGTCTCTGTTTGAATACAGTTTCTGTTTGGGTCTCAGATAGCCCTGAATAAAATAAAGGACTGATCTAACACCTGTGGAGTCAATAGGAATAATTTCTGACTACAGTGGGGTTTTGATCTCAAGTCTGTACAGCAAAGCAGGAACTGTGGCAGTAGAAGTGAGAGTTACACTTCAGTCAGAAATGGCCAGGGACAAAGGACTAAATCCTGTTGTGCAATTCACTGACTTCTCAAGAACATGTTAGAGACAAAATTCCTTTGCAGATATCACACAGGTGAAGTGCTGTGCAGAACAGGGCAAGTCACTTTTTATGTCCTCCCAGAAAGCCTGGGGTGGCATGGGGAGACAGAAGAACAAAGAACATCATTGGGTCTGGCAGCTTCCAGTTCTTCTCCTTTCAAAAAAAGACAGAGGAAAAAAAAGAACAGAAAAAGGGCGATGGGGGAGGGAAAGGAACAAATCTTTGCCTGCTGAGAGGAGACCCTCCCTTAGTCATTATTGTGGAAGCCTTGCAGTATTCTAAAGGAGATTCAGATGAGGACATCTACTTAAAATTATTTTACAGCCTTTGTAACATTCACAGCAAACTAATGCAAGCAAGGACTCATTTCTATTAGTCAAGAAAGTGTTTATGTTGGCAGAAAATGTATCTTCAAAGCCTACTAATGCAGCATTACAAAAGACAACAGTAAGTTACTCAAACTGGAGATCAAACCTATTTACTTTGATGAAAGAAATAGTCTAAGGCACCAAAGAGTGCAGCAACAGCTGACAGGCCAAACACTGAGTCCAGTCCTGCAAACGCTTCCTCTTCTGAGGCCAAAAATCTAAATAACACAAATGATGGGAATATGCACAGCAGCTCTGTTATTTCTAGCTGTAGTTAGGAATAAAACCAATCAGGCCATTTGTCAAGGTGCAGCCATGCACAACACAGCGGCTTTATCTTAAATGACACAGATAAGTAACATTTCCATTGAAGTTTTTTGGTTGCTTTAGCCACATACTGGCAGTCACACTTGCTAAGCAGAAAATGGTTGGGTTTTAATAGGCTCTCCTGGGACTGCTGGACAGCAGGGACACTTCAAGACAGTTTATTACTATTTTCTCACTCTCAGTCTCCCTTGGGTGACTTCTGGATTGTCCATGCCAGGACAGAGACACTTGGGCTGCCTCCAGGCAGGACAGCTCACTTCAGCAGAGCCTCTTCCTTTGTGTGAATGTGACCGTGCTGCTCTCAGCAGGCAGCCAGAGCGTCTCTGTCCCACATTCCTGACACTGGGACACCACTCCCATGCCGGGATGTGCACGGCACAGACATCCAGGCACGTTGCACAGAGCCAGCCTGAATAGGAATTGCCGGCACAGAGCCAGAGCTAATAAGGCTGGCGAGACCTGAGCTGACTCCTGCAGTCATCAGTGCAGGGAGCCAGGTCAGGAGCAGCGCTGTACCCTCGCCTGGAGCCAGGAGTGCTGGGAAACAGGGCACAGAGAGGAGCTCACATCCAGAGTTTATTAGCACCAGTTACACTTCTGCCACGCAGACCTGCCTGGCTATTTTAGATCACTCTTCCCAGTGCTCACATCATCTAATTTCTCTCTTTACCTGAACCATCCTGGCCTCTAGCATGCAATGGTGATCTGAGCGTGGTAGAAATTAATTTATAACAAGATTAAAATACTCCAGTGACTTACAGCCAATCTGCAGTGCAACAGTTTTCGGCCAGATGGTCAGGCTATCACAACCATCTAGTCTGAGCTCCTGATTAATGTGGGCCACAGAATTTCCTGCAGCCCCTTGGCAGGTTTAGCACCAGGCCAGCATGGTTCTCCATCACCCATGTGGTGGCTTGAGCAGGGCAGTCAAGCAGGATGGGTCTTTTTAGGTAGACAGCTTTGCTGTCTGCAGGATCCAGAGAGGTGCAGGAGGCTCCAGAGCACTGGCAGGTGCCAGCTCCGAGAGCTGGGGCTGGGCTCTTGCAGCTCCTGTTGGCAGGGGCAGGAATCACAGAGTCCTGCCCCCAGTTGTAATGAAATCAAATGGAGTTTTGCTTAAGTAAGGGCTGAGTCAGTCATGAGTCAGGATTCAGGGACTTGGCCCAAAACACACATACATTTAAAAATAATTGCCTTGAGTGCTTGGATAAGTTTTCAGCAACACAGGGGAGATGTGAATAATTTTGGTCCAGTAGGAAGATCAAAGAACACTGCAAAGATCCCTGTTACCCAGCCTCATGGGCACTGTCCAGCCCAGCCACAGGAGCTCTTTGCTTCCCAGGATGAGAACCTCAATCCATGGGTGTCAGAGAGTGAAATCATAGCTACTCTTTGATGTATTTATATGGGTGGAGATTCCAGGTCATGCAATGAAATGGAATTACTCACGCCCTTTTGTTCCCAAGGATTAAAGCCTTTATCTTCATATTCTCAGCAGGAATATCATAATGTTTCGGGAAAGGAACCCTAAGATCTGTACCAGTTGTATGCTACTGTTCTTTTAAATATATATGATATGTGGTTAGCCTCCAGGACAGAATGGAGAGGCATAAGAGCAAACAAATGAACTAACAGTAAAGAGAGGTGCATGGCTGTGAACAGCTGAGCACAGCCTATCAGTATGGGGCTGATCTTCCTTTCCCTCACTCCCACGGAGCACTCATCACTTGTAATCATATGGGAAAACTGCACCAGCAAAATAATGTATTGTTAATATTCCTATGTTGATTCTTTTCTGCCTGTGATATCTTGCCCTAGCTTGAACAGCCCCAGGCACATCTATTACACACTTCCAATGGAGACAGTTCCTCATGGTTTGAAGGTAATGAGGAGATCCATGAAAGTGTTTGCCTGCTTGGTACCAAGTTCATACCCTAAATCATGAGCATGATCCTAGCACATAAACCATTATAGTAAGTTTACAACAGAAAAAGTAACTTTAGGAACAGGAATAATAACACAAGTTAACAGGTATCAGCTATTCTGTAATAACTGTCTTCGTACTTTCTCTACCCCCTCGGCAAAGTAAGCTAAAGTAGTTTTCCCCGCCACAAAAGAAAAGGGGATAGCTGCAGTGCTGGGCAAGAGCATGAACAAGGCAAATGTGGTGAAGAACCTGACATGCAGGAACCTGTTGCACTGTGGTAATTCACCTGTGTCAGGGCCCTGAGCACAAGCAAGGCTCAGAACCAGTGCAGGTCATAAGCTGGGAATAGATAATACTGAGCAGGCAAAGCTGCAGAACCTCAGCACTTCTGTGATGGATCATGCAGGCAAACCCTCGTGCTATGTGCTGAAATCGTGCTAAGACATTTGGCACTGTGGTGATTATTTGCTTTGGTGACATCTCCTTGTGATCTGCCTTGGCAAGCTAGAAGAGGTGTGAAACAGAACAGCTATTACAACTAATTATCATTATTTGCCTTCAGCAGGTGCTGAGAACTCCACTCAGAATGCTGGGTGCTGTACAGAACACAGCAAGGAACAGGCAGGATACAAAGGATAAACAACTGATGTGAGCAATGTCAATTCAGTTTTAAAGCATCTTAAACTATTTGCCTCTCAGTCACTTAGCAAATCAGACCTTAACCACAGTTTCTGTAAGACACTACTACATAGCAGTAATGGAGCAAACGACTCCTTTTCATTCCTCAAGTCAGCTTTTAGGTGAGCATCCTGTATCCACTGGAAAAGAACATGATGCCTAAAGCTCATGGTTTCAAAGCAAAGTGTAAATATGTCAAGGACACCCTGAAGCAAAGACAGC
The DNA here is from genome assembly GCA_024500445.1 of Entomyzon cyanotis. Classification (NCBI taxonomy): domain Eukaryota; kingdom Metazoa; phylum Chordata; class Aves; order Passeriformes; family Meliphagidae; genus Entomyzon; species Entomyzon cyanotis. Next base: position 1,527,691 of record JAKEPQ010000325.1, read on the forward strand.
AAATCCCAATTAAAGACTTAAATTTAAAAACCAGTCTCATAACTTTATGATGCTATCTTTAGTTTTGGGGGGTGTTTTTTTGTTTGTTGGTTTTGGTTTTTAACATTTGAGCAAGATGGAGACATGGTAAGGCCCAGAATAAGAAGAGAAATAGCCACCAAGAGATTGATGGGCAGCTGTGAGTGATGAGGACAGCACAATGCACAGCAGCCATGCCACAGGCACTTCACTCATACTCAGCATTTTACAGGCATTTCTCTGAGCACTTCAATAGGGTGTTTCATGCTCTATTCCTTCACTGGACAACAAAATTGCACTCCTCTGCCATCAGAGCAGATACTGACTGTAGGCTCAGAAAAGCACTTTCACAGAGATCCCAACAAGAGCCTTTTCCTCATCGTGCCATTCCTTAGTAATCAGTGACCCAGTTGTGACTGCGAGAGGGCCAAGGACTTGCAAAAGTCTAAAGCACATGTTTAAGACTGAGCAGAAGAACAGTTTTACTGAAGTTAGGCACATTTATGAGTGATTTCATAGAGTTGGGCTGAACTCTGCAACTGCTCATCATTCTTGCCGATTGCATCTGCATCAATAAAGGGAGGTTTCAAGAACAAGGATCAGCTGTGAGTTATATAGAAGGGAAAGGTGAATAGAAGAGAAATCAAGGAGGAAAGTCGGTTGCTAAGGGAAAATCAGGGTCTGAAGAAAGACTTTTTGGCTTTTCCAGCAATTACAAAACCTCCCCAGCTCCCAGACGGGAGGGTTAAGTGAGCTGCCTGTCATAGCTGTGACTCTGGTGTTCATAAAGGTCAGCCTGGCCACAGGAAAACACAGGCACAGCCAAATGCCAGGCATTTGTTTGGCTCCAAGAGTCACTTGCTGCTTTAAAACTGCCAACGAAATGCAGCACAAAGTTGGAGCACACCAGGACTTGAGCTTTTTCCAGCAGCACAGAGATGTGGGAGGCTGGCTGGTGCCAGCAGTGCTTGTGGCTGGCAGAGGTGAGGCCAGGCGTGGGTCTGGGTTCCTCCACCTCCTCCCAAGCCACTGCCCAGCCTCATCCAGCCTGGGAAACATCCAGGAAGGCTCAGTGACTCCACAGAGTTTCATGCATGGTGGAGGACAGAGGACAGGACAAGTTACTGAGCTGTATCACTGGGACAGGATAAGAAGGGCCAGGACTCACAGGACCTGGTTTTTATTTTTGGCCTGCTGGATGATGATGGATGAAAACTCTATTTCGCACTCTGTAAAATAGGGTTAATCATACTGGCCTTTGGAAAGCTCCATCAGACAGAGATATTCTCATATTTAGAAGAGAGGTAGCAGTGCTATGCCTGGCATTTATTTACATGCTTTAAGGCAGAGCTGGCTTTTTCTCTGCATGTGTGTGGTGCACTGTATCACAGGGCTGCTGCCTACAGAAATCACCAGTTAAATGAATCAACACTGTGTGTGTCAGGACCTGAACTATTGCATTTGGTCAGTTATTGGAAGGACAACCAGAATGCAACAAGAATTTCTTCTTCTTTGAGGGCAGACAGCCAAAAGAGCCTCATTTACCAAATAACACAGGGCATCCCAAGCATCCTCTCAGGAAGCCTAAGGCTCTGGTCCAGCTGTGTGCTCTGGGATGGGCACAGCACTGGGCAGGGTGTGGGCAGGGGGGACAGGCTACCCAGAGACATGGAGTCACTGAGGTCAGACCTCAATGGCTGAGCCCTGGATTTGGTCCCATTCCCTGTGAGGGTGTCCATGGCATCTGCAAATGGATGAAGGCACCAAGCAGGTCCCCAGATCTCACTGTGGTTGGTGGCTGCTGGGCATCCAGCCCATCATGTACCAGTGATCTGAATAAATTTTTCCTCACTTGGTAGTATTAAAAACTTATTTCGGAGTAATTTTTATAAATCTTCACCAGCTGCTGTGACCCTTCAGTCCCTTCATCACCACCTCTAGTCCCAGGGGCTGAAGAGTGCACCCCTGTGTGCAAGTCAGAGTGCCAAGAGTGCTGACAGCAGGACTGGAAATGACAGGCAAAATGCTCTGCTCCGTGGGGATGCTGTCTGCAGGAAGGAAACGATTCTGGCTTTTTCCAGCAATGCAACTGCTCCCAACAGCTCCAGCCTCAGCATGTGCAAGAGCTGGGGTTAGGATGATCAGCTCTGCGATAAAGCTGGAGATGATCAGATATATTTAAATCCAGCAGGCAGAGGCTCTGCTGTGGCTGTGGGTCAGCACCGGGACCGGACACAGAGCCCTGACCCGGGGAGGGATTGCCAGGGTGAGTGAGGCGGGCCGTGGCAGGCACAGCCCTGCTGCCAGCCCTGCCGTGCCCCCCTCGCTGCCCACCGCAGGCACTGGCGCTGGGAGAATCAATCCACCCCTGCCGGCAACCGACCAGTCTCAGGATGCCACCAGAGGGAGCAAAGTTGCCGGCTGGGCACGCAGGGGAGGCTCGGACTCGCCTGGGGACCCCCTGGCTGGGGTCAGCCCCTGCCTCTCATGACACCTCGGGAAGGGCAACATAAGGCACTGCCATCATGGAACACAATTTCTACCAAAACAAAAAAATAGAACAGGCACGGGAATGAGCCATGAAAACAAATCAAGCAGCGAAAGATGATCAGCATCTCCAGATTTCACAGCTATGGATATATGTGTGTGTGTGTGCGTGTGTGTGTGTGTACGTATAAACATATATGTATATATAAAAACACATACACGTCTATTAAAAAAAAAATCTTCCATTATCCCTTAAGGCATTTGATTGTTTTGTTAATTCCCAGGATGTAATCTGTTTTGCATTAAGTGGGATGTTAAGCATCTAATTGTCAAGCACTGATAAGTCATGGGAAATTTTATTACAAGATAGGCATCAGCTGAATGGAGATAAAACACATCAGACACTGAGGTGCAATTTCCAGGTGAGATCAGTGTACACAGGGGTGAAAACCAGAACCAGGGCATGCCAGGGATGAGCTGCAGGAGTGCTACAGGTGGAAATGGACAAACTGAGGACTTACAGATCAAAATCTGCTTTTACCAACTGCTCCCTGTTCCCAGCTGTACATGGCACTGACAGTTTGCACCTGGGCTGATGACATCATTTGGAAAAAACACCAAATTTCATGCATTTCATGTAAAACCTGTTATTTACACCTACAAGTACCAAAGCATCTAAAAATACCATCAATTACCCATAAGTACCAGAGCAGAGAGACTGTAAACATGTTTTTCTGCCCCCTCTTATCTCTTCAAACAAGACCAAATTTGCCGCTCGGCCCAGCCCCTTGCTGGCCTGCCCTGCCACACGCAGTTCATGCCCTTGTAAGTAAGGCTCAGACACATTCTTGCAATTCGAACTGAGATTATTGTCAACCCAAGTAATTGCTTGCTCTTGTGACTGGCAGCATTACCTTCCTCCCGCCTGTGTACCTCACACTGTCTCTCACCACAGGCAGAGAGGTCTCTGAGCAGAGACTCTTCCATGTCTGCCCCAAGGTGACTCACTGCATGTGCTTCCATCCATCCATGCAGCATCAACATCCAATATTAGAGTGTCAGAGGCTACTACAGGTCCTGGCCTGTTGTTTTTATGACTAGAAATCCTTAATTGTCATTAGGCTGTTGAGCAACTTTATCTGGAGAAGCACAAGGAAAGGAAAGCACATCCCCTCGGTGCTGGGTGAGCGCTCCTCCACCAGACACAGCATTGCATCAGCTGTGTTCTGTTATCTCCATGACCTCCTCACACTGGCTGCTCTCTGTCATGATTTGGGAACAGCAGAAGCAGATGCAGAGATTGGGATTTGTGATATTGACACCCTCTGAGCTTCTTAACCTCAAGTACTGTTTGTTTTGCTTGGCACTTCCTGCCGACCAGCCACAGCTCCTCCAGAGCAGCCCTGCAGTTCGGAGCTTCTGACCAGCGACTTGAAGTGACTGTCAGCCTGTCCCTAACCCATCCAGGTGCCATCTGTGCCCCTGGTCACTTTGACGCCGCTTGCATTAGCCTCTCCAGAGACAGCAAGTGCTGTTGAAGGACTCACAAGCAGCCCTTCCAAAGCACCCAGGGACTCCAAAATAAGCGCTCAGCACATCCACCTTTGTTTTGAATTGTGACAGCACTGAGGAAACATTCACAAAAAGAGAACCAATTTCTGAAATGTCCTGATTATACGCTGTTAAAAAGCAACTGGCAATAAGTTCACTGCTAGCTCTTTTAAGAAGCTGCTTTTTTTCCTTTCCTTTCTTTTCCCATGTTGTCACAGAAGGTGGGAGAGGAAGTCAAGGAGGAAACATTGTAAAATTCCTACATATTTTAAGGGACAAAAAGCAGTTGTCATTTCAGAAGGTATTTTTAAAAAACATTCACTTAATCAGTTGTCAGGTGATTCTGTTCTGCACAGTGCTGCTGCAGGCAAGGTAATAACACAAACTGGTATTATATTGTACATAAAAATAAGGATATATTCCCAGCTGAATCAGTGCTGCCTTCTCACCAGGTCTCTGACAGTCCTGACTAGTGCTCAGGGCTGATGACTCAGCAGCCACTGGTGACTCAGCACTCACAGAAATCGATGGAGGCACCCCCAGAACTTTTTGTAAGAACTGAATTAGGCCACACTTTAGCCTGGTAATTGAAATGCGCTTCTGACAGCATGACTTTGTAGCTTCAAGTAATTTTCTGTATCTGCTCTAAACTAGCTTCAACCAAATTTTCACAAAGACAGCATTTCCCCACTGGCTTCTTGACCCAAAATGGGCTGAATTTCAACACTTGGAGCTATTTGAGCTCAAATCTTCTATGTGTTGCTTGCAGTGACTGCAGGGATCTAAGAGACTTTTGACATGAAATCCTTTGGCTTCGAACAAGCATTTACAAACACAAACAATTTTTTCCTCTTTCTCTTCTTTCTATCTCTGTTTTTTTTTTCCTCTCAAGGTGGAATGTGCACTCTTTGGGTCAGAAAGCACTATCTACTGCCATTAGGACTATCAGTACATTGTTATTAAACAATGAGGCGGAGATGTACCTCTGCCTCCCAGACATTTGCCAATTTTCTTTAAGATTAAATTCTCAGTGGTAAAAGAAGCTTGTTAAAAATGTGAGGGGGAGGGAGGAAAACTGTTCAGTTGCTTTGTAAATAATTTTGCCCTTCTCCTGATATTTTTGGCTGCCTGGCTGCATCCCAGCTCTGCATCACTTCCCCATGTACCACCCACAGGAGCCCCATGAGCAATGGCTCGATGTTGAGTTACCCTAAGCCAGTTCTGGTGACCCCACATGTAGGGGGCAAAGCCCTACCACAGCTCCTGAAAGCCTCATATGACACCTGAAGCCATCCTAAAGAAACATCCTCTTGAGTTAGTGGCCACCTTTGGGTCTGAATGGAGATCACTGAGGACTCGGCATAGGTTTGTGCAGTGCCAGGGAGGGGCCAGGAGGTGGGAATGCCACCTCTTCTGGCATTTAAATCAGCAAGGCCCAGCCTGTGTGTGCTGGGCAGCCCCTGACGCAGATGCCAGCTCTGCCACCCCCACCAACGCCAGCCACTCGGGATGGATGTGGGAAAACCACAGCACACCCACGCTCAGAGTCACAGGCTCCTGTCCTGGCTGAGTCAACTCAGCCCCGTATTTTTGCAGGGAAGATGTGCAGAATCTGATGGAGCTTATCACGTGTGTATGGGCAGGGAGCGGCTCCTCGGCTTCAAAGAGGAGATAAGGACATCAAAGCGACCGTCAGCTCTAAACACTGCCTACTCACCCACCAGACCTGAGCACCACCTGAGTTCAGACTCCAGCCTGTCTTCAGGAGCCACTGAGGAATCATTTACTGCGTTTACTGCTCGCCACGGCTGTCAGCGGGCAGAGCCAGCACAGCCCTGAGGAGACATTCCTGCTTTCTTCTTGTGCATCAGCAGCAGCTCAGTGAGGAGCTCTGCCCTGAGATGCAACTGTTGTACCTGCACAATGTAGTACAGAGAGGGCTGCCAGCCTGGACCACCTCCCCATCCTTCTGCTCCCCAAGAACCTCACATGGATACGTTTGGCAAGTAAAGGAGTGGTGTCAGGATACACTGTGGGTTGAGGCGGCAAAAACAGACACCTGGGAAGGACAGGAGTCCTGTTTAGTCCCAAGGGCCATTCCACCAGAAAATGGAAATAAGAAGCAGGCAGGAAAGGTGACAGGTTTCCCACCCTGGTGAGCACAGCAGAGGGGAGGCACCACCCTCGGAGGCAGACGGGATGCCAGAGGGGAGGCAGAAGTGGATAAAAAAAAGCAAACCTTCTCAGTTGACTCAGGGCAGGAGTAGGGACAAGACAATCTTCTGCCAAAGGCTGTTTCACCCAGCACCACCTCAGGAGGACTCAGATGGAAAGAATTTCACTTGCGGGCAGGAGGGCAAGTCAGATACAGTATCTAAGCACACTACCCCACCCTTCTCTAGGCTTGTCCTCGGTTTTGATATGCAGCGTGCAAATCTGGAATGCATTCATAAATAAATGTCAAATTCTCAGATACACTGTCAGCTTTAAAGAAAACGAGCAGACTTAATTAAAAATCCCACTGTTTCTTTGACTCATGACCTGAGTCACATCTTCATTCAGCCTCACTGCTTTTTATATATTTAAAACTGAAATATATGTATCTTTACATTGTACTTTATATACATTTTATATTATACATTATACACTGAATATATTATAGCACTGAAATATAATCAATACTTATAAACTCCAATAAGTCAGCAAGATGATACTCCAATGTCTGAGAAAGTCATCCGTAAGTTGTGTCAACAAGATGCTCAGGATGCCTCAGGAATCCCTGTGCAATACTCTCATGTGATAGTGACAGGCAGATTGCCATTTATTGAAATCACAAGATGCCAGGAATCCACTCCCATATTCCCTACCCAGTGAGGACATATTTTGCTGCATTTCAAATATTTTGCTCCATCAGGTGACAGCACAGACCCGCTGAGCTCCAGATGTCTATAACTAAAACTCTCCTCACGGTGGACTGGCACATTCAACCCTTCAAGACTCCATTTGTTCCAGATTTGTTCTTCTACCCCTGACCCACGGGAACACAATGCTCCCACCTGGCAGTTGGTGTTAGATGGAAGTAGTTTCCGGCCACCTACACCACAAACCATTCCCATGGCTGGCGATGTCCCATTTCTTCCTGGCTACAAAGGAGTGGCTGCAGGCAGCATGCCGTGTGACAGGGCAGGTCAGGCTGCCCATGCAATCCTCCTGGGGAGCCAGGCAGGCTCTGTCCCAGCACAAGGCCACAGCAGCAGCTCCTCTGCCTCCCAGCAGTGCCTGCATTGTTTGTGCGTTTCCAGCAAGGATAAAAGACACTCCTGAATCCCAGCCCTGACCACAGCTGACAACAAAACCCACAGAAGGCACCTAACCCTCAAGCAGCAAGGACATACCCGCCAGTGCTACCCTGGGAGAAGGCTTCAGCCAAACCACAACAAAGTCCACCACTTCCATGGGCTTTGGCCGAGATCTGCTTTAAAACCCTTACTTTTCCAGGACAACCTCAGTCTGGACCCATTTTGGCTCATCATAAAGCCAGTGGCCAACATCCAATGATTTCAGTAGTAGGCGTAGTTTTAGCAAAACTTATCACAAACAGGGATAACTGGAAGACTCCAGACATCCCTACCTGTCCAGCACAAAAATAACCCTCTGGCTGGTGGCAGCAGCCTGGTCAGGCAGCAGCAGGCTCTGAGGAGCTCAGCAGCAGCCCTTCCCACTGCAGGCAGCACCCTGCCCAGCACACTGGGCAGACACACAGACGAGCTGACCCGCCAGGCTCTCTTTCAGATGTATTTTCTGTTATTAAAGAGTTTCACCACTTTACTGTATCTTTGTTGTTATTAACAAGGTTCATCATCAAGGTTTGTCACTAGCGAACAGGCTCTTATACTTGATGAAACAGAAGAGAATGGGCCAGCTGCCACTGTGGTGATACTTCTAATTTTTCAACAGTGGCCAAGAACATGTAAGAGCAAGCAGAATCCACCTTAGTAATTTTGAAAACTAGGCTGTCAAGCTCCAGTGCCAGAAAATCTACCTGTTGCAAAATGCAACCTAAACACCACATTGTTGTAACATCTGCACTGCCTACTCCCGACTAGGTTCAATATAAATGGGCCTTTTTCAGCAAAGCAATGTGGCCTGTGTTTAGGCCCATGTGAGAAGTTTAGCAACACTCTTACACTACCTTTTTCCAATATATTAGAATTTGGTCATAAAAATTTTACTCTGGAGTGGCATTTTGCAGAGACACTGCCTTGGCTCAAGTGCAAACAGCTTTTGGTAGTAAAGCGATAAACTTCCATTTAAGCTCTGAGGTGGTGAGACTGTGACACAAGTGTCACAATTGCCCAAAGAGGTTATTGCCTTCTCATCTCTTCTCCCAGATCCATGCAGTAATGCTGCCTTGTTTAAGGGTCAGTGAAGGGCAGTGGGAATTTTCCCATCACCTTCAGAGCCCCATGAAAACATGACTCACTGCTCCATTTGCATTTGTTCGCTCTTTGTACAGCATGACTCCACCTAAGTCAAGCCTAAGCTCAGATAGCCAGGTCTGCTTAGTAAAGCACTGTGAACATGAGTTTTAGGTCCCAAGATTTAACACTGGACTTAAAAGCTTGGCTGATACCAGAACTGCACATCCATTTTATTCATTATTCATGGCCCTGATGGTGCTGGAGTAGCCTTCAGAGAGCTCCTCAATACTGCTTTTGACATGCAGAATCACCAGCCCTTCTTGGCAACCGCAGCAATCCCCTTCCACCCTGGGAAAGCACTATTAACTGTAGAATTTGGATACCAGTGGATCTCCTTACAGTTTTCATACTTCCACAGTTGAGAAAGCAGGGCCCATAAAAGGGCTCTGTGGGGCTATTTCCTGCTTAGAAAGCAGAGAAAATAAAAATTCAGCAATTGAGTCCACTTTGGACCTGTTGAAGATTGAAGATCAGGCTCTACCCTCAGCTCCACTGCTCATCCAGAACACATGCCTGAAAGTTAATGGAATTCCTTCAGACATTCCCCAGCACGGCTGAGATCAGACACTGGCCCACACTGTCTGGGGTGGGAGATATTCTGAGCCAGACTCCTCACCCTCAGCCTTGGGAACGTTTTCATAATGGAACACAATGTTTGCAAAAACTAGTCCAAAGGTGGCTTCTCTGTCTGTAAATATGTCAAGAGCGAATTGGCAAGGCGACTTCTCCATCCCTGGAATGCGCAGGAAATAGCTGCGACTATACTTATCCAGAAAACAAATAGCTTCATTCCCACCACCAGAGCAGTCCCTGACATGTCACAGCGGCGCTGATAAAAGGCCATAACACACCGTATGCCCCAAAAATGGCTTTTAAATCTCAGCCTAAGCCTTTCACTACGAGCTCATTAACAGACAACCGTTCCCTCAGACTGGCTGTGGCCACAGAGCAGAACGGGAGGGAATTGGAACCACTTCCCAGTCCTGCATCCATGTGCAACGTCCCAGGCAACGTAAACTTTCGCTTCGCTTGCCAATGTTGCCACACAAATCAGCACACCAGACTTGGCAGGAGTTCAGCCAAATTTGGCACAAGCTCTAAGCCAGTTCATTTCACAGTTGCACAGAAAAACAAATCTCTATCGTGAAGGTTCTTCAGAGCACTCACGTTTTTGTTTGGGTCTGGAAGAAAAAAAAAAAAGGCCAGATTCTGCTCTGATTTACTTTGGTGCAAACCCTGAGTAACTTCACAGGCTTTAATTCCTCCAGGTTAAACTGCTCTGTGTTCAATCACAATGTGGCTCTCAATCTGACATAAGGGATGATTAAATTAGCTGAGATAAGGAGTTTTTTACCATGTCATTAGCATCCAAATCTTACCCGTGAAACTTAACACTGTTTGTAGCTAAGTTATTGATTTTACTGAATTCTATGTCAGAACCTTTATTTTAACAATCTTGTTTAAAAATAGTTCATTAACTGTTGGCATTGTGCCACTCTGCGTTAAGAAAAAAATGAGCAAGAAAGAACATAATTTTGTTTTAACTTTGAAATAATTTTCTACTTTACATCCACTGAGGAGAAGTGTTATTTTTTGACTTGTGATTTGTTTTTTTCAAAAATTATTACTATCTATCTGAGAAAAGCTGTCACTGTTTAAATGTGGGTTGTCGGTTGGGGTTTTTTTTGGAAGGAAAGAGACACTGGAAATCTACTAGTTAAATTTTGCAATAAAAATAAGTAAAATATCTGACAGTACTCTTTTGCAAGGGATTTTAAGGGAAATCAAAATTGGATCAAAGCTACGTTCAGTACTACAGCATATTTACAGCAAGCAGTTTATCATTCTTCCATTAAAATGGGCTAACTTCAATAGCCAAAAAATAGGTTTAAATTTATTTAGAGTCTGATTAATTTCAGTAGTGAGGACTGCATACTATTGGAATCACATATATTTTATATAACATAATGTTAATTAAAGGTCTAATGCTACACTTTGCACATGAGCCAGGCAGTGACAGGGAACTCAGCAGAGTTACAGCCTCACGATAACATCCAACAATACACAGCTCCTTAAAATACTCAATGATGTGGTTCCTACTAACCACACTAACCTGTAGGAAATGGATTTTCTATATTCTGGATGCCTACAAATACTACACTGGCTGTAAACTGTGCCCGCTTCAGATGCCAGAACTGAGCATCCTTCTTTGTAGGGATGGAGGCTGAGGGTTTGCCCATCCTGTGAATCCCCAGCCAACTTCATGGAAGTACAAAGCAAAGTGAAACACAGCAAAGATGCAGAAACTTTGAGGAAGAAGATGACAATCTGGGAAAGCAGGGAGGATGCCAACCCACATCAAAGCCGCTTATGAGGAACAGTCACAAAATCTGAGAAACACCAAACATCGAAGTTCAAGCGTTACAAGTTTGTGTCATTGTGGCTTTTGGGAATTCATAAGAGCACGTGTTGGGGAAGTAATGAGAGCTCAGCTAAAACACAAGGGGTTTCAGAAAAAGATATTTTAAGCATGAGACTCTGTAACAGAAAAAGTAGCATGACTGGAAATCATGTTGTCAGTACGATAACAAGAAAGCCACATTAGCTGGGGACACCAGACAGTGTGGTGTTTGTGTGAAGCCTGTCAGGAGCATTTGTCACTAAATACCCCCCAATACGCAATAATTTGGAGATACATCATCTCCTTGAAATGAAGCTAAGGATAAAATAGCAGTTGCCTAAAATAGGGGTTTGTGAACTGCGCATACAGGAAAAGAAGGAATGCGACAGGCCAGTGCCCCACTGCCTGGCTGGTGGGGGAAGGGACTGGAGACTTCTGCACTGCTATCACATCCCCACCACATTACACAGCCTCCCTTTTAGCTCAGTCAAGCTCCATCTTAATGATTATTAAGACGTTTCTGCCACCACCCCATTTGCTGAAGGTGGCTCCAGAACCCCTCTGCTCTCTACTTGGAGACTGTCCTCTGGTTTCCAACTTAAATTCATCCCTGGCCAGCTTATAAATACTTGTCTTCTGGCCAGAACTGGGGCTCAAGCTAATTCAAACCCATTGAAATTAATGAGTTTTTTTCCCCATTGACTTCAACAAGCCTTGAATTAAGGCCCTGTGTGTGGACAAAAAGGTTTAGGGGCAGTTTTTGTAAAAGGAGAGTTTTATCCTGTTGATTTTGGCCTCTCTCCTCAGCCTGCTGTGAACTGTCTGCCTTATTTTAATGCTGTATTCTCATCCCGCTCTAGTGCAAAACTCCTATTGAAATCCAGGACGGCCTTGCCAAGTTGTTATTAATTACTGTGGTTCTCGAGGCTCAGTCCTGCAAACTGATCTGCATGAGCTCAGAGCTTTCTCTTCAAGGATCTGCTTTCAGGATCTGGGCTGCAGGGCTGCAAAACTGAGCACCAAAGGGACCGATCCGATGTCGTCCTGCTCTGCCACCCCAGTGCCACTGCAGCCCCAAGGAGCTCGCAAGCCCAGCACTGTTGTTTTCCTTGGAAGGAGGGAGGGGGCCAGCAGGGAAACAGTCCTGCACAGGCAGCCTTGCCTCGAACACAGAGCTTTCCAGGCCAAAATAACCAGCCTTTTTGCTTGTTGGAGCTCAAGTACAATTGAGCTGTGCTGGAGGAGGGCACAGCCGAGCTCTGCTTCTGTGGCTGAAGGGAAGAGAGCTGGGTTTTGAGGAAGCAACAATTGCTGTGGAATTTGACTTCCGTGGCTGGAGCATGAATATTTCTTACCCTAAGAAATGGCAAGGTGTCACACAGGATACATGTGAGGTCAAAAATGTATCAATGTGTGGGTAATTTATTGTATTTCCAGCACTGGGAAATCCTTCTTTTATTACAAAATGGGATGTAGATCCCATGCCTGCCTTCTTTACTGAACCTAGTACTTAGTGGTGCCAGGACTGCATTAAAAGCAAGTTTTGGATATATTTGTGTTGTTCATTTTAGCTGAATGGTGAAAAAACCTGGGAAAAGCTGCTTTGCAGTGGAAACAGAAAAATCTCAACTAGTTATTAAAAAAAGTTATGAGCTCTTCAATTAGACCACAGGCATTTTATAAGGCAAGCAGGTCAGGGTGTACTTTACTTCCCTGAACCTGAAATGTTAAAATAGTCATGTGATACATTTGCATTGAGTTATGTAGGATGAGCTTATATCTCACTAATCTAGCCAGTCAGATGCCTTTAAAAATAAATAAGAACTTTAAAAAGAGTGACATCAGCCATAACTGCTTATTCTGCTCTAGATTTGGCAGGTAAGAATCAGCAAGAAACCAAGTGCATTATGCTGCCTGGGCTCTGTGCCTATTTCTCATCATGTAGGGAGCCAGGCCAAATCCTTGACACAATAGCAATTTTTGCTCAATGCCAACTATTCCCAGCCTGGCAGCGCGAATGCAGAGCCGGCTCCTGAGGTCATGGAACTGTAATGGAATCCAAACTGCAACGAACATCCCTGCTCAGGAGGGGAAATGGCTGTTGCATGTGAGGCTGTTTCCACTGGATTCAAACCCAAGCTGTCAGAAGACGAGTTACAGTGACAACAGACGAGGACAACCTTAATTGAGTCACCCCTCATGCCAAGCCACATGCAATGCATGGACCAGTGGCCTCCAGAAAGGCTGGGAAACAACTGTGTCAGAAGAATTGCTGAACACTGCAACACCAGGTATCTGTCAGCTATGACACAGCAACTGTCAGTCATGGTAAGTGGCAAGTGACATCTATTTAGATGAGCTCCACTCAGTCAGTGCCCTGATAACAAAAGCACTTCACCCTTCCATGGAGACAGGAACACCTGACAGTAGCACAGCAAAGAGCTGAGCTGCTAGTTTGCTACTCACTGCAAACACAGAGAGCTTCTCCTCACCTTTATGGCTGATGATCATGTCCTCTATATTGAACAGTGGGTGGAAAGACACTGGGACAAACTAAAAAATACAATTATGTATCTGCCACTAATCAGCACACCCAGTACATGTTGTGTCTGAAAAGGGAAACCCTTGCCTTCATGCTAGAGAGTCAGAATCAGAGAGAACAACCTGCTCAGCTAGGAAGGCACCAAGTCCTTTCTAAGTAATTCAGAGTCAAAATGTCCTTAAAGCTCATTGTGGGAAGAGTAACAGTGTCCTCAGAGGTGAATGAATGTCCCGGAGCACTCAGAAACACTGCTGAGCACTTGTGTCCACAACACATGGGCACATGTTGGTAGCAGTAACTGTGGGTGTATTGTCACCACAAACCATGGGACATCCTCTTCCCCTTGCCTCCACCCTCCCAAGAGCTCAGCACTGACTGACACCAATCATACTTTTACCTGAAAAGGGCTAAAGAGGCTCCATTCCACCACAGGGCAGACAAGCAGGACAGTACAGCTGTGATTTTCAGAGTGTTCCTACCTGTTTTTTTATTGTAACAGTGTTGGTGCTCACTTCTCATGCCCATTTTAAACATCATTTTAACCAACAATTAAATATAATAACTAAGAACAGGACACTAAGCCAGCAGCCTAAAGCACTCTGATTCACATCTCTCTGAATGGCAGCATCTGTACAGACTGGACAGAGTGGAAAACAGGTTCTTCTCCACGTAACCTGGCCTTGGCAGCAGTAGTTTGGATGATTTCTGAAATCCCATTGCCTAGCACCAAGCTGGCAAGAGAAGAAATAGCCTCATCATTCTCTCTTACTAAGGGATGCAATCTTATATTCATCTGCAATCAGGAGAGAGATGAAAGAAGAGTTCTTTGAGCTTAACAGAAAGTAAATTGAAAATTATCCAACTATTTAAAAATTACTTTAAGAAAACTCCAGAGTAGCAGTGATGAACTTCTGCATTGAGAGAGAGCTCCCACTGCCTGGGGGATGTGTTTGTGCTGCCCAGCCACAGGCACCCCTTGGTGTACAGCCCCACTCACACGTGGGCAGGGTGATGCTCCTCAGCCTCATGGGCAGCTTTACCAGCACCAGAACAAATCCTAAATGCATGTGTGAGCCCAGGGTACTTGTGATGTGATTCAGGGCAGCCTGGCCCACAGAAAGAGAGGGGTAAGAGCCTGCACATGGAAACAGCGAGGAGCAGCTGCAGCGATGTGTAACCCTGTAAGGGCTGATTCATGGGTCTGTAATCTGCTCCAAGCAGGACTCACAGCGGTTCTTTCCAAAGATTAGGCAAAAATATTACACTTTATGGCAAAACTCAGTCATCCCACTGAGTGCAGCACTCCCAGTGTGCAAACTCTTCTTGGGAGAGCAGATGCTGACCCTGGCAGGAGTGCATGAGGCCAGCCAGGCTGAGAGGCCATAACCTGCTCACATCCCTCACTTCCAGGGTGCAGCACCCACAGGGTGCTCCTCTCCCCCTGCTTAGGAATCTCTTGCTCTCCACTCTTCTAGCTCAGCTGAGCTAGATGGGAAAGGATTCCCAACACCAAATAAGCCTTAGGCAGACAGCCAGGTTTCCAAGCCCCTTGCCGAAGGGGAGACCGCACTTCTGCTTTTCCAAGTGCTCTGTGATCTTGCACTTGCAAAGCTTCTGGAGGCTTTTTCCTCCCACTGCACATTAGCAATTCATTGAGTGGTTTCTACAGGTCTGAAAGGGAATAAGACAAACTTTTAACATATGGAATGGAAGAACTGCAGAAGCCTCCCCAAGAGACCATGATTAAGCCCAGAGCAATAGGGTCAATAAACTGCTGCACCCTCCCAAAGATGGCACAGCCAGAGGGAACCCTTTCCCAGGGTAAAAGAAGCTGCCACCTCTTAAGAAAGAGGAGCTGTACATCTTCCAAAGCTCCCCAAATATCTTATGAGACCTCAGGAAAGTTACTTGTCTTTCCCAGTCTCCCTCTCTGTAAAGTGGTGATAGAGCTTCACAGGAGGCTCAATTCATTAATTCTGAAAACATTCCAATACAACAGTAAAGATTCTCTGTAAATATGCAAACCCACAAACAAACCAGTATTTGTAGGGGAGGAGGAACCACGGGTGGGGCTGATAACATGCAGAATTTGCAGTTTCCCCCAGCAATCTCCTCCTGCAGTTTCCTGGAAAAAGGCTGTTCTGATACATTAACTGCTCTTGTAATGTGAATTTTGTTCAACGGTCTAATATTATTATTTCTAAATTTACTAATACTGCATACAAATTCATCTGTATTCATGAAAATCTGCAGGTTTACGAGCTCTCACACATACAACAGAAGCCATTTCAAACACCATGCTGTATTTTAGAAGGCTGCTTTGAAAATCTGGCTCTTAGAATCACCTTTGGTTGCTAAATAAACTTCTCTGGAGTAACCACAGCCCACACAAAAATAGTTACAAAACAGTTTCATGACTTTGAGTGGAAATGGGTGTTGGTAAGAAGCACACTCAATTTTTCTTCACTGAAGTTGAAATGTAAAAAAAATACAATATAAGCTCTGTAAGCAGATTCTTCATGGTAAACAAATATGCAGAGATGCAGAAAATGCTAAGCGGTCATTTTTAGAACATTTATTTTTGGCAGGATAAACACTTTCAGACCCTAAGCAACTTCTCTGTGTGTACAGAATCTCCAACTGTGAAAAGAAAACAAATAGCAGAGTTTCATTTATTATAATCAGGATTTTTTTCATGACTGTTTAGAATAAAGCTGGATCACATTTGGAGTGGCTTGGAAATTCATTGTTTAGGCATTAAGCTCCAGTGGTAAACATCCTACAATATGTGTATAATACAGAAACTATTTTTGTACTTCAAAGCCTCCCCTCATTTATTGGGAAGGTGCAGGATAAAAACAACCTCTTTTTTTCCCTTCTAGGCAGCGATGGTTTCATTGCTTGATTTCACCCAGCAGAGATCTCTCATTATCCCTCACCAGACTCCATTTATTCACATAAAAATTAGCCCCAAACACCAGACCGCAAATTGCACTTGAGAAATCCAACTCTCCAGAGAAACAGGAGTATAATGGGGGACTGTATAGTCCAGGAGCCTTATTATCCCCCAACTCCTCTGGGCACAGGGCTTTTTTTAATACAGGAACTCGATGTTGACTCTTCAGGACTGAATATCCTGCAGATGAGGAAATGTGGAACAACAAGGACAGACACTGGGCTGGTATGAGTGATCACCTCTCCATGGCCAGTGCCCCACTGCACTCCCAGCTACCATCACTCCCCTCTCAGAGCAAGCCACTTTCATCACTTTAGAGGAACAAAAAGTTTAGGAGCAGGGTTGAAAAATGCATTTTCTCATTTTGAGCAACCTAGTGGAAATCTGGCTGCTCAACACTCCTGAAAACACCCAGCCGGACTGTCCTGCTCCGAGTGTCCAAGGAACCAACAGCCAATATTAGTCAACACTCTGGGAAACCTCAGCCTGCCAAGGTCACGTAAGTCTGTGGCAGGAGAAGTAACAGGATCATCTGGCTCTTCTCCTGTTTCTCAGCCACAAAACTTTCTTCCTCCCCTAACAATTACATATGTGGGTTTCCTTAACAGTTTCTTTTTACATTCCTGTTTAAACAGCACAGGGAAAAGGAAGAGGAGACTTGATGTGGAAAATTAGTTTTGGAAATGTTGAGCAGTGTGGACTTGCCAACTTCTGTTCCTCCAGTCAGTTCATTGTCGATGCTCTCAGCTCTCACCGAAATGCTATTTTTAGGCTGTACGTCAGATTTCACAACTGAGACTGACAGGATTTTTAGAAAAATCTGGGGCTTTTCCCTGAGAATTAAGCAAGAAAAACAACGTGGGAATACTGCTTCCCACTTTGTGTTGCTGAGGCTCCACCACAGCTACTCCAGGGCAAAGCTCCAAAGGGATCCAACCGCACAGGAGCAGCTTTTCCAGCAAGCATCAGGAGATTCCCAGCACGAGGGAGAAGTGCAGGAAATACCCAGCAGGAGATGTGCAGAACATTCCCTTCACGAGGGAGATGTGCAGGTCTTTTACTCCTAATGAGATACAGGGAGTCTGAAAATGTTCTGAGGAGATGCTCTGTGGCAAAACAAAGCACAGGCACAGAGCAGGGCTTCAGAAAATGCAGCTTTCTAGTAAAATCCTCCAGCTGCTACTGGAGCGGCCAGGTGGCTCCTCAGGGGCAGAGGCAGCTGCAGAGCTGCTGTGCCAGGAGCTCCCAGCCCAGCTTGGGCACAAGGGCTCCCCAGATCTTCACCACCACTTCTTCCCACTGCTCGGTGTCATCTGCTGAGCTGCAGCCCTTGAATGAGAAGCCAGAAATGCAGAGGTGGCACTTTGTGCTACAAGTGAAAGGCCAGCAAAGCCTGGAGGCAGCAACAGCCGTCTCCAGTGCATTGTTTGCTGAGCACTTGTCATGCTGTTGGACACGCACATTAAGAAATTAGAGTTTCTACATGGTTATTTCCTTGAGCTGACAGGTGTCTAAACCCAGTTTCCAGCTCTGCTTGCCATCCAAATGTAAGGAACTCAAAGCAGGTTTAACTTTTGCGGTTTTTTTAATAGAAAGACTCTGTGTTTAAGATCTTTGCTAAGGCTGTTTTGACAAGGCCATGCACATATTGACTGCCCTTGCTGACAGAACAGGGCTGCAGAGAGGATGTCTCATCCACACGTAAACCAACAGCTCAACCAAAAAAATATTGCTGAAAAAGACTTGCTATTTCAATGCTGCTGAGCAATTTTTTTTCAATATCCACAGGGATACTTGAGACTGCTTGATGATGATATAGATTGTTTTGAATATTCCAGGGTCATTTATCCATAAGTGGCTTTAGACAAGTAATCCAGCCAAATTTCAGTTTGCAGATCAGCATGTCTAGATATTTGACCACACAATTCTACAGGGAAAATGCGGTGTCACTGTGTTAGCTGAGGGTGGTGACTTCACACAGGTGTAACTGAGAGCAGAATCTACCTCCCAAGGGTTTTCTGATGCTTCCTGAACCCGACAAGATTAATTCAGTGATTTGGAAATCTGTTGCCAAGCCCGAGTCCCCAGAAGACTGCATAGTAATAGGAAGATTAAAAGCAGATGGTTCAGCAACCAAGGTTTTCTAGTTAAACTTTTAACAGACTCAAAATTCTTGGGCTTCATGTCATCATCTTCATTCTTTCCTTCAATTCAGTGTGTGTTAGTATCTTTGGAGCACTTCCTTATGACAAGAAGCCAAATACATCATGCTAATAATATGACCTCAAAAAACATACCTTTATGATAGGCTTAATAAGAGGTTAGGGAAATGTTGACTCTAGCTCAAGGCTCTGTGCAATTAGACCATCTCCACATGGTTGTTAATTTCCACAAAAGGATGGTGGAATCTATAACATGAAGAGACAACATTTCCAGGAGGGGCGCTAGCGGATGAGCCTGTTAAACACAATTCAAACACTGTTGCAGCTGACAAGGAGCCTCCTTCATTAAGGTGAGGCATTTGAAAAGGGTTAAGGTGGGAGCCAATGGCCACACAATGCTCCTGATTTCCTGTTCCCATTGGAACCACTAAACCCCTCTGTAAAGCTGGCAGGAGCAGGGGTGATGTGGGGTGGACTGTCAGCATCTCCAGGCCTCTGGAGACCTGTGATGGAGAGGAGCAAAGCAGGAGCAGTTGGAAGCAATAACAGTTCTGGAAGTTACCTGAGAAACTTTAAATTTGCTCTGCTCTGGGCTCTCTCCTCTGCCCTGACTTCGAGTCCTAGAGCTTTCACCCACACCAGGCCAAACACAGCTCGTTGTGCCAAGGTCCAGCTCCCCCTCAGGCCAGTAGGATCCAGGTCCCAGCCAGTCCAGCTTCAAGCTCTGGGATGATCTCCTCTTTTCATCTTTTCATCTCCATTGCTAATCCTGAGCATTCATGTGAGTGAGACAGAAAAACAGGCACATCCAAGCAAGGATGTGCCTGGCTGAATCACAGTGACTTGCTCCAATCTCCCAGTTAAC
The DNA here is from genome assembly GCA_024500445.1 of Entomyzon cyanotis. Taxonomy (NCBI): domain Eukaryota; kingdom Metazoa; phylum Chordata; class Aves; order Passeriformes; family Meliphagidae; genus Entomyzon; species Entomyzon cyanotis. Next base: position 1,547,154 of record JAKEPQ010000325.1, read on the forward strand.
ATCAGAATTAAGAGAGGACAAGTGTCTCCCATTTGTCTACTAGGAATCTTCACTCTCTGTGGAAGTGACAGCTGAAACAATTCCCCAGACATTCCACATGAGGTCCAACAAACATCAAATACAAATCAAATACTCAGAAACTCTCTGCTGGGAATTTCTCCTCTGCAGTATCTCACAAACATCTTTATAACACCAGAACAGACTTTATGACCACTTCATGCAGGCACTGAATGCCAGTGCTGAGCTACCAAGGACACAATGCCCTTGCTTCATGTCACCTGCACTGAACAGCCTCAGAATTTGCTTTCCAGAGGTCATTTGGGTCAGTCTTCACTAAAGCACTTGGGGGAGAAGGACACCAAGCAGCAAATATTTCTCTCCATTAAGAAAAAGCTGCATTAACAGCCTTTCTTGCCCAAGTACCCTGTGATGCCAGGGCAGCCTTTGACATTATCAGCCCCATGGTCCCTGAGGCCTTGAAGAGATGGGTTTCCACCACACAGGTCAGGCTCATGTCAGCATACTGACCACACCAGAATAAAGCACAAGAAGTGTCTGCAGTGCCTGAGACTGAAACCTTCATCCAGAGAACACAGCTGGCCTGATTCTTCCCATCCCTGAAAACAGACTTGCAGGAGTGTTTCAGACTCTCCCCCATTTCTGTGTGCCTGCTGTGTTGTGCCACTCCTTGTGCTGCATTGAATCCCACTCTACCCCCTTCCCAATATCCCTTTGAAGGCAAACTTAGTTGCAAGGACAAAAAACTCCACCTGCAAAAGCTGAGGTCTGCTTTGAAAAACCAAACCCCCAAAATACATTTGGACACATGAATAGAGCAGCCAAACCTCAAGTTAAATCTTCCATATGAAGTGTAAGGAATCAAATAACCATCCAGAAGAGATGTCTGCAAAATAACTTGGCTCATAACATTTTCATTTGGGTTAAATTAAAATAATTGTAAATCTTCAGTGCACAGCACGAGAGCTGCATTCTGTGTAACACTGTACGTATCCCATTAAGCTTTAAGTCGGTTCAATCCTACAAAAATGTTTTGAAAACCAGACTGAGTTGCCCTTCCTTGGGCAACCAATTGCATAACTGCAAGAAAGCAGAAGAGGCTCCGTGAGTGAATTTGCTCCAGTGTAGTTAACCAGAGCTAAAAGAGGCAGAGGAACAGGAGGGGCAAATTAAACACTCGTTGGAACGAAGAGAAAAAGCATCATTACACACTGATCTCCTGGAGCTGCATTAAACCTCAGCTATGCATCAGTCAGAAGCCAGTGCCAAGCTGACGATCACACACAAACATGGCTCATCTAATGATCCATTTGTAATGACTTCCAAGTTGTGACTTCCTGGGCATCATGGAGGCTTAAGGGAAGAAGGTGTCTGGCCTCCAAGGCTCCTCACATACACACACAGCTGAGCCCCGCTGGCTGCAGCTCAGTTCTGTGGGGCCAAGAAACTTTGGACATTGTTTACCAGGCTTTTTGCTAGATAGAAAAATCACCTCCATTCACAACCCTGTTAAGTCATCGTACATTACTATAGATCAGATTTTCATAACATCAGAATGTTCAAACCCACGTTGGAATGGGAGTTTATAGTACAACATGTGTGCGGTGGCTTCTGAAAATCACACTAATTCCTGCCAGTCCTCCCCTCATTTTGGATCATTTTGACTCCACCATTCTGTCTTAACAACCTGAGGGCATTCACAAAATTTGTGTGAGCAGAGCACAGGAAAATTCAGCCATAGTCATGCCAATAGAGCAGAGTCACCACTCACACCTGGGTCTTTCTGAAGCTCTCATTGACTTTGCAAGGCTTGGAATTAATCACTACATGCCTCTAGTCCAGCCATAAACAGAATATTAAAACTGCCACCCCACAGTTGTATTGATATCAAATGCCAACCCTAAAGAGGGTTTAAGAATCTTTACTAAAGGTGGCATAGAAGGGCAAAAGTCAGTGATTAATTGGTACAGTTCTGGTCATTAGTTCTTGTAAAGGAAGAGTTCAGACTAAGTTAAACCCCAACACATGAATTTATTTCCAGAGCTCTTTCTGAAATTGCTCCTTCATATTGGGGCCAATAAATCTTATATTCCAGCTATACTTCTCTAATAGATACAGGCATAAATTCTTATTTCTAGTTGGCCAGGTTAGTGACAAGGAAAAAGGGAAGAATAAAGCAAAAGCTGCAGCTAGCACTTATCTATCTCTGTCCTGCAGCTTTCTTTCTCATTACTCCTGTATCTCTCATATTTAGAGGCAGCTGAACTCTCCACATGCAGTTTTAATGGAACACCTATTCCCCAGCATCCAGCTGCAGAGTTCAGCTGGGACCACAGCTGCAAATAAAAACCATTGTACTTTTCCTGAACAAGCACAGCAATGATAGTGTAGATAATACCTTGTGCTGCTGAAACAAGAGCCATGCAAAGATTTCAAAGAGCAGTACAGACATTCATAATTTAAGACACTCCACATCCTCCTAAAGGTGATACTGCATCCTCACTTTGCAGATGAAGAATAGAGGCATTAAAAGATTCAGGGATCTAGGAACACAGAAGGTTAAGGCAGGGCTGAACAAAGTCCTGCTAACATACCTCACAGCAACCAGACCTTGTGATGGTTTCTGCAGGCACTGTAACCATTGCCACATGCTGCTGACATTTGCTTTATCAATTTCTCTGTTGTATTTCCTAAATTACTCTTGGATACTGTTACCTCACCCCTGTTAACCTCATCTCTTCTCCGGACCCTATTGTTTCACACCAATGCCAATTACACAGCCTGTATCACCATGTCTGGAGACACCATTCAGGCATGATCTGATTCGGTGAAACAGGTACAATGTTTTAGTTCTTTTCTATATATTACATGCTAGATGTTACTAATAGCTTACTAAGTGCACCCTACTTCTGTCTTTCCCCTTTCTGACAGTGTACAAGCCATGGTACAATGAGGTGAGCTGTCCTTTCCAGGAGGAATCTGGGGTACCAGCCTTGTTAAGCAGGGCCTGTTCTGGCCTAGGGCTTTCATTCAGCACAGGTTCTGTTCACTGAGTAACACTCAAAGTTTCAGACCCCAGTTTAAAAGTTTTAATTGATGCACACAGGAAAGCTGGATTAGGCGCTGTCTCTCCTGATGGATCTCTCCCTGAAGACCATGAGACTGGGGAGTTTAAAAGCAAAGATTTTGCTCTTCACTGCCATAAAATTTGTCTTCTCACTCTGTAATTAATCCCAGTGAAATGAAAGAAAGCAGCCTAACGGATTCACCTGTTGTGGTGCAAAGTGCGAAAAGGCTGATTGAATACACAGCTTCAGAGGGGCAGTAATGTACCTCTCTAATGAGCATCTTGTACTTGGACATCACAGAGCACAGGACAGGCCAGAGAGACAAGAAGAGGCTTCTACAACACAGACAGAGGTGAAGCAGCACTCTGGTTACAATGAATTATAAATGAAAAAAGCAAATATAAAGGCAGTCTGTCTCATGAGAGCCAAACCCAAATATAAAGTTTACTCCAGCCAAAGAACAAGTTGAAAGAGAATCCAGTTTGCTGGTCATCTTCTCCCCTTCGTACTCTTCCCTGGCCAAGGGCCGAAGGAGGGCAGAATCAAGCTCTGCCCTTCTCACCAGTTCACCACAAGAATAACCCCTGCACAGGGATGGTTCTAGCCAAAATCAGACGAATGACTGGCTGAACAAGGGCAGCAGCACCATTCTCATACAAGGTGATGAAGGTGCAGCCTTTCCCATGCCCAGAAATGTCCAACCTCTCACGTGTAGGCCAAGAGAAGGGCACAGCCAAGCACACACTCCTAGGAGTAGAGGAACAGCACCAGGAGCAAAGCAATGCACAGAGATTTGCCTTCACCTGTATTTTCAGGTGCCTCCCTTGAGCAATTCCAAGAGCAGCTACCTGCTGGCCTCTACTCTTACCCAAAATATATCCCTTCAGATTACAATTTCTGCATAAGAGTGCAGCACCTGAGATCGAACAGAAATTAGTTAGAAGTTCATGGAGTTTGAGAGCAGTGAAATCCTAAAAGACAGACTTCCCCCACCAGAAATCAAGAAAACCTTCTGCAAGGTTACACTAGCACTGTGCTGAGGACATAGTCACCAGGTAAGCCATAAGGTGAGAACTCAATTGCAATAATTAAGACTCAGTTCTTAGTAAATATGCATGAAAAAATGATGCTACAGATGCTGGTAAGTAATTGTGCAGTAGGACTGAGCAGAGATAAAAGATAAATGGTATTATGGAGATGAAATAATGGTATTTTATACTTCAAAAGAGTAAGATAAAAAGCTGAGATTTTACTGATGGACTTTAGTTAAGGAATTAGTCATCATTATACAATAGCAATTTGAATAACCTATCACAACACGTGTCACAAGAAAATCATTCAAAGCTTGGATACGTTTTAGCTGTATCAATTAAAATTGTACATCACAGTACAACATCAGATAGCAAAACTTATTCCAAGCAAGTATTTACATAGAGCTATTAAATGACAAGGATTTGGTTTAATTGGTGAGTAAATGGAGATGGAAGTTGCTAAAGAAGTCTCTAGCAACCAAGACGATCACTGGGGCAGAACATATTATTTTACTGTTTAATGTGTCTGAGTTTTAAGCCTTCCAGATGCAACAGTAAATGCAATAATAACAACCGTGTATAACGAAGATGGGTTTAAATAATGAGTTTGGGGTGAGAGGGCGAAGCAGCGACTTGTGTAGCAGTATTTCACAAGGGAAGCAGAGAGGCTGACAGAGTTTCTGCCTGGAAAGGGATGAAGAAAAGTGGAACACTGAGACAAACTAATGGAAATTCTCCAGAAACAAAGGCATCATTTAGACATGTAAGACAGCTTTACCCAGACTCGGTGATTTGCTGCAGCACCGAGAAAGCTTTGTGGTACTGCAGGGAAGAATCAAAGCTCTAGGAGATGGTGAAAACGGTTTGGAAAACACAGCCAGACAAATCCAGATTTGTCATGAACTTTCATACAGCCCTTATTTGAATGGACAAAGCACTGCAGCGCCATCCTTTCCAACTGAGCCAATCCAGAGACTGCTCTCACAAGGACTGAATACTTCCCTCAGCACCTCTGTTAGCAAAGCTTTACTCCTCCACATCTCTCAGAGAAGCTGCAAGCACCATTTGAACAGATCTATGGCCAGGATAATTTACACCAGCTGGAAATCTGACCCACCTATTTAATGCAAGGGAACAGGCATGACTTCTTTCCTGCTGCATTGACTAAGATCTCCCCAACCGTACTCTGAGAACACTTTAGGCGTTGGGATATCGACCACAGAAAACTGAGTGGAAATCCCCAGGCAGGAATAAAACATATGTTTAATAAATAGTTCTACAGAATAGGAGAAAAGAAAGGGGGGGGGGGGGGGGCGGTGTGAGGAGGAAGAAAGGAAAAGGTTTGCAATTGTGAGATCACAAGAGTCCAACCATATAAGTGATGACTAAGTGTAATCTCATGTTTCAAGAAGATGAAGAAAAACATGTTTTTGAAATTGTTGAGATTGGTGCTCCAAGTGAACAGTTATTCCCTTATTGGCCTGCGAGTGACCCTTTCAGCTTGGGCTTTCCTCCAGTCCACGGGTCCATGGCAATGAGTAGAGAGGAGAAAATCCCCGCTACTGGCCAGCTGTGCTCCAAATTACCTTACTCAACTGTGCCTACAAATGTAATTGCATGTTTCCATGGAATTGCATCAGAATGACCTGCTCACCCCTGACATAGATCATGTATCTGTGATCTCTGTCTCTGTGGATAAAAACCTCTTTCTTTTGCATGTGTCTGAAGACTCTGTCAGGACAGAGTCAATTCTCCATCAACCAAGGAAACAGAGGGAGCAGATAGCCCAGATACAGCCAAACTGTGAAGAGTGCAAAACACAGATATAAATTATATCCTCAAATGGACCATAAGGATATGAAATAGGGAAGAGTTTAGTGCTGCTGCTGCTGAGTAAAGACCACAGATCTACATAAACTGGCAGATCTATACCAGGTAGCACACTGTGGATATGCCACACTGAGCCCAGCTCAATGTCTCCAGTAGCTGATTTCCATGAGGACAGTCTGTCTAGCGATAACTACAATTCACACTGGTGGCGTACAACAGTGAGAACAACCACTGAACAAACACTGTGACAAACCCAAATTCCAGTTCAGGTGAGAGCAGAAATGACTCCTACTAATCCAGAGGAAGTGCCTGTCAAACTGAGTAACCGAGCACTCTCTACTGTCTCAGCTCAGCCTCCCTTCCCAAATTCCATTAGCATTCATTCCTTCTCATGCTCCTTTTCTCCTTCCCAGCTCTTCCACCACAGGCTGAAGGAACTATTACCTGTAATTTCTATGCTAAAGGAGTGCTGTTCTATCCCCAAGCAGCCCACAGCAGAGCAGCTTTCCTGTGGTCCAAGCAGAGGGAAAAGTCAAGTACAAGTAAGAGGCGAAAGAGGAGAACGTTTTGGTGGCTCTGATGACAGAAGAGTGCCCTGGTGGAAACTGCAGTTAGGGCCACGGTGTTGCAGGGGAAGGAGAAGATACCAAGCCTCAGATGGCTGGAAGACAATGTTTGGCAAGAGCCTGGGAGATTCAGCTAGAAAAATTTGGATCTAAGACAAAGGAAACTTATGATTCAGTTTCAAGATGTATCAGGTCAGCCACAAAGACATATATAGTCAGAGAGGAGGAGAGGTGAGAATTCACCTCCTTTGCTTTTAAAACAAATACCAAAGAAGAAAATAAACTAAATATAACAGCCATTGAAATAAATAAAACATCTGGGAGGCTATTTTCTTGGTAACAAGCTAATGTAAATAGACCTTTGTATTAAGACATAAATGTGACTTCACAAAGATGTCAGTGAACTCCCCTCATTCAAAGGCTGCCATGGGATGGACATTTCCATGGCATTCTCTCCCTGGACCCACCACTGCTTCCTGTTGGGCCCTTCACACGGCAGGGCAGTCCTGCTCCTGACAATGACTGAGGCTCAGGACTATTGTAACCGAAAAGCAAAATATGTTCCCATTAAAAAAATCTGGATGATAGCAATTAATTCCACATTTTTGTGAATAAATATCATGTGTTTTGTGCCAGAACACTTTGGCTTGTTCACAGAAGCTAACAGTGACACATAAATCTATTTTCCCTGTTGCTCAACAGACCATCTCACTCTGCCGACCAGTGTTCACAGGGGAAAAGGGGCTTTTTTTTTTTTTTTTGTCTCTCAATCAGCACCTTCAAAGGTCCTTGCTCCCCACCTTCATGTCGACCCGTGGGTTAAAAAATGCACTCAACGCTACTGCTGTCAAGGTAGTCCTGTGACTGCTCTGGGTTTTCACCAGCCACTGATGTGAGACAATTTCATTTCCAAGAGCTGCCCCACCATTTCCCAGGAGTGACATCATTCAACTGGAGTCAATGACCAGGATCTCTCCGCTCTGCTGTAGCCAAACCCAGCAGAACAGATGTGCTCTGAGCATCCCTGACACCGCAGCTATGCTGAACGACCCATCCTGTTCTCCCTGAGGCACTGCTAGGAAAGAGCTCTCCTCTGGCATTTGTGATTTGGGTGAATGTGGCACAAGGAAGGACCAACACCTGAGCAGAGAATGACCAAGCCATTCAGAAAAAAAAAGCTGATATACCCCTGTCTTTTCCCAGCTGTGTTTACTTTGTTTTACTTTACTGATTTTGGTGTATTGCCTTGCAGAAGTGTAAAACCAAAGGAAAGCTGTAGGATTCTGGCTGTTCTGAAGCTTTACAGATGTTTGCTGGCTTTTTGTGAGAGAAACATCACTATTTTATTGACCAAACTCTTTTTTGTTTTAATATGGAAAATCTCAGTGGCACTTCACTCCATTTGTCTTTTTTTTTTTTTCTTCTTTAGTCATATGATAATGTACACTTATAACCAGTGAATCATCCCCCCAAAAAGTCATAAAGAGAAAAATAGCTCATATGTATGTGTCAGCGGTCAATGAATCATTGACGACAGGTATAATGGGAATAATTATATACTGCTGAGAAACTTTACCCAAAGCCCAGCTCAGAGGCTAGTTTCAAAACTTCTGAGCTGTGCAGTTGGATCCAAGGCTATGAGTGCCAGGTTAGGAAGCAGCCAGGAGAATTTCAGACTCGTATTATTGCAAGGAAATGTCTTCTCCAAGTGTCTGTTATGTGTTGACAAATTGTTTATACTTAACCAAGCAATAATAATGAACAGTCTAAATAGACATTGATTTTTATGTTTTTAATTCATTTTTAGTGGGAAAATATCCTGGCAACAGAAATATGGATGTCAAGTTTTGGATGCCAGCCACTGCTTTAGAACTATGGTATTTTAGGCAGTAATATGTATTATTTGGTAAAACAACATACATTTTTAGGGTCTAATCCTGGAAGTTCCTACTCCAGTGAGCTCCAGCCTTCCAATCAAAGTTTCTGGAATTACACATACAAATGTAAATTTGTAGCAGACTGCATCCAGACAAAAAGAAAAAAAAAAGTTTCAATGCAGTTTGCCTGCTGCCTTCCTAGAAATAGCTGAAATATAAAAATGAGGCAATTGCTCCAGAACACAAGTGTAAAACTCTAAGCCAGCCCAAAGGATTGGAGCAACTAAAGAAGACATGCCCATGGACCAAATCCAGCTCCAGAAGAAGGCTTTGCTACCCAGTGCAGGGTCACTGCCTATTTTGAAGAGCATCTATTACATAGAGCAGGCAGGGCTGCCTCCCAGGGCTGCTGGCTCCACTTTTCACCTGGATTTGTACCCTGGGCTGAGCTCAGCCCCAGTGCCAGCTCTGGTAATCCCTGAGATTTTCCAGAGCCAGACCCCACAATCACCCTTGGGAGCAAAGACAACAACTATTTTGTTCTCACATCTGCTGAAGCCTCTCAGAGAGGAAAGATGCACAAGAGTGCCCTCACATACCTGTGTCCACTTCCACCAGTGTACAACAGGAATTCTCTTAAAGAACAGAATTCCTCACACAAGGAAAATTTACAAAATAAATTAGGGATGAATCAGATCTATTGTATGCAACGTGAGCCCTGCCATCCACCAATGGTAAACAAAAGTCCCATAGCATCTAATATGCTTTTCCTCCCAAATATCCCAATGGTGCAAGAAGATGGTGATCAGCCCCATCCTGCTCCTGTCACAGCAGTACAGAGCTGTGCACCAGCACCAGCAGTTAAGTCATTGAAGCTATAATTGCCCATACCTGGAAAAGATGGTGGTCACAGGAACTCTTCCAGTGGAGACAAACAGGAATCTTCTGATCCGTCTTAGATGTCTGCCTTAGGATAAGCTGAACCACCCTCTGGAGGTTCCCATTTCTCCTCGTCAACTGCAAAGGGAGCACAGCTCCAGCCCTGGCCAGCTCAAACATAAATGTCTGACTCCTGGATGCCTTGAGTTGGAGCAGAAATATTTCACCTTTAGCTGAGAAAGTAGTTGAAGAGAGATGGGTGGCTGCTGTTGCATTTCTGGGAAATGCGAGATATTATACGACCTGTTAATTTATTCCAGAGTTTCCCTTTATGCTTTAACAATATTGTTCAGCATTCAATTCAAGTCATAACATTTAATGACTTGTGGTCAGCTCAGCTTATCCTGCATTTCTGGGCCTGCTTAAAAAATAAACAAAGCTGTGTCTACTGAATGGCACAATCAGGGATTTATCCCACTCCTACCACAAAACACGTATCAGAACATACCAACACGATTTCAGCTCAGTTCAGAGAATATGGGACAGTTCTTTACATTCTGCTGTATGAGACTGAGAGAGTTGAATAGTTAGTCCAGTAATGAGCATCACTCTTTAGGGGACCTGATGACTGGGGACAGCTTCAAATTAACACTACTTTCATTTCAAAAATGGCCAGTGGCCTCAGATGGGAGATGCAACATGCTGGGGGCTGCACAGTTACTTGGGACTTGTTTTGAGCACTGAGTTAACTCAGCAAATAACCTGAGTCTGGTCCTCACTTATACAAAGGAGCTGTGGGGTTGCAGGGTGCCTTTGTAAGGGGTCTGTCCCACACAGGGGCAATGTGGCATCATCACGTATGAGCCACCCCTCTGTCAATTCCCTGTACACACACTGAGAAGGGTTTATCCACTGCAGAGTAAACTCTATGGTGAAAATAATCCCCCTAGGAAGAGATAATCCCTGTCCTGATGAATTTACAACCAAAACCCCCACAGAAGGTGTGGCAGGAGGCACAAATCCAAAAAGAGGTATGGCAACTCTTACAAAAGCACGTCTGTTGCTGAGCTGGGAACAGAATTTAATGCTCAGCTGGGGACAAACAACCCCAAAACAACAATTTGCAGAAGATGCTCCATACCTCAGGCAATGGGAACAAAACTCAAGTCTCCTCCTCCCATAGAGGGTCTACACACACTCAACTGCTTCCAGCACGATTTATAAAGATAGATTTGTAATTTCTTGGCCTCAAAACCATTTTCTAGACATACCCAGTCTATGAATCTGCTGCACAGACCTTCTCCACGTTCTGTTTTCTGCTTTAAAAGCCATCAACCAACCTACATGTCTCCATTTCTTCAAAATCCTATTTTAACGTAATTTTGGCAAATAGGACTGTAACTATTTAAAGCAGTTTTGTGGGTTGTGTGCTTTGAAGAAGAAACCATTACCAGATACTTCAGAAAATTTCCATTTATCCTCTGTTGTTTCTCTGCCTTTATGCACCTTTCCCACCAGCTGCTGGACTGCCGCCTGCCATCCCACCTCCTCCTGCTCCTGCATTCCACATTCAATGGGCTCCTCTGCAGTCAAAAGCTTTCTCCTATCTCGTGGTGCCTTTATATTAGAGAAACAATTTGTTTGTTACTTTCAAAAGGGAATTGTTTGGTCTGGTCTTTAAAAATGTATGACATAGTTACAGAGTCTATCTTTTTTACCCTTTTGCTTGGAAATCTGTACAATTATGATCTTCGGATGAAAGTGCATTTTTGAGTAGATCATGCAATGAGACAGGCCATTTCATCACAAGTGTCTATATGGAACTTGGAGTGGTTTCTTAAATCTAACATAATAACAGCCCAGAACCAAACTATGAGGCCATTTCCAAAAAGTCAAGCTCTTTCCCCATCTAAACCAAATTGTTTCTGCAGTTGGCTGATGGGAGGGCAAAGGGTGAAGAAAAGAGGGAATATCTTAAAATATATTTTCTACACACTCTTCCTTATCCTAAGCTATATACTTTGGGTTTCACCCCAATGGAGACACTTCCCATTGCTTATTACCCTCTTTCCCTCCTATCCCATGAAAAGCAGCAGTTAACTACCGAGCCCTTTGCCTCCTCCTTTAAAAGTCTTCAACATCCATAGTTCTTGCAGTTACATCCTTGTGATCCACAGATTCATATCTAATAATATGAAAGTTCTTCACCAGCACATCTTGAAGCAGGATTTCCAAGCTGTGCAGTGAATATATATTACCTTGCAGATCAAAGCTGCCCTTGTCATTACAGTAATCATCAACCCAGTCAATATTATACAACACAGATTCAGCACAACCTTCAGGTCCAGCCCTATGAAAATGTCTTCATTTCAAAGACAGGGCTCTGGAACTCCTCAGTGACTCCTGCTCACCTACCAGCATCACCACTTACTTATGGGGACTGGGGGGCACGCTGCAGTTCTGTCCCATAATCAGGACATCCTGAGGAAAGAAAGGAAAGAATGAAAGAGAGAAAAGAAAGAAAAGAGACAAAGAGAGAGAGCAATCCAGTCTGTGGAAGGGCCCTGACTGAAATTTTGGAAAAGCAATATTTCTTCTCTTCTGGAGGACAAGGCAGTGCTCAGAGCATGTGGTAGAGGGGCCACACAAGGACAGGAGATGAGTGGGGGCATCTGGCAGCAGCGTGTGACATGAGCACACAAACCCAGGGGCTGCCAAGGCAGCAGCGCCAGCAACAGTGAACCCCATGACCACCCTTCCCCTACACCTTCCCAAAGCCCCTCAGTGCACCAGACGCTCTGCACAGGGAGGGCAAAATCCCAACCAGCCTTGCTCATATTTCCTGAGGGCTGCTAAAACCATGTGCTAATCCTGTCAAAGCTCTCTCTCTGCACCCCCTGCCAGGGGTGCACACATAAACCTGCCTCATGTGAGCAGCCTCCACAGCACACGCAGGAACAGGCTATTTTAGCACGGCTCTGCTTTCAGATTACCCTGCTGGGTCGTGTTACACGCCCAGTCACAACATACTGAAATACAATACCACACTAGAACAGATATGTGACAAATTCTCCTCCAGCCACACAAGTGCCTTATCCCTGTCCTGATCCAAAGTACAGCACTGCAGAGCTCCTGCCAACCAGCCCACAGATGCAGCCACACAGGCACATCTCCCGAGCTCAAGGAGAGTATGGCACTCCAGAAACTGGGAAGAAGGGAGAGATAAAAAATATGTCCTCTTGTTTATCCATATTTCACATGGGTGCTTTGTTCTGCTGTGAGGAATTCCCAGTTTCCTTCGTAAAAATGCACCAAGGAGCAAGCACCTGCCAAGGAGGGTGGCTATGGTGCTGCAGGAAGAAGAAAGGAGAGAAGCACTACTTCCTACCCCACACTCCACAGCTACTTCTACATTAGAAGCTTTAACAAATCTGCTTTGCAACACCTATTGCTTTAAAATGGAATAAAGGGAAGAGGTGCAAGAGGTAGGAAAGATAACATTAATTCCAACGGCAGGGACAGAGGCAGCAAAATGAAAATATTTCATTATTGGGAGACATAGGATTTCTTCTGAAATCCTTGTTCCATGCGTGAGGTCACTGGAATTCCTCAGCTTGCCGTTGACTGTGTGTGGATACAGGGCAGGCAAACCTTGTGCCTCAGTTTCCAAACCTGCAAAGGTAGGAATATGAGCACTTCCCCTGCTTCAGCAGGGCTTGTTGAGGCTTGGAAGTTTGCAGTGTGCTGCAAGATCAAAGGATCAGAATAGCATTACATATTCAGTACAGGTCCATGCACTATTTGAAGGTCTGGAGGCGAGGCAGGTTGCTTAGCTTGCAAAGGAAAGCAGGAAACCAGAGGTTTCACAAGCCCTTATATTGTAATTACTGAGGATTGAATTGGTCCTCTGCGAGATGGGCATGCCAGGCTGGCATCTCCCAAACAGCACTTACCTCAGAGGTACCACAGCTTCAGGATTTGCCCTAATAGTACCCTAGAAGTGAAGACACTGAGATGAGTCTTCTCTTTGTGAAAACACAAGTTTTTCTTAAGTTTGGGTGTCTCTATCAACCATTTGCCTCTTGCAAACTTCTCTATATTGCCCTTCCATCTGTTGGGAAACACAATATAAATCCTGGCATTCACAACACTGTCACAGGTTGAGGTACCCTGAAAGGTCTCATATTTCAGCAGAAGCAATGACTCTTTTGCTTGTCTATGTAAGCCAAGGTCTTTCTTACAGCAGACACAAACACAGAAGAAAATAAATGTATTCCAGGAAAGCACAGGGATGAATACACAATTACAAGTGGGAATCGGTGTTTTTGTAAACACATACAAAAATTTATGACACAGATCTTTTTTTCCCAGCTACCATGAAAGGTCATTTCAGTCAGACAACTTGACTGGGGACCTGTGGTAGCACATGGACTCTGTTACTCTCCCTCTTGTGCCTTCACAAACCCATAAACAGCAAGGACAAAAAAGATATTGCACAAAAAGCTTCTCAGCTGATGCAGACGGCAAATAAGCTTTTTGGGAATGATGCCAAATGCAAGAGGAAGGATGATGAAACCAGATCTGAAAGAACCAGGAAAGAAGTTCACATGGATACTGCCTTCAAGTTTGACAATAGGACTGAAAAGCAGCACCTTCCAACCTACACACACACACAAAACCCACAGGTAGCTCTACATCCCACAGCCTGAGCTGGTCATCAGCCTTGGCTGGAATGATGCTGGAAGGCTTCCCCAACAAGGGACAAAGCTTGTTCAAAATGGAACAAGCCCCATGGTGTCAATCTGCTACCTCAGTCAAGTAGAAAGAGGCATTGAAAAGCTCAGTGACTACAAATTGAATCAGAAAATATTAAGACATGAAATAACAGAAGCTCTTCACACTAATGACTGTATATGCAAGCTGTGGGACATGGGTGCTGGGTCCTCACCTGAAGTCTTCCAAGAGTCCTGTGCTTATCTGGAATATTAGAAATTAATTTCCTTCTAACTCTATGAGGTCCTTTTTGCTAAAAGAAGCTTAAATTGAGACTGGACGCTGTTCTCGGAGGCACATTCTGGTTCGGCCACATCTCAATGGCTGCAATGCAGAAAACACTGGATGAAATGCCACAGGCTGTAACATGCAGGTGTTCAGGCAAAAGAATCACAGGGGTCCCCATAGGCCTTGAAATCAGTGAACTGTGCAGAGAGCAATTAAACACTCTCACAATTGGAGATGACTTTGGCTTCCTTTGCTGAAAACCTCAGTGTGCAGCTGGTCACCTCTTCCTCGGAAGGTTTGCTCAGCAACCCTGAATGTGAAGGCAGAACAGAATCTGATGTCTGTGTGCACACATATACATACATATATATATATATATACACATATATACATACATATATATATATATATACACATATATACATACATATATATATATATATACACATATATACATACATATATATATATATATACACATATATACATACATATATATATACATATATATATATATATGTACAGACACATATGGCCCTTTTGTGTGACTCCACAGAGCAAGCCAGAAAAGAGATCAGACAGATAAAGGAAGAGAAGCTCTCCTGGAGCTAAAGAGAAACCACAGCTCAAGTAAATTGTGGCGCAGGATTCGTGGAGCTCTTGGGCTTGGGGAGCTCTCTCCATCTCTTCTGTCAAGCTGCTACTGGTAAGTAATTCTTAGTCGAGCCAGCAGTTCAAACCAGAACATGTCCACACCTCCAATGACCAAAGAAATTAAGCTTTGCTCAGTAACCTGTACAGAAGTGTTCTCCCAATTTGGGAAAACATCTTGATTCCCCAGAGCACTCCAAAACACATTAAAATTACACTGTGTTTACATGCCACCCCATATAATGAAGGTCTTAAGCATGTACTGAAGACCTTTCCTGTGCTGGGTATTTGAAGGTATACTGGGGAGCCAAGGAGAAGAGGACTATGCTTGTCCTCCTGCCAGGTCTTTTAAGAAACATCAAAACCCACCCAGCCAGCATTAAATAGTAATATCATGCTGTGAACATAAACTGAAAAAAAATGCACTAATTGGAGATGTGGAGATTTACAAAAATATCTACTGAAATGAGGGACCAAAAGGACACTGGATAGTCTAATGAGTACAAAGAAATGTAACACTGCATCTGTCCAGCATCTCCCAATCTAACATTCAGTGGGAAACTGGTATCCTCATCTCCCAGAGAGAGAAACTGAGGCAAAGAATGGTTATATGACTTGCAAAATGCTGTATCAGATCTGGGACCGTGCCCTGTGAGGTGACTCAGTGATCTCTGCACCCACACACCAGCCAGAAGAATTGCTTCCAAGCCAACACCCAGGTCACTAAAGCTGATAAGGAGCCAGGGCCAGGGACACTGCTGCTTGTCACAATCATGTGTCCAAGCCTTGCAGATATCTGGTTTAGTACAGAGGGTGACTATTTCTGATAAAAAGTTTAGAGCATAGCACAGCAACCCCACACATCTTACAGATCCCAAAGTCTCATCTGGAATGAATCAGTATCAATTCAGACTTTATTTAAACATATTGTTTAAATACAGCTTATCCCTCCTGATGCTGGGTTGAGAAGTTCAGTCTTTCAAGTATACTTCCTTACACTGAAATTTTCTTCTCTTTAGGAACAACTTGAAAACACATGAATGCATAATTACAGTGGTCGGATATCTTAATCCTATTATCATTAATCTGTGCTGCTTTTCACAAGACATCAGACTGATGAGTCTGTGGGACTGTGTCCACCACACCACAACAGCAGCGTTTGAGAATAGCTACAGCAGGGACCAGATGAGCCTACAGAACATTGTGCCATGTACATAATATACACAGCTCCAGTACACAGAAAGAAAGCTCCCAAACTTCCTGAGCCGAGAGAACTAAGAGCAAAATTTATAGATCAGCTATATATTTTAATGTTTATAGCATTCTGTTTCTGTGTGACAAACAGCAATTTCCTAGAAATTCACAGTTCAGCTTCCTATAATTTTGTCCTCTGGACTATGTTATTTGCTGCTGTGACATCAGCACTCACTTCTCCTGCAGCTCCCTTGAGTGACAGCATAAAAATGCTGGTTATACTGATGGCACAGGATGCTCTGCCTGAGATAGAAAACCCTTTGATCAAAGGCACTTAGACCTTATCCAGAGAAGGCATCATGAATTAAGGAGCAGCTCAGTCAGCTCTGGTCAGCAGATCACGCAGCAGAGTTTAGTCTGCACTCAGCAAAGCAAACACAAATCCTGAATGGCAGTAACAGTAACACACCCATGCCTCAAATGAAACATGTGCTTAAGTGTTTTCCTGACTGAACCTGGACTGCAGCCTGAGGACCAACAGAGCACCTTCTGCCACCTCCCAGCATGTGGAAGAGTACCTCGCTCGGAAGAGCAAGTGCCTCTACTGATTTCCACAGCACTTTTCCTCTTGGGTAGCATTGGCAAAATCCAGCTCAAGAGTACCACCTAGCCTTCCTCCAACATTTTACAGACACTAACCAGTGAGCTCAACATCACCAAATTAGGTAGTTATCAACTCTTGCACCTGTCCTACAACAGATTTAAAAGACAGACTAAGGATCAGGGTAGGTCAAACTCTACCACAGCATGAAGGGGTGCAAGAAATACAGGCTTTTCTGCTGAGTCCCACACAGCCTTTGCTCAGAAGGCAAACTCCCCTCTCCACCCTCCCCCTGTGCTCTCTGCCACATTCATTGCCACTGAACAGCCGGTGCCAGAGCTCAGCCAAAGGGACTGACTGACTCAGCAAGGGATGCCCAAGCCTTTGCTCAGTGTCAGTCCTGTGGCACAGCCTTGGGAAAGGGACAACTTCCCACAGGCCTTTTTCCCATAATGATGAACTGGAGAATGTTTGCGTGTTCAGGAATAATCACAGTGTAATGTCACAGCCCACACTCAGTATTTTATAACCCCCCAAACCCATTGACTCATACACTCTCCAAGTGATACCCAACCTCTCCAAAGGCCCACTGTGCCCACCAGTGACACAGTTGCTTCTGAGCTGAATCTGAACACCACTTAACATCAAACAGCAGTATCTTCTTATAGTTTAGCCTAGGAAACGGAATATTTGAGCCCACTCCAGGAAATACAAGGTATAAATTACACTGGCAGGTACCTACAGCCCAAAGCACAGTTCTCTCACGTAGCCTGGTAAGTGGGAAGGCCAGTGTAAAAGCACCTATATGGTTTCCTAATTGCTGCATGGTGCTGGCCAGAGGCAAGTCAAAGTGAGCCTGGAAGCAGCTCCACTGCCCGTGTACCAGCCTGGTCACAAAGCAAGGACAGAGAGACTCCTAGCCATGAACTGGGAGGCCTCAGCAATACTGGTTTGTGCCCTCCAGACTTGGTGGCTGTAACCTCTGATTGCTCAGGAAACCCTCCTTCAATGACAGTGTAAACACCCAGAGTTATCCAACCTGGAATGATGCCAGACCTCTGGCATGAAATTCCTTTACTTTGAGAAAAGAAATCCCGATGATCTGAGTGGACAAGAAGAGACATGTTGCAAAGGCAATGCAGCAGATTTGGGTTTTGTTCTTAGCTCCACCCAGCCCTGGTGATCATAATCCTCTGTTTGCCTTTTTTTTCTATTTAGATTATAAGTTCTTCAAGACAGAGACAGTCTCTTGGTATTTGTTTCTACAGAGTTTATTTATCAGTCCCAGTGACTACTGCAATGAGAATAATCTTTACTGACCACAAATCACTGCAACCCCAGTTTTAGGAATCCTCTAATGTGTGTCAAATAGGCACTAAAAACGAGGCTCCAAACTAATTACAAGGTCTAAGATACCACAATAGCTCACCATGCCAATTGGTGTCCAGTAAATCTAGCTAGGAATCAAATCCCTGTATTCTTGGCTGTAACTTGCTTTCCTGAGGAGACTGGCAAATGAGCCTAAGTGTGACTGGGAGCTCTGTGCCTTTCCTCCCACAGGCTCACACTTGACAGAGAATTAAGAGAAGTCACTTCTCTTTTTTGCCATATTAAAACCAAACCAACAACAAACAAACAAAACCCAACAAAAATGAAACAAACCCCCCCCCCAACCACAGAGAGAGAAATTCAACACTTCACAGGAACTATGATGGACAGAACTCTCTGTAAAATAAAAGTAGGAAGTCCTAGGCAGGGCTGCTGACTTCAAATGTGTACCTGGGGCACAGGGAGGAAGACAGGAGAGAAAGAAGAAAAGTGCCAGGAGTGGGAGGGACTCTCTGATCATCATCTGTCAAACACAGAGCTGTATCCTGAATTTGCTTCTAATTTCGAAGCAGCAGCATCAAGAGGGAGTGCCAAGGGAAGAGCAACAAACCACCTCTGAGCCCAGGAAAACCCAGCATGAGCCTTATTGCCAGATTTGTTTCTCCAGGACTGCCTGCCTTCCTCCAATGGCTGACTACAGATCCTACACCTTCACTCTTGTGCTACTGATTATTTTAGCACAGTCCTAGGACTAAAATGTATTAATCATCACAAAACTCCACAGTTTCAAGGGTTTTTTCTAACCAGCAAAACTCTGGCTCAGACAATTTTGCATCATGTATGTTCTCCAGAAGTGGCACCATGAACACTGCAAGCTTTTTTTAAAGGAAATTTGGTTCCTTGCAGTTACTGCCTGTCTTCTCTTTAGTACCTATCCCCTTCCTGGGGAAGCAGAATCCAAACAGAGCTGTGCAGAGATTCGAGCAGATGAGATACAGGTTTGCTTTGTGCAGACTGCAGATCCAAGGTTTGTTTAGAAAAATTACTCTGTTTTACTTCATATGTCCATCCCTATTGCTCTTCCTCCAGTTCAGATAATTAATGTGCTTGAGGAAAAATTGATTGTTCCCTAATATTCATTCAGCTCTGTATAATGAAGCTCATCTTGGTCCTGAAGTCAGTCCCATTCAAGTAAAGTGCTTGTTTGCATTTAAGATCTTACGGGATGTTAAGATGAATCAAGGTGCTTAGGGCTGTCAAGTTGAAAGCTTAATATCTTCAAATTGCTGTCCAGGTTACTTTGAAATATTTATGTAATGTACCTTTCTTTTCTGGCAAATTACCATTAATGGGAAAGGAGCTTAGAATTACCTGCTAGACGCACCGAAGTCCCTTTAATGGAAACAATTATTCATTCTAACTTTTTTAATATACTATTTTTGCTAGAGTATCCTTGAAATACCTGCAATTCCAGCAAATGTTTTACGTTAATCTAAACTCTGATTCTATCTTACTCATTTTTCTCAAAGCTCCTGCCTTGAGGAACCAGGCAAAGCAATAGATAAACACTGATTTCATTCTTCTGACTGTGCATTTGATGCAAAAAATCCTCTTGCTAACATTGGCTGTTTCTAAAAAAGCTGAAACTGCTTCAGTTGGAAAGCAGACTATTATGGTATCAATCCAAGACCTATTTAAGCCAAAAGAAAATACTCAAAAAACTGCTCTTCAAAGGGGTTAATAAGTCAACAGTGGATATTTTCATATGGAGTTACTGAATTCTAGATAATTATCATAGTCATAAACATCAACAGGCTTTCTCTTAGCTAACTAAAACACTCAAGGACATGTTTGCTCAGAGTTCATTAAAAAAAAACTAAAACCATCCATTTGAAGAAAATAGTGAATTTTCAGTGAAATAATGAAGAACAAAATATTTCATGTTGAAATGCCTGCAAAACGCCTCACGTGGATCCCCTTCTCAAGAGGCAAAGTCTCCAAATGAAACTCATATAAGAGAACTGCAGAAAACTTGTGAATCAAAATTATAACAAGGAGGAAGGGTGGTTTGGAGTGTGCCAGCAGGAAGGACATTTGTGAGACCTGGGTTAATTCCCTGATATTACTGCAGAATTCCTGCTTGAGCTTGGGTGAGCTGCTCACCCTGCGCAGTTCCCATCTGTAACACCAACGTACCACTGCCTCTTCCTGCCACAGCCCACTTCTTTGGGGCAAAGAAAATCTCCCTCAAAACACATCAGCACAGTGCTTCTGAGCACAAAACAGCTTCATCTCAGAGGGGGAAGGTTGGCCACCACCATAATTCAAACAGCTGCTGAGCCCAGTGCAAGCAGAGCCTCACAGCCAGGAAACAGCCACGGCTCCATCATGTACCAACCCAAACCAATTCCACTTTTCTGCAGGACTGCACAAGAGAAACATGGGAAATCCAAATGTACACTGACAAGTTCCAGGGACAGAACAAGCTCCTGCACATCTGGATATGAAAGCTGTTATTATTAAGGTCCTGTAGGACCAGAAGGAATGTGAAGATAAAAGATAATGGAATAGAGCTTTTAGGGAAAACACTAAGCACTGGAAATACACAAGCACACTGTAAATAATGAGGCACTCAGCCAGCTCAGTACATTTCTATTTTCTTCCTTAAGCCAATTACAATGAATAGCAGGATGCTAAGATGATATTTTCATATGAGAACAAAACAAAAGCAAACCAACAAAAATTTGCAGCCCTCCCAGGAGCCGCTGCCTGTTTATGAAAAAACAAACGATTAAGGCTTTTGGGGAAATGGAATAGTCTAGTCCCACCAATAGTGAGCAGGTAAGTAGGAGTGAGATCTAAAAGCTATGTAGGACATTGCAACAGAGCTGCAGCTCTTTCAGAGTCGAGTGCAAGTACTTACCTTCCCAGTTATTGGTTTCAAATCAATCTCACATGCCCTATATTTACCTGTACTTGTGCTCTGGCCTCTCTCAGACTGCAGGATAGAAAGACTTTTTTTTTTTTTTTTGGTAAAGGGATGTCTAGACAGTTGTCTTCACATCAGACAGAAAGTGATCACACAGGAAATTCAAAGGAAAATTGATGTGGCTGCTACAAAATAGAGGTATTCAGGATGAGGATGGCAGTTCTGTTCCCTGACAAGGTTCCCAGTCTGGGGTGGACGGCCCACCTGCAAATGCCAACCAGCTTCCACCAGCCCAGCTTTGCTCCCAGGATGAAGAAAATCAAAGGAATCTAAGGAATCCTTCAATTTTCATCTCAGCTCCACTGCAACCAGTGAGAGCTGCCCCATAAAAACCACTGCTGCATCACTGGGTGTGACACTGAACATCAAAATCACCCACACAGGGCTCAGGTCAGCACTGAAAGTGAAAATCCAATGGGAGTAAAGTGTAATTTCCATCAATTCATAGCGAATGAGTGGCAAACAGACATTAAATTGAGTTTCTGCTCCTTCTCTCTATTAAACACACTCACAAAATAGATCTTTGAATCATCTCATGATTCATCACAGCATAACACGATGTATTGAGTGACCTATCTGGTTACATGGGCAGGTGACACATGAGTGGAGCAAACTTTCAAGATCAAGAAGGAATTTGGCTATGTCAATATGGCAGGTGTGAGCCTGATTCATTCATTTTCATAGTAACCATCATTCTATATGAACTAATTTAAAAGAATTTAGAGGTATTTTAGATCTTTTTGGAGCTACACCAAATAAACAGGAAGAGCTCTGATATATATTTTATGTTCCAATTTCTCTTTTTCTGCTTCAGGCTGTCTTACAATCAGGATGGGCAAAAACCTAAGTCTATTTCATCAAAAATTGTCGAAGTTGTGCACTATATTAAATGGATGGATTTTTCAGTTTTTCTTTGCTCCATTTTAATTTACATATTATGTAAAAATATCCATGATATTTCCATATAAAGGCAAATATCCATAGCCTTTGAAAAGAATTTAAATGAAAAATTAAAGTACAATTTTAAAAAAAGTAAAACATCCAGTCTAGAAGAAAAAACGTGTTTTAGTGTTTAAATTTTACATAAAAGACCATTTCTCAGTTAAAATCTTTCCCAAAGAAAAAACTCTTTCTTTTTGCTTGTTATGCTTTCAAAATTCTAAAACCCACTTAGGAAACAAGAGAGGAAAGAATGAGGGAGAAAGAGGTTCAGACAAGAAATGTATCCACCCCCCTTTAAAAACTCTATCAATTTACATCAAGTTCTCAAGCCAATCTAATTTATGGTGTTGGTCTTAGAGATATAAAATTTATCTTTAAACATAACCTTAGCTAACGATGGAGAACTTGCAATTAATAATTTTATGCTTAAATCCCACAAGAAAGTTTTATTGTTTAATTTGGTTTAATATGACCATTTTAAGGCAAAAATTATTACTGAATTGCTGCTGTCACCCAAATGCCAATATTTTAAGAGACTCTAGGAATAACTCTTCCAGAAGCAATTGCTTCATCTTCTATAAAAAGTCATGCAAGGCATTCAGTAAGACAGTATTCATATCAGAGCAGCTGAAACTCCCAAGGCAAACACGAAAAGAGGATTCCTCATGAAGCTTTTAATGTTCCCATAACATTTTTCTCCTGCCTTTGTTTTGGTTTTCAAATAATTTATATAATTTTTTACTGCCAATAAAGTTTAGTGGTATTTTCATGCCTAACGGTCACTCATGGTGGAAATCAGAGCAGGGATTAAGGAGGATGCTATTTTTATAGTTCTTCTGGCAGAAATTGCTTCTCCTCCATCCAAGGAAGTGAGCTGTGGCTGGCATGCTCTCATGCAACAGGTAAAGCCTGGCTACAGTAGACAAAATCAGAAAGCCTGGAGAGAGGGATTAGGCTTGGGGGCTGTTTTTTTTTCACTGTGGTATGCCACACAGGGTGAAATTCATCCTTTTAGCAAGAAACAAGCAAAAAAAATTAAGTACGCATCATGCACGCCTTGTTTGGAGAGCTGAAAGGGGAGATGAGTGGCAGGACAGCTTCAATTTCATCTGACTTAATTCAAATCCAATTAATAAAAGAATTGCAAAATCTTGAGCGGCAGGCAGAAAATCCTCATTTCCTTGCAGTAACTCTGAGAGGGGCAGGCAGGGCGGCAGCCACTCACCCAGCTCCATGTCAGGGGTGCCAATTACTACCTCATCCAAAAAGTAAATTTAAAAGGATTTCTGTTGGAAATGATCATGCTTGGAAGTCTTTAACTAAGCGGTGATGTGATCATACCAATGCTCCCTGTAGCTTTGGCATTTTCCTTTGTTATGCATTTGCTAAACTTCCTCGGTCTTGCGCAGCTGTGGCTGTTCCCATTCCCCAGCTAGAGCAGGGCACTCTCTTAGCAGCAGCAACGAAAACAAGACAAAACCCATCCAGTTATCTCAGGAGAAGTATTAAAAGATCTAGTGTTTGACACATTTGAAATGCAAAGATCTGAACTACAAAACATATGGTGCATGAGCCAAGGAATCACCATCAGTCATGGAGGCAAGGAGCTGGCAGCTGTGTCCGAGTCCCATCTGCTGCTGTGCCATGGACAGAGCCCAGGCCAGGCTCTCAGTCCTGGGGTGGCTCGGTTCCCTGGGCAGGAGTTAATGCTCCCCGTGTGCCTGGCTACAGGGGCAGCCTTGGTCAACACTGGGAGGCAGAGAGGAGCTGGGGTCGGAAATAGGTGGAATTCCTGAGCCGGTCGGAAAGGCCGGCGGCAGCGATCCCACAGACTGCGTGGAAGCAGGCGTGTTGCTTTGTTTACCTCAAGCTTTATTTTTTAAAGCACCATGACAGCTCTGAGACTCCCTGTGTCGCAGACTAATCTATTTTCCCCTCAACACCTTGCAGCGAGCCGTCCGCCAGCTTCCCGTCCAGCCCGGGGTCAGAACCTCCCGCAGGGACGTGCGGCTGCTGAGCGCTGGACGAGCTGGCTGGGAGCAGCAGGATCAGCACAATCTGACCCTCTGGTGTCACCTCTCCATGCTCAGGAGCTCCCCAGACCTCGGGCTTGGCAGTCAGCAGATTCCAGTGCGTGCTCCTCCAAGAAGTCCCTCCTTCTCGACATGCAAGGCAGAGAGGCCTTGAGGAACCAGAGTGACTGAACTGGAATATTGCTTTCTTTGCTTCCCTTCTGTACAGGTTTGAAACAGGAGACTCCCATTTCTGCATGGCTCTGTGCAAAATAAACTCTGAGGCACAACAATGATAATCCCATTACGCAACAAGGATTTGTGAGCCCTGTGTTCAGCTGGGTTTCTCTCACGAGCATTTTACCAACATTTCTAAAACTACAGATGAAAAAAGTCATGAGTCAGACTTCTTTAAGATCAGAAATTGGGAGCTTTTTCAACATCTCAATTCCCAAAGCTCCCCTGAAAAGTACAAAGACAAGAAACTTGCTGGGGTTTTTTATATGAAAGCTGAGTCTTATGTAACATCTTAATTCTAGGTGCTGGGACTTTCCAAATAACACTAATTAAGGCAGTACTCATTATAAGATCCTGAAAAGTGATCCTACCATTTTTGTAGGATAAACAATAATAAAATTACACATTACTGTAATTATAACTAGATGTGGGGCTTCAAAAACCTCACCAAAAAAATCATTCACAAATGGGAATCCTTAACTTTTCCCAGTTTGTCTTCTATTTAAATTGCAAACTTGCTTGGGCTGAATCTTTCCCTATTGTTTATACAGCACATGGCGATAGTGAACTTGTTGGGAAACTCTGAACATCGACATAAACCAAAAAATACCAGTGTGCAGGGAATTTTATTTTGGACCTCAAAACACAGGTGGAAATTCCCTGATGGGAGCTATCACACTTATTATGCACATCCAACTGTCTATATTAGAGAAACTTTCTTTTTCTGGAGGTTTTGGGCTTAGCCGAGCACAACCCAGGCAAGATTATTCCATTGCAAGCAAATGGATCAAACAAAACAAATCTTTGCCATTTGGGATTTTACAGACAACGAGGCTAGAAAAATGTGCTTGAAGCAAAAGTGTTTACGGCCCTTCTTGCACAGCTGACCCCTTCTTTCCCATTACAGGAAAAAACATAAACAAAAGAGGATCTAACTTGTGACAGGGACCTCTAAGTATTAGCACAACACACAGTTAACAGCTCACATTAACAGTTTAACTTGAAAAATCCTAACACGTCCCAGTGATGGGTACAAGGCAGACAGCAGGGCTTGCTAATTGGGTCATTCTTTACTAGACATCTTTGAGTGGTGGTTTGGGTTCTCTTAAAACTGCTGCCTAATGAAGTAATTCACGGTTAGTATCCTCTTGTCACTTCAAAAATAATTATTTCACATGCAGTATTAACAAAATCTAAATTTACACCCAATAATTTTCTTCAATAGCCATGCAGTCTCAGAGCAGTGATGCTCACAGAGAAGCTACTGGCTCAAATTCTAAGTTATATACCAGTATAAAAGGCAGAAAAACAGAGCTAGCAACTCATGCCATCAACATCCTCTCTGCTACCACAGCCCAAGAGAGATGAGAGTAAGGAGGAAAAGAAATTGGTGGATTTTAGAGGACAGAAAAGCCCATGAATGAAGTAAGGACCATGCCAGGTCCTCTTCCAAACTTTCTCAAGACCTTAAGTAAAAGGAGCACAGACAATGCACTCCAACCACCACCACCACACACAAACCACCACCAACACCCAGGGAGAGTCCTTCCTCCAGCTCCTCTCAATGCCTGGATTTCAGCTGGGAGAATTCAGAGCATTTCCACCCCTCTCCAATATACATCTGTGTTTATTATCTTTTTGTCTGCAAGACTGACAATGAGCAACCCTGTTC
Source organism: Entomyzon cyanotis (assembly GCA_024500445.1). Lineage (NCBI taxonomy): Eukaryota > Metazoa > Chordata > Aves > Passeriformes > Meliphagidae > Entomyzon > Entomyzon cyanotis. The sequence continues at coordinate 1,573,051 of JAKEPQ010000325.1, forward strand.
ACGTATTTTCTAAAAGAGAGCACAGTTTGTTTATGTGTCAGCTGTACATGCCAGTCCTTAATATGTCTAGGGTGACAAGAAAATAAATGGACTTTCTATGTCATATTTAGACCCCCTTCCCATCCCTCAGGAGTCCACCAATGTGTTTGGCTCTTTTTTGCTCTCACAGGGGAATTACAGCACACACAACACTCTGCCCTCACTTCTATTCACTCTGATGCTCCGAGGGCATTTTTTAAAGTAGTGGATATTTTTTCAAGGACTTGACCATTTATCATCCCAATGGAAAAAGTACTCAATGATTTCATGAGGACTGGCCTTTCATCAACAACTGAAACAGCTTTTGCAGGCTGACCAGATTCTGCAACTTCAACCACTTCCTCACACAGAAGCAACGGAAGAATTTCATCAGATTTAAAGCCTGCAGTGTCTTTTATTCCTGGCATAGGAACCAGCCTGAAGGGAGCTAAAGGTCCCTGAGACATATTTATGAAACAGCTCAGATTTTTTTCTGAGCATTCAGTTCTCAGACCTGCAGCCTAAAGCCCGACAGGAGTGTATTTTTCCTCAACTGAATTTTTACACATAAAATATGAAGATGCCAAAAAATGAAAATTCCAAGTCAGAAACCATCATGTCAAAAAACTGGCCCAGGTTTGTCCCGCACACTGCTCCACACATTGGGGCTCTTCTGCCTTTGACAGGGACTGACCAGAGCTGAGGAGTGCAGGACCTGCCCCAGCCCTCCTGGCACTCTGTGACACTGTCTGGAGCCCTGTCAGAAATGCCTGTTGCACTGATATTCAGCTAGAGCAGAATTAAATGTCAGACATTCAATTTTATCATCCTTAAGGAACTGCTCTACAGGTGAGTCAGGCCCATCCTTCTAGATGAAACTAGACTAAGCATTTGGATGTCCACTCTGCCTTTACACTAATGCAAGCCTTAAGTCCAATGTCAACCTCCAGGCTAACACCAACATGAACGTGGTAAAACAGAAATGCTCTGAATCAGCTTTTGAAAGTTACTTACAAGAGCCAGGATCTGGGGGAAAGGAAATTCAGCAAGCAAACTTAATAAAAACATTCCCAGACTGTCATCTTAATTAGCTTCAGCACAATATTTAATGTGGTTGAACAGCATGGGATGGTTTGGGAAACTTAGCATCAACTGCAGCAGGCATGCAGTGCCTCAGCGAGAAAGGGATGAAATCTCTTTCTGGGACACAGCAAACTTGCTGGGAAATGATTTGTTTGCTGGGAAACAATATCTGGCCGCAGGATGAATCTGCTGCCCAGTTTTGGCTGGCAGAGGGGACTGAGGACAGCACTCATTCCTGGTTGGCATGGGATGCAGAGTCCTTTCTCTTCATGGCTCAGTGTGGGGCACTGGGGAGAGCCTAAGCGAGTCCCCCACCCTGAAAGGGCTTAAAGTCTGGTAGGAGGGGACTAGGACACCTTTTAAACAGGAGGGGAACAAACTTGGGGCTCTCAAATTGGATCCCAGTCTCTAATCCAGTTGGTCACTGTACAGAGCAAGTGCCAGCATTTCCTCCTCCTTGGGCAGCTTTGCAAACCTTGGTTCTTCTGATCCAAGCAAAATAGCCCAAAAATGAAACATTTTACATGGGGTGGAGTGGCAAATGGAACATCCTTTTGGACACAAAAGAATTCTCTTTTTGGATGTCAAGCCAAAAAGTCATGCACGTTTACAGGGCATTACTGAAACATGCAAATTAATTTTAAAACGTTGAATATTCAGATTAATAAATTGGCACTATTATCTCCCCTCTTGCAAACAGTATCAAATTATCTTTAACTGGTGAACTCCCTGTATTTGTAAATGTAAATGTCAACCCAGAGTCCAGTCCAAATGAAAATTGCCCCCAGATTCCTAAGGAGACTTTGGAGGATCAGCTTTGAAGATCACTGCAGGACCAAAACCTTCATCTTATAAACTGAACCCATTTCCTGAACATATCCAGGAGTGCTAAGCTCAAGCCATTTGTCATCTCCACAGTAATTTGAAAAATAAACATAAAGAGAACCATTATATTAAAATAATGACTAAAATGGCTGAAAACTTCTACTGTGGGAAGGAAAGTTATCATTGAACAGAAACACTAAACCCCTGCTACAGTAAATCCACAGCTCCATTTATGCTTTTGCACCATCTGAGGATTCTGGCCCCATGGCTGTTTCAAAGGAGGTCAAGGAACAAGTCTGAGAAATACCAGTTTCCTAATAAGATTGCCTTGTCTCACATTTCTGCTGATTTCTTTCATACCTTCAAAGTTGTTACAGCAGCTCATAAAGAGAAAATAAAGATTAGACACAAGCCTTTGCCCTTGAGACCATCCCTGACCTCTGGTTTGCCATTTACATTTATTACAAAAGAGCCTGAAATGTTTTTGAGTCACGGAAAAGCATCTGATGGTTACAGAGGGTTTTGCACCAATAATGCTGTGTTCACTGGGTCTCCTCAGACAGAACTTTGCGAGGATATTGAAACTCCCTCAGTCACAGGCAATAAACACAACTATGCCAAAGCTGGGAGGAGGAGAAGGAGGGGGATGGTTCCTTGCACACCACTGTTTTCTTATCCATCTGGAATTAGGAAAGCACGCCTGGAAAGAAAGAGCCAACAGCTTTGGATAAGTCAGCCCAATTCCTTGGCTATGACATACTCCCTGAATGCACGCGCGAGAGAGAACGAGAGTAACTCGTTTGTCTGTGTTCAGCCACTATTTAAAATAGAACTAATTAAAAGATTCACCATGGCAGTAGCAAAAGACTTTTTAAAGGCTTTGCTAACCAGCCTAATCTGGGCTGAGGCCCTTCCTGTAAGAAACAAAGCAGTCCAGCGTTCAAAATCGGATTTAAGAGGACTTGAGAGTGTTCACATCTGGTAAAATCTGACCCCCAGATCAGTGCTCCCCTACAGGCTTGTGCCTTTGAAATCAATGGGAATCACACTGGAGACATAAGTGTGGTTAGCTGGGAATCGCAGCAATGAGAGGGCAAGAGTAAGCTGCCATGACTGGTGGGTTCCTGAAAAGAAACATCCTCCCCTGCTTCCCTCCTTTCTAGAGTCAGTTTTCTTCATTAAACTACATATAATTTGTCCTTGCAGAATAGCTATAGCTTCCTTTTACTCTGCCACTCACAAACTGCCCATTGCTACCACATGCTGCACTACAGCCTAGAGGAGAATGACAAACTGTTTCCCATGAGCGTTCGTATATTCGTTTCAATTCAATTTAAATGTGAGCTTCATTACGACCTTGTTAGCACCCCCTCTCCTGTTTACTTTCCATTAACATTCAGCCTGTCAAACTTTATTAACACAAATGACCATAGAAATTGTGAGCTGCTTGAATTCTCGCAGTTTGAAACATATTTAGTGGGTGAAATTCAATCTGTCCAGTAGGCCAAGGGAGTGCTGCTGTGCCCCAGCCTTCTGCTGACTTGCAAATTTTAGGAGTGCTCACAAGCAAAATGTGATGACAAGAATAAGTCTCTCCGAGTTAGGGAAAACAGAAAGGAGACATGTGACTGCCAGGCAGCAGCCCCAGGTATGCTCCTGTTCCACCACAGATGGGTGAAAATGTCAAAGGGAAGGAACTAATTCTCCTCCACCTCCATCACCCATTAGACAATTATGGAGGAAAAACACCTCAAACACAATGATATTTTATAAAGAGATAAAAAGTGGGGAGAAAAAAGTAAAATTAATTATATGACTCATGGAGCTCAGCAAATCACCCACGTATTTTGCATGCAGCCCACACCATCCCCTGTGTCCCAGGAGGACACGACTTCTCGGGTGAACTCACTCTTCCCTTTAGTCTCAGCTAGATTTCTTGTCCCCAGAAGAATATTGTAACATATGGTTAACTTTTTCACATAATACCTAGTTCCCAATCTCACGCAAAAACTTCCACAATATATGTCGTTTTGACACGGATTTAAACATGATAAACAGTGTAATACAATCTCCAGCTGTTTGAACAATTCTGGTCATAAACTGCCTCACTGCACTGTCATCATGCTCGTTTCTGCAGTGAGCCTTTGTTCTCTTTTATTCCCTACATTGTTTCCCTTCCACTCCAAGACATTTTCAAAGAAAAATGCATAAATGCAAAGTTCAAACCAACATTCCCTCGGGTCCTTTATCGCTGTGCAAAAAAAAGAACCTCAATTTTAATTTTTATTAAAATCAGAGATGGACAAAAAAAATAACGTGACTTCTTTTTTTGAAATCTGATCAGGCCTTTCTGAAATGTTAGGCATAACTTTTCAGTGAATATTGGTAAAGATGATTTCAAGAGTGGGAGAAAGTATAGGAAAACACAATGCAGAAAAATCAAACCATTCCAACATTTCACTTCAAAATATCCAGGCAAATATTTGGTTCACTTTTATTTTAAAAAATTGTAAGATAAAATCTTGTAAATAAAACATCTTATTTGTTTACTAACAACTGTAAGAAAAAATACTTTGTTTTCAATCAATTGCAGTGATTTCATTTTCAGCTTTTTACAGGGTAGCCTAGAAGACCAGAAAAAACAAGCTTCCCTTTTTCTGTGCAGTTTTAGTAAAATAAACTTAACATCCACCAATGAAGCAGCTGTTAAATAGAAGAGGTTAATACCAACTGGCAGGCTGTTTTCTAAGCTCCATTTGTGGAGGTTGCCTGTGCTGGTTGGATATGAAACCCTACATGCCCCTACTCTAGTGACACACAGTCCTGGCAGGAAGCTCCTCTGCTCTGAATGCTCCTGGGATATTTGAAAATCCTGGAGAATACATATTTTCCTACTATTCTTCTATGATGGCCCAGGATACATTGAAACACTGAAAGATGAGCCCTATAAAGACAAGCCCTGAGTCTACAACTGGCTGCAGTTGCAGGGGGTTTATTAAAACCCTTTCCCATCAAGTTAAGCATTTCTTCAGTGCTCCAGCATGGCTGCAGAATGAATTTAAATTCCTCCCTGCCAACCCAGGTGTGGAGGAATATATTTTAATATCACAAGAAACACAGAGAAAAGGGAAAGGAGAATTTCACTTCATTAGTGTGATTTAAAAAGGGAAGATCTAAGATAAGGATGAAGGGAAATTTAGGGCAGGCTGAGGAACGAGTTCCCAAGGGAAACCAAGGAAGTCCCATCAACTGAGATGTTTAAAATTAAACTCAATAAAGCACGAGAAAGTACATGGCATAAAACAACCCTGCACAGCAGTAGGATCAGCTGCATAAAGTGTCTCTTTTCACTCCTGGTTTCACTCCTGGTTTTTGTTGCCTTCTCTCATTTGTGTCCCGGGAGCACCTGCTCCACTCAGCATCACCCTCACTCCTTGAGCAGCCAGGGACAGCTCCAGTGATTTTAACTGGTTAGGCTGCATGTTAAATTCCTATCTATAAACACAGATGGACACATTATTATAGGCTCATTTGTGCTGAGTACTTACTTACTCTGGGCTAGCTTGTAACTTTATACTTTGCTCCAAATAAGGATGATCACTGTTCCCACTGCTCCACAGGGAAGAAACTGGAGCCTCTCTCTCATTCGTGCCCTTTTGATTTCCCTCTGGCAAATCTTCCCTCTTCCCAAGGCATCATCTTGGGAACAGCCAGCAGGTCCTCAGGACAAGGCTTTCAGAACTCACACTGCTGTCATCAGGACAGGCTTGGTGGCATCCCCGATGCCAGGGCCAGCAGCAAAGAAACCACAGACAGGTGCCTGTATGGGTAACTTGTTCTCACTATGCAAAGCTGGGGCAAAACTGGGGCAGTTCTGAATTGCAGATATGACAGGGCTATTCTTCATGTGAAAGGAAGAGTTACCAAAATCAAATAGGTCAAAAACCATGGTGGCTCATGCCAGAAAAGCCATTAATATAACTAAATACTGTAACAGAGAATAAGATAAAAATCACATGTCAAAGTTGGGGCGAGGAGGATTTGATTAAAGATGGTCTAACTGATTCAGCAACAATTAAGGTTTCTCTTCAACTAGTGCAGTTCATTCCTGCCAGGAAGGAGGCAGCAGGTCTGACTCTCTCCTCACTTGCACCAGCCCTACATCAGTGAAAACCATCACCTCTTCTCAGGCAGCTGCTTCCTAAGCTCAGCACAGAGAGGAGCAGAATTTGGCCCCAAAAGGCCTGTGGCAATTGTACAGGATCAGATAAAACACCTCAGGAATGCAGCACCCAGTGAAGTACTCGGTAACACTTAATTTCCATCCTTGGCTTACTCAGTCCCAGCTTTCATTTAGACTATACAGTGGTTGGAGAAAGAGTTTTAACATTAATTAGTTTAAAGGGCAGGAATTACATTTGCATTTTAATGGTGTGGAAATGAATAATCCAAACAGGGAACAACAAACTGTGGGAAGGAGCTCCTCCATGTTTTCTGTTTACCAGATGGAAATAACCCTGGATTTTCTTACTATCTCTCTGGTTAGCTGGCAGCAACCTGGCAGACACCGAGTCTCCAGCCCTGCAGAGCACACAGATGCAATGTGGGGGATCATTTGTACTGGGGTAGCAACTCGAGGCCCCAGTTGAGCTCAGACCTGTCTGGGAATGGATTTTACCCCACCATCCAGCGCCATAAATGACTGCAGGAGAAGCAGACAGCACCTAACACAGGGGACAGAGTGAAGCCATCTGCCACCTGCAAACTGGAGCTCCAAGAGTCCCTTCATCAGTGCAGAACCCAGACCAGGTTTGGGAAATGCATCAGAGGACCAGCATGGATCACACCACTTCCCAGGATAACCTATTGCATACTGATGACTCTAAGAGTGCTTTACAACTAGTTATTAATTCCCAATGCACCTGCTAGGGAATTAATATTTTTATCTCCCATTTATCAATATGTTAACTGAGGTCCAGTGCATTAATATGTTGCAATGATCAATGGCAGACCCAGAAACAAAAGCCAAAATTCTGCTCCAGTGGGAGTTTGTTCATCAGATAAATAGGTGTTTGCATGTTTGTTTTATACCTCCATAAACTAAGGGAGACAACATGCTTGCCTGAAGTTTCAGCATGAATGCTGAATTCACTGCAAAAGCCTGGAAAGACCCAAAAAATTCCTTGTGAAAAAAAAGGTTTTGTTCTAACACATCTTTACTCAGGGTGCTTCATTGTTCACACGAGTCACGTGCAGTGCATCATCCATCCCAAAGATGAACCATCACAAGGCTCTGCCTTGGGCACAGTCAGGGGTTTGATTTTTGCAAGGATAATCCCACAGATGAGGCCATGGTCACCCATCCCTTGAATCTGGCAGAAGAATGTACTGCTGCTAAACGTGGCCAGGCACACACAGACAGTTGCCAAAGCAGCTGGCAAGAATAAGGAAGCAGAGAGGAAGATCTCCGACATGGGGCAGCCGAGGCTCCACCTTGTGCTAACCACAGCAGCCAGGTTCTCCTTGCAGCTTGCCCCTCTCAGCCAGCCAGTAGCCCCAGAAAGCCAAACTGGGCTCCAGGGCCAGTGCCAGGGCTCTCCCAGTTGCTGAACAGAGTTACATTCCCGTTGCCATCCTGCTTGAAACATCCAACCCTTGTGTTTCTGCAGTGGAAAAGTCCTGAGTGGAGCTCGTCTATTACTTTTTTTTTCTATTGCTGCACTGTAGGTCTGGCCTGCTGAAATTGCACCCCACGAGCGCAGGACAAGAGGCTGTAGACAGCTGTTGTATCTTATTTGTGCCTTATTTCCAATCAGGCTCCTGCCTGAAACCTCAAAACCACAATATCAGCCTCTTGGAAATACGCAATAGCCACCAACAGGGTAGTGCTGCTTGTTTAAGACCAATAAAACATGAAATTGGACATATGCCACCCACAGAGCTGATTTCTTCAATATTTTCTACACAAAAACCTACCTACTGACTTCAGCAGGAATTGCAGATATGTATAGTTACAAATTCAGAATTACAGTTCCTAGAAATCAGAAACGAAAGCTTTTAAATATCCAGCACCAGAAATACAGCTTAGTGGTGGTGCAGAGAACCAACCTGCATGTTCACACCCCTGACCTGTATGAGTGAGTGGACAAACCAGCTGCCCCTTGCAGCTCATCCAAAAATCAGTTTCTCTTTAGACAAGAACATGGTGCCGCCACATCTGCAGAGGAGGGATGGTTGGTTGGGGGGTTTTTAAGTATAGGTTGATTTTGGTTACACTACAACACTTGGTCTTTGAAGAGAAACGATCACAAAGAGTCTGCAAAAAAAACTCAAGCACGACTGCCTGCTCCCTCGGGACATCTCTATCACAAGTACTGAATCTGCTTGGAGAAGTTAAGGGAACAGCAACTCTTTTGCTGCTTGCTGGCTCTCCCAGAAGAGCATCCCACCCTACAGCAACACCTAAGGATGGAGGGATGGGTGTGTATGGAATAGGCCCACCTGGTGATGGCAGCCTGAGCCATAGGCATGTGTTTCACGTATGTACTTAACATGATATATTTGGTACGTATTTACCATGACAGCTTGTACTTCAAGCAGTATTTCAATTTCTCCTTAGCTGTGTTGGCAGTCTTAAGGTAGGGTCATGAGGAGATTTTAAGGAGATCATCTCACTCTTCCACCAATTTTGGTTGTTGACAGACATGTTGACTTCATGCTAAAAAAGGGTGCTGGGCTTGTCTTGTCTCAGGAGTGTTGATTTCCTTTATAATATAATCACTATTCCTTCAGGGAATAAGGTCTCACCGAGTGAGCAGTCAGTCTCACAATTACAAGAAACAATTTCCAGCCAGCACAGAGGCACATCCACCCACACGACCTGAGAGAGACCCAAGGACACAAAAGGAAAAAAACAGGTAAATTTAGCTTAAAGCCGCTCTCTGTAAGAAAGCAATGAATGTGATCTCTCAAACTACAGGCCATGAAGGAAATAAAAAGGCTCAGGGAGAACAGTGGAGTGATTGGGAACAAAGGGAATCTGGTGTGTACAAAGAGCAAGGACAGGAACAGCAGCTATGTGAGCTGGAAGGATGTTCTAGGATGGCACAGAACACATAACTGATGGTCATTAATCTCTGCAAGAGAAGCAGCTCTTCTTCTTTTGTGCCATCTGTTTCTAATTACTGTCCCAACTCAGCTCTAGGCCTAAATTGCACAATTCAAACTCGATTCCAAACCACCCAAAGTGCTAAAGGTTTTGGAAGGCACAGGAATGGGAGTATCGGGCATAAATTGCAGGGTTTACGGTATTTACACAAGAGCACCCAATTAGTTCATGCTCACAAGTGCCAAAACAACACACATGAGCACCCCATTGAGTCACACGTGTGCAAAATTGCTTCACCTATGCACACCCAGCTAGTTCATGCAGGAATGCTCCAGCAGTTCATGCATGAGCACCCAATTAATGCATGAGTGTCGAATGAGTACACACACGAGTGCCCAATCAGTCTGTGCACGAGCAGCCAGTTAATGTGCTCGTAAGTGCACAATTAATTAATGCATGAGCACATGATTGGTTTGTGCATGGCTGCCCAGCTGGTACATGCATGAGCACCCAGTTAGTGGTACACAAGTGCCTAACCAGTGTGTGCTTGAATGTCCTATCACGTCATGCCTGAGCACTCCAACACTTCATGCACAAGAACCCAAATAACTGAGGCTTGGCAGATGTGTTTTATGCATGAGCACCCAATCAGCTCATGCGTGAATGCCCAAGCAATTTTTCCCTGAGGACCCAAATACTCCATGCAGTCAGTTTGTGCATCAGCACCCCAATAACTCACCCTGAGTGCTACGTTGGGCAGGTTTCAGTAGCTGAGGCTGCAGTGGTGCCTCTGCCAGGTGTCGGGCAGAGCCCATACCCAGACAGATTTGACACTGGTGAAAAAACCCCAAATGCCCCAAAGCATCAGCCCATCAGAAGAACCCTCAGGACCCCATCTCAGACATACTCAAGAAAGAGCAGCAGCTGTAAGCATTTGAGCAATGTGGAGGGAGAGACAGCGGAGGAGATGTGGGGCTGGAGATGTGCTCTTGGAAGGGAGCGCTCATGGGCAAGGACTGCATCCCAAGGGACTGGCTCCAGGACAATTCATATGTATTTTTAATTTCTTTAATTCTGCATGTCTTTTACAGAAGTGTCAGAAACGTCACATCTGGAACCAGGAACAGAAGTTGCCTTAGAAGCTCAGAGCCAGCTGCTTGTCATTCTGCAGCATGCCCACGAGAACTCAAATCCAGAGAGTAATGACTGTTAGTCTCTAGAGAAAAACTTCACTCTAACAAAATATATTGGCTTAAGAAGAGTAAAGGATGAAGCTCTACGGCCTGTGCTACACAGGAGCTCAGAAAAGATGATACAATGACACAGAGTGGTCATAAAACCTATGATCTTATCAGTCCAACTTGCTTAGGTCTCTTAATCACTAGTAAGTCCAACTTGCGCAACTTCCCTTGTTCAGGCACAGAGAAAAACAAGGTAGTATGTATTAAGCCTTGCTCATGCCAATAAAAATGTACTACAGCAATGAATGCATTTATTAACTCTCAGCAGTGGTGCCAATGGTTTTGGCTCAACTACAGTTTCCTGGCCCTGGACACAGGGTCACAAATCTCTAAGACTGTTGAATCTTGCCCTGCAGTAAGTCTGAGCTGGAGCTGGCTGCCACAGGGCAGAGAAAGCAAAGCCAAGGCAGCCCTAAAACATAATGTTTTCAGCATTCAAACTGAACAATTTAAACATTTGCAAGAGCAGGGGAAAGGCTGGCTTCAAGATGTTTTGGATCAGCTCTTTGCACTTAGATGCAGTTGGATGCAGAGAAGGGCCAGCCAGAGCTGTCTGCCTGGGAGACCCTGCCACAGCCAGGAAGGGGAGGGTATTCCCAAAAGCACACAGCAGAGCACCAATGATCCAAGCCCTTGAAGGAGAATGGCAAGTGCAGGGTTGCCTGTAAGGAAAGAGGAAGCTCATTTCTACCTGGCTGGAACCCAAACAAACAAAAGCAAGATTATTTGTTATTTACCAGAACCAGTAATTTCTTGATGTAACTGAAAAAAAGGTACAAATTCAGTCCTTTCTGCATTTTATTCAGAAAATTAGCATGGACGGATGACAACAAATCCTTACTGCCTAGAAAACAGAAAATGAGGGTATAAACAGGTATCATTATTATGTATCATTCCCCACAATTGTCTCATAACTGTAAAAATCCTGCCATTAACTTCAGGCACCTCCCTCCTCCTCTGCATGCCTGAGCTCTCCTTTGCCCAGGACAGGATGTATTTCTTCATTTCATTTCATTGCATATCCAGTGTTTGGAGAGATGGGAGGCAGATAACTCACTAGAGACTACTCATGCTGAAACCCAACAGAAACACATTTAGCATTTGCTCGTGGCCAATCAAGCAGGGTCACGGTCAACCTGAGCGTTCTGAATGTGTTCAAAGGTGTATCCCACACAATCACAGTGCTGGCACATCTCTGAAAGTGATTCACCCGAGTTCTTAGAAACACACAGCTTACTGAAAGCCGATCAAAATTATGTTCCTAAGGTCCAAACCCTCTACATTGTACTTTTTAAAAGTCAGTGCCTAATGATGCGTTACTGTAAGGCATCTCACTGGGTCATAGCCAACCAACAGCAAACGGCAGACGCAGGGAGTATGTCCTGGCAAATCTGGCCTGAAGCATCTCCTCTGAAAATGGGTCTAGGTGTCTTGAATCCCCAAGTTTTTCCTATTCCTTAAGAGAAGGAATGCAAATACGTTATTAGATTCTGAAGCAACAGAAGACTATACGGCTGAAGAATTTGTAGGTTTATGCAGAGGCATTTGAAGAGACACAGCACATGTTCTACGCACAATTCACCAAATATGAGATTTACTGAGGCTCCTGCTCTACTTTCAAACCAATCCTCTGTACTAGCTGAAGTCACTAACCTCATCAGATGGAGCCATCCCATCCATCCCCAAAGGAAAGAATGAGCCAATTTTACTAGAAATCTTTCAGATTCAGGTTTCATTTACACCTCTCTGTCAGTTCAAAATCAGGGGCCCTTCCCTGTCTGAACACACTCTGGCCACAGAAACAACTTTTACATTTCTACACTAAGCATAACAGGTTTTTCACTTCAAAAGTAAGATCCACAGCTATTGAACATTTCTTTGCGTGTTGAAATCCCTGCTGTTACTGCTGGAATTTAACCTGTCAGAGTTGGCACTGAAGGAGACCATCAACAGTCTGTGGTTAAATCCTCAAGGGGAGGTAAGGACCTGAACACCTGTGAAAGCCTGGATTTACAGGTTGCAGGAGAATCTCTCTCTGCCCATAGGACTTTAACATAAACACGAGCTGTATGGAAAAGCCCTGAACAGCCACCCTGCACCTTTTTCATAACACAGCTTTCTCCTTTTGTCCTCCCGACCTGCATGGGAGGTTTTCAGGGGAACCTGGCCAATAATACTGTGAACTAGTAACAGCATATTTTGGACAGAGCAATATTAGCTGGAAGAAAAAAAAAAAATCAAATTAAGAAAAGCACATGTAATTAGTCTAAGATGTGATGTCATCAGTGATATGAAGCATCATTAAATATACTTGACCCAGCTAATGAATTGCAGGCTAGTTTTACAGACACGGATAATCTTGTCATAACTAAATGGTCCACAAATCACTGGCATTAATTCTTAGAGCGTCAGTGAATTTCCACATGAAACAGGAAAAAAAGGATGTTGCAAGAAAATCAGCAGGATGATTTAGGAGCCTGCTGTCTTGATTGATTTTCAAGCAGAGTTTTGCAATTAGGCAAGAGGATGCTCTGTTCCATGTAGACTTAACGTGCAGACTCAGTGGTTGAGAAATAACACGTCCTAGAGACAGAGGTTCTGTGTGCAGACAGAAGGGGAACAAAACTGCTGCTCCCTTGCAAGACAAACCAGCAACAGTCACATCATGCACATGGGGAGCTCCTCCTGTGGTCCTGAGCGCTTGCCTGACCCCCGATTTCCACAGCATCTAATGCCCACTGTGCCTTGCAATACACTCTAGATGCATTGATCCCCATGACAGTGCTGCAGGGTGGAAAATACTTTCACAGCAATTTTACAGAAATTAAAGGGAGGCATCAGGAGATTAATTAACTCACCAAAAGTCACAGAAGAAACCTGTGGAATAGCAGGGAACTGAACAGAGGATTTTCATACTTCAGATCACTGTCAAGAGTTTGTACTTCTCTTCAGAGCTATCTCTTGAAGATGTCTTGGCTGTGGCTGTTAAATTCTCTCCTTATCATAACAACTGATTTGTTTGTAGAGAGATGATGCACATGTGTAAAGATGTGCCCATAAACCATGATGAGGTTATTCCATTTTCAAACAGACACTCCAAACATTCCAGAGTTAAAAATAAAAGTAGCATTTAGCTCTACGGGGCATGTTTTCTGTTCCAGACAAGGTTAGTTCTGCTCTTGTTTGAAGAAAGTAATAATTTTTTTTTTTTTTTTTTTTTTTTTACCATTCATATACCAGGTGTTTCTAAGGGTGTGTTTGGCCCCAGACCAGCTTTCGATCAAGCAGCAGCACAACACATCCTTGCTGGCAAATGAATCTCTGCACATTTGGGAGCTACAGACTGGATGAACCATAAATCTCCTTCAGTGTGAGTGCCTGGACTCTTCTCCACGTCTGTTACCAAGCAGATAACAAGTGGGGTCACTGAACAGTACAGAATAAAAGTTTGTGTGGGGCTGGAATATGTCAAGCTTTACACTGAGACATTAAGATTTGCTCTTCCAGTGCACTTGAGCTCTTCTCAAAGCATCAGCCCAAGGACAAAGCAAATAAAAGGCTCAGCAAGTGCCTCCAGGCAGGTAAAGCTGCAAGGCTGGGTGGGCAGAGGGACACAGAATATTCCATGTTACAGCCACATACACTGACAAGCTCCCAGTGCTGTTAGCAGTTGGGCACAACCCTTCCCAGCCACTGTGTGCCCCATCCTCCTCACTGTGTCTTTGGCTCTTCTCAAGGAAGGACCCACACAAGCTTGAAATAATGCAAAAAACAGCTCAGAAGGGAAAGGCAGGAGTGAAACTGATGATTCCCAGCTCTACCATCCCACTCTGTTTCAGATCCCAAATAAGGATCCCAAGAAGAAACCAGACCCATCTCTAACACAGGCAGTATTCTAAAACCTCGTTGCAATCCATGCAAATTTCCATAAAAGATAAATCTGCTTTACATTGACATACCTTTTTTAACAAAGCTAGTTGAAGCAAACTGGATGTGTTTCTTAGTATATATTATCTGACCAATGTACCAGGACTATTTATTGCTTTTCAAGGCACATAGTGGATGTTACATTAAATGCCCCCATTAGGCATTGTAAAGAGAGCTTTTCTTTCCACATCTGAAACTCCCTGTATAGGGCAGGTCTTTGGAAAAGAAAACATCAGTGAGAAACAAAATACTTGTCAGAGGGAAGAGAATCACACACTCAGACTTTACTAAACCAGCTTTTATCAGAGCAAACTTTCTTCTACAAAGAAATATTCACAGCTCTGGGAAAGGAAACACACTTATCAGATCAGTGCTGTTTGCATAGGAAATAAAAAAGGGTGACTGTTTATAACTTAAAGTGTTTTTAATGAACTTAACTGCTGTATTTTAGTCTGGGAGGAAGAGTAAAAGTGCTTAGGAAAACAAGCAGTATAACCAAGATTATGAGATCAGGTCACTCCCCTGGAACCACTCTGTGGAGCTGGGATTCTTTCACCACCTTTGCCAGTCCTGTTTTATGGCATGTGGGATAATTGCAGCCTGGCAGAGAAGGAACATGCCTTTTGCCAAGTGTGAAAGTGAGCTGCTAGTACCTGTGTCAGCTCCCTGTGGGATTCAGTAAAAGTCGTGACTGAACCACCAAGCACTTGCCACCAGCCTGTTCACTCTGGTTAACTTTCCAGTGGGTTTCTTACATGACAATCTCTGAAGACAGCAAAGCACATTCCCACTTTTCTGCTTCTGCGGCTAAAACTGGGCTGTGCTGCAGGTAACAGTGCAGATGAATCCAAGTTTGAAACCACTTAAGACAGCAAGTTAGAACAAGAATCTGGGAGTGTAACAATTTCATTAATCATCTTCATTATCTTGGCACTCATCAGGAACTTATTAGCAAAACTTAGGAGCTAAGCAAAGGGGTATGAATACTCAAAAAAACTGCAATTAAAAGAGGACAACACACACCCAAAGGAAGATCAAATGAACACTAATCTGTTAAAAAAAGGAAAGAATAATACAGAATAGTGGAGAATAGGTCCTTATCACTAGTATTACACAGACAGATTCTTCTGCTTCTACAGAGCCCAAACAGGTTTCACTGCTCCCCCATAGATGCAGAGCTGGAGCTGGAATGCTTTGGGAATCAGGTACCCAAACAGGCAGTGACTGACCAGACTGATCATAAGGTAGTGTAACCCAGGAAATGAGTAAAACAGAGAGCAGCTGGCTCGACCTGTAGTGGGCTTGCTGTCAAGTCTGGGACCTCAGCATGTTTCCAGGTTGTCAACAAGTCCTTAAACACTTATTGGCCTCTGTAATAACTGCCCTTACAGATCACATGGGCAGTCCAGTTCCTACCACTCCTCAGTGTGACTGACAGCTGGAAATGGATTAAAAAAAAAAATTATCTGGAAAGAGAGGTTCTGGAAAGAGAGGTTCCTAGACATGTGCTAGGAAACAGATCTCTCACATAGTACATAAAATCTTGCAAATTTGGACAAGGTAGAAAAACAACCACTTGGGGACTTTCATCTGGTTTTTTTTCAAGATGTGTTTAAAACACTGTTCTTGGTAAATTTCACAAGTAGAGAAAAAGTCACAGTATAAACCTGGTTTTAGCACAGGGAAACCAAGCCCTGTCTGGGTTCATATGGAAAAACTGAGACTTGATGGAAGACTGACCCCTGAAGAGTCCCAGGGTATTTCAGTGGCAGACACTGAACTCTGGGCAGCCCATTTTGTTGTGAAAACACCAGGCAACAATTTTGGCTGAGCTATGCTGACACAAGCTACATCTGGCATTTCTAAACATTGCAAAAATTTCCTTTGAATGCCAAGTGACTGGTGTTGCAAGGACTTTTGAAAGCCCACAGTAAAAGCACCCCTTTACTTTCTATATGACAGTACCACTGGAGAATGGAAAGGTGCCTCCCCACAACACACTGAAGTAAAAGTGGAACGGGGATATTCCCAGCAACATGAGCTGAGACACAAGGCAGTCTCATACTGGGATTTCAAGCACAGATCATCATCTGTCTTTTGGGAAATAACAGGTAAAGTTACCATTAACTTCAAAATGGGGAGAGAAGGCACCCCTCAAAATGTGTTCCTTAACCACAACTGCTAAAAACTGCACTTTCTAGAAAAAACTTCAGGGCACCAGTTGGGCTGTTTCCAATTAAGATAAATTCAGACCTCCAAAGTGAAAATAAAATAGTAGAGGACATCTAAATCATACATAAAGACAATTAACAAGAAAGACAACTCCCATTCTGCATCCTCCTCCAAGCACCCAACACGTGAAATACTTAAACAGTTCAGATCTAACCTCATATTTAAACTCATACCAGTTAACACCACCTTGGGGGTATATAAAATAGCCTAAATATGAGTATAAATAATTATGTATAATCAAGAACTCAGGCTCCCTTTGCCTGAGGTGGAAAAAAACCCATGCTCATTCCAAATCCAAATTCATTTTGGAAATGAATTTTCATGACTGATCAGCGTATCTGCTAATCAACATATCTACAGTCTAGCCTCACAGCATGAATGCCAAGAACAGACGGTACTGATGACAAAAGATGATACAATTTGCATGTTCGTTGAATTTATCAGAGTGTGACGGATACCCTGCGCCCTGGGCAGATAATTAAACGTGATTGATTGGGGTTGGAATGGACCAAGCAGAAATCCATTTCAGAAATGGGTTTTTTCTCCAAAGAAATAGCCGAGACCAGTGACCGAGTCCCTAACACACAATCTTTTCATTCATTACAGAGTTTCAAGATTCTTCTGCTCAGTCAGAGAACCACAGGACCACCCCCTCTGCCTGAAAACAGCACGTCATGACTGTGGATGTGAACTCTGAAGATGCAGTTGCAGAGCATCTTTTGGTGATGATCACAATGCCTCTCACCACTGGCTCTGACCTCTGACAGACCTAGCCATGACAAGGCCACCTCACTTACTTCTGACTCAGCTCCTGGAAACTCTTTTCCTCACATGTTGGAATAAAACTGGGGTCATTTCAGAACACAATGGGTAAGCACTACAGACCTCCACTGGTGCACTAGCCCTGATCTCCCTCAATCCCAGATCTCAGCTTCATGCAGCCTCACTGAAGAAAAAAAAACTAAAACCCAAACGTGAGACAACATTTCAAGACCTAGTTACTTATTGTAGGTTTGGATCCTTCACATTCTTGGCACCCAGCATTTGCAACTGCATACATGAAAACCAACTCACAGAACCAAGGATTACTTTTCCCATGGCACTTCAAAATAAGATAAAGGTTGGATACATTCTAGAAATTCACACTGGATAAACCCATCTATCCACAATCTTGAGGCTGTAAACAGCACTGTTGCTGGCAAACAGGAAAATTATTGTTTAAAGGGGAAAAACAGCCCCAGTGTGGTGATCTGCTCTATGTGCCTGTGTCTGTATCCAGTACAAGAAGACTGCAGAAGTAAATGAACACCTACTAATTATTTAAATCTAGAAATGGAAAGGCAGCATCTACTAGCCTAATTCCCATGTCTATCTACTCCCTGGAAATATTACACTGTGAACTTCAGCACCAGCAACTCTCACAGCAAACTGAATGCTAAGGTACATGATTTGTAACGGGTGCTCAAATTTGGCTCTGGCCACTTGGCTTGTTATGGCAAGTACTGAGACGTGACAAACCTTTTCTGGCTCTTCATTCCCATCCACTGACCTCAGATCTTGTAACATATTTGCTATGTAAGGTCACCTGTTATTCAGTAGCAAGGATAAGCAGCTGCAGCAAAAACCTGTGGGCCCCGATGTCAGACCTGAGAGCAGAGGCACAGAGCTGGGAAACGAAAGATTTCTACTTCCATTTTCAATAGAGATGATTTAAACAATCACCCTGGATTTGAAAATCCCAAGTGGACAGGAAGAGTGAGCTCAGCACATCCACCCCACACCAAATTGCTGGCCTCTACCACATCCCTACCAGCACACAGAGGCAGCTGAACACATGCCCTTTAAACTGGTAATTCTAAGAAAGAAAAACTCTCTCAGACAATCCTGGCTCTGCACAGAATCTGCCGTTGGCTTCTCTAGCTGAGCACGCTGCTGCATATCCACTTGGCACAGCCAAAGGAAAGTGCACTTTATCCTGCATCCATCAGCATCGGTGACAAGCAGACTCCACATAAGGGCATGAAACAGCACATATCAGGGACAAGGTACTCGTAAGAAATGTGAGAGATTTAAACAAGAATTTCCATCTTTGCATTTCTGCCCTGAGAGAACAGACTTGAGGTGCTGCTCGGGAAGAGGAAAGATTTTTCCAGAACTGCCAAAGAAACTTCTACAGAGTGGCCACAAATTTTCTTCTTTGCACAGTTTCTAACACACTTAGAACTGCTGTGAGCAGTGCTGAGCCTTCTACAGCTCATCTGAGCTCTCATTCACATCAGAAATCCTTGCAAAGAAATGCAAGCTGCCCTTTTCCCAAAGCAAGGAGCTCAAATAAAACAGCAGCATCTCAAGCTGAAGAGGCAGTTTTCAGAGGCCAAGGTCATGTACAGACTAAGCAAACTGGACAGCCAGGGCCTGGGTTCTGGGACAGGAACTCCTAAGTGCTCCTGAGCTCTGCTGCCAAAATGCAGTGTCTAGAGCAGCCCAGCCTGGGAAACAGGTCCCCCAACACTGCTCTGAGAATCAAATCCATGTTGCTGTGAAGTCCTTAATGCTTTTATACAGAAATCTCTTTGAAAATTGCTAAAATAGTACAAAAAGCCAATAGTTACTTTTCCAAGGCTCACTTCTCCATTTATACATGGTAGGCAAAAAAAAAAAAAAAAAAAGAAAAATACCTTACTGATTAAATTCACCTATTTGCAAAAGCATGTGTGCCTGTGCACATACATGAACGCTCCTACCTGCTTTTCCTTTTAATTCCCAGGCAATTCCACAAGTTCTTAAATCCCCTTTGGCTAATCAGTTCAGACTATATAAGGGCAGCCCATTTCTGGAGTAACAGATGCTCCTAATTTAACCTTCAACATCACGCCTAGAAATTGTCCCATTTGGATGCCAGAGTCCCTAATTTGGAGCGCTGCCTGTCGGAACAGGGCTGGTCACGGAGCGAGCTTCAGAGCCGCTCTGCCATTCAGAACAATGGGAACTATTAAAAAGGAAAAATAAAATAATCAAGCCAGAATCAGTGCTCAGTAACACACGCTGCAGGGAGAGGGCAAAGCTACAACAACTCAGCAAGAGTTGAAATTCAGGCAGGGGAGAAGAATTGAAAATAGTTTATTAGTGAATCAGAGACATAGAAGGAGAGACAGTGAGCAACGGAACAGCACGTGGAGGAGCAGCTCTGCTGGAAAATAAATGCACACATTATCACGGACAGAAAATAGAAGAAGTCTGAAATAGAGCTAGTCCAAAACAAATATTTCTGTGAATAGAAACATTTTAAAATAATTTTCTTCCTACTGAGTCCACAGGGTTCTTTTTGTATTTGCACTATGTGACAGTTCTAGCAAATAATGTTGTAAGTAGGAATGTTGTAAACAAGAGCATATTAATCATATGTTGGCATGTACGCAAAGAATTCACATACAAAAGCATTTTCACTGAAATCCTAGAGTTACCCTCCAATCCAAAACCAGAAGCAAAATCACAAGTCTAAAGTGAAACAGCGTATTATTTGAATTTTAAATACAGCATTGCCAACTCCAGCCATTCAGATGTCATCAAGGAAAACCTCTGCTTTCCGTTTTTCTCATGGAAGATGATATTGATGAATTGAAAAAACACACTCACTAAACAGTGAGGCACAGAAAAATGCAGTCAAAAACTTGTGTGTCTTTTTCCAGCCATTATATCAGTTGCTTTCTCCCAACAAAACCTTTTGCTACCCCAGCAAGGTAGGCGGAGAAAGGAAAAATGAATTTACCTAAAAAGACGCACTAGAAGTATTTTAAAAAAGACAGATGAGTTTAGCAACAGCTGGAGCCCAGTTACTGGAAAGTAAATGAAGATCTTGGATGAGATATTCCTTGAGACAGTCTGAGTCACTTTCCCAACATCTGATCCCAGTGGTCTTCAGAGTATGTGGAACTGATGTCACATTGTCTTTAAAGTAAGGCAATGGCAGCCAGGCAGTTGCAATTAGATACTTGCAGCCATGTGTTCCCTAATGAACATGAAGAAAACATTTTTGAAGCAATTTGCAGGTTATTCTACATGGCAGTTGAAATGAAAACATTGATTTGCTTCACAAGGAATCACTGAATTATGCACTAGTCTCCAGATATCAAGGTGCAGTAATTAAAGATTTTACACCTGCAGCAATTCCACTTGGAAAAATTCACTTCAACTGTGAGAAAGTGCATTTCTCAGCTTATTCTAAAACAAAGATCTGATCCAGAGGAAGCCTTTTTTGGGACAAAGACATGGAAAACAGCAATGTTCAGTCTAAACCTTTACTCAGATCTGGCTCTTTCTGGAGTTCTCTGTCACTCAGGTCTAGTCCCAGATGAGGCTCTCTGCAGAGTCACCCTCATCTCTTTGGGGTACATAAACTAACAGGAGCTGAATACAGCTGAACTTCTCCTGTGCACATTGCCAGTGAAACCCCTTGAAAAGGAGCAATTTCAATGTGTTTATTAATTTGTTAATTAAGTTTGTTTTGATTTCCTCAGATTATTTGGTTCCACATTTAACAGAAGTAGAGGAGACTTGAAAATATTAAGTGAGTCACATACTGCAGGTTTTATTTGCTTCTGCATTTTTATATATAAATAGTAAAAAAAGCAATTTTTAGTATTTATTTCTCAACACAGATAAGGGGGTTACCATGGCTACCAGTCTCCAGTAACATGGTTTAAAAGGACAAAAAAAAGGAAACCAGACTGGAGCTTGAAATAATCAGGTTGCTCTGCCCAATGCACACACCATGCGTGCTATGATAGGAACAGGGGACTGAAATCAGACAGGCTGGAAAAACACAACACTGAAAACAAAAACAAGGAAAAGGAGTCAAAAAGGTATGTGAGCCATGCACGCAACTTCAGATTCAATATATTTTCAAGTACACAAAACACCTCAGTAGGACGTAAGCAGCTCTGGCTTTGAAGCAAACACAATAAAGTCCCTGAAATAAATTTAAAGAAAACTGCTTCCTAAGGAGGTTAATGCAGCTCCACGAGCAGCGCACACTGGGCAGTCCAGCCCCTGGGGTGAGTGTTCATTTTAATGCCCAGGTACAAAGATTAAACACTGCCCAGCTCCTGAGCCTACCACAGACCTGTTGTGAGTGACATGGAAAATCTCACATCTCCATGCCCTTCTTTTTCCCCTCTCCAAGGAAAAACATGGATAAAATCCACTTCCCAGTGCTGTAAGCATATGCTGGAAGTTCTTGGTATTGCTGTGTTCAGATGCCCTGGCAATGAAGACAACAAGCATGACTTGGTTCCTCCAGAGTTTTTTCACCCTTCTGCTTTCATTACAGGGAAGACTTTAATGGTCTTCAGAAAAGGAAATCTGATGCTTCACACACTAGAGTTTCTAATGTACTGAAGGCTTTAGACAGATGTTTGAACTGTTTTATTAATGCAGTACAAAGGACTCTCTGCATACCAGACTTTCACCAAGAACAGGCAAAGATATATTCTTATATTTCAAAAGCTGAGCAAAGGAGATGTTAAATAAAGGCCTGAGAAGAATGTGTGAGGATGATTCATTTTATATTGACACACACACTGTTCACAAAACTGTAGACTCCTCTAAACAGTGTCATGTATTTGGAGGAGGGAAAAGTTACTTGGCTGCACAGGATGATGCACTTCCCAATTCACTGTCATATGAACAAGCTGATTGTAGTGATAATTTATTGAGAAAAATAGCTAATTTATGCATATACGATTGAGACTTTGAATTATAAATAGAGCTGTGGGACTTAATTTTGAAAAATCTTTTATCCTCTCCGCCTCTCAGCTCCACTAATATCATCCTTATATTCCCTTACTACTGATATCAAGAATTTAGAACACATTGGCCCATCCAGCAACAGGCCCCTTTGTGTACACTCTGTCTGAACACTGCCCAGTGGCAGTGGGTGAAGCCCAGTCCTTTCACAAGATCTGCCTCCTAATTTGCCTCATTCTGAATTTTCTCATTACTTTAAATCACATGAGCAAAAAAACAACAAGATGCCCCCTTGGCAATGCCAGCAGCATCAGCAAATTTTAACAATAGTTTGTTTGTGTGCTTTTCAACCTCATGATGGCCTCTGGGTGTTTGACTCAAGAGCTTGATATTTGCTGGAAATTATGTAGTGCCAGAATCATATTCTTAGTGGAAGAGTTAGAAGTATGAATTGTTTCCAAAAGCAACACAAAAATATATCTCTGAAGGTGAGGGGACAGGTTTTTTTTATATATTTAATTTTTAAATGGTCCTAATTACACAAGCAAAATATATTTTTCTGTCCCTCACTAATTTATCCCCACATGCCCCTCAGGCACAGCCCAGTGAACTGCAGCACCATTGCAGCCTGTGCAATGAAGCAATTTTTCCTCCTGCTCCTGAAGCAGTGCCTTGTGCAGCAATGTGACAGTTCAAAGTGTGCGTGTTATTTGAATGAAGTATCATGATAGCTTGTTAAAGAGGATGGCAACGGAATTGTGGATTCTCTCCTGCTCCCAAGTTATGTATACAAATGAATGCTCACTTTCCTTCACAAGGTACAAGCAGAGTTCAGCTGAGACAGATGTCTGCTGCATCAATTGTGCTAACAACCACCTCTGACAGGCAGCCCCAGGATGAGGCTCTGATTACCACAGCTAGACCCAGCTTATGGGTCACTGGGGAATTATGATTAGACCATATACATTTTTCTTAGAGGGCAGAAAAACAGGATAGGATGAGTAAGTTCTGGCTCACTAGAAGCTTTTTTTTTTTCCTTGACTCAGGATGGAGATGCTTAAGTTCCTAATGAATAATACTTTGTGAATGGCTTAACATGGATAGAAGAAGGGGGAGGGACAAAAAACAGCAAACAAGAAAAGCCAGTAGTGCAGACTTGTAGACTGCATTCTGCAAAGCTCTCAGGAAAACAACATGGGGATTGGCTTTAGCAGAATGAGATACACAGACAAGGCACCTGAACAGCCCACAACTCAACCAGAAAGGATGCAGAGATGTGCAAACACTCCACATGAAAGTTTTCAGAATACAAGCCCTGGTAGTTGGCAACCCTGTTCTTCCAGTTCCCTGTGCTGCTCTGGAGAGTTTCTCCAGGAAAGGCACTTGCAGGAACAAGAATTTGGATTGCCAGGGCTGAAAGACTGAGCTTACAGGGAACCACCCTCCTACACTGCTGCTTCTCTGCAGATTTGCAGCGAGTCTAATGAGAAGTGCACAGTAAGCACGCTTCCTCTGCAGTGTCAGTGAGTCCCTAGGTGCTTCTGGTCTCACTCCTGATGAGCCAGCTGACCTCAGGAATAAACTCCAAAGTCAGAAGGGACAGATAAAGACCTTCACTTCTTGAGTCCGCATAAAAACGGGAAAATTATCTCTGCTGCAGATCTCTGAGGCACTTCTCTACCTAGAAAGGACTTTGAGACTTCCCTTAGCTGAAGAAACTGCAGAGCTCAATTATAAACTTCTGAGCATCACAAGGGGCTCAAAAGGACAAACATAGGCATTGGTTTATTCTTTGCTATACTACCAACTTCGTGTGGGACCTTAGCAACTCATCAGCCTCTCCTGGGCCTTACTGCCCAACTCACATTTTTAAAAGTCTGTGGTATCTACACAGACAGGCAAGATCAAATGATCCAGAACTTTGCCATTACAAAGTTCCCCAACTCTGTTTTATATCAGCAAAAGAATTTGGTTCAGCATTACTGCTGGAATAAATAGTTCACTGTTGTTTCAAACAAAATAGTGGTACAAGAGAGAGAAGCTATAGGTCTGTTATCACCTCAGCCTGACAGACATTTTTATATATACTCAAGTGATCAAATTAACAGCGCTGCCTAATTTCCCATGTACAGCATCTCTAATATAGCTCACCTTATGAGCTGAATGTAAGATTGAAAATAAATGGGTCTTTTGGAATATCTTGGATAAAGTTATGGCAGTTATGTCTGTAATAGGATTTTTCTAAATTAAATATGAATAACAATATGGATAACCAATTCAAAAAAGAAAGAAAAGCCACTAAAAATTTCTTACTACCAGGATTTATGGCTCTCCCAATTTTTATCCTAATTATTATAGAATACCGTATTCATATTGGGATTTTATTACAAAATCTTGTCAAATTCCAAAGTATATTCCCTGTTAAAACCTGTACTTCAATACAATCCCACAAAAAGCCACCAGCATAATGAGAAGGGGCACTGCAAACATTAACAATCTTTTTCTCTTCCAAGTCATTCATTTCCGTTGTTACTGAGGAGCAATTCCTGAGAGCATCCTTCTGGGTTAAGGTATACAGTTCATTGATTTATGTATAAACTCATTTAAAAGAAATTGAACCTACCTACATAAATAAAGGTTATAAAATAGCAATTCCCAAAGACTTTTTATTCTGTTAATCCAATAATGCATTTTCCTTTTATTTTTTTGCTTTACTTGATGTTTCTTCTACCCATATTTTAAGGCAATTTCATGACAAGTAAATCCAGGCAATAAATATTTCTGCTGGGTCTGATCTGCGAATTATCAAATCTAATGACACACTGACACAGCGCGTTCTTCCTGCCATGAAAAATTTATCACATGCAACTCGAGCACCGCCAAGCAGGAAGAGTCCACCGCTCCTGATTTATGCAGCTCAAAAAAAATGGACACGTTTTCAAGCTGCAAAGCTGCGATTCCATTTTGTCTTCTGCTGGGCGTGTTTGATCAGATCAGAGCTTGCAAACCAAGCTCTCTACTGCGGTCTACATCTGAGAGGGGAGAGAGTTGGTTTTGTGGGAATGATCTAGCTCGGGAAAAATGCCGAGGTTAGCACACCCTTGTGTAAAACACATTGCCGGCATTACTTGGCACCGCTGCCTGCAGGTCAAGCTTCTGCTCATGTCAGCAGTCTTGGCTCTTTTGGAGGAAGCTTGGCAGGATGATGGCAAAGAAATCATACATCCCTCCTCAATGAATCCTCCCCTCTTCTCACCCTTTGGACACTGGCAGCAGTACCAGTAAAGCTGGATGGTTCTGCTCACCTGGGCCAGGACATCATCTGGCGCTACTTTTAATCACGGTTTTCCTCCTAGGAATAAAAGATTTATTCCATGTTTCCTTGACCTCTCTCAAAAAGTTGTAAGGAATGGGAGAAAAGTAAAGAAATAAAGTCCTGCTCATCATAGGAAAAGCAAAAGCAGAGTGAGACAGTTTGAAATGACTTGGTTAAGTGGCTGATTAGAATTGAAAGTAAATCCTATTAATATGCTGTGACCACACACAAGTCTGCTTTGATACACTGGTACATATCACTGCAAATTCAGCACACCTGAACAGTGACACCTCCACAGGTTGCAACACCACCTCTTCCAAACAATGTTCACTATCCCACCAGCTCTGGGAAACTGCTTCCCAGAAGGAAAAGCTGACTGGGTGGGACCAGACATGATGTCCCACCTCAGGGGTCTTGGAGAAGGGAAAAAAAAGAATATAGGAGGAAGATTCAGAAAGGAAACAGCTCCAGCAAACCACAAGGTTGTCCTGAGGTTTCATACTGCAGTGAAAAAGTGTTTAACACCAGAGAAAAACAGGATGCAGATTCCCCTGCCCCATAAACCAGATTCTTGACTGAAAACAACATTCCCAGCATTGGCAGAGCTGGGACTGGGTAAGCAGCTGAGTTCTCTTTCTATCCACGGGAGGGCAGGGCTGCATGCACACGTTACACATATGACACAAACACATTTTTACATAATATTAAGAAGTCTGTAACTTCAGTATCAAATACCCCTTACACAGTTTCAAACAGTTTTGGTTAGAGGAAACAAAGCTTGTATCTTTACATAGGTGTCAGAGAGCTGGAGGAACAAACACACAACACAGTTCTTAGGAGAGAACTGCAAAAGAGAATTCAGTTGAGCTCTATAAACTGCAGCTGCAGTCCCATAGTCAGGACTAGGAAATTCCAAAACCAGATGACTGAGGTGGCAATGAGATGGCAGGAAGAGCATTTACCCAGGAGAGGAAGAAAAAACTATTTACACAATGTTGTTAGGATTCTTCTTAAGCACTATCACAAGAGCTTTATTAAAAAGAAAGGACAAGTACAGAACTCTCCCAGTTAAGATGACACACAGAAAACAGGATTTCAAAAATGCAATTTATCTTTGCTGTAATAGAAATTAAGTGGCTGATACTTGTTTGTACAAACATGGAACTATCAGTCCTTGCACATACAAATCTTAAAAATAATGATCTAACATAGCTGAAAGTATTTATTTTAAATCTTCACTAGGTGTGCACATTGCTATTACAAAGGAATCAGAGCCTAAGCGGAGGTCTCAGTAAGCACACTGATTTAATATTACTCCTGTCACTGATGGAACGGAAAAGACTCTAACTACAAACCATAAGTACACTGCTTCTCATCCTTACAAATAGCATGTCATATCTCTTTTGACTTAAGGATTTTACCATTTTTTACTCCAAAGAGGATAAAAATGTTAACCTATTTATTCACATTATCAGATCCAGCAATTCCAGCCTAGACGAGAAAATAAAACTAAAGACACCATGCAGGCAAGTGCACAAATACAGAGCATGAATCTTCCTCCAGCCAAAAGAGAAGAATGTCCTTTTTATAAGGCCGTTACATTTGTTTATATTATTTTCATAGAGCAGATCCAAGTTCTGCATTTGGCACACATTACTCAGCAGCCAACAGAAGAATTAAATCAATCAATATAGCTGGCAGTGTGGAGGCCCAGACAGCTGGCCAGAGCAGTTGTGTGTGCAAACATCCACTGCATGCTCTGCTAATCCATGCACACATGCAAATGCACATACAGCAGGAAGGTTTCAATTAAGCCATGTCAGTTTAAAATACCTCAGGTATCAGGACTGCACCTAATACTCCAGTGTGGAGCATTTCAAGGAAGCAAAGTATTTATTTGGCAGCTCTAGCTTTTGTTCTTTGGGACTTTGCACCTGCCAGGCCATAAGGGTCTGTTTTATCTGAACAGAGATTTCTCTTCTACATGAAAGCCAAAGGCAGCTGCCCAGGACTCAGCACCTCCCAGAGCCAGGGCTGGCAAATGAGGTGAGGTAACCCTTCCCAGGCTTTGCTACAGAGAAAGCAGAAGTAAAATACAGCACAGGAAAGAATTTCCAGACTTCCTGAAGGTCCCTCCCCGCTGTCACGCCAGGACAGGTGGAGGAAGAGCCCTCCTTTGGTCACACATTCCCCTTGAAGCACCAGTCTCCACCATGCTCCCAAAGGAGACCAGAGCTGCCAACTGTTATGCTGGCAATTAAAAAGAAATACAAAAGTGTTGAAGGAATTAAGAGCCAGTTTGCACTGATACTGAGGTGTGCTGCTCTGGGACCAGTTTGATAACCTCAGCCAGGTTTTCCTCACGTCTCTGATGCTGCTGAGATGGTCACTGCTAACTTCAGGCCACCAGGGTGGATGGCACCTTGTTTTCCCATGTACTAACTGCAAACTCTGCCTGTAAAACTCTGTCTTGTCAGCATGACGGTTCAGGACATCATAAAAAAGAAGAAGTAATGTTTAAGCAAGCCCGTCTCCCCTTCAAGCCCACTGTGTCCCAGCCAATGGACACAACACCACACAGAGACATGAAGTCAGTGACAGGCAATGCTAAACTACTCCTGAAGAAATCTGAGCTTGAGCCAATATCCATAGAAGACACTGTGAAATGTTCTTCTTCAGTAGGTGTTGGACAGGAGTTATCACTCGTCACTCATTACTACATTAAATGGAGAGGGATAAAAATTCCAAACTACAACCCTTGGGGATACAATGCTTTACATGGAGACAGAGGGTTCAGCATTAGAGTCCTGATTTAACGCTGCTTTCACAGCCAGGTGTTAACCAGGAGCAAACCCATTGAAGTCAGTGGACTTACTCCACAAGTGAGAGAAGAGACAGGGTCAGCATCAAATGGGGATAGCAGAGGCAGGGATTTTGAGAAGTGCCTGTGGAAAAATTTTCACACATACTTTGCACACATCATTGCTATGATTAATTTCTTGTGCATGCATGAAGTACTCAAAATGTGATCTTGAACTTGCTAACTCCAGCAATACGAGAACAGTACTCACAGAGCAGATCTTCAGCTGGAGTAAATCAACATAACCCTATCGAAACCAAGAGAACTACATTGATTTATAGCACCAAAAGATCTGGTCTGGAGGCATTCAAAAACTGTATATGGAAAATAAACCCATCAAAAAACAAAACCAAGAAGAAAAACATTGCAGGGAATCTAAAGTTGCAACAAGGCAACTTTGATTTTCTTTCCCTGAAGATGTACTTACTCATTTGGGAGTTGCTCACAAAGCTTTCTTACATTGCTGTCCATTCAGTGTCAGGTTTCACTCCCAACAGCCATTCAGTTTAGGGGCTCCCTTGCTGATTAAGCAACCTAGAGTAATTCAGTAATAGTCCAGATGCTAGACACTGCCTCTCTAGGTAGCTATTTGAGGCCTGGTAATTTGAAACCTTTTATTTAAATCTCCATCATCTACCAAAACACAACTTTTGAGATCTAACTTACTGTGCTTTCAAATTACTCAAAGCAGCAGGTGGGCTCTAAGGAAGCAGTTTGTTATAAACAGGACGCTGCCTAAATAATGGTGGCTATTTAATCCTGTGGTGGTTAATGGCCAGCATGCTACAGAAGAGCATGGAACAATGTATGAATTCCAAATACAGTTTTTCTAACAGAATTCTGGCCTCCAAGAAGAGTAATGTGATATACGGACCAAATGACATTGATTACACCTCAACTCTTCTCATAGAGCCTGAATGAAAACTTTGAGGCTATTCATAACCCAGGGCTGTTCAGCAGCCTAATCTTCAGATTGCAAACTTGAATCCCTGGGGTCAATTTAGCTTTTCATCCTTTCAGTGTACACATGGGGCATTGAGATTGTGAGGTATTTCTGAGGACAAAAGCTCTGTGAACAGCACCGGAAGCATATCTTGGACCAGGGGATACAAATCAAGAAGCTTTATGTTGCTTACAGATACCCACAGCCTGGGGGCACATATGGGTGCTGCCCCAAACCCTGACACACCACCTCCTAAAAAACTCTGAGAACTGTTTTCTGTTAATGTGTTTGAATGTTCAGCTTCTTTCCTGCAAACAGTCTGTATATGTAATGCTGGGCAGTCTCTATATGTGCTGCTTCTCTCCAAACTGAGGAAGACTTTCAGACTTCACTGGTGATTCTGAGAGTCTCTTGGAATGCTCCCATCCATGCAAAAACACTGGGGACTGAGCAGCACTCACTAAAACGAAGAACTGTGACACATTTGAGAAGTTTCAGGTCCCAGTGAACACTTCTAGCCTTCTTGCATTATTATTATAATGCTAAATGCAACATGCAGTTGCCAAAAACTCACCTCCATCCCACTTTTGAACAGGTATGAAAAGAAAACAAGACCATATCTTTGGGTCTTTTGGTAGTGTAACCAAACAACAATGGATGTTGATCCGTACAGCAAATCCAATTGAAAAATAGCATTGGCAGCTGACACAGGGGGATTTGTTCTGTTTTAGGGGGTTTCAGTAAACATCTGAGCAACAAATCTGAGCTGTACTGATAAGGCCCAGGGGACAGCAGAGGCTCTGTTTAGGAATCCTGGATTCAGGACTGAAGCGGTACTTCCTAGTGTGCATAGCAAAAAACCCAAATGTGCAGAAGAGGAAACAACCTCACAAACAGAACAAGGGAAAGCTTGAAAGTGATGTCCCTTCTAAATGAACTGGAAAGAAAATGCACTTACCGCTTTGACAGCAAATCACAAGGTAATTGTTTCTTCCCACAGACATTATTGTAACATAGACAAAAATTGGTCACCATTAAACAAAGTTTACTCAGTGGCATTTTTACTGTTCTGCTGATGGGCCAGTTAAGAAAACACTGAATAAATTATGAAACAATAGAAGGAAGATGGCTCTTTATAAGCTGCGTTCGATATAACAATTTTAAAAGGCTATAACACAAGCTTATTGAATTTGGCAGGGCTTATAAATCCTAACTCCCGTTACTGTGCTGCAACTTAAAAGAAGTATTCTTCACTTTGTCATTGGAAATTTCAAGTTTAAGTGGTCCCAGTACAAAACGATAACTTACTCATATGCTTGAATGTTTCCATGCACAGACCACAGGTCAAACATCTGGTTAAATGCAGTGCTCAGTACTGCAGCCTGTCCTGTTCATGCATTTGTGAGACATTGAGCTTTACATATCCAGCTGGCCAAATATTTATCTCATTTGAGATCTCATTGGCAGTGATGTTTTGGTGGAGTTTTTTAGGAATTTGGGTGCATTTTTTTTGTAGAAACTCTGACCCTCCTGAGCAGATTTCTAGGACAGTTTGGTGATGTAAAAGCTCAAAGGAGTGCCAGAGCATTTCAGTTAGGATGCCCACGGACACACTCAGCTGCTTTAACAGCACACAAGTCACCAAAGAATGTTTTGGGAACCTTTGATGCTGTTGCAGAAATCAAAGCACTTGCCTACAGAGCCTTTCTGGCATGCAGTGATCTTGTTTTGTGGAGTAATTCTCCCAGTAAATAACCTGGCCTAGCAAGACCCAAAATGCACTTGGCCACAAGGCAGAATTGCAGAAATAAGTCAGTAGAATTTCAAAGGGAAGGAGGTTCTTTCCCCCTTTCCCTACATAACAAGCATGCCAATATGAAGCTGCTCTAAATGGACAACTCTTCCAGAATACTCTTTTACACGTATGTCCAAATCATTAAAAGCAGCTTAAATTGGATCATTTAACATTTATTTTGAAAGTTATACGCATTTTTTAAATGTTAGAGGCTTAACCAGTGGAAGCTGCTAGAAATGCAGCTGCTCCAAGCCTGAAATGCCAAACTGTGACTAGAAGTAAATTATTCCAAAATTTGCCAAAAAAGCCTGAAGCTTTCTACTTTGCTTTCATTCTCTGAAGGATATACAGCTGTGCACAGACTTCAAATGAAAAGATACAAATATTTTGTAGTAAGAAATTCACATCATCCTACTGTATTTTTCTATTAATTTCTGCTTCAAATTTGCATCTGAGAAGGCAAAATAAAAATCCATGTTGCAATGATTGTGAATACATCTTCCTACAGAAAAGTATTAACTTGAAAAATGCTTAACCAGGGAAGGGCATGAACCAAAGATCAACAGGATCTGATGAAAAAAAATCTGCACATATTTAACAGCTTCTGAATCAAGTCAATGTAAGTTTTAATTGCTCCAGTTATAGATATCTATATACATATAGCTTTGTATAACTGCACAAAGGATAAACCGTGTTTTCACTGTGACTGATAAATGTGGACTTTTACAGGGACTATGATGAGGCATCTATTTTTAAATCTAAATAAAGCTTTCCAGAGTTCTATACTCTAGATCTACCTTGAAAAAAAACGCAGCACCATTTAAAAAGAGGGATTAGAATATCCATAAAACACTCAAATCTGTTTCTCCAGAGACCCAAACAGTTAAACTAGAAACCTGAAGTTCAACACTTGTGCTTGTGTGAAAGCACACTAAGTCAACTGACATTCCAGGTTTGCAGCAAAGGATCAGGGATGTTGTGATGACTCCTGGGCTGGACTGGCTTCTGAACACCAGCCTTCAGTTAAGAGCTTTCTTTCAATACACGCACTAATATTTGGACAGCTCCAATAGAGCAGGATTTACCGCTCTGCTCCTACAGCCCCCCTCCCTCTTCTCTAGGATGAATGCTTTCGAAATGTTGATGATTTTATAAGCCTCCTTTTCTTGGTGAGGCCCAGAGAGAGTAACAGCTTTGCTCAAAGTCAAGTGAAGTGAGAGAAAGTGATATTCTTCCAGGTCACACTGAAAAACCAAGACAGCCTAAGAGCTGCATTCAGACCATGAATCTCAGCTCTGATGCAGGAGCTGCTGAAGCTGATGCAAGGCTCTCTGCTGACTTTAATGGGCAACAGACCAGGGCCCTTTGGCCTTAACCCATGGGTTAATCCTTGGCACAAGCCTGAAGATAAGTAATTGCAGAGCAACCACACTTCTTACAAAGCAGCACATCACGACAACAGCCAAATTTGCTTCACGTGGACTGCAAACGTGCAGTGCTCTGAAAAGCACAAGTCTTATTGTTATCACATCATTTTAACCCTTAGAAGCCTGACATTGCAGTCTGCTGCTTTGAAAAACAACCTCACTGTGGACATGCCCTGTCACACCCCTTTAATATTACAGGGTCAGATATTGCCCAGGATCCACAAACTCTCCTGTTGCTCAGGCTTAATAGACAAGACCAAGTGAAGGACACTCAGTCCCTGCCACTTTCTCACATAAATGTACTGAAACTTTTTTAAATTCAGGTAGAGCGACAAGGAACACAAGTTTTTATATGAAACCAGACTAAATTAAGGTAAAAACCATAAAAAGGGAGATTTTGCTCTAAGCTTTCTTTTTTTTATTTAAAAACAAATATTCCCTATGAAGAGCACTGAATTCCTACACATTTGAAAGTCCAGCTGTATTTTGGTTTAAGGTAATCACATGAGCCCAGACACTGACTGGATGCTAACAAAACCTTTTTTTTTTTAAATATGCTCTAAATAACACATTTTGAGACGTTGTTAGACTAAATGCAAACAGAACGTGAGCCCTGACGTGCTCCACACGTTAAAAAAAAAGAAAGGATTCCTAGAAGTTGCACTTTATGGGACATATCACACACTGCTGACGTCCTTGGATGCTCTGCCAGAGCCAAGATTAACAGCCCATTTGAAAGCCTGAAAATGTTTAAGAACTGAAAGGCTCGTGCTGATGGCTGAGCTCCCTCATGTTCCACTGAGATCAATGAATTTGAAAGCATTTGGCATCTTACATGATGGGTGAGCTCTGCTCTAGCTACCAAATCTTGATTAGTCCAGAATAGAAGAACTTCGAACACAGTCTTGGAAGAACACAGAGGAAAATGTGATCTGTCATGGAAGAGAAGTAAATCTCCTCTCTGTCAGCCACAGTGAATCTTTCTCTCTCTCATCAGCTTTTCCTTCCCCCCATGACCCCAAGGTGGGAAAAAAAAAATTACAAATTAAAAAAAAAAAAAAAAAAAAAAAAATCTATTTTAATGGACAAGCCTGGACCACCTGATAGTGTGTTTTTGACCAGCTATGTACAACCTCCTGGGAATTTCAACAAACATCACAAACAAAACCAGGTGGGAAACTGGTTTCATTTATTTTTATTTTACAAAGAAGTTCAGACTGAAACTGAGTTGTTTACAAAACTACAGGACCTTTAGGGGCCAGAAGAAAAAACTATGTCAAGCTGGGATCCACAGTCCACATCTCACTAAAAGCAGGAGTATATTTATGTAACGTGCCCAGAATTAGCAATAAATAAAGAAACTCTGTTAAGATGCAGAGGCAAAAATCCTAGTTTACACAGCTGCACCAAGCCAAAGCATTTTATAAAACTATGCAGTACCTGAAAAAGCTGAATTGCAGCCTCCTATGAAGGTGAGTTTTGCAGCAGTTTACAGCAGGATGTGAGGGTCAACAATACACAGTTGTAACTGCAAAATCATTTAAAAAGAGGTGGAAGCAAGAAGGTGGAGTTTAGGCTGAATAGAGCGATAACTTGGAACATGAGTTCAAGTGACTTGAAATAAACATTTCATCTCACTGAGAAGATGGAGAGCTATCATTTACATTTTGTGAAGCAGGGCTGAGATTGAAAACACGAACATCAGCTACCTGGTCAGCCTAAGTATTCCTCAGAAATCTCTCTCCAAAGTATGTCTTGAAGTATTGAAACTTTGGGTAGGAAATACAGGATGAACACTTTCATCTCAGAGGTTAAGTTCCATCTGTGGCAGCTCTGCACCAACACCAACAGCTGAGCACACTTGAGCATAAGCAAGACTCCAGGAGCTTCTGAGGCTCCACAACCTCCCCGAGGTCTTTGCTTATGAATGGGTGAATCTTAACTGCAGAGCCCTTAATCACAGGGCAGAGATATTAGTGGATTTCCATTTTATTGACAGAAAGTGCATGTCAAAGAGAAAATGGCAGCACTTCCTTAATCAAAGCAAGGAGCAAGTTTTCACCAGCTGAAAACACAGATTAAGACTTAACTCTGATGAAGATGCTGTCAGACCAGCATGATTGAAAAAAGATTCACATCCTTGCAGAAGTAGACTAGAAAATGTCATTTGAGAGGAAAAATAGTTTGCCAGCACAGGCTGATCTGTGTGCAGCTCCTCTGCCATTTTTCATGCAGATTCAGAAAATGGAATTTCATAAGAAAAGGAAAAATTACCACTTTGTAAGAGCTGAAAATTCAAAACAGCCCCTTTGCATCATTTAGCTGAGCAAAGGAGCTTAAAAATACATTAAATTTAAATTTACTTTAATATCCTGGCAGATTGCTGGGGAGGCACAGACAGTCTTCCATGCAATTCAGAATCAAATCACACTGCAAGTTGCAGAGAGTCCTGAATACCCTATTTTATTAGCACAGAGAAAAGCAACACTCAGTACCAAATAGCTTTCCCCTGAGCTCTCAGACAGCGATGTGGCAGTGCAGATCCCACCTATGCAGCAGTACATATTTACCAATGTCTTTGTGCTATTCCATTTTCAGGAGAAAATGCGCAGACTGAGCAGAAAATTGACAGATTTCCACAGTCAAAAAGTGACCAAGAGTACAGCTGTTGATGGATTAATGTAATATTGGGTTCTGTGTCCCCCCGTATCAGGCAACTTAGGGATGAAAGGGGCAATATTTGTCTGAACAGCTCCACACTCCCCCTTCCCAACTGCACTACTCCCTGCACAACTCCAGCGTTATTTCTCCTTTCATGGCAACAAATTAATCCCCAAGTTTCAGTCACAGGAAACATTCTCCATAAAGACTGTATGAGTGTATCAATTCCGAATGTTTGCAGGTCACATAACAGAGATAAAACCAGAAAAGAAAGGAAGATTGGAATAATAGTCAAGAACAAAGTGCAAGTGAGTGGCTCAAGGTGCATGTGGCAGCACTCAAAGGCTTCCCCCAGCACTGCCAAGCTCTGACTCGTCCCTCCAGGGTCAGCTTGGTGGCCATGCAGCCACCGGAGCAGGAGGAATTTTAAATTTAAAAGCAGCACTGCATTAAGAAGTGACTTTGGCCACCTGCCCCAGCCCCAGCTTTGCCAGAAGCTGCCTTCCTCAATCACGTAGCACCTCCCAGCCAGATTACCTACAGGCAGCTGTGACTGCTCCCTCCCCTAAAGCTGGAAACAGATGTAAGACACAGGAAGCTGACAGAAAATAATAATATAAAACACCTAACCCGTTTACACCAGTATCATGAGGAACACGTAGAACTGAAAGCACCAAGTAAATTCTTGCATTTTGTAGGCTTTGAAAGATGAGAATGTACAAGATGAGGAAAGGGGCAATAGCAGTAGGTTTAGGGCTGTTTTGGAAGAAAGGAAGACGGACTGTTTGTCTTAATACACAAAATATTTTTGGCTGATCTCTGCTTTGCTGTGAATGCTCTGAAATGAGACATAAAATAAACTTCACAAAGATTACCTGGTTTCCCTGTGCCAAAGTTCTCTGCCTACAGTTCCCTAAGCAGCAGGGTGTGACACACATGCTAAAAGTCATAATGCATTTCTATCCAAATGTAAGATTCATACAGGGGCTTCATAACCCCCAGAGAAACTATACTCAGCAGCTCCTCTCTCTGAGATTTTTAATAGATATGTCAAGGGTTCATGCAAACCCCAGGAAGTACTGTGATAATTTTCAGCAATGAAGATTAGCCAATTATTTTTTGTGAAGTTTTTAACTTAAACTTAACTTAAATTTTAACTTAAATTTTAACTTAAAAAGGAGCAGATTTTTCAGCATAACATGATTGTACATAATGGCTTGTAATAACAATTTATGCCAGTTGAAGATCTAATCCTGGACACTGCCTCTTTTTTTATTTATCTTGGTTTTAGGAGTATGCATGTACTCACTAAAAAAAAAAAACCAAAACCCAAACAAAATAAAAACCCACCAAAACCAAATCCACTCCCATCCCATAATCTCCAGGCAAACAAGTTTAAAGAAGAAAACAGGCACCACCCCAGGTGTGTGTTTAAGGCCTCAGTCTGCAAGTCTTCAATAAATCTGTCCTCAAAGCTCTGACAGCAAGTTATCTCACACCAGAGGTGTTATGAGGGAAGGAGCTCCAAAAAATAAATCATTAAGGAGTTGGAGTGGATTGTTATGCAACTCAAGAGCACGTGCTGTACCTGGAATCCAGTGACACCTTAGAATGAGATGACAGAGATGTTTACTACTGCACTAAACAGCCACCACTCATTCAACAGAGCCCCCTTCTGCCATCTATTTACACTTCTGGCCTTTTTTTTTTTTTTTAATATGCCTTCAATGGGGCATTTCAATGTAGCTACTGTCCAGATGTCACCCAGGCAGGTGCAGCACTGACCAGCATTTGAGCAGTGCTTTCCCTGGAGAGGGAGTACAGCTGCACTGCTGCTTTCCTGCATTTCCTGCCAGCTGTCCCAGCCTGTCCTGCTCTCTTGACTTCTGCTGGGCAATAAAGAAAAGATCTCCATGGTGAACATCATCCACAGAGACTGCAGAAGCCAGGCTGAGGTGACTGCTTCCTATGGATCTCAAGTCAGAGGAAGCCAGGGATTCAGGAACTACAGCAAACACCACTGCGTTGCCATCACTCCAACACTCCTCTTTGATCCTGGAGTTTATTTACACCTTCAGAGAACAAAAAGTTAATTCACAAGCCATTTCAAAGCTACATCTCCAGAGCGCTGCTTATTTTTGTCTGCAGTTTTGACAGTGATCTGAAGACCAAGTTGGACAATCCCATTAACAGGAATAATCAGTGATTTAAGATCCAAGGATCTCATGGTACTTTACAGAAAATAATAAAATGGATAACATCCATAGGAGATAAGTGTTAATATCATAGCATATTTTACAGTGGGGTAGAAATTAACATAGGATAACTG
Organism: Entomyzon cyanotis; assembly: GCA_024500445.1. NCBI lineage: Eukaryota > Metazoa > Chordata > Aves > Passeriformes > Meliphagidae > Entomyzon > Entomyzon cyanotis. The sequence goes on from JAKEPQ010000325.1 coordinate 1,610,561, forward strand.
AATTACCAAGAACGTCACCAGAGCAAGGCAGGAATAAAATGAAAATCTTATCCTCATTTCCCAGCACTGTTAGGGCTGTGCTGCATCCCCTGCTGTGCAGTTACTGCAGAATCCTGCTCGACTTCACTGTTGCAGAAACTGAAGAGAGCTGCTCAGAAGCAGAGCTCATAAGAGATAAATAGGAAGGCATTTCTGGTGAAAATTCAAAATGCCAACAAACAAAAAAATACCCTTTGGCAGAAGAGATCTTTTCATTTGGAAACACTGTGGATCTTAAGGGAGTTGTAGGCTGGGCCCATGGAAGCTGACCATCTGCTGCTGAATGGCTGCATTCTTACCCTGCCACAGCTTTTCTTGCTTAAGCTTCCAGAACCAGAGTCTTCAGAAATGGGAGACAGCACAAAAATAGGCATTCTGGGGAGTCCAGACACAGAGAATATTACATGTAATGTCTCAGATGCAATATGACATTTCATAAAGGAAGTACATGCTGTTTCTAAAAGAAGTACTTTAGATCTCAGAAATAAGATTTTATTTTTAAAAAACAGACAAAACTTTTTGCACAAAGCAAATTTTACCGCCCCAAAAAGTTGATGATTGCAAGGAAATATAACTTTATTTCCCTGAGAGTATTGTTCTGACCTTTTAAGCATTGTTCTGAGCATTTAAGCTGATGCTTGTGATCCAAAATGGAAGCTCTACACCTTAAAAAAAGCCATCATTTTTATGTAACATATGAGGATAACAGAGTTCACTATTTTTCTCATGAATTATGTTCCTTTTTTGTCCCCCAACCCTTCCAGTACCCTGAGTCTCTTTGACTGTTGTGTCCATGTCCTGCAGTGTTTCATATCTAAACTAAACCCTGGGCACAACGACAGCACAATGAAGCCTTGATCAAGCACTCTGAGCTCTACTGTAAATACATGAGATGGGAAGATCTCATCCTATCTGCCCTCTATAAGCTCTGGATCAAGTCCAGGACAAAGAGAAGTTTATTAATGCACACACATTCCTACTGGCCTTTGAGCTCTTTGGCAAAAATTGTTTTAAACAGGCCCCTGTAGAGACCAAATGAGCAGTATTCAAATATTTACATCGAACAACAGAGTTAATTACACTTCAAGACATTAGTAAGATTCACTCTGCTGCAACCTCAGCAACATACTCCACCAAAGCAGCAACATAAACCATTTTCCGCAATCGAGGCAGGCAGCTTTCCATCTAGGTTTCAACTAAGGCAGGAATGTTTCTGTCGACAATAGAACCTCACTAATCAGCACTTCACTAATCCACACATTTTATTAACTTCGCCAAAAAACACAGCCTCTCCCTGCCCCTCAGCAAAGATTTAATAGCAGAGACCTCAAGCAAAGTCTTTCATTCCCAAAACACTTTTTTTAGGCAAATGTGATGTGCATTGGAGTCAGACATTACAAAGCAGTTTGATAAATAATTTGAGCAAAACTAGTTATCACAGACAGAGCCAAATCTTATGCATATCTGGAGTAGAAAACCCAAGGCAATTTGAAGTTGAATCTACAAAAGAACACTTTATCAGAAACACTTAATCCTTAGTATCTCTCAGGATTCGGCCCTCTGTGAACAAAATAACATGCTCAAATGAAATTTACCTCCTTCTAAGTTAACACTGCATTTGCCCACTTACTGACTCACAAATTCAATAACTTTCAAAGAAGTCTCCCTCCAGCCACTTCTGACACTTCATTCTTCCTTTCACAGAGCAGTTCGCATCCTATAGATGTAAGCCAACAGAACAGCAAAGCCAACACAAACATTCAGCTATACTCTGGAATGAAAAGCTCTGTCCATCCCAGTGTCTTACCTCTATGTTTAGAACTCTTCATAGCTCTCTGCCCCAACCATTAGCACTGGAAGTCTGCAGCTATGGCAGCTTCATTTTTCAAGCCCACCAGAGATTACCCACATGCCACCTTAAAAATCAAACTAACTGACAGCACAACATTTGTTATCCTTTCACTTCCAAGGGCATTTTTAAACAAGTGTAGAGATAACAAAATACGCTAACTTGCTGGGTTTTTTCTTCCTCATCAATTATCCTTGCTATTGATATAGAATATTAATAATACCACGTATAAATTATGTACATGGATTTATAGTGGAAAATAAAGGAAATTCATATACACAAAACCAGTAAATTGGATGGCATTTATACTGATCCATTCCTACCATTTTGTGTGGAATATCTAACAACACATAGAAAATAATGTAATTTAAATTCTACAAATGTTATTTCCTTTGTTGCGATTTCTCTTAAGACAGAGGGAAGCCTCAGCTAACAATGGAGTACTCAGAGGAGGAGAGGAAGCTGTGGTCTCACATGTTCAGTCCAAAAGCTACAGACATCCCTGCTCCATGAAACATCCTCTGTACTGCCCCAGCACAGAGCTGGGCACTCCTACCCAAGTTCACTTCGAGAGCACATCTTGGATTAGCACCTGGTGGTCAAAGAGAAGATGCAGGTAGATACAGCCAGAGAATGAACCATTAGTTTGGCCATCACCATCTGGCTCTGGGCTCCTCAAAACCTTATTTCCTTAGCCTAGCAAAGTTGGATACATCAAAAGCATGGCTCCTCCACAGCCCTCAGCCCTGGCAGCATTCCTAGCTGAAAATGCATTCTGCTGGATTTACAGTGAATAGTGCTACAAACCTCAGGAATATAACAGTTTATGTCTGTTAATGATCTAAAGAGTTTATTATATAGATCTGGACATTTTAAATTAAATCACACTCTTGGAGTAAAGAAGCATAGAAGAAACTCTGATGGACCATAACTCTGAGACCAATAAAAGTAACTCTTGCACCAAGCAGCAGCACTGCTGTTTGACTGCACATTCATTCACTGTTATCATCTATACTCCAAGTCAGGATTTCTATTCAATCCTTGTGATTAGCTCAGTAGGTCAAAACTGGAAAATACCACATTGCATTTAAAGAGATGAATGTCCTTGAAGAGTTAAAGTGATGTTAGGATGTTTAGACTTTCAGCCTCTACTTGAATGACACTGGAAAGACAGGCTCTGTGCATCACTAGAGGCAAGATCCACACACCCACCTGGATGTCATTCTCAGCTTCCCACTGATGTTTACAGGAGGATATTTTGATTTATTCAGAGATGCCCTGCAAAACACCCACCTCACCAGAATAGACATGATACTGCAGCAGGCACTGACTCTGCACATCTTTATCAGTTACCCTCAAACCCTGTGTTGTCTTAATTTTGGAAAACTTCTCCACTTGTTGCCTCTTCATTTGAACTGCATTTAATAATAGCATCTATTTTGACTTTCTGTGGCATATACTGCCCACGAGTGAAAAATCAGACATACACAACTCTTCCATATGAGATGGAGATTTTGTCAGGATTCCAGTGAAATTAATTGTCCCATACACACAAACATACTTGGCATAATGAGGAACTGAACAGAGAACAACTCAATCTCCCGCTTAAACTTAATCCAAATTATTCCTTTTCAGAAGTCAAACCTTCTTCCCTCAAAGGCAGACAAGAGGCACTTGATAACAACGCTTCTCAAATTTTTGAGGCAGCAAGAAATCCCTTCTTAAAGGTTTGCTTAAATGTCTTCTGAGTTCAGGGATCTGATCTCTCGCTGACATGGGCTCTTCTCTTCTTCTATTCTCCTTACTGGATAAAACTCCACTTTGCATTCTTAAATCTACGCTGTAACAAACACACCTTACTAGATAAACTCTCTGTTTTAATAAACACAGAAACTTTAACCAGAGCAGTCTGAGATCAATCAAAGAGGGATTCCTATCATGATCTGCTGAAATCATATGGCTTTGCCGAATTACAATCTTAGTTGAGCATGAGGAACAGATGTGACAAAGCTTTCTCTCCTAAGGCAACCTGCTTGGCATCCAAAATAATGGGAAACCTACTCTGAACTGCCATACAACTGGGAATTAGTCTCTGACATGACTCTTTCATTCAACCTTAGTACACATAGTGTGATGCACATGGCAGAGACTCCCTCTATTACAGAACATCAACAGTTAATGTTATTAAGGAGAAGATTAAAATAAAAATGTATCTACAGATGACCTGAAACAGTCAACCAATGGATTTGAGAAATTTGCAAACTCCATTTTCCACTGCAAAGCAAATAAAACCATCTCTCCCACTTTATGTATTACACCCCATTTGTTGTCACTACTCTAAATTACATTGTAAGTTCAGGCAGAGGCAGGATGCCAAGGCCATATTCTGTATGCTGCCAAACATGCTGTAAACACACAAACACCCACCTGTAAACATGCACTGGGTTTATACAAACATACATACACTTATAAATTCACTTTATAAACAGACACAGACCACACCTCAATCTTCCAGTCTGCACAGAGCTCCAACTCCCACACCACTGGGAATTTCAAGATACGTTCAAACTTGAAGTCAGTCCTGGGCGTGCTTTGACCTCTGAATTTTTGGGCCTAAGACAGATCTGAACTTGCACAGAAAGGTTTCACAGATCAATCCCCAAATTACCCCTTATATTTGAAAGAACCAATTTACCAACAGTAGCCAGCAAAATAATTACAGCATTAAGGTGAACATAAATTAACAATCTTTGGAACAAAATTGTTCAATAGTTGTTATTTTTATAAAGGGATATAATAATACCAAAAGTCAGGAGAGCCCAAGCATAGCTAATAAAATCAATGTGAGCAGACATGATAAAATTCATGAGGTCTTTGTCTCCACCTACTGTATGGAGGAATAATAATTGTAACTCCCAGAAGGATATAGAGGGAGTTGATTGATACCTTTCTCGATATAAAATCCCAACATCTATTCCACACAGATCACATGATTTTAACCTTTACCAGCTCTTACAACAGCTGCTTTTACAAACCTAACACTGAGAGACAATCACAATGCCTTTTTTATTTAGAACTGAGGTGCCCATAATTACTGCACAGTGGCAACTCTTGCTTTTATGGTTCACTCTTCCTTTACAAGAAGAAGTTTTGAAATATAAGAAACTGTTTAAAATAACTTATGTAAGCATAAGAGGGGATGTGGGAACTTCCTGAGCAGGAATGAAAATTAAAAGCCTTCATAACATTTACTTCAATTTTTTTAATGACCAACAATTATATTTCAAACAAACCCTGCAGAATTGTGGTCCAAACCTGCACAGGCCTGTGAACACTCTCAGGTGTAAAGGCAAAATGAATTAAACAAAACACTCTTAATTAAAACTGTCAATCTGTCTAAATCTGGAAAAGATTACAGAGAAGTCTGATCTATGGCTGCCCTATACTTTGCACTTCCTAATTTGACAAAACAAAATGTAGGTTATGAATTTTTTTCTAAAGACAGCTCTTTCCTGCTATTCTGGCTCTTATCCAACCAGTTTATTTCTTTCCTACTGTCACTAAATTTCTGTACAATCAAAAGCTAAAATAAAGCTTTTCATTGCTGTGGACTTGGGGAGACTGGTGCCAGACTCTGCTTGAACAGAAACTGGGGGAGCCCCAGGAGTCCATTAAAAACTTGATTGAAAATGTCAGGCTGATGGCAGAGAAACAGCCAGCCTGCACAGCAAGGGGCACAGATGCACCCCAGGCAATTTGGTGTTTTTATTTATACAAACCACATGATGTTTCCAACCCTCAGAATGTGCTCAGGGAGCAGATTCAAAAGTGCCAGAAAATTGAACTTTCAAACATACTGGTACTGATGAACGAGCTCTTTCAGAAATACACCCTGGATGGACCCAAGTATGTACTTGTAAAGGTGCATATTATGGGAAACATTTTGTTTTCACAACAGTCTAGAGTGCATGTTGCAGATCTGCGAGGGCTTTCAGCTATTTTCAAAACTGTTTGTAGAATTTAAATAAGCAGTTCCCTGCTCATTTGATATGAGAAAGAGGATATGGCTACTGTGGTAATTTCAAAATTTAATCCCTTTCTTCTCTGTGTACAAAATTATGTTTTTCTTGCTCCAACTTAAGAGCATGCAAAGTGAATACAGCTTCTTACAGAGCAGACAGACCTAAGGATAGCAAAGGCTTAAAACAAATATCTTCCATTCAACTCATAAACCTCGGGAAGATTTGGTACAGTAACCACTCAGATATTTCACTTGAAATAAACAAGTAGTTTGATATAAGGGCTAGAAGATCTCATATACGTGTCAGAGCTGCCCCAGAAGTCACATTCAGTGTTACTTCACCACTTGGTTTTCACCTTCACTTCAGGCACTCCTAGAGCCTGCTCAAGTCAACAATTAATCAGGCCATGAGTGCTACATTAGAGATCCACACTCTCCTCCTTCTCCTGTGTGGATGAAGCAGGATGAAAGGCATCACTGCACATCCCTCCAGCTGGATCAGCCACATCTGAGAGGGGACCAGGGAAGGGAATGGGGAATCGTGTCACCAGGAATGCCGTGGCTTGGCCAGATGTGCACACTCACAGCAAACAACTGAATGCTTTCACATATGCTGACAGATTGTTTTCCTGAGGGACAAAGCTCTGCAGCTCTAAAGCAAACAGGCTTAATTCAGCACATAGTTTCCCTCCATTACTTATTTACACAGACACAAATGTTCACACTAAAGCCATGAGCAGAAGCTCCACGTGGGATAAAAAACATTTGATAATATGCACAAAATGTATGGCCACAACAAGAGAGTCAACTTTACATAATAACATAGAGGGCATAATGGGAAACGCCTCAACACAGGCTCTTTTGTGCTCCATATAAAGGGAACAATCCCTGACAGAAGTAAGCAGTGTCAGAAGCACTTGATCTCTGACCTTTGCTGGGCAGATGTGCTGATGGTGTGACGCAGATTCCAGGACGACAGAGCAAAAATCCCTTGGTTTTATTTCTTCTACTTCATTCTGTATTGTTTTTACAACCTTGCTAATACTATCATTTACTGAGTTCTGTGAGGAAAGCTGCACAGGTATTGTCTAACAGGATCTCACCACGGGGCTTATGTCCATCCCTCCACATTACAAGTAACAGGTTGCATTTTCCAAAAACCCATGAACTGGCCACAATGACATGGTGGCAGCACCTGCAGCTTCAGAAGAGATGAGCCTTAATGGAACAATAATGGCAGAGCTTGACCATAAAAGTCATTCCTCCTCAACCTTTCTCATTTACTACTCAAAGGAGTACTTTACAGCAAAAATATGCAAAAGTGCAAAACAAATTTTGAGAACAACTGGGCATCAGCCACTCATATAAACACACAGGACAACCACAATAGCATCTGTTAGAGTTTTACCCACACTCAGTGGATTGCTGTGGAGTCCCAGTGCCTTCCCAGCCAAGGGATGGTCACCTCTGCTCTAGAGTTCAGAACCGAAGAATATCATTTTATGAGATTTAATTCAAAGATGCTGTGAAATAAGAGGAAATTTCTTAAGGAACAGCTGTATTTCTGGTTTTTTGATTCTTTGTGGCAACAAGTTTCACCAACTAATGCATGCAAATTAAAAGCACTTCTGAAAGTTCTATTTGATTATACTTAAAGAAGAGTGAAAAAAGGGATTCTTCTTTGAAATGAAATGCACTGCAGTCCTGGAACTAAGGATGCTTTGGTAACCATGGCAACACTGTAATTTTTCAATATACATTTTAATAGATATTTAATTTGTCAAATTGCAGACTGGCATTCAAACCATTTTTTTCCAGCAGACCCATGCTTTTCAATACATGGAGCTATTCACATTTACTAGCAGTGGCCTCTCAGGTGCTTTACAACATAGTTCTCTTCCAAATATAATTTTCATATCAGCCTTGACAAAAAAAAATTGCTAAGTGGTTTCTAATTCTGCTGTTATTGTCCTTGACAACTTCATTTTTTTATAAACCAAGTGAAGTGTTTGCAAATGCTCATTTTTTCAGAAGACAGAGCAGGCAATGTTCTGGGGTGACTAGTTCATAAGTTGTTAAGAGTAGCGGAAATACTTTGTCTTCCAAATCCTGTTCAATATCCAAGTTATTTTAAAAGTATGCAGCTGTATGGATAGAAAGTTAATGAATAAAGCTGGCACTGAGCTATGGTAGAATGTTATATCAGAATGAAATCCACCTGCAATAGGCTTTCTTAAATTCAATGCTGAAGATAAGACTGATAAGCAAGAAAAACATGCTATTTATTACGTGTGAATTTGATGAAGCACTTAGGTAGTAGAATAAGTTTCCAGGCCTAAGAATAAACTGCATTCCTCTGTCGTTGCAGACTGTAAAAAAGCTTGAAAGCAAGCAACTATTTCACAAATCCAGAATTTTCTCAGGATAATTATGACAACTCTTAAACATGACAGACTCCACAAAAAAGCACATCTCTGACAGATCTTAAAACTCAGCACAGAAAACATGAAGTCAGAAGCAATTTGGGATATGTGCCATTATCACAGTTCTGGTCTCTCATGGTATGCCAACACTACCACAATTCACAGGATTTTGTCCTAGTTTTCTAGTGGAGCACTAGAGTTCAGGCTACCCGGCTTTGGGAAAGACCAGGGAGATGAGAGAACACCATTGCCAGCAGTGCAGGTACCACATTTTGTCAGATAATACCACTGAGAGACCTCCAGTAAAATTAGACAATTGCTATAGTATCAATTTTGTGATAGTAAACAGGCAACAAAAAGGATGAGAGAAAATATGTAGAAAAAAAAAAAAAAATCACAAAATAAGAATCTGTAAGCAGTAGCATTGAAACACAGTTAATAGCAGTGTTAATGAAAACAGAAATTAGTCTAATTAAATCATCCCTACAGCATCTGATGGCACAGCAGATTGGTATACTCATTATTTTACCAAAGCAACAAGACAACAGTTAAAACTACTGAGCTGTTAAAAATATTAGCCCTGCCATCCTAAATGTAACAACAGAATCCAAATTAAATGGATGTTAAATCCTCAATCATATTTATTTGTTTAAAGCAGAATCTACCTAGCCAGCCACAAGTACCTATTCCTAGATTGCAGTCCCCATGAAAAGATGCAATGAGATCCCTTGGGTGGAAATTCAGAATAGCCAAGAATAAAGAAACTACTTTGTTATTATTAGAACATGAAGGATATTTGATAAGACATGGAGAAAACAGCTGTTGCCTGCATCATTAAAATAGCATTGAACCGTCAAGCAGAACCTGCATGGATTAATCATGGGAAGAAGTGCTAAAAATAAATATTCCTCTCACATCAGTGTCACGTCTAAGGTAAAACAGCAAATAAAGAAAAAAAAAAAAAAAGACACATGGCACTCTGAACTGGAGAAGGGAAAGCTCTCAGCTCAATTAGGTGAGGCTTCAATTAAAGAGGAAGCAATCAAGTGAAACTTGAAGCACACTCCCACTGTACAAATGAGCACAGTTACTGCACCCTCTGTGTTCTCCCATATTTACCTCATTTCAGCCTCCTCCCACACTCGCTGCTGATACAGTCCTTGACTTGTTACACAAGGTGGATGCTGCCATAACAGAGAACATTTTTCTTTCCTTTACTTGGCACCAGTTGCTGGCTCTTAGTACAACAGGTAGAAACAAAAACTAAATTTAACTCCAGGCAGAAGCAGACACTAGGTATAAAAATGGCCAAAAAAAAAAAAAAAAAAAAAAAACCAACAAAAAAAAAAAAAAACAAAAAAAAAAAACAACACACCAAAGAAAAGAATCCTTCCAAAAATGGAAAATTCAAGCAGAAAGTGAAACACGAACCACAGAGTTAAGCCCTGAAACCAGAGAAATCCTATTGCCAAGACTGGAGGACTGAACTGTGGTGGAAGCTAGCATTAAAGCCATAGAAATCTCCAATACCAAGGTAAACTGAATGGGAATAACTAACCCAAACTTGACAGGATATGTAGCAAAAGAGGTCATTTCCCAAATACCTGGAGTCTCAATTATGGAACAGTTAAGCCCATTAGCAGGACACTGAACTTTGCCCTTTTGTTTGGAGGCAGTCACGATCACAAAGGCTGGGTGTTACCAATTTCCCCAGTCCTCTAACACTGACCAGCCACCCTGCTACTTGCTGGACAAATGGCCACATCTACCCCCTTGTCAGGGCGGAGGAAAAAAAATGACATTAAAGGTAAATGACAGTAACGTAAGCTGTGACAAAGGCATGACTCATTTAAGAAGTCAAAACATCTTTAATCAGAGTTGCACACTGGAGGGATGGAAGGTGCTCTGTGAAGCCTGAGAAACCCTTCCTGAGAAACTCTTCCCCCTGCTGCAGGTATCAGGTGCCAGTTTTAGGCAGTCACTCCTCTGCACAACAGAAACCCTGCTGCACTTAATGGGACAGATGATGAAACTCCCCATTCTTTCATCTGAGAATTTACCTCTGTACATAATTAGAAGTATAATCATTAAAGTCAGCGTTCCAAATTGCTGTCAGGAACCAGACACACAAAGTATTCCTACAGGGCTACAAGGCACTTTACAGACCACATCAGAAAGCCTGTCCTTAAACCAAATCCCAGATCTGTCTGAAGAACAGTTCACCCGCTTCTCTCCAAAGGACCAAATTAAACCTAATCCACTTACTAACGCAAGTGCAGATAATAGAACTAAATGTAGTTCTTATCTAGCAAACAGACAGTCTCAGACTGAGAAATATTTATCTGCCTTGATATTGTCTGACCAATCCCACTGAAAAGACCAGACATCTGGCAAGCTGCAGAGTTAGAGGCCCAATCAAACAAATCAAGCCTGAATGATTCAGATAAGCTACAACTAAACAAAAAAGAAGGTTAAAGATGTTTCAGACCTGGAAAATAATGACCTGTTTGAAGAACGGGGAACTGAAGGTACTGATAAAAATAACGCTGAGAAAAAGGGGGGTCTGGTATTCCAGCAATCCAGTAGGGACAGTAGACAAGACAATGATGATGACTGAATCAGCATGTGGCTATTTACAGGCTCCACCTTGGTGCATTTGTTTCAGATTACTTGTCCTGCTTCAGTTTGTGATATAAGGAGTTAATCGCAGTTGAAACAGAACTTGCAAACTTCCTTTCATGTTCTTCTCCTGTACTAAGGAGAATGCAGCAACTGAGATTCCTGTACCAAATTATTTTGATTTGTTGCCCATGCTTCTGGCGGATCAGTTTCTCCTCTGCCCTTGCTATTCTAATTCTACCACACTGCTGTCAGCAACACTGTGAAGACCTGCTCAGCCAGAAGACTTTTCCTTGCTATTTGGATCTCCAGTTGTATAGTAGGAGGTTGTACTGTCTGCTGTGGGACAGAGGTTCTGTTTAATCTCACTGTCACACCTATTTACTTCACCAGAAACATTTGAGCAGGTAACATGGTACAGGGAGTTACACAATTCCCAACCAACTGTAGCCAGCCAGAACTACGTTACAATGTGGCATATTTACTTTGGTGTCTGGATGAAGATTACAGGTGAAATTACATTACTTTATCTGAGATAAAATAATTCTCGTATTTTCCAGATTGCGTTAAGCAACTGAAGGAACTCCTCAGCGAGAACGGGAATGTTTTGGAGTAGTTCCTGAGGTATATGTAGAAATACTAAATAACTTGTTTAATGTTGGAACAGGAGTCCACAGAGGCTACACTGATTAAAAGTGCAAAGCAGCATAATGAGGTCTTGGCATCCTCTGCTACCCCAGATGTCACAGAAAATGTGTTGCTAAATGTAAGTTTTACTAAGGACCAATAGCTCTAAAGGACTGAGAAGTATTTCTCCTTGAGAAAAATAAAACAATAAATTGAGACCTCAAGCTCACAAATATATACAATTTATGTATACAACTCACTCCTAAATTCCTTCATCAAACAATGAAAAGAGTTTCCAGGTCTTAAATGCAGAAGTTGCAAGAAGATCAGAAAAAGTTTGATTAAAAGAATTCAGGCCAAAGAATCAAGACTTGCTGAATCATAGAAGTTAACTTTCCAAAGCTGATTTCAGCTACATGTCCTGAAACTAGCCATCACCAAAGTGGTGAAAACCCTACCCAACAGAACCTGCTGAAAAATACACGTAGACATTGAACCACATTCACAGTTTTTTCCCTGTGAAGATCAACAGAGCTGAAGTGAATGTAAAGTAAGCCCATTATATTAAGAACTAAATTCCACAGCAATAATGAAACACTGAACATGAGTTTTCATTGAGAGATGACACAGGTATTGCATAGGGGGACATACAGGGACAGAGGTTCTGTCTGGGTAATGAGCTGCAAAATTTTTTACCAGCTGAAGATCTATTCCAAATGTTTAAAGGAAGTGGTTTCATCACTAAACCCAATTACTGGGATTGTGTGCTTTGCAGCTTTTTTTAGTAGGTTCCAGTTTCTCCTGCCAAGCTAGGAAGCCATGCTATGAGCAGCTGGTACTCCAGGACTAACAACTCCACCACAAATTTATCCTATAATACTCAAACTTCCGATGTCTCTGTTTGCAATACAGAACCACAGAGAGTAAAGTATCACAAGTTCCTTCCCCACGCCTATGGAGACTTACCCAGCTTCACAAAATAACCTTTGTTAAAAAGGGATTTACACTGGTGTCCTTGGAAGCAACAGATGGTCAGGATGAGCTGCTGCCATCAGCATTTTTCCTTGAGTCTGAAATTATTCGCAGTGAAGACATTTTCTCAGTTTAAAAGTGAAAGCAGACCAGTTAAAAGATGGGACAAAGCAAGTGAAGCCGTAGTGTCTTTAAAAGACACTAAAACAGGCTGGATTGTGTGGTTACACAAAAGCAAGAAATACTATCTCAATCTGATGTATGAATTAAGTGTTCTACCTTATCAACAGGAAATATGAAAACATTTCCTACAATTATTTCCTCTTGCAAATCATTCCCCGTAGGTCTCAAAGGAAACAACAGATGCACCCAAAACAAGTTTTCCTTTCTTTGCTGACTGTTCAAACAAAATGCAAAACTCTGTTTTGTTTTTGTTTCTTAGCACCTCATTATTTAGACAAAACTTCTTACTCATAAAATCTGAAGTACTTCACTGGCTGGTATCTTTATCTTTACCTACCAAGTGAGGTAATGAGAAGAAAAGCAAGGACAGCTTCAAAGTTGTACCCTGGTGTCGTATGCCACACTCCTAAGCCAGCCCCACAACACAAATCCAGCAAACCTATTAACCTGCAGAAGAGTCTCAGTCCTTTGAATAGTATCTTACACTGTGGGTATAGAAAGTGAAAATCTTGTTAAAGATGTATGTGTGTTTAACTGAGAAAGCTTTGACAGTTCTGAAAAGTTTTCCAACTGATTTATGTATTGCCAGTGTGTCTCTTGTGTACATCCAAGACTTGCGATCTTGGTCCTGTGATAGGCACTCTGCTCCCCCAATAATTTGAGCAGGCTGAAGGGCTGACTGTTGGTGTGCATTGCTGGCTCATGTGTTACCTTATGCTGGTTTTAACTGCAAGTATTCCTGCCTAGAATGACACGCTTGTGTCAACACAAAACAGGCTTGGTGCAAGGCTCACAATGGAATTTGAAACACTCTGCAGTGCAGAAACATTGGAATCCATGAGCTTGGTTTTAAATCCTTCCAGGCAGATGCTTTCTGAGAAGCCTGCATCTGGTTTTCTAATCCCCCTGAAGTCTGAGTGTTCAGATCAAGCTTTACATCAAGCCCCTGCCCCAACAAGCAGGGCCAAGTTGAACAGAGTTGTATTTGCCAACATATCCCCAAAGAGAACAGTGAACCTCTGCTGCAAAATCCTGGTTTTCCAAAGCTGGATGGGGTGGTGTCAGTTTTAACCTTAAATGGAAACTGAAAACAAATCTTTAAAGTTTACAGTCATTTAAAATACAAACAGCTTAGCAAGGCAGCCATTCCATACAACTTCTCCTCAAATAATAAGGCCTTTGAGACAGACAAGACCGATTGCAATTAAAGGTACAGGGTAAAAAACCACCTTGATTTATAAAGTGCATGGAAAATGGCTTGAAGATTCAGAACTGATGAATTTTGCAACTGTACAGGAAGAAAAATCATCCTAATCAGTGTTATAAAGACCATTTGGTTATCCTTTTAAAACAATTCTACAAAATATGAGTTTGTTTCCACAGAATTCTATTCGTTTCCTCTTTATTGAATATGGTGGGATATCTCCCACAAGCATAGTAAAAAAAAAATATATTAAGCCTGAAGTCAAGTGATGCTCTTCTCTCAGCCCTGGGAGAAATTTTTCAGTCCAGTAAGTATAACTTCAGAGTGAAATAAAAAAAAATGAGAAACTAATCAGGGCCATGAATCAACCTCACTGGGGAACAACAGGGCTATGCAGAGCTCTGATCTAAATTGCTATCAGCGTTGGAAATCCAGCCCGGGGAGCTCACACTGCTCTGTGTGTGCAGGGCAGACAATTTTCTGCTGCCCTCTGCAGGGAAGCCTTGGGCCTTGTCACCCGCAGTTGTGCCTGCACAGGGATAAAACAGGCTCACGGGAGAACCAGGGAGTTTTCAGAGGAATTTTTATGATTTTTATGTATTGTTACTTTAACAGTAATCTGCACTCAATTTATATTTATAAATAGTGTATTTATAAATGCTAATCAACCCTTTTACTCGAAATTATGAGCCAATTATTGGCATAACTGAGCAAGTTTTGATGGAAATATTAATCCCTAGACACTCCAACATAGGGAAATAGAAGACCAGGCCCTCTTTCTTGCAACCTCAACACTAAGTTTCCACTCCGCTTTGACTGCTAGGTACCAAGACATAACCAGGAATTGAAAGGTACCAAAGAAAAGCTCCTGTCCTCTCTAGGAAAATATTAAGGAAATATCACTGTGTCATTCATATCCTCCTTCTAAACTAGTGCATGGACTACTTTGGTCTCATACACTGGATGATTGAAGAAAAAAAAAACAAAAACCACCCCACTATACTGTGCTCCAGTTCAGTCAGTGTCTAAAGCCACGAAAAAGTTTTTCAGATGAAAATGATTAATGAAACATGAGCATTTTGAAGGTTATTGTTACTCAGGTGACCAGCCACTCAATCTACATATATATTTCATTTGAGAACATTAACTCCAGAGCAAAGGGGAGAAGGATATGGTTCTAGTTCCAGCTATTCTCTTAGGGACTTTGTGTATTTATTTTGTGCTCTCATCTCCTCATTTGCCACAACACAAACAGCAGAACAGAATCAGGAACCTTAATTCCCTACTGTCTGCAGGAGACAGAGATTATCTACTGCAATACATAGAAGCAGAGATATTTTCTTTGTCATTACACATCTGATGTTGCATGAGAATGTAATAAAGACAACTTGGGACTGCAGGGTAATATGCCCACATGCAAGAAGGTCTGATGTGGAGAAATCTTTGTTGGGAGGCAGCCTTAAGCACCCAGCATTCCTACTAGCAGGCCCCTCTATATATCAAAATGTGTATTTGCAAAGTATGTATCATACATTTGTAACTCCTTTATGCTGAAATACATAAAAAGAAACACAAAACAACTCGCTCTGTACTTGCCACAGCTAATTTTGTTAAACAGCAGTATCAGAATCACAAAAGGACATTAGAACCACATGGAAATACAACAGAGGAGCTTGAAGAGAGAGTATTTAGAGCTATCCAAACCAATCTGACAGCATCAAATGAAAAGGAAAGAGAACTACAAGTTACACAGAAACACAGGGATCAGCATGTTAAAACTGACAAAGCCTGGCAAACAATCTGAAGTTTAGAAATTAAATATTTCTCAATCAATTAATAACATGGCTCTGTATAATACAAACAAAACCTCCAGAAACGCACTGACTCCTTACAGCCAGCGCCTGCACTTTTGTCTCCAGGGCAAGGGTGGTCAGTTTATGAACAGCTCAGAAACAGTCTAAGATAACTTCAGAGATGGTGCTGCATTTCTGGCCTCAGGCCAAACTCTGCAAGAAAGCCAAGGGACTTGATACAGCTCAATCAGTGAAGAACATAATCCAGCTCAGAAGCCAAACTTATTTCTGACCAGAGTCAACCTCCTCAGCATCATCAAACTGGCCCTTCTCAACTGTTCTAACTTGTGGTGGAAAAGCAATGCAACGTTTGTGGTGACAGCCTGGGATGTAAAACCAATCCTCTTTCCATACATATGAGCCCAAAAGATTATTTTCCTCAAAGCTTCCACAGGAGAAATCATCAGCATCTAAAGAAGATAAAATAAAAGGTTTAAACCATGGGAGATACTCAAAAAGGTAGTGGTATAGTGTAGCAGGTTATTATGGAGGTCTATGGCATCTTCCAGTTCACTATTTCAATTTGATCTGCCAGCACTCATGAATTAGACCTAAAAAAAGGCAAACAGAAAACTGAATACAGCAACATCTTCATTTTTAGGAAGGTTCATGCCAAACAAACCAAACAGTCTTCCAGAAAACTCAGTGATACACCTGGGACTCAGAACGCCTGGCACCAACTCTTACAAGGCATGCAGTTTTTTCACATTTTCCCTGGGAATAAAAGGCTCATGAAACTAATGCTTTCATTTGCCCTACCCCTTCTTACTGTTTGCATAACAGCATCCCAATGAGGAGTTCTCCAAACCCTTTAAGAACTGGATCACTGGACAGAACGGGAGAGTGGGGTCCTGTAAAAGCTCTCTCTGAACAACATTTCCACTAGGCCAGAATTAAGCCTAATGGGCCTGTATTTAACCAATCTAGCACAAAAATAGGGCGAAGTGGTTTAACAGAAGCATAAAGATTTCTAGCCAGCAGACTCTCAGCAAAGAAAAAGCCCAGAGCACAGGGAGCAGAGGACCCAACACAATATCCCATGTGTCAGCCTTCCAGCAGCACTGCCAAACAAGCCATCACAGCAAGAGCTTCAGACACTTTTAAAAGCCTTAAAATGACCAGTCAGGCACATTTTTGGATTTGCAGCAGTTAACAACTCAGACACTTGCACTCAGTATCCTTCAGAAGCACCTGAATCCAATAATCACAGCTGCCTCAGTTTGTGAGGATTTAAAGAGTTACAGGTGGGACGAGCAAGTTAAATAAAAAAAAACACCAAACTTGTGGCAGTTCCAGTAAAAATTCAGAACATTCCATAAATTTGAGCATATGAGAGATTAAAATGAAAGCTCAAGATGGAAGAGAGGGAAAACATCCAAAAGTGAACAGTCTTTTTCTCAGATTACCCAGTGTGAAAAACCAATACTGTATTTCTATTTCAAAATCAGAACCATTTTATAGAAAGGCTGAAAAACCTTTCCCGCTTTCTTCCATTATCAAACAATGGAATTTAAATGCAAAACTTTATTTTAATTATGGGATTAAAATAAACATTCATATTTCCTAAGCAAAGAAAGTTGTACTAATTACAAAAATACATACATTAAGGACAAGAAAATGGAAGTGGTACTATTCTGCATCAACAAAGACACAGCAGGTTATCAGTCATTGCTGGCTAAATTCCATCCACCTGTTCTGTGTTAACAACCAGCCTGGCCAATGGAAGGTTGAGATTCTTGTTTAACATGTGAGTCACCACAAAACAACTTACAAACTAGAGGAATAATTCAACTCTAAAGGTGTGTGTGAAACTCCTACTCATTGCCACTTTTCTCCATGGCACTGATCACATACACAACCACTTAGGAAGATCAACCTTCAAAAAGCCCAAACAAAGTTAAATTAAAAAAAAAAAGCCCCAGTAAAAGCAACAAACCATACTCAGAGACTGAGCACTTTGTAATGCTCTGTTCCAAGAACTCCGTGCTTCAGAGAGACATTATAGTGAACAGTCTTGAATTTTCTTGGAAGAATTTTTACACAAAAATTACATTCCTGCACTCCATGTACCTTCCTCTTCTGCTTCAGAATAACAAAGATACACCACTGAGAACTTGCTTCACCAGAAAAACTCAATGCAAACATGGAATTCTCCTCCTTACCATGCCACTCCCTAAGAATACAATTGCTCAAGCAAGAGTTTCGTGTGAACTCCACACCACCACCTTTAGATCTTGTATTTGACAACAAAATTATGCACATATCCATGAGGTCAACACAACAAGACATTGCTTCCCAAAATAGAACATGGAATGATCTAAACACATTCTGCAAAGCCCCTACCTACAACCACCTCCTATCTGAAACTCCAGAGAAGCACAAGTAAATGTGTACTCACCATAAGGACCACATGTAGACTCCTCCAATTCTTTATCCCAGTCCTCCACCTCATGCTTAGAAGCATCTTGCTGCCCTGGAGACTCAGGTATATTGGAGACTTCATCATCCCAGACATCCAGGTCACCAAATATATTGCACCAGTCGTTATCAGGAGAGCCACTGACATCACCTTCCTTGGGAGAGGTAGAAGCAGATTCCCTTTCTTCAGACTTGCCATCAGGAACATTTGGAATACTCTTCAGAAAACATTCTAAGCCCAATAGAAAGCACCAACAGATACACTTAGAAATTAAACAAGAACAATTAAATGCTCAGCAAACAGTAATTCAGAGAGGTACACAAATGCACTTTGTGACTACTAATTATAATAAATACAGTCTCCTATATATGTAACATCACTACAGAGCTGCTTCACATTTCAGGTGCTTGGCCCAAATGAGGATTTTCCACAGACTGGTGTTGGAAAAGCACTCTTTAAACAAAGGACCCAGCAATCTTGTTTCACCACATTCACCTGTAGGTAGTTGGGGGGGGGAGAAATTGAAAAAACATGGTTCTAGTTTAAAAACAAGCCATATTGATTAATTAGTCATGCACCTAGGCATACACAAACATCTACATGGAAATAATTTGGTACAGTAAGTAAAGAGGCATTTCCCATGCATCACCAAATGGTTTTAAGTATATTGCTCAAGTAGAGCACAAGTTTCAATACCATTTGCTCTACTTTGTCCTACCTTTTGTGGGCTTCCAAATCATAGTTTCTCTCTTACTAGGTTTCCCCTCAGAGTTTGCAGCCTCAGCAGCCATCACCTGCGAGAGAGTTTTAAAGAATGCAGTAGCACCTTTCATTGATTGCTCACGAAATTGCTACCACACTTGAGCGTTCCCGAGTGCCTCCATTTATTCCCTCGATGAATCAGAGGTTTAGAAAAAAAGCAGGCTTTCCCTTCAGAAGGCAAATCTGCTGAGGGATGGCAAATTCTGCTGCTGCTATCGGTCATCCCCAGCATTAGCCAACACAGAGCAGCCCATCTCCTCACTCACCCCACAACCCCGACCCAAAACCGGCCCGTTTGGAAGCGGCAGAAGTAACGAAGACGAAAGGAGTGGAAAAAGTACTAACACTGAATCAACCACCCCGCAGGGAGCCCACACGCTGAGGGGAAAGGGCGAGCCGGACCCTGCACAGTGCTGAGGGAGACCAAGCTGGATGGAGAGCAGAAGGAAACCCTCAGCTGCTCTGCGGGGCACGCAGGGAGGAGGACGGCGAGCTCTCCTCACACTTGCACTAGCACAAGGAGGGCTCGGCGATGTGGGCAGGCAGCTGGAGCCCGCAGGGGCCACGGCAGGACCGAGGGCAGGGCACGGACTCCAGCCGAGCCCTCACGGCGCCCCGCCGCCTCTCTGCCCGCCCCCGCGCTCCCCGGGAGCCCCGAGCCTCCGGGGCGAGCCCGCGGCCCGGCCTGAGCCCAACACCGACCCACCGGCCCGGCCCGGCCCGGCCCTCCACGCCCCTGAGCAGCCGCAGCCGTGGCTGTGCCAAAGGATGAGAGGCTGCAGAGAGGGTGGCACTGCCCCGGGGAGGGTGGCACTGTCCCCGCTCCAGCCCCGGCGCCTGCAACGCCGCGACCGCCAAGCCCGCGGAGCCCACCATGCACAGAGTCAATTCGGCGCGAAAGACCTCCGAGATCATCGAGAGCAACCATGACCCAACCCCACCGTGCAGCGGAGACTGCACCCTAGAGAAATACGCGCGTAAGAGCTCTGGGAAAGCACCTTCTCACTCATGAGGCTGTAGTGAAGGTATCGATACCTCTCATGGCTGCGTGGAGATTTCCCCTTGCCCAAAGATAACGATTTCCTTCCGGCCTCGTGGTAGCAGCATGCTCAGAGGGAGCATGACAGGAAGGACCTTGGCTGGGAGCTGGGCAGGTGTGAAGCACAGGTGCTATCGGGGAATGTGAGTCCCTGGGGAGAAGGGTAGAGTTCTGCGAGGAACCAGAACAGCTGAAGAAAAAGGGTACACTTTCTGAACCAGCTTTGTTGCACTTTAAAAATTCCCAGCTTTGCACTTAAAAGCTTTTAGCTGTGCAACTGAAAAAGCAAGAAGTGGTTCAGGAGAGGGAGGAACAGTGTAAGAAGCAAGGATATAAGTGAGTATCAGCAAGGAAATCTCAATGCCTGACATGAGATGGCAGAGAAGGAGTGGGGATATGGGAGATGGCCTAAAACCTTGAGAAACAAAAATGCAGGATGTATTTCAGATCTGGTCACAGGAGGAGCAAACTGACCAGGCTGCTGCTCCAAACCTTGTTTCCAGCTAGTCAAGTTACTGGAATTCATTGCTTGAGAGGACCTGCAGTTCCTACTTGAGTGCAAAATCAAGAACTATTTTCCTCTATTGTCATTATGTCACCCTTCAGTCACTGGGAAATGGCACAAAGGAATGCTTTCTGCATGTTCCTGTGCTTTCCCTACATCTCTCTGTTGGTCCAAGGATAGCACTTCTGTTGCTGTCTCAGGTTTGTTTGTTGCTCTGTAAACAGCCAAGGACAGCACTCTTTCAAAAACCATTACCCGCTTTTTAGGCATGGTGGAAAGGAAGTTGAAGTGTAGATCAGAGCTTTCTGCTCTCACCTCAAGGCCATTGCTAACAGATCTCAGCTGCCCTCTACCCTTCCTCACTCTCAGGATGCAAAAACCAATGCAAGGTGGCTGCAGATGCTGTTTCTCTTTTTGTTAAGAGGATTACAGATGATTTCAAGGCTACGAAACAACAAATACTGTATTTTTACTGATTACTTAATGAAAAGTGTTCCACTTTCATAATTCAACTTCGTAAGACAGAAAGATCACTCACAGTTGTAGTTTCCATGGGGTTTGGTTTGGTTTTTTTGCATTTAGGTGCTGTAATATTCGTTTTGCAGAGTGTAAAAACTGATGCACTAGAACTATCTGAATGTTTTAGCAGGATGAAGAGTTTGCTCTCAGAAGTCTCAATGAAAACACTCTTAGAAATGCTTTTGCTTTGTCTGGTTGTGCACTTGAACCTGCCCCTGGCAGAATCAACACTAGAAATGACTGCAATGGAGAAGATGATTCTTTTTTGTCACATAAAATGTAAAGAAGGTAAACTTTAATAAAATCCAGGAACATATTTACCCTTGTATAAAGAAGTTAAAAAATGCACAGTCATGTTAGAACTATGTATAGTTTTTCATAAATGTCCAGTTTGCAATAAAGTATATTTAGAAACAAATTCTTCCACCAGGTCTCCCTGCAACATCTTCATAGCTCGCCAGTGAATGCTCCCACAGTTTTCTGGTTTGCCTTGGGGATGACTTAGCTCCTCCTTGATATAATCCAGCCAGAGGTCTTTAAAAGAAAAATGGAAGTTCTGGTTAGATTTTGACTAGGTGTTACTTAACAAACATACAAGCCTAACTAGAAACTTTTTCTATGCGTGTTTAATGTTAATGCAGTAAGGTTTGCTTTGTGAAACTACAAACTCCTGCACCTTGAGGAGCAAAACCCTGGGTTCTATTCCCAGCTGGAACAGTGTTGTCTTCAAAAATAATGCAACAAAAACTGAGCTGTGTACTTTCTTAAAAGGAATACTGCAGAGATCTTGATTACAAATACATAGCTCCATAGTGTTCATAAATCCAAATTAAAAGTGATAACACATCTCTTATGCCAGCCAGTGTCAGAACCTGATTTGCTCCCAGTTGTGCTGAAGCCATCCCAGTGCCAGTGACCCTGGGCTGACAGTGAAGGGTCCCTGCAGTGTCCTACACTTTATAGCATAGAAGAAATAAGCTCCACTCTGCCTGATAGTAAGAACAAGGGCAGAACAAACAGCTACCTTTTGAAATGGATGGAAATAAAAGAGGCAGGACTGAATGAACAAACAGATGAATAAATAAAAAAAAAATTACTGGAATCCCCTTACCAGTATTTGTTGAACCAAACTCCCTCAAGGCACGTTCGTAGTATTCTCTCAGATTAAGCATTTTGCAGAATTCCTAACAAAGGAAGGTATTAAAAGGCCATTTATTTTATACAGAAGTGAATCCGCAGCATGATTAGATTCTGACAAAGGAAGAAAGTCATGGCAATTACATGCACACACTGCTGAAGATTAGTTACCGTGGACCTTGGGTTTGTATCACATCCTGTGAATCAACTGCAAAGGACAAACACTAACTGATCACAGACTAACACCACTACTCTGTCTCCTATTTAAATCCCAAGTTAGAACTGTATTTTACAAATACAAGGCGCTAATTGGATATTCAACAACTTACTTGCTCCTTTTCTATTTGGATCATCTTCCTGAAGAAGTCAAGAGAAAATGGATGATTTTCACACAGGCTGAAATAAAATAACCAATTTTAAACTTCAGGACTTTAAACATATACCCTAGAACAATCAGGTTTGAAGGTGTTATTTGTTACCTGGTAAAGAGTTTTTTAACTTTCTTATAACCACCATTTCTGTAAGTCCAGTCAAGATACAGTTCTTTCATAGTCACAGATTCAGCAGGGGTTGTGGCATGTAAGGATCTCTGCAAGTTTAAAAGAAAAAAAAAAAACCCACAACACAATCACATAACCTACAATTAAATGGCCCAGTTGGTGCTTCTCCTTAGTTAGGCATCTGACACAAAGGAGATCTCCTACATCTAAAATATATTTCTCCTCCAATATTCCTTACAGCTGGAACTGGCATTTCCATAAACTCCTTCATGCAGAGGGTTTCAAAATGCTCTACAAACAGCTCAATTCAATCTACCACCTGAAATATGTGTTTTATGTTGTAAATGGGGGGGAAAAAATACCACAATCCAACATGCCACATAAAGAGGAAATGTTTTGCCCTATGCTGTTGAGGAAATTCATAGTGAGATTAAAGTCCCAGTTCTGATCTTGTGTTTTCTGTAACAAGGCTGATGTTTTCATGCAGACTGGAAAATTCTCTTTTCCATGTTCAGATAGGTATCTGTAACCAGAGCAGAAGTTCCAGACCACAAAGTAGGAGTCCATCATGGGTTGTGCTTACAAACATCCATATGCCTTAGAAGCATTTGGAATGACATTTGTGCCTGTAAGTCTATGTCCAACTGGCTTTTGCTAACACACAATTTTACTTGCAATTCTTTGATATCAACACATCCATGAAGGAACTGCAGCAAAAGCATTTGTTCCATTTTATTTACACAGACGTAAAAGTAGATTTTGATTAGCCAAGTACCTGGTAGAGAGCTTCTGTCTCTTCCTTGCTGTTTGTGCCCTCACTCCATTCCACCCAGAGGGTCCACAATGGCAAAGTGCCCTACAAGGTCAGCAAACACATAAAATGGCTGAAATACCGTGACTCTGATTTACAGAAACAGCAAGACAGCCACCTGGTTCTGTATTACCTGCCATAAAAAAATACCCTTTAGACACAGTCCTTCCTCATAGGACAAATTATCCTTAGCTCGACAGCTGTGTTGCCAGGGATGAGAAACAAGTTCTGCATCACTCAGCACTGCAGTACACAAAGGTGACTTCCAAGAACAAGAAGGAAAGAAACAGTGACCTTCCTGTTTCCTCACTCCTTGTGCCCAGGGTTTGAAACAGAACAGAGTAGGAGAGCACACAGCTAATTCAAGGCTTGAAACACCACACAGGCAAATGGTGGATCAGGACAGTGAAGCACAAGAAACCCATTTTTCAATCAAGACACAAATACCAGCTCACTGCTAGAATATGCAAAATGTCACCTCTAAGCATTCAGACTTTAAACCTGTGAATTTTGAGTGAATTTACAATTCCGTAATTCTTGGGAATGCAATTTGCACGTGAAATCTCCAGTTCTTACTTTTGACATTAAAAATGGTTAGGAACTTTAAATGCCTTGTAAAAACAAGCAAACAAGAAAACTGCAACAACTAAGCATCAGAGGCTTCTGGCCCAAAACTAATGCATGCAAGTCCATTAAACCAGCACAGACCTTAGATTTCACATGTTTTATGGCTTCTTCAAAACACTGGGTCACATCATCCCTCTTCAGCTGGATCAGCACCTGCAGCCTCATCTGCCACATTTCCACAGACTGGCTGAAGTGCCTGGTTGCAGCTTCTGCCACCTCTACAGCCTTCTCAGAGAGGTTGGAGTCCAGTAACAGCTGAAGCTAAAACCCAGCAGATACAGATTTGTTAAAAAGCAGGGCTTTGAACCAATATTGCCCACCTTTGTGTATACACAAAATGGCAAAGACAGGCACGTAAACAATGTAGAAAAGCCTCAGAATCTATTTCTTTTGTGTCAGTTCTTACCCACTGCTTATACAGAGCTTCTGGCAGCAGATTGGATTCATGGGCTTTGCTGAACACACTCAGTGTCCTCTCCAGCCTCTAGAACCAACAGAGGAGAAAAAAGAAAACAAGCATTATTCCTGTATATAGCCGATCTCAGCACTTCAAGAAGCCCGCTGTGGATGTCAATGAATATCTAATTACACATTGCATGTCTAATGCTTTGGTACCTGCAAACATTCCAAGATAAAATGGAAATCTGAGCATTTTACTTCTCTTCCTTAAGGAGCAAAGAACAACATTGCAATGCTCTTTTAGTGTAATACTAAGGGACCAAGCTGCACAGAATAATTAGTTCATTCATGGAGTCATACCAAAGCAGAGATGCATAATCAAATTGCCCACATGCCAGCACCAAACTTCACTCTGACTTATTTGCAAGATCCTTTCCTTTGAACAAGCACAGGTTTGAAGGACCTCTCAGTGAACTTTTAAGATTCCCTCCAACCCAAACCATTCTATGATTCCATGATTAACAAGTCTGCAGTCTTAACTTTCATCCCAAGAGGTCCCTGTACTTTACTGACAAGGCTGGTTTATGCCCAGGTTAATCACGTTCAGGCAGGCCACGTGTAAGCCTGGCATTAAAAGTGATCCCCCCCACATGGAGACTAAATTATTTTTAATGATGGTCACAGGTAAGTATTCTTGATAAAATGTCAAAATATATTTGCTTGTTGTCTGAGGGATTACAGAATTCAATAAAAATAGGGATGATTTGTTAGTGTGATTTCCTAATAAGCTTATACCTTTTGCTTTAATTCTTCACTGTTGGTTTTTCTGTTGTACCTCTCTAGGCAAAATGTGATGTAGCATTTCCACATGTCCTCTGTAGAAGCAAGGGGATAATATTACACTTTACAGAAACACGAGCATAAATATTTGTCTTTACAAAACACAAAGATACAAATGATAAAAAGTATTAATGCCAACTTTGTTTTAAAACATTGTATAACAAAAGAGGCCCTAGATTCATAATGTTAACATTTTTAAATGGCTCCTCAGTCCAAGCTGCAGGCAGTAACTCTTTGTAAAGAGCCTCAAGCTCTCAGTTGAGCTGAGTCTTTTAAAGATCCCTTCCAACCCAAACTATTCCATGGCTTTAAAGGCTTTACAGCAGCAAGGTTGAGATGACTCCACAAATAGCTCCTCAACAACCTCCTTTCAGAGTAAGGACAATGCCAGTTGAAGCTGGATATCCACTCCACTGGCAACTCAAAACCATTGCTTACTCCCAGCTAACCAGCAATATACTCCCACTTTCAATTCAGCAGCTCCTTCAAGAGCCTAAAGGCATTAGAAAATTACCCAAATAACACATAAAATAGATTAAAAAAGGTAGCATCTAAAAACTTCTTGCCTTCTTTTAGTTATGGTAGAGCCTGCCATCACCTTCTTCAAGACTTTCCCAGGATGCTAAGTACCAGAAAAAATTGTTCAAATGCAGGCAGAACATTTCACCTGTTGGGACTGCTCTGACACCTTCGTCAAAGACTGCACAGCACCGATCCTCTCTCTGGGCCATTTCTGATACTTTCTTCTGTTTTGTGGAGTGTTCTGTGGGCTGCAGGGACCCCAGCTCCAGCTCCCGGCGGGCCATGTAGTCCCACATCAGGGGATCATCAGCATACTTGGCCTGCAAACTAAACATAACATGCTTGTAACAGCCCACAACTACCATTCCTCACCTGCAGGTATGCTTAAAAGGGTTGTTATATTGGTATAGAAATGTACTTAATTGCTAAGTAAGCAAATGCCAGAGAAAAAAAATTCCTTTCCACAAGAGAAAGACAAAATATTAGCTTTTTAAAAAAATTATTTAATATGGATATTCTCCAGAAATAACATGAACCAGACAGGGAGCTGTCAAGGCAGATCTTTCTTTTAAGAAGAACAGCTGGAGACAAAAGAGATGCAAAAAGCCAACGAAGGTACACTACGAAAAACCACAGTTCCTGCAATGAATTTACAGAAACTAACTGCAGTAATTATCAGTGATAACTGTATTTTATCTAAATTTTCTCAGCAACTTTTTCAAGCCCTTTCTGAAGTTAGATACAATTATCCTTTCTAAAGATCATTCTTGCTTCATCTTTAGTTTTTCTTGAAGGACTTCACATAAGCCTTAAGACTCTTTCCCTAGAGGAATACCCTTTAGTTCTTAAAGTCCTGTCAATCCACTATAAATTAGAGAAGTTACGAGAACACGTTTCTTAAAAACCAAACCAAAATAAAATAAAAATACAACACAAAGCCACAACTCACCTTTCAAGAATTTCTTTTTGCAAATCTTGGGTAAAATCAAAGAGCTTTGCAATAGAGAGCACAGCCAGCTGGAACTCAACACCTACATTTCAAGAGGAGAAAAACTATCAAGTGGAGTATTTGCTACAGAATTCCTCATTTTATTACATCAATTGCATCAGTATTATGTCAGTTGCACACTTTGCATTTCTGTAGCTTGGTTCCACTTGAAAATTGGTACATTTGAAAATGGATCTTCCTGTGTGCATGGAAGCTAAGTCTATCACCATTATCTACTGCAGAACTGGGTTAAAGGTGACAATTTTCTTAATGAATAAGTACAAGAAATGTTTACTCACCTTTAATTTTCTGAGAAGCCTCCCTGTAGACGATGCGAGCCATTTCCCCATTGAGAATTTCTTCAGAGTAATTGAATTCCCCCTGAAATATAAAGCATATAATTGAAGAAATTATTGTCCTTTCTCAGCTATCATTTTTGCAAACAAGGAAAAAAATCAGAAGATATTAATGTTTTTCTTCATGCAAGTCTATTTTAATGTAATTTGCACTACTCAACTATAAAGAAATAGGATAGGAAGTTTAGCTATTTTTTTCTGGAAATTACTATTATTTTTCAGACTGGGGACGTAATAAAAGAATTTACAAATGCAGAGCAAAAATAAATGTATGAAGTATTTGAGCTGAGCACCAGCAAACACTTGAAAAGCTCCACACAGGCGCAAGACATGAACAAAAACCTTCTCTAAGCCATTGTCAAATAAACCATTAATCCAAAACTGTGAATTTCAACAAGTAATACACAAGCAGACAATATCTCTTAAGTAAGTTTAGCAGACCTACCAAGTCCATCTTTGCTTGTTCAAATTCTATTTTTTCCTTCCTCTGTTTCTCAGCGTGCATAAGCTCCATTCTGAAATACTGCAAGGGTGACAACAAAATGAAATTACTGTAGTGATAAATCATTAACATCCAAGTCCACAAACAGGTAAAACAAGCTCTGAGGAGCTACAAATCAAGACTTTGACACATTCCACATATGTCCTAGAGCCTTGGTTTTTGAAGGCTTGTGCACCTACCATTATCTGCCCTGTGTATTTGCCCAACAATTTCCCACAGGAAGCAGCGATAATTTTTTAGTCACTCTTTAAACCTTCACTTGCCCTCAAAGAAAACCAAGTTCCTCAAAAAAGAATGGGAATTCCAGACT
Source organism: Entomyzon cyanotis (assembly GCA_024500445.1). Taxonomy (NCBI): domain Eukaryota; kingdom Metazoa; phylum Chordata; class Aves; order Passeriformes; family Meliphagidae; genus Entomyzon; species Entomyzon cyanotis. Next base: position 1,638,587 of record JAKEPQ010000325.1, read on the forward strand.
GACCCTGACAACTATATCCAAGCAGTGCTTAACAGTGCTTTAGAAGGTAATTTTGGCTTTTTTACTGTTTTTGATATTTTCCTGTTGATGGAAAAACAAATTCTTCCAGTTGTCTCAGACTGGTCTGAGAAATACGCTGAACTGATTTGCTCTGATGGATCTAATAAGTGGTCATAGAAGAAAACAAAAAGTAACTCACTTCTTGATAAAGTTTGGGGCACTCTGGATGGAAGCGCAAAGCACGAAGGAACAAGTGCCTGGCACTTTCTGATGACAGTCGTGTCTCCATTTCCCACTTTGCTGCCATAATCCACAGTGCTGCAACAGGTGACACAAATAAATTTATTTAACCTCTTAACATGAGCTCAGGATTGGAGTAAGACTGATTATCTCCCACGTAAAACCGTAAAGCAGCCAGGCAGATCCAGGAAGTTTAATCTGGTTTAGCTACAGATCTAATGATGTCTTCGAAAGCCAAAAAGCAGTAATGAGCATTCAACATCTCTCACTTCTGATACACCTACCTAGTCCCCAGTCCATCTGGGAACTAGTAATTCTGACTTACTTCACACCCCCTTTATGATTGCTTAGCACAACCCATTTCAGAGCCCTCCTCTTTCAAGCAGTAGCAAGGCAAAACACAGAGAGTAGGTGTTCAGCTTCAACTGAGATCTACAAAAACTTAAACCAACACCATACAATCCATGCTGAGGCATTTATGCAGCACTCACCATTGTGTTATTTACCTGGTTTATTGGAATGAATCGCCAACATGGTAGAAAACACTTTACTAAGTTGATGTTTTGCATTCTGTAAAAGAAGTTGTTTTGTTTCACCCACTCTGGTTCTGAATCGAATTCCCAGCACCAAAGTTTCATTAGGAAAGTTGCAAGTTGTAGTAAAATTGCTCTGAAAAAGATGCTTCTCTTCTCCTTTATCCTCAGTACGAAGTTTCTCCTGTTTGCTCAATAGTGACCAGAATTTAAATGTCACCAGATTAGAGCAGCATGGCTAACTCAAACTTTCTGAACCACACATCCAACATAAATGCTGCCCAAGTCCCAAACCCATGGTCTCATTGCCCTCTTCTGAGCTAGAGACTGTATTTCCTTTGGCCACCTCCACTACCATGCAAGGTCATCTTCTCCAGTACAGAAATGTCAACACCTGAATGCTGGTAATAACATGAAGCTTTGCACAGGTAAGATTACCAAGTACAGAACTGCCAGAATTAGACTTTTCAGCATAGCCACTACAAGAAATATTTGGCCCAAAATCACAATTCACAGACAGGTGAGGCATTCGCTCCAGAAAAGGTATAACCAATATTCTGGTTCTCACAAACCAACTGGTCCTCTAGATTTAATACAGTCAGCCTCACCTTTGCCCCTGCAAGCATCAAGTTTCATATTAATTCATTCTCAGTCAAACTCTACACCTACATACATCAGTGAACTCCCCAAGCAGCTCCAACAATATTATCAAAATTATTTCAGTATTACAGCATGTGGCAGTAAAGTTTGTACCCCTGTCTTTAAATCAAGTTTCAGATCTGTGAATAAGCACCAATCCAGGATCTCAACCTGGGTAAGATCAGGATTTGAAAACTCACCCACTGCTTGCAAAATGCAACATGAGAAAGCCAGAGCTGGACATCATCCTGTTGGAAATGAAAAGAGGAAGAGAATCAACCTCACAATGTGCAAAATCACTTGTACGTTGACAAGCAAACAACCCTTGGTACAATGATCTGGCATGCAGAAAAAATGTATTCTGAATCTCAGTACAAATAAACTTACTTTCCATTTTCCTGTAGCTCGGTTGAACAGGCTGTGGACTCTATGCAGAATAGAGTGCTCAATTTCATCCTTCTTAAATGAGTATCCAATGCGCTAGGAGGGAAAAAACATTCATTTTATTGCAATAGAAAATTTGACCTAAAGTATTTTGCACTCCTAATAACTGACATACTTACTGCTCTTCTTTTCTTGATCAGTTCCAGCAGATTAACTTCATACTGGAATGGGAAGAAAAAAAACATTTAAAAGCAAATGATGAAATGATGAGGCACATAACAACAGGCAAAAAATACAGATCTAGTTTGTTATAGATAATCATGTGGACAATAAACACTGCAAGATAAGAAACACAAGCAGTAAGTTTTGGCTGGGTCACTACACTTTTAAGACTCCTAGCCCTGCACAGGACAGCCCAACAATCTCACCCTGTGCCTTAGAGCATTGTCCAAACGCACCTTGAGCTCTGTCAGCCTCCTGGCTGTGACCATTCCCTGGGGAGCCTGTTCAGTGCCTGACCATCCCTTTAGGAACCTCTTCCTAATATCCAACTTACTAATTCCACTTAACTACAATTTGCACAGCACATCAGGGAACTGGGGGTTCTACATCCCTGGAGAGACAAGAATCAACAAGAAAAGGTCACAGCACGAGAGAAGCCTGTCTGACCCCAAACTCAGGCACCAACTCCTGACTACGCTTCATGCTCTGGTGCCAATAACCGCTCACTGGTGAACACCAGGGACCAGGTGAGGAGGAGTCTCCTTTTCTGAACTGTTTCCAGCGTGAGTCACTGCAAAACTCCTGGGGTCTGACTGAGCTGGGTGTGCAGCGAAAGGTGCCCCGCTTTGCTGCTCGGTGAAGCCTACCTGGATGTAATTAATGAAATCCTCCTTGCGCAGCGCTCTACGCTGGATTTTGTACTCCAGAGCCGAGGCTTTCCTCAGGACGGCCCTGCGGGAATGGCAGATGAGCACCCGGAGCGTCCCCGGCCGCACCACGTGCGCTCACCGGCTCGCCCGGCCCGGCCCGGCCCCGCTCACCGGATCTCTTTGCGTGTGAAGAGCCCGACCCGCTCCAGCTGCTCGAGCTCCGGGACGCGGTCCTCCAGCCGCTGCTCGATCCGCTCCGCCATGGCCGCGGCAGCTCCGGTGTGTCCAGCCCGGCCCGGCCCGGCACAGCCGCCGCCGCTTCCGCTCTCTGCCCGCGCCTCTTCCGCGGGCTGCGCCGCTCTGCTGCCCCCTGCCCGGCTGGCGGGGCCAGAGCCGCAGCGTGTGCAGGCTCGTTCGGGTTGGAAGGGACCTCCGGAGACCTGGAGAACTCCTAGTCGAACCCCAGTGCCCAGGCAGGGTCACCTGCAGCAGGGGACACATGGGTGGGTTTGGGATGTCTCCAGAGAGGGAAACTCCACGGCCTCCCTGGGCAGCTGTTCGAGGGCTCTGCCACCCTCCGTGGAAAGAAATTCTTCCTCATGTTGAGGTGGAACTGCTCGTGTTTTAGATTATGGCCATTGCTCCATAAGCAATTTATTGCCTTCAGTCCTTGGGATCTAAATTTCAGGGAGTTCACCTCCCACTGAGTTCAGCTTTCACACAGCAATCCTTCTCAAAGTGGCAGCGGAAGAGTGTTATTAATAATCAGCAGTAATTTATTAATTATATTCGGTTTGACATTATGAGATGCACCAGCCCAAGCTGATTCTTGTGCAAGTCCACAGAGTTTACTAAAATAGTCCTTAAGGAGGATGGCACTGGACATTAAAGTAGAATTAGCGCACTGAATTGCTGAGCAAGAGTGTGATTGGAATTACTACACTGGATTGTTTCACTTCATTTGAGTATTTTTGCATCTGAGTGCATGATTTTATACTATAAAATCATTCTGTACTTGGATCTAATCTGTCATAGTGCACGTAGATCCCAACGTGTAAATGAGAACAGCCATTACCTGGAAACCTCCAGAAAACTATCTTCTTGCTCTCCTCTCTTTTTAATCATTCAGCTCTTCTTCAGCTGAAAACCAGCAGTAACTGCAAAAGAGGGACGTCAACATAAACAACAGAGTCTTCTGAAACTTTGTTTGATCATTCTGTCAGTCTGAAAATACTGTTGTGTGATCAACCTACAATGTTCTGCCACCTGCAGCCAGTCAGGAACTGTGAAAGCAAAACCCACCACCAAACCATCCATGCCTGTTTTAACATAGATGGTAGAGAAGTGTGTGTGCCCTCAAGGGCCACAACAACCTCTACCTTGAATGTGCCTCCAGAATTCAGTCCCATGCACAGATCTACCAACAGGTCTGAGAGTTCCCCACACACTTGTAACAATGGGTGTCCAACAAGGCCCCAGAGGGCATTAAATTTCTTGCTAGCACTTGTCAAAGCACCACAATATCATCCCATAGAAGCACTTAGGCACAGCACAAACCACTCTGCAGGACCCATCACTGTGGGACTCAAAGGATCAAAGAATGGTGTGCACCAAAACAATAGACTCCCCAAGTTTCCAGTTTAGGGGCCTAGTACTTCCCTCTCAAAAACACAGAGTGAGTAACAATAAGATTTAGAATACTGAACTTTGCTGATGACCTCACAGGATTATTTACCAAAAAAAATAGATCAAAACCTGATTGAAAACATTTTCTGTTCCCACAGATCCCTCCTTCCCTGTAGATGGAACAAGTACAAAAATAAAAATGCCTTTCCTTTTCTTCCCCCAGCAAAACAATCCTTAGAACAATTAACATAACGGACTGTCAAAAGTGCTCATACCAAAGTGACAAACGCCATGAGTGGCAGGCAAGGCCAGCCCGACCCACCAGAACACTGCATGCTGGATTTGTCATGCAAATCAAAATGGAACCTGACATGCTCTTTGTTCATTTCCCTTTCATAAAATCTACTTTAAATGCCTCCCATGTGCCTTGTTTTGGAAGCTGACATTCCAAATGCATCAGTGCAAATTAAAGGAGGGATCCATTACCAATAAAGACGTTGCAATACAGAGAGTTTCAACAAATCTTATTGGGAAAACTGGAGAAACAACTGCTGCAGCTGGCACCTGTAGGGTCCCACAGTTTGCTGCTTTTATGAAGTCTCTTTAGAAAAACTCCATCAGTAGGTCCTTGCAAGAGAAGTTCTGGCAAGCTGTCACAGCTTAATATTTGCAGAATTTATCTGCAAGCAATGGATACATTGTGAATTAGTAATAATCACAGTGGTTTTCCTTTTAAGTTTTGTCTATATTGAAACATTTAATGTGCATAAGGCAAATATTTAAATTACAAATTGATTTATTTCTATCTTTTTTATTTCTGCTGTTTTACTACCTGAGTGCAGAAACAATTACAGCTTTTTAAAAGATGCCCCCAGATGTACAGTATTTTACAATTTACATGTACTTTATGAAGATGCCTTTTAAACAATGAGAGTGATGTTATGACCTCGTGCAAATAATTGGGAAGCTTCCACTGACTTCAGCTGAGCAAGTGGTTCATCCCTTCAGGACATATTTTTAACAAAGCCCTCAAAGCATTTACTGAGCATGTGGGACTTCGGTTAAAAAATATATGAGCACATCTGTTAATAAAACAGTTTGGAATTTATTCTCAAAAATAGACTAACCCAAACTTTGGACTACATTAACTTCCCTAGTTTTGTAATTAAAACAATTTACATGATGATTTGGTTTTACCTCTGCCAAAACCAGCAGTCAATCTGCATAAATAGTGGTTTCATTGCTGCAATTCCACTCTGAGCATCCAAAAATTTTGATTTAAGACTTTGCAGTTGGTCAGTTGGATTGTTCCATACCAGCATTAATCCTGGTACATGTCCCAGACAGATGTTATTTTTTCCATTCTGATAGAAAAATGCTTGTCTTTGTCAATGTAATGCTTTACTCCTGCAGCTTGCTGACACTTACCCTGCGACTTTAGATCTGAATCCCTCCTGGAATTTCATTCACTCATTCTTCTCTTTTTTCAACTGTAAGTGGTAAAAAAACAAAAACCAACAAAAATAAACATTTTCATTTAATGCCTTAACAGAACTATTACATGATACTTTACATATCATGTCTTTAAAAAGGCAAAACCTTTACTTTCTTCTCTACATTGGCTCTGAACTTGAGTTATTATGAATCAAATTTTTCCTCCTACTCATTTTGAAGCATTCTGTTTTGCCCCAAGATCTGAACATCTATACACAGGGAATTTCCAGTGAAGGGGAACAATGCCTCTGGAATTGTTTCCTTTCCAATCCACATCTGGCACTCAGTACAAGAACCATCTGCTTATTCAGGGTCTCCAGGGGCTTGCACAGTTGTGGCTATGAGTGTGCCTTTTAATTTGATTTTGTCATTTGGCTGGTTGGTGGGTAGCTGACAGTCTGTCTAAATGCAGCAGGGCAGTTACAACTAGTCAGTAATCATGTCCTAGTTGCCAATTTATAACCCAGTGGAATGCCAGTCACATTTCAACAATTTAAAACTGTATCAGTCATCTCCCCTACATACTCCCAAATTGTCAACACTACAAAATACGTTGCTTAATTATCTTCTATTTAATTTATTTCTTGTCTGTTGCCAGAGGTCTGGAAAGCAGGGTGATGCTAAGCTTAATTTACCTCACTAACCTGTCTAAGTTTGAAGGGTAGGTGAAATTGTGGCATGGCCTTGGGTGACCTAACTATATCATAAGTAACAATTTAGATAAAGATAGAACTTCCTCAGAGAAAAGTCTTGTATCTTTTAAAAGCAAAGATGTCAGTACCAGCATCAATTATATTGATACAACAAAAAGCATAAACTACACCACATATAGGTTTGTTTCTCCTTCTGAAAACTGGGATTAGGATTGGTCATAATTTGACTCCTTCTGTGTTTCTCACATCCTTCTACAGAGATGTTTTTAGCATGGTAAAAGTACTTTGACCACAGTCATGACAACAACCAGTAAAACTACTTCTGGAATATGGATAATTCAGATTATAGTGTGCAGAATCATATCTTCTCAAGCAGCATTGTAAAAACAAGATAAACTCTTGTAAAAGCCTTCTGAAGCAACCTCTGGCATGTGAAAGCCCAGATAACATGATAACTCTCCTATGAAACACTCAGATAAGTTTTCACATGTGTGAATTTTGTATATCTGTGCAAACTGGCAAACACCAGGAAAACAGTCTCTGCCTTGATCTTATCCTTTTAGTAACTGATGATGATAAAATTCCAAATTCTCACTTTATTAATCTGTACTTTGTTTACCCACAAAAGAAAGAATTAGTCCCTGTTAAAACTTATCCCTTACTTAAAGCTGAAATTAATTAGCTAACTAATTCAGTTGAGGTTTTATTTTACTGTCTATTGACATGTTCTTTGATCCTCCTATATTTTTCTTTTTGAGTGATTGAAGATTTCATTCTTGCACTGTCAACAGATCTTTTGTTCAGAAACTTCTATTTACATCTGTAACTGACTTAATTCTCACATCTTCCCAGCAGTTTCTCTTTGATCTCAGCATTTCTGAGTTTAATCATTAAGTTTGCATCTGAAGTTTTTCAGTTGCCATATCTCTCACAGTTTCCGGGACTCAATTAAGAGAACACAAATCCTGAAAGTTCACTTAGAATCGTTTTTTGATAGTTTTGCATAGTACACTTATTGCAACTCTGAAATTACAGCATGAACTAGAATGATGCCTAGTCCATTTCCATGTATTAAGTATTTAAACTTTAAGATTTGGCATAAATTTTTTCTGTGTAGTTAGTGTATTTCTGGCTTTACAGTTTAATCATCTTAAGAGATGTCCTACCTTTCTAGAGCTATTTAATCTATTGAGCCCAGGCTTTTCACAATGCTTTTGAAGCAAGTATTTTAAGTCCACTATCTCAACTGTAATGACAAACACTACTGCTAAAAAGCCACCAAGCAAAAAAAACCATTAACTGAAAATCGGGGCGGGGGGGGGGGGGGCGGAAATCACTGTAGAAGAGTAAGGAAGAATATAATAAAACATCACAAAGAGAACTCCAAGAAACAAGTCCCAAGCATACATTTCTAGCAAGCAATACTGACTACTAATTATCACTGACTGTTCACCATGTGAAAGCAGAAGGAAGGTGACTCCCTAGTGCAAAACATCCTGTGCATTCACTTTTCACTCCCTGCAATAACTCAGGACACACGAGCAACCTGCTGGCTGAAAGCTGTGCATTGTGGGTGCATTGAGATTCCCTGAGGGCCAAGTTCCTTGAGTGCTGAGCTCCTGGAATACATTTGAGCAGCTCTGTACAAAAGCAGTCCCCAGCCAAACACATGAATGAGAATCACAAGTGGCTGCTCTGTCAATCTCACACACACACACGGCTTTCATGGCTTCACATCGGAACACTTGGGTTGCTGTGTATGATCCCAGCTCTTCCCTTTGCCGTGCTCCTCAGTGCTTCCCTTACAGGAAAGCTTTTTTTTCTTTTTTCTCAGTTCCCTGCTTGTAAAAGCAGGGCGGCACTGTACACTAATATGCAGAAAAGCAAACTGAAACTGAGAGCTTCCACCCCAACAGCAACAGGATCCTGCCATCCCAAACACACCCAGTACCCTGCCGCCTCCTGGGCTGTTACTCAGACAGCTGGAACTGCTCCCGTGATGTTACCCAGAAAGCTGGAATTGCTCCCTCTCTCCAGGTGCAATATTATGTGGCCTCTGTTTACAAGAGTCAGGGAAAACACTAAGTGGGACTTGACTTTTGTTTTCCAAGTAGGTAGGGAAGAGTAGCTTACCTAACAAAATCCATGGGCAGTTACTGTTGATCTACATAAAATCAGAATAAAATAAAGACTATGAACTGAAAAATTAATTCATAACTATTGCAGAGGAAGTTAACTCAGCATCTTGTGAAGTTTATTCGTGTAAGTGAAAGAAAGGTGTGCCACTGAAATGAATCTGGTTTTGGAGTACAGTGACACAAATAGGACCTTCCCATCTACACATGAGGTGGTTTTGTCTCAGTCCTAGAGCATTTGTGTGTCCTCACTTCTCCTGGAAAACCTCAGTCTGGGGGCTGGACAGGATATGAGGAGAACCTGGATACATGAAAACAAGAAGCAGTGAAGTTTGGATATAACCACAGAAGTGGAGTGTGTAAAGTCTTTTCCATACTGGATGCCCTTGAACCCCACTACATGTGCTCCTTAGCTCAAGGCCAAAATAAAGAAACACAGGTACCCAGAACAGTCACTGAGGATTTGTTATTCTCAACAACACCCTGAACACCCAACTCCAGTGCATTATCAGTGGCTTATAACAATGTTCCGTAGCAAATACTGACCCTGGCTTGATGGCCCAAATCTGGAACCAATCCTTCACAAAGACTGATCAAAAGTCTATATTCAGCTCGTAAGCACTACTCTTTAGTTCCAAAGTTACATGTAAAATTAATTTCTCAGAAGGTAAACTGATCTCTAGTAGTATCTAGTTAGCTATTAACAATCTATATAGACAGATCCATGTTTAAAGATGTGAGGAAAACAGTATAAATATACTGACAGAACCTTCATTTAGACTGAGCTCCAAGTATACAAGTATATTTACCCTTTAAAAAAAAAAAAAAAAGATTTTTGTGAATATTCTTGTGCTGAGACATAGTAATTTTGAGGGCTGGAAGCTGGAAAGTTTAGTGTGACCATAGGGGTACTACAGGCAACCAAAAAAATCATGTAACTGTGAAACAAAGCAAAAATCCATAAAGGGATATAAAATATGCATGTTCTTTTACATATATTTCTGAAGGGGTGAAAATCGCTGCAGTTCATCCATTAAAGATGACAGCAATGCTGGGCATGCACAGGCTGCAAAAAGCCGTAGGAAAAAGAGATTTACAAGTAGCATATGCTTTCAATCTGCAGGAAACAAATCTGATCTTTTGGATACCAAATGCAAATCCCACTAACAGGATGTGAAAACAAGAATGGATTGACCATCTCAAGACCTAAAATCTGACACAGCATGAAAGCCCCTCTGCCACTTACTTCTGCTTTTGTTTCAGGGTTTTGTTCCAACAGTGGTCCTGGTTTGCAATTGATTCTTCCATTTATCACCTTAAACTTATTAAACTGCCTTTTCTTTTTCCATTCTGTTAGCATGCTTTTTATTTTTATGGCAAAAAGATACAGTATGATAATTTTCTACTGTTTTAATTTAATGTGTTTATATCATTTCAGTAAGGTACACTGTATTTCACTGCATCTTTTTAGACCACTTTATTAGAAAACACATTTTCAGTGTCATTTGCTAAATATGGCAAACTTTCTGTTACCTGATGTAGATGCATGCAAGAAAAATGTTTTAATTGTTTGTTTTTTAATAAATGTATCTGTAAAATTTATAGGGGCCCATATTACCAGGCAGGTCAAGGATACAACAGTCTCATGCCATAGCTCATTTCTTCTGAAAAAAACATTATTATTTCCATCTTTCTAAAAAGAAATTATTTATTTTCTTGCTTCTAACTGTGTGAAATAAATAAGTTACTTGCTATTTTGTGCCCTGTGCTCCTTCTACCCATCCATTCTGTGAAGCTCCAAATATAGAATGAATCACAGAATGGTGGGGGTTGAAAGGGACCTTAAAGATCCTCTCCTTCCAACCCATGCCATGAGCAGGGACACCTTCCACTGGATCAGGTTGCTCAGAGCCTTATCCAGCCTGGCCTTGAATACTTCCAGGAATGGGGAATGACATTTCAGAGTTTTTGAGCTGACTGTATCTCATCAGTACTCTGTACTCTTTAAGGACATATGAACAGCCCAGGACAGCAGATCTAAACAACTTAATAAATGAAGAATCTCTTTACCAGCTAAGGAAATCAGGCTCAAGCTACCAAAGCTCTCCTGTTTGGCAGCCAGTCCTACATTTCCAGAGGGCTCAGACACACATGTGGTGTTGTGCTGTCCTGTCTCACTCAAGGCAGGAGTCGCATCCCTGGTTCCTCTGTTCACAGGCAGATCCAACTCAATGCCAGAGATTAATTGCGGAATTATCTTTTTTACTCCTGCTTGAAGGTTGCCCTCTGTCTCCTTCCAGTTCTGAAATTTAGAAGGATGAGCCACCAGAAGCAGCAGAGGCTTGGAAGCAGTTGGGAGGAAACAGGAATAAATTCGGCAATAACTCTAAGGACTGAATTGCAGTTACACGACACTGAGGAGCCTCACACATACTTCAATACTGATACATTTTGTCACTTGTAACAGGTTGTCACCGACCTCAAGCTCAACCTCTGATCACTAAAGATGCTCATAATTTGGGGTACTCCTGCTGTTTAGCCTGAGGCCAGCCTGGCAAACACCAAACATCAGCAGCATCACCAAGAAGTCCTAGGTATCATGAGCAAAGAAATTACACATCAGTTCCTCAGAAATGTTCAGTGCATCAAACACTGCTGCTGCCAGCAGTGAAAGACTGGCATAAAATGAAATATTTGGCAACAACAAGTTGTAGAGAAATTGAATAGGAAATAGAAGATAAGGAAACTAGAATACTGAGCACAGACAATTATGATAAGCAGGATAAAATGTGTAACAATATTTTAGAAATATCACATTTTGTTTAGAGGAAGAAAACATAGTGTAGGTAAAGTGGTGACAACAATGAATTTATAAAAATGTTAGAAAATTAAGGCTGAAACAAAATACTGAAAAGCTTGCAGGTAAAACATACATGTCTGATGAGTGAAGGAGAGGAAAAGGGAAGAAAAGATCTTTCCAGAGCAAACATGAAAGATAAATGGTGAAGCAGAAAAAGCAAAAAGAGGGGGATAGTAGTCAATAATGACTTGTTTATCTGAATGTTTGGGGTGCATATAGATATATATTCTTTAAACATGGTAAGGTTTAATAATGGACAATTGAGACATCACGTTAGAATCCCCTCAATTGATAATGCAAGGCACATGTACAGCATGACTGATTGTGAGATATGGTTTTCCTCTTAATATTTATCACTAAGTTCATTTTTCTCAACACTAGAAATTAGAAGATAAACGGAGCCGCTGGAGTGCCAGCACCACAGCCGTATCTGCTATCAGAACTCAAGGCTGCATTTCACACATAGACCATTCTCACCCTACCCCGTACAATTACCCCGGAGAAGTTTAGCAGAGGAAAGCAAACAGAATGGAACGGCTGCCGAAGCCTTTTGTGTGTGAGCTGCCGCACTGCTGATAAGGACGTGATTAAATGGAACCGCTGTTGAATTTCCCGTGGCGCAGTTGGACTCTGGCGTTTCTCACAGCGATGTTCTGCCCTCAAAGCCGGCCTGGCCCCGAGCTCGGCCCGGACAGCTGCCGGGGATCAGCAGCCACAGCGGCACAACCTGCGCTTCTCCTGCGCTACGGAAAGGGCGGAATAAACCCACACACACTTCACCTCAGAGTTCAAGTCTCCCGGCTCCTACAGGCAACTGCTTGTGCCATCGCCTCACGGTTAGATAGGGTTAAACCTACGGGATAGCAGCAGCACCTCATGGCCGACCCAGTACAAGCACTTCTACCACAAATACCGATTTACAGCCGAGCTTCTATTTCGACAAATTTAGCTCTTGAGCTCTACGGGAAGCAGGGCGGCCCCTCAGGCGAGAGGGGCATCAGCCACCTGTGCGGCCGCGGGGGCAGCGGGAGGTACACGGAGAGCCCGGGAGGTACACGCAGAGCCGGGGGTACACGGAGAGGCGGGGGTCGGGGCGGCCCGGGGATTGGGGCACGGAGAGGCGGGGGTCGGGGCAGCCCGGGCGGAGCGGCACCGGCGGGGTGCGAGGGCGGAGGTTCCGCCAGTGGCCCCTCAGGCCGGCGGGCCCCCCCGGTACCCATCATGCCCCGCGCCGGCAGCGCGAGCGGCGCTTTCCCGCGAATTCAGTTCAAAGGCGGGGGGTAGGGGGGGCGCGCGCCGAGCGCGCGGACCAACCAAACGCTTCCAGAACCATCCGCGCGTCACTCGGAGGCGGGGCCGGTCCCGGCCAATCGGACGGCGCGGCGCCATCCCCGCGGCCAATGGGCGCGCGCGGGGGCGGGCGCGCGGCGGCGGTCGGGCTCGGCGGCCGCGGCGCTGAGGGGAGCGGGGCGGAGGAGACTTGGCGGAGTTGGAGCGCGACGCGTCCCCCCCGCCTCACGCACCCGCCCCGGCCGGCCCTGCCCGCCCCGCTCGGTCTCCGTCCCGCCGGGGCCCGCCCGGGGCCACCCCCATGGCTCCTCAGAAGCACGGTGGAGGAGCGGGGCCCAGCTCGGGCTCCGCTGGCGGCGCCGCCGGAGGAGGAGGTGGCGGCGGAGGAGGCGGCGGGTTCGGGGGCTCCGCCGCGGCGGCGGCTCCCGGCGGCAAATCCGGCGGTGCCGCGGGCGGTGGCGGCGGCGGAGGAGGCAGCGGTTACTCAGGCGGCTCCTCGGCCTCCTCGGCAGCGGCGGCGGCGGCAGCGGCGCTGCCCCCCGTGAAGAAGCCGAAGATGGAGCAGATCCAGGCCGACCACGACCTCTTTCTTCAGGCCTTCGAGAGTGAGCACTGGGTCGGCGGAAGAAGTGGGGGCCGAGTCGGCGGGACCGGCCCGGGCCGCCGCGGAAAGGGCGGGAGGAGGAGGAGGGGAGGGCTGTGGGGAGCAGGGGCTTCCGGGGGTAAACACGGCCGGGGGATGGAGGGAGGGAGCGAGGCGGGGGCCGGCGGGGCCCGGGCGGAAGCGCGGGGAACGGGCCGGTGTGCGGGAGGGCGGCGAGAGGCGCCCGGGGCTGGCGGGGCGGAGGGCGGGGGTGTGTGTGTGTGCCATGAACTTGGTTCTCAGCAGCACTTCCCATCAGGCTTTCGGGGCCGCTGGTTCCCTTCCCTCCTCCAGCAGCCCCTGGGGGCTCTGGGCAGTGAGGGGCGAGGGGGCCTTTTCCTCTTTGGCCTCTGCCGCTCGAGCCCCTTTCAGGGGGCAGGATGCGATTAAGACTTCACTGTGCTTGGTTTTTCTTTGTCTGGCAATAATTTTCCCTTAGTCGACGTTTCGTATTGGAAATTGACCTTTGTGACCCAGGCATCCCCCCTGTGGCAGTTTCAGATAGGAGGAGAATCCCCCTGAATGCACCAGAAAGTTGTTTGTGGAAATCTGGTTTAAAAGCACAACGGAGCAGTAAAATTCAGTTATACTAAAAGATTTCTGTGCAATTGCCAGGATTTGAAAGGAATTTTTAATCTCCTACTTGAAGACATGATCCTGTTTTGGGATTGGTGCTGTCAGTGCTCACGCTGCAGACAGTGACAGTGTTGGAGTTTTTGGTGGTGTCTTGAATAATGTGTGGCTCTTTGAACCTCAGTCGTTTTAACAGCACTCTGTGTTCAGTAAATACTGTGCTGCAAATGGGTCAAGTGGCAAACTTGAGTTCTTAGAGCTTTGCCCAGTGTCAGTGCTCGAGGTGGAAAAAATTCTCCTGCCTGTGGCTCAAGTGTGTCAGACAAGGGAAGCACAGAGCTGTGCAGGTGGGGATCAGGAGGAAGCTACAGTGTAGATGTACATATATATATACATAATATGTTAACCCTGTACTGTGAATATCATGGGAAAACTGCAGTAAGTAAATAGTGCGTTAAAAAAATCCTAACACGTGTAGTATTGAATCACATTCTTACTAACTGTTTTTGTCCCTTTTCAAGGTCATATGTTAGGAAAAGATAAAAGATTTATTTTAAGCTTCTGCTGCGTAATAGAGACCTGTGAAGCATATGTCTCTCTGCAGGTTGAAGAGTGTGTTTCAGAATTTTTCCACTTGGGAAAACTAAAGTTGAAGCAGCAATGAACTGCCTTTAAAATAAATTACATCCCTGTGAATGTAACTTAATGTTTCCATACATTAGGAAATTATAATTATGTCATGGGTTTTTTGAGACTAAAAAACCTGGGACGTTTTTTAAAAGTTGTGATTACTCTGTATTTTCACTTTGTGGCAGAGTGCACATTTCTTAACTTCTTTCTTTCATCTTGATTTGAAAAATACAGATTTTGTTACGATAATTTGCATTAAGCAGAATTTTACTTGCTTTCATCAGGCTTCTAAAAGGAAATACTGTGATCATTTTAAGATTTCATTCTCTATCAGTAATGCATCTCTAGTAACGGATTCTATGGGGGTCTTAAATTCTTAACTGTAGAAATAAGACAGAATCATATCTTTAAAAAGGAGTAAAGGATATAAAAAGCTGTCCCTAATTCTAACTGCAGAATTCCACACAATAAGATTTCCAGCTATTTGAAATAAATGTTTTGCAGTCACGTAAAAATAAAATTTTACATTTATTTACAAATAAAGTTTGTTTTCTTTAAGTGGGAAATGGAGGCAGTGTTACCAGCCCTAGTGTGGGCATGAAAGCATTGTCCATTCTCTTTTTTCTCTCCACTTGATGTGTTTTATCAAGTTATTTGTAAGTTTCTTGCTGAGGTTACTTAGTGAAGTCGGCTTTTATTTCAGTTTAAATAGGGTGTATTTCAGTTTAGTTTGTCATTCTTGTTAAAAATAACCTGATCCAGACAAACCCTCTCTTGTCCTGATTTACCTGAATTGGTTAAAACTAAACTGAAGGTGCTATTGTCTGTAGGCAAATTTTGGTCCTTTGACCATTGGTTCTCACACCTGTTTGAGATGATGCTGTGCTTTAGTGTCTGTTATGTGAACGGCTGAGTTATCTTCCCTCCTTTTGCACTTGGAAACAGTAGTTGCTTTACTAAAAACAACATCAATTTTCCAGCTTAGAACGATCCGTAATGGATCATAGTCAATTGATGGTCCCCGTTCTTGGTTTGGTACCTACTGCAAGTGACCTTGGTACTTGCCAGAAGTGTAAAGAAATCAGATACCAAATTGTCCGACTGTGTAAATTTATTGTGCTATTTTGGTATTGCAGCAGATGTGTTCATTAACTTCATGAAGAAAACTTACCTATTGGACCATAGGTTGTGATATGTTGAGGCATTTTTTCTGCCCTTTCATGATATAAAGCCTGTACGAAACACATTTTGTGGAAAGCAAGAGCAGTCAGAGTTGAGTTGTGACCCCTAATTTGTGGTGTCTTAAACAAAAAGTTGCTTTATGTTGTAGAGCTGGTGAAGTAACCTTGAACGTGATAACTTAGAGTTACTTGGACATTGTGATGCTTCACTTAATGACATTTGTGATAATTGTTTCAAAGTAATCACCATACTAAGATACTTTTTATCATTATAAGACTGTCTTTCTGGAGGTAGAAGCTACATTGGATAACACGTGTTCCTTTTTCTTAGAACCAACACAGATATACAGATTTCTACGTACCCGGAACCTAATAGCAGTGAGTAATTGGTTTTATCATTCCTTTAATTTGGACTTGAAGAAAATTTTAATTAAAGCATAACCTTTTTCTTTTTTTTTTTCCCCCTGCAGCCAATATTTTTGCACAGAACTCTCACTTATATGTCCCACAGAAACTCCCGAACAAATATCAAAAGGTAAAATTGTTTTTGTAAAGTAAGTCTAAAATGTTCACCAAGTAGCAGAAGTCCAAAAAACAGTGGAAGGTGACTTCCTGTTTTCTTTTTAAAAAACTTTCAAATGCATGCATCAGTGTACAGTTGATTTCTGAGACCTAAGAGATTTTTTGCAATGTTAAGAGTATGTGTAGCTTTATCCATGTGACTTCCATCAATACTGGGAGTATTCAAATGTGGAGAACTGTCTGCAGAATCCTAATTAATTCTCCCATGTTGGTTTTCTATTTTGAAGGAGAACTTACTGAAAAAACAAACATAAACTGTATTACATCCCATCTGTTGTAATCAATGGTGCTCAATCATAAGCATATGAAACATTTTATTTTAAACTGTAACCTAAGCACTTGTTTTAGGAAAAACCAAAACCCAAATACAAAACTATTTGTTTTGTTAATTAGTCTTGAAAGAATCCAGTAATTATTTCTGTAGTTATTTTAAAAGCTGAAAAATTAAGGAGATCTATTTATAGTATTTTACAAGGACTCCAGCAAGTAGTTTAAAAAGGTTGCTTTGAATTGAATATACCTGAGAGATGGGCTTCAGTTTTGATACTGCAAAACAGTCATTCCTGTCATGTGAGGTGCTCAGCTGCCTGTCAATGGACCTGAAAACATAGAAACACTGCAGAGGGACAAGTGCAGTGTACATTATTTATTAGCAGAATCACAAGGCCCTTTCAGTTACTTCCTCTTCACTGAAAATCATTTGTTACAGCTTGGAGATTTTTTTTTTTTTGTAACCTGAACATTGAGTTTAAAATATTTTAGCACCAAAGTTCTTATCGCTTGGAAACAGTTGCTGTGGGACTTAAGTACAACAGATATGCAACAAAATGTGATTATGCAGGCAATTCTAATTTAAACTTCGTATTTATATGTAAGGGAGATAATATTTGCATTATCTGTTGATCAATAGAATTTGCGTACTTTTATTTAAATTAAAGGAGCTATTTTATTGCACTGTTGGATCTCTTGGATGTTGTTTAATGTTCTTGCTATGAGTTTTAATGCCACAATATAAATTCAGTTTTTCTTAAAACTGAATCCATAACATTCACCTTCTGGTACTTAGGACAGGTAATGATCAGATTTTGATTGATTTTTTTAACTTGAATTTGCAGCTTACTTTTTTTAATGAAAGTTACCAAAATCGATTTTTTTGCTTATTTTAAAGAAAGAAGCAAATTTTTTAAAATTATTTTCAGGGTGGGTATTTTGTTTGTGATTTGATTTTTCTAACTAGAATTGTACAGCAGGAAGTTCTTGCTTATAACTTAGGTTAATTTTTTGTGGATTGTAATGTGTGTATTACCTGAAAGTTGGTAGAATGTTTAGAGCATAGGAAAATGGTCATAGGGAATAGTTAATGGGCATGTGTCAACCTTGGCTAAAAAGGTATTGAAGTTGCTGCTTATTGGAGAGGTGATGAGCTTTGGTTAGCTGATACTTGATAGAGAACTGAACTGGACTGTCTGCCTCTGGGTCTGTCTTCACGTGTTAGTATATTATTAGACCAAATGATGGTGTTGGAAAGAAGTTACTGCTAATAAAATTGCTTGACATACAGTATTTGAATAAAGGAATAATTATTTATTGGCAAAATAATGGCATGCTATGATGTGACTTCTAACACTTTGCTAATTATTACTTTCCTTGTCTGGAATAAGAGTGGGTGGAGAAAGGAATGCACAAGATGCATATACTTGTTACACAAGTAAATGCTGTCTTGAAAATCCTCAGTGTGAGGGATGGTTATTACAAAAACTTAATTTTGTCTGTTTTGCACGGGAACATGGTAACATAAATAGTAATTAATTTTAAAGGAATTTCTGCTCTTAAAAGTTAACTTCAAAGGCAAAAGTTTTTTCTTGGTTGCTATTTTTAGTTGTTCTGAAAGATTTTTTTTTTAGGAGTACTCTCTTGTTTGACTAAGCTGAGTCTGGATTTAGCAAAGGTTGTCCCACTGTTCTTTTTGGATCAATAATGGTTGCATTTTAAATACAAGTTGTGTCAGATATTAGTATATTTTATGAAAGATTGTTAACTTTCCCCCATTCTGGGATCATGTTTGTCTCTTAGCTGGTTTTTGGCTCCTATTCCAGTCATGACATAACTTTGGTCTAAGTGTGTTTTAAGCAATTCCTCAGTCTGGAGAAAGCCCTCTAAACTTACTGTTCTGCAGAACAGTAGCTGATTTTTATGAGCTGGAGCAAAGAGCATGCAGAGACGTTTTCACCTTGGAATCTGAAACTTAAGAAATTTAACAAATTGCTCTGATCTTAACATCTCTTGCTTTAAAGCTGAGCACTGCAATGTTCATTTTAACGATCCCACGTTTTAGTGTAGGTGAGTCAGTTCTTCAGTCTGCCATATGTGTGAATCTTGGGCTGAGTAGAGCTTTGAATCAGTGATTGTTTACTACACAGATGCTAATTGTTTTTCTCCTTGTTATCTGAGTACAGCCCTGTAGTTTTTGTTGCCCAGTGTTGCTGTTGAGTCACCGCCTGATGTGTAACTCAATCATTCACAAGCATTACCTGTTGACTGTGGACAGTGTGACATCAGTGTTTCTTCAGTCAGGATATTTCTGTAGACAAATGTTTCCCACTTCCCCAGAGCACGTTGTTGTTGTTCCCCCTGCAAGAAATCCAGTGTTTGGCAACTGTGTATGTTCTTCATCCTGCCTTTTTCTAAGGTATAAATGTAAAGGAAAGATGCCCTTGCACTCCTGTGTTGTCACTGTGGTCAAGTGCAATTTTGTGGGCATCTAGATCCAAGCATTAACTTTCCTTTAATGAGAAATGGAAGGACTGTTCTGTAATGTGTTGAATAACTTCTGCTCATGAGTGAGCTTTATTTAGCAATGAACATGAAATTGTATGTATGGTAGAACAGGCTGAACATATGAGCTTGAACAGACTGATGTCAGAATTACAGAGAGGAATGATTTGGAGTGATTATTCTCTATGACATTGTTGTCATTGGTTGTCATTGTCCCCTTGTTTCCTGTGAGTGTGCTCTAAAAGTAGCTTTAGAATTCATTGCTCTTTGCAGTGTCCATTTAATAGAAATGGGTGGAGAAATAAGGGTTTGGGGTTTTAATTAGGTTTTTAACTCTTTCGTTCTATAAGGTTTTAAGGGTTTTTCATTATTTTGATCAAGATTAAAATAGTAATGACTGGACGGCTGACATGTCAATTCCCGGTATGTGTAAGTGTCACTAAAACAGGAAGATCTACTTTAACAAAGCTGAAATGTGGTTAAACGTGTTCATTGCAAGGGCTTCAGTATGTTGCTGTTAAATGAAACCTCTTACGAGCAGTAGGATTACTGTTGCAAGGTCTGCGTTTAATTCCTTGTATTATTTTTGATACTCTTTGAGAAGCAGTTGTGTCTCTTACAACACAGGCATGATACTAGGTCTAAAAAAGTATATATGTGGTGTATAAAGAGTGTTTTCCGAAGAGAAGGCTAAAATAGTATATACAGACAATTTTAGGTGGAAAACCGAGTCAAAGTTCAGGCTGAATAAATTTTCTTGCTCTAAGTTGTGGGTGCAGTGGCTGTGTAAAACTATTCTTTTTGCTTTTTCCTCACAGGAAAACATTCAAAGTAGACGACATGTTATCAAAAGTAGAGAAAATGAAGGGAGAACAAGAATCTCACAGGTATTGTCCTGCTGATTATTTGTGCATGGAGATACAAATGAGCACATGCACCATTTGCATGAGCTAAATAAAAAGTCCTTTTGATGGAAAAAGTAAAAGTGATAAAGAGTCATTAGAAGCAAGATACTTACTTGCTCTTGGGAATGTCTGTGTTATTTTTAAAAATAAGTGTGGAGTGTCAGATATCTGTCTGAGAAGTGAAGGTGCACAAAATTGTGTCTGGTGGTGTAGTAGGACAGATGATACTTTGTTCAATGTGTACTTCAGAAATACTAAGTGGTTTTGAGACCCTTTTAAATCTAGGTTTATGAATACTTGTTTTAAACTGAAAACATCAGTGGAGTGGTTGCTGTGAGAAGAAAACACTGATTTGTTCTAACATTTCCTTTTTTTTTTTCTTTGTTTAGCTTGTCTGCTCATTTGCAACTTACATTTACTGGGTTCTTCCATAAAAATGGTATGTTTGCCAATTCATTCATTACACTGGTAATTTGTATAACACCTTTGAAATTAGTAGGGATCTGTGAGGGGAATATTTGAATGTTTTTAATCTCTGCTGTTTGGATGCAGGTTTTAATTTACTTGTTCAGCCTGTCTCATTAGCTATAATTCAGTAGTGCTTTAAAAATGTTATAGTGTAATTGTGATGTTAAGAAGATAAGCCTTCAGGATTTTAGTCAAAACTGTGATTTGGAGAAATACTTCTAGTCATCATCTATTCAAACTGAAACAGACCTTGAGGAAAGTGATTCTTTCCTGAAAAATGTGATTTTCTGGCAGTGTGTCTTTGGTGTTTGAAATAGCTTTAAAAAGACCCACAGCCCTCAAATACTTGGAAAATTCAGTGGTTTCTAGTTTAAAAATAGAAGTGTAACAAAAAAATTAGTCAAATTGAGTCTAGAAATGAAGGAAAGGCCATGTCAATGATATAAAAGCCATGCAAAGCCCATTTTAGTGACTTGAAGTCATTCCATGGTGTCTTTCAAGTGCATAAGGATTTACCTCTTGAAATTGGAATATTGGACTTCACAGACCAGAATGAAGAGTTCTGTTGCTCTAAGAGCAAAAGGTGTTTGTCCATTAAAATAAAATATTTCTGATTTTTTGGTTGGCATTGCTGATTCACAGTGCTGGCAGCAGCTGCCTTGTAGGTTCCAGGCTCTAGGAAATTTATTGTGCAGTCTCTGAAACCAAGTCTTACTTTTTAAGACATTTTTTCCAGATTCTTTCAAGAGTCCTTTAACAGCTATTGTGCCTATATTTAACCTTGCATAATGTTTAAGGTTCGGGGTGATTTTAGTTTTGTTTTCCTAGATGATAGCATCTGAATCTTAAACCCAAATTTTAGGTTTGCAAGCTGTAAAGAAAAAAATTGCAAAAATAATTTGACTCATCTGTAATTAGTGTATTTTGACGGTCCTTAAATCTACCCATAACTTTTCTGTTATATAAAAAGGTAGCAAGCTTGCTCTTCTAAACTTTAGAGACCAGCTATGCCTTTTGATCTGCTAGCATGAGAATAATTAGGAAATATTGTAGTAAGTTTGGGGAGAATTGAAACTAAGAATGTGGTTAGAGGTCTTTGTACCTGACGGTGCCTGTGGTTAAAAAGTAATTACAGAGGAATTTATATCATTGAATAGATCTTTGCTTTTTCAGAACTTAAAATACTTTTCTGTTTAGATAAGCCATCACAAAACTCAGAGAATGAACAAAATTCTGTAACCCTGGAAGTACTGCTGGTGAAAGTTTGCCACAAGAAACGAAAGGTAAAAATTATTTGACAAACTATTAATATATATTAAAGCAAAATGTTTACTTGCTTTTCCTGTACTGGTGGTTTTTAATTTGATAATTTCAATCATTGCAGATTTTAGCTACCATGAATCATAAGCAATTTTATATTTATTTTTAAAGCATCTTTGCATTTGCTTGCAGTTTTAGCTGTGCTTATTTCACATCAGTTGGCGAATTATCTTCACAACAATGGGAATATGGGGGTCTCAATAATGCTTTAGGTTTTTTTTGGAAAGGGAAAGATTTGCAGTCGGCACTATGTTGTCTTCCCTAAGAATACTAAGCTGATTTGACATGTTTTTAAGACCACTGTTTTTAGCCAATTTTGTTAATTGTTACAGTATGGAGAAATATGGTGAGATCAGGAGGTGCTAATAGTTATTCCAAATGTTTTGCTGCTAGTTTCATATTTAGGCCATCTTGTCTTATTTTCCCAATTCTACACAGTGTTCAGTGATCTCGTTGAGAGGTACTGAATATAATAAATCTTAGGTAAGTGGTTCTTTATCTCACAGATCGCACAAAGTGCACTTTGAAATATTGCAAAGAGAAGATAGGAAGCCCTTGAAATAAATATATATATACACATATAACCAAAACATTTAATTTCTTCAGGTAAACAGAATTAAATTAGTATTAATGACTGTTGTACAATCTTTCTAAGTGCTTGATGTTAGTGTTATTTTAATCACATAGAGGAAGATGGCTGCTGCCAGAAGGGGTTATAGAATGCCAGTTTTATTTACGCTTACGAGTATCTGGGTTTGCATTTAAAATCTGGGATTGTTCCAGACTTTTTTATTTATATCTGTTACAAGGCTTATTTTTAAAAAGTTGGCAGAACAAATACAATTCAGAAATACATAAATTTAAACACTTAATATCTTTACTTTGAAGTCTAAAAGGCCTAACCTTATCTTTCTTGTTTTGCTGCAGGATGTCAGTTGTCCAATAAGACAGGTTCCTACAGGTAAAAAGCAGGTGCCTTTAAACCCAGACCTCAGCCAAATAAAACCAGGCAACTTCCCATCACTTGCAGTTTCCAGCAATGAGTTTGAACCAAGCAACAGCCATATGGTGAAGTCTTACTCATTGTTATTCAGAGTCACTCGCCCAGGAAGGAGAGAGTTTAATGGACTGATCAATGGCGAAACTAACGAAAACATTGGTAACTTCAACCTTTAAATCTGCTTTTGCAAGGTTTATCTGGTAGGCACATATAGGTTGTCTTGATGTGCAGTGTAGGTCACACTGTGACAAGGGCCAATAATAACTGAGTATTTGAGCTTTTATTTGTTGCAGCCTCTTTTGAGATGGGGCTGAAATTCAGCTGGTAGCTAGAAATTGTGCTTCTGTTTTTGTGTAAATTTAACACCAGTTGTTCCTCATGTGATGGTGAAGGTGTGAGGCAGCATTGTTGGAGGGTGAATAGTGCAGGAGAGCCCTGTGGTCACTGGTCACTACTGACTCAACTGTAGGTGTTATCAGTGTCTCTCAGCAAAAATAAATGGCAAGCCAATAGAGGAGATAGCCCAATAGCAAATTTTTAAAACCTGTTTTTTAATCTTACTGAGACATGTTAAAACACAAATGTTACAGCCTTGGAGAATGCATGTAGAATGAAAAACTTTATTTCTCACTACTTTATAGCCACAAGAGGAGGAAGATCAAATCCCAAATTCTTTATGCTGACAGAATAATACGATGAAACTATAAATACATGAGAACATACCTAAAGTATGATTACTGTTAAGCTAAGTGCTCTTTTCATTGCATTGTCCTTCTCTATTGCATGGCACACCTGACACAATCAACAGCAAGTTATATTTGTGAGTGAATAGAGAGTGTTTGATCTCTTGAATCTGGGCTTATAGAATGATTGAATACCATTTTTCTCATGTGCAGATGTCAATGAGGAGCTTCCAGCTAGAAGAAAAAGAAACTCTTCAAATCGTGAAGATGGGGAAAAGACATTTGTAGCACAAATGACTGTATTTGATAAAAACAGGTAAAGTTATTAAAAACAAATACAGCTTCCATTAATTATTAGAAATTTGTTTGATAAGAAACTTAATATGTTCTTTGTTATAGTGTAGGTTGTCTTTGGCTGCCTTTTAGTTGTTATTTACAATAAGAACTTAGGCTTGTTGTGTTTCTTTTTTTAAAAACCTACAGGTTTCATAACATTTTATACTGAGACCTGTTCAGTGATTATTGTAAATAATTCCCATCTGTGAACTTGAATATTGTCCTGTTAATTTCCATCCGTTTGTCTGTTTCTTGCCAGTTTTTTGACAGATGTAATTTCTGTGGTTCTGTTCAAGATCAGTAACAGCATAATTAAAAAGTGAAACAAAGAAAAGGTCTCTGAAATGCCCTTACTGCTTACCTTCTGTTCCATGCTCAGACTGTTGCTGATGTAGTCACAGATCTTATTCTCCTGGCAGCTACAGAAGACATCAGTTCTCCATCACTACAGGGCAATCAAACAAGTAATTAAAATTGTCACAGGCTTGCTCTATCATGTGGTTTAATTATTTCTTATCGTGACACTTTGTAATGTATTTCGAAGAAGGTGGAGTGGGGTGAACTCAGGTGTCAATATCTTAGAGCACTCCAGGTAGTTCAAAACCTTTTTCTTTGTTGTGGATGATGTTTGCCTAAGATTCACACCTAGTTGGCTTCATGGAAATTTAATTACTGTGAAATTGTACATTTTAATAGTCAAACAATAAATAAGAGCTTTTTTACACATAATACATATTTTGTCTTCACAGGCGCTTGCAACTTCTGGATGGGGAATATGAAGTGGCCATGCAGGAAATGGAAGAGTGTCCCATTAGCAAGAAAAGAGCAACATGGGAAACGATTCTGGATGGGAAAGTATGGATTGTTTTAGTGGCCAAGAGCTCTGTCTTCACATAAAATGATCTGGATAAAGTTGGAACTTAGCTTTAAGTGCAATCAGTGACTGTTCCTCTAAAAATGGATTGAATTGAACAGGAAATAATTCTCTTTGGGAATGTATGGACATAAGTTTTAATTTAGCTCTCAGTTTAGAAAGCTTTGGTTACACTGGGTCATTAATACAAACAGATGTTAACTACTGCAAGTATGGCAGCTGTCTCAGTGACATCTGAATTTCTGACCTAGAAAATCAGGCACTTTAAATGCTCTTCTGCCAAGCTGGACATATCAAAGAAGGAGCAAACTGCAGAATATTTAAGGGATAGAAAGAGGAACCCAGGGATTTCACAAGTGTGATCTTACATACCTTAAGAGAATGCTGATAAAATATAGTGATGAAAATAAGAGGATACATCAGTGTAGGAGGAAGGGTTGAAAAGAGAGAAATTGTTCACTGAGGTGAATCAACATTCAGTGACTGCAGTGACTGTATGTGCTTACATAGTCATGCTCACATGTCCTGGGAGAGTATGAGTTGTAAGTGACTGAAGAGAAGAACACGAAGATTCCAGATGGTTGCAAAGTATTTGTCTCAACATGATGATATAGTTATGAGAAAAGCAGAGATGATCCACATTAAATAGTAAAAATACAGCTATATGCTCAATTATCCTGTTCAGCTTTTACCTGGATTAAAATAAATTACATCAGTCTACATTCTGTGAATATTTTCTCATGATTGTTTTTGTGAAGACACTAATTCTGCTGGGATTGTTTATTTCCCCCTGCTCTCCAGAGGTTGCCTCCATTTGAAACATTTTCTCAGGGACCTACACTTCAGTTTACTCTTCGCTGGACAGGAGACACAAATGACAAGTCTACAGCTCCTATAGCTAAGCCTCTTGCAACACGAAATTCTGAAAGCCTCCCTCAAGAAAACAAGCCCAATTCTGTTAAACCTACTCAGACTATAGGTAAGCAAACTTTAGTTTTGCTGCTGAATAGCCATCCTTTGTGTGCTTAGGGCTCACTGGTGCAGCTGCTTCAGGTTAATTCTCAACAGGAAAAAGCAAAAATGAGTGGGCTTTGTTGTATCCCTTATTTTGTAATTTTATTAAGGTTAAAAGCATGGCATTATTGAAGTAATTATATACAATGCTTATAAATCCCGCTGTGAAATATATCACAGCAACTCAGTAGGATTTCTAGGATTGTCTGGTTTGCCCTGCTCACTCCAGTTACTGTTCAGTAAGTTTTTGGACTTACAGGTGACCTGGTTTCAGGTGAAATAGAGTTAATTTTCTTCTCAGTGGCTGGTACAGTGTTGTGTTTTGGATTTAGGATAAGAATAATGTTGATAACACTGATGTTTTAGTTGTTGCTGAGCAGTGTTTAGACTAAATCAAGGACTTTGCAGCTTCTCACACCACCCCACCGTCAAGGAGGCTGGAGGACACAAGGAGCTGGGAGGAGGCACAGCCAGGACAGCTGACCCAAACTGGCCAATGGGATATTCTAGACCATATGGCTTCTTGCTCAGAATAGAAAGTTGAAGGAAAGTAAAATAGTAGGAAATTCTGTCAGAGATTCTGATCGTTAAAGATCCAGTACATCTTTCCCAATGGTATATAAATTTGCTGTTGTCATTTTACTTTGGCATATTTCTCAAGGCAGACCAGTGGAATAAAGGCATCAAAGATTTTCTAAATATGGCAGCTTAAACTTTGCTGTAATTACAAAGTTCTGAAAGTAACTGAGCCGTGGAATTGTGATTTCTCTGATGTGGTGCAGGCTAAAGTGTCAGGCCTCCTCTCTTTTTCATACAGAAAGAAGATAAAATTTCCATTCTTCTCCAAAATACTAAATATGAGCTAAGCATATCTTCTAAAAGATCTTATGTCAATAGAGCTGAGCCTCATTTTCCCATCTTTTTCACCATTCAGAAGCAAGTAGGGTCATTATTTGGTTTCTCTTGATGGTAGCTTTGTAAACCTGTTTAGTTTGTGAGGTTTCTTGTTAATTGTATGAAATCAAGTAATATTATTAAGATTAAAGTGTATGGAAGAAACTCAGAAGATACTGAGCTGTGCCATTACACACACAAATAGGAAGTGTTCAAGAGTTAAAGCTTCAGATAAATATTTTCTGATTATTTATTTCTGTTAAGTGACTTGTAGAACTTCTGAAATCTATTTTAAATTATGTGTTTGAATGCAGCAGTCTGAAAGCAGTGATGGTTTTATTTCCCAGCCACACCTGCTTTTAGATATACATAAAGAATTCTCTGATTAAATGGAGTAAGAAAAATGTTGCATTTTAGCTGACCATTTCTAAGTTCTCTGAAGGATTCTCCAAAGCTGGAGGCAATCTTTTGCTAGTGGTTGGTTTGCCTGTAGGTTTGTGAAGGAAGCTGAGCATCAAAGCTTCCTTGTTGCTGGTAGGAGTTACTTATGTCATAGGACACTCGAGTAGCCTGTTTCCTTCAGCAGCAGTGCCCTGCTCAGAACTTCCATACTTGGGTAAGAAACAATGTCTGTCTGTTCCTCTCCACCAAAGAAATGTGTGTCTGCATGTGGTTTTTTTCAGCTGTGAAAGAATCCTTGCCGACAGACCTTCAAACAAGAAAAGAGAGAGATGTTTTAAATGAACCTCGACAGAAGTTGCGAATATTTTACCAGGTATTCAAAATAATCATTAGAGGAAAAACACCAGAATCTAAATACTGTACAGAATTAAAATATTCACTTGGGAGCTGGGTGGAAATTTCCATTTGCCCTTTTAGTGGATGCCTTAAAGAGTCTCAGATTCACAGACTGAAAGCCATTCCACAGGCTCCTCTTTACAGAAGTATTTTAGAAAGCTAATCTTCCTGGGGGCACATCTGATGTTCTGAATGACAAAGGACATTCCTTGTTAGACATCTGGATGGGGGACAGGTGGGTCTCCTAGGGGAAAAAATTCTTGAAATACCAATGTTACAATACACTGAGCTGATGTAGTGTTCCCAAGATGTTTCTATTGCTGAAATGATAGCCAATTTGGTTTTGGAGGTTGGGAGGTTAATGAATGAAACTCCTTTGGTGTTAATGCTGCTCTGCCTGTTCCTGTCTTTGCATCAGTTCCTTTACAACAACAACACGAGGCAGCAGACTGAGGCTCGCGACGACCTGCACTGCCCCTGGTGCACACTGAACTGTCGGAAACTCTATAGTTTACTCAAACATCTGAAACTCTGCCACAGCAGATTTATCTTTAATTATGTTGTAAGTAGTCTTTTTGTATCTTGTTGTAAGTAATCTTTCAGCACTATGAAGCACTGTGCAGTGTGCCACAGATACTACAAATGCAGGGATTCTGTTTCCAGCTTAGTAAGTTGTAGGACTCCTGTGTACAGGTTAGGAGCTGCTTTCTGTGAATGTTAGTGTCATACATGGAGGGGAAGTATTGTGGGTCTGATTTTCTTTAATTTTGTAAATATAAATATATTAAGTAATGCTGATCACTGGAGGATGAATTCTGACTTTAGCTACTGTTTTTGCATGCTTTGATGTAGAAAGCAATGTAATTATACTTGGTTGGGAGTCTCTTGAAGCTTTAGGAAGTTTGGAAATGTTCTTGCTAGCAATGTGTTTCTGATATTTTCCTTAATTTTATAATTAGTTTTGAGTGGTTTTATACAAAACAGTAAAACAGTACAGAGTAAGGAAGCATTAGTATAATTTGCTTCTAGAGGTTAAAAATTATTTGGGTGTTGTGGAAGGAAACTTAGAGCTATATCAGGTTATTGACGGGTGATATTTAAGGTATTCAGAATTTAAAGGTTTCTTGTTTAAACCTCCTGAGGCTTTGCCATTACTGTCTGCTAAGTGTATTTGCAATTGTGTGTCAGTATCATCCAAAAGGTGCTCGGATAGATGTGTCCATCAATGAGTGCTACGATGGCTCCTATGCAGGAAACCCCCAGGACATCCATCGCCAGCCTGGCTTTGCCTTCAGCCGCAACGGGCCTGTCAAAAGAACTCCAATCACACACATACTGGTTTGCAGGTAGGGAGCTGGGAAACAAGGCCTCTTGGTGGATTGTGGCCTGTGAATCAGATTTGTGAAGCCTGGGGTTTATAAATCTGTAGGTCCATATACACAATGCTAAATTTCACTGTTACAACTAAATAAAATGTAACTGAAGGATGATCTTGCTACCCATGATTTTTCTGCATCTTTTCAGTTGAGATATCCATTCATAACAATGTAGCTCTCTTTAACTGTCTTACCCTAAAACTTCACTTCTCCAGAAGGTGAAGTTTGAAGGGTTGGGTCAGGTACTGTTGGGTTTTTATTTGGGACTATTTAATTGCTGGAGATTCCCCCCTCCAACATTTTTGCACACTAGATCTTAAAATAATATTACTCACTGCCAGTTGTCAGTATTTACATCTCTGATGTGATGGTGAGAGCAGTTACCTCTCCTTTGCCAGGCCAAAGCGCACGAAAGCGAGCATGTCTGAGTTCCTGGAGTCTGAGGATGGAGAGGTGGAGCAGCAGCGGACGTACAGCAGTGGGCACAACCGGCTCTACTTCCACAGTGACACCTGTCTGCCCCTCCGTCCCCAGGAGATGGAGGTGGACAGTGAGGATGAGAAGGACCCGGAGTGGCTTCGGGAGAAAACCATTACTGTAATTATCCCATTCCTACAAAGTCATTTTAAGTGGATTGTGGTTTTTAAAAGATGATTTGCAATTGATTTAGGGAAAAATCAGGCATACGTTGTGGAAATTCTGCATTTTAAGAGCAGAAAATTTTGCTGAGCTATTATTGATGGAAATTCATGGAATCCAAGTTTGTTTTTTCAAGTATACCTTCAGTTTGCTAAGTTAGTTCAGTCCTCTTGTGTTCAAACAAGTTTTCATTGTTTGTAGCTGGTTTTCTCCTTCAACTAGGAGATGCTGGAATCAGGAGCACACAGTTTGGGCTGTGTATAGTAAGGATATAATTCATCATCACAAGTCTCTATATGAAATGACATTTTTCTAACTTTTTTGACTGCAGAGTCTGAATTTTCTAGATACTTTTTGTGTATAAGTTGAATTTTGAGTATGCTCTCACTGCTTGGCAGCAGACATGCAGTTCTGATGGATGTGTTTGTTTCTTTTCCTATCCTTTCTCCCAATCTCCAGCAAATTGAAGAATTTTCTGATGTTAACGAAGGAGAGAAAGAAGTGATGAAATTATGGAATCTTCATGTGATGAAGCACGGGTATGTTGGTGTGCTTAGTATTGATACAAATAAAGTATAGATTTGGTTGATCATTTTACATTGCAAGTCACTAAATACTTAAAATTCAGTTGGCTCAGTTGTTTAGGAAAGGATCGTTAAAGGATAATTTGTAAAAAGCTTGTGAGAGTTTAAGCTTTTAAAGAAGTTCTTGTGCCTAGTAGCCTTTGGGCTTTGAAAATAAAAAAACATTGGAGATGTTGGGACTATTTAATAGCTGATCTGTGCAGTTACATTGATAAATCATGTTATAGAGTATATTTTTGTTTTTGAAAATATTCTGCTTGCATAATGACAGCTTTCTTATTTGACAGGTTTATTGCTGACAATCAAATGAATCATGCCTGTATGCTGTTTGTTGAAAATTATGGACAAAAAATCATTAAGAAGAACTTGTGTCGAAACTTTATGCTCCACCTGGTCAGCATGCATGACTTTAACCTCATCAGCATCATGTCCATAGACAAAGCTGTGGCCAGGCTCCGAGAGATGCAGCAGAAGTTGGAGAAAGGAGAATCAGCCTCCCCGACAGATGAGGAATCTTCTGAGGAACAAAGTGGGACAGCAAATGGATACAGTGAAAACACCGCGAGAGAGAGGATTTCGGAAGTGGAAAGCATCTCAGGTGTCACCAAACAGAGCAAGAAGCAAAAGCTCTGAAGTCAAAAGTCAATTGTCATTCAACGGACAAGCATTGGAGAGACATTCTAGGGTGCATGAGCTCTATAAAGAATTAACACAGAAATACAGAGATTCCAAACAGGCACTGCTGGATGGAAATAAATGATTTCAACAAGGATATTGTTTAAACAGGGTTTTTATTCAGTTACTTATGCAAGTACTACATGTATATTGGTTTTGGTGATGTAATGACAATATTCTAAGAGTTTGAGCATGAAGAGCAATATAAAAATCTTTTTGTAATTTTAGTAATTAGTGTCTTAAGAACTTTATGGAATTTACATAATTTAAGTATATGTAAAACCGTTTTTATATTAAGATTTTTGCATCTGTATCTGGCTGTTTTTCCTACCATGAAGTTGTGAAACATGAAAACAGGGAAAGGGGATTGGGATACAGTTTCTGCTTTTCTTATTTAGAAATTCTCCAGTTAGCTTTTTTGTGAAAATAACCTCTGACTATTTACAGTTTAACCTTGATCCTTGTATTTGAAATCATTTATCAATTGATCATAAATTACAAATCAATTTTTTTTACACTAAAAATTGTCAAAGTTGGCAGACTTAGCACTTCCTTTGTCTTGTGCCTGTTTGGAAAGATCCTGGCTTTTCACGTTCCAGACACAGTGAAGTACCACCTTGGCTTTTTGAGGTTAACCAGCAGTTTGGGTTTCGTGGATAATTCTGATGTATTGATCGCCCAGTGTACCATTTTAAACTTGAACATTTAGCTCCTTTCTATTTTTATTACACATTTACACAGCTACAGAAAGGATTTGGGTGCAGCCCCTCCTGCCTGGGGTCGCCCATCCTGGGGTGCCATGCTAAGGCCGGAGCCTCGTGTTCGTCTGCAGGCGTCGCCGACTGCCGGGAAGTTCTGCCTGAGCACAGACTGCAAGGCCAGGCCGTGGGTTTAGCTTTGGCTTTCGAGATGCCACTCTTGAGGGAAAAATGCACTGTAAAATTGGACCAGAAAATGTGTTGCACTTCTTATGTAAGTATTCTGTGATGTATTGTATTCAATACAGATACTAAGATGCTGACTAAACTATATTTGAGCAGTTTTGCACTGCTGTTAACACATTTTATGCATACGTTTACAGATTTTTTCCAATGGAAAGTGGTTTCACTACTGGTACAGTATCAGCACCGAAGGGTTTTATTCCAGCAAGCACTGTGGTTGAGTGACATCACCTCAATTTTTTATTATCCTTAAAATATTTCATTTTTCATATTCTTTATTTATAAAGGAACAATGCTGCTGTAAATACAGGTATTTTTTGTTTTTTATTTCATTCCATCACCATGAGATGCAGTTCCCTATTTGTTGAAGGGGTATATAAGCTTTCTAATGGTGTCTTCAGAAATTTATAAAATGTAAATACTGATTTTGATGGTCCTTAAGATGTGTTTAACTGTGAGACTATTTAACTAATGGTGTGGATGTGATTTGTCATCCAGTATTAAGTTCTTAGTCACTGATTTTGTGTACAAAATAGGAAAGAGGGAAACTGCAGCTTTTCATTACAAACTTCTTGAATTGCCAGCTCTCTGAGTTTTAGCAAACTCTAATTATGCCTCTGGATAGTACATCATGCATTTCTCTCTGGCTTTAATTTGCTAAAGCTGTGCACATATGTAAAAAAATAGATTATTTTAGGGGAGATGTAGTTCTAGAATTATTGCTTATGTCATTTCTTAAGCAGTTATGCTCTTAATGCTTAAAAGAAGGCTAGCATTGTTTGCACAAAAAGTTGGTGATCCCCCCAAAAATAGTAATGAAATTACTTCTGTTCAGTAAACTTTGTATGTCATGTCAATTTATAATAAAAGCTGAAAAAATCCCCTTGTTTTCTATTTATAAAGATGCCTTTTCTATTTGTACCTTTGAAGATGCCATGTAAGCTGGTTAAAAACAATTTGAACGGTACAGTAGATGTAAAAACAAAAGAAAACCCTCCCCCCAAAACAAGTTCAGCTGTTTAAATGAACCATTGTTTTTCATTAAATGTTTTATTTGAAATCAGCCTTTTGTACATGAAGTTCAGTAATGCAAAATCTGCCATGATGGGTGTCCAGTCATTCCATGTGCAGAGACCTCAAGCAGCACCTCTATAAACTCTCTTCTGCATGACTTCTAAAATTTGGATATGTGTCCTTCCTTTGCCAGATTGTTACAGCGCTCTTGAAAGGTATCTCCATAAATTTACAGGGTTTTAGCCAGATTTTAATAACTTTCATTCTCCTTTTCTGGGGTAGAACTGAATACCTGAGATGGATGTGTAAGTTGTGCTTTGCTGTTCAGAACTGTCGTTTATTGAAATGCAAATGAAACTTATCACTTTTGATGTCAGTTACAGAACTAAGACTTGTGTACTTTTTACATGCAGGTGTAAGCCAGGAAAGACCACTGTTGCTACAGAAATTTTGCTGTTTGAATGTCCTTTCACACTGTGCTTTCTTCACAGTTCATCCAAGCTACATCTCCAGCCAGATCAGAAAGCAAAACATAATGGCCTACAAAACATTGTGAAGCTTAGGAAAAATCAATGGCTTCAGATCAAAATACCTAAATCCCAACTTCAACACAAAACTCCAAATACTCAGAAGCTTTTTAATCCTGCTGTTTAATGCACTAGATATAACAACTTATTCTTTAAAAAAAAGCATGAACACATTAACAGTAACATCTGTAGTCAGTTGCCAGACCAGTCAGGGCTGGTTCAAAATTCTCAGCTTGCCTTATTGATTAGATGAATACAAGGCTGCAGTGACTTCAGAAAATTCAGTGCATATCTCCTTTCATGAACACAGGAAGAAAACACACACACACACACATACACACACACACACACACACACTGCCCCCCACACACTCCCCCACACCCTGGGCTGCCACCTTTAACCCCTTTATAAAAGGAAAAGCAGAATAAATGCACCTGGAGAGTGGACACCTAGACTGATTCTTTTCAGCGCCTCCTCAAGACTTGAGTGGTGTTTTATTGCATTTATCCATTCTACCCAAAACAACAGTTGCACATGTGGGGAAACCATGACACACTACGGCAGTAAGACTGGGCAAGCAGCAATATTTGCATGAAGTAGAGATTTACTGCTAGGATAACACTGGACCCCAAATCCAGGTCACACAAGTGGGAAACACATCAGGAAACATTTTGAAAACAGAGACCAGAGAGAAAGAACCTGGCTGCAGGTAAACATAAAACCCTAAAATAAAGGCCTGTGACTGAATGCATGGAAGCAATGCCATGTTTCCTGGTACAGGTGAAAATTCTCCAAGAGTTTCTCAAAGGAAATATCTTCCCCCATCAGAACTCTAGCTCCATAATTGAGAGCAATGCACTTGAAAGTTTATTTGGAAAACAGAAAGCTCAGCATTGCTCAAAATCAAGGCAATACTTTCAGGCCAGCAAAATTAATCTTATATCGTGCCTGTCCATTCAACTAACTATTTTTGCAGCTTTGAAACAAACTAATAGCAGCTGAAAAACTCTCAACTCAGCATCTGTATGAACAACCTGACAGCTCTTCATGGAGTGGTGGAAGGAGAATGAAGGAAGATTTTCTACCAAAACTGAAATGATGACCCATTGCAGGGATGCTGTTTTTAAAAAGAATTTCTTTTCAAGGAGAATTAAGTTATTGGAATATTCATATTATCCACCACTAGCCCTGACTCTCTCAATCTGAGCAAGAAGTGAGGGAGATAGGGACAGTTGTGAAGCTCAGCAGTTAGTGGGTGAGACACTGGGTACAGTCCTGAGGGACCATTTCTTTTGGTAGTGCACGAAGGTTTTCACATGTTGGTGCTCATTCTGGATTGGCTGTTAGCTGGAGTGAGCTCCCCTTGGCTACCTTCCCTCGGAGGAGACTGCAACGAGACCAAAACACATCCTAGTTAGTGATGTGTAAATGTTCTGCAGACTGAGAGACAAGATGAAGCAAAGGTGAAGCACAGCAGGATGGCAGCAGGGAGAGAGCATACCCCCCAGGTTCATAAATAATGATGGCTTTGTGTTCACAGCTTCTGCAGTTCACAAAAACATTTCCTAGAAAAGTCAATCCAGAATTTTAAGCCACTCTTTTTTACTGTGTACAAGGTGGTGTTGGCCCCAGAAGTTGAATCCTGTCTGGCATTTAGTAATCACAGGGATTAATACACTACAGAAATTAACACATTCTGTGCAGATGGCCTATCCTCCCTAAAGGCATCCTTTTCAAACTGTAAACCAGAAGGAATACTCGTAACAATTAATGCATTTTTAAATTCCTCTGCTGAAAAAACTACTTCAAACAATCCTTGTTGATGAGGTAAAAGACACATCTCTCAAGGATTGGACCTAAGGAATTCTTCAGAATTAACCCAACCATATAAACGTCACAGGAGATTCTGAATTGTACAAGTGGGTTAATGTATCGATGTATTGGCTAGAAACACCTGATCCTTATATATTCAGTATTTACTATTTTAAGAATTTGTCCAATCATGAACATGATAGATTAAATCCCTTCCAGAATGTTCAATTCACCAACTTTTACAGTTTTAGTTAAAAAAAAATACCAACAAAACAACTAAAATCTTAACACTGCCTTTAAGTCCCTGTCCAACACTCCATACCTTGACATGTATCTGGTTGCGCAGCACTGCAGCTCGCAGGATCATCGCTTTGGCACGGCGCTGGAACTCTTTCCCCATTAGTAAAGACTTCTCAAAGGTTGTGCTGCGCTGATCTACATCTCGAGCATAAAGAATCTGTAACCAATACAGAGAACTGTACACGGGAGCTGGTGCCAGGGCTCCACAGCAGGAAGCCTTCTTTGCACAAAGGAGAACAGCTTTATGGAGGCATTATGGAGCCTGAGGTCACACACAGCTCACCCCTGCTGAACACACCAGGCCCAACAGATGAATGCACCTTCCCAGTGTCTCAGGAATGGCGAGTTGCTAATCTGAGTAAACCTGTCCAGTCTATAATCCATGGCTGAAATGCACTCACCTTACTGTGCGAGTCTATTCTGGCATTGATCAGTCCCTCCAGGATAAGCTGAGTGAGTTCATCCTCCAGAGCAGCCACGGTGGTGTTGAAGGCAGTGGCCATCTTGCGCATGTCTGCCGACACGTAGGGGCTGAAGTACTAATAAGAAGAAAATATGGTTGCCAAAAGGCACTCTCCACCCTCTGAGAAACCAGGGGAAAAGCAATTGCAAAGAGATGGTCTATCTCCCTGTTCATCCACCTCTGGGACGACAGGAACACTTACCTGGATAAGGGCGCGATTTCTAATCTGGGTATAGAGTGTTCTGACATGAGGCGCAAGGTACATATCTAGCAGCAGGTTGTCCTGTGCAAAACAATAAACAACATCAGAAGCTGACAAGCAATCTGGAAACATCTACTATTCCTGTGTTCTGAAACAATTATGTATATATACTTAAACCTTAAGAGTTTTGCACCACAGCAAGACAGCATGATAAAACAAGAATGAATAAAAGAATTAGCAACATGTTTATAACATTTATCATTTCTCTCTACCAATAAACTACATGCAATTTCCATGCACCATGTCGGGAGACAAAAGACACAGAAGAGCTGAATACTTAGTATCTACTTTTGACAATCACTGCTTCTCACAAAAGGCTAGGCAAAGGGAACTTTTAGGGCCTGTTCTGCACTGTTCTCCTGCAACTCACCTTCATCTCATCCAGCATCTTCAGGCATGAAGCATATTTAGATTCATAAAACTTGAAGATGATGTCACGAACCTGTGGCTCCAGCTCCAAGAACAATTTGAAGGAGCTAGAGATAAAGATGGCAGTGATCAGATATTGAAACCCACCACTTAAACACCCCATAACCCCATAACTCCAAGTCACAAGGTTAAAAACTCTCACTATCATTTGAAGATTCCAAGAATTTAATCTTTAACAGACCAGACAGCCCATTTTCAGCAGGGCTGGGAGCCTGGAACACAGAGAGATAGAGCACAGCATCAGAGCTGTGATGAAGGAAGACTTTTGACAAACCAAGTAGTACAAGTGTTTGTCCATACAAAACAAAATAATGAACAAGGGGCAACGTGAAGGCAAATTATCTTGACAGCTGCCTTTGACAGAGGCTGTGTCCCCCAGTTTAATATCTGATATGGACTACCAATGGAGACAGACAACTGGGCTTTGCAAGATGCTGGATCTAACCTGGGCTGGAAACTTATGCTAAGAAAATTTCAGCTGTGATTAACCACTGTGTTTTAGACAGTGAAACACCACTTAATGCTCAAGCCAAACTAAGGCTCAGTGATTTTTTCTCTCCTGTATGAGAAACCTATTACTTCTGTCAGAACCCACTCTTAACCAAAGCCCCATGTTCCAAAAGATGTCCAGCACATACAAACATCACTCAAGGCATCACTCACCTACTGGAGATAACATTTCGTTGCAGTTCCTGTCGGTCAAATGTAGCAAGGGCACAGAGCCCACCATACACAGCCACGTTGCTGGGAGATAACAGCTAGAGACAGGGAGAGACAGAGAAAGAACTGTCACTGACTACCAAAATGGCATAAGGTTGGCATTAAGTCTTCTACCCCAGGCCTTTCTTTCACACAGTGACAAAATTATTCCTTGTCAAATGCAGTGCCACTCAGCTTGCTCTCAACCACTGTGTGGGGTGACAGTAACAATAACAGAGCAGCCACCAATTCCAAGAGTTTTTAGATTGAGCAACACAAAAATATAAATTTCACAGGTAATTCACATGTGATCTAAACAAACAACAAACAAACAAAAACCAACCAAACAAAAAAAACCCACCCAAAAAACCCAACCAACAACAATAAAGAAAAAAACAAACAAACAAAAAAAACCCAACCCAAAAATACTCCCCCCACACACAAAAAAACCACACCAAAAAAACGAAACAAAAAACCAAACAAAAACCCCCCCACCCCACACAAACAACAAAAACCCAACAAAACAAACCAACCAGCACAGTTCACAGCACCACCAAACTATACAGGAATGCTGCAAGAATAACTACAATATCTGAATTTTACAACCCAATACTTAAAAGAATTACATCCACTCCAACCCCTGCCCAAAGCTCCCTCTTGGTCCTCACCTCAGGGAAATCACAGTGATCAAATGATGCCAACAAGAAGCACTTTGCTGCCTGTTTGTACTTCCGGGCAGCTAGCTCAGCCAAGCCTAGGAACCAGAAAAGGTTAGTCCCTTTTTTATGACAGTATAAGAATTAGGAAAATTTGAAAAATCTGGGGAGTAGGAGAGGCCCCCCCCACATGGTTGCTAGTGGCTTCACTGCTGAAGTAAAACAAGATCCTCAGACTGTATCAAGCATCCTTTGAGCTACGTTGACTCACACAGGTATCCCCTCTGATACCTGGAAGAAACTCAGGAAGAAGAAAAGAGATGGCAAAACCCAGCCAGCAGTTCTATCTCAACAGCTTCATTAAATATTGCATGTCTGGTGCAGAAATACAAAGTCTGTCAAATATGAGAGAAAAAATAAAACAAGCACACACACAGTGCTGCCCAAGAGCCCTATGGATAGCTAACAGCTAGAAAGAGAGGCAAACCATACAGAAAGCTGAAAGACTCACTCACCTGCTGCACATTTCAGTTTGGTGAGAATTGCTTGTGTCTGGCTATCTCGTTCTCCTCTTTGCTAAAGGATAAAACAAAGCAGTAGTGAGCAAGCAGTCTGAAAGCTATTTTGCTTACAACTGTCCCCAGGATATTTCATCCTGGTAATTAATGCAAATCTCAATGACAAGATAACTTAATCTTATTTGTCTTGGGAAACATGGCAAAACTGAGAATAGGAAGTATCTTTTTAGCTGGAGTCAGATTTTGTACACATATACCATGGGAGAAATAGTGAAGGGGGAAAGGAAGAAATCACTTCACAAATTTTGGAAACAGAAAACAAAACTCATGCAAGTTAAAGAGCAGGAGCTTACTTCTGCAATTTCTGGTGTAGACTCAGCCTTGCTTACATAGCTCAGAACATGAGACCAATTCTGGAGGTAGACACTGACCTGTAGAGAGCCAGAAACAGTGTGGGGTAGGCATGGATAAATGGCAATCCTTAGACAAAGCTGCATCATTGCAGACACGAGAGCAAAGTGCGTGGGGGACTTTGCAGCAGGTATCACAAAGACACCAGGTACCACTTCCTGCAGATCCTCCTACCTTGATAACATTGAGACACATGTTGATGACATGTTTAGCACTGGTGCAGTAATCACGGGCTCGGGAGTAACACTTGAGAGCATTGCTGAGGTCTCCACAGTCCAGGTAATGATCACCTAAGTCATCATGGCCTCTCCTGGAGGAGAGGAGTTAAAACACCAATTAAATGTATGCTCAGAAAGGGACAAAGTCAGTTTGCTCTAAACAAGTAATTCAACACACTGACTTAAGGCACT
Source organism: Entomyzon cyanotis (assembly GCA_024500445.1). Taxonomy (NCBI): domain Eukaryota; kingdom Metazoa; phylum Chordata; class Aves; order Passeriformes; family Meliphagidae; genus Entomyzon; species Entomyzon cyanotis. The sequence continues at coordinate 1,677,705 of JAKEPQ010000325.1, forward strand.
GAATGCAGTTGACAACCCATGTTAAGTGCATGGAGGAGCAAAATGCTTTTCCTTGCTCCATCAGAGCCTTCTGCATCTCACCTGATACTCTCCTTGATGGAGTTTCCTTTGTAATTTTTCAGATCTGTATCGAGTTTCTCCAGTTTAAGAAGAGCTTTTTGCGTGTAGCTTCAACCCAAGCTGTGTCAAGAGGAGGGGGTTCAATTCCACTGTCGGGGACAGCATCAGGTGTACTTTGCAGTTCTCTAAAATGGAAGTATTTGAATGGGGATATTAGACTGCAGATGTTTCAAAACAGAGGTCTGCTAAGTGCCTGGCACTCTTACCCTAACAAACTGTACTGCATACACAAAATAGGCCAAAAAGAAAATAAGGGTACTGAGAAAAAAAAAGAAACATATTGCTAAAATCTCCAGTGCAAACAGTAACATAAGCATCACAGATGTTTACAAATATTTCACAAAATTATCCTAATTACTTTAGGATGAACATACTGTCACATACATGGTAAAGACTCCTGGTGCAAAACAGACAAGAAAATATCAAATAAACATACAACAAAAATAATGTAAAGATGGGAAGTGTGGATGGATAAATGAGATATCAAAGGCTATCCTTGACAGCACACCTGTTTTGGGGGATAGAAGCAAAAAACAAACCAAAAGAAAGCAAAGAGTTAGATTAGGTTTTAACTTATGAAAACAGAAGCATCTAGAAGACATCTCCATAATCTACCTAAAGCAAAACAAGTATGTTCATTAACATTTGAGGCAGTTGCAAGGACTAAACTCACCTCAATACCTACCTGCAGCTTTTTAAAGCACAAAGATTTCAGAATGAGATAACGTCGTCTGTGCTTTACCTCTTAAAAAAGCATGAACACCCATTTCACTGCTATTAAATTCTAAGGGCAAAGACAATTTCCACAAGGTACATGCTGGTATTACATGCAAAGCCCTCCACTGTGGCACATCAGTCTTAACTCTGTCAGGAAAGCTCCCCAGGTTCCCATGACCTCTTAGTACCTTGTGGCCTCAGACAGCTTTCTGTGGATTTCTTCATAGACATCAACATTGAAAGTTCTCTGGACAAAGGACAGAGCCATCTTGAGAGCTTCCACCCGCAGCTGTGGGCAGTGGTCAGCAATGAACTGCAGCCGCTCGATTCGCATCAGCCCGCTGTAGCTGGATGCATACTGCTCCAAATCCTGCAACAACACCTGGCCTCAGAAGGTGAAAATGGACACACTAAACCAGGCTGCTACACTGTCACCTGCACAGGTTTTCCTGCAGACCTGACCAACTCAAGGAACGCAGTAAGACTTAGTGAAATAAAAAAAAAAAAAAAAAAAAAAAAAAATCAGTGAAACCAGTCCATGTCTGCTTTCTTCAAACATTAGTAATTTCCTCAGAAATATACAGTACATTACAATTTACCCTTTCAAAATTTCAGTTGTGATGCTGTCTGTTAAGACTAATCAGCTTTAAGTTTTTTCAGAAGGGATTTTTTTCAAAATTCTTAAAGGAAGAGACCACACTCAAGAAATGTGCCCACAGCAGCACGTACCAGCGTGGGGTTCTCCACCACATAGTTGATATCAGGTGAATTTTGCTGATCTTCTTGTGGATCTACGTCAATCTGCATGGGCTCCACTGCACCCTAACGCAGAAAAACAAGGTCAAAATTAGCTTATTACATTTAAGCAGGAAACAATTATGTGATTCAATCTATTAAGAACTTGCTTAAATACATGCTAAATTTTAAAAACGAGAAACCAATCCTCAGTCTTTCGATATGCTTAGGATTTTTCTCTAGCAACAGCAATAGTCAGCATGACAGTCTAATGCAAACATCACCATGGCTCAGCATTCACACAGAGCAGTTTATTTGATTTGGTAAATTATCAAGCAAAAAAGTGAAGGGTCGATAAATCTGATTCTACAAAGTATCTGAGGTATGCATTCCATTTCTTTTCCTTGAGCAAGACCAGGTGTTAACAGCTCAAGAAGTTTCAAAAGGCAAAACATACCAAAAAACCCACCATAACCGTTCCAAATTGCTTTAATGCTTTAAAGTAACATTTTTTTAAAAAAAGGCAAAAACTGTTACATTTTTAAAAGTATTAAAACCCATAAAAAGCAGAATGCAGAATGACAATTTCAGAGTTTCCAACAAACATCAAGGAACAATTTGTCTGCACTGCAGAGATCTGCCATCAGTTGAACTATCCTACTGTAATTTTCAAGTCCAATTGCTCAAATAGAGCCTCTTTTGCAGAAACAACAGAATTTTATTCTCCCAGTATATCGTGCACAGCTTCGAGCCATCAGGACTCACACCAGTGTAGTGACTTCAGCACAGCTGTATCATTACAGGCCCTCCATGTGTTCCAGGTAAGACTTGTTTGCTATCCCATCCCACAAACTAAACTGGTCTGCTAGCACAAAATTCTTTGCCTCCTCCTAGTCAAAGTGTGCTGAACATTCCTCCTAGGAATTACCCATTTAAACTGAGGAAGACTTAGCTGAATGTCTTCTTAAAGAATGCTGATTTTGTGTACATATTATACAAACAACACTTGATTTGGTGTAAATTGCACAGGTGGATCTCACAAAAGACAGAAATGCCAACCACCTTGACCCCACCAACATCAAATTATTTCCATATTTTTACTGATTTTACTGTCTCTTAAGAAACCAAGGACTATGGGGTTTTTTGATTAGTTTGTTTGGCTGGGGGTTTTTGGAAGAAGAAACAGGGCAGATCCAGATTTCCCACCTCTAAAAATTCACAAAGAAACATAGAATAAACTAGGTTGAAAAAGACCTTTGAGATCACTGAGTCCAATCTGCGACCTAACATTACCTTAACAGCTAAACCTACACTCACCCACCTCTGGGGTCTTATTCTTTCACAAACTGGTACACACCAAACACACATCTCAACACTGATGCGAAATCTCCCAAAATCTGAAGTAAAAGCAAGTGAAGCATATATAAGTTTGTTTCCTAGTTTAACAATTTTTCCATGAAGGAAAGGGAAGGAGGGTGCAGAGAAAGTTTGATTGTCTATCTCACCGTTCAGGAAAACTGTACAAAAACATGTAATTTACCATATGCTGAGACCATTACTTTTTCCACTTTTATCTACCTTATATCTTTTCTTATATCACACACACTAAGTGCCAAGGTTAGTTTGTTTAGGCTGTGTTTGCCTACCATAGTAAAAACTCAATTACAGACTCCTTAGAAAACAACATCACAAAGCTAACTGCAATTCCAGCTAGCGAAACAGAACAACTTGTGCCTTGCTATGCTGGGAGGCTGCACTCTGCATTTCTCTCTTAACTCCCAGGCATGGAAAAACACAAGTGTGCTTGAAGTCCCAGTAGGACAAGCGAACTCAGACATTTTCAAACTCTTCATTTTGGAAGGAAGATGCAAGGTCGACTTAAAAACTAGTCACAGAGCAAATAATATAACCATTACTCCCCTAGGTTTCCTGAGCCCCAACAGGCACTCTGTTGAGGGTTCCTCGCCAAGCCTCGCACAAGCAGATAAACCGGGGCCTGAGCCCAGTGTGCTGCTGTGCTCGGGAGAAAGAGGTGTGAGCTGTTGCTGGAGGGGCTGCAGTACAGATCTGTCACTGATGGAGGAGCTGAGCTGAATGCTGAGCTGTCCCTCACCCTCGCCTCGCCGTGCCCTGACACACAACTCGCTACTCCTACAACTTGCAAAGGACAGCCTCCGCAGGTACCTAGTGCCACGGCCCCGCTGGGCGCTGCTGGGGCTCTGCCTGCTCTGCAGGCTCTCAGTTCCTGCTCCTCGCCCACCTCACCGTGCCCTGCGTACCACTCCAGCCCTGCCCAAGCACGAACAGCGCGGGAACCGAGCGCGGGGCAGCGCAGCGCTGGGGAAGCCGCGGGTGCCGCGGGATGCTCGGCTGAGCGATGCTCCTCGCCAACGGCGGCGGAAGCGACAAACAGGGACCCGACGGAAGGGCGAGCGAGGGCCCAGGGCCAGCCGAGCGCCGCTCCCTCCCCGCGGAGCCCAAGGAGAAGGCCGCACCGCACCGCCGCAGGCCGCGGCCGAGCCGGGGAGCCAGAGCCGGTGTGGGAGGTACGCGGAGCGCGGCGGAGCGCGGCAAGGCCCGGCGGGCCGGGCCGGCAGGACGCGGCTACCCCGTACCTGCAAGTTAAAGACCTGGACGGGCAGCGGCATCCTCCCCTCACGCCGCCGCTTCCGGCCGCCCGCCCCTCAGCTCCGCTTCCGCTTCCCTTTCCGGGCCGCGCGTCGCTCCAGGCCGCGGCCGGCAGGTGAAGCTCTTAAAGGGGCCGCGGCCCCGCGGCGGCAGCGGCGCGACCACCCCCGGGCGCTCCCTCCGCGGGGCCGCCGCCACCTCCCGGAGCGCGGGGCCATGAGGCGGCCGCGCCCTGCGGCGGGGGCCCGCGGGGCTGCAGCATGAGCGGGCCCTGCCTGGGGCTGCGCAGGGCCGGGGTCCTGCTGTCCCTGGGCGCCGCCGCGCTCCTGCTGCTGCTGCTGCCGCGGGGGCAGCGCCCCGCCGTGCCCCGCCCGCCGCCCGCCGCGGGGCCCAGCGCGCTCCCGCCGCACCGCGCGGGCTCCGCGGGCTCTGGCCGAGCGCCGGGCGGCGGGTCCGGGACGGGGACAGGGACGGGGACAGGCGGCCGCGGCGGAGGCCTCACGGGCAGCCCGCTGCCTGCGCGGAGGGGTCGCCTCGGGGCTGCCGGCGGCTCGGCCAGGGAGAGCCTGGAGCTGAAGGACATCTTTATCGCGGTGAAGACCACGAGGAAGTACCATAAGAGCCGGCTGGACTTGCTCCTGCAGACCTGGATCTCGCAGGCGAGGGGACAGGTGAGGCTCCGCCAGCGGGCGGGCACAGGCAGCCGGCAGCCTCGGCCCTGCGCTCTTACTGAGCTTTTCCTTGCTTGCCGTAAAAGCGGCTTTCCTTGTAAGACTGTGGAAGGTCGTCTGATATAAACGGTTCGTGTGAACATGCTTCCAAAAGAGTTCCTTGCTAATTAAGCCAGCTACCTGTAATATGGGATCGGTGCTCCAAGCAGACGTAGGTTGGTGATTTTTGTATGACTGTGGAAAGCGCTGCATGATAGTGAAAGATTCCTAGTGATGATGCATCTAAGCCGATATTTTGGTCTAAGTTCAGCCGCGTATGTTTTTCTATAGAACATAAAATTTGTTCCCTTGGTAGAATTTCAGTCCGTTCAAGTGTATTAGTGGGATTTTGTCCAGCAGTCGGAACAAGACAGAGTTAACCACTGCCACTTCCCACCCTGACTTGCATTCTTCTTAACTTGCTTGACAACTGTGGATGATTCCTAGCCAGAGAGAGGAGGTACTACCAAAAAAAGCCCAAAGTCCTTTCTGTCTGGAAATCAGTTGTCTGTACCCTGAGAAAAGGAGGGTAAAATACAGGCTGCTTTATTGAAATTACAGTCTTCCGGTTTGTAATGCAGAAATGTAACAAAATAAGGCAGGGGTTGATGTTGCTGAGGGTCTCTCCACCACTACTCCCTCCCCCATTCCAGTGGATAATGTGAAACAAACTAACAAAACATTCTGAATTCTGACTGCAACATGTTTAAAATTAGCTTCTGAAGTTCTCAAATGTAGACACACCATTTTTGTCTCCCACAGACGTTTATATTCACGGACTGGGAGGATCGGGAGCTACGCCTGAAAGCAGGTGAGCTGTGTAGCAGCATAGGTGCATCCTGTCTGTTATAACTGAGGTTTTCTCTTTCATACTTTCTATAGAAGTCTTATTTCATGTTGTGCTAGCAATTAGGGAAGTTAGGATGAAGAAAATCTCTCCCTACTTGCCACCTGGACAAGATGCCTGCAACTTCCAGACTACTGGGTTCACCATTGCACCCCCTTTTTTCTAGTTAGTAGGTCCAAAGTTCTAGTAGATACTTCCTTTGCACACATCTCATGACACTATTTATATACCCTCACTTGTTCTTATGCACTCACACAATTTTTATGGCCTCTGCAGCTTGCATGCCAGATGGATAATCTGTGAGCCCTGCCTGTCCTGCAGTTTCTTCTCCATGTGTGCACCATGTGCACCTCAGATGTGCAGTATTAGTGCCAAATATGCACTTCTTTTGTAGTCTTTTTTGGACTACACATGCTTCTCAAACCTGAAAGAGCTGATCTTTATTATGCCAGGGGATCATATGATCAACACCAACTGTTCTGCTGTCCATACCCGGCAAGCTCTCTGCTGCAAGATGTCTGTGGAATATGATAAATTCCTGGAATCTGGGCAAAAGTAAGTGAAACACATTGTTCTGATTCACTTTGTTTCTTCCAGTTCTGTGCTCACAGGAAACTTGAGTAACTGTCTCTGTTCCAGTAGGGAATGTGGTATTAGCTAAAATATAGGGATGAATGCAGGAAAGGGAGCACAGCATGAAGCAGTGTTTATAAACAAGCATCATCTGAAAGTGGAAAAGATTATAATCTAAAAGAGTTATTAATTTCAGCCTCTTTACACACCTAGCATCTGTGGGTGCTTTCTGCTTTCCTGTTCTGTAATTTGGGACAATAAAAAATGCTTCTGCTCCAAGCCTGAAAGACTTAAGGCTCAGTTGTAAACCTGTAACTCATTTCTTTGTCCCTGTAACTAATTTCTTTGTCCCTATAACTTCTTGCTTTGTTTTGTTTGAAGATGGTTTTGCCATGTGGATGATGACAACTACGTGAACCCTCGGACTCTCCTGCATCTCTTGTCTGCCTTCTCACACAGCCAGGATGTCTATGTAGGGCGACCAAGTCTGGACCATCCCATTGAAGCAGCCGACCATGTCCAAAGTGATGGATCAGTAAGTGCAGTTTGTCTGAGAGACATCCTGAATTTCTAAGTCTTTAAAACCTTGACAGTTCATAGGATTCCCCCATAAACCCAAGTGATTTAATCTGCAATAGATGAACCTGATGATGGTTATTTTCAGAGGCAGGGTGCTGGGTTAAATGCACCTTCACTCTGATGTTGTATGCATATGTGTGCACAATGGAGATTGTCTCCTGGATGGCCCTCTATTTCTGTTCCTTTACTCATGTATGTTGTGATCTCCCTCATACTGAGCTTACTAGGGCCTCCCCACCTTGACGCGTCCTTTAGTGGCTTTGGGGACAGTGTTCCTTGTTTTAGGGCTTGGGAGTTTGGGTGGGAGTTCAAGGGGTTTTTTGTGTGTTTTGAGTGCAGTATCACACACATTGTCATCATCTTGAACCAACCTCAGATGGGTGATGAAAGCTTTCTGGATAGATAAAGCATTTCCAGTATAAAGGGGTTAATAGGTTTCCAAGAATTGGAAGCAAACATATCTTAATCACAAGATACATATGCTTAGGAAAAAGTCCTAACCAGGTCACCTGCACTGGCAGGTCTGAAGATACATCAATCCACTGGCTAGAAAGTCCGTTTTAAAGCAGCTTGTTAGGGAAGACTCTGCTCAACAAAATAGTCTCTTTGGACATGGAGCCAAGTGTATGATGGACCACCTTTGATATCCTCAGTAACACTGAGCTGGCTATGACTCTTGGCTAAAAGGAACAGGGGACAGATGGAATTGGGTAGAAGTGGGACTATCATTTTCATTTCATGTGTGCCACCTCCCTTTTGCTGATTTGATGGTTCACCTGCCATCTGTTTCAAGATAGTTTCATTTGAGAAAACAGCTAGCTGTGCTTTCAGCAGCCTAAACAAACAGGGATTCATCTGTAGCATTTTTCTGACTTGGGTGTAGTATGTGATATCCAACACAACCTCCCTGCCCAGCCACATGGAAAAAGCTGATTATTGATAACTACTGTGTGTTTTTTCTTTTTGCTCTTCAGAAGACAACTGTGAAATTCTGGTTTGCCACAGGTGGAGCTGGGTTTTGTATCAGCCGAGGTCTTGCCCTGAAGATGAGTCCCTGGGCCAGGTAAGCACTGTTCCTAGCTGAGCTCCATCAATACATGTTTGGGAGGCTTTAAAACATACTTTGTCTTGTCTCCTATGCTCTCTGTCACAGCCTGGGCAATTTCATCAGTACTGCAGAAAGAGTGCGCCTTCCCGATGACTGCACTATTGGCTACATCATCGAGGGGCTGCTGGAGGTAAAGCTGCTGCACAGCCCATTGTTCCATTCCCACCTGGAAAACCTGCAGAGACTACAAGGCGAGTCTGTGCTGCAGCAGGTAGGGCTATGCCTCATGTCCTGTTATTATAATTACACCTCAGTCTGATCAGAAAGAATACTCTGCATAGACTTAGCTCGCTTCAGCAAGGAAGGATATCCAGAGACTCACTCAGAGCTGTGTCCTGTTCCGTTCTTTCATTCAGGTAAAAAGGATACTTTAACCCTAGCCAGCTAGGTTATATAGCTGTTCCCTCCTGGGGGGACACATTCTGCTACCTGAAGGTTAAATAGGGTGTTCCCCACTGCCTTCTAAACCCTGATTTTTTGTGAGTAACAGTAGCAGCAAGTGTAGAAGTTTGCTAAATAGTCTTCCTGGTCTTGCCTAACAAAGTTTCAATTTTAATTCATGCTATTCAAAAAGGCAGCTATAGCAAGTACTTGTCCAATAGCTAAGACATAATTAAATATTTGATCATTTTAAAGAATAATTTGTCTGAATCTCAAGAAACTTAACGTTGCTTCAGAAAAATCAGGTTGTTTTTTAGTTGCTGGGATACATTTTTCTTCCCGGGCAGCAGATGGAGCCACAAGGCCATCCAGCAGCGTAGCCTTCATCACACTGCTTGGCACCATAAGAAAACAGGAGTGTGGTTTTGCTCCTGCATGCTGCATGGTTATATTTTTCTGGCAATTGTATTAGGCAGCAGAAATGTGCACTTGGGGGCCAAATTCCACCGTGATGTCATCTCCTTCATGTTAGTGAATCTGGCTGTAGGCTGAATACATTGTTTCACTGGTGATCACTGGTTCCATGAGATGATGACAGCTAACCCAAAACCCAGGAAATACACAATTATAAAGAAAACATAAGTCTTTCTTGTACCTGGCTCTTGAAAAATTCACAATGCAGTGCTTGTGTGGAAGAACAGCACTGATGTGGGGTTCTAAAGATCTAAATTTTACTCCACATTTGTCACATGACAATCCTTTGCATGCCATTTATCATGCAAATATTTCTGTTTTCCCCTGTGCTAAAACATTGCTATTGCAGACTCCAGGCAATGTCTGGTGAGAATGAACATGTGTTATTTAGTGAAGGTACAGACAGCAGCAGGATTCATGTCCTTACAAAGCTTACATTGGAACTCATCTTGTCCTTCAGGGCAGTGCAACTTTCAAATCTTCTGTGTATTCTCCCACATTGCCCTTAGTGCCATTCAGTGTCAACATTGCTTATGTCACAACTAACTGCTGTCCTCCAAATGTGATCCATGTTCAGATTAGACAGCATCCTCAGACTCTCTTGGTACCTCGTTAATAACCCTGCTTTCTCTGCTCTGGTTTTCTGCATTAGCGTTCCAAGTTCTGAATACTTAATTGTTTTTACAGGTAACCCTGAGTTATGGAGACCCTGAGAACAAACACAATGTTGTGAGTGTGGGAGGAGTGTTTGGCCTTCAGCAAGATCCAACCCGGTGAGTGTCTGCTTCCAAAACAAGATCTCCCTACCTTGTTCATGTTTGTCATCTGTAAGATGATCAGACCCACTAATGGGGTTATTTTCTTGTGTCAGCTCTTGTCACTGTGCCAAAAGCAGGTAGACTCACTTTCTGCTCCATCAGACTGCTGCACATTCAGTGCTAATATGTACCATGTATAGAGAATTGCAATCTAATACTGTCTTTTTTTTTTTAATATAGATTTAAATCTGTCCACTGTCTGCTTTATCCTGACACTATTTGGTGCCCTGCTAAGAAGATGTCATAATTCTTGACCAGCCATGGACTCCTGTGTCTTAGCTAGTTTGCATAAGGCAGGAATTGTGGAGTTTTTTGGTGGTTTTATTCTTCTTCTGGGAGACAACCAGTCGTATCTACAGAGGAGGTAGACAGACTCTATTTAAAAAAGCAATAAGGTGTGGTTTGTTCAGCTGCAGCCTGGGACGTTCCAAGAAGAATCTTTTTTGTCTAGTGGCTCTTCATAAGATGACCACAGTCCTGTGTGTATGAGTCACTTTATACCTTCTCATCTGATGTCATGTGAACCTGTGCTTGGGCACATCTGAGGCAATTGCAGTACTGGGAGTGAGACAAGTGTTCTTACTGCCCTTAGGGATTTTTAGAAGCCACTGTCTTGAAGCTGGAGTGCTAGAGCAGACTGTAGTCCCCATGGTGACAAGAGAGGGGAAATTTTCACTCATCTTTCTTGGGAATGGAATTATTGAAGAGCTTCTGTGGCTCAAAACACAGAAATCCTGGAATCACTAGGGTAAACAAGGCTGAAAGCCTTTATCATGGGAAAACCCTGTGTGAGGGTAAACTTACTCAGGACTGGAAAGTTGCTTACAACGCACATTCTCTCCTGTCATCCACGTGTACCTCCTGTGGACGTAATTGTCAGACCTGGCTCACGTGCCAACTGAATTGCAGTGATTGATGATGATGATCTATTCCCTTGATATTTGATATTGAAGAAATATTTGCCTGAAAAGATGGTAATTGTTTCTCCCACTTTGCCCTAGTTGGTCGCATAATCCAGAGAATCTTGTGCTGGCAAAACACACCCTGTTTCTGAAGCTGTCTGAGGGGGGAGGAATGCTAGATAGCTGCAATGCACTGAGGGTTTTGATGGTATCATTTGAAGACCTCTAATTGTATGACCATGGTTACTCCAGCTTCTTCAGACAGTCTTTTAATTACCATAAAGTCAAGACCAATGTTTTTACTTCTTAATGCTTCAATAAATAGTACATGCAGTCACTAATAGGAGACTGCACACTCACACACAAGCAGGAGTTCAGTGCTCTAGCAGTATCATCTGCTGCTGCTTTTTAAAGAAAGTAAAACTTAGTTTTGAAAGTGGAAGGAATGGGGTTCCATATGTTTACTTTTCTGTTAGCCTGGACTCTGGCCATGTGCAAACCCTACCTGACCTGAAGAATACCATAAAAAAACAATTTTGCAAAACCACTGTTTACTCTTACAAACCCTTTAAAAAATACCTGCTGGTTTAGTGCTAGAGTTTGAGGCCAAATTAAGAGGAGAATACTAGAATGCCATTGTATCATCTGGAACTGTGATTACTGGCTTGATTGTGGACCTAGCAGAAGTTCCAGGTTTCTAAACAGCTGTGCTCAGCTGGACTGTGGGCTCAGCTAGTTACTTAACTTCCTGGCAAATGCCTGTAGTGTATTCAAATATGCCACTTAGCACAGGTGTCAGCCTCCTGAAATATACAGTGTTCCCTGCATTCTGCGTTTAACACAAACCTCTCAGCATTTACCTTGGTACATTGTCCTCTTTGATTTTAATTAGTTCGACTGGGGAGCAAACAAGCTGACTGCTACTTACTACAGTCCTGCAGCTCATTCTTGTATTTCTCCTATCATGTGTACCAAGGTGACTGTGAGGTATGGGAATAAGAATGCTACAGGGAATTGGCTCAAAGCCCAGCTAGCAGACTGGCTGTTCCATGTTGGGTTGTCAGTGTTAAAGGTGTGCCTGTCACAGAAAACAGAGGAGGATTTGTGGAATAGTAGGTTCTACCTCTTTATTAGATTTTCTGCTAACTAGAACTGAGGCATCCTGTGGTTTAATGATTTATCATTAATAGCTCTGGAAATTCCTGGTAGCCATACAATTTTTTAAAAACACTTGTTAGGTTCTTGGTTTTAACCTCCTGTAGTAGAAAACTGTGAAACTCCATGAGCTCTTGGGCTGATTTTGTCTTCAAGCACTGATTCTGAACTCTTCTGTTGGAACTTTTCTTCCCCTTCCACAGGAAGCAGCCTCTTGTAAGATGACACAGACAGCATGGACTGGGCAGGAATTGTGGCAAACTGCAGTTAAAAAAATTACAACACTTTATACTGATGGCTGCAAAGCTAAGTGGTAGAAGTTTCACATTGTGGTCACTGGTCACACTAGGTGTGCCAAAGAGGCAGTGCCCTCAAAGCTGGGAGGCTGTTTATGGAACTTAAAAAGGACCATGTTCTCCTGCAGGGCAGTAGGAAACTGTTCAGTGTGCTCAGGCTTGTTCCAAGGTTTCTTTTGTTGAGAATACAGTAAGCTGTGTGGATCTATCAAGATGCAGCTTTTTAATCAAACTACTTTTTCATACATAAAGTGATTCTATAAAATAAATATTTAAATATGTCAAAGGCTGTGTTTTGTCATGTTTCTTCACGTGGTCTATATCAAAAATGGACCATAAACCCTGTAATCCAGAAAACTACACACTCCTGTCAGGCTCATGTGATGAAAAAGCAAGTGAGCTCAATGGCTTGGATGTGCAGAAGAACATGGATAAGAAAGAGATATGGATAAGAATCCTTGCAGCTGCTGATTAACAGAGTAAAATCAAAGAATTGAGATAATGAGGATGTTGACTGTCATCTTCATCAGCAACTTCGAGGGGGCAGAGCTGGCAGGTCTTTTTCATCAGCCCGTAAAAAGCCTGGCTTTCTGTGCTCGCTTAAACGATACCTCAGTCAAGAGCGAGAGCCAAGAACCTTCACCTCTGTGTGCCTGTCTCTAGCTGGATAAGCCTGGAGGTGGCTTCGTGCTGCGCTCCCTCAGCGCCGGGCAGAAGCGGCACAGCCCGTGCTGCTCGCCCGGCCCCACCGGCCCGCCCCGCTCCCGGCTCCGCCCCGGCCACAGTCCAGCCGAAACATGGAGCCGCAGCTCAGCTTCCGCGGAAAGCGGGCCCTGGTGACCGGGGCCGGCAAAGGTGGCGGCGGGCGGAGGGCCGGGCGGGGGCCGGGCGGGGGTCGGGCCGGGGCGAGTCTGACGCCGTCTCCCCGCAGGGATCGGTCGCGCCGTGGCCGTGGCGCTGAGCAGGGCCGGGGCACGAGTGACCGCGCTGAGCCGAACGGCGGCGGACCTGGAGAGCCTGACCCGGGAGGTACCGGAGCCCCCCGGACCCCCTCGCCCCGATAACCCCGCCACGGCCCGCGGGCTCCTGGCGGCCTCCCACCCACGGCGGCTCCCCTCCCCGCAGTGCCCGGGCATCGAGACGCTCTGCCTGGACCTGGCGGACTGGGACGCCGTGGAGAAGGCGGTGGGCGCGGCGGGGCCGTTCGAGCTGCTGGTTAACAACGCGGCGGTGGCGGAGCTGCAGCCGTTCCTGGAGGTGACGCGCTCGGCCCTGCAGCGGTGAGTGCCCTGCCCTGCAGCGGGGAGTGCTCGGCCCCGGCCTCCCCGGCGGCTGCCCGACGTGACCGCAGCTCTGCGGGGAGCTCTGGGGACGAGTCTGCCCCCCAAGGCTTCACAGAGCTGTGAACGTCAGAAACGGCAGCGGAGCTTCCCAGAAAAGAGTGTCATTAGAGGGGAAGCAGCTGGTGTGAACAAAGACAGCAACTGGTGCACAGGTATTCGACAGGCTGACTGGACGCATTCAGCAATGCCCAGTGTTGGTCAATTGGTACTGCATATATCCTTTTTCTTTAGTGTCTTTTCATTTTTACATCATCACCTTTCACCCCTTAAACAGCAGAAGGAAACCAAGCACTGGCTCTTACATCCATTTCTAAGTAGCCAGAACCTGCAGTGTCACCTCTACCCACCTTACAGCAGCTTTGCTTTATAAAGCTCTGTGAAGGGTTTGCTTGACCTGAGTCATCTGCCCTTGCTGAGGCCAAAGGTTCACTGTTTAGACTTTGACAGAATAATTCCATTAGGCTGCTGAAGAGCAGAGTCCTGTAGGAAATGTGCCCAATGCATGCCTGTACCTCCCCAGATACTGACAGGCTTGCAGCCAATGGATGGTTCATTGCTGAGAGCACACCTGACCATTCTGGTTCTCCTGACAACTTGGCATTTCTGTCCATGTTCAAAAGTATCACCAGTGTTTCCAAGAGACCAGCAGCACTTGTCCTCTGTTGCCTCCCAAAGCAGTTCTCTGGGCTGGGCTACAACCACTCTGTAACTTAAATTTGATTTATTTGTAGGTCTCTTGATGTGAATTTTGGGGCTGTGCTTCATGTTTCCCAGGTGAGAAAGAATTGTCACTGCAGCTGCCTCCATGAACAGCAATGACTAAGTTGTACATAGCAGAGATATGTGTCCACTGTGGGGACTAAAGGGACTGCAGTCCAAAGTCAGCCAGACAACCTACCTGAATAACCCCTTCACACTCTTGCTTTGAGTCTCTTCTAAGCAGGAGGCAGGGAGGACTTGCTTCCTCCAGATGTTTTTGCTCTTTGGGCTACCATAATAGCCCAGCAAGATTCCTGTGGAGTGAAACAATGACTTCTCTGGTTAGTATTCTGGCATTCCTCTTTTTTTTTCTCTCCTCCCCCCTCTCAGATAGTTGCTCGGCAGATGATTGCACAGGGGGTGCCAGGGGCTATTGTGAATGTCTCCAGCCAGGCATCGCAGCGTGCGCTGAGGGATCACGCTGTGTACTGTAAGTATGTGCAGCTTTAGCAGTGCCCCTCTCAGTTTTGTCCAGCTGGAGATGCACAGACACCAAGCTGCTGACTGCCAGTTTTGGGCAGTGAAATACCCATGTGTTCCAGACCAGGTGGTACACAGTTAAGTACCTCCTGTTCCACCCTTCTGTTAAAGGTTCCACCAAAAGTGCTTTGGATATGCTGAGCAAGGTCATGGCAATGGAACTGGGACCCCACAAGGTAGGAATCTGTGAGAGAAAAGTGTGGAAGCTGAACCTGAGCATTTCCTCCCACAGCAGTTCAGTTAGATTGTTTGTTGCTCCTGGTCCCAGATTAGGGTGAACACTGTAAACCCCACCGTGGTTATGACTGACATGGGGAGACTGAACTGGAGTGACCCTCAGAAATCTGCTGCCATGATTAATCGGATTCCTCTGGGAAAGTTTGCAGGTCAGTGATGTAGGTCTGTTTCGAGGCTGGACTCTTGTGTTTTCTTTAAGCCTTCCTTCTCACTGTCATCATGGCCAGAAGTACTTTGCTGGTTTTTGGGCAAAGTCACAGCTCTGCTGAATGCCTTTTGGCTGAATTCTTGAAGCATTTGATCAGGACAGGGTGAGAATCAACCCTCCCTTCTTCTACAGCCTTCTCATCTTGGGACAAGTAAAATGAACTTACTCTATTGTTAATAAACCTGACTGGGTGTTTGCTGTGAGCTAAGCATCATTTGATCACAAGGACACTTTGATGTCCAGATCTCAGCCACACTGTCCTGAACATTTCATCAAGCATAGTCTGAAGGCAGAAACACTTTCCTGCTCTAATTACCTGTAGAGGTCAAAGGCAGGCCTTTTTAGGTTGTTTTTCTGCTACGATTTGATGTGGGCATCAGATGTTCTGTGTTTGATTGCAGAGGTGGATGATGTGGTGAACAGCATTCTCTTCCTGCTGAGTGATAAGAGTGCTATGACAACTGGCAGCTCACTGATGGTTGATGGGGGCTTTCTGGTCTCCTAAGATGACACGTGCATTTCACACCTGGCCTCAGTTTTCATACGAGTACTGCACAGATGCAAACTACATAGACAACAATGACACAGACCTCTTGCTGCAGGGGCAACATGGCTGAAGCCTGTATTAGAAGTGAGGCAGAAAATCACCTTTGCAAGGCTATTATATAATAAAGCTCACATACACCGTCATGGAGAATGTTTATTGCACCAAATAAGGTTTTATCTTGTCACTCTACATGATGATTAGAAATTGGACCATTCTTCCAACCCTGTTCCCCCCCCACAACCCTTCAGGAGCTCTCCCTGTTCCATCCAAATCCACAGAGTCTGTCTGCATTTTCAGTGGGAAGGGAAAGAAGTTAGCAGACTCCTCATTGCTTCCTTTGCTGTCTTTAGTAGAAAAAAACAAAATAGAGGCAACAACCCCAGCCCTGCTCTGCAGAGACTGGATTTTGGGGGGAGGCCCTGCTAAAGACTGATGGGGGGGAGCAGCACCATGCTGTCCTAGGGTGTGCACACACAAAAAGGCAAATGCATTGATTGCACAGAGCTGTTTCACTCACAGAGTTTGGCTAGTACCCAATAAAGCACCTAATGATTAGTTCTTCAGCTTCTCATTTACTTTGACCCCTTACAGGGTTGGTTATGATTTCTTTAACAGTCTCAGGCACGTTCTGCTAGAGCACCAGTTTGTTAACTGTTAGCCACAGCAGGCTGGGCAAGGAGACCCTATCACCCTCCCAGCTATTCTTGTCTTTCAGCACCATTTAAATCAGCTCCCTCCCCACTCCCACCAGGATCTTCACCACCTGTTTCACCTGCAGGTTGAAAACAGGTGTTTCCAGGACAGAATGGATGTCTCAGCCCTTTTCGCTTGGAGTTCAGGAGAGCCAAACAGCCTGTTGCCCGAAGGAGCTACCTTGCCTTCCCCGTTGTACCTCCCCTGGGGGCTGTGTAGTCCCCAGCTGGTCTCCTGCCCCCACTGCCCCTTCACATCAACACTGACGTTAAATCAAAGAGACATTTAAAAAACACTGACTTCGTACATGATGAAGGGCCCTACATATCCCAGCCCCCTTCAGAAACACCCAGCTTAATATGCAATCTGTCAGAGGACGACAGCATGCTGAGCCAGCACTGAGGCCACAGCCCTCAAAACATGGTACACTTTTTGCCAGGCTTCTTCACGGGCGGTGGGCAGAGCACAGCCCGGATGGCTTCATCAAACACCGTCTTCAAGCCCCGCTGCGTCAGGGCAGAGCATTCGAGGTACTTTACCGACCCTGGGGAAAGAGAGCTCCAGCTCAACCACTCCAATTCTACCACCATGCACTGTCCCTCACCCCCTCACAAAGCTCAATGCCGCCAAGATCTGCCAGCGCAAGAGACTCACCGATCTCCCGAGCCATGGCCAAGCCTTGGGGATAGGTGATGGGGGCCAGTTTCTTATCACGTAACCTTTCAATGGTGTCCTTATCATCCCTCAAGTCCAGCTTGGTGCCCACCAGGATAATAGGTGTATTTGGGCAATGGTGTCGGACCTCAGGGTACCACTGAAACAGAGAGGCATGGTAAGTAGTTATGTGAGTAGCCATAACCATGAGGATGCATTCCTACTATTGGGAATGAGAGGTTTATTACTGAGATGGTGGTAACACCTGAACAGGATACTGCTGCCTACAGTTCTGAATGTGCTCTGCAAAATAGACTGGTGCAGATGTAATAATGAAGGCACCAATACACAGAATCATGACAGATGTTGCCAGCCAACTCTGCACACAGTGATTCCCTTAACTGCATTTTAGCTTCTAGTACTTCCCTTATCTTAAAATGCAGATTCAAAAAGGCAGTAACTTAGCAAAAAAAGTAATGAAAAAAAAGTAGGCCCCACTTAAAACCTGCAGACTATGATCTTTCCTCACCAAAACATTACTGCTTGAAGTTTTGGTAAATGTGGTGCTGGGTGGGGCAGGGAGCCTCACTGGTTCTTCCCTTCTACTATTTCCCCCAGGAGGAGAATACTTTACCTTAGCTCTGACATTCTCAAAGGAGGCTGGGCTCACAAGGGAGAAGCAGATCAAGAAAACATCCTGTGCAGAAACAAGAGGGTCAGCTGTGCAGAAAGAAACAGCTAGAGAGAGTGGAAGGGGAGGGTGGAATGAGAGCCGAAGAAAGAACAACCTCCTCCCAGAAGCAAGGACTGCTGTGACTTTAAGAAATTCTTCCCCATTAAGGGTGTTGAACTAATTCAGAGAGGGAAGGAATGGACCTTGAGTGTATGATTACATCTTCTCTCACAATGGTGCGCTCTGCGTGTTAAGAGCCTGAGACTTCAAACAATCTTAACAGCGCTAAGGGCTTCACCAGCAGCACTGCTGCTTAGGAATTGCTACACCCAGAAACACTCTAGTGTAGCCCAGCGGGGATCTGTCCTGCCGAGGGAGAATGGGAATACGGAATTGGGTCTGCTGCACAGCAGCCCTACAGCATTCCTTTTACTTTAGCCTCCCTGGGGCACCCATAACTCTTCAAAGACCATTACAAAGCAGAGTCTACAACAGGACAATCTCTTAGGAGAAAACCAGCTATGGGTGCAGCTGCAGGAACTCAGACCTTCCTCAAAGGAATGAAGCATGCCTGTTCTTGGGAGCCTCCCTGTCTCTGAGAGGGAGCAGTTACAAGCCACTCCAAGCCCAGCACTCACCGTCTGTGGATAGGAAAGAGGCCGCAGTCGGTCATAGTCCTCTTGCCCAGCTGTATCCCAGAGGCCCAGGTTCACTGGTTTTCCATCTACCATCACATTGGCAGAATAGTTATCAAACCTGCCAAGGAGGAGTCCCCATCAGTGACAATTTTGTGGTGACCTTCACATCTCTACACAAAATTCAAAGGGGCAGTGAATCAGGAAAGGATACTGCAGCACAGTTCCAGTGGGGACAATCTGCCTTACTCACACACACACAGACACAGCATCATCCTCACCTGTGAAGCTCACAGTCTGATCTGCAACAGCCACCTCCTCACCTACAAAACCAACTTTTACACACACATGCATACAGATCAAAAAGTAACTGAAGCCCAAGGCCAGTACTCACACGGTGGGAATGTATTCTCCAGGAAAGGCATTTGTGGTGTAACTGATCAGCAAGCAGGTCTTCCCTACAGCTCTGCAGAGGGTTAAGAGTGACAAGCATAAAGAAGGGTACAGCACTGAGCACTAAGGCAGTTAAACTCACCCTTCCCCTACCCAAAACACAGGGTTAGAAAAAAAGTTACTGTGCGAGAAAACAAACCTGTAGCAGGCTGGAATTCCCTAGTTGTCAGGGACCCATCCTGAACTCAAAACGTGCAAGTTGCCTGAGCACTTAGTGACTCTGCTCTCTCCCACTCCTTTTCCCTACCCCTTCAGCCCTCAGCAAGACATCAGGCAAAATATAGTTGTTCCACGATCCAAGAGAGGAAATAAATTAGGGTTGTGTGATGGGCTCAACAAACACATAGTAATTTAGCAAAATGGATAAACAGGCTAAAAAACATGCAACAACACAGAACTCTGCAAGCTCCTCAGATACAGGAATTCAGTATCGATAAACACAAACGGGAAAACAAAAGTATCCATAAACAAAAATGGACTTAAACATTGACCACTGTCAGTTTGAGAAAAGATTAGTGAAGAAGGATGAAAATACCAGCTCAGGGCTTTGCTGAAGGTTGGTGGAATTGGTCAGCCCAGCAGCAACAGCCTAGCTGGCAATAGTGTACGCACATGGACTTTAACCAATCCTGAAGATTTCCAAACGGAAAGCTTCATTGTAAGAACAGAGGAGTACCAGCAGCGTGAGCAACCTCTTTATCACTGAGAAAGTTGTGAACTGCAGACAACCTTCCAGAAAAAGACTGTGAGTGCCAGTGCCAGGGAAAGCTGGCTGTGAGGCACCTGGGTGAAGCTGAATAGCTAGCAGAATGGGGTATCCCCTACCCAGTTCTGCAACCAGACTGACGTAAGATGTCAGAGGAGAGGAAGAGACTCCGAGTCAACAGTCCCCTGCATGCACCAGGATGACAGAAAGAAAAGAGAGAACTACTATTACTTTTTCTCTGGATTAGGTCCCCTCAGTCAGAGAAGAGTGAAGTTTTGCAAGGAACCCCTATGCCGACTGGTCCAACTTTCCTCCTGAACTGTGATTTCTCTCCCACCAGTGAAACTTGTAATTCACAAAAAACTGTGCACCATCGTGTTTCCAATTTCATTTAGTCTGCACTGTTCATTTGGTCTTAAAGCAAAACACAAGACAGCAAATCCTCAGCTGAAGTCCATTTCCAATATCCTGTGCTCCCAGTCATTCCTCTCCCCTCCCCAATAAGGTGGTGATGTTTGGGTGGCTGGCTTTCTCCTACTCCCTTCTTTAGCC
Organism: Entomyzon cyanotis; assembly: GCA_024500445.1. Taxonomy (NCBI): domain Eukaryota; kingdom Metazoa; phylum Chordata; class Aves; order Passeriformes; family Meliphagidae; genus Entomyzon; species Entomyzon cyanotis. The sequence goes on from JAKEPQ010000325.1 coordinate 1,697,688, forward strand.
CCCACAGGCTGGAACCTGGAAGGCCTCACCACAAATGTTTATTTGAGGGGGTGGCATGCATGAGAAAGGGGAAGTCTAGTGCCTACCTAAGACCAGTTCACATTTAGGTCTGAGTACCTCAGCTCTGTGCTTGCTGGGATGACCAGAAAAATAAACTGGAATTGTGAGGAAAAATACGCAGGATGAGCTAGGAAAGTTACAAAGCACCATAAATCTAGTGCACACCTGCACCTTGCAGGCAGATGTGTTCACAGAAAAAGGCATTTAGGAAGAACCCAAAGAAAAGAGTAGAAAGGGTGACAAGGAGCACATGGTGAAATCAGAAAGACCAACGCATTTCACCTCGGAAGCATCAACGATAAGACATATGAGACTTGTGAACATCAAGATTTTCGGGAGGATTGTCATGAATCAAGCACGTACAATGAAAAATAGCAAAATACCGGCACCTAAATAAAACAAGGAGACAGACATAACAGCCAAGAGCAGCCTGCCTGCCTGCTACCCAGAGAGCACCCAACTTGATGGAATAAGGAAGGAGCGGGGCAGGCCGGCGCGGGCCGCGGCAAGGCCCCACTCTCCCGCCGGGACACACGGGCGCCTCGGCCCGCCGACCCCGCTGCCGCCGCCCGGCCCGCCCCACCCGAGCCAGGCCCGCTTCCATCCACGCCGGAGCGAGCCTCGCCGCCTGGCGCGGGGCCTCCCCCGGCCGAGCGGCTCTCCCGGGACGCAGGCCAGGCCCAGCCCTCCCTCCTTCCCTGGGCGCCGCCGGGCCCGTTCGGCGCGGCGCTGCGGGGGCCGGGGCGGCTCCGCCCGCACTCACCCGTCGCCCACCACCACACACTTGATCGCCTGCATCTGCCCGCGATGGCGGCCCCGCGACTGCGCCGCAGTGACCGCCCGCGGGGTGGGGCGGGGCCGAACCGAGCGGAGCCGAGCCGTGCGGAGCCGAGCCGAGCCGAGCCGTGCGGCGGGGGCAGCGCCCGTGTCTCCCGCCGCCCCGCCTCCGCCGTTCTCCCGGGGCAGCGCGGCTCGCCGGGGCGGTGGGACAGAGCAGCGGCGGCCCCGCCCCGCCCAAGACGCGGCGGCTGCTGCTGGGGGCGCTTACTGCAGCGGGGCCCACCGGCTCAAGGACAAAGCTTTAAAACCTGGTTACGTTGTAGCCGTACGGTTCACCATCATCTGCCCAGAGCTGCTGAGAAACAAAGATGGAGCAGCGACAATCCTGCAGGAAGATGGCTTTTGGCTTCCCCCACTTCCCCAGGTACTCTGCCAGGAACGGAGGTGCCCATAGCAGTGGCCCTTTCTGAAAACAACAGGCTTTGCTTTTCCCTTACCTGCGGGTCTGCAGTGCTGCCCAGCAGCCACAGACAAAATAGCTATTACCACAGGCTCTCTCGCTGTGACTAGGAAACAGCTTCCCAGTTTCTTTATCTTAGTCCAGAACCAAAACCATACCCATCTCATCCACCTGTAACAGCCTTTTAGCTCCTGCACAGGTTGGCAGGGTCTTCAGGAGAGGAACACACCAGAACATCCCACCCTCCACATCAGCCAAACATCCAGTTTGCCAGTGTCCAGTGTTAATGGCAAAATGCAAAAGTTCTTTATTAAAAAAGCAGAGGAAACCCAGTAGAAAAAATCATGAACATGAACAAACCAGTCCACACAGAAACTTTCATTTTCCAGGTGTCTCTTAAAATATGTACTCCAAGATACGTTCTCACCACAGACTCACAGGAAGAACTCACTTGATGCTCTTAAGACTGCTGGCGTGACAGCAGCTCCTGCTTTCTCTGATTCAGACTCTCCTAACCTTTCCCTTTTTCTAGTTCATGCAAGGATTTGTGCTGTCAGGAAAGGAACCACCTTCTCCCCTTTGTGCTGTGAGAAGCAACTCCCCAGTGTCAAGCCAGAAGCATTGCTCCTCTCCAGGTTAAGGCCACAGCACTCAGTTCTAGGAGCCGGAGAAGCCAGAACAGTTTTGCCATTTGCCATAGTGAAATCCTGTTGCAGTACTGGAAACAATGTCTTCAGCTAAGGGTTGCAGTTCACAGTGAAGAAGCACAGATGTTGGACACCCAATCACCCACTCACCCTTTCCCTGCCACTCAGTGTTGTACAAGTTGAATCACAGCCAAAGCCCAGCTGTCCTACAAGGATATGGACAGCACTGCAACCGAAGTCTCTCAGTACAGCTGTTTTTGTCTATGCTGAATGCATTATCTACTGCCCGCCAACAGAGCGAGAGCCACAACAGGGAGGGTAAATGAGCCAGAGAGAGCCCTGTCACACTCTGCTTCTATCTGTAAACACTGCGTGAAAAAACACAGGTGGGTATCATCTGATGTTTCCAGCAGTTTCAGGATCCCACAAGCAAAGCAAATTGCTCTAGCCCACAGGGAACTGTAAACACTCCTGTCGCCTTTTATCTCTGTGAACAGCCCTGGAATCCAAACACACGGTGTGGCAGGACCCTGCCAGGGAACACACAAACCCTTCTGGTAACCTGCAACCCCCTGTACCAACAGGCTGTGGCAGTGCAGGGGAAAGGACTCTACATCATGGACTCAAACACATGAGCCTGGACAGCTGCTTCCTCCTCTCCATTACACCGTCAGGGGGAAGATTTCTGTACGGCGAGAGCAATTTTCTGTTTGCAAGCCTTTGTGTCACCCCACTCCGATAAAACTGCCCCATTTAGGAAGGAGCTGTACCTGAGTTACTCACCCTTTCCCTGACAGCAGGTATTTGGATCCTTTAAGCCATGCTCTCACTTCCTAGAACTGTGGGTTCCCAAGGGAGATCCCTGCACATATGCCATGATGGCATTCTGCAAGAAACTTGCTCGCTGGGCCTCCTCTTCTCTCATTCTGGAGATCTCAGCCTCTTTCATTCTCAGCTTCTCCTGCAGCAGAGAGATCTCACCCTCTTTGTCCAGCAGTGCTTCACGGTGATTACTGGTTAAGGCTGTGAAAAAGCAGCGTTAGTAAAGAAAATCAGTATATCCCTAGAATAAATAAGAATAGGCCAAAGGCAATGAAGTGGCATGGTCAACAGGCATACAAGACAAGCTGCATGAGACATGAGAGGTTTGGCACAGACAGCATGCCCACTTCACTGTGCAGGAAATCCAAACATTTTGCTTGCTGTGCAGCTGAGATGACTCAGCTGGTCATCTGAGTCTTGGTGTCTATAAAATGAGAACAGGAATCCCTGTAAATACACCAGGACGGAGAGTAGACCTCATAGGTGTACGCACAGGCAGGACGCACTACCTGTGAGCACAGCTCAGCTCCAGGCCCAATGCAGGGTAACTCAGTACTACCATTTGAGAAGCATGAAAGGATCCATCACCTTTCAGTTGTCTTTCCAGAGCTGCAATCTTCTCTCTCAGCCCATTCTGTGCTGCACGTTCAGCCTCCAGGTGCCCAATCTGCTCCTGTAATTCCACTTTCACCTTATTTAGCTCTGTCACTTTCTCCTCTTCCTTACTGTCCAGCTCCTGACACACAAAGACAAATCCATGAACAACCAACAACTTCATCAACTTGTTCTGGCCCTGTGGTGACTATCTCTCCTCCAGTCCAAACTACCTGCTGAAGTTCATCCAGCCGCTTCTTGAGTCCATCAGCATACAGGCTCAACTGTTTGGCTTTGGCCTGGGCCTCAGCAACCATTTCTTTTTGCTTAAGGCAGCAGTTCTGAGCTTCATCCCTTGACTCAGTCATCAACCGCAGCTTCTCTTTTAGGTGATCTAGTCGTTGCTGCTGTAAGACACGAAGGAAAATGAAAATAGCAATAGTCCCACTCCATTCCTATGAAGGGATTCTCCCCTCTTTGTTCCTAAAACAGTGAGCCCTTTATTGAGTCAACTGGCACAGAAGAACAAGCACAGGACACAGCCCTGCTCCTTGCATTTAGGAGTGACCCCAAGCTGCTTCCTCTTGACAGGGAGGACACTGATAGAGACTGAAACAGTCAACTGACTGAGAAACAGAGACAGGTCCTTGGGAGATGCACCACTGCCCTTGACAGTGTTTACAGCCAGTGCTCTACCTGTAACTTCCTCCACACCTCCAGTGGCTCTGCAGCACCACTGCAAGCAGCTAAGCAACTGCTGAGTCCCACACGTGCAGTTTCTACATTTGCAACTCAGTGAAGCATTTTCTTTTGTGATGTTACAAATAAGTAAATATTCTAATAGTTTTTGCACATTTTCGTCATCCCTTGCTCTCTTTTGCAGGATATTAACTTCATTGCCATTTTCACAGAGTTCAATACCACAATGACTTTATTTATCCAGAAGAAGGTGGCTACACCTGAGGGAATTTCTCAGAGTTCAGATAAACAGGAGCACCCCATGAAAGCCCCCATTAAACAAAAAGATGAACACCTGGTTGGTGGCTTCAGAAGTTGGCAACTTAAATCTGCCACAACAACATCCACATCAGTTCTGAAGACAATTCACATCAGACTTTTCAGGGCTCCTTCCTCAGCAATCACACCTATTTGCAGCTCAGTGAAACCCAGAAAGAAGAGTTACCTAGCAGCTCCCCAAGAGTAAAACATAGGCTAGGTAGCTAAACCACTTCCTTCTCATAGGGGAAGGGCCCACAGACAGGTCTTGTCCTTACCTCCTCCAAGCGTGCCTGACTCCGGACTCTTATTAACTCCTCCTCTGCCTGTCCTCGTTCAGTGAGTGCAGCTGCTTTTACTTGGCTCAGCTCCTGCCACAGAAACATGGAAAATCATTCCAGAGAGAGAAACTGCGTTGCTGCAACATTGACCAGAAAACATTAGCAGCTTCCAGTCACAGGCTGCAGTATGACACAGCTCTCCTTCTCACTCGGGCAGCAAAAGCAAAGCAAGATAACAAACCTTTCCTCACTGCAAGACTGCTCTCTAAATTCAATGTGAATTTCAGGTGTATGAGAGCCAGTAATGGGTATAGCTTTCCGAAACAAGGAAATAGGAGAGAACAGTGCTGGACGTAGCTAGGGAAATAGATATGGAGAAACATGCTACACTTCTTTGGACATCATGGGAAACCTGTGAAGTCAAATCTTGGTAAAACTCTAACCATGTTCAATGAAATCCTTACTTTTGTTCAATCTGAATTTACAAGTTTCTCCTTGGAACCTTTTTCCTTAGTCCAAAGCAGTAAAAATAATTTTAGCTGGTATACTGCTGTTTTCTGTTCCTCCTTACAACACATAATAATCTTTCCAAAGGTCAGCAGTGGAATACTCCACAAAGCTTCCCTGGCATCCTTCTCTTTTCCACTGCTATGGAAGCGTTCAAACATGCCTAGAGAACCTTTTCTCACCTCCTCCAGAGATGTCCTGATGGCCTCCAGCCTCTGGATCCTGCTGTGCATGGAACGTTCACTAGCCTCCATGTGCTGTGTCATACGATCCACCTGCAAAGCAGCAGAAACCATTTAACCAAGTGACAAAAAACCATTCCCATCTTCAGGCATAGCAGCAGGACCATTTGTCATGAGAGTGAAGCATCTTCTCACTGACCCACCCACCTTCAAAGAAAAGTTCTTACTTCTCCCAGAACTCCACTAGGAAACTGTAATACAGATAGAATCTAACCTCTAGAAACTAGGAATTTTTAGACAAGAGATTCATTTTATAGCTGTAATGTTTCTAAAATCTTCCTGGCCTGTGTCTTTTTTTAAAAGATTTCAGTATCTTCAGAGAAATTCATGAGTATATTTTGGAGAGATTTCAAACCTCAGTAAACACTGAAAATAGAACTGATTGTAGTCTGTTGGCCTGTCCACACTCAAGACATAATCCCCCTTGAAACATAACAGAGAAGGAACAATGCTGAGGCCCATTAAAGGATTGCTTCTAAGTGGTGAAAACTTTAAAACATACTTATTTCAGAAGCAGGAAGACTCCTTATTTGTAACTACCTCTGTGCACAGACCAACACAGAGGCCAGCTTCACAAGCCTTTCTTGTAGCATCACATATCACTCTTGCCCATATTTGTGAAAGCTAGAAAATCTTACTAGTTGGTAGAAAGTGCTGTGATCTCTTCAGCCAGGCTTTGCTTGAAGAAATGGCCCATTATTCCCACAATAAATCTGAGCCCACTAACTTTTGAACTTAAGAGCACCTGACAGTAAACAATGACCTCCAGTGGCGATGTATGTCAGGAACAAAGGAAGACTAACCAGGATGCTGCAGAAACCCCATCCTTACCTCTTTTACCCGAAGGGATTCCATGTCTTCAAGGCTTTGTTTAAATCTTCTCTTCTCCGCTTCCAGACGTTCTGCAGATTTAAAGCAGGCATATCACAGCTCTGGCATTCCTGCCACACAGCTGTATTCATACTTTATCACACTCTCTGCCAACCCCTTCTCCTCGGCTGCCTGTGCCATTGACTCAGTACCAGCAATCCCAACCACAGGTTTCCACAAAGCTGTTTCTACTCCTCCACTCACCTTCAGCCTGCACAGCCCGCAGCTTCAGCTCTGCTGTTGTGTTGGTCAAATCTTGTTTTACTTGGAACAGCTGATCCTGCTGAACTTTGCACTTCCTCTCCAACTCATCCACCTACAAGTAAATTACCACCACAAAGGTTTTTCTTTTCCTATTAGCAGAGAAAGTTGTCTGTACAAGACATGAAGAGACACACAACCAAGGATCAAAGTAGAGAACATATATATGGAGCAGATGTTATGTATGTCCAAGTGCCACTTCTCAGACTTAGACTTCGTTTCCTACCTGGTTTCTCAGCAGCAGGTTTTTCTCACCAGCAGCAGACAAGTCATGCAAAAGCTTGCCTTCCCGATCAGCACCTTCCTGCAAAGAGAATCAAAATTAAAAACCTGTACTCACCCTAGCTCTTACACTACTAACCTATGCCAACCAACATCACACCCAGCTAAATCCAACCTACCCCATAAACACCATGGCTCCTCTTCCTTCACACCTGGAACTCATCTAATTTACACAAGAATTTTTGTCATGGTGGCTTTAGTTAACGCACTAGTAGTAAAAATCATGCTTCCCTATTCTATCCAGCATCCTCCAAATCTACACAAACCAGTTATGACCTATAGCCCTGCTCTCAAACATAACTAGGACTTATTCAGCTCACCTGCTTTTGTTGCTGGAGCTCCTTGAAGTGGCACTCAGCCACACTGCTCTGTTCCTGTTTCATGGCATTCAGCAGCTCTCCCAAGTTGTGCACCTTCTGCTCAGACAGAGCCAAGGCAGCTTCAGTCATCTGCAGCCTATAAAGAGAAGCACTTTCTGGATTCTTTTCCAAGGCAGATACTGCAGTGAGCTCCCTCTGCCACCTGGTACAAGCTGCTAATGTCCATCTATCAGTGGATGAAATCATGCTAACTAAATGAGGCATTTTTCACTCCTGGGAAAAGGACCCCACTGACCTCTGTACACAGCAGCATTTGCAGAACTAAGCAAAATAGTAAGCCAGCTACCCTACAAGATTATCTCCCGTCCTAGAAGGTCTGCTCAGCACTTCGTACACAGCACAAACAGTGGGAAAGCAAAGGTTTTCCTCCATACTTGCTTTTCAATGAATTCATAATGGAGTGCTGTTCATTCAAGGCTTCCTGCAGTTGGCTGACTCGTGCTGCAGACATTCTGCGTTTGGGAGCGGAAAAAAAAGGAAAAAAAAAGGTGAGTAATTTCTGCCAGGAAATGGAGAGGGCTCAATTCTGCCATCAAAGAGCAGAAAACATTTAGAAATCCAAGTCACCTTTCACTCCTGGCTGCTTCTTCTTTCTGCTTGTCTACAGTGTCCACAAAATCCATTAACTGTGAAAAAGGCAAAATTCAGTGAGAAAATTAACTGCATCAGCTACAAGCATTTACATTTCTCATCTTCCTCTTCCCAGCAACAGCTCAAGACATGTCAAGCCACTCTACTGGAAGCAAACTGGAGATTTGATGGGTTTATTAGCACATCTGAATGAAGTCACCAACTATAGGGACTCTGCACCCTGAGGTGTCAGATGGAAAACAGACTCAGATCTCTAGGTTTACACCAGTTGGAAAATATCAAACCAATTGCAAAAGAAAAACGAAAGCACAAATAACCAAACCCCTGCAGAATCCAGAGTGAGTATGCTCAGCAGGGATGTGTCCATACCCATCCTGTCACTTGATTCCTAAGCAACCTAGCTCAGAGGAAGGACCCAATGTACTAAACCATGCCGTGTGCCTGCCCATAAAAATGAACGTGCAACTCAGGTGCACAATAATACCGTCACTGAGTGCTCTGTGGGGACCTCAAGGGAATGCAAAAGATTGCAGCCACCCCATTAGAACTGCCAAGGTCTGCTTACCTGCTTGTTCTTCTCATCCTTCAGACTCAAAACCTCTTTGCTGAGAATGTTGACTTTATTCTGGGCCTCACTCAGGATAACCTCACGGGCTTGGTTGTGATCCAAGGCTTGTCCTGATGCAGAGAGAGCAGGAGAGCATGCACAAGTTTCTAAAGCAACAGAATAGCAAGTACTGCTGGAAGAGACAGCATTCAGCATGACACCTAGCTATCAGAAGCACCAGGACAATTGTCCTTCTCAGGCTGGCCCACATAGAGAGATTCTCACCTTACATCTCAAGGTGGAATGGGATCAAAAGAGCAGTGTGTATGGGGTAATCAACACCCCAGCCTCAGGAGAGCTGCTCAACTCTGCTGTGGGCAGGACAACGACACAGGATACGCTCCGTAAGCCACATCAAAACTTGGCTCATCAGAGGCAAACTAGGAAGAAAAGTCTCAAGTTCTCCCACACTCACGTGGCATGGCAATCTCTAATAACTCAATCCAAATTATTTTTTTGCTCTTGCTGGTAAAAGTGACACTTCCAACTTGACTAGCCCTCACTAAAGGACAAGAGGAGGCAACACAGGGCACTGTGGAAATGCTGTTGAGAAAGGGAGGGAAGGAGGGTTAGCCCTCTTCTGGAGCAGCAACTGCCTTACATCAAACAAGTGCTGAACTGGGAAAGGGTTTAAGTGATTCACTGCTGTACAACACATCATACTTACCCACAGCTTTCAGGATGTCACCAGGAATGTTGTTCCCTGCCAGCTCCAGCTTCTTCAGGGTCTTGTTGCTGCACAGGCAGTTCAGCAAAGCTCGGCCACCAAGAAGCCCAATGTTATTCCATCGCAAATCTACACAGAAAGCAAACCGACCATGGTACTCATGCATCTGCTGAAAAATGCAGGGATCAGGAGAACCCATGGTCTTTATACGTCTACAAGCATGGTTAATTTATGCTACATACTGTTAGCATAAACACAGGTGAATACTGTGTCCCCTTTTAAGACAGGGAGGGAAAGTGACAAAGCAGGAAAGGCAAGGATAAATCTTTAGTAAACTGCAGGAAACCATGACAGTTAAAAATCTACAGAAGTCTGCCTCTCACATTTGGCTCTCATGAGCCTTCTTTCCACAGTCAGAATCTGTGGATGAGAAAGAATCGGCAACAAAAGCTACATTCCCCTGAAGGAAATTCCAGCAAAATTCCCTATAAGGACAAAGCAAGTGTGAAGTAAGTATTAAGAATACGTCATGAGGCATGCCAACAGCAACCACAAATAGGAATGAAAACACTTCCTCGTCCACTAAAGACTGTTCTGCTTCAAGTACACAGTTCTTCAACTGCTGATTTGGTTCCAGAGATTCCACTCACAGCTCCCATTCTCCAAAGGCCATGGAGTTGTGACCTCTCCATGCACAAAGCCCGCAATGCACTCCAGACTGACAGGAATTTGAAATGACACTGACCAGTTGGAAGAAACGGGCAGGCTGCAAGGAACCTGAAGATACATGTGTGTTTGCATGCATATATGTACGTGGGCAAAGAAATCTTACCCAGCTCCTGAAGGCTGGTATTTTGTGTCAGTGCCCTGGCCAGCTCTCCAGCCCCTTGATGGTTAATCTGGTTATTGCGCAGATCCAGCCGCTGAAGACAGTTGTTTGCGCTCAGTCCTTGGCAGAAAAAGGAGAAGCCCTCCTCCCACATGCCAAGGCTGTTCCATTCTAAGGTTAGGCTAGGGAAATCAGGCAGGATTGATGTTAGTGGAGTAAACTGACAGCTGCATGAGCTTGCATGATACATGGATCATGGTATACCCACTCAAACATCCAGCTCTGTGAGTGGACTTGGTTTCAGAGAGCAGGATGCTGCCAGGGCCCAGCATCTGCCAAAAGGGCAACACTAGTTCTCATGCCTTTGTGGGTCCCACTCCTCACAAGAAATTGCACTTGGTATTCCTCCTACCCCAACAAAAAACACCCTCAACCCCTCTCAATTGTTGTGCTCCATCTGGCAGGAATAGCACAAAGAGAGGTAGATACATTTTTTTACCTCCTGATGGATTTGTTCTGCCTAAGAAGTTTTCCCAAAGCCTCAGCTCCTGTGGTTCGCAGGTCATTTCCCTGAAACAGAAGTGTCCCAGGTGATCAGTAGGCTAAACCTGTCTCAGTCCACCTAGACCATCAAACACCACCAGGTGCACCCCAGCTGTAATGCCAATTGCAGTCAAAGATGGTCCAATCACCATTTGTTTCACCTGTCAGTCAGCCTTCCACAAAATTAAAAAACCTGGAGGAACAGTGGATTCATACTGGTCTTGTTAGGGCACCATGACTGAGAGCTTGCAAAAATCACAAGATAGCACAGGATCAGCGTGGGCCATGATGGGACGGATTCCAGATAAGCCTAACTATTTTAACACACTTCATTAAAATGGCTCTGTTAACACTAGCACAAACAAGAAAGAAAGGTGTGATGCAGTTTGTCACGGTGATGCAGTTTTGACTGTAAATTCAAGGAAATAGCTGTATGCCAGAGGAATACAGACAGAAAGTCACTCTCAGGAGTGACCATCACATCTAAAGGCAGATGCTTAGTTCAAAGCCCAGGCTAGTCAAAAAACACTGGCAAGCTAGATAAACTCTACAGAAACACAAGTAAAACAGCTAGTAACTCACTGATCAATACAGAAACCCTAAGAAAAGCCTATATATGCCAACTGACAAAAGATATACAGCAATAACTTCCTATCAAAACAGAGTAACTGAATAAAAATGGGTAAAGATAATATACAAAGTAACTTTGGAAAATTGTCACATGGTGTTAATGAGTCAAGCAATGAGTCACTTGAGAAAAAAAACTTTACTGAAGTATGCATCTTGTTGAACAATCTGGCACCAGGACTGTCCAATTCTATTTCTGATTAAGCCTGTGCTCCCTTTTTTCCTTCTCCACCACAGAATAGTCTTAATTCTATTCGAACAAACTCACCTTCAGATCCAAATATTTGACTGTGGTGTTGGAGCAAAGACCATGCAACAGAAGTCTTACACCTGAGTAGGGAAAAAAAAAAAACACCTGTTTATTTCATCTGTGAAACCCTCTGCCTAAACCAGCAGCGTATCATCCTGTCAAACAGCCAGCTCAGGACACGTGGCTGGGATAAACAAATTCCTTGCTAAACTGCCACTGCTGCTGGAAAGCGTGAGCCTGAGCTTTCAGGGCAGGAGACTATATATTCTCAAAAAGGTGTCCGGGCAGAGAACTGCGTGTCAGCTTGCACACCTACCTGATTCGGCCCTGAAAAAGCCCACGTCTGGACAAGCTCTGCGGACACGGCTGTGCTGCCCACGGAACCCCTCACCGCCGGACTGTCCCGTCCGACCACGACCAACAAAAGCACAGCTGTCCCCAAAGACGGAGGGGGAACCGAGGGGTGTGTGAGCACCCGTTCGGCCACGGACTGGGCACCTTGGCCGGCCTGAGCTACGAGCGACCTCCCGCCCCGCCGCCGGAGGGAGAGCAGGCCCGCCGGCCCGGCCGCCTCAGGCTCCCCCGCTCCGGGCAGCCGCCGCGGGCCTCACACGCACCTTCCTCGCTCAAGCCGCAGTCGCCGAAAGCCAGCGCGGCGAAGGGCGCGGCGCCGGGCAGCAGCCGGCCCAGCGCGCTGCACGTCTGCAGCGAGAGGCTCTGCGCCGCCAGGTCCAGCCGGCCCCGCGCCCCGCCGGGCTCCCTGAGGCGCCGCAGCACAGCCTCCTGCGGGGCCGCGCCCGCCGCCTCGCACAGCCGCGCGTATTCGCGCCCGAACTCCTCCATGGCCGCGGCCCGCCGGAACTGCCCTCAGGCCGCGGGTGCTGCCGCCGGAACTGCTCCCTGCCCGCCCGTGTTCCCGCCCGCCGCGCCGGGAGGCGGGGTCGGCAGTGCGCGGACATGGAGCAGCAGGACGGCCGCGCCGGCGGCTTCAGGAAGGTGCGGGCGCTCCGGGCGAGGGGCGCTGCCCCGGGCGGCGGGTGCAGCCCCGCTCATCCGTTCCTCTCTCCGCGCAGGACACCGTGGATCGGCTTCTCCGCCTCCATTTCCGGGACGGCAAGACCCGAGGTAGCGAGGCGGCGGCGGGCGGGCCTGGGGGGGTTCGGGCCGAGCCCCCGCCTCCCCTGAACGCCTTGTTGTTGCAGTTAACGCCGACGCACAGCTGCTGATGGCTGAGCTGCTGAATGTCTTCGTCCGAGGTGAGCGCGCAGCCACCCCCCGCCCCAGCCTCACGGCCAGGGGCTCCCGACTCCTCCCCAAGCACTTGGCCAGCCTTCCACTCATCCCGTCCCGCTTCAGCTCTGCTGCCTCGGCACAGCTGGAGTCCTGGCCCAGCTTCCCGGACTCTTCTGGGGCGCTGGGCCACCTCTTTGCTCTCAGGAAACGAGCCTAGCTCCCTAGGCTCCCAGACCCCCTCTCACTCCCCTTCCCTTTCACTTGCGCTGCAGAAGCGGCAGCTCGGGCAGCACGGCAGGCTCAGGCAGAGGACCTCAAGAAGGTGGATACTGAGCAGCTGGAGAAAGTGCTGCCGCAGCTGGTATGTAACTGTGGGCCTGAACTGCATGGGAGCAGGATGAGGATGTGAGCTGAAACAGCCTAATCCGCATCCTTTTTGGAGCTGTTTTGGGAACTCAGCCTGTGTTGACTGGCTTGCTGCTCTCTCCTTACAGCTTCTGGATTTCTAGAGGCCTCTGAAGCACAAGTCGCCTGTCAGCAGACAGTCCTGACCTGACAGCGAACATGTGTCTCAGACTCAGAACCAAACTCTGGGATGGACAATTTCAGCTTTCTCTTCCTCTGCCATTTTGCTTCCGTTTCCTCTCTCCTTTACCAAGCACAACATAGGTCATAGCAACGATGCTGTCAGATACTGTTTTTGAGAAGAGGCTACCACAGGCTTGTTTTGTTCAGCTGAGTGCGTAACTGGTTTCCATTTTGCTGCCTTGCTCCTGTAATAGAGACCTGTACTTCACAGCATGGTAAGACACTGCTGCTTTCTCAGCTAACGTCAGAAAGAGGTGCTGCTTCACAGAGATGCATGGAAAGACTTAATAGCTGGAAATACCATCCAGCCTTCAGGCTCTCATTGCCTCAGCAGGCAGCTGTGACTGCAACACTAGGTGCAGATCCAAGCCTTTCTAATGAATAGGTCATTAACAGGAGCTCAGTCACAGGCTCTTGCCAAGAGCAGGTAACTGATCTTTATTTTATAAATAAACAGTGCCTGTCCCTCACTACCTTCCAGTATTTCTCCAGGGCTGTGACATCAAAAAATGCTTGGAACCTTTTAACCATTCAGTATTCTGCTAAGAGGCCGCTCCCCCTCTGCTATAAATTTGTTCTCACAAAGAAACATCAATAAGTTAAAAACGGGTCTCCCCTCCTTTTGTAGGCTCTTCGCTGCAATTAATCATCAAAAGTCAAGTTACTTCAAAGACTTGCAGAGTTTTCCCCCTTACCCACCCTCTTCCCCAAATCTTTGTAAGACGAAAGGAAAAAAGGACAAAATAACAAACAGCATGTGTGAGAATCCCACATCACGGGACAGCCTGGCCCCTCTGGCAGCGGGGAGGCCACTGTGAAATAAGAAACCTTACACATGTGGGCAGGACCCACACAACCCAACTGGCTTTGCTGGGAAATGTGTGGCCGGCTGCACAGAGCGCAGCTGATGGCAGTGTGGCTCAGGGCCTGCATGCTCCTGCCACTGGCTCTCTGTAGGCTGTAAGATCAGCAATTGCAAGCAGTCTTTTTCTCAGGAACAGCTGTGGCAGGCAGAGGCTCAGTAGGTCACTGTGCACTTTGAGCCAGGAGCTATCGGGGTCACTCCTCAGGACACCAGCCTCTTGGAAACCTCACAAAAACTGCAGTTTTAATACACATTCTGGTGACAGTACCACCTTAAGCAGTCCCCAGCTCTCTGCACTGCAGCTTCTCAGCTAAGACAACTTCAGCTGCACAACACAGACAATGACAGAACTGACCTAGTTCAGCCTTCAGCCCCACAACCACTGGTAAAAAAAGGACAACAGCAAAAAGGAAGGCAAGTAATACTACCTTACAGGTACTGTTCCACGGCAGGGCAGGAATCCTTGTAGCAAGTACCTTAGTGAAGAGCTCACAGTTTTAAAAGTTGGGGCATCTTGTCCCCCTTAAAGAATGCACACCTACTTTCTTGCCTTTTCCAGATTTCAGATCCTTATCTCAGATTCCGCTCTGACTCCTACTGAAGCAGCAGTCCCAAAGCTGCTGCCCTAAAAGGGCTTGAGTTCCTTTCCCTGACACACACAAACGTTGACTGAAGAGAACTGCTGATGTGGACATCCATAGTAAAGTAGCAACTGAATTGCAGCAGCAGCTAAAAGTAACTCATCTTTGTATAGTGGAGTAAGACCTCTTGTCTAGCTACTGAAGGTAGCAAATTTTCATTCTTGTGGTTAAATTTGGCTTGATTCATGGCTGAGTTACGCAAGGGACAAGCATGGGCAGAACTGCCTAAGGGAACACAGTCAGCAGTGTGAAGCCCCTGCACTTAACCCATGAAATTGCCCCAGGAATACTGATATTTCTGCTTTCATTTTCCCGTGTCAGGTACTTGCAGGGAATAGTTATGGTGCTAGCCTTTTACAAAAACTGACAGAATTAAAACAGTTAAGCAAATCAGCTAAGCAAATTGTACTATTTGATGTCGCCTGTGCTCTTCAAAAAATAAGGATTAGCACATCTGAAAGGACACTGCAACTTCCTCCCAACCACGCTGCCTCTGTGTATTCTAATCCTGGGAACCAAAACCACCAGCACAAGTATTTCACCACCTATCATTAGCAATGGCTCCTAGTTTCCCCACAATATATCCTGCATAAATTCAGCAAGGCAGCTCTAGCCACTGTCTACCTCTGATTTGCGTGACATGAATAAGCCTGACACAGCATCCGAACCAAGATACCGACAGTCCTATGGAGCATAGGCTCAGCCCACGCTTAATCCACTAGAGAGTAATAAACATTTTTGGAATGGTTTTTTTTTGTTTGCTGTGGTATGTCTTTTATAGCCTATCAAGTGGCAGAAGGGTTTGCTTTCCACAGGAAGGATTTAGAGTAGCAGCTGTACATAGTGCTCCCACGTTCCTGCTGCCAGTGGCCGCACACGTTCCCTGTTTACGTTTGGGTGTCATGTAAGAAATCAATCAACTCTTTTGCTAAAGCATTCTGTGCTCCCTCTGCTTTGAGTCTCTTTTTTCCTATTCCACCTTTCTTTCATGCCTCCCCCTCCCTCCAAGTTTCTTCAAAGCATCTGTGAGCATTTGGAAGTAATTAGACCTGAAGGGAGACAATGACAAGTGCCAGGAACCCAGGATGCACTTTCTAGACACTTTGAAGTTCATTCAGATGGTACAAAGCTCCGTTTTGCTTTGTTGAAAAAAAAAATGGGAGGAAGGGAACAAGGCATGACAGGCCTATTGAAAAGGGAGCAGGTTCCTGTGAACTGACAGACACACCAAGTGCCAGGGCAAGAAACTATCAAAGGGACCGACCAAAAGGGCTCCCATGGCCACTCTGCTTTATTACATCTACAAATTGTGCAGATGCACACGTAGTGCAGGGAGGAAACAAGGAAAATGGAAAACATGGTATTACTGTACCATGGAATCCCAGCTCTGCATGGATCACTGATCCATGGAGAAGACTTCAAATAAAATCCAGCACCATGACTGCCATGGCACTACAGAGTTCATCTCCAGTGTAAGAACAATTCTAATCAATATTCATCTCTCCATGACATCTACAGGAGACAAAGATCCAGGCTGGGCCTTTTCCCCATATGCTAACTGTGGTGCAGAGCACAGCTACCCTGCTTTGGGAATGCTCAGGCCACTAGTCAACTGTCATTTGAAGAGACCCTTTAACTGGATGGCTTTTCCTTGCTGTAACTAATTACTGATGGTAATTATACACAGTGAAAATAAAGCTAGAGCTTAGGGCAGAAATAAACTCAACAGGCATTTCATGAACAGACACCTGTGTTCCTTGTTAAGATTCTGGAAGCTGAACACAATACAAGTGCAGCAGCCCAAGAGCTTCACAGGAAAAGCTGATCTGAACCAGTTTAAGCGACTTAAGTGCTTCCTCTTCATTCATTTTCCAGCTATTTATGTCCAAAATTATCAGCTGCACTAACCCCAATCAGTAAGAAGCAGAGAGAAGTCTTGTTCTAGGCATCACTTGAAAATTATACGTAAAGCTGAACCAGATTGAATGTTAGTGTTGTAATACAGGCAACTAGACTCAAGTGATCTCTGAAGGTGGAACTGGGAGGATTTCAATTTAAAAATATGGATAGAAACAAAGCCCTTTGCAGAAAGATATATAGGAATAATGTCCCCCTTAATTCTCTATTCTTATTATTTGCATGCAGGAAACCTTAAATTTAACCTCTAACCTTATTTCTGTAGTCACAAAGACCACAAACAGGCCTTCCACTCCTCCACCAACTGGTATCTGAAATAGCAATTCTCTTTTTATAACTAATGCTCATACAGATTAGATCTCTCCAGGGCCACCAACACATCTTACACATTCTTAGGAAGTTCGTGGAGAAAAGGGCATAGCTGATAGTTCAGTGATCCAGCAGCCCAGGATGCTTCATCTCTTTCCACCTACAAAATAAAGATAGGAACATTAAAACACCTAACACAATTTGCACGTACTCATTTCTCAATAACATCATCTGGTGGGTGAGGGTTCTGCTGTGCTCAGGCAGCATTGGGGACCACAAGAGAGCACTTGGGGAAACTAAATGGTAAATACATCACAGCTTTCAGAGCAGGGAACTTCATCCTTCATGTTACTATCAGTTTTCTGATCAGGATAAAACAAACAAAATTCAAAATGGACATTTGGTTGCAATCTTAATTATGGAAAACCACTACTGGTTTGCAGTGAAGATTTAAAAAAAGGAAGACCAACTAAAAAATTCAAGAGAAATAAAACTACTGAAACAGACTACAGCATCAAAAGGAAAGTTATGCCACAGATTTAACAGATTACCTGGGCCCTTGGTATGTAGAGTATCCTGCCTATTATGATTTGAACTACACTGGCAGAGATAAGAGCTCAGCACATTAAGCACAGAACATTGTTAAAAATGCTGCAAGCATATGGATTAGGTGTCAGACTTCCCAATGTTCAGAGCCTGCATTAGATATTTCTCCAGTGAAGGCTGAGGTTCAACTCAAAGAAATTTGTGACTGACAAGCAGTGAACCAAATGTCCTGCAAGCACAAGCTGACATTTGCAACAATACCATCAATATCCAACACATTTGGCAGAGATGAGGCTGCCTTTTGGGGTAGTTCAGAATGAGCAGAGGTCTCCTCTGATTCACTGATACCTGGAAGCTTCAGCCATTTGGGTATTTTCCCAGGGGTCCTTCTCAACACTTGCGGAGCTCCCTCTGTGCTGGCTGCTTCTGGCTGCTCAATGGTCTTTTTGTCACTTCCCATTTTGGGTTCAGACAGGGATGGAGCCACTGATGCTAAAGTTGATGAAGCAGAAGGAACTAATGGTCTAGACAAATACCTGAGAAAGATAATCAGCAAGTAGAATTAAGCTTCACTTTTCATAACAGCACCCTGTATCACCACCACCTTTAAACTTTTAGTGTCATATTGAAAAGGTTTTTCTTTTTCCATGATAGAAGCACTAGTATTTACTTAAGTCACTGAAATCCTACTTTGCAAAGGACTCACAAAGCTATGAAGTCAAGTATGACAGTATGACTGTTTCTGGAGAGAAGGAAGTCCTAGTAACTTTAAAGCACATTTCTTTGTCATAAGATGTGCTCATTTCATGCTTCCCATTCCTGAAATACTAAGACATTTGCAAGTCTATTCAGCCCCAACATACCTGGCTACGAATAAATCAGCTGCAGAAGGAGAAACTGCAGAGCTCAGCAGGTCCGATTTCAGGTAAGAAGCTGTTTAGAAATTAAACCAAGTCACTTATTTGGTAACAGAGACATCAATCACCACAGTATCACATAGCTCAAAAAATACCTGCTGTATACTGCAGTAAACCCACATCACCTTCCCCCAGATGACACAGGACATTACCAAACCATGCCATTTCCCTTCACAACTCAGAGGTGTCTTATTTCACTACTTAAACCTCAAGATCTTGACATTTTCTTTCAGTGCTCACTGCACCTCAGAAACTTCTCTGTGAAGTCAGAGCGTACTTTGATGTCTGGTAGAAACAGAGATTCTAAGCATGAACCAGAGATGTCAAAGAACCAAAGATTCAGATCTGTGCTACCATCTTCGGCCAGTGTACTACCACAGGAGCTCTGCAAAAGTGTTTTGTAGTCATTTGTCTAGTTAACAGTTTGAACAACAGGATTTTTTTTTTCTACAGTCATTCTTCTATCATTCTTGCTCCCACGGCAGACAACACCTACTCTCCAGCCTATCAAATCCCATAAAAAAGGTACAATGTCTACATTTTTGCTCAAGCTAACTGACCAAACCAGCTCTGA
Organism: Entomyzon cyanotis; assembly: GCA_024500445.1. NCBI lineage: Eukaryota > Metazoa > Chordata > Aves > Passeriformes > Meliphagidae > Entomyzon > Entomyzon cyanotis. Next base: position 1,716,574 of record JAKEPQ010000325.1, read on the forward strand.
AGAGCTTCAGCCAGTCAGAATGGGGACATTCACCTGCATTCTCAAGGACTGCAGATTGTTTCATCTGAACAATTCTAACAGTAAGGACATAATTCTGGGTTTACTACAGGAATTACACGGTCAGCTGAAGGAGAGAGGAAATGCACTCACCCCTGCACTCCTCAGATCCAAAATGAATGACAGCAGTTGGAAAAAGTTTAGCCTGCAGAAAAAGAAGAAAATAAGGTACCACTGACTGTAGATGCTTTCACAGTTCACTTTGAACATTAGAGGCAGGTTAGACACCTACAGACAAATTCATGGAGTTCAAGCAAGATCACTGAACCATCTATAATTCAGGAAAACTTAAACTTGTGCAGAGCACAGGCTGCTCAGAGTAAGACACAACAGAATATGTTATGATCTGTTCTATTAAACACAGGTGATGAGACCTCTACAGCAAGTGCTCACTGCAGCAATGCCCTGCCATTCCTTCTCCTCTGTCCCCATATCTCAGGGCATTGTACTGCACTCACATTCTCCACTGCTGAGCAGATAACATTAATATGATGAAGAATCTTCTAAGACCTGAGTGGCTGACAGCAAGAGAAGAAGAATCCAGCTGTGCCCTCCCAAAATCTATTCTAAATAATCTTATTACATTTATACCCTGTGTATAGTTGAAATTTATCTCGTTGCACCACCTTTCCAGGATTAAGTTTTTCCTTTTATAAATACAGCCTGAATTCCTGGTTCCTACTTGTCAGAATAATTGCCATATTCAAACTTTTTTTCTATCCAGTGGGTTTAGTTGGCTTTTTTCCTTTTATTTCAATGGAAGTTCCTGTAATAAGTGTCCATTTCCTCTTGGCCTTTTTACATGGCACTGCTGAGAACTCTGGCCCATATTCCTTGCTGTTTCCCATCTCTTTCACTACACACATTGGCAAGCCCCCAGAGCTTTTTTCTTCCAGGCTGAACCTTAACTCTCTCTGCCTCTCCCCATATGTCAGATGCATTGGTCCCTTCATTATCTTTTGGTCCTTTTCTGGGCACCAGAGAAAATGTAAAACTGGACTCACAGACCCCCAGTTCAACTAAGGAATCACAAATGCACCTGTAGGTATAAAGGAGGGACCTACCTAAGGAGGTTGCTCTGTCATCTGCAGTGACCACAGTGCCACACTACACATTCAAAAAAACCCAGTGATACATTACAAAGCACTACAACACCACATCTGGTGGTGCATCCAAGTGTTTCCAAAGGAAACACAGAGCAGGAGAGTCCAAGTTATTAAATTTCATGCAAAAAACAGACACTACTGCAAGCTCAGGCTTGGATCTTTAAAAGGATTTGAAGGTGATATGCAGAAAATTAATAAGATATGGCATAACCAGCTGTACTGGAAAGGATTCTGAAAAAATAACCATCGTATTTATTACCTGCATTATATGACAGTGTAATACCACATAGAAAGCAACTAGCTGAAACAATTCTGTTAAGTTTTTAGGAAGCCTTGTACTAAGACAGGTAAAGAAACCAAATCATCATGGTATAAAAGAGACAAGTACTGCTATAGCCAGAAACTGTACAGCAAATGTTAATTAATGGTCTGCATTTTCCCTGGCAAAACAGTTAAACTTGTCACACTGATCCAATAAATAAATAACCAGATAAAAGCAAGTCACTGCCCCACTTGGTATCACTCATGCATACTTGGGAACTCTGCAGGGCAGACTGACTGCTCTGGAGTATTCTTGAGCCTCTGTTGCCACCATCAGCCCAGTCCGGATACTGGAATGATGGTCCTCAGACCCAATCCAGCACAGCAATTACCAGAACCCTGATCTTCACAGAGGAGGCTGTGGACTGCTGCCTAATACAGAGACAAATAAAACTGTATTAACTGAAGGCAAAATGAAATAGCTTCACCTCTCTTCCTGCCCACAAGCTTCAGATGAGCCTATGGTATTATCCATTTCTTTGACATTAATCCAGAGGCTATAGGAGACTGTCTCATACAGCACAGTCAACACCACACTAGACTGGAACAGGAGATATTCATCACTCTACTCCAAGACTCAGCTCCTGCTAAAGCATCCAGGCAAATTCACATCCTTGAACTGACATTTTAGCAAAGTAATTATTTATTAGGTCTTTTAACATTTCATTCCTCAATCAACAGGGCCTAAGGTTGCCTGCTCCAGTCACAAAGACAGCTCTCCATAAACTTTTTTAATTAAAAAGTACCAGACATGGTTTAGAAACCCCAGAGAAAACTCTCAGAAGAGCTTTGATGTTTCCACAGCATTCGTCTATTTAGGAAATGGGTGCCTTAAAAAGGGCCCCCCAACACACATACACTCAAGCCCTTTTACACACAACATCCTTTTCATGCCAGCTGCAAGTTGGAAAATGAGGTTTTTGTAGCGTGTTAGTGTTGGAATTTTTTAATAACCTCCCCTCTCTTTTTTTCGCCTCCCGACCAATTATCTTGGTAAATAATTAACATTCTGAAGGAGATAAGTAAGCACAGCAACTCAGAGCTCAAAGCCCTTTAGTTCAAAGCCCTGCCCTTTTCTCTTCGTTTCCCTGCTGCCGCCACTGAAACTTCCTTGTCAATCAAGCTCTGGGCACACACATCAAAGCCTCATGTGGGAATGGCCCCAAGGGGTCAGAGAAAATTCATGGCAGGGCCTGTGTGAGGCACAAAGAGAGAAAGAGAGTGAGAAACACAGCCCAAGAGCTAGACAGACTCACTCAACCAACAAACACACAGACACACTGTGCCCCAGTATAAACCTCTACCCTATTTACTCACAGGTCGTCAAATAGCCATAGTTCTCAGTTTCAGGATCCACGTCCACAACCATTTCCCACTGCTGGCAAAACATCAGTCCAAATGTTTCAGTTCAAAATCTTAACTGAAAGAAACTTAAAGGAGCTAGACAGCAGCCCTCAAGTACACAGAATGCAATGTCCTTCCCATGGCTCCTTTCCCTGCATCCCTATCCTTTCTTAGGGGTCAGCCAACACAGTCTCCTCTTGCCAAACTTCCATCCAGTAACTTATTTTTCTTCAATTCAAACAGACTATTGGCTCATGCACAGAACCCGTGGTCTAGCTTCCTTTGTGTGGAATTGTCAGGTACCACCCCAATCCCAGCACTCCCTGAGGGCTCACCACAGAAGCCAGCTAGCTGCACCTCACTTCTCACCCAAGAATTCTCTAGCCAATCACTGGCAGGACATAATGCTGTCCCAGAGTTTTTTTATGATCTGAAAGTATTTAAATCAGCAGCAATTTCACAGTAAAAAATAAATAAAGGCAGGCCAGTAGAATGATCCCACTGTCTCAGGACTGTCTTGGCATAAAGATGAGAAGGCTTTAGTATATTCTGTCCAGGAAAACATGCAAGTCCAAAGTCAAAGCCTTTAGCATTCTCTAACACACCTAAGAAAATCTAAGGATCAAACACTGGGGGAACCATCACCTGAAAACTGTATTCTCAAGTCAGTTACTCTAATGTTTACAGTTGTTCTAATGCATCTGCCAATGTTTCTAGAACTCTGCAGTTCTTCACCTCACTGTATAGAGTTCTTACAAGAACATCTGTGAATCAAAACAGATTTTGAGAACTCTTAGAATCACACTGAGCCTGCCAGATTGACCAAAAGAATCAAAGGCTGTTTGAAACAAGTAAGTCAAAAAGTTCCACTCACTTACATTCAGAGAATTACTACAATAGGACTGAGCCAACAGCCAGTTACTACACTCCAACACCCAGTATTTCTCTTCCTTGCTGCTTTGATTTCCAGCCAAAGAAACTGCCATTCTGACTACGGAAATAGATGCTATTAATCTACTGAATTATAATGCTCAAATCACACTGTGCAAGGTGTATTTACAACATACAGTCAGATTTACCACACCAACACCTAGAAATCCAACTGAAAATGGTTATTGTGCAATTATATAGATGTGATGTAAATAAAAATACTTCGAGTTTGTGGGTTGTTTTTATTTTTTGTGGGTTTCCTTTCTTTGTTTCAGTTTTTTTTGGCTCTTCTTTTTTGCACAGATCAAAAGCTGAGACCTAAAGAGATTAAATAACTTATTCAAGGTCACACAGGATGGCGGCAGCAGAAATGAGAACTAAGCCCCCAGGTCTCCAGAGCCCCATCCAAGACCATAATCACAGGACAGCTTTCTTCTGAAGGGATTAGAAAGTCACTGAGGCAAGGAGAAAAAGAAGTCAATGACCTGCCTATTGCCCTCCTCATTCAGTAAGTATCATTCCAAATGACCAGCTCCTCACATTTTAAAAAGATATAGCACAGCTTCATCCATTTGCTTAGTTACAGTTGCAGAAGTTTAAATGGACACTTTCTGTTTCAAGGATCTCAAGAACAGCCCGTTACACATAAAGCCACATTTAGTCTGCAAATACTCAGCCGAGTAACTCCAGTTTTACTCAGAGGTAGCGAACAGTTACTCAGACACTGCGGTGGCGACCGTGGCTTGTGACAGCACAGCATCCTGGCTGGGGAGCAACACACTGAGGCTGCTGGATCTCACATTCCATGATAAAAATATCCACATTAGAACAACAGTCCCTTGTGAATCCAGCTGTGATACGGCAGAGAGACATTTCTGCTTTGTTTTACTGCATGTTTTAGTAACTTGTTCTCTAGAAGACAAAAAATACCTCAGGAAGAACCCTCCCCAAATAACACCTCAACAATTCCTGTTTCCCAGACATAATATACGCAAAAAAGTCCTAGAAAAGAGGATTGCAGATGATGTACATTATTCCCGGGGAGTTGTTCTCTTCCCTGACAGAGCAATGCTGTCAGACCAGGCAGAGGCTGCTGTTGAAGGGAATTCACAGCTGCCAGAAGGAGCAGCATTCTTTCCATTACACAATCTGAGAAGATCAGAGTGCCACAGGTCTGCTGTTAGTTTGATGTTAGAAGATGAATAAAAAAATAAGCACTTCAAAGGAACACGCTCATGGAAGGAGAAACCCAAGCTACCAACATGAAATACTGCATAGTACACACACCCCAAACATATAAACTAGCTCTTGGAAAATTCAACTGGAAAGCCGGTAGATCAAAAGTTTCTCCAGCAAGACTGCACAGCATTGCTGAAACAGAAATAAACACCACAGTCACAGTGAAAGGGGCAGATCAAGTGGTTCATGTTTATAACCTGAGAACAAAGCTGCCCAATGTGAACTTCCACTGCCAAAGGAGATGGATATTCTGTGGCCAACACAGAGGCGATCTGATCCAGCTAGGGATGGGGACCTTTAAAATTCATACGGCAAAGATCAGATTTGAAAACACTGTTTAGAGAAGGCTACTTATGAAGGAATCCAGGTATGAAGAGCATTCACTGAGACCTTGATCACTGAGATTGGAAAGATCTAGCCTTCAAAACCGGCAGTAGCAGCGAACATTTTGGGCAGGATTTCCACTCCAAATTCAATTGTGCAAGGAATCTCTCACGAGGACTGAAGAACCCAGCTGTCCTCAAAGCCAGCATCATGAGGCAAGCATGGACAGTCACTGCAAGCATGAGTAACAGACCTCACCACAAAGAGAAGGTGAGATTGCTACCAAATGCAGTCAAATGACAAAATCCTGGATGGAGAAGTAAAAGATTTAGAATTTTAGGTGAATACCATCCTCTGTGCTGGATGAATTTCAGTATTAATTGCACTTTTTTTTGCTAGTGAGTGCAATAACCACAACGCCTGCCACGGGAAATGCCTCTGATGGACTGACTCTGATGAAGTAATTTTTTCTGAAATTGCTTTCAGACTCTTGCCAAAAGAGAAGGCTTCGTCCTGCCTGAGTCGTAGTCAGCTTCACTGAACACGCATGCCAGACATACTGCCCAAACTGGCGTTAACAAATAGGATATGGAAAGAGAACCAAAGGCAACGAAAGGAACAAACAGCTCATCTGGATTTCTGCCTCACAGTACGCGACAGAGGAAACACTCAGTGCACTCTAAGATCTGACTAGAAGACCTAAATATTTATGTGGAAGCCTGTGGATTCCTTTAGCTCCTCTGTAGACAGTGGATGGCCTCTTGCCCTCTCTGCTGCCTCGACTTTTCCAGTGACTGGTACTCCTACTTTCTGCTAACTCTTTCCTAGTATTAACTCAGCAATCAATGCCTTTTTTCCACTAACCCATCCCAGATATGCACTACATAACTGCCTGTTTCTGGGAGGAGAAAGAAGCTAAGAAACAACTCTGAAAAGCTCAGACAGCCTGGAAAAAAACACAAACAAGCCACTGGAGCTATAAGGAACCCAAAGCCAAGTGCTACAACAGGGAAGCCTGTGGTTGATCAGCTCTGGAGAGCAGAACATTATAAAACACTTCAAGGGACATGAGGAGAAGGCAGCCAGCAAAAACAGCAACAACAAAAAAATCAAAGCAATGCCTTGAAGTCTTTATGGGTTCCAAAAACTCCACACTGCTGCCAATCTGTGTGTTCACTATACTGTAAATACACACAGATTTTTGGAGAATTCACTTCAGACAGTTCTTTCAGTCCAAGTATCTTGACAAACAAGTCAACAACATTTGTCTTTTTTCCTGGTTTTGCTTGCAGCGTAAATGTTCTCCTTTCATTATAAGTGATCAAATGTAATGAATGTGCTGCCAAACTTATCAGCTTGAATGGAGGGAGACAGTGAAGAGAGCAGAAATATTGGTAATGTGGTACTCCACCATCTGCAGTCACTCCAGTCACTGTTATTGGCTTCAGCACAAATTTCAATAATTTATAAATATTTGAGTGCTCAAATGTGCTCACATTACTGCCTCAGACCCCATCCACTTTTCCTTACCAACACCACCAAAGTAGTCTGTAGAGTGGAGGATAGACTACTGCTAACTTAAGATGTTAGGGGTAACGTGAAAATTACATGTGGGAAAAATTCCAGAATGGCTAGATACACCTGCTTTGGAAAAATCAAGAGTCAGGTCATGTGCAGGCATTTCTGCAAGGGACTCACATCAGGTGCCAAGCATCCCAAGAGGCCACTGCTAACATGCCTGACATACAGCATTTGGGGAAAAAGTGGCAATTTTTGGCAGTTGCATGATACAATCTGAACCCTTAAAGAGATGTATTACTGCTAAAGACAAGCGTCCTCCTGAACCTGCACATCCTCCAAACCCAACAAAGATACATCAAAAAACTTTAGCAAATTAGTATTGTTACTTTATCCAAGTTCTCTTTTTCCTATGAGTCTGGAAGGACTGCATAGTCCAGAGCACTTCATCCACATTTGTATCCTATGTACCACAACACTGTTATAAGAGAATATGCTTTCTCACTACAGGGGTGCTAGCTACTGCCAGGTAATCTCAGAGCAAAAGCTCCTCTTCCCCAGTCCCAAAGCCACATTACTTAATCACCTCCCTCCAATCTTTACAGAAGAGTTTTGTCTTTTCACCTCCCTCTTTCCAGATCAGGGAACAGAAGGGGAGGTCTGACTAAAGTACAAGACAACATGATGAATGCAAAGGCAAAGGTGTCCACAAACCCCTCTGCACACAGCCTAGCCCCATCCAGAGCACAGCCAGCCACTGCAGCCTGCTCTGAAGCTCTCGGTCTCACAGCCTGTGGGGACCCTTGGCCTGCACAAACCTCTTCCTAGACTGAAGATTTCTCACCTTGGAAGGCCATAACCTCATGTGAAAAGCAGTGAGCAGGTCCCATCCCCAGTGCTGGCCCTCTTACCCCAGCACCACAAACATTATCTCTTTCATTCCTGGTCTGGGCCAGGGTTATTTTTATTGAAAGCCCTGAGGCTCCGGCAGTACAGCCTGATTGGGAATGGACTCCTCTAAACATGGCATCCAAAATGACACCGTGGGCATGGTCACAACAGCTGGAGTGATTTCCACACCTGTTTCTGCCCAGAGAACAAAGGCCCTTCAGCCTCTTTTTTCTGGGCACCCAGACCCCAGCAGAAGAGAAAACCTACCTGAGCAGGAAAATCATGGCACAGGGCCTGCACTAATAGTTGAAGAGGAATAAAGATTTACACTGGTTAAGAGGAGCAAAGCTTCTCCCAGAATCAGTCAGCCCAAACTGGGATAAGGCACCATCCTCACAGGTCAGAGCTCTGTGGTCTTTGACAGCAGTTTGGTTACCAGAATGGCATGACAAGTTCTCAGCAGGAATTGTTTTTTTCCTGTTTGATGCTTCATCCAAATAAAATGTTTATAAACACACAGACTCATTCCTGCCGTAACAGACCATGACCTGAAAAGACTGAAGGGCCCCAAGCAAGGGACATAAGCTACACAGCCACTGGCATTAAACACAGCTCTCCCAAGGACAGAAGAACCATAGGCAGAACCGAAGTCCATTCAATCCAGCCAGTATCCTAACAGGGAACAAAAACTAGATGAACAGAGAAGAGTATCCTTGCCTATAAGTAATTAGCTAGCAAAGATTTTCAGTTTAGGAGCTTCCTGAGAAGGTTTCTATATGTTAGGACACTCTTACTAAATATCTGCCTTGAACTTATCCAAATTCAAATCAGTATACACTTTTAGTGAATAGTGCCCTGTGACAGGATTCTAAACCCGTTTTCTGACACATGAACAACTACCTTCTTTCATCTATTCTAGCCCCTGCTTGCCTCACTTGATGCCACTCACTCACACTCAAGAAAAAGAACTCAATGCATTCCCAGCTTCTCCCTGGCACGTTACTCCTTTTCCAGTCACATCTTTTACAGACTGGCAAGTCCTAGCCTACTCAGTCTTTCTTTGGACAGGAGACATCGCAGACCTTTGATGAACCTCATTTCCCTTCTCTGAGCTTTCACCTGCTCCTTTTGAAAATGCAAGACCAGATCTGCATGTTATTCACACCAACCCTGGTCTATACACAACAATGTTCTCCATTTTGTTCTGAATACTTCACCTTTGGGAAGGAGGTTGCTTTGGATTTGGACTGCTCTTCAATAATGTGCTGATGATTTCATCACCTTAAGACTTTGCTCCACAGCAGTAACAATCAATGCAAGAGCTCACTGAGCTGCATATGAAGCTCAAATTATTTTCCCTGCACTTCATCATATTTACCTATGCTGAGCCAGCTGGGTAAGCCAAAAATGCAAAGTCATGAAACTGTTAACTAATGTGATAATAATCTCTTTGTAATGTCATGTAACAATCTGTAAAAAATATTCTAAGCATGAGATTTTGCTTTCCACATTTTGCAAGTAATTGTGCTGATTTTGTACAGTTAAGATTGTGTTTTAAAACTCCACTTTACTTTAATTATACCCAAATTTTCAACATAACCACTAGTTTAACTTGACTATGGTGTGATTACACGTGGCATGAATAAAAATGTATCTTAAATCAAGTTTGGATTTGACACCCTTTATCTTCATTGGACATTATTCCTCTTTTGTGGTGAGAGAGAAAATATGTGAAATGACAAGAAAACCCCTTCCTTAAAACAGTCCATTTGCATAGAATTTTCAGCTTTCAAGCACAGCATCTTGAACAGTCCCAGGTCTGTATCAATGTCAAGGCTTTGCACCTTTGCCATGTGCCACAGCAAGCACTGCAGTCCAAGGAAAGCCACTGCAGACTGGAGGCGTTTGACACTAAAATCAACCAGGTTCTTCACCAAGTTGTGATTTCTAATGAAGTCCCTAAGACTGGGCTGTAGGGCACCTCCAAGTCTTTACAGAGCACTAATTTAACATGTTTTTATGTTTCAGGGAGCTGCCACGAGGAATGAATTTCACAGTAAATGTCACAACTAGGAAACCGGGAAATTGCCACACATATAACAAGCACCAGTAATGGTGCCAGGTACAGAACAAAGGCTTTAACACAGCAAATTAAACAGAATTCCTGCCATAAGGTTTCTTATTTCAAAGACAACGAGATGCAATGATTCCTGTGGTGTTTTGCTGAAAAAGTCATGTTTCAAGAGACATCCAGAGAAACATGAGATGTGCACTGAGAAAGAGAAAATAAAAGAACAGAACTGCAGGGCAGGGGAGGCAGGCAAAGAGTAAATAGAGGTAAGCAGAGGATTTCAAACATTTTAGAAGACAGAACAAATTAACAAAGGAGACCAGAGCCAGCATCAGAGGAACAGGAGGCAGATACAGGTCTGAACATTCAACCATCTAAAAGCAGCTGCACGTGTATTTCTTCCACATGGCCTGGTCAGGAAGTTGTGGAACTTGGAAAACTTCACTGCAAACAACTTCAGAGGCGTGCTAATATCTACCTAATTCATCATGCTGCCTGAAAAGTCCCTTTCTCTATCCCTCTCCCCACCCCAGCCCTTCTGCTCTCTCAGGGGCATCAAACAATAATTCTCACTGCTGCTGCATGAGCCTTTACTCTGAAGGATCTCCTATGCATCAGCCTGGAAAGGTCCATGCAGTTCTGAATCACACAACATTTTAAACAGTGTGAGTCTGGGGCAAACTCACTGGCAAAATTGATCACTCTTCACACATGTGTGATTTACACAGTCAATAGTCTCTGGCCAGGGACTTCAAGACCACCTTACCTGACACTTGCAAAAAATCTCCAGGAATCTGGATCTGAAAATCTGTATTTCAGTATTTTCAGAGAAAAAGCACACAAAGAGAATGTATATTCCTCAATGTACATACTGGCTTAAAATAAACTCTCACAACGTGATTTCAAAAAGATCAGTATTTTGTCTAATATGGCCTCTAGCTCCCGCTGTAGTAATTGAAAACAGTTCTCTTTACACACTGAGTCTCATCTCTTTCACTAGCCCAGCCCAGCTACAGGTAAAGCCTATTCACCTCAGTGCTCAGCTCTTGCAATAACATTCCAGGTTAAATACAGCTCCAGCTCCATAGGGCACAGAGTGTGTACCAAACAACGTGAATCCCCCTCCCTGCCCCCAGTGTGCCTCTGCCTATTGCTGCACAAGGTGGACCTCTTCTGGTGAAGAGCTTGTGCTCCAAAACACCTGGTTCCACTAGCCTTGGCTGAGCAGAAGCCTACAGCCACAGCATTATATGGCTTCTTTTAAAAGTAACTAAAGCTTGAGGCAGGGTTAAGGGGAGCACAAACCAAAACCAAACCAGCACAGAGCTGATGCGTGAGTCCTTACCTCAAACAGTGTCAGACTGTCATCGTTCAAGACGATTCTGGGAGGTGCAACAACTGAAGTTAAAAAACAAGTTATAAAACAGGACCACCCAACAACCAGAACAGCAAATACAGGTATGGGAGGGATCCCTGCTGCCTGAAGGGGTGATATGTTCATATGCCCACAGAGGCTGCTTCTTAGGTAGAAGCATAACATGGCTAAGGGACCTTCTTTGCACTATGAAGCCTCCCCATGTTTAGGAAAGGCATTCCTTCCCAGGTCGTATCTCAGGCATCAACATACCACAGCTACAAACAGGCTTTGTAAAGTAAGGCCAAGTATTACAAACAGCACTCACATAAGTAAAATGGCAACTCTGCATCAGCAAGGTGGCTTCTTACAAAGTCTCTCAAAATGCCAACTGTGGAAAAAGGAAAGGTTTGCTGAATTACATTTGGTTCTTCAAATGCTGGGCAAGAAGGCTAACTTATAACAGCAGAACTGCCCTCTACAAGGTATGACGATTGCCTTTTCCTCCAAAGTACACAGCTGCTATTACAAATTTCTTGCAGAAAAAACAGACAAACAAAACAAATCACTTTGACATGCTGATCCCTTGGAAAAATCTAAGGATGCCTACAAAATAATCAAAAAATTTGTGCAGGGAACCATGGCTGACAACTGAGAATAAGAGAACACAGCAACAACAGTAAGAGCTACTTGGTGCATGGTCTGATCACCTTTTGTGAACTGACAGAGCTAGAAAGGTTCATCCTCTCCGACTCTACAGTTGGTGAAGCTTTTTTTCTCCTTCCTGCTTTTTGGGGTTTGTTTTGGATTGGGGAAGGGGGTGTTGTTTTTCCCCCTAAACGTTTTAAGCATTAAGACAGAGGAAGTGTCCAAATGCATTCCAGTAACACATCATTTAGACACAAACAAGGGGATAACAAGGGTGAGCTTCCTGATATCCCCACCACATAGCCCTTAGCTAACTTAATTAGCCCAGACTCTCTTCTTATTCCATTCAGGGGTCCTACAAGGACAGCGTAACTACCTACTGCTGTTTTATCAGAGCAGCTTTACTTTCCTGGGCAGCAAGAAAGACCTGCTCAGACACACTCTCTCCTGTCATGGTGGGAGCCATGAGTTACAGCTGCACAGGCTGAGGGGGTGATTGGTCTTACCAGTTTCACTGGGATGGAAGAACCCCTGTAGAACATGACGGTCTGGGAAATGAACTCTCAACACCACCTAAAACAGAGACAAAGCACATTAGGACAGTGGTTTATTACTGCTCTGTAACACCAGTCCTTGGCTTAGAATCTGCAGTTTGGCTTTTTGTTGGTTTTTTTTTTTTAATGGAGAGATCTGAGGTATTTACAGGGACAGAAGAGCAGCCTGGCTAACACAGCTGTGCAGCTTCTGAGGGAACAAGGGCTGTCTGGCTTTCAAAGAGGGCACAAGAGCCTATCTGTCAAAGCACTATGATGTAAAATGCAGCAGCACTCACTCAGAGAGTAGGAGCTCTCTGTGCTAAATGATGCACAAACAAAGACAGTCCCCCATGGACAGGTACCGACAGTTTACTGGCATCCTAACGTGTAGGAATCCTCCTGACATACCTCTGACCTTTGTATTTCCAGCTTGGTCAGAAAGCACTTAACTTGAGAACTGCATAAGGATCATATTTACAGAGTAAAATAAATCCAACTTGTAATAATCATTTAACTTTCAGTAAGATTCTAACAAAATGTCAACTGAGGAAAGGCAGGTAGGAAAACTCAGTCATACAGACTGATGTGTGCACAACAAAGGTTTTGAGTCATCTGGAACAGAACAGAAGCAACTATACTGCCTGTCACTCAACCATATTACAGTACAGCTGTTTTCACAAGGCACAACTGTTATGCAAGTCCCACAAAAAATTAATAGGGATGGGAATTTGAAAAATCTTCCTATAAGTAGCTTAAGAGCTTGTTGATCGCAACTGAACTCCAAGCTACTCAATCTCCAAGTCTGGACCAGCCAGAGGGACTTGAAAATGAACAAATACTACCTTTGGGTAACGCTCCAACTTCTCCTTCAACTGGGATTCCCTCAAAGACTTTGTCATCAGTGGAGCTTCTTCCAGGCGTTTCCTAGAGAAATGGGAAGAAGATAAGCTGTCAGCAGTTTTACAATGTATTTTTGCTTTATTAATATAGTGGAAGGCCCAAGCAGGGCTGATGAGAACTGCTCAACTGTTCCATGTGTCTCTTACAGCATTTTCTCCATCTCCTGAAACTACTGCGCATCAGAAACAATACTATAAAAATTATACTTATTGTACAATTTTAAAAGTAAGTACATGACAGCAGCAAAGATCCTAAGAACAGGAGGGGAAAGTCTGCTTAGACTACTCAAGAAGAGATGGACTTATTAATCCAATAAAGCAGAGACTAAGGTTGGATGATTACTCCACAGGGGCAGAAGAGCTACTGAACTTGAAAAACAATGCTGGCGCAAGAAATTAGTAAGTATTAATTAGCAACAGGGAAACAAAATAAAAATTAAAAGTTTCAGGTCATTCAAGAACTGCCATTGTAGACTGCTATTAAAAGGAATAGTGGGTACAAAATAAAAGTCCACCTGTATTTAAGATGAAACAATAAATGTAAGAAAATAATTACATATTTGCCTAAAATTAGCTTAGACCTAACAGATCCCATGTTCAGCTTTAGTACCTTTTCTTTGTATCTGAATAACTGATCTGAATAACTGATGTGTAACTTGCCTTTATTTTTATCCCTGGCTGTAAGGGGAAAAGCATCAGCAAATTTGGAAATTGGGTCTTTTTTGACAGGCCTGTATTCCAGTAATCCCCAACCAAATGACTCTACATTTGTACCACTAAATACTTCAGACCCACAAGCAGCAGAGCAATTTTCAGGCCATTTTCTGTGTACTTATGTGGATTTCAGTGGCCTGTGGGAAATAAAATCAACTCTAAGTAAAAAGTTCAACTTGGACTTGGCTATAGTGTAAAGGAGACTGTTCCACAGTCTTGGAGAATAAGTGTAATCTTTAAAGGAAAGCTTTGACCCATTTGAAATTAAATACATTCATGAAATTAATTTCTTTAAGGAACATACAGACAGCAAAATGGTGCTGTAATAGGAAGGCCAGTTTATCTCAATCTGAGTTTTTATTGAACTGAAGTTCACTAAAGTAAAATCATGAATATTTGAAAGCAAGCTACTTGAACAGTGCAATACATTGTTAGTCAACTTCCTACAATGTCTTTGTGTGTGTGTTTGTGCACCTGTTCCAAACTTTCTCAGGTCTCAACTTGTGGCTAAGTTTGATTTTGCTTTATTTCTATTTAGGTAATGTTTCAAAGTTGGTCTTTCTGATGAGGTCTAATAAAAGGTTAATTCTGTTACTTAAAACAAAGGTGTTTCTTACTGGCCAAAAATGCAATAAGCTCTGCTGATCACTGTCACTCTGCTCAACAACAGGACACAGCAAGTCTCACTCAGAGCAGAAAGGGAACTTACCTCTCACTCTGCAGCTGTGCCAAACGTTTCCGTACATCATCCACTGTGACTTCAAAAAATTCATCAGGAAGCTCTTCTGCGCTATCAGGAAGTTGTTCCAGTAGGTCTAGGTGACACACAAGGGGCTCACGTTCTACAAGCTACAGAATAAAAAATGGGTTTCAATTAGTTTTAAGTGCATTGCTTTGCTTATCCTATAAAGTTCCTGAAAAAGAGTAAAAGGACAGTATTTGCAAACTGAAATACATTCACTAGTGTGCAATTCCTGTCACTAAGATCAGACTAACGATACAGAGGTTGTCAGTGTTGTCATTCTTTACAGCTGATACAGCTTTGGACACAAAAAAATCCTGTCAAAGGCAGCAGGAATCGATATTGCCAGGTGAGCAGCTGGCTCCTCTCCACTGTCAGTACAGGAAACTCAGGGTAATAACTTCAGCAGGCACCAAAGGTAAGGAGAGAGAGCTCCTTTCCAGGGAGTGCCTGTGGAATCTCTTCAGTTATAATACTACGGTATTTGCAGTCGAACCAAGCTTCTAGCTAGTTACAAATATTCAGAAATTACACCTGTCCCAAAACCCTACCTGACCTCCCCCTGCTCTACTCCAAACCTCTCTCAGTATGTAACCACTTACTTAGCATTCTACAGGCAGCACTCAACTAACACAGGTGCTATCCTTCGTTCCACAGACTATAGAGCCCTTTGAAGTTTTTCCATCTGCCATGCACTCCTGGCTTGTGTCATGTCTTGTGTTCACATTCTCTTGCTACAGAGCCAATGGTACAAGTTACCAGCCAGGGCCCACTCCATTTCTCCTTATTCTAGAGAGCAATTCTTTGCTTTGGTAAGGCAGTTTTCAACCTGTTCAGCTCTCTGAACTAAACCACTGCAGGGTTTCACTGCACACCTTTCAAAATTTTACCCTGGTTTCTGGTGTGCAGAAAGGTCCCTTTTGTTTTGCACTTATAAATTACTTCGCCCTGAGACCAGCCTTTGCTGCAGCCAGAGCACACAGATGTGGGAGAGCAGTTCTGTGTAAGCATCAGCTGCAATAAAGGTACTTAATACATTTACTGGCAACTTTCCCTGCTCACCAGAGCTGAGGGCAGGCACTCCAAGCTGCACACAGACACCCCTGTCACTTGCCCAGCAGGGCACAGACAGGCTGCCTGCTCCCCAAGCCTCCAGAGCCCAGAGCTGGGTGCATGACGGCAAACCTTCCAGCACAACTGGGCCTAGCCTAGAACTGTGGTTGCAGTGATGAAAGAAACAAAACAAGCCAATACCAAGACCCAAAACCCCTAAAAAACCCAAGCCAGAGCCCCAGCCACTTAGATTAATTCAGAGCATTTGCCATCTCTGCAGGCAGCAGGACATTACTGGATCCCTCCCCAGGAAAAGTTATGTGCTACTCTCTCTTATGCCCAAAGCAGCAGCTGTGCCTGCATGTGAATACAAACCACAGCCAGAGTCAAGCACACAAGAGGTAGTTACACCTCCTGGCTCTCAAACAAGTCAAACTTCTTAAATTCTGAAACTGTTTAAAGGAACAAAGCTTGCAAACATAGAGAACCACATACTGAAGGCTACAGGAGATGCAGGGAGGACACAGCTCATGGCTGAAGAGGCCTATGGGAACAAAAATTTTGGTAGTGAATCCAGCATTTCTTCCTAGTGAGCTGCCAGTTTAACAAGGTCGCAGGCTCTGTGAATGAACCCGCTGCCGATTTCCTCTCCCCTCATTCCCTCAAACACTCTTTCCAATTCTAATTAACACACGGATGTCCTCCCTCCATCCACTCTCCCCTCCCCCAGCCACTGGCCACTTGGGAACAGGAGTCTTCTCAATTGTCTAAAGCACAACACAAATTACAAGGCAATGTTCACTCTACTTGTGGGCACTAAAGGGTAATTTGAGAAATTAAAAGATGGAGGTTGTGTGGGTGGGACCTTTCTCTACTTTTAGAAAGTTGAGCAGGGTCAGCCCTAACGAGCGGGTAAAGGAGCCTGATTGCAGCTTTGCCGGGCTGGACTGGGGTGGGGGGTGCCCAGCGCTGCAGGAAGGACCCCAAACACCCAGGAGCATCCGCTGGGAAGGAGCAGACTGCTTAATCCCAATCACCAACCACTGCTGCTCCAGTGAAGGCACACCTATGTCAGAGGCCAGAGGAGAATTAATCAGGCCTCCCCAATAACCAGGTATCTCCTAACAGGCTCGAGTTTAATTTCATTCTAAACATGTAATGAAAACAGGCATCTTCAGAAAAATCCCAAACCCAAAAGACTGAGGAGGCATATCCTATGACATGTTGTGAAGGGTGCTGGGATACAATGGAGAGAACTCCAAAGTCTGCACTGGCAAATCCTAAAGTTACCATTTAGCACTGGCTCTAACAAGCACTTTAGCTGATCCCAACAGCAGTGGGATTCCACAGGGAAAGGGCCAGCCCCCATCCGAATTATGGTGACAGCTAAAGGCATCTGCCAAGGCACTGGGAATCATGAGATGGCACAAGGCAGACATATATTCCAGTCCTACGTGTTCACTCTTCTTTGCTGTGGGCTCCAACAGTCCTAAAGCACAGACAGAATCCAAAAACTAACTTCCCACAATGACTACAAAAGAGGCTCAAGGAACACCAACCCACTTCCCAGCCCGCTGCACACGCAGTGTTTTCTGCAACTGATGAAAGATCAGCATCTCCTGTACCAATAAACGGCCACCACACAGATGTTCTACTTTACATTATGTAAATTGGAGGAACGTAAGCTGTACATTTTGCTGTCCTATCTCTTCCAGGAGCCAAACATGCTGTGCTAAGGTTTGGTACCTTCCTTCTTCAAAGTATGTGCTTCTTCCAAAGCTGAGATGCACTTTTCATCACGAGGCTGAAGCCATATGTTCACAGCAACATCTATGTAAGAGCAGTCTATGTGACTAAGCCAGGTGCCAGGAAGAACGCAGTTCACTCTGTGGTCACCATCCTGGACCCAAGGAAGTAGGTAACCTGAGGAAAACTCTTATGATTTAAGTGAAATAGTGGCTATTGTGCTTTCCACAGCAGCAAGCTCTTCCCAGAGACCCACCTCCTCCTCACCACCTCTGGGAGCTCTAATCTCACGGCGAATCTGGTGTAAAGTTACCTTCTAATAATTAACGTTCTGACATCAAAGTCAGCACACAGCTGTCTGTAAACCATCTTTAGCCCAAGAAACGAAGGGATGCCAGCACAGATTTTATCCAGCCTCTCTTCAGCTTCAAAAACCACACGCAGGCAAAGCATTAATGGGAAGATTCTTTTACAAAAATGGACCTTTGATGTTTAAAAATAATTTGTTTTGTTTTGGGTTTTTTTTTCCTCAGGACTGAAAAGGGACAAAAAGCAGATGCCATGTGGCTAGCCCTGCTTGGCTGTTGCCGCTGGGAGGAGAGTGGAGGATGGCAGGAATGGAGGAGGGAACAAAATGTAATCAATCAGCAGCAAAAGTACCAGAGATCAAAGGGCTTGAAAGCAGCCGTCAAAATCACATGCTGTTTAACACAAGGACACAATCCCCCAACAGAATCTGCAGCTGCTTCCAAAGCTGCTCTCAGACTGTGAAGGGCGGCTGGCTCCAGAAGTGGTTTGAACTGGACTGTGATTCTGAGAAAGACATCGGTTCATATGAGTCCTTCAGTCACCACCACTCAGCCCATGCCCAAAAGCACATCTCCACATCAAGCTGTGAAATCAGTGAAATGATGGAGTTCTGCCTCTCCCACCAGCACACAAAAAGTGTGGGCAACAAAACTGGTGAAGGATACCACCACAAACCCTTGCACTTCTCCTGCTTTCCCAGACACAATGGAAACTCCTTCTTTCCAAATCACTCATAGACGAGAGTGTGACTGAAGCAAGCAACACATGAGATTGGACAAATCACCCAGCCTACTGTTTAATTCTCCATGCTCAGGGTCTGCTCCAAAAGGATAAATAACACTGATTAGACAGACCCAAACGTGTTTCTAATATACTGAAATATTCACCACTGCAGGTTGGCAAGGCCTTTTTCTGCTACTTGCGCAGTTCATAACTGCTCCAGAGTCCTTCCAGGGTCTGGCTTCTGTTCCTAAACAATTCAGAACTCATAAAAAATAGACTGCAACCACAAAGAAGTCAACCAAGGTAGAGTCACTACATCAACGTAAAAGCATCCAGAGTCTTGCTAAATTCCTCCTGGACTAAGCTCCCTTTGAAGTTCCCCAGGCTACTTTCTTTCTACTTATATCTTTCTATTGTTCAATCCTGGCTGGATCAGAACCAGAGAAGATTCAAACCTCCAACTCTAGGAGGTACCAGAGTAGGAAACAACAAAAAGGATCTCTGAACACGAAAGCCAGCCCCAGTGATGAGCCAAAGGAGCAAGGAAAGAGCTAGTCGCTCAGAATCCAGAATGGGAAACTCTTAAAGGAGTAACTTATTAATTGAATGGCTCCTGTACTTCATGTTACACTACTTGACAGACACATCCAACCTTGCTGAAAGCATTCAATTCCATACAGCTGCCCTACAGAAAGCACACTTATGTCATTCCCAGGTCACTCTGGGATGACATCACAGCACTCTTCAGCCACCAGGTGTGGTATCTCTACATGGGCTGAAGCACTTTTAATTTTCATAGACACAGTTTTACTTCAGAGACACCAACAACGGTGAGATGAGCAATTTGTCTTTCTGGAAAATAGAGATAGGTATACTATTTAAGAAGCAGGATGTTTTACATTAAGACAGAAAGCAATTCTACAAGCAAGCAAAAATAAAGAAGGATGGAAGATTTCTGCTTCATCTGCAATATTAAGAAGAAGTCACAGGGCTCAGGTAACAAAGTGGTCATTTGTTCATTAAATCTGAGGCACTGAGGTGTAGGATCTCCTGGACTGCGATTTAATGCAGCTGTGTTGCCTCTATTTGAACTATTCATCAAGGATACCTAAACATCCAAAGTCTTACTTGCCTCTGGACAGCTAATTCTTAAACTGACATCCTTCGCATGTCCTATTTCCTGTCTGAACTCAGGCAGAACTGTATGTCACCAGGGCACCTCATCCTATGACATGGGGGAACAGTCTTAAATTTGGAAACGTCTTTTTTCTCATGGGAGCACAGCCTCAGGCAAGACAAGATTTTTAAAAAAAAAAAAAAAAAAAAACCCTTGTTGCCCAAACTGAAAACACATTTTCTCTTACCTGTTCTTGCTCCTTTTGCAGTTCTTGGCTGTTCTTAGACTTCTTTGGCTTAGAAGGGCCTCCAGGGCTGGAAAAAGTTGTTGGCACTTTTGAAGATGGTACAGTTACAGGAGAGCCCCCCAAACGCTCTCCATCTCCAGAAAAAGGAACAAATGGGGTAGGCTCAGTCTCTGGGGAAAGACATGGCTCCTCCAAGCTGGGAGATTCTCTAATCGAGTCTTGCTTGTGTGTGCAGCTGTTTAAAGACATGTCCACATCCCTGTGGTCCGAGTCCTTTGGGAATGTGTTTGCTTGAGGTAGGGCCACATCCACTGCTTCCTCCATGGAGCCTGGCCTCACTGTTGGCTCATTACAAGGCACCGTGGCACCCACAGCTTCCTCCCCACCAGATGAGCTGCATTTCTTCATGACAACTCTTAAAGAAGACACCAAAAGGAATAAAAATAAAATCATAATCCTGAGAGTACTGCCCTCCCCATTCTCAGTGTGTCCAGGACACAAAGGCAACAGCTGACTCAAATACACCCCTGATTTAGCTACTTCTTCCAGATGCTTACAGAGCATAAGCTCCAGTTGCTGTGAAGTGAGGGGTAGAGGGTCATGGGGTTGTGCAAAATAACAGAACAGGGACCTGCTTCTCTGGAAGAAAATTGCCTTCCAGAGAAAAACAGCAGTCAGCTGTAAAGCATAGCTCCTAATCACTCCTGCCTTCTGTATACACTGCAAGGAGCTGGCCAGGACATCACAGAAAGGTCATCCCCATTCCCAACTCACCCCCACAACAGGCAGCAGGGCCTGAAGGGGCTGGGAGTTCACTGCCTGAGATCCAGAGCAGGGAAGAATGAAGTGGTAGCTGATTGCCCTCTCAGAGAGACTTTTAACTTTGAATTGTCTGTTCCACTCAAAGGAGGAAGAAGAAAAAGAAAAAGAAGAAGGAAGAAGAAAAAAGGAAAAGGAACAAACAGGCTTTTTTAATCTGCACAAATGGCCAGTGCCAGCATCTACAGCTGTGCGAAGCACATCTGGGCAGCAGTTTGAGATAAACAGGCAAATAATATCTGAGTGCTGTGATGTTTGTAGTTTTGAATCTTTTTGGTGAGGGGTTTTTTTTTTTTTTGGTACTTGAAACAAAATAAATTCACCACTGAAGTGGAAAGGGAAAATAGAGGCCAAACTCCAAACTTTGCTCCTCCCAACCTGACAATGGCATTGCCTCCCGTCAGGCCAAGTGACTTCAGTGTAGTCTTCTCCAGGGCATCTTTTCCTGATATCTGCAACAAAACCAGAGGAGAGCAATTATGGCCACTGGTTCCCCAGGAGAGCATGTAAAGTGCTCTTTACAGAAAAAAGCCTGTATGAAAAGAAATACCACACAACACAGGAAACAGCTGAAAACACACTCCTTCTGTAGTTGGAAATCAGACCTGAATCCATCTGTCTCAACCTGTGCTGTTTTACCAAATTCACAGCTTATTAAACCATCTCAGGGGCAGATGACCTACATATATTTTCATCCCATACACACAGCCAAATGGGATCCAACTACAGCAAAGCTACTTTTATGTCAGAAGTTAAACGACAGGCAACATCTCAGAGCTGCAAGACAGCCAATTTCCTTACATACACCTCCCATCTGTCTGTAGTGACCTATTCCAGAATAAAGACGATCTGTCCACAGAGGTCAGTGGGAAGTAAAAGGGATAGCTAGGGAGAGCTAATTCCATAATATCCACATACAAAATATTAAACAAAACATTAATAGCAAAAGATCAAAACAGAGAAAAGCAAATATTTATTAAAACGAAAACACTGTTTTGACTCAAGCTTTAAAAGAAGTTGGAAAGAAAACCACAAATAGGTCATTGAGCTAGCTCACTTTATGGGCTCAGAGGTCTCAACAGCGCAAGGTTACGTTCCAAGAGAGCTTTTTTTCCATACAGACACGTCATGCTTTGAAAAGACCAACATTTTTCTACTTCCCCTCTCAAGAAAGTTCAAAAGAAACACTTTCCAGGTTGGAAAGCAGAGCTAAGTTTTCTTATGTTTTAGAGACATGAGAAGGAACAGTTGAGAGGCCTTTGCTGCCTTACCTCATCTCGCATGTAAATACAGACTGGAGACAATTCACCATGCTGTTCCATCAACTCCCTGAAAGAAACAGCAAAACACTGCAGCATCTGCATAACAGCCTACCCCCTCCAAAACCAGAGCAGAGCAAAAGTACAAAGTGAAATCAGCTGGCAACACTGTCCTCTATGTTCCTCCAGCAATAACCACTACATAGTTCACAGGATCACTGTTAGATGTTAGGTAAAATATTTGCTTCAATGAATTCATTTTTTCTTAAACACAGCCTAAATGTTTAAAAACAAAGAAGAAATAATTAAATTCTGAAATTATCTGATCTTACTAGATAAATTTAAGCTTGTCACTGCTCATGTGCCTCAGTACCCAACTGGAAACATGACTTAATTATACCTGCTCTTTTTAATCCAAGTTAAAGACTTCATTACAGTTTAGACTGAACTTTTGCTAGGGAGAGTGAAATGATTTTCACATATGCACAGCAACAAACAGAATGAAATACTGCTCTAAAGCAGATCAACTAAGGATAAAGAACTTGCCTTAGTATCAGTTTAAAAAAAGAAAAGAGAAAGTAAACAAACAAACAAACAGGATGTCAGTGATCAATGATATCTGCATTCTGACTTTTTCTGGAAAGGAGTTTCATGAACAGAGTCCCACTGCTTAAAACATTGTGCCTTCAGTATCATGTAATTTAAACATTTCTATTTTGAGATGCAATATTACCAGAAACAAAGTTATCTCAAGGATTTATGTAGGAAAAGGATCCTTTAAGTAACAGCCAAAATCCACTCAATCAAGTGTCTAGTTCTGAAGTGACTGTACATTACATTTAGGTCTGTCTGTGCTGTCACCACGCTGACTCTGCTGTTAGAAAACCTGCAAACTCCACAAACATGCATGCAATAAACCCAGCCAACAGGGAAAGACTACCTTAGGACAGGGATAACATTTTATGTTCTGGTAACAAGGAAATAACCCTGTGCACTTTTAGCAACCTGCTTGCCCAGCAGAAGACCAGAGTCTGCACAACCACATACATCTTACTGCTCTCAATGCAGTGGTTCCAATTAACCTTCAAATAAGCATCAGCATGTTCAGTTACTTAACAACAGTTTTGTCAATACTATCTCAGTCTTTCTGTCACATTCAAAATGCTTCATGGAGGAGCAGATTAGAAGGCTATATATACAGTCAGTGTATTACACCATATTGTAACACATATCTATTTAGTCCAGCATGAACTGAGAGGGAGTCAATCAGCCTACCAATTAGAAAATTGAGGGAAACAGACATTAAATTCCTTGAAAATTCATCAAGGACATTCACACTTGGACTCAAAACTCAGCTACAATGTCATGTAAGTGAAACGAGAAGTCACTCAGAATCAAGAGAACCACTGGAAAATTAGGATACTCAACCTCTGAGTAATTTTCAAGAGCCAGAGAACATCAAGGATTTTCAATTGAAGGATGTGAGGGAGCAAACCTGTTAAGCACAAACCAGGACTCAGAAGTCTGGTTTAATTGTAGCACAGTTTATATAATTATACACCATCCTGATCAAATGGTTAAAAGCTTGCAACAGCACAGTGGTATAGGACAAGATGAGTCACAGTGAAACCCAGAGGTAGAGCAAATCCAACAGAGCAAGCTATAAAACCAGTCCTGAGGGTCAGGTCTAGTTTAGGAAAGTCAGCAGCTCAGAACTACTTCCAGACCAGTTGCAACATATCCCAAGGAGTTTACAGTACCAAGACTATAAGACCACTATTTCAGAATACTTCTCCCAGCCACCACAACAAATCCTATCATGCAGAAAGCAACAGACACACCAGAGCATCCAAACTACTATATTCAAGCTCCAGATTATGAAACAAAGTTAACTCTCTGACTCAAGGGGAACAACCAAACCAACATTAGAATAGGGTTGCCTCCATTTGTGGTTCTGAAATTAGTTATTATCTTTCAGGGATAGAAAACACTATACAATGTTCTGCAGGAACCAAGAGATTAAGTTTCTCATACAAAAGAACTTTATCTTGTGATACCCAGGCTCCAACCTCCTTTGCTCCTCTAGCAGCAGCACCTGAGGAAATTCCCAAGGCCAATACCTGATGATGAAAGGCAGGAAAAAAAGTCTTGTCTCAGTTGGAGAACTGGAACTAAAGATCACCAGAGACTGCCTTTAGCACACCATAGCAGGTTACTACACTCAGGCTTCTCCAGAAAATCCAGGAGAGATACCATCCCCACCTTATTTTCAGTGGGTTTTGCTTCCAATTAAGAACAGCTGTATCCCTTGAGGAATCCTCAATAAAGGTGGAGACAAAAGATAAAGGACTGATGAGACACTGAGAAATAGTACACAGAAAAGGCAGACAGAACAGCCCAGATAATAAAAGTTTGAACCTCAAGCTGCCTGTCTGTCAGGAAAGGTGGATGATCATTTAGGAGAAAAAAATCTGAGGCACAATGGAACATGTCCTCACCAAAGACCAACAGGAAAGGAAGCCAGTTTGACTTACAGAACCTAGTTTCATTCACTTTCCCAAAAACTGCTTCCCACCTAAATCCAAGCAACTCTTTGAAGAGTCTCCCAAAAATGCATGGAAAATATCTGAACTGAATTAATGACCCCATAGAAGCAGTGAAGAGTCATAATGACTATCAAAGATGTCTCTGAGTGTCCAAAGTGCAATTGCTCTACAGCAACAGCCCATAAAGTTGCTGAAGCTACAAGGCAGGCAAGAGTGGGAGATAGAAACTCAGGCAGACAACGCTGTGCCCTCAACCAGCCTCTCCAGCACAGACTCCAGCCAAAGTTCCCCAGAGACTTATTTTTGTCTAACTCTTGGAAGCAGCAGGCTCCTCCTCCAGCTGCTGCTAATCCATTACATGCACCCACTGAGGCAAGCACACACATCAAACATACTGTCCTCTCTTTGATGTGCTGCTCTTCAGAAGGGGAACGGCAAGCAGATTAGATTCCTTCATGTAGTGATCTGACAAGGCCTGTAAACATCTTGTGCAAGGACTGCTGCACGCTGAGAGGAGGAGCAGCCCTACAATCGCTTCCAGACTTCTTCAGACCCAATTAGCCAAGATGGATGCTGGAAACCCTGGGGAAATTCCAGTGGATTTAAAATACTTCCCCTCACGCACTTAGAGCAGCTGAGCATTCCAGGAAAACATCTCCAGTTGGAAAATCCAAGGAAGGATTCAGCAAGCATCAACAATTAGCTGACTATTTAGTCAGTTGAATCAAAACACACTGAACAGCAACTCAGCCCATGAAATCCATATGGATGGCTGTAGATCTAGCTTGTTCTGTGACTAAATCGCACACGGCACCTTTGCTGCTTGTTGAATTTAATCAAGTTAGCAAAGTCCATCCAAATATCTAACCTCAGCTTCCAGGGGGAGAAAAGAGCAGCTGTGTTCTGAAGTTATGAATGCTTAGCACACTGCAGCAGTTAGAAGCTTAAGAAGAGCAACACGTATTTTAACTAGTAGTATTACAATGACCTGTAACCAATAAAACCACTTCAAAAGAGCAAAATTATATAAAAAGCTCAAAATTTAAACCAAAGAAATAACCAACTAATAGGTGAGAATGCCACACAAAGGCTATTTGTCATTGTCAATAATTACCACCCCCCACCAGTCTAGCAGCTCCCAAATTGCAACAGGCACACCTTACAGAGGGCACAAAGGGTGTAGTAAAGGACAAGAGGGGACTTAAAACACCTAGGAAAATTATACCATTTTTGTCCCACCTCTTTTCTCAATTAAAAGAAAAATAATTCTTTTATCTCTAGCATTTACATGACTACTGTTCCTTTACTTATGAATAAATTGTAGACCTGGCCCATGATTAAAAACAGAATGGCTGTCACAGCTTCAAGGCTTCATCTTCCAAACCATGAGAAACAGAAGTGCCTCACTTTCAGAAAAGTTGATTAGCTTGACATTTCAAAACAATACAGCCTTTTAAAATCAAAACTAAAGACAAGATATAGCACTCAATGTAGACTGGACTAAATTACTCAGATTTCTAACCCATGTACATATTCAATAAACATAGAACCAGAAATTCCTTCATTTAAATAGGATCTAATCAGTCTTTTGAAGATTCCACATTAACCTGCTGCAAGTTCCAGATTTCCCTGAAGAACTTGCACAACAGCAAGCCTCAAAAGCAACAGCAACCCATAAGAAAAAATCCCCTGCACTACAGGGAACCGCAGCACAGAAATACTGGGGATCAAGATCATCCAGGCTAGCACCTCATCTCTGGCATTGCCTTGACTTCAAAGAGCTTTGTGTAAAAGGCAGGTGGTGCAACATACCCCAGTATCTTCACAGCCTTAGCAGTTTGTTACCAGTTTATGCCCTGAATCAGGAGTGCTACTCCTGAATAAAAAATAATAATAAAACTATGGAGTGTCAAATCTGAAAGAGCAAGGAAAAGGCAAACGTCTCTGTTATAAAGGTGAAATCACAGTCAAATAAATGCAAACTCTACAAATCTGAAGGGTTTAGCTGGGTCACCGTAACCACAAGTAATTAGTGCCATGCAGAGATTCATCCAAACAACTATTTTCTCACTGCGTTGCTCACCTGATCTTTGCAAAATGGTTGAGAAGTTCCCACAAGGTCTGTTGGCAGAGGAAGGTGTCTTGCAAACGGGAGCCATCGTCCAGTTGTAATGCTATCCGAACCTATAAGAAAACCACACTGAATTCATCTGAAAATTGAATGAAAACTTCTTTTTCTTCTCAAATTTTAAAAATATTTCAGTGGTTCTTGTTCATCCGTGCAGGCATTCTGGCCTGAACTCCTGTTCTTTGGGATGAACTGCTCCTGAGCATGGGGGAGGCCATCCTGGAATACTAACCAGCTTTCGTGGGCCCCTCTCCCCTGCCATATCTTAAACTGGAACACATTCAGAGAAAAGACAATGTAAACATCCCAAATAATGTGTCATCAACAGCAGCTGAGGTGTTCTGTTTTATACCAGATGAAACTTTACAGTAAGTCTTCACAGCTACATAAAACAAATTCCAATAACCCAGACACGATTGCTGTGGCTGCACAATCTAAAACACCAACACAGAGCTCTGTCCACTTCAGCATCACTGCAGAACAACTTCCCTGGGACAAAACAGTTTACTTGCACATCCACACACAGAAACAATGTACACAGTCCCAGCTGATCCCTGCCTTACTGAAGACCTGAACAACCATTACCAGTCCAAAGAAACATTTGTAATTTGCAACTCACTAGTGATTCTTAACCACTAAATTTTGGCATACAATTTAAGAGTGAAGTAGAAAAAAAAAAATCTCAAAAATAATTCTGGACATTAAATGATCAAGTTCTTCAACACCTACAGAAAAAGGCAAGGGCCAGCTAGCCGCCAATTTTAAAAGGTATTTTCCAACCTGGAATGCAAACATCTATATTCATTAGCAGGTGCCACACAGACTTCAGATAATTGTCTCCCGACCTCTCTCAAAAAACAAACAAACAAACAAACAACAAAAAAAAAAATTCCAAGGCATTTAACACATGCTGGAGTCAGTCCTAAAGAACTTCAAACTCCTGATTGTCCCAAGGGAAGTACTGCAGCTGACCATGTGATAGAGAATGGCAGAGCACTTCAGGTGTTATCTTTACCTTTTAGGGAATATTCAGCCTTTTTCAGAATGTCTAACTCTTCAGTTTTCCCAATTAGCTCACCTGTCTAATGAAAAATCATAGGAAATGCTGTAGCCACTAGATAGAACCTGGTTTCCCCAGTCAACTTTAGTTTTCAGATGTCCACAAAAACTGACCTTATTCCAAAGCCTGAGAAGGGCATTAGCCCAAGATAGCCAAAGCCACTTTCTCTCATTCTGTGTTTTCATGTGTCCCTACTCAAACTCTCTGTGCAACCTCTTGCTGAGTGCAAGATATGTGTGCAAGCATGAGGGCAGAGGGGAGAGAGAGATGGGAAAGAGACACCACATGATCCAGCAATCCACTGTGATTTCCAAGGAGGAATATGTTTGTCATCTGCCTTGGCTCCCACCAGTCCTCACAGGACTGCAAATGCTGATCTGCAGGAGACAGGAATTTTTCTACATAAAGGAAACAGTGGCATCATTAACAATGAGCCGACAGAACAATGTCGTTTCATCCCACCACTAACACAACCTCCTGGTTTCTCCTACATGGGAGACAAGCCTCAGATTATTCTCAGCTACAGCAGAGTGATGACAGCTGACATCACCATTCTGTAAGAATAGAGTCCAGAAATTCAGACAACCAGTTGCATCAGTTTTTGGGCAACAGTTCAAAGCTAAACATGTCACGAAAGTCCTATTCAGTCCATTAGAAAAATCGCCTCAAAAACCCGAGGTGCTACATAAAATAATAGAGACCAGTGCCAATTATCATCTAAGTTTACAAATATATAAAGAGGCTGACAACTTTAACACCAGAGCTGTACTGATGGTGCATCACCTGCTATCACAAAGGGAATTTGTTCCATTTTTCACTAGAGAACTGTTTAACAGAATTTCTCTCACATGCAAAGGCAAATCCAAAAGCTCTCTATTTTTAAAATATCAGATTTGCTGAATGAACCCATGATTTATCAAAACCTGTATTCAGTCTCTTGGACAACTGCTGTCACTACAGGAAAGCATACCTACTTCTACACACACAATCTTAACAGGACATACAATAACAAAAGACACAAAATCAAATTCATCCCAACATTACTGCAGCCAGCCAGCATAACTGAGTCTGCACCTCAACTGCCACTATATCTCAGTCACAGTGAGCTGGCTGCTATAAAACTTGCTAGTCTTTGACACATACTCTCCGCGGCAGGGAATTCTTTTAGTCAATTGTTCTAAAAAGAACTAAGAAAAAGTCTTTTCTTACACTGTGAAATTCTCCCAAGTAAAATCTGCTCAAGCTAGTGGGACAGCAATGCTGTTTAGACTCCACTATTCACATACACATTTGCTGCAACTTCCCACCTCCATGACACAGCAAGCACTCCCAGGGAAGCCTCACGAAGCCTAAAGATTGTTCTGCTGAATTGCAGCTAAATAGTAACAACTTACACTTCTATTAGCTCTTCCCTTTTGTGACCTAAAGTAACAATTCCACTCCACAACCCCTCGCCTACTGCGCACAGTCCTTCTTGCCCTTTCTTGTAATATAACTTCAGGGAAAAGAAAATAAAATCACTGTTTTCCTTCAGTACCTCCCAAACTAGATGCAAATGTCAGATAGTCATCACTGCACCATTTCAACAGAAACACTTTCCTCTGGAAGACAAACTACATTCCACCACAATATTTCATTGAAAATTTCAAGCAGATGCGACCGGTTTGTGGTATTTTTTTAAGTAAAGACGTCATTTGAAGCACAATGTCTTTCTACGCCAAAGTCAGAAAGAAGGCATTAGTGCCAAAACAAAGAAAATGGAGGTTTTACAGGGAAAAAATTGAACATCAGAGACCCCCAAAACTACATTACACAGTGAACTAGAGCAGAGGTTCCAAAGTCTTCTCACACCACAAAGTTCACTTTTCAGTGTATCAGTTTCTCTCTGTGACAGCTAGAGCAACTGCCTACAACAAACACCAGTAATACTGCTTGGCTGACAGACGTTAAGAGATCAGCACCAATAGACCCGAAACTTTGACAAAAATTGAGAAACTCCCAATGAGGAAGTTAGCAAGATGACTGTTAGTGATAGACAAATTTTCATTCCCACGCTACTTTAGTAAGACCACACATCATTTTTACAATATGAAAAGTTCACATTCAGTAACACCTATGCATTACTTCAAAAGTTATGCCTCCAGCCACAGGGACATGTATAGAAGATTTTTACACTCCTAAATGTGTTTTCTAGAGAAAACAGCATCCATAAGCCCTTTGCAAATAACACCAAATAGGGACATTTGGTCACTGTTGAACACAGCACATGTCACAAAACACTCTAAAACTGTGTGAACACACCATGAACACCAATGCTGGGAAAGCAGCAAAAGAGGATTCTGTAAGAATCTGAGATCTAGTCAAAATCCAGAGGTAGACAACAGCAACTGAAACAGAAATTAGGAAAGGGAACTGAGTTAGTCATCAGTGATGTTTAACTTCTTAGCTATCAACAACTACTGGTTTTTCAGCTCACCAAACAATCCCGCTCTCCCCCACCACAGCTGGCAGGCACCCCATGCAGACTCTAAGTAAAGACTTTCAGCTACAAAACTACCATTTTCCACTGCACTTCAACCAGCCTTCAGCTAGTCTCTCACAAGGGCATTGGCCATGCTGACCTGTGCTCTTGCTCATTAGATCTGATGGGATCACACCAGCACAACTGGTAACTGAACAAACCAGGTCACGCTGCGTAAATGAACATACCGTGGTTCCAACTGCTGCTCTGTTAGAGACTGGCACCATCTCCAGTTTGGCATTGTTGGGCAGCC
Source organism: Entomyzon cyanotis (assembly GCA_024500445.1). NCBI lineage: Eukaryota > Metazoa > Chordata > Aves > Passeriformes > Meliphagidae > Entomyzon > Entomyzon cyanotis. Next base: position 1,747,049 of record JAKEPQ010000325.1, read on the forward strand.
TAGCAAATCTCCACTGCAAAGACAGGTCCAAAACATTCCTCTGAAACCTGGAGGAGAACAGAGCCTATGAGCAACACAAAGTCCAGGCAGGAGAATTCCCAGGAGGCTGACTAGAAGCCAGAGAATATAATTCAACAATGAACAATCAGTAATTATAAAGGCATCATCAACAAAAGCTATTCTGCACACCAAAACAGCTGCAGTCTGTAGAGGTCACACAGAAGATAACCAAATCTATGTTCCTTCTTTCAAGGTTTTTAAGAGACAAACAACAACCAACTACACAACCAAGCCTGGTCAAATACAAAAGTACTCCTTTTTTTTTAGTGCTACTCAGACAAATGACCTCTCAAGTAAGACACCACAAGAGCAGAGTCAAACCCCCAGCTGAGCGGGGAGAGGTGCGCTGTCGGTCTGTGACCTCCGTGAGGTGTGCGCTGTCCCGTGGCAGCGACACGGGGCCTCGCTGCCTGTCCCAGAAACGACATGAGCGTGGCACAGGGACACGGGGAGGGACTGACCCGAGCAGAGTTCAGTGTGTGCCCCTCGCACCCACCGCCCGCCGCCGCTCCGCCAGGCCCTGCGCACCCCGAGCGCCCCGGCAGCGCCAGGCCCGGGCGGAGAGCGGCCTCGGGCGGGGCCTCAGCACGGCCTCAGGCAGCCGGGCCCGGGCCTGGCCCCACGGCGACACTCACTTCAGGCCGTACTCGCCGGGGCTGCCGCCCTGCTTCCTGCAGACCTCCTCGAGGACCTGCGGAGAGAACACAGGGTCACGGCCGGCCCGCGGCGCTGCCGCCGCCTTCCCCTCATCCCCCAGCCCGCCGCGGACCCACCTGGAGCAGGACCGTGCCGGGCCCCACCCGCACCGTGACCCGCCGCCCGCTGGGCGCCAGCACCGACACCGCGGCGCCGCCCCCGCCCGCCGCCGCCATCTTCCCGCGCCGTGCCAGCCCCCCGTGGCCGGGGCGGAGTCGGCCCGGGGCCGTCCTGCTGCGGCCCGCCCCGCCCCGCCGCGCCCGGAGCGCACCGGACAGGAACGGGGCGGGAGGACGGGCCCGGCTCGGCTGGGCCCGGCTCGGCTGGGCCCGGCTCGGCTGGGCCCGGCTCGGCTCGGCCCGGTGGCTGCGGAAGCGGGCCATCACGGGCGAGTCCCGGCCTGGCGGAGCCGGCCCGCGGCGGGACGGGCAGGCGGCTCTGAGGCCGGGGCCGGGCGATCGGCGGGTGCGCTTCCCCGGGCGCGAGGGGGCTGGCGGCGGCAGCAGCGGCCCTCGGGCAGGGCACACGGTGCGCGGCTCGGGCTGCTCCCCCGGCACCGGACCGGGGTGACCCCGGCCTGCCCGCAGAGCCGGGCTGGGGATGGCTCCGGAGCCGCCGCCGTCTGGCAGCCCCGCGGGCAGCGGGAGGGGAGCAGCCGCACGTCCCGCCGGGCTGACGGCGCTTGTGTTGTCCCTTGGGTTCCCGGTGTCGGGATCAGTCACCTCCTCCGCGATATAAAACATCGTCTCGCCTTACCGGGCTGGCCGGCCCGGGCATCCCCAGGCAGCGCCGGTGGCCAGAAATCCCTTGGGCTGATGGATTCCTGGCTCTCTCCCAAGCAGTGATACCGAAAATCCCTGCGAGTACAAGGAAGGTTCTCCTGGGCCAAACACCAGCCCTGGCGAGCCTCGCAGGTCAGAGGGGAGAGGGGAGCACCCTGCCGCCTTCCCAGTACCACAGGAGTGTCCAGACAGTGTCACCATCGGGGCACCATCGGTCTGACAAAGCACAACATCCTGCTGCCCCTGGAAAGCCATTTCTTCTGGCAAAAAGAAGAAAAAAAGTTGGTTTGGAACCCCGTGGTCAGTGCTGCAAACTCAGCCGGTCAGGAGAGATGGCTGCAGCCGAGGAACCAAAATTATCATACATTTCACAACACAAAATTTCCCAGAGACTTTATTTCATTTATGGGTTTCCCCTTCAGTCTCAGCATGGCCTCTGCATCAAAGGCACTCTGAGATTCGATGACAGTCTGTTTAGTTTGCTATCATAAAAACAGAACAAAACAACCCACCAAAAAAAAAAACCAAACCAAAACTTTTAGTTTGGGTAACCACTGGAATTTATTTAGCCTAAGCTGTAGCCACATGCCAAATACTTTCTCTTTCTCTACTACTTCTATATTTATCCTATATATTAAGCTTAAGTCTCCACCACTAGCCCCAGCACCCACAAAAATGTCTGCTTTGCTTGGCTTATAAAGGAAATATCCTTTCAAGGAAAGATACTTTCATAAAAGATAGGACTTGCTTTTGTTTACTGTAGCAGCTTGAGAGAAGGGAGAAAAATGTGAATTTTAATGGTAGGGAGACATCCTCTTGCTTGTGCATGTGGATTCGTAAGTCCATCCAACACTGTAACCGTTCAGTGAGATGTAGAAGTAGTAATAAAGGATGTCCAAGAGTGCATAAAGTTTAAAACAATGCCTTAAAATGTCTTTACATTTGTTCGTTCCATTAGGCAGTATCATTGCCTTCACATTTATAGAGCTACAGTGTTCCGGATACGTAATTCCCTACCTTTTCAATTGCCTTTTGCTGTAAATATACATGAAGAGGTGTGAGGGCAAGATTTTCTGAAAGTTAACACACTTTTGTCTAAAAAGAGTGCAACAAATATCTATGATATTCAACTACTTCTTAGTCTTTAAAGTAGGGCAGAGATCCAAAGCTCTGCAAGCATCTCCCACATAATGAAGATATCCTGTTCTTCCACTAATTAATCCTGCTGCTGGAGGAGAAGAAGCAATTAAGATGACTTTGTTAACTGCAGTGATTATCCCCCTGCTCAGGCAGAGCAGCCATTCCATTTTAAAAGACATATTTTGGGTTTCATAGCCCAAAACACTGGTCTCATTTCTGGATGGGTGTAGCTCCTATTTGATGTTTGAAGCAGGCATCTGTTGCCTTTTTCGCATTTGGAAGTGACACATCTCTTAAAGAAACGTTGGTCCTGTTATAAAGACACCAATGTAATTTGAGCTGAACATTTCCAAATTGTGGGATTAGAGGTAATTCCGGTTATTAATGGTATGGCATAATCACAAAATTGCATGGAGGTGAAGGGTCACATTTCATACCCAGAGCCATTTCTAATCTCAAATATTCATGTGAAATTAGAAGCATCAGGAGAGAAAGAAGGGGGAGGTGACTACAACCTGGAGATCATTAAAGTGCCACAAAGAAAGAGGAACTCATTTGGGAATGTCTGAAAACACCCTTAAATCAGATTTCTGCCACTGTCAGGCTGGAGGAGGCCTGCCAATATACCGGGTGAGCCCCAGCCAAACATCCTCCAAAAAATTGTCATAAATTGCATTTCTTTGGTAATTACAGTGAACACACTGCAGAATGACCTTCCCTAATCCCACTTTTCAGGCAGGTGGTGCTTTGCATTCAATACATAGCCCTGGTATTGTCACAGGCATACAGGGAATAACACGTATTTTCTTCTCCATAAAGCAGCAAAACCTCATGCGCTTTTATTTTTTCTTTCTTCTTTCAAATGAATAGGAAATTCACTGTGAACATCTAGAAATATATAGCAGTGAGCTCCAAAACATGATGCAGAACAAGCTACTCATCACAGTAATAATGATTCTGGAGCTTTTCCTGCTGCCTGTGCAAACATCACTGACCACGGTGTCCTCAGAACGTTCAAGAGGTGGCTCCTACCTGAGCATCACCCAGCACATCATATCTGTACCAGGCTTTAAGAGGGCTCTGCTGCTCTCCTGGAGTTCTTTACAACCCCTGGCCTCGGGGTCAGGGGAGGCAGTGGTAATATGACTGTTGGAAAACAGGATTGTTTCTGTTGGTGAATGGTGCTGTATGGGGTAACTTACACCACACACACGCTTCTGATCAACACAAGACTCAAGAAATGAGCCAGGGAGCTTAGTCTGAGCCAGGGCTGCAGAGTGGCTCAGATCAGGCATGAGTGGTGAAGGGGAATCATACCTGTGGTACAAGCCCTTACACAGGACCCAGGTGTAACTCTCTTGGTTCCTGGGTTTCCTTGGGAAACATCTAAAAGGCAAGTGCTGGGGCTGCCTTAGTCCTGGCAGGATACGAGGGAATTCAGAACTGTCTCATAAGCTTTTGTATAGTACAGTCCAATATACTGAACATGTAGGACTATCTTGGGACATAGTGGAACACACTATGCAGGACATTTCACTTTCAAAGGTATTGAAAATGAGATGAAAACAGAATCTCCCTTAACATTATTCCCAATCATTAAAAGTTTCTTGCGTGCCTCCTACGTGGAGCAGGACTCCAATTCTTTCAGCTTTCTCTGAGCTTCTTTTTGTACTGAGGCAAATCTATTCAATGTAAGGAGGCTCTTATCAAGATTAAAACTCAGTGAACCTCTCATGCTGAAGTATTATAAAATTCTCTAAAATCTGTGTCACTTCAATGTTCACTCGAACCAGATTTAAATGTTTAGAAGTCAGAAAGGCTGTTATACCAGACCTACACCTTTACATTCTTCCTCATAGGCCCTTGCTCACCCATGATAAGTAACACAACATTTCACCGAGCTTTGGAAGGATAGCAGAAGTGCTCTGAATGAACCCTCTCCTGAGTGACCTGAACCAGAGGTCAGAAAGCTGAAGAGGGCTCAGCAAAACCATGCCAGGCAAAATTTAAATTTTTTTGTTACTTTTTAGGACAAAGATCTGCAACTTTAACATGCATTCCTCTCTGCCATAAGGTTCCTTACTGGTGCATCGTAATTGGTCACCCCTTAATGTGCCAGCTTGTTACTGAGCAAGGCATTACAGAGTGCAGGAACTCAGCCCTCCATGGTGAGAAAGAGCATGGACACCAAGAGGAATGCAAGCCTGGCAAGGAGAGGCATGGCAGCTTTCCTGTGAAGAATGGAGCTCAGCAATGTTATCCCTCCTGATTTCTTGATGTACCTAGTGGACTATGAGGTCCTGAAGTTGTTTATGCCAACTGTTTCAGTGATCCTGGAGCACTCTGAAGACTTACCACTTCAGACTTTGCACTAACTGACCCGTTTCCAGGTAAAGCTCCACTCAGGCCGACTGACAAATTCTTTAACGTGCTGTAACTAATCTCAGTGATCCACTGCTTGGACCTGGCACAGACAGTGAGGAAGGAAGGTTTAGGCCAGTGCAAGGAAAGATACAATGATACAGAAATGTGCTGGGACCAAAAACCTATCGGGGGTAAACGTAGTGCATTTGTGGAGGTGTATGGTCAATTGAGTAGCTTTTCCTGGCTTTAAAGATGTTGTTGGCAGTATTAGCACTTAAAACATTTGGAGGTAAAAATCTGAGTGAGAACAGAGCAAGAACTGGGAGTACATATGAGTAACTGAAAGATAAAAAACCCAACATGGAAAGCAAACCAAAACCACATGCTTCGTGTGTGGGAAACATAGAGCTGAGGTTACATTCAGAAAGTCCAAACACAGTATGGTAAAAAATGTAGTTGCAGCAGTTGGACAGCCCTAATTCCAGCTTGACAGAAAACCCTTCCACGTGCTATTTTAAGATTATACTATTTTCACCTTTTCTGATCCCAGATAGATTATATTTCCCAGTAAAGAGCGTCTTCCTGCTCCTTTCTAGCAGGCTATCAAGGAGCATGAGTTGTCCCATTTCGCATCTAAATGAATTATTCGAAGTGTAGCATTTTCTCTGTTTTTTTCCTCAGTTTTTAACTCCGAGGTCTGCGATAAGGTCATTTCCAGGGAATTCCCCCTCTCTCGGATGACCAGTACTCTGGTGACAACAGAGGACTTTTTCTCCAGGATTTTTCTTGCAATTCCTGGAAATGTCTGGGCCCCGGGGGAGAGCGGCCGGTGGTAAACCTCGCGAGCTGCCGAGAGCAACGAGGCGAAGCCTCCACGGTGCGGAGGCTCCGACCCCCGGGAAAGCCGTGCCGGTGGCCGGGGGCTGCAGGGGGGCCGGGACCCCTGCCTCCGTGACCCCGGGCCGGCCAGGGCCTCCGCGTCCCCTCCCGCTCCCGGCAGCAGCATCCACCGGCCGGGGGCAAACAGCCGCCGGCCCCGGTCACCCGCGGAAGCTAAGCAGACCGGACGCCGATGTCTGGGGCCAAACGAGCGCTTCCCGCTGCGCTCTGGGAGCCGGGGCCAGGCCACAGCCCGGCACCGGGGGCTACCCCCGGCCCGCGTGGGGGACCCCGTAACAGAGCGGTCGGCGGAGCGGGACTGAGCTCCGCCGGTGAAGCGGCGGTGGAACGTCCCGGGGCGGGGCGGGCAGTGACGCCCACGCGGAGCCGGGGAGGAGCTGCCGTCGGGGCCGTGGGGGGAAAGGGGGGGACCGGGGGGCGCGGCGCGGGCCTGGGGCGCCGCCACGGGGGCTGCCACGTGCGGGGCGCCGCGCTCGGGCGGCCCGACCGCCCCCCCGGCCCCGGAGAGAGACCGCCCCGGGCCCCCGCCGCCCTGCGGGCGAGGCTGTCGGGCGCCACCGCCGCGGCCCCGGCGCCGGCAAGGGCGGCGATGGCGTCGCCGTCGAGCGCGGGGCGCGCCCCGACGGAGCGGCCCGCCGTGCCGGTGCGGCGCGGCGCAGACCCCCGCTCCCTCCGCCTCGCTCCGAGGGGGCGGAGGGCAGGGCAGGGCGGGGGCTGGCCGGCTGCTGCCCCACGCGGCGCCCGGGCTGGCGGCGCCCCCGGCGCGCTCCCCGCGCACTCCGTGCCCCTCTGTCATGCTCGCCGCCTGGGAGCGGGCGGCGGGCTCCTGTGCCGGCAGCCGCGCCGCCGAGCCCCCGCCGCCGGCGCTGCCCTCTCCGCCCGCCGCCGACCCCCATCCCCGCGGGTGGCGCGGCGGGGCGCGGCGGAGCGCGGGCGGCGCTGCCCGCCGCCGGGGACTGGCTGCTGCCGCCGCGGCGAGCGGCGGGTGGCGGCGGGCGGCGATGGGCACGGCGGCGGTGCACCTCCTGCTGCTCTTGGGGCTGCTGCACGCCGGGCCCGGCGGCGAGGGCAGGAAGGGCTGGCGGCGGCGAGGCCCGGCGGTCCGCGAGCGCGGCGAGGCGGCGGCGGCCGAGAGTTTCCCGCTGGACTTCACCGCCGTGGAGGGCAACATGGACAGCTTCATGGCGCAGGTCAAGAGCCTGGCGCAGTCGCTGTACCCCTGCTCGGCCCAGGCACTGCCGCACGACCTGCGCCTGCACCTCCTGCACAACGCCTCGGTCACCTGCAACGACGGCAGCCCGGCCGGGTGAGTCCCTGCGCCGCGCCGGCCCCTCCGGGCGCCCCGGGGCTGCCCCGCGCTGCCGCCGCCGCTCCCCGCCGCCCCGGTCCCGGCCCCGAGGGCTGCGGCGCCACCGCGCGGCGGCGCGTGGCACCGGCGGCGACAGGTGCAGCGAGCGCCTCCCGGGCGGCGGCCCCGGCGTTTTCCCGGGCTGGCGCGAGCGGCGCCGCCGCCGGAGCCGCCGCCCCTGCGCGCCGCCTCGACGCGGTCCCGGCGCCCCGGCCCGGCTGGCATCAGAGCGCTGCGGCCGGGTCCGGCTCCCGCTTACGCGCTGCCCCTCGTCTGTGCCCGCAGCTACTACCTGAAGGAGTCCAAAGGCAGTCGGCGCTGGCTGCTATTCCTGGAAGGTGAGCGCCGGCGGCCCCGATGCCGCACTGGCGGCCACGAGCGGGGCGGTGACCCGAGGCTGCCCTCGGTGTCCCAGCCCCTGCGGGCCGCCGTCCCTCGCCCGCGAACCCCCGGCCCTTCGGGGCGGCTGACCCCTGTCCCCTCGCCAGGAGGGTGGTACTGCTTCAACAGGGAGAACTGCGACACCCGCTACGACACCATGCGGCGGCTGATGAGTTCCCGGGAGTGGCCCGCGACCCGCGTGGGTGAGTTGTCCCCTTCACCCCTTGGGACCGGGCTGAGGTAGCTCCCGCTGTCACCGCTCTGGCAGGTGCCTGGTCGCTGCCCCTGGTGCTCCTGCGCCGCGGCACGGGCAGGCGTTTGGGTGCACAGGAATCACCGGTTATGAGTGCTTCTCTCTTCGTTCTCTAATCATACTCCAGCCTCCTGGGTACCCAAACCTCTGTCACTCACACAGATCGTCTAATTGAGTATATTGGAATTTACCTGCTAGGATTTAGTTTTTTGGGGAAAATAGGCATCACGGGTCTTTTCTGTTTTAAAAGAAGCTTCTAGACAGGCTTCATCTGTAGCATGAATCAAATTCTGAATGTCAAATCTGCCTAAGGGCAAATTTAGAAATGTTCCTTCCACTTCCCTTGCCAATGTTTTTCATCATGGATGTTTGTTTTCTGTGTGGTCAGAGGTCTTGCATGAGGCTCCTACGGTTCCTCTGAAGTCACAGACTATCATCTGTATGTTTCTTGTTTCTTTGTGCCCATCTGCAGGAACTGGGATCCTGTCCTCTCAGCCAGAAGAAAATCCCCACTGGTGGAATGCAAACATGGTGTAAGGAGGGACAACGGAGGGAAATAGTTTTATACTTAAAAAGCATCTCCTGCCTTTTAGTCTAGCAAGAGTGCTGCAGTGACAGGTTAAGACTGATACTTGGAAGAGGAAATGGTGTGTTTTCTCATTTGCTGCAGTTCAGCTCTCCAACAAGTAGGGCCGACAAGATCCAGAGAAACTTAAGTTCAGTCTCCTTGGAGTTGTGGGGTGATCTAATGGAGAAAAACTGGGGATAGCTTAAAGAGCCTTCTCAACAGCTGCAGTGGTGAATCCATCGCAAGTGGTGGGCTGATAATGTTTTACACATCTGACAGTTTGAGAAGAATGTGGAGCAGCTCTGCTAGTTCAAAGAAGAGAAATGAGAGAGACCAGTTTATATATGCTTCTATGCAGAAGGGATGTTAATTTGTCTTCTGCAAGACAGAGACAAAAATGGGAAGTTAATTCCTGCAAAAACCTCCAGTGGTTGCAGTCAGCATTTACACTGCACTGCCAAGAGTCTTCTCATTTTCCATGTGAAAAACTGAAGCATAGAGAGTTGCCCTGTGATAAGTCATCCACTGTGTTGGCAGAATAGCTGAGAGCAAAGTCGTGGTCCATCGTTCTGTCCACTGAGCTTAGTGCTTCAATTAGATTGATAAAAGACATGTAACTTACTGATTTAACTCAGTCAAACTACTAGTGTTCAGGAGAAAATTCAAGGCGGTTATAGTTGTCGCTTGGTGTGCAGGAAGGTAAGTTGTCAAACTAGACAGAAACTCTTCCCTTTTCCCCTTCCCAGGATTTAATTTTCTTCCAGTTAGGTGACCCCATCCTCACCCTGTCGTGCGTGTCAGAGGCACAGCAGGACTCACACAACTCTCTCTTACAGATTCATCCCATATTGCTCAAGTGATGTTTGGAGCGGTGCCTCTTCCAAGTCTGAGAAAAGTGAGTGTTGCTGATGGGCTGTTGCTGCCCCAGACATCACACATTAAAGGATGTGGCCAGACTTCTGTGAAACCACGTGGACAAGAAACAGGCTTTTTCTTGCTGAAGGGCAGGAAAGAATATCAAGCTACTTCCAGATAAAACATCCTGATCTCTTTAGCTCGGGCTGTTTTGACATAGCTCAGAGCCACTGCTTGCAGAGATGTTACACTGATGTAGTATGCAAGGATTAGAGTAACAAAATTCCTTTTAGATGAATCTCTAGGTTCCAGCATGCAACAAATTAATTGCTGTAGCTGAAGGACCACGGACTGTTGCATGTAACTTTGGCATGGCTGACCTGAGAGTCAGGACTGTCAATTTAGTGTCAGACTTTTATCAGGAAGATATTTGGCCTCAGGCAGGAGCCATCATGTGTCAAGCTAAAGCTGTCTGCAGGTTTCTTTGGGAAACAGCAAAGTTCATCTTAATACATGCATTGCCATCAGCTGTCATTCTGGTGATGTCACAGTAAGGGACCTTTTCATTTCATCCCAGCTCCTTGGGGCTGTTCCTATGGAGCAGTTACACATCAGCAACCATGGATGCTGGTGGTGCCAAGGAAGCTGTGTCTGTGTACATGTAACATCTTGTGAAGCATTGCTTCTTCGAATTGGATTGATGAATTGGGAAAAGGGGAGGTTGCAGTAAGTTGCAACTGAGATTCCAGGTGGTAGGAAGATGTGTGTTTATTCCTCCAGCACCTTCTTTCTTGTTTTCCTTTTCTAAGTTTACTCATTTCTAAGCACTGTCATAGGAATGTGCTTGTGTAATTATGTATTCAAGTACACTCTACTCTCTTTAAGGGAAGCAAGTTTTGTATGGGGTGGGGGAGAATCTATTGTTAGGTGTATTTGATATAGATGGATAAAATGAGCCTGAGTTTAGGTTTGTAATCCCTTTGGAAGGTTCTTAAGCATTTTCAGAGAGGAAGTAAAAGTCTGAGCCTGGACAAGAAACAATTTTGTTGACACTGAGCTCTCTTCCAGATGAATATGCCTTCATGGGAGCACTGATCATACAGGAGGTTATAAAGGAGCTGGTGGGAAAAGGTCTGAGCACTGCAAAAGTGTTGCTGCTAGCAGGGAGCAGGTAGGTATCCATAAGATTCCCTTTGGTGAAGACAGATTTCCACAGTGTAAAGCTGTTAGGGAGGAGGTCTCAGCAGCTCCTGAAACATTTCTTCTAGGAGTACAGTAACACACAGCAAACCCTGTATCTCTAGTCAGTTTTCTCCTGTAAGTGGTACAACAGGGGATGATACAATATTACTTCATACTATCAGTTTCTGGTCCAGGTCCACTTAAGAGGGAAGTGAGAAAATAATAACAAGGCTTTGCATTCTCTGCATCAAGAATGCTGGTTCCTGTTGGCCCACATCATAAGACAAACACCTCCTGTGAATTGATTCAGGACACCGAAATGAAAGCCAAACTTGCCTCACACAGGTGCTCTGGATCATCCTGTGTTGCACAAAGCTCTAGTACACTCAGTGTATATTGCACAGGGGTGTAATAGAGAAGTTGCAAAGAGTGGATTTGTCTCACTTCAGATTCTTTCAGTTTTTGAACAGCCAATCCCCTTCCAAATGGTACAGAGCACATGTATCTCCCAGGAAAGAGGAACAACAGGACTGTGTTTCTGAGCTACCAGATTTTTAATCAGCACTGGCTTTATTTCTGAGTTTTGCAAAGCATGGAAACAATGCGGTGTCTACCAACTTCATGGTGAATGGGTGGGTAGCTCTGCTGTGGGTAGATGAAGGAGTTTATAGCGTGTCACTGCTAAAGAAGGTGTGTCTGCTAGCAAGGTCTGTAACACCTGTGTGTGCACCTCATTGCTACAGTGTTGATGTTGCTGTTGCAGTGCTGGAGGGACAGGAGTGCTCCTGAACGTGGATCGAGTGGCGGAGCAGTTGGAGGAGATGGGTTATCAAGGGATTCAGGTCCGAGGCTTGGCAGACTCTGGATGGTTCCTGGATAACAAACAGTATCGCAGAACTGACTGTATTGATACCATAACATGTGCTCCTACAGAGGCCATCAGAAGAGGAATAAGGTACAGTCAGATGCTCTAAAGTACACTTCTGTAAGAGGTTAGAGTGTGGAGAAGATGTCCTCTTTCTCTGTGTTCCGTCATTTTGATACTTAAGGGGTATTTATTGTCTACATCAGTGGTTTTTCAGTGATTTTATTGGAAAAGACAATAATGTAAAATCTAAATGTGCAAAAGAACATGTACAGTTGTAAATGCGCTAAAATGTGTTGATGGGACAGTGCAGCCGAGAGAGCTGCTCTATCAGTTGAAATTCTAATCAGAACAGAAATAAACTGGGATACGGAGAGCATACATTGTTAGGATTGCCCTGTGCCTCCCATTCTATTCTTGCTTTGTCTCCTAGATACTGGAATGGCATTGTTCCCGAACGCTGTAAGCTGCAGTTCAAAGAGGGAGAGGAATGGAATTGTTTTTTTGGATATAAGATTTACCCCACTCTTCGATGTAAGTACCACAGGAGAGAGATCAAATTGATACAGGGTTTTCCCTGTATCTGCAATTTACTTCGAGCAATCCCTTTTCCAATTTTTTTGTCTTTCTAGGCCCAGTCTTTGTTGTCCAGTGGCTCTTCGATGAGGCCCAGCTTACTGTAGACAACGTACACCTAACTGGCCAGCCTGTTCAGGAAGGGCAGTGGCTCTACATCCAGAATTTGGGTAGGGAGCTGAGAAACACCTTGAAGGATGTGACGTAAGTGTTTCATTGAGAAAATACTGGCGTTTGTTTCTAAGGGACATTCCTATCTAGTGTCCTAGCATAATCTCTCAGACCTCTCCTGAAAAAGGAGTGTTGTAAGTTTGGTAACTATTAGTACATCTACATCAAGAATCTTGCCTTCTTCATTTTTGTGTAAAATGCCACCCTCTCCCTAGTCTGGAAGGTTCGATTCAACAGGAGTTACTTTGTCCTTCAAGACATAATCCATGTTGCTTTTTTCCTTCAGTGCAAGCTTTGCTCCTGCCTGTTTGTCCCACGAGATCATCACACGCAAGTAAGTGCTTGGGCAGATGCTGTGAGAGGTGAACAGGGATGTGGCTGGGGAATGAACCTGTCATGGCAGCCCATCCCCTCTGATGTGATCTGTATGGTTTGTCTTTTCAGTCACTGGACTGACATCCAGGTGAAGGGGACATCATTGCCCCGTGCCCTGCACTGTTGGGATCGGAGCCTCCATGAGAGCAACAAAAACGGGAAAGCTCCTCTGAAAGGCTGCCCAATTCACCTGATTGACAGCTGTCCGTGGCCTCACTGCAACCCCTCCTGCCCCACAATCAGGGACCAGTTCACAGGACAGGAGATGAATGTGATCCAGTTCCTCATGCACATGGGGTTTGATGTTCAGAAGATGGCACAGCAGCAGGGCCTGGAGCCCAGTAAACTCCTGGGGATGCTCAGCAGTGGTAACTAGGGAGGGCTCATCAGAGGGGCAGAGATTAGATCAGGAGGAGAGAGACTCTCAGCCCTTCTCCCAAACTCTCTAATCTTCTTCCTTAACGTTCTTGCAGGCAGATGCATGCTCATACCCATGCACGCTCACACCTGTGCACTCACATGCTCCCACACCCTTGCACACGTATTGTGTGTCAAGAAAAAAACAAAACCGCAAACAACCCCACAACAACGACAACAAGAAAAACCAAAAAAAGAAACAAACAAAAAACCAACCAACCAAAAAAACCACCCCAAAACAAAACAAAAAACCCAAACAAACAAGAAACCGAAAAACTTTAAAAAAGCAGCAATTTCTTGCTTACACTGTTTGGCTGGAACTTGTTCCCACCAAACTCCAGGGGTAAGTTTCAGCCGGTCACATCCTCTTCCTGTGTTACACAAGGCAATCGGATACAGGGACTAGCAAAGCCATAAATAGCAGCGATGAGAACTTTCCCCAGATCTGGGACATCTTCCCTTGCCATGAATTTTGCATCACAGACTTGTTAAAAGTGGTGAAAAAAGCAAGCACTGGATTTCTTTGTCCAACTAGAAGTGAAGGAATGATTACATGACTTCCTGGAGGTTAGCATCTCATGCTGAGTCACAGTATACAGACCCAGGACACGTGCTAGGGATGGACACTCTTGTACTCAATTTATTCGTATTATTTTATAAAATGACTTTTTTATTACTTTTTTAAACTAAGCAAGAAATATAAATGATATTGTAACATATTTTTTTTAAATAACGAAGAAACCTCTTGCTACTTTGGCAACGTGGACATATTTATTTTAATATGTAAAACGCTATTTATAAGGGCTGACCAGAGAACCATACCTATGTCTTTGTAAAGTTGTATATGCTGTTCATTTGGATGGGTTATCATGATGGTCACTTGTGCCTGGGAGAGGGCTAAGGGTGGTGTTGATGTTTTGTATTAATTAGACTTCTGTGTTCCCCTTGCAGTGTGCCTGGTCATTGTTTCTCTGATGAAGAGATTGTAATATAAGGTTTAAGTGTCGAGACTTTCACCCAGCACCTGATGTTTGCAGACTTCCACAGCATTTTTGGCTTGTCTGGGATTGTCCAGGCAGTCCAGGGCATTGCATTGTAAGGTGGAGGAAAAGTTGGCTTTGCAGTAAAGGCCTCTCTTCCAGTGAGGGAAAGGTTTGATCAGAGCATCAGAAGCATTTGGAGCAGAAAAGGCAGAGAACACAAGACAAGTACCAACATACTTCTAGTCATTTGGGAACACACCCACCTCAGCACCGGGAATCCCCTTTGACTGTAGTGGGAGGAGAAGAAGGGAGGGATGAAGAATGCATGACTGAGGCTGGAGAGGAGACCATTCCTTGAGTGGGAGCACATGGGCACCTGCAGCAGAGCTTCTGGAGCACAGCATAGGCATGTGGGGAGACCTGCATGAGGAGCACAGCTGCATGTCCCTAGTGCATGAAGTTCACAAGTGTCTGCCTACACTTGTGAACATGGTCTCACAGCATGTAGGCCACAGACAGTTTGGGCCTGATTTTAGAAAAATTCCTTGTACTTTCAAGATAGACCTTGCCAGGTTAGAACAGTGGCACTGCTTGTGTGATCCCCTGTCTTGGGTGAGTAAACCCAAAAAATGAACCAAATTGTAGCCCTTTGGTTCCTTTTCCTGGACTTCAGGAAGAGTCGGGCAGGACCACACATAGACCACCACAATCAGCTGTCCTCCTGTGCATGATGAGATTAACACAGATGGAAGATAAATAAAAACCAAAGAGAAAATGACTGGTGCTCCCAGTGGAACTGAAAAGCAGGAAAACATCAGTGGAGTTTCCCTATGATCAGTTTGGAGATTACTGATATCCTTTATGTTTTAATAACTTGGGTGTAAAAGTAGAATTGTCCTGATTATGTTTTTAATCTGTTTTATGCAGTGGAGAAGCCAGTGACAAAAGGTCAGGACTGGAAGCATTCAGTGCCATGTGTTTGTATTCTGCGATCTTTTGACAAGATGAGGTTGTTTATTTCTGAGGGAAAAGTGGCCGTGGTCTGTCTAGTGCACTGTGATTTTGGGGACCTTTGTGCTCTGCCAGCACTGACTCTGGTGCTGAGGGCTCTCCTGAGGGGCACCACTTCCCATGGGAAAGCAGAAGCTGAGCAGCAGGACCAGCTCTGCCTTGAGCCCTGCTGTCACTGATGGGGCAATGTTGTCCTCAGGTGGGCTGTGACATGGAGTGCTTTCCGCTGGTCCCTGGGCAGATGGGAAGTGATGCACCAGAAAGTGCCACAATACAGAAAGTGACCCACTGCCAGTGAAGCCTGGAAAACTGCAAGAGGTGAAGGATTAACAGAGATAGTCAGGAAGGGCAAGATTTTGGGAGAACAGGAGAACCTGTTCACCTGGAATTCCTCGGCTCTCCTGCTGCATTTCCTGGTTATTGTGATGTTAATTGTGCAACTTCCACCCCAAATGAATGCAGGCTTTTGTACTTTTAGCACCAGAGGCCTTTCTAAGGAGAATGGGAGGGACTTGAGATGAATGAAAGAAACACTAAGGTTGCAAGATGGTGACAAAGCTGAAGATAGGCATATTTTATCGTTACAGCCACAAAATCTGTACTCTTCTCATGCAAATCATTCCAGCAGTAAAGTTTTTCTGCTTCTATGCTGGCATGAGCACTGCAGGTGAGGAGTCAGCAATACTGCTGTGGGGTAAGGGAGGAATTTTTCTATGTTGTGGTGAAAATATTCACCCATTCCCATTCTGAAACTACATCAGAAATTTTGTTTAGGGCTTTTAGAGATAGAATTAAGAGACTTCTCGAGAGTAGAGGTGAAGTCTGGGGGGCACTGTATACCAGGAATGGCTCACTGTGAAAGTTTTGATCCCACAGGAGGGTTTGACACTGTATATTGAAATCTGCGTTCCAAAACAGAGCTAAGAATATCATAGCAGGTTTTTTGTTTGTTTGTTTTTAACAATTATATTCGGTTGTTGCATTCAGAGATAGAAGAAAAACTGATTTTCACATAAAGTAAAAGAGAGACGGTACAGTTTAAGGAAATGTTGAGGACGGCTGCTGTAAGCCTTCACAGCCACAAGCTGTCACACAAAGCACAGCAGGTAAATGTATCACTGCTCCAGATCAACTGCAGCAAAGTGAGTCAGCTTTTATCCAGCTTCTGGCCTAAATCCTTTCTTTTATAGGGTTTGTGCTGCCTTTGGGCTCGTGTCCCCACTCAGGGACTCTTGGGTCTGCAGGACTGAGGCGGATCACAGCCCACTGCCCCAGCCAGCCTGCTCCCCTCAGCACGGGGGGTTGCATGGAGAATGGCAGCATTCCAGTGACCCCAGAGTTTCTAGAAGAACAGCAGAAGGATAATCAAGAGCCTTTGATGGAGCTCGTAGCTTCAGTGTTAAATAACACCCGCTCCCAACAGCTGAGTGGGGGCAGGACTCATTCCAGAACTATTAATAAAGCCCCTATTTATACTCCAGGTTCCTGTGAACGTTGCAGCAGAAAGCTACAGCTGCGGAGCTAAAATGGAATAAATGTCAGCGTCCAGGGAAGGCACCATCCTGTGGGAAAGCAGACAGCCAAAAGACAGCACAGGGGCAGGTTTCAAACCTGAGGAAGCAGAGAGCAAATGGCAGCACCCTGAGCTTACAGCCAGTGGGCAGAGCCAGCCAGTCACCTCCCTGCAGCCGCAGGTCTGTGCAGAGAGCTGCCAGAGATGCAGCGTCAGAGGCAGCTCTCACTGATGCCGGCAGAGACCAGCGGGATTTGAGCTGCTATTCCACTGAGTTGGGACCAGGTGTGACTCAGGGCAAAGGTACAAAAGCCGGGAAGAACGTTTGAGGAGGCTTTGAGTGCATTGTCTGCTGGACTGGAAAGATAATGGAGAGCACGGGAGGGCCGTATCTGAACACAGCTGCAGTGACTTCCCCTGTCGGAATAGCTCGATTGCTGCAGATGACCTTCGGATGTACCACATTCAGCCTGGTCGCCCACCAAGGGGGGTTCAGTGCTGCCTACGGCACCTTCTGCATGTTTGTCTGGACCTTCTGCTTTGCCATCACTGTGTTCATCATCGCCTGTGAGTTCACACACCTGCACAGCTGCCTGAGCCTCTCCTGGGGAAACTTCACCGCTGCTTTTGCAATGCTTGCCACACTCATGTCCATCACGGCCGCAGTGATCTATCCGCTCTACTTCGTCCAGGTGGGCTGTTACCCCATCGGCTGCGAGGTGAGAGACTTCCGCATCACAGCCAGTGTCTTTGCAGGCCTTCTGTTTGTCTCCTACGCCACCGAGGTGTTCTTAACCAGGGCAAAACCGGGACAAGTCACCAGCTACATGGCCACTATCTCCGGGCTCCTGAAAATCGTTCAGGCCTTTGTGGCCTGCATCATCTTTGGGGCACTGGTGAACGACAGCCAGTATGGTAAATATGTGGCGACGCAGTGGTGTGTGGCTGTCTACAGCTTTTGCTTTGTGGTGACAGTGGTGGTAGTGGCCTTCAGTGTCACAGGTAAGACTGCCTTGCTGTGGTTCCCTTTTGAGCGTTCTGTGGTCATCTACACCTTTGTGGCTGTGCTGCTCTACATGAGTGCTGCGGTCATCTGGCCAGTGTTCTGCTTTGACAGCAAGTATGGCTCCCCACGACGCCCTGGCCTCTGTGCCAAGGGGAAGTGCCCCTGGGACAGCCAGCTGGTGATAGCCATCTTCACCTATGTCAACCTGCTGCTCTATGTCTTAGACCTGGCGTACTCCCAGCGCATCCGCTTTGTCTCACACCTCTGAATTGCGGGTTGGCCTCTGTGGAGGCATCCCAGCACTGTAAACCACTGTGGATGCAGAGGGACAGGGCGTGGGGCAGAGAGGTGCACAGCAGGCATGCTCACAAAACCATCGGCCAAACTTCAAGGTGAGGACTCACCACACTAACAAATTAATGACTTGGAGGAGGTGGGCTGCAGCTGAGGAAAAGCACAGCCCATCTCCCCCTTGGTTCTGCCTCACCTGCCTGGTGCCAGCGCAAAGGAATGACACAGCTCCACATCTGCAAACAGCAGGAATGCTTGTAGCCACAGCGGGGCTGCAGGCTACCAGCTGACTGAGCCAAATATTAGGAAAGACACCAAGGATTTTGAAACTGTTAACCAGTGCTTAACGTAACCAAGTGACTACTCAGGAAGTGGGAAAGTTAAAAGCTGCATGAAGGAACACCAGTTCTGGAGATGAAAATCAATCCCTTGGAGTTTGGGTTAGTTTGGGCTGTGTGGCGAGACATGGAATGCCTGCAAGTGTGGGCAGTTCCAGTCTGGGTGTTTCTGAGAAGAACATCATAGCTGTAACAGTATTTTGAAGGTTACCAATCCTTTCCCTTCCTCTCCTTCGCTGTCTAGCACAGAAAAGGAATATCCTCAAGTGCACACCTTGGAGGAGGCCTAGTATATTCCTAATTAGCAAACACTGAGTCACTACAGAAATGAAAATTTGTAAAGTCATGGCTCTTCTGCTGGGAATTAGGCTGCAGAGCAGAGTCAACCTGCCATTCTCACTTGAGCAGCACAGAAAGTACTTTGGAACAAGTTCTGTCTTGGTTCACAGGCCACCATGTCTTTATACTGGTATCAAGGGGTTTTCTTCTGGAAGCTTGAAGACAAATTCTAGGGGGATGGGAAAAGGGAGGCAGACAATAATTGATCTCACAGTGCTGCACAAGAGACCAAAGCAGGCAGGGAAGGGGCATGGACAGGATGAGACATGACAGAACGTGCACACAGTACCCCAGAGCAGCTCAGGCGCAGGATTCCTGAGCACTTTGCATCCCTGAGTAGCTGAATTTCTCGGACCCATCCCTGACAAAACACCCACTTTGAAGTTCCAAACTTCTCAGCTCAGATTTCAGGCTCCATAGGAATCTTCATTTGTTCCAGAGAGAGGCCAGAGTGTCCAAGTGCTTGTGCAGCACACGCAGACTCAAGTGCTTTGATTAAAATCTCCAGTAGCTGCCTGTCAGAAGCAAGATTTATTTTTTAACCGAATTAAAATAAAGCTGAATGGCAGATGTACGCATATATCTCCTGCAATCTGTGTGCTGTCACCCTGCTCTCCACACTTCCACTGCAGCAGACACGGCCCTTTCTGAATGAAAGCAGTGCTCACTCTATTTTGATGAACAAAACCTAAACACAGATCCAAAAAAAGTACAGACACAAGACAGCAAGACCTCTGAATGGATTCTTTGCAGCAGAATGACTCAGGAATAAGGAAGGAAACTTACTTTTTTTCAGGGATTTTTGTGGGGTTTGAAAAGCAAAGGGAAAACTTGTTGGGACAGATTATGTTCTATAATTCTGAGCAAGGACCAGCCCTTAGCAGTGGGGAGCATTAGCCAAGAAATGGGACAAGAATCCAGCACAAAGGAACAGCCTTCCAAGGGGGGGTTTCTCTTCTGCGACGTCTTAGTGAAGGGCAGGAAATCTGGAAGATGCAGTCCAACAGGAGGCTGGTAGAGCAACATCCAAGGCTACCTGCTACAGATATAAACCAGGAGCTTTACTTCTTGCCACCCAAACAAATTATGGATTGTACAAATACAAAATGCTGACTTGGAAAAGATAATTCACTTGTGTTGGAGGAGTCAATTTACAAAGAGCCACCGCATTCAATAGGACCTTCAGCATTTATGATGTATTCCTGTTAAACCCATCAATGTGGACAAATTAAGCTGCATCACGCTTGAAAATTACTTATTTTTTGTTATTACAGATCACTAAACCCCAAACAGGTGCCTGTGAAACACCATGGCTTTTGTTATAAAATTCAAGGAGCATTGCTTGAGGAAAGCCCCATCCTGCAGCTCTGGTGTGGCTCTGGGAGGCTGGGGGGGTCGGGACGGGGGTCAGCAGTGGCAGGAGCCCACAGGCAGGGTGGTGCTTGTCCCCAGGGATGACACTGCCAGTCGCTGTTGGAAAGCTCCCTGGCTGACAGTGTGTGGCTGAGCCAGGTACTGCTGGCTTCCTGCTGGGAAGAATTTGCACCAAGTTGGAGCAAGAGCAGAAACCTGGTAAAATCTGCCAATGACATGAGTTGATGCAACTTATGCTAAGCCAGGGACAAAGGGCCAGAGAGAAACCGGTACCTGGGAAACAGTGAGGGCAAAACTGAGTGCCTTCACAATAAGGAGGAAAGAGAATTTAACATGGAAATCATGATCCCACTGACTGGAGGAGTGGAAACACAAGTCATTGCCAAGAACAGTGTGTTCGGATTTAGCTTTCTCATCTGCCAGCCAAAGACTGAGCAAAAAATGTGAACATGGTCAAAATTGCAAAAAAAGATTGTGTGGACAACAATCCTCTCTTTTAGGCAGAAAAAAATAATTAAAAAAAAAATCAAAACCTCATGCTTCAGTGGTTAAAACACTCCCCAACCATTGGAAACTATGAGATTGCCCAATCCAGGGCAGAGAACATCTGATATCTGCTCATCAGGATTTACCAACCAGCTCTGTCATAATTCAGTTCACCAAACTCCCTTCATTTCCAGTGTAACTACCCCCTAACTTAATAGATGATGATCGAGTAGCTCGCCATGAACTAGGTTTCCCCAGACACCAACCAGTCCCAACTTTTTTTGTCAAACTGCTGGTAGGATGTGTTCATTGAGAATTATGGACTTGTGGCTGCAGCAATCTAGACTGCACACAGAGCATTCCAACCAGGATAGACTGATATTAAAATCGGAATCATTAATGGGTTGGGTTTGGTTTGGTTTGGTTTTTTCCTTCAATTTGTGAAGCCCAGGGTTCAGTATCCCCAAAAGACAGCGTTTAAGAACATTTAGCAACAGAAGAAACACTGAGATTTATTTCTGTCAATAGAAGAGCAAGGAAAAAAAACCCCAACCAACCAAAAAAAGAAACCAGTGAAGTAAGATGATATTTAGGGAAAAAAGCACTGCCTGGGTTTTACAGGAACACTTCACCCTGGCCTGGTCTCTCCCCAGCCCAGGGCCGCAAGGCTCTGACGGAGGCACCCGGTTGGTGCTGGGGGCACGGCGGGAGGCCGCACCGCGCCCGGGTGGGAACTGGGCGATGGAAACTCCCTGCCCCGCTCTGGGAAATCCCTCGGGAAACCCACGGGCAATTCCCAGAACGGGAGGTGCCGCCGGGCCGCTTTCGCAGGACCCGCAGGGTAGCGTACGGACTCGCCCGGGCAGGCGGGAGTGACACCGGCGCGTCCCGGGCCGGCCGGAGCAGAGGAGGGTGGCAGGGAGGGGGACCTGAGCAGAACGAGCGCACGGGGACCCAGAGTCCCTTCTTCCGCCCGCTGTGGCCCGGCCCTGCAGGGGTGCCGAGCTCGGCAGGCAGGGCGGCCGGGAGCGCCGGGCGCGGGGAGGGCGGTGCTGGCGAACCAGCCCGGGACCGGCGGGCGGCGCTGCCCGAGAGGCCCAGCCGGCCCGACCTCCCTCAGGAGTGAGGCGGGAGCACAGCGCCGCCTGGCGGCGTGGCGCGGGGCGAGGCGGGGCGGAGCGGCCGACAGCCCCAGGCGGCCCCGCGGGCGGCGAATGATGCAACACCCGGCGCCGGTTGCACCAATAGCTGGCGAGGGCTGCGCCATCGTCCCCGCCCCTGAGCGCTGATTGGTCGGAGGGGCTGCGCTTCCCCGCCCCGCCGCCCGCCGATTGGCTGCGCGCGGACGTGCCGCCGCGCGGCCTCGCCTCCGTACGCGCGCGGCCACGTGTACGGCGGCAGAGCGGGTCCGGCGGGGCTGCGGGCATCAGCCATGAGCGTGGGGTTCATCGGCGCGGGGCAGCTCGCCTTCGCTTTGGCCCGCGGCTTCACGGCGGCAGGTGGGCGCGGGGCGGTTCGCCCTTCCCCTAGCCCGGGGACTGCACGGGGGTAGGTGGTCACGGGGCGGGTGGTGTCGATCCCCCGGGCTGATGCGCGGTGCCGTTCGCAGGGGTCCTGGCCGCGCACAAGATCACGGCGAGCTCCCCGGACACTGACCTGCCCACCGTGAGCGGGCTGCGGGTGAGTGCGGCCGAGTGGCGGAGCCCGGGTGGCGGCGCTCCCTTCGCGGGCCGCTCCGAGCCTGAGCGGTCCCGTTTCTCCCCATGTCGGTGCAGAAAATGGGAGTGAACTTCACGGTGAGCAACAAGGACACGGTGAAGAGCAGCGATGTCCTTTTCCTGGCCGTGAAGCCGCCTATCATCCCCTTCATCCTGGAGGAGGTGGGTCCCGACATCGAGGCCCGGCACATCGTGGTGTCCTGCGCGGCCGGCGTCACCATCAGCTCCATCGAGAAGGTGAGGGGGACCGGGCCGTGCAAGGCTTGCCATGGGCTGGTTCCATTCCTCTGGCCCCCAGGAGCCGACAGCAAGGGACAGACTTTACCTGTGCTCCTCAGGACTAAAGTCACGCAGCAGCAGCCAACTGGTTATTTTCAGTCACCTCTGCCTGTCTTCATTAGAAAATGCTATTAGAGGTTTTATCCAGCTCTTCCCTCACATGAGGTGCTGTCCGATCATGTTTCTCTGAACAGCAGTGGGTCATCTCCCTTGAATTTCTGCAGATTTTATGCTAAGTGTCTGCAGGAGCTGTTTTGGAGATCTGTGGGTTGATGTGGAATTGAGGCCCTTGGGATACTGTTCCCAACCTGGCTTTGCCCACCTTCCACTTTGCTGGTACTGCCAAAGGCTTCACATTTGCATATGGGCTGCTGTGGCTCAAAGCAGGACATTTGAGATAAACAGGTCTCTCTTTTCCTTCTGCTTGTGCTGTTCTTGCCCCTGGAGGGTCCTTTCCTAGACAGCCTATTCATGGAAAATATGCACTAAACCTCATTTTTCTCCCTTCTTTCTTTTTTCTTACTTTCTATCTCCAATGATTTTCTGCCCTAAGAAACTCTCTACCTTCTGCCCCACACCAAAAGTAATCAGGTGCATGACCAACACCCCTGTGATTGTCCGGGAAGGTGCTACAGTCTATGCCACTGGAACTCATGCGGATGTGGAAGATGGGAAGCTCTTGGAACAACTGATGGCCAGTGTGGGCTTCTGCACCGAGGTGGAAGAGGACCTGATCGATGCTGTAACGGGGCTCAGTGGCAGTGGCCCTGCGTATGTATGTGCTGTTTCCTCAGCTTGTGGCAGTCTTGGGGAGAGCAGTTGGCTTTGCTCGCCGTAAAGTCTGTGCAACTTCAGCTTGTTGTTTGTTTTTCCCATCACCCATATTTGCAATGGGACGTGTAGTCCAGGTCTCCAGCTGGGACAGCAGGAAAATTATGTTTACCAGTCGGATTAGTCTGAAATCTGTAGCCAGTGTACAGTGTCCCCATGTCCATGTTGCAAAACGTGGTCCTATAGTTAGCATGATGAAAGTTATTTCTCCCATTCCCCCTCTTCTGAGGTGGAACTAGTGGGAGGGAAGCCTGGCATGGATCCATGCAGTAAAGGGGGGAGGCTTTTGTCAAGTCTGTAAGTGATAGGAGTCACAGCACGATCCTAAGGCACTGGATTCTCTCCTCCCTGAGACTTACCAGTCCTAAAGCAGAGTCTTTCAGTCACCTTCTTCCTCTCTCTGGTCTCAGGCGTTCACTGCCCTGGATGCTCTTGCAGATGGGGGAGTAAAGATGGGCCTTCCCCGCAGGCTGGCAGTTCGACTTGGAGCACAGGCTTTGCTGGTCAGTATTATCTCCTCCATAAGAAATCTGAGTCTGTGCCTGCTCTGTGCAGTGGAGAAACAGGAGTGTGTGACAGTGTCTTCCTCAGTCAGAGCTCTGGCAGGTATTATCCTTGCTACAGGGTGCTGCCAAAATGCTGTTAGAGTCTGAACAGCATCCCGGTCAGCTGAAGGACAATGTCTGCTCACCCGGGGGAGCCACTATCCATGCCCTGCACTTCCTGGAGAGTGGTGGCTTTCGCTCACTCCTCATCAATGCTGTGGAGGCTTCCTGTATCCGGACAAGGTGGGTACCTAGGAAGTCTTAAGGAGCTTGCAAAACTTACCCTCCACCCTCCCCATCTTTGTTTTGCTATGTCTTCCTCTCCCCCTACCCCATTGTAGGGAGCTGCAGCATTTGGCAGACCAAGAGAAGATTTCCCCAGCAGCCATAAAGAAAACTTTGCTGGACAAGGTGAAGCTGGAATCTCCCTCTCTGTCTGTTGCATCTGTTAGCAAAGTCAGTCTGTTCTCCAACAAGAGCAAGAAGAACTGACCAGACGACTGTATTCTGGCAGTGCTGAATGTCAGTGTCCTGGTTGCGGCGAGGACAGGGTTAATTTTTGCAGTAGCCAGGAAGGGCATGGCCAGGACCTTGGTTATTTTATACATCATGCGCATGGGCAAAGGGGAGGGGTAGGAGTTGAGAGGGGAGGGGTTGTGGCAGGGAAGAGGGGCTGAGGAGGAATAGGGACAAGGGGTGGGACCCTTCTGGTGGGTTGCATGAAGCGAGCACTAGGGGTAACATCGTGTTACCTGTGGTGAGCAATCACATGTGAATCAGTTGCCTCTCTTCTTATCTCATCACTGTTTCCAGTAAATTGTTCTTATTTCAAACCATGATCTTTACCTTTTGTGCCTTCAGTTCTCTCCAGCCCACCACAGGGGGAGAGGGAGGAGAAGGGAGTGAGTGAGCGAAGCGGCGTGTGGTTTTGAGTATTTCACTGGGAACACTAATATTGGAAATACTATTCCTAAGCCGCAACTGTTAGTGTCCTCTGTGTTATTTCTCTTTTGTCCAAGGAAAAACACTGAATTGTTGATGTCCCCTGTACTGGGCTTGTGGCTTGCAGCATCTGCGGGGCGGTGCTGTAGTAGAGGGTCTTTAACCTGTAGTGGGGTTTGTGTGAGCTGTCCCTGGCATTACTGTTCACTTGGGCAGGGGTGATACTCTCATCAGAGCTTTCTCAAGGAAATCATTTGTCCAGAAGCCTTGGATACTTCCAGGACTCGAGCAGTGTGTGTGGTGTCCCATGCAGAAGTGGTTTCTAACAGGATTTTTTTAAAGACCTTCCAGAACTTTTGGTTTCAAAGGTTTGATCCCTTCTGGCCCCATCTTGCATCTGCTGCCAGGGCTTATGTCCTGTTGCTGTTGATATTAGCTAGAGCAGATGCTGCCATACAAACACCGTGTTGCATGATACGTCCAAAATCACCTCTAGGAATAGACTAAGTGCCTCTGCCTGATCTCCCACTACTTTGGGAGACATATGACATGAACATCAGACCACACTCCCTTTCTCTCCAGTGACTGCCCCTTCTCTCTGCTCAGTCTGGTTTGGGGAACCATGACCTCTCACTGCCCCTCCTTTACTGCTGGCCTTGCTTGTGTGGTTCAGCAAGTCAAGGGGTAGTGAGTATTTACATTTCCCTCTGAGATGCTGGTGATGGTAAAGCATTTTCAGTGTTAGGCTTTTGGCTGGTAGCAGGGTATGACCCTATAGCTGTGACAGATGGTTACTCCTCATCCCTCTTTTCATAAAAAACTGCTTCTCTGATGACAGCTGTGGCTAATCCCAGCTGTTTTCACTGGTTGTATCTCTTGCCACTGGCAGTGGCCAGCCACTAAGTCAAGAGTCCCTGGGTGCCATATGTTCCTCCCTTTCCTGTCGGGAGCTGTAATACCCACACAGAGAAGCCAAGCTGGAAGTCGGATAAAGGACTGGCTGATGCAAAATGCAGGGGAGGGTTGTAGAGTTTCCACTTGGCTGAAAATTGAGATGCAGAATGAATGGATGCCTGAGCTTGAGCCCCTCTGCAGGAAGATGTACGGGTTGCCCCTGGGTGCTTCCAGAAAGACAGAGCTATAGATGAACTTCCTAGATGGTTAGAGACCTGTAACTGAGCCACCACAGCAGATGGAAATCCAGCCTTTCAGGGGCTGTAAGGGCCCTGCAAGGCTTGCAGTCACATCCTCTGGGTGCTGCTGCCGGATCCCAGAGCCCAGCCAAGCCCCTGCTGCTCTCCCACAGAGACAGTTTTTCCTCAACTCGTCTGCCGACTTTCATTGCTGCACCTTCCACTTGCCCCTCACCCTTCTCTGGTATGCTCATCTTGTCCTCCCTGCTTTGCCTGTAGCACGGCAGCAAACACGGTAGGCACCGGAGTGTGTGTCACGGTCCCGGAGCTGTATCAAAACGGAGGGGAACACACGTGGAGCGAGCCCGGCGTGACCGGGCAGAGCAGCGTTTCAGAGCAGAGTAGTGGCCCCAGCCCTAACACGACGCAGCCAGGGCTCGCCCCATACGGCCCCGTGCGAGGGAGCCGCGGCAGGATCAGCGCTGGCGGAGCCGGTGCAGGCGGAGGGACCGCGCGCTCCGAAACGCGCGATGTGCAACGGAGAGACGCGCTGGAGGCCGGAGGCTGCTGCTGCCGATGGCGGGAGCTGAGCTGCGGCCGATCCAGTACTTTGGTGGAGCGGCAGCGCTCGCCCCGGGCCGGAAACTCGCCCGCGGCGGCGGGAGGAGGCGGCACGGTGCGGAGCGGCACGGTGCGGATCGGGCGGACTGGGCCGGGCCGGGCGGGTCGCGCCCTCAGCTCGCCACCGCCGGCAGGTGCGCGCGGCCCCCTTAAGGCCCGGGGCGGTTGCGCCGGGCGCTTCATGAATGGAGCCACGTGACCCAAATATCACGTGACGAGTCCGTGAGCGGCGGCGGCGGCGGCGGCGGCGGCTTGTGAGTCCCGGTCCCTCCCAGCGCGGCCTCCCCGCCCCGCCCGGCCCGGCCCGGCCCGGCGGCCCCGGCAGGAGGTGAGCGCCACCGGCTGCGAGGGAGGGTGCGGCCCTAGCACCGGGCGGGGCGGGCCGGGCCGATCCCCGGGGGCGGGCCGGGGCGGGGCGGGCGCGGCGGGCCCGGGATTGTGGCCGGGGCCGCTGCAGGGTCGGCAGGTGCCTAATGGGGCCGACACCGCTGACTCACGGCGGGGGCTTCGGGGTCGCGCCTACCCTGCGCCGCCCGGCCCCCGCCCCGCCCCGCCCGGCTCTGTCCGGCCCCGCTCGGCGGCCGAGCAACAGGTGCGCGGGGCGCTGCCCGGGGCCTGTCCCCGGCCCCGCCCGCCGCCTCCCGGGGCCACCCGCGGGCATCACGGACGCATCCGGCCCCACCCGCCCGCGGTCGCCGACTGCCCCGATCGTGTTGCAGACCGGCTGTCCTCAGGCCGAGCCTACCCCTCTCAGCCCCGCCGCACCTTCGGGCGCTCAGGCTCCCCCGGTACTGGTGCGACCTGTCCCCCGGCGGGGCTTCGGATCCTCACCTCCCACCGGCCGGCTGTCCCCCGCCGCGGGTGTTCTCCGTGCTCTGTGATTCCCGTCCCGGGGAGGGCAGGGCCGGGAGGGTGAGGAGCCATCGGGACGTCTCACCCAGTTCCCAGAGCAGAGGCTCGGCCGCAGGCAGGACAGGCGCTCTCCCTGCAGTCGGTACCTTATCCTCGGGCTGCTCGGTAGCTGAAGAGGTGTGGGTGGGAGGTTCTAGCCCCTGTTCCGTGAGGGCTGCCCGGTGCTTGGCGCTGCGCTGTCCCTCGAGTGGACTGGGTTTCTGCTCCCGTGGGACTGCAACACCTGACCAACACGGAGGGTCGGAGGGTGTGTTGTGCATGGGTCAGTCGCCTTGTTCAGAGCTGGGGATGTCTCTGGCTGTCCGAGATATGTCAGGTTCGAGCTGTATGGTTGGAGGAGGGCACTGCCAAGGGTGGGAAGGGGTCTCTCAGAGCTGCCCCCTTCCTTTAGCAATGTGAGCAGAGTTAAAACCAGCTGGGTGGGCAGATTCCTTGAGGGAAAAATTGTCCTGGAAGTGCTCAAGGTTGGATGACCTCATCAGGGGACCCCGGGGTGGGGAACACAGGAGAGGCACTGTCTTGACTACGCAGGTAATTTGAGCAGTCATTGGATGAGACTGTGTGAACTAATTTGCCAGAAAGCAAATAAACAACAGAGTACGAAATCCACACCGGGAGAGAGTGTTCTCATGCGGTGTGCCTGACCACTGCCAGCAAACCACACTGCTCTGCCTGCTGGTGCTGCGGAGCTCGTGGGAGAGCACAGCCCCTGCTCTGCCCACGGGCCTCCTGCCAGGCCTGCCCGCGCTGGAGCAGGTGACGTCAGCGTGTTTACACGGGGCTCGTGGCAGGGTTCTGCATCAGGAGTGTGGAGAAGGGCCCGTGTTGAATCATGCGCCGTGCTGTCAGCTCCTGTGTGCTGCTGCTGAGCTGAGGGGAGAATTGGCTGTGCTTGTGCTGAGTTCAGGCCTTTTGAGCTCTGGAAATGTGTTGAGGCTGCAGTTTCTTCGTTGCGGCCATAGTGTTTGGCAGTTTTCAGTGTGATCTTTCTTCAGGAAGCTTTCGAAAGCTGAGCCATTAGCAGTCTGGAGAGTAGGGTGAAATTCAGTCTGATATGTTGCCAGTTCTCCGGGTGTCCTCTTTGAGATGCCAGACAGCCTGGTTAAAACACGACCCCAGAAATAGCCAGCAGTTACTTGGGTTGTTTTTCCCATTCTATTGACTGCCTTGTGTGTTGCTGCACCTTGGAGCTGTTGCAGCTCTGATGGCTCCTGCGTGAGAGGGTGTTGTGTTAGAGAGTGCAGAGGCAGGAATGAGTAGCTGCCTCTGCTGTGTCTGGCTCTGCCAGTGCCTGCCATTCCCTAGCCTGCTGAGGAGCACTCTTCCCAGCACCCTGCTT
The DNA here is from genome assembly GCA_024500445.1 of Entomyzon cyanotis. Taxonomy (NCBI): domain Eukaryota; kingdom Metazoa; phylum Chordata; class Aves; order Passeriformes; family Meliphagidae; genus Entomyzon; species Entomyzon cyanotis. The sequence goes on from JAKEPQ010000325.1 coordinate 1,775,643, forward strand.
GATGCAGCGTGTGTGTACCCTGTTTGTTTCATTTTGGGTCTGCTGTAATGAAGGCAGCCTGTGTGCTTGCCAGGCAGCTGGAAATTCTTTAGTGTCACCAGGCAAGCAAATTCTCATGGTCCTGCTGACTATACCTGCCTTTGACTCCTTCCACTCACAAGAGGATGGGATCCAGAGGTGCTGCAGGGGCATGTTATTGGTCTCTCCAGCTATTCCCTTTCTTCTCCCCTTTTCCCAGCAGAGATGTTGTTTACAAGGTAGGAACAGGTAGGAACAGAAGGATGCATCTGCCCAAATTTGTGGTGGAATTCCAGCATGTCCAAGGCTTTCCCTGTGCTCCTTGCCCAGGGTTATGTCTTATTGAGCCATACTGGCTGCATCCTTGGGGACATCTGGAGTCTGTTAGGACTGGGGAGCTTCTGAGCTGTGCTTGGGCACCTGTTGGAAGGGCACGTTAAGGTGACCTGCTCTGCTTGGGAGTGACAAGGATGAGGCTGGGAGTAAGTGGGGCAGAGTGCCAGCCTGCTGAGTCAGCATGACTGGCCTGGAGCAGCCGTGCTCTGGACCCTGCCTGCTGCCTCCAAGGCTATTTTTAAAAATGTGGCTTCCGTGTATTCTGACTCCTCCTAGTTTTTTAATTTCCCCCACCATAAACGAAAAACCAGCATTGCCACAAAGTCTCCATGGGAGCAGGGGTATGGAAGGGCAGCAGTTTCTGCTCAGGGACAGAGTCTGCTGCTTGTGAGTCCAGCTTAGCTGGCTGCTTGTTGAGTGTCTTCCAAGGAGGGAGGTGAGTGGGAACCAGGATGTGCAGCACCATGGGGTGTTGCTGTCGGACCCTGCCATAGGAATGCCATGGGCTCTGCTGTGTCCCAGGTGCTAATTTGACCTTCCTTCCCTTCCAGAACCCAACTGACAAGGCTGTCGTGTTATGACGACCCCCAACAAAGGAAACAAGGCCTTGAAGGTAATGTAGCAGGTGGAGAAAAGGGGTGCAGGGATGGGTGTAGGCATCCGCCTCAAGTTTCACAAGTGTGTGCTGCCTTCTCTCCCAGGTGAAGAGGGAGCCAGGCGAGAATGGGACCAGCTTGACAGATGAGGAGCTGGTGACCATGTCTGTACGAGAGCTGAACCAGCATCTACGGGGCCTGTCGAAAGAGGAGATCATCCAGCTGAAGCAGCGTCGGCGCACGCTGAAGAACCGGGGTTACGCAGCCAGCTGCAGAGTCAAGCGCGTTACCCAGAAGGAGGAACTGGAGAAGCAGAAGGCAGAGCTGCAGCAAGAAGTGGAGAAGCTGGCCTCTGAGAACGCCAGCATGAAAATGGAACTTGATGCTCTCCGCTCCAAATACGAGGCTCTCCAGAACTTCGCCAGAACCGTGGCCCGGAGCCCCGTGACCCCTGCACGGGGGCCTCTCACTTCCAGTATGGGGCCCCTCGTCCCTGGCAAGGTTGCTACTACTAGTGTCATCACAATAGTGAAATCCAAAACGGACGCCCGGTCTTAGTGAAGGGAGCGTTGCCTGAGCTTGTCTGTGCAGGGCAGTTAGGCACAAAACCAGCCTGGAATCCCCAAAGCACAAGCCCTCCCCACATGGGTCCGGGTTCCTTTGACTTGGCCCAGGACTGGCCCGCTGATCGCTCCAGTTTATTTTGTTGTGTCCAGATTGGTATGAGCAGTGGTGATGCATCCCTTGTCCTGTGCAGACAGAGCTTCCCACCTAGCAGTCTGTAGCCCTCGGGTGGCCTGGGGACAGACTGTGAAATTTTGGTTTTCTACCCAAAGAAAGTCTGTGCAGCATGGCTGATGGAAGGGCGGAGGGGTGGCCTGAGGAAAGCTTTCTTCCTGGGGGCTGGGAACCCTAATTTTCGGTCACTTCCAAAGGCTTTATTTCATGACTCTTCCGGGTGGTGCTTTTTGGTGCCTGAACCTGCTGCTTTTGTCTCCTTTGGTACCTGTAGTTACAGTTGGGGTGTTCTGTGTCATAGGTTTTTATTCCTTTCTAGGTGTGCCTCTGTGCCCTAACCGTGGGTTTCCCTCAGACGTCCATGACGTTAGCTGTGTAAACTGGCAGTGGTGGGAAGGACGACGCTGCTGTGTCCTGCCACTGTGGTCCTGAGGCCCTGCAGGGCCCAGAACCCTGGGGAGGGAAGAAGGGAGCAGCAGTACCGTGTTGACTGCAGGCCGGTTTTGTGCCTAATATGTTGCACTGAACAAGACCAAAATCACTAGTTGTTCCCGTGTTTTGAGGGTATCAAGTGTCTCTAGTGTGATGGTTTACACAACCAGTTTATGTGGTTAAATAGCCCTTTATTTAAAGAGAGAAACATCATTTTAAGAGTTATTAAATTATCTAAGTTTAAAATTGGACAGAAGAGAGAGCGTATTTATAGTCAGCTTTTTTACCTGAGAAGGCGAGAATATTTGACCATAACGACTGGGAAAATATTCTCAGAGACTTTGCTAGTTAAAAGTTAATAAATAAATAATTTTAAAGTTTCTCATGAACCTCCCGCAAACTGTTTGTGGCTCTGAGGTTAGTTTTTATAAAGAGTTATCAGACTTTATTTATAAAACTTAGAAAAAGACAAAAAAAGAGGCAAGTCCTGTTTGATATCTTTTTGCAATTGTACCGAAAGTGACTTATTCTTGACCGTGCTAGCTTCTGTTGTGTCCCCTTGTGTTGGGCGCTCTGCTCCCCAAGCTCTCGTGCGGCACTGTGGTGTGCTGGTGCCTTTGCCGTGTGCTGTCACTTTACACTGTCGTCGTGTTCCCTAAACTCTGCTGAGAGATTGAGTTGGAATCTCTCTGAATTCTCCAGAAGGGTTCTTGTGCACAGGCAAAGGTGCTGCTGTTTTTGAAGAGGAGAATGGCTGGCTGGTGAGGCAAGGTAGTGATGCCTGCCCAGACGCATGTGGTGGGAGCACAGGCAGCTCCTGCTGAGCAGCCAACATCAGCTTAACTCGGTTATCTGGAGAGGAAAAATGCTGCACTTTCCTTCCTGCAGCAAAGCTGTCAGAGAAGTAGCATGATGGAGACTTGTCCAGGTTTAGGGGAAGACTGATGGGATTTATCTCTGGAATTAGATCGTGTGGTCAGAACTTGTGTTGCACTCATGGCTCACTTGAACAAGAGAGGCAAGTATGCAACAAGAGGGGTAACATGGGACTGGCTAGTCCCTAGTGTCTGCACATTGCTGGCCAGTGAGATCTGGCAGGACACTGTCCTTCCCGGGGCAGCTTCTGCCTGGGGTGTTAGGCGAGTTCTCAGACTCACAGCTGTGACACAGCTGAGAAGCTGTTTGTGGCCAGGCTGTTTCCACGAACATTTTGACACCCCTCTCCCCAAAGATTTGAGCTGATTTACTGAGTTTTAGAGAAGCAGGACATGAAGGGGATGCCCATGTGATCACCTGGCTGCTGAAGATGTGAGTGGAGTGGACAGATCAGGATGACACAAGTGAAGCTACAGTCTTGTGAGGAGGCATGGCCATACTGGATAGGTTTTGGGGATGTTTCTCATTGCTGAACTGATACTGCCGTCCCGTGAGCAGAGGAGGAGGTCAGCCTGAGAAAAGCTGCAGTGTGGCAGGAGAGTAGCAAGTAGTTGATGGGGATTTCCTGCTGGAGGAGATCAGCTTTGCTCTGATTGATTGTGCGTTTAGGGAGTCGTTCAGGATGCTTTTCCTAGTAAACTTCCCAAACGAGGAGCAGGTTAGAACATCACCTCCAGACTTCCCCCTTCCAGCCCTGGACTTTCTCTTCTCTGAAGTGTCTGATGTGCCACTTCCAGCCATTCACCACACAGGCCATACACTGTGCAGCACTCAGCGGGCTCTGATCTTCCAGCTAGTGGTGTGGTGACTGAAGAGGTGAGATTTTACAAAGCACAGGGGTGTCCAGTTGTCTTGGGCTGTCAGTCCCAACCCTGTCCCTCCTAGATACAGCCTGACCTTGAATCAGCCAGAGCCAGCTGAGTCCTGATCTGGGCCGGGGGGAGCATGCAGGGTGTGTATGGGCCTGGTTAGCAGCTTGTTTCCATAGCTGGAGCCTGTGGTGTGAGGAGGTATGAGGAGAGCCCCATCAATGCAACAGGCAACAGTGGGCAACCCTGCAGCCGTGGAGAACTTGGGTTTTTTGTGCTCTGTGGCAGGGAGTCTCTGGTCCTTCCCTACCTGCTGGGTGGCAGCCGTGCTGCTGCCAGTCAGGGGCTGGTGCTGCTCTGCCATGAGGCAGGACAGGGCTGGCAGCAGCACGGACAGCACCCAGACAGACATAATTTCTTCTCCCCTGCCCTCTCCCTGCTTGCTTGGAGCCTGAGCTTGCTTCAAGTGGCCTCTGTGTTCAATGAGGACAGGTCGTGTAGGGAGGAGCAGGTACAAGGCCATGACTGAAGGGTGCCAGTGTGGCAAACAAGCTCTGCAGGTGCCAGCCTGGATGTCAGCAAGGCCACTGTCCCCTCAGAGTGTTGCTTCCCTGTGGTTTTGGTTTTGTTCTCAGTGAAGTATAGGACTCCGAGTGGTGTGTTTCTGCAGTGTCCAAGGAGTCTCCCTTCCTGCTCCGGGGGATCCTGTGTTCTGCCAGTTGGCTTCCTGTGCCCGTGCGAGGTGACCCTTGCCCGAGCCGTCACGCTAACCTCTCTCTCGTATATAGTTTTCTGGAGTGTGACAATTCTTGTTCCTGAGGTGCTCGTCCGTTTGGTTTCCTGCTGTGAAGGGTGTCGTGTTTCCTTTCTCCTTTTCCTGGTGCCGGAGGGCTGGGGAGGGGTCCTGCCCCAGCCCGACTGGGGTGCGTCCCCGGCACCCCCGGGATTTGTGTATCTTGTGAATTGTGTACAGTCGCTCCCGGCCGGAGCTGGGGCTGGCGGACGGAAGGGTCACCCAGAGGGCTCCGTGCTCGGTGCAGGCGGTATTTATTGCTAAGTTATTGCCGTTATTTATTCTGTACAGTGTCCGCCGCCTTTGTACGCGACAATAAACCGCTTCAACAGCCGCCGCCTGCGCGTCCTTGGGGGGCCGCCCGGCACCAGGGGGCGCTGCCGCGGGCGGGGGCGGTGCAGGAAGCGGCGCGGGGCGCTCTGGCCGGAAGGCGGAAGCGGCGGAGCCCAGCCCGGTGGCGGCGGAGGCGCGGCGGTTCCGGGGCGATGGCGGCTGGCGGCAGCCTGAGCCGCTCCGAGCGGAAAGCGGCGGCGCGCGCCGAGATCCTGCAGCAGGAGGAGCAGCGGGACCGCCGGAGACAGGTACGGAACGACGCGGCCCGACCCGTTCCGCCTCGCTGCTGCGGGCCGCCGTGACCACGCGTGTGCACCGGGCAGGTATCCCGCATCTGGAGGAAGCCGCCGGCGGAGCGGAGCCCCGAGGAGTGCCAGGTGCTGAGTGAGAGCGAGGACATCGTCAGGGAGCTGGAGCGGCGCCGGAAGCGGCGCGAGCGGCTGCGGCGGCGGCAGGAGGAGGTGGGCGGCGGGACCGGAGAAGCCGTGTCGGTGATAGCGGGGAGCGGCCGCCGAGAGGCGGGACCGGAGAAGCCGTGTCGGTGATAGCGGGGAGCGGCCGCCGAGAGGCGGGACCGGAGAAGCCGTGTCGGTGATAGCGGGGAGCGGCCGCCGAGAGGCGGGACCGGAGAAGCCGTGTCGGTGATAGCGGGGAGCGGCCGCCGAGAGGCGGGGCGGAGGCCGCCGGGCTGGCTGCTGCCGAGCTCTGCAGCCGCGGCAGAGCTCGGTGAAAAACCACTGTGCCCCTGTACCGGTAACGCGTCTGCTCTCCGGGGGCTGCTCTCTGTTTCTGTCCGGTCAGCCGTGCTGCCAGACGCGTGTGGCTGTGTGGGCACATCTCCCAAGATAGTGAGTGGGTCAGCAGCTCCTGTTCTCCAGGAAGCTTTTCCCCGTGATCTTCCCATGAGCAATGCCTATGTCCTTTTCATTTGGAAACCACTGTGAATGTTTGTGTTGCTTTTCCTGGTTGGCCAAGGCCCATGTTCAAACTTTCGGGGAAATCCCTGCTGTTTCTGACTGGGTGTGGTGTATCTCTGATCCATGTGAACCTGCTCAGGTGTGTTTTTCAGGTGTGTGATGAACCAGAGGAGCTGAAGAGAAAGGTGGCTGAGCTGGCAGCAGCTGTACGGAGTGCCAGACACCTTGTCATCTACACGGGCGCTGGGATCAGCACGGTGGGTTTGGGGTTAGCAGCCAGAGCCCCTTCAGGGGCAGTGTTGTCTGGACTGTTCTGTGGTTCCTGAATGACCACAGGATCTGTGTGACAAGCCTGGTGTGCTGCATGAGTCCCATGGCCAGCACAGTTTCCAGGCTGCTCTGGGGTTGTTCCTGCTGCACAGGAGATCTTGTGGCTGCATTGCCTCTGACCACACACAGGATGTGCAGCCTTAGCAAGAGGACACTGGTCTTGCCTCACTTAAGTCTCTTCAGTGACTTGGTGTAAAACCTCCAGCCAGTTAGCTCAGGAATGTTGTGTGTGTTATTAGACATGCAGGGACAGCTGGGGATTATTGGAATTTATAAACAGCTGTTTTGAGAATTGCTTTGTTACACAAAGCAGCAATCTGGTTCTGCCTCTTCTAATGTGACATGTCACCTTTCTGTGAGCGCTGTCACTCCCATTTCTGCTGACATGGCAGCATGGCTTAGGGCAGGGCTTTAGTGCTTGTGTCACCTGCATGTTTGGTAGAGATGCTGAGTGTGAGGTACCAGAAGCCATAGTCTAGGGAAAATAAGAAGACGCAAGAATGGAGTTCTGTGTAGGGAAATGGGAAGTACCGAGGGTGAAAAAGAGTTCCAGAGGGATTCCATAATGATGAAATTGGAGAAAACTAACACGGAAGGTGAAAATGAGAGCTGTAAGGTAGGAGAGAGAGAGAGAAAACATATGAGAAGGTTTTCCTGTGTTTAGGGAACAGCTATGCTAGAAAACTCAGAGTAAATGAAAAAGCAGCCATGGATGGAGGTGTCTGTGGTTGTCCTGGGGTAGGCCTGGGTTGGTTGTGTTTGTGTCCAAGAGCTGTGACACCTCCCCCCGTCAGGCCTGGTTTTCTCTCCTGGTGACAGGCAGCTTCGATCCCAGACTACAGAGGCCCCAATGGCATCTGGACACTGCTGCAGAAGGGCAGGAGCATCAGGTGAGGAGCTGAATTCTGAGATGTGTGACAGCAAGCTGATACCGGAAGGGCTAATGGCAATTCCAACTTTTTTTCCCCCCTTGCTTCTTGTCAGGGCTGCAGACCTGAGTGAGGCAGAGCCCACGCTCACTCATATGAGCATTGCCTGCCTGCACAAGCACAACCTGGTAAGATTTTTCCTCACCCCACTCATGTTCCTCTACCTAAGAATGATAAACCCAGCAGAGAAGAGAAAGCTTTTCAGGAGATTGCCTATGTTTTTGGCTCAAGTGGCTGCACATCCATATAGGAAAATGTGTCTGAGCCTTCCTTAGTGAGCTGCAGGCTGCAGCTCTGGCAGTTTTTCCAGCCTTAGAAAAGTTCTGTTTAGCAAGAGGAGGCTTTCCATGTAGCTTTCACAAAGGTCTGTTCACCATGCTGTTTCCCTGTGGGTTCTGCTCTGATGTACAGGTTGTTGGTGCAATTTGGGACACACACATCACCTGCTTTGAACGACACCTGTGGGGTTTGTATGAGCTCAGTGTTTTGTTCCCTTCAAGGTGCAGCATGTGGTGTCTCAGAACTGTGATGGGCTGCACCTGCGGAGCGGGTTACCCCGAGCTGCAATATCTGAGCTTCATGGGAACATGTACATAGAGGTGAGTGGCCAGAGCAGGAAAAAGTCATTGGTAAGTGGCCTTACAAAAAGAGAATGTGAACTCTGGATCTGCCACTAGCTCAGGAAGAATTAGTACAAGGGCTTGGCCTCTGTGCAGTTCCTGTCTTCAGGCTGTCAGGTTTGGGATGAACTACTTAGCAAGTACCAAACCCAGCTCTGTAGCTCTTTCTCTGTACTTGTTGGAGCCTTTTTTCTCTGACCTCTCTTCCTCAGCCCTTCTCTGAAATCCCTTCCAGCATGTAGCCAAGGGGCTGCCAAAATCAGTTTTTTCTGATTTTCAAAAAAACTTGAGGTTTTCCAAGTTAGCATCTGATCCCTGATGCTTCCATCTACAACTCCCATGTTGTCCCCCAAAATGCTTTTCTTCCAAGAGAAGTGACTTGCTCCTGGTCTCTCATGGGTGGGATGCTGACGGTGTGACAGGGTTTCTGCTTTCATCCTGCACCAGGTCTGCACTTCCTGTACACCCAACAGAGAGTACGTGCGAGTGTTTGATGTGACGGAGCGCACAGCCCTGCACAGGCATCACACGGGCAGGATGTGCCACAAGTGTGGGGCACAGTTGAGAGATACAATCGTCCACTTTGGGGAGAAGGGGACATTGAGACAGCCCCTGAACTGGGAAGCAGCAACAGAAGCTGCAAGCAAAGCAGATGTGATTCTTTGTCTGGGTTCCAGCTTAAAGGTAACTTTAGAGACTCGGTGAAGATTGTTAGCAGCATTCCCTCTTGGTGATACACCTTGGTGCTGAGCAGTCTCCTCCCAAACAGACAACTGTAAACTCTGGTGTCAGGATTCGCCCAACATCTGTGATAGTCTCTCTTCCTCCCTCTTTCCCCTCCTGGTAATACATTCCTTTTCCTCTCGCTGATACGGTTCACAGCTGCGTGTGCCTGTGGCTGTGCTGATCGTCTGTGCTTTGTGGCAGGTTTTGAAAAAATACCCACGGCTCTGGTGCATGAGCAAGCCCCCCACACGCCGGCCCAAGCTGTATATCGTGAACCTGCAGGTGAGAGAAAGCCCTTGGCGCTGGGTTTGCCAGGTGTGAGCCAAGGGGCTGCAGATGTGTAGGGCCGAGCCCCTGCCAGACCCCGGGCAGGAGCTGCCGCTGCCGCCCCGGGGAGCTGCCTGCAGCCGGCTCTGCTGTCGCTCGCAGTGGACCCCGAAGGACGACCTGGCCGCCCTGAAGCTGCACGGCCGCTGCGACGACGTGATGCGGCTGCTGATGGCGGAGCTGGGGCTGGAAATCCCGCGCTACGACCGGTGAGCGGCGCGGGCCGTGTCCGGTGGGAGCGCCCGGCCCGGGGCGACGGCAGCGCCCAGCGCCGTTCTCTCTGTCCTTCCGCAGGGCGCGAGATCCCATCTTCGCGCTGGCCGAGCCGCTGCGCCCCGGGGAGGAGAGCACGCACTCGCGGAAACCGGTAGCGCCGCCGCGGGAGCAGCCCCGGGAGGAGTCCCAGGAGCGGGAGCAGCCCCGGGAGCAGGAGGAGGAGGCGGCGATCGGGCGCCCTGGGGGGTGGTTCGGCCGCGGCTGCGCCAAGGGCGCCCGGCGCAGGAAGAGCCGCTGAGCGGGGCGGGGCGGGGCGGTGCCGCCGGTGACAGCGCGGCCATGCTGCGCAACGGGGCGGCGGGTGGCAGCGGGGCCGCGACGGGCGGCGGCGGCCACCGGCCCGTGCGAGTCTGGTGCGACGGATGGTGAGTGGGGCGGGCGCGGGGCTGGGTGGTGGCACGGCGCCGCAAAAATAAACCGTGTTCGCTACGCTGGTGCCTCCGCCTCCTCTGTCAGCGCGGCGGGACGGGCCCGGGCTAGGGATAGGGCCCGCGGGAGAGCGGCGGTCTCTGCCTAGAGCTGCCCCGGAGCGCCGGGCGAGCGGCAGCGAACGGGAGTGCTCCGGAGCCGGGAGCGCCCTTGTGCTCCGCCGCCTCGGGGGCCTCGGTGGAGCCGGTCTGTTCCCCCGGGCTACAGGCAGCACTTGCCAGGCAGGTGCAGGGAGGAACCGAGCCCTGCAGCACCGGGACCGGCTCGCTGCGGTGGGAGGGAGCGCTGCTGCGGGCCATGGTGACCGGGCTGTACCGGCACAGCCCTGCCCGGCAGCACAGAGACCTTCAGCCCCGAACGCTGGGGCAGGTTGCCCGCAGTTGCCAGGGAAGCGCGTCCCGGTGTGCCCGGGCTGACCCGGCCCTTCTCTTTGCAGCTATGACATGGTGCACTATGGCCACTCGAACCAGCTGCGCCAGGCGCGGGCCATGGGCGATTACCTGATCGTTGGGGTCCACACGGATGGTAAGAGGTTTTCCCAGGTTTCATCTCGTGCAGCCCCTCGAATTGCCCAGCAGCATTAGCCCCAAGAGAACCGACAGGGTCAGGCTTCTTCCTGCATCTGCTCCAGGAGCAGTAACCTCCAAGAGAAAAATCTCCCTTGTGCAGTTATCCCTGTCACACTTTTGGACTGATGATTAGGTGGGTCAGATCTTGCAGGCTCTGCGGGTTGATCTGCATTCTGTGCTATAAAAACAATTGAAACAGCTGAAAATCAGTCTGGTTTTGCTGGTAGGAGCTGCAGAATTTATGTTCCAAAACAAGTGACCATGTGGAGTAAACTTCCGTTTGGGCTTGAAATGAGTTAAGTGCCAGAAACAAGTTCTTGCATGTGAAGATATATTTTAAATGGGTTTATGGATGCAGAATTTCTAGTGTCAACCAAGCATAGTATGAAGTTGCTGTTTAGGAGGGGAGTTTCCCCGGGGGGGATGCTGGGAGGCCCAGCTCCTCCCCTCAGGAAGAAGGATCTGGGTATTGGGAAGCACGGAGACCTTTTGCCCTCCAAGTGAATTCCAGGGCCCTTGTTACAAGCTTAGGAAATACAACCAAATCAAAATATTTTCTGATCTGTCGGGGCTTTCTTGGCTACCATGGACTGATCCCAAGCTGAGGATAAGCCTACAGTGAAGTTCACCTGCCCACAAAATAAGTGAGGCAGCTGTGACTGAGAGTCACTGTAGCTGCAGGACATGCTTCTAACTGGATTTTTGTTTCTCCCCCAGAGGAAATTGCCAAGCACAAGGGTCCACCCGTCTTCACACAGGAGGAGAGGTACAAAATGGTGCAAGCTATCAAGTGGGTGGATGAAATTGCGCCTGGAGCTCCTTATGTCACCACGCTGGAAACTCTGGACAAGTACAGCTGTGACTTCTGCGTGCATGGCGGTGAGTGGTGTTTCAGGCAGTGGCTGTGCTAACACAGGCCCTTGGGGCTGTGTGCTCCACGTGCCCTGCTGCAAACTGAGCGATGTCCAGCTGGTGTGGGGGTCAGGGATACCTGGTGTGTGCAGAGCTCTGCCTGCTCAACACCTGCACTGGGGGCCAGAGGTACTCTGCGTGTACAGATCTACCTGTGCTGGGCAGCACAGCTGCTATTGGTCTGGTGGTCTGGAAAAACATGTCAGTGGGCTCAGAATCTTGAGAGTGCTCAGGGCCCTTGGTTTTAACTTACAAAGGTGAAATGTGTTGTTTGAAATTATTCTGAGGTTGCCCTTAGCACCGGCAGAAATTTGTGCAAAGGGGAAAGCCATTTACAAAACTCAAGTGTGAAAAACACTATTGCAAAGGTAAGCATGTGGAAATACAATCATGTTTATATCTACTTAGCCTAGGACGAGGTTCGATCTGAAAAGCTTCTCTCTTTATCCAGCTGATAAGCTGTTCAGGGGCTCAGCTGATCGTGTGGCCAGAGACCTAGTTCTTACTGTGAACACTTCCTGGTGTGCAGTTGCTGGAGAGAACCAGCATTCTGAGGAAATATTTTTGCTGTGGGACTCTGTCCCTTCTTGGGCGGCTGCCGATGCTCATTAAGCCTCAGCCCTTCGTCCCTGCCCCTCTGAAGAAATTTTATTAGTTTGACCAGGAGTAGTCTTTGCACTCATTTCATGTATCTCTCATCTGATCCCAGCTGCCTGGGATATTGATAAGCCAAGTATTTAACTAAATGTAAATACATTGTTAATCTTTAGAAGATAAATATGTTTTTTTCACGTGGATGGTGTAGTTATCAAATTCCTTGTTAACTTCATTGCCTGCCCTGAACGTGTTTGGCATATGTGACCCCTTGCAGGGCTTGGTGAGGGGTTATGACACTAGAGGAGTGCTTGTGGCTGTGGCTTGTGGCACCAGCTGCTCACATTCATCCCCTCTGCCACGTCTTTCCGTGCTTCTCTTGAGCAACATGCCTGCACCGGCAGTTTTGCCAGGTTGTGTTTGTGCAAAAGCTGAATTTGGAAATAGCTGTAGTCACCTGGGAAGGTGACGGCAACCCTGCTGTTTGTGCCTCTCCTGGCATGCCAAGCTGTGCTGGCAGCATGTACCCTCCTGTCCCTGTGCTCTGAGGGGAGGGTGTGGGGTTCAGGAGAGCTGAGCAGGACTGTGTGGGCGCACTCGTGGGCTGCTCTCTGACTGTTTTGGCAAAGGGAAATCAGCTTAGCTTTTGCTTGTGAAGGCTTTGTACCATCACCAAAAGTAGGTGAAAGGTGTTTCTGCAGGAGGAGCTGGGAGCTATGTGCCAGAGATGAACTGGAATTGCTTCTGTGGAAGGGTCGCTGGATGTCACTGTGGAAGTACCATCATTGAGAGGCAGAACTTTTCATTGTATGAACTGTTTCATTTGTAACATGAACCAATGGCTAAAACCAGTCCTAGAAGAGCTAGAAGGTGCTTTTTAACACTGAGACAGATAGTGCTTGTTTATTGTCAGACAATAATCAGCTGTGCCTGCTGCTGCAGGGCACCCAGCAGTGGGCCAGATGGGTAATGGTGTTAACATCCAGCAATATCCTTGTCTCCACAGGTGGAGTAGTCTTGAAAACCCCTGGCATTTTTGTGGGGCACACAGGACATGTGCCCTGTGTATACACAGGGATTTGGATTGCAGAGTCCTAGTCTGGCTCTAGGTGTGTGGGACCTGCTCAGCTGCTGCTTTTGTGCAGGAGAGGTTGGGTGCAGTTCTGAGGCTTTTCTCTCTCTGCAGATGACATCACCTTAACTATCGATGGCAAGGACACCTATGAGGAAGTAAAGACAGCAGGGCGATACAGGTAACCTGTTGCTGCTTACCTGTTTATCTTGTTTTGGGCAGAGTTTCTGGGAATTTGTGCCCTGAAGGGAAGTCAGATGAAATATACCTAGCTTTGGGTCACACCTGAATTTGGCTGTATGTGTGTCAGAGCTTCAGTTGCTCCCAGCATTTTGGCTTCAGGGAAGTGCGGCAGACAGTCCTGCCCAGTGGGGCTGTCTGGTTCCTGGCAGGTGCTGGTTCTGGTTTTAAAGCCTCACTGGGAGTTGGCTCTGTTGGGAAGTCTGGCTGAGGGAAGTGTTCTTCACATGAGCAGTTGCTATGGTGTGAGGATGATGCAGAGGCTCATGCTATACTTGAGAAGGAAGGCTTCCTTAGGATGGCCCCTGGTTTGGATTTATCAGGTGTCACAGCCGTTCCTGTGGTAATGGTGGGAAGACAGAGGCATACGCTCCTGTGGCTTCTGCTTCATCCTTTGCTTGTCTCCCGCAGGGAATGCAAACGCACTCAAGGTGTGTCCACCACTGACCTTGTTGGCCGCATGCTGCTCATGACTAAAGCTCACCACAGCAACATAGTGAGTCAGAGGGCTTTGGGTGGGAGGTGGAGCACAGGGCATGTGCCAACTCTTCTCTTGTGCTGCCCCAAACGCAGTAGAATGGAGGAGGAGAGCTCCTGGGCCTGACTCCCAGGTGCATGGAGAACAGGCAGCGGCAGCAAAACAACTTGCTTATGTTTATTTCAACATGTCCAAGATCACAATTTGATGAGATAAAGACTGTGATGCCTCATGATCAGTGTGGGCCTCAGCAACATTAGGGGAACTGCAGGCAAGCCCATGACTTCTCCCAGCGAGAAACAACACAGTGCAGGCACATTGATCTGTCAGCCAGGTGCTGCCAGAGTTGGAAACTCCTCTCCCTTCCCACTGAGCTTCATGCTTCTGCCTTCTGCTGTCTCTAGTGTGATCAGACCTTTCTTGAATCTCCTCAGCTCATTCTCTGGTTGGGAGCTAACCTAACCAGGGAAAAGTAAAATAAGTGGTTTTATGTCAGGCAATGAATTGAATTTACTGAGTAATGAAGGAATCTATGAATAGAATCACTTGGATAATTGCAGGGACGAGTGACGCACTGGTGAATTCAGGGACAGAGGGAGATGTTTTGGTGTGCTGAGCTGTTAAATTGGCTTAGCTGTAATACATGAGTTCACACCGAGATCTGCCCAGTGCTGCTGGCTGCTGCAGAGACCCAAGCTTGGCTCTTGTGAGGGTCTTTGGCAGGATGCTGTCCAGTCAGGGGCTCACTGGGCTAAGGGAGGATGCAGTTGTTGAGCATTCTTGGGGCTACATGTTGGGCAAGAACCACCTTTGCTGGCAGTGCCAAGCAGGGATCAGATAAGGACACATTTCCTGTGACTCATGCTGGGACAGGACTCTGGTTTAGGTATTAACCAGTTTGTCAGCATTCAGTGCCCTGGATCCATGGTGTGCGTTTTGAGCCTGGCCTTCCCAGCAGTTCCCACACACAAGTGTATCTTGGTTGGATGAGCTGTGCAAGTGCTTAAACATTTTGACTCTTTATCTTCCTTCAGGATGAGGACCTAGACTATCGGAAGCACACTGACAACTTTGGGAAGGTAATGTGAGTTCTGGTCGTGGACGTCTGGTTGTTGTCCTTCCTGAGAAGGATTTCCAGTGTGCTTTCTGGCCTGTTGCAGGCTTTTTTGTCCTCCCACGTGTAGCAATAATGTCTCGGTGAATGTCTGCTGTCCCCATATGGCAGTGCCTGCAGTGGGTGTGCTGGGCAGGTGTGGCACAGGACAGCACATGAGCTGTCCTTCAGTGGGTTCCACAGTGCTGCTGTCCCCATTGAGCCTGTGCTGGATTCCTTCCTTCCTTGTAAATTCTTACTACTTCCCTTGGGACCCAAGGGCCCATGGTTCCAGCCCAGGGACAGCCTCTGTGGATGCTTGTTTCAGTGCTTGTGTTGTTTTGGAGGTGTTGCATTAGGTTTGGGGTGGTTGACACAGCAGGCGTGTGGCCACATTGTGCTGCAGAGCTCGAGGGCAGTGCAGCCCTCTCAGCATTCCAGCTGCCAGGTCCAGCTTGTGGCTCACACTGCTTCTAAACAGCCGTCAGCCCTGTTTATTTCCTTGGGAGCTAGATTGTCCCTGCTTGATGAGCTGCACCAGCAGCTTGAGCAAGTCTTTTTTATTCACAGGTTTGTTGACCTGTCTGAATCATTCCTTAGTTCCCCACTATTTTGGGTTTCTTGAGCAGGTGTTATGTGGCATATTGCTCCAGCATGGTTGTTTTCTGGAGCTTGCATCTGGGTAGAATGGATTAGGGCACTGGGCACCCTACATGACCCCGACAGCTGAGCTGTCTGCGTGCTGCCCTTTCCAGGGCCTGCCCTGGACTCAGCTGCAGTGTCTGTGTCCTGCCAAGTCCCGTGGAGCAGCTTTGGGGAGCACAGCAGGTGACTTGGTGGCTGTTTGCACAACTGCCACGTGGTGGGGATCAAGCTCTGTCCTCAGAGCTGAGGGACCAGACAGGTGCCCTGAGGCTTGGCAGAGCATAGGTTGGTTGTGTGTTGTCTCCTGAGCACGTCTTGCTTCTCATGGAAATCCAAGCCTGCCCTGTTGCCTTCCTTCTTCCTGAGCTTTCCTCTTGTTATCCTGAGCTGGCTGCTGAGGGGATGATTTAGACAGAGCATAAAGGGCTTTTGTGAAATTGCTAAAATATTTGGTGCCAGGAATGTAGAAAGTCCAAGGTTCTGGGAGTTGCTACAGCTGCCAGCAAATTCATATGAGCAGATTGCCCAGCACTGTGCACTGTGTTGTCCAAACCCCCTTGCAGAGCCTGGAAAGAAGCTGTGTCTGGTGTGTTTCCACAGGGGCCCAAAGGTCACAGTCCCTGGACTGGCGTCTCACAGTTCCTGCAGACATCCCAGAAGATCATCCAGTTTGCATCAGGGAAGGAGCCAGAGCCAGGAGACACCATCATCTATGTGGCTGGAGCTTTTGACTTGTTCCGTATCCTTGACTCTCTTTGGTTGAAGCAGTGGTCTTTTTTGATGTTCTCATGTTGGGAGGCACCAGATTGGATATTTGCCTCGGTTTGTTCTCTTGTGAGAGAGGAGTCAGGAGTGAGTTTTTCCTGACAGTTTCTTGGTAACAGGATGTTGAGAAAGAAGTTATAGCTCTGTGGAGAGATCTGTGGCTGTAGGATTTCAGGAAGACAGTTGGATACTCTAAACACTAATGATTGTGGTGAAGACTGGCTGCCACAGACCAAGAGACTGCAACAGGGCGTCTGGAGCTGATGCTCCATCCCTAGGGCAGGCTTTGAGGCTTTGTACCAGAGCACCTGGAACAGGTAGAAATTCTGGACAGAGACAAAGCTGAGTCCACATAAGGTGGAGCTGAAAAAGTCTCTGGCTTTTGCCCAGAACCGGTGGAACCTGAGGAGGGAGGCAGCAACTGTTTTTTAAGACATAGACAGTTAGTAGCGCGAGAATAAAATCCTAGGGATTCTTTTCTCCCACTGTTGTTTTTCAATTACTATTTCTGTCTTCCTTTCTCTGTTTTCCATGTGAGTTTCAATTCCTTAAACAGATCTGTAGATGTTGGGCACGTGGATTTCCTGGAGAAGGTTCACCAGTTGGCAGAGAAACCCTATATCATTGCTGGGCTGCACTTCGATCAGGTCCGTGTAGAACCTGTCCAAAGGCAGAGCAGATTGGCTCTGTTCTCTGAACTAGGCAGGCTATGCTCTGGACTCAGGACAGGGATGTATCAGCCAACACGGGAATTTCATTTTGGGAGACAAGAAGAGGGAAAGGGGTTGCTCTGTGTCTCTTCTGATTGTGCCTGTGCTTTGCCATAGGAGGTGAATCGCTACAAAGGGAAGAATTATCCCATCATGAACATCCATGAGCGAACCCTCAGTGTCCTGGCCTGCAGGGTGAGTGCGTGTCTGTGCTGTTCCAGAAATTGCCTGGAGCCCACTGGTGTTCACTTGTGCTCAGTGATCTTGCACGAGTTCCTTGGTGCATGAGTGCACTGAGAATTGAGACATGACGAGCCACTTGAGGCTGCCAGAGGTGCTGATGAGCTCTTGGGAGACTCTGCTGCTCTGACATCCTGGCTGATCCTAGCTGGTGACCCATCAGGCTGCTCTGCCAGCAGCAACAGGGCTGGATGCCATGTAGGGAGCTGTGTGTCTCTGTAGACAGACATGTGCTGGTAGAAAAATCTGCTCCCTGCAGCAGGGAGGAAAATTCCTGGGACAAAAATGTGGGGAGCCCCAGAAATGTGTGCCTGGAGCAATTAACTTTTGAATTTGCTCTATAGGCACAGAAGGGACATTCTATAGAGAGACAAAAAGCTGCTGTGTGTCAAGCAGTTGCTGCTGAACCCGCTTCCCTGTTTCCTTTTTTGAACTTCTAACTCTATTGCCAGGTGACCTGCTCAAGTCTCTGTAGGAAGCAGCTGACTTCTGGCTCGGGATTGGGTTTTGGATTTTTGTTTGATGATTGGTTTTTTTTTTCAAATCTGGATTCTACCTGGTTCCTTTTTTAGTACGTCTCAGAGGTGGTGATTGGAGCTCCCTATGCTGTCACTGCCGATCTGTTGGATCACTTCAAGGTGAGTCTTTGCAAATGGATGGACGTGAAGATGCTGGTGTGTGATGTGCATGGGGAGCTAAAGTGGTGCAGGACAGCACAGGGGTGTAGGAAGCAGTGTCCTGCCCAGTGGGTTGCAGGGAGCTCCAGAAGGACTGCCAGGCTGGTGCAGGAGAGTGTTTTTGCTGGTCTCCAGGCTGTGCTCAGAGGGAAAAGTGGCAGGAAACATCCCTGTCATCTTTTGGATCTTGTCAGTGACTTGTGTGTCCTTCTCCAGGTAGCACTTGTTTGTCATGGGATGACTGAGGTGGTGCCAGACAAGGACGGTTCTGATCCATATGAGGTAAAGTACCAGCTGCTTTGTCAGCATTTGATAGACTGAGCCTGGCTCTAGGTGTGTTCCTGGACTGAGAAGGTGTATTGCAGAGGATGCTACCTGGGCAGGGCCTTGGCAGGTGATGCAGCTTTTCATCCCCCCCGAGGGTAGCATTGTTTTGCTCTGCCTGTTTCTGATGCCTTCATGGCAGGGTGAGAAATCCTGTGTGCTTTGCTCTCTGCCAGTCCCAGGTAGCTCCCATGTATGTGGAGCTTTGCCTCCTGCCTGTCTGGCCACCACAGGACCTGCCACAATTGAGCTCAGCTATCACTGCTGAGCTGCACACCCAGGTAGGTCCCACGTGTTTTCACAGCCCAGTGCTGTCTGTTTGCAGGAACCGAAGCGACGCGGCATTTTCCAGCTGGTGGACAGTGGCAACAATCTCACCACAGATCTAATTGTGCAAAGAATCATCAAGAACAGGTTAGATTTCTTTGTCTCCCAGTTCCATCACATACTGTTCCATCCAGAGTGTCTGGGGATTGATTAATGCGACCAAATAGGGAGAGAAGGAGTTATCTAAAAGCACAGTCAGCAAACTTTTCCTTCCTCTTTCATAGGCTGGGCAGGCTGTAAATGTGGTTGTACTAGTCTGTACAGGGAAAGGAACAGCTGAACTCTGCTGTGTCAGAATATGCTGCATGGCACTGGTTTTTCTCATTTTTTTTTACTGGTTTTTCTCCTTTATTAATGATAAATTTCTTTGCTGTATCCTGGGGGAAAGAGCATGTTGCTTCTTTCAGAGCTTTGGTCTTGTAGGCCTGAGTTCTTCACCTTCAGTGCATTGGGTCACATCAGTGATAAATTTGATTTTGGTGTTACAACACTACGTGGTGTGTCCCAGGACAGCCCAAGAATGGAATAGCAGCTTCTTCCACAGAGGGAGAAAGAAGTAGTGTGGGACCAGTGTGGAAGTCCAGGACTGCAGAGTGATGGCAACAGCCATGGGAAGTTCTGGGAGAGGCCCTGGAAGAGTCTGGGGATCCTGGAGGGTTTCTGAAGTGCTCTCAGAACAGAGCAGTGTAGGAGAAGGCGGTGCTCTCCTGCTCCAGGTGCTTTTGTCTACAAGAGGTGTGGATGAATGAGAATCTCACGGCATTGTGTAATTTTTGCAGGCTGGAGTTTGAAGCTCGCAACCAGAAGAAAGAAGCAAAAGAGCTGGCTGTGCTGGAGGCCATGAGGAGGCTGGAGGAGGAGAAGCACTAGGCTGCAGAGTGTGGATGCATGGGCTGCAGCCTCACCTTCTGGGAGAGTAACAGCTCTTCGGGAAAGGACCCCTGAAGGGGGGCAGCACTGCTGGCACGCGGGATGTGCTGTCCTACCCTCTGCTGTCCTAGCTCCTCCTGCACTAATTATGCAGACATAACGAGTTGGGATCCCACCGCCTAGTTTTATTTCTGTTAATCAGTCCCCATCCCCTTTCCCAGGAGGAGATTTGAGGAAAAAAATGGTTTTAATTATAACTAATGTTTTAACATGTTGATGTGCTTTTACCTTCTGCCATTTCTGGCTCTTAGTAGGAGGGAAGTGAAGCAGCTGCCCACGCCCCTTTACCCTGCCAGACTCGGCTGACCTGATGGGGGTCTGCATTCCAGAGCAGCCCTTTGGGCAGTGGTGTGAGTGGCTGGACAGACAGCGAGAGCAGCCTTGGGGGCAAGACACAGACCCTGCGGTTCCTCCTGCTGCTTTTGCTTAGGAACAAGGGGCTGGCTGTCAGAGGTGGTGCTGGGCTCTGGGGTTCACTGTGCTGCCTCTCCTCAGCTCCTGCCCCTGCACAGATCCAGAGCTACTCCAGTTTGAGCTGGACAAAGGCAAATCATTTACTGCCCCAGTGACAGGCTGCAGGTGGCAGCTGCTGAAGGGGCAGGTGGTGCTGGGACCCGGGGTCGAGGCATTTCTCTGCATAAGGCAGGGGAGCCCTGGGGGCTTTTCCCAAAGGCTCTTCCATTTGCTAGGCAGCAGGACCTGATGCCTTGTGTGGACCTTGCTCAGAGGCCCACTTGCTGCTGCCACCAGAGCCCCCCTTGTGCCCAAGGGCTTACGTGAGGGCGGGACCTGGCCAGGTGAAGTTTTAGAGGTTTTTTCTGATGGCTGACATGCAGCATGCCTGCCTCTGCGGGGAGGTGCAGGACTGGGAGGATGAGTGCTGAGCTGTGAGCCCCTTTTGCCTCTTACATTCCAGGATACTATGGTGGATGTCCTGAGCAGCTCACTGCAGTGTGCCAGATGGTCCTTCCAGGCTGGGTCTGGTGTCCTCTCTCTTGTAAACTTTTGTTGCTGATCATTAATAAAATGTTGAAGAGTTGTGCATTGGTCTTTTGGGGGCTCAAGCCCAGGTAGCAGAAAGGGGGCATAGGGAACATGTGCTGTGACCCCGCTGTGACTTTGGTTTTTGTGGTTTGTTGGTTGTGTGTTGTTTTGTGGGGTTTTCTTTCCCCTCCAGGCACAGAAGATCAAGACTGGTTCCTGCACCCATCCCACAGCAATCCCCCTTGGATGCAGATTGCAGCGTGCCTGGCATTCCCTTGAGCAGTAAATCAAGGTACCACGCTGGCAACGGTTCAGCTTAATGATGTCATCCAGGGACATGACATGCCACCATGATGGTGGTGCCACTCCCACCTGCCCTTCCTAGCAGGCACCTGTAAGAGCAGCCAGGACCCTGCTGAGGGGAGCAACAGCTTTGGCCCAGACCCTCCCACTCTCAGTTGCCACCCCACTCTTAGCACCAAGTCTGTGTCCTACTGCCAAAGCTGCCCCAGGGCTGTGCAGTGGCTGTGCTGGGTCTCCTGCAGCACAAGGGACAGCAGGGCCTCCCTGTTTGGGGGTAGATAGGAACAGGAACACCATGCCTGCAGTCACTCACTGTCCAGCACAGCCCCTTGGTCCCTGCACTGTACCCTGCAACCCCCATGGGCACTGGGCTGTCCTCCAGCCTGAGGGATTCTGTTCTGCTGGGCATCTGAGCAGCCTCAGCCCTGCAGGTGGGAGAGGAGGGCTCGGCAGCCCAGAGCTCCCCAGAGCTGGGTGGACTCCCGCATCTCCCCTCCCTATCCAAGGACAGAGACGACAGAGCCGTCCCAAGCACCTTTATTGTCGCCTCAGAGCCACCAGAACTGGCTTAGGCAGCAGCTGCACGCTCCATGGGGTCCAAGGACACAGTCCACCTTACACAAGAGAGTGCCATGGTTCCTGGCAGTTCCCGCAGCTCTGTGGCTCAGTGCTCATATCCATCACGTACAGCACCTGTGGGAGACACCATTACAGGCAGCAGGCTCTGTGGTAGCACAGCAGTGGCTGGCAGAGATGGGGGAGCCCCCAGCTTGCCCGAGTGCCTGCCGGGTGGGGACCCCATTCCTGCTGCTAGCTGCAGAGCACCGTGGAGGTGAGGGAGCCCTGGTACCTGTGGTGGGAGCACAAACCGTGCCCAGCGTCCTGTGGGGAGCAGCCCAAGCCCTTGGGGCAGCCCCGGTACTCACCGTGGTGCGGATCCCGAGGGCGGGGAGGTCGAGCTCGGCAAAGCCGTCAGTGTCGGAGTGGCTGACGAGAGGCGAGCGGCGCAGACAGGAGTAGCCGCCAGGCTCTGCCCACCGAACAGGGGCGGGGCGGAGCCGTCTGCAGGTACCAGGGCTCGGCGGGATGGCACAGGCCGAGCAGCGCCAGCCCCGGACGGAGAGCATCGCGCACGGTACCGGCGCGGCCGCAGGGCCCGGGGCCATGGCCGCCTTTACAGCCGGGCGGCGGTCCTGCCTCGGCCGCCCCCGCCGCAGCGGGACACCGGACACAGACACGGACACGCGACTGGCGTCCACACGTTTATTGAGAGGGCCCGGGGCGGGCGGGGGCCGGGGGTTGCCGCGGCCCGTCCCGTGCCCGGTGCCGCCCTCACTCGCGGAACTTCCACTCCTGGCGGCACATGGGGCAGTGCTGCTGCACCTGCTGCGAGTTCAGCCACTTGAGGATGCAGTGCATGTGGAAGCAGTGCGAGCACTGCCCCCACACCAGCGGGCAGTCGTCACCGGGAACCTTACCTGCGGCACGGACACACCGTCAGCCCCGCCCGGTGCGCGGCGCCCCGGTGCCCGGTGCCGGTGCCGCACTCACAGTCGGGGCAGCAGCCGTTGAAGGCCATCCGGCAGATGCCGCAGTTCTCGTCGTTCGCCACCCAGAGCCAGGACGCGACTCCGTGCCAGCTCCGCACGCGCACCCGCATCTCCCGGTCCGGGCCCAGCGCCGGTGCGCCCCGCCGGAAGTGCCTGCCGCCCCACAGGGCTCCGCGCGCCCGCCGCGCCGCACGCAGCCCCGCCCGTTCCGCTTCCGGCGCGGGCGCAGCGCGGCCGGAAGTGCGGGTGGGAGCGGTGCCGCCATCATGGCCGACAAGATGGACATGTCCCTGGACGACATCATTAAGCTCAACCGGAGCCAGCGCGGGGCCAGCCGGGGCGGCCGAGGCGGCCGGGGCCGGGGCGGCGCCGCACGCGGGGGCGGGCCCGGCCGGGGCGGCGTGGGCGGCGGGCGCGCGGGCGGCGGCCCCGTGCGGAACCGGCCGGTGATGGCCCGGGGCGGCGGCAGGAACCGACCCGCGCCCTACAGCCGGGTACGGACCGGGCGGGCGGGGCTTGGGCCGCGTCGGCGCGGCGGGCTTGGGCGGCGGGTCTGCGCGGGACAGGGACGCGGACGCGGGCGGCCCTTTGTCCGCTCCCGGCGCGGCCGCGGGCTGCGAGGCCTCGGTGCCGGACAGCGAGGTCCCGGTCTCGTTGCAGCCGAAGCAACTCCCCGAGAAGTGGCAGCACGACCTGTTCGACAGCGGCTTCGGGGCGGGAGCCGGCGTGGAGACCGGCGGAAAGCTGCTCGTCTCCAACCTGGACTTCGGCGTTTCAGATGCAGACATCCAGGTGGGGCTCGGGGAGGCGCCGCGGGCAGCGGGAGCCTCATTCATTGCGCTCGGGTCGGGTGCCCTGCTCCGGCCTGCGCCCGCGGCCGAGGATCAGCCCCGGGTGAATCCCCAGTGATGGGGCTTGTATTGCCTGTGCCTGCTTTGCCGCGGTCAGGGTGGTCTCGAGGGGGATGGAAAATCCGGTATATAGGAGCTTTGTAAGTGACTGCTGCGGTGCACGGAGGACGGGGAACGATGCTGCGACTCTGCAGGATCAAGCTGTAACTAGAGTAGAGAATTCACTGTGAACTCTCTGAGCTCCTCCTCTGTGTAGCCGTCCCTAACGGTGCTGTGGGCTCTGTTGCTTTGTCAAATGACATTCTGTTGGATGTTGAGGGGTTCCCACGGCTGCACCCATCACTGTAATCTTGTGATGGGAACAGCTCCCCTGCACTGTTGCCTTGGTGTCCTGTCCTCCATGTGTCGTGGCCATGCCCCGTTTGGGCTGGTGAGAGCCCACAGTGTCTGCAGTCGGGTGCTTGGTGCATCTGCCCTGGGGCTGGAGGCTGAGCAGAGCTCCTGCCTGGCTGAGGGGTGACACAGGGTCATGAGTGGGCTGTGAACTGTCCAGGAATTGAGTGCCAGCTGTGTCCCTGGCAGGGGTTCCTGCACTGCAGAGTGCTGCCATCAGCCTGGCCTCTGGCTGTTGTGTCCTTGCCAGGCAAAACCAAACCACTGCTGTCAGAGTTTCCTCATCGGTTCATTCATTTCAGTCTCTCCACACACCGATCTGGCTGTGCCTGGGGAATTTGAAAGGAGCTCTGTCAGGTCATGTACTCACTGGGTAGTGTGCTGCACACCACCTCTTTTCCTCGTGTGAGTTCAGACTGGGTTTATATAAGTTCCTGTTCATTGCAGTGTGGCCGCAGTGTGTAAAACTTTGTGTGCAGCCAGGACTCACCTTCCTGCTGCTGCACAAGCTTCCACTGGGGTTTGTTTAGCAGCAAGTCTGACTCAATGGCTGTGGCCCCCAGCCCCATAATTTAGTGTTGCCTCAGATGTGGGACTGGTTTTGTTCTGTGCTGATGCCTCTTTCTGTGGTGTAAAAGGTCAAAGGAGCTCTGGCCACAAAGGAGCTTCACAGCGTTGCTCTGCTGAGGCAGGAGCAGCTGACCCCAGGCTGTGGGCAGAGCTGACACAGCCTTGCTCACCACATTCTGTCCAGAAAGCATCTGCTAGGTGCCATTTGCTGTTCTCCTCCAGCAGTCCTGCTAAGAGCCCTGCTGTGTCTCAGGAACGGGTTGACACAGGCAGTGCAGTAACCTTGTTGGCTTCCCAAAGTGGCACCTGAGAAAGAAAATTGGTGGCTCTGTTGCTGCATCTTTATTTCCAGCCTTTGTGGCAACAAAGGACAGACCTCAGCAGAGGACTTTGCTGGTCTCCATTTCTGGGGTATGTTCCTAATGGCACAAATCCAGCACAGTAAAAGTGTCATTATCTTGTGGATCCCTGCACTGACACGATCATTCTCCTCTGCAAGAAAGTTGTCTGGGGTCAAGTATTTTCAATAGTTGCCGCTTTGACTCAGCTTCAACAAAGACCCCCAGTTTCCCTGGGAAAGAAAACAGGTCAGCATCCCTTGAGTCCACTTCACTGGGTGTAAACATGCCTCCTGCAGAAGGTGAATGCAGAGTCCTGGTTGGTTTTACCACCTGTGACAACTCCCCGAAGTCTTCCTGATGGGCTGTGCTCCCTTCTGCCATTGGCTCCTTTCCCAGGTTGTTAGTGGTGGTTGGAAAAGCATTGTTGCTGGCTGAGAGTGGCTGTGTGGGGAGCTGCAGTGTTTGCAGCATTGATGGACAGGCATAATCCTTTCCCTCTTGTTCTCAGGAGCTCTTTGCAGAGTTTGGGACCTTGAAGAAGGCAGCTGTGCACTACGACAGATCTGGTCGCAGTCTAGGAACGGCAGATGTGCATTTTGAGAGGAAGGCTGATGCGCTGAAGGCGATGAAGCAGTACAATGGGGTCCCTCTGGATGGTGAGTCTGTGTGGCCCATCTCCACGGCCTTTTTCTGTAGCTGGAGTGCAGCAACCTCCACATCCATGTTCCTCCCTGTGTGCCCATGTCTCCTGCACCCCTCTGTCCCTCTTGCACATCCGTGTCGCTCCCTCCCACCTCTGCATGTCCTGTGCAAACTCACAGCTGCTCTCCCTCCCTTCAGGGCGCCCCATGAACATCCAGCTGGTGACATCACAGATCGACACGCAGCGGAGACCAGCACAGAGGTGGGGGAGCCCCTGCCCCAGGCAGTGGGGCGGGAGGGTGCTGGGCCCCTTCCTGGTGGGGAACGTGGGTCCTGTGTGGGTTCACTGAAGGCACTAAAACGGTTGCTTTTGAAACTCACAGTGTAAACAGAGGTGGCATGACCAGAAACCGTGGGATCTCAGGGGGATTTGGAGGTGGAGGAAACAGGCGAGGGACTCGTGGTGGTAACAGAGGGAGAGGCAGAGGAGCTGGAAGAACTTCCAAACAGCAGCTCTCTGCAGAAGAACTAGATGCACAGCTGGATGCTTACAATGCCAGGGTAAGTGCTGCTTGGGCGCTGTCATGGGGTCCCCGCAGCATCTCATCCTGGGAAGCACAGACAGCCTGGAGGTAGCAGAACAAGAGAAAGTATTTTCCAGGTCCTTGGACTGAATCAGTTTCTCTCTGAAGCTGAGCTGTGGCTTGGGCTTCAGCTTTGCTTTCCAGAGCACTTTGTCACCTGATGTTACTGATGGCTGAGGGCTCTGCTCTTGCCAGGCTGGGACAGCTCCTCCATAGCTGGAACAGCCACTATGAGCAGCAGCTGCAGAACAAAACCCACAGAGCTGATAGGTTGCAGGAATGGGAAAACAGAAAGGAAAATCTCATGTGAAAGAACTGTGTGGTATGCTGCTGGGGGAAGGGTGCAATGTTGGTGGCAGAAGTGAACATCAGCCTGGGGAGCCACGGGCAAGTTCTGGCTGTACCTGTAACTTACTCAGCCTTGTGCTGCAGCTGGGTCAAGATCCCAACAAAGCTAAGGCCATGAGGGCACTGTGACAGCAGAGTTGGTGGTGCAGGACTGGGGTAAGTCAGGGCAAGAGCATGGAAGAAGTGGGATGAGCAGGATTCCAGAAAAAGCCTTGGAGCTGTGCAGGGATGTGGTGTGCTGTCCTGCTCAGCATGGTGTGCTGTGGCTTGGACCCGCCTGTCCCTGTCCCACACTGCTTGTGGGTTCACCAGGGCCAGGCTGCCTGCAAAGGAGAAGGTGGGCTTGGGTGCAGGGGGTGCTACAGGGTGCCAGGGCTGCTGCAAGGCACACGGTGACAGTTTTCCCCTCTCTTCCAGATGGACACCAGCTAAGGCGGCAGCAGTGGGTGCAGGGAAGGAATCCAATCTTGCTCCACACTCCCGGCAGGGGCTGCAGCTGTGGCTACTACTACCGAGGATGGGATTTGTTTTACTTTTATGTTCTGGGATAGGTTTTAACTCCTGTAAAGGTTTTTTTTAATTCTCAGCAGACCTGTTTTGTACCGAGTTATTTTTGGGATAAATTTTTCTGGTTGCCTGTTGGGCCGAGGTGGCTTTTTCACCTTTGCCGTAATAAAATAGAACCGTGTCTAGAGCTGTGGCTGATGCTTTGCCGTGCCCCATTCCGCTTCCCCACGTACCGTGGTGCTCTGCGCCACTCTGCCATGTGCCTATCCCGCCCCGCCGGTCCCGGTCCCGTTCTGCCCCGCCGGTCTCGGTCCCGGTCCCGGATCGCTCTCCCGCTCCCGGACCGCTCTCCCCGTCCAGGATCGCTCTCCCGGTCCCGGATTGCTCTCCCGCTCCCGGTCCTTC
This sequence comes from Entomyzon cyanotis, assembly GCA_024500445.1. Classification (NCBI taxonomy): domain Eukaryota; kingdom Metazoa; phylum Chordata; class Aves; order Passeriformes; family Meliphagidae; genus Entomyzon; species Entomyzon cyanotis. Next base: position 1,802,242 of record JAKEPQ010000325.1, read on the forward strand.
TCTGCCCCGCCCCGCCTCGGTCCCGCCCGTGCGCGCGCGCGCCCGCGGGCCAATCAGCGCGCGGTCCGCGGCCGGAAGCGCGGCGGCGGCGCGGCCGTGAGTAACGGGAAGTGCCGGGCGTGTCCCGGAAGTGCGGGGGCGCGCGGGGCCTGGGCGGATCCGCGGCGTTGTCAGCACAGCGCGGAACGGGCGAGGCCGGTACGGCGGGACCGGGCAGCGGGACGGGACGGGTGGGGAGTAAGGTATGGCGGGAGGGGGCGGGTCGGGCGCGCCGCCCTGGCTCCGGGCCGCGGGAAGGGTCGGGTGCGGCCGAGGGGCGGGCGCGGGGCTCCGGGCGCCCTTGCGCGACCTTCCGAAGGCCAGGGGAGCCGCCGCCCCCGGCGGGGCCGTCCCGGAGCGGAGCACGCGGGGCGAGGGCGGAGGGCGGAGCCCCGGCGGCCCGCGTTCCCCCGAGGGGCTGGGGCAGGTTCCGGTGGGCTCGAGCCCGGTGCTCGGTCGGAGGGGATCGGTGGGCCCTGCACGTCCCGGGGCCGGCGGTGCCTCTGGCGCACCCAGGCTGTCCATAAATGGCCGCTCGGTGCGAAATGAGGAACTGGGAGACGCCGTGCCAGAGTCGGGCTGCTCCGTGTCAAGGCAGGGCCCTTGCACCCCTAACCCGCGGGCCGGCTGCGGTTCGAGCCCCGGCGGGCAGTTTGCACAGCAGCCGCGGGTCCTGCTCTTCCCCGGCAAGCACGACCCACCGGGAGCAGCAGCGCCTTCCCGGCAGCCGGTCTGAGAGCCGTGACCCCCCGGTCGCGCTTGTTGCCCTGCGGGTGTCGGGTCTGCTCTGTTGGTCCGGTTGTCCGAGCGTTCTTCCAGTGTGGGACATCTTATCTCGTGACTGCGGAGGGGGGACAGTGTCACTGCTGTGGGTTCGGCTGTTGGCACAAACGGTGGGTCACGGTCCCGGCTGCAGGTACCCACCGTGCTGGTTTGCATCCCTGCTGTAGTAGTGCCGGAGGCCTTTATGCTTCTGGAGTTGTTTGTGAGCCCTCAGCCTGGCTCCGCACAGCTCACCCGTGTAGGTGAACCGCAGGTCAGGGGTAGGTCAGAGCAAAAAGGAAAAAAATCCACCATCCTCAGACTGCCGAGTCCCCACCGCACAGCAGTGTGTTCTCCTGTTCCCAGAGTCCTTCCCACCTGGGGCTGTTAGACAGGGAAGGGAATCAGGTGGGAAGAGAATTCCCTGGGATGCTCTTACAAAGCAGCAGGTGCAGCAGTGGTACCTGGATTTGCCCTGGCAGCGCCTGGCCTCAGGAATTGTCAGCTGGTGTCAGTCCCTTCCGTGCTACTGGTGTCCCCCCACTCCCCTGTGCTGCCCTGGGAACCGCCTGAGCTGTCTGTGTGGAGCAGCTGGGCCGGGCTGGGCAGTTCTGGCGCCCCATCCTGGCAGAGCGAACTGGGAAAGAGCCCTGCAGAAACAGTTATTGCTGGATTGCATTCCAGCCAAGTTCTCCGGGTGGCTGTGCAGGCTTTCCCTGCGCGGGAAGAAGGAAGGGTGGGGACTGCTGGAACTGGCGCTGCTGCGTGTCCACGGCTGCGCTGAGGCCTGGTGGACATCGGAAGCCGATTAGCTCATCTGAAGATACTGTGACTAATGCTGGGTTTGCTGGTGCCACGGGATTGGGATTCCAGGGTATGGAGTCAATGGTTCCCACTGTCTGCTTGGACACCAGCAGGGATATTCCCACTAGTGTTTCTGCCTGGCAGGAGGTGGGGCTCTCGCGTTTGCTGCTGCAGCTGCTCTGTCCGGCACAAAACATGCTGGCTTGAGAATCCAGAAGAAACTGCTGGCTTGAGGAAGCAGTGAAGGCAGAGTGCGAATTCCCATGTGGGGATTCAGCCTCCTGCTGCCTTTTACAGACTGCTGTGATCCCGAGGATCTGCAGGGAGCCAGGGTCTGTTTCTGAAGATCCAGGAGCCCTCCTGCACTCTGCTGCCAGGACGGGCTGGGGTCCCTTCCTGCAGCCGTGGCAGTTCCTAGGGGGCTGTGCTGTCCCACGGAGCAGTGGGACCTCAGGACCTGAGGGTAAGCTGATGGGAAGGGTGAGGGCTGCTTCCCCAGAGCCAAGCTCGGCCTGGCCTGCACTGCTGACTGGAATCATGCTAGTGCTGGTCCCTAGGGGGTGTTTTCGGTCCTGGTGGGCTCCTGTCACCTTAGACATTGTGGGAGGGTTGGGATGGATCGTGATTAATCTACGTGGTGGTATGCATGATTCTTTAGCTCTGGATCACAGAAGCCAGGCTGGAGCACAGGAACACAATCAAAGAGGTGGGGATTTAGGATTTTTGTTGTTTTGGGCTTTTTTTTTCTGTGCCCTCTGTTGCTAAATACCAGTTTGTGGGAGGGGTTCCTCGTGGGTCTGGTAGAGATGGCACTAGTGATGCGTGGGAGAAAACTGTTGCCGCATGTGTTACACTGGGGGGGGTCAGTTATCGAGGAGTAGCAGCTGTACGCTGACACCAAACCAGTGCATTTCCAAAATGCTCAGGAGAGGATTCTGGAGGTGAGCAGCTGCTGGCAGTCAGGGCTGCGAACGCCAAGGCTGTTCCCAGTCAGTGCAGCTGTCTCCCAGCCAACAGAGCTGTGCTGGGGCTGGTGCTGTTGTTCACGGAGCACCAGCTCCGAGAGCCTCAGGTGCTGGAGCAGAGGCTGCTTGATGGCTCCTGCTGTTACTGATGCACCTGTCTGTGAGCCATTTTGTCTCTGCTTGGTCTAAAAATTGGGAGGTGGAGAGTGCTTATGTGCAGAAGTGTACCCACCACCGTGTGGATGCTAGTGGATCCTGAGACAGGTGTGTGGTTACTGTGTTCTCACAGAAGGCTCGGTCACAGAACTGGGGAGTCACCGTGAGTCTAGGACTTTGGACTTTGGTCTGTGAAGTTGAAATTCTGTGACTTCCACTCCTGGAAGCTGCAGATATGCTCAGAACAAGGTGTGAGAGTTAGAACAAGCTGCGGTGCATGGGAGGTGTAATCTAGCCCAGAGGCGAGCCAAAGGACATGAGGAGGGGATCAGGCAGGATGCAGGGAGGGGATGGAGCAGTGCAGGGTGTGTTACTGAGTGGTTGCTTAGTGCTTCTGGGAATCCCCAAGCCCAACAGCTGTGTGGGAAAAGCAAGGGACTGGGTTTGGTATGGAGACACTGGCATGAAATCTCACCAGTTGTTCATCTGTGAAAAGAGACTGAATGTTCTTTTGAAGACAAATTTCCACATCGTTCAGTGTGAGGATGTTGGAGGATGCCATGTGGAAGGGCCAGCTGTTTGCTGTACTGTGCAGGGGTGGTGACAGCAGCTGTGGGAGCTGCAGATGCACAGGTACAGCAGGAAAAGTTCCTGACACAGATGCTTGTGCCCTGCGGTGTCCTGTCATCCCCCAGTGCCTTTCTAAAGCTGTGCCAGAGTGTTCTGAGTCTTTAGAGAATCCAAGTTGATATTTGCCACAGGATTACCCTTCAGACAACGTGCCCTGTGAAACACGAGGAATTCCTGAGGGTGTCACTGGCTTTTACTGAGGATTTTACTGAGGATTTTAACAAAGTGTTGGCATCTCCTTTCCCCAGTCCCTGGTGGGGCCAGGCATTTCCTGGGCAGAGTCCTGGGCAGCTGAGCCAGGCTCCACATCTTGTTTACTCCATTGCTTGTTTCCCTGGTTGTGTGTGCCACAGATCCTTGCAAAAGGCTGAGCCAGGTGTCTCATCCTACTCCGCCAAGACACTTGGCACAGAGCACTGACCTGAGTGAGTTACAAAACGTGAGCACAAGATCCCAGCAGAGGTTCCCAGCATTCATGCCAGTGGTGAGGCAAAGGCCTATTCTTAGCTGGAATCCTGTTGTGGAGAGCAGAACTGGGTTTATTCTGGGCTCGGGTTTATTCCAATTGAAAGCCTCACCTTATTGATCTTGTGGAGGAGAGCATCTTCCCTATGGCTTTGGCGTATTTATCTTACAAGCAAAGCACTGAGATTGAATTTTTTCTCCCTCTTGCCTGGGTCTCTGCGGGCTGAAGATGAGACCTGGCCTCTGGAGGGTTCTGCAGGTGCTGGGGCCCTTGGCAGGTTTGTGTCCCCCAGAGGACAATGTGAAGTGTCCCAGTGAGAGTGGAAGCCTTTGGAGTCACAGCAGGGCAGTGGGGACCTGCTGCTTGTGTGGTTGGTCGGGGCAGTCACACTTCTCCTCCGTGCTTCAGTGTGGGTCACGTGTGTGAGGATGGCAGAGCAGGAGCCAACGGCAGAGCAGCTGGCCCAGATTGCAGCTGAGAACGAGGAGGACGAACACTCTGTCAACTATAAGCCACCTGCCCAGAAGAGCATCCAGGAGATCCAGGAGCTGGACAAGGATGATGAGAGCCTGCGCAAGTACAAGGAGGCACTCCTGGGCGCTGTCACCGTGAGTGCAGGTGAGCCCTGGGATGTGTTGGTCCCCTCTGGCCTCACCTCTGCTCCCATCTGGGAGCTGTTCTCCCAGCTCTGTTTTTGGGCAGGAGCACAGCCCAAAACACAAAGCTATGTCTGTGCTCCCCCATGTCCATTGCTGGCCTGCAGCATAGGGCTCAGGGACTGAGGGGTGGGGGTGGCACTCTACCTTTGGGGAGGACTGTGGGCTGGGCCCAATGCAGCAGGACCCCTGACCCTTGCAGAGTGAGAGGCTGGTTTTTTTATCTTTTAAAAAGTTCCCTGGGAGGAAAAGGAGCTGTGTTGGCCAGTGTCAGAGATGGGTGTTTATCCGCCTTTTCACTTGTGTCTAGATCCCAACGCTCCAAATGTGGTGGTGACCAAACTGACCTTGGTCTGCGCTACTGCTCCAGGCCCCCTGGAACTGGACCTGACAGGTGAGCTGGGAGGGAATTGCAGCCCTACTCCTGGGCAGAGCTGGCAGGAGCGCTGCTGGCAAGGTGGGTGAGCCTTCCTGTGTCAGAAGTGCTGGAGGCAGAGCAAGGTGCTTGGGCCCCAGTGGGTTCTGGACCAGGCAGCGGTTCTGTGGCACCTGGGTGTTTTGTAAAGGTGTGAGGAGCTGGATAGGGCAGGCAGATTCTTCCAGCCCGCATGGTGACATTTGTGGCAGTTTCGAAATGGTAACAGCCTTGGGGCAAACATCTGCAAAGAATTAATTGCATGGTTGTGCTGCAGTGTCCTGTCACAGGCCATTCCTTGCCTGGCTCCAGCAGCACAGAGGGCCCTGCAGCTAAGGCCATTCCCTGCTCCTGCAGCTCCTGTCTCAGCTGCCTTGTGCCATAGAAATTCACCCCAGAGCACAGCACAGAGGAGCTCTGAGCAACCTTCTCCCTTCTCTAGGTGACCTGGAGAGCTACAAGAAGCAGGCATTTGTGCTGAAGGAGGGCGTGGAATACCGGATAAAAATCTCCTTTAGGGTAAGGATTTCTTACAGAACAAACTGAACACCAGACTGCTGCTGTCCTGGCTTAGGGAGCTCCTGTGCCCTGAAAAGAGGGTTTTGCTGAAGGAATGGGCTCTTCCTGCAGGTGGGGTGGGCAGTGTAAATGGAGATGTCCTGCTCAGTCCCTGCTCCTCTCTCTGCAGGTGAACAGGGAGATTGTGTCAGGGTTGAAGTACATCCAGCACACATTCCGGAAAGGTGTGAAAAGTAAGTGCTTCTCTGTGACTTGATGCTGCTCCATGTGATTGAGGGCTTCCTGCTCATCTTGCTGCTGTGACAAGGGCTGCCCAGCAGCTCCTCACGGGACGGGACAATCCTCAGTGCCACTGGGCCTGTGGAGCTCTGCAGAGGCCTCCCGGCCTGTGGTGGTGGGGCTGCCCATGGTCCTGGCTGCACAGCGTGTGATCCTGATTCCCTCTGCACACATTTCCCCTCGAATATTGTGGGAAGCAGCTCACAGCTGACAGCATTGCCAGCGCTGTGGGGTCACTCCTCACAGGAGGGGCCCATTCCTGGAGGGAACAGAGCTCTGAACTTGGGCGAGGTTAATGTCGTTACAGCTGTTCTATGGATTGTTGTAACATAACAAGGTGTGAAACAGTAGTTTCATTTGCTTTAGCCTTGCCCCAGATGCAAAGGAGGCTCCTGAACAGCCTCCATACACCTCTTTTTGTCCTTCTAGTTGACAAGACCGAATACATGGTTGGGAGCTATGGCCCCAGAGCAGAGGAGTACGAGTTTCTGACCCCCATGGAAGAGGCTCCAAAGGGCATGCTGGCCCGGGGCAGCTACAACATCAAATCCAAGTTCACAGATGATGATAAGACTGACCACCTGTCCTGGGAGTGGAACCTGACTATCAAGAAGGATTGGAAGGACTAGCCCTTCCCGAGGCCAAACCCCAGAGAGCGTGAATCAGACAGTGGCTACCGTAGAATTCCCCCCCTGTACCAAAGTGCTGACATTGGAACCCTCTTACCTGTCACCCCTGTTATCATTTGACCAGAGAGCTCAGTTTTTTATGTGCCCCCTCCCCAGAGAATTGCTGAGTGCATTGACCAAACCATGCTGTCTGCATCTGGTCTCCAGCTGCCCGTCCTGGGGCTGTGCTGCCCCAGCACAGAGTGCCCACTCCCTCGCCAGGCCCTTTCCTGTTTCCCACCTTCCTTTATCCAGGAGGTGCCAAAGGGGAGGAACTCCTGTTAGGATCCCATGCTTGGCTTTCCTGCGCACAGCTCAGGGTAGCTACTGCCTCCAAGTAGCTGAAGAATTTTGGTGCCAGGCAGCTGTCAAATCAGTTTATTGGCTCAAGTGGTGTCTGCCTGCCCTTTCCGCCCTGTCAGTGTCCTGGGCAGCTTCATTTGTGGATGTTCCCTGTAACCATGATGCCTTAAATGTGTAACACGTATCCTCTAGGGAGGGGGCCCTGCCCCTGTTACACTTTTTAAATGCCACCCGCCCTCCCCGTCTGTTGGCATGGGCTCCGCTTGGTCACGCCCCTCATGGGTTATTAGGAAAGATTCACAACTTCCCACTTTGCTGCTGGTCGGTTCCTCACCTGAGACGAGACATCTCCAGAGGGGAGAGGGTGTGACGTCCTGGGTGACGCCTGGCTGCCCTTCCTGGCACTCCAAGCACTGGCCTGGCTGGACCCCAGCCTTGCCTGCACAGAGCCCCGAGCTCTCCAGGTGCCCCTGCGGCACAAAGGGGGCTGAAGGGCAGGGCGGTGCAGGGGTCACCAATGTTGCCATCACCTCGCACTTCTCATTGCAGCCCAGGTAGCTGCAAAGCACTGAAATTCCAGGACAGCACCTGCCCTCCTGGCTGTTTGGAGCGGAGTCTGTCTCTGCAGCTGCTCCTGATGCGATCAACAGAGAGCTTGCGATGGACAAGTGTTACGAAGCGGTTAATGCCTTATGTATCTGTTCTGCCTTTAAAATCTGTGCCTGGCCTGTCAGTAGTTATTGCCTTGACACTCGGCCCCCTGTGCCTGCCGCAGACCCGCAGCATGCTAGCCTCCACTCTTGGCTGCACAGCTGCAGCTCTTGGGGTGAAGAAGCCCCAGGGGCCCCCTGCAAGACCCGGGGGGTTGGGCAGGCATGTGCCATCTCCGCAGCCCTCCAGTTTGGATCTACCACGTTGAGGTTATATTAGAACTGGGACCAAGTACATGTGGCTTTCTCGTAGCTACGTCTTTGCCTCTAACTCCTTTTGCCCTGCCCCTAGAGAGATTTTTGTTAATTTGATTTGGTGCATATTGTCTGTAAGTCCTAGACCCAGGTTAACAGGTTTGGAATCATCGTCTGCTCCTTTTATGACAGTTAAATAAAATCTTTGAACTGACCATGTGCTGTCCATGCTGGATCTTTGGCAGGAAGTGGCTGAATGAGATTTATGCAAATACCTAGGGTGGGAGAAGACCAGGATCTCTGTGCTTGCTAGAATGTGAAGAAGGATCTGGGACAGCCCTTGCCAGAGGAGAGAGGCCCCATGGCAGTATGTGTGCAGGATCTGTCCCTTGCTGTTTGCTGTTTGCCACAGTGTGAGGGATGAGAGTGTGTGGGGCAGTGACAGTTGGGGTTTCCAAGGGGGTCCCTTGCCAGCAGAGGACCAGTCAGGCTCTGAACCCACAACATGACTGCTCCAGCAAAATTCCTGTGCGCTCTGAGGAATGAGGGAGATGGAGAACACAATCCAGGAGAGGCACCGTGATAAGAGCCTGCGGATGTTTACAGAGCATGTGGTATGTTTGTGTTAAGGATAAGGAAAGTGTAGCTGTGAAAAGCTCTTTACAGAATCCATGGTGTGAGAGAAGCAACTGAGAGCTCCGTAGGCTCTCTTGTATTCAGAGCTCACTGAACAGGCCCCTTCCTTGGGACTTGGAAAGGACAAGGGCTGAAGGCAGCAGTCTGGGCTGGGCAGGAGCTGGCATGTGGCCAGTGCCCACTCCAGCAGGCACATGTCATTCGTGTTGCTCACCATGGAGAGCAGTGCCCAGCTACAACCCCCCAGCCCTCTGCACAGTGTGGGGCCATGGAGGGCAGTGTGGGGTCTGGAGCAGGGAACAGGCCTCACCCTCAGTGTGTCAGTTAGATCAAGCACATCTACCCTCCGTGTGTCCGTTAGATCGAGCCCAGATGTGCCTGATAGCGTGAACAAAGGCCCCCCTTGTGCTGGCCCGCAACAGCCTGTGGGTAGGGTCAGATGAACACCCAGCTGATGCAACCCCAGCACTTTGGCAAGAGTTTCCACACCCAGGGTGTCGAGGTTTCTGTTAGATCCTTTGTGCCATGTGCTGTGGTCTAACTGGGGATTCTCTGCTTGTGTTTTCTGGCACATCTTCCTGCTGCGGGATGACGGTTGGGCTCTCCTGCCTTGTGCAACCTCACAAGTGCATCGGGTATGGTGGCCCCAGTCGCAGGCTGGGTGGGACAGATGATTTGCATGAATTATGGCTCCCAAAGTAAAGCCTCAGCCCCTTCCAGGTGATGCACTTCAAGAACCTCGGCCAGAGGTTGTGCAGGAGCTGCCCAGGCCATTCCCCTTTTCCAATGCTGCAGCTCCCAGAGCTTCCTCTGACACCACAACTGGGTGAGTGCAGCAGCCGACAGCCGTGTTAGAGCAAGAGTGCTCATGCAGAACTACCCCGGGACAGGGTTGGCCCTTTCAGCAGAGACATCGCCGCAGGGCCCCTCTGGCAGAGCAAGGAGCTGGGGCTCTCCGGGCAATGGCTTCCCGGACAGGCTCCGAGGTGGCCTGGATTAATGAAGCCACTGATTCCCTCCCTAGTAGCCCAACATGCCTGTGCCTGCCTGGCCCCGGGTGGCTGCTGCGCCTCACCGTGTGCTCAGTTTCGCCTTCCAAAACCTCGCTGGACTCTCCCCGGGCCTGACAAAAGCGTCTCATTCAGCACAGCTGAATGAGACAGCTGTTGGCAGCACTGGGGGCAGTCGGATTCTCTACGGGGAGCTGATGAGCTCCTTGCTCCTCATGCCACTGGCCTCGGGCGCGGCCCCGGTCCAGAGCAAAGAGCAGTGGCTCCGCAGCAGCCCCGGGCTGGCACTCCCCAGGGCGCGGCCGGGAGCCCGGAGCATCCAGCACGTCACTTGCTAGGGCAGGAGCTGCCCCGAGCTGTGGCGCCGCTGCCCTGCCACGGGCACCGCCCAGGGGCTCTTCCCTGCCCAGCGCACACCAACGGGGTCGGGACCCTCCGGAGTACTGGGGCAGCGCAGGCAGATCCGAGCGACATTCCTCCTGCCGCTGTCACGAGACTCCTGTGTCGCGGGTCTCTGCACAGACTCCGCGCAGAACTGGGTTCTCAGAGCTAGAGCCTCAGCGGGCCCTTCTCGGCCCGGGGAGCCCCCGCTGGTGCCTTCCCCGTGAGGGCGAGGGTGCCAAGGGCCCCCGCCACCCCCGCGGGGACGCCAGCGCTGCCTGAGCTCCCCCGGCCCATCTCCGGGACCAGTGAGGTTGCAGCAAAGCGAAACGGGGCCGTCCCGAGCTGCAGCCGGAGCCCAGCGCCAGGGGACAGCCAGCCAGGGTCGGGGAGCGCAGCGCTGCTGCCGTGACCCCGAGCAGCTACCGGAGCGGCGCCGAGCGCCGGGCGGTGCCCGAGGTGGTTCACGGGGGGAGGTACACGGGGAGCGGTACGAACAGGGGCGGCCGGCACCGAACCGCGGGGCGGGGAGCAACCGGGCACGGCCTCGCGCGCCGCGCCGGTCACGTGCCCGCGACCCCGCCTCCGGTGGGTCACATGGAGCGCGCGGCCCAGTCAGCATGCACCACGCGCGCGTGGCCGAGCGCACGCGCGGTGCCGCCCGGTGGCGCTTCCTGAGTGCCACGTTCGAGGGCAGGGACCACGCGAGACGGCGGCGCCGACCAATCGCGAGCGGCACCGCGGGGAAAGGAGCCAATGGCGATCCGCGGGCGGAGAGCGGGGCCGACGGCCAACCCGAGGCGGCGGGTGAGGGGTGTGCCCGCACCGCCAGCCAACGGGAGGCGCGCAGAGGCGCGGGCAGCGGCCCCAGCCAATGGCAGGCGGGCGGCGCGACCAATAGCACCCGGCGGCGGCCGGCAGGGGCGGGTCTATAAAAGGAGGCGGTGCTGCGGCCGCGCGCCCGTCCTGGCTCGTCCCGAAGGCCGCCATCAGCCATGGCGGGGTTGCGCGCGCTGCTCCCGCTGCTCTGCCTGGCCCTGCTGCTGCCCGCCCGTGCCGCCGCCGAGCAGGAGGAGGAGGATGGCGTCCTGGTGCTGCGCGCCAACTCCTTCGAGCAGGCGCTGGCCGAGCACCGATACCTGCTCGTCGAGTTCTGTGAGCGCGGCGGGGCCGGGCTGGGGGGAACGGGCGGGGGGCGACCGCGGGGACCGAGGGCGCGGCTGGGGGACGGAAGGGTCGGGCCGGGGAGAGGCGCTGAGGGACGGGCTCCCCCGGGCGGGTGTGGGGCTGGGCTGGGGCGCGGGGTCTGCGCGGCCCCCTGGCCCTCCCCGCCTCCGCTCCGGGCGCTCCATGAGCCCAAGCGGACCTCGCTCCGCCCGGGAGTGGAGTCGGGGAGGCCCGGCCGGCGCTGACGCCCCGTCCCGCAGACGCCCCGTGGTGCGGGCACTGCAAGGCGCTGGCCCCCGAGTATGCGAAGGCGGCGGCGAAGCTGAAGGCGGAGGGCTCGGAAATCCGGCTGGCCAAGGTGGACGCCACGGAGGAGTCGGAGCTGGCGCAACAGTTCGGCGTACGCGGGTATCCCACTATCAAGTTCTTCAAGAACGGCGACAAGGCCGCGCCCAAGGAGTACACGGGTGAGCGGGGGCAGGAGGCGGCCGGGGGGCAGGAGGCAGGTGAGCCGGGTCTGGATGCGCCGCCTGCGTGCAGAGGGCAGCGACGTGGCGCCCACTCCCGGCACATGGCCCCGTGCTCGAGCTGTGCTGCTGTGACTGGACAAGGTCCACTGTGACAGCGACCTGGAAATGGTGCTGGGCTGATGGAGAACAGATAAGCCTTTAATGGCCTCCCTCTGGGGAGATCCCTAATGTGAGCTAGAGTGGGTAAAATTGCTTTTGTGTAGGAAAGCAGAGTCGCTTGAGCTTGGTTTGTTGTGTGGCTTGACTTGACTCAGGTGGTGCAGTGCAGAAACATGCCTGGGCCTTTGGGTGAGGGGGCAAACACAGGGTGTGAGTGAGCTGCAAGGAAGGCCACGAAAGAATTCAGCTAAGCCAGCAGTGCTGGATAACAGAGGGTAACATCCAGAATAAAGATCTGGGATGGAAAAGGTGATGTAATAACATAAGTAATAGTGAAGTATTGGAGAAGTGCTGCATTGCTGGTCAAAGTTTAAGGTCAGGGGCAGGAGGTGAGAGACGAGTGGATTCCTGGGAGCCCCTTGTACCTTGACTTATCAATTAGGGATTAGCTTAATTACATGATGAGTGAAAGGGAAAGAGTTGCGTAAACAATATCTTGAGTCTTGCTGATCTCTTGACCAGCTGCTGAAAGGTCTCTGAAATCTTGAGGGTTTTGTGGTCCTGAACTTAGTTGCAGTGGGGAAAGTGACTCCTTATTATCTTCCGGTGTAGCTGGCAGGGAAGCAGACGACATTGTCAGCTGGCTGAAGAAGCGCACGGGCCCAGCTGCTGCCACCCTGACTGATGTGGCTGCTGCAGAGACACTGGTGGACTCCAGTGAAGTGGTGGTGATTGGTTTCTTCAAGGTAGGGTTTGTGTTTCCATTGGAGATGCTTTTGTGATTGTCCAGGGCCTTCCCTGCTTCCTCCTGGCTGGGGAAGGCTCTGTGCCTTGTGCAAGACTTGCTGTCTTGCCTTACTTGATCTTCCAGTTCTGTGGACTGAGCTCTGGGATGTGAATGCTTCAGGTGATGTGGCTCTTCTGAGACACCTTTCTTTACTCTCCAGGATTTGACATCAGAGGCTGCAAAGGAGTTCCTGTCAGCAGCAGAAGCTGTGGATGATATTCCTTTTGGGATTTCCTCCAGTGCTGATGTCTTCACCAAGTACCAGATTAGTAAGGATAGTGTCATCCTCTTCAAGAAGGTACTGACTCATGCCAAACCTGAGCACCACACTGGGATCTGCTGTCTCTTCCCTTTTCTTTAACTAGTCAAACTCTAACAAGGTCAGTCCTAGACAAAACAGCAAAGGCCTTATGCTGTCAGTGTGGCTCTTCTCAGGCCTCAGAGCCTGAAGAGGAAGAGTAGAGCCTGTGGCTCCTTTGTGGGGTGGGAGAGCCTCCGTGTGCAGCTGTGTCAGTCTCCCAGCCCTGTGCTGTTCCCCCAGAGCTGCTGGGCTTTGGGCGTAGGTTATTCCTTCACTCACTTTCCTGTCTTGGACAGGCCCAAGAGAACAGCAGATGAGCTCTGTGGCTGCTGTGGTGCTGTTTGGTTGTGGCTTAGCAGAGTTGCTTTTCTTTGCTCACTGTTGTCCTCTGTGGCTGTCACTCCCTCCTATGTCCAAGAGCTGCTCTGTCTCACTGCTGTGGGTTCTGCAGTGCAGGGATTCCAAAGAAGCTCCTAAGAGGATTTGCAGTTCCAGCTGACTGGGCTGGGGCAGTGGATTATGTGCAGAGGGATGCTAACTACAAAATCACAAATAAATGTACTGATGAAGGCATGAAAATCCCTGTCACTGGGATGAGATTTCAGGTTTGAGCAGACAAGGAGAGATTCTTTAGGCTTGGTGGCTCCTCACTCACAGGTGCTGTGAGGCAGGACAAAGTGGGTTCAGACTTACTAAATGTGTAATCTTATCAATCATAACTATGCCCAGCTTGACCTAAAACAGTCACAAGAATTTCATTCTTTCTTTCAGCACCTGAAGTAATTGTTTTATTCTACTATACCTCTGACACTGCAGTTATTTTTATGGTGATAGAAGCTTGTAGACTTAAATTCTGAGTCAGAGGCCCCTCAGGTCAGTGTGGCTGAGGGTGTATCTGGCTAATGAGCTCAAAATGCGGTAGCAACATGGGGGGAAGGGAGGAGTGTTTGTTTTTTGTCTCATTTGGTAGCTGTGCCCTATTGTGTGAGTAGCTTTGTATGTCAGCTTTATGTGCCCTACTCTGGGTAATGCTGGGCCAGGCAGAGTTCTGGGCCGGGCACCCTTTTGTGTGTGTTGGGAGCAGGAGTGACCATGCTGCGCCAGGTGGTTTCTGCACCAGGCTGGGATGGGGCAGGAGTGCTTGGCTCTATGGAACAAGCAGCCTAGATTTGTCCAGCCATTGGGGGTTCCTCCCTGTTCCTGTGCAATGGCATGGCAGTGCCATGGGTGCTCTTGGACATGTCTGCTCTAAGCCAAGAAGAAAAGGAGCACCCACAGTAACCAAACACCAGGGCAGGGGAACTTGAGGGGCCTGTTTTGGTTTTGGGCTTTGGCTCGGCTCTGTGCAGTTAGATGGGTCTAAACTGAGAGGATTTGGCTGGTTGTTCTTCTTTTTCTCTGGGTGAGTTGTCCAGACTTGCACAGGCCCTTCACACAGCTGTCCTGATGGTGCTGAGGTGATCTGTAAGGCTCCTTAAAGTGTTTGTGGTTATTTTCCGATGCTAAGTGTTTTCCTTAGCTTTTTTCCACTGAGACTGGTGTGCTCCCCCTAACAGAAGGTTATCTGACTCCACTCCTCTCCTTCTGCCAGCAACTCCAGTATGGCTCTGCCAGGGCACTACTCTGCTCTTCTGCACATCCTCCCTCTAACCTTGAAGGCCCTCTACAGCTGTTCCTGTTACAGGCTGCCAGGGGGTTCTGGGAATCCTGGTCAGGGATGATAGAGGTGATGGCCCCATAAAACACAACCTGGCACCTCTGGTGTTATGTGCTGTCTCTAACAACAGAGACGAGAATGAGCCCCCCGGAGCTGAGGAAGTCACTGTTTGCTGTAGGCTTTGCTGTCAGACTTTCCCAGCACTATTTGGCTGCAGTGTATGCTCTGACCACTGATTCCTGCAAAGGAGAAGCTGTTGTGGGGCTGGAGGCAGCTGCTCAGGGTCCTTCTTCGTGACCTGTGCCACAAATTGTTCACAGTGGTGCAGAGCAAGGCTGAGATAAAACCTAACTATTGTTGCTGCTTACATTCTCCTGCTGGGGGGCAATTTAAAGCTTCACTTGCCAGGACAATTAAAACCCTGATCTAGATTTTATGTGGACATGTGGTAACCTTGTTGAGATGGAAGTCTCTGAATGACTGCAGCTGAGATCCCTTGGGGTAGTGACTGGTGTGAAGGCACTGAGAGATTTGTGTGGGACATGTAAGTGTTCTAATGAAGGATGTCTGTTCTTGCAGTTCGATGAAGGCCAAAACAACTTTGAAGGGGATCTCACAAAAGATAATCTGCTGAACTTCATCAAGTCTAATTCATTGCCTCTGGTCATAGAGTTCACGGAGCAGGTGGGTCTTTAGATATTTGACAAGGCCCTTCCCATGGCTGCTGCAAGAATATAGCAAAGCTCCAGCTGTAGATTCCATGGTCATGTTTTATTGTGGAGCTGACTCTGGGGTATGGAGGAGTAGGAAGGATGCAAGATAAAGGAGGTGTGAGCTTGCTGTGCAGAGCAGTCCTGAAGTATTGGAGGCTGCTATTGGCTGGTCAGCATAGCAGAGTTAAACTGATCTGGATACTGATTTGCCTCTTTTCCAAAAATAAACTTTTTTTTTTTTTACCCCTCAGACTGCTCCTAAAATATTTGGAGGAGAGATCAAGACTCATATTCTGCTCTTCCTACCAAAAAGTGTGTCTGACTATCAAGGGAAGCTGGACAACTTCAAGAGTGCAGCTGGAGACTTCAAAGGGAAGGTGAGATGGATTTCTTGGATCATGAGCTAAGAGACCACCTCCTGCGGAGAAAGTAGCACTGTCTTTATCCATGTATCAGCTGTGGAGGAGAACTTAAAGCCAGCTCTCTCTTCTGGGACAGGGGGAGGAAGAGAGCCCAATTCAGCCACAGTTGATGTAAGCATATGTGTGAAGTGTCAGTAGCCACAAGGTACTCATGATCACCTCCCACCTTTCACTTTTTTCCTCCCAAGATCCTGTTCATCTTCATAGACAGTGACCACAGTGACAACCAGAGGATTTTGGAGTTCTTCGGCCTAAAGAAGGAAGAGTGCCCAGCTGTACGTCTGATCACCCTGGAGGAAGAAATGACCAAATACAAACCTGAATCTGATGAACTTACAGCAGATAAGATCAAAGAGTTCTGTAACAAGTTCCTGGCAGGCAAGATCAAGGTATGTGGATAAACAGTACCAGCAGTGAACAAGGTAGCTGAGAGGGAACAGAAATGCTCTCATTGAGGGGCTGGAGAGCCAGCTGGAGAAGCTCCTTCATCTCCTGCATGGAACATCCCATGGTCTTTGTGATTAGGAATGAAAGGCAAAGCTTCTGGGGCCTGGAGGCTATAGGAGAGTGAGCCAAGTAGAGGGACTTGGGCACGGCCAAGCTGTTGTGCTCTACCTGTGGGGACTGTGCTCCAGTTGCTCTTTCTGCCAACAGCCTGTGAAGGGTGTGAATTGTGTAGCACAGGGTAAAGAGCTGTCCCCTTCTGTCTGCTGGAGGAGCCATGTGCGGCTTACCCAGCAGTGGGGGTGTAGCAAAGCCTAGTCCTCTGGGAATGGGGCTGTCAGCAGTGCTGTTTCCTTCCTGCAGAGTTTTGTTGCCATTCTCTCTGCACAACAGTGCCTCCTGTTCCTGCTGGGTCAGGGTGGGAAGGAGATTCTGTGGGAGAAGAGGAAGTGACCAATTCCTCTGGTTGCTCATAGCCTGTGACTGAGGAACCAGAGTGGGGTGGTTAAACCTAGATCTTCCAGGATATGTGATTACGTGTTCAGTCCAGGCAGCTGTGCAGCAAACAATATGTCTGAATTTCACTTTTTATTCCAGCCCCATCTGATGAGTCAGGATCTTCCTGAAGACTGGGACAAACAGCCTGTCAAAGTTCTGGTTGGGAAGAACTTTGAAGAAGTTGCTTTTGATGAGAATAAGAATGTCTTTGTTGAGTTCTGTGAGTATCTTCCTGCAGCTGAGTCCAAGTAATGGGTGTGAAAGGACTGCCGAAACACTGTGTGACCAGGATTAGGCAAAAAGTCTGTTGTGGAATCTGGGTCCCAAAGGCAGTGCCTTGGTTGCAAAGATGTATGAGAACTGTCTGGCTGGGGAGGAGTGGTACCTTGTTATGTTGTTGGTGCAGCTCTGTCTCTGTAATTTACAGATGCCCCATGGTGTGGTCACTGCAAGCAGCTGGCTCCAATCTGGGACAAGCTGGGAGAAACCTACAGGGACCATGAGAACATTGTCATTGCCAAGATGGACTCAACGGCCAATGAAGTGGAGGCAGTGAAAATCCACAGCTTCCCCACACTGAAGTTCTTCCCTGCAGGCTCTGGCAGAAATGTAAGCGGGCAGCCGGGCTCGCACAATCACACAGCTGGGGAGCATGGGAATGCTCAGCTGCCTGCTCAAGTTTTGGACAAGGCCTTTGGGAGGGATCTGCATTCTATTGGGATGGAACACAACAAGTCTACAGGACACCTTAGACCCTTTGTGGGGATCTGGGCTGTAGGAAAGAATTTGGGGGGAAGTGGGAAGTGGGAATGGGGAAAAGAGGGAGCATAGAGGACAGTGTGCTCATCTGCAGGCTATTCTTTCCTCGCAGTGATCTCTGAAGTCTAGTGGCTGAGCTGTTTTCCTTCGTCTCATATGGGTGAAGGTGAATTTTTAAATTCCCTTTTGCTTGGCATGTTCACTGTTGCTCAGAAAGAGAATTCTCCTCTCCAGGGGTGTGGGTCTGTAGTGCCCATAACCAGCATCCTTATCTTTTCCCTCTGCAGGTAATTGACTATAATGGGGAGAGGACACTAGAAGGCTTCAAAAAATTCCTGGAGAGTGGCGGTCAGGATGGGGCAGCAGCTGATGATGTGAGTAATGTGAATGGAGTACTCTGGGCCTTTGGGGACAGGGAGCATGGGTCAGATCTGGTTCTGTGTCTGAATCTTCAGTCCTAAATAAAATCCTGTGTTATGTATCAGGAGAGGATATTGCTGGTGAACAAAGTGCCTGCATCTCACTTCAGGTGCAGCCTGGCTGGCTGTGGGCCTGCAATGGGCTCCTTGTCTGGAGAGTACCTGGTGGGCGTGAAGCAGCAGTGCTGTGGTTGTGCACTGCTAGGGCACTGAGGGCTTGTTCTCTAGGGAACTTCTACTCAGCACCTGGAACTGGGCTGTGTGATCAGTGCCACATATCTGTATCTAGTTGAAAGCTCTTACCTGCTGGGGGGCATGGAGGTTGTGGAGGCTATTACAGCTGCAGATACTAGCTTCAGGGGTTCCTAATATTTAATGTCCTGAATCTGAAGCTCTTGATAGAAGTCTCTGGATGTTTTGTTAGCATGGCAGCAGAGAGCAGTGACCAGATGAGGGCTGCTGCAGAGTGCTTGGCTGTGGATTTGCCTCACATGCCAGAAACCAAGAGCTGTCTGTAACCTCCACAGGATCTGGAGGACCTGGAGACGGATGAAGAAACAGATCTTGAGGAAGGTGATGAGGATGAGCAGAAACTCCAAAAGGATGAATTGTAAAGAGAAGACTGATCTGCATCACCCAAAAAATCAGACACTAAATTGGCTGCTGTGATGCAGCCCAGTGAGTCAGAAACCCATTAAGATTTAAAGCAGAAGGTGAATGACTGGAAATCCAGGGATTGGCTTCTAAAGTAACACTTTACCCTCACTTGTCTGTACACTTACCTTTTCTTTCTTTTGTCTTTTGAGAAGGGAACTGTCACTAGGGAGCCAGCCCAGCCAGCTGGGCTCATTTTTTTCTATTGTGATGTACTTTTTTGTACACAGTTTTTGTCTGGAGTATTCTGTTCTTCTGGGCAGCAGGAGGTTGTGAGGTGGTACCAGGAGTTCAGAGCCTTGCCACTAACATCTTCCAAGACAGCTTTTTTTCTCTTTTTCTTTTAAAACTAAAGCCCATAATTGATTTCTGCACCTCACAGGGTCCTTAATAGCCTCAGCTGTTCTTCCCTGGGGCTGGCCTTCAATAGATGTAGGAGCAGAGAGCTGTTGACTTCCTGGGGAAAGGTATATGTGAAGGTGCTTCTCTTCATGCTAGCCAGATGTTTCCTTTCCCCTCTGCTTTAAGACACTTGAAGATGACTATTCCAAACACCTGGAGGGGTGGAATACTGTGTGCACTGGCTGTGGCAGGCTCTGAGGGTGGAGGTGGCTGTTGGCTCACCAGCTGCGTTGCCATCCTTTTGATCAAAGACTTGCAATCCCTTTCCATGAATTATTTTGAGTAGGTTGACCCAGCAGGTGGGTGGTGGGGGAGGGCCTGATAAACAGATCAAACAGGACATTTGCAATTACTGGGGTTTGGGAATGTGACTGAGGGAGTGCCTCAGGCCTGAGCTGCATCAGGCTCATTCTTAGCATTCTGCTACAATAACATTGGTACTGAATTTGATGGCCAAATAAAGTTGAGATTTTAATACTATTATGTCTCCTTGTCTCTATAAGAGTGTAGAATATTTGAACAGACACGGGAAGGGGAGATAAGAGTTGTAGGGTGATTCTCAAGGGACTCTGCTACTGTGGGGCATGTCACTTTTTCCACATAATTCATAAAGGAAAAGAACTTTCCAATGCTTGTGTCCTGTCCACATTCCATGGGCTTGTGCAGGCATTCTGTTAGGTGTGAGCGGGCCGTGGTTTGGCTCTGAGAGTCAGTAGCCCCTGGGCCAGCTGGCTGGGCTGAGGGGAGACTGCTCTGGAGCAGTGAATCAGGGCACGCCAGGGCTGCTGTGGCTCTGCTAGTCAGGCTCACATGACCCCTTGAGCCACACTGCTATTTCCAAACCTACTGCTTGCTGCTGAAGGTATTTTGGTTAGAAAATACGCTATAAATGTCACAGGGGAGGGCATGGTAAGGCTAGAGGACGACTGAGAGGGCCTACTGTGCCTCTCAGTGAGCAGGGTGTGTGCTGGAGCAGTGACACAGGGGTGTTGGACAACGCTTGTCTGAGCTCTGCAGTGGTTCTCCTCTGTTCCTGGGCTGAGACCCACTGTACTCAGCTTTGAGGAGGGGCTTCTCCTAGCCCATGGCTCTCTCTGGCAGAGCAGGAGTTTAGCAGCCATCTCATGTACATGCCTAATTGCTGTTCCAAGAAAGCAGGCTGGAAGTGTTCTGTCCCCAGCACTGAGCTTGGATGCCCAGTACTGTGTTCCGGCTGATGCAACCACGAGCAAACGCTCGGCAAAGAGATCGATGCATTTGCCAGCAGACAAACAACTACAGGAGCTCTCAGGTGTATGGCCGTGTTGCAGGGCCAGGGCAAGTGTCTGCAGCAAGAGGGGCAGAGTGAAATCCCTGACTCCTAAAGCAGCACAGTGATTTTTTTCTGACACATCTGCCTGGACAATTCCCATCAGCATGAGAGAGCATAAAACGCTTATGTGTCTGACATGCCCAAACTTTGATGGGAAAAAGCAGTAGTTGCTCAAACCCTTGATGGACCTGAATAGTTCCTCTGAGGAAGAGGGTTCTGTTTTGGGCCATGACAGTGTAACTGGAGAGTAGTGGAGGCAGGAATTGTCTGGTGGTGGTGCTGTTCTGCTGTTACTCTAAGGCTGCTCATGGTAGCTGCTTCCCAGTCTGAAGTAGGACAAGGAACACCAGGGACCAGCAGTGCAGGCTTCTGGTTCTGCATGTGTCTCAGGATCACCCACAGCACCTCTGTGCTTGCAAGGGGACACCCAACACGCAGGTTGTGCTTCTATGCTGGGCTGTGTCACAGTTGTGCTGGGCAGCACAGCTCCTCTCGTTCCTTTCAAGTTGTTCCCTGCAGTGACAGGAGGGTGACAGCTCTGGATGCATTTGTTACCAGTCTTGGCACATCCACACTGCACTAGCCACCTGGGATATAAGCAGCAGATTCCCTGTGTTGGCGATTATGCCTGTGCCCCTTGCCCCAGAAAGGCTTGATGTTGGGAAGTTGCTTCCAGCCTTCTCTGAAGGGCTATCCATGCAAGAGTAGATTTGACCCCTTGGATGGGCACATCGACAGGTGGGTGGTAAGATGAGACAACAACTTCTGCCCAAAAGTGGGAGGCTCCAGGCCTGGGCGGCTCGATTACGAAGCATCATGGCAAATAGCATGAGCTCCATGTCCCCAAAATAGCACAGGGAAGTCTTTATAATGTGGTGCTCTCACCAGTCCTGGGCCAAGAGCCTGCAGGTGAGCTACAAGTGCCAGGTGCCACCTCTCGCATATAAGGGACTCAGGGACTACAGGAGAGCGCGGCGGCTGCCACTTCTCTGTGGCGAGGGGACACAGACACGGGCAGGAGTGCAGCAGGAGCGCGGCAGTGCGGGGACCAGGACAGCTCTGCAGTGAGGAGGGCCCTGACAGGCAGAAGAGAAGAGAGCAGTGTGGGGCCAGGCTGTGCTGAGCACCCCCCCATGCCACTGTGCCTGAAGGCTCCCGTCAGCATGAGGGACTATTACCCCTTGTCCGTGTCTCGGTATAGACACTACACCCCGCGTCTGAGGGCCTCGCGCACTGTGCACTTCCCCAACGACGTCGTTTTTCAGGACCATATCAAGCAGGGGGACCTGGAGCAGGTGGGCAGGTTCATACGAGCCAGGAAGGTGACACTGGACACCATCTACCCTTCTGGTGAGTGCTGCTGGTTGGCAGAGCTGGGGCAGAGCAGTGGCATGGCTCGGTGGGGCTGTGAGGGACACTGTAGCTGAGGTCTGTGGGCCTCCTTCAGCAGGGCTCAAGCAAGCCGGGTCCCTCCCTAGCAAGGTGCAGTGCCCAGCAGGGCCCAAAAGTTCCAGACCAGGGCCCCAACATCTCCCCTTAACAGCACAATAAGCTCATGCTGTGGGAAGGGGGAGCTTGGCCTCTGGGTCCTTGTAAGGCACAATGGAACACCTGCAGCGTGGTAGGACCTCAAAGAGGAGGAGCAAGCACAGGCTGGTCTGTGAGCTCTGGGGTATGACCCTGGGGCTCTGGCCTTTTACCCAGATTGGGGGATCCGCAGTTGTTCCTGGCTCTGCCTGTTTCTCACAGGCACCGCTCCCTCTTGTATGTCTGATTCTGGGGACTCATGGGGAAAGCTTTGTGTTCTGTTTGCACAGCAACTGTTTATGGAATGCGTTGATCTGTACAGGCTGATGCAGAGCCCAGATTTGTCCTTTTCTTGTGCTTGGCTTCAGCTTCTGCTGTCACATGGCCATAGAGAGAGGGGCTCAAATGACTCCGGGCTTCCTTCTGTCCATACTGATTCTTCATTAATGAGGAGCTTCTGAAACTTAGGCAGAGCAGGACGCCAGAGACTTTTCTCATGTCTCCGTGTGAGTCCTGGCCAGGACTCAGGGCAGCTGCTCTAAGGGGCAGCTCCTCCTCCCTCCCTCTCTCCTGCCTTGCCAGGGCAGTGGGTGCTGCACCATCCCAGACAGAGTATTTATGCTGCAGAAGGGCAACAGGAACCCACAGCAGCTCCTTTGGCTTCCTCAGTCTTTGTTTCTTTCCCCACAGTCCTCTCCCTGAGAAGGAGAGTTCCTGCACCCCTTTCCTGAGCTGTGCACAACTTGTGAGTTCAGCACGCAGAGCCCTTCCCCAGGCCAGGGCTAACACCTCTTGTCCCTTCAGGCATGGCAGCCCTCCATGAAGCTGTGCTGACGGGAAACTTGGACTGTGTCAAGCTCCTGGTAAAATACGGCGCTGACATCCACCAGAGAGACGAGAACGGGTGGACGCCCCTGCACATGGCCTGCAGCGACGGCTATGCTGACATAGCCAGGTAAGGGGCTGTGAAGGCCTGCCGGTGCTGCAGAGCCTGAGAACCGACAGCACCGGGCTGGAGCAGGGTCTGTGTGGCTCCTTTGAGGGATGCCCGACGGCTCAGATCCGCATTCTGCAGGTACCTCCTGTCCCTCGGGGCTAGCCTGGAGGCCACCACAGACGACGGAGAGAAACCCTCAGACCTCATCGACCCCGAATCCGAGGACCTGGTGCAGCTCTTCGGAGCCACCGCGCTGCGCTAAGGCGAGCACGGCGAGGAGAACCCCGAGAGCCTCGCGGCCGGGGCGGCGGGGCTGCGCCTGCCCGAGGGCCGGGGCTGCGCCCGGGCTGGGCCTGGGAGGCGGCCGGACAGCGGCGCTCGGTACCGCGAATCGGGAACCACTTTGTACTTTTCCAATAAAGCATCTCGGTTACCACCTCCGCCGGGCATGGAGCGGGGCCGGGGCCGGGGCTGGGGCTGGGGCGGGAGCGGGGCCGGTAGCGGAGGCGGGCCGGGACTCGGTCGGTCGGAGTGGGGTCGGTAGCGGAGGCGGGCCGGGGCTCGGCCGGGCGGAGCCCACACGGGGAGGGCAGTGAGCGGAGTTGTGTGCAAGGCTGCGCGGAGGGGGCTGTGGGTGAGCAGCGCCGGGAGAGGGCGGGGCTGCGCATGCGCGCCGCGGCGCTTCCGTCTCGTCCCGCTCGCGCAGGCGGGAGGGCCCAGGTGAGGGGCGCGCGTTGCCCGGCGACGGGCGGGGGGCGCCGCGCGGCCTATCCCGGCCTTGCGCCTCGCCTTCCTCCCGCAGCCCCGCCGAGCCCCTTCCGGCCCCGCCGAACCCCGCCGAGCGCCGCCCAGCGCCGCCGCTGCCATGGCCAGGTGAGCCCCGCCCGGCCCCGGGCCCAGCGCGGCCCCGGGCCCGGCTCAGTTCCCCCCGTCGCGTGCTCCGCCTGCAGCTCCCCCGTGTCGCGAGTGGTGTACAACGGAAAGCGGAGCGGCGGCCCGCGCTCCCCCGGCGCGGGCAGCGAGATCTTCACGCCGGCCCACGAGGAGAACGTGCGCTTCATCTACGAGGGTGAGCGGGGCGGTGGCCGCGGGGCGGGGGGCTCGGGAGGCTCGGGGCGGCCGAGGCGAGCGGCCCCTGTCTCTGTCCTTGCAGCCTGGCAGTGCGTGGAGCGCGACCTGCGCAGCCAGATGGGCTCCGAACGCGGCCTGGTCGAGGAGTACGTGGAGAAGATGCCGAACCCCAGCCTGAAAGGTGCGGGGGACAGGGGCACCGCGCCGGCTGTGCTGGCCCGGGACTTGCGCGCGTCGGGCGGGGTCTGTGCTGCCTCTGTCCCCAGAGTCTCTCCTGTCTTCCCTGCAGCGTTTAAACCCGTCGACCTGGGTGATCTGAAGAGGAGGAACACACAGGATGCAAAGAAGTCCTAAGGCGGGTACTCCCTGAGGGTCGGCTGCTCTCCTAAGGTCCTCAAGCAGATTTAATTTGAGATTTGTGTTAATTTCCTCCTCTGGTCTGTGCTCCCAAAAGCCCGTGGGAGAGCCAGTCAGCTTTGGGGCTGGCTCTGAAGCTGCCTGAGGTCGAGGATGCTCAGGGGCTCACCGAGGCTGCCCAGAGCCTGTTGCAAAGGATTCCAGCCCCCCGCTCATAGCTTTCTCTGGCCTCAAACTGTCCTTCCCCACTTCACGCTGAGCAACCCGATCTCCTGTTCCCCTCCTGTCACTGCCCTCTGTGCTGGGCTGGGCAGGACTGAGGTAGACGCACTGTTGGATCTTGCAGGCAGCACTGGGTCTTGCTTTCCCCTGTGCACCGAGGCTCCACAGCTGCCGGGGCTGGATGGGGGCGGGAGGGACAGCTGTGTCTGTTCCTGTGCCTGGAGACACAGGGGCAGCCCCTGTCCAGCCCCCCTGTGCAGCTGAGGCCTGGGCAGACCATAGCCAGGCTCCTCCCAGTTCCACTGTGGCAGCAAGTTGCTGCCTGGGCTGCTTGCTTTGAGAGCACATGGGCCACATCTGAGGCCAGATTTTCTGCGTGCTTAGATCACGCTAGGTCCCTGCGGTGCTGGAGGGAGAGCAGTTCCTCTCCATTACAGATGGAGAGAGGTGGCATGTCAGCACCAGCCCCAGGCTCCTGAGAGGTGCTCAGAGGGGCTTGGGCCACCTGCAGCCCTCTGGCCTCGGTGCCCTGGCAGCCCCACGGGAGGCAGCGGCTGTGGGGGCAGCCGTGGGGCTGTGCAGAGCAAGGCTCATGAGCTCCTCGTCCTGGCAACGCTGCAGTTTTGTACCAACACCATTTTCCAGATACGCACCTGTGGAAGGGACCTGGCCCTCAGCTTGCCCTCGGTCGCCATAGGTGGTGGAACTGCGCCAGGGGTGCTCCCTTAAGCCACTCACTCCTGGCAGGACTTGGATGGTTCGTGCATCTTTGCCTGAGCCAGGGAGAGTGACTGTGCCAACTTTACCCACCTGAGCTGCTGGGCTGCTCCGTGGGGAGGGTGGCAGCCCCCTCCCCGCCTGTGCTCTGAGCTGGCGGGGATGGGGCTGCCAGGCCTGCCCAGTACCAGTGGCTGTGGGAGGGCTGCAGGGACTCGGGGCTGCCAGTACCTTTCCCTTGTTGAGTCCTTGAGTTGTACTGTACCCTTTCCTTTCTGTGGTATGTCACTTGAGGAGTGTTGTAAATAAATGCTGGTGTCCTTTTGGGGCTGCCTTGGTGTGGTGCTGCAGCCTGGCCCAGCTCTGGGGCTTGGACAGGGGGCAGAGAGCAGGAGCTGTGTTTATTTTTCACAAAGGGGCCTTGGTCTTGCACTTGCTGGGGCTGTTGATTTCCCCGTGGGCAGGTGCAGTGGGCATTGCGTATTGGTGGCACAATGCCCTTGGGCTTGAGCAGCACTTTGGGCAGCCAGCATCCCAGGAGCTGTCACTGCACCCAGGATTTAAATGTTGAGACTATTAATACCCTCGTATCCTCTTCCCTCTCCTGCTTTAATGGCATTTAGGCTATACTTAGCATTGCTAGAATTTCTGCTTTAGCGCATCTTGACACTTGCCATGACCCTGTTTACCTCCCATCACCAAAACATTCGTGGGGTGCTCTGCTTGGTTCTGTCACATCCAGATGGGAACTTGGCCCCTATTGCCTCCTGAGCCACCCCAGGCCTCGCATCCCTGCAGCTGCAGGTGGTGGGGGACAGGGGGTGATGGTTGTCACTGTCATGGCCCCTATGCTGTGACCCTTCTGGCGGGATGGGCCCTGTGGTGTGTTCAGGGAGCCTGACAGGCCAGTGGGGCTGCCCTGGCTCAAAGCCCTGAGCATGTCCAGAGCCTTGTCCTATGTCCAGGCAGGCTGCTGATCAGCTGCCATGGAGCCCAGCACTGACCCCCTCTCTGAGCATTCATCTGGGGCCATTCAGGTCTGCAGGACCCCCACATGCCCCCAGGCACGTGGGCCCCGCCGCAGCCCCACCAGCCTCTGCTTTGTTTTCCTCTGCTCAGGCACAGTAAAGCCAGAGGCAAAGAAGCCGCCCAAGCTCTAATGAAATGTACAAAAACCGTTCTGTAAGCAGGTGATTTTTATGAAGACTGATGCCAAATTGCAGGGCAAGGATGGAGAGGCAGTAGGTAGAGGTGGTGGGGGTTAAGGGTGTGAGGGGTGAGGCCACAGGCCAGAGAAATCAGGCTGTTTACCTATAAAAATCGACCTCATCAGGGTTTATTTCCCTGTGCCTTGGACACAGTGCTCTTCATTAGATTAAAGGGTGGGAGGAGGAGAGGAACGTGTTTGTCATCAAATTAGGTGGTAGGAAGAGGCCTGGCAGCAGGCAGAATCGACTTAGGAGACCAATTTGTGGTGCTCAATTCCCTTGATAAAGTGGGAGTTTTCCTGCGAGGCGCCACGCCTGGGGGTGCCTGGCTGTGCTGGGGTGGGAGGCACTGCCTGGGGTGCCTGCCTATGTCGGGAAGGCACTGGCTGGGGGGCACTGCCCAGGCCACCAGTTCAGGAGTGAGGAACTGTTTCAGCCCCATTCCATGCCTTTGGATGAGCTCCACAGCCAGGGACTGGCACCATGGCTGTGCAGTCTCTGTAGAGGAGTCTCTTTGCATAGGGCAGTGAGGCACTGGCATGGGCTGCCCAGAAGGGCAGTGGGTGCTCCATCCCTGGAAACGTTCAACACCAGGATGGACAGGGCTCTGAGCAACCTAGCCGGGTGCAGGTATCGCTGCTCACTGCGGGGGCTGGGCCAGGGGACCTTTAAAGGTGCCTTCCCACCCAAACCATACTGTGAGTCTGGCCAGGCTGCTGTCAACACCTTCATCCCACTGGATAGCAGGAATGAGTGGCTCCCACAAGGCAGCTGAGGGTGGCACGTGCCTGTGTGCATGTGTGCGCATACACGAGAGTATGTGTGCATGTACACGTGTGTCTGTGTGCACGTGTGTGTGTGCGTGTGTGCAGGTATGCATGTGTATGGGCACATGTATGTACTGCATGTGTGTCTGCACACACATGTGTGTGTACGTGCATACATATGTGTGTGCATACGGGTGTGTGCACATGTGGTGTACATGTATGCAGGCTGTGCTGCCTGAGCTGTTCCTCGGGGTGGGGGTACCCTCGGGTGCTGGCAGTGTGGACACGGGTGACAGCGCTGCTGGCAGTGCCATGCCATGGCAGGTAGAGGTGCTGTTCCAGCAGCTCTGCAGTGATGGCAAAGGATGGTACCGCCGTCCCACAAGAGTTGGGTCCCTGGGCTGGGGCCAGCCCCACTTCCAGCGAGGTCGCTGGAGCGTTGCTGCCTCCTGATCCGGCCATCCTGGGCGGTGTGTAGTTACCGTGGTTACCGGGGAGCTGCTGGCCGGAGCGTGTGGCTCTATGGGAGTGGGAGGTGACCAGGGCACAGGGCTGCAGATTTAGCCCTGCAGCACAGGCAGTGCCCTGTCCTGGGGCACACCTGGCTGGCACAGGTGCTGTGGGACATGCCCTGGTGCGGACAGACATCACCTGCTTACACAGGGCTCCTGGGCACTGGCAGACACCATCCCTCCTCGGGGTTGTTGGGCGACGGGGATTGTGGGACACAGGGCAGTGCCGGAGCTGCCCCTCAGCACCAGGAGACACAGGACATTTCCACAGGGACACCCCATGGGCTGGGGCTGGCTTGGAGTCCCTGAAGGGTCCCCATCATTGTGTGGCACACATAGGGCCACCCTTGCTGGGCAAGGTCTGGGGGCCAGCCTGGCCCCAACGGGGTGTTTGGGGGTCCACAGTGGAGTGTTGCCACAGCAACGCTGGAGCAGTAGGAGCAGGGCACAGCACCGTGCCATGACCATATTTACCTTCCCAGAAACTGCTTCGTGCTCCAGCAATTTGCCTCAATTAGGCTTGTTACCGCGTCAGGAGGGCCACAGTGACGGCAGCGGCCGTAGGACCATTGGCTCCGCAGGGGCTGCTTGGGCCGCTCTGGCACCATGGCTGTGAGCAGGGTAAGCCCTGTCCCCCTCTTTATTCCTGACCCCACCCCTGCACCTGGGGGCCTGGGCCGATCCCCACACCTGTGCTTCCCTCCCCTCGCCCGTTCTGCCACAGTCCCTGTGTCCTCACAGCCCCACGGTGCTGCTGTCACTGCTCTGCAACCCCCAGCCCCATAGCCCAGACCCTCTGTCCCCGTCCGTGCTGCTCCCATCCCTGCTGCCAGTGCTGCCCTGGCCCCTGGGCGCCGGGTCCTTCTCGGCCGAGGCAGACAGCAAGTTGTCAAGTAAACAGAGGAAAATTACTGTGTGCTGGGCAGGGTTCTGCTGCTGGAGCCAAGCTCTGCGTGGCCTGGGCCATGGCTTCCCTCTTCGTGCCACGCCAGCCCCCGCTGGTGCCTCGCTGCGGTCTGGGACCCCGTGGCCCGCAGCAGACAGCGTGGCTCCTGACGGCTGGCGTGGGTGGCAGGGCCATGGCCGTGTAGTGCGGGTGATGCTGCAACAGGGTGGGATTTACCGAGGGAACGGCTGCCTGCCCAGTACCGCTGTTTACCGTGTGGGGCTGTTGGGACGCAGCTCCAACTCTCACCCCCTGCTCAGCGCGTCCCCTGTGCCGTGCTGGGTATGGGTCTCAGACAACTGGGGAGGCGTGATGCGTGATGGGCAGTGCCGACCAGGTCCCTGCGCAGTGGGGGGTCACGGTAGGGCGGCTGTCTGTCCCGCCACCACCCCCTCGGGCAGGGTGAACCCAGCCGGGGAGCAGCACCTGCCTAATCCCCACACACCAGGCGATTGTGGTGCCCAAAGCTGCGGCATCCGGGCTTAGCGCTCATGTGCGCAGCACAAGCCTCTTAGGGCACCGGTGTGACCCCGCCCCGGCCAGAGCGGCCCCTCGGCACAGGAGTCCTGCAGCCCCACACCCCACTGCTGCTCACGGGGTTCAGCGCTGCCGGCGGCTGCTGCCCGGCCATGGCCTGGGCCAGCTCCCGGGAGAGCGGGGGTGCCGCGGGCAGAGCCAAATGATTTAATTAAGGGCTCCTGGCAGCGAGAGGACAGAGCCGATTAGCGGCCAGAGGAAAGCGCGTGCTGTGGGAGGTGGAGCCCCGTCCGGCAGCGCTGCAACGGCTTGGCTGCTGCATGTATGCACCACTCACCTGTGTGGCACTGTGGGGCAGGCAGCGGGGCAGCAGGGCTGCTGGGCTGGGGGTTTGGCAGTGGGACAGTCAGTGGGGCTATCTTCTGGTGCAGCCCATCCCTGCCAGGTGGCTCAGCTCCCCATCGATGGCTGTGGCCATCACCCATGGGGTGCTTGGGAGCATAGTTCACACGTGTCTGATATCCCCAGTGTCCCCAGTCCCCATAGCCCACAGAGAGGCACACATGGAGCTGGCCCTGCAGCCCAGCATGGGCCCATACCTATTTACAGATATGACAGATAAATTACAGCACTGTGCACAGGGACTCAAAGGCGCATGAGGGCAGCACCACAGGACGAACTCCCACCCCACAGACCCACCCCACCCCACCCCACAGTTCCCCTTCCAGAGGTCCAGGTTCCACTTGCCTGCCTCATTGTGTCCATTGTCCATGCACCCAGCGCAGCACCCTCACCAGGGCGGCAGGTCCCAGTGCCCACCAGCACCTGGGGAAGATGAGGCAGGGAATGGCAGCATCCCAGTGGCTCAGCACAGCCCTGCCACCTGGCTGTGGGCTCAGAAGTGGCTCTCGGCTGTGGTCTCAGGAAACTCATAGCAGTGGTGATGGCCCCCCAAGGCGAGGTGCTCGGCAGTGCTGTGCCCGCTCCTGTCGGCGCGTTGGGAGCTGGGGTGGGGGGGCCAGGCTGCGCCCGTTGACGCAGCCACCCACCAGCTGGTGCTTCTCGCAGGTGCTTCCAGCACCGTTGCGGGCGCTGGGTGCATGGCTGTAGGTGTGCTTGTACTCCTCAGCAAGGTCCTTCCCCAGTTTCCAGCGCTGCCACCGCTTGAGCAGCTCTGCCTGCACCTGTGGGCAGCAGCTGTCAGCGTGACCCCTCACCCCTGCTGCCCATGACCCTGCTGTCCCACTCACCTCCTTGTTGACAAAGCAGTAGAGAATGGCCACCAGCATCCCCTGGGAGAGGGAGGAGAGGCATGAGGTGCATAACCAGACCCCAGTCTAGTTTCTCCAGAGACTGAGTCTCCCCATGGAGGGTTGGTCCTGCAAGGGCTGGGCTCACCTGGAAGGAGCTCAGGAAGAGGTCGAAGAAGAGCTTGACGTAGCGCAGCGTGCCCTGGGCATGCTCATCTGTGACGAAGGCGAAGACCACCTCGTGGATGCCCAGCAGTGGGATCAGTGTCAGTGTGGACTTGGCCAGCCTGTGGGATGGGGGTCACTGGGTGGACACACATACATGTGCACCGTGGGAACACAGCGGGGCCATGTCCAGCACCCACCTGAACTTGTAGTCAGTGTAGCGCATCTGGTGTGCACGGAGCTTGGACACAAGAATCTGGATGATGCGGATGAAGATGAAGAAGTTGATCTGCAATGGAATGGAGTGAGCCATCAGGGACATGGGCAGGGTCAGAGCAAGACAGGACAGCTCTGTCCCCCTTGCCTGGGTGGCCCCTCTCACAGCCATCTTGGGGCCTGGGAGAGAGACACCAAGCAAGGGGCTGCAGTGGGCTCACCAGGATGGCCAGAAACACAGGGAAGCGAAGGATCCACCAGAAGCCCATGTTGTTGTTCGTGGACCAGCACCTGCGGAGTGGAGGGGTGGGGACTACCAGGAAGCCCCATGACCAGGTGGCTGCTGGAATCTGGCATGGCATTGGCAGCCCGAACTGAGCAAGTGCTAATGCCCAGCACCCTGCTCATTGCATGGGCAATGGTGTGGAGCCTCTCCAGGGCAATCATAATGTCCCCACATGGACCCACCTGTGCCCTGTGCCCCCCTAGCCAGCAGCAGAGGCTGGTACTCACTGGATGTTTTCGTAGAGGAACTTCACGATGACCCAGGGAATGAGGAACAGCATGGGTGCCCCTAAGGGAAGGTGGGCAGAGGGCAGGTGAGACACAGCAGGGGACAGGGTCGGGGGGGGCCAGCTCACTCACACTCACCCCAGCCGATGCACAGGTAGAGGGTGAAGTAGCTCCTCTCAGAGAAGACGGCCACCACCAGCAGGTTATGCAGGTAGATGCCTTCCACCAGCAGCCAGCAGTAGTTGGCCACAATACCATACTGCATGAAGACCGTGGCTGCTCGGCAGCCTGCAGCTGCCTGTGGACAGGGGTCAGAGCTGGAGCACTGCCTCTGTGTGTATGCCCGTGCCCCAGACCTGCCAACCCCCAGCTCCACCAGTACTGCCCAGCAGTACTGCCCATCTCTGTCCCTGCCAGTGCAGCACTGACCTCGTCACTCAGCCAGACTTGCACGTTGTAGCCATCAATCTTGTCACTATAGTGGGTCTTGAGCAGGGCATCGATGACCAGCACAGAGACACCCTTCAGGATGAAGGATGCGAAGAGGTTCATGTGGATGTAGTTCCTCATGCAGTGCAGCTTGCTGCAGATGTGAGGGCATAGTCAGTGCCCACGCATGGACTCCCAGCCTCCACCTGCCCACCCTCTGGACAGCCGTGCCCAAGCCCCCACCTGAAGCCCAGCAGCAGGGCCAGGGCAAGCAGCAGTGCACACAGAGACACAGAGTAGCCCACAGTGTACATCACCTTGAAGCTGCCGTAAGTCTTGGCAAATTTTTCCTAGAAGAGGACAGAGTAAGTGAGGGCAGGGGCAGAAGGGAGCAGGCAGGGACCCCACACCCCTGCTGCCCAGGTCTGCCCACCTGTGCCTTTAGGTCCTCGTTGTCCTGCTCACACTGTGTGGCATTGCGCAGGGACTGTCCCCGTGGCCCTGTCACCCACTGTCCGTCTGGCCCACACGTTTTGAAGACGTATCCATGCTTCACTGTGAGGGGAGGGGATGGTGGGTTGTGCCAGTCCCAGTGCCACTGCGGGCAGTGTGCACTGGCCCAGGTGTGACCACCTGCAGCAGCACACGCACACACTGCACAGGCACACACACTGCACAGCTGCATACACTGCACAGCTGCATGTGCATGCACACACTGCACAGGTGCATACACGTGTGAACACGCTGCACAGCTGCATGTGCACACATGCATCCTGGCAGTTACCTTTCTGGTACCAGGGCAGGAACCAAGGGCAGGGCACACTGGCTGTGCTGTTGGGCAGCGTGTCAGGCCAGCACGAGAACTTGTCGAAGGTGCGGTTACAGACCAGCTCTGCAGAAGGACAGGAACTGGTGAAGCTTTCGCCTCACCTTCTCTCTGGGTACCAGGACCTCCACTGGCCCCTCTGCTCTGTTCTCCATCCTGCTAGGGGCTCTTCTGCCCCATCCCCATCTCAATGGGACCCCCACCAGACCCTGTCCTCATCCTATCCCACCGGAACCCCCACTGGATCCCACTGACCTGTGGGCGCAGGCATGCGGCTCATGTTGCGCTGGCACTCCTCGCTGTACTTCATCCATCTCTCATAGAGGTTATCCGTGATCTGGGCAGAGGGACCCTGGGGCACCAGGGAGCATCACCTGTCACATGTGTCCTGCTCACAGGGGCCACCATGCTGCGCCAGGCAGTGACCCTGGCTTGGGGACAGCCAGAGGCGAGTGCAGGCTAACATACCATGCCATGGCATGCCATGCCATTCTGTGCCATGCCACACCATGTCTTGTGGATGGCAGGGCAGACAGAAAGGGGCATCAGCTGCTGCACCACATGCCACAGCGAGGGGCTGCAGTGGGCAGAGGTGGATTGGTGGCAGTCCTGGGTGGGCAGCGGCTGGGTGGGCAGAGCATGCAGCAGAGCACCCTCGTGTGGGACAGCCCATCCTTACCTGGCAGCAGAGCAGCAGCACGAGGAGGGTGAGGAGACGTGGCTGGGACATCCCTCCTCTGGACCACATGCATGGGACACAGCGCAGGGCACGCGGCTTCCTACTGGCCTTCAGCAGCTTCTCCAGCCTGGTAGTGATGGCCCTGGCATATGGGCAACCCTGTGCAAGATGCCTGGTCACGGGGACTCCTGGGACAGAACTGAGGGACATGGGGCTGGGGGAAGGTGGGGTTGGACAGGGTCACTGGCACAGAGCCAGCCTCGGACTCCTGTCCCCATCCTCACCTGACCCTGCTTGGTGTTCACATTCAGCTATTTGTTCGTTCATTTTCGCACTAAGTACCTGTATTATCCTCCCCAGAATAGCACTGGGACAGTGACCATGCAGGCCCTCTCCTCCTCAAGCCAATTCCAGCCCCCGTGCCGCTTGAGTGCAGTGGCAGTGCTGCCTCCAGACTCCCAGGGAAAACCTGGGCTGGTACCACCCCACACTGGTGCTGGGACCCAGCTGTACATCAGTGCTAAGCCCTGAGAGTGCAGGGCCCCCATGGCAGGACCCCTCCTCACACCTGAGCACCCTCTAAGGCAGCACTGGCACCTGGGCTTTCCCCATCTCCGTGGGCCACTAACAGCCAACCATGGTCTGGCAGCAGCACCCACTGTGGATGGCAGTGGACAGGAAGCAACTGACAGCACGGGGGCCAGCAGGGATGGGGACAGAGATTGTCCATTGACCCCCAAGGATCCTGGCTTGTGGTGCTGCCATGGCTATAGGACCAGCTCATCTGGGTTGTACCCCTGTGGCTCCATCAACCCCAGCTCCAGCCAGTGATGTGGGGCCTTGCCTGACATGGCGCCCAGGTGCTCCACATGGACTATGGCTCACGAGGTGCCATAATTCCCTCCATCCCCCTAAGCCGGTTATGGGGCTCCTGAGCAGGGATTTTGGCTCTTCCCATGAGGGCCCATTCTGGCAGCAGCCCCATGGCATGGCACAGCTGTGTGGGATGAGGGCAGCTGAGCTGGGGGAGTTGGGATGGACAGCAGTGCCGGTGCCACCACAGGCACTACGGCAGCACCCCCAGCCCCTGGGCTCCCCAGGGGCTCCAGCCAGAGTGTCGTGCTCCCTGACCAGTTCTGCTCCCAGGGCTTGCTGCTCTGTCTGTGCCTATTTTTATCCCTGGGAAAGTCGTGTTTCCTCCATCCGTGCAGACCCACTTGCCATGTCGCAAGTGGCTGCCGGAGAAGCTCATTAATCAGCGCATGGGGCTCCAGATGCAGCTTGAGGAGCAGGACCTGCAATGGCCTTATTTAGCCAGTCCCAGGACAGAGTGAACTGTCTCCTGGGACAGTTCTCATTGGGTGGGCTCTGGGAATAGGGACCTTTGTTGGGTGCCCACTAGCCACCTGACCATTCCAGTATCCCTGTTTTTGTCGTCACCCCAGCCCCATCCCAGCAAGTTATCTTGGGGTAACCCATCACTGTTACCCCACCAGCATCCCTGTCCTAGTCCCCCTCCCATCCCACCCCAGGATTCCTGTCTCTTTCCCCCCTAACCCCCATGCCAGCATCCCTGTCCTTGTCCCCCTGCTAGCCTGATCCTGCCATCCGTGCCCCCTCCCAGCCCCACATCATCCCTACCTGTCCCACCCCACTGCCTCCCATATCCCAGACCCACAGGAAGATCCCAGTGCCTGTCCCTGGCCGAGCATCAGTGCCTGCCCTGGTTGGGAACACTCCTCCAGCTCCGTGGGTCGCAGTGACTTGCTGCCAGCCCCTCTGTGCAGCCGGGCAGCAGCTTTGGGGCAGAGGTGTCGCTATTTTTAGTTGCTGCAGTGGGATTTAGCAGCAGGGAGGCCTCTGCCCTGGACTCCCCCCGTCTGGCAGCCGCTCCCCAGCCCCCGCCCCACCATGGCCAAGCCGGGCAGACTGCACTGGGTGAGGGGTCCTGGCACGGGGGCCAGTCATGCTCCTCGCCCCAGCACGGGGCTTCCCCCTCACCCTGCGCAAGCCCTTTGCCCCAGCTGCCTGTGGCGCTGCACAGCCATGGCACCATGCCGGATCCCCGTTACCCGTGGGACCAGGGGCCCCTGCAGACAGGAGGCTGTTTCCAGCAGAATGTGGGCGTGCAGAAGTAGCCATGGACCAGCTCTCCCTGATCCAGTGCCCATGAGCAACGGCAGAGAGGGAGCAATGGCTCTGTGTGGTGAAACAGCAGGGGACCACCGGCAGCACAAGCACCTCCCAGGAGCTGGCACTGCCCAGCAGCAGTGCCTGCAGTGCTTGGGGCAGTGCCTCTACCAGCCGGATGTGCTGTGGCCCCTCTCAGCTGTGTCCTGGATGCCAGAGGCAGCACTGCACAAGGGACCTGGCCCCACATCCTCACCACCTCCCCTCACCCTGCTGTGCCCAACTGGCTCCCGGTGCCACATTCCCTGCCCTGGCGTCTCATCCCCAGCTGGGGCCAGGCTTTGGGGGATCCCCCACCATACCAAGTCATGGACACTGGGTGGAGGGTGCTTGGCCTGTGAATCGGTGCCTCTGAGAGGCTGCAGTGCATGACAGTGGGTGTCCACGGGACTTTTGCCCCACGCTGGTGTTGGACAACATGACATGTGCCTGAGTCACAGTTCTGTGGCTGCTGACCCTTACGGAGCCCAGGCTGCAAACAGCTGGTACGGCTCCACTGCCATAGCCATGACGGAGAGATCTTGGGCCAGGAGAGCAGGAACGAGGAGCCAACACCAGGACAGCTACATGCAACACCACTGCCGGCAGCCCCAATGCTGGGGGCCAGAGGAGTCAGACACAGGCACCATCATCTGCCCTGGGGATGGCGGAAGTGGGGCTGTCGCTAACGTCTGCGTTTGCCTTTCCCAAGCCAGCAGTGCCAACGCCTGCCGCCACAGGGGCAAAGCAAGGATCCTCGTTCCTCTTGACTGGTTCCCCTTGTGGCCCCCAGCTGACCTGCAGCTCATGGCAGCCGCGACTGGGAGGTGGTCAGGTGGTCAGGAGGCAGGAGCCAGCCCGGGCAGGGTACAGGGCAAATGAAGGACCTGTGTGCACTGCTGCCATGGCATTGCACCAAGACATAGGGAATGGATGGAAAAAGGCTTGTGTTGGGATTTTGCTCCCCACTGGTGGGTGTGCAGCCTCTGTGCTACCCTGCAGAAGCTCTGTACCAGCAACGACCCCCACAGCCGGCTAAGTGCCCAGCCCTGCCTAGGAAGAGACTCTCTCCTCATTCCACTGTGATCACTTTCCCCTGGGGATTTTGCCAGCCCAGCCCCTCTGGCTATGTTGCCATCGCACATGTGAGGATAAGTTCCACATCTGGGATCACTGTGGCTGATTGCCACGTGGACCAGTGGCTTGATGAAGTCTCCACAGGACACTCATGGGCATCTGCAACGTGACCTGGGAGCGCCTCGGCACAGCCACAGCCCTGCACAAGTGCTGTGAGGCTGGCACAGCCCCCAGAGCCTGGTCCCACAGGACTCTTGCCTCCCCAGTGGGGTGGGCACTTGGCCTCCCTGTGAGCACAGCCCTGCACCCAGCACAGCTCCATTGGCTTGGAGGTAGCTGTGGGGTCTGTGTGCCCTCTGGAAACAGGGATTAGCCCCCCATGCGCTAATGCGGTGCTTTCCACGGCTGGCTTGGCTTTGAGCTTGGAGCTACATGCCAGCACGGCAGGGGCTTTGGCACTTGGCAGGGGAGGGGACGGTGCTGGGCCAGTGCTGATGCAATGCCAATGCCAGCCTGGCCCTGCAGATGCTGCTCTGCTTTCCACCCGGGACCGCGGCAAGTGGGGCAAGGCTGGGGGAGATGGCCATGGCAGGGAGGCCCAGGAGATCTGTCTTGCACTGTCCCTGCCTGTGTCTGTGCCTAAGCTTGGGGATGTTTCGCACTCTCCTTCTCCATTCTTTCCTTGAGAACTGAATATGAGGAACTTTGGCAGCAGAGGAGCAGCTGAGCAGCCTGAAACAGCCCTTGTACTACAAGACTGTGGCTTGTTTGCACAGAGCTACATGATTGTAGAAGCCCTGAGCAAGGGGACGTGGAGAGAGCCGATGTCACCAGGCACTGGTGATGTCGGGTTCTATGTCACCTTGGACCAAGAAAACCCAAACCAGCCCTGACAGTGTTTTCATCAACAGCAGCACAGGATGCAAACAGGACAAATGCTCTGCATCACCTCCACAACTGCACGGTCACCACAAGGCATAGTCAGGGGTCACCTGCACAGCTGCCCTGTACCGAAGAGGGATCATGATACAGCCTGGCAGCAGCCAAATGATCGTGCTGCCCAGCTGCTCTAGCAAGGGGATGCTGAGCCACACAGCACCTCATCCCTCGCTCAAGGAAAGGGGTGTTTTTGTTCATCACGTTGCATGAAAACCTCTGAAATACAGAAGGAAGGCACAAGAGGCACGGTGTGACACGTGCGGTTTACGTGTCACAGGGGAGGCACAAGGCTGGGAAAAGCCTAGGAAAAGGTCAGTGCAGACAGGCTAGTGCACACACTCCTCTGCACTGGGAGCTCCACACCCACCTCCCCAGACCAGCAGATCTGCAGCCCTGGGCACAGCCAGACACGAGTCCCAGCAAGGCAGGGGGTTCTGTGGGGGCACACATGCCCAGCCATCCACTGGCACCTGCCGTGCACAGGCATGTGCACCAGACCCCAATGCTGGGATAGACAAAGACAGGGCTCTGGACATGGGGAAGAAAGACAAAGAAGGATGCAGGGCAGGAGCACAGGAGCATGGAGCTGAGCAGCCATCCTATCTCCCCTATGTCTGGCTTCCCCTGCCCCTGCCCTGCCTGGCAGAGTGAAATGCATGGAGATACTGTGCTCAGTGGCTGGTTTCAGCCCTGTATTGCTGATCAGGGTTTGTGGTCACATTTTTTCATTAACTATTTTTAATCCACATTTTGCCTATTCTCTGTTCAGCCTTTTCTCTTTTCCCCTCTCTAGGCAACAGAACATTAAAAAAAAAAAAATATATACACCGCAGTGTGCGGAAAGGAATGGGATTGGTGGGAAGCACAGACAGCTGGGGCAGCACTAACACGCTGACGAGGGGTCCTGCAGGCCCTAAATTTTCCTGTTGATGCACAGACAAAACCACAGGGGCAATCACTGAATTTGGTGCGGGTCAGGACACCCGCGGCATGAGGGTGGGGCACCCTGCGTGGGGCAGGGTGCTGTGCCTTGGGGTGCGTGGCAAGGGCTGAACACAGCAGATACTCTGTCCTCAGCCCATCCTGTGTGAGGAAAACAGGCTGAGCCCCGCCGTCCCTGCTTCCCTCACCACCCCGAGGCAAGCGCAGTGCCAGGCATAGGGGACCTGCAGCAGCTTTGGAGATGCACTTGCAACCAAGAGGACGGCAAGGTCACATACCCGACATGTCCTGGTTAAACAAAGCCATTTACCAACACCGTGTTGACACAGCAGAGCTCAGGACAGAGTCACAAAGGGCACTCGCACCAGGCCCCCGTAACACCCAGAGAGCTTGGGGAGAGCTGGGAACTGGCAAAAGCGTCCCCTGCTTCGGCCCCTCGGCGAGAGACCCACGGGCACTGCTGTGCCCACAGCAAGGAGACCATGTGCGTACCACCCCGGCTAGGGGCTGCTCCGGGAATTACTGCCAGCGCGATGGAGTTCAGCGGCTGTCGCTGGCCGGGGGCTCACCAGGGTAGTGCCCAGGGGTGCTGTGAGCCTGACGGCAGCGCCCCTGCCCAGGGACGCCAGCGGCAGCGGCTCGGACGAGAAGCGGGCACAGCCCAGCTAGGACCGCAGGTCCAGAACACCCGTCACCGAGGGGCTCATTTTCCCCGGGGCCGGCGCCCAGCACCGGGGCGGCTCTGGGAGCTGCTGCTCTGGGGTCCCGGCGCTCAACTCGTGGCCCCAGGGTTTCGCAGTCGTCACTCGAATCCCCATCCCCGCGACCGGGCGTGCGACATCCCGAACTCCCGAGACCGCGGCTATGGGCGCTTCCTGAGCTCCTCCCTCCCTTCCCCGTACCTGTCGGAGCTGGGCTCGCGGCGGCTCCCGGACGCATCTCGGGACCGGCGGGAACCGGGTCCGGCGCGCTCGGCGAAAACTTTCGCGAAGCCGCGACGGCGGCGGCTGTGGCGGCTCGGGGGGAGGGACCGGCTCGGGGGGAGGGACCGCGGGCTCGGAGCCGCGTCCCGCCGCCCCGCTCCTCCCGCCGGCACGAGGGGGGCACAGCCCGGTGCCCCAGCCCCGCCCGAGTGCTCGGCGCTGCCCCCCGCATTATCGGCGGTCGCTCCCGGGAGCGCCGCTGCTTGTCACTGCTGCTTGGTCCCCGCCGCCGGCTCAGCTCGGCGGCGGGCGGAACGGCGGGGGCAGTGAGACCGCGACAGCCCCGACGGAGCGGGCCGGAGGTCCGTTCCCTGAGCGGTTTCCCTGGTCCCAGCGCGCCGCCCGCTCCTGCCGTGCCCCGAGCTGGCGGCCCCACCGCGGGAGCGCAGGCTGCTCGGACCCTCGGGGACCCGGACGGATCTCGGCCGCGCCGCCGGGAGCCGCCTCGGCACTCGCGCTCTGGCCGCCGCCGGCGGTGACGGGTCGGTGTTTGCTGCCGCTGTCCCACTGCAGGTAAACACAGCCCAGAAAGAGCAACACCGGGACCTCCTGGCTGGGACTGAAGAGGGATCCGGGGGAGCCCCCGGCCCGGGGTTGCCTTGCCGCGGCCACCTGGCACGAACACATTTACCTTGAGCTGTGCAGGACGTGGTGGCCATGCCGGCCGCGGCAGCACTGGTACAGGCAGCATGGACCCCGGTAGCCCACGCGGCCCGGCCCCGGCTCCCCGGAGCCCCCAGGGCTGTCTCCGTCGGGGTCCCACTCTGCGCGGCCGCCGCTGTTTGGAAGTTTCCGTGGGTATGGGCAGAGCAGCCGGGGCACACGCTGGGGCCTGCGGCTGTCTTGCCATTGCCACGGGGATTGGAGCCACAGCTGCCCCACCGGAGATGACCCTGGCACCCTTCCAGGCCAGGATGGGGGCACTGGGGGAGGACTGGCAGCCTCCTGCCCTACCTGCTGGGGGCAGAGACATGCCCTAGGGGAGCCCCTGCAGGCAGCGGCCAGAGCCCTGGCAAAGGGCAGGGTGGGACCAGGGGGCAGCCAGTGCAGACACAGCCACAGGCTGCTGCCAGCCCATGCTCTCTGATGCTGAAGAGATAAGCAGTGCCCTCGCACTGCAGCTGTGGGCGCTGTGCTCAAGGCAGTGTCTGGCACATGCTGTCCTGCCAGTGTGACTGCTGCAGTCCAGCTGCCACAAGGGATGCGGCGAGAGGGTACGTGCACACCGGGAGTGTGGGGCTGGCACAGCTGGTGGGACCACAGCCCAGCTGGAATGTCCCTGCCATCGGCTGTCATGGGGCTGAGCAGGGCTCTGTGCTGCTGGGGAGGCTATGGGGCTCCATTTCCTGCTCCATGCTGGCCCTTTTCATGGCACAGAGCAGCACCTGTCAGCCCCAGGAGCAGTGCTGTGGGACCTGGGGGATGAGGGAGCGCAGCTTGGCAGGCCAGCCCTCAGCTACTTGCAAGGACAGGGCCCAGCTCCCTGGGCACTCACCTGCCTATGGCCTCTGCTGGGGCTGGGCATAAGCCCAGAGTGGTGATGCCAGTTACCATCATTAGGCCTTGTTAAGGTGACAAGCTTTCACTACTCTGCTGTGCCAGGCTGCCTCTGTTCAGTCTGCTGCAGCCCAATTAGTGTCACATCCAGGAGGCAGCTCCCGCAGAGGTGACGGGCGCCCTTGGCACAGCCCTGCCCTGGAGCTGCTGTCCAGCTGAGACTGGGCACAGCTTGGCGCAGGCCTGGCTGTGGAGCCTGCCCACAGCTCCCCCTGCACATGGGGACAGGGATGCTGGGCACAGAGCAGGGTGCAGGCCCTCTACTTGGCATGGTGTCAGGGGCCAAGCCTTTCTACTCTCCCTCAGCTCTGGGGGCTCAGCTCCCAGCCCAAGCCCTCAGCAATGAAAAGGGGTTGCAGCATCTCTCCCCTCCTAACAGGACCACAGGCCCTGTGCATATTCACTCTTTATTATACATTAAGGTCTCAGATATTCCAGTTCTTTGATTCCTTGGGGCCAGCACACACAGGGCACATGGTGGAGGGGCTGGTGCTCGCAGCCACCACACGCTGGGCAGTTTGGGGTGAGGGGCTGTGAGGGGGTGGGGGGCTGCCCAGCCCCAAGGTGAGTGAGGCTGCAGAGAGGTGCTAGGGGGATGCCCTCACAGAGGCTGGATCCAGTGTGGGGTAGGTACATTGTGGTAAGCAAGTGCTGGGTCCTCAAGCAGGCACTGCCAGGCCCTGCCAGAGCCAGGCCATGTTCCCACTATCATTGGTATGAGGCACAATCCCTGAAGAGCCCAGCAGCCAGCAACGCTGGGGAGTTTTGGCCAAGCAGAAGCAGGGGGTGGGAGGCCAGAAGGGCAGGAGGTCTGGGTGGTGTTGGGGTAGTGGGGGAGCATGGGGACTCAAGGCACTGGGGGAGGACAGGGCCTCACACACACTGCCCCAACTACAGCCTCACAGCCGTGGGGTCAGTAACTCCCCTAGCCCCAGGGGCTCTATGATGAGGTACAGAGACAGGCATCTGATCTCCCTCCTCCCTGAGATAGCACAGTTCTGCTTCTGGGGACAAGGCTGAGGGGGAGCAAGGACACAACTCAGGGCCAGTAGAGCAGTGGAAAGACAGAAAAAAAAACCCCACAGAAACCCCCAAAAGCAGTAGTGCAGAGGTAATGGAGATGCTGAAAATGGGGGTGAGAAGAGATGGGAGTTTGGGGGGGGGTTGGCTACAGGTGTTGGCAAGGCACAGGAGTGGGGTTGAGAGGAGGGGGAATGGCACTGGCCCCAGAGAGCAGAGAGGGGTTCTGAGATCTTGGGGTGACCCACACGCTCACCCCCCTGGGGCAAGGCAGGGTCCCATCCCTCTGACTCAGGTGGTCACTTTGATCCCAAAATATTTGCGCAACTGCTCCAGGAAGACAAAGGTGAGAACAGTCTGAGGAATGAGCCGGACAGCAGCAGGAACGAAGCCCTGGAAGGGGACAGCAAGAAGGGGGAGAGTTAGTGTGTGGCTACCACTGGTAGTCCCAGCAGCCCAACCCTGGCAGCGGCACAGGCGGGCAGGCGTGGGTCAGCACTGGCCAGGCACATATTGTGGGCTGCAGAGCAGGTGCTGCTGCATCATGTCTGCCACACTGCACACAGGTCGCAGTGCCAACCCCTCTGCTCCACATCGGTGCTGGCACCTGCACCATTGTTTGGGAGCTTGATGGGTACAACAGTGCCACAGCTGTGGTGCCTGGGCCCAGGCTGAGTCCCATTGAGGCCAGGGTTTGCAATACCTCGGGGCCAAGCCTGGGCCAGGCAGACAAAGGCCTGATACAGGAAGCAGCTGGGGCTGCCCCACCACATCCTGGAAGGTCCCCTGCCCCAGGACTGTTCTGGATCGCAACCTCTGCTCCCAGCTCGGCCCTGCCTGCCCCTCCCCATGCACTCCCAGCTGGGTACCTTGTAGAAGGCAAGGGGTCCAAGCTTGGCAGTTTCCATGGCACAGTGGATGACACCCTGGAGTGAGAGGGTTAGAGATGAGGTGGGAGGGGCCGGGAGACAGAGGCTGGCACGTGGAGAAGGGAGGACAGGCAGCAGCAAGGTGGGCAGGGTGGGCGACTCACTCGGTACTCTCCATGGGAGTTCATGAGGCGGGTCTTGAGCACATCCAGGGGCTGGCACAGGAATGTGGCACACCCGCCCTGCAGAGAGT
Source organism: Entomyzon cyanotis (assembly GCA_024500445.1). Lineage (NCBI taxonomy): Eukaryota > Metazoa > Chordata > Aves > Passeriformes > Meliphagidae > Entomyzon > Entomyzon cyanotis. Next base: position 1,844,628 of record JAKEPQ010000325.1, read on the forward strand.
CAGCCAAGTCAGGAGACCTTGGTGCCAGCAACTGCTATGGTCACTGGAGAGACTCAGAGCCACCCTGGGACCTGACCCCAGGAGCCTCCTGGGGCCATTGTGCCTGGCCATGTTCTGTCCAAGCCCAGAGTGGCAGCTCTGGCAGCCCCGGCCTGGCACCCTGAGCCTGGCTGCAGGCAAACCCAGCCCCAGCTCTGCCCCCCTGGCCCCAGCCCTGCTCACAGCGATGAAACTGGACAGGAAGTGAGTGAAGACGTTGTCTGACAGCAATCCAGTTGCAAGAACCAGCTGTTTGGCCTGGTCATAACAGGAAAGCTGCAGAGACATGGTGAATCAGTGACATGTTCCCCCTTCCTTGCCACACCAGGGACCATCCTAGTCCCTACCCCAGTCACCTACTGCCCAGCAGAGCTGTCCTACCTGCCCAATAGTAACAAGGGCCCCACGGCCAGATGCCACCGATGCTCCTGAGAAGAGTTTCTTCAGGCCCTCTGTGGACAGATAGATTGGGATCAGCACAGTTCTCTGCCATCACTCACATGCCATTACCCCTGAAGTCTCCTTCCATGCCTGGTCTGCATCCCCAGCTCCTCACACAGCTCTGCCTGAAACACACCATAGCAAACAGGCTCCAGGAGTAGGGATGTCCTTCAAAACAGCATGACCTTCTCCCCGGCTTTGCTCATCCCCTGTTCCACCTGCTCCACCCTCCTGTGCTTTTCTATTGCAGCTCCTAGCAGGTCACCCTTTCCCACCAAGTACATGCAAGCTGCTAGGCCCTGCCAGATGGTGCAGAGGTGCCAGACCCTGCGCTCCCCTGGACTCCCCCAGCCCCAAGGGCATCCCCCGGCCCCTCTCCCTGCCCCAGCTGAGCGAATTCCCAGGATAAACCCTGCCCCGGCACCTGCTAGGACACCGGAGCAGGCTCACCCACACGGCTGGCACGGCCTCACCTTCCCGGAGGACACGGTACATGCCATCCAGGGCATTGGAATAACTGGAAGGAGCGAGAGGGGAAGGGGTCAGGACCGAGGCTCCCCAGAACGGCGGCAGCCCCGCCGCTCTCCCCGGGCACCGGCGGCTCCGGCCCAGACCTCGCCGCTCCCGGGCCGGTGCCCGGACCGCGCCGCCGGTGCAGTGCTGCCCTCCCGCGGCCACGCGGACCACCGGCCCCGGGAGCGCCGATCCGTTTGGATCACCTCCTGTCCCAGCGGCCTCCCCAGGCCTCCCAGCCCTCTGCCCCAGCGCCCCTCGCCCTGGCACCTCACTCACTTGCGCCGCTGAGCCGGTGGCTGCTTCATGTCGTTCTGCATCCTAGAAGGCAGAGCACCACAGGTGAGGGGGGAGCTGGTACCCCACTGTCCCCTGCAGTTCTGGGGACCCCAGTCCAGGGCAGTGGAATTGTGTTGCCTGCCCGTTTACAAAGCGGCAAGAAAATTGCCTCCCGCCCCACTCTCCCTGAGGGTTACACAGGACTGGTGGCTATCACCAAACAGCAGAACAGCTCTGGCCATCCCGGGCACAGAGCTCCTGGCTCACTGACCATGGGGCAGGCTGGCCAGGAGAGAGCACCCCAGCACCACCCATCATCCCAAATGCTGTCATGTACTGGCCAAAAGCCCCAGTCATGCAGACAGAACTGACCTGACGTTCACCATATCAGCCGGAGTCCCCACAAACCCACCAGTCAAACCTGTGGCCAAAGAATAGTTGGGTCAGGGGCTTTATCCCTCCCAAGGGAGCCAGGGCCAAGGGCCCCACTGCCTGGCTCACCTCCTACTGCAGCCAACAGCACTTTCTGGTAGAAGGGGGGAGGGCCCTGGCCGCCCTGGCCCAGGTGTTTCTTTGCGGTCTCATAGATGCCAAAGCGAGTCAAGGAATATGTCATCTGGATGAGGGTGAAATGAGCGACGGTGCCCCTAGCACAGGGCAGTTAGTCAGCTGCAGCACGTGTGGCAGGAGCTCCGTGCACTCACCTGCCGGCACAGCGAGGCACTGAGACCATTGTAGAGAGCCAGGAAGCCATCAGTGCGGATCACATGCAACGCCATTCCCGTCATCCGCATCTTCACCTCCTGCTGCGTCTGCAAGTGGACCTGGGGCAGAGCGAAGAGTGTCAGCCAGGCACCAGGCTGGGCAGGGAACGGGAGTGCACTGAGCAGGGACCAGGCATGGATTTGAGCATGTGTCAGGTTAACAGCACTTGCACAGGAGCCAACAGCAATAGCTCTGGGCTCCCCACACCTGAGCAGGACTTGGAGACTGGCCCAGCATGGCACCAGAGGGGTGGAGGCAGTGAGGGAAAGGGGAGTGTCCAGGCACCTGCCCACAGCAGCAGGCCTCAAGGGGAGGGGTGGTGCCTGCTCTTCCGAGAAGGGCCCTGGGTCACCTCGAGGCAGCGGAAGGTGTTTGTGTGTGTGTCCAGCAGTTAGTGAGTGAGTGAGTGCCCAGTATGGGTTTGCTCGGAGGAATGCAGCCAGGCTGGTGAAGTCACGGTCATGCAAAGCAGGGAGCCTCCGGAGCCACTTTCCCTCCCCCCCAGTGCAGGAATCACACAGGCAGGAAGACAACCCCACAGCTGGCCAGGCGCTCCTCCTCCCGCCTGTAGCAGCCCAATGCTTCCCACCATTACCAGGGGCAACGGGGACACGGGAGCTGGCTGGGACAGGAGAGCTGTGTTGGCTGGGGCTGAATCATGCTGTGAGTGCTGCAGAGACCACATGTGGGTCAAAGGCCCCAGGAGATAAGAAGAGCAAAAGGCCACTGTCAGGAGACCAGGCCCAGCTCCCACTTACGGAAGCCACGGGACAGCTGGGCTGCAGGACACGCTGCAGGACACTGGGAACAGCCACTGTCTCCCATACAGGGCAACAGCAGGGGTGCAGGGGCCTGCTGCTTGCAATCCCAGCAGGCGGATTTTGGATGTCAGGATGTGTGTCCACCCTGCTTGTGGCTGTGGTATGTGCCCACATCTGCTTGTGGCTGTAGGCAGCCTGGGACAGAGGAAGTGGGCAGGACAGGCAGAGCCATGCAGGGATGTGCTCCGCTGCTTGTAGGCCCAGGGCTGAAAGAAGGCCAGGTGGGCAGGCATGGGAGGGTCTGGCCAGGCTGTGATCATTGCTGGTTGCTGCAGGACCAGCAGCCCATGGGGAGCCAGTGGCAGCACAGTTGGCCTAAGGGCACAAGCACTCTTCCGGCAGGCTGGCCAGGGCCTCTTGCTGGGGCCAAGGTCCAGAGGTGCAGTGAAGTGCCCTTCGTCCCCTGCTCTGCCAGACCCTGAGGCCTCTTGTGCCTCCCCAGGCCTGGCGTCAGCCCCTGCTGTGGGGGAAGTCTTGCCCAAAAGCAGGTCCGCATTCAATATTCAGGCGTGAATCCTCTGGCAAAAACAGCCGGCTAGGCTGTGCTGCTCACAGCTGCAGGAATGCAGGGACTGCACATCCACACAGGACAGCACGGGGATGCAGCCCAAACGTCACAGCCATCACATTGGCTCAGAGACAGACCTAGAGGCAGGTGCCAGACTAATTCCCCTTCTTAGCGCCTTGCCAGGGCATCCCACACAAGTTCCCACGGGCTGGCAGCCACCTCCACTGGGCAGACGGGGCCAGCCGGACAAGGCAACAGGCCGAGCACTGGGGAGGCAGCATCTCCCTGCCAGGGCTGGCTCCTCCCCTGGGCCTGTGCCTGGAACATCTTCCCCTCCCTCGATGCCATGGGGTGGAAAGGGGCTGCCTATCCCAGCCATACCGAAGGGCATGGCCCTGGGCAGGGCAGGTCCTGTCCTCGCCTGGCTCTTCCCTCCCCCTCTGCAGCCTGTCCTGCTGCCAGGCTCGTTGCCGCTTGGCTGGCGCACAAGGCTCTGGGCAGTGCTGGCATTTGCCCCATCCGTGGGTGCTGGCAGCACAGGGCTGCGCGCGGCGCCCTTTGTGCGGGAGCAGGCATGCCAGGTCATCTGTGGCGCCTAGGTGACATCTTGGCCGGAGGGCTCAGAGCCCAGTGGGCCGGTGTCCAACACTGCTGGCACCAGAGCCACTGCCATGCCCAGGCAGGGCTGGCCAAGGTGTCCTCCACAGTTCCTAGGACTGGCACCCTGAGCTCCCCAGACCACTCACCCACACATCTGCCCCTGCTCCTGGGCTGTGTCTTGTGACCCCTCAGCCCTGTCCCCTGGCTCAGGGCCGTGTCCCTGCACAGCTATGAATCAGCTGTGCAGAACCGACCCCCAGTAGCTGTTTCCCCAGCTGTTTCCCCCTACAGCTGTTCTCCAGCTCCCTCAGTTGGTCTGGGACCCTCACGGCTGTTCCCTCTCCCTTCACAGCCCTTCCAGGACTTTCAAGCCTGCTTCCCAGAACCCCAGGGCAGCTGCCCATCCCCTCAAAGTCACCCCAGAACTCTCATAGCCACCCACTCTGTTTCTCTGTCAGCCATTCCCCAGTCCCTCAGAGCCAGTCCTTCAGCTGCTCCGGGATCCTCACAGTGGCTCCCCATGCCCTTGCAGCCACTTCCAGCCCCGCAGTCATCCCCTCTCCCCTCACAACTGCTCTGGGACCCTCAGACATACTCCCGGCTCCATTGCAGCCACTCTGCACCCCTACAGCCAGTCCCAACTCTCCCTAACCCTCTCCCCACCACCTCACAGCCACTCCGGGACCCTACAGCCAGTCCCAACTCTCCCTAACCTCCTCTCCATCCTCTCCCAGCCTCTCTGGGACCCTCTCAACCACCACCACCCCTCCTAACCGTCTCCCCAGCCCCTCCCAACCTCTACCAGCCCTCCACAACCGTCTCCCCATCCCCTCACAGCCCCCCCCCCCAAACCACCGCAACCATTCACAGGCGCCCCGCGCTCCTCACAGCCGCCCCGCATCCCCCTAAACCGCCTCCCCACGCGGTCAGAGCCACCCCCCGGCGCGTCCCCTCTTCACCTTCAGCAGATCCAAGGGGTGGGTGCAGCAGGCGGCCCCGGACGACGCGAGGCCGCCGAAGTACCAGCGCGAAACGCGCCGCTCCGCCATGGGCGCCGCTTCTGCCACAAGCCACGCCCTCACCGGGGCGATACCACGCCCCCTCCCGTTAAACCACGCCCCCTCCCGTTACCGGAAGGGGGGGTGGGTCCGGGGCTCGCGTCTCTGAGCCTGCAGCGCACGCGGGAGCCCCAGGATGCAGAATGCTCCTTCTGACCCCACACACATCTCCGTTTCCAGGCCGTGGAAGTGGCTTCTTGCCGTTTAACAGGGGTTAAAAACCGGAGAGGTGAAGCCATCAGCAAAAGGCAGGGTGAGGAGGTGAGGGACGCACAGGTACAAACAGCGTGCACACGCAGAGCGCAGGGATAATCGGCAGATTATCCAGAATACTCATTCCCACCCCTCACACATCTCCACAACCTGTGGAAGTGGTTCTTCTCATTAATAATTAATAGAGAAGTGAGACCCATCAGCAAAAAGCAGTGTAAGGAGGGGGGCGATGCACTGGTGCAAACTTCCAGTACCTGAAGGGAGGCTACAAGACAAATGGAGAGACTATTTACAAAAGCACGTAGTAACAGGACATGGGGGAATGGCTTCAAACTCAGTAGTATAGATTAGATATTAGGAAGAAATTATTGTCTGTGACGGTGGTAAGGCCCTGGCACAGGTTGCCCAGAGAAGCTGCGGCTGCCCCATCCCTGGAAGTGTTCAAGGCCAAGTGGGACAGAGCTTGGAGCAACCTGGGGCAGTGGAAGGTATCCCTGCCCACGGTAAAGGGTTGGAATGAGATCTTTCAATGTCCCTTCCACCCTAAACCATTCTGATTCCATTAAATGGGGAGGCGTGGGTATGACTGGCACTTGAGAAAGATGAATCATTTTACAGTTTTTTTTGGATATTTATAAGGTAGAGTTCATGGTGATGGCAGGAGGTAGCAGCTCTGCCAAACTATACAGCATTCGTTGTGAAAGTACTCCCACTGTGCCACGTGCACTCGGAAAGGTCCGGAGCCCAGCTTGGGCAGAAGCTGCAGCACCAGTCTCTCCGTGGTGAGACTACTCCAGAACAACAGTCCCTCCTGCCGCCTCTAGCGCTGCTTTGATCTTCTCTGCTTCCTCCTTGGAGGCATTTGCCTTGATCTCCTGCGGAAGGGACTCCACCAGCTTCTTTGCCTGTGAGGGACAAAGTACGAGGCTTGTAAACTGCCTTTCACTAACTGGATTATTGGATTTAGAGCCATGATCCTGACCTCCGCTTAAACCAACCACGGAAACTCACCGACCAGTACAAACCCTGAGACTTTCACTTGAACTACAGCACATCCCACCAGAAGGCGGCTAACCCGACTGCAAGCAATGGCACGTCCACTGGGAAACCTCTTCCAGCGATTCACTGCTCTTAAATTCCCTCCACCACGTGCCTGATCCTCCCAGATATGCACCCTAGCCTGCGTGGGTGCTGGGTGCAGGCAGAGCCCACCTGCTGAGGCAGCATCCGCCTGGCGCTGGGCTGGCTCTGCTCAGTGCCAGTGTTTTGGTTCACATACTTGAACCAGCAGGAGGGGAGGCCAGTGCAGGGCTGGGACACAGCTGCACTGGGTAAAACAGAGCTCCAGCACAGACTACTTGACAACACAATATTTTGACATTTTAGGGATTTTTAAAGCAAAACTACTGGTACTAAGCAGCACTGCAATACTTAAGGCAAACTGAAAAACTGTGGAGCTAATTTAAGGAATTTACTATGTGCTGCTATAGAGAAGGGAAGTGAGCCAAAGGGGACAAGCCTCTGCTGTGGTCAGACCCTCCTGCTCTTACACACAGCAGCTCTCTACCACAGCACTGCAGGGGGTTTTAGCACTGACCAAACCAGCTACCGTGCCGGCAGAAAGGTCTTGTCCTTTTGATTCCTGCTGGGTTCAATGACAATGTATCTATGGTGGCAGAAAAATGCACTTTTTTTGTTTTCTGGGGTTAGAAGGCAGTGCTTGGCGGGGCAGGAATGCATTTGCTCACCAGGACAGGATCTGGACAGGAGCCTGTTCAGGCTCACTGTGATGAGGACAGGCAACATAACAGTTTATTCATTTCTGAACCCAGCTCACCAAGTGCAACTCCATTCAAAAGCAGCCCCAGTCAAGAGAAGCAGATGTTCCTGGTTCTCAGCGGGAAAAAGAGCAGAACCCAAGCGAAGTGGGACCCATGTAGCAGTAGCCATGGGGCAGAGGCAGTGTGTTCCCAATCCAGCTAGAGCCCAAGGGCTGGTGATGACACAGGGTCAGCAACTGCTGGGCAACTCCCAATGAGCTTCCTGAGGTGCAGACTGCCTCGGTCTGGTGTGTGCTGATCACACACCTGTCTCACGCAGTTGCTGCTGCAGGACTGATGTTTGGGTCCCAACAGTGCTCAAAGTCATCACTAGCTGTGCTTCCCTCCATACTATCAGCAGCCCTACATGCCATGGGCAGATCCCCCTGGAGACCTCATTAAAAACACCTCGACTGGATGGCAGTAAAATTTACGATAAAAGTGCTTCAGCTCCACTCTGAACACAACCTCTGCAGGCAGAACCTCTGCAACTGTTTGTATTGTGTGTGTGCTTCCCCCGAAGTGCCAGGCTTGGGTACATCACACTTGAGTTTGCCTGCAATAACTGGCACCTAAGAACAGCTCATCCAACAGGTGCCACATGCTAAGCAAAGCTCATTTAGCATCAGCTCTGCAGTTAACTATCTGCTGATCACGTCCATTACAGGGTTTGGTATTTTCATGTTTGTTTGGGACCAATAATAGATTAATAACTTCCAGAAGAGCCATACTGACAGGTAATTATCCTTGTAGCACAGCCAAACTTGTACCCGTGCCACTGACTTTCTCTGCTGGCTGTGCAATGTCGCAATAAGAATGGGTCAGAACATTATCAGCAAACCCTTCTGCTCTCCTGGAATACAACAGGAACAGACACTGCAATGCTGAAAACTGGACAGTGCTACTGTTGACCCCAAGATATGGAAGCATCACCCTATGGAGAAATGCAGCACGTTACATGCTTCAGCAGTAGCAGCTTCATCACCCAACATGCTGAGCCCACATCCCAGGTCAAGGGCTTGAGCTCAGACACTGCCCAGTGCTGAGAGGTCCATCTCCTCCCAGGAAAGAGAAGGAGCACCACCTATAAAACGAAGAGCCCTGAAAAGATTGGAAGCCTGGATTGCAAGATGTGTGAATTAGAGAAGCTGGTCTGAATTAACAAATACATCGGCCTTGGGAAAGGCAAGCCAAACACATCTGTAGCAAAAGATCCTGGCTACTCCTGAACTCTGCAAGAAAGCTCACAGCAGCTCTCAGGTTTGGAGAAGCTGAGGCTGGCACGGACGTCTCTGAGTCTTTTGCTCTTCCTTCATCCCCCTGCTTCTGACAAGGAAAAATGTCAGACAAAGGTGCAACCAAATCCCGTTCCCCATGTCTGCACTGAGATGCACACAGGCAGACTGTGCTAAACACAGAAATCCAGGACCCCTTTGAACAGCAGCTAAGGCTGCTGGATCCATCTGGGCCTGGGGGCAACACACCAGAGCCTGGAGCAGCAACCCCTCACCTGCACAAGGTTGATTCCTGGCACGAAGTTCTTCACCTCCTTGATCAGCTTCACCTTGTCAGTGGCCTTCAGCTCCGTCAGCCGGACGTTGAAATGTGTTTTCTCTTTCTTGAGCGGGACCACCTCCTCCTCCTCCTGGAAGCAGCCGGAGCGTGGTGAAGTCCCGCGGCAGAACCCACCGGCCTCGCCCGCCCCCGCGCGTGGGATCCCTGCCCGCTCCCGCCCCTCCCGGAGCGCCCGGTACCTGCGGAGCCGCCTGCGCGGGAAGGAGGGAGGCGGCGGCCGCCGCGGGCATCACCCCCACGTCCGGGATCTTCAGCGTCTCCTGCGGGAAGAGCAGCGGCACCAGCGGCCGGTCAGGCGGCGCACGCGGCCGGGCCGGGATGAACCGGGACGAGCCGGGTTAGGCCGGGCCGCCACCGGTACCCACCTTGAGCAGCGCGTTAAGATCGGCCACCTCCAGCAGCGTCAGCCCCGCGATGTCCCGCACCAGCTGCCGCACCTTGGGCGAGTACTCCTTGGCGGCCGTGTCCAGCGGCGCCCCGGCCAGCGCCTCCGAGCGCCGCGCGGGGCCGGTGCCGAGCGCCCGCAGCCCGGCGGGGGTGGAGCGGAGCGCGGGGCGCGGAGGGCGCGGCGGCAGCAGCGGGAGCAGCGCCCGGCGGGCGGCGGGCAGCGCGGCGGGCAGCATGGCGGCCCCGAGGACACCGGACGCTCCGCCCCGCGCTCCCGGCTCGCCCCGCGCCGCCGCTCGGGACGGGGAGGGCGGCGCTCGGTACCGACAGAGAGCCAATAGCGATAGAGGAACGGCAAACCGGTTTGTAGTGGGAGATGTAGGCAAAATCGGGTAGAGTAGAAAAGCAGAATCAATCATAAGAAATCCATTACTATTTATAATTATCAGTTTTAAACAAGAGTCGAAACAAAATTCATTTCTGAAGGAACAGAAATTACTTCCTCTCCAGAAGGCTTGGAAGGAGAATTGGTTATATTTCTACACTGTACATCACGCTTAATGATAAAGTTGAAGCATAATGAATGCAAATTAAAACAAACAAAAAAAAAGTCTTGAAGCCTTGCCATTTTACCTCTCTGACTTTCATTAATTGCAGTAAGTCACTCTAAGGCTCCATAAATCTTAATAATTTAGGACTATCCATCTACAGCATAGAAACATTTGAAACACTGTAGAGAAGAAATTCACGTGGTCAAAGCTCAATTGGAGCTGAAGCTGGCCAGTACTGCGGGGGTATAAAGTATAACGGGATCTGCATCCCGGAGCTGCTATCACCCGTTGGCAACCGGATGCCCTGACCACGGCGGTATGCCCCGCACGGATCCCTGCCCAGCACACGAGGCTGCAGTTCGTTCCAATACTTTATTGTCACCGTTAGCGCTCGGTGTCCCCTGCGAGGGGCGGGGACGAGGACAGGCCGGCCCGCAAAGGGCCCCGGGCCCGCGAGGGCGCTGCAGGGAGCGGGGCTCAGCAGGGATGGGGCGAAGCTGGTGCCAGGGACCGGGCACGGCTGAAGCGCTGCACCCTTGGGGCCTGTGGCCACAAGCCCCGGGGCAACGACAGGGACCCGCTGAGCTCCCACCCGGCCCCAGGGGCCGCCAGCTGCCAGGGGTGGGTGGGTGAGCCAGGGGGCTGCTGCCCCAGGCTGCGGGGCATGGGGGGCTTTGCCCCTGCCCCTTGGTCCCCAGAGCCGGCAGCAGGTGCCTATGGCCCCGTGGCCCCTGGGACATGGGGCCAGGGGGCAGGATGAGTAGTCGAAGTACAGAGTTATTTCAGATGAAGAGTAGTGTTACACGAGACCCACAGGACCCCCGGAATCACTGTGCCCTGTGGCCGCGATCAGTCAAACGAGATGAGCTGGGCCTCTCCGCTGCCCGGGGGCTGCTGCCCAGGAGCAGGCGCTGGTGGGGGCTGCTGCTGAGGGGGACCCCCAGCTGGGGCCACCTGGAACAGAGGAGGCAGCTTTGTTAGCATGTGGCTTTGTTAGCACACGTGCCCCACTGGGTCCTGACCCCCTGGGCTGGTGGCACTCACCTGTTGGTAGAGGGGCTGCTGCCCGGGCAGGTAGGACTGCTGGGCTGGCAGGCTGCTCAGAGCTGTGTCCTGGCCTGGCATGGCAGACATGAGACCCTGTGGGAACAAGGGGGTGGGTGTCAGAGGGGCTGGGGTACATGCAGCACCCACAGAGCAGTGGTGACAGCCCTCACCCTCCACCAGACCTCTCCCAGGATGGCTCCATGGCCTGGAGCCCACCCACACCTTGTCACCCATGCCCAAGCAGGGAGCGCTCACCTGCATGTTGTAGGGCTGGTAGCCCATGGAGACAGACTGGCTGCCCATGTAGCCCATGGTGCCCGACTGGGGTGCCTGGGAGATGGCTGGGATGCTCTGTGACTGTGAGGCTGCAGTCTGTGGGGAGAGGCTAGTGAGAGATGGCACAGGCAACAACTGCTCACATCTCCAGACAAGGCCCTTGAGTCCAGAACTGGATCTGACTCTAGCCCACTCCACAGCAAGAGCAGCATATATGGAGACCTGGGACTAACCAGCCTGTCCTCCCTCCTGCTCAGAGATCCCATTGCCAAGTTTGGGTACATTGCCCAGCCCCACAGAACCACCCCAGTCCTTGCCCCATTTGGCTGCAGGTTGCGCTGCCTCACTTGCCTGGTAGCCCTGTGTGGGAGTGGGCTGGTAGGATGAATATGCAGGGGTGGTGGTGGGCACCGCCGGCCCCTGCTGAGGCCCCTGCCCACCACTGGCACCTGGCTGGTACATGTAGGCATTCACCATGCTGGGATCTGGGTGGAGAGAGCAGAGGTTGGAGCGACCACTTTGGACTCACCCCTACCTCCATGGGCTGAGATGCCAAACATACCAGTCCCAGTGACAGGCATGGCAGCATAAGGCCCTGTTCCCCCTTGTGCAGCCTGGTTCATGTACACGCTGTGCATGGGAGAGCCCTCCACGGAGCCTGCTGGGCTGAAGGTGCCGGGGAAGCTGGTGGGCCCAGAGGGCTGGTAGATCACCCCACTGGCTGTGGGCATGGCCTGGAGCTGGCGGGAGAAGGAAAGCCAGCTTTAGGCTGCAGTCCCTGGAACCTGGCAGGAGGGTGCCTGCCACAGCAGCTGTACCTGGGCGTAAGGCAGTGAGAAAGCTGGCATCTGGGCTCTCATCTGGATGGTCTGCTTCTGCTGCTCCAGGCGCAGCTGCCTCTCCTTCTCCTGCTCCTGCAGTCGCTGGATGGCCAACTGACGCTGCATCTCCAGGTACTCCTGTGGGAACGTGGCTGTGGTGGCTGGGAGCCATGATATCACACACCCCCTCCTACCACGGCAGCCATCCCTGCCAGCCCTGGGCTGGGCAACAGTGCAGGCAGGCCTGGAATACCCCGGGCATGCTTCCCTGCCTCACCTGCTTCTTTTGCCTCATGATCTCCAGCTTCTGTGCCAGCTGGATCTGGCGCTGCCGTTCTGCCTCCTCCGCTGCACGGCGCAGCTTCTCCTGGTGCTCCTCCCGCAGCGCGTTCAGAGCCCCACGTGCATCCCGGATCTGGGCCAGTTTGTCCTGCAGGCCTTCATAGTACACTGGGGAGGGAAGCGACAGCTTCAGGAACATGGGGACAGAGCACTCAGACTGACCCCGCGCTCCACAGTAGCTTCTCTCCAGTGAGACTGCATCATGGGAATGCTGAGCCCCAACACTGTGGCAGCCCTGGCTGTCGCCCACCCACACTCAGGGCCAGCAGCTCCCCCAGGTCCCACGCACGCCTGCGCTCATCCAGCTGGTTGAGCAGCTCCAGCAGCTGCGGGTGCATATTGTTGATGGACTGGAAGAGGGACAACACGGCAGAGTCGTTGGTGATGCTGCGGCCTCGCATGTGGTTGCTCTTCATACGGTTGACGAACGTGGTGACTGCGTTCTGCAGTGCCTTCAGGAACTGCTCGTGGTTCTCCTCAGACTCCCCATTCTGGTACTGCTGCTGGAAGGAAGGATAGGGCAGCCAGTCAGCTGCAACCTCCCAGTGCTAAGAGCCAGCAGCAGCCTGAAGAGCCAAAGAGTCGGGTACTTCTTGCCCCTTGGTAGGTGTCACACCCAGGCCCAGGCCCCCTCTTACCTCAACCACCCCAAGAGGAGCAGAGTGGGCTTCCCCAGGCTGCACAACTGGCTCTGTCAGGGACAGGGGTGCTGATGGTGTGGGGCTCTTGCGAACCTCCTCTTGTTTCTTCTCCCAGTAGTTGCGGTTCAGGTATCGAGCCAGCTGCCAGGAAGAGAAGGGAGATGAACATCGCTGCCTTGCAAGAGCAAGCTTGTGCTGCAGACCATCAGGGCCAGGATTCTTACCTCTGGGTCAATGTCCTCAGCCAAGGGAGCAGATGAATTCTGGAAAGAGACAAATGGGGAAATGCAGCTCAGCAAAACCAGAGATCCCCAGGTCCCACACAGATGTTCAGCTCAGACCTGGCCATGTATGACCACTGGTGCTGAGCACCAGTGAGAGCCTCACAGGGGACACACACTGGTGCAGTGGAGACACCTCAGTGCCAGCTGAGAACACACCTTGCTCAAAACACAGTGAAGGAGCAAGAGGTTGAATGGGGCAAATATTTTCCCTCAGAATGGGGATTAAATTGGACACAAACAGGGCAGACTCAGGCTCAGGAAGTGGCCTGTGTCCAGCTACTTCACGTACAGGAGCTGCCACGGACATACCACAGGCGGGGAGTAGAGCGTGCTGACCGGGGGAGCCGATGATGTGACAGGAGTGGGCTCAGCCTTAGGGTACATGGAGTAGGTTGTTTTCTGCCTCTGCAAAAGAGAAAATTGCTGACTCAGAGCGTCCTGACTTCTCCAAACCAACCACAACACAGCCTGTGCCTGGCCCACACCAGGACATGTCCAGAGATCTGTTATGGCCCAGCACAGCTGGACTGAAGAGCAATGACCTCTCCCAGATCCCAGCAGGGAACAAACCATTCTCTCTTTCTCCTCAGCCTCTGACTGAGACAAGGCAATAGCCAGCTGGAGCTCCTCTTCCTCTTGTAGAGCTGTCTCATCACGCTTTGGAGGCAGCTGGAAGTGGAAAGATGAGGAGGTAGTCAGTAATGGGATCAACAAACAGGTCAGAATCACCAGATCACCTACAGGGCAGCTGCTCACCTGGGACTGCTGAGAGAGGGGGCTGGTCAGGTACTCAGGGGGCAGTTCAGAGGTGGCAGCAGCTTTACCCTCAGTTTTCCTGTAGTGACAGGTGATAGTATGGACTGAATGCTCCCTCCTCCACACCAGAGCCCCAGCTCTGCACCCCAGCAGCAAACCCCACTCCCAGGAAGGAAGAGGGCCCAGCCTAGCCTGCACAGCCTGGGAAGCCCTCACTGTGCTCTGCAGAGAGCTGGCTTCACACTGTGCTTCCCCCCTCACAGTCCCAGCTGTTGCAGACAAACAAACCCACCACGAAGGGTACTGACTTGTTGAGATGTTCGTAGCAGGGCTCACAGACTCTCACTTCCTTCTCAATCCCAAACTTGGGGATGGTGGAATACTTGGAGGAGCATTTCCCACAGAAGATCTGCCCACAGGCCCGGCAGTGATGCTGTGAAGGACAAGACACTTGAGTGTGGTGGCAAGACATTCCTTCTCCTTTAGCCAGACACTCCAGGCATTTTCCTGCCAGCAAACAGGAAACATGGTCCATCCCAAACACACTTCCACACAGCAAGTCCTGCAGGGAGTTATGCAAGGCCCAAGGGCTGTGCAGAGCAGGGAACCCAGAGGGGCAGGAGCAGCACCTACCTTCCGCGTCACAACGCCAAACTGCACTCGGCACCTGTGACACTCCTCTGCATCCACCCAGTCTGGAGCCTGTCAGGGTCAAGGGAAATCACGTAAGGAGGGAGGAGCGTATCTGCACTGGGCCTTTCAGGAGCTCTGATGGCTAACAGGGCTCTCATGCCTCATGGTGGAGACTGGAGGCATTTGCAGCTCAACAGGAAATGTTATTTCCCACAAGTTATCTCCTCTAGTGTTCTTTAAAGACTGTGATGCCTTCCCAGTCAGTACAAGATTTGCTAGGGAAGTGTTTGCACAGCAATCACTTCAGCAATGCCCTGCTGCGACGTCCAGCCTGCCAAGCTGCTGCAAGGCCAGTGAGCAGCAGGAATGATGGGACTGACTCCCTGTCCTGGTCAGTTCTCCCAGCTGCACAAAATGGAGGAATGCAAGACCTGCAGGTTTGGCAGGAAGGGGATGGGAAAACAGGTCTGCCCCACAGTGCCAGCTGCTCCGCCCCACCACAGAGCTCACCCTCTCGGCAGCGAACATGGCGTCACTCTCCTTGAACTCCGGGAAGACGTGACCTGCAGGAGAAGAAATGGAGTCCTGTTGTGAGAGGAATCCTCTGGCACAGGAAGGTCGTGGTGCCTGCAAGCTCATGCTAAAAGTGCCTCCCTGTGACACACCAGCAGCAGCCTCCCCTCAGCCATGGTCTCAGGACAATCCCCAATTGTTTCCCTTCCACACTCACAAGGGACATCACAAGCCTCTGGATAAGGCACATTATTTCTCAATACTTTGAACTGAGCATGGGGGGATAAAAAGCCCACTGTATGGGCAGGCAGGGCTGTGAGTCTCAGCCCTTGAAGGGCCAGAGTTTGGCAACACCAGCTCAGGGTGGGGGACTGACCTTCCAAGCTTCTGCCACTGCCTGCAGTTTCTGACGCACAGAAGGAAGCACAGGCAGCAGCGTGTCCCTGACCTTAACGAGGACACTGCTGTACTGGCACAGAAGGGAAAATGTCACACCAACACTTTCAGGAAGTGGGAGCGTGGACCTATCCTGGGAGCAGGAACAAAAACCTGTGAGGAAGGAACTGCCCCACAGCAGATGACATGATTGCTGCCAGTCTCCCCAACAACAGTTGCAGCTCCTGCTTTTCAGGTCTCCCTGCCAGCCCTGAGGTGCTGGAGGCCCAGAGCAAGGCAGCCCCAGTCCTGGGACCATGGGGCTTTCCCATCTTTGCAGTGGGATTTAGTCACCCTGAGGGGTTTGTTGAGTATTGGGAACCAAGAAAGAGCTTAGTGTTGCAAGTCTGGATTTTGCTCACAGCAGGCAGGGTCCTGCCAAGGCTCCCACAGAGCAGAGCTGTTTCACCAGGTGTCCCCCCACCTGGGGCCACAGTCCTCACCTTCAACCTTCATTATTTGATAGGTGTCCTGCACCACCTTGTACTTGGGCTCGTTGCGGAAGGCATGAGCCCAGGCCTGGATGAGGTATAGGATCTTACTGCGGACACTTGTCTCCACTTGCCTCTACACAGGAAGGGAGGAAAAAAAAAATCTGAGAAAATGCCCCTGAAACCCAAATGATGTTGTGAACCCCCTGAAGAGAAGCCAGAAATACCACTCAGGCAAGATAGACTTTAGAGTACTCAGAAGAGGTAAGAGCTGTCAGAAATCTGCAGTAATGACAATGCACAGCCCAGATGACAGACCCCTTCAGCAGCCCCATTGCCCCCACCAACACGAACAACAAAACGTCCTTTGGAGCAGCACAGACCAACTGAACAGAGCTGTGGCCTTGATGCTTTGAGCAAGTGTTCAGTGGCTCTGGGGCCTGCCCAGCAGCTCCGTCCACCCCAAGAGCCACCCATCCCACACTCAGAACACAGCAGGACCTTCAACTGCCCAGTACAGCACAGCCCGCCTTGCCTGCCCACTGACAGTGGTGGTGGGGTGCCTGGACAATGTCAGCACCTCCAGTCCAGGAGTACTCAAAACCATCTCAGGATGTGACACAGTGAGGACAGCTGGGATAGCTGCCCTTTGGAGGCAGGGGCAAATGCATTACAGTTCAAGGAACTGAAGAAAAGTTGGCAAGCCTGTTCTGACCTCAGCCAGCCTTGGAGCTGCCGTGTCATCAGCTGCCCAAGTGATCACATCCACATGACTGGCTGTTCCAGAAATCCCCAGGAAGCACAGGAGCACCGTCAAGCTCTGATTTCAGCCAAGAACTTGGCCCACACAGCATCACTTACTGACAATTCCTGGAGCTCCAGCTTCTAGAACATTTGGCAAAATCCTGCATTCCATACATGTCACAGCCCTGAACCTCATCAGAACTTGGACTGTTTTACCAGCACTGGGTGCTCATAAGCAGCAAAACTCCAAGTGTGGGAGGAGAATGGGACAGTTGTGAAACTCCTGAGGCAGGCAAGGACTGAGAGAACCACAAAATCCCTGGATCTGATCTGATCTCCTCAGCCCCTGGAGAGGCTGTGCTACCACACCTGGCTGTCATGCTGTGGCAGTGTTCCTGCCTCAAGAGAAGACCCTGGACAGAGACTGAGTCAGCTCTAACAGGAAGATGACAGGAGAGATAGGTTGCTTGGTGTGCAAGGTGATGGGACTCACACAGCTCAACCTCCACGGATCTGGGTCACCTGTTTGTTTATTTCTGGTGGAAGATGGAAGCTGTAAGGAATGAACAGTACGATGCTAACAAGCTCTTGTCTGGGCATTGTGTTCTGAGTTGGAAGCTGGAGACAGGAGTTCTCATTTTCACTTCACTCATGCAACTACCCAGTCCAAGGACACACAAAGCTTCTACAGGCATCAGACTGGTGACAGCTTGTAACAACAACTTGTCAGTGCAAGTAGCTACGGTGACATCCTGCAGAGCTCACAGAGGAAGATCCAGTTGGTTTCTCCTTTGCTGCTTTACCTGCCTATGTGTCTCACATTGTTCCACGGGAGGGAATTCACCTCTCCACTGCCCAGGTCCTTGGTAGAGGTGCCAGGCCATCAGCTGGTTTCCTTTGCTGTCCCAAGCAAAGGGCTGCATCCAGGTGAGTTTATCATGGAATGGCCCAGGCCTCTGCAGCACATTCCTGCCATTCACAGTATACCCAAACCCCTGCTCCCACCACATCTCCTCTTCCCAGAAGCCCTCCTTCACTGCCTACACTCACCCCTTCACACCACATGATAGCTTGCTCTTCTCTGAAGTGCATTTCCAGTTTCCCTTCTGCTTCTTTCCCAAATGGAACACAAGAGAGGACACACACATTTCTTCCTGCTGCTGCTGTCATTCCACAGGAAAAAAAATGACAGTAAAATAAATTTATTTACCTTGAGTATTTCCTTCAGCTCCTCCATGGTCTGTTTATTTGCCACCTCATCATGGACTGTTTGGCCACAGTTTTTAACCACTGACTCCATGACCTGCAACGGCCAAGGACAACATCAGCCTATGGCTTCCTGCCTCCCCTGCAACCTGCAGAGGTCTCAGCACACATTACAGGCTGAACATGGGGCACTGTTTTAGCAATGAGGTGTGTTGGAGCCATGTCAATCCACTCTATGCACTGGAAGGCACCTGCCCTTCACCTCCATGGAGGGCTGGGGGCCTCTGCTCTGTGGAAACCAACCCTGGGGACAGCAGCCCAAGTCTCAGCTTTGCCTGTTCCAAAGCCAAAATGGAACTAAAGCATGAAGGCCCTGGCCTGCTCATCCCAAAACCTCTGTGCCAGAGTCAGGAAGAGTCTGGCTCCACACTGTGCTGCAGGGAGCTGTGCAGCCTGAAGGCAGGTGGTAAGAGGACCCTGCAGTGCTCCCAGCCAGGTATAGTTACCTCCAGAGCGTACAGGGCCACATGGGGATTCTTGTCATTCACTTTTTTCTTGATGGCGTTGACGGCGTATTTCGCTCTGGGTAGGGGAAGAGAGGAAATATTCTCAGGGGATTGAGGATCTGAGGGGAGATCCCACCGGCTGCTGACAACCCACCGACACCCACCCTGACACGACGACACAGTTAGTTCAGGGGTACATGATTCACTGAGCTAACCTGGGAAGGGAAGGAATAAGCACATTCAAGCTTGAGTTTCCCTAAGGATTTCAGGCCAGGGGTAATCTGCAGCCCCCAAGGTACAGGAAGAATGCTAGCACATCGCGGTGTGCTGTACAGCCCTTCTGATGCCCTTATGGAAAGATCTAACGAGATGTGTGCTACCATGGGCTGGGAGGCCCGAGACCCTCGAAGGGTTATCTTCCTTGCACAGACAGGAGACCCGTGCCCACAGCGTGTCCAAAAGCCACGGAGCACTTACTGGGTGTCTCCCTGGCGGATCATGTCGCAGATCTGCAGGATGGATTCCCAGTCTGTCTCCAGCAGGAGCTGGCTCGTGGCCTTATCTGCAATGAACCAACCGGGCAGCCGTGAGCCGCGCTGCTCCCCGCCACTCCGCTCCGCCACCGCCGCGTCCCTGCAAGCGCTCCGGGCGTGGCGCTGCCCCGAGGCTCGGGGATAAACACCCGATTTCACCCAGAAAGCACCAATCCTCCCGCTTGAGACACCGCGGGGCGCTCGGTAACCTCGGCCCCGCCGCTGCCGCTCCTCCCGAGCGGCACTGGGCTGCGGCACCGCAACCCGACCGGGCCCGGACAGTGCCGTGCTCTGGGCCCGCCCGCTGCCGGGACCGAGCGCTGCGGACCCCAGCCCGGTCAAACGGCGCGCCCCGGCCCGGTTCCCATCCCGGTTCCCGTCCCGCCCGCCGAGGACACCGCGTCGGTACCGAGGAGCCGCTCGAAGGTGCCGCCGCCGCGCCCCATGGTGTCCGCCCGCCGCCGGCCCAGCCCGATCGCTCCGGCCCGGTCTGTTCCCCGCCCCGCCTCAGCCCTTCCGCTTCCGGCTTCCGCCGGGGCGGTGCCGTTTCCGCGGGGCGGCTCCGCGATGGCCGCGGGGCGCTCCCCCACCACGTTCCTGCTGCTGGGGGCGGCGGGCGGCGGGAAGAGTCTCCTGGTGCGGCGGTTGCGCCATATCCGTCGGGCAGGGGGCACCGGGGAGGTGGGGAGGGACGGACCGGCGGGGGGCGGGCCGGGGGGCCGGCGGACCGCATCCCCGTCCCGTTCCCGGAGCCGCTGTGTCCTTAACGCGAGGCACAGCTGAGCGCCGAGGAGCCCGCCGAGCTGGGCGAGCCTCCGGCCACGCTGCCCACGGTAGGTGGGGCCCGGCGGGGCCGAGGGGCACCGGGAAGGCCGAGGGGCTCCGGGGCACGGCGGCACTCAGCCGGGCGCCTGTCCCGCAGGTGGGCACCAACCTGACGGACCTGCGCCTGCCGCGGAAGGTGACCGTGCGGGAGCTGGGCGGCTGCATGGGCCCCATCTGGCCCAGCTACTACAGCGAGTGCAGCGCTCTCCTGGTGAGCAGCACCGGGAACCCGTCCCGGGCCATGGTCCCGAGGGATGGACGGGGGTGCAGGGAGAGGAGCTTCCAGGGCTGGGGTCCGTCCCCTCGGTTTCGCCCCGTGGTGGGATTTCCCACCTGTGTGCCCGGCTCTGGCCCAGCCCGGCCCGGGGCTGCTCTCTGCACACCCGCACCCCACTCTTCCCTTCTTCCCTCCAGTTCGTGGTGGATGCCTCCAACCCCACCCAGGTCTCCTCATCCTGCATCCAGCTGCTCTCTGTCCTCTCCGCAACGCCACTTGCATCTGTGCCTGTCCTGGTCCTCTTCAACAAGATGTGAGGAGGAGGGTCACCCGAAGGGTGGGGGTGCCAAGGAGCAGCAGCTGTGCTTTGCTGCACTTCCCAGGCTGGAGACCCCTAAGCCAGGGCTGGGCTGGGCTGGGCAGGGCAGGGCAGGGCAGCCATCGTGAGCTGATGGTGAGCTGATGCAGCCTCCCCTCCTCATTGCAGTGACCTGCCCTGCTACATGTCGCTGGCGGAGATGAAGTCACTGTTCCGCATGCAGGACATCGTGTCCTGTGCTACACAGCCCGTCACGATGCTGGAGGTCAGCGCCCGCGATGGCACCGGCCTGGCCGATGTCCTGCAATGGCTTCGGGCTGCCCTCAGAGACCCCTGCTGACCCCAACCCT
Organism: Entomyzon cyanotis; assembly: GCA_024500445.1. Lineage (NCBI taxonomy): Eukaryota > Metazoa > Chordata > Aves > Passeriformes > Meliphagidae > Entomyzon > Entomyzon cyanotis. The sequence goes on from JAKEPQ010000325.1 coordinate 1,865,077, forward strand.
GCCACGTGTCTGTGGCAACGCAGGACAATCCTGTCACGAAAGGAGGTGGCAAAGGAGCAGCTGCCCTGCCTGGGGCTGGGAGCAGAGCCCAGGACAGTGTCTTGGGCTGTTGATGGACTGGATCCCTGTGGGACTTCACAGTAAAACTCCCACTGAACTGTCCCGGCTGGTGGCTGCCCTGTACTTGGGGGAAAAACCGTGGGCTTTTGGGTAATGGACAAGCAGAAGCCACAGAGCCAGATCCTGCTGGCACCTCTGGGCACAGGAGGGGTTGCTGCAGCACGTAAAAAATCCAAGGCAGGTAAGGCCTCTTGGATTTAACACTGAGTGCACATGGAGCTCCTGCCAGCAGCTCTGGCTCTGTGGGCCTCATGCCAGCCCAGCACAGTGGGGTGACCTGTGGGAAGGTGTGGAAGGACTGGGTGACCTGAGTGGGTGTCAGGAGCTGGGGCAAGCCCAGTGACTGGGGCGCTTCAATCAGGGATGTCTCACAAGCTGTAACAAGTGTTCACATCATCTGTTCCAGTGTGCAGTCACCCACACAGGGAAGTTCTTTCTAATAGAATATCATAGAATATGCTGAGTTGGAGGGGATGCAGCAGGATCATATTCAGGTGGAACTTCCTGTGCATCCGTTTCTGCATGTTGCTTCTTGTCCCATTGCTGGGCACTGTAGAGCAGAGCCTGGTCCATCTTGACACCTCCCTGCTGAAAGACAATGAGGTCCCCTCTCAGTCTTCTCAAGGCTGAACAGGCCCAGCTCCCTGAGCCTGTCCTCATTAGAGAGATGCTTCAGTCTTTTAATCATCCCTGTAGACTCTGCTGGACCTGCTCCAGGAGTTCCATGTCCCTCTTGTCCTGAGGAGCTCAGAACTGGACACAGCACTCCAGATGTGGCCTCACCAGGGATGAGCAGAGGGGCAGGATCACCTCTCTTGACCTGCTGGCAAGGCTTTTCCTAACGCACCCCAGGAAGGGTTGGGGCTGTATAGAAAACCTGCCCTGTGCCCACACCACTAACCAGTGTCTGTCTGTGCTGATAACCTCACCCAGCAGCCCCTGTGCCAAGTCATAGAGTACTGGGGACTGCCGTGCTTGGCACATGCCATGACACACCCAACCCTGGGCCAGTCAGTGCTGTGGCACCAGGGCAGCTGCCATCCCAGGGCCTGGAGCTGTCAGCAGCATGACATGGAGGGGAGTGGCTCTTGGTGCCGTAGGCTGCAGACATTGCAACACGATGGTGAGTGGCAAGTGGGGTGGCAGTGGCCTTTGCTCCAGCAGTGTGAGCTGAACTGGGCTCTGCCCTAGGCAGCCCCATGGGAAAGCAGGTGGTGCCAGGGAGCCTGAGCACACCCTGACACAGCTGAGTCACCACCACAAACAGCACTGACACACCAACCCCACCTGCCTGCTTCCAGCTCAACAGGTACAGACATCAGCCAGAGCCCTCCTGTGCAGCAGTACTTTAATGAGCCACATCAGCTTGAGCCTGCAGGGTCCCTGCCCAGCCCAGCACTCAGCACCACAGTGATTCTTCCAAGTCTGTCCCACCAGCCAGTGCAGTGGGTGCAGGGCTGCCAGGGGTGGCCCAGTGACCTTGTCTGTGGGATTGGAATCGGCCAGTTGCTCTCCTGGTGATGCAGGCGCTAGGCTGGAGCTGGGTCCATGCCTGGCAGCTGCTGGCTCCATACTTGCTGCCCCTAGGCAGTGTGAAGGGAGTTGTGGAGAAAGGTCCATGGTCTCCAAAGGATCCTGAAAACAGCCCTGGGCACATTGGCAGGATGGAAAGTTGAAGAGCTGCTCCCTGCAAGTAGTGACTACCCACGGAACAGGGCTGTGCTGGCAAGACAGTCCTGCATGGAGCTGTGCCCTGCAGTGTGACAGCAGTCGTGGTCCTGTACCTGCTGCATCCCAGCAACTCCAGGCAGCAGAAGCACCTACATCCCTATGATGCAGCATTCCCATTGATATGCCCCAATGGGTCCTTGGCCATGGCAAGAGAAGAGGATCTTCCCCAGCACTCCGTGGTCTCCCAGCTTCCAGCGCTGTGTTGTGATGAACATATTCAGTCCCAGCTGCAAGCAGAGTCCATCTCATCCCACTCCTTCCAGTGGAGCATGACACTAAGAGGACAGACAGACCCTAAGATCCCATGTCAGAGAGGAGACTCTTTAAGTGTCCCCATCTCCCTCCTGATCCTTGCCCCAGACCTGCCTCCATCCCCCTCCCTGTCCCTGGGCCAGAGCAGCACCAAGGATCATGCATCCCTTGGGACAGGCAGAGCAGCATCAGTGCACCTGGCCAAGCCCTGGGTAGCCTGGCAGCCCCTCCTCACTGTCCATGCTGGCCTCACCTGGGATTCAGGAACGTCTGTCTCTCCGCTTATAAACAGAGTGAAGCTTCTGAATGAGAAATCTCTTATCTTCCCCTTCCTGCAACATCAGAGACAGTGCAGTGAGCAGCAGTGGGGTGGCCAAGTGGCAGTGCTGCTGGGGCCAGAGCCCAAATCGGCAGTCCTGGGGCTGGACCAGGCTGTGAAGCAGCCACGATGAGCAGGGGCAGCACTCACGCACATTGGCAATCTGCTCCTGGAGCAGGCAGATGACCCTCTGGTGACCTCTCACCACCTGGATGTTGAAGTAGATCACAGCTCTGCAACAACAGCAGGATGGGATGGTGGCAGCCAGGCAGGAAGCTGAGGGACACTGTGCTTTTGGCGCAGCGCTCTGGAGTGACACCTTGCCTCCCTGCCCCGCTCACAGCTGTTACAGCCCCCAAAGCGAGGGCCCAGGGTTCAGCCTGGGGCTCAGGTCCATACTCACAACAGGGCCGCAGATGCGAAGAACAGGAGGCAGGTGTTCTCCAACAGGTGCTGGTAGACCCAGGCAAACCAGGTAATGTGGGGGTTGGACTTCTCCAGCACTAGTACCCACCTCTTCCCTGATTTGTAGATGGTTTCCAGGCCCCGGAAGGGACCACAGATTTCTGATGGCTGCACCCTGAACAAATAGACCAACAGGACATTCAGAGCAATGGGCAGCCCAGGAACTGCTGCCCCCAGCCCGAGCCACTGCCTGTCTCAGATGTCCAGCCTTGCAAGGACCGAGCCTCACTGTCCCAAGCATTCCCAGGGCTGGACAAGGGGGTCCTCATCCCTGTGTCCTGCACCAGGAACAGTTGGAGGAAGTGGGCACAGGCCAGGAATGACAAGGACAGGGGCCATGGTCTCCTCAACCCCTCCTTCTCCAGGCAGCCAGGGGTCCTGTGCCCTGAGCTGTGGCCTCGTGGGTACTCACGACCAGATGGTATAGGAGAGGAAGGCAGCTGCACCCAGGAAGGAAGGGAAGCACAGCAGGGTGATGAATATGGTGCTCATGCGTGATGCTTGCCAGGGCTTGCTGGGGGCCTGGCAGTTCCACATCAGGCTGGTCTGTGGACAGGGAGCAGTGTCCTGTGGGGTGCCAACTCCTGGAGAGCAGACCCCCACCCTGCTGTTCCCTCTCTCCCAGCCACTGGGAGCTGAGGGAGCTTGGGGATGCCCTGTCCCCAGCAACCCCAACTCAGTCCCACCAGGACAAGGCCGATCCATGTGGCACCTTTGCTGCAGCAGAGGCTGATGGTGACAGGGCACAGCATCATTGCAGTGTCACCCCAGGGGGAGTTGCAGGGGGTGGGGGGAATCACACCTTTTTGATATAGAACAACAGCAGCAGCTTCAACATCTGCACAGCTGGCAGGAGCGGAGCGAAGAGAATGCCCAACCTGGGAGCAGGGGAAAGATGAGTTTGCTCGGGTCTGTACCCCAGGGGAGACAGTGGTGGGCACACCTGCAGCACCCACAGGGCTCCTGAGGACTACAAGGTATTTGCCAGCAAAGGAAGGAGTCACACCAGGCAGAAACATCTCACCAGATCAGGGTCTGCCCGTAGATCAGCTCCAGCATGTTTCGGGCAATATCAAACTCTGGCCTCTGCTTTCTCTTCAGTCTCTTCTCCAGGATTAGTCTGGGGAGGAGTAGAACTCTGCTCCCACACTGCCTTGGAGGACTTTCACATCTCACGTTCCCCCTCCAATGGCAGCAGAGCCTGGGTGCACTGGAGAGCTGGGACGGTGCAGGGATGCCACACTGGTGGGGTGACATGTCTTGGGGCATATTACCTCCAGATCAGCTCCCCAAAGAGCGTGTGCAGCAAGGTGAATATGAAATCCATCACCATGAAGCGATACAGGTCCTGCCCGACACATGTCTCCCAGCACTGGGGAAACAATCAAAGGTGGCATAGAATCACAGAATGGTTTAGACTGGGAGGAACCCTAAAGCTCATCTCTTTCCCCATGTCCTGCACGGCCCTGGGGCAGTGATGCTGACCTCCTCTGTCGAGCAGATAACACTCCGGTTGAGCCACTGGGAGCACAGCAGGATGAGAACCGTCGTCTTCAGGATGAGGTTCCTAGGGAGCAGGAGCAGTGCCAGAATCCCTTGAGCCCAGGGAATGGAGGGGCTGAGCCCCACTGATCGGGTGCCTGGCCCGAAAGCCTCCCTGCCTGCCATGCGTGCAGGATGCTCCCTCCATCACAGTCCCAGCCAGCCCACCTGAAGATTGCCACGTAGACCTGTGTCACAGGGGAGTCCTGCTTCTCCCACATTGCCAGCAAGTTGAACAGGTGGGGCATCAACGCATTGAGGAGGGACACCAAAAGAGGCACGACCAGCAGAACGGCTTCTTTCTGCCATCTGCCACTGCCCTGTGCTTGTTGCTCCTGCAGAACCTGGTGAGCAGATACCAGGGTGAGAGCACAGCTGTTGGAAGCCAGGTGTGGTGTACTTGGGGGGAGCAGCAAATGCCCAGGGCAGGAGCAGAGCTGCAGTGGGGTTCTCCCTGCCTCTCTCCCCAGTATCCCAGCCCTGTCCCTCCAACCCCAGGGCAGGGGATGCCAGGGTGAAGGACAGCACTCACCATATGCATGTGCTCCGAGAAATAGTGCACAGCCAGCGCACAGCCCAACACTGAGCCCAGTGCCAGGACCCAGGCCAGCAGAATTACGATGCAGTGCCCCAGGCGCTGGCAGCGGCTCCGGGAGCGGGAGAGGGAGCGCTGCTCCATCAGCAGCTCCTGGAAGAGAGCAGTGGCAGAGCTGCCAAGCTTGCTTTGGGTCCAGAGCAAAGTTTCATCCTGCTGCACTCCAGCAGGAGCCCGAGGGGTGACGGACAAAGCACTGGTGCAAGGTTGGGGTCTCGGGTGTTTTGTATCACCCAGCTCCTCACCTTCAGCTGGGTGCAGATGTTCTCGCACTGCAGCTTCACCGAGCGCTTCTGCATCACCTTGAAGTCCCAGGCGCAGAAGACTTCGATGGCGAAGTTCCCTGCGGAGCTTCCCACGCTCTCCCGGAAAGAGCGGGACACACTGCAGCGAGGTGAAGGGCATCAGGGATTGGGGCTGGGTGAAGGGGAAGACTGGCAATTCCACAGGTGCTGCTGACCCACCTGTACACCAGCAGGACGCAGGTGACGAGGAAGGAGACCCCAACGCTGAACAGGTAGGCCAGTGGCAAGTTGTATGGGAGCACGGGGGCTGTGAGGGGGCATTCACTGCCCTTGGGACTGGAGGCACAGGGGTCATTTAGGGTGACATTACTGTAGTAGCCGTAGTACAACAGTGAGTGTGTGAAGTAGCCCTGCAGGAAAGCACAACGGGGCCCACAGTGACCTCAGCAGTACCTGCAGCTTCCTGCTCAGCCTGATACCTCTGTGTCAGCCTCATGGACACAGAGCCTTGGGCTGGGGAAGCACCCCCATGTGCATCCACAGCACTGGTGGTCCTGGGGCCCAGGCTGTGCGAGGGCAAAAACTGGGGTATTATTGCAGTGGGAAAGTGGGGCCCCCAGGCTTGGAACAGCCCCTGACCTGGGCGTGCCTGGGCCATGCTTACCGCTCCCGTGAGGAGCTCGAGGCTGGTGAAGGGCTGGGGGCTGACTGATGCAGGGGGGTACACAGCCTGCGGGACCACAACAAAGGCCAGGAGGATGAGGAATGAAAAGAAGTTGAACACAAGGAGCGTCTTGAGGAAAAGGAAGTAGGAGAGGACACTGGAGCCAAAGCGACCACTGATCTGCTTCAGGGTGTAGTGCCAGGGCCGCGCAGTGCGGAGCAGGGAGAGGAGCCTGTACCAGAGACCTCGGCAGCCCTGGGGAGAGGAAAATGGGGAGAGCACTGGGGCTGGAGCCTGCACTGGAGCCCTCACAGCCTCTGTGCAGACCTGTGCCCCTGACTTACAAGGATGACGTAGACCTTGGACCAACCACAGGGTGAGAAGGGGGCCCGGTGATGGCTGCACTTCGATGCCACAACCTCCCTCAGGGGGTCCCTCTGCCTGCTCAGCTGCTGCCTGCTCAGCAGAGAAGGGTGTCAGAGGGTACCACAGGTACTGGGATGGCTCCTGCTGTGGGAGTCCTGCCTGGCCAAGGCTGACAGAAGGGGACCTACCGGAGGATGCACTTCTCTGCCAGGCTGAGCGGCATGGTGAGCAGCATGTAGTTGCACTGGCTGGGTGAGAGGCTCAGCAGCTCCTTCACCAGCAGGCTCCGCTTTTCTGGGGTACAAGGGGCTCAGTGGGACACGGCCATCCAGGTCACGGCATGCCTGTCCCAAACCCAGTGTAGGGACAGCGGCCAGCACTACCTTCCCACACTCTGAGGGACCCTCACCTTGCAGTGTGGCCTTGGTGGGGTCAGTCTCCAGGTCGTACTGGCGCAGGCTGGGCCGTGCTGCGCGGCAAAGCTGCTGCAGGGGTGGGCGGTTGCTCCGGCGCCGCAGCTGGGCTGTGCGGTTGCAGTACTGGGAGATGATGGCCCCACGGTTGCGTCCTGTGGACCACAGCAGAGCAGGGGTTGGGTGGCCACGGAAGAGCAGGGCAGGTGAGAGCTCTCCGAGAGGCTCTGGGAGCTGGGGAAGGGTGGGAAAGTGGGTGGCACCTACCGATGGTGCGGCTGGGCATGCTCGCCAAGATCTGCAGGGAGGCAGAGAAGTAGCTGGGGTGCTCCTCACCCTGCCCGGGCTCTGTCCAGGCCACAGCATGGGGATCTGGAGTATCTGAGCAGGCTGGGGACTCTGGGAGGGAGACGGCAGGATGCAGAACACCTGTGGCTCATCCCTTTGTGCTCTGTTTCAGCACAAAGGACAGGTGTATGCCCTGGTGTGTGCCCTTCCCAGAGTACCCCCTTCTCCAGGGACACTTTCTGTGTCCCCAAGATCTGGTCTGCCCTGGACTGCCCTGCTCAGCACTGGCCAAGCCATCAGCAGGCTCCTAAGAATGCTTTGGCCACAGCTTTGATGGGTGACACAGCTGGCGCAGGCAGGGTCAGGGCTGGGGGATGGCCCTGGGCACACACACTGCTCCTGGCCTGCCCTGGCTGTGACTGCAGTGCTTTACCTCTGTGCCTCTCCTGCAACTCCAGCTCCAGACCTGCCTCGATCAAGCTGCTCTGCTCCAGGATGAGCTGGTGGAAGGAGGTGTGCAGGGCTCTCTCGTTGTCTGGACTGGGCTCCTGGCTGCAGGAATACAGAGACATGGTGGCACGGGCACCTGGTGCCTGCAGGGCACGGGGTCATAGCCTCGTGCCCTTGGGATGCAGGACCCAGGGCACGGCAGGGCAGTGGTGGGGGTCACACTCACCCATCGCTCTCGGTGCCCTCGGGGATGTGGAAGGTGATGGAGGACGGCTGGGACATCCTGCGGGACCGAGCGGCTCCTTCCTACACGAGCCCTGCCGTGCTGAGCGGAGAGGCGTCACTGGTCCCGGCCCCCACCAGCCCCCGCTTACCACGGCTCCCCCGGTTTCCGCGGCTCCCCAGCGCTGCCGGCCTGAAGGACGGGGGATGGAGCCGAAGGCGCTGCGTGCGAGGTCGGGGCCAGGCGAGAACGCGGAGTCTGCGGGGCTACACCGGGACTAACTCCGGGCCCTGCCCAACCCGGCGTTCGGAAGGAAGAGCGGGCGGATGGGGCGGTACTGCCGTCGAGCGAGTTCCGCCCGCCGTCCCGGGACCTGCCGGGGCAGGGACGGAGCCTCCGAGCAGCAGACCCGGAGCTCGGCTCGGGAAGGGTCCGGACCGGCGCTAGGAGAACACGTCGGAGCAGAGACCCCGTGCCCCGCACTGTCTTCCTCCTCCCAGTGCTGCTTCCTTCCTCCCCTGCTCTCCCTCCTCCGCCGCCCTCGGGCTCCGCAGCTCCTCCCCGGGGCGGGCTAAGGCTGTCTGGGGCAGGTGGCCACCCAAGGGCTCCCCGTTAGACCCCGCTCGTCCCGATACCGGGAACCGACGGGACTCTCCCCGGAGCTCCCGCCGCCTACTGTCGAGTGGGTGCGCATCCGCGGGGAGAGCGGGGACTACCGAGCTCAGTCCGTCCCATCCCTCCTGCCGCCTCCCGGTACCGGGCGAGGGCGGCGGGAGCCCCCAAGAGCCCCTATTCCTCTCGGTCGCGCTCACTGGGACCCGTCGGCGGCCGGGGCGTGGGGCCGGCGCTCCCCGTCTGCCGTTCCACCGGGGCGGAAGGAGGGACGGAGCGGAGCACCAGGATACGATGCGGGACCAGCGCGGCGCTCTATGTCCGGGCGGGGGAGCCCCCGTCCTGTCGGACCAAGCCCGCCCCGCCCCGTCCCGGGGCCGCCGGACCGCCCGGCCCGGCCCTCCCGGGGCGGTGCCGCGCAGGAGCGGCGGTGGAGCGCGATGGAGGGCGGCGGAGGCGCCTACGGGGCGGCCAAGGCCGGCGGCGCCTTCGACCTGGTTCGCTTCGTGCAGCAGCCGCAGGTGGTGGCGCGGATCGTCAGCGCGGTGAGTCGGGGCGAGCGGGGCCGGGCGGGGCCGGGCCGGGAGAGTTCCGCTGGGACGGAGTTCCCCCGACCCAGGCCGGTGCCCCTCGCCCTCTGGCACGAGCAGTCCCCGAAGGGCCCCTGTCGCCTCGGTGCCGCCCACCGGACACCGGCTCCGCCCCGCAGGTCTTTGCCCTGATCGTGTTCGCCTGTCTGGTCGGGGATGGCTACATGAGCCTGGCCGAAGACCCCCGGCTCTTCTGCGTCTTCAACCACAACGAGGATGCCTGTCGCTACGGCATCGGCATCGGCGTCCTCGCCTTCCTCGCCTGCATCTTCTTCTTCATGGTGGACGTCTATTTCCCCCAGATCAGCAACACCACTGACCGCAAGTACCTGGTCCTGGCCGACCTCGGCTTCTCAGGTACTAGGGGTGCGGGTCAGGGCTGTGCCTTCTGTTGTTGCCACAATGGCCGCCTTGTCCCGTGACGTGGCTGCCGGTGCCTGGCGAAGGGAGTCGCTCCCGTCTGGCATGCTGCCCACAGGCCACGCGCTGCTGCTGCTGCTTCTGCTGCTGAGTGCTCCGAGGAGTGGCTGCCCCTGGCCAAGTGCCTGCACCAGCCCTCACAGTGCAGCAGGGAGCAGGGTCTGGCCTGAGGACCTGCCCAGGAGCAGCAGGACCAGCCCTGGCCCCTCATGCCATTTCCCCCCACAGGTGTCTGGACCTTCCTATGGTTCATTGGCTTCTGTTTCTTGACCAACCAATGGTCCTGGACACGGGCTGAAGAGGTGTACATTGGGGCGGACTCTGCCCGTGCTGCCATCACCTTCAGCTTCTTCTCCATCTTCTCCTGGGTAAGTGAACCACCCTGCCCCACTTGGGGGGAACGCAAAGGGACCCCCTGCACTGCACGGCCTGGAATGGTCCTGATGCTCTTGCTCCCTCCTCTCTGCAGGGACTCCTGCTCACCTTCGCTTACAAGAGGTACAAAATGGGGGTGGAGGACTTTGTTCAAAGCTATGTCGACCCCAGCCCAGAGGTTTCGACTCCCTACTCCAGCTATCCCAACATCAGCCATGAGAGCTACCAGCAGCCACCCTTCACCCACACAGCGGAGGCCCCGGAGGGGTATCAGCCACCACCAGTGTACTGAGCACTGGATGGTGCCCACGGGACAGCTGTACCAGTGCAATTCCTTCTGTGGGGTGGAGGGGAGGGATCTGTGACTTGGAGGGGATGGTGGGGCAGGAGGGTGTTGGCTGCTTTGTGTGAAGGTGACTGGGCTTCTTCACAGGGCGCAGGAGGGGCCTGGTCCTGGTGCTGGAGCTGAGCTCCTCAGCGGAAGGTCCAGAGTCCAGTGTGGTGGGTGATTTGGCACATGGTGGTTTGCAGCTGCTGGGTGAGCAGTGCAGCTGCGGGAGGTTGAGTGTGTGGACAGTCCTGGCATGGACGAGCTTCTGGTCTTGCTGTGGTGCCTTGGCGGGGGGGGTGTGGTTCACACCCCTGACCCTGGCTAGGCTCTGCCCCCGTACCTTGCCCCGGCCCATCCTGTCTCCAGTGCCTTTCAGTCCTGCTGGCTGCATTTCCCCAAGTGCCGTCTCTCACTGCCATAGCACAGCTGGGCCCACCTCCTGCCTGCGCTGGCTTCCTGTGCCTTCCCTCATCTGCTGCTTCTGGGTGAGCTATTGCCAAAGCCCCCTTCTCTAATACCACGCTGTGCCTTCCCCCAGCCTGCACTAGAGTTGCTGGTGCTTGGATAATGCAGTTTGGGATCTGTGGGAGCAGTGAATGCTGAGATCCCTCAGCAGGGCCATGGCTGCTCCAGCTGAGGAAAGTCCTGGAGCTCTTACTTTCCCTTGCGTGCCTCCCTGAGTGCTGCCTCTGCCGATGCGAGGCTGTGCTCCTGCACACTGCCCGTGGCTCCTGCCTGCACTCCAGCCATACCAGGTGCCTGCGGGGCCGTTGTCTCAGGTTGTGTTTGCTGCTGTGCTGTGGTAAAGCTGTTCCTGGCAGTCATGTGGGCTGTCACTGCTGGGGCCAGTGTTCAAGTAGTTGTCACTGTAGGGTTGAAATAAACTTTTTCACCAAGCCATGTGAGCCACCACGTGCTTGTCTGGGGAAGCAGAAAAGGCTCCTGCTCTCTCCCCCTGGAGGGCTAGGGGGTACCAGGTGGGGCAGTGCAGCCCCTGCCAACTGCTGTGCTGCAAACAGCACACTCATGCTGGTGGCTATTTTTACGCCACTGTCCTCATGCTCCTTGGTTTGAGTAGAGCTCCAACACCAAGCCTATGAGTGGCCCCTCCCATCCTGTGACCACTGCAGTGACCAGCCTGTGCTGTCTCACTGGTTATGGCCAGGAGAATTCAGCAGAATGCTCTGCTAGAAAACACACACACAGAAGTTCATTAAGTTATTTATTAATCTAAAGCAGCAGCAGCAGTGCCTTCCCCAGCCCTGGGGGAAGAGCCTGGGCCTGGTACCGGACTGCTTGTGTATACAGTAATTCTCACCTGTAACACAAGGGCAGCAGTGGGGGTTCAGGCAGCTCTTGGAGCCTTCCAGGGCACAGGCAAACAGCCAACCCTTAATGCAGATGCAGAGGTCTGGCCTGGCCAGAACAAAGAGCTACTGCTCAGAGCCTGAGGATGCTGGTTTCCAGGAAAAACCACTTTTGCAGGGAGTAAGGAAGCAACGACCTTCCAGAAGCTGAGTCGAACAAAGAGGGAAGAGGATCCTTCAGTCAGCTTAGAGCAGAGTGAGTCAGCCTCAAAGAATTTTGGAAGGCTTAGGAGGGAGCAAGAGACATGACTAGAGTGGAGAACCAGTGCCTCAGAGGAGAGCCCCTTTGCCAAGTAGCTGGATCTTCACTGGAATAATTGTCTAAATCTTGGTAAATGAAACCCTGAGCCTCCAAACCCCTCACAGGTAACATAGCACCAAAGTGGCAGCACCAACCTTAAACCTGAGAAAAACTGCCCTGAATTTGGAGGATCTTCCTGGGACCAGTTCTTCCAAAAGACTCTGTCACAGCCTGCTAGAACATAGCCAGCCCTTTGAAATTCAACATCTCAGAAGAGTCAGCTGCTAGGCTGAGTCTGGCCTTCCTTCACCTTCTTCTGTTTCAACAATAATGCAATAATTAATAAGGCAGTAACACAAGTGAGGATGCTGGCAGAGGCCGATGGCCTGCCCAGGGCTGGGCTGCCAGGTGTGTCAGTTTAAAAGCTGTGCTACAGCTCTGTGACAAGGGACAAGTTGCCTCAAAGGAAACTAAAAATTGCATTTAAAATACTAATGGTTGTACATTGTCTTGAGAAACCTGGAATTTAGCAACAGTGCACGAGAGAGAAGGGCTGCATTCACAGGCACCAGTGCCAGCACTATCCCAGCCTGAGCATGCTTAGAGCACTGGGAGAGCTGGCCAGAGCCACGGCAAGCAGCAGAAGCCTTAGGGCCTGGCACGACGTGCAGTGCCCCAGGATGTGTGTTGTGGCAGCATCAGTAACTATGCTCGTCTCTCTCTGTGTTCTGAGATGGGAACTCACTCTAGCCAAGCTTCTACTTCAGCTTCTCCCAGCATCAGGCCTGGTGGGTCCTCAGTTGTGGCACTCAGTGTGGGGAGCAGTGGAGGTTGGGTAGGGAGGGCTGAAGCACTGAACAGTTTGCTAAAAGTAGACAGAGGCAGACCTGGTGCCCATGACCCAGAGCACCGAGCTCCCTTCTCCATTTTCCCACCAGTCAAGTGAAGATCTTCCGAGAGGCTGTCTCCAGCTGCCTCAGGCCCAGAGGCATGTTCTCCTTGTTCTCTGGCCCAGGCTGCTGGGTTCGCTTGCAGAAGTAGCAGGTTCGGCACACGGAGTGGTACTTGTCGGCTCCTCCAATCACTTCAACCTGGCAGGGAAATTCAAGAGAGTGACTGCAGAGCCCAACTCCCCCGAGGGAATCTCTCTGGACCAGCAGGACTGGCAAGGTGAAGCAGTTTCTGTTCCAAGGGAACTCACCTCCCGCTCTGCTCCCAGCCTCTTGGTGTAGGAGGCCTCCCGGAAGCACTCCATGCACACAGCGTTCAGCTTCACCACGCTCTCTGCCAGCGGCACCAGGTTCAGGATGTTCCCAAAGGCCTGTGCGAGACAGCAGGGAAGATGCTGCTGGGTGGGTTCCACGAGGGTCCCAAAGCAACTACCGTACCAAAATGAGTGTTTTACCTTTCTCTGGAAAGTCCCATCCAGAGCAGCAACAATGACAGTTTTCCCAGTGTTGGCCATCATCTCACAGAACTCCACAATGTCTGGGAACTGGAGGGGGTACAGGCACAGCATAAAGAGGGATAGGGGGCAACACTTGGCTCCACATCCCACAGCACATGCCCAGACAGCAGCACCAGGAACAAGGAAAATCAGAACCATGTGCCCTGTCTGTGAAATGGACTCTAGTCCCGCCATCCTCTGTCTGCAGTCAAGCACAGTACAGTTGTATCAAACTGCTCCGGGGCATTTCTTCTCACCCCCTCCTACAAGGACTCAGATCTTGGTCTGCACAGGGTGTACCGAGCAGCCTGTGTCCCGCAGAGCCCAGCAAACCCACCCCAGCCATGCACTTACAAACTGGCCCTCATCGATGCCAATGACGGCAGCGCCCAGCGCCTCCTGGTAAACGTCCTGGAGGAGCCCGGCAGGCAGGGCCTCCATGGTGCTCCTGTGTGCAGAGAGGGAGTGAGCCGGACAGGCCAGGCAGCCCCGTGGAAGCGGGGTGTCCTTCTGCCCCGGGAACTCACCTGTCGTGTGTGGAGACCCCGGAGGAGCTGTAGCGTGTGTCCTTGGCATACTTCACCAGCAGACACCGGTACTGGGCGAGCTGGAACCGTCGCACGCGCCGCATGAGCTCCGTGCTGCAAGACACAGTGTCAGCGGGCCTCAGCCTCAGCCCGCCGCGGGCCCCTTCCCGTGCCCCCCGCCCCGGGCCCAGCCCTGCGCCCTCCGCTCCGGGCCTACCTCTTCCCGGAGAACATGGGTCCGAAGATCACCTAAGAGCAGAACGGTGGGGTCAGAACAGCGGGTCAACGAGAAGCCCTGGCTCCACCCAGCGCCGGTGCGGCCCCCGTCCCCTCAGCCCGGTGACCCGGGGCGACACCTATATCTGCCCCCCAGCTCGTGCCCAGGGTGGTACCCCATCCGTATCTGCCCCCCAGCCCGATGCACGGGAGCGGTGCCGTACCTTTATCCGCCCCCCACATCGGTGCCCGGGGGTGGTACCTATATCTGCCCCCACGCCCGTGGCGCAGGGCGATACCGTACCTGTATCTGCCCGCGGGGCCGGCTAGGGGAGCCGGGGTGGACACCCGGCACCGTCAGGCAGTTCATGGCGGACTGACGGCTTGAGCCCGCGCGCGGCGCTCCGGCACGACCACCTCAGCCAATCGGAGGAGACCTCGCACCCACGCGCCACCGCGCTAGCCAGTCGCGAAAGGGCTTACGGCCCCGCGCTGCAGCGCTGCCCAATAGGGTTAAGTGCGCCAAAATTCTTATTTTCCTCTGCCCGCCGGCTCCGCCTTCCCTCCCGTATGGCCAATAGGAGGGGCGGCCTCGCCCAGGGGATCTGGGACGCGGCCCCGCCCCGGGGCCCTGGCCCCGCCCCATGCTCCGGCCTCGCCTCCTGGGCGACCAATGGGAGCGGGTTGTCCCCGTCCCCGGGCTTTGGCCCCGCCCCCGAGCGGGCAAGGGGCGCCGGGCGGACACCGGGAGCGACACCGGGAGCGATACCGGGAGGAGCGGCTGCAGTATGGGCGGGTGGCGGGACATGTCCGCGGAGGTAGAGACCCCGAGGCAGGGTCCGCGGGTGGGCAGAGTGCGGTTCTCGTTCGGGCCGCGGGGTGGGGGCTTTCGCCCGGCCCCCAGCGCCGCTGCCCCCGCCGCTGCCCCGTTGCCTCCCCGCAGGCGCTGGAGGACCAGTACTCTCCCAGTCGCTGGTCCCCCCGCCTCGACCGGGACACCATCATCGACGCCCACTTTGCGGTGGTGGCAGCAGGTGGGGAACGTGGGGCGCCGGGAGAGGGGCTGCGCTCCGTGCTATAGCCCCGTGCTCCACTGCCTCCCACCCCGCAGGAACCGAACGGGCCCGGGCCAGCGCGCAGACCTCGCTGCACGTCCCCTATGGCAAGGGGGACGGGGAGAAGCTGGACATCTATTTTCCTACGGACCCTTCTGGAAGTGAGTGACGGGGGTGGTGGGGACGGGAGTGGGCAGGGGCTGGACCCCCTGCTCATCTTCCCCCTGTGCTGCACAGCCTTCCCGGTTCTGGTCTATATCCATGGCGGATACTGGCAGTGCTTGAGGTGAGGTGGACTGTGGGTGTGGGATTCCTCGGAAAGGGATCCCCTCACCAGCACTTACTGGTCCCTTCTCCTGGCACTGGGACTTGCTCTGGGGACACGGGGTCTGACCAGTCCCCAGCTGGCCCTGCAGCCCCCGGCTCCCACAGCCTGTCAGCATCTCTCTCCCTCAGTAAGGACGATTCAGGGTTTGCAGCCCCCCGCTGGTGTCGCAGGGGGTGGCGGTGGTGGCAGTGGGCTACGACATAGCCCCTAAAGGTGGGTGCTGCCCTGCGGAGGCTGCAGCTGCCTGTGTGACCCAGCGCCCTCCAACCCTGCCCTCTGCCCTCTGTCCAGGCGACATGGATTCCATGGTGCTGCAGGTGCGCCGCAGCCTTGTCTTCTTGGTGAAGCAGTACCCCAGGATCAGGTGGGCAGCTCCTGGGTGGGGCGTTTGTTTGTGGCTGGGCGGGCAAACAAGGCCTGTGCTGGGACAAAGGCTTTTTGGGACAGTGCCTTGGTCCAAGCACAAGACAGTGCCTGTGGCCATGATCCCTGTCACTGCACAAGGCAGCAGCTGATCGCCACCTCCTCTGCATGGATTAAAATGTCCTTAGGTGTCCCCAGGTGTCCCTCTCAGTTGCTCCTTCCTACTGGCTCACTGCTCCCTCCTTCCAGAGGCATTTACTTGTGTGGCCACTCGGCAGGGGCCCACCTGGCGGCCATGGTGCTATCCACGGACTGGACAGAATTCCAAGTGGTGCCAGATATCAAAGGTAGTGTTGCCATGTCCCAGAACAGGGTTTGGAGGAGAACTGGTCTCAGTACCTGGGACAAGGCTATGGAGCTTTTGAGCCTCAGCCAATCTATGATGAGGTCCCCAGGCCTGTGGGAGCCACCTGGGCTACAGCTCTCACCTGCCAGTGCCTCTGCCTTCAGGAGCAGTGCTGGTGAGTGGCATGTATGACCTGGAGCCCATCCTGCACACCTATGTGAATGATGCTCTGAACATGAGCCGGTGAGCCCACACGGTGTGGGGACAGCCATCGGGACAGAGCACAGGCAGGCGAATGGCAGTGGCCACTCTGCCCCTGTGCCTGCCCTGGCTGGTGAGTCCAGCTGAGGGCATGGGTGCTCTTGGAGCGAAGGGCTGTGTCAGCTACCACTGGGGTGACTCTTGCAGGGAGGTGGCCCAGAGGAACAGCCCCATGAGACATATCATCCCAGCAGTGCCAGCAGCCTGTGAGGTGCTCGTGGCTGTGGCCCAGCATGATTCCCCAGAGTTTCGCAGGCAGTCACAGGAGTACAGCCAGGTGAGCACCAGGCAGTTGCAGGAGTACCGCCAGGTGAGCATCACGCAGTCGCAGGATCATGGCCAGGTGAGCTCCAGCAGTACCCTGCCTGGCTCTGATGGGGACACTGCTCCAGCCAGCCCTCACCAACCTGCCCAGCCGGGATGAAGAGCTTCTGTGCTGGACCAGAGCAGTTTCTAGCTCACTGGAGGACACCAGTCCTTGCCAAGACATTATTCCTGCTGCTCTGTCCAGGGCAGGTGGAGTTTGGGGTCCATCCTGCCCACACCACTCTCTCCACAGGCCCTGCGCGCAGCTGGCTGGTCTGTCTCTCTGCTGGATCTGGCTGGTGTGGATCACTTTGATGTCATTGAGAAGCTGTCAGAGGACAGCTATGTCCTCACTCAGGTAGGTAGGAGGGCTGTGCCAAGATGGACTTAGGGCTGGCTGCCACCTCTCTGTGGGGAGGTGCAGGGTTAGGGGCTGCTCACAGGGCTTGGTTCCTCATTCCAGGTGATTCTGAACATGATTTTGAGAGCATGATGGCATGTCAGAAGCAAACAGATGGGGACCATGGCCCTGTGTGGTGGCAACAGCCATCTGGCATCCTGCTTGCTCCCTCCTTGCTCCAACACAGGGCAGCCACTGTCTCAGACCCCCACTGTGCCCTCCCCACTCAGCCCAGCCTAGGCTGGTGCCCCTTCCCTGGGGTGTTCCTGCCTGCTGGAGTGCAGGGGACTGAGGGCTGCAAGGCTCTGTCTGGGCAACTGGATCATGAAGTTGGTTCCCTCAGTGTCCTTTAAACTGCACATTGGCAATACAAAATAAAATGGGAAACACTGCTGCCTGGGGTAGTGCTTCCCAGGGAGCCAGTGAGTGCACTGCTGCTGAGGGAATCCCTTCTTCCAGTGCAGAGTTCTGGGACTTGCTGACCCAGAACATGACAGGGAAGCCTGTGGAGCCCACCTGCCACTGTGGGACTGGAATAACATAAGCTTCTGGGAATGGGAGTGACAGAGCCATCTGGGCCAAGCTGGGCTCATGCTCCTGGGACAGTTTTGGCCAGACAAAAACCTTAGTGTTGCTGTGCAGCAACCCTGGTCCTGGGGCTGATTAATCCATGTCTTCAGGAGCATTTATCACTTCATGGACACTTTAGCTGTGATGATGTCCCTGCTGCGGAGCCAGGAGAAGAGCACATTTTAGGAAAAAAACCATTCTGCACAGCTACAGTACCACCAAAACATGTTTATTTTGTGCAGTGACTGCCTCAAGGGCTGGAGTCTGTGCTGGGCTGGGCTCAAGCTGATTTGTCAGGTTGCCTGTGAGGGTTGATGTCAAGTTTCAGATGGCTGGGAACACATCTGGAGCACAAAGGGGCTGGTCCCAGTCCTTGCTTCAGGCTGCCTAACTGCTGCAGCTGTGCCGCTGGGAGAAAGTTCAGGCTCCCCCAGTGCCTGGAGGAGTTGGATGCAGTCCCAAAGCCAGTTCCTCCTGGCACTTCCTGGCCACAAACTCCAGCTTTCTCCTTGCGAGCTCAGTGTCATGGGCTGAGACATTGCGGTGCCAGACAGCGCGCCCAGTCTGTGCCGACCAGGGGAGCAGCAAGACACTGACAGCCTGCCCGGTCTCGGCCACCTCCTCCTCGCTGACAGCACGCAGGCGGTCGCAGAGCTCGGCAGGAGATGGCCAGGCCCCCTTGACATCTACCATCACAATGTTGGTTTCCACTGCTGCCAGGTTGATGGACCAGAGGGGAGAGTCTGGCACATGGATACCTGCGGGAGGCCAAGGTGGTGCAAGCTCACTGCCCAGCTACCTGGAAGAGGCCACCTGCCCCAGCCCTGCCCCAGGTTCTAGCTGAAGGGGAGCCCTTTCTTCCCCCATGTGGTACCAGGGTCACTGAGGGCAACAGGGGGACAGTCATGGCATGATCCTGGCACTTCAGCCAGGTGAGGATCCCAGCAGCATCCTCACCTGGCTGGAGACCCAGTGTGGTCATCCAGGGATGATGCCCAAGCCACCATTACCACGGTATTGCTGGGCAGTGCCAAGTGTGCTGTTACATCCCAGCACACCGAGGGGCCCTGAGGTACCTTCCGCAAAGCGCCGGGCGTTGTCATGGTCTCTGCGCAGTGTCATCTCTGCATGCTGCAGCCCGAGGTGGGCAGCGGCCACCAGCACTCCCACCTGCCGCATCCCCCCGCCCAGCAGCTTCCGCATACGCCAGGCCTCGGCGACAAACTCCCTGCACCCTGCCAGCACCGCACCAGACGGAGCACCCAGGCCCTGCAGAGCCATCAACGGGGTCACCCCAGCTATCCTGGGGACAGCTACCCCTACTGGGGACAGGAGGTGCTTAGCCCAACACCTGCAAACAAGGGCAAGGCTCCAGCTTGTGCTGGCCCCTGCCTGCCCTGGGGATACCTCCCCATACAAGCACACCTTGGAGAAGCAGAGGGACACAGAGTCACAGTGCTGGGCAATCTGAGCTGGCTCCACACCCTGGGCCACTGCTGCATTCATCAGTCTTGCACCATCCATGTGCACCCACAGCCCGTAACGGTCTGCAAGCCCACGGACCTGGGGTCAGAGGGGCAGCTGGTTTGGGAGGGACCCCTGGGGCATCTGGTGCCACCATAAGACACGCTCTGAGCTCTGGTGTCCCTGCAGTGCCAGTGTGCTGGGCCCAGCTGCCCATGCCAGGCAGGATTGTGTCAGCACCATCTGTGTGCTCTCACCTGCCTGAGATAGGTGAGGGGCAGTGCCCGGCCCCCGCGGAGCTGTGTGTGTTCTCCAGACAGACGAGCTCAGGACGTGGGTGGTACCGGCTGCCATGGGCCTCGCGGATGGTCAGCTCCAGCTGGTCCAGGTCGAAGGTGCCATTTGGCAGATCGGGCAGTGCTTGGGAATGAACACCAGCAACCTGTGTCCGGAGCAGGGGAGAGCATGGAGCTGGCAGGACAGTCGTGGTGCACGAGGGTTCCAGCCCTGTGCACCTCTGTCCCCTCCATCGGGTGTGTACAGCCCCTACTCGTGCCGCAGCCCGTGGACAATCTGGACAATCCAGATGATGCTGTGGTAGCGGATCCTCCGCCCGGCCTGGCCCTGGCAGCCAGAGGAGGGCAGCACGCAGCCACCCTCCTGCCCCTGTCTGCACTGCCACCAGTGCCACCAGTGCCACCAGTGCTACCGTGCCCACCGTGACTGCCCGCGGCACTCACCTGCGCGGCCCCGCCGTGCTCGTAGAGGTGCAAGTGGCTGTCCTGGCCCAGGAACAGCTGAGCCCCCTGCGCTGGCAGTGGCACATCACTGGGAGAAAAGGGCTGTGAGGGAGGAGGGCCAAGGGGAGCAGCCCACAGCCTGGGGGCACGGGACTCACCAGCGATGAGGTTGGCCATGGTGGCCGTGGGCACGAACAGAGCCGACTCTGTCCCCAGAGTCCGTGCGGCCCGGCGCTGCAGCTCTGCGGGGGGGCACGGAGGTCCTGGGGGGCTGGCGCTGGGCGGGCCCAGGGGCTCGGGAACCCCACGGGTCCCCGCTGCCCCCGCAGTCCCGCTCCGGGCTCCCCATCCCGCTGCCCCTGGGCCGGGGGCTGCAGGCAGCGACCCCACTGGAGGCCCGTCCCCTCCGCCCACCGTTCACTGTCGGGTCCTCCCCGTAATCGTCGTCGCCCACGGCGGCGCGGGCCATGGCGCGGCGCATCCCCGCGCACGGCCGGGTCACCGTGTCGCTCCGCAGGTCCACGGCCCGCGGCGGGGCCACCCCGGGCACCACTCCCGGCCCGGGCAGCCGCCCCCGCCGCAGCGCCGCCCGCATCGCTGGGACCGCCGGACCGCCTTCCGCAAGGGCTCCCGGGCGGGGGCGGGATTGCCGGGCCCTCGTCCCGGGAATGGGGCCAGGTACCCAGCTCTGGGGCGGGAACAGGGCAACGGCTCCTGCATGGGCACCGCGCGCGTTCCAGGGCTGCCTCGGCGGCGCAGCCCCTGCAGACACGCCGACCCCACCATCCCTCCATCCCCCACCACACTGGCGCTGGGGAACACGGGTGGGGGCTGCCCGGGCCCCCCACTGTCCTGCTGCCCCTCGCTTTGCCAGGATGTCCATCCTGGGTGTCCTAGGGAAGGAAGCGCCGGTGGGATCCGCCAGTCTTCCCACGGCTGAGCAGGAACGGCTCCCGCCACGCTGCGCCCGCTGCCAGTAAGGCTGGCACGGGGTCGTCTGGCTGCTGGGAACTGGCTCCGGCTTTGGCTGCGTCTGCCCTGGCAGCAGCTGACGCGCCGTCCGATGGCACCGCAGGTGGACTGGCACTGCAGCGGTGCTCCGGGGCAGCTCCACAGATCTCGGCACTTCCCTGCCTGCTCTGAGGGGACCCGTCAGCCTCTTGGCATAAATCCCCACTGCCTCGGAGTAGGAGGGCAAATGCCCAGAACAGTAGCGAGATCCCCTCACTTCCCCCTGTTGGGCTGGACCAGCTGGACCATACTCCCTGCTGCTAGCAGGGTGGGGGGCACAGCTCTGGCAGCACCTGGCACTTCTCCTGGCATTTCCAGGATCAATGCCCTGTTGATCCTGGCATTCCCAGGGGATCAATAGGACAGGTGCATTAAGGTGCCCCTTCCCCTCAGGGGCATATGCTGGCCAGCCCCTCCCCGCTTGTGTATGTGCTGTGCTCAAGCCACCTGTGCTATGGCTGCTGCCACACTGCTGCCTTCTCCCTCCCTCTGCCACGAGCCCCCCCCGCCCAGCCTTGGCCCCCCATGTCCCCTATCCTGAGCCTCCTGCAGCTGCCCCACTGCTGTCTGCTCTGCCTGTGCCCCTGTCTGTGCCCCTGTCCATGGAGCCCCCTCCCTCACTACCCCCTGTCGCCCCCCACGCTGTCAGCCCTGCAGATGAGTGAGCCATAAACAGTCCTTCATGAGACGTTTTTCACACGCAGGGCCACATGTTAACAGTTTTTCTTTATTTACTGCCTCCATTTCCTCTTTGTTCCAGGAACTTGTCCTCCAACTTCAAGCTGCTCATGATTAGGCAAAAAGGCCTCTAATCTCCCCGATCTGATTTACCGTCACTGAGAGCAGACGCTTCCCGTTACTGGCCCTGGACCTGGGAGCATGGACAGCTGAGCTGTGCCGGCTGCTGAGCCCAGCCGAGCCTCCCCAAAGCTGCCCCGCCGCACACACCGCCTTCCCGGCAGCTTCCTCTTCCAGTAAGCACTGGGCAGCACAGCCGGTCATGCTGCAGGTGAAGGGCTGGGGGAAGAGCAGCTGTGGGGCCCTTGGCCAGGGATCCCACCCTCCACCTGGGGTGGCTGCTGTAGGGCAGGGCAGGCTTTCTCTGCTTTCTCTGCATCCCTCAGCATGGCCTTCCCAGCCACTCACCCATCCACTCCCACAGCACCCGATGGGGTGGTTGATGGCCCTGGTGTGCCCAAAGCTGAAGGCAGCTCAGGGCTCTGCTCTGTGCAGCCCCCCCAGCCCAGTCAGGGTCTGCAGCCAAGCAGGGGCTCCTTCACTGGGCAGCAGCCACAACTTCTGCAGGACTGTGCAGCGTGGCTGGGTATCCTCCACAGTGTCCCTTGTCCAGGGAAAGCCCCGTGCCTTTCCCTGGGACTTTAGGCTGGGACCTACCCTGGGGGTCTCTCTTCACTATCAGCACCCACAGAGCTCCCCCATCAGCATGGGGCCCAGCAGGGCCATGGTGGGGTCAGCACATGGCCCATAGAAGTGCTTGTGACTATATGTGGAGTGGCTGAACCAAGACCACAGGAGTTGGGCAGAGGGTGGGCACTGCCAGCGCCTGGCCAGGGGCTTGGGTGGCAGCTGGGGACTTGATGGGGACCAGGATCACGCTGCACCATAAGTCTGCAGTCACCTCCTGCCTACACCAGCTCCTGTGGTGGCCTAGGCTCCTGCCCTGCTGGGCTCAGCTCCTGCTCCAGTTGTGCCTCCCCAGGGCTAAAATTAGCAGCTGAGGCCTGGCTGGAGAGCCGGGAGTGCAGCCCAGATCCCACCGCGGAGGATCGAGTTTCCCCCCTCCCTGCCACAGGCCTGGCAGTCGCTGGGGCCGATTCCCGGAGCTGGGCCCCCCCCTGCTACCAGCCCCACCGGCAGCCCCATCCCTGCCCTGCCAGGCCCAGCTGCTTGATCTGCACATCCCCATGGCTGAGTGCTGGCACATCCCGGCTGCAGGAGGCTCAGGAGGGGTTGAGGCACGGGGGAACATAGTGCTGTAGCTCCCCAGGCATCACCTGGCTGGGGCTGAGCCCTCTGCCCCTGGCACACATGGCACACAGAGATCCCTGGGACAGGCTGGGAATGGGCTCTGCTCCCAGGCTCCCAGCAGAGCCAGTGGCTGCAGCCATGGAGCTGTCAGTGGCCCTCGGGGTCTTGTGCTGGGCGCCAAGGGCTGACTCAGGGCCTGGCAGTCACCATGAGCTTGGGGTGTTTTCCTCTCGGGCTGCCTTAGCCCTGCGGTCACACTGTCCATGCTGCCCGTGCTGCTCACCCTGTCTGCTCTTTGGGCCACCAAGGCTCGTCCCAATGGGATGGCACTGGCGCTGCCTGTTCCCACCAGTCCACTGGTCCACCGGTCCCACTCGCGCTCCCGGTCCCACCAGGGCTTGGGCAGCCGCCATCCGTCGCCCCCGAGGGGCTTGAGCCCCGGAGCCGAGCAATTTCTTGCTGCCGGGAATGGCAGGGCAATGTCCGGGAGTGCTCGGAGCACCGGCTCCAGGCTCAGGCGGATCGGGTCGTCTCCCACCCGCCGCACTCCCCGTGTCCCCGTGCGGGTGACATGTCCCGAGCTGCGGCATGCGGCGGCCGCCGCTCGCACACGGCACCGGCCGAGCTTCGGCCCGGGACAGTCCCCCGACGGACAGAGTCCCGGGGCTGCCGGGGCCGTGGTCGGTGCGGGAGCGGCGGGCTGCCCCGGGGAGTCTCCGGCGGAGCTCCGCGCGGGCCGGTGCTGGAGCTGGAACCGGAGCCCGGCGGCCGCGTGGTCCCGGCCGGTGCCCCGTCCCCAGCCCGCGAGGCCGCGGGTGCCCCCCTCCACCGGCAGCGACTTTTCCAGTAAAACCGCCGCAGAGATCCCGGCTTCCCGACAGGCCCGGCCTCCGCGCCGGGGGGCGCCGGCCGCCCTTAACCCTTCCCGGCCCGGCCGGCCGGTCGCTGCCCGCCCGACGGGCGTCTCCGAGCCCGGGACCCAACTGGGTTCTGCCCGTACGGCCCGGCTCGGCGGCTCCGGGGACCTGCGGGGGACTCTGCCCGCCTGAATCGGGGCGGCGATGGCCCCGCTCCCCGGGGTCCCGGAGGCGCCGGTGCGGGGACAGCCTGACCCGCCGTGCACCGGGAGCTGGCGGGAGAGACCTGGCCCCGGGGGCCTTTGCGGCCGCAGCCCCCGTGGGTTCCAGCCATGTTGGGAAGGGCACCCCCAGCCCATCGCGCCCCCCACACCAAGGGTTTCCCTTCTCAGGGCGCATCTGAACAGGGGCTGGACCCCGCCGTGGAGCAGAGGGAACATCCCAAGGGCCGAGGAGCTGGAGAACCGTCGGGGAAAAAGCCCCTCTGCAGGGCGTACCCCAGAGCGGGCTGCCCAGGGGCTGTGGGGAGGGAGCAGCCAGGGGTCCCTGGGAGAGCCCTGGTGCTGGGGGAGCTCTGGGGGTACCCTGGGAGAGTGCTGGTGCCAGTCATGGCTAAGGGCTGGTGGCTGTGCTGGCCCGGCGGGCAGACCCGGGGATAGCAAGGCACGGGGGGGTCCGTGCCGAGGGCTGTGCCGGGCCGTCCCCGCTGTGCCCTGCCTGCCGCCAGCTGCTATACTGGCCGAGCCAGGGCTGAGGTAAGTGCTCTAATTGTTTTCTCTGTGGCCCGAGATGAATAATTGAGAGGTCTTTGAGGAGAATTAATTAGCCCACTTATTGGCAGTAAATGCTTTTCTCCAGATGATGAAATAGATCCTGAGCCACACGTGAGGCAGGCAGATGCAGGTCATTGATGCTACTCCAGAGCTTGTGGGTTCCAGGTCCACAGGCCACCCATGCTGATGTGCCATGCCCACAGGCACACTGGTTCTGGCTCCCACAGCCTGCCACCGTTCCTGGCGTGCCTGGAGTTCACTGTGCCTACAGCCACCACTTTGTGTGGGGAACCTGGTGTTGGTGGGAGCAGGGGGCACTGAGGGGCAGGTAGGGTCCTGTGGCAGCGAGGGAGCCCTCGGCCCCCATCATGCCCATGTGGCTTCCTGCTTCCCCCTGGCTCACATCCCATCCTGGGGGCTCCCTCCCTGTGCAGACCCTGCTGTGTCCCTTTGTGTCTCCTTCCTCACTCTCCTGACTGCCAGGGTGGTGCCAGCCTGGGGCTTGTAGCCTGCACCTCCTGCTCTTCCTTCTTCTCCCCTGGACATGGGGTGAAGGGCCTTGCATGGCCAGAAATGCTTAAACAAGGATTTCCTTGTTGCTGCATGAGCTGTTTGCCTTCTCCCGGGCCAGCCGTTAATGAGGTTTGGCAGGAGACACCGTCAGCCCCAGCCATTGGATTTCTATAAATCAGCCTGGAGCTGATGTGTGGGGCTGTGATGGAGCTGCTTGACCTTGGTGCATGGGACTTCAGCTTGTGGGTCCTGGGAGTCCCTCCAGGAGTGGAACATCCTGGCATGGTGGAGAGGGGCAGGAGCTGAGTGGGACAACGGGGCTGTGGCTGCTTCCCAGCAGGCAGGTCAGAGCGGCCACTTCAACTGTTTCCAGGAATGGCAGAAAGTGCAAAGCAAAAAATAAATCAGCTTCCTACAGCTGAAGTGCTGCATTGTCCTGATCTTTCCCACATGCCCATCTTTATTTCCCAGACCCAGAGAGGCCGTTGGGTGCTCAGAACTGGGGTAATGATGTCTGCCCTGCTTTGGGGTGGGGGGCTGTGGCTGTGTGTCCCAGGGCAGCTTCAGGCATGCAAAGCAGGGCATGCAGATCCCCGGGGAGCATTTGCTGCTTCCTCCTGCCGCGAAGCAATGTTACGGTGGCAGGGCTGGCACGTGGGCCCCTTGCACTGAAGCCATGGTGGCAGATGTGTTGCCTGCCACTGGCATAGGGACTCTGCCAGGGCAGCAGGTCCTGTGGTCTCTGGACTGCCAGGTTGCCCCATCCCACAGGGAACGTGGGGATACCTGGAGTGTAGCAGGGAACAGGTTCCCATAAAGAAGGGTCTCCTGGGAATGGCTGCTCCTGGCAGCTCTGTGTCCAGGAAAGGAGGTGCTGGGAAGTGGGACCCTTATCTTTGTTTTCCCAAAGCCATTCGCTCTGCTCTCTTCACCTGTGGGATGGTTTGTTTCGGAGCAGGCACAGCCCATCTGTGCTGCGCCAGACTGAGAGGAGCCACAAGTCTCAAAGGTGATCTTTCCATTCCTGCTTTGAGTGTGCTTGCCCCTTATCCAGAAACACCTCTGCTCAGAGTTTCTGCTGTGTGTGGAAACTGAGAGAATCCCCAGTCCCAGCATGGCTGCAGGACTCCTCGGAGTCACTACACTCGGCTGGGAAAGCTCTGGCCCCCTTCTTGCCTCCTCTCCAGTAGCCTGACCCATGATAGAGCAGCCCCATGGCCACTGGTGTCCGTGCAGGTCAGCAGTTTCCCCACAGTGACCCCTCAGCAGGACAGCACCAAGGTGGTGGCAGCGGCAGTGGGCAGAGGTCTACCAGGAGCTGTCCTTCCATCTGCAGCTTCATGCCTCCACCCTGCCAGCATTCCCCACACTTGTCAGCCTGGAAAACCGTCAGCCCTAATGTGGGTGGGCTGTGCCCAGTCGGAGCAGAGGGAAGATACTCCATCGGAGCCCTCACTGCAGGTGGCACCCTCCACTTCCCGGCTCTTCCTGCACCCGCTCGTGGGTGTGAGTGCAGCTGGAGGCTCCAAACTGCAGCCGATGGCCTGGCGACAGTGCAGTGCTGAGCATGGGCAACACCGGGGAGCCCTTGGCCCCATGGGGACACACTCGCGACTGTGTGGGGCACCGGGGTGCGCAGCTCTGTGAGTGGGCAGCTGTGCCACGCTGCGAACCAGGCCTGGTCCCTGCTCTGTCGCCGCTCTGCCAGCTGCAGGGTTGTGCTCCGTGCCGTGGGTAGGGATCCTCTACGCTGGGACGCCTGTGCCCGCGCCCCTCAGCGGCTGCTGCGGCTGCGAAGCCGGGGCTGGGAACAGCAACCCCGGCGAGAGGTTGTGCAAGAAGGGGGGACCCCGGAGGGCACGGCCGGTCAGTGTTGAAACTGCATGCTCTTACAGAAAAGCCCCCGGGCAGAATTCCTGACAGGGGTGATTCATCCCCCACTGGAAGCGATGACTTTGCCTCTCCAGTAAAGACGCCTCAGCTCAGCGGGGTGGCACTGCTGCCTCCTGCCACCAGCCGTGGGGTGACAGGGCTGCCCTGACCACCGCAGGCAGCGCCGGGGGGTGACGAGGAGGGTCGGGGGGGCAGTGGGCGAATGGTAGCCCACTGCTGGGCAGCAGAGCGATGGGCGCCAAGGGCAGAACTGAATCTTTGGCTCCCTGCCTCAGCTGCCCCCCAAACCTGGCACGGGCCATTGCTGCTGCCAGGTGCTTTGGGGGCCCCGTCTCCCACTGTTGAGGGCACATGGGACAGCCCTTTCCAGGAAGCACGCAAGGGCAGCCAGGCTGTGGAGTTCCCGACAGCAGCTCTGGTTTTAATAACAGCAAATCAATGGATGCCCAGTTCTGGCCAGAACAAACTCCGGTGCTTCCTCCCTGGCCTCCCCCGCCAGTAGCTTCCCCACAGGGCGGAACAACCTGTGTGAGAGCCCCAGCTCTCGCCGTGGCACATGAGGTTCTGAGTGCTGATGGCCCATGTCTGCCTGCCCTGCCTGCTGCAGCCTGTCCAGGCACACTGCCTGCACCCCCGCCCTGCTTTAGGGAGGGAAAGTTGGGGGTCCTCTGTGCCCCTGCCCATCTCTGCTGTACCCACCCCCCACTCAGGTGGATGCTGCCTACAGGGCTGTTTTGTGGCTGGGCATTCCCAGCTGCTCCAGCATCTTGCCTCCCCAGTCCAGCCCCGTGCTGTGATTCTGCCTCCTCCCCCTGGGTTTGCACAAACCTCCCTTTTGCTTTGTGCTTGTTTTGAGAACAGATTAGTCATGGCTCTGAGCTGGCTTCCAGCAAATGCACAACAGCACCATGGAAAAACGAGAACAGTGAAGTGATGACTCAGCAGGGCTCCCACTCTGTCCCTGGGGTGCCAACTGTCCTTGCTCCTGAGTGGCTGGGAGCACCAGTGAGGACCACCCAAGGACACCGCAGCTGGGCCAGGGTGGGCGATGGTAGGAAAGAGCCAGGGGCAGCGCCTGCCTGGAAGCTGCGATGGTGCTGGCAGGGTGGGATGCCAGGTCTCTGGGGGTGACAGGCAGCCTCCTCCCCTTCTTCTGCCCCCTCCTGCACCCTGCAGGTGGGAATTCCCCTCCAGCCTGTCAGCACCCTGCTGTCCTGAACTCCCACTGCGCAGGTGGCTGGAACATCCTGCTGCTGGAAGCTCCAGCTCAGCACCCAGCAGGCCTGGTGTGTTCTGGGGATGCCATGGTGGTGGGCGGCTGCTAAGATCCTGCCAGGACCTCAACAGGCTGGGGAACCCCAGCTGTGTGGGCTCATCAGTCAACCCTGGACATCAGGGCCCTCCTGGCTGGCACCTGTGCGCCAGTGACGGGAACTCCTGGGGTGGGCCCTTACTGTACCTCACACCTTGCTCCCCAGCCCTTCCCTGCCCTGTCTTGGCCGGCTGCCCGGTGGCACAGCATGTTGCCAAGCCTCATTGCTAGGTGGCTTATCGTGATCCCATGGCACTGGACACCAAGTGGTGTCAGCTGCCAAGGATGAACAATGTAATTACTGGAATTACAGTAAAGTGCTTCCATTCCCACTCATTAAATGCCAAGACAGGGCCCCTGGGTCCTTCTGGGGAGCATCTGCTCCAGCTGTGCCCTCTGCCAGCCGCACACCCCATCCTCACACAAGTGGCACCACTGGCACCCATTGCCCCTCGCCCAACCGATGTGGCTGGAGTTGCTCTCTGCTGATGGCTGGCAGAGCCGTGGGATGGGCAGAGCCCACCAGGCTGGTGGGGACCTTCAGGCCCCCAGCATTGTGCACTGGTGAGGAGGGGGCAGGCAAGGAGGGCAGGGCTGGATCACAGACACAGGGTCCCACATCTGGGACCCCCATCCCCAGCCACATGTGTGGCGCTGCCACTGCTGGCTCCTGTACCGCGGCAGAGGCCAGGACTGATGTGAGGCCAAGGGATGCTCCAGGGCTGGGGTTTGGCACCTGCCCATGGCTGCTCTGCCAGGGTCATCTGAGGACTCTGCGCTGTGCTGGGCAAGCGCACCCCAGGCAGCTGGCAGCCTGCTGCTGGAGCACCCACAGGGACCTCCCATGACGTGCCACATGCCCAGCAGTGACCGTGGCTGGTGGTTGGCACCTTATTGCTCCCTGCGAGTGCAGGTGCAAGAGCAGTGTAGCCGTGGGCCTGGGTTTCTGCCAGGGAGCAGAGAGCTGGGGCTGGGGCGTCCAGGGCAGTGCAGCTCACGTAGCTGCTGATGGAAGCAGTGAAGAATCCACAGCTGCTGGCTCCCTGGAGCTGGCCGCCGGTCTGGCTGGGGAAGCAGCAACAGAATGGGGTTTCCATGGGGATGTACACAGCCTGCTGGGCTCAGCTGCATCCTGAAATACTTCCTGGCCTGGAAGTATTCCTGGCACGGGTTCCTGCTACCACCCCCTGCTCCCTAGTAGCCCTGCCTTCTAGTAGCCTTCTAGTAGCCCTGCCCGGCCCAGGCAGAGCCAGGGCCAAGCCAGCCCCCATGGGTCCCCAGGCCACCAAGGCTCTGGGCCAGGTCACCACCAGCTGAGCTGCTGCCGGGATAGGGACATCGAGCAGTACCTTGAGTTCAGAGGTCCAAAATGAGGGGCAGTTGTGGAACTGAGGGGCTCTGGGAACATAGAGCTGCAGCCCTGCTCCTCCTCCAGCCCAAGCAACTGTCTCTTGTCCTAGGTCTGCAGCTGGAGCCACCAGTGCCAGCACTGGGCTCCGCTGCAGCGCTTGTGCTTGTGCTTCCCGGCAGTGCAATGAGAGCAGATGTCCCAGTCCCTGTTCCCAACAGTCCCCGTGGCCCTGGCTTGCAGAGGAATTGCCACGTAAGGAGCAGGTGGTGCCATTTACAGTAAGTCCCCAGATGCTGCACAGCCCTTTCCTGCATTCTACTGGGAAACGTGGTGGTAGATGTGGGAATGTCCTGGTGCTGCAGAGCAAGCAGGAAGAAGTGCATGAGGGGAGTGTGAGGTCGGGGTGTTCACAGCAAGCTCCCTGCCTGGCTCTGCTGCCCCATTGACCTTTGGTGCTGTGTCCACTGCCACCATCCTTGGCGTCCTGGTGTGGGGCTGGGGAGCCTTCATGGGTCTAACCTGCTTCCCTGTGACTAGCTGGGTTTTGTGCGTGGCTGGCGTAGCCACAACAGAGCTGTGGTGCCGGCCGAGCCCTCCGCTGCTGTGCTGGGGCTCTCTGCCCGCAGCAATCACTGGCTGCTGTGGTTTCCTGTTTTGGCTCTGCAGAGGCTGGTACACACCAGAGCAGGTTTCCTGCACCCCTGACCCCACAGGGTTCAGGTTCACCATCCCGGCGGACACTTCCTTCTTGTGCCAGTAATGAGCCAGCAGTGTGATGGGAAGCATTGGCGGTTACCCTGCACCCCATGGGGAGGCCAGGCTGAGGCAGGATGGGGGATTGCAGGGGCCGTGAGGCAGCAGCCTGTCCCTGCCTGACCACCTGCCCGTGCCCCAGCACCTTGTCAGACTCTCATTGGGCCTGATGCTCTCACCCTGCTCTGCCTCGCCACCATCACACCATGGAGGAGCTGATGGTACTGGGGACATGCTATGCTAACAGCTGCACTGAGTTCTGCTGGTGCTGCTTGGTGCCCAGTCCCAGGAGATCCGGGGTGTGGAGAGCTGCAGGATCTCAATGTCCCAGCCTTGCTTCTGGAGTCCTGTGCAAATTCCTATGTGGCTCCTTGCACCATCACACAGTGACAGGGGCTGATCACCATGATAACACCTTCCCCATCCAGGAATCCTCCCAGGGGAAGCTCAGCCCAGGGGCAGAGGGGAACTGGCTGTGGGACAGGCTTGATCGGCTGCTTACGAAATGCAGGACCAAGTCCACGCAGCTGCTCTGGAGCAGGCGAGAGGTTTGTGAAACCTTCAGCAGGGATTTGCCCGCCTGCTGCTGCGTCACCGCTGCCGCGAGCTTGACTTTATTCCAAGAAACCCTGGGGCTGGCGGAGCTTCCCGGACTCTCGACTCAGCCACGGGTTGCAGCACCGCGAGGGAAGAGGCCCTTGGTCGGCGGTGCCAGGGCCCTTCTGGGAAGTGAAGAAGTTGGGGCTGTTCCCACAGAGATGGGAAGGCTGGGGTCTGGCTGGGGAATTTGGGCAGGGTCACTGTGGGCAATGTGGCTGCCTTCCCTGGGGGCAGCTTCCCACTCTGCCCCACCATGGGGTGCTGTGAACCCCTTGCTCTGCCAGGAGGGCTGGGTGTGCTCATAAACCCCCAGGGCCCTGGTTTCCCATTCCCTGATGCGCCTCATGCTGCCTGGGAGTGGTGATATTCTGCACAGAGATGCTCCTTCCAGCTGGGGGCTGCTGTGCCTGCAGCACTGCTCCCACCCCATGCCTGGCATGGGGCCAGGAGTCACCGGTGCTGCCAGGAGCCCTGATGTCAGGGATGTGCCTCGGCAGGGTCTGGCGGGTGGCCACCCATGCGCGTGGACATTCCTTGCATAGCTGTAGCAAGTGCCTGGGCAGGCCACGGCACTTCCTGGCAACCCGCGTGCCATGGCCCCACGTAGAGGCCCCAAAATAATCATTGGGACTGTGCCGTGCCCACAGCCTGGACCGGCACACTCACCATGCCTCTAGTCTGGGCTGATTCCTAAGGAAATCCTTTCCCCAGCAGCTGGGGTTCCCTAGAGAGGGGGGAAAGGAGGGGTGAGCACAGCACATGATGCCAGGCATCATGCGCCCAATGTGGAGCTGCAGATTGGGGCCTGGGCACAAGGCACCTGGGTACAGCCTGCTCCTCACAGCTGAGGGCTCTGGGGGAGTTCCTGAGGGCTGACCCACAGGGGATCACCCACACCCCTGGATGCAGCTCTCCAGACGGGCACCGCACTGTGCACCAGCCAGATGGAGCTGCAGGTTTATTCCCACACCTACTTCATGCCCTAAGGAGCAGGAGCCAGGCACTTCTGGGGGCCTCTCCTTTGGGAATCTGTGCCTGGCTGGGGTTCTGCACAGGAAAAAGCTTTTCTCTCTGTGCTGTGGGGGTGAGCAGGATCTCAGCACACTCTACCCTGAGCCTGCCGCACTCCCAGAGGAAGCACCTGCAGACCCTTTCCTACCTGTGCCTCTCAGTGCCCAATTCCTGCAGCTCCTCACCCTGGCATGAGCCAAAACAGGGCTGGGGGAAAGCAGGACTTGTTCAGCACTTCACAAGTGCCGCAGTAGGGCTGTGCCACGGGTCACCCTGGGCCACCAGCTCAGCTCCTCCTGTGCCCAGGGCTATGGGCTGTGTCTGCTGTCCCGGGACAGTTTGTAGCTACACCATGTGAGCAAGCCAGGAGTGGATCCCATCTCCGTGGCTTGGCCGGCGGAGCAACGTCGCAGGGTTCAGACATACCTGAGTGCTGGGGCAGAGCTTACGCATGCCGGGCTGAGTCACCGCGGCGGGATCACCCGGCATGGACAGCAGCTCCAGGAAACGGCGCTTACGTGGTGTAAACACATCCCAGCATTGTGTCGGGGCCAAGCGGCCTCAGGGGTGCAAGAGAGAAATTAAACCAGATCTGACGTTTTTCATTAAAAAATAGTGCTCTTTATTATAAATTATGGAAACATTTTCTTTCTGAATATAAATATAAATATGTGCAAAGTTTCATCTGAGTTTGGTTTTGGTTGAATTTTCAAGCATCGTTTTGCTCAGCCCTCAAGGCTGGAGGTGAAGATGGAATCTTTATAAAAGACAGTGATTCACGTTGGCCTGTAAACATCCCTTCGGTTAAAAAAATAAGAATAAAAATTAAAAAAAGCCAGAAAACCCAACAACTTCTCTGGGCAGACGCAGAAAAGCACTCACGAGATGACACACTACAGGGGATCCTCCTGCTGCGTTCCTGCGGGAATCGGTGCCCTGCAGAGCAGCATAGCCGGGGTTTGTGGGAGTGGCTGGGTAGAGGTGGGATGTGACTCTCGGGAGTAAGGGCCCGGAGTCCCTGGGATGATCCTTGAAGGTTGTGTGGGACTCAGCAGCATCAGCATGCGACGCTTCCCCTCCAGCTTCACAGCACATCAGCAGGACCGTCACTGCACAGCGTCACCAGTTGATGTGCACTAACCCAGACCACGGGGCAGGGAGGGTATTAAGGCTTAGTCCCCTGGAAAATGGCAATGAGAGGACAAAGGCATCGACCTCTTAGTCTGGGTCTTGGTGTGAAAGGAGCTTCCACCCACAAGGAGGCAGCAAGAGGTAAAGTACAGTATGGGCAAAAAACACCTTCCCCTTAAAACAGGAAAAGCGATCAGGCACTCCTGGGCTCCAGTGCTTTCCATTTCTGGGGGTAGAAGGGGCTCTCGCTAGGACACCCCCAGGAAGGGGCTGCTGGGGTGCACGTTCCCCCACGCTGCGGGACCTGTCCTGGCCGCCCAAGCCCACACGGGCTTTGCCAATGGGCTCACTGTAACATCCACAGTCCAGCCGGAGTCATCTCCTTCCCCCATGGAAAGGAGGTATCATGCTTGTTCAGGGAGTCTCCCCAGCACCAAAGGTGCCCAGCTGTGCTGGCCACAGCCCTGAACCCACGGCAGCCCCAGTTCCCCCCTTCTTCTTCCCAGATGGAGAGGCTCAGTGTGCCCTGCCAGCTCCTGTGCTGGTGGGGCATTGTGCCTGTCCCCTGTTCTTGTGCTTGTAGCATGTGACCTTGCTCCACTGGCCCCTTTAAAGGGGGGCATCATACTGGTCCAGGAACTCCTTGATGGGGGCTGGCAGCTGAGTCATCTTCTCATAGGAGTCCAGGTGCCCATTGACAGTCTTGCGGCAGAGGTGCTGCAGGGTGGAGACGCTAGAGGAGAGCGGGCGGCTCAGCACCAGGGGAATCTTCTCGCCACCTGAGTAGATATAGTAGGTGCGCTTGGGGTGCAAGGTCCCCCCTGGCTGCTCGGGGACTGCGCAGGGTGAGGGTGGCATGTAGTGATGGACCAGCTTGAGCACGCAGTCAAAGCGGGGCACAGGCTGGCTGCTGTGGGGGTCACTCTGCAGGGAGAAGCTGCCACCCTCACACTGGATGCGCAGATTCTTTGTGCCCGACTCCGTCTTGACGCTGAGGGTGAAGAAGTGCCGCTGATCTGAGCTGTCCCTGATGAGGAACGTGCCAGCCGGCTCGGTGCTCAGCAGCAAGTTGGCCTCGCCACCTGTCACCGTGCTCCAGTAGAAGCCGCTCTCCTGCAGTTTGCGTACGGTGTTCACCACCAGCTGGTACTCGCTCTTGGAGCTGAACGTCTTGAGGCGCAGGCTGGTGTCGAGGGGGCGGCTCATCCCGGCGGCGGGGAATTTGCTGTGGGTGACCATGGCGCAGGGAGCCAGCTTCGTGTGCTCGGGATGCTGCTGCCAGCAGCAGCCGCTGCTACACCATCACCTGTGGCAGAGAGAGCGGTGAGCCCCGGCAACTCAGCCCCCGGCTCTCCCTTCTCCGGAACACCTGCACCCCCGGTCCCTGGCTGTTATCCTCCCGCAGCAACAGCGCTCCCGGTCCCCGGCAATCCCCTTCCCCAGCTCTCTCTTCCCGGGAACACCGGCGGCTTCCATCCCTGGCTCTCCATTCCCGGGAGAGCCGGCAGCTCCCGTTCCCGGCTACTGTCCTCCCGCGGCACCGGCACCCCTCGTCCCCAGCTCTTCCTTCCCGGGAGCAGCGGCACACCTGCGGTCTCTTGCTCTCCCCTCGCTAGGAGCACCGCTTCTGCCGGTCTCCTGCTCTCTCACTCCGGGGGGAGTATCGTTACCCCAGGCCACCGGTTACCGCCCCGCTGAGGTACCAACATCCCCGACGATCCCCTTCCTTGGGCAGCACCGGCATTCCCGGTCCTCGGCGATCGCCCCCCGAAGGTCCCGGCATCCCCGGTGCCCGGCTGTCCTCCCCTTCCCCTCCGGGACTCCCTCCCGCGGCCGTACCTAGGACGCGGGAGCCGGTCTTGGCGGCAGTGCGGAGCCGGTTCGCGGCGGCGGAGCTGCCGAGGCGGCCCGGGGCGGCCTCTTATAGCGGGCGAAACGCCCGCCCTCGGGTTCCTGGAACTGCGCGGCTTCTTGTAACGCGGCGGCACCGCCCGCGCCCCGCCCGGCCCGGCCCGGTCCGGCCCCCGGCGCCCCGCCAGCCCCTGCTCTGCCAGCTCCGGCCCCCCGGGTCCCCGACCCGGCCCCAGTCCCGACAGCCCATTCTGGGCAGGGCGGTCGCCCCCGCCCCCCGGCCTGCGGGGAAAGGGAGAGCCCCGGACCGGCCCCCCCGCACACCCGGGGCCTCCGCCGTCCCCCGCCTCCGCGGGGGTAGCTGGACCCCGGCCCGGCAGGGGAGCGGGCCCGCCCTGACGGGGAGTTTGGGCTCGATTGATGGGGGTACACTAGAGGAGAAGGGACATCGGGCGGTTACACCGGAGGGAAGGTTGCAGCCGTGCCGTGGGGCAGCAGGTCCCACGTTCCCAGCCCCGATTTCCAGGCTAACGTGCCCAGCTGCTGCCAGCCTCGGCCGCGCCTCCTAGGGGCCCCCCGGGGTACCCTCGGTCTGGAGACAAGGGGAAATCCACTCCCGGGGCTGTGGGGGGGCTCTCGGCTCCGCAGCTCCAGGCGGCGGTGGCTCCGGCAGCCCCGGGACACTCGATGGGGTTGGTGCTTTGGCCGGTCTGCGGGGCCATGTGGGCTGGTGGGGGGCGCGGCAGAGCCGAGCCCCCCTGCCCCTGGCTGCTCCCCCGGGGCTCTGTCCGAGGGGGCTCCTCACCCCTCCACCCCGCAACCGGAGCCCCCCGGTTGGGACGGTGCCCGGCTGGAGGAGCAGCGCTGGAGCTCTCCTCCCCACGTTTCTCTGCATTTGGCAATTGTCGGTTCGAAGCTCGCACACAACCCGAGCTCTGTCCGTGGGTTTATTTTAAACAGTTTAATTTGCCCCGGAGGAGCGGCCGCTGCCCGGCAGAGACCAACCCAGTGCGGCAGTTCTGGGAAACAGCTCCGGCGAACCGGCTGCTCTGAAATGCAAACGAGCCCCGGAGCGCTGCCGGGGCGGGCAGGGGATGGCGGGGGAGGGACGAGACGGGCACGAGGCGGCTGCCGAGCCCCCGGGCGGGACCGGCTCCCCGTGTCGGGACCTGGCGGGCGGACACGCGGTCCCCGGTCCCGCCTCGCCCTGCCCGCGGGGCGACGAACGCCGGTTCCGCCGCGGGCAAGAGCCGTGTACGTCCCTTTGAGGCCATTCGGCCGGGCCGGGGCTCGCCCCGGGGGGAGAGGAGAGACCGGGGAGGTGACATTGCCGGGGCAGCGATGTGGCTCCGCGTGAGCCCGTCCCACGTGTGCGGGACCAGGGGAGCCCCGGCCCGGCCCCACCGGACACCGAGCCTTTCCCGAGCTCCTTCCGGACCCCTCCCGGCCCTCCGCCCGCCGCGGACTCCGCGCTCGCAGGCCGGGCGGGACGGCGGGAAACAGCGGACACCCCGTGCGCCCAGCCCGGGGACCCCGGCGGCTGCGGGTCGGGCTCGGGCGGGGCGGGCGCTGCGGAAGCCGCGGGCAGCGGCGCGGAAGCGGAAGGCGGTGTCGCCATGGCAGCGCGGAAGCGGAAGGCGCGGGCGATGGCGGCGGGCGGCGCGGCGCTGTGGCGGCGGCTCTCGGCCTGGCTGCCGCGGGGCCGCCTCGGCCTGACCGCGCTGCTCGGCCGCCTCTCCGACCGCCTCTCCCGCGGCCGCGACCGCCGCGCCCGCAGGTAAGGACCGGCCGGGACCCCGCCGGCTCCCCCGGGGCTGCAAGGCAGCGGGAGCCCTCGGCCGCCCCCGCAGTCGGTGTCGCGTTACCGGGGCATTCCCCGCTCTCCGCTTCCCTTTCCGGCTCGGCCCAGCCCCTTGGAAACGCTGCGGAGGGGGAAAGTGGCGGCTTGGTACCCCCAGGCCGGGGTCGGGGTTGGGCTCGGCTGTGTTCCCGCAGCCCCCTTTAGTTCGCCCCACTGTCCCATCGCCCTTAGGACAACAGCTGAGCGTTATTTCCTTTAATTTCCTATTTTTTTGCCTCCCACTGCCATCAGGCGCTGGCCGATATCTCCCTTCTCCCAGGCCAGGCTCCCCTCGGCTGTCACGGGTGCAGCTCAGCCCTCGGGGCGGCACCGGCCGGGTTTGGGTGTTCGGCACAACCCGGGCGAGGTGATCGCGGAGGGGGAGATCCGAATGGCGCCGAAACAAGTGGTCTGTCCCTCTGTGCCGGGGCTGTGTCAGGCAGAGAGAGAGATGAGGGGCACGGCACGCTCTGCCCGGCGGCAGTGACTGCTGGCTGTCACCGGTGACAGAGACCGGCGGCGGTGATCAGCGGCTGTCACCGCGGTGTTGGAGGAGGTGGACCATCAATCTCCTCTGTGTTCTTGTTCACGCCAAGGAAATTCTTTCTACACTTCTCTTTTGGTCTTACCAGGGCTTTTAGGGCAGATTAATCGGGCTGAGCCGTGCAAAGCAATCACTGAGTTCAAAGAGCAGCAGTGTAGATCCCCCCGTGTGGTGATGTGTGTGTGAGTGAAAGGACAGCACCATGTCCCACAGTTTCACTTCACGTCTGGCTCTGCAGATGAAGTTTTACAGTGAATAAGAGTTTCAGCTCCATTGTGAGTTTCTGTGCAAAACCTACATTTAAAAAAAAATAGAACACACACCCAAAAATCTGTCACCTCTTTATTCGGAAAGGATCTGAGGTGGTTCCTCTTGGTTCTGTTTTTTCTTTCTGGTTAATTCAGTGATGTGGAGTACATGGAAAGGGTTCCCCCTAGTCTGTTTTCTGTTCCTCTGAAACTGGTTTGTCACAGTGTGGAATTTTGATGATTTCTTCATAATGTTACATGGTTTCTGGTAGTTTTGTGTGTGTGGTTGCAAGGATTGGCTGTACTCATGTAGTCACTGAGCTGATGTCAATCACTGGTGGGTAGAAGCTGCTGTTTTGGGAGCCAGCTGGTTCTGTGGCTGGACCAAAATATGGATTTATTTGATAATTCCAAAAGCCATAGGTTCTCAATGCTGAATAAGGTGTAAATTTCAGTATTGGGTTGAAAGGTCAAACAGTGTAGACACGCTGTAAATTACTTAAGGATTGAAAAATCTGAAGGATGGAATTAGTGGGGATGAATTGACCTACGCAGAGTTAATCCGAAGGCTCTAACCAAATAGCACTGGTGCTGCAGGTTGATGTTCCTCCAAATGTTCCAATCAGAGCCCAGATGCTCCAAGATCAACCCATCGATGCCTGCAGCCCACGGAGCTGCCCCTGGCTCCAGGCAGGCAGATGCAGGGCCACAGGCAGGGAGGCAGGTACAGTTGGACTTGCAATTCCAATAGTCCTTGCCAGAAAATGGCCTCTGGGAATCATGTTTCTGGAAAGTGTCTGCTTGGCTGCTGGTCTGGCTTCTGGAAGTGTAATTGGATTGGCCAATGGGTAATGAGGACAATATTAGTCTCTGTTGGTTGTTATTGTAAAATACATAAAATTTGCCACTGCTTCCTCCCTGGGAATAATTCCTGAGGATGTTGTTTGTGACCTGCAGGGCTGGGTTAGGGCCTGACTGTGCCACTGCTCTGTGGGCTGAACATTTGGTGGGTTTAAAAACCTGCTGTTTTTGGATCTAGTGTGAATTCCTGTAGCTCTGTTTGCTGTGCTCCCTTGCAGTGATGGAACAGTGGGAATCTGCTCTCTCTGTGTGGCCTGTGTGGCATGAGGTGAGCAAAGGTGTATGAAGGTCCTGCTCAGGTTTAGAGCAGATTTATGAGATTTATGAGATTTATGAGAGTAGATTTATGAGAATGTGCTTGAAAAGTGGTATTTCTTGTGTTTCTGTTCTGCTTTTTTTTTTTTCCCCTTTAACTTTTTAGGGGATATTTGTATTGTTTTTAACAGCCTGTGCTGGTGATCTGTCACTTCTGGGTATTCAGGCTGAGCCCAGTGCACATGATCTGTTGAAACCCGCCATCCCAAGAATTCCTGCACTGATTGACTCAGATTTTGGTGTTGATGAATAGTTAGTGACAAACTCGTGGATTTTCCAGGAAACACCACTATGAACTGGTTTCCTTGTAAGGATGTTCGGAAACCTTGTGAAGATCCAGGGTTGTATCATGAACCAGATGAGTGAAATCATCTTCCTGGAATCTGTGGTCATTTGGGCTCTGGATTGTGGTAAAAAGCCAGAAGTTCCTCCTAACAAATTCTGGTAAAGGTTGTGATCAAGTTTCTTCTTGGTGTGTGGTGGCGGTGGAATGATCAGGATGGACCACAGGATGGTGGCTGCTTGCTGGCTTGAGGACCTAGTGGTCCTTGGGGTGAGACCAGCCACCCCAATTCCATCCCATCAAGCCTGGCTCCGATGAGTGGGATTTGCAGACTGGAACGGTTCCTGTCGGGTTCAGGGATGCAGTTAAGCCCATTGCTCATGGATTCCTGGATCTCATGGGAGCTACTGCTGCTAATTGTGTTGAAATGTGGTTTTGTCATGCGGACAGACTTCATGCTGGGGGTTATTCTATGACTGGATGAATTTGCATATATGAAACCTCCAGAGAGGAGAAGTTGCTGCTTGCTTCCTGTCACCCCCTGCATGACGCTGGCAGTAAGCTGGTTTCTTCCCGAGTGACTTCAAAGAAATTAAACTTATTCTGAAATTTCTTTATGAAGAATGAGCTTCCTGCTGTTTCCCTCACAGCTTTTGTGAAGTTTGCAGGGGAAATTGTGACCGTCTCTTGTACTTATGCAGAATGTTGGTGGCATTGCTGGAGAGGGATGGATCCCTGTTGTGGTTCTTGGAGCATTCCTGCTGGGACATAGTCGCTCCTTTTGTGGGTCAGTCTTGGGGTGCAACTGCTCTGCCTTTGCTGAGGCTTGCACTTGGGCATCTTGTGTGCTGCAGATCTATTTTTGGATATGACTGAGGGATTGAGGCACTTTTCTCTTTAGAGCAGTGTGATCTTTAAACCTGAAATGGGAACAACTTCAGCCCAGCTGAGAACAAAGCTGGACATTGTCTTGGTTTGACCCTAGCCAAATGCCAAGGCA
Organism: Entomyzon cyanotis; assembly: GCA_024500445.1. Taxonomy (NCBI): domain Eukaryota; kingdom Metazoa; phylum Chordata; class Aves; order Passeriformes; family Meliphagidae; genus Entomyzon; species Entomyzon cyanotis. The sequence continues at coordinate 1,904,845 of JAKEPQ010000325.1, forward strand.
CCCGTGGTATCTACTCGCTCGCTCTCCCCTGCCACAGCTGGGCAGAGGAGAGGAAAAAAAGTTAACAAGGAGTTAATGAATTGAGATAAGGAACCGGGAGGGAAAAAAAACCAACTCCAAGGGCAAAACAGGCCCATCTTAAGTTACAAAGTGATTTATTACTAAACAGAGTCAGCGGAAGCTAATGAGAAGTAAAATAAAGCTCTTAAAGACACCATTTGTCTGCTCACTCCCCTCTCCCTCCTTCCCACCAACAGCACAGGGGGACAGGGTATGGGGATTTGGTCAGTTCATCACCGAGATCTTCTGCTGCTGCTTAGGGAGAGGAGTCCTTTCCTCTGTATTGCCATGGGGTCCCTCCCATGGGAGACAGTTCCCTGTGAACTCCTCCAGCATGGATCCAAATCTCATGAGCAGCAGTCCACCCAAAACTGCTGCAACATGAGCCTCCTCCCACGGGCAGGCAGTCCTCTCAAAACTGCTGTGGCATGGGTCCCTTGTTTCTCTATAAAGAATTTCTCCATCTTTTTTTGCACAGATCATCATGGCTCCTTCTAGCCCCACTGCTCACCCCTCCTGTTCCAGTGATCACAGCCCCACCATGTTCGCTTTGTCCAGAAGGAGCACACAGGTTCCAGTGGATCAGGAATCTGGTCCCAGAATTTGGAATCTCCAGCTCACATGTCCAGGTGCTTTCATCCCCTGTGGAATTCTATGAACTCCTGAAGGTAAGGTGTGGGCTCCAAGTTGTGGGAATGGTTTTGATACAGTCTCAGTGTTGCAGCTGGTGGTTCCTCAGGATCAGACACCGTGTGTGAAATTGAACTTGTTTTCTGCTACTCCCAGGTGCAGATAAAAGCAGCCAAGCAGCGGGTGGTGATGGCCTCACTGTACTTGGGAACAGGACTCCTTGAGCAGGAGCTGGTGAGTGTGGAAGGGTTTGGGAAGGTCAGGAAGGGAATGCAGGGGAGGAATGTGGAAGGGAGGCACGCGGCACTTCTGGTTTAGATCTGGTATGGAGCCAGGGAACTGCTGCACTTCTTCTGCTGTACTGTGGTTAGCCTGGGCCTGTCAGGGACTGGCCTGGTGTTCATAGTGGTGGTCATGGGAATGTGTTTTTCCGTGGCATTTTTCTTGGTTGGGATTGAAGCTGTAGGTGTGTAGTGCTGTGTTTGGTGCTCCAGGTGCAGGACACAGATGAAAGATTGGTTCTCTGCATTTGAGAACCAAGGTCAACTTTGCTTCATGGTATTTGCCTTTTTTTTGTTCTTTCCACTGGAAACAAAAGCATTTTGCCTAAGGCTTTAGGGAGAAGCCTGGTCTTGGCTAGGTTCTGATGTTAGGATGCAAATGCCCTGGCAGGATAAAGGTGGACAGAGCCTGCACAGGATTTGTGCCCAGCTGTGTCTGGGCTTGCACACAGGATTTGAATTTGCATCTGGCAAACAACCTTCTACTTAAAGAGTAAAACTGCAGTGAATTCCTACAAATGTTTGTCTTTGGTGATGCAACTCTGTGAGTTGGGAATGATATTGGGGCTTTTTCTACTAACATTAATTGCTCTTGGGAGGCCTGAAGAATGTGGACTTGTAAAACGGAGGCCCTTTGATCTGTGGCTTTAGGCTGCCAGAGGCTGCCAGGCTGGCAGATGTAAAGGCTGAACTGGCTGTGCTTGGCACCAGGAGGAAGGACTCGCACCAGGGTGTGGGAGCTGTCTTGGCCACAGTCTCCAGCTGCTGAGTGCTTCCCTTGGAAAGAAGGGAAAGTGTGTTTGCTTTTGTAATGAGGAAAGAACTGTCTCTGCAGGTGGATTGCTTAGAAGAAACACTGGAGAAATCGCTGCAAGCAAAAGGCTCACCCGACCTCAGAGTTTCCATTCTCCTTGACTACACCAGGGGTTCCCGGGGTAGGAATTGCCTCTCTTTGTTCTTGTCAGAGCCTGATTTTACTGTTAGCCTAGAGAGACAGTTCTTTTCAGAGTGACTGTCTTGGCCAATTGGAACTACTGGCTTAAAGAATGCACCTTTCAGTATCGCCCTTTTGTATTCAAGAACTGCATATTCCCAGAAAATGTTCAAGCTGAGCAGCTTTTCTTCCAAAAATGGGTGGTAGGAGCAAGAAGGGCCAAACCACTCTGTGCGACTTGCTTGGTTCATTTGTTAGTGCATTTGCCCTTATTCATCATGCTCACTTGCATTTTCATTTTGAAAGGAGAGTGGGAATTGTTGGAAGCAGCAGCACACTGAATCAGGAACCTGTGGTCATGTGCAGTGACTCCTGTAGATGTGTTACCAGTGCCAGTGAGGTTTGGTTAAGAAGCTTGAAAAGTGTCAGACCTGCTCTGTGACTGATTCTGGATGTTGGTTACAATACTGACATAGTGCAAATGAAAAAAAAGAAAAAGGGGAAACATGTGAAGTGCCAGTGGATGGGGTGGGTGCTCACCCTGTAATCAGCTGAAGAGCTGTGTCATGATGTGTCTTGTCTGTGTGATCTTTGTGTGAAACTCCCTTTCTTTCCCAGGCAGGAAGAATTCTCGGACAATGCTAATCCCATTGCTGCAGCGATTTCCCGAGCAAGTCCGTGTGTCCCTGTTCCACACCCCAAACCTGCGTGGACTTCTCCGACTCCTGATTCCAGAACGTTTCAATGAGACCATTGGGCTGCAGCACATCAAGGTCTATCTCTTTGATGACAATGTGATCCTGAGTGGGTGAGTCCTGCTGCGTATGGCCTTGGTGCACATTATTTCACTGGGATTTGGAAAGGGTTGTGCTGTGCTGCCAGAGTTGTTTGTACATCTGAACTTGCCATTATGATTCTATCAATGTTCTTCTGAGATGGGAGAGCAACCACAGTTCCTCCACATGAGATTCTCAGATGAAAGAGAGTCTTTCTTAAAGGGAAAAACCTTTCGAGATTCTGAAGCAAATGGGCAATCTGTGCTTTTGTGAGGCCTGTAGCCTGGGCTGGGAGGTTGAAAATCTTGTGCCCATGCTCTGAACTCGGCTCTTCCCTTTCTCTTCAGCGCAAACCTGAGTGATCTGTACTTCACCAATCGTCAGGACCGCTACGTCTTGCTGCGGGACTCTCCTGAGATTGCAGACTTCTTCACAGAGCTTGTAGATGCAATCGGAGATGTGTCCCTGCAGTTACAGCAGGATGATACAGTCCAGATGATGGAGGGAATGGTACACCCATACCAAGGTAGGAGGGAGGTGTTTCATCTGGTTGAGTGGTGAGTGACAGCCAGGGTTTAAGGATGACTTGGACTCCATCCATTTGGGAATTGCTGGGTATCCGACCATTGTTTAGACTGTGGGGTGTCCTGTTTTGTGCCATCCAGTATTTAAATCAAGATTGCTCAAGTTTAGAACTGGGTTTGTTGGAGTTTTCCCAGCACAGTGGCTGTTACAGGCTAATCTGGCAGGGTGTGAAGAGGCTGGAAGTAACAGTGCAATCATCTCAGTGGTTCCTCCTAGATGTGCTGCTTTTGGCCTTAAACAAGAACTTCAGTTCTTTGGGAAGTTTTTCTGATATTAGCAGCTGCAATTCCACGTGCTCTGGGTGTGCACATTGTGAAGGGTTCATGAATGTGCTGCTATTGTTGGCAGTTAATTTTTTGTAGTAGAGTTTCTTCTGGGAATCAAATGGGAACTGGTTCAGGAAGACTGGGAACAAGCGTAAAAGTGGGCAGACAAGGGTAGTGATGTGCCATGCTGATTGCATCATCAGTTTTTTGTCCTGGCCTTGCGCTGCGGGGTGATGTAAGTTCAGGCTGGGGGTGGGAGTTTATTTGTGTGCTCCAGCTCATTCTTGGTTTTTAGTGTAGCCTTGCCCTGGTTGTTTCCTTTCTCAGACGATTTTTCAGGCTGCTGCCAGTTGCTGAGCATTTCTGTTCTGTAGCATAGCTCTGCCAACCTCGAAATGGGTGGTTTGGGCCTTAGGACAGTCACGTTCACTCTGTGTTGGCTCCTATTTGTTCCCATATCCGTGTCCTGTCAGTAGTTTTTCCTGGTGTGTAATAGGTGACACATAGCTCTGTGCCTGTAGGTCTCAGACACTCTCTCTCTGGTTTTTCCTGCAGGAGACAAGGTGGCTTACTGTGAGATTGCCAACCGGAGGGTCATGGAGGTCATCAACTCTGCCCGGACACGGCAAGAGCTCCTTCACGCTAAGACTTTCCACAGCAGCCAGCCAGGCAGCTCCCTCTTATCCCAGCAAGGCTCTCAAGCATCTGGGAGTCTGAAACCAGAACCTGACACCTGGATCTATCCCTTAATCCAAATGAAACCTTTTGGGATTCAGATAGATGAGATGGTCACAGAGACGCTGCTGACCGAGGCTGAGCGGGATGCCAGGATATACCTCACCACTGGCTACTTCAACTTGACACAGGCCTACATGGACCTCATCCTGGGCACGAGGGCTGAGTACCGGATCCTCCTGGCCTCGCCAGAGGTCAATGGGTTTTTTGGTGCCAAGGGGGTGGCAGGTGCCATCCCTGCTGCGTACGTTTACATTGAACATCAGTTTTACAGTGAGGTCTGCTACCTGCAGCAGCAGGAGAGGGTGCAGCTACAGGAGTACTCCCGCACTGGGTGGACGTTCCATGCCAAAGGTAAGATGTCCTTATCCCAAGTGGTCTTGTTCAGAGGTGTGTGAGAGTTGTGCTTTTGGATTGCGAAAGGAGTGAGGGGCTGGCCAGGTGCCAGCCTGGGTTTAACCTTCTAAACACTCCTCCAAGGTTCAAACAACTTGGTTGTGTAAGCGTGGAAGGTTTGGATCACTTGGGGGATGCCTTGCCTCTGGATTTCCCGTTCAGTACAGTTCCAGGGATGATGTAAGAGCTGTTCCTGTGGTGACACTTAGACTCTGCCTGGATGAGAAATGTGATGTGAAGGAAAGGAAGCATCTGGATGTGTTTATGATGCAGTCAGGGCCATGCTGCAGTTTCTTGTATCCATTGGGCTGGTTTCAGCAGTCAGGAATGCTGACTCTATTGGGGACCCTGGAGCAGTATATGGAGCAGGTGCTGGAGGGGAGCTGCACCTGGGCCTTCCCAGCAGATCTGTGTGGGGACCATGTGAGTGTTGGTGGATTTGCACCAGCTGCCGTTCACAAGCACACAGGGGATGTGGTGTGTGAGGAATTGCAGCATGTGCGTATGGGAGTCAGGGCAGCCAGAGGGCAAGGGACTGAGGAAAGAATATGGACTAATATGCCGTGAGTTAATGAACTCAAGGTCTTCTATGGGAGATCCTGGATTCCTGCTGGATACGCTATGCCTGGCTCCCACATGCTCAGCATGGTGCTCTGATTGAAGTGTTTGGGCTGTGATTGAAGTGTTCGGGCTGTGATTGGAATGCTGCGGCTCTGGCCATTCCTGTTTTGAAGAGAGCTGTTAATGGTAGTGGGAATGCCTCCATCTCCGTGCTTCTCACAGGGATGCTTGGAGATAGTGGGGACTGAAAGCTACAGAGTAGGCCTTCTAACTGTTGAAAATCCCTGGGTGCTACTGGCTGCCTCTGTGTTGAAACCGCAAATGGATCTCAGGGTGTCACACCCCTCCACAGCACGATCGGGAATGCAGTGAAGGAAAGCCCTTATCTCACGCAGGGCAGCGCAGGGGAGATCCTTGCCTGCCTGCCTGGGATGTCATGTGTCCTCCAGCATGCATGTGCTTGAGCAGCCCGTGGTTCCCAGGTTCTGGGCACTGCTAGCTCCCAGTGGGATCTGGTTTGGCATAGATTGAGCCCAGAAAGAAGGGCTACTTTTCCCAGCTACCAAAATGCACGTGGTCATTGGTCCTGTTTGGGCCAGCCAGGCCTTGGGATAGTGCTTTGGGCTTTCTACTGTGTGGTGTTCACTTGGAGAGGGATGCAGGGCTTGGAGCCGAGCAGCTCCCATGCCTAGCAGGAGGGACAGTCAGAGACATTTGCTGCCTGGTTTCCATTCCCCTTCAGAGTGCTGAGAGGATCAGCATGCAGATCCTCCTCTGGTATGCTCTGCCCTTGGCACATGTTGGATTCACCTGGTTTCCTTCTGCAGGAATCATGTGGTGTGTGTGGCAGAGAGGGCAAGGACAGAAGAGAGAAGGGAGGAAGCCTTGGAGATCTGTGGGGGAGTTGCACAAGGAGCACTTGTAGCCTAGCTCCTGACTGGGGACATGAAATCCCCAGCAGCAAATAGTGCCTGTTGGTGCTTCCTCTCTGCACTGAGGCATGAGACACCCTTTAGTCTCCCACAGGATCTGGCTGACACACCCCAAACACTTTGACTGTGCTACAAGCTGCTCCCACTCCCCTTAAAATGTTTGTATCTGCATGTGTGGTGTCAAGTGGTGTCCCCAGGGATGTGTCTCTGGGGTGAGTTCAGCACCGTACAGATGTAGCAAAGTGCAGGGGTGTAGCAGGGGTGCACATGTAAGCAGGACTGCCAGCAGCTGTCCTGGTGTGACATCCCGAAGCCTACCTGCCACTTTCCTGGATGTGATGTTGTGGGTGACACAGGTACATCCGTTGGGATCAGGGTCCCTTCCAAGCAAGTGCTGGTGGCAGGGTGCTGGGCAGGTGCCTGTGTGCTGTGAGATAAACCCTGTTACTGCTATTGACTGCCGCTGGGAAACTGCACTTCCCCTTGCTGGAAAGGTGAGTCACTGTTTGAGCAGATCCTGCCAGATGGCCATAAAACCAGAGACCCATAAAGGCTGTGGGACTGCCACAGGACACTTGGGAAGGCGAGGAACCTGTTCCTCCTGGCTGCTGCTTGAGCAGCCTTTGACTGGTTGGGCAGCAGACAGCCTCTGGCAGGGTCCTGCTTGGTGGCAGAATGTGCCAAATCTCTGTGCCTTGTGGGTGCTTTCCTGTGGCTCCCAGAGGCTGTGGTGGGCTGTCCTGCCCCTCTGTGGTGGGGTGAGCCCACAAGGGCTCGAGGTGGTGTGGCTTTAGGGCAGTGTCAGCTCTGTGAGTGTGTGCTGTGGGGGCGGGGAGGAGGTTACAGGAACTGGCGGTGAATCGGCAGCGTCTTACTCAAGGCATTCTTGGAACTGCTCTGGGGCTGAGTTAGGAAACCTGCTGCTATTTTAAGGCTGAGGTGATTTTTATGCTACGGGTTCTTTGTTGCAGTCTGTGTGTGACTGGCTGTGGGGATAAACCTCTACCAGGGACTCACCCAGGGCTGTGCTAAGGAGAGCAAAGGCTTTCTGGCTCCATTTGTGTACAGCGTGGCCACGCAGCCTCTCCTTGGCAGCAGTTCTGACTCTGCTGTGGCTGTTCCTCCTTGCTCTGCTGCAGTGGTGTACTATAGAATAATGTGGTTGCTATAGAATAATGTGGTGTTTCCATCTTTCCCTTGAAGACCTGCCCTGGGCTCTGTCCCGCCTGCTCTCTGTGCTGGCAGAGCTGTGGCAGCTGTGGTGGTGAGTGGTGGCAGGGGCCAGCTGCCCTGGCAAGTGTCTAATCTCATCCCTGGTGGCTCCTCTGGAAGTGAGGGAGTGAAATAATTTGCACTTCTCTTCTGCACAGCGGCATGTGAATTCACCTGCCAGAGCTGGGAGATGCCTCTTCATATCAGAGTCCTGGGGTTGGTCACTGGCCCTGGGACAGGTTGGACATACCTAGCCTGTCTGCCAGGGTCTTTGGGGCTGGTTCCTTCACTGAAAACCTCTTTGTCTTTTCTCAGTGTTTCTGAATTCACTGTGGTGCAAAACAGCCTCTAATGCAGTGACAGGGGCTCGTTCTGGGTTGTTCTGGGGCAGTGTCCCCCTGGGGCACTTTGGGAGTGCTGCACTTCCAGTCAGAACACTCCAATTTGGGCTGTGCCAGGGCACTGTGTGAGTCATGCACAACATCACAACCCTACAGGCCCTGCTGGGCTGCTCTCTGCTCTCCACGTCCTGTACAGGATCTTTAATCCATGTTTAATGCATTTAATTCACTCTGAGCAAAGGGACCATGTGAGCTCACCCTGGCCATTCCCTTGGCTGTTATGCTGCCTCTCTTCCTCATTTTTCCTGCAGGCCTCTGGTTGTACCTGGCAGGGAGTGACCTGCCCTGCCTGACCCTGATTGGCTCTCCAAATTTTGGATATCGATCAGTTCATCGTGACTTGGAAGCTCAGGTTGCGATAGTGACAGAAAATAAAGCCTTGCAGCAGCAGCTCCATCAGGTAAGCGACAGATTCTGGGGATGCAGCAGGGATGTTGTACTTCTGGGTCACACAGGGAATGCTGATGACGCAGTGGCAATAAAAGCCTCCAGCTACAATAACTCAAAAAGCTGCTGGAGCATGGGGAGTCCTGAGGAGCTGTCAGTGAAGTGACTATTGATGACCTGCCTGCTGCAAGTACACAGTGCTGGGAAATGAGGCCATAACGGGAAGGAATGTGTGTCCCCAGTGACCTCGGGTACCGGGAGTGCTCAGGGCTGGATGTACAGAGAGTGTCCGGAGGATGTGCTGGCTCCTCTGCTCACCAACCACACTGCACCACTGAGCCTTAATCCCAGCATTTGGGCATTGACATTTTCTGGGGTAATGAACAGACTGGAAGAGGGTTTCTGGGTTGGCTGGGTTGCCCATGAGGATCTATGACAAAATTCATACATGGAATAATAATATGGCATTGTATAATCTTGACACAAACCTTTTCAAGTGGTTTGATATTCAGTGTCCCAGGGTTTTTCTGTGCTGGTATTTTTTAATTAGGCAGCTTGGAATACTCAGCACTTCTGCTGCTGCTCTGAATCCTGCCTGTTTCTCCAGCTGTCTTGACTGACTTTTCTCCTGAAACTGACTGTCCCAAGTAATCTCTCCTGCAGTGTTCGGTTTCAGAGCAGATCAGTTTGGTGCCTCTGTGTGACTTGGAGACCTTAGAAATGCACTCTGTGAGGTAGATCCTGGCAGAGTTGTCTGCAAGATCAATGGGAATTGCCCTCTTGCATCAGGGCTCTTCCCTGGGATGAGTCAGAGTGTATCTAATCAAAAACAATTCTATTACTGGAAGAGTTGCTTGAATATTTCAATTCATATCTTGCCTCTGCTTGTTTCTAATGGAAGGGGAAAATCAATGGAAATGTGACACAAAGGAATTTTCTCACACAGGGCTGCACTGATCTCATTCAAAGGGCTTTAAACCATTCCCGATTGCTGGAAGCTGATTCTGAGATGGGCTTGGTGTTTACTTTCTGTGGTTTTGTTTAGAAGGCTTAATCCATTCCTGGGATGCTGCCATGAAATCACTTTGCCTGTGTAACGTTCAGTTCCATTTTAAAAATGTGTGCTGAGATTTGGGAAGAAATGTGAGTGGTGTGGGTGTCTTTGGTTACTTCTCTGAATGAACTGAGACTGATTCAGGGAACTGGCCTTGCCTCCAGTGCTCAGACCTCACCATATTGGATGGTTGTGGAGCAGAATTTTCACAGCAGGGCTAACTATAACTCTTGGAACATTTTGGGGGCTCTAAAATTAGAGTGAATTGGCACATGCATGTCTTGCTTCTGCTGTTGGTTCATCTTTTTGGTGTTACTTTCCAGTACTTGGTTCTTGCTTCCCTGTTCCACCCTGAGTTTAAATAGTGCAGGGTATTTTCTGCTGTTTGTGACAGCTTCAATGATAAACAAATATGATGAACAAACTTCCAGGAGCTGTTCTGCTCCTTGTTTGCCTGCAGATCCTGAAACCTGACTGTCTGTGCTAAAAAACTCACTCACCTGTGATCAGAGCACTGCTCTCACGTGCTGTGATCTTGTTATCAGGGTGGTTCATTTCCTCCCTCAGCAGTTGGGTACATGCTGTGGGGGCCCCGAGTGTTTCTGGTAATTTAGCTGAGATCACTACTGCACATTCATCTGTAAACACAGAGCCTGAGCTGTGTCTAGAAAGAGCTGTGTAAGCCAGTCCTGGGAAGTTTGGGTGAGGTTTCCTTTTCAGGCAGTTACAGCCAGGAATTGAGGAGTTTTCTGAAACTGAAGCTCAGCTCTTGCAACTGTGGGGCACAAAAGGGCAAAACCCTCTACCCTTGTTCTCGGTAGAGTTTAAATTGCACATTCTTGAGGAAAAATGGTGCATCCTTGTGGCAGGATCCCTGCTCAGCTTTATCTGAGAATTTGCTTCTCATTATATAATTTAATAATTTAATACTAGGAATGTATATATATGTATATATATATATTATATATATATAATATAATGCTTATCATTATATAATTTAACACTAGGAATTTACTGAGATGATGTCTCTTTCACTGTTCAGGAGCAAGAGCAGCTTTACCTCTGCTCAGGTGTGGTCTCAACATCAACGTTTGAGCAGCCAAATCGTTATGTGAAACTGTGGGTGAAGCTGGTGACACCTCTGATCAAGAATTTCTTTTGAAAGAAGAAAAGTTGCTGCTTTGGGTGAGTTTGCTGCCATTATGGGGAATTATATTGCACTGACTGCAGTGAATAGCTGCAGTGCTCTGTCATGAAAGACGATGAACATGCAGATGATGCGGGGAAAACCAGGCACTTCTCCATTCCTCTGGGAATGGAGATTCCTCTGCCATGGATTGGGATCAGTGCTCAGGTCCAGACTGGGTTTCATCTACTAGAGTTTCTGGAAGGGCCACTGGCAGAGAACCCATGCAGGGGTATTTCCCATGACCCATACACTGGTATTTTCCATGCATGGAAATAAAACTCCCATTACTGAAATGTCTCTTTCAGAGTTTCATGGAGAGAGACTGTGTTTGTTTTATCTCGACCAGCCAATAGAAAGCATTGCTGGAATACTTAAAAATGTTTTGTCTTTGTCCGGGCTTTGCTTTGCCCCTGTAGTGTTGGTTTACAGGAGCAGTTGGTTTTGCTTTTCTGTTTTGTGGTGTCCTGGATTTCTTGGCTGTTCAACTGCCCCATGACTCAAGCCCTTGTGAGCTTCAGGACGTCACTCTTGACGGTCTGTGCAGTTGGCACTGCTGTACATGTGCCCAGGATGCTGTGTGTTCCCATATCCCTTTTACTTACCCTCAGCAGGGTTTGCCTGGCTTCTTCACGTTCGGATATGTTACGAATGTCTTTCATGAGTTGTGGAGGGGCTGGAGAAGACTTTTGGTGCTGATGTGGGTTTGGGATGTTACTTGCTGAAAGTGGGAAGTTTGAACCATAACATCCTGCAAAGAAGGTGGTTGGAAGCCAGGTAAAAACATGTGGGAGGGCAGGGTGTGGCTGTCCTGTGTCACTGGTGGGGTGTGAACAACGGTATCTGTTCTGGCAGTGCCACAAACAGGATTTCTGGCACCTGGAAAAGGCTGATGGAAAGTGTGAAACTCGGTTGTAACTGATTGTGAATGCTGCTGCTCTATAAAGAAATGAGCCACTCTCTGTGCCTGCCCTTGGGGCTTCTCTGACTGTGAGCTGTGAGGGAAGTTTTAGGCGACTGTATTTTAGAACTAACTGTTCCAATATTTCATGTTGCGGGATTTTGGTGAATTGTTTTATGCCAAAGGGACCGGCCTTGGCAAATCTACTCAGCTTAAAATGTGTTAGTGCTGATAAAAATGATTTGTTGTGAAGAAAGGGCTGAATATATTCTGTACCATGGAAATAGAAGTAACATACTTCAGAGAGCTAAGAAGTACTTCAGAAGTAACATACTCCAGCTGTTTGCAGCTGGACCTTGTCTGGGCTGTGCAGGTTGGGTTTGGGTGAACTGGACCAAATAGACACCTTTCTTCTCCTGTCTGCTCCAGCCAGACACGTGCTCCATGCAGGAGCGTGAGGAGTTTCTGCTCAGTTTGCACTGAGCCATCACACAAAGAGCTGTGGGAAGATGGAGAGCCAGGAGAGAGAAGGGAGTCAGGCACTTGTGTGCAGCTGTTCTGTCTGGCTTCCCATGGTGGTCTGGCTCCCCACCAGTGCCATGTCAGAAACCACCAGTGGAAAACCAGTATCCGCCCTGAGAGCCCCGCGTGCCGCGAGAGCAGGCTCCACACTGCAGCATTTCCAGCACTGCTTTTATTGATACTTTGCTAAAATAGTTCTGGTACAATCAAACATAAACTGAGTTACACAACTTGGAGGTTTATACAAATAAAAGCAATGCTGTTTTCCATTGTCATTGAAATCTAGGCCTCTAGGAGCAGAGCCACACCAGCCAGGACCCACTTGGCAGCTTTTTCTTTTGTTTTCAGGTTGAAGGTCCAGACGAAGGTGGGCCCTCGCGTCCGTGTCTTGTAGACGGGACATTCGTAGATGTTGATGGTGTCCATGCGGTCCACAGGGATGGCTCTGAGCAGGATGACCGGCATCTCGGGCGTCAGCTCCTGCATCCGTGCCTCGGCAATCGACCCAGAGGCAATGTCCCAGCGCGCACCTGCAGCGTGACAGCACCATCAGGGAAGCCTGACACCTCCACTGGGGCTTCTCGCTGGAGGGGCTTTGTTCAGAATGACTGCTGGGTGGGAGCTCAAGGGTTAAGGTTGGGTGAAGTGGCTCAGTAGTGGTTAGGGCTGACATGTTCTCATCTCACTGTGACCCAGGACTGCATTTGCCTTACTGCATGTGGGATGTCTGAATAAATTGTCCCCACCCCTCCCTTCAGCACGGCTTTATATGGGAATTGCAGGATTTAAGGTGAACTGGCCGTGTGGAATCTATCATGTGCTGTCTGTCCCATGTGCTTTCTGCTTTTGTCCAAGTGGACCTCTCAGTTGCTCTGCTGAACTGCATCCTTCCCCCTCATTTTAGCAGTAATTATTATGGGTTTGAGCTTCCCAATTTGTCTTACTCGAGCATCAACTAAGAATGTGACATACGTAATCACTAGAGCCCTGTAGCTCCGGGAGCCCTGGGGTTCCTGAACCGCAGGCTGAGTTGCTAAAATACGAATTTCTGGTTTGGAAAGGCTGGGTAATCCGGGCAGTGCTGCCCTCAGCTGGCTGCTGAGCCAGGTGGAGCCAGGGCTCTGTGCTCTGAGCTGCTGCCAGCACGGGACAGAGCAGACCGGCCAGTGAGTGCCAACACTGCTTGGCTGCACGAGGAGGAAGGGCTGAGCTGGGCCTGCTCCATGTCTGAAACATCTGAGAGATACACTTTTTACCTTCCATGAACAGCCCATGCACGTAGGAGCCTTCTCTAGGGGGAAATGTTACGTCCTCTCGGATTTTCTTGGTCACTTCTACTGCCAGACACATCTTATCCAGTGGCCACTGCTTTTTCCTAGCTGTGGACTGCATGATCGCTGTGAGGAAGGATTGGGGGTTGAAGAATCCTGCTAGCCACACTGTTGCAGGCAGCACAAAGTCTGTTGCCCAGACTTCCAGTTCCTGGAAAATAAACCAGCAGAGTCGGGACTGGTTGGAGGTGGTATGGGAGGAATAAACAGCAGATTCCCCTGCAGCAATGAAGCTGAAACTCTGAATTCACAGTGCAGAAAGTACTGCTGTTATTTTTAACAAAGCCTATTTTATTGATTTTTTTTTTTTTTTTTTTTTAATGGGACACCCAGAGTTGTAAGAGGTGAGGGGAAGCTGAGGGGAAGCTGATGTTCTTTTTCTACGGTGATGTACTGTTAGGGGAATCCTGGTCAGACTTGTGCTCTCATTCCTGGGGGAACAGGCCTTTTTCAGGTACTTCAGGCTGGTTAAATTGATACTGATAAATAAACCAGTTACCAATAAACCAGTGCACTGGTGGGGAGAGCCCTGGTCTCTGGGGTACCTGCTTGCACCCCAAGCTCTGACTGTCACACAAACTCTGCTCACCCTGATCCGCTGGAGCAGGTCCGCATACCAAGTTCCCAAGCTGAGGAGAGAGGGATAGGCATAACGTGTCCAAGATTCTGGAACGCTGTCATAGAAGAGAGCATTTCCCAGGTCTTCCATCTCAGATGTAATTGTCAGCTCTCCCTATGAAAAAGAGAAAAGTCCAGGCAGTGCCACCTGCAGCCAGTGGTGGGACATCTCCAGAGGGATGTGCTTGGGCTCAGAGCCGGAGGTTGGGGCTGCCCGGCTGCACCTGGCACAGCTTGATGGGTGTGAGTTCCAGCAAAGGTAGAGGGTGCTTTGGAAACACTGGGAGATGATCCAGGCTGTGTACCTGCAGTCCCAGGTCCAGCTCCTTCAGCGAGCGCCTGATCTCACGGGTCAGGATGTTCATCCTTTCACATTCCTGGAGGGCTACAACAGTGTATGGGGTTTTTTCCTTTGCCTTTGCCATCAGCTCCTCCATGTTGAACATCTCTGGCAACTGCTGAATGATTTCATCCAGGACGGACTTCACCTGAAATGAGAATGCCATAAACTGCTCCTACCTAGAGAAAAATGCTTCAGGGTCACATTTAATTAAGTTGGTAAGATTTTTTCTTCCCTTGTGTTTCTTTGTACTTCCTCCTCTGTTACTAATGGTCCATTCTATTACTAACTGCTGTTGGGTCTTGAAAAGCTGTAGCTCTTTTTTGATAGCCAAGGTAAGAGACCTGAGGCTGTGGAGGCTGTGAAGTGCAAGTGTGAAGTCTAGGCAGTCAGGACGAAGACTTTTTAAAAAATTTATTTTATCTTTGTTTTTAGTAGTTACTATCATGAATGGAGGCTTCTCAGCCAGCTCCATCTGCTGAGGAACCCCACGTGAGTCACATGTTGCCAGTGGTACATCTTGGCCCCATCAGGGCGTGAGGTTCCTGACCATGCTGGTGGCTGCCCCTGTGCTGCCATCCCCAGGTTGATGACCTCAGCATGGTTGGGCTGGAATCACCTCCCTCTGCTATCCCTTCCTTACTTATGGGTCCTGCTCTCTCAGTTGTCTCCAGGCCTGTATCTGTCTTCCCCTCTCTATTGTCACCTTTAAGAGGTTTTTTCCCCCTACCTTAATTACCTCCTCCTGCCTTAAAAAAATCAGTTAATTTCTACTATAAAGATACAGGGCTTGACTTTCCTGTTCCTCTCTGGAGGTGCCTGAGCCTCCAGCAGCCTCGGATTCCTTGGGCTGCAGTTCCAGCACTGTGCGGAAGAGCCTCTCTGAGGTGACGGTCAGGAAACCCATCTCTGCGTTGGGGTGCAGGCCATACAGGTGGGGGCTCTCTCCTGGCAGGTTGTCTTCAATGTACTCATGGTAGGCCTGAGCACAGGGCAGGGACAGCATTATTTTGGAAGTACAGGCAAAGAAGCCCAAAATTCCCTGCAACTTTGAAAACACGTCACCACTCTCAGCGGGCCCTTTGCAGCACCTGCCTCTGTGCACAGAGGCTCTTTTTTGACTTGTGTCTCAGCCAAGTTTTTCCCTTTTCACCTCAACCACAGGAATTACTTTTGCAGCAATTCTGCACATTTCCAGGGGATTGACACCCTCTCCCTACATTCCCCTTGGTGAGTGTGAGGGAACTCGGACTCATGCATTTATCCAGAGCCGGGGGTTTCTACAGTAAATTGCAATGTTTCTTACCTGGTAATCCAAGCGGGGAGGGATCATAAACCCTGGAGCCAAGGACACCTCCCCATCCAGCATCTCAGCCCGGATGTATTCGCTGAGGTATGTGCGGCACAGCCGGCGGTCCCAGTCGTCAGTGATGTGCCCCCCATACATGATCTCACCAAAGAGGTACCGGAGATCGTCCCATGGTACCTGCAGAGAGATGCTCAAGCTGGGACTCCTGAGTGGCTCCCCAGGAGTCTCTCATGCAGCCTCAGGGCCGCAGAGTGGTGGCTCCAAGATTGACCTATCGAGTGTGCAGGGAGGTGACAGTCCCTGGACTCACAGACCCTCGGGAAGAGGGGTGTCTCTTGATCGCCCACAGATTTCGCCTTGTCCCACTATGAGCACAGCCATCTGTGTTTTGCATCGTATCTTTTTTCCAACCAGCACTGATAATATCTGTGAGGGCAGGTCCAAAGGTGAGACTTCAGCCCTGCTCACTGCACCTGCATTCTTGGGGTAGGCTTTGCCCTTTACGTGGAACCACCCACCAATCACCAAGGCATGGGATAGGGCAGGTCATGGGCCAAGGGCAGGCACTTGTCCTGGCTGGTGCCTGACACCCCTTCTCACCCAGCTCAGTCAAACTGAGAACTCATCCCCTTCCCCTGCCTGAGCATGCAGGGAGCAGGGAAGGAACTGCTCCTGGACCTGAGCTTCTTCATTGGACAGCATTTATGCCAAAAACTGGTGTATGTTCCAAGGAAGGCCAATTGTTGCAGTGTGTGCTGTGCTGAGGGAGCAGTCACCTTGGGGTTGGCCTCCAGGTAGTTGTGCAGGACGTTAACGGAGACGGTCAGGTCACCATTGTTGAAGGGGTATGGCCTGTTCCAGCCCTGAGTGCCGAACCTGCGCCGCTCGGCCACCGCTGCGTGGAAGTAGCAAAGTGCAAACAGGATGCACCTGAACTCAGATTCTTTGCTGCACTGCTCCAGTGTTTCCTGTGGAGGAACAATGAGGGTGTGTTGCAGCTGAATATTACCATCAGATGCCCCTCTAGTGAAGAACATTCATGGGCAAAGGAGAGCTGAAAGTGTTTATTAGGAAAAAAAAAAGGCATGCAATTATATTTTAATGATTTGCTAGTTGGTAATTCTTGCACTTGTTTGTTTATAAGAGAATTAGGACTTCACACCTCAACGCCCTGCTGAGAGCTGAGGCAGCTTGTTCATGGCAAAGCTGCAGCAGCTCCAGGTTCAGCCTCAGGAAAGGCACTGGCAACCTGGCACTTCTTGTGTTGGAAACCCTTGGGCAGTTCTGGTTACCCCTAAACCCATGGCAGAGGGGAGCTCTGGGTACTCCAGGAGGATGTGCTGGCTCCAGGAGGTGCAATGCTCCTGGCAGCAGTGACACCCCCAAGGTGCTCAGCCTGTGGAACCCTGGGAGGGGACGAGCTGCACACACTCACTGGAGGATACAGCTGTGGAAAGGGCAGGGGATGGTGCAGGGGGTACCTGGGAGAAGAGGTCGAGGGCTCTGTGCAGGTTGGCACACATGCCTGTCGGTGGCTCACTGGTGATCTTGATGGAGTTGTCCAGCAGCCCCTGTGGGATGATGTGTGTCTCGGGGCTGGGGGCTGGCTCAGCACTCATGAACAGGCGGTACTCGGCGTGGCTTTCCAGGCTGTGGTGCTCCACCAGCTTGTCCAGCGTGTCCAGCCATCGTGCCACCAGGTGGATGTTCTGCAACAGAAACGCTCTGGATCTTGTGAATCTCACTTTCCCCCCCAGATTCCTACTGTGGCTCCACAGGGAGAAGGTGCAGCACAACATGACACCACTTGGGCTGGGTACAGCCAGCTAGCTGAGGCAGTGTCACTGCCATCACCAGTGGGGTGACAATGCGTGGTGTGCCCAGATGCTGGCAGGACTTTGTGCACTGGTGTGCCCCGGTTGCTGTCAGGGCTGTGCACCCCACAGTGCGCCTCACTACCCCCCACCCACCTGCAGGATGACCCAGTGGCCCTCTGCAGCTGCCACTTCCATGGCCCGCTCTGCCACGACTTCCTGGCCTTGCCCCAGTGATACATTGTGGATCTTCCCGTTGTCGATGGTGAAATTCAGCCTTGTTCCTGGGAGGGGAATGTCCACTGTCATTATCAGTATCCTTACTGAGCTGGGGCTGTGCAGTTCTGTCTGCTTGGCCCCACAGCAGCTCATGGCCACTGGGCTGGTGTCAGCCTGGGGCAGGCAGCTTCTCACCCAGTGCCTCCACATCCTTCAGTGGGTCAACACCGGGAGAGAGAATGAAGAACATGGGTGTGGTGGGGCTGCTCTCCTTGTACACCTCAGAGAGATCAATGCTCCTTCCTTCCACATACTTCTTCCCCATCTTCTCTTCCACAAATTTCCTACAGAAAAATAGAACCATCCTGTGAGTTCGGAACAGTCACTGATCCCAGGTGGTGTGGTGACACTGGGGTTCTTGCAGGAGAGGCCTGTGCTGGGCGCCAGCATACCTGATGGCATATGTCATCCTGTCAGGGCGCAGGCACCGCAGCACACACAGCTTCTGCATGGCTGTCTTGTTCTTCCAGTCCATGGGGAACACCTCGTTCTCCGGTGCCTCCGTCTCCACAAACCTTTTCCATCGCTTTGCCGAGCCCTCGATGTCGCTGTCCAGGCTCCTGAAGTCGTCCATTTCCGAAAGTGCCTTCAGGTCCCACAGAGAAGGACTAAATCACTCCTGGTCTCTGGTCATCCTCAGGGACCACCTGCAGGTGACCCCGGACCTGCTGCAGTAGGAATTGTGCTAGCATTGCCTTGGCACAATGGGCAACTGTGCAGACCCACCTTGACGGAACCCCAGGCCTGGTTCTGCAGGAAGTCCACAGGGGATGTGACACCAGGCTTGGAAGGGAATCGCAGGAGAAAGTCCAGCTCTGCTTGGTTCAGTTCTTTCTTGAGAGCCAGGACCTGGAAGTTGGGAGTGCAGTGTCACAGCCACCCAATGCCCACAGCCCTGGTGTGAGGGGCAAGAGGCTCTGAGCATCCAGCGGCAACACCAGAGTAAGAGAACAACCTGTCTAAAGTCATGTTAAAGCCTGTTGTACAGCAGGAGCCCCAGACATTTGCAGGGATTACCTGGAAGGCAACCTGAGCCAGGAAGATGAGTTTGTCTCTCTCAAAGAGGCCCTGAGCAGTGTACACATAGACTGAGTAGGTGATCTGGTCCGTCAGGTTGATCACCCTTTCCTTGGTTTCTTCGCTGGGGGTTGCACGTTGGATGGCTTTCTCGAAGACCCCAGTGAAGGCCTGAGGAAGAGCCCGGCAGGCATCAGCATCTTGCTGCTGGTGTCTCATCAGCAGCATGAAAGCTGAAACACTGAATCTCAGTGTTCCCTCAACTCTGTTCCACCCACAGACATCTCTGTCCCTTCTTGCTCCCCATCTACCTTGAGAGAGAACTGGTAGATGGGGTTGATCTTGCCAAGGTCACTCAGGATGAAGTACAGTAGGGATGCTCGCTCTGCTGCTGGCCGGTAATTCTCTCTTGCAACGTTTATCTGTACTTCAGTGACTTTAGCTTCTTTTACCTGGAGGCACATGGGGATGAGTGTTACCAGAACCCTGTCACAGGTCAAACAGTGCCCACCCTCCTGCTGGGTGCTCAGCCGAGCTGTCCCTCTGCCTGCAGCACCAGCTCCAGGGAGCATGTTTACTTTTTCCTCAATTTCCTTGGCTGTGCGCTTAGTTATCTCCAGGTTCTCCACCAGCGCTGTGTCCCGCAGGAAGTCTCCCCCAGCAGCAGACAGACGGGCGAGCAGTGAGTCCTCCAGCTCCTTCAGCTTGATCTTGAACTCATTCTGACTCTTGGTCAAGTTTGCCTGCGATAGCAGTGCCCTGGGATGTATCACTTTGAGATCACGGCAGAGTGCTGGCACCAGTCACTCTGTCATAGGGCTGGTGCGAGGGGAGGGTGAATGTGGCCCCTCCTGGGACCCACTGTCACCCACAGGGTGAAGTGATGAGTGTGCCCAGGCAGTGCTGAGTGCTGGGGGCAATGGGGGACCTGCAGCTGCAGGGTCTGGTTGGGACTCACTTGGCTCTCAACAAACAGCAGTGAGCACATGGTGGGGAGATCTCACACTCCCTGCCCCAAAACCTCTGCAGCGCCCTGGCCTCTCCCACCCCTGTAGCCAGCAGCCAGGTCTGTACCTTCAGGGTCTCCAGGTCTGGCCGCTCTCGGGCTACCACAGCAGCCAGGAGCTGGTCCTCCAGGCCCTCCCGTGTCACCAAGAAGTTGATGAGAGTGCACTGAGCCTGCACCTCTGGCTTGTAGTGTGGGTTGAAACATCGGGTGTGCAGGATCAGGTGGAACTGCTGGTGATACTCTACTTCTTTATCTCCAATTCTAATGTATCTGTTCAGTTAAGTAAACAAATTAATCCCCATTCACTGGGCAGTAACTCATCATAGAGAGATGCCCTCAGCCTGTGTACTGTTCCTGGCTGCTTGGGATGAATTTCTTTGATTGGGAAAAGGCATAGCAAGGGCAGAAATACCAAACTAGCCCTGGCAGGGCAAGGGTGGAGGAGCAGGAGCTGGAGACTGCCCTGTCACAGCCCCCCCATGGCTTCTGGGGTGCTGTTCCCCTTCCAGCTTATCATGCCATATATGGCAGGTATCCCAGGGAATATATCCTTAAATCACTAAGTGAACTGGATGTTGAGGACCAGACCAGTCGAAAAGGCCCCCGTTAGTACGGTGTCCTCTGTGGGACATGCTGGAGAACACTGGGGAATATGGCCAAAGCCAAAGAAGGATCAGGCCCCCAGCTGCCTACAGTGAAGGTGCATCTACCAGCATTTTGGGGCAGCAGTGGCTGTGTAGCGCTGGGATGTGCTGACCTGCCCTTGGCGGTGGTCCTGCCCAGCAGTGGGTCCAGCACCGCCTCCACCGTCTCACCGATGTCCTCGATCAGTAATGTCTGTCCTTCAGAGACTGCCTGTGCGATAATGTCCAGGTATCTGAGGGGAGAGAGGAGAGGCATGTGTGGCAAGCCTGTGCACTGTGGGGGGCTTGGGCTGCTGCGGGGGGTTCACAGAGTGCTTTCCACCCTCTATGCCCCATTGGGCCACTGCTGTGCTCTGCCAGTCCCAGGCCCCGTAGAGCATTTGGAGATACTGGGTGCACCATCAGTGCTGCTGCCCTTGGATGCCCCGAGTCTGATGGGCGACATGATTTTCCTGACTCGACACATATCAATGGCAGGGAAAGGGGGGCTGGTTCAGCCCCAGCCTGTGCCCACCCCACAGCCCGTGGCCCACCTCCGCTGGCCCAGGCGGACGATCACAAGGTCCTCCCCGAATTTGTTCTTGATCCACTTGATGCCCTGGAGCTGGGCATCCACAAGCAGTGGCCACCGCTGGGTGCTGCAGAGGATTGCAGCGTTCTCGGTAGAAGTGCGGTCGCTGGGCAGCCCTTGGTTGTTCCAGGCAGCCACGTCGGCAGAGTCCGTGAGGAGGCTGAGAGGGTCCAGGTCTGGTGTGATGGGGATAGGCACCTGCAGGGAGGGGCTGTTGGGTGCCTGGCCACAGAGAGTTGGGAGACCCCGCTGCTGGTGGCCATGGGGGAAGGAGCCCCAGGCACTCTGGGGTGGATTCTCACCTTCTGCCCATTGAGGAAGGGGAGCCAGTGCTTCTCCAGCAGCTCAGCCCTGTACTTCTTGGTAAAGTATCCGATGTAGGACACAAAGGCAGAGACCAGCAGCACGTCCCCACACAACGTCTTCTCCTGCTCTTTGAGATGCTCCACTGACTCAGCCCAGCGGACGTTTTCAGACGCCAAGCCACCGACAAGCCTGGGTGGTCAGAGAGGATGGTGGCTGCTGTGGTCCTGGTGCTGTGACCCGCGTGGGGGGTGTGTGGGGACTCAGCCATGGTCACCCAGGCTGTTGTCACCAAATGTCTCCATGGCTGCCTCCCCCCATGAATGTCTAGTCCAATTAATCTCAGAATTTTTTAATTCTGAGCAGCTCTGCTGCTCCCACGGCCCCAGTGTCGTGCCCACTAGGCAATGCCAAGGAGCAGCAGCCTGCCCGGATTCTTTGGAGCCAGAATTTGCATGGTACCTGTTCGCTAAGTTAATGACTTTGTTGGTTTCATCAGCCTCCTGCTGGCATTTGATCTTTTCTGCTGTGGCTTTCTCAAACTGAGCAGTGAGAGTTGCCAGATTTTCATTCAGCATCTTTGGAAGAGAACAGCCC
The DNA here is from genome assembly GCA_024500445.1 of Entomyzon cyanotis. Classification (NCBI taxonomy): domain Eukaryota; kingdom Metazoa; phylum Chordata; class Aves; order Passeriformes; family Meliphagidae; genus Entomyzon; species Entomyzon cyanotis. Next base: position 1,926,496 of record JAKEPQ010000325.1, read on the forward strand.
CAGAGTTACTCCCTGCCCAGATGGAAGGCTCCATGGTCCCAGAGCTCTGCAGCAGCCCCATCCCAGCACAATGCTTGGGCTAGGCTCTGGGTTCATGGAGTTCTTTCACTCGTTTGGTGACTGAGGGGCTTGTGGCTGGGGCCTGCAGGGATGCACACTTACAGCAATTTTGCTCTTAATACGACTGAGCCTCTCCTGTGCCTCTGCCAGCTCAGCATCAGCATCAGCCACTGCCTGTCTCTTGGGCTTCACTATGCAGAACACCTCATAGTAGCGGACCATGTTGAGGCACCAGGAGCACAGCCCTGCTGCAGCTGTTGACTTGGACTTGATGAACTCTGGATTGAACCTGGGGTCTGACCTGTATGGCCTGGAACAGGAGTACATGCCATGCTATGGCACTGCACTGCAGCTGCCGGCAGCCCGTCCCACTCCTGCCGGAGGCTGGGTTGCCTCTGGATGGCAGGGTGGGAGAGCAGGGCCAATGCCTGGATCCCACTCCTGCTTTTGGGAGGGTCCTCTCCGGCCACCCTGCTCAGGGCAGCTTGTGGCAAGGGCTGTAAAGGGGCAGGAACCAGTCACAGACTCACTCAAATGCCTTGAGACAGGGCTCAGGGATGTTTGACCCATCAAAACCTTTTAAGGCTGCAAGGAAAGCATCTGCTTTTCCTATTGTGACTTTTGCAGCTGTCCAGCTCTTGTCTTTTGGAATCTTGCCTTTTTCAGCCGTCAGAATCATCACAGCAGCCATCACATTCACCACCTCTGGTGGTGGAGCCCCAAAGGACTTCAGCTCTGTCAGGTTGTACTGGGAAGGAACCAGAGGGCCACTGAGCATCACCCTGGCCCAGGGCTGCCAGCACTAGCTGGGCACTTGCTTCCCACTGAGAGGTCACCCACCTTGTTGAGCGTGTTGAGGGCCTCACTGGCAGCGGTGAGCACCACCTCTGCTTCAGCCAGTTCAGTTGCACAGGCTTGTTGCTTTTCAGCCACCATCTGGGGAGGGAGGACATGGGATGGGGTGAGTGGCTGTAACCACAGAGCTCACACTGCTCTGTCCCACATTGGACATCAGCTCAGCACTTTGCACCTTGTTGATGGCCTCGACCTTCAGCTCCTCCTCGTCAGCAATGGCTTTCTCCTTGCTGACCTTCTCTGTCTCAACACCCACCACGTGGATCAGTTTGTCTGTGTCCTCGTTCTTCTGCTTCAGCTCTATCTCCTGGACTGCCAGCATGGCTTTCAGGTCATCCACCTCAATGAAGGAAGAAACAAAGCAGATAAGAGGGCTGATCCTACCAAGCCCTGCCTGATGGAGCAGCAGTGTCTTGGTATGGCTTGGGGACCTCATGAACACTGTGACCACTTTGCAGGGATGTGCCTGCTTTCTACCCCTCTGCCAGACCCAGTGCAGGTATGATGCACAAGAGAGGCTGTGGACAGACACCTGTGATGCCGTGCTCTGCAGCTTCAGCAGCCCCTTCTCCAGCCTGTCGATGTTGGCGGAGAGCTTGCTCCTTTTATCTGCCAGCAGATTTTGGTAGAGCTTTATCTGCTCCAAGAAGGTCTTTGGCGTGGTGTAATTATAGCGTCTTTCTGCAGCCAGGTAGATCTTGGACATCTCCTTTGAACTTGTGTGGACGAAGGACATGAACTCGCTGATGGAGACCTTGACATCCGGCTGCACAGGAAGCACAGACAGGGAGCTGCTGCAGTGGGCTCTGGTGATGTGCAGTGGCTGCACTGAGCCCTCCCGCAGTGTTGGCTCCATGTCCAGCAGCAGAGGCTGGAGCAAAATGAACCTTTTCATCAGCAGCACAATGCAGGACAGAGACATGCCAATGGTCAAGGCACCGGTGCTGGTTCCCATGTCCAGCTCTGGGTCCCTGACATCCCTGCTTGGGGAGGAGGTGCTGTCCCTAGGCTGTTGCCTATGGGGGTGTTTTAAGGACAGAAGGGAAAGGCTCTGACCCTGGAGCCAGGGTAAGCTTATCCCTCTTCCCAGCTTGCTGTTCCCAGCCCTCTGGGTCATGCCAGACCCCCATCCCTGGGCACACTAAACAAGGAAAGCAGCAGAGGTGCAGTTTGCTGCCCAGTGCAGCCTGGGATCCTCAGTGCCCTAGGAGAGCAGCTGTGCTGGGATCCCAGCTCACCTCGATGTCTGGGGTTTCCTCCAGGAACCTGCTGCTGACAGACACGAGAGCATCCTCCGGCCACTCGTGGAACCAGTCGATGGCCGTGCAGTTGACTACAGCAGGGAACTTCCTGGCCCGGACACGCAGGGTTGAGCCCACAGGGGAGAAGCACAGGACAACCTGCGGCAGAGCAGCACTGCTGAGTGGGGTGTCCCCACTGTTGGGGGTGGGGGGGAGTGTTGCCAGGGGCTCCATGTGACTGCAAGGATTCTGCTGCAGAGCAGAGCTTTGCTGCCTTCCCATTAACTCCCAGTATGGAGGACGTGGTCTGTAGTGGTGCACCCTGTGCCTCTCACCAGGGCTGGAACTGGGTCCCCTTTGGTCGCTGCAGTCAGCAGCTGAGCACAGTGCTTTTGTGAGTGTCCCTGTGAGTGCCCAGCATAGTGTGCGGTTGTGGAAGCTGCTGACCCCCAGGGAGGTCAATACCCTGTGCCTCTGGGGCTAGGGGCACCTGGGGAGTCCCTGAAAACACCTTTTGCTCAAACCCACCACCCAGGGATGAAACCTCAGTGTTCTGTGGCTTGTTGCAAAAAGGTTTTGGATCAGGCAAATCAGGGGCATGGGCAAACCAACCTGGGGAGACAACACCCACCTTTAACTGGCGCCTGACTTTTTCTATAAATATTTTCCAACAGTTTTCCTTTGTATCCTCCAATCCAAGAGACTTCACTTGAGGCCTCATGGCACTGATGATGGTTTCCAGGTCAGTATCCTGAAACAGGCCTGGCACCTCCCCAGACGCCAAGAAATCATTGATTACAACGAGGAATGATTCTTCAGCCACCTGGGAGTCTGTCATCAGGAACACCATGGGGATGTTCTTCACAGCTGCCTTGATGTACTGGGAGGCGAGGTCCAGCTGGGACAGAGAGAAACTGTCACCCCCCAGGGTCAACCCGATGAGGTGTTCGCCAAAGCAACCCATTTGGAGCAGCCCTGGGCTGCCCCAGAGAGCTGGAAGGAAGCCTTTCGGAGGGAGCTGATGCCAGCTGCTCTGCTTAGGCACAGGTCTAGCACCAGGGCTATCCACACCACACCTGCTATCACCAGTAACTCCTGCCCATGCCTGGCTGGAGAAGCGCCAGGGCAGGATGCATGGGTGAGCAGATCCTGCTCCCTTGGGAGCGCCTGCTCCCTTGGGGCAGGATGCATGGGTGAGCAGATCCTGGTGTGCAACCGCCGTGTTGCGAGGAGAGCAGAACCTCATGAGCCCACCCCAGGCACCATCACTGCAGGGGCAGGACCCATCCCCAAGCAGGTGACACTGACCCAGCGTCCAAAGCTGCTCTCACCTTCAGGTCTGGGGTGCTGTAGCCTTTCCTCAGCGTGATCTGGAACACACCCAGATTGCTGATGTGAGCTGCCAGCCGTGCCAGGCTCTGTTTGCCGCTGCCTCCCACCCCCACCAGGAGTGCGTTGCCCCGGGGACACTCCAAGATCCTGTTAATTCTGCAAATGTGAGACATCGCATCTTCGAAGAGAACCTGAAGAAAACAGGAGGGGAAGGTTCAGTGTTCTGGATCAGGGCAGAAAGAGCAGTGGGTGCTCCATAATGCACACACCCAAGGAGTGCAATGCTGTGATCTCATATTTTTGGTGCGATACTGCCTGCCATGGGTACTCACCAGACTCATCGCTGCGTTCATCTCATTGTAGCTTTCCAGGGCTTCCCCAAGCAGGTCACTCAGAACTGACCAGCTTGGCACTGGCATGTACTTGGACTCATCCATGCCCTGGGCGAAGTGGCAGTAGATGTTGGGTTTGGCGAATACCACATCTTCGCTGAGGTTCTGGGAGAGGCAATTCCAGCCATGAGGCTCAGCTGTGGGGCACCAAGGACCACCAGTGGGCTGGAACACTACTTTTCAGCACAACTTACTTGAAAGGAGGCTTTGCAGGTGTCCATCAGCAGCTTATTGAAGCTGTACTGATCCTCTTCATCGACAAGCTTGTCTCCATATACCCTCTGTGCTTCGTGAAGCCAGAGACGCAACAAATCCGTGGGGCTTTTCAGGCAGTCGGGGGTGGAGAAGAGCAGCCCCTGATGAACACACAAATCCCTCAGCCCTCAGGGTTATTTTAGTGCCACACAGAGCTGATTGCAAAGGTTGGCTCTGGGAAGAGGCCAAGGCCCTTTTCAGAGACATGGTATGGTGCAAGGGTGTGGGATGAGGAAAGGGAGGAATGTTTTAGAAGAAACAGCTCTCCCGCTACCTGGAATATGTTGGAGAGGTCCCGCAGGTTGAAGATGTAGTGGAACTTGATGGCTGTTGGCAGATAGTTGGAGGCAACCCTCTGGTGCAGGGCTGTTGGCAAGATAAGGGGTGAGCAAGTGCCAGGTCCACAGAGACCCCTGAGCCTGGCTCCCCAACACTGCATTCCCCACGGGCTTGTCCCACCCTGGCATGGCAAAGGCTCACCCAGCGCTGCCGCCACCAGCTGGGCCTGCATCTTCCGGAGAGCTGCTGGCAAGTTCTGCCGGGCCAAGTGCTGCTCCAGGATGGCACCATACACCTGGTGCAGAGCCTCCCGGCTGGGAAAGCTCACAGCAAGGACGCAGAAGTGGCGCTGCAGAAAGGGGCAGAAATTTATTTGGGCACCTTGCCCCACAGGGCTGATGGAGCCAACTGGCACTGCAGGGTTCCCTGCCCCATTCCACCCTCTGGGCTTTGGTGCCAGGAGTGTGAATGTGCCAGTCACAGCCTGGCCCCCAGGTCCTGCCCACCTGCAGTCGTGAGTCGATGGTGAAGGACCCTGCGGTTGGGTTCATGCAGGCCACATACTGGCAGTTGCGAATGTCCTTCAGGGTCAGTTTGGTCCTATCGTACCTGTGCAGGGACCAGCACCGTGACACTTTCCACAGGGATGGGGACTGGTTCCCCCCATCATGCTGTGCCCCTCCAGCACCCACCAGTGCCCGTGGTCCAGGTGCTGCCGGATGAGCGTGTGTGGTGCCACAGTGCCATACTTATCCACCTCTGGCATGTTCATGTCATCAATGAAGTAGACCAGCCTTCTAGTACCAGGTGGGCCATAAATTCTCCCTGATTTCTTCTCCAGGGGTTTCTCAAGGACGGCTGCAGTGAGAGAAGTAGGTGGGTGGTGGGTCAGCACTGCAGGACCCTATGGCACAGCCCAGTGATGGGCTGACTGCTGGCTCTGCCAGCCTTACCTTGCAGCATGGCCGAGGTGGTGTAGAAGTTGAGGGGCACAGACTGCACTAGATATTCATCTGTGGGGAGTGAGTCCAGCTTGTCCCACATCAAGACTGACTTTCCTGTTCCTGCATTCCCCACCAGCATCACCGGCCGCTGCTTCTCCATCAGCAGGTCCATGAAGTAGCGGAGGCGAACAGTCTCTGTGGTGTGTACCACGGCAGCCTGGGGAGAGGCACTATCAGTCCCTGCACTTACCCTGGCATTGGCAGAGGCAGGATTCTCTGTCGGAGCAGTGGATGGCGTGCCAGAGTCCTGCACAGCATTTTCAGAAGGTCCAACAGACAGTGCTCTCTGCATGCAAACCTGATTCCTCTCAAATGCAACAGGTCTTGGGTGCTCTATTATGCTAAAGACTTTCTGACCAAAACCAGGTTATTACACAGAACAACACGGACAGTTCCTGAAACCACCAAACCCAGCCATAGCTCCCCGCCTTTTCCCTGGCAGCTTAGATAACCCCTGCAAGGTGCCATTGTAGGAGACACAAATTGAATGCTAATGGACATTTTGCACTCAGGCAATAGTCACAGCTACTTTGTGGGACTTTCAGAAGCTGCAGGTTAATCTGAAGGTAAAGGAGACATGGAACTTGCAGCCCGTGCTGAAGCTTCTGTGGGGTAAAGAGACAGGCTAAACAGGTAAATAGAATAAACAGGAGGCCACTGGGTTTACTGGGTGCTACCAGTCCAAATCCTAATGATGCTCCAGGCATTGCTGAGGGGAAGACTGTGGAGTGATAGTCAAATAAACCATATAAACATAGAGCTTGTGGGAAATACCTGTAAGGGAACTTCAGGGTCAAGCTCGAACTCTGGCACTCTGTCATCCCAGGGACTGAATCTCTTCGTTTTTGGATCAATGTGATAGTCAAAAATTGTCCCCTGACTAGGAAACTTGACGGTTTTAAATTCTGAGAGCCACCACTTGCTGAACATCTGGCGGTGATCCACCAGCTGGAGAACAAAACAGAGATACTCAGACACTGGCCACATGATAGGATGCAGAGAGGGGTGGCAGACACTGGGCAGTCCCATGGGTGTACCTGGTCCTGGAACAAGGCTGCGCCAAAGGCCCAGGCACAGGCGAAGACAAAGTAGAGCTCATAGTCCTCCCGGGGTGAGTCTGGTGGGACATTCTTGGGTGTCAAGAAACATTCTAGCAGGGACAGAACTGTCTGTATGGCCGTGATCTCAGGAACAGGCGTGATAGTCTTGAACGAAGACTTGAGCTTCTCCAGGCATGGTGGCAAGTACTTGTCAAAGAGGACCATCAGAGCAGCCTTCTCACCCTTCTCTGTCCTTGTCTCAATCCAGCTGGCCACGATGCTATGGCAGAGACAAGCAGGGCTGCAGCAAGCATGTGGGGGCCAGTGCCCATCCCATCCCGTCCCTGTCTCCCGTCCCGTCCCGTCCTGTCCCCATGTCGCATCCCCCCCCACCCTCCCATCCCATCCCATCCCATCCCATCCCATCCCATCCCATCCCATCCCATCCCATCCCATCCCATCCCATCCCATCCCATCCCATCTTTCTCCCTCCCCGGCTCACGGGTTCCAGCCCAGGTCTGCGGGGTTGATGTAGAGTATTCCGGCCCGGGACACAGTGGCTGGCGTGGCTGTCCGCAGGTGGCTGATCTCGAAGATGAGCCGCATGGTGGGAGTGAGGGGGATGCGCTCGTTGCTGGCCAAGGTGAGAACCTGGGGGAAGTGGCCTGGAGCTGGTCCCCCCGAGTTCATAAGCAAGCAAAGCTCCTGGGGTGTGATGGCACCAACCTTATTGTCATCCATGACTGTGTTCAGGGACTCGATCCACATTGGATCAATGTCTCCATCAAGGATGATCCATTTGGGGCCATCATGTGTTATGTTGGCCAGGTCACGCATTGCTGTGGAGAACAGACCTGCCCCACAGAAAGACACAAGTTGCTCCTCTCCACACATGGCTGTTTGCTAGAGGACAGGCAGGATTGGTGCTCCCATGAAATAAATTCCTTCTCCCTCCCACTCCAGGAAAGAGCCAGACCTTAGGAAAAGTCTTCACATTCCCTCTCATATCCTATAAACCGAGCTCGCAGCATTGGTGTCTCACCATCCTTCCATTCCCGTGTGGCTGGGTGAATGATCCCGAACAGCTCATCACAGGTCACAGCCTTGGGGTCAAGGTCCACAGTGACTGGCCTCCTCTTCAGCCTTTGGTACGTCTTGTTGAGCGACTTCATCACCTGTGGAGAGGGGATGGTGCAGCCAAAGGAGCTGATCCCACCAGGGCAACCACAGCCTTTGGCAGCCTCTGCCTGCAATGGGGGGCATGGAGTCTTGCTCCCACCTGGACTGCTTCTGGGAAAACACCTGACCTCCCTCTGCAGAGCCACTCCTCGACAGGGCATTGTGGAAGGCAAGGCCCTGCCAGCCAGCACTGTGCTGTCATCCTGCCAGCACCACAGCACACACAGGATCGATCATGAGAGTGTGTCCCCATCTGCTCCCTGTCTGTGTCTCTGCTCTGCTCATGGGTGTCTCGGGCAGCCCCTGGGCTGTGCATCCCATACCTGCTCAGCTCCATGAGCTCAAGTCTCGCCTACGCAGTGCCTGAGGGCTTGGCATGGCCATGGCTGCACCACCAGCCCAAACACTGCTCTGGCAGAGCTGGGGCTGTACAGCCAGCTGAGGCCAGTGGCCATGCCCTCGCCAAGAAGCTGTGGGAGGCTGTGGGATATGTTTGGCTGAGGCCAGAGGGACCCCATGACCGCAGGATGGTTTGGCTACTACCTGGGTCTTTCCGCAGCCAGCATTGCCAACAATGAATACAGAGTGTCGCACTTGTAGCAGCTCCTCCAGCTGCACCACCTTCAGCACGAAGTTCTCCTCTGCCTGCAGCTTCAGCTCCAGCACAGACTCACGGATATCCTGGGAGGGAGAGCAGGCACTGACCACCAGCAGCCTTGGCAAGACCCTGGAGATGAGGCAGCTGTCCCCAGAAGTGCTGAATAGACCATCAGCCTCTGGGTCCTGCCAGGACTGGGACATCTCTGGTGATGGCACCACACTTGGGCTTGCACCTTCTCAAAGTTGAGGTCCCTCTTCCTGGGGACATCCAGTGCTGGAAACAGGTCTCCAATCAGCCCCAAGAATACTGGCAAGTCATCTGTCACAATCTTGGGGATGTTGAAATCTCGTAAAGCTCTCATCAGAACCTGGTCCTCTGCAGAGCTGGGGTCCCCCCTCTTCAAGGAGCCTGCAACCACCAGCACAGACTTGATGGCCCGCAGCCCCCAGTCATAGTGGTCCTGCAATAGGAAGCAGAGAATCACCATTTCACTTTGTTGAGGGAGAACTTCTTCAAACAGCACTGTAGAGGAACATCCTGTCCATCACTCCCCAGCCAGGTAATCCACATGGCACCCAGTGGGCTGGACCTAAATTGAACTTAATTACAGGAGAAGCCTCTGTCAGTAATGGGGTGGTTTGGAACTGAGAATCTGACTTCCTTCTTGGAGACATATTTGTAGTGTAAATCACATCTTGAGATGAATAATCTGAATGCTCTCACCTTAACTGGCATAATTCTAATTCTAATTCTAATTCTAATTCTAATTCTAATTCTCTGCTATTCTACTTTTGGGCTTCTTGATTCCTTCCTTGAGGCAGAAAGGTGGCATATGATGCACCAGGTAGAAGTGGGTCTTGTCCAGCCATGAACCTGAGCTGTGCAGAACCATCACTCCATGTGTCACCACTGGCAATCCCATTACAGTGTGTCAGGTTTGATGATCAAATGGACTCTTTCCTCTCAAAGCACTGTGTAATATTGTTAATTACCTGTTTTGACAGCAGCTCTTTGCAGAGCGTGTAGAGAGTGATGAACTTTCTTGCCAGGAGCCTGGCATCGAGAAAGCCCTCTGCCACAAGCATAATTTCGCAGATCAGTTCAAAATCGGGGACCACCATAGCACAGGGTCTAGAGAAGAGCAGCAGCAGTTGGCAGGGCCACTTACCATGTCCTCACCCTCCCACAGCCCCCAGGGTTTGCCCCCAAGTTTCCAGTACAAGCCAGTTACTGAAGTTACACTGCTGGGGTCTCCTGCCCAGGTTCTTTCTCCAAGTGGGGCTCATGTCCTACCAGCCCTTCTGCAGTCATGGGTTGAGTTTCTCAAAGTACAGGGGTCCCAGAGTATCCCTGTGCCTCCCCTTCTAGTACTTCACCAACTTTTTGTCCTACTCTCAGTTGGATTTTTAGCTGAGGGTGGCAATTAGACCCAACTGAGCAGACTCTCCCTTTGCTGAGCAGCCCAGCTCACCCTGCCTGGCCACCTCTGGGGAGTGACAGGACTGTCCCATGGTGCCAAGGGCTCCCTCACACCAGAGACACCAGTGCACACAAATCCCTTTGGCTTAGGTCACACTGTGGATGTGGCATGAGTGCCAGCACAGAGGTAAGGGCTGCGCTGACACCAACCCACCTGAACAGAGCTTTTAGATTTTCAGGCAGCTCTGTGCGCCCGGCGTAACCAGGGTTCATGGTGATGAACAGCCCAACTGATGGGACCAAGGAGATAGTCTCCCCAAGGAAGTTGAACGTTTTCTTCTTGGCACGGATTGCATCTTGAATACATTTTACCTGCCAGGTGAGCAGAGGTGTTGGTGCTGGGAGCTCCCAGCTCCCTGCCCAGTGCCCTGGCTGGCCCTCACCACTCCCCAAGGTGAGCCTGAGGGTTTGGCTGTGCCAGGAATAACATGGAGATCTTGCTGAAGCCACAGCAGCAGGAGAGCTGGCCTTAAACCAGCTCCTTCTTAATCACTCCAACTCCCTATCCCAGATGATGGCAGAGCTGGAGTGGTGACAGGTCACCAGGATGGGACACAGCTGGGCTGTGAGGTTTAACTGTGCCCTCTGCTGTGCTTCCACCTCCCACCCTGTGTCCAAACAGGACACAGTGTAGAGAACAGTAGCAAACTGTCCTGTGAGTCAGGTTTAACTGGGGCAGCATCCAGGACATGAGCTGGGAAGTCTCTTTGGCACCTGGTGCCACTGGGTTGTGGGGACAACACGCACCTGCACCGCAATGACAGACAGGACCTCCACCAAAATGCGGTTGAACTCATCGAAGCAGCCCCAGGCACCTGTCTGGGCAAGTCCTTTGTAGATGTTCCCACAGGACTGGAGAGAAACAGCAGCAGAAGGGGACTCAGGCACTGCCATCCCTCATGGCAGCTGTGATGAGGGGGTTTGGTGACAAAGCCCGAGTGCTGAGGGCTTCTCATGCTTTATGGATTGTGATCTTCCCTAGGGAAATTCCCCACAGTGATAAAGCCCCCTTGCTGAAGCTCCCTTGGGCTCCCATGGACACAAAAGAGGTCTCCCTTTTATTGGACACCCTATGGTTCTCACCTTGGTGCCACCATCCTGTTTCTCCATGCCCTACCTTGTAGTCCATCTGCTCGGAGCAGTTGAACACGTAGACCATAATCCCCACTGCCCGGCCCAGGTCCTTGGTGGTCTCTGTCTTCCCGGTGCCTGCAGGGCCAGCGGGGGCTCCCCCCATGTAGAGGTGGAGGGACTGTGTCAGGGTGATGTAGCACCTGTGGAGGGAGAACACTGGGGCTCAGTGGTGCAGCATGGCCACAGCGCCACGGGCAGTGGGAGGTTTAGGGAGCCAAGCTCCAACCTGTCTGTCAGGGGGGTGATGACCAGCCGGGGGGTGTTCCCCAGGTACTCATAGGAATACTGCAGCTGAGCATCACAGATGTTGGCAAAACAGTGCTTCTTCTCGTCATCCCAGCGGTGCCGGAGCTGGGACTGCCAGGCAAACGCCTGGGAGTTCTCCACCTGTGGAACAGCTGGCTGTGGCGGGCAGGTGGGCACTGGCACTGCTCACCCTGGCCCGCTGGGACAGTGATACCCCCATGCCTTGGGACTGTCCACCACCTCCCAGCACAGGGAGAGTGTGCAAACAGGTCCCAGTGCCATGCTGGGGTGGGTGAGGATCATCCCTCCTCGTGGCCCAGCGCTGTCCATACCACCAACCAAGGTGCCCAGCCCAAAAGTAATAGAATAACAGGAAATCTGTGCTCCAAAGTTCTGGTACATGGTGCACCAAAAATACCCTCTTGTACCAAATACCTTTGTTTGGATCATTTTGGCCACAACGTCCCTTGCATGGACATCAATGGTACAGATTGTCATGATCTTCATTCTGTCTCCAGCACTCAGGGTCCCAAGAAGTAGGGAAATCAGGGCATTCAGCCGAGCAATCTGGGAGAGGACAGAAATAATGGATGTAGAGATGATACCCTTGTTTGCCCAACTCTTGGTGACCCCCGGCCTGTGACCCTTAGAGAGGCTTGGGCCAGGTTCAGGTCAGGTCCAGGTGATGCCAACCTGCTTTTTGTTATAATCCTTCAGGGCATTCTCAAAACCTTTCTCCAGACTTGCAAAGGCAACACTGACCTCTGTGGTCCAGGCAATCTGGGAACACGTCAGAGCGATCTGCAGCAAACCGTGGGGACAACATTGCCATAAAGAGGAATTTGTCACCCCTGCTATGGCTCAGGAGGGGTGCCTCTGTCTCCTCCTCCTGTCCCTCTCAGACCTGGCTCAGCCTGGCCCCGTGCAGCAGCACCCACCTGTGCTGGGTAGTCAAACACCCACTCCTCCCGTGGCTTCCCCTCGTAGGTGCTCAGGGCCTGGGGCATGAGGTGTCGCAGCGTCGAGCGCATGCGCTCCAGCAGCCGGTTCAGCCAAATCTCAACCTGGAGGGTCACAGCCAGCAGAGCTGAGCAAGCAGCACCCAGCCCACATCCCCCTGGGCTACACAAGCCTCTCCCTGCTCATCCCAAGAAGCCACAGGAGAGACAGCCTGGTGCTGGTCCCACACTGGGATGTGATGGGGAATGGTCTGAGGGCAAACAGCCAAGGGCTAACCACCCTGCAAGAGACTGTGAGGCTGAGCAGGTTTGCATGACTGTGATGTTCTGTACCTATAATGCAGATCCCATTTCTGGGGCTTTTGGCCAAAAAGCTTTGTAATTGTATTTTTATACTCCTGCCAGGCTGTTAGAGCACAACCAGCAAAAGGCTCGTCCCCTCCTCAACCTGCTCCCCTGCCCCAGCATGCAGAGGCTCCATGAAGCTTAGCCAACCTGGCCAGACAGGTCACAGTCTGCATCAAACTGCACATACTCCCCATCCTGGCTGAACATCCCATGGGCCATCTTGGTTGAGCCCTGCTTGAACTTCAGCTTGGCCAAACTGTCGAATAGCTTTGTCAGGTGCCGGGACACCTGAAAGCAGAGGCACAGCCACTGTCAGGACCCCCATGACATGTGGAGGTGTGATCAGCAATTGATCTACCCCAGGGTGCTCCCTGGGCACTGAACCCTCAGGAAAGGGGATCAGGGATGGTGTTCTGCCCATACGAATGAAAAATATTCTAAAACTGCTCGAACAAGTTAGCAGGGGAATGGCATGGGACTCACCCCCATGCTAACACATGGACTATACCTCAAGGGGCTCAGTCCCCTTCGATAAAATATCCAGTAAGTCTGCAGAGGAGACAAAGTAGAACCGGGGAAAAGCTAGTCTTTTGGTCTCGAGGTATTCAGCTAAGGCCTTCTCACAGAGCACCAGCCTGACAGAAAACAGAGAACAACCATTAACCCCCACATACTGGTTTTACTCTTTGCTTTGCCTTGTCTTGCTTTAAGGGAACCAACCCCTTCCTTTGGCCCTCACAAATGCTTTGCCTGGGTGACTTGACCCTCACCTGTCCTGCAGCTCTTCCAGACGGGCGAGCAGCCCAGGCTTGTTGGTGCATTCAATCACATTGGGGGTTGTTACCGCATCCTCCATTAGTTCCTGAAGAGGAAAAACACTTTAGCCCATCTGAACTGACAGAGAGCTGCAGGAAAAATAAGAGGGGGAATGAGCTTCATACTCGGAAATCGTGGTCAATGGTATCAAACTTCTTTGACTCCTCTGGCAGTTGACTGCGTGTGTCTTCGGACGCTATGAAGATTGTTTCCAGGTGACTCCACTTCCTCTGCACCTCAGACCAGGTGTTGATAACACTGTCAGCAGTCGACAGCTTCTGCTGCCAATCCTGTGCCCTATCAAGGAAGTAGGCTCGGTACTTGGAGGCCAACACGTTCTGCAGCTGCATTTGGTTGTCTTCCAGCGTCTCGATGAGGACCTCATCCATCTTGAGCAGTGGGAGCTGGGTCCTGCTGTGGGGCTCATACTCGAACTCCATTGTGTCCCAAGTAGTGTCCAGGGCATTCAGTACCTGCAGTCAGGGCATGAAGATGAGCTGGATGCTATGGTACTGGGTCCAGCCCCTGCGGGAAGGCAGGAGGACAGAGGAGCACCTGCTCCAGGCACGAGCTCCGTAAGCTCCACGTGCTGCCTGTGGACTCCAGCTCCAGGAAGTGGAACACAAGCCCTTGATAGCCACAGAGTCACATTGGCACAGGGGTCTCAGCAAAGCAGGGGAGGAGCTGAGTCCCATTTACCTTCTCCATTCCTCCCTCCTTTGACGCTTTGTCCACAATACCGCGAACCTCCTCCTCAAACTCATGCAGGTTCAGATGCAGCAGATCTGCGAGGGTGGTGTCCTCTGACATGGTGAATTCCACCTGGAGCAGAACCAGATGGGCTGTGGACTCTCCTCCACAGAGAGGCAGTCCAGCAGCTCACCCAATCGAGCTCTTTAACGCCCACATTTAGAGACCCTACACAAACATTTGCATGTGGCCAGATTTAAACCTGATGGCACCCTTTCCTTGCTGGGTGCGGATCTTGGGAGCCTCCTGGGCCAGGGGCTGGAGCCTTCTGGGCCAGGGATGGGCAGGAGGACTTGTGAGCACCTTGGTTGTCTGCACAAGCTCCTTCCAGTGCCGGTCCCTGATGGCTGGGTTCTGCAGCTCGCTCACGGCGCGCAGGGATGTCATCATGTTCTTCATGTTGCTGTCCAGCGCTATGTACGCATCACAGCTCTTCACATCCTTATCCAAACCTCGGATGTCTTTAGCGAATTTCTTGCACTCAATATCCATATCCTCAACATTGAGGTCCTTCCACCTGGTTGTCTTCCAGGTGGCGATGCTCAAGTTCACCTGGACCCAGGATACATTTTCAAAACATGTGATTAGCAGAAGTATTGCTGCCCGAGAAGAAGAGCAACATACCCAGTGCCTGCACGCCCTGTGTGCCTGCTGGTCTTCCCACACATGTACATGCTATGCAGACCTGCTCTAAGTGTAACAACCTACCCAATGTCCCATCCTCCTTCCAATGGCAATGAGCTCTCTGAGGAGCTGCAACAGCTCTTCACCTTTGGCTGGCAATACCCAGCTGGTGCCAGGTGCCTGTGCCAGGTGCCTGCACCAGGTGCCCATGCCAGCCAAGATCAGCCGGCTGTCCAGCCCTTGCCTGGAAACAGCACTGGGCACTGTGCTCTGGCTCCCAGACCACCGCACGTACCAGGGTGACCATGTCCCAGAGCTCCTTCAGCATGCGCAGCTCCCTACGACATGCTTTAAGCTGTTTGTAGTCTGGAATCGACACCTCAAACAGCTCCCCTGAGGTGGCCAGGGCTTCCATCTCCTTCTCCAAGACTGTGATCTTCTTATTTTGCTGGATGGAGGAAATGGAAAGGTCTCAGCCAGGGACTGTGTGCCAGGGACATGTCTCCTACTCCAGCAGTGGCTGTCCCTGCTGCAGGGCCAGGCTCTCCCTATCAGGCTGTGAGCTGGAGCAACAACTGGAGCAGCTGCCCCTCCCCAGCACCCAGTGTCGGGGGTGACCAGGCAGTGCCAGTGGGGACAGCAGTGGCCCCGGTATCCTCCCCTTCCTTACCCTGTTCATTGACTTGTAGGGGTCTGGCTCTTTGGATGAAAAAGGGGCTTTTGCCTTGAAACGCTCCCGGTAGGCTTGCTGCTGGATCTGTGTGGGAGGATGGGACTCATGAGAGGCAGCCAGGATCCGGCAGTTGGGAAGAGCAGCAGAGTCTTCCCAAAGCTGCCGAGGAGCTGCCTCCCTGCCCACAGCCCTCAGGCAGGCACCTCAAACTCGGCGCACTTCTTGCGGATGATGGAAGCCTCGGCGGCTTGCAGGGGTGCTGCGCTCTCTGCAGCCCGCAGGCAGAGCCTCTTGTTGTTCTCCCAGCGCTCGGGCAGGTTCTGCAGTGGACACCATGTGGGGTCACCAGCCTGTAAACCCCTGCCCAGTCTCCCACACCCTAAGCAGAGGGTGCTGCAGGTGCTACCGGTGCCTACCCGGAGCTGCAGGTGAACCTCCTCCGGCATCTTGTCCCCATACGTCCTGAGCAGTGCAACTGTCTCATTCAAGGGCTCAAACATTACGTCAGTTGCCTCCTGCCTCTCCTTGACCTTCGCCAGATGACCCATCACCGCCACCAGCCCTTCATAGTCCCCCTCCACCAGAGGTTTACTCAAGCCGGCAGTGGACTCTTGGATGAAATCCTGCAGACCCTGGAGACTGGGAGGAAAATTGCGCTCACCAGGTGTCCCTGACAGGGCTTGGGGCTCCCTCTGCAGGGCACGGTCCCCCAGAAACTCACCCCTGAAGGTCCTGGAACTTTCACCTGCACATCCAGGGCTCGGTTTCCCAGGGCCAGCCCTGCCCTGGCACACAGTAGTGCCTATGCCACAGCTTAGCCGGGCTTCAGTCACCTACAGGATGCCATCCCTGGCAGGGTTCACCAGGCCTTACCTGCTGGTGACATGGTGGGTGAGGAACCGCCGGAGCACCATGCTCTGGCCCTTGATGGCATGCAGCAGCGCTTTCTTGAAGGGGCGGCAGTCACTCCGTAGCCACCCCCCAAACACCTTGGTTTCGGCAAACTCCGACACCTCTTCATACAGTGACTCGAGTGCATCGATCTGGGGACAAGAGCGGGTCATAGTCTGTGGCTGGCACCTCCCTGGGCACCCAGTGTCCTCTAGGGCGCCCCAAGCACCCAGCACATCTCATGGCACCCATCCCACACCTCCTGTTGAAAGAGCTGGAGGGGGGGATCCCAGGCGCCAAGGGCTCCAGTTGTGGATCTATCTCCATCTCCTCAGGGCTCAAGGAGAGGAAGCGCTGCAGGAACTCCTCAGGGGTCTCCTGCCACAGGTGGGAGTGCTCCTCAAAGCTGGCACTGAACTCCTCACCTTCTGCCATGGTGCTGACCACCAGCGACATCAGCTTCTCCTGCATCTTCACGAGATCCGCCTGCTCCTCCAGTGCAGACTGAAGGGACAGGCAGAGCTCGGGGACTGCTGGGGACACTGGCCACCCTCACCCACCTCTCACTGGGCTGGGAGCTGCTGCCTGCCATGGACCCACCTTGTAGCTGACCGCCCCGTCTAGCAGCCGTGGCATGGAGGCTGCCACAGACTCGGTGTCTCCAATCAGCCCCTCCACCACCACCATGAAGCTGTCGCCGGCCCCCACCTCCAGTGAGGGTTGGTACTGCACCTCACCCTCAGACAGCTCCATCTGCACCTCAAACAATGGCGACACATCGGCCTGAAACAGATCAGTGCCTGATGTTGGACTTCGTGGACACAGCCCCACAGCCCTGCAAGCTGCAGGGACAAGGTGGGGCACCAACACCACCAGGGAGCAAGGGGACAGTCATATTTGGCCACTGACCAATCTGACAGTGAGCTGTGGGACACCCACTGCCAGAACACTGAGACTTACGTCAGGGGCCATGTTGGTGAGCAGCAGCTGCAGGGATTTGTGGACGAGTCTGCAGAGCCCATCCAACACAATTTTGTCTAAATATTCCACATAGTGCACCCATGTCCGCGAGGACAAGTCAGCCTTAAACAGAGCTGAGTTCTCCTGCCACAGGAAAATCAGCCAGTGTTGGTCAGTGAACACCCAGCAAAGGCATCCGCTCCTGACATCACCGGCAAGTCCTTCCTCATGCCCCTGTGAGCCATCCAATGTTCCAGTGCTGTATCTCACCTTCATCATCTCCTGGATCTTCTCTCCCGTGCTCTCAATGGCAGCACGGCGCTGAGCTAAGGCATTATCTTTCCCATCCAGGTCTAGGAGTGCAGTTTCCTTGTTGTCCTTTCTTCCAAACAAGGGAGTGACTGTGCAGTCCTGCAAGGAGGATAGAACGAGGCTTCTCTGCTGAGCCAGGGAAAGGACAATCCCTGCTAGATGTGTCCTGGGAAGATGCTTGTGAAGAGACACCAAACATTACCTCCATCAACTGGGTGATTTTCTCTAAGTTCAGCTTCACTTGCTGGACCCGTTTCTGTAGGTCATACAGGGTCTCTCTCAACCCCTGGATGTATTCCATGACACCTGGGAGGGAAACAGGCACACAAGCACACTGTGGAGACACCCCCAGGGCCATGAGAGGTCAATTGGTGCTGGGAATGGGGGACCCCCAAAATGCACAAGGAGGATCCCCAGCCTTGGATGGCCAAGGTGGGGGTTTGTACCTTCATGGTTCCAGAACATGGACTCCACAGCGCTGGCCAGACGGTTGTCCAGGGCCTCCATCTCCCCAGCCAGCAATGGCCGCTCCACTGGAATCAACCGTAGCTTCACCTGGAGCCAACACATCCACAGGTGAGCGCCCAGGTGGAGCAGGGACCTTGTTCCAGCTTGGCACTGAGGAACAGGGTCCCCACCCCACCAACACAGTGGAGGGGGCAGGAGGTGGATGGCAGCAGCCACAGCTTGGCTTAGCCACAGGATGGGCAGGGATCTGAGGTGCCAGTGATGTGCCTGTGGTACCCAACCCACCCCAGTCCCTCTCGGCCTGGCTGAGGCTCAGGGCATGGAAAACCAGCTCAGTTGTCTCCCCTTGAGAACCTGCCTCATTGTACCAGGTCACGATGAGTTCCAAGTTGTCCCCTATCTTTTGGAAAATCTCATTTTGGGCAAAGAGGCTCTCAGCATTGCTTGGGATGTCCTGCTGCTGCTGGATTTTCAGGTACTTCACCTCCCGCAGGACGGCAGAGAGCTGCAAGACACCACAGCTGGGAAGGGGCTCATTATCAACACCCACCACACCACAGGCAGCCCCCGAGACCTGTGGCATTCACACCAGGGTGAGGGATTGCTGGCATTCCCCGTGCCAGCACTGACCTCTTTGCTGAAGTTCACGCTGAGGAGGGCAGAGTCAGGGTCCCTCAGGAGCAGGGGCTGCTCCAGGCTGAAGTGGCATTCCTGGCCGGGTCCGCTTGCCCACTCCTCGTAGATCCTCTTGGTGTATCCTTGCAGCAGCCCCATCATTTCCTCATACTTCCTGGACACCAGCTCAGCCTCAGCACCCACCATGGCACTGTCAAAGTCACAATAAAGCAGCAGCTGCTGCAGCAGGACATGGGAGAGGACCCACTCCAGATCCCGCCCCACTGCTGCTCCGTGTTCCCCTGGGATGACAGGGGACCTGCACCTACGGGTGGTCGATGGCCAGCAACTCCTTGTATGGCTCATCCAGCCGCTGCTGCAGCTCCAGAGCCCACTTCAGCTGCCCAGCCACTGGTGGCATGTTCTTGTGGACGGCTGGGGCCCCCCAGGGGGTGGTGAGGACACGGTCCGGGTGTCATATAGTGCCTTCACACTGTCCAGCTCGGCCTCAAACATTCCCAGCAGGGCCAAGTAGCAGGGGGAAGCCTCAGCCCTGATCAGGGGTCGCTCCAGCACAGAGAAAAACATGTACACCAGCTGCAAGAGAGAGAGGCAGGCACTGGTTCCTGCACCCTGGAGCAGTCCCACGACGGGTGAGATGCCTTGGTTTCTGCGGGCACTGCATGCCAGGCTGCTGAGCTGGAGCACAGGTACCTTCACAGCAGCTGACAGGCGGTTGCAGTCATCAAAGCCGTGGCAGAAGATGGCAGCCAGCTGCTTGTTTGCATCCTCAACCTTCTTCTGGAACTCTTCAAAGTCTTTGTTCCATTGCTGCCAGTGAGACCAAAATGGTTTAAAGTGGCACAGCCCCTGTGCCTCCTTCCCAAATCCTTCAGGAAGCATTTGCTGAACCCAGAGGGCCCAGAGCCCTGTGAGCTGCTCCAGAGCCAGCCCTGTGCTGCTGTGGGACAGTCCCACATGTCACTCTGCAGCATGTTCTCACAAGAGATTTTTTTTCTTTTCACTTAGCAAATGTTAACACCTCCATATCAGCATCCATTACATTTCCATTCCAGTATCTGCTCACCTCTTCGTCAGGATCCAAGGGATCATATTTGCAATCAGCAAAAGCCTTGGTGTCTTCACAGATCTCCTCAGAGATCTGCAACACCCAGCTCCCAAGGAAGTTTCCTCTCACCCCTCCCAGCACCGTCTTCTCCAGCTTCTGGAAGTTGACGGCAGCCTGGAACAGCTCCTGGCAAGCATAAACCCCATTTTACCTGGTTTCCCTTGTTCCAGGCTGCAGGTGCAGGAGCTGCAGCACCAGCACAAGGCTGCGTCCTGCCAGTTCAAAAGTGCTGAGGAGTGTCCTGCCAGGGATGCTCCCCAGCCTGGCTGGGGTGTGCCCATCCTGCCATGGGGGCTCAGGGCTGGGAGGAAAACTGTACTGGGAATGGTGCCACTTTGCTCCCACTGACGTCCCATTGTGCCAGTGGCCCCAGCCAGCCCTGGGCTGCAGCTGAGTTCACCCTGTGCCACTCCCAGGGACCACCCCAGGATCCCCGGGGCAGGGAAAGTCTGACTGAGGCTGGCACCGTGCCCTGAAATGCTGTGCTGTCACCTGAATCTCCTTGAGCCTGTGCAAGAAGGCGTCCATCCTCTTAAAGATCTGTGGAGGGGGGAACTCACAGACCTGTGGCTGTTCCTGGGAGGGGAGAGGGGCTGTCAGTCAGTGGGGCTGGTGTGGAGGGGGTCAGATGTTCCTGCACTGTCCCTGCACCCACCGGGAACATTGAGGGCATTAGGTCAGAGCAGTAAGTGCTGTAGGACTGGAAGAACTTCTCTGTGGTGGAGATGGATAGTTTGATTGCCTCCAGGGTCTCCTGGGGTTCTCCTTGCAGTCCCTTCAGCACATCCTCCGGGCTCAGGAATTTACAGGTCTGGTACAGACAGATACAGACAGGGACCATTGTCAGGAGGACATGGAGGCCCCTCCTGGCTCCCTTCACCCCCATGGACCTGCTGGTGGTTGCCTGCAGCTCATGCCTGCCCCAGACTCTTGCCAGCCCTATGGGGGACTCTGCTGCTCCCTTGTCTGGGTTGTCTCTGTGTCACCACAGCTGGACTCTCCAGATCTGCCCTAGAGAGGCAACTGGAGGGGACAGGGGTGGGTTGGTGCCGGCCCTGAGGGCTGTACCAGGCTGATGAAGAAGTTGCAAGTCTCGTGCAGGATACGGGCTATATGGGCAGGCGAGTGGTAGTGGATGCAGTGAGCCCGGAGCAGGCAGAGGGTGCACAGCACCTTGGGCACGAAGGGCTGCACCTGTGGGAGCAGAGCCTCGTCAGTGTGGAGCCATGGCAGAGCCAGGGGGATGTGTCCCCCAGCAGCCTCTGGGGCTCTGTCACTGCCCAGATGAGGCCCCCAGGCTGTGCCTGGTTATTTTGCCACATATCACTTACTAGGGGGTAATCAGCTTGCTCTACCTCCTCCAGCAGTACCTGCAGTGGTTGCAGGTGGAGGGTAACATCATGGGCTTCCTCCAGACCTAGGACAGGGAGAAACAATGTGTTGGGACGAGGACACCTTGTTGGAGGCAACCACCACCATGTCATGGGACCTCACCACCACTGACGGCCCTGAGCATGTTCTGCAACGGCGGCCAGTAGCAGCTGTCAGCCTTCTCCAGTGTCTTGGCCAGCACTGTCACTTGGGGTGAGAGCAGCTGGCAGGGAAGAGACATCAGGCTCAGCACAGGGGGCTCACTATGGGGGGCTTAGCATGGGGATGTGTCGCCCTGTACCTGGTCATTGATGCACTCTAGGCTGGTCATCCTGTTTTGCCAGAAGTCAAATTCGACCCTGGGCAGGGGGTGCAGCCCCTCCATCAGTAGCTGTGCTGGGTCCTGGCTGAAGATCTCTTCAACCTGCTGGAACCATTCGATGACGACAGTCTCGATGGAGTGCAGCACTGAACCATCTATAGGTCCCACCAGGCTGAAAGGCAGATGGGTTATGTCCCATGGGAGCCCTGAACTGCCTCAGGGGAACCCCAAACAGACCCAGGAAAGTCCCTTGAGCATGTGTGTGGCCATCTCTGGTGGTACAAATGCCTGATGTAAGCTCCTCAAGCTAGCTGCAGGGGATGGCTGTGCCCAGGGCTGTGCAGGGACCAAGCCAGTGTCCCAGCTCTTGTCCCTCCCCAAGTGACTTATGCTGTCTTAGAGCCCTGCCAGGCTTTTCTGGCACCAAGTGGTGCCAGCAGCACCCACCAGTCCAGGGCGGCGCCTGAGTCTTCCCAGCTGATCAGGTGCTCAGGCAGTGGGAGCAGCGGCTTTCCCTGCATCTTCCCATTCATCACGAATATCTTGTTCTGCAGGTGGTGAGTCTGTCGCATGATATCCTCCACCACCATCCTGGGCCAGTCCTGGCTCACCTCTTCCTGGTTCAGGAGCAGAGGGGACACAACCTGGGAGACAGGGCTAAGTCAGGCACTTGGTCATGAGTTCCGGTACACAGATACATACCCTATGTATCCCAGTGTCCCCTCTTGCTGCCCAGAGAAGCAGTCTCAGCACAGTCACGGCTCTGTCTGCCACAGATGGGTTTTGCTGATGTTTATCTCATCAGTGTGACCTTGCTCTGGGTTCCCAGCTCTCATGGGCTGGGAAGTGCTAGAAGCAGCACAGTGAATGCATCTAGTGAACTCAGGGGCTGGGCAGACAAGCAAAAGCCCCCAGCACTGAGGGAGAATTGTGGGGGCTCCTGGAATTGATGCAGCTTTTGGGTGCTGTGGGCTGGCAGCGGGAATATTTATGGGAAGTTTGAGAGAAATCCACTTAGACATTTCCCAGCTGCAGGGCAGAGGGAAGTGGACATTATTACAAGTTCCCAAAATTGCAGGGAGGAAGCGATCCAGTTGGGGCCAGGAGAAAAGTGGGCTGGTGACCTTCACCCAGTTCTTGTCCTCATGGGGCTTGTTCAACCAAGGATAGGAGCTGCCACAAGGTCAGGGTGAGTGCCTGTGACAAGTTTTCTTCTATGCATTTTTCTTTACTTTGGAGCCCACCTGGAAGTTTGGCTGGAGCAGCCCACAGCTGGGGTCCCAGCACAACAGTGTACCTGAGGAGCTCAGCTCACCCCACTTGCCCCAAGCCTGTGCCTGTGGGGGCAACCCACCTCCATCAGCACGGTGATGAGCTGCTCCACGGGTGAGGGGCCAATGTCTCCCACCAGCAGACCACTCCGACAGTTCTCCTCGACGATGCTCTCTCCCTTCTTCTTCACAAAGTAGATTGCCTTGCCCTTTAGGGCTTCTGGGAAGCTGGTAGTGGGCACGGGCTGCCCGGAGGAGTCCAGCCCCAGCACCAGCTCCGGCATATCCTTCTGCTTGAAGAACTTCTCCAGAAAGACCGCAGTCTCCTCAATGGCCATAAACTTGTCCCACTTGTCTGGCCGGGCACGCAGCAGCGCCACGGACACGCTCTCAAAGAGGACTAACCGCTCGTCTTGCATGGCCATTTTACCAGCACCAGGCTCGGCGGCAGGTCCTCAGCGCCTGGGATGGTCCAGTGGGCAAAACCCTGCTCAGCCAGGGGCTGTGCACATCCCACACCCTGACCTCCTGTCACTGCCCATCGTACTTCTGCACTGCCCTCAGCCTTCCCTCTGCACATGCAGTCTTAGGGGAAGCTGCCAGTCCCATCCCTGCCTGGCCCCAGTGGCCCCCAACCTACCCCATCACTGCCTGGCCCATCACCACCTGGCCCTATCACCCCCTGACCTGCTCCATCTCTGACTGGCCCTATGGCTCCCCTGGTCCACCCCAATCTTACCTGGCTCTACTGCTCCCCTGCTCTGTCACACCCCTCAACCCTGCAACAGCCTCCAGCCACGGTCTGCACCTCAACTGACACTGTCAGCAGCTCAACCGACAGTCAGTGCCCCAGCCGGGCCGGGCACCAGCCCAGCGGGTGCTGGCACCAGCCCAACGGGCCTGGCACCAGCCCAACTGCAGGGCTGCCCTTCCCCCTCCACCCCCCCCCCCCAGTGTCCCTGTCCCTTTGCAAGAGCTGTTTGCCCACCCTTGCCAGACTCAGGCAGCAGTGCCAAAGGTTGCCTCATCTGAGGCACAAGATGGGCAGGGACTGAGGCAGGGAATGCCCTGGCTCTGGCAGACCCCCACCATGGCACAAGTGTGCATGCCTGGACCACCCCCCGTCCAGTTCTGGTGGCAGCGGCACAGCTGGCACAGCTGGCACAGGTTGGCTTTGATCCTATTCACACCTGGTACTAGCTGGGTATGAATCCCCCAGCCCCATGCAGAACACGGTACCCGAGGGGCTGCCCTGCTACCCCCATTGTCCCAGGTACCTCCATGGTGCAGTGAATGCTGCTGTGGTGGGCAACACCTCCCTGCCCACCCAAGCTTCATGCCCTCAGCAGGATGCCAGGTTCAAGAGTTGTCCCAGCCTGGAACAGCCACCCTGTGTCCTGCAGTGAGGTCCTCCAGGCACTGTCCTGGTGGCCAGGGGCAGCTGGTGAAGGCACAAGGCTCATGAATACCTCCAGCCCACTGAGACCTCGGACTGGGAAGAGCATGAGCCCAGTCCAAGGCTGGGCACAGGGCAAGGGCTGACAGTGGCAGAGGACTCCTGCCAGTCCCAAGCTGCACACAGAGCACAGGAGGCCAAGTGAAGCGCGGTGCAGTGTTTATTTGCTGCTGATCCTCAGCACTAGTTTACAAGGCCATGGCAAATTAAAAAAAAAAAAAGAGATTAGAATAAAAAATCCTACCCCCCTGCCCCTCTCCCATGAGGTCTCTGCACTGAACCACCCACATACAAAATAATCTACAAGGAGAAAACTATACAGGAGTATTTACACCTCTGATAAATAGACTAATACTGATCCAGGCGCCTCCAGACTGTGAGTGGGGGTGGGGAGAGGACAAGACACGGGTGACTGCGAGGCAGAGAGGTGGGGGCCACAGCCCCCCCCAGCCAGAGGCCCACCAGCAGCCATCCTGAGGGCAGGCTCCAGCTCTGGGCACGTCCCACCCTGGCACAAGGGCTGTGCCACAAGGATGTGCTGGGGCAATGACACCCAGTGCTGCCACATCCAAGCCACAACCCCCATGGCTGGGTGAGGGCACATCTGTGCCCTGTGTGGCACCACTGCTCATTGTGACAGTGACAGTCCATGCCCTTTGACCCTCCTGTGTCCGTGGGGACTGTTCCAGTGCAGGGGGTGGCTGGGAGGGTCCAAGGCAGCAGCGTGGGGACACCCAGGACAGGCCCAGGCCCGCTACAACGAGGGCCAGGAGCTGTGTCTCTGCAGGGCCTCCCTGGGGCTGACACCCTGCACCCCAGCACTGGTGGGACCCCAAAACCGTCAGCTGCTCACCAACAGCTGCTTCCCTCCTGAAGGGACACCCCAAGTGTGTCTGAACGTGGGTGCTGGGGGGACCCAGTGCCACGCGGCTGCAGGTTTCCTGGGGGTCAGAGGCAGGGAGGGTGCCTGTGGTGGTGAGGCCAGGGCTCCCAAGGGTGCTGTGTTCCACTTGAGCCTGTGAAGACGCTGTCCCGGTGATGAGGCAGTGATGGGGGGCCAGAGTCACTAAGATACCTGTGCCCCTTCCCTCCCCCCACGGTAAAGAAATGGCAAAGCTGAAGCTCGGCCTCAGGCCTCAACGGCCAGGCTGCAGCGAGGCCCCCACCCCCACAGACCCCCATCATGGGGGGACACGTGGGCTGCCACAGGAGCACGCTGGCCTCACAAGGCCAGTCTGGCTGCTAGTGCCTCTTGGTGGAGGAGACCTTCTTCTTCCTAGCAGCCAGCATCTCGTAGAAGGGGTCCCGGCTGATGGCTGCCCTGGCAGGGGAACAAGGGTTGGGTCAGGCCAAACTGCTCCAGGGATGGATGCAACCTGTCTGGCCCAGCCTTGAGCAGGTCCCTTTATGTCCCTGGGGAAGTTTGCTTCCCCCACCCTTGCAGGGTGCCCGGGGAAGCACTGTCCCCTTCGAGGGCAGCAGGCAGGACCTTGTTGTGCCCCTGCCCAGTGCTGCACCCCCACATACTCCTCCAAGCACTCACTTGATGCACTTGATCCACTCCTCCTTCTCCTCAGGCGTGGGGGCAGAGATGCGATACACAGTGTGGTTCCCCTCCACCACACGGCCATCCGCCTCCGTCTTGCAGGCCTTGATCACCTGGTCCTTGTTGTCAGGGATGTAGAGCTCGAAGCAGTTCTGGGAGGGAGAGACCACTCAGAGGCAGCCCCCACTTCCAAAGGGGACCCCAGACTGGGAGGGAAAAGGCAGAGCCGCACTCCCCCCGCAAAGCCACCCTAGCACGGCAGAGAGGGACGGACACACCATGATCGTCACCCCCTGGCCCCGCATGGGCCCTGCCACCAGTCCTGGTCACTGTGGTGACCAGCTCCAGGTCTGCACGTGGCCACCATGATGGTGGAGGCAGTGACCACTCTGGGGCGCCATTTCTCCTGGGGGCATCTCAGGGTGCTGCAACACCTCCCAGCTTTCCCTGCCCAAGTCAAAGCTGTCCCCAAACCCCAGATGACACTGCTGCAGCACTCACGGGCTTCTTTGAGTCCTCCACCTCGCGGATGCTCAGGTTCTCCAGGGGAATGATACCACGGGGCTCCTTGTCCTGGTGTGGCCAAGCAGAGGTTTAGCTGTGGGGTGGACACCCCCAATCCAGCCCCTTCCCTGCCCTAGCCCAGCTCACCCTGCAGAGAGTCTACTCACCGTCGTGTACTCAAAGTAGTAAAGGCAGTTGTCAGTCAGGATGAACCAACGTCGCTTCCACGTCTTCACCCTGCCTCCTGGGAGCAGAGAGGGACAGTCGGGCACAGCCCTGCAGAGCACAGCCAGGCACACGGCAGCTCGGCAGCACCGGAGCCAGGTGGACACACAGAGGCTCCAGCAGCACAGGGCCTGGGCGGACACACAGAGCCAAGCAGAGCCAGGCAGCGGCGGGCAGCAGCAGCAGGCAGCACACACCGCACCGAGCCAGAGCGGGAAGCGGACGGATGAGGATGGAGGTGAGGGTGGGAGTGCTGGGCTGGGAGTGCTGCACCCATTCCCACCCAAACAGATTCAGCACAGCTAAAGCATACTGCGGCCTGGCAGCTCCCTGGGAGGGACCAGGGACTTTTCTCTCCACACTGACCATGGTCCCACTCGCCCTGGAGCCTGGGCAAGGCAGGACCCAAGGCCACAGCTGAGGTCTCCAGCTGCCACGACGAGAGAAGCCAGTCCTTGGGCACAGGCCCTGCTCACCCCCGGGCCAGCTCCCCTCCACCGCAGCCGCTGCAGCAGTGCTGGATGTGGGACAAGCACCCACCCTTGCGGCCTGGATCCGGCATGGACATGAGGAGCCACAGTGTACACCGGGGGTCCTGCTCATCCCCCCCCACCGTCAGGAAGACCCTGTGGCCCCTGCTCCCCCATGCCAGCTGGCAGCCCACCCCTGTCCCTGCCCCACTGCATTTCCGAGGGCCAGCACCAATGCTTCCTGACACCTCGGAGTGCAGGCATTGGAGAAGTGCATGGGGACTACTGTGAGCCCTTAGAACAGCACAGGGCACCACGGGCACAGATCCTGCATGCTCCCGTCCAGCTCCAGGCACTTGTCACACCCTAACCCCCCGTGCACAGGCTGGGGCCTTTCTCGAGGAGACCCCAAACCTGTCCCCATCCCTTGTGGCACCGGAGGCAAAGACCCACTGGCCAGGCTGAGCTGTCTGTGAAAATGGCGATGCACAGCCGGGTGGGTGGCAAGGAGCCACTGTGGCCCCATCCTCCCCCAGGGTGGCAGAGGGTGCCGCAGGCCTTGGGGAGCATGAGACATCGGCAGGGCCGGTACCCCACATCCCTGCCTGGAGGTGGAGAGGGGCTGTCCTGCAGCAGGCGAGGTCCCCGGGCAGTGTGGCGTTAGCAGCAGCAGCAGCAGCAATGAGACTCATCACCAGCAATTAAAAACGCAAAGGAAACGAAGCCCCAGCAGTGTGAGCAGAGCAGGGAAGAGGGGTACGTACCTCCTGGAGTTGGGGGGCAAGGAAAGGAAGAGCCAAAATCATGGAAACATATAAATGAGGGAGAAAAGAAAATTAAAAAAAAAAAGGGAAAAAAAATAAAGAGGAACCCCAAAGCCCCCCCTTGCCCTGCGGGTCAGTGGGGCCGGGCTGCAGCGGGGAAGCTGTGAGGGGTTGGGTCAGTGGCAGGGCCATGGGGCTGACTGCCCTGGCTCGCTGTGGCTCTGACGGATGGGGCTCCTTGACTGCTGGGCACAGGGCCTGGCTCCCTCCACTCCATGGCTGACCAGCAGGGTCCCTCCCTGTCCTCCCCAGACAGCTGGAGCACAGAGCCACTCTGCTGCCTGTCTGCCACCCCATTAGTGGTGTCAACCGGAACCTGGGTGCACAGGGCCCCTCGAATCAGGGACGGGAGAGCCTGGGGCTATCCCCTGTGTCCCCCTAAGCCAGGGGGCTCTTGCTCAGCTCCTGGGGTGGGGCTAAAGCCCCTCTCCCCTCCCAAGGGGTTGACCATGTATCAGGAGTCCTGATTCCAGACAGAGTCCCGGGGAAAGGCCCCACTGGACCCCAATCCTGCCAGCACCCATCCTCCCCCTTGCTGAACCCGGGCAGAGGATTCCCCAGAGGTGCTGAGAAGAGAAGCCACAGGAGCCAGGGCGCGGAGGGCTCCGGCTGCAGGAGCCGGGCGGTGCAGCAGGGATGCCATGCATGCTGCCTGCATGTGGAGCTAGGATGCGGAGGTGATAATGCTGTGGGAAGGTGAGGCAGGGGTTTGTCTGTGGCATGGAGGGGGGACGCACGCAGCCTGGGGCAGCTCGCCGCTCACTCCTGGGGGCCTGCTCCAACACACCCTGCTGTAACTCGGTGACCTGAAGGGCCTTGAGGTCTCTGTGCTCTGACACTGGACCCTGGTACCAGCTCTGCACCCCAGGGGCTTGCCCAACCTAGAGGCAGAATCCCCCAGGATGCCCACCCAGCCGCTCCACAGGGCCTTGTCAGCTCTGAGTCCGCTCCTACTGCCCAGCCAAGGGAAGATGGAGGGCTGGATGTATAGATGCCTTCCTGTGAAGGCTGTGCCTGTCTCTGCAGCCTCCTCATGGTCTGAAGAGCCAGGCCAGCAGGGGAGGTGTGGGAAGCTCAGGGGCATTGCACCCTGAGGACAGCCTGCCCTCCCTTGCTGCTGGCACTCACCAAGCTTCAGGAGCCAGCCCTCCCGGTCGGGGTTGAAGAAGGTATGGGTGAGGTCATTGCCATCGTCCTCAGGGATTTTGAAGGGCTCATTCTTGATGCTCTCGTACAGATTCTGGTACAATGACATGGAATCAGCTCTGCTCTGCCCTGGAAGCCTTGCAATGGGCCCTGCTCTGGGCCAGCTTTGCAGCCTGGCCCCAGAGCTTCCATAACCCGGCCCTCACCTGGAGCAGCTCCTCAGGCAGGTCCCCCCCGTCATTGATGCCACGGTTCATGGCAATGAATCGCTCTGCCGTGGGCTTGTCCTTCACGTTGGGGTTGTGCAGGCTTGTGTTCAGCATGATGATGGCGAAGGACAGCACATAGCAGGTATCTGCAGGGGCAGAGGGGAAGGTCAGCTGCGGGGCAGGATGCCAGGGAGGCTGTCTGGGGCAAGCACTCACCTGTGGACTGGAAGACACCAGGGTTGCACTGGCAGTATCGCTGGGCAAAGGCCTCCATCATCCGGTCAATCTTCTGTGCCTCCCCAGGCAGCCGGAAGCTCCACAGGAACTGTCTGTAGAAAGCGAGTCATGGCACTGATTTGGGGGCTCCATGTTTTCCTGGCCATGCTCAGCTGCAGTGGTCCCCCAACCACCCCGCAAAGGGCTTAGCTCCCAGCCCCTCACTCACCGCAGGGCCTGCACAAGGTTGAGGTCGGTGAATTCATGCAGCTCCACAAAGGCATGCAGGACTTGGATGTTGAACTCATCCCTGTGGGAACAAAGCCGAGCACAAGGGATGCATGATCAGCAATCCTGTGACTGCCGAGTGGCTCCACTGTCCCTGCCCTGCTTCAGACTCATTCATGAGGGAAATCTGCAGACCACTGCTCAAGCCCTGGTCTGGCCTGCACACACCAGCCACTCGCAAGTCCCAGCCATGGATTGAACACCCCCAGCACCCTGGGTACCCCCATTTGGCTGCTCTATGAGCTTAGAGCTGCAGTGTCCCATCTCTCAGGTGGCAGGAGCCCAGAATATCCCCAGGAAACCCGAGACCAGTGCACCTCTCGCCCAGGTAGTCGCCGATGGCTGTCTTGTTGAGGCCCTCTCCCTTGTACAGAAACTGAGCGATGTCCTCACATGTATTCTTCAGCAGGTCATTCTCGATCAGGAACTGGATACCCTGGAGCAAGAGAGGCGCTTGGGGGTCTGCAGCTGCCCCTGCCAGCCTGCCTGCTGACTGCTAGCCCCTGCCCTGGCTGCTGGCTCTACCCCAGACCCAGGAACCTGGACTGGGAGGTGCTAGAGCCCTGCACAGCCCCAGAGACTGGTGACTATCCCTGCGCCCTATCCCACAGTACCTTCTTGGGATCCATGTTGAACTTCTTCCTGCCCATGGCCACCTGCTTGTTCCTCTGCATGTTCTTCCTGAAAGGCATGAAGCAGCTCTGAGCACCTGGCAGAGACCCGCTGCCTCTGTCCAGCCCCTGGGGCAGTGCACTGTGAGGTAGGTCAGCCTGGACCGAGGGGAGCCAGGCCCCTGTGCTGGACCCACACAGGGCAAAGCCAACACACCGCTCTGTCTCTGTCCCACACCGCAGCCTGGGGCTGCTCTCGGCCTGCCAGGCCCCAGAACAGAGTGGAGCTGCCATACTGTGTCCTCAGGGTCACCCTGAGAAGAGGGGGTGCAGGCACAGCACCTGGTTGATCACCCAGAAATGGGGAGGCTTGGGCAAGCTGGCTGTGGCAGGGCTCTAACGAGAGCAGTGGGGCTGGCAGGAGGGGACAGTCTTCATGCCCCAGTGGGTGATTGGGAATGATGCTGGGAGTCATCTCCCGCCGGCTGCTGGGACCCCCTAATCCTGGCTGGCACCAGATGCACCAGCTCAGAATAACAAAGCCCGCCAGTGGCTGTGGCCAGACAGAGGGGCTGGGGCTTGGAAAAATAGACCTGGAAGCAGCAGATCAGCCTGGGATCCTGCTCCCAGGAGCTCAGAGTGTCTGGGAAAGCTGCTCACACCAGTACCCGTGAGCAGGGCCAGGGCTCAGCTGCCCTCAGCTCTCGCACAGCACAGGTGAGACTGTGGGGGCTCCGTGGCGTTGGGGACTCACCTCTCCTCCGTGGAGCCCAGGTTCTCAATCTCATTCGTCACTTCTGCTATCTCATCCTTCAGGCGCTGTGGGGAGAGGGGGCACTGAGACAGGAGGTGCCTCCCCCGCAAACCCTCCAGCCCCTAGCCCTGGAGGTAGCCCCATTTCCCCAAGAGGCCCCACAGCCCCTCCTTCCTTCCCTCCCTTCTTTCCCCTACCCCCAAGCACTGCCCTGGGGCTGAACCAGCTCAGGGGGCACTGGTGATGGGGCTGACTGCCCCCCTGCTGCTAATCCCTGCAGCATTGCCACGTTCCCAGCATGCAGGAAGGAAGAGATTCAGAGGTTAACAAAATTACCCCTAATCCCTTCAGATCATGCCCAGCATATGGCAGTAATTAGCCTCTGCCGCCTTAATCAGGGACACGATTGACAGTGTCTCAGATGAGCCCCGACCTCACAGGCACATGCCAGGGCAGTGGCCTGGTCCAGAGACATGGTCCCTTTCCATGCCAGGCAGGGGCTGGTACAGACACTGGTGCCCCAGGGAATGGCACAACTACATGGCCTGGAGCTCTGTGGGGCACAGGAAAAGATGTGGCTGCTTTGGCAGGGCAGGGATAGCTGGCTGCCACCCGGGATCACATCCCAGTTGGTTCCCTCTCCCTGTCCCCAGAGCCCCTTGGAAGCAGAGCTGTGGGGCAGGAGCATGAGGGATCCTGGATGTGCCTGCAAGGACCCTGCCAGTGACAAAGGCAGGAACACTGTCCCCTGCCTCCCAGACTGTTGTCTCTGGGACAGGGGGATTGTGGGGGCCCCTTAGCATCACACCTGTATGTCAGCCAGCAGCTCCTGCTTTCGGCGGCGGATGTTCTCCAGCTCCTGGCACTCCTCTGGGGTCAGGTCACTGGGCACTGAGCAGAGACAAGATCAGGTCAGCATATATGGTCCCAGGAATCAGCCCCACCAGGCTTCTAGCAGAGCCTCTGCTCCCAGCCAGCAGCCCTGGGCCTAGATGGAGGCAGGATGTGGAGGTGCTTCGTGGCAGGAGGAGCTGGACTGGCGAGCAGTGTCCCTGGCCCCACGCAGAGGCCAAGTGGCACCAATGGCATGAAAGGAATTTGAGGGCCAGGGCATCTGCTCATTCAGACTGTGGCAGCTGCAGAGTAAGAACCAACATGGCCCCCAGATCGCCTCCAGTGCTGCTTCTGCCAGCCCCAGCCCTGCTGCTCCCCAAAGCCCCACTTCACTCTGCTCTACCCCAACCAGGCTGGTGTGGGTGCCTGTTCCCGTTCCTGCCATGGCTGGGCAGCTCTGCTGTGCCCTGCAGCACAGGCTTCACACTGACCTGCAGCCCTGCAGGTTATTCTGCTGCACCAGATCAGCCCCAAACATAAACCAGCTCCTGGCCACCCTTGAAGCTCCCTCTACAGTGGATTCGTTATTTGCAGCAGAGCCTGGAGCTGGTGCACCCTCCAGACAGACCTCACCTACACACCATGACATGTACACCTCCCAGTCACCCTGCGGAGCCAGACACCGCCTCTCCAACACCATCTCAGAGGCTCAAGCCCAGGGCCACCACATGGGCTCCCTTACTCCAGGAACATTCCTAGTGCTCCTCGGTGTGTGACCTCCTTGCTTCACGGTGACAAGGTTCATTCCTGTTCTCTCCAGTCCCCAAGGTCACCTGCTCAACTGTGCATTGATTCTCCCCACACTGCCACTGCCTTTGTGGGAGCTCCCTGGCTAACAGCAACCCTGCACCCTGGATCTCCAAGCTCAGCATTTCCCTGGCTCTGCTCCGGGGTCTGATGAGCTTCCTCCTTCACCTCCTCCACAAGCCCTTGTTGCCAAGGCTGAGGCGCCTCAGCTTGCGACACTGACCCTCAGACACGACGCCAACACTTCCCAGTACTTTCCCATGACAGGAACCCCGAACCAGACAAGTTGGCTCAGGGCACCAGGTTAAAAGTCACTTAAACTCACAGTACCAGAGCTGTGTTGATGCATCCCAGCACCTTCTGCATGCCCCAGCGCCATTCCCACCAGTACCAGCCCCCCACTACCAGGCCCCCAAGGCAGCCGGCAAGCCCAGGCTTGCTGTGGGAGGGATGAGCTGCATCACACCCCATAATCAGGCACAGAAACCCCCAAATCCCTGGGTCCATGTGCCACAGGACCCTCCTGCCTAGCTGCAGAATCCTCTTGTCCAGCTGCTGGACCCTCCAGCCTGGCCGCCGGGAAGGTCAAATTCGTGCCAGGGCTAGAGCTGGCCCCAGGCAAGCCCTCAGCGCTGCCTCTTCCTGCCCACCTGGGAGTGGGCGGGGGTTCCAGCGAGGGTCCCGGTGGCCCTGGGATAGGCGCGGCGCAGGATGAGAAGCTGCAGGGCAGCAGGGACAGTGGAGCTGTTCCAGAGCCCTGGAAGGTCCCTCCCCGGTGGAGGCTGAGCACTCGTGACAGCAACCCAGCCATGTCAGCAGCAGCCACAGGAAGAGAAACCCCAGACGCAGAAGCTTTTCTGGGGAAGGAAGGAGGCATTAACCCTTCCCTGGCTCTGCACAGCAACAGCCCTGGAGAGCCCCAGTGAGTCTGGCCGCAGGCAGAGCAGTGCTGGGGAAGGCTGGAACAGACACTTCCCCTGTCTTCAGCCTGGCACAGGAGTCACACAGCAACCCACCACACTGCAGGATCCTAGCGTGG
Source organism: Entomyzon cyanotis (assembly GCA_024500445.1). NCBI lineage: Eukaryota > Metazoa > Chordata > Aves > Passeriformes > Meliphagidae > Entomyzon > Entomyzon cyanotis. The sequence continues at coordinate 1,960,031 of JAKEPQ010000325.1, forward strand.
TTAGGCCTACCCACTCGCACAGGGAGCCAGGGGTTCCCACAGCTCCTGCTGCCGGCAGCAGCAGGAGGACCCAAGGCAGCCCAGGGGCAGCAAGTGCCACCAGCAGGATTTGTCCATCTGTCTGTGGGCTCACTGGGGCCTGTGGCACCCCAAAGCAGTAATGGCAGCACATGCCCCTTCCCCACCTCACCCAAAGCAAAGCCCCGTGACACAGAGCCCTGCTTGCCTCATCCTCTGTCCTACCACTGCAGCAGGGGAGCGGAGCAGGCACGGAGCCTCTGGCCACCCTCACCAGGACCCTCATGCCCTGACCCAGCTCACCGTTGCCCTCTGCCCTGAGCACCATCCTGCCAGGGCCTTCTCCCAGCCCTGCTGGCCGTGCCCAAACTGCCAGGGGCTCTGCAGTGGTGCTGCCGTGCCGGGTGCGGGGGTTTGAACACCTGCGGCCTCAGTGCTTCTGTGGTGACTCAGGGCCACAGTACCAATGAGCTCCAGGGCCTCTTGGGCGTCATCCCGGCCTCACCAAGAGCCAGCACCAGCAACACCCTGTTCCTGCTGCCATGAGCCAGAGCCGTCAGCACCTTAACTCCTCTGCTCCCGGCTGGGTGGGAAATGGGGCGCCAGGGCCCTGCTCCCCCTCCTTGGCTCAGGGCCGGCGGACGTGATGTGCTGGGGTCCCAGCCAGACTGGCCCTGGGGCTGGCCCAGCCCTTCCTTCCTCACGGGCTGCCAGGACACTCAACACAGCACATCTTGAGCTCACTGCGCAATTCCGGGGTCCCCTCCCTTCCCCTCCACCATCTGGGCCCCCATCCCAGCAGACCTCCAGCCCTGCAGCTCCTCCCATCTCTGCCAGACCTCCCCACTGCAGGTCCAGATCCTGTGCTGGCTGTGGGGACCACTGGTGCCTGCTCCCTTCTGCAGGCTCCATGGCAGCTCCCACAGCTGGCTTGGACAAGAACTGAGATCAAGAAAAGGGCCAGGAGCCATGCCAGTCCCTGTGGGATGTTGTTCCTTACTGTCTTGCCCCCTTGCTACAGGGTGTCTGTAGGGACTCCACTGCTCTGTGCGGCACTCCTGTGTGGCAAGTCCGGGCCCTGTGGGGTTGTGCCCACAGTGGAAGTGACCCCAGCACACCCCTGTCCCCATCAGTTGCCTGGAGAGGCTGTGTCAGCCTCGACTGCCTTGACTCAGCTAAATCTTGCTCAGCAGCATGAGATGGAGACACAGCACCCAGAACACCAGCTATGGAGTGAGGGGAGGGTGGGCCTTGGGAGCCTGAGGGTGTCCTTCAACCCCCTGAGCTGCAGCAGCAGCCAGCCCTGCTGCCAGCCCACCCCGTACCATACCAGAGGGACGACAGCCCTGGGATCAGGCAGACCATAGGGATGAGCCCAGGGTCTCTGGGCACTTCTGTGGCTGCCGCTACCTACTGTGCCCTTTGGTGGGGTCCCATGGGGCCCCCAGAAACATCCTGCCTGTCTCCTCACACCACATCCTGTTTTCACCATGCCGCGTGCGCACCCTGGGTTGCGTCAGCCCCATCCTTCCCCACCAACAGCTGAGGTACATCAGGAGAAGGGCCTGGGGACAGGCAGCTCCAGGACAGGCCCTCCCAGGCTGCTGGACCCTGTGCTCAGGACACTCTCCTGCTTTTGTGCAGCCCTGTCCATCATCCCATCAACCCCACTTCCCTGACCCAGAGCCCATCAGGGAACCTCCTCCACAGCCGCTGCCTCACTCCCAGTGGCTTGAGGCTCCACCACTCCCACACACAGACCCCCTGATTCCAGCACTGGCTCAGCCACGTCTACAGACACTGCCCAGGTATCAGGAACGCAGCCACGCAGGTAGTTCACCTGTCGTCAGCACTGCTTATGGTGCCAGGCCTTGAGAGGAGCATAGCCCACTGCTGCTCAGCCACAGGGCTGGCCAAGGAGGTCCCGCAGCCCCCTGCCCCACTGCGCAGCCCCCACAGTCCCACAGCTGGGCAGAAACCAGCAGACAGCAGCAGCTCATGCAGGTGGCTGACCTTCAGCACACCCACAATGTGGTAGGTGTTGGGCTTTCCCACACAGAATTCCCTTTGGTGAGTGCCACCCTCCCCTCTAGCCACAGGCACTTGTGACGAGGGTGACCGAGCGCTCTCACATCCTCCAGGCCAGAGCAGGGTGCGAGGGGCTGGGAAAGGACATGTCATGGCCATGCCAGACTGCCTTTGACCTCCCAGCCAACACCACTGACTTCCGAACACCCCCGTCCACCGTGGCACCAGCTCCAGTGCAGGGCAATGCCAGGCGAGGGGCTCGGTGCTTGCAGAGGCCTGAGCCTGGGAAGGCCGGTGGAGGAAGAAGGTGGTGAGATGGTGAGGACACTCTGTGCTGCTGTCAGTGGGAGCCATATGGAGCCGGAGCCATATGGAGCCAGAGCCATGGGCAGCGCTGTGTCTGCTGGGGGATGGGGACCCCACAGCACAGAGGGGAGGGGGGCAAGCAGTGCCTACCTGCCTTGGCAGCCACCGAGGGGCAGAGGAATGCCTGGAAACTGGAGGCGCAGAGCTCGCTGACTGTCCCCATGCTGCGGGGGTCCCACGCAGGATGCAGCCAACTCCAGGAGGGCAAGGCAGAGGGAGGCAAAGGCCGGGCAGGAGCAGACAGAGGCCAGGCAGGAGCGCGTAGCTGAGCAGTGGGTTCCCCAGTACTAAGCAGGTACCCAGTAGCCGGGGCAGCTGCCCAGTACCGTGGGGCAGGGTGCAAGCGGGGGAGCTGGAGCACTCCCGGTTCTGGTTGGAGCTGGCTCTGGTAGGGGAGCTCCAGCCGCAGGAGCCCACGCGCCAGCCCCAGCCAATCCCCGCCGCACCGGCACACCAGCCCGTGCCACTGCCAGAGCCCCAGCGCGCGGCTCAAAGCCACTTAGAGGACAAGGAGTTTGGGAACTCCCCGCCAGCCCCCCTGCCTGGGCCGCCTGCCCCCCAGCAGCCCCCTTGCCCCCGCAGGGGGCCGGCAGCGGGGTATTTTTAGAGTGGTTTTATCCCTCCGTATTAGAGCATTAAGCATCAGGAGCCGGCGGTCGCGTAGCAACGAGCGCTGCATGAAGGAAGGTGCACCCAGAGAAGCGCGGCAGCGCGAGTGTGGGGGTGCCACCACGACCCCCGCTCTGGGATGCAGGGCACAGGTCCCGACCCTGACACAGCCTGACAGGCTCAGCCAGCCCTGTGTGCTGGCACGAGCAGACACCTAGCCCCGATCATGCCCTAGAGGTGCTGTCTGCTCTGCTGCGGTCCTGGGGTGTGGGGGGCTCCTGCAGCAGGAACCGGGGGGGTCTTTCCCTGGGATCCCAGGCTGGGGGACAGCCTTGGAGCTGGGAAAATGCACAACCCTCCCACCCTCCAACCCCACAAGCGCTGAGCAAACCCAAACCGGACTGACAGCTCCTTTCCTCAAAGCAGGAGTGATCTTGAGCACAGGGCATGGCCATGAGTAACAAACCCCAGGGCCTGTCAGGGCAGGAGCAGCCTGGCAGCTCCACTCTCCCACCCCTGAAACCACTGGGATTGCTGAGCCAGGAGTAACTTGAGCGAGGCAGGCAGAAGCCCAGACAGGGCGGATGGTGGGGAAGGGCACCCTGGCAGGCAGGAGCAGTCCCTGATCCTGGGAGCAGTGTGACTGCAAAGAGGAGGAGAGATGGTGGAGAAGAGCAGCTGAGAGGGCTGCAAGGGCAGCCAGGCATTTGCTGCTGATGTGACAGACCTTCTACTTTCAGCACCACTTCCCCTTTCCAAGGGGTCAGAGCAGTGGTTGCCTCATCACTTGGGGGCAAAAGGGCAGACTAAAGGAGCCAGGGGCACAAGGAAGGCTAAGCTGGACACAGGATGTACAAGCGCCTGCCTAGGGCCTGGACTGGCATCTGGAGAAGCCCCTGTGTGACAAAAGCACGTGGGTGCTCTGGCTCAGATGAAGCAGGGTCAGGTGGCATCTCCCACACAGAGCAACCTGGATGCCTGGCTCAGTCCTTGCACTATGTCTGGGTGAGGTGGGGTGTTTGCAAACCACAGTTACAGCCGTGACATGATTGCAAGTGTCAACAGCAGGGCTCACGTTCTCTGCTCCAAACACCTCAGGAAAGGAACTGGACAACTGCCTCTGCTCTCCAAGCCTAGTGCTACCCCTGTACTCTCTCTGTGCCTTTGACCTGGAATCCACCCTTGAACTCTGAGGAAGAGTTACTCCCCAAGCTGGGTCCAGCAACTTGCCCAGGCTCACGCCACACTGTGCAAAGTAAAGTGCTGCAGCATCAGCAACAGCTTCCCCAGCAGTGTTCCCTGGTGCAGACGGGCATGCTATGGGTCCCAGGATGCATCTGAAACAGCTCAGCCTGTGCCAAGGGGCTGCCAGCACCCACTGGCAAAACAGGACTTTGCAGGATGACGGTGAGGAAGGCAGGGACTACATGCGTAAGGAACCCCCCAGCCAGTCTGCTGAGGACCTGGCACCCCACCTTCCATTGGAGATCCCCCACACCTTGACCAGCCCACCCTACCTTCACACACCCATCCTGCCCCAGACAGTGAGGCCCCTCAGGCACAAGCTGCTTTACTGGAGGCTGCATCAACCCCGCTTACAGAAATCCCTTAATCCCCAGGTCAGAGCGAGCCGTAATCCCTCGGGTGCAGTGGGATTACCAGTACTGCCCAATCCCCCTCTCCCTGGGGCCAGGCCTGAGCTGTGACAGGGCCCAGCTCAGGACACGGTACCAGGACAGGACTGTTCTCCCCACATCCTCTCACCAGTGCTGCAGCTCGGCAAGGCAGGAGCAGCCAGGACAGTTCCCCGCCAGGACACCTCCTCCCTGCGCTCCAGAGGCACTTGACCCACACCACCGCTCTCGGTCAGTTCTGGTCTGGGATGGGTTTGGTCTTGCTGCAGTCCCCACGGGAAGATGCTAGGAAGGGAGTGGGAGTGCAGCCCCACACCCTGGCAGGAGCGGGGGGAGCCCACATCTGTGCTGCCAGCTGCTCACCCTGGGATTTGCTCTCTGCTGAGGCCAACGGCTGAAAAGAGGCCGTGAGCCGTGGGGCAGACACTGGCATCAGCACAATCCCACCAGAAAGAGACTCCCTATCGGCTCCCACCGCGCTACAGCCGCAGCAGAATGTCCTTTGCTAAACCAACTCAGCTTAGGGGCTTCAGGGCAGCTGTGGGTTGTGCTGCCCCCAGCACAGGGACAGTGGCATGGGTTGGAGGCAGCTGTGCCACTCCCTGTGGCCCCTGTGGCAGGATGAGCGGGACATTTCTGATGCTGACAGATGACCCGGGACATCTTCCAGGTGGTTCCAGAAAGCAATGAGAGGCTGCTCATGGAACCAATTCCCAGAGCGCTCTCCCGCTAATGGGTTGTATCTGACAACACCAGAGCCAGGCCGCAGCAGGGCCGGGTGCTGGCACCTTATCTTACAGTGAAGTCCTCGCAGCCAAGCACAGTCACTTCTGGGGCGGAACAGCAGCTCCTAATCGGCTGTGTCGCACAGCTGCACTGGGCAGGAAACCGGCCTGTGAACCAGCACTGTCGGCAGTGGCACTTCGCTGGCACCAGCTGCTCCCAGGAAGAACGGCCACCAAGCAGGGCTGCAGCACTGAGGCCGTGGCCTCAGATCTCACCCAGACTCCAGCCTCCCCCCAGCAAAGTCCCTGCTCAAGGCAAAACCACCTGCCGACACACGGGAACCTGCCTGGAAGAGATCACGCACAGGCAGGTTCTCCCTGACCGGTGCCAGTCCTCAGTACCAGGAGAGAACGCTCTGTGGGCACGGAGGACCGAGGGAAGCGGGAGGAAAACGCACGGGCATGAGAGGGGAGACTTTGCAATCCCTGAGCCACCGTGGCCCGCCCAAGGAGCGGGTCCAGGGCACGCGTCGGGAGCTCCCGAACGGGGGAGGGCTGTGACTTTTAGCATGCGCCATCGAGGTGAACCAGCCCTGAGCTCTGCGGGGCAGGGACTCGGCAGTGCCGTTGGGGCACCCGAGCAAAGGGTGAGCGGCGCACGGAAGGTGTGCGGGCAGCGGGTCACGGAGCAGTGCCGGCGCTCCGGAGCCCAAGGAGGGGAGCCCCGCAACTCGCCCGCCCCCCGCGCTGGCGGCGGGCACCAGGTGCTAGTTCCTCCCGGCGCTTCCTCCGTCGCCACCGGCGCCGCCCGCATGATGCCGCCAAGGCCGCGGCCGCTCTGTCACTTGCGGGCGCAGGTCCCGCCGCCGCCGAGTCCCCTCCCGTCCCAGAGCCACCGCCCCCGGTCCTGCACCTGGGAGCGGCCCGGCCCAAGCGCGCCCGCCCGCCCAGGAGAGTCGCTCCCTCCCACCCGGGACCACGGACTACCCCGGCGCCTCGCCCCGGGCCAGGTGGGTGTCCCAGAGCCCTCCGCGCCGCCCCCCCGGGGTGCCGGGATACCCCGGCCCGCACTGACCACAGCCGCCGCCCTCCTCCTCCTCCATCCCGCCGCCGCCGCCGCTCCGGCCCCGCCCGCGTGACGAACGCGCCGCGGCCGCCACGGCCGGCGTCACGTGACACAGGGGAGGCGGAGCCGCGAAGGCCCCGCCCCTTGCCCTCCGCTGCCCCGCGCCGTCCCCGCCGCTCCCGGTGTGCCCCTGCCCGCGCTCCCGCCGTCCCAGCCGCTGTCGGTGTGCCCCTGCCCGCGCTCCCGCCGTCCCCGGTGTACCCCTGCCCGCGCTCCCGCCCCTCCCACCGCTCGCCCCTCGCCATCGCAGCCGATTGATAAAGACTGGGATTTATTCAATCCTTCAATGCCCGCGGCCCTGGCGGCAGCGCTCCGGCCCCCCAGGGATCCCGCCGGTGCTCCCCGCGCCAGCGCGGGGCCGGGGCCACGGGGAGAGGGCGGGGGAGGCTTTCAGTGCGGCTTGTGCAGGCGATGGGGGGTCAGGGACGGAGTAGCGTACGGGAAGGTGAGCGTGGGTAACGCGGGGAAGGGGAGGCAGGGTAACAGAGCAGGAGGGATAGGCTTGAGGCACTTGCCAGGAGCCCCCGCAGGAGTGGGCTGTGGGAAGATGGGGAAGAGGCACGGAGAAGCTGCTGAAGAGCCTGGCCGAGGCAGGTGTTCGAGGCAAGGCAGTGTGTGCAGGCTCCTCTGCAGCTAGAAAAGCAGCTCCCCGAAGGGTAAGGCACAACCCCAGGGCAGCCGCTGTATTTCCTCCCATCTGAGCATGGTCCACCAACAGCTCCCAGGACCGTGCTGCCCCTGGTCCTTGACCTGAGACTGCTCCCTGAGCAGTCTGGGGGATGCAGATCTCAACCTGTGAGGCAAAGAGTAGTGTCAGCGCCCATCAGGATGCCACCCCCTCCCTGCCCTCTCCAGCTCACTGTGCACCCTGGCTTACTCACCTGAGAGTCGGTGGCCCAGGCTAGCCATCTTGGCAGGATGTGACATTAACCAGAAGTTGCGCTTGTTCTGTAGCTTCTGAAAGGGATTGGAGTCTCTCCTCCGCTCCTGCTTCATCTTTTTCATTTTCTTTACCTGTGCAGAGGCAGGACAGCTCTCAGGTCGGACTGCAGAGTCCCCAGCCTCCTCTCACCTGCCCCAACCTGGCACACGGTGAGCACCCACCTTTCCTTTGTCAAACTCCTGGTCCCACTCATCAATGACGGTCTCACTTTGGGCCAGTGCTGTGTCCCGAATGGCATCCTGGCTCACGGCTGAAATCTCACCCTGCCAGGTCAAGACTGCAGAGCAGCAAAGTCAGCAGAAGCACCAGGCTGTGCCCTACTACTACAACCACTTGCACCAGGCCTCCCCAGGCCTGAGGCTGGAGCCCCTTGCTCCACCTCCCCACCCTCTGCCACTCCCAGCAGGCCCATTGCTGGGTGCACCTGCCTGGTTCCAGGACCACCCCCTACCTGCACTGGGGACAGGGTAAGCTCAGGCCCTGGCAGAGCTCTCTGAGCTCTGCCCCCATCCAGGGCTTAGGGCAGGGGTGCTGTTTGCCCACCCAGGTATGCCAGGATTACCTTGTTGGCCATAAGCCTTGTCCAAGGAGTTCTGGAGCAGCTTGCCCACCACACTGGACTCCCGGTCCTCAGGGGCTGTGCCAGCCCAACGACCAGCCACAGGGCTCAGGGCTGCCAGAGAGTGTCTCTCATCCCCAGTCTGGTTGTCCTTGGCATGTGTGGCCACTGCAGAAACAGGAGGGGTGAGGATGAGCCAGGGGGAGCAAGAGGAGCTACCATGTCCCTCCCTCTCCAAGACAGTTCTCACCCCAGGAGACACTGTTTGGACAGACAAGGTCCTGCTCGCTGATGATATTTGGACACAAAGGGGCCTGTCCCCACTTCCTCCTCCAGGGAACAGGCAGGAGCCCTGGGCTCTCCCCCAGGAGCAGCAGGCAGGCCTGGAGCAGGGCAGCCGAGGACTGGGGGCAGGACAACAGGCAGCTGTGGGACCAGCAAACACTGGGGATGGCACAGCAGTGCTCTCAAGGGTTCTTGGGCAGACAAGCTGCTGGCTTGACACTGCCAGGCACTAGACAAGGCACACAGTCACACCTGGGGTGGTGGTGGTGGTGGCAGGGACAGTGTTGACAGCTGGGCTGCTGAGGCTTTCCATCCACTTGCGCTTGCGGTGCTTGTGCTCTCCAGCCTCCACACTCTGATGTGTCTTACAGGGCTCTGGCTCAGCCGTCCTGGAGCTGGGGAAGGCAGCAGGGTCAGCTCACTCCAGCCAGACCGGAATGGGAGAGTCTGAGCTTCCCACAGTGCAATGGAGCACAGGGACACCTGCACTGCACTCAGGGAGGCATGAACTTCCATGAGAAGCACCCAGGAAGTGGGTGATTCAGCTGGATCCATGATGAGGTGCGTCCCACCTGTGGGATGATGAGAAGCCCCCAACCACAACCCAAGGAGCCTGACCTCAGGCTCTCATATGCCCCTTGTCCCTCACCTGTCCAAAGACATCATCCCAGAGCTGCACTCTTCTGTCTTCTTCAATGGCCTGTCTTTGCTCCTGTTCTTTTTCTTCTTTTTTCTCTTGAGGGGGAAACTTGGCTCCATGCCCAAGTCAATACTGGGCTCTGGCACATGTTGCTTGGGCCCACTCTCCATGTCCTCACAGCCCAGACCATGGCCAAAACCCTTGTCCACCACTTCCTTCCCCGTGATGGACACCAAGTCCCCTGGAGAGACAATTTTCTTCTTGGGGGACCTGGAGTCTTTATCAATGAAGTCCTTCTGAGAGCCAGTGCTTTCCTTCTTGGGGGACTTGGAGTCTTTGTGCTTGAAGCCCTCTGGAGAAATAATTCTCTCCTTCTTGGGGGGACTGGAGACTTCATCCATGTCCTTCATGGCCACAGCACAAGGGTTCCTGTCTGTGCTACGATGCTTCCTCTTGCGACGCTTCTTTTTGAAGGAGCCCTCAGTTTCCACGTGGCCAGATCCCGTCTCCCTGCTACCAGAACAAAGTGGTGTGAAGGGTGGGCAGTGGAACCAGGGCCTGCAAAGCTCCCTCCCACACTGTGCTAAAGTCAGCTCTTGTCAAATCTGGAGCAACTCATGCCAGCCTTGGAGAATCGAAGACCTGGCTGCAATGGCACTGCTTACCTGGACTTGCACAGAGGCCCAGGAGTGACGTCAGGATGGGTGATGTCTGAGGGCTGGGACTGTGCTTGGTGGTCACTCCCACACACCTTCTGTGAGGGTTTGGCCTGCAGTTATTGAAATAAATAAAAACTTGGTGGTCTAACACAGAGGTTTCCATGAGCAAAGAGAAAAAGAGGAGCCCAGAAAAAGGGGAGGAGAAAAGACACAGACAGGGGCAGGGAAGTGGGAGGTGGGAGAATCAGAAGTGTGTTCAGTTAGAAGAACAAAAGAAGGAAAGAAATTTAAATACCTGGAACCCTAGCGCACCATCCCGAGCCCTGGCTGCATCATGGCACCAAGGGCTGCCTGTGAAGGAGGCACCTCCACACCCTCCTACTGTGGCATTACCCCCTGCCACTGGTGCCAGGGGACATGAGACCCCAAGAAGGTGCTGAGGCCACCCCATTGCAGGGACTGGCACAGCCACCCCTCTGTCTGAGGCAAGAGGGCAGGAGCCATCCCCTGCATCACTCAGGGATGTGGACAACAGCAGGACCTGGTCCCACACCCCAACCCAGAGAGTGGGTAGAGCAGCCTCCACAGCCCTGGAGCTGGGGGGACTCTCCCCACCCAACCCTGGTCAGCGGGCACCTGGCAGTAGCTCTACACTTACCCCACCACAACCTCAGTTGAGAAAGGCACAAGGTGTCAACCAGAGTCTCTGGGCAGAAGCTCAGACTCACCTTTTTGTCCAAGAGCACTGGTTTCTTGGCCAGTAGTGGTGACGTGGTGCTGCCCTGCTCGTGCATGGCACTGCCCAGTGGAGAGGGTTTCACAGTGGCTGTCCTGGAGCTTTTGGGGGCAGCCAGGTCAGAGTCTTTGGGGACAGCTGGCTTGCTGCCAGGGCCAGTGGGGAGGTGGGTGCCACAGTCCCTTCCCTGAGAGGTGCAGAAACTGCTGGAATTGCTCTTGGCCATGTGGGTCTCCTTGGCCAGCTGCCCTACTGCATTGCCACAGGAATCCTTCAGGGTCCTGGCCATCGCCCCACAGCCACTGGGCTCCTGACTGAACTTCAGCAGCTTGGATGAGGTAGGTGGCTTCTTGTTGTCTGAGCCCTGTGGGGGCAACCCCACTTTGGCCCTGCTCATGGTACTGGTGACATGGAAGCCTGCTCTGGGCATGCCAGGTGTCTGCAGCTTCTTGGGACTCTGAACTGTGTCATGGGGCAGTGGTGTGGCCTCATGGGTGGCTTTGTGGAGCTGTTTGAATGACGAGGTCTGAGGGGGCAGCTTTGACAGAGCAATTCCATTTGTCAGCTTTGACCCCATCCCAGGAGTGTTGCGGGCGACAGGGACTCCAACATCATCCGGGCCTTGCAGCCCCTTCCCCAGGAGCTTGTCTTGCTTCTAGACAAGGAGAAGGAGAGAAGTTCAGTGAAGAGAGTCAAGGAGCCAAAACCACAGTGATACTGCCCTCCTCATGTCCACCCAGCATCCCTGGGTTCAGCAGGATCAGGATCCCTCCTGCACAACATTCTCCCACTCATCCACCTCCTGGCATGGCTGCAAGACCTGGTGCCCATGGAGCAGCAGCTCCTGGGAGCACCAACCTTCAGGACTCACCAGGCCCATCGGTGGCACAGACAGGGTCCCGTTAATCCCAGTTTTCTTCATCTGGTTGGAATCACTGCCAATGCAGCTGGGCAGGTTGGAGGCAGGCTTGCCCATAGGCCCTACCAAGCTCTTCCTGGGGCTGCAGAGTCTGGGGAAGGCAAAGAGCGGTCATGGGGGTGTGGGCAACCAGGACACTCACCAGACACGTACGAGGAAGGGGAGCAAGAGGCTCTGAGGAGGTGAGGTGCTACAGAAAACCATGACAAGGGACTGGACCCCACCCCACCATCCCCCACCCCAAGCCATCACACACACAGGGGTGTTGGGGCTGCTTGGGCTGAGGTAGGGGGGCCAGGAGGCACAGGGTGCTCTCTTACCTCAGGTAGAACAGCATGTAGGCCTGTTGGTTGAGGACCACCTTGATGTTGCTGGGGTGGACTTCATGGTCGTTCATTCGATACCACTGCCCATTGCTGGCCTGTGGAAGGAGAAGAGGAAATGTCAGGCTGTGTCCAAGAGCAGGGTCAGGCTCTGGTCAGGGATCCTCCTGGCCTGCAGAGCAGCAGAAACAGCACTTGTCGTCAGAACTCCTCTCCCCAAAACCCACAGATGGCCCAGGGGCAGGCCAAGGAACTCTGCCAGGGCAGACCTTCACATTTCCTGCAGTGGAGCACAGTCTGTGCCCCATGTCCAGTGCTCCACACCGCCCACCCTGCTGAGACCCTCCTCTCTGCACCCTACAGGGACCCACAAGCACCTACCAGCTCCCAGCCCAGACAGGGTGCCAAGAGAGCATCTCAGACTCACCTTCACGTAGCAGAAATAGTGCCCTGCGTTGCAGCTGTACCCAGAGTGCACCAGCACTGCATAGAGACCATATGTGATGGGATCTCCCTTGGGCTCAGACATGTACGGGCGGATGTCCAAGAACTCAGGGTATCCCACGTCCTGTGGAGAGAAGATATCTTAGGAGCTGGCATGGCTTTCTTGCTGCAACAGCAGCTCTGCTGTCCTATGAGTCCCATCTCTCAAGGGAAGGGATGTGCTCTCCCCAAGCAGAGACTGCAGGAGGAAAATGCCAGGATGAGTCCAACTTCCCCCACTGAGTGCAGTGGGGAATTGTAGGATTAGGGAATGGCTGCAGGACTGCACCAGGACCACCTCCCGCCCTGCTCTGGGGGTAGAACCTTGGACCCAGACACAGCCCTAGCTCTGGATCACTGAGCACTCACCTTGGTGATTTTCCTTCCACCTGAAGAGCCGCAACTGCCAAAGCGTTTCAGTGAAATTGTGAGAACATTGGAGGCTCGGTGAATGGTGAAGCGTTTGCTGGCTGACACTTTCTTCCTGCACCTGCCCAGGAAAAGCTCAAGCTATTCAAGCTGTTCTAACACCTGGACGACTGCTCACCCTGGTCACACAGCAATGGCAAACCCCATGGGAATGGCACTGCTGACACCAGGCACTGCTCCAGACACCTGCACACGGGCCACATCTGGTGGCCCAGGTCCTCCTTGCAAGATGAGGGAGCTGAGGAGGAGCAGGCTTCATCACAGGCTTCCATGGCCCTGTACATATGGTTTAGCCAAGGAGCAGGCACTTATATGAGGGCAAGAAGCCCTCCCATATTGTGGCAGCCTTCCCACCAGCACACCCATTGGCCCCGTCCTGCCCCCAGCGCCCCACACTCACATGCTACACCTGTAAGCGTTGTCCCCACCCAGCTGCTCTGGCTTCACAAACAGCTCCAAGGCCCGCACGATGTTTGCGGCTCGCTGCAAGGACAGGGTGGAGGTCAGGGCACAAGGGACCTATCCACACCACAGCCCCACTCCCTGCCAAGGTGCTGGCCCCAGGACAGAGCACACAGGACAGGGTAGCAGGCTGCCCCAAAGCCCTGAGCCTGCCCTGGCATGCTGTATGGCAGCTGCTCTGCCTCCCAGCACTGCCGAGCCTCCATAGAGGAGTCGTGGCTCACGCTCAGGCAACAGGCACTGCTCTGGGAGACAGGGAAGGCAGTGCAACAGCAGAAGCTGCTTCCCTCCTGCCAGCATCATGTCTGCAGGTTAAGCAGCCTCAGAGCATGAACATCCCTCCCAAGAGCAGAGACCCCCATCCCCAACCCTGCAGCAGTACCTCAACCTCCAGTGTCACATCCAAGTAAGGGTCATAGGTATCTGAGACAGTCTTGCACTCCAAACATTTCACTGCAAAAGGAAGAGCCATGAGCACACCCTGGCACAATACCAGAGCCTGCAGAGAACACCCCAGCAGAGAACAGACAGCTGCAGTAGTCCCCCCAGTCCAGGTCTGGGCTCTGGGATGTGAGCACCAGGATTCAAAGTCTTGCAGGGAGGAGGAATGGCAAATCCACTATGTGTTGGGGATGTTGCTGGGTAGCTGGGAACCTGGGTCCCTTTGCTGGTGGCAATAAGCTGGAGACCCACACATGGGTCTCAGTCAGTGGCTTTTCCCATTGCCACAACAGGGGTCAGGACTGATCGATTGCGGCTCTGGATAAGTTAAATTTGCTAAGCCATTTTCCCAAAGGGTTTTACCGCCCAGGTCCAGGCCCTGGTAGCTGATACTCACCGCGGGACCGCAGGTAACCACCAAAGATCTGGTGAACCAGAGTTGTGGCCTGGGTCTGGCGATCCAACCTACACAGAGACAGCAGCACCAGATCTCACACCAGATGTCACACTGCAACAGTCACCCCTGTTGGATGCCCTCAGGACAGCCCTCCTCCATGCTCTGGCCAGTGGATGGGCTGTGGAGCTCTGGGAGCAGTGGGAAGTTGCAGCGCCTGCCAGACTGCTCTGCCCATGTTGCAGCCGAGGGATAACACCAGGCCCCAACACAGATCTTCCTCTCAAAGAAGCAGAAGCTCCTCAGAGCCGGGTGCTGAGAGCAGAGGCAGTGCCTCCCAGCACTGGACGCATAGTGGGCCTGGGAGAAGCTGCCCTTCCACAGCCACAGGGCTGGGGCCAAGTTAGCAAGTGTGCCTGGATCCCTCAGAAATTGGCATGTGATCCCAGCCTGTAGCAGCCTCAAGATTTGGGGGCAGGACTGAAGTTATGCTGAGGTGCAGGAGTCAGGAGAAGGTGAACAACAGCCCAGAGCCATGTCCCTGAGGGGCAGAGAGCTGGACCCCACTCCCAAGACCCCTGGAGTCAGAACCTCCCTACAGTAAGGCTGACCTGGGGTACATGTTCACTCCATAGTCCACTCCAGTGAGTGCAGGGGACCAGCAAGGGGACAGCAAAGAGCAGTAATGGGCCATCAGGCCCCACATACTTGGTGTAGCCATTCAGGCAGGCCTTCTGCATGGCATCAATGGTGTAACGCAGAAATTCGTGTGCATCCTCCTGCCTGCCGAAGCGCACGTTATGGGAGATCTCTGCAAGAGAGGGAGGACTTAGCATGTGCTGAAACAAATACCATCCCTCCCTGCCTTCCCTGGGGCAAGGACTCTGGGATTGGAGCCCACTCAACCCGAACTAGACATCAGACTCATGTCACAAAGGAGCCTCCTGGCAGCCCAAGAGACCACCAGGCACTCTGAGGCTCCACGAGTCGTTTCAGTGGAGTTGTTTGCCAAAATATGCCCCGATCCCAACGGTTCTGCTTCCACATTAGTCATTGTGCGGGTGGGCAGCCCTCCTTACTCTTGAGGTCTCGGATGATGGAGAGTGGCTTTATTGCATTGCCGCTGTTGGCAAAAGCCTGTATCGTGTGGTTCTGCATAGTGCACATCATACAGAAGCCTCCGTGGGCACCTGGAGCAGGAGAGATGACACAACGTTGGGGACAAACCCAGGAGATATGGAGGCAATACAGGTGATCTCTGGTCCAATACAGCTCAGCCATACTCAGTTTCCCTATGAGTGCGATGCTCTGGGACATGAGGACCAGTCCATGCCAGCCCAACTGGCAAAGCCCATCACAGAACCAGCCACAGAGGCTCCCCAGGTGAGATAGCATTCACATGGATAGAAAACAGGTCCCAGGTATGCACTGGACAAGCCCATAGGTTGGCCCTAAGGGCCAGATCCCACTGGCAGTCCTACAGATGGGGCTCCAAGCCCGGTGTGCTCCCTGCAGTGACAACTCAGGGCAGGGCCTGCCACACTGCCCTTCCACAGTCCCCCCAGTCAGGGGCTATTCAGGAGCCCCATGCCCAGACCCCAAGAAGCCAGCAGGCCCCACCTTAGTTCTTGGCTACACTCCACTGAGACAAAGTCTCCCCAGAGACAAAGATGCCAAACTTGGGAACATTACTACGGCCAGGAAAAGAGAGTTGGACCCAGGAGCAGCCTCTTGACCGAGAAACAGGCAGAAAGGTGCATGGCAGGGAAGGTGCATCCTGACATCTACACTCCTTCACCAGAGTCAGGCACAGAGGTGTTGAGCACAGCACTGTGAGCAGGACAGGCAGATGCTGCTCCTCCCTCCCGGCCCCCTGAACTAGGGTCCCTGCTCACAGGTTCGTCCGTGTTCCCGGGAGAGCAGGTAGTTGGTGAGTGGCGGCGTGTACATCAGGCACTGCAGCGCCGAGTTCAGGAAGCAGGTATTCCCAAGGTTACTCAACCCAGCACCCACGCGGTGGACCCGATCCCACTTCATGGAGAGGCGCTGGGCTGGGAAGAGCACCTTCTGGGGCGCGGGGATCCCATCACCCGTGGCTCTTGGCAGGGCATGGCTGTGGCCTGTGGGGAGCAGAGGGTCAGCAAGGGGTAGGAGCGGGGAGAGTCCCTTCACCCTCTCCACTTACCCTGGGGGTTCTGCGGCCGCTCCGGAACGCTGCCGGTGACGCCGAGAGGGCGGCCGAGGGTCTCGGCCCCAATGTGCTCGTACTTGTCCCGCAGGTGCTCCAGCTGCCCGGCCAGGCCGCGGCGGGCGGGCGCGAACTCGATGCGCTGCTGCAGCACGGAGCGGGCGGCGGCGGCCAGCGGCCGGCTCAGCTCCGTCGCCGCGTCCCGCCGCCCCGGCTCCAGCGCCTCCCGCAGCTTCTCCGTGATCATCGCCGTAGGCGGCCGGCTCGGCGGGCCCGGCGGCCGCGGCTGCGGGGAGGCAGGGAAGCGGCGGCTGAGCGGGGGACACCGGCCCGGCACTGCCCCTCCTGCCCGGCTCCGGCTCTCAGGGCAACCCCGGCCCCCTCAGAGGGTCCCTGGCCACCGCGGCCACCGCGCCCTCCGCCTAACAGCCACCCGCGACCCCGAGCGCCGCCACCGCACGGCCCCGGCCCGGCCGCCAGCATGTGCGGCCCGCCCTGTCCCGGCGCTCCGCTCCCCACGGGCGGCCCCGCTGGCAAGGCGGAGGAATGCGGCGGAATCGGAGCGCAGGCCCCGGCGTCCCCGGTCCCGTCCCGCCCGGCAGCGCTCACCATCCGGGTCGCGCCGCACACACGTGTCGCCGCAAAGCCGCTCGCCCGCCGCCGGCACAAACTCCTTCCGCGCCGGCCCTGCGGGGCGGCTCTGCTCCGCCTCTGCGCGGCCGCGGTGACTCGCTCAGCACGGCCCGAGGCCGCGTACGCTCCGCCTCCTTGTTCGGAAGAGCCAACGGAGAGACGAGCCCCGCCCGCACGCTGCGAGTCCCGGCGCGGACGGAGGCGGGACGCGGCCGCCGAGGCAAAGGCGGCCGGTGACGCCGTTCCCAGGGCGGACGCTCCCACGGGGCGACGTTCCACGCGGGACGCCACAATGCGCTGGCGCGCAGCCCCGGTCCCGCGCCTTCCTACCCCGGTCCCGCCTCCTCCGACACCGGCACCGCCCCCTGAGTCATGGCTCCCCCTTTCCTGCCCTGGTTTCGCTCCCGGTTTGCTGCCGGTCCCGTCGGATCCCGCGCTCAGCGTTGTCGCCGGGATCCGAAGGCGGCCCCGCAGCAGCTCTTCCCCTCGCTGTTCCTTTTCCTCCGGCGGCCCCGCGGGGATCGCTTCTCTCCGCAGCTGAGGAGGGGCGGGGAGTCCTGGGGGTGTCGTGTTGGGGTCTGGAGGGGCGGCGGTGGCCGGGGCGATTCTGGCCGAGCTGCCGCAGGACTGAACCGGAAAACAGTTCCCGCCCCTCTTCCCCCTTGCCTTGGAGCTCCCGGCACGGACCCTCTCCCGGTACCGGGGCGGCTCCAGCGCCGGACGAGGAGACGGAAATCACGGCACAGGGACCACAGAGCCGGCGGCAAAACAAGTGGCGATATTGAAGTCAAAAACAGAGGAGTAGCAGCAGCGACAGGAGCACAACGGGTACAGCCATACAGAGCGCCCGGGATGCGCGGTCGGGACTGAGTAAAGGTTGGGGTTTTTTTTTTCTTTTTCTTTCTTTTTAATTTTTCTCTTTAATATGTTGAAATTGCCCAGACTGGTCCAGTACGACATCTCAAACCTTACAGGGACGCACAGCATGAAAACGCCCCCGGCGCAGGGCTGCAGGGAGCATTCCCGGCGCGCTCCCAAAGCCATGGGTGGACGTGGGAGTGGCGCAGGCGTCGCGGTGGGGCAGCTCTACGGCACACGCCAGCATCGCTGTAGGATGGGGATGGCTCAGAGAACTTGGGGCCGAGGGGTGTGGGGGGCTCACCGGAGGGGACGGTTTTTCCCAGCTGCCCTACCGCCAGTTCCAGGCGCCATTCCCGACACCGCAGAGAAGGGAGCTCACCTGGCTGCAGTGGTGCCGAGGGCCATGGCGTGGCCCAGAGCTGCACGAGGCGATGATGGACACCCCTGTGCCAGTGCAGCCAGAGCTCCAGCCCCTGGTGCCCTGCCAAGGGTTCCAGGCCAAGCCTGTCTGACGGTGGCAGCTGCAGAAGGATCTGCAGGAGGCGGTAGGGGAGTGGAGCCCGCTGGACAGTGGGGCAGCAGTGCCTGGATGCATGTCAGGGATTACCCCAGATATGTTAGCATGCCCCTTCAGTTTTCTGGGACAAGGCACCTGCACAGGAGTGGTCTGGCCCTGTGAAAGGCCCAGAGCCCCTTGCTGGGGGTTCTGCCACATGGTAAATGATCCCCAGGAGCCCCTGCCCAGAAGGGTACCCTTCTGGCACCACCTCTGGGAGAGGTGGGTGGGGAGGGGGACAGCAGTGGGGAGGGCTGCCTGGCCGGAGCTGCGGGGGAGGCTCCCGCAGCAGGGCACTGGTAGACCTGCTACACAGCCGGGGCAGCTCCTGCCACTCACAAGGGCTTGATTCCTTTACAGTTACCAGGGCCAAGCATGGCTGGGGGATTGTGACCCTGGCAGGGACGTCCCCACACCCTGCTCAGCCCTGCCACAAACACAGGATGCCCAGCACGGCTGTGGGCTGCCAGGAGCCTGCAACAGAGCGGGCTGTCCCTGTCCCTTATACGCATGTGGCAGCCACCGGGGCCCCCTGCGGCCGAGCAGATTTTCATGCTGTCTCCGGGATTTGATATCAGCGTGGACCAGTCTAACATCTCGCAGGTTTTTTCTACTGGCTACTGGAATGCGCTCGTTTGGCTTAGGGGTCCTCAATGTCGAGAAACTCTTGCTTGGGGGGGGGCCATGCCGCGGTACCAGGCGCACGAGCCGTCGCTCCTCTTGATGCAAGCATAGTGCTTCGCCTGCCGCCCATCCACGTTGTTCTTCTCCATCGCCCAGTCGGTCCAGAGACACTCATCCGAGGAGGAGACGAAGCAGGGGATGGAGAGGCAGCGCGAGATCTGTGCATGACAGAGATTGTTACCCACCAACCCAAGGGGGACACTGGGCTGGGGGGGAAGCAGTGTGGGGTAGCTGGGTTGGGGGTCTTGCACAGCTCTGCTTCATCCACCCCTCAGGTCTGGACAGGGATGCCAGGCTGACCCTGCCCTATGGGGCACGGTTAGGATACAACCCCAATACAGGAGAACTGGGGAACCCCTGGTTGCCAGTCCCAGGGCTGGCCTCGGTCCCCAGCAGGAGGAAGCCAGAGGCTTGGCTGCCATTCCTGTCTGCCCAGCCACGTGCTGTGTCCCTGCACAGCATCATCCTTGAAGGACAGGGAAGAGCAGCATCTCACTGTTGAGCCCACCCCTGCCTGAGGGCTGCAGACCCTCCCTGCTGTGGGGTGTGGCCCACGTGGAGGGGCAGCCTGGTTGCTCACCTTGCACTCACATCCCATCTGGTACCGCTGGTTTAGGCTCTTCTTCTGGGTTGGGGTCAGCGAGTCCCAGGTGGACACCAAGTCACAGAGTGTGATGTGCATCTTGCCATTGCCCTCTGACTTGCCTGGGTAGAGGCCAAACAGACCACTCAAGGGGGACCCCCAGCACCTTGGGATCCTGCATTGAGTCATGGTGCCTGGGGCCCCTCACTGTGCACTGTCCCTGGTGACCCCCAGGGAGCAGAGGCCCATTCCCCAGCTGCCCCCTCCATGGTCCGGGGCTGCCAAGCACAGCCAGAATACAGCCAGGGGTTTCCCTGAGGGCTGGTGGTGGGAGTAGGAGGGGCAAGGGGAAAATATGCCCAGGTAGCAGGTACACATGTCAGGCATCTTGCAGGGCAGAGGAGGCAGCAGGGCCAGCACTGTCCTGACATCCCCTGAGAGCCATCCCCCGCAGTGCTCACCTGCGATGAGATACTCCTTCTTCCCGCCGGTGTCCAGCAGCCGGCCGCACACGGCAGTGGATGGAGCCGTGTAGATGAACTCTATGTCCTGGTCGGGGCCCTTGAACATCTGGGGAGCAGAGGCAGGAGTGAGTGACTGGTGAAGGGGCCCCCCTGTCTTGCCAGCCTCCTGACCTGATGTGCCCTGTTACCTTGATCTGCTTGATTTCATACTGGATGCGTTTGATTGGATTCCCATATATATCATTCCCCGAATCCACCTCTTTCGCAGAGACTGCCTTGGCTCGGATCACTGCAAGGGAGAGGTGAGGTAAGTGGGGGTGACCAGTATCCCACTCAGTCCCCGCATCCCACAGTGTCTCCCACCCTCACAGGAGACTACTGCCCACAGTGGACCCCACTGGCTGCCCACAGTGCTGGCTGTCACCTGCTGTCCCCAAAGCCATGGGGCTGTAGCACGTGCAGAACAGTGACCAGCAGCATTGCAGCAGCACCCACAAGGTGATAAGGAAAGTTCACAACGGGATGGCTTGGCCCTGGGGTTGGTGATGTGGTGGCACTGTAAGCCAGGGGACAGCTCTGCTGTGGCATGGTCCCTGTGGTCATGCTGCTGGCACAGCCCAGGATATGCAGTCCAGCATGTGAGTGCTCGGCACGTGGCAGTGACCCACAGGGTGCCAGGCGGGCAGGGCGGGCAGCCAGCTCAACCTTACTCACCGGCTGGGACATGGGGCTGGCTCAGTGCCATGCTGTGCAGGTTGCCTGGGTCCCTGCACTGAGACTGCAGCCCCCAGTCCTGCCCAGCCCACCAGTGTGGGGATTGAAGGTCCCAGGTGGCACCGGGGATGCTGTTGGTGAAGGGGACAGTGGCAGTCCTGAAACTAGAGCTCCTGCTCAGCACTCTGAGAGTATGGAGGGGGCCTGGCTGCAGGGCACAGGCTGGCAGGGGTGCCCACATCCAACAGGAAGGGCAGCTCCTCACCCTGCAGGGCTCCCTTGAGCGCTGTGGGGAAGGGGATGGGGAGCTGGGCACTCTCACAGAGTTCATCCCGGCTCATGTCCCCACTGAAAGGTGCTGGGCTGGGAGCAGCCGGGGACATGCAGAGGTCACCCACTGCCTGGCACAGAGGAGCTTCTCCCGCCTGGCATGACCAGGAGAGGGAATCTGACCATGCTCTATAAATACCATGGGATGTGGGGGCATGCGGACAGGCTATTTAAGCTAAAGGTCAGGGCGCACGGCCCCACGTGGGCACCAGCAAGTGCTAACAGAGTTCACTCTGGAAAGGTGAGAGTGGCATCAACATGAGCAGGGACCAGGGAAGAGAATTCCCAAAACAGCCATCCGTGGTCACTGGCAGGGCTCACTTGGTGCAGGGCTGGGGGAAGCAATGGCTGCACTGGGGGCCTTCCCATCCCTTGGGAAGCACTGGCCTGTCCAGGCACAGTGGCAGCACCTCAGCCATGCCTGGGGACAGTGCCCACTCCTCTGTCATCAGGATGGCAGACACAGGCTGCCCTTCACCTCTGCAACTGCCATGTATCCCTTGTGCCAGGCCCTGTGCATCACCAGTGTAACTCGGGTGCAACCAGTGCCGGCCCTGTGGCTCCCTTGTGGGGAATGGTTACTGGTTCAGTGGGCTCCAGCCTTTTCCATTCACGTGCTGATGAATCACTTGACAAAAATGCAGCCCAATTCTGGGCGGATTTGTTCTGAACAGTGCGGCTTTGTGGAGGGGATGGCCGCGCTGTGCTTTCCCCGCCAAGACCCCGCAATGCAGCCAAGCTGCTCCACGCCCGCCAGGAACTGGGGCAGTGGAGGGAGCCCTGAGGAGAGGCTGGGACAAGGAGGCTGGGCAAAGAATGGAGGAAACCCCTGGGTGCCCAAGGACCAGTAGTCAGATCTCCCCAAACGCCAATGCCCCCATCAGCTTTGTCACCCACCACTCCTGCTGCTGACCTGGGCAACCACCAGCCAG
This sequence comes from Entomyzon cyanotis, assembly GCA_024500445.1. Lineage (NCBI taxonomy): Eukaryota > Metazoa > Chordata > Aves > Passeriformes > Meliphagidae > Entomyzon > Entomyzon cyanotis. The sequence continues at coordinate 1,981,755 of JAKEPQ010000325.1, forward strand.
GGAGCCCAGACCCTCTGTAAAGCTGAACCAAAGCTCCTGGGGTGCATGGCAAGCACAGCACACTGCCGTCACTGTATGACCAAGTCTGACCAGGGAAATGCTGGAAACACTCCTTCGCCATGCGGGCCAAGCAAGAAGGTGCTCTTTGGGGTGGTTCCCTCCTGGCAGAATAGGACCCCCACTGGTGACATCTCCTGTGCAGGTCCCCAAGGCTGCCACTATGGCCTTCCCATAGCAAGGACTCTAGACCCTCACAGGGACAGAGAGACCCTGCGAGGTAAGCAGGTCCCCTTGCTGCCCTCTGCCACCAGCATCAGTCCCACTGCACTGGCAGGCGCCATAGTGCCACAAGGAAGTGTCCCACACTAGGACCCAGGACCCTGCACCATGCTCCCTGGCTGGGTGACGGCACAGATCAGCCAGGATGGACGAGGGCCACAGTGCAGCTCAAGGTGCAATGCTGGGGATGCACAGCATCACTCAGTGCCACAAAACCACCAGCTTGTCTCTCTGGGTTTGCCAGTGTTGGGGTTTGTCCTCCCTGGTCCCATGTGGGGCTACCCCACCTCAGGGCACCACTGTGCTCACCTGTACCCCATGAGAAGAACGGCACCACAAGGACCCTTGGCCCTGTTCTGGCCCAAGACCTGCAGAATGGCTGTCCCTTCCTCTGCCATCCCACCCCAAATCCCAACAAGCCACCCTGCCTACACCCACCCGCTGCTGCCCCGGAAGAGCCAGTGCCCACGGACAGCAGGGGCCACTGCTGGGCTGGATGCCTAGGGAACAAAACTCTCTTTTCCACTGCCTGCTGCCTGCCTGGCACTGCCAGCCCAGGCACCTGACCCCTTGGTGAGGGCAGCCCCACAGTCAGCCCAGCCCTGCTTGAGGCCGGCAGAGCTGGGCAGCTGGCAAACCACCCTGCCTGGTGCAAAGGCAACAACCACCCCCTAGGTTCTTGCTCGCATCGCAGTGCCTGTCTGCACGCCAGCAGCTGCAGGGGCAGCAGAGCGGGTACCCCCACCCTGGCACAGTGGTTTGAGGATGCTGAGGCTGGAGGCATGCAGGCTGAGAAGGGCAGCCCTGCAGCAGGGAGGAAGCGGAGGCGATAGAGGCTCCCTTATGCCCAGCAATGCCCGTGGGGCGGCGAGAGGCAGCGCGGGTGCCAGGTCTCGCTCGCCCGCCGGCCTGCGCGGGAGCCACGGTTTGCGGGCTGCCATGGCCGCCTGCGTCATCCTGGCCGCTGACGGGAGCCGGATGGAGCCCAATCAGCGGCAGCCCCCACGTCAGCCCACGGCCCCTCTGCGCCAGCCGCACAGAAGGGCTCCGGCTGCCGCGCTCGGCAGGGCGGCACCGGGCACCGGCAGCTGCCCGGCCCCGCCAGGATCGGCGAGGTCTGCAGGCAGCTGAACCCCCGCCGCAGGGACAGCTCCCACCACTCCCCCGCAAATCCCCTCCTATGCCCGGTCCCTGCTGGCTGTTGGCAGCCCCCACACTCACCGTGCTTGTCCCGAGGAACCAAGCACTGGGACGACTGGGATCAGTGCAATGCTGTCAGGGGGTGCATCCCAGGTGCCCCCGCCTAAGGCAGCACCGAGCCCCTGCTCTCCCCTGCCCCATCGTCCCCTCCTGGAGATGGTGCTGCCACGCAGGGGCAAAGCCACAGCTTTGCCTGGAAGGGCTCAGCATCACCCCCTTACACTGATATCCCCACACTGCTCCAGAGGAGACTGAGCAGAAGCCGAATTTCCTGCTGTGGCACCTGGTCTGGCTGTGGTGCCACTGGGCAGCCAAGAATCTCCTGCTACAGAGCAGCCCAGCAGAGCAGGCACCAGGCCCCACTGCCTGGGCACAGCTCCAGAGAGGGATGGTGGGCAGGGCAGCCCCAAGCTCCTGGGCCCTGCAGAAAACCCCTGCTCATCTCGTAAGCCAAGACATGCAAGTGCAGGCTGGCAGGTTCTAAGTCACCAGCCCCAGGGACACAACCCCAGCCCCTCTATGACCCCCAGCCCCTCGGGCACCCCGTGCTCAATGTAGAGTTGAATCCGCCTCCCCTCACACCACCTGGAAATGCAGACCTGGGCTGTAGTTGCTCCAGCCCCACTCTGTGGCAGAGTGAGTGCAGGGGGCAAGTGCAAGGCCAGAAGGGCCATAGGGAGGTGACAGGTGCTGCCCGTGCTATGGAGAGGGGATCCCAGGGCCAGGAACCAACACTATGCTCATCACGATATCCTGTACTGAGGGTTGAGCACGAGCCTTGGAGCCCATCATTCACCTTGGGTGCACCCACCCAGCTGATTACAGGATTACAGGCTGATTACAGGACATCAGCCATCCCCAAACCACCACATCTGTGTCAAGGGCCCAGCCCGGAAACAGGTCCCTCCAGCCACAGCGGCTGGGAAAGGTCCCAGCAGCACCAGAGGCTCCAGGTTCTCCCTGGGCTCCACACACCTGCTGGAATGGAATTGGCTGAGGAGCATCCCTGGGCTCCAGAGAGCATCCAGGGAGAAGAAAAGAAGCAGTAAAAGGCCAGGGAACACAGGATCATCCAAAGTTGTGCCCTGCTCTGTCCCCAAGGCCAGCACTGTTTCCCCTTGGGCCCACACAAGGCACATCTGACACAGACAAACCGCACAAGGGACTTAGGCTGGGAGCCAGAAGGTGCCAGCGCTGCCTGCAGCGCGGCTGGAAGGATGCTGCCTCGGCAGGACAGATTCCAGCTGCATGCAGGATGGGTACCTGTTGAGGACAGTGGGGCAGCTGGAGACCAAAGCTCAGCGAGACAGTGCCCTCCCAGGGGATGGTGGAGACAGGCAGGGACGCCAAAAGAGACAGTGAGTCAGCAGCTGAGTCAGGGCTGAGCCGGCACCCCACGATGGGCAGTGAGTCACGAGTGCCCCGAAAGATGATCCTGACAGGAGCGTGATGGGAAGCCACAGCCACACTGCCAGAGCAGGCACAGGGCATCCTGTGGGCTAGGGACATCAGCTCCAGCAGCAGCTCCAAAAATCCAGTGCTCCATTTTGTCTCAAAACCTCCCTGTCCCCCACATGCCTTGTGGCGGGGCTGGGCACGCGAGGCAGCAGCCAAGTGCTGTGGGAGTTACCCTCACAGAGGAAAGACGCCGGGAGCAGGGTCTGGAAGGGAAGCCTGTGAGGAATATCCTGGATCTGGAGCAGGGGACAGGGCAGGGCCATCCGGAGGTTGGGGCTGCCTCAGTGTTTGGGAATGTTACCTCTCCAGCTGAGCCTGGGAACGGCCCCGCGAAGGAAAGCGCCGGGAACTGGGGCTGGCCTGTTCGGTTCATATGTTAAAATTTAATAAGGGCATTATTCATAGAAAGAGGAATCCAGATCCCGGCGCTGCCAAGCCCTCCCTTTCAGCAGCATCCAAGCCGAACAAAGTGGGACGGGGGAAAGGAAATGCCTGGAAATAAGGCGCAGACAGGGGTGACCGAGCCGTGGGGGCGGCTGCCGGGGACGAGGGCTCCTCCGGGCTCCTGGCCGATGCCGTGGCCGCTCTCGGAGGGTCCCGGCCGCCCCCGGGCCCCAGCCCCGCGCTGCCACGTACCTCTGCGGTGTCATCAGAGTCGGGAGAGGCCGGGCCCACCCGTGTCACTCACCGGGGGGCGGCCAGTGGGGACCCGGCCCCGGCGTGGCGGCGCTCCGGCCGCCCCTCTCAGCGGCGAAGCCGCCCCGGGGAGCGATGCTGGGCGTGGGAGCCCCCCCCGAGACGGTGGGAGGAGGTGCGGGGTGGGACGGGCAGAGCCCAGACGGAGGGACCGCGCCCGGCCGCGCATCTGCACCCGCCGACACACCCCCGGGCCGGGCCGGGGCTACGGGCAGGTGCCGGGGGTCGGGGGGTCTCTGCCAGCTCCCTGCCCGCCCCGCGCTAACTTTCCCGTCCTTCCCCCGCCGGGAAGTTGGCGCGGGCCGGGCCGGGCGGGGGCTCGGGGGGCTCGGGGCGGGGTTCCCCGCGGCGCTCACCTACGTCGGCGTTGCAGAAGGCCTGCTGCGGGTGGATGGGCGAGCAGCTGCAGGCGTCGGCCGGGCGGGCCCTGCCGAGCAGCAACACCGCCAGCCAGGCCAGCAGGCTGGGCAGCGCGGCGGGCATGGTGCGGGGCTGCGGGCGCGGCCACCCGGCCCCGATCCCGCACCCACCGCCGGGCCCGGCCGAGCCGCCGCCGGGAACTTGGGTCCGGCCGGGGCGGGCGGTCTGCGGCCGCCGCTCCGTTGCCTCCACGGAGCCGTTCGCTTCCTCCCCGCCGTGCTCGGCCTCGCTCTTTAACGTGCTCCGGGGATCTGCTGCTCCTCCTCCGCGTGGCGCGGGGCCAGCCCGGCTGCGCCCGCCCTCCGCGGGATGCGGCTCCGCCGCGACCGCTGCCCCCGCCCCGGCACAGCCCCCGCCGCGGGCACCGGTCGCCCCCGCCCCGTCGCATCCCGTCCGTCCCCTGGCCCATCGCTCCTGGACCCGCCGCCCCGGGACCCACCGCCCCGGACCCGAAACCCCGCTCTGTGGCTGCCCCCGCCCACACCAAGTAGAGCAGTGGATGGCCGGACAGGCAGCGGTTCTGGCCGTGCCCGAGAATTCCTCCCCACCTTCGGCCCCTCCAACCCAGCTTGTCCCACACCCGAGTTCCCCTGCCAGCTCCCTGCTCCCACTATGGGTCCTGTGCCACAAAGACCTGCCCGAGGCCTCGGGCCTCTCTCCCTAGGCAGCAGCTCCTGCCTTGGAGCACAGCTCCAAAAACCCACTTGCCCCTATCCTGGATGCATGATGGCATTTAACCCCAGTGGGCAGCTCAGCCTCCAGCTGCCGTTGGCTAATTCCTCCCAGCAGGGTGTGAGAGAACTGAGAAGGTGAAAATGAGAAAACTGCTGAGCTGAGATAAAGGCAGTTTTACAGGTGAAGCAAAAGCCACACATAAGCAAAGCAAAGCAAAGCAGGGAATTCTTTCACCCCTCCCCGCGGCAGGCAGGTGCTCAGCCACCCCCAGGGCAGCCAGGCTCCAGGACATGTGATGGAAGACAAACGCCATCACTCCAAATGTCCCCCCCTTCCTCCTTCCTCCCCCAGCTCTATATGTTGAACATGACGCCATACAGTGTGGAATATCCCTTGGGTCAGCTGTTCTGTGTCCCTTCCTGACTCCTTGTGCCCCCCCCAGCCCCCCACTGGTGGGATGAAGAGCAGAATAGGCCTCAAGCTGTGCAAATGTTGTTCAGCAGTAGTGAAAACATCTCTGTTATCAACACTTCTCCCACCACAAATCCAGAACACTGCCCTCCACCATCTAGTATGGAAAAAACTGACTCTATCCCAGTCAAAACCCACACATGACATCACCATGGAGGTGTTGGGATGCTGCTGCTGTCACTGTACCTGTACTCTGTGCCTGGCTGCCTGCTGAGTGTGCTCTGTCTCCCCATCAGTGCCACTCACAGCAGAGTCGGCAGGGAGCTCGGTTCTGCCTCTGGGCAGGGACACAGCTTTTGAGCACAGCCGGACCAGGTGTCACAGGCGTGTGTTGGCAGGAACAGCCACCAGCATGGCCACAAAATCTGCTCCTGAACCAGCCTCTTGCCACAGCACTGCCAGACATCCTTGCAGTAGAGGGAGATACTGGAGCTGCGCAGCCTCTGGGATGAGAAGAAAGAGTGGAACTGGGCAGCCGGACCTGGCCTAAACCCTGCCTAAGCCTGCAGGGAACTAGTGGGACGTGACAGCATTGACAGCACTGGGGCGCTGGATGACACCTGCAGATGGGGCTGCAGGTCGCCAACAGGGCTCACGGTCTGCAGAGGCTCTGACAGCAGCAGGATTCCTGCTGGTCCAGCTGCCCACGGCATTGGTGCTGCTGCTCTGAGGGCACTGCACAGCTGAGGGCTTGGGCCCAGGGATGCTTCAGCTCAGGGGACAAGAAGGGGCCAGGCAGCAGTGACAGCTACTGGGGGAGCCTAACAGGTGCTGTGGAGCTGCCAGCACTGGGCTAGGAGGGTGAGTGAGGCCAGGAGAGAATGCCAAGCGAAGCATAAGTGGTGGCTGAGTGGCCATCATGGACCGTGGCCAGCTGGCACCCAGTGTGGGCTGCAAATGCATCCTGGGTGCCTTGGGCTGGGTGCTGCACGATCCTAAGGCCACGTGCAGGGGCCAAAGCCAGGTCTGCCCATGGCACTGGGGACAGGTCCATGTCCAGAGACAAGCGCATCTGCTTGCAGCCCAGCATTGGCCGCGTCATTGTCTGGGCTAAATGAAAACACATGTCTGGCCTCGTACGCACTCCACACGGCTCGCCGAGGTGCTGACACTGTAAACAGGGATGGGGGGAGCAGCCTGGCTGGGTTTTTGGGACGGCCCCATCCACTCTGCAGATCCTTCCACCCAACAACAGCCTGACTGCTGCACCAACAGGCTCTCTGCCTCCCTGAGCACGGCTAGACCCCACAGCAGAGCACTGCCCAGGCACAACAGAAGGATACAGGGAGAACAAGGCCCCCCAAACCACAGTGGCAAGGTCCAGCTCTCTGAAGCCCTATTTGCTGGCAGACCTGCCCTAGGGACAGAGTGTTAGCAGGGACCAAACCAGGGACACCACAGAGCCGAACACCAGTCCTGGCATGAGCATATGCTGTCCTGTAACCTGGGGTAGGGCAGGGCTGAGACAGGGAGCGTGGGTAGGCCAGTGGCTGCAGTCGCCTCAGTCAGAGGGGTCAGGAGGGCCCCGGGGCCAGCAGATGCCCCTTTGACACTTCTGGCTCCTGAAACTGCGCAAGTTCCTCCTGGGGGCCACAGGCTGCGGCTGCGATTTCACAACATGCTGGCAAGCAAGGGGAGGGCTCCCCAGCCAAAGCCCTGGGCTGCCGCGAACACTTCTCAGCTGCTGCTGGCTCTGGGAAGCAGAGATGGCCCTCCTGGCTCTGCTCCTGCACTGAGCACGGCAGCCCTTGGACAGCATGGCCGCACTGTCGCCAACTCCCAGCAGCTCCTGTCCAGGACTCAGCTCTTCCCAGAGCTGATAGCACTGGGGCTGGAGGCACTTCTGGTGCCCAGAGCCATGTGCAGCCAGGGCTTGGAGAAGACACATGACCAGCACACACACACCTCTGAAGGTGTGGATTGGGAACAGCACTGGGATGGGCCCACGTTACATCTGGCCACAGCTGGTGGCCCCATCACCCACACTTGCTTCCCCTGCCCTACGGACACAGTCACTGTGCTGGAACCACAGTGGTGAGGGAACTGCTGCATCCCCTCTGGCCACAGGAACAGAGGGACACAGACACTGGCCCCTCCCATATGAGACTTTTCCCAGAAACAGGCCACCTCTCACCCCAGCCATCACCTCAGCCAGCTTATGGGAAAAGAGAAGGAAAACCAGCTTCTGGAGAAAAACCCTGATGAAATCACTTAGGTCTGACCCACTCCCACTGCACCCCCCTCCTCCACCCACGGAGCCCCATGGCACACAAGGCAGAGCTGTAGAGCTGGGGCTCAGATGCAAACACAGAGCCCAGACGTCACCAGAGCCACCAACCCACCGCAGATGGTTCTGTCGCAATTCAGGGCTGGGTGCTAAGGGCTGCCGTGGGGCCTGCCTGGGCACCAGCATTCCAGGATGTGGACACTGTTCCCGGGGCCGGGAACACTCTGTGTTGGCAGTCCCTTGCCACCAGGTGCCACTGCCGAAACACTTGCATCACACCTGCTGCAGCTCAGTCAACACTTTACAGGAGAGCCCAGGGCCAAGGACAGTCAGGAACGCTGCCTGGTGTCCCTCACAGAGCCTGGGTTAGGAGCAGGCTGGCAGGGCCTGCCCACATCCCTAGGCTGCCCACACCCCTCCACTCAGTCCAAAAGTCTGTTAAATAAACTCAATGCCCTCGTACTTCACACTCCCAATCCTGGTTTCAGGCAGGAGGAAGCGCCCATCCAGCGTGAAGGCCATGATGTAGCTGGAGATCTTGCCATTGTCCTCTTCTGATTTCAGTGCCACAATAATCTGGTCATCTGTGTCCGGAATGAACTTGAACGAGGAGAAGCCATGGGTGGGAACCACCTCGCCCACATGTCCCACCTTCACATCCCCGAAGTCCTGGGTGGAGCTCAGCAGCAGGTTGGTGCCTCGCTGCTCATCTGCCTTCTCGCTGTAGCGCTCATGGCTGGCGCGGCGTGGCAGGAAGAACCAGCGTTGCAGCATGTCACTCCAGGAGGCCGACTCATGAATCAGGTACCCTGCAGTAGGAAGTGGAGTGTGACTGCTTGGGCCACAGGGGCGCCAGCCAGGCTGATGCAGGACCCTTTCCCTTTCCCTCCCAAACACCCCACAGCCCTGCACATGAACTTTTCTACCTCCTCCTGCCCCACTGCCAGGCAGCAGCCCCCCAGTTCATCCCAGAGCCAGGCAGAGACACCCAGCACATTCTGCTCTACTTGGGGGCCCAGCTGCTAGACCCAGTGCTGGCTGAGCCACCTTTCAGCTGCTCCTGGCACAGGCAGCAGAGGAAAATGACTGGGACAGGAGGAGATCTCTGGCCTCCAGCAGCCTTTAAATCTCACCCAGTACCAGTATCCCTGGAGAGGGTGACTGTATGGCTCTGGAGCCATCAAGGATGTGGGATACGGGGTGGTGGGAGGTTGCCCTGCTCCATACCTGGGGGCCGGATCCCTGCTGCAGCCCTCAGTGTGTTGTAGTTTGTCACCCAGTTCTCGTGGCTCACGTCACCTTTGTAGCCAATGACCTTCACCCACTGGGGGTTCTTGTTCACCACTTCCCCTGTCGTGGTGGTCCACTCCTTGCCCAGTCCTCCCACATACAGGTGCTCATCCTTCACTGCCAGCCACTCCGCCTTGAAGCCTGTGGTGGAAAGAATGATATGAGGGGGGGCCCAGCCAGCACACAGCCATCAGATTGTCCCACAAACCCCAAACCCCAAATCCCACACCCCAGAGCCCAGTGCTGGGCACAGTGTCCCACATGCAGCCAGCTGGTCCTTCAGCAGGAATTGCCCTGTCTTGGCCAGGCTCAGAGGTCACAGGAAAGGTGTGACCCACCCCAGCAAGCTGAAAAGAGCCAAGGGCTTCACAGGGCAGGATGGGAGCTCACCTTTCCCCACAGTGCCATCCCCATCCGGAAGGATCACCCAGGGCACCACCTTGTTGCCCTCGATCTGGTAGACCACACCTGTCCGGTCGTCCACGGCGTACAGCTTCCCGTTGAAAACCACCAGCTCTGACAGCTCCATGCCCCGGCCCTTCTCAGCCAGGTGGGACAGCAGCATGCTTTCATCTTTGTCCCACTCCACTGTCACTCTGTCCCCACTGTCTGACAGCACCAGGTAGCCCTTCTTCAGGTAACTGAACCAGGTGTGCTCCTGGGAGCTCCGGGACTGCGTGTCCAGGTCTGCAATGACAGCGATGCGGTAGCGCACGCCCTCGGGGTTTCTCTGGGGGGGGGACAGCGGGTAGGTGTCATTGTAGCGGTCCCCTGCCTGCAGGCCAAGCTGCCAAGTGCGAGGGCTCGGGGGGCCATGCCGTGCTGGGGAGGAGCGGTGCAGGCAGAAGAGCAGCAGCACAAACCCCACGCAGGCTGAGGATAGCACGATGGCCTTCCAGCGCAGTCGGAAGCGGGGGTCAGCACCCTTGGTCATGGACGCGAGGACAGGCAGACCACCCACGCTGATCCGGAGGGGGCTCATAGACTCATGGCAGGGCGGCACTGGCATCAGAGTCGGGGCGAGGAGAACCTGGTGGAAAGACCAGAAGGAGAAGGTCAAAGAGCTGGAGTTGGTGCTGACTGAGCTCAGGGGGCAGCAGGACACAGCCACGAGGGGCTCCAACCCCTCTCTTGCAGCAGAAGGTGCTCCCACCTCATGCAGGTAAGAGCCAGCATGTCCAGGGGCTGTTTGCTGCTGGAACCACTCTCAGCCCCCTCGCCTGGCCCCCTCTGCGCCCCCTGACCAGAAGCCCCAGTGTGTTGGCAGGATCGCGTGACCTGCCCAGAACCTCTATCAGCGCTACGGTCACTGCAGCTCAGGCAGTGAGCTGAGGCACCTGACTCAAGGTGAGCCGCGTGTCAGTGTCCTGGGGCATGTCCCCACGGAGTCCTGGGAGGAAGTGGGTTCCCCTCGGGTGGCAGGGATGATCCTTGCTGCCTCCAGAGTGGCTGGGCAGCCTGGCCCAGCTCCTGTGTCACCGGGAACGGACCCCGCTGGTGAGCCGCGAGCATATCCACGGGCCACACAGGGACACTGGGAGACACGTGGCAGCTCCGCCCAAGCAGGATGCCAACACCTGAGCAGGAAGTGCGGTGTCCGGGTCCAAGAGACACACATCCTAACCTGTCCAGCCTTAGAGACACAGGAGCCCCTCATCCCTGCCCAGGCTCACAGCGGGTCCCCCACATATGTGAGCATCGTGAGCCCACCCTGGGCTGGGCCCACCCGCAGGCCCGAGGTGCCGACAGTGCCCCTCGCTGCCACCTCCCTTCCAGCAGCACAGGGGATGCGGGAGCGCCGCGGGCTCCCGCAGATGGACACTCGGGCTGCACAGGCAGCAAGCAGCCACCCGGGACTAGACCCGTGCTCACCCCGTGCCATGCAGTCTGGGGCAGAGACCCCCAGCCCGGGGCGCAGGTTCCCCAGCTGCCATCCCACGGCTTTCTCCAAAGGGCCCATCCCGCAGGGTCTCAATGTGCCTTTCAGCAGCCCGAGTGGCAAACAGAGGCGGCATTGAGCGTGGGGGGCCGGCCAACGATAGGGGGACTCCGGCACAGGCACAGGCACGGAGAGCCCGCGGGTGGGAGGTATGGGAGCGCTCCTTGTCCTGCCGGGACCCCGGAGCGTGGCCCTCGGCAGAGCCCCGGGGACAAGTCTCGGGGCACTGACCCCCAGTGCATTTGTAGGGACCCCAGCGCCCGCCCTGAGCACGGCCACGGGGAACTCTCAAAACGTCGAGGCACGGACACCCCCGGGCACGGACACGGGGACCCCCAACACCCCTAGGCATGGACACGGTACGCCCCCTAAGGACACGGGGACTCCGCCGGGCGCGCCCTTGGGGACCCCACGCCCCTTCCCCGGGCGAGCTGTCGGGCAGCCGTGGCACCGCCCGGACTGAGCGGGGCCCTGAGGTCCTCCGCGCCCCCCGGACCTCCGCGCGGGGCACAGCCCCGAGGATCCCACTGCTCCCGCCCGGGCAGGGTGCTCGAGGTCCGCGGTGCCCCCGCCCGGTGGGGACCCCCGCCTGCCGGCCCGGCTCCCCGCGCCCCCCTTCGTGTCCCCGCTCACCGCGGCGCCGCCTCCCCCGCGCGCAGCCGCCGCCACCGCCTACAGCTCCCGGCGGCCCTGCGCGGCGCCGCCGCGCCTGGGAGCGGCCAGACAGCCACGTCTGGTGCAGAAACTACAACGCCCAGGAGATATCGCGTGTCACAGCGCTCCGCTGCTCCGCCCGCTGCACCGCGGGGTCTGCCGGGAGCTGTGGTCCGCGTAGAACCGGGCCCGCTGGAGCAGGGCGTCGCTCACGGGCAGCTGGAGCCCAGCGGCGGAGGCAGTGCGGGGGCCAAGCTGGCCTTGCGGGGTGGGCACGGCCTGGCTGCCCGGTAGGCACGACCCCAGTGCAGCCTGCCCAAACAACACATTCTGTCATTGTCCAGGTTGCCCCGTGTGTTCCGCCGCTACTCGGGGTGGGGGAGCAGGGCAGACGTAGCCCCGCGCCTTGGGACCCGTGTGCGTGTCAAAGGCTGGAGCCCTGTGGGGCTGTGCCAGCCGCTGTACCCTCGGGGCTAGGAACAGCGTCGGCGCTCCCTGCATGGGGCAGGGTCCTGCGCCGGGGCCAGCTGCATTCTCCGGGATCCCGGGCCCCGCAGCAGCTCTGGGGAGCCGCTGGCACATGCCGCCTCCGCTCCCCGTCCGCGGCCCGGTGCGGCGGCCTCGCAGCACAAACGGCTGAGGCGGCCCGTCCCGGGAGCACACATGGTTAAGGCAGCCGCGGGCGCACATCTGGCGGGGGAGGGCTGCGAGCCTCGTCCCGTGCCTCGCTGCCTCCTGCGCTTCCAAAAAGTCTATTTCCGCCCGGGCCGAGCGAGGAGAGGCGGCTTCGGAGCGGGAGGCAGCGATCGGCCGCGGCCAGTGCTGTAGGGCAGCAAAGGCAGCGCCGGGAGGGAGAAGCCCTGCCCCAGAGGTAGGTGGGGGGCAGGTTTGGGAGGGCGCCGCAGGCCTGGGGATCTGCCCCCGGAGCTGCAGCGCGCTGCACTCCCGTCTGCGGGCGCCGCGGCTGCGGTGCCGAGGCACCGGGAGGCGGCTCCGCCTCGACAGGCGCTCGGTTGTCCTGGGGCACGTCCAGCCAGGCAGAGCGGTCCCTGTGGCCCCCCCAGGCGAGTGAGGCCCGGGCCCTGCGGCGAAGGAGCAGTGGGGAGCACGCGGCTGAGCTTCACCGTAGTCTGAGGTCACGGCCCGACTCACCGCGGCTCCGGAAGAACACAGATCCCTCCCAGCCCTGCCGCAGCTGCGTTCCCAAAAAGCTCTTCCCTACGAACACGTCAAGCCCATGCTGGGCCACCTTCGGCATCTCTGTAGGGGTCACAGTGGCTGTTGGGGTCCCCAGCACAACGTCGTGCTGCAGGTGCTGAAGGGCTGTGACTACCCCATGGTCCTTCCCCACATCTGCCCCATGCAGCTCTCACCCTGCTGCCTGCAGGATTTCTCCTGCTCTAGGGAATAAAAAAGGGCTCCGCAACCATTCCAACATGTGCAGCAGAACATGGGGGACCTGGCCCACCAACACGACCCCAGAGGCACTGTGGTTCTGGCTGCTATGGTGTGGTGAAGTTTGTAGCCACCACCTTGAGTGGAGAGGGTGAGCGGGGGGTGCAGGTCCTGCTGCCTCCAAGCTGCCCCGAGCTGCTCATCCCTCCCCTACCATTTGTTCCATTTCATCCTAGTCTTTATCTCCATCTGGAATGTATTTTGGGATGTTTTGACTTGCAGTCCCAAGGCTTCTGCAGCCACTGAGTTTAAATCTCTGACTGCTCCTGGAGAGCATCCAACCCTGACGGGAAAACCAGCATCTTTTGGCAGGGCCATATGTGCCTGTGCACAGGCGAGCACCTCCTGCCCAGGACACCTGCAGGGTGCAGGGGGGGACATGCTGAGGGCCCGGCGAGCCCTGTGTGCTGCTGACAGCACCCTGCCTGGACTGCACACTTGCCTCTGCTCCTGACAGCCTGGGAAGCACTAACTTCCGCTATGGGAACTTCCTGGTGAAGGGTTTCTCCTCGTGGAGCTGTTCCCTGTGACGCTGTGTTTTCCCCAGGGCCGAGCCTGCGGTCCCAGAGGAATGCCTGGTTTGATGGTCCCAGAGCTGAGGGAAAGCCACAGGCTTCCTAAACACCCGACATGCTCCTTGCCATGTTCAGTAGTGTTTATCTGGCACAGCAGGAGCCCAGGCAGGGTGAGCAGAAACAGGGCCAAGGCTCCCCTGGGTGATACCTGCTCACAAGTCCCTGGTTGGCCTCTTCCATGCTTCTATCCATGGATCTGCTTCTCCCCTGCCTCACTCCACACCTGGCAGCACCAAGACAATAGGGTGAGAAATGGAGAGACAGAGGCACCCGGGAAGTGTGTGAAGGGGCCAGGCCCGTGACAGAGGGTGTGAGCAGCAGGAAAAGCCCTTTGGAGCCTTTCCCGATCCATCCGCCCCTTCTCAGCTTCAGTGACTCATAATCCAGGCATCCGCCCCCGGTCTCAAACGCCCTCCGCACCCGCTGCGGGAGCACGCATGGTCCCTGGACCCCACACCTGGGGACAATGGTAACAACCACCGATCACTGACTAGGGACCCCGGTGCTCTGAGACCAGGCGCTCACCAAAACAACAGGATTCTGCCTCAAAATCCTTCCTGGCCTGGCCCAGCCGCAGAACAGAGTACAAGGCTGTAAGGGCCCTTGCACCTTGGGACTGGTGCTTTGGGATCCCGGCAGAGCGTGCGGAGCACAGCCGGGCGGTGCCAAGGGAGGCTGTTTGGGAGGGGAGAACTGCAAAGGCCACACCCGTATCCCAACCCAAGGAGGCGCCTGGCTGAGACAGGAACCTGGGTAGCAGCCATCCCCATCCCGGCAGGCACCGAGACCCAGCACCACCTCGGACCCTGCTGTCACGGGATGCCCAGCACTGGGCAGTGCTACACCCCTGTTTGGCCAAGGCTGTCCTGGTGCCTTAGGGCCAAAGGGCGAGGTGCTGCGTGCCTGTCCCCATGTCTCCAGCAGATACGGTTTTGATAAGGCAGGGAAGGGCCACGAAGTGCCCGGGCTGGGCGACAGTGCCACCACCACTGCAAATATTAGTTTTGGCCCCATACAGGGTGTGGGCCCTCAGGAAGGTTTCTCCCTGTGGCAGCCAGCCACATCCCTGTTTCTGGTGGAGTGGGTCTTGTCCCCTTGTAAACCCTTGGGCTGGCAGTCCCAGGGCGCAGGAGCCCCTCGCAGAGTCTGTGCAGCCTGTGCTGCATTCTTGTGGGAGTGGGGTGCAGACACCCTCCCTGGGGCTGGCCAGGGTCCCACACACAGGCAGGGCTGCACCCTGACATTTGCCCCATGATATCTGGAGCTGTCTGTAATTTTTCAGGTGCTGATACTCTAAATTGCTGCTCTTGGAAGTCCATGGGAGTGAGCTGAAACCAGGCTGAGCAGGAGCAGCAGCGCTTGGTCCAGGACTTGGCCAGTCACAGGCTGCTGCTCTGCTCCACTCTCAGCTCCTGAGGTAATCCCACCTGCTGTATGTGCCAGGGCTCAGGGGTTGTAATGCCCCAGCCCCCATGTTGGTGAGCCCAGAGGCCCCTAACTGCCCAAATGTAGGTGTCCCCAGTTGCTCCCTGGGGTGACACTGTGTCCCACAGCCCAGCCAAAAGCCTGGGGCTGTGCAGTGCAGGACAGCTCGGGGCATGGATGGGCTGGGCATCTCCGCATTCCTGTCCCCCTCAGCTGTCCTTGGCACCTCACAGGGCACTGCTGAGATATGGAGGGGCTGTGGGTGCATGGTGTCCTGCTGATCTTCCTGCTGCCCTGCCTTGTGGGGAGCCAGACCAGCTCCATCCCTGACCAGCGATGGTGGACAGACCCCCGGGAGGCCCCATCCCAGTACCAGGCTCCCAGGTGAGGGGACCCTGGAGCCAGGGTGCTCTGCAGCGGGGACCAGGGCAGCCCTGGCACTGCAGAGAGCCCCCACCCCTCCGTAGCTCCCTGTTGCACTTGTTTTCTGCCTTGTCAGGGCCACACAGGAGGAGACGGCTGATGGTGCCCAGGAGGTGCTGCCCCCACAGCCCCGCTGTGTCCGCTGCTGCCCCCCATCTGAAAAGCGCTTCTACCCCCAGTACCAGCCCATGCCTCAGATCAACATGACCATCCTGAAAGGTGAGGGCTGGCAGGACCCCACGCTGTGTTGTCAGCATTGCCCCAGGTCTAGCGCTGTGCTGGGCTGACATGCCAGCTCTTGCACAGGCTGGGAGTGAGAAGCTGGTATGGTGCCAGTGGTCCTGTGCCCTGCACAGAGAGCAGGAGACATACCGGGGTGTGAGCAGCCTCTCCTCTGGTGGCCTTTGGGCAGCAGCATCAGACCCTGAGGAGGAGGCAGGGGCAGGACTTGTGGGTCCCTGCTCACTCCATCCCACTCTGTCAAGGCAAATGGACTTTTGAAATGCTGGGTTCAGCACTGGCCCCTGCCTGACAGCCCAACTCTCTCTCCTGCTCTGCCCAGGAGAGAAGGGGGACCGTGGTGAGCGTGGCATGCAGGGCAAGTTTGGCAAGACAGGGGTGGCCGGCAGCAGAGGCCATGCAGGGCCCAAGGGACAGAAGGGCAGCATGGGTGCCCCCGGGGAGCGCTGCAAGAGCCACTACGCTGCCTTCTCTGTGGGCCGCAAGAAACCCCTGCACAGCAACGACTACTACCAAACCCTCATCTTCGACACGGAGTTTGTCAACCTCTACGACCACTTCAACATGTTCACGGGCAAGTTTTACTGCTACATCCCTGGGATCTACTACTTCAGCCTCAATGTGCACACCTGGAACCAGAAGGAGACATACCTGCACATCATGCACAACAAGGCGGAGGTGGTGATCCTCTACGCCCAGGTGAGCGATCGCAGCATCATGCAGAGCCAGAGTGTCATGCTGGAGCTGAAGGAGCAGGATGAGGTCTGGGTGCGGCTCTACAAGGGTGAGCGCGAGAATGCGGTCTTCAGCGATGAGTACGACACTTACATCACCTTCAGTGGCCACCTCATCAAGTACAGCGGGGACCCCTGAGCACCAGGCCCCTCCCACTCCTCCTGTGCCAGGCCAGGTGGCCAAGGAGCCCCTGTGCCCTCTCATCCCAGGAGTGCCACCCCCATTATGCTGTTAGTCACCCTAGTGCCACTACCCTCAGCAGCTGCACCAGTGTGTGAATGCCTTCACTCCAGCACCTCGAGGCCAACCGGGCACACCTGGAAGAGTTGGAGCAATTTTAAGCCCCTGCCACATTTGTGATTGGGAAGCAGCTGCTTACCTGGGGTGGGCAGGGAGCTCATCCCCTCTTCCCACTCCAGAGCTGGGTTTGCCATGCACAGCCTGTTGTGCCTCTGGCTGAGCTGGCACCAGCGGAACAGTGTGACTGCTGGTGCCCCGGTGCAAGGCAGTGCAGACCCATGCACTGTGTTCTTCCTCTCAGCAGACTGTGCTCCTTGGCTGGAATGGGCAGAAGATGCTCAGCACCATCAGGAAAGGCAATAAACCACTAAGGGCCCTCTTGCCTTCCGCAGTGCAGGGGTTGCAGTGGGGGGCTGGGTACCCCTGCGGGGAGTCAATTGCGTCAGTTCCCTCTGCAGATCCTGTCACTGCTCACTGTAGCCTGCTCAGCCACTTCCTCTTCCGTTAGATTATCTGCTGGCCAGGCTTCATGTTTGTGTAGATGCAGCAGCGGTGTGGGCCAGCGTGCTGACCCCCTGTTCAGCTCGTGCCACATTAAACACCCCACATTTCCAGCCTTGCTCACACCCTCAGTGTCCTCTTGCTTTGTGTGTGTGGAGGCTCCAAGGGACTCAGGGCAGGGTCCTGCTCCTGGGGTTCAGGGGCTCCCCTTGAGCTGTGAGCTGGCATGGTGCTGCTGAGCTGGGGGTGGAGAGGGAAGAGCAGACCATCCCTGGAGAGCCAGGAGACCTGTGTCAGACACTGCATGGCCAGCTGCGCCCCAAGGACCAGGAGCCGAGAGCAGTGACAGAACTGTCAGCCTGGGAACAGGACAGGCAGGAAAGGGTAACAGGGTTGTCACGAGTCCAGGTCATCCAGCGCATCCACAGAGAGGTGAAGACGGGTGTCAGGGTCTGGACTGGCAGGTCTGTGGCTGGGCTGAGCAGGGCTGCAGCTGGAAACCAGCACCCCAGGCACAGGAGGGAGGAGAATGGGCTGGGGAGACTCCGGATGACCTTAAATAGAGCCCTGGCCCCACATGTGGGGAGTGGGTGGATGGTGGGGGCCAAGTGAGGCTGGTCAGGCCATTCACTGCTGTGCCTGTGGGGCATCAGCCCAGGGCCCCAGCCCTGTCCCATGGCACAGGAAAAGCTCCTTGGCCACACTGGCCCCTGGGGACCAGATATCATCTCCATCCCAGACTGCATAGCAGGGCCTGTTATGGACAAAGATTGCATCCCAGAACATAGATTTCTATCCTGGGACACATGTTCTATCCCAGGACACACAATCCATTCAGAGACATGTGGCTTCGTCCCAGTACATGCAGCCCATTTCATGTATCCATGGACATAAAATCCATCCCGAGACATGTGGCCCTGTCTCAGAACACGCAGCCCATCCCAGGACACATGTCGCGTCCCGGGGGACAAGTCCCTATCCCCAGACACGCGGTGCATCCCAGGAAGCGTCCCGCCCCGGGATCGGGGGCGCGGGCGGGGCCGGGGGCGGGTTCGGGGCGGGCGCAGCTCCGGGGCCGCGCCCCGGGGAGAGCCGGCTCGGTGGCGGCGGCGCGGCCGTCAGTGCGGCAGTGGCGGCGGCGGCAGCGCCATGGCGGAGACGGCGGAGGGGCCCGTGCGGCGCGGGAAGAGGACGGGAACCGAGGCTGGGGTCGGAGCGGAGGAGCCGGCGGAGACCGAGCGGGCCGCGCGGCGGCGGCGGAGGTGGATGGCGCGGGCCGGGGCCGGGATCATGTCCGGGACCAGAATGGGGACGGGGATGGAGAGCGGGACCAGGACCAGGACGCGATGGGGATAGGGGCCTGGCCCGTGATGGGGACCGGGACCGTGGTGGGGACCGGTGCCGGGGCTGGCAGGGCCCGGTGGGTGCTGGCCGCGGTGCTGGCCCAGTCCGGCCCTCACTCACCTCCCGGGGCAGCTTCCAGCCGGCGGCGGACATCCAGGGAACCACTGTCCTGCATGAAACCATCACCGACCGCCCGCAGCCCCTGCCAGGTGAGGCACCGTGAGACAGCCCCGCCGGGATGGGGACAGTGCCAGTGCAGTACCGAGCTGCACAGGCAGTGCTCACTGCTGGCCCTGTCCTCTCTCCCCGTCCTTCCCAGCCAGGTACTTTGACACAAAGACGACAGAGCCCATCAGCTTCTCCTTGTCTGGCCTGGAGGAGCTGCTGGCCTGGCAGCCCAACAGCAACGACGACTTCAATGTGTCCGCCGTGCCTCTGGCCAAGCGCCAGCCCCCACTCCACAGCAGGAGGCCCCGGACACTGGTGTGCCATGACATGCGTGGCGGGTACTTGGAGGACAGGTATGTGCTAGGTAGAGGGGAGATGTGACAGTGGAACTCAGCATTCCCAACCCCAAGCCCCTTCTGTTTCTGCCTGACATGTCTCCTGCCGGCTTAGCCACAGGTGAGCGGGGATGGGGTGTTTGGCTCTTGGCACCAGTGCTTGGGGAGCATTGCTTGGGTCGGGATGTTGAGAGGTGGCTCAGGGCCACAGCTCTGCCCAGCTCCAGGCTGTGAGTCAGGCTCCTACCCAGCCTCACAGCACCTGTAAGCGTCCTTCCTGCATTGCCCAACCCTCTTTCCTCTCTGCAGGTTCATCCAGGGCTCAGCCACACGCAACCCCTATGTCTTCTACCACTGGCACTACATCGACATCTTCGTCTACTTCAGCCACCACACTGTCACCATCCCACCTGTGGTCTGGACCAATGCGGCGCACCGGAACGGCGTGTCTGTGCTGGGTGAGGGCAGGGCTGACCCTGGGGCATCCCCAGGAGTGAGGTGAATTCACCAGGATGTGCAGCTGACACTGCCCTTGCCTCCCCAGGCACATTCATCACGGAGTGGACAGATGGGGAGAAGCTGTGTGAGGCATTCCTGGCCGGTGGGGAGGAGGCGTACAGCACCGTGGCTGAGCAGCTGGCCCGCATTGCCCAGCACTACCGCTTCGATGGCTGGCTGATCAACATAGAGAACACTCTGAGTGTAAGTTGTGGTGGCCCTGCTCACCTCCCTGCCTCTCCCCGCCCACCTTCCTGGCTTTGTGCTGTTCCCATGGGGAGTCCCCTGCCCCGTGCCCTCACCCACCGGTGACTGCTCTCTCCTGATAGGCAGCTGCGGTGGGGAACCTGCCCTCCTTCCTGCGGGAGCTGACAGCACGGGTGCACAGCGCTGTGCCAGGAGGACTGGTGATCTGGTATGACAGTGTCCTGAAGAATGGCACGCTGAAGTGGCAGAATGAGCTGAATGATGAGAATAGGTGAGGCCGGCAAAACTGTCCCCGGGCGGAGGGCATGAGCCTACCCCAAACCCAGCATGGAAGCTGTCAGGCACAACCTGCACAGCCATTGGTGAGGTGGTGTGCAGCCACAGCGTCTGCGCTGCCACTCTGACCCTTGTCCCCAGGATATTCTTTGATGCCTGTGATGGGCTGTTCACCAACTACAACTGGAAGGAGGGGCAGCTGGAGCGCTCACGCAGTCTGGCTGGGCAACGCCAAAATGACGTCTACGTCGGCATTGATGTCTTTGCCCGTGGGGATGTGATCGGTGGTGGCTTCGACACTGACAAGGTGGGTGTGACAGGGCTGGACCAGAGTGTGACCCTGGACCTCCCCCAGTGCAGGGCTCTGAGCTCCCACTGATGGCTCTGTTGGGCTGTGTGCTGAGTTGGGCTGCTAACCTGAGGATGAACTATTGAGGAGTTAGGGATCCCAGAGCTGCTGACCATGCATGAAGAGGGAGCTGGAGGATCCCAGTGCTGTCATCCCTGGAGAGGGAGATGGCTGCAGCACATCCCTGTTGTGTCCTGCCCCATCATGGGGCCAGTGGAACTTGGGGAGAGTGGGGACAGGTGACAGTGTGACTACCTGGCTTGCCCCATGCTGCTCACCACTCATCTCTGCAGTCCCTGCGCCTGATCCGCCAGTACGGCCTCTCTGCAGCCATCTTTGCTCCTGGCTGGGTCTATGAGCATCTGGGGAAGGAAAACTTCCTGCAGAATGAAAACAGGTGAGGGCGGCTCAGCAGGGCGGGTGTTGGAGGAGAAATGGGGCTAGGAGTGCCCTGGGTCAGGTGGGCTGTGGGGTGGTGGGACACAGCTACCGGGACACTGTGGCTGTCAGGACACCATGGCTGCTGGCCAGGAGCCAGCTGGCCTCATTCTGCCCCCAGACAAGGCGATACCTGAAGCTGTGCAGGGCAGTGACCATAACAGGGGTCTCTGCCCTGACACCCACCTTCGCCCCCAGGTTCTGGGGCTTGCTGGCTGACTACCTGCCCACGCACAGCATTGGCACACTGCCCCTTGCCACCTCCTTCAGCCTGGGCATGGGCACCAGTGTATTCCAGGATGGGAAGGTGGGTGCAGGGTGACAGCTCTGTTCTGGTCAGACTGGGCTGGGCTGGGCAGGGGGTGGTCCTTGCTCTAGGCTGCCCCAACCCAGCTCTCCCTGTGCTGTAGGATGAAGAGTCTGGGCCCTGGTATGACTTGAGCGCACAGGACATCCAGCCACTGTACCCGGAGTACCCGGGCAGGCTGAACACCAGCTGCTACCTGCAGGACGCCTGGTGCGGGGGCAGTTCCCTGCAGCTGCAGGGGACTATCCCGGCCGGCGAGGAGCGCGTGGCTGTCCGGTGAGTTAGGACAAAGCCCGTTGCCCCCTCCTCAGCGCTGGGCTGGCACCATGTCAGCACGACATGGCCTGCATGGCCTGAGCTGTGTGGCCCTGGGGCCTTGTGGCATGCATGCTCAGGCTCTGCCCACACTGCCCAGCATACCTAACCCAATGCACCTTCTCTTTGTCTCTCTCTCTGTCTCTGTCTCTCTCTGGGTGGATTTGGGGTCATCAGCCTCTTCTCTTTGCAGATGCCAGCCCCTCCCAAGCTCTTCCTGACCGTGCTCTACAAGCTGGAGGGGCCGCAGTCTGATGATTTAACAGTGGCGCTGGAGGTCACCACCTGGGACTCAGGGACCTGCTTTGAGGGCAACCCCACTTCCCTGCCCGGTGAGGACCTTGTTCCCCCATGCTCTCTGCAGTGAGCACCTGTTGTGGAGCATGGGACCAGCTCAGTCCCTCACCCCCTGACTTGGCTCCCTCTGGCAGAGCCCAACGGCTGGCACTATCCCCGGTTCCTCCCGGCACCACCGCCTGGCCTTGCCAAGCTGCTCACCGCCTGCTACCGTAGCTCCCATGGCTGGACCAACCGGTGAGTGCCCTGCCTGCATCCTTATCCACAGGCAGGCATGGGATGCCAGGGCTCCCTGGTACCATTCCTGCTTTGCCCCTTTCCTCTCAGGTGCTATGAGCTGGAGCTGCAGGACTGCAGCCTACGAGACCTCTCCGTAATTGTGTCCCGCCAGCAGCCCAGCCCAGAGGAGACATCCTTCACCTGCCTCCTTGGGGAGGTCCGGGTGAGTGCCTGGCGCTGCTGGGTGGAGACACCTGCCCCAGTGCCAGCCTTGTTCTGGGAAGGTGGGTGGGTGTTTGCTGATTTTGGCCCTGGCCCTGACAGCCCTGTGGTTCCCTCACAGGTGCTGGACACAGCCAGCGTGGCAGCCTCCCCACTGCAGGTGCACAGTGTGACAGCCTCGCAGCTCTGGTGGCAGGAGGGCCCTGAGCCCGAGCAGCTCTCACTCAGCCTCACCCTGCGCTGGTCCTTCCCACCCGGCCGTGCCAGATGGTTCCGTGTCCTGAGCCAGGGTGCCCGGTGCCGCCTGGGCCAGACAGCGCCGCAGCAGCTGGGGCTGGCGCAGGGCTGCCTGTTCCGTGCTGTGGGGCTGTCGGTGCCCCGGCCGGCGCCTGGGCAGTCCTGCCGGCTGGAGCTGCTGGTGCAACCAGTACTGCAGAATGAGCTGCCTGTGGACCCTGACCGCTGGGGCCGCCTCGTGCTGGTCTATTCCGCGCCAGGCAGCGGCACCAGTTGAGACGGGCATTAAAACAACTGTGGTGCAGCCCATGTCATGTCTCCTCCGTGTGGCAGGTGGGCTGTGGGCAGGGGGCACAGAGGATGGAGGCTGCATTTTATCATCCTGGGTTGGTGGGTCCCTCTTCTCACTGTGGGGGCCCACTGGGTGCCGATCAGGACCCTGCAAGTGGGCTGGCAGGGATCCCCCAACATGTGTGACCCCTAGACTGGGGCACCTGCCTTGAGAACCCCAACAGCCTCTGCAGCCCTCACTGCCTCATGCTGTGTACCCACAGGCTGGGGTTACTTGTCCTAAGACTCCAAGATGTCCAGCCACACACCCCCTACCCTCACGGCTCAGCCTGGTGGGGAGCTGCCAGCCTGGGCTCTGTGGCAGCCCTGAGGAGCAGCCCAGCATGGGTGACCACAGCGCTCATTAAAGGACCCAGCCCAGTGCCACCAGCCTGCACTGCCTCCCCTGAGCATCTTGTGAGGAGGAGAGAAAATTTATAGCAGCAATTATTTGCTCACAGTCTGGTGAGCAAGCAATTAGCAGGCGGGAGCAGGCGAGCATTCCTGCAGTGGGGTCCCAAGCCCTGTCCCAAAACAATGTGGGCTCTGCCAGGGATGTAAGCCGCAGAGCTGCTGTTCCTGAGGCAGGGAACGCACTCAGGAATGAATTACCTTATGGCTTGAGGAATGAAGGGCTTGGCCCAACCAGGAGAGGGCTCCTCATGCAGCACCCTGCTCCCTTACCATGGTGAAGCTGGGGGCCCCAAGGTCCCCCACTTGCCACAGGCAGTGGCCCCCTGCCCAGCACGGCCGGATCCACTGCAGCAGCCGCAGCCCCGTGCCCCTGCACCTCAACCAGTCAAAACCTGAGTCGCCCTGGTTGAAGAAAGAAATCTTTATTAATAATTTCAATAATAATAATAATAATAGTAATAATAATAATAATACTGTTTATTAGAAGTCACACTTTTAAGCATACAGGATGGGCCGGCGCCAGCCCACGCGCCGGGGCGGCGCAGGGGTGCTGTAAGGGAGAAGCCAGTACAGCGATGGACGGAGCTTTGTACAGGGGAGGCGGGGCTGGGGCTATGTACACTGGGAATAGAAAAGGGGGAGCTCATCGCTGGGGCGTCGGGGGTGTCTGCAGACTATAAAGTGAGGTTTGAGGAGTGGCAGAGCCATAAGGGCGCGGGACAGTGCTGCACCCCAGGGTGGGCTCCGCAGCGCCCCGTGCCACTGGGCACCGCACCCAGTGTTCCTGCGGTTGCAGCCCAACCTTGTGGCTTGGGTGAGACCCCACACCCAGGGCTGGGGGCATCCTGCTGCCTCAGGCAGGGACGGGTGGCCATGAGCGTGTCCCGTGCCGCAGAGTAACCGGGAGCGGGACTGGGGCAGCGCCTGGCCCAGCGTTGGTCAGGGCTGCTCCGGACAGGGTGGGAACACGGGTGTCAGGGATGGAGGGAGGAAGGAGGGGAAGGGGTCAAAAGCGAGTTGCAAGCTCCTCTTAACAAAAATTCCCTTTAAAAGGCAGAGGCTCGTCCCCTGCAATGCCTCAGCACCGCGGCCGCGCCGCCGCCCCAGTTCCACGCTGGAGCTGAGGCCTCGCACACTTGACACGCTGATGGCCGTCAGCGCCGGGGCTTGGGTGGCACGAAGCCGGGTCCCCACCCCGTCACCCGGTCCCCTGAGCCGGGCAGGGCGCAGCGCTCCGCCGGCACCCCCAGCGCTGCCGCACCAGGGAAAGGAAGACGTGGTGCCCAGGCCCTGCACCTGGGCGGGCGAGGGCCCCACGGACCCCCGCGGACCCTCGCGCCTGCCTGCACCGGCTCCCTCCCTGCCGGGCTGTGGGGCCGGGGCGCTGGGGGTCCCTCCGGCGCGTCCGACCGCCGGTGGTTGCCGCGGCTCCTCTGGGACTTGCTCGCTCGGTGCGTGTGGACAGTTTGGGACTCACTTGGCTGCTGCCGCTTGGCTTGGTTTTTTTGTGTTTGTTTGTTTGTTTTGTTTGTTTTCTTTTTGTTGCTTTGCTTTTAATTTTTATATTTTGGGGTTCTTTTTTTTGTGTGTGTGTGGATTTTTTTGCCCTTCCTGGTCCCAGAAGGAAACAGCCACGGGTTCACTACAACAGAAACAAGAGAGGCAGGTCTTTCGCTGGAACAGTCAGGCCGAGCTGCTGGCTGGGGGGTACGTGGGAACCATCCTGGTCCACCGAGCCCATGCAGCCAGCCCAGCCCACCAGAGCAGCACGGTCAGGCCAGAGAAGCGCTACTGCCCGGGGTGCTTTCCCGGGGTCCTGAACCCACCCCAGCCTTGTCAGTCCCCAGAGCTGGCAGCAACCCCAGCTGGCTCCTCTCTCTCCTACAGGGGCAGAGGGGCTGCTTGGGGGGGCTGCTGTCACCCTGAGCCCCAGCCCCTGTGGTAAGAGCATCCTCACAGGCTGAGCATCCCCGCCTGCCTCGCAGGGGGATGAGCCCCCTGCACCCCAGCCAGGGCAGTGCCCGTGGGGAGACCCCACACCCCAGCTGTGGGAATGGGGTGCTGCTGGGGCCAAGGGCTGGCCCTGCTCCCCGTGGTCCCTGGGGCAGGCGAATGGTGCAGGAGAGGCAGGCAGGCAGCAAGATGGAGCAGCTGAGGTAACCCTACGGGTGTGGGGTGCTGTGGCCCCACAGAGCCCGGCACCAGCCCCAGCTGCTCGGGCAGCACCCGCGGGTCCTCCGCAAGCTCGGCCTCGGCTCTGTCTGCCTGGTTTGGTTTGGTGCTAGTGAGCATCGGGGGCAGTGGTGGGGGGGCTGGGTCTGTCTTGCTAGTAGGGAGTGAAGCGGCTGTACCCTCCTCGGTATAGACTAGCCTGCAACATCAAAGATGAAAAAAAAGCCAATCAGTATTCGGAGATAGCCAAAGCCTAGATCTTCCCTTTTTTCTCTTCTTTTTTTTTTCCTCTTTCAAATGAAAGCAAATCGCTGCTGTCCTTAGGATGTGAGGGGCAGGCAGGGCCAGGGTGCCCAGTGCTGCCCAGGCTGTGTGGCAGGGGCTGCCATGT
Source organism: Entomyzon cyanotis (assembly GCA_024500445.1). Taxonomy (NCBI): domain Eukaryota; kingdom Metazoa; phylum Chordata; class Aves; order Passeriformes; family Meliphagidae; genus Entomyzon; species Entomyzon cyanotis. The sequence continues at coordinate 2,007,177 of JAKEPQ010000325.1, forward strand.
GCCTCCAATGTGGCACTGCTGTGCCATGCCTGCCAAGGAGCCTGCCCCCATCCCTGCTGTGGCACCGAGCTGAAAACCCCTAGGATGTAGTGCCCATGGCCCCTCACTAGCGGCTGCCCAAGGCTGGGGGTGCCAAGGGAGTAAAAAAAGGCAGAAAAAGGCAGGTTGGCTTTGAGATCCCAGCCGTGAGTGCAATTTTTCATCTTTGATGCTGTCAGAGCTAGCCATGAGCTGTGGTGCATGAGGGGCTGCAGTGCTCCCGGTGTGTGGCTGCATGCGGGGCCCTGGGGACACTGTCCTGCACTGGGCTGAGAGAAGGGGTCCTGGAACCTGACCAGGCAGCTGGTGTGGGGGACAGCTGGGCCCCCGGGAAGTGACGTGTGTGGACAGGACTGTGCAAGGTGTGAGGGGAAGGTGGGGCAGAGGTGCAGGGTGGGGGTTTCCTCTCCTGCAGACAGAGCCAGGCAAGGGCTGCGCCATTCCTGCTCCCCTCCCACAGCCCCCGCACTTGCCCTATGCCCCACAGGCTCTGTCTGGCTATGCCAGACCCCTCCCCGGGCTGTCTGCAGCCCCCTGGGAAGCAGAGGAAGGCCGAGGGGCTGCTCTTACCATGGTGCCAATGCTGTATGTGGCGGCGGGGCCGATGGTGTGGTGGTAGGGGTCTGCTGCTGCGTACACTCTGCCATAACTAGGAGCAAACACAGCGCTGGGTGTTAGTGACAACAGTTGGGGTCTTGTCTCCCCTCAGAGCCCTCCAGCCCAGCTGCACCTGAGAGCCCCCCAGGACCTCCCTGCTCCCCCTGCAGTGGTGCCAGCCATTTCCAGCCTAGTCCTGAGAGGAGCAGGGGGTCCCTGCTTGCAGGACACCCTCCCCATGCCTTACTCTGTCCTGTCCCACAGCACACAAAAGCTGGGGGTGTCAGAGTGGGCAGTGCAGGGAGGGACATGGGGCTCCCTCAGGCATGATTCCCGGTGCTTACCTGTCGCTGTATGCAGCTGCTGCTGCTGCAGGCTGGGCGTACCTGTAGGCAGCATAGCCCCCCTGTAGGGAGGAGAGACTGGTCAAGGGGCAGCACCCACTGGGGGGAATGGGTGGGGTCGGGGGCAGCTGGGCACACCATGGCACTGCACAGAGTACCGGTGGGACCCACGCGGAGCTGGTGCTGGTGCCACCGGGCACGCACCAGCCTCATTACCATTCCCCAGGGGCTTTCACAAACATTAACCTTAAAAAATTAAATTTCCAGAGAAGAGAATGTCACCTCCTCGCTCGCTTTAATGAAGTGTCACGTTAGATAAATCCTTCAGTGCCCGCCTGAAATATCACCGCTGGCTCCTCAGACATGGAGGTTAAACGCGGGTGTAAGGCACTGAGGCTGTAAATCCTGTGTGGTACCAGCCCTGCAAGGGGGCTGGCAGGGGCACAGGATTGGGCATGGGATCCTGTGCTGTGCCACCCAGATCTCTCTGGAGAAGCCATACTCTGTTCATGCTCTTGCTGCCTCCCAGGGGAAGGCGCTGGGGGGACAGAGCCCACCACAGAGCTGCATGATGCCACTTGCCGCCTACACTGGCATGGGGTTCCCGTCATGGCCCAGCCCTGGGCACAGTGTCACTTACGTAGATCTCAGCTCCGTAGAACCCATCCTGGTAGACGACCCTGGAAATGAGGCGGAGGCATCAGAGCCTGGCAAGTGCCCCTGGACGAGCGGAGTGGGGTGAGGACAGTGAATGGGGGAAGCTGCCTCAGCACCAAAGCTGACAGGCAAGGAGTGGCTGTCCAGGCCCCGAGGGCACATCTGGGCTGGAATTCTGGGCAGGACTTGGGGACAAGTGGAGGGCACAGCCAAAGGCAGGGTGCGCCAGAGGAGGATCCCAGGGCAGGATCACTGCTGGGGCAGCCAAGTGGCTGCAGAAGGCCATGGCTGCGTCTGTAACCAATGCCATCACAGCCATGTGTGCTGGGAGAAAGTTCCCATTAAAACCAACCATCCTGGCTGGAATACCTTGTGCACAGGAGGTTGGCGAGTGTGTGGGTCACCTCGAGGGCAGCAGCCTGGGGACAGAACCTGTGGCCAGGCAGGTGCTGCAGGAGCTGCATCCTGCTCCCAATGTGCAAGAGCCCAACGATGCCAATCACACAGACCCGGAGCAGTGCAGCAGCACATCCCCCCTGCCCTGAGCAGGGTCCCCCCATGGGTACTCACGCGCCGTAGGTGGGGATGGGTGGCGGTGGCGGCGCAGCCCGGAAGGTGTTGTAGACAGCGCGTCCTCGTCCCCGTAAGTGTGCCCCTCGGTAGGCCACGGCTGTCCCCGTGGTGGGGTATGGGAACCCCGTTACTGCAGGAGGGAGGGGACACCCATGGAGTTTCCACAGTAGGTCCACACAGCCCCCATGGGACATCTGCGACAGGGCCCACCACTGCACCCCCAGTCTGGCAGGGACATGGCCCTGTGGGGATGCTGGGCAAGGGGATGGGATGGGATAGGGGGAACTGTCCAGGCGGGGATGAAGGACAGGGAGAGGGGCCAGGGGCTGCTCACTGCACAGAGCAGTGGTGGACACAGTGCAGAGATGATGTTTGGGGGAAACCTGCAGCAAATACTGCTGCAACCCGATGTTACCTGCGTAGAATTCGGGGCCGTAGACTGCTCCCACGACCGGGTTCAGCTTCCAGCCTGTGGGCAGGGAGAGCCAGTGAGGACAGGGCACTGTCCCCATGCTGCTCTGAGGGGTCACAGCCCCATCCCCGGGCAGGAGGAGGGCATGGGGGACTGCACTCCTGCACTGGGCGGGAGTGGTTGTTCTCCCATTTGCCTGCAGGTGTAGAGGGCATTCACTGCCAGAGCTCTGCAGCAGCTGGGCAGTGGCAGTGGCCAGAGGTGCCCACGCCTGCTGCAGCCCCTGCTCTCCGGACACTGGCCCTTACCGTTGGTGTAGGGGTTGGCCACCTTCTTGTTGGTCATGACACGGGCTGTGGCGTTGTTCACCTGGAGAAAGAGGGACAGGGGCTCAGTGCTTGAGGGATGCATAGCTGGCGAGGCCGTGGTCCAGGACCCACTCGGCTGCGCTCAGCGTGTGCTGCTGCTGCTTCAGATGCCGGAGCAAAGGATGCCAGCTGCACCAGAGACATGAGACAAGTCTCTGCCCGCAGCCGCCCCAGCATATGCAGACCTGCCTGTGCCTCCAGCCAGCCCAGGCCTCCATGCTCCAGCTACGAGTGTGGGTCAGGCTGGTGGCCAGTGCCCCAAGGGCTGTGGTGCCATGCTTGGGCTGAGCCCTGACATGCTGCCCATCAGCTCCTGCCTGCTTCGTTAGATTATGTTTTCCTTGTCCGTGGGCCATTGCTGTGCCCTGCCAAGATCCCTCTCTCTGCCCTCAGCACAGCTGGGGACATTTTGTCACACTACCTCTGCCATGCGGCTCCCAGCTTCCCGCCACTTGCCGGCCACAAGTGAGGAGCTGTCGGCAAATGGGCAGAGCCTGATCCCTGTGCCAAACTTGGAGATATCTAAGCCTCCAGGGCTGGGAAGCTGCTGGCACTGCAGGTGTGGAGCCCCAGTTAGGTCCTCCCTCCCAGCACAGGGCAGGTGGGGATGGCACGTGGGGCAGAGCCCCAGAGCTCCCTGCAAAGTGTGGGGTGGCTGTGCGGCACTGTGGGCATGGGGTTCTGCCAGACCCATCTGTACCAGGCAGAATGCAGCCCCAGCTGACACCCCAGCTCTCCGTGCACCCGTGAGGTTCCTCTGGGCCAGACACTCCTTGTGCCAAGCAACAACCTTCCCGGCAGCTGACACACATGCTCCCGTGCCACATTCAGGGACACATGCATAGGCTGGGCACAGCTACCTAGGCCACCCGGGACCGGAGCTGCCCCCAAGCGTCCCATAGCCCGGGCAGGGGACACGCACACGCAGGCATGGCACGGCACTAGCACACTTATCTGAGCACCTCAATCTTCCGGCCCTCTACGATGGTGCCATTCAGCTTCTCCCGTGCCCGGTCGGCATCTGTGCTAGTTTCAAAAGTTACAAACCCAAAACCCTGTGAGCAGAGGAGAAAAGGAGAAAGAAAGAGACAGACAGAGAGAGGGTGTGGGGACAGAGAGAGAGAGGGGGTGAATCAGGAGAGCTGGCGCAGGAGGTAAGGCTGCCACAGTGCAGAGATGAAGAGCCCAGACTGGGGTCCCCACAGGGGCCGGGGTTCCCGGCTGAGGCCCCAGAATCGCCCATGAGCTGGGAGAAGAGTCTGGGAGAGGGGCACAGAAAGTGGGGAAGATACAACAGAGACATCCAGACACAGAGGGACACGAGCTGCCCGTGGCAGGACAGAGCGAGCCCTCTCCTCCCTCTGGTGCCAGGTGCAGGGACCCGCATGACCCCCCCAGTCGGTACTGGGGCTGCCCCAAGATGGAGCACTGCATGCTGGGGTCCCATGGGGCAGGAGAGGAGGGGAGAGCAGGTTACAGCACTGCTGGGCAACCTGGCTCCACTGACACCCTCCCCAGGACTCGCTGAACCATGCTGGCCATGGGCATCACCCACCTTGGAGCCCCGCTCATTGAAAATGATCTCCACGTCCAGAATTTTCCCGAATTGCTGCAAGCAGAGAGAACAGAGGGGTGAGTGCCTGCAAAGCCCCTGGCACTGCACCAGATCTGCTGGCATGGGGCTCTGTGCCAGGCATGGGCAGAGGGCTGCCTCAGGGCCCAGACATGGGGACCCCCAGGGTCATGCAGTGAAAGCCCTCGTCCCTCCCATGGCTCCCACTCTGACAAGACTTGGGAACTGTCATCCAAAATTTCATTAGCTGGCACTGCGCTGAGTCCTAATGAGGGCTGGGAAGGGGACAGTGGAGGGGGACAAGAGGTCTGTGTCACTCCCTGCTCCACACGCAGGGGCTAGGCAGGATAGACCCCACAGGTGAGAGGGCCAAGGTCCCAATGGTGCCCTGGGCAGCACAGAGCAGGGAGCAGGGATGGGGTGGCTGGATGAAGCTGTACTCACCCCGAACATTTGCCGCAGATCGGGGTCCCGGAATCGAAAGGGGATATTGGAGACGTGTAACCTCTTGGGCTGCTGCTTGTCTGTGTTGTCTGAGGAGTGTAGCTGCTGGCTGTCTGTCTGTGCTGCCTCATCTGTCTGCTGCGGGAGGCACCGCGGCCATCAGTCCCTGGCCATGCCAGTCCCGTGTCCCCCAGGGCATGTTTCCCTGCCCTGCACTTGGCCCTGCCTGTCCCCAGGGACACCCTGTGGTCCCCAGGCTCTGGGCAGTACCCCACGGGTGTCCCTCCATCCTGTGTGTGTCAGGGGGATGATGGTGGGGCTATGGGGATGCTCGGGGTGGGGGTGCAGACACCACACTCAGAACCATGTGGAAGGACTGGAAAGTGCTGAGCTCAGCACCTTCCTGGTGCTGCATTCCAGGCCTGTAATTGCCATGATCTCGTAGAGCAGAGCCAAGCAAGTGGATTATGAGTGATTAGAAATGATGGGAAGGCTGTGAGGGGGAGTGATGGCAGGGACACCCAGCCTGGTGCCCTGTGGGACTAAGGCCAGGCAGCACCACTGCCCCAGGACCCTCCTGGCAGCTGTGTCACTGCCCTGGACTCCTACAGCATGACTGTCCCAGCACCCCCCAGTGCCTCTAGCACTACCCTCAGCCCAGCTGTGCGGCCTGAGCCACTGCCTTACCGGTACCGTCTGTGTCCCTGCTATGGACTGTGTGCTGGCGTCGGTGCCTGGCTGCTCCGTGTGGCTCTGTGCTGGTGTGTAGAGGGTCATGGCATGCTCCGGTACTGTGCTCTGCCCCGAGTAGTCCTGCGTGGGATGGGGGTGCGGCGGCGCGTACTCTGTGGGGATCCCGTTCTGGGGGGCGGGGGGGTACTGGGCCGGGGGGTAGGGCTGAGCCATCGCGTCCGGTGGAGCCGTGGCGTCCTGGTTACCCTGCCAAGAGAGCAGCACCATCCCCCTTAGCTGTTGCATACCTGGGCTGCCACTTGTCCTGGGATGGAGTTCTGATCTCCACAGCCAGACCCAGGCCCCTCCACCCCACTACACCCCAGTCTTTGGTGTTTCCCTCAAATCCTGGGCTGTCTCTGTGCTGTGGTGGCTCTGGAGTCATGTTGCCAGCAGCTGAACCCCACTCTGCTGCTCCTAGGCCCTGCCTGAACAGTGTGCTGGGGCTTGGGTAGGAAGGTGGAGGCTTCTCTGTAGGGTTTAACTCCTCAATCTGGCATATCCCTCTCCTTGGGAAGGGAGACCTGGGCAGCTCCCATTTTGGAGCCCAGCGCAGGGAAAAGCAGTGCCCAGCCCACAGCATCACACTGGGAGCTGCACAACACCGGCACTAGCTGGGCAGGCTGGGAGGGGGGTCAGGGAGGGATGCTGATGGTCCCTTGGCAAACACCAGACAGGGATCAATTAACTGCTAAATATTTGATTAGGCCCTTTGCTCTAATGCAGCCGGCTTGGCCGCCTCGGTCAAATGGGGTGAGCTGCACCCACGCCAAGGGCCAAGGGCTGGGAGTGCAGTGCGGGGCTGCCAGGCCGCACCTCACCTGCACAGCCACCCATCCACCTATTGTCCATCTTCCCAGCCCAGCACACACCCATGGCCTCTCCCTCCTCGCACACATATGTGCCACACCTGTGGCCAGCACAGCCACCCACTGTCACGCACAGCTGCAGCCCCCAGAAGCCATCCAAGGGCTGCGTGGGGCAGTACCCACAGCCCCTCGGATGCTTTACAACACGCAGCAGCAGCCTCTGGCCCGTGAAATCCATCTGTGGCTCAGCCTGTGGAGACAAACTCCTTAACTGTGTGTGCGCCAATTTATGTTGGGTGCAGGGGGGATGCGCTGGCAGCCGCCATCCCCAGCCCGCAGGGCTGTTGTGGCTGTGAGGGTGGTGGCAGAGCCGCACCAGGGACACATGGAAATCCAGCGGGAATAGCCCTGCTGCAGATCTGCAAGTCATCGGCAGCACCGGCAGCGCCTGCCTGCGCTGACTCAGCTGCTCGGGGACGCGCCAGCCTGATGCACCTGCTTCCGTGGGCCGGGGCTGCAACACTGCAGGAGCCAAGTGCATTAACGGCACTGCCCCGGGACGGGCAGCCAGGAACTGCCCACAGCACTCATGCCCACACCACAGGTGCTAATACTACCTGGCAGGCTGGAGGGCTCCATCCTGCATTTGGCTGGGTCTCAGCACCCAACTCTTCTCCAGAGAGTGGGCAGACACTAACAGTCATCATGGTCACACTCCCAGGGCCTGCCTGCATGCCCAGTGCCTAGTGCCCATCCCTCCCTGCCTGCATGTGCAGAACCAGGAGCAGTCCACATCCCTCCTGCCTTCTCTGCACTGGACACGTCCTTGCTGTAATTACACCCAGGATCAGCCGCCAACACATACGGACCAGGATGTCAGTGGGCAGGCGGACACAGAGGGAACACAGGGATTGTCCCCACCTGCTCAGGGTCTTGGGGCCTCCCGGCCCCTTGTCAGCCTGTCCCAACAGCCACGTTTGTATCAGTTATTAATTAGGGCTGTCGCAGTGCCTGTCAGCCCAGGTATTATTTCATTCAGGGACCATTAGGTTCCCCTGGTTGCTGTTCGTGGCACTGGGGCTGCAGGTGCTGCAGAGACACAGATCCACGGCTTCCAGAGCCTCCCGTCCGCTCCCACTGCCTGGTCACCCCCACTGGGGACACAGCTGCTTGATCAGCGTGGCTGTGGGTGAGGGTCCCACGGGGAGGTAATGCTAACAGGTTTGGCTGTGTGATGCCTGCTGACATCAAGTTGCTCAGTTCCACACTCCATACTGCCCACACCACTGGAACAGCCCTGTCCCCGGGCAGCCCCGGGGTACCAGCAGGACTGTGGCATGACCACGTGCTGAAACACCACAGCCCCGGGGATGGCAGCAGAGAGGCTGAGACAGGGAGCCTAAATTCCCCTGCCTGGTTTCCCCTGTGCAGTGTCCCCCATATGGTGTCCTCTGCCCAGAGTCCCTGCCGGGTGTCCTCTGTGCAGTGTCCCCCGCCCTGCCCACGGCTCAGTCTCGCACCACCAGCCCTGCGCAGAGGCTGCCGCAGCAGGCAAGAGGTAGATATCATCTTTAGCTGATTAAATGTCCCTCATTAACGAGTTTCTTTAATTAATGAAGTTTTTTTGTTTGCTCCACTTGCTTTCTCCCCCCACACTCTGCCTCCTCAGCACAATCCAGGCCATTTCCTTTAGAGTCATTTAGCGCGTGGGGCTGGTTCCTGCCGACGCCGCATTTTGGTGATTGTGCCTGTCAGCTCGGGGCTGACGACGTCGTTTCCCACATTTGCTCCTTTTTAAGAAAGTAACATGCCAGGAGCCCCCCAAACGACAAGGACGGGTCAGAGCAATCAGCAGAGTGAAGAGCCCTGTGCTAGCGATGAGGCAGCCACCAGCCACACGCACCTGTGCTGGGCCACCAAATGGTCACGGCACATGTGTAGCTGGGCTGGAAGCCACATGTGGGGAGCCAGAGCAGTTGGAGAGGGAACACAGTCCTGTCACTACATACTTCCCCACCCTGACAGCGGTCCTCACTGCCTGTGGCTGTCCTGCTCCTCCCACTGGGAACCAGACACCTGCTGCTGGGGGGGAAAGAAGCACCCACAGCACCACAGCATCCACAGAGCCTCCCATGGTGTTCCTGCAAGCTGCGGAGCCTCAGTAGGCATATCCTGCAGGCACGGCTGCCAGGGAGTGCAGGCAGGGCAGGGCGGGCAGAAAGCACTTTGCTATGACCTGGACTGGCTCCTGCCTGCTTGCTGATGGCAGGGCACACCTTTGCCTCGTGATGAGGGAGCCTGAGGTCACTGCTGAGCACAGGGAAGGGTGCTCAGCAATTCCCAATGTCTCCCGTGGGGGACCTGCTGTGCCCACCAGCAGCAAACTGAGAGACTGATGGGACCATCTGCCCTTATGCCTGCTGCTCCGTAGCAGGGTGGTGTGGCACTGTACTGAGCAGCAGAGACAGACTCAGAAAATGCCCCAGTGGAGGCAGAAGGGTCCTGGCATGGTCCAAGGTATCCTGAGCCCACACAGGCATCACCGTGCCCAGCACAACTCATCTGCGTGACAGACGCAATGTTCCCCCTTCGATCCAGCCGCTCGCTCATGCTAATGACTGTCAACATGGAACAGAGGCCGTGAAGGGGAAGAAAATTACTCCCTGAAAGGAATTGACTGATCCCTGTCATTTCTCACAAAACCACTGACCTGTAAATATTTCATTACCCCAAAAGCTGTGCCATCCATACAAAGCAGCGCCCGGCCCTGTGCAGGCACCAGCCGCAGAGCTCCTGGCTGCAGGGCAGTGGGGTCAGAATGCCCCAGAAAAGATAAGCCCTGACCACCATGGGGATGTCAGAAGGTGGTGGGGGGTTGCTTATCCCCACAGTGGGACAACGATGATCCCACAGAGAGCTGGGGGGCATGACAGGGATGGACCCTCTGGAAGAAGCAGAGAAGGAGTGAGGAGCTGCAGCGACCAGTGGCAGCAGCCGCCACACTGAATGTCTTCATCACTGAAGTGCAGGGAGGGGTGAGAGGTTGGTAATGGCATTTGCCAGGGGTGCTGCGCTGGGAAAGGAGTGCTCCTGCAAGCAGGCAGGACCTGAGGGGGAGGAGGAGGAGAAGCAGTGAGGGGAAGCAGGGCAGCCTGTTGGCATGGGAAACACCATTCTTCTGGGTTGCCATACACTGTCCCAACACTCTCCAATCCCTGGCCCTGCTCCTGCCTTTAGCCCCTCCTGAGTCCCAGCTGACTGAGCAAGGCACACTGCTGTTCCTCTGCCTGTGGGAGCCTGGGGAGGACAGGTGTAGTGGTGGTGACCATGTGACATCCAAGAGTGGGGATGAGACGCTGGCCTGGGCACACATATGCACACACGTCCCCGTCACCTCTGTCACAGGGCAGAAGGGGCCACGGTCCGGCCCCAGCTCCCGCCTCTGCCAGCTGGAAACTTCGGAGCTGAGGCTGCATGAAATATTCATGAAGTAAATGGTGCAATTTCATCTGCATTCAGCCAACTTCATGTATATTTCAGGGTATTATGAAATGATAATGTTGTGTAACCGAGGCGAGACGGGGGTGCTTGGGGGAGCTCCTGGCCACCCCCGCCTGCACGACCGACAGCTCCCAGCTCGCCATGTACCGGTGCCGCTGCACCGAGAGGGACCGACGGCTGCGTCACCACCGGAGACATGGCAGGATCAGGCACAGCGGCGGAAGCAACAGAGCTCGGGGATGCACAGCCCTCTGGCTCCCTCCTGAACAGGGCCAGACGTTGCCTGTGGGACCAGGGCTCACCCATGGCAGTTCCTAGCATTGCCAGCAGTGCCAGTGCACACCTGCAGTAGCCTTCGGTGGCATTCCTGGCACAGCTCTGCCTCCAGGCACACTGGAGGCGAGTCAGACCTGGTTTACGCAGCGTTGGCCGGGATTCCCAGCAGTGTTGGTCCCCAGTGCCCACCAAAAGATTGGGACAGGTGGCACACAAGGTACAAGCTAGGCTCCAGAGCCCAGGGATGGGCTGGAGACAACCCGAGTCCTCATGAGCATCCTCCTGAGCTACCTGCTCCTCCTGAGCTCTGCAGGCACCAGAATGTCAGATGTGGGTGCCCATACATCGCATGGCTCAGTGGTGTCTAGTCTGCTGCTCCAGTGGGCCTGGGGGAAGCTGCTATGTTCCCCCTGCTGGAAAGGGCTGGGGCTCTGGAACCCTTGTGTGGAGCTGCCAGAGCCCAGCTGCATCCAGAGAGCTCCAGATGCTGTGAGCAGTGGGATGAACGGCCACATCCACCAGCCTCATACTTCCCACAAGCCCCACACCAGCTCCACTGCCATCCCCACATCTGGCCCAACAGCTCACAGGGCTCCAGGAACCCAGCTGAACCCTGGTCCTGCACCCAAAGAGCCCGTCATACCCCAGCGCCCACTCACAGACCTGGTCACTCTCACATCATCATCGCCATGCTGAGGGTCTGGCACAGCTGCATGTGGCACTTTCTCGCCTGGCCAGTGTGGACACTCAGGGCACCACAGACCCATGTGTGTGCCCGGACAGTGCTTGCATGCAGCCCTCTCTAATAGGCAGCCAGGAGCATAATTTTTCCTCTAATTACATATTCAGCACTTCTGAGAAAATGAGATTTTGGTAATTCAATTGGACTGAGAAGCAGCGCTATAATAAAATGAAATTTGTAACAATCACGCAGTTAAATTAGTTAAATGGAGAGGAAGGAGCTGTGGAAAATTGACCCCTCGATCTCCTAAAGACTAATCAGACATTTGAACTGGGTTGTGCTAACAAAGCCCCCGGGGTGTACGGCACAGAGTGAGGGGAAACCAGAGACGTCACGAGAGAAGAGCTGGAAAACAGCCGGGACCTTGTGCCGCAGAGGAGGTGCCCCTGGTCTGGTCCTGGGGTGGGACAGGATGGCTTTGGCATTGGGAGCGTGACAGGTATGATGCTGGAGCCATGCCCTCTGTGGCACTGGCCTGGCCACTGGGTCCTGGCAACGGACAATGCCATGGAGGCCACTGTCCCCACCGGCTCCTGGACATACACAGCATCCTTGCTGGGTGCACAGAGGGTGGAGAGTGGTCCCTTTCTGCCAGTGGGGACCACAGGGACATGGGCACACATGCCTGGCAGTGGGACCAGCCCTGAGTGGGGACAGCCACCACAGGACACCCGGACAAGGATGGCACACAGCGCTGGGCTGGTGGGGGGAGAGGCCTCCCACGGGCTGGAGGGGCTCTGCGGCAGGTACAACGTAATTAGCCTCAATATTTATCTTGTTGTTCGTCTTTTCTATTTTTTCTTGTAAAAGAAAAGGAGAAAAAGACGAGTTTCTCATTTGCAAGTTAATTAGTCTAATTACCTCTAATTAAGGGCTCCCCACACAATGCAGATCACAAATAAGCTGCCACTGTCGCCTGCTCCAACTCTTCTCTCCCCAGTTTTGATTTTTCACAGGAGCCGTTTGAAGGCTGTGGCTGGTGCCGCAGTGGGGAGATGCCAAGTGGATGCAGCCAGGGATGAGGGGGACAGATGTGGGGTCTGTTCCCACCAGCACAGCACATCCCAGCCATGACCCACCCAGCCTGGCCGAAACAAGGGGCATGGGAATATGCTGGAAAACACCAGACTCTGCAGGTGCTGACCCTTCCAGGTCCCCAACCACTGCCTTCCCTGTCAGCACTGGCCTGCACCAGCCAACACCAGAGCTGGCTGGATGCTCAGGGGCAGAAAATGAGAACCCAAGTGTGGACACTGGCTGGGCACAGCAGAGCTTGCATAGAATTTGGGAACTGCACCTGACTCCTGGCAGGCAGTGCCCAGAGCACTGTGGTGGCCACCACAAACTCTTCACCTGCTGGGATGCTCCAGGCAGTGGGGGGCACATCTGCTTCTTCCTGGCCACTGGAACACTGAGGGAGGTGGTGCAGGTTAAAGCACTGCCAGGGTTGCCCATGGGCAGTGGAGGGGTGAACCTTGCAGCAGCCCACAGTTCCCAGCCCACAGCTCCCAGCCTGCTCAATGGCACTGGCATGTCACTGGGTCAGCAGCCATGGTATAGCCAGGACTGAGAGCCCCTGACCACGTGCTGCTAGACTGACACCAGCACTGGGAAGATCCAGCTCCTTCCTTGGACATTTAGTTCCCTCTTGTGCCCACACAGCCTTCCCAGCCTTCCCAGCACTGGCACTTCCTCACGACTCCCCACACCCTCCCAGCATCCAGCCCCACACCCACCAGTTGCACTGAAACGACTAATGCCCTTCCTGGAGGGGCTACAGTGCCCCTTGGTGTCCCTGGCTCCTCCATGGAAAACCATTATTCCACAGACACAGTACCCCACACACAGGAGACCCCATCCCTGTGGGGAGAGCAGCCAGGCAGCTGAGTGACCCTGAGGCTCCCGGAGCTGTCCAGGGTGCCGAGCTGCAGCACCCAGCACGCCACCCAGCCCTGTCTGCAGACTGTGGAGCCGGCCTGGCCTGGGGGCTGCACAGGAAAATCATGTTTCAAAAACATTTTCCTATTTGGATGCTAGTTCCAGAGCAGAGGCAGCCCTGGGGCTGGGGGTGGTGGAGCCGGTGGGGGTAGCCTGCACCCGCTCTCCTAATTAGCCTTTCTTTGTTAACAACCCCCCCCAACCGCATGTGATGCTTTAAAGAATGACAGATACTAAATCTAATTTAATCTACTCATTCACCCATCACTATAGCACAAAAATAGGAATATACCTATAAAAAGAGCATTGCCAGGCAGTGTGGGCCAAAATCACAGCTATTGTGGGAAAAGCAGCTTTGCAAAGCTAAATATTAATGTCAGTGTTTTCAATATAAAAAAACCCAAACCAGAAAACACGTTTTTGGGGCTTTAAGGCCTGTCCTCACTGCGTGGGGAAGCTGCCACAGCATGCCCAGAGTCAGGAGCTGCTGTGCCAGGTCTTGCATGCGTGCAACGCACGAGCAGGGGGAGAAACCCGGTTTGAAATGAACCCGCTGCTGCAACACGCGACAACACTGCTCGGAATAGACCTGCTCCCTAAAAATATAACATGCTAAACTTGGCAGCAGCACTTTTGGAAAGGAATTTTCCAAGCAGGATTTGCAGAGGCTGTTTCCCGGCGGGCCAGGCACTGCTCAGCCAAGTCTCCTGTGCCATGGTGTGACTGTGGGCAACGGGGATGTTCCCAGCGAGGAGCATCTCAGGAGCAGCACTGCAGTGGGGTTCAGCACACTGTACATCAACCTGGTTGATGTGGCTGGGGCTGCAGCTGGGGTAGAGCATTGATGCTGATCCTCAGAACCTGGGACTGCTTTGGGTCAGTACCAAGACTTGTCCTGCAGCCATCACCTGCTCACTCACAACAGCAGAGATGAGTTTCAAGCAGTGACTGATTCCTCTGTTAACAAAACGAAGCCACCGAAATGTGCCTTCACACCCAGATCATCACTGAGCAGGAGCCAAATGTCCCTGCCAAGCCCCACTGAAGGACACAACGTTCCCACTGGGCCAGGCTGCTCTGCTGCAGACATGCACCCACCCTCCTGTGGCCCCTGCCCTCCAGCCCTCCAGAAGTCCTGCTCTTGGAGCACAGCAGTGCCAGGGGGAGTTCCTGGATGCTGTGTGGCTGCACCACCCAGAGTGCCACAGACCACGTCTCCTGCAGCCAGGTCAGGCCACATGGGGAGAGTGGAGTAGAGTGAGCTGAGAGGCACCCACAGCACCTGGAAGAGCCACTGGCACTGCTGAGTCCACCCTGGTGCTGGAAGAACTGAAGTTTTGTTGAGAGCTTCATTACTTAGTCATTCCTTCAAATCCCAACAAAGCTGAAAACGCTGGGGCTGGGAGCTACAAAACATAAGCAATCAGGAACCAATCCAGCCCATGCCACAGGCTCCTGCTAGGGAGAGCACTGTCTGAAGAGGACGAGGGCAGCTACTACACGCACACCTCGGCATGCTCCAGCTCTTGACCTACTGGCCAGCCCAGCAGACTCACTCCTGGTCACTGGCTCGGACACTATCATGGTATATGTCCACCCCAGGTGCCTCCCTACAAACCCGTACATAGACAGGGACTTTTAACCCAGGGAGTCAAAACCAAGTCTCCCCAGACCCCATGGCACGACCAGCTCAGGGAGAGTCAGTTGAATGCTCTCAGGTGTCCCTGCTACACAGAGGTGAGCCAAGCCAGCTGGCCAGAGGCAGCTCTGTGGTAGGCACGTGCCCACAGGCAGAAGCAGCATCGCTCCCCGTGTCCTACGGTGCAGGCTGCACAGGTGGACACGTCTAAAATCCAGAGCAAATTAAGAGCTAAAGCAGGTGCCAGGCACACCCTTTGAGGGGCCCAGCGGCAGCGCATGCCCCGTGCCCCTGCCCCACGTGACAGCCACCAGCGACATCCCTCTTCCTGACACCTCGTTGTGACATGCACCAGGAACACCCAACTGCAAGCACCGGGTGCAGAACCTCAGCAGGGAATAAATCCCAGGAAGAGGACGGAGATTTTCACCTCCATCGTGCTCATAAGCTGGGTGAAAACCCAACTCCAAATCCTGTAATAAAACCCTCCTCCTGGCTTGCAAGTCCGGAGCTGCTGCCAAGGAGCAGGAGGCTTCTGGGAGAGCAGGGAGGAAGAGATACAGAACACAACGGTCAAAGCCAGGCAGGGTGATGGAACTGGGAGTTGCCAGGTGCAGAGCCGCACATCCAGGAAAGTTGCTGCTTCCCAGGGACCCCCAGCTCCACTTTGCCCAGCCCTGTGGGCACTGAGAGCACTGGTCTGCCCATCATGCTGTTGCGCCCGCTGCCGCCAGGCCCAGGCCAATCCATGCCAGAGTGCTCTGCAGGGCAAGAGAGCACCACAGCTGAGCCCCTTGTGTGGCCAGGGACAAGGGGATCCCAGCTGGAGGGGGACATCTCCCACACTGCAAGAGAGGCCCCAGGCCCTGCACTGGCTGCCAGTCCATGTGCTTCCTTCATCAGGACAGAAATCATCCCCCGGACAGGTCGGGGTTCAGGGACAGTTTTTGCTCAGTGTCAGATGTGTAGTAGCCACAGGGACCTCAGTGCAGCCCTGGGAAGCCAAGACCAAAATCCAGCACAGCCCTGGCTCTCCCCTGGCTCTGCCCGCAGCAGGGTGCAATAAATCACGCACCCGCCTCGGCTGCCCCTGCCGCAGCCCCCCGCATGCCCTGCTCATGTAACCAGCAGCGGCTTCCCACTGTCACCCCCACTGTCAGCGCGGGAGACAGTGACCCTGGGCCTCGCCATATCCACCATCACCAGCCACACTCTGGCCACGACCTCACTCGGACATCGGCCACAGATATGCCAAGGGACCAAACACTCCACAGCCCTTCACGCTGGGGTGGAGGATTGGCACCTGTGTGCCTGTCCTCGCCGTTGGGTGAACCGTGCTGGCCACGCCAAGTGCAGGGAGGATGCCATGAATTTTTAAACTCCTGAAAGCACAAATGGAGTGGTTTGCCTGGCTGGGAGACGGGATTTCCAATGCAGCACAGAGGCATTTGAAGAAGATGCTGCCTCTCCCAAGCTGTGCTTCCCCTGGGATGATGGGCCCGGAAGCCTGGCACTCGGGGTCCAGAGCAGGAATCAGGGCAGCCCTATGGGACAGCAAAATCTTGGCCAGGATGAAGGACCAAACCGACAGCCTCAGCACCCTCCATCTGGGCCGCCTAAGCCTGGCACCCACCTGGTGCCACGTTCCCCAGTCCCTCTGCAGCACCGTCCTGTGACAGTGGAACAAACCCATGCATGCCTGACCGCACGGCCCGGCTGTGGACACGCACAGTGTGAGCACACACACACATACGTGCACACA
This sequence comes from Entomyzon cyanotis, assembly GCA_024500445.1. NCBI lineage: Eukaryota > Metazoa > Chordata > Aves > Passeriformes > Meliphagidae > Entomyzon > Entomyzon cyanotis. The sequence goes on from JAKEPQ010000325.1 coordinate 2,023,583, forward strand.
TGTGTGCACACACAAGCTCATCACCTTCCCTTCTCTCTGGAGGCTGCTCAGGCCACGCAGGAGCCTCGTTCCTTTATCCGAGCATCCATCATCGCCAAGCGGCAGCAGTGCTGAGGCGGGGAAGCGCTGGACCCGCGCCGGCAGCTCTGCCTGCCGCACTGCCCGCGCCTCTGCCCTGGCCATACTCCCGCCACCTCAGAGGGGAAACTACAGAAACCCCCAAAAGCTGCAGCCGAGGACCCGAGCCGCCACCGCAGCGCAACTCCCGGTGCCGCGGGGCTGGAGTGGGGAGGCTGGGAGGAAGCTGTCAAGCTCTTACCCTCTGCCGAGAGGGAATCAGCCAGAAACACGTGTGAACCGGAAAGCAAAAAAATCCCCCGGAGAGGGTGGCTTACCTGTTGGAGGTAGAGGAAGGCTGGAGGACAGGGGAGAGAGTGAGGAAGCATGCCTGAGTTGGAGACAAGGAGGCAGCCCGAGTTAGCCATGGAGCACAGCATGTGTCGACAGGTAGCCGTGGAGCTGTTCGCGGGTCCGTCCTCTTCCGCACACTGCTATCCACCGCTATCCTCGTCTTCCCGGCTGGCCCCTCGGGCTCTCCCCTCCTCGCCGTCCCTCCCGACCCCTCGGCGCTAGTTAGGAGGGTTCATCTGCGGCAGGCCGGCCGCGCCGCCGCCGGAGCAGCGCTCGGCTCTTCACTTCGGGGCCATTAGACACTGGCACTGAGCGCACGGTCTGCAAAGGGTGTGCGTGAGCCAGAGCGGAGCGGGAGAGAAAGGAAGGGGAGGAGGAAGGAGAGAGGGCTCGGGAGCGAAATAAAAGGGGTGGGAGTTGGAGGAGGAGGGGGAGTCCCCTGTGCATTCAGACATCAAACAGAGCTCTGTATAAAATGAAGAGAATCCGTAATGACATGAGAACAGCTGATCCCGCACTTAACCCCTCCACCGCCGCCGCTTGCAGATGGCTTCCCCGCCGCCCTCGCCACCCGGCCACACGCTGGGGAAGCAGCCGGGCAGGATGGGGCCGAGCGGGCAGAGCCGTCTCCCTTCCCGGTGCTTGCTCCCAGGGGAAGAAGGGTCTTACCGGGAGTTTCGGTGGTGCAACACGGGTGCCGCGGGAAGTCGTGCGGAGCAGCCGGCAATTCCAGCCGCGCAGCCCCCGCGGTGGCAGGGCTGCCGCGGGACTCCCCCATGCACACACCGCCGGACACGTGCACACGCCCCACGCTCTCGGTGGGAGCCGCCGCGGCGCTGGCGGGGACGCGGGAGCCATGCAGCAGCCCCAGCTCCGCCTCCCCGGGAGCCACCGACCCGCTGCTGCCTGCAGCCACGCATGGCCTCAAAGCCACGCTCCGCCACGGGCCTGCGCCACCGCGGGCAGGGCCGGCAGCCCGCAGCATTCATTCCCTGCCGGAGGAGCCGCAGCCTCACCGCCGCCTGCGTGCTCCGGGCAGCGATGCTCAACCCTGCCGAGGTGTGGGAGCCCCGGGCAGGGCCCTGTGAGCCCCCCATGCGCCTGCCAGCCCCACAGGTATGGAGGGCTGCGGGGACCCCTGCACCTGGGGGTGACATGAGAGGCTCTGCCCACTGGCACTGGCTTCCCCGCACTCCCGGGAGTGATGGGGACCCTCCGCCACAAGAACCATCTGCTGGCGGGCAGGGGTCAGCCCTGGCAGAGCTCGAGAGGTGTTTTGGTGTTTCCAAGGGGCCTGCGGAGCTGGAAGCAGCCCTGACGCATCCACACCACACTCACCGCTGTCACAGCTGCCATGGCAATAGCCTACATGCCAGTGCCCGCGAGGGATGGCCGGCGTGGACACACACGTGTGCTCGCTCGGGTCTCTGTCCCACCAAGCACCTCCACCCGTCAGGGCTCCTCAGCAGCCCTGGCACCGCCACGGGGGTCCCTCCCTGGTGCCCCACACTTCGGCGCTGCATCATGCCCGGCTCCGGGGCCATGGCAGCACCGAGGCTGCCAGAATGGCGCTGTGCTGGGGCATGTGGGAAACGAAACCTGGGCTCGGCTCAGTTTCCATCTTGGCCAAATGTGATGCACAAAGGCAGGGCTGTGCCAGCAGCTGCTGATGCTCCGTCTCTGCCGGAGCCTCCAGCACACGACCAGCCGTTTGGAGCTGGGATTTTCCACAGTATCCCCAGGCAGAGTGACATGCTGCAGCGTCCTGGTACACTAGCAGCAGTTCCTGCTTCTGCTGCAGACACTCCAGAGCAGCAGCGTGTGGCACGGCAGGCCCGGAGCCATGGGGAAAACCTGCTGCAAACAGCTCTGGAAGAGCCATCCTGAGAACGTGGTGTATGGGGCCAAGGGGGTGCCAGCCCCTCCCAGGGCGTCCTGAGAGTGGGGGACCACACTCCAAAGGGACTGCAAGATGCCAGATTGGGGAGGGAATGCCAGGCCAGGGGGAGGCTTTCTCACCACCATCACCTTGTGGTACCAGGTGTCGAAAGGGTCCATCAGTGACATCTGCTGCCAGCAGCATTCCTGGGCACTGGTGCCTGTGGGTGTCCCACCATGGCTGCTCCCCTCCAGCTCCAAGGACCACAACAGATGCAGGCATGCCCCTCTGGGCACACCATGGTGCTCAGACCCCACAGTCCTGCTTATCTCCAGCTTCCCTTCCCTGGGACCCCCATGACCCTAGTAGCATGCTATCCTGTGCACTCCAGCACCTGGGGAAGGATTTGGGACAGCTCTGTAAGGGACAATTGCATCTTTCCACAGCCCCTCCAGCAGCTGAGGGGAGAGGGGCTCCTCCAGGAACCGACATGCACCCAAGCACCACACAGACCCTGGAGCAGGGCGAGGGACACCCTGAACAAGCCAACAGGCAGCTCCAAAGGCCCTGGGTTGGTCTGACTCCACCACAGCTCCTGGAGGTGACAAGGGCAGGGCACTGCCTGGCACACTGGCCTTGCAGTGCCCAACTAAGCAAGCCACGTGAGGCAGGAAGCAGTTCCAGGATGAGGTAATCTGCCCGTCCTCCCCCGCGCCGGAGCCTGGCTCCGGCCAGGGTGACTCAAAGGCATTCCTGGCTGGTGGCAGCACCACAAGCACTGGCACTGCCCTGAGCCAGCAGCGAAATGGGCACAGCTCTGGGAGCTGAGGAGTGTTGGAAGTCTCCTCTCTCCCTCCTCCCGCCACCACCAGTGTGTGCCTGGCTGCAGAGATTCCCCTCTGCAGCGGGGAGCCTCAGGGACACTGGCTTGCCTGGCAGGGTGACACCAACCCCCCCAGTCAGCTCTAGTGGGAAACACCTTGCCAGCCACCACTGTCTGGTTTCCCTCACCCTGCTGCTCGCAGTGACACTGTGCCACAGTCCTAGCCAACAGCATGGGTGGTGGCACCAGGGCTGTGCCCAGCCCTGCGGAGCTGCAGCCCCGGAGGAGCACCTCCGAAACTGAAGCCTCCTGGAATGAAAGTTTATTTATCTGTTTAATTAAGATGCGTTCACCAGGCGCACAGGCCCCGTTCCATCTGTCTCACTTACAGCCGCGTCCCAGTAAAATTAAACCTAATAAATATCAGCAGAGGGAAAGCAAAGGGCACGAGTGAGATATACGATCAAAGGCAGAAGTTGCATAGGGCTGCAGTTCTCAGCACATCTCTCTCTGCCCTTCGGGGCTGGGCTGGCGCTGCGCTTCCCCGTGCAGGATGGGGCTGCCTTTCCTTCAAATCAGCACAATTCCCAGTTTTTTATTTATTTTAAATGAACCCTTGAAGGCTCCTTGGTTTTGTTTTCTGGAAGAGGGAGAACAACATGGCACCGGGACAGGAGTGGTCTTGGCCTTTTTTCTGGTGCTGGAGCCAAGGGACAGAGCCTGCACTGGAAGCACTGGTGGGCACAGGCCCCCCAAACCACTGAGGGAATATGCCAGGGACAGTGCAGCACATCTGGCTGCTCCAGGCACCTAGGATGTACCTGCCGCGCAGCCGTGAGCTGCTGGGAGGTGCCCAAGGCAGCCAGTACAGAGCTGTCAGCTCCTGAGGAAATTCCAGAAAAGCTCAGCTCTCCTCCAAGACACGCTCCACCATTTGGAAACTTTACCAGGAACGAGGACTAGAGGTCTGCCCAGAGCCCAGTCCCCCCCAGCCCCCCTGAGCACGCGGCGTCACGCCGGTCGGCGGTGCAGCACGGCTGCGGTACATCCAGTTGCCAAGGGTCCTGCAAACGCTGCACCAAGCCCTGAGCACGCGTCAGAGCTGCTGCCTGCCCAGGGCTGTCCCAACTCCATGTCCAGATTCTGACTCACTGGATGCAGTGGGAAATCCAGCGCCTGGCACTGTGGTCTTTACTGGGATTCCTCCCAGTCCTCTCCCAGCAGAGAGGGATGATGCAGTGCTAATGGGCCTGCTGTGGGGGCACAATGCACTGCCATGAAGGGACTGAGTGTCCCAGGGGCTGCCGGTGTCCGGTGTTTCACAGGACCCCGTGGTCCCCAGAGCACAATCCCACAGGGCAAAGCTGGATGCTGATGCTCGGGAGAGCTGCCAAGGAGGGCTGCAGATCAGGCAAGATACAACCTTTGCCACGAGGGCCGGCAAGATTGGACCAGTGAGATCAGGTGCTCCAACCCCCCTGGGCTCATCCTGCGAACGCCGTGCTGGCGGCCCACCAGCACCCAGGGACAGTGCTACCAACCTAATCCTCTCCTCCCACCCACTCCAAAATGCCCCCAAGCCATGGCATTCATTAATTAAAAGCTCATTAGTAGTTATTCATAGACATCAAGCAATTAGATGAAGGCATTGACAGATCTGAGCTGCTGTGCTGCAAGGAACGTCCCACAGCAAGGAATGTCCGTGTGGCAAGGAAGGTCCCACGTCCCCAGTGCCTCAGCCATAGGGATGGCCCCAACATGGGACACAGAGCAGGACAGCGAGAAGGGATTGACAAGCCTCCTTGGCATCCTGTTAAACCTTCTCTCAGTCTTTCCCTCCTCCTTTCTCCTCATCCTCCAGCAGTTCTCAGAGGTCACTGGAGACACTGCCTGCTCTCAATTCCCAAAGATAAAACACCCAGGTATGACCTTACCAGGTGAGGAGGGGACTGTGACCAAATCACAGCCAGTATCTGAGACAGCAGCTGTGGCAGTAGGAGGGGAGCAGGAATGCAGAGAAAGCACATGGAAGTTTAATGGGATCCAGGGGAAAAAAACACCTCACTGAGATGTTCCTGACCCACTGCAGGGGGAGCACGATGGGGCCGGAGGATCTGTCAGCCTCTGGCCAGAGATGCCAGCACCATGGAGAGCAGGAGAGTGGCTGGGCTGGCATCTGGGGATGTCCTGTGGCTTCCCATGTCACCCCTCCATCCTCTGCCCTTGAGCCACACGGGCAGGGACGGGACCCTTGGTGCTCTCCACAAAATGGCACCTACTTGCAGCCATCCTGTGTCCCCCATCATCCAGCACCAGCAATTGGTGCACAGGGACCTCCAGCAGCTGGTCACATCTGTGCTCTGGCTCCCTGTGGGAGATGCAGCAGCTCCCATGGGGATGCAGTTCACACCCCTGGCTGGGCAGGATGAGCCAGAGCCTGTCACTGTGCCTCTGTCTGTGCAGCCCTTCCTGAAGCCCTATCACTTGACAAAATATTTACATGAAATGGCAATTAGGCTCCCTGGATTTAATGAGAATTAACCTGCAGCAACAGCACCGTGGCAGAGCAGCTGCTGCCGAGCACCTCGAGCATACAGGCCAGGTGGGCAGTGCCAGGGGGCCATGGCAGGGGAAATGGCTGCACCATGCTCACAGGGTCACCAGGGCCAGGGCCACTGCCACCACCAAGGCCAGGGCCACCACCACTGCCAGGACCAGCGCAGATGGAAGAGGAGGAAGGAATGACGGAGGGTGACACAGGACTAATGGAGGATGATGCAAGGAAGGAGCAACTGCAGACCAGGAACCCAAAATGCTGCATTCCCAGAGTCCCCCTCTTCTCTCAGACCAGCTCCACTGCCTGACAAAGGGTTCCCAATGCACCCTCTGAGCTGGCAGGCAGCTGTGCCTCACAGGCTGCCAGGGGGCTTTGGCAGAGGCCCCTAGGGTGCCAGCACATGGGACACAACTGGAGGGGTCCAAGCAACCCCAAGCAGGGATGTGTGTCATGGTCAGTGTGGGCACTGGCACTGGGCTGGGACCCACCTGAGCAGCAGACAGGTGAGGTGGGCATGAGGAAGCCCCAGTTTGAAGGTAGTCCAGAAGCAAACACTCCATCTTCATTATAGGACTTTTTAAATGCACAGGCAGGATATCAGTGTTAAACAGACGCTGTGACCCAGGGCAAACCTTATAAATTGCAGACCCCTTCTTCCCCTTGCCCCACACACTCTTAATTTCCCTGGAATTACTGTTCACTTGAAGACATTTTGCTTTGGCATCTCAGCCTGTTAAGGTGTCGACCGAGCCACTGGCTGCCATCGGCCACCACAGCGCTCCTGCCATGCAGAGACACCAGACCCTCTGCTTCCTCCCATGCCCACGATGCCAAGAAATGACACTCACTGCTCTGCTGGGAGCACAGCCCTCGCCTGGCCCTTCCCAGCAGAGCTGGGGATGCCACTGTGTGGTGCCAGGACTGGCTGTCCCAGGCTAGCTGGCTCCGTGAACTGTGTGGAACAGGGAATAGCCACCCTGGAACAGCACTGCCCCACAGCCAGTGTGGTGTGGGAAGCTGTGCCTGGAGCTCCCAGGGGAACTGGCACCTCACGCTGCCCGTGCCTGCTCAGCCGAGCTCTGAGAAGCCACACAGTGCCAACAGAGCCACAAGCGGAAGCTCTGGTTTGCTCTCGCAGCGGTGGTGGGTTGTTAAGTCCCTGGGTGGAATTATCACCGAGGCAGGAGGCTCTGCCAGCCCCAATAGGCTCTGGAGCTGTGGCAGTACTGACATCCCTCATGACAAAGCACCTTACACCTGAAAGATGCTTCCTTGAGAAACAATGAATTGACATTATCCTCTTCCTCCTCCCCACAAGTTCTTTCCCCCATATCCCCTTTTGCCTGCCCCTGCTCATTCTGTTCCCTGCTCTTAAATCCAGGGGAGCACAACTCCCTGAAGCATGTAAGCCCCACCAGACTTCTGCAGCCCTCCAGCTTCTCACCATCTCTGAGGGAGCAGGAGGGACTGGGTGGAAGGAGCTGGTGCCACTGCCTTTCAGGCCCAGCTGGTGGGCTGGGATGCCATGGGAAGACCCTCGGATGGTGTAGAGCCTGACACAGCCCAGCTCTTGCAGCTCTGGGGAGGGAATGTAGCTCCATGGGGGACTGCTGGTTCCAGCCCCTTCCCCTCTGCTCACTGTCCCAGCTGCGCCAAGACACCAACATTTGGTGTCCCAGCCCCAAGCAAAGGGCCTGGACAGACCCTGTCACGTCCCCTCCTCTCCATCCCTGCACAAAGCCCTCGAGATAGCCAGGTATCCTGTCCCCCCCACCCCGGCCATGACCTGTGTGCTCCACTAGTGCAGGGAGACCTGAGCCCCCTGAACCTAGCCCACCCCCTGGCCATATGCCTTGCTCTGGGCTCAGTAGGGGAACAAAACTATGCAGTCCCCTCAAGCCTCAAAATGCCCTGAGCAGGGACTGCTGTGGAGCGACTTTGGGGTCCACCACGAGATCTCAGTGTCCCCATGTTCCCTTCAGTAGCCTCAGGAACTTCAAGCCTGGGATAAAATGTGAGGGCTGCCCCACAAGCATCTGTCAAGATCCTGGCTGGGCACCCATGGGGTGCAGACCCTGTGAGAAGGGGCTGCTGCTTTGCACAGACCCATCACCTGAACATCCCACTATCACCACAGACACATGCCCCCCTCCCAGGAAGGCACCAGAGCCCACCAGTGACCACCAAGGTATAGCTGGGGCAAGGGTTTGGTGCTGGCCAGGGAAGGCAGCTTCTGCCTGTAGGCAGCACCACACGGGGCTTGGACAGAGTAGTGCAGAGGCAGGAGGGTGGTTGGGGGTGTCCTCAGCAGGGACGAAGCCACAGTGTCCAGGCAGGGACCCCGTCCGCTGCCCTGTTCCTTCCCAATGCCAGGCCTGTCTCCAGTGCTGCAGCCTGTCCCCTGTCCTCTGCTGCCAGCCGTGGGCAGTGAGTGTCTAGCCAGAGGGGGAAGCTCTCCCAGGACAGCGGCACAGCCAGGGAGTGGCAACGGTGCGAAACCACCCCAATCCTGAGCGAAATCTCAGCAGAGAGGAAGGGAAGTGCCCACCCTTGGCGGCGGTACCTACCCAAAAATACATCATCATGTCAGCGGCGGGGCTGAGGCGCTCTGCAGGGGTCGGTGGGAGGGCGATGGGCTGCTCCCGACGCCGGCTGCACTGGCCACTGCTCCTCCTGGGTGGGCTCTGTCCCCTCCGGCTGTCCGGCTCCAGCGCCGAGGGCCAGCGGTCCCGGAGCCCTACACGCTCACCTCCCTCCCTCGTGAGCGCTTGCCGCGGTTCAGAGCCGGCGTCCAGCCTCTGACATACTGCTGGGGGAGGGCAGGGGCCGGACGGTGGCCGCGGGGCAGCCCCGGTGGGCAATGTCTTATCCACCCCGGGGAAAAATGGGAGAGGAAGAAAAAATTAAATCCTCTCTGGAGACTTTGAAGAGCAAAGGGAAGGGCGAGCGGGTGAGGGGACGCCAGTCCCAGGGGTGAGAGGACTGCTGGGGAGGGATTCCGGGACCAGGCTGGGCGCTGGGGGCCACGGCAGCGGCAGTGTGGGCGCTCGCTGGTGCAGCGTGGGCTCCCGCTGACACTCCGAGGAGCCGATGTCCTGCCTCAGCATTTTTCAAGCTACCCTGTCAATAAGGGAATCCGCTGCTCACAGTTAACCTGCGAGGTGCCAGCCGGCTCCCGGCCCCCACCAGCCGAGCGGATTCCATAACCCCCTGCTCTCATCGCTGCTCCTGGCGGGCAGGGATGCTCAGGCATAGTCCGGCAGGTACTACTGGGATGGTCTGTCCTGGGAGGCCCAGCATCCCCCCCTTTTTGGGAGCAGCCAAGCAGTGGCCCGAGGGAGACAGAGCCAGCAGCCACCAGCCCCTATGTGCAACGGGGAGCAATGAGGACAGTCCCTGCAGCCCGGGATGTGGCCACCATGGACTGCGCAAGAGAGCACCCAGAAATTTCCCCCCATGCCAGGGTAGCCACTTGTACCTCAAGCCCCAGCACTGGCCTCTCGGCAGACCCCCATGATAAAGCAGCAGGACTGGTTGAGATCCCACAGGGGATGCAGTGAAGAGCTCGCTGCAGGGTGGGCCATGGGGATATGTTAGGGGTTCCTGGACATGAGCCTCAGCCACCCCTGGCGCACAGTGCAGGCTCGGCAGCTGGGCAGTGCTGCTCCTCAGGCACTAAATCTCTGTCCTTCAGGGGCACGGCGCAGTGGAAGGAGCAAGGGGACCATGAGCACTGAACCAGGAGTGGTAGCGAGGGAATAAATAAGGATAAGGGAAGCAGAGGAGTGAGGGGGGCAGCAGATTGGTCTCCAGGGCCCAGCTGGCTCTGACATCTCCAGCCCCATAATCATATTCAGAGAAGCACCGGGCTGGAGGCAGCTCTCCTCCAGCACGGCAATAAACGAGAGCAACACTCTCAATAATTCAGCACCAGGAGAGGGTGATAAAGCAGCAGAGGCACCACTGCAGGCAGCTGGGGTGGGGGGCTCCCCGCTCCCTCTTATATCTCAGTGATCCAGACCTCTGTGTGATCCTCTCTGTGCCCTGCAAATGCAGCCCCAGCTGCAACCTAGGGTGCTGCCCAGCCTGCCAGACCCCCATCCCTGCTGTGTGGGAAAGACAGAGGGGCCCAGTGCAGCAAATTAAAATCCCTCCATCACCAGCAGACAGAACCTGACGGGTCACCGGACAGGGCACAGAACCATCCTGGAGCCAGGGCAGGGGCAGCAGCAGGAGCACCTCCCCACTTCTCTTCCCAGCACCCTCTCCCACTGCAGCCCCCCAAAACTGCACCAACAGAGCCCAGAGCCCCTGTGCCACATCCCAAACCTCCCACTCAGACCGGGCATGGGACAGCTGAGCCGAAGGACACCCACCCTGCTGCCCTCCCCTCTGCCCTGGACACATCTCTCCAGACACAACCAGTGGCCACAGCCCAGCGTGTTGTGACACCCACAGCCCCCTGCAGCCCGGCTGATCCATGACCTCGGACCCCACACACAGCCGGACACTGGGAGGGAGCAAAGCCCTCACCTCAGCACAGGAAGTGAACCACCAAGACATCAGTAAAGACACGAGTGCCAGAGGTGGGGGCAGCCACAGTCCTCACCACTCTCACCGCTGCTGCCGATCCCAAGCCCCCCAGGCTCACAGCCACAGCCCAGCCTTTGTCCCATTCATCCTGCCTTGAGCCTGCCTGCTCCCACCCCAACCTTTCTGCTCCTTCTACTAGCTCTTTTTCTACATTTCCCATGGGATCTCAGGACCATTCCAGACCACAATTCCCTCCCAGCAGGTCACCTCTGTCCTTGTCCTGTAGGTACCAAGGATTGGAGTGTTCATTGGTTTACATGTTGGCAGCTCCTGAAGCACAATGCCACTGCCTTGGCCCCCTGGTCCCCATCACCTCCTGGTCCCACTGGCACCCCCAGCTCATGCCAGGGCCCAGAGCAATGGATACACCAGACTTATCTTCTCCAGCCCCCTGGCTTTCTTTTCTCCTCTGCTTCACTGGCTCTTACGGGGGAGCACGGGTTGTGCTGTACTCAGTGGGATGGACCTTGGGGGGATGTGGTGTCCCTCAATGATGGGATGCTCCTACTGCTGTGAAGTCCAGCAACGTGAGGGTAGGACAGGAAGGAGCCATCCACACCTGACCAGTGGGCACCAGGCTGGCAGAGGGCATCTGGTCTGGCACATCTTTCACACACATCAGCCATCACCTGCCTCAGCCCAGGGACACAGTGAGCTGTTCTGACACCTCCCAGAACCCTGGGAACAAACATCTCCTGCAGTGGGCAACTGCCAGGTCAGGGCCAGAATAGCACTGTGGGCTGCTGTCCCTCACCAGTATGGGCAGGATCCCCTCAAGAGTCTTCCCCAGGCATGACTCCTGGGAGCCTCACAAAGCACGGACAGACAGACAACAAGTCAGCACACATGGACACTCACAGGCACGTCAGTCTCAGCTCTCCTGACACAGGATTCAGGCCTTCACATCAACACCCAGGGGGAGCCAGGGGCTGCTGGCAGAGGGGAGCAGGCAGCCATCCTCCCATCCCACCCCTGTGCACGGCTCTGTGCCCACCAGCCCCTGCCTGATCCCTGTGCTGTGGGCTGAGGGTGTTGCCCTGCCCCAGCTGGCCCCACACCAAGCCCCCGTGGCCAGCCCCGCACATGCAGGTTTAGCGTGCAGGAGGGACCCTGGGAGCAGCCAAGGCAGAGCCCAACACAGCCCTTGGGATCTGAACCCTCCGTACCTTTTATTCAGCCCAGTTCCTCCTGCGGTGCTCACGCTGGGCTCTCTAGAAAAGACAGGAAAGAGGAGTAAGAATTAAAATCAATGATCATCATCACTAACCTGTTACAGTCAGTGCTGTCTGCTCATCGACAGCACAATGTTGGGATATGAGCACGGACATGAGCAGTATTCCCCAGGTCCTGGGAAGCCTGTGCTGGTTAGGAGCTGGTGGCCAGGCCAGGGGCTCAGCCCAGGGTGGCCAAGCAGCATCAGTGCTCACCAGCACAGGGTGATGGTGAAGGACATCTCCCCCACCCCTTCAGCTCCACCAGCACACCTCGAACCCAACCCAGGTCCCACAGACCATGGACCCCTTCCTCAGCTCCCCCAGAACCCTGCAAGCACAGCCCCACACCCACCCATGGGCTGGGACAGGGCACAGCTCTTGTTGACGTGCTGGCTGCACAGCTGGGTCAGTGTGTCCCAAATCTTTTGCCCACCCCAGCACAGTGACACGCTCCTGTGAGGAGTGATCCCTGCGGCACACAGCTCCGCTGCTGTCCTGGCTCTGGGCACTTCTTGGAAATTAAGCCAAATTTCAAAGAAAACTTCCTGAAAGCTGCACTTCAACTAATTGGCTTTCTCAGTGTGGCCAACGCAAACATTCATCAATCATGTTAGACCCTCAGAAATAAGGAGAATGGCTGATGCATCTCAGGAGTGGTTAAAGAGTGAGGGGGGGCTGTGTGTGTCTGTGTCTGCTGCTTTGGAGGCCTGGAAGTGTGGAGTCCCACCTGCTCAACAGCTCCACTCCCAACCACTGGAGCTGCGATGCTCAGCCCCACACTGCAGGAGCAGCACCCCAAAATGAGGATGCCAAGTGTGGGTGCAGGGACCCCGTGCCTGGATGCTGCTCCAAGCTCATGGCCGATCCCAGTGAGCACATGGCCCATGGAGGGTCCAGAGGCCCCTCCAGTGGCAGCTCAGGAAGCACAGAGACTGTTCCCAGGCACTTGTGTTAGCAAACACGGTTCTCAGCCGCACAGCAGGATAATCAATTATGGTAATTCCTGCCTCAATGAATCAGATTCATGGAGGAGCACAGCTCATTAGGCTGGTGCTGACTTCCATTAGCACTCTTACTATAAAAACCCTCCAAACACTCTCTCCAGGCTAGGGGTCTCCCCTCCCCCCAGGCCAGGGCAGGCCCAGCTTCGGGATGTCCTAAAAAATCTGGTTGGGAACTCCCTGGTTCCCAGCAGCGTGGGGACACCCCTGCACCCGCGGGTCCAGCAGAGCTGCCAGCCCCCCAGCCACCACTCCTGAGCTCTTCCATAGCTTTGCCAAGGAAGCGCCCAGCAGGATCCCAGCTGGGATCAGGAGATGGCACAGCAGGCCCAGAGCGCTCCAGCAGCGGGGCTGGGAGTGCTGGGAGCCCAGCCTGCCTGTTCCGCCATGAATAATTGACGCCGCGCGCTCCTGGGGGAGGCTCAGCGATGGGTAACGCCGCATTTCCCAAACACATTTCCCAAGGAAGGTGCCTTCTGAGAAGCTCCCCACAGCAGCATGGGGCCCGGCAGCCGGGATGCGCCTCCGTTGGGATGTGCCATGCGTGCTGGCACAGACAGGGAATCGCCAAGCCCAGCTCCAGCCCAGGCAGAAATCTCTGGTGGTCCCGGCACCACAGGGAGTGGGATGCTCAGCCAGAGCCTCCCTGTCTGCATGCGCCAAAGTGGGAGAGAGAAACCCTGGCAGAGCATTGATGGCAGGTAGGCAGGAGCAGCTCTGGGGATTACTGGGGTGATCTTGCTCCAGTCCCTGCTTTTCTGGCAGAGGTCTGGGCTGACCAACTCTAGCTGGAGCCTTGAAAAGCCTCAAAGGGACCCACTGCCAGAACAGGTGGCCGCAACCTAGCTAAAACCACCCAGATGTGAATCAGGGGGTCTGCACAAGAAATGCAACCTGTGTCACTCAGCTGCACAGATCCCGTGAAAGCTGCACCTCAACACCCCCTCATCACCACGCTGCGACCAGGGACAGGCCTGGCTCTGATCTGCTGGAAAACTTCTTGGTAGTTTCTCAAAGTACATTTTAACCCCCATTCCCTCCACCAAAAATCCTAAATTAATTTTGCTTTTAATTAAATTCATTAGCAAAGATTATCTGGCTGAGGAACAATAATGTCCCACCCCTCCCCCCACAGCCCTCTCTATTTATATCCCCATATACAGAACAGCAGCGAATATTTCTTTATGGGCCATTAAAGGTTTAATGTTTAATTTATAACCACCTTCTCCGGCGGGCGGGATGGCCAGGCACAATGTCAACATTCTTAATTAAATGAGAAGGGATTTTTTTTTTTTTTAGCAAAGGAATATAAAACATCCCGTTCCCAGCAGCATTGGAGACAGGGGCAGAGGCTGGCTCCTGCACAGCAGCTCTCAGGACATGTTTCCCCACTGTCCTGCTCTGCCCATGCTGCCAGCTGAGAGCTGAGACATGAGATACTCAGGCAGCACCCAGAGGAGCCCTGGTGGGGTGGGTGAGGGATCATCAGCAGGACAGCTCTAGGACTGCTCAGGAGAGTCCTCCAACCAGCAGCTCAGGTCTGCAAAGAGCAGTCCCATCCTGGGGACAGGGACAACACATGGCGCTGCCCCCAACTTTGGAAACCTCCTTCCTGATATGTGGGGCCCGGCAGGGTCCCAGCACAGGGCTGAGCTCCAGCTCCTGTGCATGTCCCCCGGGGGCAGAGGTGAGTGTGGCACTGTGACACTCGGCATGGCCCACGCCAACATTGCCGGTCACCAAATGCCACTGGAGTAACAGCCGTGGACCTCCCGGCCAAAATCCTTCCTACAACTTCTGCTGGTCATTGGCACCTCCTCCCACCCGCTGACTGCAGCTCCTGTGGCATCACCATCTCCTTCCTGCCTGTGAGGAGATCAAAGTGCTGCCAATGCCTGAGTGGTTCATGAAACCCGCTGGCAGAGCCACGTGGCACCCGCTGGCACAGCAGGCACCGCTGGAGGAGTCTGATGCTCCTGGCTCATCCCACTGGCATCCCTCCCACAGCCCCTCATCCCACCCCTGCCCAGACACAGGGCACAGGAGGTACAGGGGAGTGTGCCCAGCTGTGCTGCCAGCAGTGACAGCCTCAGCAGGACAGTGCAGCCCTTCCTGCCTGGACAGCAGTGAGGGGTGGCAGGGCTCAGGCAGGTTTCCATTAATGGAGTATTTTATCTTACAGGAGAGATTAAATCTCTGTACAGAGAAGCACAAAAGTGCTGAATCAGCAGCTAGCTGGGGGTGGCAGGTTCAGCCGTGAGCATTTGGCTCCAGCACAGCCTGTCAGCGCTTCATCCTCCTGCATCCGCACTCTGCCAGACATCGCCAGTCCTGAGCACACTCCACACACCCTGTTCCCTTCCCTGGCAAGTGCTGGGATGGCTGCAAGAGCCACAGGCAGCCCCAGTCCCCTCACACTGCATGGTAGCCCCATGCCCGCCCTGTGCTGCACTAACAGACACCGAGCGAGCCAAGTGCTGGTGGCATTGCTGTTGAACTGCCTTCCTCCCTCCCTTGTCATCCTCTGCACAGCACGGACAGGTTGGCAGGAGGTGTCCCAGCACAGCTGCCATGTCCACAGCAGCATTCCAGGGCACAGCCCTCAGCCAGCAGGTCCCCAGCCCATCCCTTTTCAGGCTCTGCTCCCATGCACACCACAACAGGGCCCCTCACAAATCCATGTTCCTGCTCCCATGGACATGAGTCTCGTGTCCAGCATTGGCTGTGCTGGCTCCAAAGCCAGGGAGGAGGCAGAGTGGTCACTCACTGCCCACACGCCCACACATGTGTGCTCACGGGAGCAGGCGTGAGCTGCGGGGAACCAGCAACGGAGCAGGGATGGCACTGTGCCGCTCACTAAAAGCATGAGTGTCACTAAATCAATAATTCATTTACTTTAATGAGATAAGTACTTGGAAAACTAATTGCAAACCTGCTCCATTTACTCCAACCCGTTATAGCCTTTAATGTAAATGGCAGGAACGGTGCTGGAGGAAGGGGAAGGGCTTTTCGGTGGAAGATGGTGTTGCCCTTCCCCTTCTTCTAAAAAAGAGAAATATCAGTCATCAGCTGGGATAGTAGAAGCCAAAGAAGCCAGTGGAATCACCATGTGGAAGTGCTGATTGTAGAATCATTGCATGGAAGCACTGATGGCAGAGCAAGGGGAACACTCAACCCCCTCCCTCTGGAGTCACTACTGTCCCTCTGCCCATGCTGCCACCACAGAGGGGTCTGCCAAGCATGGATGGGGCTTCACTTCTTCCTGTGTGCCACAGACCCCCATCTGGAGCCCTGCTGGCTGTGCACCCACTGCAGGTGGTCACTGGAATGGCCTGTCACCGTTCGTTACAAACCCACGGCTGTATCTCTGGCACAGCATCCTCCAGCGCCAGCAGCTGCCAGCTCTTCTGCCTCAGCCAGCACTGCCCCTTCCCACCCCTCCAGCCCCTGTCAGCCCCCACATGCCTGGGGAGCCAGAGTGGGCAGGGGCATCCTGCCAGGCCCTGGCACTTTTCTGAAAAAGAGCTGTGGCTCCCAGCAGTAATGCTGCCATGTTCCTGAACCGCAGCCGGACCAGGAGCTGGGTGCCAAGGGCTCACTTCTCGCTTGCTGGAGCAAATAGCAGGTCATAAAAAGGAACCGTGACAGGAGAGAAAATGTTCCAGAGTCCGCAAGGACCAGTCCAGGGTAAATCCATCTGCTCAGCAATTTAGCTAGAAAATCCTTTCCAATCATCCATGCTGTAGGTCCTTCATCCCCAGCCGGTGGCTCCGGTCAGGGCCTTTCCCACTCTGGCAGCTCACATGGGGGTCGTGGTGCTTGGTGATCCCACAGCACCTCCATCAGGGACACTCCAGGAGGGGTCACAGCTTGGGGAGGAGTCACACCATGCCTTGCAGAGGGTTTGACAGTGGCACCGGCTGCGGGGACTCTTTTCCAAGCTGATGGCTCACTCAGAAGAGCACATCATCTTTCCCAGGTCCCACATCCACGGCACTATTTGTGGGATGCAGGAGGGCTCCCAGGGAGCACAAATCCCACCTAGAGCTCCATGACTCCCATGGGCAGCAGCAGAGAGGCTGCTCTGGGAGCTGTGCATGAGGAGAGCTGGGATAATCCTACCTGGCCAAGGACTCCACGGCTCAGCCTTGCACAGATGCTGCAGAAATCTCCCTGCAGGCATCCCACTGAATCCCACCTCAGCCTCTCCTGCCTCACAGAAAATCAATGGCAAGCATCTCAATTAATCACACCAGGGGCAAATTGATTAGGAGCCTAAATAAGGTCAACATGGTTGTCTGCTTATAGGGTGGGACCCCTTAATCATCATTTTATCTGCAACGGGCTGCGGAACCGGCAATCACAGCAGCTCAGGAGCACAGAGGGATCTGCACTGAACTCCTGCAGCTGCGAGGGCCAGTGGCACCTCAGCCATAGCTCTGCCATAAGAAGCTGCATTCCAGCACACAGCAGCCACCAGGCACAGGCAGCTGGGAGTGGGGACAGTGAGAGCCCCAAGCGGAGACCCCAAGGCCCATCTGTCACCTCCAACTCCAAGGAGGACAAAAGCAGCAAAGCTCTGCTCTGGGTACAGCACATCACTCTGACCCCAAACCAGCTGGGGGGCTCCTTTGGCTTCTACTGATGACAGTCCCAGTTGATGACTGATATTTCTCTTTCTTAGAAGACACCATCTCCCACCCAAAAGTCCTTCCCCTTCCTCCAGCAGTGCTCCTGCTGTTTACATTAAAGGCTATGGCTGGGCTGAGGTAAGGGACAGAGTCGTGACTGCACCTCTGGTCCCCACAACCCCTGAGTGCTGCCCACATCCTCTCCAGCACTGGGCACCCCTCACCTCACTCACCCACCTGCTGCTGCCCCAGCCACTCACCGCCCCCTTTTGTTGTAAATACCCGTATAAATATTATAATTTGGTTTAATATTTAATACAGTCAGGTTAAATAAGCATTCCCAGCCCCATAAATAATCATTAACAGAGG
Source organism: Entomyzon cyanotis (assembly GCA_024500445.1). NCBI lineage: Eukaryota > Metazoa > Chordata > Aves > Passeriformes > Meliphagidae > Entomyzon > Entomyzon cyanotis. The sequence goes on from JAKEPQ010000325.1 coordinate 2,041,061, forward strand.
ATTCTAATTGTGCTGTTGGGATCCGGCTTCATGACTTATTTAGTGGGCAGACGCTCTTCCCCTCCATGCTCCCCACATGCCATAAATTAACCTGCGGCTCAACCTCTCCGTGAGAACCTGGTGGGACATGGCACAAGGAGACAGATCCACTCTGGGATGACACTGGGATGTGTGCGGAGCTAGGAGAATGCCTGGGATGAAGCCAGTGGGGACAGGGGGGACCAGAGTGGCTGGAGGAGCCTGCAGGAACATGGAGAAGCTGAGCAGGACAAGACTGTGAGAGAAGATCATGGATATTGGGGCATCCTTGGCTGTGGACATCTGGGCACAGGGCGATCTCTGGAGCAGAGGTGGGTGAGCCATGGACGAGGGGCACCCACCCACCCTGCTCACCCCAGGGTTGCATCACCAGGAACACTGACACAAAACGCAGCCAGGCGAGCAGAGAGCAGGAAAGGCTTTTATCCCAACCACAAACCTACTGTGAAATTGATTGGAAACAATAGCAAAAAAATGAAACAAACCCCAAAGCACCAAACCCAGCGGGTGGGGGAATTGGCCAGGGGCGAGTGTTCTGAAAGCGCCGAGCAGAGACACGAGGACAAGCAAAGTGCAGGAAAACCTCCGTGTGAGTGTTTTCCCCTCGAGGGATGTACTTATGCAGTGCTGTAAAAAAAGGTTTGGGTTTTCTTTATGCAGCTTAATTTCATCTTGAAATGAAAAACTACAAAAGTAAATGGAAAGAGCCCCCTCTCTGCTAAGCCCAGCCGCAGCCACTGTGCTGGATCTGCGGGTGCCCTCAGCTCCATGACTGGGTGGGAGCAGTTCTGTGTGCCCAGCTCCAAAGCACACACTGTGCATCCCAGAAGGGGCAGGGATGCCAGCCCCAGGGAAACAGGCACATCCTGCTCCCCAGATGCCTTAGGGTGCTCCTGCTCCCACTGATGCCATCAGGATGGTCACATTCAGGGTCTATCCCTAAAGTGTGTCCCATGCCCTCTGGATGTTAAGCATGGAGAGACCCCTGGGAGGTCTCCCATCCCACTGAGAGATGCAGCAGAAGGGACCCAAAAATGACAGTCCTTCCAGAGCAGTTTTCCTGACTCTGGCATGCCTGCTCCAGGCCCTGTTCATCCTGAGACATGGGTGCCCCAAACAGTGCCAGTCCTGACTCTGGGCTGCAGCTCTATGGAAAACAGCCTATTTTATCTTTATTTGTCAGGATTTATATAAAAAGGGGATAGTTCAGCTCTAAATGTAATGATTTGGAAGAACAGCCCTCCAGTGGCCTCCTCAGCTAGCAAGGCGTCAATACCATCGATTGCTAAAAAAAAACTGATAGCCCTGGCCCTGCAGAGTGGGAGAATGCTCCTTCTCCCTCCAAGTCCCCAAACCACCCCTGCTCCAGGTCCCCAGACAACTCCCTATGCCTTGCCCACGGGCAGCACAGGTCTCTGTGTACTCCAGAGGAAAGAAAGTAAGAGCTGCCTGTCTGTGGGGATACACCCAGACAAGTAACACCAGCACAGCACATCACTCTGTCCTGCCATTTTACTGACCTTCCCAGGACAGGAACAAAAACCAAATGGGGAAGGAAACAATCAAACACAAGTCCATAGTTAGGGAGAGAGAATTACTCAGCTTGTTGAAAATGAGTCTGACTTAACAGAGAAGAAATAAAGTGTTTTAAGATTAACGACGCAAATGTCAGCCCCGTTGTGGGGATATTAAACTCTACAATTATTTGACAACCTTCCGCAGAGTTTCCTCCCTCATCATGCCTGGAATGGGGTGAGCATGGGCAGCACTGGGGTCCATGCAGTGCAGGAGAGGTCCCCAGCAGCTTCCTGGGGCTGGTGACAGCCCACCCAGCACATCCCCAACTCCCCACTGCCGGGATGCTCTGCTGACCCTCTGCATATGCTGTGCCAGGCAGCTGCTCCGTGAGCCAGTGGCCAGGCAGCCACCTGCCAGTGCTCACCAGGGAAGTTGCTGCTCCTGAGACACAAATCCTTTTCTCACAGCCTGCCTGGCACACGTGGGGGCTATGGGGTGTCCCGGTCACACCTTTCCTTGGCCAGGTGAGCAAAGGGCACCAGGCAAAACCTGGCCAGTTCTGGTGGCAGAGTAGCATCACCCAGCCCCTCCAGCACTGAAAACACCCTCACAGAACCCATCCAGGAGCAGAGAAACACACACTGCTCCTGTAAAAGTGACTTCAAATCCCCAAAGACTCATCCTGACGCTGGCAGGAATTCTGCCGGAATCTGCCACTGGAAACAGGATTAGTGCATGGAGCGTGGTGCTTTGCAAGCAAGGTCACTGCGGCAAGCGAGCAGCGACCACAGTGAGGGGCACGTGGGGGTCACATCGAGGGTCACAGGGAGGCTAACAGCTCACTCTTGCATCCCCCTGCCCTGGCAAATCCATTCCCGAAGCCCTGCGGGAGTTGGAGCAAAGAGCGGGTGCTCTGGAGCTGAGGGGCTTGGGAAGCACATGTGAACATGTGTGTGACAGGAGGGAGCACACACGTGGGCACAGGGCAGCGTGTGCAGCACTGCCAGAGCAGAATTATTTGTAAATAATCCTTAATTAATAAGACTTGCAGGCCTGGATGGCTCAGTGGATTCCAGGCAGGGACAACGGCAATCTCCATTCTTCCACTTCTCAATTACAGCTTCGGGGAGAGAAGCAGGAACTGGCCAGGGTGAATTAGAGAGACTTTTGTCACGTTTAATATCACTTCATTTTGCAGACTGCTGATGCAGCGGGATTTCACAGCTTGGAATTTATGGTTCTTTTGAGAGACATGCGCAAAAAAAAGGACGAAAAAATACCCTGCCATCAGCACAAAACCACCAACTCTGCTGGGAAAGAGCTGGGGTCTGGGGGACCCCCAGGGATGCCCATGGGAGCAGAATTCAGCAGGGTTGGGGTGCAGCACCTGGCTCCTCAGCTTCAGGTGGGTGCATCAAGGGGCTCTGGGAGACCCAGAGCTGTCCTCTGGCCGGGGTGTCCATGTCCCCAAGGGTGTCCCTACTCACTGCACTCCCACGCATGGCTCCTGAGGAGCAGCGGTGCCAGGGACGGTGTTACACGGTGTTATTCGGCCCCAGGGGGGTTTTATGCAAAATGACACACAATATAAATGACTGTTGTAAACAGAGAGTTTAATAAAGGGCTGTGTGCGAATTTTACAGCCTCCCCAAGGATAATTAAAATTATTTATCTACTTACCTAGCTTGCCACCAGAGCAGTCTATTAATTATTATCTATTACACAGGGCCTGCTTTGCATGCTGCTGGAGCACTGCCTACCACCAGCACCGACAAGAACACACAACAGCACTGGGAGGGCTCCGAGCCATGCCACCATGATCCCGGGGTGATCCTGGGGTGATCCCAGGGTGCTCTGGCCCCCCTCACTCAGGATCAGGGGTTTCTCCACCAACCTGTGGCCAGAAAGACCCTGCTTGGTTTCATAAAACAGCAGCTCCCCAGGGCCAGGAATGGAGTAGAGCACCAGGCACAGGGTGACAATGCTCTCCTGCCTCGACTCCAGCACTGGGCAACCACAGGCACCAGGGATGGTTGAGGGAGATGCCACCAGTATCCCCTGACTGAGCAGCCCCTTGAGGGCCAGAAACCCCCAAGGGAGTGCAGAGGGCTACCAAGGGGCTTCACAGAATTCCTGAGCACGGTGGAGAGGGCTCACGAGGAGAGGCAGTCGCACACCCAGCGCGCCCAGTGCCGCAGCAGCCGCCCCGCAGTAGCCTGGCGCAGTGCTACCTGCTCCTCTCCATCTATTAGCGTGACAGAGCAATCATCGGCGCCGAGGCTCCGGGATCCCCTGGCTCCTCTCTGCACATAAAAGAGACCTCAGGGGGCTCCACTGTGCGGGTACTTAACATTGCTTTATTAGCTTAATAAACCCAGCGATGCTGCCAGAATGTCCGAACGGCCTGCAAGCCCTCCCTGCTGCAGGAGCGGCTGGAGTGGGGAAAACACCACGGCACGAGCTGTCAGCATGGCTCCTGCAGCTCTGCTGGCACCCAGAGCCCTCGGCGAGGCACAGCCCTGAAGCCAGAGGACCCAGAGCAGCCCGTTGGGAGCACAGCATCCAGCTGCTCCCTGCCACCGCGGGCACCACGAGCTGTCAGCTCTGCCAGTGCACCATTAATCACTGCTGCAATTGCTTTCCCTGCCCAACCTGCCCGGTCCCAGAACTGCCCTCGGCAGCCCCAGCACCTGCCTAAGTGGGGCTGCTGCGGCACCTGGTGCTGCTGCCAGCACCAGCCCTGGTGGGACCCCCTGCAGCCCCCAGGACATGCTGAGACAGGCTGCGTCCAGGACCTTCCTTCTTGGCTAACTAAGCTTCAGCAGGTCCAAGTCCTGGTACTAAGGTTCTGGCCGGTGGCACAGGGCAGGGCAGCCCCAGAGGCTGGTGGCAGCTGGGCAGAGGAACCTGTTGTCCTCCAGCCATTGAGGCATCAGGGCTGCATGAGAGCAGCTCCATCATTAGGAGCTAGAGTCCCTTAGCAGCCTGCTGGGGGTATTTTCATCTCCTGGGGTGGCTCCTCTCCCTCAGCCCTGCAGGTCCTGGTTCACAGCAGTGCCGGCTTCTCTTTGATCCTGCACAGTTATGCTTCCAGTCTCACAATCTAATAAAAGCTGCATGATCGAATTCCAGGTCATTACTCAAGGAAAGAGACCCCCCACACTGGCAGCAAGAGCTCCAACCCAATTACAGTGTGCCCAGTGCTCCCGCCAGCTGCCTGCCACGTGCTGGCCTCGGCGGGCCCTGGTGCCACAAGCAAGATGCAAAAATGTTAATGGAGGCGCTTGAAGGCTGTGCCAGGGGGTTCTGGTCAGTACAGGCTCTTGGCGAAGCAGGGACAGCTGCTCATGCTCAGCTCCCAGCAGCACCAAAGCAGCTCTGAGCTCTGCATCCTCCTCTTCTCCTGCTGGCATGGGGTTGAACTGCCCCTCGGGAGAGGGGCTGGTGACAGCTGTCACACAAGGGACAAGGTTCTCAGCACAGGGAACCCCTGTGAACTCCAAGCAAGCACATCACAGCCACTCGCATCCTCCAGTGCAGACGTGCATGTTTCAGATATTCGATACCAAATCAAATCACCTTAACCAACCAGGACTCTCCAGTGGGAGAGTCAATCTAGATGTTTAGCCCCAGGGCTGGGTATCACCAGCACCCTGTGCCAGGGCTGTTGGCATTGATCCACTGATGGATCAATCTCCTATGGAGAGAGGCCAGAGCCGGGTGGCACAGGTGACAGGATGGGGACAGGGACAGCATTGCAATGACAGGCAGGGGCAGCAAGGAGTCCCAGGACTGGGGACAGAGAGCTTGGGGCTGGCATGGCAGCCTGGGCTCATGGGGAAGCCAAGTCCCCATGGAGGTGGTTGGGGACCTGCTCTGAGGCGGGCAGAGCCACCAGGTCCCAAATGCTGCTGAGGACCCTGCTGACACAGCAGGCACCAGCCAGGCTGCCACAGCAACAAAATCCCACCAGGGTAACCAAGCTCTGCCCACCCATTGCTCAGGAGAGGCCAATTCCTGTACCCCCAGGCAAAGACCACTGCCTTGGGACAGAGCCTCAGCCACTGGGTTGAGGGTGTTGTGGCAGGAGCCAGGGCTGGCATTATTCCCAAGTGTAGTCAGAAGGCACCACAGGCACCACAGCTGGAATTTGCACTGATGCTCCTGCCCCAGCACGAGTGCAGGGAGCAGAGAGGGGCAGCAGCCTTTGGACAGCCCCTGAGACTCCTGCCCCACCGGGGGTCACACTGCACTTCCCAGAGCCAGAGCAAGCAGGGCTCACCCCCTAACCCTGCCACCTTCCCCTCTGTGCCTGCACCAGCCCTAGCCTCCGGGATACCTATTGTTTGTTGTCCCCTAAACCACGGTGGCCCAGGGCTGCTCGTGCTCCATTATGGAGAGAGTTCACACTGCAGTTCCGTTGAGCTTGCAGAAACAGCAGCCTCTGAGGAGAAACCCACCCTGGCACGGCCACGCTCGCTTGGGATGATGGACGATTATGGACCGTCTGCACTTCCAGGAGGGGATGGATTTATGGGCAGCACAGACAGTTTGCAGAGTGTCCATTACTATAACTCACTGGCCTCTCCAAAGCCGCAGCAATCGGCCCCTCCACTGCTGCAGTGGGGAATTTTGGGTTAAGCGCTGGCAGGAAGGAAAATCAATTATGTTTTTTTCATACAGCCGTGTCAGTGGGGAGGGGGCAACCAGGGACCCCCAGGCAGTGCAGGGCAAGGGGCTCTGCCAGCAGAGCACAGTACTGAGGACCTGGGCCTGAGCACACTGATCCTGCCTGGTTCCTGCAGTGCTGGCAGGGAGCAGCCAGGGAGGCAGTGGGGTCTCACGGGGGGAGGGATGTTCCACTCTGGCTCCTGGTGACTGTGAGGCCCAGAGCAGGTCCTGCAGCTCTTTGGTGACCCAGCCCCAGTGAGGAGAAAGCAAACACAACACCTGAGCACAGCAGCACATGTGCCCTCCACACCCTGAGCCCACCTGGGCATGAACCTGGCACACCAAGCTGCAGCTCAGAAGAAAAATACCCTGCAAAACCTGTATCCAATATGAAAGGTGATTTCCCAAACTGTTTTTTACATCTGCAGAGCCAGGGAGAACCATGAGTGTTTGCATCCCAGCTGCACTGCTTGTGAGCACCACAGTTCCCTGACACCTGCCCAGGTTCACTCCAACAGCCCCAGCCCTCTCTCCCTGCTGCCCATGGGGCCCTGCCAGCAGCAACACCCTCCTTGTTCCCCCTTCTTGATCCCCTTTCCTAACACCCACCACTTCCACCAGGAAGAAGTCCCCACCAGCAGGACCAAGCATCGACCAGCACGTCCCAGGAGCAAGTGGGTAGAAGGAGGCAGCAGATGGGACCTCTGAGCATGGAGAGAGATACATGTTGAATAACAATAGTGAATTCCCCTGAGCTCTGGTGTTTTTAATGCTGGATTAGGCTGTCAGGCAGCAATTAAATGGGGTAATAAAAAGCTAAGTGCTCATATTTCAAGGTTCCTGCCTCCTGCACAGTGGGGAGGAGCAGGGCAGGGGGCTGCTCTGCTCTCCATGGGGTCCAGCCTGGTGTTTCCAAGGAAGAGCAGAGGAACTTTTCAAAGGAGGTTTGCAGGTGCTGCCGAGATGCCTCCAAACCTGGGATGCTCCCAGCCTGCCTGTGCTGCCTCTCCCACAGGATGTGTGGCCAGGAGCAGGCTGGCTTGGCCCATTCTAACTCCCCTCTCTCCCAGCATCCAGAAGTATCCCCATGAATACTTCCCCTTCCCATCTCAACACTCACCCCCAGCCCATCACGCTGGATCAGATGTAATGAACCCCTGTGCTTTTTTAACCTCCTCGTGCAGCTCCTGGTTGGGGCCTGGGTTTATCAGTTTTTATCCTGTGTAATATTCATCACGCTGGTTTATTTATGGGCCCCCTCTTCGGGAAGGTATTTTTCAGGCCTAGTGAATAAAACATAAGGCTGTGCGGGTTGTCAGAGGGAATGCGGCTCCTCTGATGTCAGCCTGACTAACGGCCTTTAGTTTTCTCCAACGACTGCACTTTGAGAGAAATTTATTTGTATTTGGGTTCCCGTTGGTCGGTGAGATGTGAATTCTTTTCCCTTCAGAATAAATGAGGCTGCAGCTCCACAGCAAGGGGTGGGAGCATGATGGGTGGGTGAGAGTCCTCAGCCCAGTGGACAGCACAGGAGTGGGACCCCAGAGCATGTGGCCTCTCCAGGACCCATCCAGCAGCCATCCCAAGGGTGGAAGAGTAGGACAGGCTGAGCAGGGCTGAAGCACCCAGACAGACTCTTAGCACTGCCCCTGCCATGGGGACCCCAGACCCCTCCCCACAGTGCCTCCACACACAGGATTCACTTGCTTGGGGGAGTCTGCACCCCAGCACTGGGTGCTGCCTGGGCTCAACACAAACATCCACTAGTGCCATTAGTTCTTTCATGCAGTAACATCTCTGCCCTGGAGTTTGGAAGCACAGGTTCCCTCTACCTGCAGGAATCCCACTGGGGCTTCCTCCCTCTAGGAGTGAGCCTGGGGCTCTCCAGACAGTAGCACCCAAGAGGCAGGAGCTTCACGTCCCTGGTACTGCAGGAGCCCAGCCAGGACACATGGGAGAAGGCTCCTGCCTCAGCCACACTCTCAGAAACACGTTTGTTGTTAGAAAAGATGATTCCCTGGACAGCAGCTGCTTCTGTTACAAGCAGGGACCACAGGCATGCACCTGTGGAAGAGGTAAGCCCCTCCATGTCGGGCACTGAGACCTCCTCAAGCTCACAATGCTGTGTGTCCTGGCAGGAGGGACACGGCTGGGTCCTGCCCTTTCCAAGTGCCAGGCAGTGAATGCCACCCCATGAGCTCTGTGCCAGCAGTGCTTCACACTGCTCTGCACTGTGCGGGTAAGGAGAGGGATAAGGACACCTGAGAAGCTGCCCTCTCACACCACAAGCATGTGAGGGAAGGGAAAGGAGGCAGAATCCCCCTCTCCAGCTGAGACCATCCCAGCAAACACCACCCACAGGCTGTCGTCCCCACCAGCACCAGACACCCCCATCCATGCAGCATGTCACACTCACACCCCAGCAGAGCCTCATCCCATTGCCCAGCCTGTCTGCTCTCCTCTGCCATTACACCTCCCTGCCACCTGCCCGGTCACAGACCCACGGACACGGGGGTGGACACACACAGCCCTGCACACTCCTGGCACCAAGCAGCTGCTCCCAAAGGCAGGTGCCAACTCCTGCCACTCCTGCCAGTGCAGCTCCACACGGCACAGCCCGGCGTCGCCACCGCACTGTGGGGCAAACCCTTCCCTGAGCCGGGTAAGGAATTCTGGCTGTGACCCAAAACTCCTATTAACAAATCAAACTGTAAAAACCCACAGCTGCAGCCAGGAGATTTCCCTCCATCAGCTGCTAATTTATGGGGTTACTGGTGTCAGCGGTTTGAAAGCAGCAAAATCCCATCAAAGAGCCGCCCCAACTCGGTGCTGGGAGCTTGAAAACAATCACAAACACGCTTCCGAGGAGGCTGCTTGGGATGCAATTCCTTGATGTTTAATTATTAATATTCCAGGCAAACAAGTTAAATTCTACTGAAGAGAAGGAGAAGCCAGAGTGCGAAGTGAACTGAAGAAGCATCATAAATCATCCCGGGAAGTGTTTGGCAGGAGCCCCACTGGAGCCATTTGTGCCGACAAGGAAGAGAGGGTCCTGGGAATCCCGGTGGGGAGGACGCGGTCATCAGCACACGATGCCCCTGAGACATGGAAAGGCTCTGGAGCTGTTTTCCAAAGCTCTGTGACTCTACACTCCCCGCCCAGACCAGGAGCAGGGAGGGGGACAAGCACAGCAGCTCCATCCATCACAGCACTGGCTGCAGCTCTGCCCTCCTGGCTGGTCCCGGCAGCAGCTCTCCCGCACTGCCACGCTCCACCATTGGCACTCAGCACACTCCTAGCGCATCCCTGCACTGCCTCCCCTGTCAGTGCACCTCTCCGACAGCGACTGACGCACCTCATCGCCCTCAGCACCACATAAGCTGCTCTTAACACAGGCGTTTCTTAGCCCAGAGTATTTGGGGACATCCCACTGGCTTTCCAGACTCTACCTGTCCCCTAAGTACCCCCAAGCTCTGCGTGGGCAGTGGGAGATCCTGGGGCTCAACATGACACAAAGCCAGTGCTTGGTGCCCAAATGCCAGCAGTGCACCGCCTCCTGCCTGTACTGATTCTGGGGCCAAATCTGTGCTTCTCTACCTTTCTCCAGTTTCCAATTTATTTTCCAATACGCTTTCTGAAATCCCTGAAAATCCCCTCAGCACAGTGCAAAGGGAGGACGACAGACAGCTCTGCTGAGCCACCTTCTACCTCTTAGTGGGGTCACAGGAACCCCTTACAACCACTCACCGGGGCATCCCTGTTCCCAGATCACATACTTCAACATTCTTCCCACTCCCATCCCTCTCCTTTCTCTTCTTTGCAGTTTTGTTTTCCCCACCAAGCAGAAAGGAGAGCAGCCAACACTTCTTGCTGCTTCATCTCGATTCAGTCAGTTTTATATCTCACAAATGCATGCGCAGATTCCTCCACTTCTTTATTTGTTCATTAAGACTCCAATAAAAGTGTTATAAAAATGCCCTTTTCTGTTGGTAATTGCAATTCCTGGTTTAATATGCGAGTTGTGCTGGCTCTCCTCAGAGACTTTCTGAACTCTCCGTAAAACACCGAGGCCGCCCAGCACTGCTGGCTGCGGGTCCAGCCAGAGCCCCATTATCCCTCGCCTCTGTCTTTCTGCAGCACAAGGCTTTTCACTCGGATGTTTCCCATATTGAGCGTCTGCCTCGGGCTGAAATTTTGAGGGAAGTTTTAGCAAAAACAGTTCAAACATTTCCATGAACAAGGCGGGGGAAAAATGCTGTTTTGACACGTTGGAAGAAAAAGTGTTCTACAACCCTGATGCTCAGGAGACTTCACAGCCTCTGCAGCCAGTGAGAAGCCAGAGCAGGGCTGGAGGCTGGGGGTGTCCCTGGTCCCCATTACCCCACTGAGCCTCTGCCCACCCTGGCAGCCACACACAGAGTCCAGCACTTCTCCTTCACTTCTCTGTCTCCCCATGGAGCTCGTGAAAAAGCCAAGAAAGGGCTGAAGCTGCAAAGTACTGACAGAAGTCCCAGAACAAGGCAGTGAGACACAGCACAGCGCCCCCAGTCCTTCTGGGGGTTATACTTAGTGCTGAGCTGACGAGCACCTGGCAACCCTGGCACAGTCACACACAAGAAATGTGTAAGATAAAACACATCCTGTGGTGTATGTCACTGGTATGTTGGATATCCTGTTCTCAGGAGCCAGGTCCTCTTGTGCCCTGGCAGTGGGGATCAGCAAGGGGTCTACACCTGCACTTCTACCTGCAAAATTCCCAAGCGTGAGGAGGACAGGTAGAGCGGAGGGGCACGAAGAGACCCCAGGATGGAACAGCAGCACAACACAGCATCAGAGTGGGTGCTCACTTGGAAAAGAAGGATTTGGGAACTGGCAAGCAGAAACTCCAACTTGTGGAGTGCAAACAGCTCCTGCCAGCACTGCCGCAGCAGCAAAATGCACCCAGGAATCAGCTTGGCATAAACTGCCTCCAACAGCCCCCATCAGCATGAAATCCAACTTTCTAGTTGCTAATTCTGGATGATTGAATTGTGCAAAGCTCAAGATTTCTTTATGCCATCGTTTTTCACTCTAAAAAATCAAGAAAACGCAGGGGTCGGGTGGCAAATGCCTATTCTGGAAGGAAGTTGCTCTGGTGGATCACATTGTTCTGGTACCGCATCATAATCTATCAAAGTCGGAGTCCCCAGAGCAAGAGAAATCAAAACATCATGAATAAAGTGCAACTTTAAGACTCGGGTAGTCTGACAGTGTCAGCCTGAGCCTCCTGCCGTGCAGCACGGTATCGATGCCTTCCCTAATCAAGTCGATGCTGGCTGAGCCGCGCTGCCGACAGTGCATTTGCTCAATTAGAGGAGAACAAATAAGGCAACAAGCCAAGATGGAAGTGGTAAACACTGTGCTGAGCATGCAGGGCTCCTGCACCCGCTCCATGGGCAGCCACGGGCTGCTCCAGACCTTCTCACTGCCCGGGGCCAGGATAAGGGATGCCCACCCCACTCCCCTTCATCCTCCTACCCCAATGCTGTGGGGATGAGCATCCACCTGAGCAGATACCACATCCACCGAGGAACCCCACAGCTCAGGGCAAAGGTGAAGCCACAGCACATCATCCAGATGTGGCATCTGCCCCATGACCTACCCCTTGCACAATGGGGACCACCACTCCTGAGCATGTGGATATGGGGACTGCTGCCCACAGGGACAGGGATGCAAGTCCATGCAAACAGCACAGAGTTGTGCTGCTGTCCCTCCCAGAAACACCCAAGTCCTGTTTGTGCACAAGCTGCTGGTGCTGTTTTAAGCATGGCACATACAGTGCTGCACTCCCCTGTGCCCACTGGCATTCCCAGCCCCTGGCTCTCCTCGGGGCTTCCCTGCCCACAGGCTCACCGCATCCCCCCATCGCTCTGATCCTCCTGACAGCTTCAGCAGGCAGAGGCTCCCCGGCTGCTGCAGGCAGTGGGGGGGGTTCTGGCCCTCATGAAGTGCCTCTGGCTCTCGGTTCATACTTTCAAAGGCAATTAGAGAAGCCTGAGATTCGTCAGCTGCGCCCAGAGCAGCCAGGCAGCGTAGGAGGGTTGTGTGTCACATCTGCCACTGCCCAAGTCACCCACCTCGGTGCGTGGTCCGGCAGAGAGCCTGGGGGAGCTGAGTGAGAGGGACAAGGCAGATCAATACCTGATTCCCTTGCGCAGCCCTGGGGAGACAAGCCGGGCACACAATCCACAGCTGGAAACATCCTGCAGCCTCGCCAGTAGCCAAGGATGCCCAGGCTGCAGCAGTGCATGCTGGCCAAGCACCCAGCCCATCCAGGAAGGCATGGAGGAGTCCCCAGGGACCCCCCACTTCCCACTCTGCCCTGAGCACCCTGGAGCTGCTGGAGCAGGGCTCAGCCCCAGCTGACACTGAGCAGCCTCCAGTGGGTCCCTGTTGCCATCTGAGCCAGCACTGAGTGCTGCCATTTGGAGCACAGGATGGAAGAATCCAAAGGAAAACTCCCTCTCCTAAGAAGGGTGAGCAGAAGAGACTGACAACTATGGGCAGCAGAGCTTGGTGCATGGTTAACTGCATGGAGCTGGGACAGTCAACATGGAAAACAGCAGGAAATATGGGCACAAGTAGCAGAAGCTCTGGCAGGCTGGGGGAGCCAGGCAGAAGGCAAGGCAGGAGTTGGGATGGAGACCCAAGACCAAGGCAAAAGGGATGACAAGTGGAGAGGAGGAAGGCCATGAGCAAGACTGGCCACCTTGTGCTCCAGAGCAGGGAACCTGATTTACACCAGCCCTATGGCTCATCCCTGGCCCAACTCCTTGACAGAACAGCAAAGGCTGCATGGCTCTGACAGCCCCCCAGGGCCTCAGACCTTCACTGCCCAGGAGTGACCAGCAAAGAGCTACTGCCAGCCCAGGGCACCAGGGCAGAGCTTGTGCCAGGCGCCTCCAACAGCCCATTAGCACAGGGATTAAAAACACTCCTGCATCACCAAGTCTGACGCCTCTGAGCTGGGCTCCCTGGGCTGGCAAGTGGAAGAGTGAGGCTGTAATAGAAAATCTCCATGTGGCTCCATCCAGTCTAAGCAGCATTAGATCAGTGCAGCCTAAATCCCCCGGTGCCAAGAGCTCCCAGTCTCGCCGACGGTGCTGAGCCAAGGAGAGGCGCAGGAGGGGTGTGGGGGAAGCTCATGGCATCGCAGGATTTGCCAACACCAAGACTTCAGAGACCTTTCCTGCCAAGGGCAGCACTGAGCTTGGCGTCATACTGCGAGGCTGATAGGAAGCCAGGGAGGGGAAGGACAGTGCTCAGCTCTGCGGGTGCCCCAAGTCAAACCAGCCCACAGCTCTGAGCAGAGCTGGGACCAGCCCTGCCAGCAGCACTACAAAGGCAGAAAAGCCTCAGAGAGAGCCCAGCCCTGGTGAGCTGCAGCATTGACGAGTCCTGGACTCCTTGCCCACGCTGACACCTCTGATGGACTCCTGCTGCCAGGACAGAACAGCCACGATGCCATGGCTGCAGCACACAGACCTCCCGCGACTCCTCCGAAAGCTCTTCCTCACAGCAAGGCCTCTCTCTGCTCCTGCCCAAGGAGCCACACAGACATTCTTTCACAGGTTTTAAAGCTCTGTCACATCCCACTGAGCTCCAGCTCTCACTACCAGATCTAAATCCACAATCCTGACTGTGGGATTTCCATCCGGCCACCGCCCCTGCCAGCGCAGTGGGGATGGATTACGGCACCTCAACCTGGCAACACCGATAATCCTCTGCGTTATTGGCATGGGAGGCAGCTGGTGAGAAGGACGCTGGAGCTCACAGGGACCCCAGCGCCAGTGCTGCCTGTGTGGGAGGGAGCTCCTGCCTGGCCGGAGGTGCCGATCCTGCGGCAGAGCTCCTCTTCTGCTGCACCAAACCCAGTGGCCAGCAAAGACCCTTTTCCCACCAACGGAGGTGGTTCCTGCATGTCGGGACTTTAGCACTGGGAGATGAGGGCTGACAGGACAACGGGACAGCCCCAGAGAGGGAGCGGGCACGGAGCTGTCTCTGCACTGATGCAATTAGTTAAAGCAGTTAACTGACAGCTCCAAGTCAGTGCTAAATGAGCAGCATTGGCCATGCCAGACCCCTCTCATGCTGGCGCTCTCGTCACGCCTGTCAGACACCCACACTCCCTTAGTCTCCTGCCCCGTTGCCCCCAGCTCAGTCCCGCATTGTCCTGCAGACCCCCTGCCCGGCCACTCCATTGCTGGGAACACGCAGGGCACCAGCACAGCAGAAGGATTTAATTGCATGTCAAAATTAAATCTCTTTTGATGAAGAACAATTCAACTATGGCTCTGCCTAATCAAATTAACAAAGTCTTTTTTGATTTTCAATTATCTTCTTTGCTGGAACACTTTATCCGCTGCTCCTGCGATGCAGCTGACAAGCCCCGACTAACAATTGAGGTGTTTTGCCGCACTTCAGCAAGGCAGGGTGACCGCGGGGGCCTCTCAGAGGCCCCCCCGAGCTGAGCCGGGAGACAACTGCAGCAAACACGCAGGACAAAGTGACAACGGCAGCCCCTCACTGCGGCATGGCTGGGGACGGGCCAGCTCCTCTCCTCGCTGGGATGCTGCTGGGACTATCCCACCCACAGCACCCACACAAACACTGCTGCAACACCTCCCACCACCCCAAAGCAGGAGCCCAGAGATGTGGGGACAGCCAGCAGCGAGGCCAGTCCCACCCCACCATGCCCTGACAGTAGCAATAAGGAGAGGGGACCCCAGGGAGCCCACCCAGCACGTTCCTCAGGAGGAAACTCCAGACAAAAGCACCCATCTCTTCTCCAGCTGACCCATCACTGCCCACTTCCCCAGGGGTGCCCGGACCTGCAGTGCCCACGTGCTTCCCAACTCTCCAGAGTGTGCTAGTCCTTGAGGCATGGCTGGAGCTCACCAAGGGGCGACCAGCAGGATGGAGCCCTCTCCTGCCAGAGCCCTGCCAGGGCCCTCCATTCCCTGCTGGCCAGCTGTCACTCCACTGTCACACTCAAAGGTCACTTAAGGAAGAGAACTGACTTGTGTGAAACCATCAGAGAGGCTGGTGAGTCCATCACAGGGCACAGGGGCCTGCCTGGCGCTGGCAGGGGAGGCAGCAATGCAGACCACTGGTGCTGAGCACCAGGACATTGTCCCTGGAGGATGAGGAAGGACAGGAGATGCATGAGCCTGTCTGACCATTGTGATGGGCAGCATGTCTGGCAGAAGACAGGCAGGTCCTGACAGTCTGCAGGCAGCAGACAAGCACTGAGGCTGCCCTGAGCTGCCCAACCCCCTCCAGGGACACCTCCATCCCCTCCTCCTGCTTCTAGGGATATCAAGTACCTGGTGAGGATGGATCTCCCTGTGCTCCCACTCCTGACAGGCCCTAGGAAACTGCAGGAGATGACAGATGGGACCCAGAAACCCCAGAAAGGTCATCTCTCAGTGGTGCCAGCTCATCCCAGCACCCCCCAGCCAGGCTGCGCACCCCACCAGGGCCCTGGAGCTGCTCTGAGCTCCCTGCAGATGCAGAGACATTAAGTTGTGATGGTGGGACAAAATGTATTAAAAGATGCTAATTTAATTAAAAGAACACAACAATGGCTAAACGAGCAAGAAGGAGAACACCTCTGTAACCAGGGCACACGCACCACCTTGGGGGGATGCAGTGGTACCACACAGCAGAAGCACAGACTGAGCCCTGAGCTCCCTCCCAGCACCAGGACAGAGCTCCAGGAATCCTCTCACCTCCTCATCCCACTGTGGGTGCTCAGCACACCCATCTACAGTTCTCCCCTGCATTATCTGCCAACACACAGACAACAGCACTTTCTCTTCCTCCTCCTCCTCCCCACGGTTCCTGTTCCCAAACACAGTCTACAGGATCCCATGCCACTGCAGTCTCTGGGGCAGTGAACTGAGCCTTACTGGTACCTTCTGCTGCATTTGACCTGAGCTTGGCCTTCCCCCTGAGGAGCCAGGGAGCTTGCCCAACCTGCAGGCAGGGGGAGAGTGGGATCCCCTCCACAGCACATCCCAGAGTTGTCCTACAGAGGCTCCAGTGCAGCTCTAGTACCTTTTCTGCTTTATTAAGCTGTTTTGGAAGGAAACCTTCATCCATATCGATCGCGGGTGGAGATCGCCCCTGCCTGCCTGGAGCTGGCAAACACCCAGTGCAGCCTCCTCCTCTCTCCTGCCAGGGGGTCCCTGCAGGGTCCCCACTGTGCTGCAGCCCACGGGAGTCCCACATGGTGGTCACACACGAGGGTCACACCCCGGGGTCACAGCCCGGGATGACACCCCGGTGCCACACTCGGGGGTCCCACCCCGGAGTGACACACCAGGGTCACACTCGGGGGGTCACACCCCAGGGTCACACACCATGGTAACACACGGGGTCACACTCGGGGGTCACACTCGGGGTCACACACCAGGGTGCCACACGGGGTCACATCCCAGTGCCACACTCGGGGGTCACACTCGGGGTCACACGCAGTGTCCCCCGCAGCCCCCCGGCGCGGGCAGACACCGCCCCCTACCGGCCGCCAGCCCCGCCGCTCCCCGCAGCCCCCGAAGCTGCGACCCCCCCGGCCCAACATCCCCCTGTCCGTACCCCAAAACAGGGTCCCAGCGCGGGGACAGCCACCCCGTGTGGATATGCACACCCAGGACAGATCTCAGGACGTACAGGAAGGCTGAGCATGTGTTTCACAGCCTGGCCTGGAATAGAGCAAACACCCCAAGGCTTGCAATGCTCCCCGAGAGCTGCTCCGACTGCCCAGCTGAGGAGAAGCAGCACCCTGTGAGCTCACCCCGCTCAGCAGCACAGGAACACAGCGCAGCCCCAGCCAGGCCAACATAACCAGTTTTGCCCCCAGGGTGAGCTGGGCTGGTGGGACAGGAGTAGCAGCCCACACCCCTCTCCCCACACCAGCTAGGGTGGTAGGCAGGGAGGCTGGAGGAACGTGTGGATGCTCCTCCAGAACACTGACTGCTTCCACGGGAGTATTTGATTCTCTCTTCGTGGATGAAGGGATGGGCTCCCATTCCCAGGTCTCTCCACTTCCAATCCCTTTTGTGCAATTTCCAAAGAGGGGTTGATCACATCCTGGCAGATGCTCCCGTGGAAGCAGACGCCTAATGGAGGCCATCTGCCACATTTCACAGGGAAAATTATTCAAACTCACTAGGACTTTAATTTAATCAGCTGGCACTGAAGTGGGCACTGAGCGATCACGGGAGCAGGTGTGAGCCCGGACTGGTGGAGGCAGAGGTGAGTTTCCGTCCCACTCACCACACCAAGAACAGGAGCTCCCAGCACTTTGTGGCCAGTGGCACTTGGCACCAGCACCAAGGCACAGTGTGCACCAGCCTCGACCGACCAAGGACATCTCCCGTTAGGAAAGCTCCTCGAGTAGCCCCAGCGTTCTGGAACCACAGTGTGGAGGAAGATTCATGGCAGAGCAGATGGGCCATCGGTTCGCAGTAAGGAATCTGCTGGCCCTGCTTGCAGGCATGCTCATCCCCACTGTGTCTCTGGGGACCTGGAGTGCTGCTGTCCCACAGCCGGGCTGTTAGGAGGGAAAGGGCAGCAGGAGTCATCCCCAGGAATGTGGTAGCATCATCCAGAACGGCTGCATGGAGCTCATCCCGCCCCTTCCCACCTGGATGACATTGTCCCACCCTCACTCCCCCAAATGTTTCCCATATGTGAAGTGACAGATCAATTTACTGCAAAGAGAGGGAAGCGCCAGCCTGGCTCTGGGAAAAGGGGACAGGAGGAAAGATGCCGTCTGTGCTGCATCCTCTGAAATCTCTGCCTTACCCCAAGATGAGGCAGCCTCCCATGCCCAGCAGCTCCTGGTGCAGGCATTCCCAGTGCCCACGGGAACACCCAAGGAGAAATAAAGCCCTGTCCATCAAAGAGGGGAGGCAAATGCAGCCCAGCCACTGCTCCAGACATCTGCAGAGATCTGGGATCTCTCCAAGCATGTGGTGTCTCCTTGTCGCCTCTCTCATGAGCTGTAGAGGATGTGCAGAAGCGTCCAACCACAGCAGCCCCCCACAAATGGCACATGAGCCCCTGCCAGGGACTTAAGAGCAAATGGCTCAAATGCAACGTGGCCCATGAGGGGAGACAGGACCAGAGGTCCTTGAAATAAGTCACTGAAGTCCCCATTTGATCACCATGAGCAGAACCCACCTGCACTGGATGAAACAACAAAGCCTTCAGCAGCCCTTGGCCAAACTGATCAAGAGGGAAATGCTTCAATTCTTCCCAAGCCCAAACCTGGGGGCACATTTACACCCAAGCCATTAATTTTGTCACATCATGCAAACCCAAGGCAATTCCATGCGGGATCACTTCCTCCCTGGTGTTATAGTGTGCCCAGACTCAACCACTAAAACATATTTATCAAACCTGACCCCACACAGCCACCACAACGACCCACGGGCTGGGAGTGACTCTGGCCCAGCCCCTGTCATATCAACCTTTTCCCTTCCACCACCTTCCATGGCCACACCAGCTGACATGGGCCCCCTGGGCAGTGTGAAGATGCAAACCCAGGTTCCCTCATCCCTGGGGCCGCTGGGAAACCGTTCACCTGCCTGCTCAGGACCTTTCAAAAAGGCCATGACCCAGCTTAGTTGGAAAATCCATGGAGTTCAAATGAAACTGGACAGCAAGGGAAGGGGATAACTTGGCAGCTGCTCACATTTAGTTTGCACCTTCTTTGCCAGTGTGGAAGGAAACAAACGACCTGTGAAGGGAACTGAGCGAAGTGATTCATTACCCCCGATGTGTGATGATGGCTTAATTATTTTTCTAACTGGGGAGAGACGTTTTCTGACAGCAGGTGCAAATTAATTCTCCACTGTTTTAAGGAGTGATCGGCCCAGGACAAGCAGAAAACTGGAAAACCTAATTAAATCGGGAGCTGGGTAGAATAAATGGAGCAGGGAGTTTGTTTGCATGGTGCTGATGGGTATTAACGATCACTGGGAAAGGCACCAGGACTCCCAGCAGGAAACTGGGGCTGTCTCCAGGGCTCCATGTGCCCAGACAGGCTTTGACAGTTTTGGGCAGGAGGTGCCATGGTGGTCACAGCACCTGCTACTGCTGCACACAGATGGGGAAAACCAGGGCTGTCCCCAGGGAGAGGCATTGATGGATGGGAAAAACCAGGGCTGTCCCCAGGGAGAGGAATCTATGGACCAGGAAAACCAGGACAGTCCCCAGGGAGAGGCATCAAGGGACAGGGAGAACCAGAGCTATCCTCAGGGAGAGGGATCTGCAGGTGCTGAGCACAGGAGGTGGCATTAGAGGCTACCAGCCAGATGTGTAACACTGGGGGCTCCCCAAGTTCTTCCAGGCTTCGCGTTCCCCAAGAGCCACAGGACACCCAGGTGCTGAGCCCCAGCACCCACTGGGCAGTGCGAGTGGGCAAGAAGTCTGTGCCACACCTGTGCAGCCAGAGCAGGGGCAGGTTAAACATCCTTGGAGGAGCCAGTGCCCAACCTCCTGATCTCCAGCCTAGGCTGGAGCCAACACAGCCCCTCCAGCCCTGCTCTGGCCCTGGCACTCAGTGCCACCACCACCAGCTCCTGCGCCGAGGTGTGAAACAGAACCAACACCTGAAGGGTTTTGCCACGGGGGGGAGCAGCCAGGGCTGATCCCAACTTCCTCAGCTCCACAATCACGGAAGAAAGAGTTTATGTTGAACGGTTGCCGTGGAAACACTATTTATACTTTCCAGCAGCTCCAGATCCGGTTCTCCCAGCCCGACCTCCACTCAGTCACTAAGTCCCGCTGCCCAGCCTGGGGTCACCATCATCCCCTCCCTCCAACTTCAGCCTCTGGGGGCTTAAGCCCCCCTACAACAGCCTCAGGGTGCTGAGCCAGCAGCAGCACCACAGGGCTGTTCCCCAGCTGCATCCCAGGGCACCTCCAGGGATTTTAAAGGAAAGGAGCATTTGAGTCCCAACTCAGATGATGCAAACATTAAAACAGGGGAGACAGCAGCATCAGGAGGTTAAATGGGTGTCCTGGTCTCCCTGCTCAACCTCTTGCTGCCCAAGGAGGTTGCTCCTGCACACAGCTCTTGGTCCCACTCATCCAATCTCAGCACCTGAGGTTCCTCCCACCTCCCTCTGACTCTGAGCCCGCTGGGCTTCTCTGCCAGTCACCCCCCTCCAACACACCCGCAATGCTGGGAAAAAGAGCCCTAATTGCTTTTTGTTTTTCTGCTTCTCCCATCATTAAATCCCTTCTTCATCCCTAATAGTTTGGGATTCTATGAAGGTTAATATGTTTCAGGTTCCACACAAGTACAGCTAATTAACAAACAGTCCCCTCAATTCCCTTTAATGCTACACATGGAATGCAATCGCTGCAATTACCTGCTTCCCAAAGCCATTACAAACCACAGAAAATTAGCTGGAACAGGTGATAAAAACCTTCTTTTATTGGTTCATGAAAGAAGCTGATCTCCAGGCAGCAGCTTCACATCACGCTACTGGAAGGGGCCAGTACCCCCCAGGCAGCCTGGCTGGGATCACCCCACCTCCCCGTGAGCCCCAAAACACCATCAACTCCAGGTTCACTTTCCTTGGGGTGCTCAAGCCCAGACTCAACACCTCAGACCCTGGTACTAAGAGCCAACCCTGTTCTACTGCTGAGAACAAGCCTGTAATTAAAGCAAACTCTACCCGGCTGCCGGGGGGTACAACGACCCGGGGAAGGGGGCAGATCTCTGATTCCAAGGGACACCAGGACACCCTTCTGCACAGGGTCAGAGCCGAGCCAAAGCCAGTCCTGGCCCAGGGTCGTCAGGGCTGGTGTGCTGCCACCATCCTGAAGCAGTGCTGGGCCACAATCCCTAGGGAGACACACACCCAGAAATAGGCACAAGGGGGAGAACCTTCACATCTTCTCCTGAAGGTGGAAGACGAGAGAAGCTAGGGGAAAAAAAAATTCAGGAGTACCCTTATCAGGAGAGTCTCCTCATCTTCCCAGAGGAAGAGAATCCTCCTCCAGGAAGAGTCACGGACAAATCCCTTTCACTCTCCATCCCGGGAACACTGGGCTATTCCTGCAGCAATCTGAACACTTGCAGTGAACTGTGTGTCTGCTTTCGGGAGCCCCAGAGCAGGCCAGGGAATGCAAGGAGCTCCCAGCAAATTGCTCCATTAGCCCTCATTAAAAACCAGCACCTCTCGGGCAAGGTTCAATTTCCAGCTCCTGGATATTGTGCCAGTGCCTGCCAGAAAGCTCTCCACTATCAGCCTTCCCTCTGCTCCATCAATCACAGCAGTGATGCCTGGGTTCACTCCAGAGCCCACAGCCCTAAGAAAGCCCCAGCTGCACTCTCAGCCCAGCATGGGGCTCTTCCATGGCCTGGCCAGGCAGGGAGAAGCAGCACATGTGGAGCAGGGAGCACTGTCCTCCTCGCCCCAGCACTCTGTGCAGCAGAACCAACCCCTGCTGGTTGTTCCTAGTGAACAGATTGGCTCAGCACACACAAGGGACCCTCTTGCCTGGCACAGCCGGGTGACACAGCCAGGTGGCACAGCCTGGGTGTCCCCTCCAGCACCAGCACAGCCACAGCCTTCCCAAGAGAGCCACACTGCTGGTCATGCCCAGAGGGTGTCCATGACCTGCCGCCAGGGTCACCATCCGCTCCCTGAGGCAGCTATAAGTCTGAGTGTCTCCAGCTGGGCTTTACCAGCCCTTTTTGTCCCACAGCCCCTGTGCACAGTGGGACATCGGCAGCCAGGGCATGGTGCCTGAGCAGGTGCTGGCTCCGGGCATCCTGCTCATCACACCCATCCCGTGAGCAGCCTCTCCACAGTCACATCTTCTCAGCATCCTCCCCGAGTGCCAGAGCACCCTCCAGTGATGGGCCTCCCATGCAAGAGCTCCTTAAAAATGTAAATTGGGAACAGCCTCACAGCACAGGAGGAAAATCACTGTAAACAAAATCGCAGTTGCTGTGGAAACCATTAAAAATAGATTCCCCACGCTCCCCCTTTTGTGCTGGGTATTATACAGCTGGGTTCCTTCATTCCGCATTATTATTACTTTTTAATTATGAATAATTTCCTCCCTTCTATAGGAAGATGGAGTAAAAAACAGAACTTTCCAAACGAGGGGCCTTTAGGATATGTTTCAATATGCAAATGAAGGCAAACATGCATTCGGTGCTGTTTACGCCACAGGGTAAAAATCTTTCTGCATTAACCCTTCCCATGCCACATCCCCTATCTCCTCCCCTTTCCCCCAGTCAGGAAGGCCAATGCCCACAATCCCACCAGCACCTGGATCCAGGATGAAGGAGATGGGCAGCGGCACAGATATGTGGGGGAACACCTCAGCAAGCCAGGCATGGTGCTGTCCTGCCAGCCCTGCCAGCCCTGCTTGCAGCCCCTGGACACCATGTGACAGAGCTGCTCCATGGCAGAGACCAGCTCTGCCTTGACAGGAGTTCTCAAGGCTCAGAAATCCCAAGGCCGGCACAACTTGGGCTGTCTCAGCCCTGATGCAGAGCCCACAAGTGCTGGGTGAGCACTGGGAGCAGGGAGAGGGGACACGCTGCCCCACGGGACAGGGTACGGTGAGCCCCCGTCTCACTGAGTGACAGAAATCCCACTCAACACCCCTGTCCTGTGGCACTGCACTGACACAGGATTCGGCCCCTGAGCAGAGGAAAAATTCAGAATTATTTGGAAAACCATGGTTCCTGGGAAGATGGTCCCATTCCAGAGTCTGAGTCAGCGGCTATTTGCAGCCCTTGTCCACAGGAGAGGATGCTCCTGCCCCGGGCACACGGTCGGCCCCCGGCATCATGCTGGGTGCCAGCTGCAGCCCTGGCAGCCCTGTGGCACAGGCAGCTCCCGCCCAGCACGCACGGACCAGGCGGAAGGTTCCCGAGCAGGCTGGCCCCGGCCCACGGCCAGCAAACTGCCCACTGCCGCAGAGGAGCAGATGGACAGGCCTGGGTACCCTCCAGCACACGCTGAGCCCATGTCCTACCTGCTCTGACACCATGCTGCCCGGGGCCAGAGCCCAGAGCCCAGAGCCCAGAGCCCAGAGCCCAGAGCCCAGAGCCCAGAGCCCAGAGCCCAGAGCCCAGAGCCTGGCCGGCCCTGGGGCTGCTGCTGAGCCCAGAGCACCCAGAGCTGCGGGACAGACACATCCGTCTGTCCATGGTGACCCAGCTCAGGATAGGAGCTGCACAAGACAACGTTGGTGTGTCACAGACACCCCCATCTCACTCCATTCCCCCTGAAGCTGTCCAATTTTCAACACAGGGGGAACATGACTTGCTTTGACTTTGGGAAAGTTTCTGCTGCCCTGTCACAGAGTGTGGGTAAATATTGCTGAGCAGTGCTGACACACCAGAGGCATTACAGCACAGGTACAAAAAACAGGCTGGAAAACCCCAAACGGGCCTGGCTTTTGAGTGTGGGATTTTCACAATTAAGAAGAGAAAGTTTTCTTTGGTTTTCTGCAGATACCAAATCGGGATGGGGCCAGAACTGAGGGTAGAGGGCAGGCACCTGACTTGAGGGCAAGTTTAGCCACCTCTTTCTAAAATTCCTCAAAGAAAACAAGACCCCTTCTCCACAGAAACAAGCTCTCCCAATTCCCATTTCAAGTCCTTTAGTGCTCATCTCTCCTTTACAGCCCAGATTTCAAAGTACTCTCAAGTATCAACACCAAGTGATACAGCCCAGGGCCAGAAGGGGCCTTAGACCTGGCAAGTGCATTCCTGGAACATGGGCCAAAGGCTCCAATCCCCTGTTCATCCCATTCACTGCCTTCCTCCCAGACAGATATCCGTGTTTGATCCACAGATAGCAAGCAATAGAGAAACCCCCACAGGCTTAATCCATTCCAGTTGTTAATTACCTTCCCTGATAAAAATATGCACTTAGTTTCCAGTCAGAATTTGTCTTACTGGGGCTTTTAGAGCCTGGATCTTATGTCTTTTCCCTGCTAAATTAGAGCGCTCTGTACCCACAGACGTCTCTTGATCACAAGTTAAAACAACCCACATCGCAAAGCTACCTCTTAAACTTCTCTTGGATGAAAAGTTCAATCTACTTAGGCTCTGTCTCCCACAACAGAGCAGTTTTCCCAGCCCATGAACCATTTCTGTAGCTCTTTTCCTGCACATTTCCCATGCCACCAGTGTTTTTCCAGCACAGCCCCCAAGCGTGGTTCCATCTGCCCTTCATTGTCCATGGGCAGCATTTCACCCCAGCCATTACAGCCACAGTCAGCCTAACAGAGAAGGGGGACATTCAGCACCCTGCCCTGGTACTGGGGGGTGACAGCCATGGAGAGTGGCCAGCTGCCCCCATTCCCCTCCTGCCAGCTTCCCTCTGAACAGGATGGTCCTCAAGCCCCTGTGACAACCAGAAAGCTGTGCCTGGGCCAAGGGGACAGCTGACACCATTGTCACCCTATCGCTGCTTCCTCCAGGCTCAGCAGGTCCAAGTCACATGTTTGTCACCACCACCCCAGGCAAGGAAATGACCCCTCAGAGAGCAAAGATCCAAGTGCCTTAAAACCCACCTGGGAGCTTGCCTTCGGGAGACAGGGCAGCAACCAGAACTGGTGAGACCTAGAGCAGGTGTCCCATAGAGCATCCCAAACCCAGAGGCACCTGGTGGCCCCAAAAGGTCACCAAACAGTGCCCAGGTTCTGCTCCCCACCCTGCTCAGGAGTCCCACAGTGCCCGAGCGCCCCAGCCATGGGGCTGCTGGCACAGAGGTGACCTGGGGCTGGGGCTGCAGGGAGGGCTGGAGCCCAGAGCAGCAGGATAGCAGGACAGAGCCCTGCACCCCAGGAATGGCCTAGTGCCGACCACGTGGCATTGGTGTCCACAAACACACACATCAAGTCAAACAAACCCAGGCAGCCCCCCCAGCCCCAGTGCTGGGAGAAGGGATAAACCAGCAGATCCCCGGGAATACTCACAGGCTGCCTGGCTCCTGCTGTCCGCACATCCATCCAGTCAGCACAAACTTCCAGTCAGACCAGCCAGGAGAGCAAGGGAGGGACGGTCTGTGCCAGGGCTATGGTGATGCCCAGAAACCCAGAAACTCCCCAAATACTCCCCAGGTCCAACTGGCAGCAGTGTCCCTCCCTGCCAGCACAGAGGGCCAAGGAGCAGCCCAGGGAGCCCCAGCTCCATGTGCTCCCTGTCAGACGAGGTCCTGCTCCAGCCACAACTGCATCCGTATTTAATTCACAGCAATTACACTCACATGATCCAAGACAAATACATTTTAGAAGCCCTCAGTTAATGTGGATAATTACGGCTGCCTGCACCAGGGGACAGCCCTGCCCAGGCTCAGGAGGAAGAATCACATCCTGATTCCACTAACGCTGTAAATTAGCAAGGAGCATCCCAATGGCAGCAGAGTAATTACCAGCTCCCACATCTCCCCTTCCTGTGGGCTGCTGCTCCCGTGCTCCCCCCACTCCGCATCGTCCTCCCGCGCAGTACGGGTGTTCCCAGGCATATGCTGCTGTTAATGGGGCTTCTGTCACTTCAGCTGCTGGCAGAGATTATTTTATCTCGGGAACTCTCTCCCAGTGCCAGAGCCCAGGCTTTCAGCTCTAAATCATCCACAGGGGAACTCACAGGTGCGGGGGAACACAAGATGGAAGCATCAACTTTGTGACTGAGCTTTGTGCAACCACAAAGGCTGTGGTGGCAGCAGGATGGAGCGGGGGGATCCAGCAGGACCTGCCTTGGCAGAGCCCCAGGAATGTGCCTAAATCCAGCAGGCACAGAGGAGCACAGGGAGCGAGGGAGAAAGGGGAAACACAACCACCTGGGTATGGGCAGGAAGACAGTGATGGGCGAGTGTGCAAACCCAGATTTATCCAGCACGGCACTGGACATCCTCCACCTGCACCGTGTTCCTTCTGGAAGCCCATGCCCAGCCTTTGTTGTGGAGCCACGGGATGGAGCTGGGACTGTTCCTGCTCTGGGCACAATGGCTGCACACCGGGCAGGCAGCACCAGCAGCCCCTGGTCACACTCCAGCCCCAGCCCGGAGCACCACAGGCTCTGCACAGCACTGCCATCGTGTGCCAAGAGCACCACCAACCCTCCCACTGCCTGGGCACAGTGCTTGCACCCTGAGGAGAGGGGGCATCGCTCCATGGCTGGCATGGCGGGCACGAGCAGACGGAGGCTCAGCACGGCTCCTGCCAGGGAAAGCTCTTGCACTTTACCACTGCTGAGCAGCTTCTGTGTTCCTGAAATATCCTCTTCCCCTGGGCAACTTCATATGCGAGTCTTGGGACTTGTCGGAGCATTAAACTGACATCTAGGTCACGGTAAGGAATAGCTCAACGCCTCCAGGAAAAAGGGCTTTCCTTCCACATCCCAGTGCCTCCTCCACCAGCTCAGTACTCAGCCCAGGAGCAAGCACTTAACAGGGGTGACCACTTCTAGCAGAGAATGAAGGCAGCTGTGGGGGTGGAAAAGGGATTAAAACCATTTCTGAGACATGGTCTGGAGATAAGCCGCCTTCTCTGGAGTTCTCTAGGCTCTTCATGGTCGCTGGTGCAGCACCTCTGCAGGAAAAGGCACTGGCAGGATTGAAAGTTCAGGAAGCCTGGCTGGACACAGGCCAGGGCCAGCAAACAGAGTCTCACCATGGTTAGCCTGGCAGATGCTGTGTCTAAGAACCACAGGTGACCCATCCCGGCCACCAACACCCATTACCTTGGTGGCAAACAGCCCCCTGGGCCTCGCTGGGCAAATTCCAGCCCTGCCTGCAACTCCTGGATGCTCCACAGCAGGTAATGCTCTGGGAATCCAGCACTCAGCCCCATTTTCTCCCCACTGGTTGCGCCATCTGCCCCAGCTCACTCCCGGCATTGGCTCTGCCACAGGGTTGGGGATCCCAGTGTCGCTCCAGAACCCTTGCATGGATCAGCAGCACCAGCACTGAGAAATGGGAAGATGTGGGATGGGAGAGGGAACAGACCTGACCGTGTGCCCACCCAGGGACAGGGATCCGAGGGATAGAGGGTTGGCCCCGCCCTCCCGGGGGAAAGCTCAGCCTACGGCAGTGCATGTCCCTGTCCCCGTGTGTCACGATGATGGAGTGCCGGATGCAGGCACCGTAATGGTTTCATCAACTTAGCTACTTTTTATGAGAAATTTGTTCCAATCCCTTCCCTCTCCCCGGCTGCTGTCACCTTAACAGATGTCAGACCTGAAAGAATAATAATCCTGGCAGGAACCCTTGAACCGGAGCGAGCGGCGTCCCAGGGAGGAGGCAAGAGCACGGAGAAAACTCATTTTTGCAGGAGCTCAGGGCCACTTGGAGCTGCCCCGGCCTGACACTGCCAGGGCGGGGAGATTGGCTTGTGCCCTCCTCTTCCTCCCTGGGGGAAACCTACCCAGTGCAGATGTGCTGCTGTGCTGGTGAAACACTGCTGGAGAGGAGCCCCTCAGCTCCAGCCTCCATCCAGACACCATCCAGACTTCAGCCGATCCTCCCCCTAGCAAGCACCTAAAATCCACCTCCTCCCCCCGACACAATTGCCATATTCCTGTCCCTAACCTCTCTAAGAAGCTTCACCAAAGGAACCAGCACAGGCAGAGCCAGTGCCAGCAGAATGGGCACACGTGTGGGCAGACCTTACCATGCCCCACATCCTGCTGCTGGATTCTGCCCAGCAAGGCTGGACACAAGGCAGCCTGTGCAGTGATCCATCATATCCTTGGTCCCTGCAGCCTCCTGCTCCGGGAGCTCACCTCATCCTCAGCCTGTCACAGCCAGTGCCAGGGGACAGCACGGGCAGGAGGCAGCGGCACAGTGACACCATCACGGTGCCACCGCGGGCTACACCACGACACAGGCGGGTGGGCAGCCAGGACAGCACGGTCCCTCCTGCCACTCCAGGTCTGCAGGCTCCAGGGTCACCCCAGAACCCTGGGGATAAGATCTCTATGCCAAGCCCAAAGGCATTGGTGGCAGCTGGAGCAGGCAGAGGCAGCAGGTTGGGCAGCAGTGCAACCGGGGTGGCTTCCCCTGCACGCAGCAAAGCCCCGGGCACTGATCGGGGGATTCCCAAGGCTGTGAGTGCCAGACCTGCCCTCGTGCTGCCTTCTCCTGAGAGGAGCTGCTGCTCTGAGATGAGTCATCGCTGGAAGACGAATTCTATTTAAAGGATGTTATTCGTAGAAATCGAGTTTTAATAACAGGGCATCAAACAAGCAGAAAATACCAAACTTCCAAGTGGAGCGAAGTTTCCATATGTTAATTTATACAGCACAATCACCGCTTGGAGGAATAAAAACCACGCAGAGAGCTCCTCTCCCTGACACAGCAGTGGAGAGAGCCCTGTCCTGCTCCCAGGAGGATTTTCCTGTCACGGAGAGCAGGAATAGGGACAGGCACCCCGGGCATGGGCACTGCTGTCGGCATGGCTGTGGCACAGGCTCTGGGCTCTGGATGCCCTGCGCTGCTGCTGCGCTCCCAGGAGCCTTCGGGCTCTGTTTCGCTGCCAGTGGGAGGGCGGGAGGAGACAGCGCGGAGCTTGCTTTAAAAATAGATCAAACCCTCTGCTACGGAGCCATTTTATTAGAGCAGCACAAGCTGTCGGGCTGGTGACACCTCTGCGAGCACCCAGGGAAGTTTTCCCAGATGAATTTGAAAAGCGAGGGGAAGAAACAAAGATGAAGAAGGCTTGTTTTCCAACAAAATGAAAGTGTGGGGGAGAAGCCTGTCTGCACTCGAGCCCCTCACCCCGTCCCCAGCCCAAATCCCTGTCCCCAGCCCACATTTCCCCTCTGCAGCCCACACACCTCCCAGGCATCACCAGCTGCCCTGGCGCCAGCACTGCAGCAAGGGCTGAACCTCTCATACCAGCGTGAGACTTTGGCTTATCCCAAATCTGCCTGACAGCTCCTCTGCCAGTGTGGTGACTCCCATGCCCCTACCTGGTCATGTACCAGGGCTGGCATGTCCTGTAAAGGGCAGAGGGAAGCACCTCAGCTCTCCTGGAGCTGAAGCAGAGCTGTGGCCAAGCCTCACCATCCCACCAAGGCTGCCCAGGATGGAGGTCCTGGGGCTCAGCACAGGTAGTTCAGCTCAAACCCAGCTCAGCCTCCCTGAGCTGGAGTTACCAAGGACAGGATTTGTCCCCACAAGGCTCAGCAGTGTAGCAGCCAGCCCAGGCTCCCAGTATTCCCTTTATGTGTGCCACAACTGACTCGTGTTTGTAAAAGGAAAATCGGGAATAGGAGAGGCAAAGAGAAAATACAAAACCACCTCCAAATCAAATCTCAGCAAACTGGTTGGAGCTCTCCTGAGAGTACTTTCCATCTAGTTCACCTTTTGTCATTCAATCACCCCTCCTGCTGCTGCAGCCAGGCAATGGCTGAGTGCTGAGAAATCCACAGTGGAACCAAGGGACACTTGTTCCCACCGTGAGCTGGGTCCTGTCCTGAGTGCTGAGCTGCACCAGAAAACTCCCACCCGCAAGGAGCTGGTTCTCTGCAACAACAGCTCACAGAGCAGCTGGCAGAATTCCAGGGTCTTTCCAGAGCGATCTTAGCGATGCCCAGGGAAGAGCTGATTGTGTGTCGTGGAAACAGCTTTGTGCTGGCCACGGTACGGTCAGGGGACATGGAAACAACAGCAAGGGCAGGACCAGGGTTCCGCTGCTGGTGTCCAGCAACGGCCCCATGCACAGGTTTGGCACATGCAGATCCCAGGGACTGCTCCTGGTACCAGCAGCTGATGCCTCTGGCCCCACCAAACCCTGGTGAGAGCATCATTCACCACCATTTGGCCACAGCCCAGGACGTGCAGCAAGTGCCAGGGGAGGAGTGGCTGGTCCCACAGCTGGTGACACCACTGAGCACTCCCAAGGCTGCTCCACAGCATGGGTAAGTGGAGATAAAACCAACCTGGGTGTTGCCTGAAAACTGATGGAGAAATTTGTTCTGGCAGGAGGGATGAGGGATAACTCACTGGTGTGCAGGCTGTGGGACAGAACAGAGGAACAGGAATTTAACTACAGGCTCCACAGCAGGAGCAAAACTTAAAACATCTGTTGAGTTCAAACCAGAGGAACAAGGAAACCTCCATCCCAGAAACCCCTCAGAACTGTCCCAGTACATCATGTTGAGCCGCGCTGGGCCACAGCACTTGAAAGCACAGCATGTAGACAAGAGGAGTCAGGGCAGGGAAGGATCCCCCAGAGTCCCCATCACGCAGAACAGGAGTTCAGTAAAAACCAAGGCGGAAATACACGACAAACAGGTAAGATCTGCCTGTACCTAATGCAGCTCACACCACAATAAATTTGGAATGTGAGTGGCTGGGTCAGCAGCAGCAACCCAGTGGGATGGAAGGGGTAGGAGGAGGGTGTCAGCCCAGAGGGGGCTGGCAGACCTTGGGACTGAGCAGCACAAAGTCCAAAACACTGAACATCGGGACCACATGGGAGCATCTGCTCCAGCCTGGGAACCACATGGAAACACATCTCGGCGCATTACTCAGCCACAGGCTGACTCTGAGTCACCGGCTCCAGCATCTGGGAGGAGAGTGAGAGTGAGCGTGTGAGTGTGAGCGTGTGAGCGTGTGAGTGTGAGCGTGTGAGTGCGAGTGTGCTCCTGGGCTGCTGGCGCAGCAAGCTCTGGGGGAGGACAGCTGTGCCAGCTTGGCTGGCACTGGATCTGTGCCACGGGATGACCCTGTCTGGGAGGGTCAGCCTGGGGGAGCAGGGAGGGCTGCCAGGGGATAGAGAGCTGCTTCAGGAGCACACAGAAGGAAAAGGAAAGAGGAGCAGGTCTGAGCCCAGTCAAAGCTTCTCTATAAATACATAGGGAATGGGCACTGCAAGGAGCTGGTCACGCTAAAGGACAAGGTTGGCACAAGAAAAATGGGTGTAAAAGGCTGCAGATAAAGGGAGGCAGGAGGAAATGAGGAGGGACAGGCACTAGATGAGGAAAGAGGCTGTGGTGGGACCACCCAGACAGTGGGACTGGGCTCGGGGCTCTGTGTCTCCCTAAAACATACTTTTAAGCACCTTTAAACACCACACAGATGTTTCATCACTTCCATCCCAGAGCTGACAAGTGATGCCCACAGCAGAGGAGGCCTTGTCCCCACAAGCAGTGACCACCCACCATGGAGAGCAAGCAGAGCATGGGGGGTTTGCCCATGAACACCCACTGGCCGCTCCACTAGAGCCCCTTCCCACTGCATCCCCTGGAAACCTGCTCACTGCGCTGTCCAGACTGTTTCCCTAACTGTGCAGCAATCTAGGCTGCTGATCAGATGGAACGTCTCCATCCCATAATAAACAGAGTGTACTATTTATAAACCTGAAAACGTCTTTATTATTATTATTTTCCCCCAGAAAAAAAAGCATAATAAACCCCCCCTGCACACTGCTGTTAAACACACCCCAGCACGGCCCCGCAGGTCCGCAGCGCTGGTGCCGCTTCCCCAGGCAGTGCCCAGCAGAACAGATGGCAGCGTGGGCGTTAGGTACCAGCCTCCTGGCAATCCGAACATCTGTTACCGTTAGAAAATGCTAATTGCCATCAATCAGGACAGCACCTACCCACATTTACATGCAAGCACAAAAAAATTACGTCTAAATTTCTCCAAGTACAACACTTGCTGCATGTTAAGTAACCAGAGCTGCTCAGATGCTGCGTGGCAGCCTGGCACCGGCGCAGTGGGTGATGCGCCACAGCTGAGCTCTGGCACTGCCCGGCTGCCCAGCAGCACCCACGGCTCAAGGGGCAGAGACCCCTGGGGTCATCCCAGCCAGCCCCATCCCTGGTGCAGAGCTCCCTGGCTGCAGCCATACACACCTCCTGCCTGGGAGCGATGCCACTGGCGTGGGGCACCCTGGGGGGACAGTCCCCTGTCCCCACCCAGCCGCTGCAGGGCACCCCCAGCTCTTCTGCACAATGCTCCCGACTCACCCAGACATGCCAGACACAGCGGGAGCCCTTCGCCCCCAACTCACTCGCTCCAGTGACTCCAGAACAGTTTGGTGTCCTGCACCCTGACCTGCTGTGCTTAGGGGTCCATGGGACCCCCACAGGCTCCGCTGCTCCCCTTGCCCCAAACTAGCTTAGAAAGGATCCCAACCAGAGCTGTTCCCAACAGCCCCAGGGCAGAGGCCAGCATCCCACCCCACGGGACACTGCCACAGACTGGATGAATCCATCTGGGCACTGCCTGGCCCTGTCTGGTCCTCGTAGTCCATGCACCTTCACCATCCCCAGAGAGCACAAAACAGATGGGAATACAACCAGCTCCACTGTGGTTCATCAGATATCACATCACAGGGCACTGGCCTCGAAGTGAGATGGCAATTCCCGTTTGGAAGAAGCAAAGGCACAAATCTTGGACAGAGAACTTGGACACAAAGTTGCGGCGGAGAAGAATGACCACAAGGAACCTGGAGCACGGTGATCCCTGAGCCACAGCCCTCTCCGCAGCGGTCCCATGGGATGCTCTGACAGCCGGAGCTGGCGAGCGGCCGTGCTCCTCACCCCGTGGCTGCGGGGCCCCCGCCTCCCTCGCAGCGGGGAGATGCGCCGGAATGCAAATGATGCTCCAGGCGGGTGCCAAGAGCTCCTTGTTCCTTCCCCAATTTAGGACACCTCGGTGCTGCAGCCCTCACGGAGTTCGTAGGAGGCTGCAAGGGTGCCAGAGGAGCTGAGCTTGCCCAGGGTGACTCTTTGACAGCAAAGCTGCACTTTGTACTGCAATTTTCCCCTCCCTTGGATCTGCTCCCTCAGGGCCATAGTCGTGGATTGCAGCTCTGAAAGAAACCACATGGCAAAAGCCTTTCTATCTGCTGCTCTCCGGGGTACAACCTGGACCCTGACGTCTGTCCCCACACACCACAGCAGTGGCCCCACTGTGCCAACTGCAGGTACTGCTGCCTCAGCTCCTGGAGAAAATTTGGGCTCTTCCCAAAGAAGAGCACAAGGAACAAGGAGGAATGATCCCTCTGCTGAAGTGAAGAGCCAGGGACATGGCTGGAGAAGCTGCTGGGAGCCTCAGAAAAGCCTCACAAGGCAAACCACACTCTTCCCACAGCCAAGGGGAACTGGGGATAGCAGTGCATATTGAATTTCCCTGCAGCCATCACGTTAGGGCTGTTGGGCTCTGGCTCCATCCCCTGGTTCACCCCACATCCCTCCCATCCCTGGCTCCCTGACAGGCTCCCGCTGGCGTGAGCAGGTTGTGGCACCGCTGCCGCTTCCCGCAGCTCCCACGGTTACTCAGCAGCCAAGGGAGCCACTTAGAGCTACAAGGTCACTCAAAAACACCATCTGCCCATGCACTGCTCCTCGCCCTGGGGAGAGCAGCAGAGAAATTATTTCAATGCACTGAAGGCCACCGTCCCCCTCTCTACCACCCTCCTGCACACCAGCATCTCATGATGCTTACTCAGCCTCGGCTCAGTGAGGGGGACCACAGCATCAGTGTCCACTGATGACACCACACTCTCCACACTGTGAGGGCACCCAGGGGCTCCAAGAGTCGGCAGGGAACCCTCCCAGAGTGCTCATCACAGGGTGAGAGGTTTGGTCCTGGTGAGAGACAGCCTGTACTGGCCAGAGCCACCATCACCTCTGTGACCCCTGACTGGTGACCTCTTGAGTACCATGGGGTGGGGGGCAATGGTGGGACTGTAGCCTACCTTGCATGTCGGGAACAAGTCACAGGAGCACCCCAACACCCCCCAGGAACTGCAGCTCCAGGTCCCCTCCCCCTGCACCGCCCAGGGACTATTTCTGGGGAGCTGAAGTCACTTGCATTTGGGCTCTGAAGTCACATTCGTCTCTGCTTGTGCTACTTCTCCCGCACCTCAAAGTGTCACAACACGGCGCTATCTCTGTCGAGGCAGTTGTCCCCCACATGCCATGTCCCAGATGCTCCTGTGTTGCTGCTCACAGCCAGGCACTTCCCCAGCCCCGGTTTCTCGCCAGGACGGTGCGGGGCTGCCAGCACCGGATGGGTGCACGGAGGAACTGACTCACACCCAGCCCCAACAGTAAATAAATATTTGATTTGTGCTCATTTGCAAACCCAATCCCAGTGAGCACACTCGGCTGTGCCCCTCATCCACGAGCATCCCAGCAGCTACTTCTCATATCCCCCACAGTTCGATCCCACCTCTGCGTGATCCCCAGCTGCGCTGCTGATAGGAAAGGTGGGCACTGGCCCCAGGGCTGCCTTGCAGGGTTCCCCTCATCCCAGCGGCCCCAGGACCCCGTGCCATGCTGACCCCGTGGCCACACAGTGAGTCCGACATGCTGGCCCTGCTGGCCACACAGTGAGTCCGACTGTGTGCAAGATCCCTTCCATATGGGAGCAGCCAGCAGAGCTGCCAGCTCCCAGCTCCAGCGCTTGCAGCTACATCTGGAAACTCTTCTCACCCTTAATTGTTCCTAATGCCTTAACACGCGGAGTGACTAATAAGACACTAATTGGGCGGCTTTAGCAGCGAGCGGAGCAGGAGTGCTGGCAGTGCCCTCCGTGCTGAGCCGCCGGCTCCCAGCACTGTGCTGCCATGTGCTGCCATTGCCATAAATCCCCCCGAATTCCAGCGCCTTTCCCTGCTCAGCCTTCCCCAGCGTGGTGGGAAACCTGCCCCAGCAGTAGGGAGAGCCAAGAGACAATGATTTTAGCTCTGTCTAATGGTTCCTGTGCCCCAGGAGCTGGGTGGGGAGGGCACAAGGTACCCCCCCAGTAGGGACATCCTGCACACCGTCACCCCTCGAACAGAAAGGCACCAGCTGACCTCAATCGCTCCCCTCTGACTACTCACCACCATATTGCCTCTGGACATGTACTGGCACCGCTAGGATGGGCTTGTGCTTGGCATTGCCCATGTTGAGCCAAGGCAAGAAGACAAGCGATGAACAGCCATGGGAATGCACCTGCTCCAGGTGATTTATGGCTGTTGGGGAGCCAGGGCAGAGGACAGCTGTATTTGGGATCCTCCCATGCCCCAGAGAACTGTGGGATGATCCCCCCCGACACACTTCTGGGGCTGCCCGGTCTCCCTGAGAGCTCCCACGGGGTTGCCAGCCCTGCCTGCACATCTGCCGGCAGCACCACACTCGCCAGAGCTGCTCAACAGCGGGAAAGAGGCACAAATCTTGTTACACACTGGCTAAGCCTCCCTGGGCATGTTTTCTATAAATCTCCTGGAATTTATTATATGATAACTAGCCTGGAAAAGCTAAATTAAATCCACAGCCAAGAAACTGACTTTCAAGTGTGACCTAATTTAGTTGCTGGAAGGGGAGGGAGGGAGCGGGGATCCCAGTGCCAGTCGTTCCCGGGATGACCTCCCGGTGCAGCCGCACACCCCCCATCCTCCTCTTCACCGTGACTTTGGGGACGGAGCTGCGCAGCCTTTCATGTCTGAGCGGATCTCACACTCCCACTCGCTGGAACAAAAGCGCCTCAAGGGCTCCCCTGTCAGATGTTTTCCATTGCTCATCTCCAAGTCTTCCTTGAAGGAGCACTCTCTTCCCGGGGGGGCTCCAGCAGGCTTGGGGATGATGGGGAGAGTTACCGCAGGGGCTCTGCATTGGCACATTCTTCCCTGCTCCAGGCTGCTCCCCACCAGCCCAGTGAGACCCAAACTCGGCACCAGCACAGTCCATGGCTGGCAGTCTGGAGCCTCAGACAGGGCCCAGCCAGGCCCCAGGGGAGGAGGCGAAAAGCAGCAGGAGAAAACCTGGATGGAGAAGAGGCTTGGTGGCCTGAGCTCAAGTGAGCCCACCTCTGCCCTGGTGCCCAGAGCCATTGCTGCCAGCACCAGTTCTGCAGGGAAGGTGCATCCCCAGAGATGGGGACAGCCCTCCCGATGCAGGGGCACAATGTGCATCATGGCTGGGGTGACAACCGGTCTGCTGCCCCCTGAAAAGCAGCTCAGACCCAGCCCCAGGAGCCAGACATGCCTCAGTGCAGCACAAGTCCTGGGAGAAATTCCCAGTGCTCTGACTTTGGCCAGGATGCTCATGATAGTTGGCTACACAATGCTGTGGGGCTGGGTAGGACCATGCACTCCTTCACCCTAAAACTGCCCACCAGTGGGGCTGCTGGCTCTGGGCAGAGCGGGTGGCAGGAGGCAGGAGCACGGCGCAGGCAGGGCCCAGGCAGGGGCACCGTGGGCAGAGTGGGACCGTGGTGCTCCGGCAGACCCGGGGGTGGGCTCAGGGCTGGCACGCGGACGCGTGCTGTTGTTCTGGAACGGAGTGCACTGGCAGAGCGGCATGTGGGAAGCTTGCATAATAGTGCCAGCCCACACTACGCCTGCTCCTTCCCAGCATGATCAGCCCCTCGCTTTCATGAGCAATAACATCCACCCAAAGTTTTCTAAAGACAAAAAAAAAGAGCTTCAAGGTGATGCACAGAGCTCAGCTGCCTTTGCTGCCTCTGAACTGATTAATGCAGCTGGGGAATCCATCTGCATGGCCGCTCTAATCCCACACTCTGGACAACCTGTACCCCAGCAAGGGATGAGAAGCCTCAAACTCTCACTCCCATTTCGTGATTCCCGAGCAGGCATTTGGGGCTGGGGCAGAGCAGAGGGGCAAGTGTGCTGTAAGGGACACTGCAAGGGGGGTACGCATAGCCCCCCACACTGGGAGCCCTGTTGGTGAGCATGACCCCACGGGCACTCCTCCTCCCCGGGCTAGTGCCAGCTGAGAGAAGAGCAATCCCAGCTCTGGGGGACCCCCCAGCACGCCCCTTAGCTCATGCCAGTGGGAGAAGAGTGGTCCCAGCTCTGGGGGTGGTCCCAGCTCTGGGGGTACCCCCAGCACAGCAGTTGGTGGAGAGGGCACTGGAAGACATTCTGTGGCAGAACAGCGCAAAGCAGAGCCCAGTCCCTGGTCACTGTGGCTGCCACAGCATGGCCATGACCTTATGAGCACCTGCTCTACTTGTGGGTGCTTGCAGTGCTGGGAACAAACAGGGAAAATGCCTCATCCAGAGGAGAGGGTCCCACTGCCTTTGAGAGGTTTAAATCTTAACAACTCCTCAAGCTGGTGTGAGCTCCCAGTGCAGACTGGTGTCAGCGCGAGGGGTCTCCAGTCCATGTAACGTGAACTGACGGGGACGGGTTCAGCCCAGACCACACAGAGACGCACGCAGCCCTGAGGGGAGTTTGCAGCACGGTCGGTGCCAGGCGCTGGGTCTCAGCGGGTCCAGCCGGGCTGCGACGTGCAGGGCTGTGCGTGCATTGTGGGCACACAACTCCCTTTTCCGTGCAGGGGCACCACCAAGGTCCTGCACGCCCCAGAACCTCCACGTTCCTGCAGCAATCAGGAGGGAGATGGCTGGAGCTGATCCCTGGGTTGGACCAGACCCCCCACGCCATATCCCACAAGGATTAGAGCAGACATGGCTTCTTCCAGCAACATTCCGCTTTGCCACGCCATCACACAAGAGTCTGGACCCACACGATCTGCACCCAGTACTGGTGCAAAGTACCTGGAGGGCTGATTATGAGCTGCTACCCCAGGCACAGCCATGGGAAGCAGCAGCTTCATCCTCAACCAAAAAATATCTCCATTACCTCCCCTGCTTGGACTGCTGGATGGGAACAACATACCTGAAGACCAAGAGCAGGTGCCTCAGGTGTGGTGGCAGGCAGGAGCTCACACTCGTGTTCACCCCTCCAAGCGGTCAGGAAGAGCCTTTGGGGTCTCACAGCAGCAGTTTCTCACCCTGAAAGAGAAAGGCAGAGGCTCCAGTCCTGTCCCTGTGTAGGCACCGCTGATAACGGAGGAGGACGTGGCAGAACTCGGCGCCTCAGAACGCCACGGCGTCAGGGACTCGCACGCACTAGGCCCACTCCTTTAACAGCACAATTATCTCATGGCTGGGGAGCAGCTCTGGAGCAGCCCCCAACATGTGCAGAGGTAGGACCTTGCCTGGTGGCAAAACCCTTTAAGAGTGGGAAGCGTGTCTTGCCTGGGGAACGGGGTTTGGCTGCATGGGGCACATGGCAGGTCCCCAGCTAAGGGTCCCAAGTGGGACACATCCCAGTCTCTGCACTGATGCAAAAAATGCTGAAGGTGGTTCTGCTTCCCCGAGAGCACCAGCCCTGGCCTCAGATGAGCATATGGGATAGAGACAAGGAAAAGCAAAGATTTATTCCTAAGGGAAAAAGGTCCCCAGCCCACCTCTTCCCCTGAAGGCTCTCTGGAGGCCACCCTCAGCTCCATGTTTTCTTTTCCCCAACCCACATTGAACAGGAGGTAATTTAACAGCTTGTTCCCTATTGTAATGGGACATTTTCCCTGTTCCCCCAGGCAGCCCATCCATCACGGCACAGAGCAGTGATGTCCCCCTGGCACCTCGGCCAGGCAGCCCCCCTGCCTGCTGTGAGTTATGATGCCTGCACCACACAGTGGGATGGGCTTGGAGCACCAGCTCCACACTGGGAGCTGAGATTTATCCCCTTGGTGGAACAGGGGCAGAAGCCAGGAGATAAGTCACAGCAGAGCTGCAGGAGCAGCGCTCAAGGTCCTCCAAGGTTGGCTCATTAAAAACCAAGGAGAAGAGGAAGGCAAGACCTACCCACCGTGGTGTGGCTGCAAATCCCCCTCTTGATGCCAAACCAGTCATGGCCAAGAGGGAGGTGGGAAGGGAGCCGGAACCCCCAGGCTGGCTCTGCAGCAATCCCTGGGGCAGGCAGCTGGCCAGGGCTGTGCCAAGCCACCAGTGTCTCCCAAACACCACCCCAGCACATTCCAATAATCATAGCAGTGCAGTACCTGGACAGGGATGGGCTTCCCAGCAACAGAGAGACAGTAAAAATGCAACAGGCAGCCCACAGAGGTGCTTGGATGCTGGCCCCAGGTGCAGGCTGGAGCCACCCACTTTGGGACTGGCACCTGCAGTCACCCAGCACACCAAGCATGCTGCTGGCAGTGGGCACCATCCCTGCAATGGGCACTGTTACTGATTTGGGGACAGACCAGAGAGATACAGTGAACATGGCAGGCACTCCCCAGACTTGCTGGAATTCCCCTCCTTAGTCCTCATTAGTCCTGCTCATTAGGCTCTGCTCCTGATCAGCAAGCAGAGCTAGACCTCAGCACACTGTCACATTCCCCAGCCCCTCCATCCCAGCCTCTTTAA
The DNA here is from genome assembly GCA_024500445.1 of Entomyzon cyanotis. NCBI lineage: Eukaryota > Metazoa > Chordata > Aves > Passeriformes > Meliphagidae > Entomyzon > Entomyzon cyanotis. Next base: position 2,080,501 of record JAKEPQ010000325.1, read on the forward strand.
TACTGGTCTGTCACAGCCAGTCCCCTAACCCCACCTGATGTCCCCTAAACCTCCTTTGGCTGTCCCCTTCCACAGGCTCTGACATCAGTCCCTCTTCCCTCCACCCTGTGGTTTGTGTGTAACCAGGAACCACGGTGGAGCTGGGGGCTCAGCAGGGACTCACACTGTGGAGTTTGCCCCAGACTGAACCCCTCCAAGCATGTGCAGCAAGTGCAGGATACGACAAACACTGAGACAACCCAATTGCATTGCTGAAACAAACTGAACACAGCAGGATTTTTTCAGCACCTTCTATTTTAAAAAGCACACCCACATGAGTGCAGGATGGGGGCTGGCATGTTCCCCACTGGTGTTGGGGGCCCAACAGCATCCCTCACCCACCAGCAGCATCCTTCATCATTGGCAGCATCCCTGCAGCATCCCGCCAGAGGGAAAGCGTTCCAGCCCCAGGAGGGATGGGAAAGTGGATTGCAGATCCCTACGGGGCATCTCCCCCAGGAGCCACCGGGCTTTTACTGCACACTAAACCACAGCGATTAGATCAACAAGCCAACCCCTGGAAGGCTGAGAGGTTTTATCAAAGCCAGCAGCACCTCAGGGAGGAGATGGAAAGATGATGCAGCTGCCCGCAGCATCCGCAATCCCAGGGCCAGCCTGGCGGCTGCTGCAGAGGGGCAGGACTGGGGCTGTACTGACTCATTTTTGGGAGGCTGAGCCTCTGCTGCTGCCCCTAGGCTCCCAGGAGGACGCTGGTCCCTGGTCCCAGCCCAGTGCCTTCTGCCAGACCCCACTGTGGCCATGGGGTGTCACAGAAATGCCCTTCGGCAGGGCAGGGCTGGTTGCGTGGCAGGAGCCTGGGAGGCAGGTGCCCACAGTGGTTTTCCCTGGATTGCAGAGGAGCGGGGAGAGGAATTTTCTTCCAGCAGCAAATTCTCTGAAGCAGCACTCGGCACCTGTGCAGCTCGAGATACAGCTCCTGCTCCAGCCCAACCAGGAGCTATTTCCCACTTATCTGCACCACGGCTGATATCTGTGCAGCAGAACACGGCGCTCAGTAATAGGATTTTGATGCTAAACAGAAGATGTTTTTTCCTGGGTCTCACTTACGTCACACCTGGAGGTATCCATGGCCATGGAGGTGACACAGAGGAAGGCTAAAGAGTTTCAACTCTTGCACTAAGGGAGCAGCTTCTCCTTCAGGTGCTGAACAGCAGAATTACAGTGACCTAGCCTGCCCTCCTCGTGCCCCCACCCCAACGCAGTCCTGGGGAGGGGAGGGAGGAGAGCACACCCCTACTGCTACAGCCCCACTGCTCCCCTGGCTGGCAGGACCCCATTCCTGCCCACAGCTCCCAGGGGATTGGGCAGAGCCCCTTGGCACTAGGTCTGAGCTGGGGGCTGGGGAAGCCTGCATCCCATGGGCACCATCTGCTGCCAGTGCTCCTCAGGCCCAAGGGATGTGCTGGAGGAGTCTGAACCCCACAGGCATCCCCTGCAGCCCACGGGCATCACCCACTCCCTGTGGGCATCACCCACTCCCACCACTCCCCTGGCCCCAGGCGCTGCTGTCAGCTGCATCCCCTGCCACAGGGACCACCCACACACAGCAGCAGCAGCAGCAGCAACAGCACAGAGACAGGCTTGGGTGGCAGAGCCACACTTGCAGCTGCCTCAGGGAAAGGGGAGAAAGGCTTGCCACCTCCCTGCCACCCTCGTCCCTATCCAAGTGAGAGGAAGGTCCCACGCACCCCCACTGCTGGAGCTGGGAAAGTCTCTGCCTGCCACAGACAAAACCAAAGCGATGGGAACCACCCCCGCCGGGCGCGGGTGACATCTCACCCGTGGGAACGCTGCTGGCGCGGCGTCAGGGCTGTCACTGTGGCGTCAGGGCTGTCACCGTGGCGTCAGGGCTGTCACCGTGGCATCAGGGCTGTCACCGCTCCTACAGCACAAACTGGGTGATGAAGGGCACCAGCAGAAAAGCCACAGGCTGGTGGAGGTGGGAGAGTCTGGCCAAGGCCAAGGTCAGCCTGTCATGGCCAGGCCCCGGCATGCTTGGCCAGGCCGAGCACACCCAGGCATAGAGGTGCTGTGGGGTGCACAAGGATTGTACGGTGTGCACTGACCATGAGGTCCTACACTGACCATAGGGTGCACACTGACCACAGGGCTCTGCACCACCACAGTGAGCAGCTCCAGCCCTGGCCGCAGTGGCACCCAGGCAAGCAGGTTCCCAGGCCAGCCCCGCTCTGGCCGACCTGAGGAGCACCCGGCATCACTGCGAGGGAAACACAGCACCGTGCTGGTGAGCACAGCCCCAGGACAAGCTGTGCCACCATGGGCCTCATCCCACACAGAGCACGTGCCCCAGAGCCAGGGCAGTGCCAGCAGCCCTGCAGCAGGGACAGGGGTGCCAGCAGCCGGGGCAGCCCTCACTGTGCCGAAGGGATGCCAGGAGCTGGTCGCAGTCTGTTTTCCTGCACAAGTGCATTAAGCATTCCACACGGCACTTTTGCTGTAAATCACTTCCTCTATTCAGGCTCACTGCTGAGGGTCTCTGAAGGTCGATTTTCCATGGTTATGACAACAAAAACTAAAATTGGGTCAAACCTGAAAGGTATTATCTTCCTCCAAGCTGCTAAATGCACAATAGTAATGAGGTTGGTTAAGCAGTTCACCCCCAGCCCGCATTATTTGCTCTGAAGATGTATTAACCAGTTAAATGAATGTGATAAGGCAGCCCTGCACATTCCTCCCACCAGCTGCATGGAAGATCTGAGGTTCTGGGTCTCCGTATCCTGGTTAATAACCAAGACTGTGGCCCCACTGACAAAGCCGGCCGCACCATGCAGCTCCGGGCCAGGCTCTGCCCGGCCTGACCCACGGGAACACAAAGGGAACTTTAAAGGCATCCAGCAGCTCAGAGCCATTGGAAAAAAATAATTATTGTTCCTCCTCCCCTTTCTCTTTCTTCTTCTTAACGCTCTCCTCCATCCAGCCTCCTGATGAAAGAACAAACCGACTGCCTGCCCTGTCAGAGGTGGTTTAGCAGCATCTCCACACCAGGATGGGGGATTATCCCTGACAAACACATGCAGCTGACCTGGCTGATGTCGCCTGGCATGGGACCCAGAGGAGGGTGTGGAAAACCCACCCAACCACCTTGTAAGCACTGGAGGTCACCTCACAACAGTACCCAAAAGATGCTGCGTGCCCATGGCAGAGCTCTCCGTGCAGACCTGCTGGCAGGATGCAAGACAGGGGCTGCCCAGGGAGTCCCCACTCCAGTGGGGCTGCAGGACTAGTTGTGGAACACAAAGAACATTTTTTTTTAATGGGATTTCTGCTGTTTTTCCTAAAACAAACACCCATTAATGTAAATATAACTGATGTAAACAAGCATGACCCTAAAATCCATGTGCAGCTGTATGGAACAGGGGAAAGAGAGGGAGGGAGGCTGGGAGAGACGGAGGGGAAACACTTTAATTAATCTCTAAAATGAATGAGATGGAAAAACTCGAACTGCAGGGAAAGCATCTGGTGCTGCTGCAGGAAGGGGCTGCCTGGAACATGGGACTGTGTTCTACTGTGAAACACCAAAGCCATCGGCTCTCACACTGGCCACCCCATGGGACCAGCCCACCGCTGCAAAAACCAAGCCACATCCACAGCACCCAGAGAGGGGAGACTGCAGTGGTGCCAGTCCCACGTGCCAGAGCTGAGAGCTGGGTACATCCCACTGGCTTGCCCCTTGCGAGCTGCCATAGCTCCCGGCTCCATCCCCCACTGGGAGGAGGTGCATCCACAGGATCCCCACGAGCAGCCTGTCCTGAAAGAGGACAGGGACCAAAGGAGGTGGCAGGAGGCTTCATGTCCTGCAGCAGGGACCCTGCCACCAGTCAGGGAGCACACAGTGGAATTCTGCAGAGAGCCTCAGTGTTTCTCTCCTGGTGATCCAGCTGGGGCTTTGCCAGAAGGAAGATGCTGCATGGAGAAATGCCAGCACTTTCTAGCACAGAGGATGGATGAAGATCCCAAGGTGGGATCTGTGTTGGCAGAAGCTCTGGGACCAGCGCTCCAGCCTCCAGGAGCCACCTCCTGTGTGACCACAATGTGGCTGCAAACAGTACCTGAGGACCAAGGCAGGGACAGAGACCACAGAGCAGATCCAAGGAGCTCCAAGATGGGAGGAAAGGGCTGGGGGTTCAACCAGAGGCAACAACAGATTCACACAGAGTAAGGAGACAACAGTGGATCCAGACCGGCCTCTTCCAGGGCTCCCCACAAGCAGCTGCTGCTCCAAGCAGCTCCCTGGAGCAGCTATTTGAAATGCAAAAGAAGTTGGATGAACTAGACAGATGTGGTGCTTCTGTCCTTCCATGATCCAGAACTCCCAAGTGTACATGGGATCTCTTGAGCAAGCAGAGCAGAAAGATGGAACCTGACATGGAGCATCACCTCTGGAGCTCACAGCAGGAGCTGCTCATGGCACCCCAGCACACAGCAAGTGGGGACATGCAGTGACAGGGTCCTGGCAGAGGGTGAACAGGGCCAAAATGTCACTGCATACAGGATTCAAGGGCAAGGGAGAGGGGATCTGTCCTGCCCAGCAGCAAGCCCCCTGCTTTGCTCTCTTCCCCACAGGCTGCCCAGCTCCCACACCAAGGGCTGGCACTGCACTGTGCCATGGCATGGCAGGGAGAGGCCAAAGAACCACAACCATACAAGGTCCCTGCCATCACTCCCAAACCCAGAGGCCTCCCTGCCACAGAGCCCAGCCTGCACACAGACACTGGGCTCTCAAGGTGACACTTGGCTCCCCAGGGATGTCCATCAGATCCATCCTGCTCCTCCTCTCCTTAAGGATCTCAACCCCTGTCTCTCTGACTGGAAACCATGCAGGGCTGGGCACCAGGGAGCAGGGAAATCCCTCATTCTGGCTTGAGATGGACTCCTGTGCCCTGGCTGCCCCATGACTGCTGCCGTGCTCAGCCCCCACACACTGGCAGCTCCAGCCACACTCACAGTCTGTCCGACTCCAGGCCAACAAGGTCCTGAGGGATCATCCTTCATCCCAAGCCTGGAGAACAACATGTCTGCTCGTGGAGAAACACCAACCAACAGCACAACTCCTCCCCAGTGCAGCACTGGTCAGGTGCACTGGCAAAACAGGCCATCACCAGCTGTAGTGCCCAGCTCTGCCATGGCAGTGTCTGCCTGGCATGGCGCTCTGCTCTGGGAAGAGCCAGTCCCTTGTTTCCTTACCTGGGTGCAACGTTCATGCTGCCGGGGCTCCTCAGCAGCAAAGGCTCCAGGATGGTTGGGCGAGATGATGGCACCCCCAGGACTCACCCAAGCACCTGAGCTGGGCCCGTGCAGGGCTCTGCACCCCCAGCCAGCCCTCCCTGGCCACCACATGGCCGCTGCTCCCAGCACTGCCCTCGGAGCCGCTGCTGCAGCGCACGCGTCCTCCCCCCTGCCCTTTCCAACACCACCGGTGATGGGAGGGAGTTAGAAATGCCAGGAGAAGTGTTCCTTATTTCAAGGAGCCAGATCATCTGAAGACTGGCACCAGCCCAGTGCCCGGTGAGGCCTCCCCAGATTTACGACCAGCACAGATGAAAAACCAGAGGAGCTTTAGTGAAGGGAGTTAAGACTCCATGGGAATGTGACAGCAGGATTTGAGTGACCTGAAAACTCCACCTCTCTGTGGGGAAAACATAAACATCACAAGAAAGGAGCCCGGCAGCCTCAGGGACTTTGGGGAGGGGGCAGCCAAGGGACAGGGCACCCGGGGCCAACAGGACACCATCGGGACACCACACCCTGCCCAGGGAGCGGGGACCAGGCAGTTGCTGGGACAGCAGAGCATCACTGCTGGAGCACCCTGTACTGCCTGCGGCACTGATCCAGCCTCCCCCTCCTCCTCCTCCTCCTCCTCCTCCTCCAGGGCTTCTTCCTCTCCTTCCCCTCTTTGTCATTCCTCTCAGCTCACGCCTCTTCTCTGCTCTCCTTCAACTGCTCACAGCAATAATCCAGGGCACTGACGCCCCGGCAGATTGCTCAGCGCCGCTCCCTGCTGCTGACCGGGGTTTTAATGACTCCCCCAGCCGCGCCGGGGCCGGTCCCCACCTCCGCCGGCTGCCAGCCAGGTTCTCCCCACCATCCCTCCTCCAAAAAACACCTGCACCATCCGCAGGGATGGGTGAGGAGCACCCGCCACCTCCAGCTCAGCGGGGGTTCAGCTGGGATCTCCTCGCAGCCATTCCAGGGACCCACAGGATCCTCTTGGCAGCCCTGGACCCCCAGGGCTCCTCAGCCCCCTGGGCCAGGCGAGTGCAGCCAAGGGCACCAATGCAGGAGCTGGAGGGACTGCAGGCTGACAGCACGGCACATATTCCTTGGGGACAGGGAAGGGACAAATGTGGCTCAGTGTCGGTCAGACGATGCTGCTCAGAGCCTCGTGGCACAGGGCTCTGCAGAGGCAGGGACAGGACAGGGACCAGGCACAGACCAGGCAGGGACTTGACAGGGATCGGGGCTCTGCCTGCAGGATCCACACAGCACCCTGTGCTCCTGCTGCCCCATGCAGCACCCACCAGCTGCTGGCACAGGCACCGGCACCCTGTGAGGGCATCAGCCAGGGCAGGACCTGTGAGGGTCTCCTCCCCAGTGAGGAGGATGGGTTTGACAGGGAGTGGAGCTTCTGCTCAGGGGAGCCCCGTGAAGTTCAGGAAGCAAATCACCGAGCCCCATTCCCAGAGCTATGGGAATTCCCTTGCCTATGGGTGGACAGGCAGGAATGCACTTCTAGGACCAAGGGACAGGCCAGCAGTGTGATTCCAGCCAGCCCTGTCATCGCCCCCCACAAGGTCATGTCTGGATCCCATGTCCAGCTTTGGGCACCCCAATGTAGATACGACTGATATACTGGAGCGAGTCTGGCAGAAGTCCACGGTGATGCTCGGAGGCTGGAGGACACAGCAGGAGGGAGGTGGGTGCTCAGCCCAGAGAAGGGGAGGCTCAGGGGCACCAGGAAGATTATGGGGAAATCAGGGCCAGGGCAGGAAGCAAGGAGTGCAACGGAGCTCCAGCTGCATTATCCTGTTTCCCAACAAATCCATCCATCCATCCATCCATCCATCCATCCATCCATCCATCCATCCATATCAGCAATGCAATTTTAGATGCAAGCGGCAGCTGTCATGGAACCACAAAACAGAGGTAGCACCAAGTGCCAGCAGCCATAGCCTGCCTGCCCCCTGCCTGGCATCACCCCAGCCACAATCCCCATCTCCACACTCAATGCAGGGAGCAGCAGATGAGCCAGGGGTGCAGGGGGTGCCCCACAACCCCCAGCCCCCCTGACCCTTCACTACCAGGCACACCACTTGCTGCCAGGCTGCGGATCCCCGTGTCCCGTCCTTTAATTAACATTCCACATGTAAAGTTGGGATTGTAATTACTGCAACTGATTAACAGGCCGAAGGTAGCCCGTCTCCGAGGGAGCAGATTAGCCGCGGCTCTCTCGAGCTCCTGCTCTCACCTCGGCACTGCCAGCGCATTTTAAGCAGGGCCCGATGCCCCTGCAGTCAGTGATTAATGGGCAAGCAGGAGGAGGATGTGGTGGCTCCGTCCCACTTCTCTTCCCATGCTCTGCTGGGGCAGGACAGACCCGGTTTCAGTGGCCGTGGGCTGATAGAGTGGAGGATGCTGGACGCTCGGAAGTGATTCCCAGAGCCTCCTCTCTCTGCTGTCCAGACAACAGGCAGGGGATATAGGACACGACTCCCAGAAGCCAAAGCCCTTGGCAGGGTGAGGAGCGCACCACTCAGACCTTGCACTCCTCGGGTGTGAAGACACATAAGAACATTCCACATGTCCAGCTCAGCTCCTCCCAGCTCACCCACAGCTCCAGACCCCGTGCTGCCCACCCACCATGGCCCTGGGGTGTGACGGGACACTCCAGACCGTGGCTCCGTCAGGCAGGGAAGGCAATCAGCTGTAATTAACGGCTGCTGCGGGCAGAGCACGGCACAGGGACCTTCTTTCCTTCTTTTCCCCAAGACTGCAAAATAAATTATCCTGCAAAGTTAGCGGAGGCTGAGCTATGGAAACAATTAAACAAAAATTAAATCTAATTCATTTATACTCGGAGCACAAAGTGGATAATGTGGGGGTTTTCTTTGCTCTCCTCTCTTTGCCTTGGTGTTACAGAGGACTATTATGGGAAATTAATCACGGGGAAAAGCAATGAACGTGATCTATCGCTCTTTAAAAGTGCACTGTAGTGATTATATAAAAATCTATTAGAGAGGCCAGGAAATAGCAGAGTGACACCATTTAAAAGGAAAAAGGAGACCGGGCTGGTGGCAAAGGGATCGATTTCTTAACTGACGGATCCATGGCAGAGGGAGCGGGAGGAGGTCAGACCGCAGGATGGGCAGCGGTCAGACCTGGATGGCTCCAAGGGGCACAGCCAGGCCATGGGGTTGTGCATGACCGAACAGAGCTGCACCCCCAAAAACCTCATCCAATGTCCCACATGCTGCTGCAGGGAGTGCTGACCCTGCGGGGTGAAGGCTCCCACCGAGCACAGTCCCACAGCCCTGCCGGCACAGGAACAGGGACAGAGATGGCCACATCTGGCAGCTGCAGCATCCCACCACATCCTTTGTGGCACTGCCCCATCAGAGGGTGCTCGGGAAAGTGACCCCCATCACTAGCAATGATCGGGAGACCAGACATTCCCTGCTCGGCCCCCCGGCACACGCTCGGCCCTTTAACAGCGGTGATAAAACCTTCACCAAGGCAGATTCCACCATAAATCCCAGCCGGTAGTGGGGCCGGCCCCGGGCCAGCCTGACGCTTTAACGACACCATCAATCCCTGAGGAGTCCGAGGGGGAGCGGGAGCACACTCGGGCAGCAGCCCCGGCACGTGGCCAGGCAGGGGCTGAGCCCTCCAGACCCTCCAGTGCTGGTGGGTGCTGCACCCTGGGACCAAGGCTGTGGCAAATTGGTCACAAATTTGGCAAATTGGTGATCGGCCACAAAGCTCCAGGTGGGCAATCCCACCCCAACAATCCCACATCTCTGGACTCGCCCACTGCAGGCACCCCGTGCCATCACCCCATGGCCACCACTTACAAACTCCCCCAGTCCCACATTAGCGCAGGGAAACACCTTTATGGGAATTTAATGGTAGTTTCTCCTTCCCACCAGCCGTGTGGAAGGCAAACACACCACACTCCCTCCACTGCATCCTTTAAACGATTTGGAAAAAAGAGAGTGGAAAAAAACCCCCTTTGATCTCAGCAGCCCACTTGTTTAGCCCATGCCGGGATTTAATTGAGAAGGGATGTCCTTGAATAAATGCGGAGATGTCCTCACTCCCCAGGAAGGCTGTTGCGAGTTGAACAATCCCTGTATGAGGTTTTCTGCTCATCCAGGAATATTCTGGGACAACACAGCCCCAGGGCCACTGCCGCATGTCACCATCCGTCAGTGGGAATGCCAGTGGCAGGCAGGCTGTCGTGGCACAGGGATGGGTGTGGGGGGCTCCCAGCCCTGAGGAAGAGCTGCTCCCAGGGCTGGGGACACCACTCTGTCCCCAAACCCAGCACAGGGCAGGAGGTGGAGTAGCCATGTACCCAGAAGGATAGGGATCAGGGCTCACTGGCACAGGCAGAGGGGCTGCAGGTGGGATGTGCTGCCCTGGAGAAGCCAAGTTACAGCACAGCAGAAGGCGAGGGGCAGCCGGTTGCCGAGAGCTGACACTCACACCCGGGGTGCCAGCACTGGCCCCTGGCAAATGCCTTCCCCACTGCCAGGCTTGGCAGGAGTGGGGGAGCCACAGCAGAGAGCCCGCCAGCCCTGGCAGGGAGCTCAGCACCACCGGCCACAGCGGGCAGCTTCCTGCTCATTTCCTCCCGGGCTGCAGCCTCTGCCAGCGCTCAGCACCCCGGCATCCCTGCCCCTCCTCTGCCAGGGCCCTCCGGCCCAGCCAAGCTTCCTGCCAATGCAAAGCCTCATGCTGAGGAAGGGAACCAGCCCTGGGGATCCCCTTGTGCCACACACCTGCGAGAGGAACCAGAGAGGGGCAACGGCAGCCAGGAGGGTTTCCTCAGCAGCAGCGCTGCACCCACAAATTTGGGTCTTTGCATCTCCTGCCCCTGCCCAGTGCAGTCGGTGTCAGGCGCCGATCAGCAGCATCCTCCTCCTCCTCGGCGCAGCCGCGTGGGTGTCTTTGCCGCAAGGCTCCCTCGCCAGGGAAGCGCCGCGCTATTTTAATCCGGCATCTCCCACCATCCCAGCGAGGTTGGCTGCAAGTGCAGCCCCAGGAGAGTTCTGCCCTGCGCCCCCGCGCCCTGCACCTGTTCAGGATGGAGGAACACCCCGAGGCTGTGCTTGGAGGAGCCAAGCTGGAGGCAGGAATGGGCTGGTGGGCACTGAAACCCAGGGGGGAGGCTGCTTTTACCACGGAAGAAAATTCATGGTGATAAAGGCGAGCGCAGGGCGAGGACGTGGGAATTCCCAGCTCATTAAAGTGCTGGCATCTTTCAGCCCATGGTAACAGCAGCTCCTCTTCTCATCCATTAAAGTTCTTGTCCTCCTCCAGCCCAGGGGACTTGCGCTCAGCTCTGCAGTCACCCCACCATTGTCTCACCACTGTCCTAGCAGCTGTGCCACCAGCACATGCCAGCGCAGAGCCACAGGGATGCTAGGTGCCCACAGGGGTGCTGGGTGCCCGCAGGATCAGTGCTGGGTACCCACATAGTGCCTGCCCACAGCTGTGCTGGAGAGCACAGGGGGCTGCGGGCGGAAGGCGAGAGGAACACTCTCAGCCCCTGGACTCGCTGGCTGCGGTGGCTAAAGGCGAGCTGATTAAAGCAATTAGGATTTTAAATAGTAACACCAGAGTGGCTCTTCAGCGCTGAAGAGGCAGTCAACTGACAGGCTGAGGAGCCTATTTAGGGATCTCGTTTGGCTGAGGATTCTCAGCGAGGCTCCAAGGCTCCCCAGGAGAGAGGGTGCCGACACAGGGGTGCCCCAGGCACCCCACAGCCTCCCCAGTGCCCACCTGGGGACACAGAGCAGCCTAGTGCCAAAAGGGACAGCCCCGTACACGCAGCCAGCTCTGTCCCCTGCCCTGCGGCCACAGGGATGCCAAGAAGCACCCAGCATGGGCAAGGAGTACCCAGAACTGCCAAGAAACACCCCGCTGCCTGCTCCTTCCTTTCCTTAAGCTTGTTTATCCTCTGTAATAAAGGCTCCAGGAAGGGAATGTGGAAGGAATTTTGCAGTGTTTCTCAGGAGGCACTGCCGAGCAGCAGCAACCCCAAAGTAACAGATAAAGTGCCTTTTGCAACAGCTAAAGCTCCCCCCACACATTTTGTCTGCTTGGACTCGAGGGCTGAAATGCTGGAGATTTAAGGCAGCCTGGTGGGAAATCCATCTGGTTTGGTGTATGCAGATCTCCAATCACAAAGGAGTCTGGACTCACATACAGATGCAAGAGCAGCATAAACAGCCTTGAAACACTCTGTAGCCTTCCCGCTGCTCGTTCTGTACACCTGCATTTGCTCCTGGCTGTGCTGGCTGATGCCAGGGTGCCAACGGGTACAGTGACCAGCCTGAGCACCCACGGGACCCAGCGCTGCAGGATGTGGCCCCCAGGGACAACGGGGGGACAATTGCAAGGATTTCCCAGTCGTGTCTCCATGGGCCCTGTGGTCCAGGACTGGGCTGCTGCTCCAGACCCACCATCCTCTGCATTCCAGTCAGATGGTGAGTGGCTCAACATCCCCAGGCTCCAGGGCTGGATCCACTCTCTCTCAGATGGGGGAAAATGGGGAAAAAGAAAAGGGTGGGAATGAGGAACAAAGGGTAGGAGTGGGGAGAGGACAGGATTGGGAGGGGAGGGCAGGAGCTGCTGGCCAAGCACAAGCCACTTGCCGACTTTCCTGCAAGCTCTGAGATGCCGTGGGAGGGAACTGGCACAGGCGCACTACGTTTATTTATAGGCATTTCTGTGGCACTCGATTAAACGCTGTGGTGGAGATATTGCAGTGTGAAGAGTATTTAGAGCCGTTTAACACCTCTTAGTCGGCAAAACCCCATCTAATTCCTGCAACGAACTGAGAAAGTGCACACAGCAAGGGCAAGAGCTAAGAAGATGCCCTCTCATCCCTGGCTCCACCTGGAAAAGAGATGATCTTGTCATTCTTGATGCACTTGTGGCAGTGCATCCATAAGCCTCATGCAATGCTCCACTGCCTCCAGGTCAGCAGCCCAGGGACCAGCGTTCTGCAGCAGGACACGCATCTGCACCCTGCTTGGCTCCCACAGAGCTGCCTCATGGCACAGTGCTGGTGCCACAATGCCACAAGGTGCTGGCCAGCCCTGGCACCTACAGGCCCTGCCTGTGCCATTCCCAGTATCCCCAAGTCCTGCTTAAAGAGAGGGAGCAGGAATTCCCGATGCACAGAAGAGGCTCACTCCCAGCCTTCCCTGGGTATCTATAACTGCTCTGCAGAACCTCCCTGCACCTTATCAGGATGGCAAAGGGCTGAGCTGGTAAATCTCCAGATCTCAGGAAAGCTGTCAGGGGAGAGAGTTCAAAGGAAAGGCTGCCAAGTGCACACCAAGGTGAGCTCTAATTGCACCACTGCAAATTCACCGCTGGCCCTTTCGCCCTTGGATGGCTTTGTCCCCCACTCCCCTCTGCTGCAGAGCTTGGCCTGCCCATCACCTGACACATGGGGACAAGCCATGGGAGCACCCAGGGTGCCAGAGCTGTGTGGCCAAACCGCTGCTTGCCCGTGGCACACAATGGATGATGGACTGAGACTGCTGCTTGCCTGTGGCACACAATGGATGATGGACTCAAGCTGAAACATGGGGAGATCACAGCCCTGGGCAATGCCACTGAAGCACTGCCAGCTCCTGGAGAAGCACATTCCTGTTGGCCCTCCCATGCCATTGCCCCAGTACCAGGGACCCTGAACCCAGAACCCAGCAGCACCCTGGCAGCGCTGGTTTCAGTTCAGCTGAGCATGTTGGAATGCCTGGAGAGGAGATGCCCTTCGCTCTGCCTGGTGACAGACCCTCAAAGCCCCAGCAGATCCCACCCTGGGGCTGCCCAGGGCTGGTGGATGTGGGGTTCCAGGGCTCGCCCTGCCAGCTGCTCCCGTGCACCCGGACCCGTGTCGCTTGCAAATGGATGCAATTAAGTTGATACTGCAGCGGCCCGTAATTGCTGTTTCCTCAGCTTGGCAACACGACCCCGGAAGCCCCCATTATACTAATCACTGTCACACGAACACAATCGCAGAACACATAAAAACCTGGTGTGCTTCGTGCTGAAATATAACCCTGCCGAAGGCTGAGCCGTGCCATAAATCTGCTCAGCACTTAACACTGCCGGCTAAATGGCCCCGCTTAATTATAGCTCCATAAACAGGACTTTATAGCAGTATCAATACCGTCGAAAATCAATCCTGCTGATGGACAAAGGGATGGACTAATTTCCTGCTGTCCTAGGGCTTGGCCACTGCTGCTCACCACAATCCCAGCTCAGGGGAATCTCCACTCCTGCGTCCATCTCGGACACGCCATGCCCAGCCGTGCTCCACTGGCCACCGATTCCACCCGGCCTTGGTCCGGCGCTGCCACAGAGCCACAGCCAGGACATTAGCATGGCAACCCACACTGATCTCTGTCAATTATGCTTCAGTATTTGAGCTCTAACCAGCTTCAAATTGAATCAGGGCAAAATCATCAGTATAAAAAGTGCCCGCACCAGCCCTTCAATTCCAGCACTAGGAAAAAAAAAAGTTCTACATCTCATAATGGCCTTCTACCCCATAATGAACAGGAAAAATAAATTAGATTCCCAGCTAAGGGTATCTTTATACAATTTCATTATGTGCCCATGAGCAAGTCTGGTTTTCACCAAGATAAAAATGAGCTCTCAGCAATGCTCGTGCTAAATAAATGGAGTGATTTAACAGCTTAACAAGGAGTGCGACAGAGGGGCTGCAGAACTGGCAAAAATGGAAAATAAAAATAAAAAATATCAAAATGCCTGTGTTTCCTGCACTGCACTGGCACTGCCAGGCCAGATCCACCCTGGAGAAAGGAGACAGCAACGCTGGGACTGTGGGCACATCCCAGGCTGTGAGCACCCGTATCCTGCCCAAATGAAGCAGCTGGGAGCAACGCCCGACTGCTTCAACTTCTGGTGCTCAATGTCCAAGTGATCCTCGTGAGCCAAAACCAAAATCCCAGTCCCTCTCCTCGCTGGCTGCTGGTGGGTCCAGCTCACTCTTGGATTGCCACAGCAGCCCCAGGGATGCCAGGGCCATGCGTGCCAGCTGCCTGCAGGATCAGTGAGAATTCTTGTGTCAGCTTTGGGGCTAGAAAGGGATATTTGCAGCCTGGAAGTCGTTCTCAGACGCTGAAAGCATGGCTCCTCTCCCAGAGCTGCTGGGAAATTCCCAATTCCTCCCTCCCAATGGAAGGAACCTCCTGTTACCCAATTCCCGTCTCCCTTCCCCTGCTCCACTTCCAGTCCTTCTGCTGCTCAGGGCTGCAGAACGTGCTCCCCCTCACCCATGAATCTCCATCCCGCAGCCAGGAGGGACCTGGCCAGAGCTTGGAGGAGCTTCTCACCCGTCCAAGGTTATCTGCTCCCAGGGAAGGCTCCTCCATCCCACCTTCTGCTGCTCCCAAAAAGAGCATGTCAGCTCCCCCCAGGCCCCATCCTGGGCCACACATCCATCTGGGCTCAGCACTGTGTGTCTACTCCAGCACAGTCAGGCTGATCCCAAATCCATAACCCACACTTGAATAGCTCATCCAGTTAATGGCAGAGCTGCCAGCAGGCAAATCTGTCCTCTCAGCAGCAGCAAAGCCAGAGTGAAGCAGTTGCCTTTTTTTTTCTTTTTTTCCTCCTTTTTAAATCAATTGCGAGGCCACATGGTCCATCGGTGGGATCTGGAGACCAGGAGCCATCTCCAAGACAGAGCTGCTGGCTTGGCTGCCTATCACAGCTCTCCTGCCACAAGGTGACATTTCCCCCTCCATCCTCCCTACCCCAGGGAGCCGGCTGGATTAATAGTTCAGCGGGGCTTTGGAAATATGTGTGCCGGGAGTTATGAGCCTGATTCATAACAGGAGTTCCCTCCCCTGCTACAGAGATTAATCACCGGTGCAAATGCAAACACCGGTTGGGCTCAACCGTCCCCAAACCACGGCACAGCTGGAGCAGAGCAGAGCTGAGCTGAGCACGCTGCTGGCTCCCCTGTGCTGCTGCCGGGGCTTTGCAACATCAGATATCAGAGCCTGCACCTCCAGAATTATGGAAAAATAAATGTGTTGTGGAAAGGATTGGTTCTGAGTGCTCGCGTGCTCCATGCAGACACAGCACAAGCCCTGGAGCCTGCCAGCACTGCCTCCTCCCGGGAGGAATTACGGGACAGCCCAAGCTCTGCTCCAGCCTGGAGGAGCTCAGCCTCCACGGGCACAGACTGGTTACAGCCGACTTATCCTTAAACACCTCGATAAATGCAGCAAGAGCCCAAAAGCTGCACTGAGGATTCACCACTCTCTTTGTGGGACTGCTCCTGGGCATCCTACCAGAGGTGCTCCTGCCTTATGGGAAGCTGCAGCTGGAGAACACCCAAGCCCAGCATTGCCCACCCTGCCTGGCCCCATGGGCTCCCAACAGTGACACTGACATGTTTCCGGAGGCTCTTGCCCTGAGCTGAGCCAAGCTCTTCCCAGTCAAACCAGCCCTCCCAATACCATGCCTGCCCGAGGACAGAATGGAAATCTCCATTCACAAGGGGACAAGGACCATCCCTATGATGGTCTGTCCTAGCTGCTTTGGAATTCCTTCCTTCTGTCCCTCTAACATAAATAAAACCAGATCATTCTTACCACACCGTTTCCCCAGCCCTAAGCAGAGCTGTTTCCCAGGCTGCCGGAATCCTTTACAACCCCCAGAGGATCAGCAAATGATTTTTCACTCTTCCCTTTCGATTGGAGAGAAGAGGGATCTCGGCTCAATCGCAATTAGAGTGAACTGCAGCTCGTAGGCAGTGAAAGCTGCGGTTCCACTGCGTGGCAGGAATGATCTAATCAGGCACCGGGTCAGATCACCAAAAAAATAAACCCCTGCAGAGATGATAACAGTTCATACCTGCCCCGAGCTGAGCCAGCTGTGAGCACTGAGCCTGGGGAGGCACAGGGAGGGGGGTGATGCAGATCACACGGCAGTGCACGGTGGTGGGAAATCAGAGGTGAGAACCTCCACTGTGCCTGGCCTTCCTCCTGAGAGGAGAAGGAGGACTCCCACATCTCCCTGCTGACGTTGGCAAACCACCTCCCCAGCCGACAGTGTGGGTCTATGCCAGCTGCTGGGGGACACCCCATCTCTTTCCAGTTCTCACCCCCTCAAGCCCAGGGACTACAGTGCCAGTGGAGGGGTCCTGCTGCAGCACTGGCACCAGAAGGCAGAATAAATTTGCCTTTTCTGGCAACCCCTGCTCTGCCCTCCCCATTTCCCCTTCTGTTGCCTAATCTGCTCCTCACCCTGAACCAAGGAGGCTGCAGGTTCAGTGGGGCTGGACGCTACAGATTAGATTGCATCTGTCTGGGTATAAATAATTTACTGCTTGATGGTCAGAGTGAATTTAATTAGTTCTTGTTCTCCTGATAGAATCAGCCCACCGCTGCTAAAGCATTTCACTCCGAATTAGCCTGAGAAGCACTAACAAGGCAGCGCTAATTTTACACACACGACATCCCCCACAGTCTCTGAAAATACAGCTCCACAGAGCAGGGAGCAGCACCAGCCCCACGGGGCTGGGAGAGGGGCAGCACGAGAGATGAACCTGGGCACAGCCTGGGCAAGGAGAGACGCAGGGAGCTGGCATGGATGGGCACCAGCACACAAACCCCATCCCTTCACCTTTCGCTCTGCCCTTACTTCCACTTCCCCAGGGATTTGGAGAGGGGGCAAGGGGGCAGGGAGCTTGTGGCTGGCAGAGCTGATGCTGCTGCCCGCTGGGTCCCCTCCTGCTTGGGAAGGGGCTCGCTGCCAGTTGAGTGTCCACCTCACCCCACTTCTTCCAGCTCCCGGGGTCATGCCAGGCCACTGGCTGCTGGAATTGCTGCCACAGCCTTGGAGAAGCACCAGCACACGTCAGCGCTCCAGGGGGACACGTGCCCGCTCACCTGGAAGGGAGAGCAGAGGGGGGAACATGGGGGGCAGCTGTGGGAGATGGGCACAGATCGCTGGGGCAGCACTGGGTCCTGGCACCCCGCAGCCCTTGGCTGGACCCCTGGCCCCAAGAAACGACTCTGGCACCCCATGTTCAGCATCCTGTCCAAACACAGGCTGTACATGGACCTTATCTGAGATGGAAGCAGACAACGAGGGATTTAAGCACAACCCAAGGCACTGAAGGTGAAGAAAGGCCTGTGCCCCACTGGTACATCAGCATAGTCTGATTGCCACAGCTCTTGGTCCCCAAAACCTGCTGTGTTCTCACAGGCACCCATCCCTGTAACATCACCACCCATTTTCGCTGTGCTCAGTAATGAGCCCCTGGGTTCTCCTCTAAGGACGGAGCCTCTCTGCCCGCGATGCTTTACTGCTCCTGCCTCCCTGCTCTGACCTCCCCTGTCTCCACCAGGATTTATGCTCCACATTAACAGTCTGCCCAAGCTGCTTCCTGCTGAGGCGAGGTGGCATTGCAGCTGCTTGTGCCACACCGAGGCCCGCTGATGACCCCAGGCCCCTCTGAGCAGCGTGGGGTGACACTCCCCTCAGTCATCAACGCCTCTGGCAGACACAAATCCAGAGCACTTCCACCCAAAAGTGAAAATCTGGGTATATGGGCCAGCAGAGACAGGCTACAACAGCAAGGATGCTCCAGGTTGTGCCAGAGGGAACCTGCGTGAGAGGACCATGTGGAGAACTGGGTGCTCCTGCTGATTTCTGCCTCAAGCAGAGGCACCCCACCACGGGCTTCTCCCCAGCAGCTTGGTGGGTGCTGTTCCTGCTGGCACAGCCACAATCCTGCACATGGAACAAACCAACAACAGGCAATCACTCCGAGCCACTAATCCTCACTCAATAAATCACCTGTAAAGGTGAAGGGGCCACAGCCACTGGCAGCTGTCAGGAGTCCCACAGGCAGAGGCCACTCCTCAATTCACCCCAGCCCATGGCTGCTGGGCCACTGGTGCCACAGACAGGGATCATCCCCAGGGCTCAGCACCATGGGGGGAGCAGCATCCCTCCCTTTCCCCCTCCCTCCATGAGCTCATCCTCTGCCCAAATCACTCTCCCCCCACCAGGAACAGCTTGTATGATCTCGCCCTCTCTCCTATTTACGTATAAGCCAGGCTGACAACTCCTCTTCATCACGGTGTCAGAGCCTTCCTCGGCGGCCATGCATCTCAAGCAGGACAGCACCATAAATATTGCATAGGAGGTGTTTCTAATCTCGTTACAGGCTCAGCCTCTCACACTCTTCCATCAGGAAGCCTTGGATTGAAATTGAAGTGTATTAGTATAATTTTATCAGGTTTTATTAAGCCTGGGGTCTCACGTTTTTGATATATAGTTTTAATTAAATTTTAAGTCAAAGAATGCAGTAGCTCATATTTTATCTCGCCGTGGCACATCGGGAGAAGGCAGTTAATCAGCACGTACCAAAACTTCCCTTTGCCCGTGATGAACGGGCAGAAACTTTGCCAGCAGAGCCCAACTTCCCTCCATCACTCACAGCCCAACTGAGCCCCTGCCCAGCTCCAGCTCAATTCCCATTCCCGTGCTCTCCTGCCCTCCTATGCCAGCACTCCCGCAGGAGCACATGCAGGTGGGAGGAAGGGAAAAGCCTCGGGACAAAGCAGGGAAGAGGGAAGGTGGCCCAGAGGAGCTGGCACTGGGGGCTGTTCCCGGCTGGGCTCAGCAGCAGCAGCTGCCACTGGCAGCAGGAGAGTGGGCACAGACCCAATAGCAGGTCCTGGCAGTGCTGGAGAGGCCCTGCCTGCACTGCTGCCCGTGTGTCCTGCAGGGACAGAGCCAAGGGCTGGCTCCAGCACTGGGACAGACCTTCACCTCCCCTCAGGGCAGCCATGGGGCTCTGGGCTGAGCCGTGTGCTGGAGCCAGGGATAGTTCCCTCCATCATGGGAAAAGGGAATCCCAGCCCTCAGCTGTGGGGACTGCCTGAGCCCACAGTGGGTGCCCCGTGGGTGCAGCAGCCCCTCAGGGATGGTACAGCCCTGGCAGCTGCACGTTGATGCCAGGAGCATCACCAGCATGGTGCACTGCTTTCTGCTAAGAACAGTCTGGGGACACAAACCTTGGGGTCTGTGCCTTCTGCCAGCAAGAGCAGCAGATGCCATCACAGCTGGCACTGCCGTTGCCCTCACCTCATGGCTCCCTGCCCAGGGAGGGCTGTGACTCCCTGGGGACCCAAGGCCACAGTGGTGGCAGATTGCTCACAGGTCCTTGGGAAAGGCTGATTCATCCCATCTGGAAGGAACCACAGCACAAGACAGAGCAGAGGCAGCTCACCCACTCACCCACCGCTTTGCCTGGGCATCATGATATGTCTGGCTGCAACTGTGCCCTCCCCACACACGGCTGGGGCGACACAAGCACATCACATCAGCCCCCACACACCTCCCGCAGCTGGGAGCATGGCAAACCCTCTGCTGGCAGCCCCAGACAGGCTGGGGTCTCCAGAGACCTGAACCAGAGCATCACCACATCCCCCAGCAGTACCAGCCCCAGCAGCAGAGCTATGGGGGACAGGAGCTTTGGGGACACACACAACACACTCCCCCATATATGTGCCACCACTGCCTTAGCTTGGGACAGAGATCTTAGAGGATTCCTGAGGATGGAAACAGTCAGCCCAGAAACATCTCAAGTCCTGGAGCTTCCCTGGCATGGAAAGAGGAAGAGCTGAGCACAGACCTGTCTCTCCCAGTTGAGGTGCTGAAAAATTTATCATCAAACTTGCCAAAATGAACTCAATTAAAAACCACTTTAATGGTATTACATTAAAAAAAATAACTCTCATCTTTCCCACATCAAGGTCCCCATCTGGAAGAGCAGCAGAAACCAGCAAGAGCAGCATTACAGGGGACAGGTACAACTCTGCTAGTGACAGCCAGTGCACCCCAACAGGGCCAGGTGCCCGTGGACCATGGTGGCCCTGGGTGGATAAGGGACCACAGGAGGTCTCAGTGCTCTCTGGGACCTGCTCCAGCATTCCACTGCCTCCCCAGATAACCACATCCTATCTCGGGGAACAGCCGATGCTCGCAGCCAGTGTGACAGCACACGGCTATGGCGCCATCGCCGACGACAGCAACGTCCTTGCAACGAGGAGGGAGGGAATCCCAGGACGAGCAGGAATGGTTCTGCTCATCAGCTGCAAGACTGATAGACTCGGGGGGTGGGGAGCGTGTTTTGCATTTCCTTCCTTCTCCTTTGCAAAGAAACATGGATTTGGGGTTGGATTTGAATTTCATCCAGAAGAAAATAATTTCATTTGAAAAGGAAGCAGTTGGATTGCTTAACACGCTCCCATTGTAACAGGATTTGAGGCATAGAGAGAGTTTCGGGCCAAGCAGCCCCATTCCTGCTGCATCACAGTGTGTGGGTTACCCTGGGACCCACCAGCACCTCAGCCTGAGGGGAAGGAGCATCCTGTCAGCACCTGGGCAGCACAAACCCTACCACAGCCAGTGCTCAGCTCTGAGACTGCACCAGCAAAGGCTTCCCATGCACAGGGGCTGCAGGAATCACTACCAGGGCCTTCCTGCCCCCCAAACCCACAGCTCAGAGTACACAACACCCGAGCCCTGCTCCTGCTGCACAGCATCAGCATGGCAGCTGCCCACCTGCATCCCAATACCCACCCCAGCGCCGGTGCTGCCAGGGGGGCTGCGGTTGTGGTGCCACCAGGGGCCTGTAGATGCCTGTGCCGAGGCTGCAGATCAATTTTAACTGGGCAGCAAGAGAGCAGGGCAGCACGAGCTGGCGAGCGAGCGCGCTGCGTGTCATTCCGATGCGTGTATTTATATCCTTCCCCGACACAGCATCCCTTTGTAAAGGCACGGAGCGTGTACAGGCAGGGCTGTCAGTTCAGCGGCGTGTTACAAGTGTTTGATATGGAGATTTTGGCAGTGGGAATGGATGTACCTCGCTGAGAGGTTTATGTAAAATGACAGCTTCTGGAAAATGAAGCACTCAGATATAAAAAAAAAAAAAAAAAAAAAAGAAAGAAAAAAAAGAAGAAAAGTACAAACAAAAGAGAGGGAGGGGAGGCCTTCGCTCGGGGAGGCCAAAGCAGATCTCTCCTCCCTGCTGGCCCCAAGCAGGTCCCACCCTAGCCAGCGGCAGCAGCACCCACCCCACCAGCTCGGCTTGGCTGGTTCATCTCCACACCCGCGCTCCCCTACCTCGGCCACTGCCCCATTTCCATCCCATCCCATCCCTCCTCCTCTCCCCTGTTTACGGGCTGAGCCTTTCATCGCTGCTGCGCGTGGGCGTGCGCGGGCGGCGGGAGGAGGATGCCTGGGAGCGCTGCTGTCAGCGGGCCGGGAATGCTGCAACTCCTGCCATGGCAGGCTGGGACAAGGGACACAGCACCACCAGGGCCAGGCACTGGCTGGGCTCCACCCCGGGGCTGGCAGGGTGGGATGCTGTGCCAATACTCCTCGTGCCACACCTGGGACAGGGGGATGCAGTGCCAATGGAGCCGTGCAGTGTCTGGTCCTCCCATCACGGTGCCGTGCCAGGGGATGATGCTGAGGTCCACAAGCAACTCCAACACCCATCAAGGAGCCTGCACTGGCAGATGCTGCTAGTGGAAGCCTAGCTGAGGCCAGAGGCACCACAAGAGGAATAGATGAGATCTCACCTCCAGACAGATCCAGACCCTGGTTCCCTGGGGAGTGTTTTCTCCCTCATGGACTCCCCACTCAGGCTCCCACCACTCACCTTGCCTCAGCCAACTCCAGCTGTGGGAACGAGGGTGAGAGGGAGCCAGAGACAAGCACCCCTGGACAGGGCCATCTCACCCAGGAAGGAACATGGCAGCAGCACCCAGCGAGGCCAGAGTCTGGCTCATCCTTTGGAAGCCACAGCCAGCTCCCGCCTTCAGCTTTACACCCTCCTCCACCCCGTGTGCCCGGCAGGGATCCGTGCCATGGCCGAGGTGGAAGCAATTCCTGCTGTAGCTATAATGATCCATAAAGAAGCTGACTTGTTTCTTACCTCTCTGAAACGAAGGATGGTGATTACCCTCCATCCCAGTCCACAAAGCCTAATCCAAATTGATGGCCTCCCAGAGATTGCTTCTCTTGCCTCTCACCAATCCAATACCCAGCTCCCCTACACACATCTACTCAGGAGCAAAACGTCAGCGTAATTCACGCAGGCTCCGGATGGAAAGGCCATTTATCCTGCAAGAAAGGCTCCTGGACAAGCCATTACATTAACGGCACGTTAGGGAGAGGTGGCAGTGCCAGCCTTGCCTTCCTCCAGGCCACAGGCAGCAGGGCAGGGATCTGCTCCAACCACCCCAGGAAGGAACCCCTGTAAGAAACCCTCTGCAAGGTGTGAAGGTGCTGAGGAGCAGCGGCACAAGGGCAGTGCGGGGCTGGGCACAGCTCTGGCTCGCTATAAATATCCTGGAGCAGGAGTGACAAAAAGGCAACAACTAAACCACCACCATCCACCCCGGCAGCACAGCACAGCACAGCCACCCAGGGACCTGCCCTGTCTGTCCCCCCACACCTGAGTGAGACCTCGGAGAAAACACCCTTTGATGTCCCATCAGGACAGGATCCTGGCACATGTGTGTTTGTCCCTCGGGCATAGCTGGTCTTGCAGGTGCCCAAGCAGCAGGGACCTGGCAGGCTAGGCAGTGAGGGAGTCTCAGGCACAGGCACCAGGACACAAACCCACGGAGATGGCAGCTCCATCCCTGGAGCACCAGGCTCAGGCCAGTTGGCTCCACCGTCTCTAAGGATCCATGTCACCGAGAGCCTCTGCTGACCTTGGGCATCACTGAACAGGAGCCCTGCAGTCTCCAGCCTCCAGCTGGGCAGTGAGGGCTCCCACAGCCTGACCTCAGGCCGTGAGCCGCTGAACACAAGTGTCAGCCCTCCCTTTGCTGCTCCAGATCTCCTCATTCTGCTGCACCGCAGGTGTGCGTGGCACTCGGAGCCAGCGCGGCCGCCGAGCCCCGCCAGGAGAGCCGGCTCTCTAATTACACAGATAACAGCAAATCATGACAACAGACCACCGTGGGGACCAGCGGGGACCGCTACCACTCTGACAGCGGGGGCTCCGGGCCTTCTGACAGCTCCGTCACTCCGTGCTCGCTCCCTGCAGCCATGGGCATGCAGCCCCCGGAGAAAAAACAGGAGAAGGAGGGAGACAGGGGAGTGGGGGTCTCCTCACCTGCTGCCCACTACATCCCTTCTCCCTGGCACTGCAGTGCACTTGGCTGCTCCCTGGGCACCGAGGAGAGGTCCCATCCAAAGAGACAGGCAGGAGGGATGTGCAGGATGGGGCCAAAGCCATGGCACCATCTGCCCTGTGGGGCACCGAGAGCCACTGTGAGCCCTTACCTGCGTGTGCTGGGGCACTCCTGGCACACGACACCCACAGACAGCACCAGGGCAGGGGGTCCATGGAGCCGGCACAGCTCGCCCCAGGAAGGGACACCCCATCCCGGCTCTCCCCAGCGGCTCCGGCATTGACCGAGCACCCATCTCACCCCGAGGAAAATTTCTGTGGTGAGCAGCTGGAGGAGGACTGTGCAGAGCCGGGGAGCCGGGGGAGCCCGGGCAGCCTGACTCACAGGCTGCCATCGCTCCCACCCTGCGGCAGGTGGGCGGCTGCGCCGGGAGGGGCTGAGTGGGGATGCAGGAGAGGGGGGGCTACGGGGAGGGTATCCCCGGAGAACAAGGAAAACAAATCCAAACTCAAGCGATATTCACGGAGCCAGCACAGCCACCGACGTGCCCGACCAGCAGGAATATCCCGAGCAAAGCCATGAGGACCCAAGCACTGCTCCAATCCCCCATCCTCCCCAAAATTCTTCTTGAACCAGATGTGCCCTAGCGGTGCCAGGCCTTGGTGCATGTATGCGCATGTGTTTTCATCCCAGTCTTTAAATGAGGTCTTTGCTGAGAATTTACAATTCCCTCATGGCCTCAATCTTGCAAAGATTGCTTTTTTAACACTGTTGGGCTTTAATTCTAATAAGCCTCCTCTTTATTACGGAACCAGGTCACATTGCCTTGACACTGCGAGAAAATCTTTCATCGGGAGGGAAAATGGAGAAGGGAAAAGAGAAATAAAGGAAGGGGAGAGGAGGAAGAAGACAGGGGAGACAAACAAATAAAAGCTGCTCCCCTCAGCCCAGGGATTTTCTGACCCCGGTGAGCAGCCGGCGGGCAGGGGGAGCAGAGCCTCCCCACAGCGCCACTCGCACCCCGGACGCGCAGGATTATTTCTGGTGCGGCTTCACTTCCCACGCACCCTCCCACCCTCCACTGCTGAAAACGCCAAGAGGAGCAGGGGGGGAAGCTTGACAAAACTTTGACAGACAGAATGAGGACAGAGTCCAGCCCTGCCTGGACAGATGGCCGCCACTGCCAGCTCAGTGCAGGGTCCCCATTACCTGGCCGGCACCACAGGGATGGGCAGTGGTGCAGCAGCAGTGCCAGGCACTGCCAGTCCCAGTGCTGCCAGCAGTGATCACAGCCCTGCACTGGCAGGATGCAGCACAGCTTCACCTTGCCATCCAATAACTGCTCAAGTGTCTGCTGTCCCTTCTGGAGGCTCCAGCATCGTGCCAGCACCCAGAACTGGGCTGGAGGGGCAGCTGCTGCCTCCCTGGTTCGCCAGCCTCTGGAGTTTGTTTGCCTGGCTCAAGGCACATTATCGCAAACCATCTCTGTCAGTATCTTACATCATGGCCATTGTCAAGGAAATGCACTTATCTCATACCCCACCTCAGCTCACATCCATGACCTCCCAGTGCTGGATTGGGGCAACTCATTTGGAACTCATCAACCCCCCTGCCACCACTGGCTCTTGGATAGTGAGGTCCTGTCAGCCAAACCACAGTGAGATGGGACTCAGGGTGCTGGTCCCTGCTCCCAGTGCCTCCCACCACCTTCCCAAATCCCCACCACCCTCCCTTGCCCCACAGCAGCTTTGTGTCACACAGTGGGGGCATCCCACTGTGCTGGCGCACAGCAGCGCATGACCATGGCACATTTCATGTCACCAATGGCATCAACAGAGCATCCCCCTTCCCAGCCTGCTCCAGAAAAAAAGCTCTTGGACAGCCCAGGCTGAGCCTTACCATGTCAAACAGCTCACACAGGAGCCTTTTCCAGGATGGGCAAAGGGACAAGGCTCCCAAACCCCAGGACGACAGTGGGCCACAGCCACGGCTGCTCCAAATGTAGATGTTTAATTCTCAACACTGGCAGCTGCACTCAAGGCAGGAGAGGCAGGGAAGCCATGCACAGGGGTAACCATGGCAACTTCACGGAAGTTAAATAAAAACTTCTTTAAAAAAAGCTAACGAGGTCCCTGAATCATGCTTTATCAGCTGTGTTGCTATAAAGATCGAGATCCAGCCAGCTCAGGATTCCTAATTACTCCTGCAATATACTGGAGAGAGCTTTATTTAAAAAAAAAACTGGCTATGCATGGAACAATTTCAGCCTCTCTCCATGCTGGGATTTGCATAGTCCATGAAGCACCTTCCCAGATGGATCTGCTGGTGAGAGCCTTCCCAGGCAGCACCCACCTGCTCATGGCTCTGGTGGCTGCACCCCAAGCCCTGTTCTTGTGGAGGGGACACAGGGAGAGCTCCACCAGTGCTGCTGCCACATCATGCCATGCCAGCATGCTGCCTCCCACCAGGAGCTCTGGGGACATAAGTATTGCCCACGTAAGCACTTTGGGGACATAAGCACTGCCCACAGGAGCATCCTGTGCACCCAGCTGGGGCTGTATCCTGTATCAGGGTGGCTGCAGCAGGTGCCCTGGGCTGCCCATGACCCCCTCAGCCCTGGAGGATGCTCTCTAGCATCATCCACCACCCCTGCAAGCTGAACACCTGCACATGGAGCCCTGCAGTCCTGACCCTGCCTGAGAGGGACTCAGGCACCAGGACAGTGAGACCCTGACCTCAAGGATCACCATCCCAGGGCCAGAAAGCAGCCAAACCAGTGTCCACCCCCAGCAGCTCACAGCCCTTGCTGCTCCCTACAGCACAGAGATGCCTTCACTGCCCACAACATGAAGCACAGGTTCTGAGAGGTCCTGAAACTCTTTTTCCTGCAAAACAGAATCTTGGACTACCCCAGTAAGCCCTGGAGAGTGAACAGACCCTCCCAGCCCATAAACAGACTGTGCTGGAGTGCACCCACAACCCAGCAGCACACACCCATCAGCGGGCTGCACCCCAGCACTCTTTGGGGAAGTTCCATTGAAACCCTCATTTCCATTGGTCATGGCAGCAAAGACTGCTGGAGATCTGCCAGAGCCAAAGGTTTGTCAGCAGTGACTGGGGACTTCCCAAACCCACAGACACACGACAGCAGTGCCGCCACCCCCGACTCCCCCCGCACAGTCTGAGCCCCAAAGAACACAGCACTGAGAACTCCCTGAGCCTGGCTGGGCACAAATCCCAAAACTATCACATTTAGCCAAAGGATGCTGGGTTTTCTGCTAAGGAGAGGGCTGCACCATGAGCAGCTTTAAAGGGTTATTTGAGTCTTTATTTTCACAGCTTATGGTAAGAGTAAGTGAATTATAAGTATTATTTACTGTATTTTTAAACTCATTTATTTAAGCTGATTCTGAATGGAAATTAGAATTCAATTAAAATGTGGGGGGAAAGTCAGCATTTTGAAGCAGATTATTAAGTAAAGCTACATTAAACACGTTGGAAGCATAAATATCTGGGAACAAGTTCTATATTTACAAGAGGATTTATTCAGCCAAGGAAGTATCATCCATGGCCCAGGAACTGAGGAACCCGTTATCAAGGTCAAGATTTTATCAGCAGGTCTCAGATTCTCACATCTGTGTTTCACCCAGAGCTTGATTAAGAGTTTAGAAGCCTGGAAAACTCTCCCTTTTGCTCCAGCTCCTGCTTTAGAATTAATTGTTTATCGATCCAACAGGAGGAAAATATTCTCTCTTGCTGCAGAGGAGCTGCTGGGAGCTGAGCCTGTTGTCAAAAGTTGTTTTATCACTTCCATAAATTCCAGCTGCAGTGACTTCCTCAGCTTCAATCGCCCTGTTTCTCCGGACACACTCATAGATCCCCCTGATGACTTTGGCAGATTACAGCTCTCAGGCCACGGCCCAGATTCCCAGTTTCAGAAATCCATCAGTTTCAAATCCATCAGACTGCCCAGAGAGAGCAGCAGTGGTTCCACTCAGACTCCACTGAGTCCAGGTCCTCTTATGTATGTAAATCCCATTTTACCTCCACCTCCTGCCTGGGCAGTGCTGAGCACCAGAGGGGCACAGTGGGCACTGCGGCACAGGCAGGAGAGGAGAGAACCTGCTGGGGTTTGGAAGTCCCTGTCCTCATCCTCATCCCCATCCCCGGCACAGCACCTCACAATCCCCCACAGTAGCACCAGTTCAGATTCCAAAAGAGCATTCTTTTTTTTTTCTTTTTTTTTTCCCAGGTAGAAAAGCACCCCTGAGGGGAAATGCGGACAATCTGGCAGGCCACACATGAGTATGCGCTTCCTTCCACATTTGGGAAAACCAACAGCAAAACACTGGGATAAACCAGCTATTCCCACCAAGGAAACTGTCTGGATCCCCTTCCTCCCACTCAGGATCTGTTCTCTCAGCCCCTGAACCTCCCAGGTGACAAGGGGGGCAGGAGGAGGGGACACATCCCCAGTGGATAATGGGACAGGAAAAGGGATCCCGCGCTTCTGTGTGCTTTTCTACTCGTTAGAAATTCAATCTTGTCTAGTTGGGAAGAGACTAGGATGCCTGGAGCATCTGTGTGCGAGCAGAGCAAAGGGGAGAACTGCCTTCAGACTGGTTTATTAGAGGTTCAAAACAACCGTAATCTCAATAACTAATGAAATGACAGAGAAAACGACTTTGCTTCCTCATCTGGTATCCCAGCCTGTCAATTAATTTGCAGGAACATACATCCCAAAATACCTCAAACAGTTCCAGCAGAAAGCACTGGAACAGCACCAACAGCAGCCGCTGCTGTACGGCGAGAGGAGGGAGGAAGGAAAAGCTGCTGCCAGCAGCACCGAGCATCCCAGCCCAGCCAGGAATGGAGCATCCTGATGGAAGAGCTCTCGCCTGGTGGTAGCTCTGTGGTGATACCCAAGGAGCTCCAGGCTCCCAACACCGCACAGCTTCAGCCGCAGCTCCACGACTGCAGCACCTCCACTGCAAACCCCTCCACCTTCCCCTGGCTCAAAACTCCCCCCAGCTCCCCTTTCTTTGCCACGGCCCTTGGAAAGGAGCAGATCAGCCATAAGGACTCATTATCCACTGAGCTCTCACCCCGTAAGGCTGTAAATTAAAAGAGAACTCAAATAAATTACGGAACTTCCCTCATGCCTTTTATTATCTCAATAACCTTCAGAGGGATTTATCCACCGTCAGCTGAGCAGCTGAGAGCTGTGCCGATGAACTAATTCAAGAAATGCACAGCTGAAAATCTTTATGCACTGAAGGAGCAAATCTTGAGAGAGGCACTGAGGGGACCCTCACACCCCCGAGAGCCTGAAACCAGCTGGCTCAACCCCACTAATGCACTCGCCTCCAGCTGGGGAGATCCACCTCAGCCGTGGTGGCAACGGAGCTAAACTGTCCCATCCTGGGAGGGAAAGAGGAATCTTGCTGTGCAGCACAGGGCGGCAAAGCAGCAGCAGCTGCACGGAGGGACAAGCTCTGCCACCAGCACAGGCTGCCCAGCCATCCCAGCGCCTGAGATGTCATCCTGGTAATTCAGGACGACATGTTCTAGGGATGGGAGATGGAGAAACAGTGCAACTGGAAAAGAAAAATTCCAGCTCCTGTCACAGAGGGACTGCATGAATCGCAGAGCGTATGGAATGTGCACCACTGGCTGAGTCTGGGCAAGGAAAGCTGGAAGAGATGGTTTTCCAAAAGGAGCATCACAGAGAGCAAAGCTCAGTATCATACAACATCCTAAAACTTCCCAGACTGCCAAGGAGCAGCTGCAAAGGACAGGAAGGGATGGGACAGGCACTGCCACAGCTCTGTGGCCAAGCACAGGGTGCTCATGAGAGACACCAGCCTCGCACCAAGTGTGCTCCCAGGGAGATGTCTGTCAGCAATGACTCCTTCAGCGCCTCAATTCCTCAGTGCCTGTCCCCACAGGGTGTCCAAACTGCCAGGGAGGAGTGAGAGCCACCACTGCCAGGCTGGGGCTCCCCAGTCCCTTTGTCCCCAAAAGAAACCAGCAGAGGTTCGCATGCTGCTGCAGCCGCGCGGTTGTGTGCCCTGTGCCAGGGCTGTCTGTGGTGCTGAACAATCACACAGATCACTCCAAAGGATGGGGAGAAAAAAAAATCCTTCAGTATTTTCTGAGAAACAACAAACAGAACCTCGGCACCTCTCTCCAGAGCCAGGAATGAGCTACGACCGACAGCCAGGTCCAGGCAGCCCTGCCAGCCCCAGCCACTGCAATCAGCCCTCCCCAAAAATTATCAACTCCAGGCTCTTTCTCCATCTGTTATCCAGAAAAACAGCCTTAATTTCTTGCTTTGTGAGGCTTTATCATGCCTCAACCATTTTAGCCTGAAAACAGGAAGCTGTTTGGGAAGCAGTGCCTTCATCTCTGCACTGTACCCAGCATGCCCAGGCCTCCAGCTCTGAGTATCACAAGAATGCAAACACCACCGGGCAGCAGGATGCACTCCCAAAACACTGATAGCTGAACCACAAGCCCCAGACATCCCAGAGAACAATGGGCACCTTAGAAGGGAAAAAGAACAAGGCATTCCCCAATGGCGATCTGTGCCCAACCTGGGCTATGCCCCTCAGCACAGAACACGGCAGCCAGAGCTGCCCTGCTCCAGTGCCAAGGCATCTCTAGAGGCAGTGAGAGAGTGCCAAACCTTCACCAAAAGCAGCCAAAAATAGCCAGGATTGTTAATGTCACGCTCACTGGAGTGAGAAGCCGAGAAATCCCTGCTCCCCCCCATCCCTCCGCCTGCACACACGCGAATGCTGCCAACGCCTTGCCAGGCTGCTCCCACTGAATGGATGGGTCTGTGCCCCCAGCTCTGGGCACTCACTGCCCCACACCTCTGCCCCAACCATGTCTGCTTATTTCAGATCTGCCCTAACGCCTTCAGAGGTGACGCCGCAAGCGATGCTGCGAGAGCTCTGTGCGGTGCAGCTCCTGGCACGCACACCACTGGGGACCAGGAGAACGGCTGGAGAACGGCACTGGGCATTTCCACACACTGCACACATAACCCAGGTGACCCCAAAGGGCCTTCGCCATCCATCCGCCCCTCCCCGGGCACAAGCCCTGCACATACCTGCACAGGGAACCCGTCTTGCAATGAAATTCCTGAAGACAGGCAGGAATTCAAGAGAAGAAAGGGAAAGCTGCCTCGATTGCCTGACTCTGCCCCACAGCTCAGCCAGCCCAAGCAGGAGCCTCTCTTTCTCCTCCTTTTTCCAGACTCCACCTCACCTCACCCAACTTTTTCCTACAATTTACCTTCACCTGGAGGCTGTGGTGACAATTAGCGCCATGTTCTCGTGAGCAGCTGCCCCTAATTAAGACATCCCTTACGAATCCTTAACACAAACTTAATGGGGCCCTTTGCACGTCGCGCGTTGCCGCTGTACCGGGCCGGCTAAGCCACCGAACCCTCACGGCACCGTCGCCACGGAACCCGGTCCCGTAGCGCAGCGGAGGCCGCCCGGTGCCGGGGTGGGCGCTGCCGCCCCGGCCTCCCCCGCTCCGCCCGGAGCCGCCAGCCTTCCCCCGGGATGCGCTCCGGCAGCGCCGCCCCGGGGCTGCCGCTGTGACTCCCGGTGCGGTTCTCGGTGGACATCCCTCCCCAGAGCCGCCCCAGCGGAACTTCGCCGCCCCCGCCCGCCACCCCCCCACCCCCGCTCCCCTCCCCGCTGCCGCCGCCCCCGGTAACTCACGCGCTCAGACGTCCCCGCCGCGGCGGCGCAGGGCGGCCGCGGGTCCCCGTCTGCCGAGCGGCATCTCCCGAGCAGCGGCGACCGGGGCTACCCGGCGGCGGGTCGGGCTCTCCGGGCTGGGTTGGGGCTCTCCGGGCTGCGCTCACCGGGCCGCCTCGCACGCGGCTGCGCCCGCGCCACCGGAGCCACCGAGCGCGCGCGCCCGCCCCCAGCCCCGCCCCGCGGCTGCCGCCCCCTGCCCGGGGTCCCCTCCCTCTGCGGGGAGACCCGAGCGTGATGGGGGGGTCGGGATCCGCTGCCCCCACCTCGCACCGTGCCCGGCGGCCGCTCCGCACACGCTCCCACCGCTGCGCCAGGAAAAGGGCCGGGTTTTGTCTGCTTCTCCCCCCAAAATGAGCCTCCAGCAGCGGCCCCGGCTCGGAACGGGCTGCCCCGGGGGTCTCTCCCTGCTCTCAGCAGCATCGGGCACTGCGGCCCCGCGGCTGGTGAGGAGGAGAGACCCCTGGAGAACCCCGATAAGGGACACTGATTCCATCACTCTGCATCCACCGGGGCACGGGGTGGGATGCCCGGGCATTGAGTGGGATGACCGGGCTCATGTCAGCCCCCGGCAGGACGGCAGCGGCACGGGGGAAGGGGATTTCCATTCCTCACTGCAAATACTGGGAAACCCAAGGCAGTGCCGGGAGCCCACAGGATGTAGGGTTGCAGCATCCCCCAGACTCACTAAAGAAAGCTCCGTGCGTGTCTCAGCCCCTTACCCTTCCTTCCCTTTCAATCACATTTAAGGATCTCTGGGCAATGATCCGGGCATTCCCACCGCAGCTGGAAGCTTCCTGAGGTGTTATGCAAGAGCAGACCTCTGGCATTCACGGCTCCCTCCCGTTCTCCTGCTGCTCATCTCCTCCCCTGGGAAGCCAGCGGAGCGGTGCAGACCTGCGCTATCGGACTGAGCAGACCCCGGGCTGTCAGCGGTCCTGCTCTGCCCTTTCCTGGGATCGCTGCCGGAAGGCTCCAGCTCAGAAAGAGCCATAAGCAGTGGCCACTCTGGCAGCGAGTCCCTCACAGTGGGCAGCCGAAGCCCCCCAAGTCCCCCCAGCCTAGGGAATGTCACAGTGCAGTGACAGTGACCTGCTCCTCTCACAGACCTGCTGGTATTCCTGGATGAGGCTCAGCACCTTTTCCTGGCTCAAATGGTTTGTGTCTCTCAATAGCTAGGACTGGTGAACCACCCCAGGCTCTATTTCCTGAGAAATATCTGGAATATATACAGCCTGCTTGAGCAGGAAGTTATCTCCTATGAGTTTAGCACAGAGTCATCTCTGAGATTTTCTCAGTCTCCTGCAGAGCCCACCCGCAGCCTCTAAAAACAGGCACTGCTTCCCTTCCCCTCACACAGCTCCCCTTCCCTCCCGAGGGCTCTGAAGATTGCTCTGGACAAAACCATCAGGGTTATGAAGAGTCACAACGTCAGTGAGGACCATGAACACACGGACTGCGCCTCACCCATCCCCACATCTATTTTGTATGATCCACGGGTGTATTTTTAGCCCTCGGGGCCGCGGCAGCCCTGGAGCTGAGCGCAGCAGCCCTTGTTCTCCCGACAAAGGCAGAGCTCAGCCAGGCCCGCTCCTGGCTCTGCCCCGCTGTGCCGCTTCCTCACGCTTCACTGAGGCTGAAGATGCTTTAGGCAGCAGATTTGGAGAACGAGGAGCTGGGAATGCGGGAGAGCTCGGCTCTGCAAAATCCTCCCTGCATCCCAAGCCTCCGAGCTGGGTCCCGGCTGACATCCATTCCTAGAAACGCAAACTGGTTGCCACTTCGGAGGTGCAGCCTTGCGAGCGGGAGGTGCGCAAGCGGAGAGGCGCCGGTGTGGGATCGGGATGCCGGGATTGCTAGGCAACCTCGGGAGAAGGCTCGAGCCCAGGAATCGGCACCGGGACATCCGAGCAGGGAACCACCCCGAGAGGAGCCCACCGGGGATCTCCAGGAGGGCAAATGTAGGAGTGTCCTCCCCGGCCGAGGGAGAGGAGGAGGAGGAGGAGCAGGCGGGGGATAATGGCTGAGGATGCACGAGAGCAGCAGCGGAGGGAAGAGCAGCCGTTGGAAACAGCACAAGGCAACAAACCCCTGCAAGGCTGTTTGTGAACCGCGGGAACAACTATTACTCTGGGAAAAATATGTTTTTCCTTTTTTCTTAGCTGATTTCACAGCCTATTTGCCATCAGGGCCTTCATTTGGGAGGCAGTCAGAGTTGTTTAAATTACTGCTGCCGGGATTTTTTTATCTTTAAGGGAGACGAGGCTTTCCTCAGAACCATGGCTGGAGTACAGAGATGACAAGACCCACTATGGCTCCATCTGGGGTTTTTCCTGAACACAGCTGCTGGAATGTGGAACCCCACAGCTCCAGCCGTGGGGATCCCCTCAGTCCCCAGGGCTGAGCATCGTGTCCCAGTCAGGGCAGTGCCAGGCAGCTAGTCCTGGAATCTCCTCAAGGCAACAGAGGCCACTCACTACCAGGCAGAGACATGAGACAAGGAGGCGACAGCTCACTCACATCCTCCTCCATGGCCCAGGGACCCTCAACTTTGAGGTGCCCAAAGGATGTCCAGCACTTCCTCATGACTGCCCAAAAAAGGGACGTTTGCAGCATGTTCAGCTCTGACACAGCTCTGGCAGCTCAAGCCTGGACCTGCCAAGAGCTTCACCTGCCAGTGCCAGTCCCACCAGAGGGCCAGGGGGCACAGTGCCAGCTGGAGCTCTCCCCAGAGAGCTGCCAGGACACCAGGTAACTGCACCACCCTTGGCTGCAATGGAGAAGGTGGGATGACATGGCAAGACCCAGGGTTGTTTTCTTGGCAAGTGTCAGATGCCCTGACCCAAAAAACCCGAAGCGGAACATGCAATCCCAACGAGGAGCTGAACAGACACACTCAGCCTGCAAAGCACCGCGGGAGGAGCAGGGAGAGCCACGCTGATGGGCTGTGCAATAATGCTTTTTTAAATATAATTTCCGATGGATTTCATAGCTAAGTTATGTAACATAATGAGCAAATCTACAATGCAATTGTCACTGCACATTAACAGCAAAATCCTGAGCCTCTATTACACTAACAAACTTATTAAATCAGTGAACATTGCGCTGCATCAGTCAATTATTGAAACAATGCCAAGATTGGGAGAACAATCTGATATCCATTACAGGGAGCAGGAGCAGGGATGTGACCAGGGCTGCCCGCAGCACTGCGTGCTTTACAGCATTCCATGTATTTATGGCATCGATGGACACTTCACCTGCCGGCATTCCACAGCTGCTTTCCCTGCTCCAGGGGAGGGAATGAACCTGAAGCTCAGACCTTGGGTCCATGCTGAGAGCAGGAGGTGGATGGGGGAAGCACTGCTGGTCCCATTGCTGGGATTGCCCCAGTGCCAAGCCTCAGCAGCACTCAGGGACAGAAATCACCCTGCAAAGAGGCAAAGCCCTCAGAAAAGCGAGAGACACATGGCAGTGGGTGCTGCGGAGCACTCAGACACTGCTCCCCTCTCCCAGGTACCACCTTGGCCCCATTGCTGCCTTGATTCCCCAGCCAGAACCTCATCCCTGGCTGCCCACCCTGAGCCCCTTCCCAAAGAATGCCTGGAGCAGTCAAGGGAGCAGCAGGTGGATATGGAATGGCCAGGATTCAGCTATTACCTTGCTGCCCCTCTCCAGGGAGTTGGCATGGGCTGGAGGCGGCAGGTCTGTGCCCACAGCAGAGCTTGGGCTGAGCTCATCCCTGGCTCCAGAACTACTGCCACCCACTGCCACACGTATTTCCCGGGCAGGGCACTTCTCCAGCACCAGGATGGGGCATGGGAAGGTTGGCAGGGGTTTGGCCCTGCAGCCCCCCAGTTCTCATATCCCCTTTGGCTCCGTGAAATCTTTAGGAGGCTGTTAAGCATGAAATAAGGCGAGCTTGGGGAAACCTGTGAAGATGTCCATGCAAACACCTCAGCAGAGCATGCCTTGCACCTCGGTGAAGTGATTTGACACAGCACTAATTATGCAAATTAATCATCAGTAAATTAGATCCTTGGTTATTTATTTATTTTGCATTCTGCACTGCAGCCCAGCAGGAGCAGCACCCGGAGAGAGGAGCAGATCCATTCTGGCTGGGAAGGAATGTTTGGTAGCATGTTGCATGATCTGGCCTCCCCACATTCTTTCTCAGATGAAATTCAGAATTGATTTGCCGGTATCACACCACTCCCAGCCCTCAATATGTCATGGCAGCTAATGAACCATGCCAGGGACACATTTATAACCCACTATTAGCTGTTTCCATCGCAAAGCGATTTTTTTTCCCTCTTTGCTCTGATATTCTAAAACTTAAAAAGACAAACCAGACATCACACACACAGAGAAAAACCCCAATCACCAGTAGCACCAAAATGACCACCAGCAAACATGTTTCCTGAAAGTCAACTACTTGCATGATTCCCACCTTCCCTCTTGGATCCAGCTCTCTCCAGTAGCCACAGAAAAGGCCCTGGACAATCACCCAAAATACCACTGACTTTCCTCAAGTTCCTCCCCAGCTTCTGCTCCCTCCAGGCAGACCAGAAAGGAAGGGGCTTCCACACCCAGCTCCCTCCTCCCCACAGCAGCAGCTGGAGCTAGAATCTCGCTCCAAAGGAGCCCTGGCTTGGAGCAGGGAGCCGATGTCAGGGACAGAACTGGAAAGGCCCAGGAAGACAGCGGCATTCCCCTTTACTCCACCCTGCATCCACGCATCAGGATGGCAGCGACAACTCTGTCGGGGGAGCAAGAGCTAATTAAATTTACTGGGATCATTGAGGAGGAAATTATTTAATATTCTGCATGGAATTTAATATCTGAAAGCATGAATGGCCTTGTTTCATCAGAGATCTGCTCCTTCCAAACATTCAACTTTACTTTTCGGAGGCAGCCGGGCCGCCGAGGGACAGGCAGGGACAGGGTAGGACGCTGCCAGCGGGAACTGTGCTTCCAGAGCCAGGGAGAAACAAACAGCAGGAGCGGAGTGACGCTGGAGCCGCGGCCACATCCTCAGGTGCTCCCGATGGAACAGCAGCTCTGCCATCCAGGGAGAGCAGCCTCCCAAGGGGCTCTGTTGGTTCCTCTGTGGGAGGATCCTCCTGTTACCATCCACCGTTGCTTCCACACAGAGCTGCTGCTCCTCCAGTGAGCGCCTGTGTCCCGTGGGGACCTCAGCTTGTGACCTGACGCTGTCACCCAGGGCCATGCCAGCAGCCAAAAAGGTGCTACTTCTGAACCCCTCAGTTTGCTTCTCCATCCGAAGAGGAGCCGGGGTGTGCACACCCGAATCCCACGATTCAGGGAGAGGAGAATTTTACCACAGGGAACCTTCTTGTTGGCTCTGTGTCCCAGTGGTGCTGCTCACCTGCATCACCCTGAGCACCTTCTGCACTGCAGGAGGATCCCAGCACTGTTTCCCCACACTCAGTGCTCATGGCTCCTCAGCTTCTCCTGGCTGCAAGGACCCTCCTGGTCCCAAGGGCTGGCAGCCACCTCTGTGCCCTCTTTGGGTTGTGTCCCTAAGGTATCAGGGTGCCAGATGGGAGATGGGATGTGGGTGCTGGGTGGGATGCAGAGTGCCAGGCAGGATGTGGGACACCATCAGCCACCTTCCTGCCCATGCAGGTGGGGTCCCCCGCCTGAAGGGAGGCTTGGGGGGCTCCTGCCCATGCAGGAAGGTGGCTGGGACACAGCAGGAGCGATGCTCTTGGCACAGTGAGTTTCCCTGGTGCAACTCAACAGGAGCTGCCCTGTTCCCTGCAAGCTGGCTCCTTCCTTGGCTCTTAATGATTTTTTTACAAGCAAAATGTCAGTTCTGTTAAGGAAAATCCAGGGATCACTTCCCAATGGCCCCCAAGTGCCATCCTCCTGCCCCTCCAGCCCTATGGCACCCCACATCTCCAGCCCCCCCAAGCCTCCCTTCAGGAGCCTACATAACCCAGCTCCCACCCAGCCAAGCCATTGTCCAAAATCCCCCCTCCCTTGGGCCAAACCAGCTGCAGGATGTGCCATTCCACAGAGCTGAAGTAACTGGCACAGACCCTTGGCATAACCAGCATCTCTTTGGTGGAGCAAGAGCCACCAGGGCTGGACTCCCCCAAGAACTTACCAGCCTTGTGCAGGAGACCCTCAGCTCCAGCCCCTCTGGCTCGCTGGTTTCCTCTCTCTGCCCTGATAACGTCTCTTTCCCCTCACACACGTGAAAGTGATGATAAGTAGCAATAATTTTGCTTCTGTATTTGTGTCACCAAAACTTCCAGCTAACTCCTGTAGCTGCCAGCATGGAGGCACTAATACCTCCATGAAAGACAAAGCAATTATTTCTAAACATAGCTTGTTCCTTGCATTGTCACCACCCCAACCACCCAACCCCTGGGCCACTGTCAGCATCTTCCTCTAACTAGCAGGGGGAAAGAAAGATCTTTTTTCCCCAAAAAACATATCCCGTGGCATCAAGCAAACCAAGACACACACAGACCCTTGCATTCCCCAGCCCTGCAGCACCCAGCCAGCACTTTGGCAGAGTCAAGGTGGGGAGTGACACAAGTCTGGCCACAGCTGGAGGGATGTACAGGCATCACCCAGGGACAGCAAGGGAAAGGACATTGTCCTCACCAAGGTTAAGACTCTCCAATGCTTTGCTCCCAAGCTCTGGGGCTGCTCTGAGCCCCACAGCAAATGCTGTCTGTGTGACAGGGACCTCATCAGGCACAGCAGCCCCACAAAGAGATGCCCATTTTCAGGAGGGAGAAGGGATATGCCAAGCACAGATGGCAGGAGCTGGCTCTCCCATGTGCTCCAGAGCATCAGCCCCATTCAGCCACCCAATTTCTCTGCCTCAGCAAGTCCCCCTGCTTCTCCCCAGGTGACAGACACGCCACAGCCTGACCCAGACAGAGGCACATTCACTGTGCTCCAGTGTCTCCAGCTGAATGGAGACAGGGTGTCTGCCACAGGACCCTCTGCAGCACCAGACCTTGTTATCCTGTGGGTCTGCTTTCAAGAAATTAAAACGAGCCATAAAATGACAAGTAAAGTGAAATAAGGGATGTAAGGAGCAGGGAGAATGTAAATGGTGGCATTGGCATAAGTACAGCACCCACAAAGTGCCTGTCCCCATTGGTCAGCACTGCCCTGAGGAGGGGACACAGCTCATGCATGGGGGTCCCTGCCGCCCTCTCTCAGGTGCCCATCCTATGGAGCCATAAGGGGTTCAGAGCCCTTGAACAAGATGTGGTACCCCCAGCCCTTCCCCCTCCAGTTGGCACAAAGCCCCCAGACCCATGAGCAGCCCCTGCCCCAGCCAGGCACATCAGCCCCAGCTCAGAAGGCACAGGAAGGGAGAAGAGCTGCAGAGTTAATGAGCAGAAGCAGGCTCCCCACCAAGAGCTGAAATGAGCCAGTACCTGGAGGCAGCACACCTGGGTGACCTACATACCACCGCTGATGGAATATTTAACGGCGCTTTCTAATGGCTTGGGCACGGAGAACCTCCTGGCTCTTGCATGTAATGAAGCCTCTGTCTCCATCTCTCCTGGCCTCAGCTCCCAGAAGGGTTTATGGGAACAGGTGGAGGCTGAGCAGGGAGAACAGGAGCGGGAGCTACACCCTGGCATTGAATTTTGGCCAGATGCTCACCAGCATCCCAAATGCTCATACAGCTCCCAAAGCAAGGGGCTCTCAGCCCTGGGCAAACCAGGATCCTGCTTTGCTGCTTCCCATTCCATCCCAGTGACGTCCTTCCACATCCCCACCCTGCCCAGAGCTGCCCAGGCACCTCCATCCCCAGCAGCTACATGGGAAAGTGTCAGGGATGCTCAGAAGCCACCCACATCACCAGCTGGTCCCAGGCGATGGAACCAGCTCCAGATGTGCTACACCTGCAGCTCCCATCCCAACCTCAGAGCAGC
This sequence comes from Entomyzon cyanotis, assembly GCA_024500445.1. Lineage (NCBI taxonomy): Eukaryota > Metazoa > Chordata > Aves > Passeriformes > Meliphagidae > Entomyzon > Entomyzon cyanotis. The sequence goes on from JAKEPQ010000325.1 coordinate 2,119,732, forward strand.
CTCCCAGGGGAGGGGACCCTGGAACACCTCTGAGCTGAGGAAGGGGGGCCAGCTCCCTGTGAACTGCCCTTAAAAATATTTCCATAACATTTCATAGTCAACCTGCGGTACCACCTCCAGTAATTAACAGCTACATTTTAATTAAACATTGATTAGCAACTAATTAGTCTAATGATTAGTCACCTGAAGGAGACAAAGCAAAATACTGGGGCTGCCAAGATAGGAGCTGGAGAAGGCAAATGATGAAAGATGAGAGGCAGCTGAAATTCCTCCTCTGCTTCCCTCTGGGCCAAATATTTCCTCACGGTTTGGTCCTTTAAAGATGAAGCTTGGAGGTGAATTTTCCTAATTGTGGCAATTCTGTCAGAGTCTCAAGTGAGTGGTGGGGAGGAGACTGAGTTATTTCATCTTTCCCCATCACATCTCAGACTGTTAATGCAGCTAAAGAGCCTCTCCCTGCCCGAGGAGACTCAGTCTGTCACCATAACAAACTCAAGGGAGACTTTTGTGCCTTCAGTCCTACAGAGCCCCGAGGAGATCATGTGGAGCACAGGAAGGCCTGGGCAGCAGCACTGCCTGTGGCCAGCACACCCCTCAGACCCCTCCATCATTCTGTTTCTCAGAAAGGTGAGACCTGGTCTGTTGTCCCCTGCCCGCTGGAGGGGTCCTGCAGCACTCTGCTCCCCCTCCCCACAGAACTGCCACTGCCACACGGTGTGCAGGGCTCTGTCAGAGCCAGCTGAGTGACCCTGGGGATTCCCAGGCTCAGGGACAGAGGAAGAAAGTGAAAGCAAAAGCAGAGCCCTCGGTGGTAGCTGACAGGGCATGGCACAGCCATCCCGAGTGTTTGGGGAGGTTACAAGGAGAGGGAAAGGGTATAAAAATGTATAAAAAGAAAGGACAAAAATCATCAGGCATCACCTCCCCTCGAGGGATTGGGGCTAGGGACCCTCTGCCCACACGTGGTGACATCCTGGAGTGAGCCTGGGGACCACCTGCTTCACCGTGCCACGCGTTTGCTGCCCACACTCATCCCGCCCCAGGACCCCCAGACCCTCGGCGGTGCTACCTGCAGGTCCCCGCAGGCTGCCGAGCACCCACCCCACTGCGCCCTCCCGCAGGACATCAACTCATGTCACCCCAAAACACCCCCTGGCACCACCCCGCCCGGCGCGGCCGCGGCTGTGCACTTACAGGAGCCGGAGAGCCGGGCCAGGTGCCACCAAGCAGAGTCCCCCCAGTGCCGAGGGCTCGCGTTCAGCCCGGTGCTTCGGAGCGAGCTCCGCCGGTGCCTCTCCCGCTCCTCCCGAGCGCCCACGCGGCTCCGCTCGGAACGGGCGGCGGGGCTGCTCCTCCGCCCCCCCACTCATTTACCGGGGCGGCGCTGCATGAGGGTGTTTATTATTTCACTGGTCCCTTTTGTGAGATAATCCTATTTACCTCCATCACTTATGCCTCAGAAAATCACTCTGGCTGAGGGTTATGAAAGCACTCACAGCCGCGCTCCCCCGGCGCTCCGCAGCTCCCTGCCCCCGCCGGCTGCTCTCCCCAGCATCCCCGGCAGCTCTGCAGACCATTCCCTCTCTCCTTTCCCCAAGTGTTTTCGCCCTCATGCAAGTTTGAGCCTCTTCGGGTCTTTCATCCTGTCCCTGCTCATTTCAAGCTCCTCTCGGGAGTTTTACGGGAAGGTGAAGCAATAATGCTGGGTACTATTAGTGTAGGGAGGTTGAGCCAAGCCTATACTGGATCGGACCCATCTGGAGAAGGACCAGGGAGGCCATGGCACACAGGTGATGCCTCAGGAGTCCATGGGCATCTCTCCCGCTGCTCAGGCACAGGAAAATCCACCAGGGAGGTCACCCAAAGGCAGAGGCTGGGCAGGATGGGGTGGGCCAGGCTCAGCAGGGGATAATGTGATTCAGCAGCCACTTTCTGCAGCCCAGCCTGGCCGGCAGGACCAGGGCAGGAGCCTCTGAGCCCTGGGGGAGTGCGAGGACCCGCATTAGGGGCAGGAAAGGTCAAACCAAACCCTCACCCTGTGCCTCCGCTGGCAGGGCTGAGGTACACTGATTGCCTCACGCATCTCCTCACACTGGGATCGGTGCAATCAATGGGGTCAGGTCAGGCAGGCCATGCTGGGAAGAGCCCCTGGTCTCCCTGTCCTGCCCACGCTGACCCAGAGGACCCAGTTACACCCAGCTCCCACACTGGAGCCTCATCCAGCTGAAGGCGTTGAGCTCTGGCAGCAGGAGAGTCAGCAGCTCTGGCTGCGGCTGTTTCATGCTTCTACAAAGCAATCTGCTCCTTGGGCTCCTCTGTTCCTCCCTCTTATGCAACTGTACAAAATGTAGAGGAAAACAATCCCCTGGATGCTAATTTATCCGAGGAGCTCGAGCAGCTTTGCACAAGGCAGCAGTTTCAGCAGGAAAAAAACAAAGGGAACAGCCATGTCTGAAAAGCTGCTCCTGAAATCTGCCCTGCCTTCTGGGATCCTGCCCTGCCCAGCTCCCCACAGGGGTCCCTGCCCACATTCCTGCCCACATCCCTGCTTCCTACATCCATACTGGCATCCCTGCCTGCATCTCTGCCTCCTGCCTGCTTCCTGCCTCCATCCCTGCCTCTTGTCCCCATCCCTGCCTCCATCCCACTCTGCCCGCCAGGCAGGACTCTGGCTCTGCTCACCCACTCAGAGAAGCAAACTGGGGGTGGTGAGATCCAACATCAAACTACCCACCCGCCCTGGGGCTTTGGGTGCTCCGAGGTGTGAATCCCCAGGGATGCGTGGGGAGATCCCAGCAGCTGGCCCAGCCTCAGCACTGCTGTCAGGCTAGCACTGGGCTGCCCACACGAGCCTGGATGATCACCTGGGAGGTACCTCAGGGTACCTGCACTGCTGTGGCCAGGGCAGCAGTGCTGGGGGCAGCTGGTCCATGTCCCCAGTGCTGCCCCACACACACAGCCCAAGCCCCCCACAGCCCCTCACCATCAGATGCTCCTGGCGTGGAGACCCCTGACAATTACAGGTTTCATGGTGCAAACCAAGGTTTGACAGCAGCTGAGGCAGGGGATTGATTTCTTGGTTTGTTTTAAGTGCAGCTAATGTAATAGGTAATTTATTTAAATTGATAGGACAGAGGGAAACTACGTTTTTCTCTTCTCTGAAAGGATTCTGCTGTGTTGGGTTACCCAGGCGAGCTGCAGAGCTGGGCTGAGGGCCTGACACATCCCAATAGCTGCCTTGATCAGAGTGTCATATTTTTCAATTCATTACAGCCATTTTAGCAAACTACCACTATGGATTTTTTGTTACAACAGCTCTTACTGTGTTAGTTATGTCCGAGCTGCTACCTGCCTTAACCAGCTACAGAAAAGCTTTCCCTCCAGGAAGGGGTCAGGGATCCCCACAATCCCCCAGCTGACCAGAGAGATGGGGTGAGGGGTCCTGCAGTGCAGGCAGCCCAGGCCAGGGACTTGTCCTGCCACCAGAGCCTGTTCCTGGCTGGAGCTGTCATTAAAACCTTTCTGGGATGTGCTGTGGGATGCTCAGAGCCACCAGCCATGTGCACAGCAGAGCAGGGAGGGGAGGGAGCACACCTGGGCTGTGAGTGAGGCTCCAGCACCTTTGGGAATCACCCTTAGCACTCTCCACAAGATCCCTAGCTGTGCTGAGCCTCAAGCAGCACATCCCCATGATAATTCCATTAATGAGTAAATCGCTGTAATTCTGTGCCCAGCTCTTCTGATCCATCCTGATGAGGACCTTCCCCTCGCTGCCTCAGGGGTGTGGGGATATATCCTGCAGGCACAGAGCCCTAGGGAAGGGGACAGGCTCTGGGAGGGCTGCAGGAGAGTCCTTTCCTCTGGATCCCCCCGGAAGCCCTGTAAGCTGTGTCTGCGACCCCAGTAAGAGGCAATAAATAGGGAAGGAGCAGGGGGCTGAGGTGGGGGGCTCAGCCCTCGGCGAAGGCTCCTTGGCATCTCCATCACTGCCCTGGCTCTGCACCCACAGCAATCCCAGAGCCTCCCCAGCCCCCCCAGCTCCCGGCAGGAGCCAGCCCATGGCTCCTGGTGACAGGTTTATAGCTGATGCTGCTCAGTGTGTCTCCCGCCGGCTGCAGGCGATCCCACTGCTGCCACTGCGGCTGCACCGAGCTCGCTGTAGATCTGATTACGTGATAAGGAGAATCAGAAATGCAACTTGTTGCCTATTTCCCGGAGTAATTAATTTCATCTGTATTGAACAAATGACATAATTTGAGGATTTCTGGGTTATGGATTAAGTAAAGACCAGATGAGAGCATCCTCATTGGCTCGGAGATTAATTAACAGTGTGAAGTGAAGCAAGCTCTCTCCTCTCCCTTGGCTGCTGCAATTTTAATCCACCTGCCCTGCACTGTCCTGCCGTGGGAAGCAGCACTGCCATCGATCGGGGCAGGGGAGCTCTGGCCAGCACTCCTTCCCACACCAGGACACTGAGAAACGCCAAGGAATAAAGCCACACTTCATGCTTCCTAAAGGCTTCCTATTCCCCTGTCTGGCTGAGCACTCCGTGATCCATCTCCTCCATGCCCAGCTCCATCTCCTCCTCCTGGGACACAGTCTCAGGCCAAAGACCTTCCCACACACACCTTCAGCTTCACAGAAGATTTTCTGTGTGGGACCAGGCAAATGGGGCTTGGTGCAGCGTTTATTCATGAGCCAGGCGTTTATTTAATGTGCCTTGCGATGCAGGATCTTTGATCCAGAGCAGCACCTAATTAATTATTTTTCCCTTCTTCTGTACCATCCCCTCACTGAGCGCTGAGGCCCCGAATGGAAAAGCTCCCTTCCAATGACTCTGCATAATGAGATGGATTTGGACTCCAGCAAATTTGTTCAGTTTTATGGAGTATTATATGAAAATGCTGTGAAATTAAGTTCTGTCTTTGCTATCACGCCATGGCCATCAGAGCGCTTTTATGTGCAGCGCTGAGACTAAAAGATGGGAAAGGGAGTCCTTGCTGGAGTAATGTGGCAACTGGGGAGAGGGAGGAGCCGTGCAATGAGGATGACATGGTGCAGGGTTAGACTGGGAGATAATGAAGGAAACAAGAAAGAGATGCAGATGAAGAGGGCTGCAAGCAAAGAACCTGGAACTGGAGCGGTGGCAGGCGGGAAGATGAAGTGGGGAGGATGGGGAAGACAGGGAGGGTTTCCTTCTTCCAATTTTCCCTCCGTAAACTGCTCTGGGAGCCACACTCATGAAACAAGAAGGCAAATACCACCATCCTGGGGGACACAGAAGAATTCCCAAGGAGAGCTGACTCTTGCCCGGCACACCTCTGTCTGGCCTTGCTCCTGCCACCCCAGCAGCTCCTTTCCCGAGCCAGCTCCTTCACTGCCTGCTGATCCCTTCCTGTTCTTTCTCTTTCCTCATCTCTTCCCACCCCCAGCCTTCCGCCCCCTCCTCATCAGCCCTGCTCCCCTGCATCTACCCCAGAGTGAGCTATTTTTTCCCTTGGCAACTTTATAACCCGTCTCCTTGCCTGACAGCAATTAAGTAGATGCTTCACTTCCAATCCCATGGCCCATAAACACTGGGAGAAGAAAATGTTATAAAGAGGCAAACAATGAGATCTGCACACACACATGTACAGACAGACGGGGACAAACGGGGGGCACAGGGGGAAGCTGGGGGGAATGGCTGAGCCCCTTCTTTGTGCAGGGTCTGGAGACGTTCTCACACAGGCTGCAGCCCCCAAAAAGCACGGGAAGGAGAGCAGCATCATCCATCCCCACGGCTCACCAGCCCAGCCCCCATGTTCAGGGCTGGCTTTCACATCGCTTCCCTCACAGTTCCAGCACTCACAGAGAAATAAAATGGCCAAAAGAAAATACCAAAAAAAAAGAGGCAGCTCACCCCAAACTGTGATGGATGGGATTTTTTGGTGCCTGACAGGCCCTGAGCCTCTGGGGACCAGCACTGATAAATCACATCTTTCAGTTTGCCGTGAACATCTTCACTTTCCCAGCCTGGCCAGCAGCTGACCAGGCAAACCACGGCACTGGCATGGCACTGGCACTGGCACAGCGCTGGCAGGGGGGACAGCGGGTATCCCTGGACACCTCCTGAGAGTTGCTCCCATCCCGACTGCTGCACAGACCACTGGGCTTCCTAATTTCCATGACAACTGGTTTGCTGGTTCAGGAGTGCCGGGGTGTGCCAAAACGTGCTCCTTAGGCACTAAGCAAAATCAGCTGCTTCCCTGGAGTTGCCCCACGCCTGGCATTGACCACCTCTCTGCTGACCCCATGTCCTGCCGCCACTGCCCCACATCCCTGGGATAGGGGTTGGGGAATATTGGCACAGAGGCAAACACAGCTTGGCTAAAATGAACTCCTTCCCATCGCAGGAGGAGCTGAAGCACAAACTAAGAAATCTGCAACCAGTCAGCAAGAGAGAATGAAATCTGGGTGATTACTGAAAAGCTCTGGACATGGCTGTGAATCCAATGGCTGCAACAGCATCCCCAAGTTATTAAGAGAAAAACCAAGATGTGGACAGAATTAGACTGGCCATAGGTGAAAAATGGCTCAATTATTCCTAGTGCCAGAACCACAGAAGGACACTTCCCTCTGTTCGTGATCCACAACCTCCCACTAATTAGCAGAGCTCACAGAGAGAAAAATGCTCTGAGCTCCAGAATGAGGCACAGTGAGAGACCCAACATGCCACACACATCTGTATGTGCTGTGTGAGCAGGGATGGAGCACCAACACCACACCAGCACAATTTCATGGGGCTGGTCAGGCCCGGGACAGCTGGGGAGAGGTGAGAGGCAATTTCTGCCCTCTAGGAGAGCAGCCAGGATCCATGGTGAGGAGGACTGTCCTGGCTCTGGAAAGGGATGTTCTGCTCCTGCCACTGTGCACACATCAGCTCCTCTCCCAGCTTGGACCATGGCCTGATGTTCTTGCCCATGTGGATGCCACGGCACAGGGTAACAGCCTGCAGGAGCAGAGGACTTGGAGGAAGAAAGAGGGAGCCATGAGGTTGGAATCAAGAATTCCTGAGCCTGGAGAGGCACTGAGTGGGATGGACGAGCAGGGCTGACCAGTGAGGGCAGAACTCTGAGCAGAATCCAGCCCAGCACAGCTCTCTGTGGGGGTGGATGGAGGACAGACATAATCAGAGGCACTTGCTCCCCAGCCTCTCCACTCTGCTCTTTGCAGAGATCTTTTAAGACTACCAATGCATAAAACAAAAAAAAAAAGTTACCAGGAGGCCCTGTCCCCTCCCTGCCAAAGTTCGGAACATGCTGTCATCAAGAAAAATGATGCTGGCAAGAGAGAAACCCTCTGGGGTTGCTGGCAATTTCCCAGGCTCCAGCTCCAATGAGTGTTTATCAATAATTTCAGGATCTGGCTGTCGCAGGCGCTGACGGGAGCACGGGCAGGGAGAGCGCGGGCAGGCGAGTGTCAGCACAGCCACGGGCGGGAGCGCCGGGAAGGGAAATCAATTAACGGCTCCGCAGGAGCAGGGATTTGCCGGCATTACAGGGAAAAGGCTGTTTGCTTGGCTGGAACAGGGAAACGCTTAAACGGTGCTCGGTGACACAGAGGCAGGTCCCAAGCCGGGGTGACCTGACTCCAGGGCCAGCCCAGTCCCAGGCAGAGCCAGGGATGCTCACAGCCGAGTCCCGTGGGAGAGTATATGACAGAGCAGCAGTGCTCTGTGTGCTGAGCTGCCTCAGCCCTGCCCTGGCTGTAGGTCAGAGCTCCCAGGCTCCATCCCTGCTTCCTAGCTCCTGCCCACCAGGAGCCTCACCACCCTCACAGGGAAGTTTCCTCCAACACCTAACCCAAAGCTCCTCTCTTTCAGCTCAAAACCACTCCTCCCCCTTGTCAAAAGAAAACAGAAGCAAAAGCCCAAGTGCCCAGAACAGCAGAGACCAGCTGAGCTCCCTCTCCAGGGGGCTCCTAAAATTTCACATCTATTCTTTATGATCCACCCATCCTGCTGCCCACAACAGGACGTGTCTCTCAGCACCTCGTGTCCTGGGCTGGCCTCCCCAGAACCAGCCACTTCCCTGCTGGAGGGAATTTTCTTTCAAGCATTTCTCCCAGCATCCTAGTGGGGACCAGACTGGAAGTGCTCATTCCTGCACTCTCTCTGCCGAGTTTCGACTGTCCCTTCTGAAAGGAACATTTTAAAATTAATATTAACACTCTGCATCATGTCAGACCTTCTCCTGTATTTCTGCTCTCTCCCAAAGCACCTTCCCTGCCTGTCCCATGCCCAGCAGTGAGGGGATGGTGATTCCACAGGCGGGGCCTGTGCTGCTGGGTGTTCCTGAGCACAGTCCTGGTGTGACTGTAATGGATTGGTGACACTGTTACATCTATGGATATTTCAGGAGAAAGGAAAAGGCTACTGGGTATTCATATGTTCTCGTTGTATTATTTAAGAGAAGCCATTTGAGAGTGCAGCAGAAGCAGTGTCTGCTCCCAAAAGGAGGGAAAATAATGGAGGGGAATATTTGCAAAAAGCTCAGTTAAGTAAATATTTTATGCCAAATAATGTTACGGCTTTTGAATGATGCATGCAAGAGAGTTGAAAGGAGGTGAGGCACAGAGCGAGACGCATGTGGTGAGCATGGAGGTGCTGGTGAGGGGAAAACACAGTGCCCTGGGCAGAGCCTGTCACCCTGGCAGGGCTGTGCCACTCGTGGGCACCACAGCTGCTTTACATGGGAGAAAATCAGCCCTGCGTGAGAGCAGGGAGCAGGGAGCAAAGAACAGGAAGAGAGCAGGCAGAGGCACTGCCCTGGCCCAGGAGGAAGAGGCAGGCAGCAAGAGCAGGAGAAAGGACAGCCAGGGTGGTGGCTGGGGGGAGGAGAGCAGGGCCAGCACAGAGGAGGATTTCTCTGGGCAGAGGAATTCTCCTCCCGTCAGGCGCAGGGTGAGCATCTGGCACAAGGGAAGCACAGAGAGGAGTAAAATACCATTAAGTGTAATAAGAAATGTACTTAATCAATGAGCTCTGCAGCTGAGGATCAATGGGAGGCAGACACAGCCATTAGCTAAGAAAGCTGAGGAAGAGCTGTGGGCCCAGATGGAGTGGTCGATGCTGGGATTAACCAAGCTGCAGAGGAAGAGTCCCAGATGGAGAGCAGAGCCAGGCTGCAGCCACAAGGCTGACCCTGCTCTGCTCCACCGGGCTCAGACCCCATCAGGGAGCAGAAAGAGGAGTCCAGGCTGAGCCCTGGGAAGCACCACAGACCTTGGCCAAACATGAGTATTCAGTACCAGTGACCAGGGAATGGGACCACTGCTGGCAGTGAAGGGATGATGATGAGCTCCTCATCATCATCCAGGGATGTCGCTTGGCTGCAGAGAGCAAGAGACAACTTTCCTCCCTGCTCTCATTCTTTTGTCTCTCTCCTCACCTTGAGTGCTGGTCAGATCACTCCCCAGTGATGGAAGAAGTTCACACCAAGCAGCAAAGAGGTCACCCTCCCGAGAAGGGGTTGCACCAGCCCAGGTAAACAGAGCTGCTGCTGAGTCAGTGCTTGCCCAGGCCCCAGCCTTGAGCGATGCCCCAGTGTCCCCCCGACTCGGTGTCTGGAGCCACCAGGGTGCTGCCAGCGCGTTTCTGAGTCACCACACGGGGCTTCCTTGATTTTCAACCCATGAGCAAATTTAGCACTGGGGAAGGCAGACAGCAAGTGGGCACAACCTCTGGGGTTCTGACAACGCTGCCAGTGACTCAGCCTTGGAACTGAGACCCTCCCCCGCTCCCATCAGATCCCCCGCTCCTCCAGCCAGCCCGATGCCAGTGCTGAACTCCAGCTCCGTGCTCCAAGGCTGTCGCCCTCAATCCTGACCCCTGCTACTCCCTTCCCACACTCGCCGAAACGTGATGGCCAGAGCCCGATCACCCCGAGCCAGCAGGGAGGAGCAGCAAGAGGAGAGTCCTCGGGGACAGGCAGAGCAGGCACGGAGGTACAGCTGACTCAGAGCGTTCCAGCCCGGGGCGGTGCTCGAGGCAGAGCTTCAGTGCATGCCTGGGAAGGAAAAGAGCTCGGCTGTCCCCCGGGGCTCCTCCTCGGGATGGGCTCCCTTCTCCCACTAGGGTGAAATCCACCCCTGATCCTGGGAGGTGCTCCCGGCCCTCCTGGTGCACTGGACATGGGCTCCACCTCCGCTCCATCACCGGCTCCATCCCCTGCTCCATCCCTGGCTCCATCCCGGCTCCATCCCCGGCTCCATCCCCGGCTCCATCACGGCCCCATCCCCGCTCCATCTCCGCTCAATCCCCGGCTCCATCCCCGGTCCCATCCCGGCTCCATCCCCGGTTCCATCCCGGCCCCGCCGCTCCCGGTACCCCCGCCCCGCCCGCCCCCGCCGTGGCCGCGCAGCGCCCTCTGCCGGCCCGGCCCGGACACGCGGGGGGTCGGGGGTCTCTCCCGGGGTCTCTCCGAGCCCCCCGTGCCCCGCGGCCCCGGCCCGTAGCAGGTTCCACGCCGAGTGCTACAGCCCCGCGGGTGCTGCCCGACCCTTCACTGCAGGGGCTCAGGGAAAGGGACATTTCGGGGTCTCTGCAGTCACCGCACGCTGGAGAGCGAGTTCAGCTCCGCGGCCAGACCTGCCGCGACACCCCATCTTACAGCTCCCACGTCGGCTCCCGCAGGCACCAAGGCAGCAGCTTCACAGGGGTAAGACTCAAACTCCTATCGGCTGGTACTGGCATCCACGTCCTGCCCAAAGAGCCCCCCACGGCACTCAAAGCCTCTTTTCCCACCTCCTTCCTCTTTTACAGGCTTTCCAAGCTGCTTGGCTGGAGCACCTTCCTCCCTCCATCTGTTTCAGGGCTCGGGCCAAGTCCAGGGCTGCTCCTGGTTCCATACAACACCCTGTCAGTGCTGCCCTGCTCCTTGCTACACACCCATCACCTGCCCAGGAGCATCCCACCTCCAGCAACTCCATATACCTCCCCCCACAGTCACCTCAGACACCCACAGCTACAGCACTCCTGGGTTCTGCTCACGAGGCAGCATTAAGCTTTAACCACAATGTCCTGGCACAAGAGCCAGGAGCTTATGCAGTCCTTGGTGCTCAGCAGCCGCTTGCCCCAGCACTGCCCATGCATGCACATGCCACAGGGGGCTGCAGGTTTGCCCACGGGGTGCTCAGCTCTTTCCAAAGGCTGCAAACAGGCTGGGCTACAAAGCAGGACAGTTCAGCTAGCAGGAGATTTCTCTGGGCTCATGTTCTCTGTTTCTTAGCCGCTTCATCAGTCTCACAGAGCTAATTGGTGCACAAGTGCAGGATGGACAGCGTCAGCCCCAGCACACCTTTGCAGGAACCATCATCCCCAACGAGCTGGCAGGGCTGACAGCTTGTGGTGCCCTCAGAGCTCATTGCCTTTTCTCAGGAGTGTTTCCAAGGATGCAGGATTGGTGCTGCCAGCACAGAGCCCGTGTTCCAGGGAATGCTGAGCACAGACATGGTGGGCCCAGAGCAGCCATGGCCCCTTGGGCAAATCCACACATGGAATGAGCACCTGGGGCGTTGTTAGTGCAAAATCAGCCCTTTCAGCTGGAGCTCGCAGCGTCCCCAGGCAGCGTGGCCAAAGGTGATGTTCTTTATCTGTGCTTCCTGCTCCTCAGATACCGAGTATCACAATGTGCCTTGAAACACTCCTGACATCAAATATTCCTAGGAGATTAGTGCAGTGCTTCCTTCTCGGTTCTCTCTTCTTTCCCAGCAAAGCCGATGAACACGATACGTTATCAGGACCTTCCCTGCACTGTTAGCAGTGGCACGGGGACTTGGTGACCCACCTCGGAAAAACACGCTGAATATTTAGGACTTTCCCTGAGCTTGGCAAGTGATAACATCTTTATCATGAGCCCTTTAAACCCTCAGTGCTGCTAGGAGCCTCTGTCCTCACTGAAGGACAATATCAGACCCAGGGCAGCAAATGCTGATAAAAAATGGTTCCTTGAGTAAACATCAGTGTCGGGATGGGAGAGGGAGGTGCTGGGCTGGCAGAGAGGTGTTCTGAGATGAGGGAGCAGAGTGCTGGGGTGGCAGAGACAAGTGTAAGGGTGCCCTTAGTCCAACACCCACTCCACGCTCTCTGTTTCCCACTCCATGCCCTTCGTTAGCAGGAGGGGTTGGCTCAGGGTTTAGATCTCAGGGCTGGAGGCTCAGGGCAGGATCCATCCCAGCATTTCCACTATCATCAAATGCCTAAGGCATTTGGTGTCAGCTGGTGTCAGCTGTGAGGTCCCTGGTGGGATCGCTTGGACCTCTCTGAGAAATGAGTCATCAGCAATGATTAAACCCCAGAGAAGCCATAAACCAGCAGATATTGATACAATGGGATGCTGACACGGCGAAGCTCAGCAGTGCGAGAATGGACCAGTGGAGGGTCACCTGTGGTGAGCAGCAGAGCCTGGGCAGTGGGAGCTGGGCTGATGGAACACGGGGGCTTCCAAGATAGGCTCACCCTCAGGAGCACCTCTAGGGGTTGACACATGGTCAGCATCCAAGGAAGAGCCTCCTTCTCCAGTAAGAAACTCAACAAAGCCACACTGGAGAAGCTTGGGTAAACCCAAGCTCCTCCCTGAGCCTCTGAGCTCCCATCCTGAGGTGGACGAGCAATCCTGAGGTGTGGGTCACCTTCTGAAGCTGAACTGCTGACCACAGAGCAGGGCACCAAGAGCCAGGAGTGGGGAAAGCACAACATGATGGGCTGAGAGGGATAGGGGGCTGTGGAGATAGGTTCCCAGTCTCCTGCCACAGCAGCAATCCTCCCCATTCACACACACCAAAACAGCACCACTGAGAGAAGAGGCAGATTTGGTGTTACCCAGAAGGAACTTTAAGCTAACCTGCTGCAGAGAGAGACAAACAAGAGAGGCTTGTTCTGATACCAGTGCTGGTTGAAGCCACACACCTGATCAGCAACTGCAAGATTAGATAAAGACCGAACTTAGTCCTATCCTGCACGTATTAATGTGAGCTCTCTGGCCACCTGAGCTATTCCAGTTCAAGAGCATGAAGATGCTCCCATTGTTGGGGCTCCTTTTTGCTGCCCTCTCCTTAGGAACATGCATCCCCGTGCAGCGGGCATCCAACCACAGCAAACTCCTCCTGGTGTCCTTTGATGGCTTTCGGTGGAACTACGACCAGGATGTGGACACCCCCAACCTGGATGCGATGGCTGCAGAGGGGGTGAAGGCCAAGTACATGAACCCTCCCTTCATCACCCTCACCAGCCCGAGCCACTTCACACTGCTGACCGGTAAGTGCCCTGGCCATGGGACACCAGAGCCACACAGCGGGCTGGGGAAGGGCAAAGTCAAGGCTTATGGGTCAGTGAAGGACACAACGTCAGGAGCCAGCCAGTCCCAGCAGAACACGGAGTTTTAGAGCAGAGACAAGGCACAAGCTGCAGAAATGGTAGATTTAAAACAGATATAATGAAGAAGTTCTTCCCAGAGAGAGTGGGGAGGCACAGGCTTCCCAGAGAAGCTGCGCCTGCCCCATCCCTGGAAGTGTCCAAGATCGGATGGGGCTTGGAGTCAACCTGGTCTGGTGGAAAGAGCTCCTGCCCATGGCAGAGAGGTGGAATGGGATGGTTTTTAAGGTCCCTCCCAACTCAAACCATTCTGGAATTCCATGAACTGAGCCTGTATTTATCAAAGGTAAATAGCACCAGATCAATCCAATAGCCTCCTTTGATAAGATAAATTTTTTTTAAACAAGGGAGATGCTCTAAATTAAATCTTTCTGGACTTCAGTAGTGCATTTGATACGGTGCCACAAGGGAAATCATTAGTTAAGATGGAGAAGATGAAGATTAGTACAAAATCTGTAATGTGGGGAAGTGAGGGGCTACAGGAAGAGGACGGAGTGGATGCTGAGAGGAGATTGTCAAGCTGGAGGGAGGGCACCAGAGGAATTCCTGAAGAATCGATTTTGGAGCCAATCTTATTTAAGATTTTAATTAATAACCTTGGCATAAAAGAGTGGAGCATGCTAATGAAATCTGCTGATGGGCAAAGGCAGGGAGGCAGCGTCAATACGAGGGAGGATGGGGATATCACGCAGAAGGGACTGTGCAGTCCTCGGGACTAGAAAAATAAAAATAGCACAAAACGTAACAGTCAAAGTGCATCTCTCCCTTCTAATGGAAACTCCTGCTCACTGACCTCACAGATTGCCAGCAACAGCAAAAGAGAAACCCAGTGTGATTAGATAAACACAGGGTAATGGGAACCTGCCCATGCCAAGAGGGCAGGAACAATTGCAGGTGGCACCAGTGCCAGGCTGGATCCAGGTGAGACCCACTGGACATCAATAAACCCACATGGGAAGCAGCATTCCCCCAGCATCTCCCTCCCTGCCCTGAGACTCCACTTGGTGCAAGGCAAGGGTAGGAAAGGGCAAAGAGGAAGGGGAGGCCAAAGGTCCCCTCTACCCAAAGCCAGCCCATCACCCAGTGCGGGGGTGAGAACCCCCCAGCACAGCCTGGCTCACCCCTTCCCCTCCTCTCTCCCACAGGACGATACCAGGAGAACCATGGGGTGATCCATAACATGTGGTTTGACACAAAAACAGGCTTGAAACTGCCCTACTACAGCACACAAGGCATAAGCAGCTGGTGGGACAACGGCAGCCTCCCCATCTGGATCACAGCCCAGAGACAGGCAAGTGCAGCATCTCCTCACACGCACAGACCCTGCACAGACCTATCCCACCTGCCACCCTGCAGGAAAAGCTACAGGCAAGCCATGATCCCTAGTGGCCATGAGTTCCCAGCCTCCCTGTGAACATCAGGCTAATTAGACCAGCAAAAAACTGAAATCTCCAGACGCTGGCAGGAATAATTATGATCATTCGACTAAAAATAGCAAAAAATAATAGATGCATTTCAGCTTTATTAAGACATTAATAAAGCAGGTTGTCCTGTTCCTGTTTAAAGAAGCCTCAGCCAGTTCCTCAGGGAACATCCTGAGCTTGGGGGTTCCATACAGCCCTAGGCATATCCAGGGCAGTTGGGTGGCAGAATTTGGGGACAGCCCCCTCTTCCCTGGGGACCACAGCAAGCCCAGCAGGCTTTGTATCTGGCTTTGAGGCAGGACATGAAACCCAGCCCAAGACCTTTGCCCACATTTACCTGCTGAACTGGCTGCTTTGACTTCAATAAAACACACCTTAATGTCTTGATGGTCAAGAGCCAGAGGGTCCATGCAAGGTGCAAATGGGTCACTGGTTCCAAAGTTTTAACTGGTGTTCAAACACAGTGAAGAACCAGGTGCAAGGGCAGTGTTTTCAATTAATCACTTTTAATTGGCAATGAGCAAGAAAACCTCATTAGAGGCAGAGGTAGACATTGGGGACTGAATGAACTAACCATGCTAGGGGGTGGCTGCACTGACAGATGGAAGGACACTGCCAAGAGAGTTCAGGTGAGTTTATGGAATGCCTCCACTGACAGGGTTTGAAGACAGGCTCTATTCACTTCCCTGGAACAAAAGCAAAATACCGAGGGGAAGAAGTGTACAAGAAGTTGGTGGAACCTGCATTGTTCAACTACAGCAATGAAGCCAACTGGAGGAAGAACATTGACAACGTCATGAAATGGTTCACAGAGGAGAACCTCGACTTCATCACGCTCTACTTCGGAGAGCCAGACTCCTCAGGACACAAATTTGGCCCTGAATCCACACAGAGGAAAAACATGATCAAGCAGGTGGACAGAACTGTCGGTTACTTGAGGCAGTGTATCCGGGAAAGCGGCCTGGAATCAAACCTCAACCTCATCATCACATCTGACCACGGCATGGAGACTGTCATAAAGACCGACGAGATTCACCTCCGGACCGTGAAGAACTTCACATTCAAAGACCTTGACTTTGAACTCTTAGATTATGGACCAAATGGACTCCTGGTGCCAAAAGAAGGGAAATTAGAGCATGTGTACTCAGTCCTGAAAAATGCCCACCCAAAACTACATGTTTACAAGAAAGAAGAGTTTCCAAAGAAATTCCACTATGCCAACCATTCCCGGATCACCCCACTTTTGCTGCACAGCGATCCAGGCTATGTGATCCATGGGGTAAGGTGTATGCACAGACATATCCTACTGTCTTTTGGGATGTGCCTCTCACTCCACTCCCTCACACAGCACCTCAGAACCCACCCAGCTTTAGCCCTTTGAGCTAATTGGTCTGTCCACATAGAGATAGAAATTCCAGCTCTTTGTGTAAAGACCTTCTCTGCTGTTGAGAAGATAAAATATCAAGTCCTTGGAGCAGGACTTGCACGAATGCAGAATATCCATTTAAGGATCCTCTCCTAGCCTGACTTAATAGAAGGCCCTGCATAAAGATCAGCAGGTAGCTTCCCATTGGAAGCTCCTCAGTACAAAAAAATTTGGATCTGCCAATGTTTAGGGAGGGAACTTGCAGGATTTAATTGCCTGGGAGCAGTGTCTGGAGACACCCCCAGCTTCAGCAGAGTTTAACACTAACAGATCAACTACCAAAACTGAAAGGAACCAACCAGACCATCAAATCTCATGGCTGCAGAATGTGGCACATGAGGTGGGAGAGGTGGGAGCGTGCAGGGGGTGGAGGAGTTGGGATGCTCATGTTCTTGCTCTCCCCTCCAGAGGTACAAGGTCCAGCTCAATAAGGGGGAACACGGTTTTGATAACGGGGCCATGAATATGAAAACCATCTTCCGTGCTGTGGGACCAGCCTTCAAGAAGGGGCTGGTGGTGGAGCCCTTCGACAGTGTCAATGTCTACGCCCTCCTCTGCGAGCTGCTGGGCATCACCCCCGAGCCCCACGACGGCTCTCTGGAGGTCACCAAGCCCATGCTGCGTGACCCGGGAGACTCTGGGAGCGGCGGTGGCGGGAACGGCGGTGACGGGAGCGGCGATGGAGGAAACGGCGGTGACGGGAGCGGCGGTGACGGGAACGGCGGTGATGGCAACGGCGGTGACGGGAACGGCGGTGACGGGAACGGCGGTGAGCAGCGGGAGTGATGGTGGGCAGAGGGGGTGACAGCAGGCACCGGGGGTGACAGTGGACACCAGCAGCAGTGACGGGCAGTGGGAGTGTCAGTGGGCACCAGAAACAGCAAGAGACACCAGAAGTGGCAACGGGAACCGGGAGCGGCGCCGGGAGCGGCACCGGGAGAGCTCCGCTCCGCCGGGATTCCCGCGGGAACAGCGACACCTGGCGGCTGCTGCCGCTCCCGCCACCGCCCGGCGGCTCCGGCGCACCGGCCCGGTCCCCCTCCGCCGCCCCCTCCGCCGCTTGGCCCCCGGGATCGATAACCGGGCAGGGTCACCGTGTCCCCGTCACCGGGCCGGAGCTGCTCCCGGCCGGGCGGGGGAAGCAGAATGGGTGGCAGGAGGTGACAGTGACTCCGCGCCCCACCGGTGGGTGTTGCCCCCTGGGCAGGGCTGTCACTCACCCTCCTCTCGGCACCGCAGGTTCGGGTGCTCCTGTCCATCCCGCCAAGAAGCTGCCGCTGATGCTGGGACTCGCTCTCATTCTGGGATGCTGGGGAGGAGTTTTCTAACCCCCACCAGGTGAGTGACCCCAAGGGCCCCGGGAAGGACTCTTACCCAGGCAAACACATGCCCCGTTTGGGCGTGGTCTTCCCGGGTTTTGTCTGTCTGTGGAGTGCCCCGAAACCACTGCCTGCGGGGCACAGCAGGGGCTTCACACCTCAGAGAGGATTCTGCATTTTTCCTGCCCCAGGTCAGCATTGACACCGCCCAGGGCATAGGCTGGGCTGAAGAGAAGGGGTGGGCACCCCCTTGGACCCTGCCACTGCCCCCTGTCCTGTCCCTTGTGTCCTCTGTGCACAGCCGGGTCTGGGCCATGGCCTGAGCAACCACGAAGGGTGAATCCTTCACTGCTCGTGGCTCTGCACATGCCTGTGTGTGGCTGCAAGACCAGTCTGTCACTTGCCTTCACAGTGCAAATTTGTCCAGAGAACCACCAGGACAAGTATCTCCCAATCTAATTCCCTGACACTTCCAGCACGGTGCACCTCCACCTGATACCTACAGGCTGCAGAGACCTGAAACAATCTCCAGCAGCACCGTGGTCTCCTGTCCTGGCAGCCCCCAAATTCCAGGCAACTCTACCAGAACTTGTGGCAAGACAGGGAAGGACATGGCTTACAAAGACAACCAGCCCCAGGCTCAGCGAATTGGATGGAATCCCCAAAACCTCTCTACTGATCCATGCTCCTCCGGTGTGACTGAGTTCCAGGAGAGATGCCTCTCCCAAGCTTTGGGGTGACACCAGGACACACTGCCATGGAAGGTGGCACTGATGTACAGCCTGACCTTGACAAGGTCACCCCTTGTCTGCATCACCCCTGTCGCTGTTGAGTGGCTAGCTGAGGACTGACCCAAGTTCTCAGACAAGGAAAGAGAGGAGAAAAGGAACTTTATTGTTCTGAATTCCATATATATAGAGTCTACAGAAGTGCCCCAGATTGGTCAGCCCGAGACCTCCCCCTAGGCCCAATTGGCCAAGCCCGAACTGACCCAATCCGGAGAAACTGTTTGCAAAACATCCAAACTTTATCTTGTTTATGAAATATAGCAAAATGTTCCCACGGGAAGAACCTGTGCTAGCCACACACCCCAACTGCAGGAGGCAGAACAGCTCCAACCTGGGTTTGGAGCAGAGATAGCTGATACAAGTTGAGTATCTAAACTAATTAAAAATGTTTGTTCCGAGTGTGCTGGGAGCCTACCTTGAAAGGTACAAATCCCTGTACAAATCCAAACCTCCCTCTGCAAGGAGCAGCACAGGGTCACTCAGCCAGGCTGGGGCTTAGGGGACAGGGAGCAAGACACCCCCTGTCCAGCAGCCCCCATTCAGGCCCTTCCAGCGTGGCATTCCAGCACCCCCAGACCCTTCCCAGATGCTGTGGTGCCTTTCCCCAACCCTGTGCCTCATCTCAGGGGCTCGATAAACATCTGTTGCCATAGAGACTCACGCACTGCATCGGCTTCACCCAATGAGATGAAACAAGAGCCGCACCCTCAAAAAAACAGGAAGAAGATGTTTGGCTTGAAACCGTGCTGGGGTGGGGGTCAGGGGGCAGCAGCAGCAGGGAGGCTCTGAAAGGGGAGCGTGGCCAGCGCTGAGCACACCGTTGAAACTGATATTAATGGTAAGAGTGCACAGGAACCTTCCCAGTTATCCTGCTGGTGACCTTGGGACTTTCCATGCAGGTCAGCACACCCATGCACATTCTATAGGCAGAGGCAGCCAGCTCTGTTAGGAAGTTGGTATTGTGGAGATCCTGGGAGAGCCTGCAGAGCTCAGAACCCACTGGTACCAGGCTCTGAGTGTCCCCATGCCCAGGGTGCCCAGCAGGTACAGAGCAGGATCACACAGCCATGGAATGGTTTGAGTTGGAAGGGACCTTAAAGCTCATCTCATTCCAGTCCCCTGCCATGGGCAGGGACAGCTTCCACTATCCCAGGCTGCTCCAAGCCCTGTCCAGCCTGGCCTTGGACACCTCCAGGGATCATGGGGCAGCCACAGCTTCTCTGTGCCAGGGCCTCCCCACCCTCACAAAGGAGAATTTCTTCCTAATATTTAACCTAAATCTCTCCTCTCTGAAGTTTAAAACCTCTCCCCTGTCCTATCACTCTCTGCTCATTTAAAACATCACTCTCCCTCTTTTTTATAAGCCACTTCAACTACTGAGAGGCCACAGTTCTCATAGAGCTGGTCCCAGTCTGGTTCCCAGACCCATAAAGGAAACATGGAGTTTGTAGTGACCAACTTCCTGACACAAAACCTCATCTGAGAGCTGATTTTTCCTCAGCTGGGAACAGGAATTGAGTTCCTGACTTAACCAGCAGCGTTTTGTTGAGAGAGGGCTGTGCCAGAAAAATCCATGGTGAGGAAGGGACCATCCTGGAGGAAGGCTGAACCCTGACATATCCCTGCAGGAAGGTTCCCATTGCCCTTCAGTCAAGGGTTTGCCATGAGACACACCTCATGTAATGCGCTGGACACTCTACTCGATCCAGCTGCATTTCCAGCATGGATCATCCTCCGAGCTCTGTGCTTCTGAGCACGCGGGAGCCGGGAGATCCCCCTCCCTGGCCCACGATTTGGTCCTGTTCCTCCATCCCCATCCGCCCCTGTCCCGGTACCTCCCGCCTCCCGGTGTCCCGGTGCAGTACCGGCAGCCGGCGGCCGAGGGCTCCCGAGCCGTGCTCGCCGCCCGGTGCCCCCGAGCTCCCGGCACGGGCGGGGGAAGCAGCTCACGGTGAAACCCCGGTGCGGAGCATCGCCCCAACCCGCGGTGCCTGCAGCCGCCAGCCCCTCGCCCAGCGCCGGCCGCTGCCCCGGGGCCATCAACGCCGCGGTGGCTGCCCCGAGGAGGAAGCTGATCATCAGTCCCGAGGGACAAAGCCTGGGAACCACGCCCGACAGCCGCCGGGCCCGGGGCGATCCCCAGCATCCACTGCAGCCCTGGCTGCACCACAACGCGCAGGGATGCTCCAAGGGATGCCCTGGAGATCCAAGGCACACACTGAAATCTCACGATCCCCTCCTGCCCCCGACAACGTGCCCCGGGCTGATGGATGCTTCGATGCCCCAGATGAGACAGATCCTTACCCCTGTGGGTACAAGGAGTTTAACCCCACAGACACACAGGGCCTAAACCAGCTCCTGCCCCCTGCTCCCCAGCCCAGGAGCCTTCTCTGACCCAGCCTCTTCCCAGAGAAACCCAAAACTGTCGAGCTTTGCGTGTCCTTTGAGCCCTTCCCAGCCCTTCCCGTTGCTCCTCACACCTTGTGCACTGGGACATTTTCACCAAACATTTCGCAATGACAAAAGTCAAAACCCAGCCTGGCCTTTCCCGGACACAGTCACTGCCTGATCCCCGCGTCTCCTCCCGCCCTCCCATCCCCACGTAATTCATTCCCCACCTCCCCCCTCCCCGGGCTGGGGGTCACGCAGCAGGGAGAGCCCCGCTGTGTATTGCATCCCAATTTGCCATGCATTTCCACACCATTTGCTTCCTTTTCTTTTTCCTGCACTGGGAAGCTGCTCGCTGCCCAGGGGTCCCAACCGCTCCGGGATGGGAACAGAACAACAAACATACAAGGACACATATTTATTTATGGCACACGGTGTGTGGGGACACTGCTGCCTCCCAAAATGCCTGGTCTGGGGATGGCACGTGCCCCTGTGATTTCTGCCCACAGGCACAGGGCTCAGACACAACGTGGTCCCTGTCCATCCCATCCTGGAAGCTGCACAGCTCCACACCCGGCTGCAGTACCCAAATGATATGCAGATCTCTGTGCTTCAATTGGCTGATGCCTTGGGAAAAACAGCCACCATTTGCCCACAACAAACATGGCCACCATGGCCCAGCTGTTCCCTGGGCTGGCCCAGCCTCACCCTCTGAATTCAGGGATATCATGCACCCCCTCAGGCTCCCCCATCACCACTGACATGGGGGTCCCACAGCACTGGAGGGAACCGGGCACACCTGCAACCCACCTGCTTTGGGGGGGTCCAGCACCAAAACAGAAGCCAGGGGCCCTGTGGGAACACCCATGGACTTGACACTGGACCTTGACCCCCACGCTGGACCTCCCAGGCCAGGGCTCCTTGCTCAGCAAGCCTCCAGAAAGCAGATGTCCCTTGCTTGGCCTGATAGGATGGGCAGAAAGCCCAAAAGCCCCAGCAGCTCAGGGGTGACCAGGAGTAGTTCCGACTAAATCCCTGGGGATAGAACAGAGATTTCCAGTCCAGGGAGCAGGACAGCCCTTTTCCCCTCAACAGGCAAAGGGGACTCAGCTCCCCATCCCTTCCTTTGACACCAAACCCCAACCCCAGCCTGACAGCCCTGCTACAGACATAACACAGGACACACAGCATTCCTGGGATGTCTGGCATACTTGGGAAAAGCTACAAAATCATTTTCCATCAGATTAGTTCAGGGGTCTGACTCTCATTTTTAAGATGCCGAAGGTTTTCACAGCGATTGGTGAATTTATTGGCCCCACTGTCACTTTGCTTGGCTGGAACACAGGGCCAATGAATTCAGCGTTCCTGAATTTCTTCAGGATGGTGAAGTCCCTGTTGGAGATGGGAAACACTGAATTCATGAAAAAGGCACTTGCAGGTAGAGCCACAGCTTTGGTAGCAACAGGGGAGCATCTCCTCCTGCCCCAGTCAGCAGCCCCAGCTGGTGCAGCCCCTGCAGCGGCTCTGGCCAGCAATGCCCAGGGAAGCTCCATGGCTGGGATGGTCTCCTCCTTGGCTGACCAAGCAGAAGCAGAACATCCCAGAAGCTCTGGGGACACCCCACTCTGCCAGGGGTAAAAAGCATGGAGTCCATGGCAGCCCAGGGACTGCCCAGGACCAGTTTTTAATAAACCCTTGGGAGGAGGAAGGAGATTTCTAGCCTAGAAAGCAGCACAGTCCTTTTCACCCTCAGCAGGAACAGGAACAGGACAGCACTAGAGATCATGCAGGGTCCCCACAAGGGACCAGGGACAAAGCTGATGGCACAGCCCCCCCAAACACTGGTGGTGCCTAGAGACACAAATGTCAAGGGCTGCTCCCCCTTCTGACCCTCAGCCCCTCACCAGCTCAGCAGACAGCAGATGGAGCATCTCTCACACAGCCTTCCCTCCTTGGCCCCAGAAAAGGAAAGAACAGCAACCCTACCCCTGCATCCTCTTGGGGAGCACAGGAACAACAGCACTGAGGGGCAGCTGGGAGAGGAGCTCACCCAGCATCACCCAAATCAAGGCTCATTCCCAACAGGGTTCATCTCTCAGCCAAATCCCTGCGGCCAGGAGAGCCCTGCTGGCTCCTCATCCCTTGAGCTGCGCCCACACTGCCGTGACACGGGGATGTCTGTGCATGGCTCAGGCACACAGGGATGGGAGGTCACACACGGCTTTTTGTAAAATCTAAGAGGTGTCGTACACAAAGAGCCGAGCTGGCAGAAGGTAAATGAACTCAAACAAAAAGTGCGGCGCTGTGTTACAATTCTGTGTCACCTTCGGCTAAAAAATTGCTCCTACGGCTCTCCTCATCAGCGAACGGCTACGGTAATTGTCAGAGAAAACAATGAAAGGTGACAGCGCCCGACCCAGGACAACCCCCTGGCATCGACCCAGCACCCCAGGCATATCCACATCCTGCAGCCCCCAGGTCAGCCCCACTCCCTGATGAAGCGTCCAGTTTCTCATTCCCTCATACAGAGGGTCCCTTGTGGTGACATTCCCTCCGCAGCGGGGACAGCCCAACGCACCCGCTGCAGCTCCAAACGCTTTTCTAAACCCGGCATCGCTAAACCCGGCATCGCTAAACCCGGCATCGCTTACCGGAGACGGCAGTGCCCGGGGTGCGGGCGAGGCCCCACGCAGGACACCCCATGGCCCGTCCGGCTCCTGCTCAGTCCCTGCGCGCCGCGGGCACCCAGGCGCCGGGGCGACGGCAATTCATATCCCTGCGGCTCCCGCACGGTTAACGGCAGGCTCCGGGCCCGCGGAGGAGAACTCCCTGAGGTGCTGACTCATCTTCTTCCATGCCTGTAAAGCACCATATTTCATCCTTCCACGCCCACAGCGCACAACCGCCGTGCAGCAGTTCCTCACGCCGCCCTGCACGCCTCGGTACGTGCGGTGCCGGCGCGGTCGGTGCCGCCGCACCCCCGGTAGTGCGGCTCGGGAGGGATCGTGGGCCGGGCGGTACCGGGCTGCGAGCCGGCACCGCGCGAGGGTCACAACCGGCCCACCCCCCTGGGAAATCGTTTATTCTATTATAATCGACTATTTTAGAACCAAAACGTGCCGGTGCTGCTGCTGCCTATTCCAGCCCGGCGGGGACCGGCGCTAGCTGCCCCGGCCCCGGGGTGCTTTGTCCCCAAGAAGGGACCCAGGGCGGGGGACTCGGAGCCCGGCTCCTCGCAGCAGGAACCCCTCGCGGGGTCGGGCCGGGGGGATCCCCCCGCGGGGCCGGCCGAGGAACCCCCCTGCGCTGCCCGGGGGAACAAAGCGCCGGGCCAAGCCACCCCATTGTCCCCGCTCCGGCCGGGCAGCGGCCGCCCCCACGCGGGAGGAAGAGGAGGGGTCGCGCACAGACAATGCCTCCCCCCACCCCCCACGCCGGATCGCCCCGCCCCCCGCTCCCCATTGGCCGGCAGGGAATTTGGGGACACCCCCGCCCCTCCGCCGTATTGTGCCGGGGGGCGCGCGTGGATCTGGGGGGGGGGCGGGAGCGCGCGCGGCCGCCGTCGGGGGCGCGCCCGGGGGCTCCCCTTGTGTGTGTGTGTGTGTGCGCGGGGGTGTGCGCGGGGCCGGGGCCATGGAGGAGCTGAGCAGCGTGGGAGAGCAGGTCTTCGCCGCCGAGTGCATCCTCAGCAAGCGGCTCCGCAAGGTGGGACCCCCCGCCCTCCCCGCGCCCTTCCGCACCCCTCGCCGCCGCTAACGCGCCTCTCCCCGTCTCTCTCCGCAGGGCAAGCTGGAGTACCTGGTCAAGTGGCGAGGCTGGTCCTCCAAGTGAGCGGAGCGGTGCGGCGCGCGGTGCGGGGCTGCGCGGGTCGCGGAACCATGCGGTGCGGAGCGCGGTGCGGTGCGGGGCGCGGGTACAGCCCGCCCGGCCGCTTTTGTTTGGGTCGTGCCGCTCCTTTTGTTTACAAATAAGCGCGGCCGCGGCCGGGCCCTCCCCGCCACCGCGTGGGGCTCCACTCACCCCCCCGGGCCGGTCCAACCCCCCCCCGGGCTATGCCGGCCCCGCTCCCCTCGCCCGCCCTGCTGAAACCGGAGCTCCCGCGGGATGCGCGGGGCTCACCTCGCCCCGCGGCGGCGTGGCCGCCCCCTTCCCGATCTCCCTCCCCCGGCCCCTCTCCCCTGCCCGCCCCCCGGCTGTGCCGGCCCCCGGTGCGGGGATGCCCCGGTCCGTACCAGGCCCGGTTGTCCCTGGGTGAACCCCCCGGTTCTGGGTCGGTGCTGGAGCGGCCGGGGGTGTCTGGCCCCCTGCTCTCGCCCAGTCCGTGTCCTCTGTTGCAGGCACAACAGCTGGGAACCTGAGGAGAACATCCTGGACCCCCGCCTGCTCCTGGCTTTCCAAAAGAAGTGAGCAAACTCTAAATATTTCTAAGCAAACTATAAAGTCAATTAACTTCTAATTGGCTGCACGTGTGGTGGAAGTTGTTGGAAACAACAGCCTGCAGCTGGTCCAGCCCTTTGTGGCCAGGCCCTTTTGTTTGTCCCTGGGTTCACGGTCCTGGTCCACCTGGAACGGCTCTGTCCTGACCAGCCACCGAGGGTTTATGGCCTGGTTGTGGGCACATCAGGGGAATGCAGCAGTGCCTGGCACTGACCTGGGGCTCCCAGTCCCCATCCAGTGCTCAGGGGCCTTGGCTGTGCTTGGGGGGCAGCCGCAGACCCCTGTGGGGAGATGGTGCCTGGGCTTGTGAGGCATTAAAACAAACTTCTGGAGGGTGAAGCTCTGGGAGGGTGAGGGAGAGAACGCCTGGGAGAAAATCATAGAGAATGGTTTGGATTGGGAGGGACTTTAAAGCTTATCCCATTCCACCCCCTGCCATGGGTAGGGACATCTTCCACTATCCCAGGTTGCTCCAAGTCCTGTGCAACCTGGCCTTGGACATTCCCATGGATGGGGCAGCCACAGCATCTTTGGACAACCTGTGCCAGGGCCTCACCACCCTCACATGGAAGAATTCCTAATATCCGATCTAACCCTGCCCTCAGTCAGTGGGAAGCCATTCCCCGTGTCTTGTCACTCCAGGCCCTTGTCCAAAGTCCCTCTCCAGCTCTCTTGGAACCTCTTTAAGTACTGGAAGGTGCTCTGAAGTCTCCCTAGAGCCTTCTCCAGGTTGCACAACCTGGATGGCAGAACAAAATGGTGCCTGTCTTCTGTCAGACCCATGGCTGCTGCCTGGAGCCAGGCTGAGAACAGCAGTCATTCCACAGCCATTGCATCCCAGGAATCATGCACGGAGCAGAGGAGTAGCCAGCTGGCTATGGCAGACATAGTACTGCCAAGTATTTTGAGTCCATAATAATAAAAACCATTAAATTTTGTGATAGGGTTCAATTATAACTGGTTTCTGGATCCATTTTTCAAGAATGGGATCTGGTGTTGAGTGCAGACAGGATGGTGTTTAATCAGCTGGATGTGTTACAGCTTAACACCATCCCATTTAAAAAGAGAACTAGGAAACAAGTACAGTGACCTGAAACATCCCTGTACCCCAGCCTGGGCCACCATGGCCAGAGCAGGAGGTGCAGGAGAGGTGGAAGGAGCCCAGCAAAGGAGGAGATTCACTGAGCTTCCAGGGAATGCCTTTGCTTTTCCCACACTCCACATGGAAGCTCAGCACTGCAGGGGTAAACCAAAGCTGGGGCAGATCATCTTTCCCTTTGCTTCATCCTCTTGTGCCAGAAAAATGGCAAATCTCACCAAGAATTGGAAAAAGCACAGATTTAGGATGGGTAACACCACGTGGTCCATCGGTGACTGCTGGAAGCTGCGGGGATGTTACTGACGCAGACAGGGATGCTCTCTGGCCCCTACCTGTCTGCGTCAGTTCCCCCAGATGTTTTTTTCTTCCCTGTAAACATTGTCCTCAATCTTTGTTTTCTCCAGGGAACACGATAAAGAAGTGCAGAATCGGAAGAGAGGCAAGAGGCCCCGGGGAAGGCCCAGGAAAAACGTGGTGAGTCCTGGCAGTGGTGAGAACCCACAGCTGTGACAGCACTGGAGGGACTCTGGCATTGGAGGGCACCGGGGGTGGGGGTGGCCTTGAGGACACAACTCATCAGCTAATGGATCCCTAAAGATCAGCTGCATGGAGAAAGAATCTGTGTATGTCTGAGGCCAGGCCGCCCTTGAAAGGTTTGCAATGCCAATAACCATTCCTTGGCCATTGCTGTTAACTCTCCGTCTCTCTGTTGCTTTGCAGGAACCAGAGATGCCTGCAAAATCTAAGTCGAGTAGCTCCTCTTCCTCCTCATCCTCCTCTTCCTCCTCCTCCGATGAAGAGGATGAAAGTGACCTGGAAGCAAAGAGAGGTCCCCGTGGCAGAGAGACTCACCCGGTGCCACAGAAGAAAGCTCAGATCCTGGTGGCCAAGCCTGACATGAAAGACTCTTCCAGGAAGAAGCGTGGGCGGAAACCTCTTCCCCCAGAGCAGAAGGCAGCTCGAAGGACTGTGAACCTGACAAAGGTGCTGAAAACATCCCGGAAGGAGGTGGGGGGCAGTGCCAAGCTGGTGGGGAAGCTGCAGCCCCAGCACAGCACGCAGGGCTCAGGCATGGCTGTACTGAAGGACCCATCGAGCACCTTGGCTGGGCTCAGCTCGGGGGGATCATCGGTGGAAAATCTGCCCAACATGATGAAGGGTGGCTCAGCGAGCCCCAGCCAGGCCATCAGCTGGCAGAGCTCCATCGTGCACTACATGAACAGGATGTCCCAAAACCAGACTGCAGCTGAGAGCTCAGCCCTGGGCAGGCTAGCACTGAAGGCGCAGGCAGCCAGTAAGGGCAGCTTAGGGCTGGACTTGAAAATGAGGAGCCAGAAAGGCTCTGGGGAGTTGGGGCTGAACATGCAGGGACCCAAAACTGCAAAGGCTCCCGGCAGCAGCATTGGAGGGGACCAGAAATCGGGGATTGCTGCAGAAGGCCAAATGCTGCCCAACGGCAGCAAGACACCATCGAGCTCGTCTGGGACTGGTGTCCAGCCAGCCTCCAGCCAGGAGCTGAACCTCCAGGCTCTGAACCTGCAGAGTGTCAAAAACGGGCCAAGCATGGCCAGCGGGAGCAGCCTTCCCCGGCATCTCTGCGGCTCCCTGGCCAAGGGCTCCAGTGGCAGCACCAGTGTGGGTGCTGGTGGTGCCAAGGGTGGCACGGTGGGGGCCAGGCTGAATGCTGCCAGTGCTGGTGCACTCACAGTGGGGGACAGTGGCAAGAGCAAGAAGCAGACACACCGGGCAGGTGACAGGGACTTGGCCAAAGGTGGCTCAGCCAACACACAAGAGGGACATGCGGCCACAGAGAGCCGCAAACCACCCGCCCTGTCCGAAATGAGCACAGGGGAGGACACCAGCTCGGATTCGGACCGGGATTCAGCTTCCCTCCCAGGTGTGGGTCAGAACATGTCTGTCTCCATCCAGACCAGCCAGGACTGGAAACCCACCCGCAGCCTGATTGAGCATGTCTTTGTCACCGATGTCACCGCCAACCTGATCACAGTGACGGTCAAGGAGTCCCCCACCAGCGTTGGGTTTTTCAACCTACGGCAGTACTGAGCCAGGAGCATGAGAGGAGGGAGAGGGTCCTTCAGCCTCACCCTCAGCTTTGCCCAGCTCTTCCATCAGGTTTTTCTTTTCCAAGCGAACGCAGAAACCTCGTGAGACATGCTGGAACTCTTGTCTGGAAAGGCTGGACAAATACACAGTGAAGCCTGCTCCAAACTGCCAGCAGGTCCTGGATTTCCCCCCCAGCCCCTCTCCATCCTCTTCTGGAGCCGTGCCCCATGTAGGGGTGGCCGATGCCATTCTCTGGGAGTGGGGGCACCGGTGCTGCTGGGGGTGTCAGGCTGGTCAGTTCTGAGCCACGCTTCACTGCACGCAGGTCTCTTTGCTTTGAAACAGCAGATGCCAAGGTCTGCAGCTCACTGGCTGCGTGGAGGTGTGGAGCTGCCGTGGGACAGTCTTAAAACTGGGAGAGGACCAGGAGATTCTCTTCTGGGCTTCCTGTGGATCTATCTGTGAGCCATGGGGAACTGCAAGTCAATCCAAATGAGGCAGCTGCTGCTCCCAGCCTTTGAGGTTGGGGGGGGGCAGCTGCATTTGGGGGTTTTTCAGGGTACAGTCAGCCCAGCCACCCCCCTGGGCAAGGTCATTTCCAATGATAGGAAACCCTCAAAGGGGTTTCCAGCTGATAGGAAAATATTGTTTACATTTTTTACTAAGGAATTTTTTTTTTCATGAGGGAGGGAAATAACCCCAGTCTAAGATGGGTTGAGTCCTGGATGCCACTAACAGAACAGGTGGTAGAGGTGCTTTTTCTGGAGGGTGTCTCCTTTCTATCTGAGGGAAGTCCTGCCTTGAGATCCAGCAAGATACATCACCTTCTCTGCAGTGATTTGACTTCCAGAGGAACTTGAATTTCTGGCCAGCCCAGGCAGCCCCCACACCACTCCTCTGCCTCATCCTGGCATTGCTAGCATCTCCACCTCCTGCTCAGCAGGTTCCAGGCACTGAGGCACTGAGCTGGGGAATATTTTTCAAGCCTTGCAGAACATGTGAATTCTTCCAGCAGCAGGTAGGTTGGTGCTCTGACTGCCAGGTGTCTGCAAGGTCAGTGCAGCAGTTTGGCTGAGCTCTCCTCCCTGAATGGCCAAATCAGCCTTGGCTGCTCCCTGGGTTAGACTCACACTGATCATCCATGTTTTTCTCCAGATGGAATGCCCAAAAGCTGGTCGAGGCCACCTGCACATGTGGTCTGGAGTGGTGAGAAAGGAAAGGAGAGGAGAGGGAGAAGGGCTAAGGCCAGTGGGTACCTCAGGCCACTGTTCCCCAAGGAACCAGAGCACCTGAGCAGCCATTCACCTTCCCCTAGCTGTCCCAGCAGCTGGGGTGTTCCTTTTGGCTTGTAATTGCACCCAATAATGGCTTTTACACTGCAGTATTTCCCCTACTGCAGATTTCTCCTACAGGCCAAAATTAGCAGCAGTTCAGGCAGAGTTTAGTAGCGTTTGAGGTCATTTTAGTTCTGTTGATGCTGAGTTCTTTCCTCAGAGGTGATGAACAGCCATCAGCTGCCCACTCCCCTGTGTGGTTCAGAGGTCTCTGCAAAGGGATGTCCCACTGGTGTCCCAGTGAGTCACTTATTAGAGGGTCACCAGGTGACTGACCTGGCACCAGGGCAGGCATTGCCCTTTGCCATAGGCAGGGCTACTCGCAGCATCTTCACACACAGGAGTGTGGATGTATGGACCAAACTGGGGGTACAGGTGCTTCTGACCCCCCCTGACACAGCAGCCCCCCATGGTCACAGCTGCTGCTGCTGGCTGCCAGCAGGGTCATTCTCAGGTGATGCCAAAATGTCACAGTCTGTGCAGTTTACCTTCTACTGTAACTTTGCCAAACGAGCTCCAAGGAAACGGCCTGTGTCAGCAGAAACCAGTGCCCTGGGCACGGTCTGTGCTGTGCTCTTGTGCTGGGGTTACGGGTGCTTTGGGAGAAGAATCAAGGAATCTGGGAGCACGGGGGTGATGCTCTCACCCACACACCAAATGTTTGCTTTTTGGCCTTTGCAAATCCAAACTGATCAACAATGTGCCTTTCGGACCGTCCTTATCTCAGCCTTGTCTGTGACTCCGGTCCCACAACGTGTTTGTGCCTATGCAAAGCAGGGTGGTTGCAGGGTCTTGGGGACACTGTGACACCGATGAGGAGAGATGTCCTGGTCCCCAGTGGGACACCCAGCTGTTGCACAGAGCCCTGCTGAGTGATGCCCACAGAAGGGAAGCTGACCTGGCAGGGATGCTCTTGCCTGCAGCAATAGGATGTGGGGATTTGGTTTCTCCAAGGGGGAGAAAAACACCTGAAGATGCTGGAAGAAGGGGGCAGCCCCAAAGCAGGGGGCAGGAGATGAGCTCTAACAGCAGGTGAATTGCTTGCTGCACACCGGCTCTGAGCTGGCTGCTCCCTCCAGAGCCCCTGCTGAAGCTCCCACGGGTTTCTCCATGCAGGGCCTGACTCCTGCCTCCTGCTTGGGCAAAGGGTCACTGGGCTTGAGCTTGTTCCCAGGGGGACCTGTATCCTGACAGTGAGCAGCCCCCTCCATCACCCACCCTTCCCAGGCATGTCCCCTCCCAGCAGCATGGGACTCTGCTGTCACCACTTGCTATTGTGCCTTTTGCTCACCAGCTGGTTCAATTCCAAAGGTCTAAGGATGGTGAAAATTATAATCCAGGATTTTTTCTGGCCATCTTACCCTTCATTTCTTCCCCAGCCCCTTTTTCACTTGGTGTTCTAGGATCTCAGCTCTCCCAGCAGTGCTGGGGGGTTTGAGCACATGGTTCCCACTGTGGTTTGCCTCCCAAAGACACATCCTGTGAGTGATTTACTGGAATCTTTGGTGGACAGGGGTTGGAAGACCCTTGTTTGGTGCGGACCCTGGTTATGTCAGTACCATTAGGATTCGAGTTCTACCTTTTATTTTTCCTTTTTTTTTTTATTTTGCTGCTATGGGTTGGTGTGTTCAGCCGGGTGTCAGACAGGCAATTAAAGGTTTGTCACTTGTCATTTTCTAAGGGGTTTCCGATGTGGAAAGTCCTGCAGTATTTGTATAGTGAATGGATATTTTCCCCAGGCATAATCTGGTTAAGCATCCTTGTTGTTTTCCATTGGACTGGAAGAGGTGGCCAATTCAGCCATCTTCCTGAGAAACTGAGTCTATTTTTATATATATATTTTGTACCAAAAAAAAAAGCCAGGAGTACACTGAGGGATGAAGATAGTGTAGGGGTTTGGTCTGTGTTGAGTTCCTGAGCTGCATGTGAAGGGCTCCAGAGCCAGGAGAAAGGTTTTACTGACAGAAATTTGAGAGACAGGTGAAAACAAACAATTGTTCTTGTAACTTGTGCCAGTCACTGCTCTGATTTGTACGTTTTAATTAAAGAGAGAGCCAAATCGGTCCTGTATGACACTTATAATTGCTTTAAACTGCAGCTGTTTGTTTGCTTTTATTTTCTGAGAACAAAAGTCGGAGATGTTATTGCCCTGGGAAAGCATGAGGGCTATGGGAGCAGGACCAGCTCCCCACGCAGCACCCTCCCAGCCCCTCACTCGCATTCCCTGTGCAGTTTTCCAGTGTTCCTGGACGATAACGCTAGTGTAGCCCCCCAGCTCTAGGCTGCTTTTAATTTATTTGCAGGAAAACACTAGGAAACGGTTATGTCTGATGGGGGGTTTTGTACGACTTTTCCACTGTTCTTTTTTAGCATATCAATAAATATTTTTTTAAACTTTTCAGCCTCATGTGGTCACTACTCCGGGAGCTCCCCTGTCTCCCTCCCTACCTCCGGCACCGCCTGGGGCCGCCCGGGACTGCCGGGATGGGGATGGGCGAGGCTGGAACTGGAGCTGGGGAACCGGGGCGGAGAAAGCCCACCGGTGCGCGCAGCCCCTCCTGGTCCCGGGCTCCGCTGCGGCTGTAGCTCTGGCTGCACCGGGGACGGAGCTCAGGTGCCTCCGCCCGCACCTGCGGGACCGGACCGGGGACAGGACCGGGGACGGGGATAGGACCGGGGACCGGGGCCGCGGCGGGCCGGCCTGGCCTGCGGAGGGCGCTGCGCGGCCGCGGAAGGGCGCGGGCGGAGGCCCCCCCGGGCGCTGCCGTCGGTGCTGCCGTCGGGCGGGAGCTGAGCCCCGCCAGCCGAACGCCCCCGCCCCGGCCCCACCCCCGGCCGCCCGCGGGGCCCCGCGGCCCGTGTGAACGTCCCCCCCGCCGGGCCGGGGGAGAAAGGCGCCATTGTGCGGCCCTTCCTCCCGCTCCTCCCGGCGCTGGCAGCTCCCGCGGCGCGGGGTCCGCGCCCCACCCGCCCGAGCAGAAAAACGAGGTTAATGAGGACACGGTTTAAAAAACCCATGAAACCCCCCACCCCCCGCCTATGCTGCCGGGGCGGGTTTGCACACAAAGGCCGGGCTCGACGGGCCGGGGCCGCCGCGCCCCGACCCGCACCCCCCGCCCGCCCCGTCGGAAGGGCGGAGCGCCGCGGGCCGGGGCAGCGCCGGGACCCGGCCCGGTACCGGGGAGTCGTCGTAGCGGCGGCTCCGCAGCCGTTCCTCCGATTGGAGCCCCTCACGGCGCCCACCCCCTCCGGACACCGCAGGAGCCCCGGGGGGACGCCCGGACCGGCGACATCTGCGTCCGGGGCGCCTCCGCGTCCCCCCGCCCCGTCGGGTCCTGGCCCCAGCCCCGCACGGCTGTCGCGAAAAGGCGGGATGCAGGGCGATCCACCCCGTCGGGGCCCCACCGCACACCCCACGATGCTCCCAGGCACCCCAGGGCTACAAAGGGAAGCCAGACACGTTTCTATTTACAAAGTATATATTTAAACTGACATAAAAAGCAGGTCTCATATGGACATTCACAGCTGGCAGAAGACACGTAGTTAAGCTTCACTTCTGAGACTGAGATTTAGCCAAATCGTTTTTTGTACAAGTCTTAGATTTAAATAATTCACACGCACACACCCGCACACACACACACACGCAGGGTACACGTCGCTATGTACAGACACACAGATACACCCACAGGTACGGTTTGCTCCACGTGTGTGTCGGGACACACGGACATGGGGCTGGAGCAAAGCCCCGACGGGGCAGGAGTGGCTCGGGGCTCTTTGCAAAGGGAAGGATCCTCCAGCCTTGGGGGCAGCATGAGGACAAACAGCTCAACCCCCTCCTCATCTTCCAACAACACCCATGTCCCGTGTCAGCACCGGAACCAGCACGTCGGCTCTTCGTAGAAATCAAGTTAAAAAATCTCAATTTTACAAAATATGCCTTAAAAAAAAAAAAAAAAAAAAAGGAGAAACAAACTCGAAACTCTCAGACACGATGGCTCCCTTTGCAGTCAATCCAGCATCGTCCTGCCAGGCACCTCATGGGTCCCAAAGAAGGGATGGGGAAGGGAACCAGGCAAGGTGAAGCTGCCAGTGGGCCCTGCAGCAAAGAGGTGCCCATTGCCCAGTCCCTTCCCTCACCCCATGTGAGCCCCTAAGCCAGGAGCCTTCAGGAGCTCAGGGACAAGAGGGACCTGGCTCAGTCCCAACCCTCAGGCACTGCCAGGCTTGTGCTTTCCATCCAACTGATGCCCAGAGCAAGGTGTGAGGACAGGGCCAACTGCTCCACCTCGGCCAAGCCACAGCCAGGGCAAGGGTCCCTCCCTGTGTCAGGTTGTGGCCAAGCTGGAGGAGCAGCGAAGCAGGGGCTGCACCCCCAGCCCCCCAACCTGTAGGAAAACTGCTGCACCACATCCAGAGCCATGAGACCCTCCCTGCGCCAGCCAGGGAGGAATCCCAGCTCTGGATCCCAGCCCTGGGAGGAGCCCCACAGGTAAATCCAGCACAAAATCCACCCGAGTCGGCAGGGCTGCTCCACACGGGAATATTTTGCCTCTTGACTGTTTAACCAGCGTAAGGAAAGGGAAATATTTATTGTCTCTGAATGCATAAAGGTGACCCTGGGATTTGTCAGGGATGTGGATGTTACAAAACACTTTAACGGGAGTCTTCCAACAGTCTGAAGTAAACTGTGATTGGGAATAAAAATAATAATAATCCACCTTCTATAGCAGAATAAAGTAACTAAATATGGGCAGTGAGATGCTCCCTCCCCAACCTCTCTGGCATTTCAGGAATGTAAACAGAGGGGGGTTTTGTTGGGTTTTGTTTTGTTTTTGGTGGGTGGGGGAACAGAATCAAGCGACCAGACAAAATGAAAACAGATTCTCAGCTCAGTCCCATCTCCCACAACTGCTACGACAACTCTATTAAAGTGCATTTCAGTATCACCCCTCAGGAACCTTACACACACAAACCTCCTCTCCTCCGCAAGGGAATTCAAGTTAATACTCCAACACTTTTAGCCTTTTTTATGGATTTCTGCTTTTCCCTGCCCCGACTTTGTAGCAACATTACTTTTTTTGTTAGACTGGAAACACCCCATCCCCAACAACACTGTGAATTCAAGTGCTCACGTCAACTGTCAAGGGCAACAGTTCTGGACACAGCACACTTGATTGTACAAGCAACACCTTAAATCACAATCAAGAAATCTGGGCACTTCGCCCTCCGAGGGAGCAACACGTCCCCCTCCACCATCCATAGCATCATATGAAAAATAATAGTTAAAAAACCCCAGCACATACTTAGCTATGAACACTGTTATGTACACCGGCTCCTGCGGCAGATGCGTGAACTCGTTAGTTCTCAGTTTTATTGTCCTTTCTAGGAGCAACTGAGCAGTCACTGTTGTCTCCATTTAAATAAAACAACTCAGAGTTGAAATATATATATATAGATATATATATATAAGCATTTTTTCTTAAATAACATATTTACATCTAATAGAAAATATAACTCTAGAGATAATCTTTCCAACGAAATGTAAGACGTGAAAAAAAAACAAAACAAAAGAACGAGTTAATGAATTTAGGACAGTTTCTAAATTCTCTCCAGGACCAAAAACAAAAGAAAAAAAAAAAAGGAAAAAAAATTTTAACACAAAAAAAAAAAAGGAGCATTTAAAAAAAAAAAAAAAAAAAAAAAAAAAAAAAAAGAGAGGCCCACCAAGCTCTACCAAGCTTTTGTCTGGATCTGACTGAAGAAAACCCCAGCACCACCTCCACCAAACTCATCGCTTCTCCTTAAAGAATCCTTGGTCCGTGCTGCTCTCCTTGATGGTGACGGTCAAAAAGTTAGAGGTCACATCAGTTACCACCACCTTCTCCAGGTTGTTGAGAGAGGGGCTCCAGGACTCCTCCTCGGGGTCCCCCAGGATCCTGGAGACGGGGATCCTGGCGATGAGGGAGGGCCGCCCCGCCGGGCCCCCCACGCCGTCACGGTACAGGCTGCCCACGGCCCCCGAGCCCATGGCGCCGTGCAGGAGCTTGGGCCCACCGGGGTCCAGCCCCCCTGCCCCTTGGGGTCCAGAAAGTCCGCACGGTGCTTGGCCAGGCGCGGGGGGAAGGTCTCGGCCCCCGACTCGGTGCGGTTGGGGCCGGGCAGAGCACCGGGCAGGTCGGGCTCCTGCCGCCGGGCCAGCTGGATCACGCTGTGTCCCGAGCCGAACTTGGCCGCCCCTGCTGCCGCCTCCTCCATCTTCCTGGCCTTCAGGTAGTCCCCCACCTTGTCCCCCGGGTCCCCCAGTTTCCTCTTGGAGGCATCCAGAGTCTCTGCCAGGTCCTTGTAAAGCTCCTTCCTGGGCTTCGGGCCTCTCTTTTGGGAGTCTCTCCGGGTTTCTCTTCCACGCGGATCACCCGGTCCCGGATGCTGTCTGCCTTGGGGGCGCTGGTGCTGGAGCTGCCCTGGGGGGCCAGGGCTATGTTTCTCAGTCCTTCCCTAGCCCGGGATGTGGAGCCCAGCTCCTGGGGGGACCTGCCTGGATACGGCACCCGGATCCCCCTGGAAGAGTCACTGCGGAATTCATAGGTTTTAGCTTTGGCTTTTGCCTGGGCCTGCAAAGAAGATAAATCACCCAGTGACTTTATTATCCTGCCATCCGGCTGTGTAATTACAACTTACAAGAGGCCACCTTTGAGGGGAGCATCCTCCAAGGGGGCCAGAGAGGGACCCCTGCTCTGGCACGCAGACCTCGTGCGCAGGCTCCGGCCCTCTTACCTTTAGCAGGAAGGTTTTGGGCTTGGGGCCTCGCTTTTTGGGCCCGAAAAGCTCCATTTCTCGCTCCCTAGAGGTGTTAAAAGAACCAAAGCTTCAATTCAGCATAGCTACAAGACAGCAACATATTTACAAGCGCAACTGCTACAGCTAGTAAAGGCCTTGTACCTCTCCTCGAAGGCTGCGAGCAGCCGGGCATCCAGGATGTTCTCCTCAGGTTCCCAAGTGCTGTACCTGGGGGGAAAGGCGGGACGGAGAGAGGGAACAGCATGAGGAGCCAGGAGAGACAAGATAAATAAAATAAAAAATAAGGGCATAAAGGGAGGGACCCGGTTCCCGTTCTGTCACAAAGGGGGAGCAGGGGGTGCAGCCAGCATCCCCCCCGACCCCCGCTGCAGCCCCCCGCGGCCCCACGGGCGACTTACTTCTGCGACCAGCCCTTCCATTTGACCAGATATTCCATGCGGCCCTGCGGATGGGAAGCGAGGAAAATAAATATGCGTGGAGCTGAAACCGAAACCGCGACAAACCGCGACAAACCGCCCCGCAACAAAGGTCCCCCCACAACGCCCCAAGCAGGCAGCGGAACACGGGGCGGGGGGCAGCGGCGGGGGTGCAACAATGAAAAATAACGCCGATTTAACACACCCCCCCTCCCCAGGCGCGGATTTAACACAGCCCCCCCAGGCGCGGGGCGCGGAGGGCGGGAGCGGCGGAGCGGAGCCCGCCCCGCGGCGGGGGGAGGCAGAGCCACCCCCAGCGGGCCGGGGCCGGGGTGCGGGGGGCCGGGGGCGCGGCGGGGAGGCCGCGGGGGGCACCTACTTTGCGGATGCGGCGCTTGAGCAGGGCCTCGGCCGCGAAGACGCGCTCCCCGACGGCCGAGAGCTCCATGTTTACGCGGCCGCTCGCAGCGCAGGGGCGGCCCCGGCGCAGCCCAGACCATAATACTCCGCCCGCTGACGTCACCGCGGCCCCCCCCGCGCCCGCCGCCGCCGGAGCCGGGTGGAATATTCCGCCCGCGCCGCATTGGCCCCGCCGCGCCCCGCCCGCCGACGTGCTCCGCGTCCCGATGGGCGCGGGGCGGGGCCGCTCGGGGCCGCGCCCACCGGCACGCCCTCCGCGACACGCCCCCGGGACACGCCCCGCTCGGGGGGACGGCCCCGGGAGGGCGGGGAGGGGGCGCGGAGCACAAAGGGGGCCCGCGGTGCGGGGAGGGGGTGGGATGGGGTTTCGCGGCCCCGGGGAGCGGCCGGGAGGTTCCGCGGCACCCGGACGGTGCGGGCTGGGGGCTGCCGCGGCCCGGCCCGCCTACCGGTGGTCGGACAAAGGGAGTGGTGTCGAGGGTGGGAGCGTTCCCGCACAAACCGCCCGTCCCGCTAGCGGCGGAGCCCGCGGAGCCGTCCACGGGCAGACGCGGTCGCGCGTGCCTCTCGGCGCCGCCGCCACTGCGGGAACACGAATCCTGCCCGGCGACGCGGAGACGAGCGGCAGAAAGGGGCACCGCGGCCGCGGGTTTCGCCGTGTCGGCAGCCCCCGGCTGCGATCCCGGGGGGGCGGAGAGGTGATCCGGTGCCGGCGGCGCAGCCCCACGCAGGATTTGGTCCATCTCCCGCGTTACCTGTCAGCAAACTGGCGTAGAAACGCGGCTGCACTGTGAGGCTGCCAGCCGGTACCGAGTCCTCACTGGCTCGCCTGCTCTCTCTCTGCCTCTCGCCCCGCGGCACCGCGCTGGGCGACATCGCCTTCTCCCCGAGGCGGCCACGGAAGAACGAGACACCTGCGAGTCGCGGGAAACCGGTGCAGCCTCTGGGACACAGAAAGTCCTACGGGACCGTTTCTTAGCCGCAAGTGGACAGGGTCCCAATCCGTCCCCTGCGCTGTCGGTGGGAGGCACCGGGGGGGTCCAGGCAGCCCTTCAGCCCTGTCCCGCGAAGTGAAGCGGTTTACGTGTCCACGGGCAGTGCCGCCGCTCGGGGCCGCCCGGAGAATGGGATGCGCAGCACCACGGCGCGGTGCTGTGTGGGCTCCTGCGGCCCCCTTCGCGATGGACGAGACCAGACGAAGCCTCTCGTGGATCTTCCCCTCCTGTCCCCACCTCGGTCTCCCCTCCGCTAAGGAGCTCGAAGCCGAGGAGCCTTATTCCCACCCCGAGGAGCGTTGTTTCCCGGGGATCCTGATTCGCGTCACCCGGGCGGGCAGGCACGTCCAACGGCGGACACGAGTGGGGCTTTGGGACCCCGCGGGGAGCGCCGACAACTGGACCCCCACGGGTCCACGCGGGACTCGGGGGATCGTGGGTCGGGTCTCCATGGACAGATCACTCCTCCCACCGCCCCCGGCCGAGGTGAAACCGCGCTCCCGGGAGGAGGCAGGAGATTCCCACTGCGCGGCTCCCGTGTACTCCTATAGCACGCATGCAACCCCGCGGCCACGGAAGCCGCCGCGACACGCGGGTTCTGCGTGGCGTGGCCGGGCCGGGGAGAAGCGCAACCTTCGCGGCGTCCCGACCCCCGGCGAGCTGCGTCACGGGAAGTTTTTCGTTAATGTTGAATTAATCGTTTTTAATTAAGGCTGGTCGCGGGACGACTGTGAATTGGCGTGAACTAGGCTCAATGGATCCCGTTCCCGTTCCGAAGGTGCCGGGTAGAGGACAGACCTGGCGGCACCGGGCGCAAGGCCCGGCGCGGGGCACGGGGCTGGGGTCGGAAGCTGATCGAGTCCACCCGGCACGACTGGTGCAGGCGCAGCGGCGCCCATTCCCGTGGCCGTGGGGCTGCTGCAGCCCGAGCAAGTTGGTGTCTGTCCGGCACTTTGGCTGCCATTGTCCCCGCTGCAGGTTGGAACGGCGGATCCGAGGTCGTGCCGCCCCGTATCGACGCCACGCGGGAGTCCTGAGGGGCCGTGTAGCTCCCGACTGAGCAGCTGCCGTTGCCCCGTTGTCTGCGCGGAGCCCCGCGGCCACGCGTAGGGCTGAAGAGGGGAGAAGCCGAGGTTCTGGCTGCCTCCCACGAGGGCATCAGCCGAGAAATAGCTTCATCCTCCCGCCGCAACCCACGCGGAACCCGCGCGGGGGTGGGGCTGCTCCCCGGTTGAGGTGCGGGGGGGCAGAGAGAAGGCAAGATGCAAACGAGAACGGAGCGGGGAAAGCAGCCCGGAGCGACCGCCCCCGCGTGGGAAGCGCTCGAAGCCCGCACGCGTGGGTGAGCTGGGGCCGGGGCTGCGGCCACTCGTGGGGTCTTGGCCCGGAAGGAGAACTGGGACAGAGCTGCTCCAGCCGTGCCGGACGAGGCAGCAGCGGGCAGGACCGTACCCCGGCAGTTCCTACCGCTGCCGAAGGGTGTCCGGAGACCCCCGCGCCTGGAGCCGGCGGCACTGCGGGGTCCCCTCCAGCACAACCAAGGCACCGGGAGCAGGAGCTGAGCAGGGGCACGGGCAGTCCTCCACGCTCCTGGGGTCAACGCAGGAACAGCCTGGGCGCCCCATGGGCTCTCGACCTTGTCGGGCCGCTTATCCCTGCGGCTCCCGTCGCCCACGCCGGCCCGGGGCCCGGTCGTGGGGTCCCGGGACTCGGAGGCGACAAGAGGACAGCTCTGGACCGGCGAGAGCGTGTGCCGCCGCGACAAACTCTGTTTCCGCCCATATGACCTCAAACCACCCTCTCGGCTGCGGGGTCTACGCTCCCCCAGCCCGCATTCGTGCGATGAGTTCCTCGGGGCTCAGAGGGCCGCCGGGGAGCAGAGTGCCGGGCTCCCCCCGCGGTTCTCGCTGCGCGGGGGGCTTCCACGGCCGCGAGTTTTGCAACGAAACCGAGGGGCTGGAGCTCTTCTCGGAGTCGCGCGTGGCGACGGCGGGGAGAGCTCCTGTGTCCAAGTGCGGCTGAGCAGGGAGAAGGGGACGGCGGGGCAGACCTGGCTCCAACCCAGCAGCCGGCACCATCGATCCCCGCACCGCAGCGGGGCAGTTCCCCGCGACTCCCGTGTGCTCTGGTGGCCGTGTTTCAGAAGCTGCTCCGTCCCACGGCCACCCGCGCCCAGGGCGACGGGATCCACCACAGCTCCCAGCCCGACCTGGCCCGGTTCCCCGGCTGGCGGAGGATACCGGTGCCCCTCAGAGACCCCTTTATGCCATGGTCGCGCCCCAGCGTGTCCCCATCTCCTGGGCGATCCGAGAACGGACCCCACGCTGGGACCGGGGAGGGGAGTGGGGACAGAGCAAGTGGCCCGCCGGTGGGTCCCCAAAGCCTGCCCGCCCCCGAACCGATCTCCCGATCGGGCTGGCCCTGGGGTCTCTGGAGAGGCATCCTGCAGCCCGGGTACCGCCGCACTGGGTAGAGCGCGCCCCGGAGCCACTTTCCACGCGAGTTCCCTGCTTGCCTGGACGCGCCCCTGCACACTCGGGGATACCGACCCCAGATTCCCGATCAACCCAGACGCCCGCTTCAGCTGCGGGTTTCTCCCGGTTCGGTTCCGTTCCCGAGCCGCGCAGGCAAACTCTTCACCGGTAGCTGAACGGAGCCGGGAGGAGCATCGGAACTTCACTGCCCCACGGACTTGTACCGGGCTGTTCCGACGGGTGGGCGCGGACCCGGAATCCCGCGGCACTGCCGGCACCGCCGGCTCACGGTCCTGTCTGAGACTGGGGGCGCAACCTGGCCCCCGAGACGGTGCCTTTTCGTTTCCGAGCAGCTCAGGGACAACTGAGGAGGCAGCAACGGGCTCCGACCTGCGGTAGCGGCACCCCACAGCGTCGCCGGGGTTGCTGCCGGGTAGCGCGGCAGGAGAGGGGGAGAGGAGATCTCGGGTGTGCCCACGCAGTGACGACGCCGACGGCCCACAAGACCCCAGAAATTCCCCGTGAGAGAAAGTTTTCGTGTCGAGTTGTTTGACATCGAATTCATGACCGGGCAGGGCTTCCCCTGCGGTTCTGGAGGCGACGTGACGACGGGAGGCAGCATGCCCCGGTGGACACGGCTCAGGCTCGGACGACGCCTGGGAGGGCACCGGGCACGGTTGCTGCCCGTTCCCCGGGGACCGGTGGGCACTGGCGGGGGAATGGACGAATCTCGGCGTGGACGGACCCTGAGCGAGAGAGAGGATTCCGTCTTTAGGAACTCCACCGAGCACCCGGGCAGAAGAACTTCTCTCTGCCCCGTCGATCGTTATTGCCCGGTTACCGAGGCTTTGGCCAGCCAGCAAAACGACCGCCCCGAGGAGATGCAGCTCAGCGCCCGTCCCCAGTGGGGCCCCGCCGCCGCCCCGGGACCGAGCTGCACATCCTCCCCGGGGCAGCCGGTACCGAGGACCGTGGCGGCCAAGCCCCCTCTGATGCTCCACGGTCCCGCCCGGGAAGCGGTGGGCGCGGCACGGCCTCGTCCCGACGGTGCCGCAAGGAAACGCTGCACTTCCCGGTGCGTCCCCGCCGGCCCGGTGAATTCCAGGTGCTTTCCATAGGTGGCACCGTCCTCCTGGAAATGGCGGCTGCGGCCTCTGAGCAACCGGCGGCGTTCCCGCCACCCCAGAGGGGCATTGCCGCCCCCTCCGCCCCGGGCAGCCCCCGCCGCGCCGCCGGTTCAGCAGGGCGGAGCGCCCGCAGGAGCCCCCGGGAGCTCTGCCAAGCCCAGGAGCGAAGCGTGGAGGGGTTCTCCCTCTGCGGTCCCCACGGGGGAGAGAAGCCGCCAGGAGCACAGACCCACGAACGTTGTGGAGTCTCCCGCATCGGTCTGGCTCGTGGGAGGTGCCCACGCGGGTCCTGCAGCCATCGGTTCCGAGCTCGTGGGGGCGGCGTTCCCTGAGCCCGCGCTCCGGCGAGACTGAATGGCGGAATCCCCACGCCTTCCCACTGCGGGGAGCGCCCACGGAGCGCCCCGACGGCAAAGCGCCCGCTCTCCGGTTTCCAGGCGTGCCGACACGCGCCCGGAGCCCCTCGTCACCCCCGGCGCTGCGGCTCCACGGGTCGCCTCGAACCGCCCGGGCGAGGAAAGCGGCGCTCCCGGGGGCGGGAGCCCGGGGGGCGCCGTTTATCGCCCGCTCCAGGCTCCGAGCGCTCCGCACAAAAGATCTTTTGTTCCTGGGGGTTCTGAATTTGCTCATTATTTGTAGGAACATAAACACGAGCTGTTTGCGGATGGGGAAAGGGAGGAACCGGCTCGAATGCGGCGTGGGGCGAGGAAACGGGAATGTTCCGGCCCATTCCCGCACCCCGTCTAGCCGGCGCACCTCCGTCCTGCCGGCTGCTGATCGCGCAAGGGCGGCAGAAAGACGGATCTGCTCTCTGCAGTGGCCAAGGGAGCGTCACGAGTGGGCAGTGGGCACGCGAGGCCCCCGCCGGGGTGGGACGGAATGCGGTGCGCGGCGCAGTGGCGCCCGTGGCAACGGCCCCGCCGAGGGAGCAAGCGAGCTGGGATGTGACAAATGAGACGGAGTGCGAATCGAGCCGCTCGGGGCTGCCGCCACCCCTGTCCTTCACCCTGCCCGGCTATGTCCGGGCTCCGTCCCTGCCCGTCCCCACCGTCGCCGCCCGCTCGCGCGCGGTCCCGCGACTCCGCTTTTAACAAAAGCAATTAGAGGTGAAGCGCTGCTCATTTGCATTGCACTTAATGACCGGCGGCGGCTTCCCCCGGGCGGGGGGCGTTCGGCGGCAGCGGCGGGACCGGGCCCGGTGGGGCGGGGGTGCGGCCGTGCCCCGCCCGCGCCGAGGCCCCGCCCACCGGCCCCGCCCACCGGCCCAAGGTAGGTGCTGTATTTAGGTTCATGCCCTTATATGGTGATGCGCGCGGCGCCCCGCGGACGGCGCGCACCATA
This sequence comes from Entomyzon cyanotis, assembly GCA_024500445.1. Classification (NCBI taxonomy): domain Eukaryota; kingdom Metazoa; phylum Chordata; class Aves; order Passeriformes; family Meliphagidae; genus Entomyzon; species Entomyzon cyanotis. Next base: position 2,162,993 of record JAKEPQ010000325.1, read on the forward strand.
TAAGGAAGCGGTGCCGGGGCCCGGGTGAGCTGGTGAGCGCTGATTGGCCCGCCCGTATCGCAGCAACGGCTCTCGCGGGGGGAACGGCCCCGCGCCCCCCCGCCCCCGGCCGGGACCTCCGCGGGCACCGAGCGCGGATGCTCCGCGCCCACGGGAGACTCCCGACGGGACCCCACCTAGTGCTTGCCCCCACCCCGCCCGGTCCCGGTGCCGCCTAGCTGTGCCTTCCCGCCCCGCGGCTCCCGACCCGCCATCTCGCCGCCGGTGTTCCGTGGACACCGACGGCACTTGAGAGCCCACGGTGCTCCCGAAGTGCGGCGGGACAACCGGTCTTCTGTCTCCGCAACGCGGGTCACGGAGGAAACCGACTGTGACCTGCTCCCATTCGTGGCAGAGTACCGGGGGGGACCGCGGGCTGAGACAGCCGGCGGGACGGGGCGGTCCCCTTGCTCCGTGGAGCGGGACCTTACGTGGGCAAGGGGGAGGCGGGGAACCAGGGCTCTACACGTACTCGAGTGACCCCGGTCTGAAGCACAAAGATGGGGGGTCTTTGCGGAGGTGGGCGGCCGGGGGAGGCCACGATGGGTGAAGTATTCACAGAAGGCAGCGGCGCCCTTTGCACCGTGCGCGGCGAAGACGGCGGCTTCCGCGCACGCGGCCGCCACCCGTGATGCGCGCACCCACGGAGCGGCAAAGCACCTTCCCCTGTCCAGCCGCCACGGTGCGGACCGGCCGTGGGGGAAGGTTCTCCCGCTCTCCAGTGGGAAAGGATCACCCCAGCTCGGCTCCCACAATCCCGTTATCGGGACATCCCCTCGCCCCACAGACACCCGCGAGAACCACCGGCGGGGAGGGGAACCTCCGGCAGCCCAGGCGACAGCCGCGCACCCACGCGTGTCCACTCCTGCCCTGCGGCCAGGCTGCGGGGAGCAGCCGCCGTGACAGGCGGGGGGCGGCGACACGGTGCGGGATCACGGGGCCGAGTTTTCGTTGCGGCTTCGCCGCGGAGCCGGTTCGTGGCCGAGTCGTGGCCGCAGGGTGCCGCGTGCCCACAGCCCGATTATTTTAATACATTTTATTTTTATTTTAAACCGAAAGCAAAACCGGGCGCTGCGGGAGCGGCTGCGGGGCTGGGGCTCCTCCGGCGTGTCGAGCTGCGGGGGATGACCGGCCACCCCTCCGCCGCGCCCCCCCCGGGCTCGGAGTCGCCGCTGTCTCGGCGGGCACCGAGCGGGGGCTGTGGGCACGTGCCCGGCGCTACGGGGCCGGGCGCGATCGGGGCGGGCTGCTCCGCGCTCCCGGCGCGCCGCAGGTGAAGCCACACACCGGGCACCGCGGGCTTTGCTGCGGTCCCGCTGCCCCGCGGAACCTCCGACCGTGCCCCGCGCCGCCTGCCCTAGGGCTCCCCTGGGGGGGGCGACGGGGAGGGCTGCGCCGCTTCCTCGCCGTCCCCCCCCATGGCAGGATTCAGCGGGCTCCGCCGAGCAGCCATTTTCTGCAGCTGCCTCTCCACCAGAGCTCAGCCGGGCGGCGGGGCCGGGCGGCAGCACAGCCCAGGGGACCCCCGCCCCGCTGTCCTCCTCCGGGACGGGCGCCCCGAGCCCCGGCGGGCGGGGCCGGGGGTGGCCAGGCTACGCCGCAGGGCTCGCCGTGACAATCCCACCCTTTCCCCGCCATTTTGTTACCGTGCTGGCGTTTTCCCAAAGCAGAGACAGAGCGGGAGCCTTGGGAACGGGCCCCCGTTGTGCCAGGGCGGACGCCCCCCACGACCCGTGTCCCCGTTCCCTTCCACCCCCGCCGCGCCGCACCTGGCAGCGGGGCTGGTCCCGGGACACGCGGCTGCCGCCGGCACCTTCCCACCGGGATCGCCTCGCTCCCCTTCGCGCCCCGCGCACGCAGCACCCGAGGGTCGTGACTGCCTGAGTCCATGCAGGACCGTGTCACGCGGGGCTGCCATCGAGCTCCGGGCCGCTGGCACAGCACCCTTCAGCCTTGCCCGGTGACGGTCCCGGCTCCCCGCGGGACCAACCCAAACGCCCTCGCGGGAAGCCCATGGGGACAGTGGTTGCCCCACGCGAGGCGGGGCGCCCCGTCGGGGCTGACAGCACGGCCAGACCGCCGGGAGGGTGGCAGGGGAACGGAGGGAGGTGGCCGTGACGAACTGCGGGACAGCACTGGGGGCGCGGGGACGGGCGGGCAGGACAGCGAATGCCCCCGACGGGGGCGGCCGGTCCCTCCACCCGCGCGCGGATTGATGGACGTCGGGTTGACACCAACCAGGGAGCCCCGCCGTTGGGTTAGCGTCCCTCTCCCACGGCTGCATTCCCGGCTCGGGGGAGGCGGTCGGATGTGACTCTACGCGGGACACCCCGGCGACAGATGCCCCGTGCGAGTGGAGGCGGAGCGCGGCGGGGCCGGTGCGTGCCCCGGGCTGGGCCTCCGGAGCTGAGCAGCGGCGGAGGGCGGAGAAGGGAGCCGGGAAGGAGGGGGCTCCTGCAGTGCTGCAATGCAGCGCCGCGCCGAGCCCGCCGGCCCGGCCGCGCTCCGCCGCCCGCCACTGCGGCAATGCGGATGGAAGCCCCGCCCGGGCTGGGCCGAACCGGTCCGGGCATCCCCTGCCTGGTCGGGCTGCACCCTGACCCAGACGCGCCGGGCTGCCGCTCTCCCCCTCTTCCTTGCCCCCGTTTCGTTTTCGTCCTGCCCCTGCCGGGACGGCGGGACGTTTCCTCCTGCGGCGGGACGCCGCCGGCCGGTGTCCCCGGGATCGCCCTCTCGCCTTCTGTTTGCGGGGGGTAGAAGTTTGTCCTGCCTCCCGTGCTGGACGCCGGCGGACGCCGCCAGCAGCCACCCTGGCCCCCACCAGCACTTCGGCTTCTCGCTGCGGCTCCCCTCGACGCCGGGACTTGCGAAGCCCCCGGTGCTGCACGCACTCGGGGCGGATCCCTGGTCTCTGCCCTGCTCCGTTCCAGCTTCTCCCGGGAGACTGTCCTACCTCCCCACCCAGCCTCCAGGCCCCCCACCGTCTCTGCTTCCCCATCTCCTTCTCCCTGTCCCCGCTGACCCCTCTGCTTAGTCCAGTAATAAACAGCGCTGCGGGGCCCCAGGTGGGGTGGGGGTCCCACCTCGGCTTCGCTTCCCCACGGCTGCCGTCTGACACTCGGACTCGCAGCACCGCGGTCGCTCCTCTGAGCACCCGGTAAGGGGGAGCCGCACGCCGCCGCCGCCTCCCTGCACCCCGAGGTGCCCATGTGCGGTGGTGTGCGGGCAGTGCCCTGGAGAGAAGGGATTCAGCTTATAAAAGTCTCTGATTAAAGCACAAACCCAGCAGGGCACGAGGTGCATAAATATCGGGGTTTAAGACTGCGGGAGCACTATAAGCCCCCAGCACCCGCCCTTGTCCCAAAGGCTCTGGATCACCCCCTTCTCTGTTTGACTCTTGCCGCAGCAGCCTGTGGCTGGATCCAGGAATTCTCTCCCAGCCATGCCAGGCAAACCGGGTTCTGCCCTCCCACCTGGATGTTTTTTTTTCTGACGCGGTAAAAATGGCACCGCATTCCAGCTCCAGCTCCTGCTGGTGCGGACTCTGCCGCTGGATCTTGCCGTGTCTGCATTTACTGGATGAAAAGCTCAGCCGAGCCCCTGAATTTCTTCCTTCGGAGAGCTTTACGGGCTGATCAATATGTCCTTAACCTTCCCTTCGGGAGGCTGGGCACCTCCGTGGCTGACTCTGGGGCTCCCCGCGCCCCCCGCCATCCCTCCGTCTCTCCCCGACTCCTCTCCAATATTTCAATGTCTCTTCTCAGCTACCGGAGGCTGTTCCACGCGAAAGCGGGCTCACCAGTGCCACACACCGAGCAGTACCACCGCCCCACTCTGCCTTCCGTCCCCTGCAGACACGGGGAACCCTTATCGGTAGCGGTGCCGTCCCTGCCCCTGTGCCTGTCCGTGTCCCCCGCCCGCCATGTGACAGAGCTCCCGGTGGCACCGAGAGAGCGACTGTACGCGGCGGTCCTTGCCGCGGAGGTTTGTTGTTCAACTCCTCGGGCACTGTTGAATGCGTACGGGGACAGAGCGATCCCTGACCGCAAACCGAGTGCTGGCGGGGGGCCCCCGGTCCCCCGGGCAGGTTGAGCCTTGACTCCTCGGCTCCTCCTGCCATGGTTCCTCTCCAGGAGCAGGGAAACGAGGACACTTTGGGAGCCCTTTGGGAGCTCACCCTGCCCCGGCGGGGGAAGGTCCCGGGATCCCCCAGGGATGGCCAAGCCCCTCAGCCCCGCACAAAGCGGCTCTCGGGCTGGTTTTCTGCAATAACCCCCGCTCATCGCAGCCCCTTCCGTGACTGAGCCTCTCGCAGGACGCGGTCCCACGCAGGTTCCCCGCCCCGTGGAACTCCAGCTCTCAGCGGCGCTGTGCTGAGCCCCCGGCTGGCCGCTCTTAGCCCACTACCACGGGGGTGCTGCTGTTCACGGTCCCTGTGCCACCCCCCGGCTCTGCGTCCTGTCCCCAGCTCTTGGGACGTGGCACCAGGCAGTCATTCTCAGTCACGGGGACCGTAGGCGGGGGGCTGGGGGGTGGGGTGGGCACGGGGCAAAGGCAGGAGAAAAGAAAGCAAAGTTAAATTTGTCAGCCCGAAAGCAGAGACAATGCCACGGCCGAGACTTATTTGTCACATACTCAGGCATGAGATGGAAAGAATTCCTGTGATAATGCTCGTCCCTGCTCAGCCGCTGCTGCTGAACCACAAATTGCTGCTTGCAGCACAAAATATGGAAATGGGATACGTTAGATTAGACTCCTTCTCGCTGGGGCTCTGGTCGAGGAGTTAAATTTCTGAGTCCGGAGAGTTAAAACATCTTCAAGCAGCAGAGCATCAAACCCTGAGAAAGTGGGTCTGCTTCAGGTGGCAGAGCTACAAAAAGGAAAAACATCAGGAAATCGGCTACCGTGGAGCCAGTGAAAGATTTTTCAAAGCAGAGAGAGACACCCGGGGAGGGCTCTTCCCACCTCGGGTTAAAAATGGCTCAGGGTCAGGTTGAGCCCTTAAACTCGAGATAAGGCATCATTCCACTAGCTGCCGGGGAGAGGGGTGGCACCGCTGATGTCTGACCACCGCAGCCTCTTCTCTGCACAACCCACCATGAATCCCCCTAGTCTATCTGTTGCTGGTGACTTCATGTGCCAAAAGAACGCAGGCGAAGGAAGGACAGTGGCACGGCTGGATCCAGTGCACATTCCTGATCTTAAAATGACAACCTGGCTTTCACCGTACGGCAAATGGATGGGTATAGCCGGGACTACGCTTCAGCCTTCATTTTTCAGCTGTGTGGAAATACTAACGTGTAAAAACTAACGTTTCCAAGCATGTGTGAATATTACCATTTATTTTGTCCTTTGAGATGCTTCGCTGGCTTCTCGATACTGAACAAACCTCACCTCCCCTAACCTTGCATTTGGTATTAAAAAGAACCTGAGGCTCCATTGTTTTTTTCTTTCAGACAAAATATAAAGTATTTCTTCCCGAGCAGCTCCCCGAACGTGAGGAGCCCGTTCCCCCTCAGAGGCACCGGCAATGGGAAGGGGCATTCACTTCCAGAGTGGGGGCATTGGGGCGGCACCAGATCAGGGACCCAGAAATTCGGAGGATCAATCACCCCTCATCTTCTGCAACACGACGCCCAGTCTATCACAAAGGGCATTTTCAGGGAGTCGGGACCGCTCTCCCCAAAGCCGGGGCCGGGGGCTGCCCGCCCCTCTGCCGCTCCCCGCGTTCCCCGGTGCGGTTTGCCGCCCCTTTCCCAGCGTGCCGCCCGGGGGATGAGCCCTTCCCGCACGGCACAGCCCACGCCCGCAGCCCGGCGTGGCCATTTTAGCCCGCACTCGCCCTCGCTGCTGCCGCAGTCCCGCTCGCCGCCCCTCGCCGCTGCCGCAGCCACGCTCGCCGCCCCCCGCCGCTTCCTCGCTCTCTCCAGCGGCTGCGGACAGGTTCCGCCTGGGGGCTGGCGTGACGATGCCCCCGCGGCGTGGCACGGTTCCGCGGAACATCCCCTGGAGCAGCCCGGTCCCACCGGTTGCCGCGGGCTGAGCTCTCTTCCCCCCGCCACCGGCGGCATCGGGAGGGCGGGAAACGCTGAGTCCGAATTTGCTGTTCACAGCTCTAGGAGCAGCTCCTAAGCTGCGATTTTCCACCCTTCCCTTCAGACAAGGGATAACGTGTGACATTTGAGTCATCCCGATTTTCCTATTCTCATGCTTCATAAACGAAGTGACACCTTCCCCCTTTGGGCATCAGGGAAGGGGGCAAACCCAGAATCCCTTGGCCCTTCCCTGGGGTGGGTTGTTCCCTCCGTGGCTCATTTCACAGCCGTTACCAAACACCACCATCCCTTGTCCTGTACATCCCAGACTCATCCCTATTGTGGACAAAGACGAAGCACACAGGGTCTTCCCAATTCCCAAACCAGATCTAAAAGAATTCCCAACCAGAACCTTTGCTCAGCACAGTCTTTATATGCAAATTAATACATGTTTGTTAAAGTTTATATCAGCTCAGACCCTCCGTTCAGGCTGCTGTTAATACATTTTCTAATATTATCCAAGTCTTCTCTCTGGCTGCTACAGCACAACAGCAACACCTCTGAAAGGTTTAGGTTATCCCATTTCTCACCTTCAAGCCCTTCTGACTAAAGCACTTCTATGCCATGGAAGCTGTGTTTCCATTCAGGCAATGCATAAAACCGCTGGAAAACAGGAATGTGGCCATGCCCCACTTCCCAGGAGCTTCCTGGGTCAGACCCTGTAGCCCTGGAGAAGCTCAACCTCGATGACTTGGCTGGGTCCCCCTACCTGGTGCCAGCACCGTTCCTTGAGAAAGGGTGCTGGTGTTTGACAGGGCTCCTGGAAGGTTTGGGCACCCTGGAGGGTTTGGAAATCCTGGCGGGTTTGACAGTCAGTGATCAAATTTCCTTCTCTCCCCACCCTGGAAGCCCAGGGCCTGTTGCCAGCAGGGTCGCCCAGGGACGGCACAGCACGGCATGCCCAAGCCCCAGCTCCCGGGATCCAGGGTGCTTCCTGCTGTGTCGCACAGCATGTTTTATATGCCTGCTCCTTCGATAAAAATAAATCTTCATGTTTGCAGTTTGCTTTAAACTACATCAAGGTGTCAGCTGAACTGACGGCTGCTCTGAGAAACGACCTCAGGAGGTGCTGGCAAATGGCTCTCGGGTGAGCCTAGGATCTCGCCCTGCAGCGGGAGGCACCAGCGGCTCTCAACCCGGGGGGAAGAGACCTCGGCCACCCTCAGCCCTGCCAGGGCCTGCCCCAAACTTTCATCATTACAGAGACCCTAATTTCTCTCCCATTTGCACCCAAAGGTCTGTCATGCCGTAACACCCCTTCAGTCTCCATGAGACTCTGTGCACTGGCACAGATCCAGGGATGGCTTCTACGAGCAGCTGCACCACTACGTCCCTCTTCCCTTTCCAACCCACCATCAAGTTCTTTTCCTTCCCTAGCAGGCTGCACACACCTGACCACAGCCACCTTGGCTTCTCTCTCACATCCCCCACATTGTTCTCCTCTGCTGTCATTCCCTGCACCAATCAAGGGGGTCCCTACTCAGGAGTGCAGTGAGGGTGCCCTGGGAACGAGGCCCCCATCTCCAGCCAAACTCTTGCTCACTGACAGCTCTCCCTTGCTGCACTGATGCTGCCTGAGGCTGGGCCATGCCACAGATCATGGTTAGATCAGACACTGCTGGCCCAGCCGCCTCCTGAAAGTGTAAGCTGCTTCAGTTCACCCACAATGAGATTCTTCCCAGCTCAGGGTGCAGGCAGGAGCTTTCCCAGGCACAGGGGACTGTCAAGAGCCACTTGACAAGGCTCTGGAAGCACCTGGAGATGGTCTGGGCTGTTGTGACTCTGTACAGCTGCCTTCCTTTTCTGGTGCAAGCGTAAACAGAGCTGTGTCCTTGCGGCTGTCTCTGACAGATCTCACGTGAATCTGGGCTGAGTCCAAATGATCTTATCTGTGGAGAGACTGAGGATTTCCTACTACCAGGCTTTTTTGACTGCTCAAACCAGAGGCAGCCCTGTGGGATGGGGGAGATGGGGGGGGCTCAGGGAAGAGGCACAATCCAGTAAACCCTCTCAGGGGCTGCTGGACCAGCCCCACTGGATCCAGTTTTAGGTAAAATGCTTTATAGCAGCTGACACATGTATGGCTGTGCTCAAGGGGACAAGCCTAGAAAAACATAACCCAAGCAGTGGGCTTCCCTCCCAAAATGTGACCATGAATGCTTTACCTTGTTGCTGACTTCTCCAATGAAGGACGGATGCTGAGATCACCACACTCAGCAAAGTCACACAGTCACCTCCTGACATTGCATAGCAAAATGAGGGGAAAAAGGGAAAATAAAGGAAAAAAATCCCACAAAATTCACACAATGGATGCTTGGAGGAGCTGCCCCCACCCACGTATGAGCAAAAGCAGTGAGTGCCCCGACTGCCTGGGAAATCTTCCACGTCCCACTGCACACACCCACCTCCACCTTCTGCCCTTCTCGAGGAGAAGCTCCTCTCCCATTCCCAGTCTGGAGCTGAATTCTAGACCCATTCCCATACTGGACCTCCCAGTTCCCACAAGGCTATTTCTTACTCTGGTTAAAACACATCAGCTCTGTGTTTTGTGTTTATTGAACGTCTTTCTTCATTACAACATCCTCACGCCACAGATAGAGTCCTTCCACCCAGCCCTGGTGCCCATGTTGCCACTGTTCCATGGTCATTGCCAGGGGATGGTGTTTCCACCACTTTCCATGGAGCAGGGATCGTGCTGACACCTCCTGAAACCACACAGGGCTGATGGAGCTGGATGCCAGCCCAGTGCTGGTGCAAACCCTGGTAGCACCGTGGTGAGGGGAGAACCTGACAGCATCAGCAGCCCCTCCTCTGTGCACGGCTGTGGATCCATCAGGCCCTTTCACAAGGGCTCAAAGACGAAACAAATTCTCCTTTTACATCAGCAAATGTTTGTCTGGAATAAATCCAAACCAAGCAGAGGTTAACGCATTCCTGGGAAATACATTAAATGTAGCGCACACCAGTCTTCCTAATGGAGCGTGGTGACGCTCCATCTCGCCCTGGATCACTCTGATAACCATTGGAAGTCACCGTGGACTCCACATTAATTTGCTCAATAACAAGCATTTAGGTTTGATGCATTTACTAGGGAAAGAGAGCGGCAGGAATAACTAATTCATATCCAAACCATCTCTCCCAGCCAACCGGCCCGGCAAGGGAAGGGCGCAGCTTTTAAACCAGTAACTACTTATCACACCTTTCACAGCACAGGAAGCTGCTGGAGTTGTGATAAACATGATCAAACTATTAAAGTAAGAAATATCTGGCTGTGTGGTTTCCGGGAAATGGTGCCTCAAACCAACCATGGCTGCTGCCGGCACAGACGGTGCTTTAGGGGCTTCTGTGGCCCCGGGGGTGGTGGCTGCAGGGAGGGAACTCAGAAACACACACTCAGAGGGACAGTGTTTCCTTAAAAACTGGAGGCACAACACCCTCCATTTTCAGAAATGCTAATGAGCTGAGCTAACTGCAAACCTGCAGCAGTTATTAATTGCCCAGAGCCTCGCACACCTACAGCCCAGGGAAGGGAGCTGCCGAGCTGGCTTGTGGCAGCAGCGATGCCCAGGCTCTGGCCCGGAGCCTGCAAACCCACATTCAGACACAACCTGCTATTTGAGAGAAACCCCGTTGGTTTCATCTACCTTTGTCTGGCTAAAGAGCAAGTTGTGCCCTGGCAGCCGCCCTGCCCCGGAGCCTTGGCCCAGCCCCGCTCCTGCACTGGCTCCCGTAGCTGTCTGTTGAGCTGCACTTCCCCTTTCATAAATCACATTTTGCATTCTGAGCATGCGTCTCCTCTTCCATGCCATTTTTGTTTTCAGATAACCATTAGCTTAATTAATCAAGGGAAATGCATCATTTCTGATCGTATGTTCTGATAGTGAAGCCTGGGGTGGCAGGGAAACACTTCCCATCAACCTGTCCCCAGGTACCCCTGGTGCAGAATGGGGTTCACCAGCACCTGCCCTGACACCACCTCTCCAGCACCCTCAGCACATCACCCACGCAGCTCTGGTGACACGTAGCGTTGATTAAAACCCTCTTAACATTCAGCACAGCTATCAGGCAAATGTTGATTTTAATCAGAGTTCACCATTTCCCTTGCCCTGGGTGCACAAACCACCAGCTTTGGGGTCTCTGCGCAGGCAGGTGAACACCCCAGCCCTGAACATCACCCAGGTGTCCATTGGCTTTGGAGCATCAACCAATACTGGGGCAGAAGCAAGCTGTCAGCACTGACCCTGCCCACACCAACCAGTTTAGCCAAAGAGCTGGGATGGAGTCACCTCCCCAGTGCCAGCTCCCAGCAGCCATTCCCACCATGCGAGCCCTCCAAGCAGCAAACCTGAGCTACCCCAGAGCAAAACCTACTTTTCCTCCAATTTAATCCAAACTGCATCAGAAAAGTGCTCCAGCTCTGGCATAACTGCTGTAGGCAAGACCTGGGCTGAATGGCACATGCAGGGGTTCCCACTGTGACCCAAACCTGGCTGGATGCACTCCCACCTCCCCACTGACACCACACAACCCTCAGGATTTATGAAGGAACAATTACCAAGCTGAGTTTGGAATTTATTTAAATGAAATGGGAAGCCCAGGTGGCCTGGAAGTGGGCAACACAAGACAGGGGGTTATTTGTACTTTGGGGACAGCATTGCCACACACCTGGACAGAGAGACACTGTGTGACAGCAGGACCCAGAGCTGCTCCTCACCCCACGTCTCAGGTAGCTCAGGTATCACTGCAGGATCCACCTTACCCAAACCAATTATATTTGCTTCTCACAAGCTCACGGTTCTGGTCCACAAAAATCAATGTGCCATCAACAATATTTTAACCAAGATCTTTGCTGGAGGAGACATCAACTTTGACCAAAAGCCCAGAAAGGAGACAAGCTGCCACCAGAGCCAGTTTTGGTGGCAGCAGAGCCAGTTTTGCCAGCACTAGATTCAGAGGGTGGCATTGCCCAGTTACCCAACTCTATTTGGGGAGGTGACAGGGGGTCACTGGCAGGGACAGAGACTGAGCCCCATATCTCAGCCACCTGCAGATGGGCTCCAGGGGCTCTGCTGGGCTGCCACCACCCTGTGAGCCCTCTTGTAAAGAATTAGCCCTCCATTGTATTTCCAAAAGACTCTAGCAATTATTAATCTTGTTCAGAGATGTCTGCAGCTTTCTTGGTGGAATTTGGACCATCTTCCTTTCTGGAGACATTCAATTTCTTATCTAACTGTGACCCTCCCCCAGCACTGTGATGACACTGCTGGGATGGTGACTATCACCCATCACTGTGCCACTTTCCCAGCCTGTGCTTCCACAGCTTCTCAGGTTCCCATCACAGACCTCCCACAGCCCACTTTGGAGGAGCCCAGCCCTGTCTCAGCCCTGGGGAGAGAGAAGCACCACACCACCAGCTCCTGTGGCCTCACTGCCCACCCACAACACAGGGTGTCCTCAGCACTGTGGGCACAACACTCTTGGGGCGAAAACTGAACTATATTCAAATGTTACATCTCAGAGCCGATTTTTTAACCTGCAGGTAACTGGCTCTGGGGCAGCCCAGCCACAGCCTGCCTGCACAGGGACCTGCTATCCGTATGCTGTAACAAATGCACTCTGAATCCCAGTAGTTTTTGTAAAGGTTTATAGTCCTTTGCCATGATTGCATGATACATTTCTTCCCCTGTGACACAGCCCTCAGACCAGGATGCACTGCTGGCCAGCTCACAGCAGCTGGGCTTTGCACTCTGATCTACACTAGCTGCAGAACATCAAATGCACTTTCAACATCTCCATTTAATATTTACATTCAAGCAATTAATAATTGGAAGCTTATAGTTTAGACATTTCTAATAGCAGCAATTTCTATAATAGCTTGTTTAGCTTTAGATAACGATTTTTTTTTTGCACATAGAAACACCACATGTGTACAGTATCAAAAAATATATACGGGATGGTCCTGCGGGTCGTGGGGAGGGCAAGGGACCAAGACTAACAAATGCTCAATGGTTAAAAAGGAGAACAGAAAATAGTCGTTTGATATAGTTTATAAGGTGATCTAGGGACTCCATAAATCTAGGCTTTATATTTCATTATATAAATACCTACAAATAAATATATTAGCGTGGCCAGGGAGCGACCAGCTTTCAGCTCAAACAATACATTTCAATAACACCACGTACAAACGGGAGCAAGAATCACTTGACAAGTTAGCACTGTTAAAATATAATACTATAACTCTGAGTAACTGGCGGGTCCCATCCTTTTGTGTCCCATTGCCTGCAGGTCCTGGAGCAGCCCCCAGCTGCGGGGCGGGAGCAGCGGCGAGGTCACCCCACGTGGCAGGGATGGCCACCGTGCCTGGCCCTGTCCCGGCGTCCCCTCGGCGGAGACGGCAGGCTCGGCCACCGCGGCGTGGGCAGGGGCACACGGGCTCCGGGGAAGGGGCACCAGTACCTTGGAGGGAGGCTTTGGGGCCGGCAGCCCCGGGATGGGCGGGCAGCTCCCACGGGGAGCAGCTGCCATCCCACCTCACACCGTCACGTACTCCTTGAAGGTCACAGTCAGGCAGTTTGCGGTCACATCTGTGATAATTATATTCCCAAAGAAGGGCTTGAATTCCTGCAGGGATTCAGCCTCCTCCTCTTCCTCCTCCTCTGCGGCCTCCTGGGGCTGCGGAGGCTCCGGGGGCTGGTTTCTCAGCCGGTGGCGGTGGTGGCAGCTCTGGCTTCACCTGCGCCAGGGCCAGCTCACCCTCCGCCCGTGGCTTCACGCAGCGCAAGTCTATGGGCTCGTCCAGGTCTGAATCCAGCAGGATGACCTCCGGCTGGCCGGGCAGCTCCGGCCGCTCGGGGGGCCGGGGGGCTGAGGCAGGTGGGGGCACTGATGCTGCGGGAGGTCAGGCGCTTCTTGCCCGGCTCCTGCTCCACGTGTGGCTCCGACAGGCAGCGCTTCCGCGAGCCGGCGCTGGAGAGGTTCAGTCCCATGGAGGAAGGGCTGTGCTCGCAGACGGGACTCAGGGACCAGGGCACAAGGTCCGGCTTGGTGGTGAGCTGCAAGGGCTGCTCTGCTGGAGGAAGGGGCAGCTCCTTGGCCAAGGGAGTCTTTTGGGGACTTTCCTCCAGCTCTGCGGGGGGGCTGCCGGCCCTCGCCCTCTGCTTTACTCAGGGCATTGCTGCCCACCACCCTCTCCTCCCCTGGCTTCCTCCAAGCCTCCACCTTCTCCTCCCCACCCTTCTTAGGAGTCCTCTCCTCTGCAGCCCGCTTCCGGGGAGGCTCCCCAGACTTGATCTTCACCGCCTGCATGCCGTTCTCCATGTACTTGCTCATGACAATCACAATGCGCCCATTCTTGTTTTTGTTCTTGACGATCTTCATCTTTCCCCCAAGGCCATTGCTGGTCACCCTGTCTCGGGGGGTGGCCCAGTGCCACTGGACAGGTTCTTCTCGGCTCCATTTTTGCTCTCTGTTGTGAGGTTCTTGACTGGACCCAGCAAATTTTTGGCTGGGCCATGAGCCCACTTGTCTGGGTGGGTGACCAGGGGAGTCTTATTACTGTCCAAGCAGGCCTGGCCCTGTGGCTCCTTGCTGCTGGGCTGGTAATGGGGCTCGTACATCTTGGGGTCCGGCTGGTAGTGGTGGTGCTTCTTGCTGTTCAGCTGGTAGTAATACTTCCCTTTGCTGTGGGACTGGTGCTTCATGCTGCTCTCCTTGCCGTTGGGCTGGTACTGGTGGTGCTTCTTGCTGTTGAGTTCATACTGGTGCTGCTGGCTCTTGCCAGAGGAGCCGAGATCCAGCTTGGGCCTGGTGTCCACAGCTGGGTCCTGCAGCCCCGTGAGGATGTTCGAGCGGCGGGCGAAGGAGGGAAGCTGCAACGCAAAACCAAAAGCTGCGGTCAGACAGGGCTGGAGAACCAGGTGCCGGTGCTCTGGCAGGTGCCGAAGGCTCTGGTGGAACCCCCGCCCCTCTCCAGCATCTCTCCTTACGGGACGCTGCATCCTGGGGCACCATGTCCTCTAGCAGGCGGCCCCAGCCCACTCCAACTTAGAGGCTGTGCATTGCTCCAGATTAATGAAGCAATGAAAAGAAGAAAAGCCCCCTTCAATCAGCTGTCTGGGAACGGGGGCCGAGCGGGACAGCCGCTGCCGAGCCCGCGAGCAGCCTGCTAATGCCACCCGGGCACGGGCACAGCAGGTCTGCTCTGCGGCCCGCAGGGGAGGGAAGGGGGGCTGGGGCACCCGCTGAGCTCAGCGCTGGGGGTCCCCGGGGCATTGCGAGGCACCCGAGCCGTGCGCAGGCTCCTCAGCATGATGAAACCCGCTGCAAGCAGCTCCCCGGGGACAACCCGCGGCGAAGAGCACGGAGGTGGTGCGGGGCTGGGCGCCCGCGCTTTACCTGCACGACCAGCGGCTTTGGCTTGGGTCCCCGCTTGCGATATCCCATCAGCTGCTCCTGCCGCTCCCTGCGGGAACAGAGTGTCACTGCGAGGCCCGAGGGCACCACACAGACCCCCGACACCACCTCCCCACTCGCGGCAGCTCTCGCGGTGACAGTGACCCTACGCGGGCGCAGGGAGGGGACAGCGGGAGGGGACCGGGGCCCTCAGGTGCGGAGCCGCGGGGCGGGGGTCCCGCAGGTGGCAGCGGGCCGGGGGCACGGGCGTCCTGTGGAAGCAGCAGGCGCCTTCCCCGCTGTGGCTTCCCCGCTGCGGAGAGGGGCTGAAGTTCACAGTTTGCGCCAAAACACTCCAGGAAATAAATGCGCGGAAAGAGTAAAAAAAAATAAAAAGGTTTAAAAAAAAAAAAAGCCCAAAAAAAAAAAAAGCCAAAGCCCGTCCAAGCGCAGCAGCAGCAGCAGCGCCGCCTCCTCCACTCGCGGCATCGAATCCCGGGAAGAAGGAGTGCGAGGCGCGGCGGGGGGGGGCGCGGCGTGGGGGGCACGGCGGGGGGACCTTGACCCGGAGGCGTCGCCCGGTGGCCCCGCACCGCCCGCCCCGGCCCGGCCCGGCCCGGCCCGCCCCCGCCGCGGCCCCCGGCTCCGTGACGCATCTGCAATTGCGGGAGCGGCGGAGAGCGGGGGTCCCGCCGCCCCTCCCGCATCCCCCAACCTTCGCCGCTCACCTGTTCTGGAAGGCGATCAGCAGCCGGGGGTCCAGGATGTTCTCCTCCGGCTCCCACGTGTTATATCTTGGAGAGGGGAGGAGAGCGGCCGTCACCGCGGGGCCCTGCCGGCGGGGCCGGGGTCCCGGGCAGAGCCACCCCGCAGCACCGGGCCCGATAGGAGCAGGGTGCGGGGCTGGGGTCCCGGGGGGAGGGGGATGGGCGCGGGGGGTGGCGCGCGGGGACGGTACTGTTTATTTAGCGCAGTTATTATTCCGGAGGAATTCCAGGCATGTCATGATGAAATTTTCCAAATCCCCTTTCCCGGACCCAGGAAAGCGGCCGCGGGGTGGAGGAGGGACCCGGCCGCCGTGTCCCGGACCCCCCCGCGCCCCCCCCGCCCGCACTGTCATGCGAACCCCGAACGCTCCGCAGCGGCCGCGCTCCCTCCGGTGCCGGTGCTGCCCCCGCCTCGGCAGCGGCTCTCGGGGCTGCGGGGCGACGCGGACGATTTTTGCGGTTATTCCCCCTTCCCTCCACCCCCCCCACCCCCCCCCCCCCACTCCCCGCTCGGTTCTGCAATATGGAGCCCGACTCCCGAGGAGGGAAAGGGGGAAGGAGCCATTTTCTGGTGCACATCAGCCGCCGCCTGCTCGGCTCCCGCCGCCGTCACCGCCGGGCCCCGCCGCCGCCTCTCGCCGCCCGCCCGCCGCCCCGGCCGGGGCCCTTCCCGGAGCCCCATCCCCGGCCCTATCCGCTCCCGGTGCCGGTACTCACTTGGGCGACCATCCCCTCCATTTCACCAGGTACTCGACTCTGCCCTGAGCGGCGCGGGAGGCAAAGACACGGCGTCAGCGGGAACCGCCACCCCCGGCGCCCCCCGGCCCCGCCGCCCCCCGCCGCCGCCTCCCGCACCTTTCGGATCCGCTTCTTCTCGATGCTCTCCACCGCGAAGACGTGCTCGCCCACCGCCGGCAGCTCCATCCCGCAGCCGGGAGGGGCCGGGCCGGGCCGCGCTGCAGCCGAGCTGGGCTCGGGCTCCGGCAGCTCCCGCCGCCGGCCCGACAGACACTGAGCGGCGGCACCGCAACCGTGCAAATCCCGGAGCGAGACGTCAGGGAGGCGGCGCCTCCCGGGCCCGGCTGCCCGTCAGCGGCGGGGCCGGGGGATTGGAGCAGCCCTGCCGGGGAGCGAGGCGGGGAGGGGGCGGGCGGGGGCCGGGCACGGCGGCGCGGGGAGGGGGGCGCGGGCAGCCCGGTTCCCGCCCCACGCGTGACTCAGCACGGCCCCCACGGGGCTGGCGGGGGCGGCACAGCCCGCGGGGCAGGTGCGCGACTCGCCACCCCGAGGGGAGAGGGGTCGGGCGGGGGGTCCGGCCGGAGGATGCGCGGGAGGGCGAGCCCTCGGGAGGGCTCCACGCTGCGCCACGTCGCGGGTTGCCCCGGGCCCGGGGAACGGCGACGCCCACCCCCGGCACGGCCCGAGCCGCCGCTGCCGCCAGCCGTGGGGCCCGACCGTGCCGGGGGAGCCCTGGCAGGTCGCTGCGGCCGCAGGGTGCCCGGCCCGGGGACACGCAGCGGTGGCGGCAGCGGGCCCGGGCCCGGGGCAGGTGGCGGCTCTTTCCCCGCCCGGTGCCGGAAGCCCCACACGGCGGCGGGGCCGCTCGGGGAGCCCGGTGCGGGCGGCTCCGCGCACTCCCTGCTCGTGGAGCGGATCGCGGGGAGCAGGCTTAGGCACACGCGTGTCCGCGGCTGCCAGCGAGGCCACCCGGCCGCTCCCTGCGCTGCTCCGGGGAACGAGGCCGTGCCGGAGAGGGAGGCACCCTTCCCCGGGCAGGTGGAGCGGGGCCGGACACCGTCCCGGTGTGAGCTCCGTGCAGCCCCCGCCGTGCGGGCCGGCAGCTGCGGGCCTCCCGCCGCCGCTACGGGAGCGCTCCGGGCACAGCACCCCCGGGGGCCGCGGGCACGCGTGGGGTGATGCCCTGCGCGGCGAGGAGCATTCGATCCCTCCCGGGGGGCTCGGCTCGAGGGGCTCGGTGCCCGCAGGTGCCCGGCTGTGTCCCCGAGCCGGCGCCGCGGAGGAACCGGAGCCTCCGCACGCACTGACAACGGGGCGTCCCTTGGGCTGGCGTGGCCGGGGGTCTCGGTGCCACCGTCCCGCTTTTCCCCCCGGGCTCTGCCGGGCCGAGGCGTCCCGCCGGCCTTCGGATGGGGCGATCGATCCCCGCGGGGCCGGGCAGCCCGTGGGGTTCCCGGCAACTTTCGTCGGGAGCGGCGGGGCTGAGCTCGAACGGCACCGGGGCGCGGAGCGGCTCCTTTGCCGGGGTCGGGCAGCACCCCCGTGCCCCGAAGATGTTCCCCGTTCCCCCGGGGTCTGTCCCACCCCGGCCCGTGGGTTCGCCCGGTCGCCGCGGTCCCGGCCAGCAGCAGCCCGCGCCCTCGGGGGCCCTGCCCGGGCCCGGAGGTGCGGAGGCACCGGAGGGGGGACACACCAGGAGGAGGTACCGCTGAATGTCACCGCGCTGCAGCCCCTAACAAAGACGCAGCCGCCGCGATCGCAGAGCCGAGCCAATAAAAAGCAAACTGATATTACAATTTTGATTTCCCTGGAGGGCCGAAGGGGCTTAATGTAAGAATTATTATCCATTGTGAACAGCAGCCCAAGGAAAACACACACAGGAAGATTTAATTTTTTTTTTTTTAACTTAGCGGTTTTCCTAAGAAACATACATTCATTGAAATTTATGCCAGCGGAGTTTGTTAACCCTCCCCTTTGACATTTCCAGCTTCTCCTGTTGCCAGAGGAGACAAGCCGAGCACAAACCACTAATGCTCGCAATAAAACCAAATGCCCAGGGACGAGCACGGTTTGGTGTGATTCCTCTCTAGGCTGGGCAAGCTGCAGAGCACGTCCAGCTCCGGGTCCAGCCCGGCTGGGAAAGCTCTGCTCTTCCCAGGACATAGTCGGGAACAAGCGATGAGGAGGGCAGAGCCTGGCTGGCTGCATATATTAAAAAAAAAATATATTTTAAACAAGTGACCAGACATCCTTGGTATCTTTTAGAATCTGCCTCAGGAGCTGTACAAGAGACTGTTGATAAAATATAATATATATGAAAAAAAAGTAGTGAAAGCAACACTGAAAACCAATATTAAAAGCATTTTAATCACTGCCTGGCCCCTGGCTCCCACGGCTCAGCAGCAGCTCCCATCCTTTGGGTTCCTGTAGGATCTTCATCTGCTTTCTGTTACAGGGCTGATTGCACATGATTCACAATAATGATGGTAATGGTGGTGATTTTCTGTCTCTTACCTTGCTCAGGCAGCAGCAGTTCATGAACTGATACATTTTTCCCTTTGTCAGGCCCAAAGAGAACACCTTATTTGAACCACGTAAAATAGCCTAAATAAGGAAAGCGGGAAGCATTTCCAACTGTTGCCTCTTCCTGACTGGCTGGGGCATATCACTGGGATGAGACAAGGAAAGGGGTTTCCAACCAAAAAGAACAGGAGCCAACTGCTGCCTTTGAAGCCGAGGGAGGAGTGGGTTTGTCCCGGGCAGTTTGTTTCTGGTTTGCTCATGGATCAAGCAGGTACGAGGCACAGACACACATTCAGTGCATACCTTCTCCTTCGCCACACACCTAGTCAAAAATTCATATTCCCCTTTCTCTGCAGAGCATCAGCAATAGGTACTGCTGCTTTTGGTGTGAGGACTCTGTGCCAGGTGGAGGGGTGGGGGCTCCAGCCCCCCGTGTGTCCCGGCAGGGGTCTGATCCCGAGGTGGGGCTGCTGGGGTGCAGCTGTAAGACAAAACCTCGAACAGCCAGAGACAGATGGGCTTCCTGCAGGTGCTAGGAACCATACCAAGGTAATTTCCCTTCAAATACTTGCTGGCCATGTTCCCTCTGTGTACCCAGAGCTGATGTCTGTCTATGTTTATTCTTTTCATTATTATTTATAGAGTTCTTACCCCTAAGCCAGAGCCAGCTCTGCAGCAGTGCCTTGCTTGGGGAGGGTTCTGCCTCTCCAAAAGAAGATGCTTCTCTTCCCCTCGCCCCATATGCCAGCAGCTCCCACAGCCCTGCTCTGTGTTTGCCATCAAGCAGCACTGATTACACATGCCATCATTTCTGATGTTGCTCATTAGTCTGTATCACTATTAGCAATTCAAACCAGCAATTCTTTTCCAGCTGTAATCCTCCAGCTCCACCAAGGCGACCCCAAGGCTGCGGTTTGGGTGCTCACCTTTTCCTCCCCTCTGCCCTGGCAAAGCTGGTGGTTCTTACCCAGCTTGTAAAGCCAGGAGCACGACAGGCTGAGCACCAAATAATAACAGAAAGTTAATTCATGAATAGTTACAGCGTTTCCTTCAAGGCCACTCTCACAGGGGGCCAGGCACCGACTTTGCCATGTCCTTGGAGCAGGGGGGAGGGCACTGGCCACATTCATCCCTACCTGGCCGCCTGCAGCCTTGGCCAGCTGGGCTCCAGGATTTGCCCTTCTGCTTTTGTCAGCTCTGGCTTGCATTGGAAGTTGTGGCCAGTCTGAAAAACGGAGTATGACACAGCCCTTGCTGAGGTCAACACCGTGCTGGAGAAAGACAAGAAAAGGATGAGTAGGTAGGCTTGAAAAAAAGAGACAACAAAAAAAAAGCAAACCCACAAAAACCTAAACCCACCCACCCAATCAATAGGATGCCATGAAGTACGATGTGAACAATGAAACCCTGTTCCAGGTTGCCAAGGCAAATCTGTCAATAGAGTATTGAACAAGCAAATCTGACTTGCAATTATTGTCTCCTTCTAAATACAGGCTACCCCTTTGCCTTGCAGCTCGGCCTCAGTGCTGGTGTGGGGAAGCTCAGTGCTTGCTGGCCAGCACTGGTTCAAAATGGTGAGGGAAGAGTCAAGTCTGGCAGCTGGGCTGGAATTTAGTCCAACACATGCACTAAAACCCCCCGGAGCATCCCCACCACCTTCGCTGCAGCAGCTGAAGTGACACGTGCCCTGCCCCCAGTGTAACAGGCAGCAGCAAAAAAACCTCTGCAAAACTGTTCAGTCTTTAAAGCTTTCAGTAAAACATCCAGTGCCAGGGAGCACACACGGGTGTGCCCAGACACCAAGTGCCCAGCATTTTGTAATGCTCAGGAAAGCACCACGAAGAGCCTGAGCACTTGAGGCTGGGGCTGTCAGTGTGGTGGCCTTAAAATCCAGCACAGCAGCAAGGTCTGGAGCTGCCACCACCCACCCAGAGGCAGCAGCAGTGGGAAAATCCAGAGGCGAAACCACCCTGAACTGGGTCATCACGTGGAAATTTAAATGGCTTCACAAGTGCATCGCTGCCGCTGCTGCTGGTGCACATGGGGCCGCGTTAGGTGAATGCTTTTTTCTGGTGGTGCTGCTTCCAGCGCAAGCCAGGGGAGGTTTGAGCAGAATCCTCAGGAACGAGACACTTGCAGGAGCACAGAGTGTGCTTCCAGAGCAGTTTAACACAGCACAACAGAGAAGGTTTTGTGTAGCTGATGGAAGGGCTGAGGCACAGGGCAGTTTTATCCAGAGCAGCTGCTTTGGGGGCATGACTGGGCTCCCCTCACCGTTGGAGCTCCCCATGAATTAGGCAGCCCTGGAGGAAGGAGTGACAACCCTGCTCTGCAGAGCTGCAGCCAGCACAGGCAGGGAGGGCAGCACCAAAGAGCAGGTTCCCAGGATGCTCCATCCCTTGGGCACTTCAGCTGGGAATAAGCCCCCTTCCCCAGGGCTCTTTTCTGCTGTGCCTTCCCCCCACAACCTCAAGCATGGGTGCCAGAGAGGAAGCCTCAGAGACCATCTGTCTTTAATCTTCTTAGAGCCAGGCAAGTCGGGAGAAATTCAGAGGAAAGAGGCACTAAAGTCCCTCTGTCCGTGGCTGTGACAGCACAAGGCTGAGCACACAGCTGCTGGGAGAGGTCCTGCCTGCCCCACATCCTCAGAGCAATGCAGGCTGCCTGGGACATCAGGCAGAGAGCACTGAGAAGCACTCCCACCCCCTGGAGCAGAGTGAGATAGGAACCCCTTCCCCACACACCACGGGGAGCCTGATAGTCACGGGGAGCCAGCTCCGTCCTGCCTGCACCTTCCTCGTCATCCCCCTCAGATCCAAGCAGCCCTGGAGAGATCTGTCCTTGGAGCTCTTCCCCCTCTTATCACTTAAGCCGATGCTGTTCCTTGGCAGCTGAGTGTAATTATGAGATTTTCTCCATCAGAACTGGGTCTGTGCCTGCGTCCCCCAGCACGGCTGCATCCAACAGCGATGGCAGTGAGGATGCTCCTCAGGTCCGTGTGCTCACCCACCCGGAGCAGGGATGGCCCCATGCCCACTCCTCCTGCTGAGCCTACAAGCACTCAGTGCCACTTCTCTTGGGCAGGAGCTGGGCTGAGCCCAGGAAAAGGGGCTTCAGCCAGGCACAGCATCCACAGCATCCCCAGGGGTGCAGCCCAGCTGCCTCGCCTCACACACAAACCCATCTCACAGCCATGCAAGCAAAGCTTCCTGGGGTGGAGGAGCATCCACAAGGCCTTCCCTAGCTTCAAGGAGAAACTGGGCTGGTCATGCCAAGCTATTTAAGCACAGAGATTGATTGATTGATTGATTGATTGATAGATCGATCGATTTGCTAAGATTACAGCTAGGACAGTTGCAGCCCTCTCATGCTGGGACCTGTGCTGTGGGTACTATGAGCTTTTCTGCCCGTGCTCTGCTCCCACAGCCGTTTGTGCAGCACCCTGCCCTGCCAAGGCTGGCACCAGCTCCTCTGGCAGAGCAATTTGATGCCACGTTGTGCTGATCCAAAGTGCCACCCTGGCCTCCCCTCCCTGGGCAACGCGGTGATGAGACCGGTGATCACCCACGGACAGAGCTGGTAATTACTGGTTTGGGTTGGGACCGCTCAGGGAGATGTGGGAAGAGCAGCAGTGAGGGCCTTGTCAGCACATGTCCTGCCTCGTGGTCCGGGCATGGCACACGGCAGAGCTGGCACGGGGACAAATCACCCAGCACGGCAGAGCTGAGCCCTGGGCTGAGCTGCTGTGGGCTCTGCAGAGGAGCTGCTCCAAGGACAGAGACCCTCGGGCTCTGGGGGATGTGAGACACCCCATTGTCATTCCCAAGGATGGAGGGTCCTGGCTGGTAGC
The DNA here is from genome assembly GCA_024500445.1 of Entomyzon cyanotis. Classification (NCBI taxonomy): domain Eukaryota; kingdom Metazoa; phylum Chordata; class Aves; order Passeriformes; family Meliphagidae; genus Entomyzon; species Entomyzon cyanotis. The sequence continues at coordinate 2,185,396 of JAKEPQ010000325.1, forward strand.
ACCACGAGCTGTGGCTCCCGTGGAGCAGCCGGGGTCGGCGTTGTGCTGTGCAGTGGGGGGCTGTGAGCCTGGGTCTCTCCTCATGAATGAGTTGGATTCGGCAGCTTTGCTATGGATGGGGAGACTGTGCAGCTGAGTGCGGCTGCACGGGAATGAGAGGCTCCAGCCCCTGCCTTCCTCCCCTCCGGCAGAGCCATTGCTGGTGTCCAGCGGCACAAAAAGCATCATGTGGCAGAGGCGCCCCGGTTTCAGCAGGGCTCCCGCCCGAGCACCGCTGGCGTGCAGGGCGCTGGTGTGAGGGGAGGGAGGAAGCGTGCTCGGCTCTGCGGTCAGGCAGTTTCCATCCCTGCACCTGAGCAGAGGCGGCGGCACGGCTCCTCTCAGCCCTTCCCTGCGGCTTCCTTCCGCCCTCGCCCCGCCAGGTTCTGCTGAGCCCTGACTGCAATTGCACCAACCCACTGACTGCCCTGGCGCTTCATCCTTTCAGAGGATTACACCAAGTATTTATGTTTTGAAAGGTTTCAGAAAGATTTCCTGGCCACGCTGTCCACCCGCCACGTGTTGCGCTGTCACCGGATCTCCCTGCTCCAAAGCTGCTTAGTCCGACTCAAGTCGAACTACACTAAACCCATCAGGAGGTGGATGCTTTGCCTGGGGGAAGGAAGCTGGTGGTGTCTGCAGGGCAGAACCTCAATCCAAGGCACTGTGGGGGCTGCTCGGTGCCCCTGCTCCTGCTGACCTGCAGGGCGCAGTGATTCTGGGATTCGGGTGATTCAGCACCCACAACCAGAACAGGTCACTGTGGTTGCAGCAAGCTCAACCTTGGGCCTGGAAGACATTTTCACAGCTTATGAATTCCTTAAACCCAAAGGCTGATGATCTGTAAACCCTTTGCACGTGTGTTGGACAGGGCAGAGCAGGCCCTGGGCTCCAGCTGAGCGCTGTGCTGCTCACACTGGGTTGTGTGCCTGGGAACAGCCACACAGGTGCTGAGTGAGCACAACTGGGAGACACAGCTGGTTGCTGACTGGTTAGACTGGCTCGTCCAACCTCTGCCCTTTCTTGGACTACCTGGATTTGGTTATATAGAGCCAACTATTTGGTAAGGGACTCCAAGTGGCTCCCGGGATCCTGCACTGCTCCTACCTGGCACAGTGGTCCCGTCCTGTCCCACAGTGACATTGTCCTGGGCTCTCTGGGTGTCAGTGCCCAACTCTTGGATGCTTTCTCGTGCCAAATATTCAGGTGAAGGCGTTGCAGCAAAGACACTGCAATTCACCCATGGGAGATGGATAGTGGGCAGGGCTGGGGGCTGTTCCTTGGAAAGCTGTAGCCCATCTTCCTTTTCACTTCCCCTTCTCTCAGGCGACTGCGTGTGCCCTGGGCAGCTATTTTTAGGCTGCTGCTCGCTGTCTGGTTTCCCCCGGGGATGCTGAGCAGGTTCTGGGAACTCCAGCTGTCTCTGGGGCAGCATGAGAGATGCTTTGCTTCCTGAGCTTGGTCCTTCCCTCCCCAGCTCTGCCACTCCCCTGCAGCTGCACGGGCACTGGGCATGAGGCTGGGATGCCCATCCCAGGAGCACTGGCACTGCTGAGGGATGTGGGGGGATCTCCTGTGCCGGGGTGATGCTGATGCTCTGCCCAGGCAGCCGGGATTGCAGGGCAACGCTGATTCATGGAGCTCTGTCATTACAGACACAACCGCTGTCCTGAGCCCCGAGGATTTACTGCCCACAGCCAGGAAATATGGCACAGGCAGTTTTCTTGTGTTCTTCATGCTGGAGGGGAACATAAGGAGCCCTGGTATATCCCAGGGCTCAGTCTTGGACTCCTCACTGCAGCCACCTTGTCCAGTCACCCCATTCCTGCTCCTGCTCCCTTTTCTGCCCCTATGTCTGGTTTTCTGTGCCCCAGCAGAGTCAGCTCTAACCATGGGGTCTCACACGTGTCCCAGCCTGTGGTGACCAGCTCCAGCTGGATGGGGCTGGGATGGAGGTGAAGTGCTGCTGGAGCTTCACAATGACAGGAGCCACTCTTGGGGGTGACACTGTGGGTTCAGTTGAGTCACTCAGTTTCCAACACACCCTGTGTCACTTGGCACAAAGTCCCCACCTGCCCTGCCCAGGCACTGCACAGGGGGGTTCCCAGGGCTAGCAGTGCCAGTTGGCCACTTGTCTGTGCCCCTTGGCACCTCTGTGAGCAAAACCAGTGCTGTGTGTGCCCTGGCTTGGTGTGAGCTGTGCTGTGCTGCTCTGGAGCACAGTGGGTCAGCAGGGAACCTGCAGTTTTGGGGGGACGGGGAGGTGTGAGGTGACACTGCACAGGTTGGAGCACAAGGCAGGGATGCAGGGTTGTCTGAGGCAGGATGGGAGCTGCGATGGATGGGGGTTGAAAGAGCCAGGAGGTGGATGAGCTGCAGAGATTTTTGGGAGTCCCAGTAATTGGGGTGCTGCTGACACAGAGCACTTTGCTGCTCAGCCCCAGCTCCCTGGGCACAAATTGGAGGTGTCTGGAGCACCTTCAGCAGCGTCAGGCCAGCCCCAGGGAGGCTCCAGCTCTGCATTCCCGCAGCCCATGTTTGGGCCGTGGCTGCAGCAGGGCCATAAAAGGCAGCGTGGGGAGGGCGCTGGCGCTGAGCCCACAGCATCTCCCTGTGCTGGGGCATCCCAGGGAGCTGCCGCCGGGAATCAGGGCTGGGGGCCAGGGCAACCCCATGGAGAGGGTGCTCTGGGTCTCCCCCAGCCTATTGCTGCCCAGTCTGTGTCCCACTGACCCTTGGAAAGGGCCAGGCAGGCCCTGTCCCCGTGAGCAGACCTCCACCCCAACATCCACGGGTGCCCAGGGCATCGGCTGGTCCTGCGTGGGCACAGCCAGAGCTGCAGCCAAGCTTCCACTGCTCCCACAATCCAGGATGGGCATTGCCAACTTGGTGCCCTCCTGAGGGCTGGGGATCCAGAGCTGCTTTCATCCAATGTCACCCTTGGTGGAGTGGCGCATGGCGCAGGAGGTGCTGTGGATGCCACGACCAGGAATCAGTGGGACCAGGAGAGACTGGCATGGGCTGACAGCATGGAAGTGAAATCCAGGCTGAAGCCACACTGCAGATCCATCCTTGGGGATGCTTGGGCTCAGAGGTTTCTCGAGGGGCAGGGTGGGGCAGCAGGAGCTCAGACAGTGGGGAAGGAGCAACAAAACTGCTCTGCATCCACAGAGAGGGGCAGGGAACAGCCCTGTCACCCCACGGTGACTGATTCACCGGGAAAGCCCGAACTGCTGGGCTGGGTGGGGTGTGAGCCAGCCAGGAGGAATGCGAGGAAGACAAACAGTGAGGAGGAAGGGTGATTCCCCAGGTATAGGGGTGGGCACCACTGAGGAGCAGGACAAAGTGTGGAGGCTGGAGAGCTGGGGCCAAGCACTGGGACAGGGTGGGAAGACTGTCCCCAGATGACATCCCCTGGGGCCTTCCAAGCTGGGTTGGGCACAGGCTGGCAGGTTCTCCCGGCATAGGGAACTGGGGCAGGAGGGCTGCCAGGGCCCCTGGGCTGTGGCTGAGAGGAGCCCTGGCAGTAGCCATGTCCTTCCTGAGTCCTGGAGTCATCTGTGTCTTTCCCAGGCTGTGGCCCCAGCTCTCAGCTCTCCAGCCCAGCACACCCAGCAGCTTTCTTGCTCCTGCTGCAACTTCCGAGGGAGTTTTAGCAGTGCAGGTGTGTAACAATGAGCCCAGTTCTGCTATTTCAGACCTGGTGTTAGACAAAGCAAAGTAAATCTCCATTAATGGCAACTCCCCACACCTTGGGCTGCTGCCATGGGTCTGGGGGCTGAGCCCAAGCCTGGCAGGTGCCTGTGCCCATCCTGTCCCCTGTGCCACAGAGGATGCAGGGCTGATTCTTCTCCTGCCTTGGCTCCTGTTTACATATATTCACTCTGTTCGTTCCCTGCCTGAGCAGCTAAATTAAGCCGAGCAACAATGGACCATCGATTATCCCATTATATTTCCATCGGGTCTGTCTGCCCAGCGGCTCCTGGAGGGTGGCACACGTGGCCTTGGCAGGGGCTTGGTGCAAAGAGACCCTTGCCAGGTTCTGCTCTTGCCCCCAGCGTCCCACACACCATGGGGACAGCAGATCCATGGCCCCACATCCTGGCTCCAGCAGGGACAATGTGGCAGAACCCAGATGCCAGCACTGAGGCATCTGGTATGGGAAATGGTCCTTTGTCAGGGGAACCTTCCCACCCCGAGGGCTCTTGGGAGCCATTTGCACAGACCTGGGAGCTGTGTCCTCTCTGTCCCTCACTTTCTGCAGGGCTCTATCCACTCCCTGAATCTTCATCTCCCCTCATGATTCCCCCTGGCCAGACATGGCAGATGCACTGCCTGGCTCTTCTTCTCATGTGTGCTCTCTGTGAAGCCCAGGAGAAGCCAAATGATGGAGTCCCCTGGGCTCCCTCATCCCATCCCATCCCATCCCATCCCATCCCATCCCATCCCATCCCATCCCATCCCATCCCATCCCATCCCAGGAGCGCTGGGTCTCAGTTGTCCATTTTCTCCTGTGCCACCTATTCCAGCCCTGCTTGTTCCAAGTCTTTTTATTATCCAAATGCTGACGGGCAATTTTCAGGCCCAGAGAGGTTAACATGTGTGGATCCTCCTCGACTGCCCCACAGTGCCACTCTCCTGGCAGGGCTCTGTCTTGGCGCTTTCCCAGAGCTCTGTGATGCCTGTGAGCATTCTGGAGCACGGAGCATCCTTCCAGCTGCAGTTTGCTGGAGAAGGGCTGGGTCAGGTGGTGTTTGTGGCAGCAAGGACAGGGGTGGGCACCCCGGGGTGACCTGGGCAGTGCCAAGGCGGGGGTGACAGCCCAGGGAAGGCTGTGGTTTGCTCCCTGCGTGGGGCTGGGTCGGTCGCCCACTCCCCGCTCTCAAAGGGCTCTGAAGCAGCTCAGGAGCTCAGGGTGACGCTGCTGTGTCTGCACGGGGATGCGCCGGCAGATCCTACCTGCGTCAGCAGCTGAATTCCCTGCTCTCATTCCCGCTCCGGCAGCGCCTTAACCCTTTCCTGCCACCCTCAGCACGGGCTCTTTGGAGCTTATGCCAGGGTGGCTGTGACCCTCCGGCTGTGGCAGCCAGACCTGCCCTGTCCCCACACACCTGCAGGAGGGGACGCTGCATCCCCCAGCTCCACACCCTGCTCGGTGTCCTGGCTCTCCTACACCCTTTCCGTGGCACCCCTTTTCCATCCCATCCTGGCCGATGTGGGTGCTCCCGTGGCACAGGGCTGCTCCAGGGCCTGGGGTGTGCTTTTTCCCTGTTCCCGATCCCTGGGAAGAGGCGGCAGCACTTTCCCAGAGCTCTTGCTGCTGCCAGCATCGGCATTGGGGCAGATTTATCACCTTGGCAGAAGGCCTAAAGGCCAGCTGGTGTTTGGGCTGTTTCCAGGGTTTCCAGCCATGGCTGGAAGTTATTCAGTGCCCACCCTCACCTGGGGCCAGGCAGCCCTCCCGGCAGGTGCCTTTGCTCCTCAGCATGAGCAGCACCAAAGGGTTCTCTGCCTTCACCCATAGCATGGGCTCTGCCCAATGCTGAAGGCGTGGGGTCGTGCAGGGGGTTGGGATCATTCTGTCGGGGTGTTTGCCATGTCCCTGAGCTCTGTGATGTGCCTGTGTCTCTCCTGCAGGAACCTCTGGAGGCAGAGAGGACTTTGGCAGATACCCATCACTCAGCACCTCCCCGGCCACCTCTGCCACCACCAAGGTTAGTCAAACCCCAGCCGCAGACAGAAGCAGCTGAACTTGTTTGTGGTTTCTGAAAGACAAACCCAAGCCAAACAAAATCAGAAATCCCAGGAAGAGTCCTTAGGCTGCTCCTTCTCCTGCTCTTGCTTTGCCACAGGAAGCAGGGGGTTTGGCTGAACTTGCTGGATTCAGAGGGACCTGGTGTGTGGGGACACTGGAGGGCTGGGGGCTGCTGGAGAATCCCTCACAGCTGGCAAGAAGCATCACTCTAAGTCTGCCTGACACCAAGTCCCTTTGCTGGGATGCCTGAGCTGCGTCCATGCTCACGCCTGTAGTTTTGGGAAGGACTGGGTGTGGGGCTGAGCCACGTGCTGCTGCAGCAGGGCTTTCTCACCGATGCTCCAGTGGCCCTGGATGGGCAGCTCCAGCTCCTCGCTGCGGAGTCACCGGCAGCCCCACAGTGAGCCCAAGTTGGCAATGCCAGCACAGCTCCTGCTGGGCTCTGCCAGGGCTGCCTCAACCTCTGCTTTTCTTCCAGGTGCTGTGAAACTTCATCATGAGCTGTGTTGGTGTTTAAATGAGGGAAATAAATGGTGTGCAGAGCCCAGAGTGCTGCGCTTGGGCAGGGCCAGGCCAGTGCCCAGAGTAGGATGTGCCCATGAGCTCCAGCTGGCTGGACTGGTCTATTTTTATGGCCCAAGCAGAGCAACCCGGGGAGTAATCAGCCAGCCCAGGAGGACAGGCTACGTTGGGTTTGAAATTCTTTAGTGCTTGTAATAACTCAGGTGAATCTCTTTGTTCTTGTGAGCTGTAATTTTTCATTTGACAGGCAGCGTCCCTTGACAAAACAGCCAAACAGCCACATCCAAACACACCCAGCCCTGGGACATGGCACCAAGCCCCTCCACCTGCCCCAGCTCCACTCCTAGGTGCTGATTTCCCCAGTGCAGCAAACTCCAGGGGCAGTTTGGCCAGACCTGTGTGGTCAGCTCTCAATGCCAAGGACAAATGAAGCTGACCCATTGACCCCCACCTGTTTACCCATGGTGGGACAGCTCCAAGTCCCCTCCCAGCCACTGGACACTTGTGGCACATCTCCCCTCTCCCCACATGCCCAGCTACTGCCCAGGTGTCCCTGGATGGGCCCAGGCTCCATCTCGAGGTGTCAGTGCTCTGCTCCCTTCTCCTTGGCATTCCAGGTGCAGGGTGGGGTTCCCCCAGGATTGTGGAGCACAGCATTACCACGGGAGAGAGGACTCAGTTTTCGTTCCTCCCTGCTCCCCTTCCCCCCGGCAGGAGGATGTGTCAGCTCAAGGCTGAGGCTAAAGAGGCTTACATTGATTATTTACCTTTGTGAGGGGCTATTCTTGGCTGCTCAGCTGCTGCTAATGCAACGCTCAGGGCAGTGACTGAGGAGACACCACGTGAGGGACACTGTTTCTAGGATCCACTTTCCTCATCTGTAGGGACCAAATCTTGGCTTCTTTTTAGTTCCTTGGGGTTTTTTTTTCAGATGGCAAGGAGTGTCACAAAGGAAAATCTTGGGGATGGGTCAGAAGGACCTGGGAAATGCACCACCCCATCGATGACTTTTTGCCATCCTGCACTGCAGGGGAATCCAAGGTTGCTTCTAACCCTATCCCAGGCACTGCCAGAGGGCTCCGGGTTGGCTTCACAGACCCCTCTCCCCTCAGATAAGCTTGGAAGGTTGTGGATCTCCAGTGTGAGTTAAACAGTGCCATCACAAATTAATGGACAAGCCGAGATTGGAATCAGGTCAGTGGGGCGTGAGCACTGCTGGTCCTTGGGAGCATCCTGGGATCAACTCCATCCCTTTGTGTCCCTGACTGTGGCAGAGTGGGGTCAGTGTGTGCCAGGAGCACGGGGAGCACAGGGACAGACATCTGAAGTCCCCTGCTGGCAGAGGGACCTTCAGGGCACATCAGGTGTGGGAGAGTGGCCAAGGGTAGCAGTGTCCCAGGGATGCATACCCAGAGCAGAGCCCGGCTTCAAACTCAACCCAGTTTATCCCACATGCTGGAAAACTGCAGTGCAGAGTTTTTAACTAAACGAATCCTGAGTGATTTCCACATTGCTGAATGACATTTTAATAGTGGAAAAATAACGCTCCAAATTATCTACTTCATCTCTTCCTATTGTCTTTTACTGGCTGGGAACGAGTGCTGCAGCAAAACCAGCCCCGGCTCTTCTGGGAGGGGTTTGCTGGTGCCTCGCAGCCCACTGCAGGCAGGGGGAGGTGAGGAGGAGCTGTTCCCCCTGTGCCAGCACCCTGTGAGCCCAGGAGGGGTTGCCCCCATGCCCAGTTCCCCAGGCCTGGCAGAGCTGCCCACACCTTGCAGCGCTCCTGGGACGCTCTGGCTGCCCCAGCACCAGGAGGAGCAGCGGTGCTGCCAAGGCCTCACGGTAATGCCTGTCCCACATGGGGCTGGCAGGTGGCAGAAGGCAGTGTCTGGCTCCTGCTGTCCCCCTAGGGAGCTGGCACCTCCTGTCCCCGTGCCACCGAGTCACTCTGTAGGAACATGCTTCTGGCATTTTCTGCCGTGTGGTTTTTCTGACCTGAATTCAGCCACTGCCACTTTGAGCTTCCATCTGGATGGAGCCATCGAGTGCTGCCACAGGTCCCCAGGCTGCCATCAGCAGAGCCTGGGGACAGAGATGCAGTCCCAGCACATCTCTGAGTGGCTGCAAAAGGGGTGGCTCAAGCTGGGGGACAGTGTCTGGCCAAGTGCTGTCCCCAGCCTGCACAGCAATGGACACGCAGAAGCCTCACACAAACTTTTATTATCACTGAAACATCATAAATCTTGACAAACTCCCTGCCCCAGAGCAAAGCAGCCCCAGCCCTTACAGGAGGTGTCCCTTGCCAAACCCCAGCTTGCACCTGGAGCCTCAGTGCTGCCGCAGCCAGGCCAATTCAGAGCTGTGCCATTCTAAGTGGGTTTCCCTACTGCTCTCATCCAGGGGAAGGTTTTCATCCTCTGGATTAAAGGCACACAAATCAGGAGCTGAGCTGTCCTTCTGCCACTCAACAGCCAGCCCTTGGCATGTTGCCTTCAGTGGGTCAAGGCTTCTTCCACTCAGGAACGCCGTGTGCTCTTGGGTTGTGCTGGTTTCACACAGAGCTACCCAGCTCCAGCCTCACTTCCCAGCAGGAATGGGGCACACAGGCTCCAGGACAGGCTGTGGGTAAGGCCTTGCAGAAGGATTTTGAAGGAAATGTGCTTGTCAGGTGCAGGAACCCACCCAGCACTGCCCAAGGACATGGTGGTTCCACATAGGCTGCTGAGGGCACAAACATTCCTGAGAGGCAGAGCTGGGAAGTGAGCCTGCTGGGACAGCTGTGTGGGAAGCAGCGTGGAGGAAGTGAGAGGGAGCAGCACAGCCAGGGAAGGCTGCAGTCTCCAGTGCCAGGCAGGGGGATGCAGGGAGGCACAGCCCGCTGCCACCTCGGCTCCTTTTCCATCCCACAAGGAAACTGCTCCCCTGGCTGTTTGGCACAAATGCTGGCTCAGGACATGCCTTTGGAGGCCACTGAATTTGGTAAGAACCTTTGGCAACAGGGCTCAAAGCCCCAGCTCCATTTCTGGCTGGCAAAATTTACAGCAAACAAGGGGAGAAATGCTGTCCTTTCAAAAACTCCCCGAGGGAAACCTTTATCAGAGCTCAGCAAAAACGACTGCAACAAGGCAAGTTTCATTTTCACTTTGGGATGTGGAACAGGGCCTTGGCACTGACTGAAGAGCCTAAAACCCACATGGAGAATATGTGCCACAGGCTGTGACAGTGACAGGCAAGGACAGTAAATATTCAGTAATTGAGGAGAGCCAAAGGAAACACAATGGGAAACATACTGGAAACAACAGACTAAAGTATTAAAGTCTGCAGTTGTCAGCATAAAGAAACAGCTTTGCTGTAATGTCAGAGAACCAGAGAATCACAGAATGGTTTGGGTTGGAAGGGACCTTAAAGCCCATCCAGTCCCACCCCCTGCCATGGGCAGGGACACCTTCCACTATCCCAGGTTGCTCCAAGCCCTGTCCAACCTGGTCTTGGACACTTCCAGGGATGGGGAAGCCACAGCTTCTTTGGGCAACCTGTGCCAGGGCCTCACCTCCCTTACAGGGAAGAATTTTTTGCCAATATGTCATGAAGATGGAAACTTTGGGCAGTGTCTGTGAAATACTCTGACTCAGAGCAGCAGTGCTCTAAGACCTGGGGCTGTACATTTTCTGTACAAATGGAAAAAAAAACCATGCCAGCCAGTGTATCCTATAAAACCAGAAAAGGCCAGAGACATGACTTCGAGGTCACCAGTCCTTCCTTGCTGACAAAGCAGACACCTTCCCTGCAATCCTAACGGTCTGCAGTTTTATTTTTGGCAGATTATAATTAAAATGGCTTTTATGGCTTTAGAAAGAAGCCACGAAGCTGCACATTTTGGTTGAAGCAGAGAGCGCGTGGTGTGCTCTGGGTGAGGGGACAGTGGCTCTGCTCCTGCCACCTGCCCACCAACACTGCCAGGTGGCCTTGGCTCCCCGGAGTGTTCTTGTTTCTCACCAGCAAGTAAAAAAGTTCTGGTTGCTAACCAGTCCAGTCCCAGAGGCAGAATAAAAAGTCCTTGTTAAGACATAAAAAAGCTTGTTTCTAACAAATCAAATCCAAACACGGTTTCTAGGTCCATGCCTTTTGCTCAGGTTCCATCACCTGTGCAATGAAACTTCCCCTACGGAGCAATTTAACTCCTCTTCCATTCCCCACCTTTCAATCTTCTCAGGAGTCTTGACAAGGTATTCCTCCATTTTTGTCTTCAACATTTTTTCCTATGCACATCCTTCCTGCCCTTCCCTTCCGCCGTCGCACCCTGTTCCTCTCAGCTATTTTCGGAAGGCAAAGACATCCCGTGTTTTCATGCCTTTCTTGCCTTCACTTCCTGGTTTAGGAGAAGACACTTCCACCAGCCCTCCGTACGGGCAGCTCTCGGACTCTGGGTGGTGGCCAGAGCACTCCACAGCGGGGATGAAACCACTGTCCCACATGCCTGTCCCACACAGCTTGCAGAGGTCGTGCAGGCTGCAGGGAATGCGGGGGAGCAGGTGGAACTGATAGAGCAGACTCCTGGCCTAGAGGGAGAGAAAACATTCCTTCTGTACCAGGGGACCAACACAGAGAGCTGAGGTGGCCTCCTGCCCAATCCTCCTGTGTGGCTACCTGGGCTTCAGCAGAGGTGTGTCCTGCCGAACACCTGAGGGTTACTGGTGGCACTGCGGATAGTGGCAGGTCACAGGGGCTGCCACACAGCTCACCCCATGGCCCCAGTCACTCAGCTGAGAGGGAATGGGCACCATGGCACCAATGGCTCTGTCTCCATTTCCCTGAGCAGGGGCCAAGGTTATCCAAACAAGGGTTATCCCAACCATGCTGGCACCTCCTGAGCACGCAACTACCTCCTCCTGCTGCAAATCTTGTTGCCGAACAGCAGCATCCAACCCTCCCTTTCCAGGCAAACAGCAGCATTCCACCCAGCCAGGCACAGGGACACAGGAGATGTGAAGCTGCAGCAGCAGACTCTGGTTTTCTCAACACTGACTCATCTCTGGACCTTGTCCCACATAGGCACCTGGGCATTTACCTTCCTGAGTACGAGCTCCCCGTTCATGTGCATGGCCAGGTTGCCGAAATGCAGCAGCATCTGGTCAGTGGCCAGCTGCTGCTCGATGACGTCGTCCCCGTAAATCACCACGATGGCCACGCAGATAAAGAGGTGGAAATAGTCTGTCTGCAATAGGAACACAGGGGCTGCTGTACAGCAGGTGGAGGCAGAGCTCTGGCTTCACCTCCCACCCTCCACAAGCGGGTACTTGGTGAGAATTTTTGATCCCTTCAGTTCTGCCCAGTGGTGAGTTACTGGTGACTTCTGAACCATAGCTGAGCCAAAGCCTCTTCCCTTCACAGCACACAAGGTTTGTACCACAGAGCAGAGTAGTGATTTTTGGGAAGATATTTCCCAACTGTGTAAGAGAAGCCTGAACTTCAGAAGTGGGTGTTCAGCATTTTCTGAAACACTTCCTAGTGAAGCTCAGACATCCCCAAGGAGGAGAGGCAAGCAGGGCTCCATCCTCCTGCTACATAGATAAACCTTTGCCATAATCACAGACCCAACTTATTTTGACTACTTTGCTGCTAAGAGCCTTTCTGGAAATCCTGCAATGCTCAGGGGTGAGGACCCAGGTAGGACATGCCATGCCCCAGGCAGCTGCCTCACCTGATAGTGAGCCCAACATGCTTCCCACATGCGCAGCGCCTCGGCCTCTGGGAATTCCCGCTTGAAGCAGAGCAGGATCCAGCGGTGACAGAAGAGCATCTGCAGGCCATCCTCTCCCAGGGCACACAGGTGCTGGTGGAAGCGAGGGTGCATGAGCCGCAGCAGCTCGCGCAGGTACAGCTGGAAAAGATGCCCTGAGCTGAGGTCCTGCCGTGGGCACCCCTCAGTTCCCCAGGGAGACAGAGCTGGAGAGTTCTCTCTCGGCTGCTGTTTCACAACGAAGGGTGGATGAAACTGCCTCTGGGATTCCCCAATCACCTAGGATCAATTCTATCCATCAGGCATTTCTGTAGAATTATAGAACCCCAGAATATCCTGAGGTGGGACTGATCCACAGGGATCATCCAAGTGCAACTCCTGGCCCTGCACATGACAACCCCAAAGATCACCCCAAGGATTTAGTGGCTTTGGAGTGTGATTTGGCATGCTGGAACCCTGCAGCCCAGGGAACTGGGGAGAGCAGAAGCCGTGACAGGGCTGAAGGAAGCCCAGCACTCAGCCTCACCAGCTGCTTCTCCATGTCCTCATCCCGGGGGGAGCTGATGAAGATTGTGTTCTGCATCAGTCCCACAAAGCACCAGAAAGTATCCGACTCATCCAGGACCTCTGCCAGGAGTGGGGCAACCAGGTCGGACATGCCCTGGGAGTATCCAATGGTTGGGTTAAATACTGCATAGTTCAGCAAGATCCTCCTGGAGCAGAGACAGAAATGGAGAGGTGGGACAGGTGAGGGCAGGTGACAGCATTATCTCAGGGACAAAAAGACTGGGCCTCATGTGAGTTGCTGTAACAGACAGGGAAACCCTGCTGCAAACACCAGTCCTGTGGCATAAACTTCAGGAAAAGGTTTGGCATTTGGCATTTGGCATTTGGCATTTGGCATTTGGCACACAGCAAAATATAAACAGAAAATGGGAATTTAAAAAGATTAAGAGGACAGAAATGAAGGGCCCATGGGAAAGGAGAGATGATGCCCCACACATCCATAAAAGTCCAAGCCATACTGTTAGATGAAACCCAACTCTTTTGAGGTCACACCTTTACAGGTTACACTCTCATGGAGCACGCTTTTCCTCTACCCCATCAGGAGAACCACAGACCCAAGCACCTGCCCACAGCCCTACCACAGCACCTTTCCTGTGCCTGTGTGTGCAGGGAAGCTCAAGGATGGAGCAGGGTTATAGGATGGAGAAGGAAATGGCTACAGCAGCAGTGGGAGCACTGCGGAAGGCCTTGTTGTATCCATTGGTTCCAGATGCACGGTGGGTGCTGTGCTGCATTCCCAGGCAGCCTGGGCTGGGGGTGACCAAATTGTCTCTACCTTGAGCAGGATATGGTTTTTAGGACACTGGAATCAGACACTTCACCTCATGGTCTCCACATTTGGGTTATTCTCCCCTCGGAAGAACTGGTTGCTGCGGTCAGTCCTCACAACATCCTTGTCCACCGTGAACTGCACCTGGCGCCAGAAATCCTTCTGCTCATCCGGAGTCATGGACAGCCTGGAAACAGCAGAAACGGCAGAGTGTTGCCAAGAGAGGAATGTGATTGCCACAAAGACCAAAAAGCCTCATTTTAGGCTTAGTTTGCAGAGGGAAAACTATTCCTCTAAACTATTTCCTCAGCACCTGAAAAATAGACCAGCAGGTCTATCCAGAACAGTGGATTGTCTGTCCCAAGGGATTACTGGATGGAGCCTCCTGAGTTATAAATGGGATGACACGATGTGTTTGCTGCAATAAACACTTCAGAAGCATCGGACTCTGCTCTCCACTGCTCCTTGGAACTCAGCACACCAGAACTCAGCTTGATTGTCTCCTGATTATTAACAATACTGTCCCTCACCAGCTTCAATGTACCCACCTCCATTTAACAACACATAATTCTTGCATTGACAACCTTCTTGAATTACATAACCCTTCTCATCCCTTATTTTTATGTACAGTTTCATTTATAAAGAAATATAAGATCCAAATTTCCCCTTCAGTGTTCTAACCCGAGCTTTCCCTGTGAGATGTTTCCCTGTGTGGTTCTGACAAGCCTGTTTCAAGAGCCCAGGTAAGGCAATGTTTGAGCTCTGTGGCATTAGAGCCTCCAGCACCTCAGGAGCTCAGCAGTGCCCAACATGCCTCCTTCCCCATCCCTCCCACTTCTCTACTCCAGCCTCTCCTGATGCAAAGGATGCAGAGACTGAGGTGTCACAGGGACATCCAGCCTGAGGAAGATGAGCAGGAGAGGATGATGATGATGGTCTGTTACCTTTTCTCCTGGATCTCAAAGTACTCTTTCCTTTTCTGCAGCCTCAGTGCCTCCCTCTCTTCAGACGTGGACTCGTAGCTGTAGTAGTGCAGCAGAAAGGGCCACACCTCCCCACGGATGGAAATATCAATCCCACCAAAGAAAATGGCCTGGAAGAAGGAGCAAAAGTTATGGCTGGTACAGTTTTAACATTCCCAAAAACAGCAACAAGCAACTGCCCGCTGCTGTGCTTTGGTGCCTCTGCAGTTCTTTCCTGACAAGTGACGCCTTGATTCAAGCTCCTGCAATTTGCACATGTTTAGAGGGAAAGTGCTGGCCCTCTATTCCCAGACCAGACACAAATCAGGCTCATTTCAATGTCAATAACCACCCTCGGAGAGGCTCTATGATTAAGGTGTCGTTCTCATGTCACGGCTTAATCCCAAATCCTGGAGACACTGCACTGCACTGCAAACTTCTCTCTCAGGGCCCGGGCCCAATGCTCCCCTCAGCCCTGTTATTTCATTCAGCAATCTCAGCTCATACAGCAAACTTTGCTAATATAGCAGTCTCAGTTCATACAATCTCCAGTTCATACAATCTCAGCTATTTCAACAATCTCAGTTCTTTCAGCAATCTCCAGTGTTCTCTGTGACTTGGTCACACATTCTGCAAACACAGCAGGCACTGGGCACTCCGGTTTATTGATTCCAAATGGCAGCAGAAGTGGGACAGATAGCTCCTTAGTCAGAGAAATGCTCCACCATCACAGAATCACAGAATTGTTAAGGTTGGAAGGGACCTCTGGAGATATCCAGCCCAACCCCTCTTGCCAAGACAGGGTCACCTAGAGCAGGTGATACAGGAACATGTCCAGGTGGGAATCTGCTGGAATCTGCACCCACCTGAGCAGATTCCAGTCCCACAGCTGTATCTCCACCCAAGGCCTCACACAGCAGTCTCCATCCTCCCAAATGCCCAGCTCCCGGCCCCGGCAGGAACACAAACTCCTGTAGTTCCCCCTGGGGACTCACACTGCATGCAGCAGAGAAGGAGGACAGCCCCTCACCTTCCTCAGCTTGTACTCCTCCTCCACCTGCCCGGCCTCATTGAGGTGGTGCAGCCAGGCAGACACGTCGAGGCGCCTGTATGAGTTCTCCTCGGGGTGAGTCTCTGAGGAGGGCAGCTTGGGGCGGCGGATGGAGAACTGCATGCAGGTTTTCTCATCTGCAAGCTGCTGAACGGGGGAAACAAACCACAACTGCAGCAGGAGCCAGGGAGAGCAGCAGAGTGTGAAACCCAGAGCAGGGAAACCTCTGCATGGTTCATGTAGGATTAAGCACTGAGGAGCTGCGCTTGGGAAGGTTTTGTTGGCTTTTTTTAAAATTCCAACCATTACAATAACAAGAGTGATTAGAATAATTAAAATCCACCACAGAACAGCTTCTTCTTAAAAAAAAAATTAGTTTCCATTCCTCCTCCAATCTTATCCCTGACCTGAAACTGAATTAATGCTGCTTACAGCAAAACTTGCCCCTGCCAGGAATGCCTGCAATAAATTACATATGATTGGCCATATACAAAGGGATTGCTGTTAGGCGAGCGGGGAACTGCGCTGCCAGGCTCTCTGAGGGCACTCAGGATCCCAGTGCAAGGCTGCAGCTGACATTTAATTTAAAAATCAAAGGTTGCTCAATGCAAAAAGTGAGCCCATGCGACCGTAATAAGAAAAGCAGCGGGGGGCTCTGTGGGAAGGATGGAAATTTAAAAATCACTGTTTCTAATAAGCACATACAATATCTTAAACAGATAATTAAAGAGCTCTTATCACATTTGTATGTAGACTGAACAAAATATGGCAAGATGCCTTGTCAAAACATTCTGCAAACGGAATGTTAGGCGTCACAAGATGGATGAAAGACTCTGACACAATTTCCAACCTATCTCTGCAGATTTCCAGACACCTTCTGTGCCTAAAGGACAGTGCTGACCTGTCACGTCTAGCAAAATCACTACCTAAGTAAGTCTTCTGGATGATCTTCTCCCATACTCCACAGGTAGATCAGGAATGAATGGAGACAAGTGCAAGAAAGACCTTGCATCTAGCTCGCAGTTCCATCCTAAACATCCTACACCTGGCAGCTTCCTGCTAACCTGGTGACATAAACTCAAAGCCTCATTTCTCCAACACACCAACCCCAGTGTGAAACACCTTGGCCCCAAGAGCGTCCCCCAGGTACCTGGTCCTTGAGATGGGTCTCTGTGCAGTACTTCCACTGCTGAAACACCTCAGACAATTTATCCAGGCCACCGTGGTGAAAATGGAAGATCTTGTACTGGCTCTCCCTGCTTGCCACCACCAGCTGCCCACAGGTACATGCCTCATCACTGTGGGAACAATGGAGAACAATCTGAAGGGATCACCCAGCACAACGAGGGACCAGCAGGGACAGGGACCCTCAAGGAAGAGACATTGCAAAGCAAGTCACAAAGTGCAACACCAAGCTGTCCCTTAAAACAGGGCACAGAAGCCATTTTACATCTCTGGGACTCAATGATCCTTATGGGTCACTTCCAGTTGAGATATTTTGTAATTGTGTGACATGGCCATAGTGACAATTCTCTCCACTTGTGCCTGGTAACAGCACTATTTTTACCCTTCCTTCACATGAAGGAATTAAAATTTGTCTTCCCTGGAGAAAAAACCACAGGAAGTCTGCCCCAGAAACATTAAGGCAGTACACAAAGTCCGCTCCTAGGGATGCGCAGATTTGCTCACACAGAGCTTTGTCCAAAGAAACAGGGAGTGAGTGCAAAAAAGAGGGAGTAAAAATGTTTTTGCAATAATTTGAAATAAATTTTGTAATAATTTGAAAGATAACTGAAGAGGCTGACAGCAGCAAGACTTTAGAGGAGCCTAGTGAGGGGTGGGCAAAGGAAAAGGTACCATAGATAAAGATGTTTTTCATATCCCCAGGTTATTTGAAGCATTTTTGGTATGATAGCTAAGAGCAACCTTTACTTTACTAAAAATAAAATCCTTTCGGCTCTGTAACTGTAATTCAGAGGCTCTCCTTGGGAAGGCTGACACTCGCTTTCCTGGAGACAATTGTTCTGGAAAGGCTTCCAGGTAGGATTGCAGAAATCATCTGCCCCCAGAGCCCCGACCCGGAGCACACACAGCTCACAATTCACACAGAATTCACACAGAATTCACACAGAACTCACACACAGCTCACACACAGCTCACACAGAGCTCACACACAAGGACCCCGTACCTGAAGAAGAGGCGAAGGGATCTCATTTGTCCCAGGTCCACTCTGAAGACACCACACACCTGCTCGAGGGCAAATACCTTCTGCTGTTCATCCCATCTGGTGCTCTGTGTTTGCCCATTGTTCTCCTGGAAATGGGCACTGGTGTCGAGGCTGGAGGCAGAGCTGGTGGAGCAGGTCATGCGATTGTCACATGTGTCCCTGTGGACAGAGTGTGGGGACAAAAACCCCATCAGCCACGGGAGACTGTGGGTACATGGAAGAACCACAGATGCTCCAAGTTAAAATCCTTTAATCAGAGATCTGAAATTGGCATTCAGTGCCGGGCCAAGCAGTCAATAACTGACTAAATTATTTTTATTTAAATTAATTCCCTACCATCCCAAAAAAGCATCCTGGTTTTGGACTTTTCCTAAACTGCATACAGGACTGGGGAGAGCAGACGTATTCCTGAAAACATCAACTTTTGAGAAGGCAAAAGGAAGAAGCTCAAGCAACCTCCTCAGCATGCAGCTCAGCCACTCCACACCAGGACAGGGACAAAAGGAGTGAGCACATTCCAACACCAGCATGGACCTGGGATCTCATCTGGGAAATTCCCTCTTTGATCAGTAAGATTCAAAGATATTTCCCCTGAACTTGAGCTTCTCATTACAACTCTGCAAATGGACCTGCCAAGCCTGGATTCATGTCTATGAACTTCAGAAAAATGGTTTCCACTTGCAATCTTGAAACTTGGGAGAGTTAAGGATGGGAAATCACACCTGAGCTCTTCAACCCACTGCAAAGTAGAGAAAGTGAACCCAACCTTATCCCAATCCACCCCATATCTCCAGCTTTAAATGCAAACTGAGTTTAGATTCAAAAAGCCCCCATGTCCCCACCAGCCCTGATCCCAGAAGAAAAATATCAGTGCCTTGGGAATTAAGTGAATGTGAAACTGTGACCCCTTGGCTCGTAAAAAGGCCAATGCACGTGAACAATCTCGGCGCGGGCTCTGAATGGGCTCCGCTGTGAAATCGGGGTTTGCCAGACAAGGCCCGGAGCAGGTACAAAGCAGCCCCCTGCAAGGCCACTTTATGTGGTGTTTTCTAATCCTCTTATCCAACAATGTGGGCACTGAACGCTGGAAATCACACACTCAGCATGCACTTCACATCCGTGTGCCTCCCAAGCCCAGCTCCAGGGCCTCTTCCACAGGGACCAGCCTCCTGGGCAGCATCTCCCCATGGGTCAGGGCAGTGCATTCCGGTGGACAGGACTTGGGACAGCCCAGGGAGCTGCTTATGTTTTTAACCAAGCCCAGTTCCAGTGTGGGACTCAAATCCCCAAGCCCCTTCCTGCTCCTGTAGCACTGTCTGGATGAGACCAAGGCTGGTTGACTCCAGCTAAAAGAGCAGCTTCGTGGCTCTCTGGGAATGAAGTCCTGCTGCTCCAGTTTTTGGAAAGAAAGCAGCAAAGTAGAACTCACATTCAGGCCATTTGGAGGTTGAGGACTCAGAAGGGATGTGGCAATAGAGATCACACCACGCATCCAAACCCACTCCAGGATAGACACCAGGATACCTCCAACCTCAGGCACAGCTATAAACTATCCCCTGCCTTGGGAATTTTTCCATGAAGATAGCGCTGGCCTGTGTGAAAAATCCAGCATTACTTTCTGATAAAGTGGCAAAATGTAACACTTTCTAAACCATTCAGCATCTAACCTTAATGCAAACGTTACAAGAGTGCTGGTACAAGACACTTGGGCTGGACTGCCAGCTAGGAGCAGCTGGTATTTATGGAGCAACACTTCATAACAGCCACAGCTGGTTACACAGGATTTTCCTGGATGAGATGACTCAAACTAACTCAAAGACTAAGCAGAGGCAAGCCATTTTCTAAAACTCTTGCAAAGACGAGCAAAGATTGTCGATATGGCAAAGGGCAGGAGGATGGGTTGGTGGGAGGATCATCCAAGTCCTTGTCATGAAGGTCCACATGCCTGTTCTTCAAGAACATCATCTCAAACAACAGTGGCTCCAGAGAACTGCCAATAAATGAGCTACCAGTAGAGCTGGGCAGGGTGGCTTTGATCCTGGGCATTCCGTAGCTCCTCAGCACAGCACAACACTTCCAACTGCAGTTGTCTGTGCTCTGTAACCCAAATCTGCCCAGATGCAGCAGCAGCCAGCTGAGACCCATGGGGAGGAGAGCCTGGGCACAGTCCTGGCACCGGGGGATCCTCCGGAAATGCTTCTCCAAGGCAAATGTTTACAGTTCCTATCCAGCCACCAGTGACAAGCTCACACACGCATCCCACAGGCACGGAAGCATCTTATGTCAGTGTGTTCACCCTTTCCAGATAGCAAGAAGCACCAAGGGTAAGCAAAGTGCCTCAGCCTGTGCAGCCTGGGAAATTCCGATGCTTTCATTGATGCAGAGGGTAAAATATGAAAGAGACACCTGTGCCCCCTGCACCCTTCCCAGGGGTCAATGAACACAAACATTCACACTCAGGACAGATGCAGAGACAGAACTACCTCGTGCTGGTGCTCACTGACTCACCGGGGAAATTTGGAAAAAACCCACACTGTTTAAAATTACTTTTTCCTGTACATATTGATTGAAAAAAGAAAATTGAAAATACTGTAATCTCCGGACTCCTTTAAAATAAAATTTTAATATTAAGATCATTCTGTAGGTCAGTAATAACAAGCAGCGTGATTTCTGCTAATTTTGTGGGATTTGGGGCACTCAAGATAGACAGATGAATGGGAAGAGTTTATTGTTAGTCAGACTAATCTATCTGTTGGATGAGGAATTTATCCCAGAGCACCCTGCAAAAGCAGGTAGCTGAAGCACTGCAACACAAATAGCCAGAGGAAAATTCCAGAGAGACTTTGGGTTGTAGGATCCAGGAAAAACAGCACCAGCTAGTACACAGCACTGTTCAGCAAAACAACAACTGCAGTGAGCCACAGGAATAAAAGGGACAGGGAAAAAAACCAAGGACGATTAGCAAAAGCTGGGGCAGGAAACCCCTGGCCATGTTCATGTGTTCCATCCAAGAAGGTCGTGGAGGGGCTGGAGCGTGTCCAGAGATGGGAACGGAGCTGGGGAAGAGGCTGGAGTATCAGGAGCAGCTGAGGGAGCTGGGGGGGCTCAGCCTGGAGAGAAGGAGGCTCAGGGGGGGAACTTTCTCATTCCCTGAGAGGAGAGTGGAGCCAGGTGGGAGCTGGGCTCTGCTCCCAGGGAACAAGGGACATGACAAGAGGGAATGGCCCCAAGTCGTGCCAAGGGAAGTTCAGGCTGGATATTGGGAAAAAATGCTTCACGGAAAGGGCTGTCAGACATTGGAACAGACTGCTCAGGAAGTGGTGAAGTCCCCATCCCTGGAAGGATTTAACAGCCACGTGGATGTGGTACTTGGGGACATGGGTCAGTGGTGGCCTTGGCAGTGCTGGGGGAATGATTGGACTCAATATCTTTGAGGGCTTTTCCAACACAAACGATTCTGTGATTCTCTTCCATTTCAGCCTCTTACCTTCACCCAAATCCCATTACTCTTGTCTCAGAACACATCCCATTCCCATTCCAGACCAGGGGCTGATGCATTTTCTTCACTCAACAATCAACTACAGCAGCCAACCATATCCACATTCCTCAAGCTTTTGTACCCCCTAAGGAGCCACCATCCCCCTCCCACCAGGCCCTCTAACATGCCTGGTTGAGGAGCTCAGACATTGCAGGTGAGACTTTCAACCCACAGCAATGGGACCCAACTCACTGTTCCAAAGCCTTGGAACACACCCTCGGCACAGAGAGAGCTAAACCCAATTATTATTTCTGTTCCAGAGACCTGCCCCGATTACCTGGGAAGCCAATTTCAGCAACAAAGACCTAATAACTCATTTTACGATGTGATGTGACAAATATAATTACGAGAGAGAAAGGGGCTGAAGGCTACAGCCATGATGTGGCAGTTACCCAAGCTGTCAGTGTGCACCATCTGATTCCCAGAGAGCCTCCTGCCAGAGCCAAAGCCTGCTCCTGGAGCTGGCTCTCCATCACCCCAGCACTAACGCACTCTGTCACTAATAACAGCTCCCACAGCCCCAGCATTGCTGCACGCCAGCTTGGGAGCATCATTTACAGACAATGAGTATCATCATAATGTATGAGCATCCATGTAATGGGAATTACATGCCCCTGTTCCTCCCCAGGGGTTAGCATTTCTCTGTTTTTCCACTATTCCCCACAGGCACTGACCTTCTGGGTTCCTCTTCTTCCCAGCAAGGTGAAATAGCTCCTGGCAGCATCTGCTGCTAGGACAGACAGCTTCAAACAAATAATCTGCCAATAAAAGTTCAAAGCTATCCTGAAATGCCTAAAAATTTAGTGCAGTGGCTGTATGGAGCGAGGTAATATTGAGCATCTGGAACCCAAATCCATTGTTCGGATAAAAAAAATGTCCTTGATAATATACATATATTATAGACTGTGAAACGTGGTGACTTCAGTGACAAAACACATGCAAAGGAAACCAGATTGGTAATTTAGGATTAAAAAAAAAAGATGTCAGAATGTTTCTGCTTGCTCTGCAGAGCATGGCTGGAATGACACTTGCAGGACAGCATCACCTTCCCACGGAGTGTGGCCACACAGAGCCAGCCACGGACAGGGAAATGCTGCTGTCACACCAGCTCCTCACTCTGACCAGCAAGAGGAGCAACCAGGTTAAGAATTGTGTTAAATACACCCTTTGACAGAAAATATTTGGAACTTGAAGTTTCTGTGCCTCAGAGAACCTGAACAGAATCGATTTCCACTGACCACGGTGACTAGGGAACAAGGTGTTGGATAGCCTGGATGAAAGCCTAGCCAGGATTTCTAAAATTAAATGTCAAAACATCCTCTTGTGGAAGCATTTCTATACATCTGCAAACATGTGGGAAACAAATCTAACAAATTCCTCCTATTTGTTGGGGAAACCTAGGAAAAACTACTCAGGCTGTTACAGTACAAAGTACACGGATGTCAACATGGACTTTTCAAGAGCTTGTTCCACAGGCTTTCCATTGATCTGTTTGCTTTCAAAACATAAATTTCCCCACGTTGAACTGCACTAAATGCTATTTAGTAGCTAATTAACTTTCTGTGCTGAAAACCTTCTGTAATTGCACTTCTTTCACCTTTTTGAGCCCGTGTCCCCTGGGGAACCCAAGCTGTCCTACGGCATTTGTTCTGCTCATTTCTATCTCACAGGCACAAGTTCCTTCCTGACATCGGGCTGCCAATCACGGCTGCAGAGGTCACTGGAGACCAAATTAGGAGCACTCTGCCTCTGACAAACTTGCTTTGCTTAGCTTGTTGTAAAGGGAAAATAAACAGTTACGAAAAATAATTGTATCCTTTCGAGCAGGGCACCGGGAAGCAGATCCAAGCGCTTGTCCAAGTCAGCGCATTGTTGTTAGTCACTCCTCGCATTCCTGTTATTAAAGACATCCAAAGAACAGGCTGTTTACATCTGAAAAGTGCAGGAATCCTTCCCTCACCTCGGACAGGACGGAGCAGGGAGTCCGTGGCCACAAGCCGTGTCCAGGCACTGTGGGGAGCGCAGGGACTCCACAGGCACCCTCTGACCTTGGGCTGAAACAGCGAGTTCAGCATCAGGGATGGGGCTGGGAATTAACATCAGCTCTGCCAACACCAGCCTGACAAATAAACCACTGTAACACGGCGAGGGACTCGTGGAAACCCGATTATGCAGCTTTGCCTTCTGACGGGCGTAATTGGTTTGTCCTTGAGAAATAAAGATCAAACCGATTTGTTCTGCTTTATGGGGCTCTTGCAATCCGTGTTCCCAGCACCCTGCCCGCCTTCCCAGAGCTTCCCAACTACCTGGCAGAGGTAGAACATGGATCTCCATCCCAGATGTTGGTGACAGCAGCAGCTGGGGGGATGCACCCCACCCCACGGTGGTGCTGGTGCTGCCGTCCTGCCCCACGCCCGAGAGAGGTGAAACCTCACCACACTGGGGGCTTTGTTGCTCCTAATTCATCCCTCCAAGCCCTCGAGGCATGAGGAGAAGCTGAGTGATTCCAGCCAGCAAGGGGGGCATTAGAAAAACAGCCCCGCGGCCTCTGAGGGGTCCCCCCAGCGCTGTGAATTAAAGCAAAAGGAAAACAAAATAAACCCAGAGTTCTTGAGTTAATTATTTTGAATGTAAATGGGAAGGGCAAAAAAATAATCAGAAGTTTGTAGTGAACTAGTGGGTGTTATAATGTCTTTTCCCTGAAGTCTGGAATGTGATACACATATACCTCCAGCTAGGATGCAAACAATCTGCTTTCATGGCTGACACTTCCACACAGGTGCAGCTGCTCAGGTAAACCCAAGCGAGGTTTTTCCGTTTTTCTCTGCAACTTCTAGCTGCAGGGAGAGAGTGGGGGACAGAACGAGCAGTTTGATGCGTAAGAATAAAATACACACAGCTCCAAGCAGCCAAACACAACAAATCACTTTGAGCTGAGAGGACACTGCTCAAGGATGCAAATGTTACCTTCAGTTTAAGGAAGGAAAACAGTCCAGAAGCTCAGTGGTGGATTTTTACAATCCATACAGAGAAGGGGCACCTCATGCCTGGGCTTTCGCTCATTAATAAATCAATCGAAATGCAACACTTTAAAAAAAAAATTCCTTAGATGGAAAAAGTGATTTCTCAGCAAAGCCCGAAAAAGAATGTTTGCTTTTCAGCCCATTCCAGCCTGGAGAAGGGGACCTTTCTTCCCCATGTTTATTTTATTTTTAAAATCAATGGATTATTTTGCTTTTTTTCCTTCCAGTTCAATCCATGCAAAAATAAAATTCTCTCCTAATTATGCTAATTATAATCAAGCCTTCAAACCGCTGCTCCCTTGAAAGCCCTGCCGATTACCTTTGTTCTTATATTCCTGGCTCTAAGCAGTGAACTGGGAATTTCAGGGGGACATTTTAGTGGCAAAGTTAACCAACTCCCCGGACTCTGCTGCTGCCCCAGCGTGAGCTGAGCCAGCACCACCCAGGGAGGATTTCACTGTTTCCACAAGACAATGAGGATTTCCCAAGGGAAGAGCTTGCTTCAAGTAGCAGAAAAGGGAGAGGAAAGAGGAGTGCAGCCTAAAAGCATGTTCCAGAGTTATTGTAAATGCCTAATGCTGGGATAATTGTGAGGCCTGAGCCAAGGAGACAGAGGCCATGCAGATTTATTTGCATATACTGTGGTGCTTTGGAGGGGACATGCTCTTTATTTTGATCCACTTAACGCAATTCTTCCCTCACAAAGCTGTGGATACCTGCCAGTGTCATTTATCTCTGCTCTCCATTCAGATTTCTGGGCGTTGCGATTGTATAAATAAATAACAGAAGAAATGCAAGAATATCCAGGGAAAAGGTGAAAGCAGCCCTGGGGAGAAGGACTTGGGGGTGGCTGGGACCAGAAACTGGGCTGACCCCCAGCATTGGCAGCAGGAAAGGGGGGATTCTGCCCCTCTGCCCCCTCAGGTGAGACCTGCAGAGCTGCCCCAGCCCTGGGCCAGCACAGGAAGGACCTGGAGCTGCTGGAGAGAGTCCAGAGGCACAAGGATGATCCCAGGGATGAAGCAGCTCTACTGGGAGGAAAGGCTGGGAGAGTTGGGATTGTTCAGCCTGGAGAAGAGAAGCTTTGGTGTGACCTCACTGTGGCCTTCCAGTACCTGCAAGAGCTGACAAGAAACATGGACAGAGACTCTTTACAAGGGCCTGGAGTGACAGGAAAAAGGGGATTGGTTTCAAACTGAGAGTAGATTTAGATTAGATGTAGGGAAGAAATTCCTGAAGGTGGTGAGGCCCTGGCACAGGTTGTCCAGAGCAGCTGTGGCTGCCCCATCCCTGGAAGTGTCCAAGGCCAGGTTGGACGGGGCTCGGAGCACCTTGGGATAGCGGAAAGTGTCCCTGCCCATGGCAGGGGTGGCACTGGATGGGGTTTAATATCCCTTTGCACCCAAACAATTCCATGCTCGGGGATCTCCCGCCTTGGCCGCGCTGAGGGGAGGGGGGGGCAGGCCTGAGGGTCCCGGGGGGCACCGCTGGGCACAGCGCGCCCCCTGGCGGCCGCGCCGCGCCACCGACCGGCCCGGCACCAGCTACGGCCACGGCCAGTCACGGCCACGGTCACGGTCACGGTCACGGCCACGGCCACAGTCACGGTCACGGTCACGGCCACGGCCACGGTCACGGCCATGGGCACGGCCACAGGCCATGGCAGCGAGCCACAGTCACAGACCATGAAAAGGCCGCAGCAGCCACGAGCCACGGCTGCTCAGAAAGCCATGAGGGCCCTGCCCACAAAGAAGTTCAGGCCTTCCCTGCTCTCAACGAAAACTTCCCTGCAAACACGAAAAACGTCCGGCGTCCCAGAAGCCTGGGGGTAAAGGGGACGCTCCTGTCCCCTCCCCGTTCCTGCTGTGTGGCCGTGGGATCTCCCTCTTGGGGATCACCTGCTCTTGGTCCTCCCATGACATCCCAAATAAAGAGCTTCACAGACCCCCTTAGCTGCAATTCCCAATCCCAAGTTAGCTGTCACTATTTTCTTCCACTGAAATCTGGCAGCAACCCAACAGAAGGAAGAAACAAACCTGCTATAATTAATGTTCTTGCTGTTCAAATATTTATATAAAGCAAGATAGAGCCGTATGCCTCTGCAGTCTCTTGGATCTGTCCAACTTTCTCAGCTTTGCAGCCGGCAACAACTTTAATTGATTACACAGTGCTGCTGATGGCTCAGGCCAGCTCTCCTTCCCACTACCCAGCTCTGCACAGACCACCCCTGCCTTAGGAAGAGCTTACACTGACCCCACAACACAAACAGAAGGGAAAAAGGACTATCCTTCTGATGGAAGAGGGATTTGCAGGTATTTTTTTTCCCGGGCATGAGTTTGGGTGCAAATGGAATTAGGAGCCTTTTACATCATAAGTGGCACCAGTTCAGGCAAGTCCTAGGGAATTGAAGCCTGGACCAGGCACCCCCCACGCTCATCCCCAAGGCTTAAATCATTCAAAACTGAGATGCTGCAAGAAGTTACAGGAGATTTTAAAGTCTGTGACCAATTCCCCTGGTTCCAATATAATCACTTCTGTTACAACAGCGATGAATTCCCAATCTCTTGATGACTCCAGAGCTCGTGCTAGTTCACACTAATTTCAGCTCATTTCCCTTATAATTTTGCCTCCTGTTTTCGCTGCAGAGGTCGGAACGGCTGTAAGCCCTTCAGGTGAGCTACCAAAACAAGGTGATGCAACGCCTGTGCTGCTCCCACCAGCTCCCAGAGCAGCTCATTTACTGATGAGCTCCTAGGAAGCGGCTTAACAACAGGATGTGCAACACATCCGTAAAAATTGCATCAACTGCGACGCCAAAGGAGTTTTTCCCTGTGTTGTGAGCTTTGCCCAGGCTGTCTGTGATCGATCTGCTGTATGAATCCATGTCTGCTGAAGAACATGAGAACTCACCATCATCCAGCTCCATTATGACAGTGCTTCGTTATTTTTATTACTGGCTGCTAAAACGATCGATGTCTCATGAAAGATGTTTCCTTCCTGCATTGATTCCACCTTGGTCACGTCGCTTCTGCTCGTCCTTTCCAGCAGGAGCTGTGGGAGCCCTGCTGGCCTCTGTCCCAGTGCCTGTGGGGCTACTCGTGGAGCTCCAGACTCTGGCCAGATGTTGCCCCAAGCTCCACTTGTACAGTTCCAACACTGAGGCTCCTCAGTTCAAATTCTGACTGCATTGATCAACATCCCAAGCTGAAGTGAGTGAAGGAACCAATGCCAGCGTTTGTACTGCCTCTTCAGCATTGTTGTGGTGCTTGTCAGGTACCAGCAATTGCAGCTGATGACTGAAAAGCCTCCAGCAGCCCAAGCACCTATGAAAGCTCCTGTTATCAAGGGATCACTCTGGCACAGCACAAATGCCCATCCCAAGCCAAACCCCACTCACAGAGCACTAAGTGCTTCGACAACTGATTGTATAGATCTGATGTCATGGTCAGTTCAATAACTCCAGCAGCAACAGTGGATGGACATTACAGAGGTGTCAGATGGTGTTTGGTTGCCTGGATGTAACAAAAGCCTTTTAGTTTCACTTTACTGATGGGGAAAATGGAAGCAGAAGAATTTCCTAGGGCAGCAGTGAGCCAGAGCTGGGCACAGAGAGCAGCTGCCCTGAACTCATGTCCTTCAGACCACAAGGCAAATGTTTCCTGACAGCCAGCAAACAACGGGGACTGGGGAGGGAAGGGACAGAATGGAATGATTTTATTTCCACAATCCCTCCTTTTCCACAGAAACACAATCCCTGGCAAAGCTGCCATCAATGCAGGCATTCCCCACACCAGCTGCCTCCCGCAGGAACCACATGCTGGGAGCACTAAGGGGTCCCCAAAATTGAGAAGGACACAAACCCCAGGACAGTAAGGCCACCTTTCTGTGAGGGATGAGAGCACTCTGCAGCAGTGTGCCAGGCTGCTCTAAAGAGAGAAGCAAGAGTGTGCAAGCTGGTGCTGGGACACTCCCACTGCTCCCAGCCCAAGGAATTGTGTAAATGGGAGGAGGATGCATCTATCGCTGCATGGGAGTCCTGGCAGCCTGTCAAACTGAGAAGCAAAGAGGAAAAAAACAATGGATACGTTTTTACTTCCGTATGCTCTACCAGGCGAGTTGGTGACTTACAACTTACTTGTTGTGCAACTCTGGGGCTCCCCAGCCCTCCTCCCTCGCTGCTCCCTGCCCCATCCTGCACACACTGGAGAGTTTGTGGCTCCCTCATGCCCAGGTGGCCAGGCAACCTCCTCAGGGGATGCTCCAAGAGGCAGATGGGACTCCTGCCTCCTGGTCACACAGGAATTTTGGCAAGCAGCTCGCTGAGCCCCTGATCTCATCTGATCCAAGTCTACCTGTAGATCCCAATTCTTCCACAGTGTCCCATTTCCCCATTTCTGAGGATATTTAATCACACAGGAAGATGGCTGGAACTGAGATGTAACACATTCCTTCAGCTTTGCAGTAACCTCAGGGAAGAGCAGAGTTGTCTTTCCAGCAACTCCCCAGTGCAGAGGGAAAAACCAGAAACAGTCGTTCCTCCTGGCAGGGAGGAGGTGGTGACTGGGAGGTGGGGAGGGAAGAGAGCTCAAACAATCTGCCAGCAGCACAAACTTTGTTCCTACTCCAATTCTGGCTCAGAGGGGAAGCAGCCAGCAGAAAAATCCAAACCAAAACAAATCCTTAAGAAACAAGGAAGCTGTTCCCATGTTTGTAGTGACTTCTGAAACAGCATCTCCTGTCCCCCAAAATGCTGGGATGAAGGAAGGAAATATAAGATGCTTTTGGACCAGACTTTTGCAAAAGGTTCTATGCAAAATCTCCCACTCAACAGCTTGTAAGATCCTGCAGATTCCATGGAAGGCAGCTCAATGGGGAAGAACAAATTGGCACAAAAAATGCACACACTGGAAAAACCCTTTCAAATCAGAAATCCCAAACAACAAAAGCTCTGTTTTATTAATCTGTTGCCAGTTATGAGTGTCACGTACACTATATGAGGCTTCAGACTGGCACCCCAGGAGTTAAAAAAGAAGGAAAAAAACCCAAAAAAAGCAAAGCCAAGCAGGACCCTAAGCTGTGTGTGCAGAGCCGGCTCTGCCTGGCCGGAGCTGTCTGGGCTCCAGGAGCAGTGAGGAAAAGCCAGCAGAGGGCAGGGAAATGCTGCAGGAATTCACAGACAAGGCAGAGAAGATGAAATAAACTCTATTTCCTTCCTTCCTTCCTTTCCTGACACTATTTGCAGCTCAGAGCGTAAGTGTTGCAGAACAGTTAAACCACAAAACTCGTGACTCACAGGACACTGCCTGGGACCCTCCTGCACCAGCTCCTTGTGGGAGCAATCCAAGACCACAGAATTCCTGGAACAGCACATGGGCTATGGCCCAGGCCAGGACTGGGGTTTCCCTAGGATGAGCTCAGCCTCCTGGTTTTCAGCAGCCAGGATGTTATTCCAAACATGTCCCTCGCTCTTCCCACTTCCAACCACTACGGTGGGATAGTAACACATTCTTGAGCCCTAAGCATCACAATCCCTCTGCGAGGACAGAAGATGCCAGGATATGCATATTTCACTCTTGGTTACTGGTGTTTCTCTCACCCACTGATCTGGCAAAGGTTGGACTTCATTACTTGGGACAGGATGGGATGGGACAGCCACCACTCAACTCGTCCTCCTGCTCGTTATTACGTCACCAAGGTGCCCTCTTTCCCTGTGTAGAGTTTAATGCAGGTGCCACTGAGAAGCATTGACTGAAATACCCAGGTTAGACATGCAAGAATTAATATTTATCTGTCTGAAGTGAGACCATGTTCTGAACAGCAGCAAAGCAAGCTCCCACACGCAGGTTTCATGTCAACACAGGGCCTCGAGAGGTGCTCATGGCTCAGGAAGTCAGCCGAGCCCTTTGATGTGGCTCTGCATGAGAAGAAAAAAGCTCAGATCCTCAGCAGAGCCAATTAGGCTGACAAAGAACCTGTTTAATTTAGTAATGCTGTTTCCAGGGCTCAAGACAGTTCACCTGAAGGAACATATACAGCCCTGGATGTTTGGGGCCACGATTCACTGAGCAGAAGTAGAACTGCCTGACAGTTTCCTGTAAATTCCACAGGAATCTGTAGCAAGACAGGATATCAAGCTCAATGCCACTGTGAAGTTTCTCAATTTCCTTCAGCATCTCCAAGCTCAGCACCCAGCACCTAGAAACCAGAGAAAGGATGCACTCACCTGCTTTCACTGTCCAGGAACACAGAACTGCTGCTTTTCCCCAGGGCTTCACTGATGGGAGAGAGGCAGAAGGGGGAAGAGAAGGCATCAGAATCAGAGTCAAAAGTGCTGTCCCTGCTCACATCATCAGCAGACAGCTCCAAGGAGCCCTCATCCTCCCTGCAGTCCAGGCCTTCCTCCGTGCCCTCCGACCTGTTCTGCTCCTCCTGGGAGCTGACAGTGGAGAGGGTCCCTGAGTTGCTGCGGGGAGGCTGCGGGGACCGGCGGGCACTGCTCTGTGACAGCTTCTCGCCTTCCACGGAGGGGACCCCATCCCTCACGAGCTGGGACACTGTGAGGATCTCGTCCCCCTTGAGGGTCACTGCCCCTCTCTGCTCCGGGGGGGACGCAGGCCGGCCGATGCCGAAGCCCTGGGTGTGGCGGCCGCGCTTTCGGGGTGCTTTGCGCACAGGAGAGCTCTCGGGGGTGATGTAGCGCAGGGCTTCCTCATCCTGCCTCTGGATGCGGGCGTTGGGCACCCAGGCCAGGATCAGCGTGGTTCCCAGGAGCTCATCCTTCTCCATGTACAAGCACAAATAACCTGAGAGAGAGCACAGGAGCAACAGCTGTGACACAGAGTTGTTGTAAGGGAACTGCACAACCCTGACATTTCCCTTTTCCCATCTCTCTATTCCTGGAAATGTTCAAGGCTGGGCTGGATGGGGCTCTGAGCAACCTGGTCTGGTGGAAGATGCCCCTGCCCATGGCAGGGGAATGGAAGGAGATGATCTTTAAGGTCCCTCCCAACCCAAACCATTCCTTGATTCCCCCCCACATCACTACCACTACATGTGGGCAGAACAAACCCTTTTATTTACCGGGACAGAATCCTGCCAAAAGAAATGTGGAATGCTCAACACTATTAAGTATTTGCAAATCATTTCAAGTCTGCATGTGGCTTTTGAACAGTTTAAATTCCCTCTGGCCTAAGTGAACAGAGAAATAACATGCAAATACTTGGACTTCCTGGACAGATTTACTAATCAAGAGTAAAGTGTGAAATATGTTGCCACATGAAAAAGTTCTACTGTCTCTTAGTTAAACAATTTCAAGTGCCAGATTAGCATTGATTTCTCAAGAATATTTACTTTAGTGTAGCTAAAGGGCTACAGTTTTCATGGGAAGCCAATACAAAAAGAAGACACCCACACAAAAAGAGAAGCAAAGGTCAGTGTTCAGAGAATAATTTGTTTTGTGAAGCTAAGCCAAGAGCCACAGATCTTTGATGAGAACATGAAAGAGCACAGGAACAGATGAGAATGAAAGGACAGAGCAGGATTTATCCTCGTTTACTTCAGTGTAAGTTTTTTTGCTTTTTCCTTTACCAGTGGATTCTGAGGCCACTCCAGCAATGACAGTTACAAGAGGATACTTGAATTTCCTGAACAACTCATGGACATGAATGAGCAGTAGAAGTTACTGTCCTCAAATGACAACTTCTGACTGTACTAAAGGACTCAGTAAATCAGGTAAATCCATGCTGGACCAGAAGAGAAAGGAGCAATATCACTAATCTTTCTACTAAAAGAAGAGCTGATGGAACTGCTTTCCTCTGTCTTCCACAAAACTGCCTTGCCCTGTTCCCCACTGGCACCTCTTCATTTCTTAGAGCCCAAGATGCAGAATTTGATAGAAAAAACAGCCAGGGGTGAGAAAAAGAGAGAGTGGGCGGTGTCTGCAACACCCCATCACCTGGATGGTGCTCCCCGATGCCCTGCAGCAGCTCAGGGGGATGGACACAGACATTGTTCTTGGAGTAGATGATCTCCCCATCGAGCACGGAGGAGGAACCGCCGCCGCCACCGGGAGTCAGGGTCAGGAGGTCGGACGCTTTCGAAGAGGCTCGACGGAGGAGTCGCCCCAGAGACATCGCCAGGGAAATGTTTCCATCATCTGTCAGCTCTAGTCAGGAGCCAAATTCAGAAGATCTGCCAAGAAGGGGGAAAAATAGTGTGAGAACCAAAATAACAACAGCACAGCACGTGCCACCCACTGTCTGAGGATGAGTCTCCCATCAATCCACACCTCAAGCAATCTGTAATATCACCTTCATGCTGCAAAGGTGCTGAAGCACAGAATCCCAGGACATTTTTCTCCGCAATGAAGAAACATGAAGGCAGTAAAACCCCCCAGTTAATAGTCACTGTGGTGAGGAGGTAGAAGAAGCAATGCTGGTCACTGCAATCCCCCACTGAGGGAACAGCTTAGCATGTGGACCTGCCTGATGTGTCACTGACCCAGGGATGTCACAGAGCCAGAGCTGATCCCAGAGGTTCCTCCAGCACAGAAAGGGCTGAGACCATGGCATTGAACATGGGGCTGCTGCTCCAGCCACAGCGTCTCCAAAAACAACATCAATCAAACCCACTTCATGTCAGGCTTGCCATTTCTGTGTGTTTGAGGTTTTTGGGGTTGAGATTTTTTTCTGTGAGGTTGTTTTTCAGTTTGGTTTGGGTTCTTTTGAGCAGTGATGGTTAAATAGAGCCTTGCCAGAGATAAGTCTTGAAAGCCCTATGTTCACCAGAGCAGGCAGACCCCAACACAGGGCATGGCACACCAACTCAAGGCAAACACTTCACCCATCCAGAGTTTCACAGAACTGTGGGGCACAACCCCCAGTTCACCCCCAAATTAGCTCTGTGCTGAAATGAGATATGCTGCTTGTTGGGGCTGATGATGAGGAGCTCTGCAGTGGACCCAGAGGGATCACCCAAGCTATAAAGCTTTCAGCAGATGGACCAGGATATGTTGAAGAGCAGGAGGGTCTCACACAAAGCAACCCTGGTGCAGAGCAGGCTCCCTGCAGCTGCAGCTGGGAAGCAGCAGAGCCATGGCAGTTTCTATTCTGCCAAAAGCAGAGGAGGAGAGGGAGCTCCTACTTTTGTTCCTTTGTGTTTATGTAGCCCAGCTTGCTGTGTACAGGCCAGTGTGACCCAGCACACTCCACACACAGCCAAGCTCCCAGGCCCAGGGCAGCACGGGGAGAGCTCAGCCCAGTCTGTTCCTGGGGATCAATCCCACACTGGGCTGCAGAGCACAGCAGGGAGAGCTGGAGAGGAAAATAAAGTAGACAGGCCCTGGCCAGGGGCACCTTCTGAAGAAATACTTAAGGGTCTAAAGCAAGCACCATCTCATGCTGAACAGCTCCAGTCTCCTTAACCTGGTTTTGATGCCAAATCCAGGCAGACAAGGAGGGGAGAAGGCAGGAAGGGCAAAGAGAAATGGGCATTTCCCAATGGGCAGAGTGAGGGCTGCAGGGAAGGAAAATAGCTGTCCTGCTTCTGACAGATTGGTACATGCAGAAGACTGCAAACGAGGCTGCCAAGCTGTTGACAGAGCCTTCATTAAAGGACAAACTATTGGTTTAACTGGCAATCACCACATTTGTCAGCCCGAATCACAGCAGAATCTGCATTTCAGTCTCTGCTGCAACTTGATGGAGCAGCCTCAAACCTGCTCTGTACCAGCAAGTGTTCAAGGTAAGAGAATTACTTTGCAAGTCCTGCACACTCCTATCTCCTTCTAGCACCAGATACAACATGTATCCTCATGTCTCAGCCCCAAAAAACAAAAACCAACTGAGCCCTATGCTCATTCTTGTCCACATTACCAAAATCCAGTTTCAGGCTCTGGCTTACACCTCGCTGAAAGTCATTTGCCTCAACCACATTTAAGGAGCATATCACCTTTCCTCTCATTGCACCCTTCAAGAACAGACAGTAAATTCTGCTGCAACTTCTCCTTCCCCACACTGAGTTACAACATGCTCTTTCCAAACAGGGTCAGGGTAACCAGAGGCAGTGATGTGGGGCGACCTGGCCAGAAACCTGGGCCTCCAGCACACCTGGGCAGGGTCACCTGTCAGCACAACACTGGCTACAGCAGCACAGACTTTCATCCATGTCAGCAACTTCCTCAGAACCCTAAAAACCTGCAGATACACAGGAGGAAAGTGGAACCAGCTGCCTGCTGCTGCTGGCCAGGGAGTGCTTCCCCAGGAAACACAGAGACAGGAGCTGGAGAGGCACATGTGAAACAAGAGCTCGTGTGATGTCCTGCTGCAGCTCTCTGGGCGCTCCCAGGAAGGCAGGCAGAGGTCAGGACGTCTCTGCCAACACAGACACCACTTAATGAGCTTTCACCAGGCACAGAAAGAACAAAGCGACAGGTAAAGATCAAAAGCTGCTCCCTGGAAAGCCGGAGGAATTTAAAGGGAAATCTTGCTTTGATCCTGCAGAACACCTGTTGTTCAGCACTGCCTGCATGTGCAGGTGGACGGCGCTGCAGGTACACAGAGCGCTGGGAAGAGGAAACCAAAAAAAAAGACAAAAGGTTTGGAATACAGTGTCCTGCCAGCTTGGAAATTCAGTCTGCTGGACTTGTCTCGCAGAAGAGCTGCACATCAGAAATCAGAGACCACTGCAGCGCTGCAGACAGTAGCCAGACATACTGGGATATATAAATATCACCAGGAAACTCAATCCTTTCACTGTTCTCACACGCCAGGGAATTCTGTGTAGCTTTGGTTGCAGGATTAAAGAAAAACAGATGCAAGTCACAGGACAGTTTCAGAGAGAGTGACAAGAGTTATCAGGGCCATGGAAAGAGATTGCCAAGGGAAGATAAAAGTGAGGGAAATGTATTAAAAGTCTTCACACATGGGAACTGTCACTGCCAAAGAAAGGAAGAGCTGTCGATGAAGGACAGGAGAAGTTGTAAGGCAGCTGAACTGTGGCAAGGAATATCTAGTTCTGTCATTCTAGTAGCTGGGACAATGGTGCACCAGAACAGGGAATCTCAAGGGGCCATTTCCATCGCTGGAGTTTCAAAGGCTGCAGATACAGATACACAGTCAGTTCCAGTGAGGACCAGATGATGGACTGGACCTCTGAAGGTCATCTAGTCTACTGGTACAACCCCAAAAGTCTCTGAAAGTCAGCTTGGGAACATGCCTCTCCTTCCTAAAAGATGGGAGCTCATACAACACACACCAGCCAATAACAAAGAGACCAAATCTGCAGGGTTTGCTCTATTCTCAGCCCTTTTCTGGGTGGGACAATGTCTGGACATGCAATCCGTGGGCCCTGGGCTGTGGGGAGAGGCAGGAACTGCTGCTGCCTCTTGTGTGAGCTCGGGAAGGCAGCGGGAACTGTCCCACAGCTCAGGCAGCAGTAAATCAGCACCATTCAAAATCCCCCATTTTTCATATGAATTCTGTATTTATCCGCTGATCTGAAGGGATTCTTCTCGGTGTGGCAGAGCCAGCTCAGCTTTCCAGAAGCTGAAGCACTGAGTTAGCTGATAAGCTCTTGCTGAGTGCCAATATTTATTAAGCACACACACATTTTCTTCTCCCACACATCAACTGTTGCCACTAAAAATCTTCGCTCCAGCTCCTGTGTCTGTTCACACAGCCCTGGCTGCTCTCCCAGTCGGTGCCAGCACTTTTCAGCTTCATGAGTGAGAAAGTGCTTAAGAGCCAATTCCTGAAATCACCCCCGGAGCCTCTTCCCCAGAGCCTGACCAGTTCCAGCCAGCAGCATCCAGAACGGCACCGGCTGTTCGCCTCCTGCAGCGATGCCCTTCCCCCTCCTCAGGAGCCCATCAACAGGATCCTGTTTGCCTTGGCAGATCACACCTCACTTGGCACCTACTGCTGGACCAAATGCTGCTGCCTCCGGTTGCACGAGATTCCTGTATCCTGGCCCAGGAGGGCAGTGCTGGCTCCGGCACGTGTTGACACACCCAGCACATCTCCAGGTCCAGCTGGCACTGGGGACACTGGGAGCACCCCAGTTCCTCTCCCAAAGCAGCTCAACCCAGAGCAGGACCAGCAGCCCAGGGCAGCTGCAGCCCACAGCTCCCACTGCTGAGCCCTCCGTGGGCTCTGGCTCCCAGGACACATTTGCTGGGCAAGACTTTCAGAGCTTTACAGGCAACATAAGCCGAGCTGCAGGGCTCTGGAAGTGAAATGTGAGACCTGCAGCGTGTCTGGGCACGGTGGAGAAACACGAGCTGTCAAACAGCAGCACCACATTTAAGCATGAAATGTCTTTGGTAAGAAAAACACAACGGGCTCGTTTTCTTTCTTGCCCTTAATAACTTGAATTTAATTTTACACATTTAAGGAGTGCACAGTTGCTGCAGCGGTGGGGCTCAGACACTGCACAAATTCCTGCCTCTTTCCCCTCTTGGGAACAGCAAATGCTGGGACTGGAACTCTCAAGCACAGTGTGACTGGAGTACGGCAGCCTGGAGTCAGGACTCACAGCTTCCTCCCAGTCCTCCGAGTAGATCTGCTGTGCCACTCTCAGCTGGTCACTCACTTGATCTCTACTCCTCTGCAGGCACATGAGAGCCCTTGTACGACCTTCCCTTTGTATTACAATACCTTGACATTAGGGAATAAAAAAGAGAAAAGCTTTCCAAACTCCTCGCTATGCTGGAGCCTGTTAAGAGGAACCAGCCAAATCAAGGAAAAACGTTTACCATAGGGAGCCACTCTGAAGTCATCCCATCTCATGGGGAGAATTATGTAGGTCACCAAAAAGTCTTTCATTGCTGCCCTGCTGGAGCAGCAGTGGCTCACGGAGCACAGAGCAAAGGGAAGGGAACAGCCAAAATCCCCACAACTCCAACTGCAGCCGCTTCAGCAGGACCTATTTCACTCAGATGCCTCTCAGTGGAGCAGGTAAAAAAGGGGCAGCAGACTGAATCCGGCAAGGTTGTGACTCAGGAGATAAAAAGGGAAAGGGAATGCTATGTCAGGGCTGGCTGCTCCCAGCCACACCTGCTCAGGCATCAGAAAGCAAACAAAAAGAAAACAAAAAGCAAACTAAACTCTCACCCACCCACCCCCAGCACCAAACTCACCCACAGTAAATGCTGTCACTGAGACACTCTGTGTGCCTCCATACCTGATTTACCAGCATTTCATGTCACTTATTTGCACTGCTTGGGCAACAGAAAACGCTTTTATGACATTTTATTTCCAACATCCTGTTGCTGTGTCCTGATTACACTCTCAGGACTTGAACCCCAAACATCAGCAGCTCAAACTCCAGGAGCCTGGATCACAGCTGAATGCATGAGCTGATTGCAAACTCTGTGCTCAATACAACAGACATCAGACCACACATCATCTCTGCCACTTGGACACTCTGGAAGAGCCCCTTTCCTCCCTCATTCCCTGACGGGCTGAGACAGCCATGCTCTGCCCTTTCCCGGATCTCCAGCCTCACACCCCCCACACAGCCAGAACAAACCCAGATATTCTCCAAATCCAATGTGGAAAAGCAGCTTTCAGACTGTCCAGTTATCACCAGGACATGAATGAGCCCCTACAAACTCAGAGGAGGCTTCTACAAAAGCACCAAAAAGTCCCTGAGTTGTCCCAGCCTTCCCATTCCTACTCTTTTCTCTTGAAAGAAGTTTCATTTATCTTCCTGTTCCGAGTGGCAACTAAGAACAAAACACCTCTGCAAGATAAGTTCCCAGTCTGAGATCCGAAAAGACAAATCTCCCGGAGGAAGCAGCAGAGTTGTTTTACGGAGTGTCAGCAGCACAGTGCACAGCACACCACCGCACAACTCCTGCCTGCAGCATCCCAAGGCCATTCATCAAACCACTGCCAACTATCTCCCATCCACTTTCTCCGCAGGTAACAGAGCTCAGGGAGATATTTGGGTCACCTAGGAGAAGACCAGCTTTCCAAAAGGAAAGAAAACATTGATATTCCCCAAGCTGCACGGAGCCACACCGAAATAACAGAAGAGAAAGTTAAGAACTATTGACATTTCCACCAGCGCCCCCAGCGACATCCCGACCCCCGGGCAGCATCCCGTGCTCCCGGAGCATCCCGTCCTCCTGGAGCACCCCGACTCCCGGAGCATCCCGACTCCCGGGCAGCATCCCGACCCCCCGGCAGCATCTCGGTCCCCGGGCAGCATCCCGACCCCCCGGGCAGCGTCCCGTCCTCCCGGCGCACCCGCCCGCTCCCGCCGCCCTGCGCGGGGCTCCGGCGTGGGAAGGGCGCACAAAGAGCGGGATCGAACACGGACCTGCCCAGGTGCCGGCAGGATCCCGGTGCCGGGCCCGGGGGTCCCGGGGCAGCGCTACAGGATCACCCGGCCCCCACCCCCGCCGCCCCCAGCCCCGGCCCGGCCCCGCTTTACCGGCACAGAGGAGCCCGGGGAAGCTCCCGGCGCTGCCCGGCCCGGAGTGCGTTCGGAGCCGCCGCCGCCGCCGCCGCTCCCGGCCCTGCGCGGGGCCGCTGCCACCGCCCGGCCGCTCCGCCCGGCCCGCGGGGCTGTGCCCGTCCGGCGGCCCCGCCCGCCCGCTTGGCCCAGGGCTGCCCGGCCCGGGGAGGCACAGCGGGACCCGCCCGGTGCCGGTACCGGTACCAGAACCCGCGGGCGGAACCGGGGCTGCCGGGGGACGGAGCGTGGCCCGAAACCCCCCGTGCTGGGAATGGTGCGGCCTGAGCCCCCCCGTTCCCCCCGCAGGCCGCCGTGGTGCGGCCCGGGCGGTCACGTGAGCGGGTGTTGATGCGTCGCCTGGTAACGGAAACATGGCGGAGCCGCCGCCGGTGAGTCGGGACCGGGCCGGGCCGGGCACTGTCCGCCCGGGGCTCCACCGAGCCCGGAACCGCCTGTCCCGTCCCGTCCCGTCCCGTCCAAGTACCGCTCGTCCCTTCCTTTCCCCTCCCGTCCCCGTTCCGTCCCCTCCACCACGGCCCGGTACCGCCCGATCCGCGTTCTACTACAGCCCATCACTGCCCGGGATTGCCTGTCCCCTCCACTGCCGGTCCGGTACTGTCCGGCACATCCCGGTACCCCCCGGCCCGGTACCTCCATCCCGGTGTCCCCCATCCCGGTACCTCCCGGCTGTCCCGGTCCGTGTCCCGAGCCCAGCCCGGCGGGGGCAGTCCCGGGGCCGACGCTCACCCTCTCTCCGGTTGCAGGCCCAGCCCAGCCCCGACGCCATGGAGGAGCCCCCCGGTGCCGCGGCAGAAGCGGCTGCGGGGAAATTTGGCTCTGCGGAGCGGGATGAAAGCAGATCTCCGTCACACCTTCCTCTGGAGGTGATTCCCTTTGGAACATTCGCAGAGCAGCCCAATCCCACGCGTCCCTTACAGAGCAGCATCTTCCTGGGAGCAGCTTCAATAGCAAGAAGTAAAGCGAGTGATTATTCCAGCCTTGCCCTCATAGAAAGCAAAAAAGCCATTAAAATTTTTGAAGCAGCCTGATCTAGTGGAAGGTGTCCATGTTCATGGCAGGGGGTGGAATGAGATTAGCTGTAGGGTTTATGTTTCAGGAAGAATTGCCTGTAGAATAATGAAGACTAATGCAGAATGTGGCACTTGTCTTGAACAGGGTGACATGGAG
Organism: Entomyzon cyanotis; assembly: GCA_024500445.1. Lineage (NCBI taxonomy): Eukaryota > Metazoa > Chordata > Aves > Passeriformes > Meliphagidae > Entomyzon > Entomyzon cyanotis. The sequence goes on from JAKEPQ010000325.1 coordinate 2,225,237, forward strand.
CAGCCAGTTCCAGGCAGAGGAGCCCCTCCCCTTTCCTCAGGAGCACCTGCAGTGGAGCCAGACACCTACACAAAACCAGGTATCCCCCAGAGCCTTTGCAACAGGACAGCACTTGAGACCATCTCTCAAGCATACCCTCTGGTTTTCTCCCTTTCTGATCATTGTTAATCCAACTGGAGGCACAATACTGTGAAATCTAATCCTATTCCTTTATCTTTTTCGTTTTTTTTTTTTTTTTTTTTGCTGGGCTTGGGTCTAGGGAGCAAAGGACGACCCAGTTCTCGCCATGCAAAGCCAACGTTTGAGCTACCTAGTGATCGTGGCAGCCAAAGATGGGGAAAGGGATTCCAGAGGAGTGGAGCTGAGGAACATGAGATGAGAAAAAGTAGGGGGGAAACAGCAGAAGAAACAGAACTGGTCATCTTGGACCCAGAACATGTGAGAAGTCTTCAAATCTTGTTGTCCTTTGCAGACTTGGTGTTTGTGTTTCTCTAAAACATGTGAGGTTTAAGCAGTGGCTCAGCTGTTCAACTGCACATGTGAAAACCAGTTTTGCCAAAGTATTAACTGCTGACTGTGCCACTCAATCCTAAACCCAGAGCTGCAGGTTCAGAAGTGAGCAATCCAGTGGGTAAGTGGATTCAGTGCCCCTGAAAGAGAAGTCCTTGCAGCAAGAGTGAGCTGGTGGGTTCTCAGATGTAGCTCTCCTGCCATGTTTCTGATTTTCAAATATTCTCACTTTTTGGCATCAGCAAATACCCACTATGTAACACCTCTTGCTACAGTGAGTGTAGCTAAAATGAGAACACAAGAGTTTATGGCAGAAATAAGATGTTTTATTGGGTGGGGGGAGTATCAGTGAGGCTTCTCCCTCATCTATTTACACAAGTATGTTAAATTTTGTTATTGCCATCCTTCTTTACAGCCTCTGATGACAAGATTCCAGGCTGCCCTGAAGAATTACCTTACTAAGCAGATAGAGCAAGTGAACCTAGACCTCCGGGAACTGGTACACAGCCTCTCCTTTGCCTTCCCACAGCCCCTCCCATCCCAGCCGCTGGGAGACAGCTCCTTCCCTCTTGTGTCTGCAGAGGGCAGCAATGAAGACCAGCAAAGAGAAGAGGGAAGAGCTTGGAGTGGTCCTTTATGGAGCCCAGCAGCAGCTGGGGCAGCTGGAGGCAGAACTGGAGAAGTGCCACGAGCGCTGTTCCCAGGCGGCCGCAGCACGGCAGCAGCTGGAGGAGGAACTGGAGGGCCTCAGGAATGCTCACAAGGAAATCTGTCACAACACAGATGATGAACGCAAGAAAGGTGACTGAGGCAGTCCTGGCAGTGTTTCCCAATTCTAGGGTTGTGTGGAGAAATTAATTTGAATTTAAGTCAAGCACTGGATTGAAAAATATAGTAAATTAATTAATCAGGAATCATGCACTCATTGAAAAGTTTCACAGATACTCCTCGAATGCTGTGTGCTGGGAATCCAGGAGTTTTTTGCCAGGATCTTTAGCTTTGCTTGTGGAGCATAAATGTAAACATTTATGCTGGGGAGGGCTGATTTTAGCTGGTGTGTGTGAGAGGTTTTGCTTTGAGAGCTTCTGTATTTCTTTCCCTTTTAGCTCTGTTTAACATATACCCTACAATCAAACTTTTCTGTAACTGTTTTGCCCCCTGTCCCTCAGTTTCTGCAATGCAGACCCAGGTTGAAAACCTGGCCTTGGAGCTCTTCTATGTGCAGAACATGGACCAGGACATGCATCACAGGCTTTTACTGATGAAACAGTCAGCAAAGAGGGCTGAGGCAGAGAGGATCCAGGCTGAGGTGGAAAAGAAAAAACAGGTACCAAGTAAAACTCTCTTTGAAATAAATAAATGCAGGTGACAGCAGTGAGTATTGGAGGATGTGCTGCATTGTCAGAAGAAAGGCTAGGGTGACAGAATCATGGAAGATGCCTGGAGCTATTTTTCTCAAATAATTTTTAAAAAATTCTTCTTGTTTTTCAAAAGGAGAAGAAGCAGTGCCTGCTCTGCTCCAGATAGCAACATGCACTGCCCAGAGGGTTTTGCAAGCCTTAAGACAGTAAATCACTCTTCACTCAAGGAAAAGGGGTGTGGGAAAAGGAAGATATTTAATGAAGAAAAATAATGTGTTCAGGTCTTGGGGATTATTCTGAATCACAGCAAATTTCACAATGAAAAGTGAACTTTGGGAATGAGCAGAGCCAGTCGGTGCTGGAGCTCCCTCTGCTGCCTTCCAGGACACAATCCACGGGGTATTGCTAATGCAGAATTCCATGCAAACTGTTGGAATACAGTGGATTTAGGAGGGTTTTAACAAAGGATTTCAAATATATATTATTAAGGTGCCCAGTAGCTGGAGAGGTGGCCCAGTGTAATCCGTGCTGACAGGAGGGAATGTGGCTTCAGAACTATCAGTTTGCTGCTGCAACTGGAATAATAAACAGTCAGCAAAGATTTCATTCTCTTGCAATTCTTCCCTGCTGCAGTCATGAGCCATTTGCGTTAGAATGGGAAAGTTTCAGTAGGATTCAAATCTAATCCAATTGCCAGTTTTAATTCCTTTTTTAGCTGATATTATTCTTGTAGAATACGGTTGGTTTAGACTGAGATTCCGTTACTCACTCTGGACTGTTTGGCTCTGGCTCTCTAGGACCTTCTCCTAGACCAGTTAACAAGGAAAGTCTACGAGCTCCAGGAACAAATTGCACTGTTTGAAGCTCAGCTTGTGGCCCAGGCAGAGGACACAAAAGTGACCCGGCAGGCAGTCAGTGAGGTAGGAGGGAACTTTTCCCTTGTGGTTAATATTTCCCTCTGTCAGGGCTGACCCTTTTGGCCCATGCTCACGTGGTGTGCACAATGTGGGACAGAGTTTCACAGTTTGTTCCTGTTTGGAAGAATGAAGACTTTTTTTTCTTTTCCTTTGTCCCTAAGAAGTGCCTGTAAATCACTTCCCCCTGCCTTTCTCAGCAGCTTTTTCTTGCAGACCTGTGCTCTGTGGGCCGCTGAGACAATGAACCAGCCACGGAGTTGAAGCTGATCCTGCTCAGCACATTATGAACAGGAAAAAAAAGTACTGTGACATGAATTTGCCTTTTCAGCATAGTGTAGATTCACCCTGTCTGCCATCTCTCTGTTCCCCAGGCTGGTCTGGAGGTCCAGGCTATTAACATGGAGAAAAAGAGGTTGATGGAGCACTGGAACAGCAGCTTGGCTGGAATGAAGCAGAGGGATGAGGCCTATGTGGTCACTCAGGAGCTGCTGAGGTATGGTGTGAAACCAGGCCCAGGGGACACCTCAGGTAATTTGGGCAGGAGGGCTTATAGAAGGAGATTCCAGCACTGTGTGGGCAGGGCATGTCACACAGAACAATTTTCCTGCTCTAAAGCACATAATAAAGTTAAAGGATAAGAAGCACAGTTCTTTGTCACTGTTTTCTTTATCCTAACCACATGTCTTCCTCAGAATATGGGGGGTTCTTAAAGCTGCTTAGAGTTTTTATATTAATATTCCTTTAAAAGAGTTCCTTCACCTTTGTAACATCTCTTACTCCAAAGAGCTGGATGTCAGGAAGGATTTCTCTCTCCCTGTCAGGGTTTTGTGAGGCCTTTGGAAATGTTCAGGAAAACCTCCCTGTTGTTGCCAGAGGAAGTGTTTATTTGCTCTGGAGCCTTAAAGCTTGACTGATTGTCTGAGAACAAACAATCTGTTTTTGTATGGTGACATCCTGGTAGGAATGGTGGTGTGGGACAGTGCTGAAAGAAGGAATCAATTCTCCTACACACATTTACTTTTAAATCCTAATGTATTTATCCATCTCCTGCTGACTCTCCACTGTCACAGCAGCTGAGCCCTTACAAAGATCTTCCTCCTTGGGCAGTTGTTGCTGCAATAACGTGTTTGAAAAGAGGAATTTGTGGGTGGCTGTTCAGCACCAATCCCTGTGATGATTTTCCGTCCTCTTTGCCCCTCCAGCAACTACAAACGTGACCTCAAGTCCCTAGAAGGGGACATCCATGGCTGTGGGAAGTCCATCAGGAAAGAGGAGGAGAAGAATGAGAACCTTGTCGCCCTCCTGAACCGTTCCCAGAACGATGCCAGTGTGACAAGGAAACTGATTGCCAAGTGCCTGCTGGAGCAGGAGGCCCTGGAGGTTGAAACTAGCACCTACACTCGTGTTCTCCATGAGACAGAGCAGGCCCTCAGCAGGACCAAAATGGTGAGGAGAGACCATGGAAGATGAATCCTTTTGAATAATTGAATACCCTTCCTCAAGCAGTTGTAGTGATCCTGTTTCTGTCTTCCAACCTTTTAGGACCAAGCTGCTCACGTGAATGAGTTGCTGTCCATCAGGAAGGGCATAGAGAAGGGAACTTATGCCAAAGAGCAGCTAGAGAGTGAAATCATGGCAAAGCTTCAGGACCAGATGATATCCAGCAAAGCTGCAAAGCACTTCTCCCAGCTGGCTGAAAAACTTCGGAACAGAAAAAGCAACCTGGTATGGCATACCCCCCTTGGGAGGGCAGGGAAGGAGCCACTGGAGCAGTGGGTCCCCAGCAGGGTTTGTCAGTGACTTTGTTCTGGTTTCAGGTCTGCATTGAAGCTCTGCTGAGTTTGCCTCTCCAATCTGGTTCTTCCTGTGATCTTATTGCAGGATTCTGGTGTATGTGAGAGAGCTTGGCCAAAAAGGCCTGACACAAACCACACTGTTCTTTACTTAAATGGGGCAGAATGATGAATCCTGGGAGTGTTTACTATAAAGTTTTAGCATTTCTTATGTACTGGAGAAAAACAATGGACATGTGGTACTTCTACAGTCTAATTTTAATTAATTTTTATTTCTATAATTCATCATGGAGTGGGATGCAGGTAGCTCTCAGTTCTGAGGAACAGTCCAAGGAACAGTCCAACCTGACAGCTCTTTAAATTCATGATAAGTTGCTGTCTCTGGGAGTGTATAACTGGATCACTTAGAAAGATCAGAAAACTCAGCCCAGCACTTATCATGCTGAGTCCTGTGGTGGTTGTTAGGTGAGGGATGTGTGTGCCAGATGGAGAAGGGACAATTCAGTGATGTCCTGGTACTGACAGCAGGTAACTAGAGACATGAGGGCAGGGGGTCATTGCAGAAGGGATGAGTGAGTTTTCTTACAGGTTTTTGGAATGTTTAGGCTCCTTAATGCTTTTCTACAGCTGTATGGCAGAGGTAGATATTGTATTACCTGTCAATTGATGGAGAAGCAAAGGTGCACAGAGGGTAAGTAGCTTATGGCTTGTAGGACAGACCTGGGAGTAGAATCTCATCCCCGACTCTTGTGCATTACAAGTGGCATTACAACTCAACGAGAGGCTGTTGGGAACAGTGATGTGGTTTTTTTCTCTTGATATTCCCAGGAGCTGCATTTTTACAAGGTTGAGAATGACGTGGCCCAGATGATTCTGAACGCAACGAATATCAGCTGCAGACTGACAGTTCACCAAAAAGCACTCTCTGAGGTGGACAAAGAAATAAAAAATGTGAATGAACTGATCGCCTGCCAGGAAAATGAGATTGCGAAGTCCAGGCTCCAGGCTGAAAAGAAGGGAGGGATCATCTGCCTGTACAACAAGAAGCTGGAGATGCTTCTTTCTCAGCAAGGGGTAGGTATTTTTGTGTTTCAGTCCCAATTTTGATTTTATTCTTTGTGGTGACCACAGATATCCCTGGTCAATGTAACTGTGTTAAGTGTTGGGTAGTTCAAACTTCCAGGCATCAGCATTGTGATTTAAAAGCTGCATTGGTTAATGCAGGTGTTTATGTTTATGTTTATCAGACAGTTCTTAATGCAGTGAGGGGAATTGTGAAATGAGGGTGTGCCTGGCACAGATCACTGCAGGGACTTGTCTGATAAAAATGTCAAATGGCATCAATGGGTAAACATGGTCTTGTTGGAAAATCTGCAAACACCAAGGAGGGGAGAGTGGGGCAGGCAGAGAGATTTCAGTTGATTGATGGTTGGCCCCATTCAGTTGATTCCCACATCTGTCCCTCGTAGTGGAAGACCTTATGGATACCCATGTGGAAATGGATCCTATGGCACATCCTCTGCAAACTTTGAAATGTCCAGATGTTGTAAACAACTCCAGCAGCTTCTGCCTGATTTATCCCAAACTTTGCCCTTCTACAGGGAAAAGAACTGGGACCACTGGAAATTGAGATCAGCCAGCTGAACAAGGAGATAGAAGAATGTGGTTCCGAGGTGATGACATTGCAGAAGTCCTGGCTCAATGAGCAGAAGGAGCTGGTCAAGCTGACACGGGAGCGGGAGGAACAAATAACCTCCGTGGATACATTGCAGAAACAGATCATCATCATGCAGCAGAGGAAAGTGCGCATGGACAGTGAGTCATTCCCTGACTCTTCTTTAGGATGTTCATCTGTGAAGGGAGGGAAAAGGGAGTGGGGGGGTTACAGATGGGAAAAGCTGGACCTGCCCCAAGGAGTGCTGCTGGATGTGTGTGAGCAGGAATACCAACAGCCCAGGCTCTCCTGCTGATTGCACATCATTATTCATATAAGGATTGATCCTGCTGTCCTGACAGTTGGACCCAAAGTGACAATGTCACCTGTTACACTTGTTAAATAAAGTTTGCAAGTAGTGGGTAGGTAAATGCCCCCAGCACTGACAGCACTTTCCTTGGCCAAACCCAACTTTTTCCACGGGAATCTCCTTCAAAACCTTTTTTGGTTTTTGAGCTTGTGGAAAAACATTTTAGCTGGACATGGGGGACATGGGTGGCTCTGCCTGAGGTGTTGCCAGCTCTGATAGCAGTTTGTCACACCTTGCCTGTGTTCAGCCAAGGGCTCAGGGGAATTCTAAGACTTTTTTTCTGTTCACCCACAGATGAAATTCAGCAAGAAATAAAAGAGAAGAAGGACGTGGAACGGCACATGAAGAACATGTCAAATGACTTGATAAAGTTGAATGTGTTGATCAAGAAGAACAACAGCAGTGTTGAGGACCTTCAAAATGGCAAAATTGTCACAGAGAATGAGTTTTTGCAGTCTCTCAAGGTACTGAGGCCTGGCAGCTCATTCCCAGGTCTCAGCCTCCCATGCAGGTCAGAGGCAAACAGTGATTCTGGAAAACCTTCTCAGCCTGACAATGTTGTATTGTTTTGTTCTTCCCAAATCCAGGAAGCAGAAAAAGAATCTGTGGAGATGCAGGAGAGGCACAGTCAACTGATTGAGGAGAAGGAAAGGCTCCTGAACAGCCTAGTAGAAGCAGAGTAGGTACCAGAGAGTGCCACAGTCATGTGTGTCTGTGTCCATGTTCCCTTCTCCTCCAGTCACCAAACCTGACACCAGCAAATGTGATTCTTCCCTTCCTGGAGAAGGGGATAGGACTTTAATGAATGTTAGAAACACAGAAGCTGAAAGGTGTTTCAGCAGTCTCTGGAACCAGCAGGAGCTGGGAGGATGTTGGCTTTAACAGTTCCAGCATGTGTGAGCTGGATGTTGCCAAGATGGGCAAGACTCTGCCAGTAACTCAGAGTGAGTGTGCTGCACTGGGCAGTTAATGGGGGTCCAGCTTTCTTTTTCCCTTCCCCTTTTTTCTCTTAAGGCATCAGATCCTGCTGTGGGAGAAAAAGATCCAGCTGGCAAAAGAGATGCGGGAAGCAACAGATTCTTTGGTAGAACATGGCGAAATCTATGACATGAAAACAGAGATTCGTAGGATGCAAGTAAGTCTCTGGGAAAGAGGGCTGAGGAGGGGAAGCCACACAGTGCACTTAGCCTTGGACTGGCTGAAACATGAGGCAGGAGATGAGAAACAGGCTGGAGAAGTGGCATCTTCAGGGCCCAGGGTGGGACTGTTATCCCCCAGAACTCGACTGAACTGAGCACATCCAGTGTCCCACACACCCTGCATTCCCTGTGCCAGGCTCAGCAGAATCTGGATACTCCCATGAAATCTATTTAAATTGCAGTATGTCAGCCAGGTGATTCTGTGACCCTCGTTTGCAAGCAAAGAAATGTTGATTACTAAATATTGCATCACCTTAATCACTGGTTTAGTGATTAAGGTGATGCAGAGCAGTTCTTCCCCTTCATTCTTGTGATGCTTCTGCTGCACTTACTAATGAGGTTCAGACTAACATTTTGAATATTAGTGTAGACAAGTTGATTATCCAGGCCTCAGACTTCCAGATCTACACACAGCAAACCAGGTTTGGATTTGGACCAAATCTGGCTTGCAGGCACTCATGTCACATGTATCTGGTTTATGCTGGTGGGATGTGCCACCCAGACAGCTTCCCTTGGTGCTATTGGTAAATATTTGGTGTTTTGTGGCTTGTTTGTGTCTTGGCAAATGGTAGGTCCGCTATGGGCAGTTGCTGAAGCAGCAGGAGATGTTGATTCGGGCTATGGAGGCGTGTGTTTCTCAGAGAGAGACGATAACGAATCGGGCAGAGGCTCAGACCAAAGCAGATAAAAAACACATCAGCAAGAGTGACTCCCAAAGCAGGAAACAGGAGCTGCAGAGGAAGCTCAGGGAAACCCAGGAGGTGAGCAAGGAAAGTGAGGCTGCAGGAGCTCACACAGCTGGGGTTGGCCTTGTGGTGAGCAGCAGTGAGCTCAGGGGTGTTCATGCACAGACCCTGTGCTGGTACAGGGGCAGGCTTTGGAAATTCATTCATTGAAAATCCCCCAAAACCAGGTTCTGGGAGGATGGTCAGGAATGCACCTCCATTCAATCTGCCATTTCCTTCTCTTCCATTTACTAGAACATTTGTGAATGCAACCAAACCATTGACGACCTGGAGGATGACCAAGAGACCCTCAATGCCACCTTTTCAGAAAAGAAGGAGGAATTGTGCAGGCTCAGGACTGAGGCTGACGACCTCAGCCTGGACATGGAAAATCTTCAGAACGAGAAACGATGGGTGAGCACATCCACTTCCTTACAGCATGTGAGCCAGACAGAGCCTGCTGCTTCCTCTGGTGCCAACTCTGTCTCAGCACCATCCTGAACTGGGTGCGCTCAGTGTGGCATTTTAGCAACATGTTAACTGGGCACATTTTGAAGGTTCAACAGGAACCAACTTGACATATTGAAACCCTGTCCTGACAAGGGTTGCCTTATGTGTGTGGGAATTTCTCTGATTTATGGAATTCTGTGATATCTGTACTCCTCCAAGACCCAGGCTGGGGGGTGCTGTTTGGCTTTCATGATGGGGAATTCACAGCACTGTCCTTCCCTTGTCCAATGTGATGGTCACAGCACCTGACACGAGTTCTGCCCATGTCACAGCTCTTTCCTGTGTGTGTCTTTCCTGCTGTCACAGCCCCTTCCGTTGTTGCTTTTCTCAGAACCTGTTGGAGTTTGTGGCCTACCAGGCACACCAGAAACAGCTGCTGGCACTGAGGGACGGGAAGTACAAGGTCCTGTGCCACTCTGAAGAGGCCTGCACGAACCAGCAGGAGAAGCTGCAGGGTCGACTCCAGACCATTAACACCATCGTGAAGCAGATCCGGGAGGAACAGCCCCAGCACCAAAAGGCTCTGCAGTGGCTCAGCCACTGCTTGGCATCCAGGCTTGAGCCAGAGAAAGCCTGACAGAAACAGAGAAAATAACTATAACATCTTTTTTTATTCTTCCATAGGCTCCAGGCTTTGTAAATAAATAAACACAGAAAAATAAGCAGGTGTGGGGTATAGTATTATTTTGTGGGGTATAATGTTTATTTAAGACAGCTTAAATACCATTTATGTACCCTTATGATTGTTTCGGTATGTTTCTGTTTACGTTTCACTCTCGCTGCCCCAAACAGCTCCTGCGCCCCGCCTCCCCGCCCCGCCCCGGCAGCCGGTGTAGCCGCGATTCTCGGCCCGGCTCTTGCCCAAGCCCCGGCGGCTCGGGCAGCTCCGGGGCGGTGAAGCGGCGGGGCGGTGAAGCGGCCGCGCGGTGCCGGTGCCGCCCCGCTGCCGAGGGCCGGGCCGGCCGGGAGCCGCAGGCTGGGCGATGAGGCCATGGGGCCCGGGGATCGCTGCCGCGCTGCTGGCGCTGCTGGTCCCGGCCGCGGCTCGGGGCTCCGGCACTGCCGCCTGCGAGGTGTCCCCGAGCGCCCGCTTCGACTGCGGCCCCGAGCGGCTCCTGTCGCGGGCGGCCTGCGAGGCGCGGGGCTGCTGCTACAGCCCCGGCCAGGGCCCTGCCATCGGCGCCGGCCCGCCCTGGTGCTTCTTCCCCCGCGGCTACCGCAGCTACCGGGCCGAGAACCTGACGGCCACCGAGAGTGGCTTCTCCGCCCGGCTGCGCCGCGTGGCCGCCGCCTTCCTGCCGGGAGCGGTGGACAACGTGCGGCTGGACCTGGCGCTGGAGACCCCGACCCGCCTGCGCTTCACGGTGCGCCCCGGGACCCCCGGAACCCCCCCGGATCCCCTGTGCCCGTCCCCCTGCTGACCCCTCTCCGCCCGCAGCTCCGGGATGCAGCCCGGCAGCGCTATGAGGTGCCGCTGGCCACGCCGCGGGTGCACGGCCGAGCTGCCTCCACGCTCTACGGGCTGCAGGTCAGCCAGGACCCCTTCGGCCTCGTCGTGTGCCGGCAGCGCGGCGGGAGAGTCCTGTGAGTGCCCTCCTGCTCCCCTCGTTTCCCAGGGGATTCGGTGTGCAAGCGGAACCCACGGGCTGAGTGCGGGGACACTGGTGACAGCAGTGGGGTGGCTGTGCTGGCCACCCGTTGACTCCCTCTGCAGTTCAGCAGCTGGGAAACGAACCAGGAATCCCAAAGCTCTGCCAAAAATTGCTCTTGTTTCACATGGTGATGAGCATCCGTGTCCCTCCCCAGCACTGGTGGCCCCAGCTCAGTGCCACCCTCCCGCTGTCTGCCGGAGTCTCCCTTTCTCTCCGCAGGCTGAACACCACGGTCGCACCCCTCTTCTTCACAGACCAGTTCCTGCAGATCTCCACCTCCCTACCCTCCCATTTCATTTCGGGGCTGGGGGAGCACCTGACACCGCTGGTCCTTGACACAGCATGGACCAGGGTCACCCTCTGGAATCGGGACATGGCACCTGCGGTACGGAGCAGGGCGGCGGGAAAGGGAGACTTAACTGTGCTTGTAGGGGTGGCCCTGCGGCCTCATACGTCTTGTCCAGGGCTGGGGAGATGTGTCTGTGCTGGTTCAGCTCTGTGCCCTGGTCTCAGCACCGGGTAAAGCCCATGGGACCCTTGTCCCCAGGCCAAGGTTTGTCCCCCTGGAGCTCTGTGCTGCTCGGGAGCTGTTTTCAGGGCTCTGGCTCAGGGCAGAGCTCTGCTGGTTTGACAGCATTTGGGGCCACAAGCCCTGGCTTTGCACCTGAAGCCTGTATTCCTGACCAGAGGCAGAGGGGTGGGTGTGGGGATCTCCAGCAGAGCCTCACTGGCACCACACCATGCTCTGCTCCAGCCCCATGTCAACCTCTACGGCTCCCACCCTTTCTACCTGGTGATGGAGGACGATGGTTCAGCCCACGGTGTCTTTCTGCTGAACAGCAATGCAATGGGTGAGTCCTGTGGAGGCGTCAGGCACAGGCTTGGCTCTGTCCCCATCCTCAGCTTCTTCCCCTGCCACTTGTGTTTCCCCAGATGTGCTCCTGCAGCCCAGCCCAGCCCTGACCTGGCGCACGACAGGTGGGATCCTGGACTTCTACATCTTCCTGGGCCCTGACCCCAAGAGTGTGGTGCGGCAGTACCTGGATGTTGTTGGTATGGCTGAGCCAAGGGTGTTCCTGGCATGGCTTTGCCTGGATGGCTTTGCTGGGATGCTGTGAGCGGCATGGCAGAGCTGGTGTGGCAGAGCAGGGCTGTGCTGCCATCCCTGCCAGCACTCACCCTCTGGCTTCCAGGGTTCCCCTTCATGCCCCCGTACTGGGGCCTGGGCTTCCACCTCTGCCGCTGGGGCTACTCATCCACCGACATCACCCGGCAGGTTGTGGCCAACATGACAGCAGCCCGCTTCCCCCTGGTAGGTCTGGGCTGCTCCCAGAGCCCGTGGGGGGCTGATGGAAGCCCTTGTGGGGTGGAGGTCCCATGGCAGTGTGCAGGGTTCCTGCTCCTCCCTGAGCACTGGTGCCTCCATCCACAGGACGTGCAGTGGAATGACCTGGATTATGCAGATGCCAAGAGGGATTTCACCTTCAACAAGAAAAGCTTTAAGGACTACCCAGAGATGGTGCGGGACTTCCACAGTCGCGGGCTGAGGTACATCATGATCGTGGTGAGTTACACGGGTGGGCTGGCACTGGGGCCTCAGCTGCCCCAAGGGTGGTGATGAAGGCAGGGCTGGCCATTTCCTGCTGTTGCTGGTAAAGCCCTGGCTTTGTGCCCTTCCAGGATGCTGGGATCAGCAGCTCAGGGCTCCCTGGCACCTACAAGCCCTACGACGAGGGCCTGAAGCGAGGGGTGTTCATCCAAAACGCCACGGGGCAGCCCCTGATCGGGAAGGTGCGTGTGGGGAGCAGCCCCAGTCCCCATGGGACAGGGCTCCAGTGGGGCTGTGGGGAGCAGGACCCTGAAAGTGGGAGAGAAACACTCGGGGGGGCCATGATGGATGGTGAGGTGTTGTGTGGGGTTAGGGGGATCTGTCCATTGCTGCCTCCCTCCTGCAGGTCTGGCCAGGTCCCACAGCCTTCCCGGACTTCACCAACCCAGAGACTCATGAGTGGTGGCACGACATGGTGAAGGACTTTCATGACCAAGTGCCCTTCGATGGAATGTGGCTTGTGAGTGGCCCTGTCATAGCTGCTGGCTGTGGCTCCCTGGCTCCTGCACCTCTGCTGTGCCCCGGTGGAGCAGTGAGGTCACTCCATCCTTTCCTTCCCCTTCCCTCCCCAGGACATGAATGAGCCGTCAAACTTTGTGGAGGGCTCCCAGGATGGCTGCCCCAACAACAACCTGGAGCATCCCCCCTATGTGCCAGGTACAGGAGCGGGTTCCAGCCCTGCCCAGGGCTGTGGGGAAGCCAGGGAGGAGCTCAGGGGATGGTCTGAGCTCCACCTCTCCTGTGCAGGTGTGTTTGGGGGACGCCTGCAAGCCGGGACCATCTGTGCCTCCAGCCAGCAGTACCTGTCCTCCCACTACAACCTGCACAGCCTGTATGGGCTGACCGAGGCCATCGCCTCCCACAAGTAAGCCTGGGGCTCCTGCCACAGCTCCTGCACATCCTGGGGGATGCACAGCTGGGAGAGAGACCCAGCGTGGGCAGTGTGGGCAGGTGTTGGCCAGTGGGTGAGGGTTTGGTATGGGAACCCTGAGCCCTTTCCCTGACAAGGGGGTGCTAAGCAGACTCATCCCACCCCCAGTGCTCTGCTGAGGGTCCGGGGCAAGCGCCCCTTCATCATCTCACGCTCCACCTTCGCTGGGCATGGGCACTACGCCGGGCACTGGACAGGGGATGTCAGCAGCGACTGGGAGCAGCTCTACTACTCCATACCAGGTAGGCTGTGGGGCACTGGGGCTGCATTCACTCCTGCTTCCCCCTTGCCCCCACAGCTGGGGGGCTTCTCCATAGGCTCCATCCTCTGGCGCTGCAGAGCCCCCATGCCCTGTGCCCTCTGCAGAGGTGCTGCTCTTCAACCTCTTTGGGGTGCCACTGGTGGGTGCTGATATCTGTGGCTTTGTGGGTGACACGAACGAGGAGCTGTGTGTGCGCTGGACCCAGCTGGGCGCCTTCTACCCCTTCATGCGGAACCACAACGACCATGGCACCCGGGTGAGCCTGGGGAGATCTCACCAGAGGCCAAGCAAGGGGCTGCCCTGATGGTGTGGGAGGGTGGCTGGTGCAGCTGCAGGGCTGTGCACCCTCAGTGCTGTGCACCATCCTACATCCCTGATATGCACCCTCCGTTCCTCCCCACGTGGTCTGAGCATCTCCTTGGGCCTCTCCCCTTCCTGCAGCCACAAGAGCCGTACACCTTCAGCCCGTCTGCCCAGGTTGCCATGAGGAACGCCCTGCGCCTCCGCTACTCCCTCCTGCCCTTCCTCTACACCCTGTTCCACCGGGCTCACACTGCCGGCGAGACGGTGGCACGGCCCCTGTTCCTCGAGTGAGTGGCAGCCCTGCCAGGCTGATGGCCCTGTCCTGCCAGCTCAGCGGGAGGTGGCTGCAGGGTCTCCTGGCACTGCCTCTCGCTGCTTCCCCAGGTTCCCCACAGACCCCAACACCTGGGCTGTGGACCGTCAGCTCCTGTGGGGTGGGGGGCTGCTCATCACCCCCGTGCTGGAGGCAGGACAGACCAAAGTCAGTGGCTACTTCCCAGCGGGGATGTGGTACAGCCTCGCAGGGGTGAGTGTTCCTGCTGTGTTGTATGGGGGATTTGCTGTGGGACCTCATGCACGTTCCTACCTCCCACCAGCCCCCCAGGGCTGCGTGTGGGTCTCATGCCTCACCTGCCTTTGCTCATGGCCACGTGAGGGCTCCAGCACTGGGCTGGGCCCCCTCTGGCACGCAGCACCCTGTGCCTGTTCTTCCCTCTCTTTGTCCCCATGTAGGACTCCACCATCCACAGCAAAGGGCAGTGGGTCCTCCTGCCGGCGCCCCTGGACACCATCAACGTCCATGTCCGTGCAGGGCACATCCTGCCCCTGCAGGTAAATCCCCTCTGCTCCAAGGTGACACCATGGTGACCTGCCCAGCCAGCCTGGGAGGGTGGCTGTGCCAACACCACTGACAGGACAATGCCAAAGGACTACGGCTGCAGTGCCTGGCAGGGCTGGGGGACACAGTTTTGGCAGTGCCCCAAGCTGTGCCCACCCTGTGCCCCAGGAGCCTGCGTTCAACACTGCCCAGTCCCGTGGGAAGGGCATGGCCTTGGTCGTGGCACTGACCCCGGATGGCTTTGCCAGGGGAGACCTGTTCTGGGACGATGGGGAGAGCTGGGAGACCTTTGAGAGGGGAGACTACACCGAGATCCTCTTCCTGGCCTCGAACGTGAGCACAGGGGGCTGCTGGTGGGGGGCACCTGGGCAGGGGGTCCCAGTGGCCCTGGGGCACCTGTGTCTGCTTGGTGCCTGGCAGAGGGGCAGCACAGGGCACCTGGAGAAGCCCTGGGTGCAAGTGGGGTGGCTAAGACCCGGGAGCACACGGTGACATCCCTGCTGTCCCCAGGACGCTGTGCTCAGCCAGCTGCTGCGGGCGAGCGCCCACCTCGACGGGGTCCTGCTGGAGGCTGTGACTGTGCTGGGTGTCACCAGCCCTCCCCAGCAAGTCCTGGCCAATGGTGCCATCGTGAAAGACTTCTCCTACCGCAGTGACACCCAGGTGAGTGCTTGTCACCTGGGAGGGGGTGGTGGCTGGGAAGGGACCTGGAGTGCAGCTGAGGGGCCGGCAGGATCTGGCCCAGTGATGGCACAGCACGGGCCATGGGCACCCTTCCCAGGGGATCTGTAGGACTAGGACTGTGTTGGGCTGTGGCTCTGCAAGGGGCAGGAACCCCTTGGCTCTGACACCCCTGGGTGCTGCCCTGGTTGGCTCTGACCTTCCTTGTACCCTCAGGTGCTGAGAGTCCCCGTGTCACTGCCCATGTGGGAGCAGTTTGTGATCTCTTGGTCCTGAGCCAACACTGGTCACAGGGAGAAGCCACACTGCTTCCCTGGAATCCGAGGCCAAATCCATCCTATCCCTTGTACCTTGAGCTGCTATTGCTCTTCCCACACTCCTAGGCCTTGGCTTCCCTCTGGCTGCTCAAAGTCAATGGAGGGGTGTGCACTGCACTGACATAAGGAGGGGAGGCTCACACAGCCTCCAAGGAGAAGGAAAATCTCCATCAAATCAGGGAAAAAAGTCCCAAGTGCCTTGTGAGACAGTAAACCTGTTACTGTGGGGGACTGGTAACCAGGGCAGAGACTGCAGGGAGTTTCCTGGCTGTGGTTTTGGGGAGGGGGTTCTGCAGGGGGTGAGGGAGCAGTACTGTGAATAAAGCTGCTGTTTGCTGGGAGCATCCCCAGGCTGTGTCCTTGTCCCCTCTCCTGGTCCTGAATGTGCTCAGCTCCCTGCCCCCAGCTGGGACACCCTGGCTCTGTCCCTGCCTGGGGGTCTCCAGTGGGACCCTCTGTGCCCCTTGAAGGCTTCACCCCACTTCCCAGAGCATATGGGGACTCCACCTGTTCCCACAGCCCTGGCTGTGCCACAGAGCCCCTTCACCTGTTGTCCTGCTGGCTCCAAGCTGGGGGCTGCTGTAGGGATGTGCCCAGCTCCAGGTGAAAACTCAGCCTTAACCTCCAGAGGCTTTATTGAGGGACAGCTTGGCCCTTCAGTACCTCTGGCTGAGAATCAAGGCACCAGGAATCCCTCAGTGCTCTGGGACCAGGCAGTGCTGGCAGCACAGAACGCAGAGCCTCGTGGTGTCAGCTGGGATTTGGGACCAGCCCATCCATGATCCCGCTCCAACCCCTTGTGCCAGTGGGAGCACACAACTGTCCTAGGGCAGAGGTGGCACTCACAGCTCGTTGTGCAGCGGCCGGCACTCGGGGCTCAGTTTCTCCTCCAGGACAGCATCGGGGGCACACACCCAGGGGTCCCCCGTGTCCCACTGCCACTTCAGGAGCTGCGCACGGAGCAGCTGGAAGATGTCAGCATAGCGGGGATCAGGGGCCAAGTTCTGGCTCTCAGTGGGGTCACGGCTGCAGTCGAAGAGCTCCCAGCGGTCCCGGTAGTAATACTGGTGCAGGGTTTTGTTCCAGTGCGTTGGCTGCCCCGCCCTGGTGCGATTGAGCAGGTCTTGGAAAGTGGGTGAGACGTAGAAATCCTGGTCGATGGGGAAGGGCATCTTGTAGTTGAGGTTGTGGATGAGGCGGAACTGCCGGTGCTGGATGGCTCGCATGGGGTAGTACATGGTCACCTCGTGGTGGCTCTGGCTGCTGAAGGCGCTGGCCCAGGGCTGCTCTGACTCCAGAGCTGGCAGGAGAGACTTTCCAGTGAGCTGCACCTGCCTCGTGCCAAAGATGCTGTAAGCAGGGTAGGGGATGGAGAGCCAATCCAGAATGGTTGGCGTGAGGTCTGGAGGGGAAGAGAAGGGTAAGAGACAGGCACTGTGGGACGAAACTCAGCCCCAGAGAGGTGTCCCTGCAGGGGACCCTGTTCTGTCCTCCCTCCTCTCCCTTCCCTGCACTGGCCCTGCAGGACAGGATCCTGGGTTTTGGTGTAGGGAAGGAGGGGAGCATCCCCCATCCCCTGGGCACAGCCATGCTCCCTCTCTCCCTCCCTCCCTCAGCTCTTACCCAGGAGGGTGGCGAAGGCCTGGCTGACCTGCCCCCAGCGCTGGGGGTGCTCTGGGGAGGACAGGAGCAGCGGCTCGGCAGTGCCTGAGTGGTACAGGTTGGTCCTGCCGCCGGGGAAGGGGATGCCGTTGTCGGACGTGTAGATCACCAGGGTGCTGTTGAGGAAGCCGGCGCGGCGCAGCTCCTCCAGGACCAGCCCGATTCCTGCGGATGGAGGGGCAGAGCTGAGTGGGCCAGGGAGGGTCTGCAGCTCTCACCAGCCCCAGCCTGGCCCGCGGCTCCCACCTTGGTCCATGCGGCCGATGGTCGTGTACTGCGCAGCCAGGTCTGCCCGGGCAGCCGGCGTGTTGGGGACAAAGGCAGGGACCTAAATGGAGACAGGGAAAGCGTCAAATAGCCCCCACAGGCCATTGTAGCCTACACCAGCTCTCACCGTGACACTGGTGGCAGTGATGAGGTGGGGGCCAGCCTTGGCTCCATCAGAGGCTGCCATTACATGCAGCCCCCATAGAGCCCCACACAGCCCCATAGAGCCCCACACAGACCCACACCTGCACTTGCTCCGGGCGGTAAATCTGTGGCTTCCAGTCAGGGATCCAGCCCATCCCGCTCTGTCCATTGCCAAATTTCTCACAAAAGGCCCCGTACTGGGGCTGGGAGTGCCCGCAGCGGTGGGGGTCGTGGAAGGCGACATAGAGGAAGAAAGGCCTAGGGATGGAAAGTCGGGGATGTGGAGGTGGTGGAGCAAAGGGCTGCCTGGAGACCTTCCTGGGCTGTACCAGGGTGAGCTGCAGTCAGCAAGAGGACTCCCACCTCATCTGGGCTTCTGGATATGGGGTAACCCAGAGACAAGGGATCCCTTCCTATTTGTGACCAGCTGTGACAGGGGGACATATCTTCAGTGAAGCCTGTTTCCCTCCTCTCCTGTGCTTCTCACAGCCATTCCTGGGATGAGGGGGCCATCTCACCTCTCGTCCTGGCTCTGCAGGAACCGCCGGACAAGCATCTTGATCCGGGTGATGTTTCTCCCAACCTGCAGGACCGAACTGTTCTCCTCTGTGTAGGCGAAGTCAAAGGGGTACACAGCCTCTGGTCCCACGTGCTTCTTCCCAATTATCCCTGTGAGAATACGGATGCTGTATTAGGAGCAGCAAGAGCAGGGCAAAGTGGCTGCTGCTGTCCCCTCCCTGCGGGGACAGCCACTCGTCCAGACAATACTCCTGGCTCATGGACAGTGTAGTCAGCAAGCTCTCTCACCCGATGGCGTTCAGTGCACTGAGTGGGGGTTTCCCTACCTGCATCACTTGCCTTTGGCTCCCTCTCTGTCCCGGCTCCTTACCTGTCCGGACGCCTGCTTGGCTGAGCAGCAGGGGCAGGCTCCGCACACCATCAAAGGAGTTGAAGTGATGCACGTCCTGGTGCAGCCCGTACATCCCGTTCTGGTGCTGCAGGTGAGGGGACACAGCACAGTTGGACCAGTCCGGCCCCAAAACACGTCCAGCCGTGCCCGTGACATCTGCCATGGGCTGGCATCCCCGGCCCGGCACAGGCAGGTGCCCCTACCTGGGGTAAGCCGGTCAGGATGCTGGCCCGGCTCGGGGAGCAGCTGCTCACGGAGGTGAAGGCATTCTGGAAAACCAAACCGCGCCGAGCCAGCGCGTCCAGGTTCGGCGTCTGGATGGCCGAGTTGTTGTAGGCGCCGGTCTCAAAGCCGCCGTCATCGGCTGCGGGACGGGTGCGGAGTGAGCCCCGGCCGGGCGCGGGGGCAAGGCCCGGGGGATACTGATGACACCGGAGCATCCCCGGGCTGCGGGCGACCCGGGCGGGACCGGTGCTGCAGAGGCGATGCAGTGGAGCCCGGGACCGTCCCTCCCTCCCTCCCTCCCACCCGCGGGATGCCCCGAGCGCCGAGCCCCGGGCAGGGGGGTCCGGGCTGGCGGCGGGAGCGGAACCGGGAGAGACTGCGGGCTCGGCCGGGCCGCACTCACCCAGGAGCAGCAGCACATTGCGGGCCGGGGCTCCGCCGCTCCAGAGCGCGCCCAGCAGCAGCAGCAGCGCCCAGGGCCGCATGGCTCCGGCACCGGCAGCGGTACCGGCAGCGGCAGCGGCACCGGCTGCAGCAGCGGGGCTCGGCGGCTCCTCCGGCCGCCCGGCTCCTCCTCACCCCGGTCACATGAGGCTCCCGGGCCGCTCAGATCCGGCGCGGGCGGAGCCGCGGTGGCCGTGGCTGTAGCGGGCTGGTACCGAGCTGGTACCGGGCTGTACCGGGCTGGTACCGGGCTGGCACCGGCGGCTCCGCGCAGCCCCGGCCCCGCGGGGTGTCTCGGCCATGCCGGGGTCCCGCTGCCCGCGCCCGGCGCTGCCGATCCTGCGGTGGCTCCCGCGGTATTCCCGGGCCTGGCTGCCGCTGGACCTGCTGGCCGGGCTGGCCGTGGGACTGACCACCGTGCCCCAGGCGCTGGCCTACGCCGAGCTGGCCGGGCTGCCGCTGCAGGTGGGTGCCAGGGACCGGGGCTGGGAGCTGGTGACTTCCCTCTCCCCGGACTGAGCCGGGACCCCTGCTCCCCGAGCCCCGGCAGTGCGGCAGGCAGGGCTGAACTGGGCTGGGTGACCAAGGGCTGGCCCTGTGCAGTTGCCCATTTCCTGGACAGGATGCCATGCGTGTGCCAAGGGCCCTGGAGTGTCCCGAGATCAGTCCAGCCCTGCTAGTCCAGGAGGTGTCTAGCCTCTCCCAGCTCCCAGGGCTGTGCCAGTGCCCCTTCTGTCCCCCTGCAGTATGGCCTCTATTCCTCCTTCATGGGCTGCTTCGTCTACTGCTTCCTGGGCACCGCCAAGGATGTGACACTGGGTCCCACGGCCATCATGTCCCTGCTCGTCTCCTCGTATGCCTTCCACGAGCCTGTCTATGCCGTTCTCCTCGCCTTCCTCTCTGGCTGCATTCAGCTGGCCATGGGGCTCCTGCACCTCGGTGAGATGCTCTTGCCATGCACAGATATATTTTTGGGATATTGCTGTACATCCTGTAGTTGTTCCCACATCCTCTCTGCTGTTTGGGACACTGGGGTTGTCCTGCTAACACTCGTGACAGCTCTGTGCATACACACGAGGCCCCACTGGGGCCAGCAACCTGCTCACTGCCTCCCATCCCATGCAGGATTCCTTCTGGATTTCATTTCCTGCCCTGTCATTAAAGGGTTTACATCAGCTGCTTCCATCACCATTAGCTTCAACCAGATCAAGGTAGGATCTGCCCTGTCCTGGATGCCTTGCCAGCTCTCTCCTAGTGCTGCAGAACTGGGATATTTCATACTAGGCTGGGTGATGGTGCCAGAGGAAAGAGCCCCAAAGGGGTCATGGGACCCCCTGACAGTGTTTATCCTGGCTTCCTGAGCACTCTGCTCTGAGCAGACCAAGCTGAACACACCCTCTGCTGGTGACCAGCTGGTGGCATCCAGGACACCAGTAAAACCAGGACATTTGATTTGGTCACTTGCAGGAGACGCTGGGTTATTCTATGGCATGGTGGGTTTGTAGCTTGGGAGTTGCGGGGGTTTTGCAGCCCCACCAGCTCCTTGCTGGCCTCTCAGGGACCTGAGGCTCTGCTGGGCTGCCACACTTCCTTTGTGGTTAACCCAAATCAGAGCCTCTGGCAACAGCTGGCAGGCCGGTGTTAGCCAATGGCTGCGGTCACGGGGGATGGCTGGGCTATGCCGGGCTGTCACCACACTTTGTCTTCCTGCACAGAACATCCTGGGGCTGCAGGGGATCCCGAGGCAGTTTTTCCTGCAGGTCTATGAGACGCTGCGGAGGATCGGGGAGACCAGGTCGGCACCATCCCTGCCCTGCTCCTTCTCCTGCAGCTGCAGCATCTTGGGCTCTGCTGCTTCACTCCCCATCTCTTTGGTCGCAGCTTGGACTGATTTCTCTGTCTGCCCAGCGCTGTGACACAAGCCCCCTGCCCTGGGGCTTTGTGGGGGCTCTCCCTGTGCCCTGCCTTGTGCTTGGGGTGGCACTGATGTGTCTCTTGCAGGGCTGGGGATGCTGTGCTGGGGCTGACCTGCCTGGCTGTGCTGACAGGGCTCCGGGCCATGAAGAGCCGCCTGCCCCGAGCTGCCTCTGCTGAACCCCTGGCGGTTAGGATCAGCTACCTGATCGTCTGGATCTCTGCCACAGGTGTGTCAGCTGTCCCCTGCCTTGTCCACTCCCAGGGGCTCATCTCTTCGGGTCGGGGAAGAGACAGCCTGAAATGGATAAAGTCCAGGTTGGCAGGAGCCAAGACCTGGAGGTGGGTCAGGGAGGACAAAGTCCCAAAAGGTGGTCCTGCCACTGTGTCCCTTCCTAAGGCTTCAAAGTCCTCAGCAGCTTAGATACTGCACTCCTAGCAGTATCTCCTGCCCTCCCTCCCGCTGCCCTGGGCTCTGGGCAGGTTTTACAGTTGCTCTCTCCACTTTTGCAGCACGCAACGCCCTCGTCGTCCTGTTTGCTGGCCTGGTTGCTTACTCCTTCCAGGTGATGGGCTCCCAGCCCTTCAGGCTCACCGGCAGCATCCCCCAGGGCCTCCCAGCCTTCCGGCCACCACACTTCTCCCTGGTAGCGCCCAACGGCACTGTCCCCTTCCAGAGCATGGTGGAGGTGGGTGCTGGCAGAGGTTGAGCTCCCTGGGGGCTGCTCTGCTCCCTTCTGCATGTGCTGGCTCCCAGCCCTCCCTCACTGCATCCTTCCCTCCCAGGACATGGGGGTCGGGCTGGCCGTGGTGCCACTCATGGGCCTGCTGGAGACCATTGCCATCGCCAAGGCTTTTGGTATGGCTGTGCCAGGGTCCTGCCCCTGTGCTCAACGGGGTCTGCAGGGGCTCGGGGTGCTGGGGAGGGGTTTCTGCAGGGGTTTGGGGTGCTGGGGAAGGTGCTGTTCCCATTGGGGCACTGGGAGGGACTGGGCTGCCTGTGCCAAGCCCAGTTCATAGCATAGGCTGGCAGGAGGGGTCCTGCGGGGTGCACAGCTGAGATTTACCCAGGATGTGAGTGTTGTCTTGGGGTGCTCCTGTTCCCGAGGGGTGCCACATCAGGGCACCCTGTCCCAGCCACTGCTGGCCCTGCTCCATGTGCGTGGCAGGTCATGCCTGTGGGAACCTCAGACCAACGCCAACATCTCTTTTCAGCCTCGCAGAACGGTTACAGGATTGACCCCAACCAGGAGCTGCTGGCTCTGGGTAAGAGGCTGTGGGAGGGCAGGGGTAGGGGTTCAGCCCCAGCACCGCTGGGTGTCCCACAGCCCCTGAGCTGCCTGAGATCCCCGTGTCAGGAAAATTAATCCACAAATGCCAGAGGTTTATGTCCAAAAAGGAGACAGAGGAGTCCTGTAACTTTATTAATGAATAAAGGGAGAGGTCATGGGCATTTCCCATGGGGTCTCTCTCAAACTGATAGAGGACGCAGCCTCTTTTTATCCTAATTTCCCAGCTGCAGGTTCCCTCTCTCTTTCCCCATTGGCTGAGGTACTCAAGAGGTACAGATTTCCTGGAATGCCTAATTAATATACATCCCCCCCAATACAGACATCCCAAATATACATTCCCCATTTCTTCTTCTTCTTGTGTCTCTGTTCTTGTAGTTTATTAACACAATTTTGGGTAATTCCTATGGAAATCCTACCCACTGTTTTTTCTATCTCTTAGTATCCATGTTATTTTACCAGCAGCCTCAGGTCTTATCTTTACCAGCCATTTGTTTGTAAAGACACTCCCTTATTCCCTTCACCCATCTCAGCAGTCCTGCCTCTACCTGAAGTTTTCCCTTCCTTACTTTGCATGTTGCCCCCACCCAAGCTTAGGAATTTCCACAGCAGGCTGAGTCACTCTTACACGGATGGGCGCTGTCTAGCCCCGGATACCGGGAAGGGAGGAGGTCGTGGTGGGGACACAGACCCAGCAGTGCCTCCCCAGTCCCTCTCCTTCCTCTCTGCAGGTGTCGCCAATGTCCTGGGCTCCTTTGTCTCCTCGTATCCCATCACGGGCAGCTTTGGCCGGTGGGTAGCAGGAGGGGAAGCAAGACACTCGCTGGGACTGCGTGGTGAGGGGGCTCTGCAAGATCTTGGGTGGAAGACTGTGCAGACCCCAGTGGGTCCCTGAGCTCACGTCCTGGTCCCCAGCAGCCCACCTTGGTGGCCGGGCTATGCATGTGTCCCATGGCCACCTTCCCTTGTGTTGAGGGCACCTCCCTTCCTGCTGTGCGATCCCACTGCCAGGCCTTGCTCGTGTTCCTCCCTGATAAGGTGGGCAGTTCTCCTGGGTGGGGTCTCTGGGCAGTGGGCAGGGACAGCTCTCAGCCCCCCCAAACCCCTGCCCAGCCTGGGTTGGATGGGTTTGCATTTCAGGACGGCGGTGAATGCTCAGTCAGGGGTCTGCACCCCCGCGGGAGGGCTGGTCACAGGTACAGCCCTGCCCCTGCCCTGCCCCTGGGCTGCTCTGCAGGCCCTGTGCTTGGGACCCTGGGCATCAGGGACCCCTGGGTGTCAGGGTGCCCGTGGCTCAGGGGTCCCCTCTCCCGCAGGTGCCCTGGTCCTGCTGTCCCTGGCGTACCTCACCTCGCTCTTCTACTACATCCCCAAAGCTGCGCTGGCCGCTGTCATCATCTCGGCCGTGGTGCCCATGTTCGATGCTGGCATCTTCCGGACGCTCTGGCGGGTTAAGAGTGAGGGCACCGGTCGGGAACGGCCAATCCCCGTGTTAAGCCATCCAGGAGCCACTTTGGCAGCCCCACTCACACCCCCTGAGCTGGGACAGAAGTCCCCTCACAGCCCCTGCAGCCCCACTCACACAGACCAGGTTTCCTCAGGTTTCCTGCAGCACAGTCTCAGACATCCAGATCCTTAAAATAGTTTAATCATGGTGCCATAACTAAATAACAACATAACGGCTCGAGTTGGGTTTTCCTAAGGAGGGAACAAGAACAAAGGAGCCTGTGAGCTTTTATCCTTTTATCCCCTCACAGTCATGGGAAAGTCTGGGAGTGGTTGGCTCCTGCCACTGAGTGTCCCATCACTGCCTCTGATGTCCCATCACTGTCTTGGAGTGTCCCATCACTGTCTCTGATGTTCCATCAATGGGCCACCAGTCCCTGAGCCCTTTGTTATGCCAAGGGTAGCAGTTCACAGCCCCTTCCAGGGGCTCCCACTGAAGTTGCCACCTGCACGGGGTGGATTCCTCCAGACCCGGGTGCATCCCGGCTCTGCCCGCGGAGCTGATGCTGTCCCTGAGGGCCCTGTGGCACGAGGACAAGCCACGGCCGAGCCTGGCTTCTCTCTGTTACAGGGCTGGACCTTGTGCCACTCTGCGTGACATTCCTGCTCTGCTTCTGGGAGGTGCAGTATGGAATCGTGGCTGGGGTGCTTGTTTCTGGGATTCTGCTGCTCTACTCCATTGCCAGGCCCCCAATAAAGGTGGGCTTCACCCCTCCCCTTGGATGTGGCAGGGCCAGCCAGGCTCACCAGGGAGCTGGGAGGGGGCTCCTTAGGGCAGTGAGGTGTTGGGGTGCAGGATGCTTCAGTCCTGTTCTGCTGTCCCCAGTCAGCCATGGGCACAGGACAGGGACTGCTTTCAAAGAGCAGGAGGAAAGGAATATTCTGGGATTGGAGAGCAGGAGAGGGAGGCATCTCTGTTCCTGGTCTGCTGACACTGATGTGTGTGCAGGAGGATTTTCCCTGAGGGATGGGGGCTCCTGCTTCTCCCACTCCATCCAGGAGGACAGTGAGTGACTCGGGCAGTTGTCCCTGCCTGGGGCAGGTCACAGCCCTGAGCTTCCTGTGACTTGTCCCCTTCCACAGGTGTCAGAAGGGGCTGTGCTGCTGGTGCAGCCAGGGAGCAGCCTGCACTTCCCAGCTGTGGAGCACCTGCGGGATTTCGTGTGCAGCCATGCTCTGGCAGGTACAGTGCTGGCCTGTCCTGGGGACCTGGCTGTCACTGCCTGCATCACTTCTGCTGTGGGTGGCAAGTGCTGCCCAGACCCAAAGACTGTGGGTGCAAGCAGTGACAGCACAACTGTCCCACCCCTGCCAGCCCCTGCCCTGGCTCTGAGGGCTCTGACCCCTGGGCTGCTCATTTCTGAATTCATCAGGGACATGACCTTCTGTTCTTCCAGCAACATCTCCACCACGCTCTATCATCCTGGACTGTTGCCACATCAGCAGCATCGATTACACAGTGGTGGTGGGGCTGGCAGAGCTGCTGCAGGAGCTGCGCAAGCACGGCCTCTCGCTGGCCTTCTGTGGCCTGAAGGTGTGTGAGACCTCAGCCAGCCCACCCCAGGCCCAGGGAGGGTGTGTGCTGATGGGCTCAGCCCAGCTGCCATCCCCTGTGATGTGTGCTGGCCTCTCTTTTGGTGGCACCTTCATCATCTCAAGCACCTTCATCTCACAGAGCTGGAGGCTCTATGGGGTGCTGGATGCTCCGTGCTGGGATGGCTGGGGACTCTGCCCCAGAGGGGTGGGAAGTGGCCAGCACTCCCCCAGCCCAGGTTTCTCTGCCCTCAGGAGCCTGTTCTTCAAGTCCTTCTGTCTACAGACTTAGAAGGATTCCAGCATTTTCCCAGCCGGGAGGAGGCAGGTGAGGCTCTGGGCTGCTCTCTCAGGAGCTGATGAGTGTGGCTCTGGAGGACAACCATGGGGATCTGACCTGTCCAGCCCCAGAGCAGCAGTGTGGGGACTGCAGGGGCCTGGCTACTGGAAGGGTGAGCTGATGTCCTTCCAAAGAGTCAGGTCTCCCCAGCCTTGGGGATTTATGGTGAGCTGTCGTGGTTTAACCCAGCAGCAGCTCAGCACCACAGGGGGATGAGAGGGAATAAGACAAGAAAACTAATAGGCAGTTTAATAGGACAGAAAAGGAAAGGAGGACTATAATATTGATGAGGGAATGCCCAAAGCAAGCGATGCACAGTGTGGTTGCTCACCACTCACTGACCGATGCCCAGCCTGCCCCTGAGCTGTGGCTGTCACCCCCAGCCAAATCCCCCCAGTCTTTTGTTCAGCAGGATGCCCTGCGGTCTGGAACATCCTTCTGGCCGCTGGGGCAGCTGGCCTGGCTCTGCCCCTTCCCAGCTCCTTGTGCCTCAGCCCCTCACTGGCCAGGCAGCCTGGGAGGCTGAGAAGTCCTTGGCTTAGTGTAAGCACTGCTCGGGAGCAGCTGAGCCATCAGGGTGTTATCGGCAGGAGTCTCATCCTGAACACAAACACAGCTCTCAACCAGCTTCTGGGAAGAAAATTTACTCTGTCCCAGCCAAAGTCAGCACATGAGCTTTGTCTTGACTCTGCTTCCCCCCTTTCCTGTCCCAGAGCGGTGTGGGGGAGCAGAGCCAGGTGGCAGCGGGGCAGAGCCCTTCACCAGCATCACCGAGAGCACGGGGCTCATCCAGTGAGACGAGTCCTGTGACACCCCGGTGACATCAACACCCTCCATGGGAGCCGCCTGCCCCAGCCAGGCCTCCTGGGCAGTGTGGGATGGACTGTCCCCATGTCCCACACCAGTATGGACAGTGCAGCACCAGCCCAACCCTCAAGGGCTGTGCTGAGCACTGGGATCAGGGTGGCTGGTCCCACACTGGCCCCAGCCCTGTGGGGCTCTGGTACCTCACTGCCTCCACAGCAAGCCAAGGACAGGCCCTCCCTGGAAGGGACAAAACTCTTCCCTTTCATCGTGATCAATGCAAAGCCATCCTTCCTCCAGGAAGCTGTTGGAATTTTTTATTCAACTGTTTTAACTCTGGACCTTTTTTAATGTTCTGGGCCACAATGACGGAGATGCAAAGCGCGTTCTTGTCAAAGCTGTTTCGGGGCTGCTGGCGCTGCCCTCCAAGCGGACATGGGGGCTCAGCCTCTGGCTGCTGGGAGAGGGAAAACATCTGGGACTGTGCTCTGTACTGATCCCACATGTTTGTGGGGTGTTGTGCCAAAGGCTGCCCTGGGTCAGGACTGGGCTGTCCCTCTGGGGTGCAGCCCCTGACCTGGGCCCCACTGGGACAGGCACAGTGACACCGGGCTGTGCCTGGCTGTGCAACGGAGACAGCACCCGGTGGGGCTGGTTAGGGTTGGGAATTCAGTTTTCCTGAACAGCCCTTGGTCAGCAGCTGGCACAGACGGTGTAATAAATCAGAAATTGCTAATGAGTCAGCATGATCTCTGCCTTCCTGAGGGAAAACTTTTTTCCTTTTGTGTGGGAAGGGGAAATTATCTTCTGGGTGTTGGTGAGCATGCCAGGGAAAAGAAACTGAAACCAGGCTGGGGCTGTGCAGGTGATTCGAGCCCGAGGGCAGGTTCTGGGCACAGTTCCTGCTACCGCTG
This sequence comes from Entomyzon cyanotis, assembly GCA_024500445.1. Classification (NCBI taxonomy): domain Eukaryota; kingdom Metazoa; phylum Chordata; class Aves; order Passeriformes; family Meliphagidae; genus Entomyzon; species Entomyzon cyanotis. The sequence continues at coordinate 2,252,821 of JAKEPQ010000325.1, forward strand.
GTGCCGCAGGTTTTGCAAGGGCAACAGAGGTGCCCGGGAGCCACACACCTGCCAGGGCCACCAGGTACTGCCCTGCAGTGTTGGTTCCTGTCTGGAGCAGCACTGAGCAGTGAGTTCCTTGCTGCACCCTGTGGGAAAAAATAGAATTATGGGGGTAAAAAGGGCTGGTTGTTATGTGAGCACTAGGGCAGGTCAGGGCTGCTGGGAGCCTGTCTTCAGCTTGGTCCTGGTTGGATCCGGGATGGGACATCAGCTGTGTCCCCACTTTTGACTGCTGAATCCACTTTTTATTGTCGGATCCAGCACAATGTGTTTTCCCCTAACACACTTGCGCTCCCCTCTGCTGCTGCCAGGCTCGCCCTGCGTCCCTGTGCTTGCCAGGGACACCTGCAGAGGGCTGAGGGATGGGAGGATGCTCGGGGGGTACGGGGGAGATGCAGCCCGGGGGATGCCCGGCGGGATGGGCGGGCCGGACGGGGCGGGACCCGTCGAGAGCCGCCCGGGGGCGGTGACCGGGGCCGGGATTGGCCGGGTAGGGCCGGGGCTGGGCGGAGACCGTGACTGCAGAAACGAAAGTTGGCGGCTCGGCTGAGAAACGAAACTTCGCTGGGCGGGACGCGGCGGAGCCGGAGGGCGAGTAGGCGCTGCAGGTGACGGTGCCCGGTCCGTCGGTGAGTCGCGCTGCCGGGGCTGGCGAGTGGCGGGACGGGCGAGTGGGCTTGCAGGGGCTCCGGTGCGGGCGGTGCGGGGCGGGGGCAGCTGCGGGTCCGGGAGGGCGGCGGTACGGGCTCCGGGCCCCGCTGCACACTGCCGGTGCGCCCGCACCTCCACGGTGCCCGCGGAGCGTCTCGGTGCGCGCGCACCTCCCCGGTACGCTCTGATGCCCCATCCGCCCGGATTTCCCCTGTGCGCCCTGATCCCCGATCTGCCCGGAGCTCCCCGGTGCGCCCCCGGTGCTCCCCGGTGCATCCCCGGGCGCTCCCGTCCTCCCATCTCCTCCCCGTTCACTCGGGACGCCCCTACTCCGCGGTGTCCCCGGTTCTGCCCGCGATGCCCCGGGCCGCACGGCCTGTCCACCCCCGTGTCCCCGCTGTGACCCCTCCCATGTCCCCCCGGTACCCCCGGCCCTCCCGCCGCCCCCCGGGAGCCGCGCTAGCTCCGCCCCCTCACAGCACATAGCGGTCTCATTTGCATACCGCCGCCGCTTCCCCACGCCATTGGTCCATCCACGCTATTTATTTGCATATCGCGTGGAGGGGGCGGAGATCTCCCGGCGGGGAGCGCGCGCGGCGTTATTTGCGTACGAGCCACGCCCACGGGCAGCACCGCTCCGGGCGGGGCCGGGAAGGGGGCGGGCGGCGACCCCCGGCCATGGCCGAGCCCCGGGTACCGCTCCCTGCCCAGCCCCAGGCTCCGCTCCCGGCCCGGCCACGGCTCAGCCCCGGCCCCGCTCCTGGTCGTGGCCCAGCCGGGGAGCGAGGCTCCCGGCCCAGCCCGGCGGAGCAGCCCCAGGCAGGGTTCGGGAGCCCCGTGTGAGGCAGGCCCGTGCGTCCCACAGCGCTCGTGGCGCGGGGCCTCAGCGCGGGGGGAGCGGTTGGTTGTGGGTTTTTATGTTCAGAGCGCCCCGGTTCCCCCCACGCTCCGAGCGCGGCTCTGGAGTGTCGCAGGTCGTTTCCTGACAATCAAACGCCGCCTGGCGGAGGGGGGCGTGACGCGGCTCCATTGCCTCACGCTAATGTCGCTGTTTGTGTCTCTGCCCCGTCCCTGTCTGTCCCCCCGTGGCTGCGCAGGCTCCCGCGGGGCTGTGGCCAGGACCATGCAGTGCCCCGAGTGTCACTCGGCTGCCGGGGACGGCCCGCCCGCCTCCTGCAGCAGGTGTGGGGCCAAGCTGGCTCCTGCCACCGGCCCTGGGCACCAGGACTCAGGTAGGAGGGCTGGGCTGGGCTGGGGCCAGGGCTGGGCTGTCCTGGGGCTGCGCAGTGACCAGGGGCTGCCTGTGTCACCTCTGGTGCCTGTGTGGCTCTGGGCTCTGCTCTACCCGGGTCATTCCATGCTGCTCTCATCCCAAACTCTCACCCCAACCTCCCCTGGTGTTCCTGACCAGAGACAGTTTTCCTCACTTTGCAATGACTGATGGGGGACACACGAATGAATCAGTTGATGACACATTGTACGCACAGTCTCCACAGTTAGGTCTTCAGTGTTGAACTAGTTTCTGTTTTGTCCGTGTAGTGGTGCTGCTTTTTGTGTTGAAAGGTTGAGCCCTTCTTGACACAGAATTTCTTATTTGCAGCTTGTTAGATTTAGAATTCAGCCCTGAATTTGGTTTGACAACACACTAATTCTGCCTCTCTGAACAGAGACAGAATCAAGCACACAACACCATCATGCTGGGGGAAATATTTCCTAATCCTTTATTTGTTTAAGACTGAATGGCCTGGGCCACCAGAATGGCTTTTGGTTTGTTGGTAGGAAAAAGCGGGATCCTAGAAGAACACGCTAAATCAGAGTCAAGCTGCTGCAGTCCCGACAGGGTCAGTTCTTGGCAAATCCTTCTGTGCTCCAGCATGGCAGGGTAACAAACTTGGGATCTTGGGCTCTGAGACGCCATAGGAAGAGCATCCAAAGCAGCTGAGATTCAAAACTTTTGCTCTCTGAATCGGGGTAGAGGCTGTGCCAAGGAGCTTATGAAACCCCTGCAGAAGGCAGAGATCTGGTCTGCTGCCTGACTTGGCCCTGAGCTGCCTTTTCACGGGTTTTTTTTTAAGGACTGGATAAAACTATGAGGATAATAAGGGAGCTTCCTCTGTCTTCCTGGGGAGGACTCAGCTGAGTGGGACTGGTCACACAGCCAGTCCACAGGGCTGTGCCAGCTGATATGTGCCAGTCTTGACACTGCTCATCCTGGGGGTCCACGCACTGGCACAGGCAGGTGGTTCCTAGTGCTGCTGCTGTGTTTGTGTCTGCAGGAGGGACAGGGATGGAGTTGTACCTCAGTGCTGCTGGCAGGGCCTTGGAGAGGGCAGGGAGAGTGGTGGCATTATTGGTGGGAGCTGAACACAGAACAGCAAAACAGCTCCTGTGTGCTCGTGTCCTGACTTTGGCTGGGACAGAGTTTGTTTGTTCAGGAGCTGGTTGAGAGCTGTGTTTGTGTTCAGGATGAGACTCCTGCCGATAACACCCTGATGGCTCAGCTGCTCCCGAGCAGTGCTTACACTAAGCCAAGGACTTCTCAGCCTCCCAGGCTGCCTGGCCAGCGAGGGGCTGAGGCACAAGGAGCTGGGAAGGGGCAGAGCCAGGCCAGCTGCCCCAGCGGCCAGAAGGATGTTCCAGACCACAGGGCATCCTGCTGAACAAAAGACTGGGAGGATTTGGCTGGGTGGTGACAGCCACAGCTCAGGGGCAGGCTGGGCATCGGTCAGTGAGTCTGACAGGAATGCACTGATTCTCTCCCCCATCCAGGGGCTTGGAGCAACCTAGTCTAGTGGAAGATGTCCCTGCCAATGGCAGGGGGTGGAATTAGATGAGCTTTAATGTCGCTTCCAACACAAGCCCTCCTGTGACCCCGCTGAGGGGGTGAGTCTCCAGTTTAACAATTTGTTTGCCTTCATTGCAGAGAGAAGAGAGGTGCAGGTCCCTCCAGTCCCTGATGCAGGAGCAGAGGTGAAGGGGGAAGGTGCTGCTGGGCCTCCTTCCATCACTGGAACAAAGGAGACAGAGGGAGAGTTGCTGATGGACAGAGCAAGAGCTCTGACCAACACCTCAGACCCCACACCTGACACTGCAGGTGGACCTCCCTCCTCTTTTGAGACATGGGAGGAGGAAGAGGGATCCTCGCTGCTGGAGGATGTCACAACTCCAGGGGACAATGCAGAGCCCTCTGCTCAGTGCGGGGCTGGCGACTCTGCTGAGGTGACACGGGGGAAGGTGAGGATCTTGCTGGGGAGCAGCTGTGACTTGTTTCTCTCCTCTGTGAAATGAGGAGGCTGAGCTGGATCCTGTGGATCCCTTTGGCCACGTCGGGGAGCTGCTGCCTGGCTTCCTCCAGGAGAAGCTCGCTGTGTTTGCTGACACTGTTGTGTGCACAGAGCTGTGATGCCTGGGGGAAACCACACAGTTACACAAGTCAGCTTAGACCGTGCAGCGCTGCTCTGTGCTCCCGTTGAGCAAGACTAGAATAGTAAACCAACACAATTCTCAAGAGTTACTTGTATTTCACTGGCTGGTCTTGTCCTTCCTCTTCCTGATCATTGTTGGCTAGCCCCGTGTAGCAGGAAGATGTCAGTACTCACTGCAGTGGAGGAGGTGACAAAGAGTTTGTCTTTGACAATGAATAAACAGACATTGTGCTCTTTGTTTTTTTTTTTTTTTAATAGAAAAGGAAGAAGACTAAAGCAAAGAAACATACGTCCACCGCTGGGCAACAGGACTCTCTGCCTCCTCAAAGCACAGCACAAGCTCAGACCACAGGGTTGCCTGACACAGCTGTTGTTCCCACAGCTGTTGTTCCTCAAGAAATCCAGCCCCCTGGCAGTGAGGGAGCAAACCCAGCTGCTGATGGACTTGCTGATGCCAGTGGAGACACACCTGAAGGCAACAGGGATTTGGTACACCTGGGGAAGGAAGCTGGCAGCCTGGAAGCAGAAAAGCTGACTCCCCCAGAGCTGAGCAGTACAGTCAGTGGGGCTGCCCTAGCTCCCAGTGCTGCAGTCCCAGGGGACAAGGTGGGGGATGGAACAACCTCAGAGCGCAGAGAAGCAGCCAGGGATAATGTAGAACAGGGCAGTTGTGCCCCTGGCCAGCTGCCAGAAGCCAGAGCAGGTTCCCAGGCCTGGGGCAGCAGTAAGGAGCTGCAGTCAACAGGGCGGGGAGAGAGTCCCTCTGGGCTGCCTCCTGCCAAGGGAACCCCCCAAAGCAAGCCTGAGACCAAGACCTCTCCTGGGGCCCAGAGCCCACAAGCTGGGAAGGAGGCCAAGCAGAAAGGGAACACTTCCACTGGCAAGGTGAGTGTGAGTGAACTCTGGTGAGTGTTCCAGGTGGCCTGGCTTCCCTTGGCCACTGTTACTTGTTTATGCTGTGAGGCTGAGGAGTATGAGCCCAGCGATATGGGGTGGGATTGGGGAGCACTATGGGGAGGTTCTTGTTTGAGTTCCACTCTCCTGGGTGTCAGTTCTAGCCCAGCTATCACTGAGGGGTTGCTCAGTTACCCCCAGGACTGGGGGGTGTCCCTTTTCCAGCCAGCTGTGCTCTCCAGAGAGCTCTGGGATCCCCTTGGATGGGAGGATTTTGTGCTTTGCAAGTGCCTGTGCTCTGCTCAAACACAGGCCTGGTAAACTGGAAGTTGCTGTGGGTTCTCTTTCACTTTCTTTATTCCCCGTCCTCTGGGACCTGGGGCTCACTGACCTGACTGCTTGGCAGTGTATTTGGGCTGGATTTCTCTTCCATCATAAATGTGCTATTTTCCTTAAGCAGCAGCTTCCCTCAGTGAGGGATCAGTATTTCCAGGAGGATGAAGCTGGTGGTGTACCAGCAGGAGATGTTGTACTTCCAGGGTCTCCTGTTTCATTGGGCATTGTCTCCCTGTTGCAGAATGCAAATACAAAAGAGAAAAATCAGACCCCAAGTGAGAAAATGCCTAAAGCGAGTGAGAAGACAAGTCCGAGAAAAGGAGCTGAGGCTGCCAGAAAGGAGGGTGCTGTGGCTGTAGCAGACAGTCCCAAGAACAAAAAGGAACAAAGTAACCAGAAACCTGTGGAAAAGATTAAAGAAAGGTGAGAACAGCCCTGCTGCTCCCCAGCATTCTTCACTAACAGGAGTTGCTGTGAGGAGACTGAGGTGGGGGGATTGAGGTGCTGAGATTAGGTCAGGATGGGCCTTGGATTTATGGGAATAGAATTGTCTTGAAACTGAGGTGAAGGGGTTGTGCACAAGAGAGCCAGTGTTGAATGGGAGCTGCAGCACAGGTGATGTGGTGCACATGGTACTTGAACCTGCTTGAGCATCTGATGAATAAAAAAGAGATTACTCTCTTATTTCTGGCTCTTATGAGCAACATGTGCTTCACACACAGCTCCTTAGGTGAGTAGTGTGAAGAGCTGTTTTGATGTTTTGCTTAATGTGTATGAGCTGGAAGAAAGAGAAAGTGTAGCCGTTCCAGGTGACTTTGCTGGGCCAGGGTATCTCCTGCTGCCTTTAGGAGCCCATTTTTCCTTTTTGCACTAGTTCTGCTCAAACATCAGTCTCAGTGAACTGCTCGCAGAGTTTATGGGTCTTGCAGCCAGTCAGATGGTGGCTTAAATCTGGTTTGTGGTCTACAGTGATTTGTACAGTTAAACCAAACAGAACCCTTTCTATTTCCCTTCTAATTCTTTCCTACAGCTCTGTGAGCCGCAATGGGGGTGTTACAGTGTATTTCCATGCAATATTATCCAAAGACTTCAAACTCAACCCTGATACCCATAAAGTGTTCATCAGAGGTCAAGACATTCCTCCCTATGCCAAATGGAAGGACAACATCTGTGAGCTGAATTGCACCCGGTGAGTGTTCCCTGCTCTGAGAACATGGTCCCTGTGGGGCCTCAGTTACTGTGCAAGGTGTGGCTCTGTGCCCACAGGTGGGGGTTGCAGTAGAGGGTTTCACAGTGGAGAAGGCTGTTCAGAAATGTTCTTGTGAAAGAACAGTCGCTATTTCTATTAGAAATTGAGCAATGCATGGCAAAGGAAGTCTGTAGATGAGCTAACATGTCCTTTGCCTGCCTTTGCTGTGTCTATGTTTCCTAGGGATCTGGGAGAACATGGATACCTCATTGAAGGTGCTGTAACTCTCACCAAAGAAATTGTGGATAAATGCATTCCTTACAAGTACTGGGTGAGCTGTGGGAAGGGAGAGTATGAGTTCATTTACAAGAAACCAGTATTGGATAAACATGTGAATCGCTGCTTGTTGATAAAGAGGATCTTGCTCAACAATGGAGGTGAGCTCTGCTGGCTGGTCTTGTACCTTGGGGTGATCCCTACTGTCCTGTGGCCCAGCATTGCTGTCAGACAGCACTGTCTGAAGCTGGGAGCTCCATGGGCCAGTGGGGGTATTGCTGTGGCAGCTGGAAGAGTGAAGGCACCTGATCCCAATGATTGTTTTCCTGTGTTCTCCTTCTGTTGCGGTTCCAGAGTGGCACCAGTATGATGACATCGTGTGTGCAAAGCCTTCTGTGATGAAAAACGTTTGGCAGTCATTGACTGGTGATAAAAACAGGGATGTGGTGGAAGGGAAGAAAATAGCTGCCAGTGTTATGTTAGAAAGTATCTTCAGCATTCTTGGAACCTGGAGTCCTGACAACCTGAGGAACTTCTTCGGTCAGCTGAGGCAGTTCTACAATGTTGTAGTAGCCCAGCGGGTGTTTGATGGCAAGGAAATGCTATGGACAGAGCTGAACTTCAGCACAGAGCAGGTACTCCCTTCTCTTTCACAGAGACAGAAAATATTCTGTTACTGAACCCAAACTTTAATTTTGCTATTGACCTTGCTGGGTTAATTTTGCTTTTCCAGTCAAAGTTCAGGTAGAGAGCCAGTGGGGATCCTTCCAGGGTGACTGCCTTGGGAATTTCAGTCAACCTGTGCACTTAGGTGTGGTTCTGAGACCCCATGTGGGTCAGCTGCAGAGCTGTGACATGGTGACTTCGTGCTTTAGTGGATTTTGTGTCTAGGTATTGATTTCCTAAGCCTGGCCCTTAAGTTTTGCTGCCAGTTGTTCTGTCACCAACTTCTCTGCACTCATCTCTTGCTCCAAACCTGCCTGCTTTTTGGGAGAAGCTCCTGATCCTGTTCTAAGCAATGATGCCTGCAGGGCTTCTGAAATCCAAAATTTCTTACTTGACATGATTAGGAAATATGGCAGAAATGCCACATTGTCTTTTTTGGTCGTCAGGGCTGCTCCTTCCTGTCCTGTGGCCTCACTGGAACTGGCAGAAGAAAATGGCTTTAGATGAGAAAGACTAATGCTGTGGTTGGTTTGTTTCTTCCCTTCTTTATCCCAGGTGAAGGAATTGCTGATGAAATACATTAAGAAAATAGCTCTTCCTTTCTTTGCACCAGAAGCACCTCCAGAGGACAGAGTCATCAAAAGCAAACTGGCTCTGGGGCTCACCATTCTCCTGATATTTGAGGAATTTTCATTTTCACCATTTAAAGAGGACCTGGCTTGCCTGTGTAGCCTCTTGTGCTTGGATCAGGTGTCACAACAAGATGTAGAGAATGAGATTCATCGCATCAAACAGGCTTTTGCAGGAGTTACCAAGTAAGTGCTCCATGTACCTTCTAACTGACCAGGCTGGTGTTGCTCAAGTGTAGCACCCTTTGATAAAACAACAGGGATCCAGCTCTCTACTACCAGAGAGCCAGCAAAAAAGTTGCATTTGAAGATAACTTTGGAGGTCTCAGTTCCAGCCTTCTGCTTGAAGCAGGGCTAACATCCAGGCAAGGTTGCAGTGCAGTTCTGAAAATCTGCAGGGAGTTTTGCCAACCTCTCTGGGGCCCTCTCACAGTCAAACAACTTTCTTGTTATTTTTCTTTTGTGCAAACAGATTTCCCTTATTGAAGCTTGTCATGCCTGCCAGAGGCATAGATTGAGTTAAAACTGTTGTTTTTTCTTTATATATAATCTTATTTGCTATCCTTTTCTGGCAAGCAGTTTCTGGCTTCTTGCCTGTTTGCTGTTGATACTCACAAACTCCAGTGATCAGGATCATTGGGTATTTACTCCTTTAAATGCTACATTTGGATTCTTCCTGTCTCCTCTGGCATGCATCATTCCACACTTTTGGTTGGTTTTGCCCTGGAGTGCCTGCTTACCTATCTGACTGCTTACCTGGCACTGGGTTTGGAGTTCTTCACTGGCACAGCTGCAGCCATTACGTTTCCCTGTGGAGTCCTTTGCAGTACTTCAGCTTAACCAAGAAGGCCCAGAATTGTCCCCAGAACACCTGGCTCTCTGTTGGTGTCACAGGACTGGGGGTGCTCATGGGGAGACTGCAAATAAAGGATTGTGTCTTCCCAGTGCTCCAGCAGCAGGGTCTGTGCAGAGAGATTCAGGAACATTGCAGCTCTTGGCCTTAAACCTGGACAGGTACACTCTGCAATGAAGAGCAGATGGAGCTAAAATAATGACCAGAGGTTAGCTGAAGGTACATAGGGAAATTGAGATGTAGCCTCCCCCACCCCTAGGGCATTCTCAAGGCCTGGATAAAGCTGTTCTTTCACTCAGTGTATTTGTTTGGGTATTTTTTTTTTACTTAGCTTGAAGGCTGACCTGACAGGCTTCTGCCAGACGTGCATTGAACGTGGTGTAGACCAGTGGGTGTGGATCCTTCCCCTTCTGCATTCCTTTGCTGCTCCCCTGCAGCAGGAGCATGTGCCAGTGGAGGAAGATGTCTGGGCAGGGCTGGAAGGGCTAACATTTGCTGAAACCAGGAGGAAGCGAAATGCGTGAGTTTTCCAGAATTCCCAGTCACACCCAGTGCTTTGGTGCTGTAGGTGGGGGTGATCACCTTACTGTATCTCTTGTTTTGCTTTTTTTCCTCCCTCATTTTTAGAAGGTGTGAAATGTAGCATGCTGAGGGAGGATGTTTGGGGTATTTGGGCACAGCCACACTGGTGGCTCAGAGGTCACTGAGTGTAGCCCAGCTGGACACTGTGTGACCCCCCCCGAACACAGCCACCCTGGTTCTGCCAGCCAGGGAGAAGCTGGGAATTGCAGCTGCTCGTGTTGTGCAGAGTCTGAGCAAGACCTGGAGTTTATTTTCCTTGAGTGCTTGTGCTCAGTGCTTTGGCTCTGCTCCGCCATCCCTGGGCCCTGGAGGGTTCACACTGATCCTCAGCTGCAGCTGCAAAAGTACAGGAGTGAGGAGGAGACTCCTCTGTGGGCTGCACAAGCTCCTGGCCTTTTGTTCCTTGGAAACCTGAATATTTTGTTTTGTCTCCCCTCCAGAGTGACCCTGCTGGAACAAATGAGAGAAAAGAAGTACTTGTTGGAATTTGATGTGATTCTGGTCAAGTCTTGGCTTTGTGTGCTGCCCCTGGAGAACCTGGCTGAGTTCATAAAAGACTTCTCTAGTGACTTATTAGTTACTCTTCAAGGTGTCCTGTACAGATTAGAGAATGTTGACTTCTTATGGAGTACTTCTGAGGTTTGTCTTCTGGCAGCTTTACCCAGCTCTGGGATAAAGGCTCAAACTGGGCTCCTGGGTGTCTTTTGGCAGGACTCACCATCACTAGGGGATTGGAGCTGGCACAAAGAGCTTCAAACTTAGCTAAAAGCAAAAATAGTTGCTCTGACATCAGAGACTTCTAAGGAGGAGACTTGGGGGTGTATCTGCAGCAAAAAGTGGTGTTTGCATTGATGAGACGAGGATGTTCTTAGCTGGATTTGCTCTTTGTCAGTGATGGCAAATGTTTTAATCCTGAGCTCCTCAGATGTGTACCTGAAACTGGTTTTTTTTGCATAGGAGGGTTGGGCAAGGGGCTACTGGTTTGGGGGATTTTTCCTGCTGTTGTGAAAACACTTGTGCTGGGGTGAGGACAGCAGGAATAGGACCTTGCAAATAATAACAGATTTTAAACCACCAGATCGTAAGAAGTGCAGGTTGGGTTTGTACATATGAAAGCTACCCAGGTATTTGCTCTGACATCCAGTAAATAAGTTTTGGTATTTGACAGTGTATTTGTAAAAGTGTTGGAGAAGACATGAAAGAATAGTGAATTCCCTCTTTCTCAGCTAATCAGAAACCAGTCTGTAAAATTTCTTCCATGCATTCATATTTTTGTCTTTCCAGCCTCAGGTGGTAGAGAAGATTCTGAAAACAGTGCTGTGTGCCTTGGCTGAGCCCCCAGCCAGGTAAGTTAAGTGCACCTTTATGAGAGTGTGGTCTGCATCTGCACCACGGCTGAGGTCATGCTTGTGTGCCTTGAAACCTCTGTTAAGAAAAGAATCCTGGATTTCTATCCCATTTTTAAAACCCATCTGAGGGGAGGGATGGTTAGCTGCCACACTGTGAGTTTGGTGGGGTTTTTACTTTGTTTTTAATTTTTTAAATTTTTCATTGGAGTGGAAAATTAATTCTCCCTCTGTGTTGCTGCTCTGCAGAGCTCTGGGAGCTCGTTCTTGGCAGTGCTGTTTGTCCTGCTGCCTCAAACTGCACGAGAAGCTCTGCAAGGCTACCAGGAGTGTGAACCTGTTCCTGATCCCTGCCACTGCTGCCATCCTGATTGCCAAGGTTGCCCAACTTCAGCCCCCAGCAGTGAGTACCCAAGGACCTCTTGGCTTGATATAAGATACCCAGAAATACTACAAGTGTGGTACATCAGACTGGGTTTAGATCAGATCCAGTCTCAATTTGTAGAACTTCACACTCTAAGCAAGATTGTGGTTCTTTGAGAGAGTTGGGAAATCACCCAATGACTGTGGTTCTTATTGAAAATAAGGTCAGATGCTCAGGTTGGCTGTCATAAGCTTTGTTTTATGTCTGGTTTTGTTTCCCCTTAAACATTTGTTGTATTTACTTCCTGGGACAAGCTTAAGTACAAACTGCCTGTAAGCACTGCACTTTCCCAGACTCTACTCTTTATTCAAGCAGTGCTGGGTGTGTTGCTGGGCATTTGTGTTCTGGATGCATTTGGGCCTTCTTTTTAGAAATGCTGATTTAAATCAGTTGTCTGTGCTCTCCTGCTTGAACTATGTTTATTTTTTTGGTTTTTCCTCTCTGTTGGGCAGGTTCCAGGGGATGCTGTGCAGGAAGTTCCAGTGACAGAATTGCTCAGTGGAGCTCTGAGAGAAGCTCGAACCTGGTTCAGAAATGCTTTAAAACAGAAGTTACTGAAGGAGTACCTGGAGCATGTGACCTTCTGTTTCTACTCTGAACTTCGGGTTTGTGATCTTCTAGTAATATGAATAAAAAGGGGTTTTACTGTAGCTTAACTAGGATCTTGAGTCTGAGTCTTTGCTAGGCTCTGTAGCTGTGGCTGGGTAAGGAATGGGATGGGCAGTGTTTGAAACACTTCAGGGCTGAGAAGCAAAAGGCTGGAATTGAAAGCACCTCAGTTGTGCTTTGCCTTGGCTGTTCCTAAAGGCATTGCTAGGGTGAGGAGCTGCCCCTTGTTGGTGTTGTCTTGCTCCCAGTATGTCTCACTGGTTGTCCTCAGGCCTTCCAGCAGGTGAAGCCCAGAGCAGCCCCTGCCAGGCTGAGCTGCTGTTCCCAGCCCTCCCTGGGCCAGTTTCCAGCAGCAGGGTGGAAGTGGCTCATCCAAATATCTCCTTTAGCAGCTGAGACATTTACACACTGTTTGGGCTTAAAAGCTGCTTTTTGCAGCTCTGGGAGTGTTCCTTTTCCTTGGGATAGAAACATTTGGAAGGACTGCTGACTGTCTGAAGCATGTGGGTCATCTCTTCTACATTGCTCTTTTAATTTCCTTCTCTATGAAATCTCAGCACTCAGTGGTTTGGGTTTGTTTGCTTCTCCCCTGCAGGCCTGGGATAAGTTTTTGAATATCAACTTTCCAGATGAGCAGTTCAACCAGATGTGGAGGAACACTTTACTTGCAGATCTGAAGAAAAGAATCCAGCAGGTAGGGGAGACTCCAGGCAGTCCTGGCTGGTGGGTCAGAGCAGACAGAGTGACTTGTGCTGTGCTTGGAGAAGGAGCACGTGGAAACACAATGGCTTTGGTCATAACAATTGCCATTGCTGTTATAAACTGTGTTCTGGAGGCTCAAAAGTTGCTGTAATTGTGTCAGTGGCCTGGCTGCAGGTCCTGTGCTTCAGAGGAAATGGTATGTTCTGAGCAATTGTCACCTCTGTAGTTTTATGAACCGGTAGATGCAAAGTAAACACCCAAGGGTTCAGGGAAGCCAAGCTGGTGCTTCTCTTTTCATTTATTGTGCAGAAATGGTGTTCAGGCTGCCAAATGCTCACCCTCATGTGTCTCTTCCAAACTGCCCCTGTGTATCTCTTCATCTTCTTTCTACAGCAGTTACAAAATGCTTTAAGCCATTGATTTTCACGGTATAACCTGGAAACAAATATTTTTTGCTGTAAGTTTGGCTTGGAGAGATGGATAGAAGTCATTAAAATATTTTCCAAGCATTTATTTGTTTGATCTCTCTTCCAGGCCCTCAGAAATGGGCTGATGCCCAGGTTCCTTTTATTGTGTTCATAGCAGCACTCTTCATGCTGTCAGGAGAAACACCTTGGAAACTGAATTGTTAAGAAATCTCCCTTTTGCCCTTTAGGAGCCTCCAGTGAACCAAATCTTGGTGTACTGTTGTCAGCACTCCCAAATCACACAGATGGACTCTTCCATCAACTGGTGCTTCCAGAACTGTGCCACAGAGGCTGTAACTGCAGCTTGCCAGGTATTGTATTCACCCAGGTAGGGCAAGAGAAAGGTGGGGAAGGGAGGAGGAAGAGAAGTGGAATTTCACAGAAATTCTGTTGTATGGCATGGGGATGTGCCTTGTGGTGGAAGGGGAGTTGGATGTTGGATGAGTTGCTGTGGATTGTTTGTTCTACCACCACCAAAAAATACCAATGAGAAATCAGGAAATGAGGATTCCCTTCTAAAGGGTCCATGAGGAATATTTGTAATGTGTATCCACCATGAACTCTGGTGTCAGTCATGTCAGAGGGCTTTTTTGGAATAAACCTCAGCACTGGAGGTGACTCTTTGGCATCAGTGCCAGTTCTGAGACACAGACTCAGTGTGATCCCAAACCCTGACCCTCTCTGTGTGCCCTGGCAGACACAGAGCAATCTCCTGGAGAAGATCTCTGCCTACAACATGGGCCAGTTCAGCCAGCTCGTGTCTGCTGTCATTGTGAAGTCGTGGCCCATCAGTGGTGGGCAGTCTGAGGGAGATTTTGATAAGATTCTGCAGCACCTGCTCACGTGGCCTGACATCAAACATGTCTTCAGCTTTAATGGTAGGTCTGTAACTAGATTTTAGGAGGCCCTGAGAAGCTTTTCTCTGCCTCACTGCTGCTACTGCACAGAGCAGTAAACAGAGAAGTTGTCCTGCTCTTGTTTGAGTCCTCATCTCAAAGTCTGAGGTATTCAGCTTGGGTTTGGAGAGAAAAGGCCAAGGAGGAGAGAGCCACTGTTCCTCTTGTGCTAATCCACTGCAGCTTTGTCATGATTTGTAGACCTTAACTTTTTTCTCTGAGAAGTTATCACAAGTTATTGCCACACAAAAATGCCAAAGAGTTGGCCATGTGAATGGATCCAAATGGCTTGTGTTTGCTTCACAGGGTTTGGGTCTGGGCTCTCCATGGAAAGTTTCCAAATTGCTGTCCTGAGATCCTGGTTTTGTTGAGAAAGACATGAGGGGTTGGAGGGTGGTGTGGTGAGTCCATGGGCTCTTGGGTAGGGTTTCAATAAGAAATGGAAGGACACAGAGCCAAGACATGGAAAAATTCCTGATTCTGCCTGTTCTTTGGGAAATGGGGCTGATCTGTGTTTGACATGCTTTGTTTCTGGAACAGGAACAAACAGAAACCTCCTAGAAAAACTTACAGATGAAGCAAAGGATGTCATGGCCACAGCAGACTCTGTGCTTACGAGTGTCACTGATGACATCCACAAAGGCTGCATCCTTGTGAAACATCTGGAAGAGGTTTACCAGCATAAGGAACAGTTCATCTGCATTTGGGGGACAAGTAAGAGATGAGTTCAAAAGGGGCATGGGTGGCTTAGAGCATCATTGTAGTGATGCTGGCCTGCTCAGGAGGTGCTCCAGGGATTAGGAATGCTCAGGAGGTGCTCCAGCATTTTTTGCAATGCTGCCCCTTGGCCTGGGCAAGGAGATCCCAGCTCCAGTTTGTGTTGTCACTGCAGGGTTGGTGGCTCTGCAATTCCCAGCCTGAGTCAGGGGTGCAGGGGGTGGGAAGTGTCTGCTTTGTGACTACAGGTGGGTTTTCTTTCAGAGTACCAGCAACAGTCAAGTGAGGAAAAGGAACTGCTCCAGAGAAGCCTGAAAGAACTACTGGAGTTGAGGCACGAAGAAGTCATACTGCTCAGAAGAGAGAAAAAAGCAATAGGAACCTTCCTGAGCATGTGCAGGAAGGTGCAGAAGTCTGTGAAAGGTAGAGTTCTAGGGGAGCAGTGTGATAGTGGCAACTGTAGAAAACAGCATGTTCCTTGAAAATCTCTTGGCTTTGGGGACAGGTTTGATTCTAAACCCCACAGTGAGGGTGAGGAGGGGTGGGAGAAGTAAACCCAGAGCACTGGGGGAATCAAGTGAATGCTTGTGCATCAAATGACACTTACAGGGGTCCACCTGCCTAATAGGATTTTGTGGCTTGGGGATGGAATGAAGTGATCTGGAGCCAGGCTGCACCATCTGATCTCCCTCTGACCTGTCTCTGTTTTATAGTGGATGTAGGTGAAGTGGAATTCCAACACTCGAAAGATCTTAGTTCAAAAAGACTGAATCAAGTTGTGAGTGTGGGAAAGAGACCCCTGCAGACCTTCTACAGCCTGAGCCCAGAGCTGAAAGAATTTGTCCACAAAATGCACTCTTTTAAGGACAGCCTGATCCTTCAGCAGTTCTGGGAGGAAGCAGCACAGAAGGCAGGAGAGGAGTATGAGTGTGACTATCCAGAGGAGGAGGAGGAGGAGGAGGACATTGTTCCTGAGTTGGACCTTGACGACATTTTGAACAGCATGATCCGCCCTTGCTTTGACAACTATGAAATGCTGTATGATGATCTCAAATCAGGAAGTCTCACGCTTTCTGCAGTTGATAGAATTTTCCATGAATTCACAAATCATCCTGAAGATCTCAGAGCGGAGCTGAACACCATCTGTGGGCTCTGGCCTGCAGAGGACAGAGGCTGGGTTAACCAGCGAGTCCAGCAGATCCAGCAGTACCATGAAATGCATTTAACCTTTGATGCTGCCAAGATCATTGCCCATGTCAAGGAGAGTTTAGGTGTCTCTGGTGACTTCAGTATCCTGGAAAACTTGTTGCATATAGTAAGTATCCCTGACTTTGGATCTGTCACGGTGTTGGCTAAATCTGAATCTTCCCACAAGTCTATGCCAGTCTGTCAAGAATCATTCCTTATCCTAAAATGCTTATTTGAGGTAAAAATTGGGTGTTCAAAGTGCTTTCGTGTAGTCATTCCTTAAAGAGAGATGATGATGCTGTTCAGTTGGGGTGTGGCTTTGCAGAGGACTCTGCTGCTGCAGCACCAGTGGCATTTCCCAATTCCAGACTCAGTATGTGTTTGTATCTCTTGCTTTCCAGACTGAAAAGCTTGAATCCTACAAGACCCAGAAGCTGGATTCCATCAGCCCTGAGCTTGTGCAAGCCAAGAAGCTGCTGCAGGGGATTACTGTGCCCCGCCGTGGCTGTCTGAGGGAGCTGGCCCAGCAGAAGGAGTTTGTCTGCTGGGTCAGAGAAGCACTGAAAGGTGTGTGTTGTCACCAGAAATTAGTCAGAGAGTACTAGAAGGGATGGCAGCTTGTGTGGGGGCAGAAGGAACACTGAATCCCTGACCCATCTGCTTTGTGGCTTCGCAGCTTCTGGTGTTGATAGTTACACCTCTGATGGGTTTTGGTGTGGAATATTGCTGTGAAGTCCCTTTAAACATGCCCTTGTACTGTGGGCCTGTGGGGGACACCAGGGCCAAGGGGATGGATGGATGGATGGCAGTTGCACAGGAGCTGCTGCTCAGAGCATTCTTTTTGCATTTCCTGTAGAAGGTGGTGAATGAGGAGTGGTGTCCAATCTGCCTCATTTGTTGTTCACTCCCATGTTGGCACATTTCAGATATAAATGAGCTGAAGGTATTTGTTGACCTGGCGTCCATCTCAGCGGGGGAGAATGACATGGATGTGGACCGTGTGGCCTGTTTCCATGACACTGTGCATGGCTACTCCTCCCTGCTCTATGAGCTCCACCAGGACTCCGGCTTCAAGGACTTCATGCGCTGCTTGCAGAAGCTGTGGCGAGCCCTGGACAGTGATGAGAACCTCCCCAAGAAGCTGGTGAGTTCTGCTGGAGCAGAGCCTCTCTGCATCCTCCTGCATTTCTGCCTTCCAGGAGTGGCTGGCAGATAGTTGGACTGTACTGGGCAAATGGCACCTGTGTGGGGACATCACAGCAGCTCTTGTTATAGAAGGAAAAATACCTGAAAAATACCTGATGTTTCTGTGGCACAAAAATTCACTGCAGCAGCTGTAGCTGGCATAGCACAGGTTTTTCCAGAGCACTTCAGAGGCTTTCTGGTGTGATGTGGTGTAGCTTTGTTCGTGCAAGAGTTTGATGGTGTGAAAGAGGGAAGGCAGATGGCTGGGAGCTCTTATCCTTTTGCAGCAGGGCCTGTTTGTGTAGCAAGAGGTGTTGGAGCACTGTGGGCTCTGTTCAGCCTCCTGTGGAGTGGGTAAGGAAGAGCTGTGCAGAAAGACCAGGCTGCAGCTAGTACTTAATCCTTTCTTCCTTCCCTGAAACTCTTGTGCCTGTCCAAGCTGTTTGTCCTGGTCAGATGTAACTGTGGAGATCCCAGATTTCAGGGCAGTCAGGGCAGTGCTGTGTCTCCTCTCCCCACAGCGTGCCTCGGCTCAGCACCTGGAGTGGCTGAAGACAGTGAAGGAGAGCCATGGCTCCGTGGAGCTGTCCTCTCTGTCCCTGGCAGCTGCCATCAACAGCAGAGGGGTCTATGTGCTGAGAGCACCAGCTGATGGCCAGAAGGTGAGGTCACTCAGCTCCTGGGAACCAGCTGGGGAGGCTTCTGCTGCCCCTCCTTCCTGGGGACTGCTGCCCTGTGCTCCCCTGGCCTCAGGCAGAGCCTCAGCCTCAACCACACTGACAATTTCTGCTCTGGCAGGTCTCCTTGGACAGTGTCCTGCGCTTCACCCTCCCGGGGAGCTCGGGGGACGCTGAGGCCTCCTGGAAGTACTCACTGGCAGAGCTCCGTGAGCTGCAAAACAAACTGATGCTCATGTCAGCCAAGGGAGAGCAAGGCCTGGAGGTGGAGAGGTTCTCCGAGGTCAGATTCCAAACCCTGTGGGTTACTGATGTTGGGGCCAGGGCTGGATTTTCCCTTGAGTATCAGCTTTTGAGGCTGTGGTTGACAATGGAGTAGCTGGGGGTGGTGGTCACAGGCACAACGATGTTCCTGCCTTTGGTTCCTTGTTAAGGTGCAACTAAGCTGGAGACAGAGAAGTGGACAGGTGGCCTTATCCTCTGGCTGCACTGGGGATTGGAGTATCCCTGTAGTTTTGCAGCAAGCTTGGAGTTCCTTACTGGTTTCCTGGGGATGCTGCTGTTAAAAAGTCACAGAGGGCCTGTGGTTGCTGTACAAGGTCTGACACACCTTGGAAACAAAGACTTTATTTTCATTGAAAGTCTTTCCAGTGGTTTCATGGCTTTAACATGTAAATCAACTTAATTTGTTTCTCTCCCCTCTGTCCTCACATAGGTCTTTTCCAATGTCCAGAGACTTGCCCAGGCTTTTATAGACCTTTACTCAGCTGGGAATATGCTTTTCCGGTCCTGGCTTGCCCAGGTGTATTGCTCACCCAAAAGAGAATCCTGTGTTCTTATTGACTTCTCCCTGGGCCCCATCCCAGTGCTGGAAGGGCAAGGGGATATGGCAGCTGTGCTCCCAGCCCTCTGCAAGACCATGGAGAGTTTCCTGGAGAGCTGGAAAAGCTTCATGTATATGAAGCGATTCGAGCATTTCTACCTGAACTACTACAGTGCTGAGCAGCTGGTGTACCTGTGCTCAGAGCTGGGCCAGGGCAAGCCCAGCCAGGCTGCCCTCATGATGCTTTCCTTCCTGAACCGCCACTGCACGGAGCAGGACATCCTCAGAGCCCTGGGGAGCCAGGGGCCTCCCAGCTCAGGGAAGGCTGTTGCTGATTTCCAAGTGCTGCTGGATGGGGAGAAGGACCTGAGTGCCCAGCTGGAGTGCATCTGGGAGTGCTACATGAGCAACATGGGCTCCTTCCTCCCCAACTGCCTGGACATCGACACGCTGGGCGTGTGGCTGAAGAACCTGGCCAGCAAGGGCAGGGAATGTGTCAGCAGAGACTTCCCTCAGGACCTGCTGAGTGTGGGTCAGCCCAACCTCATCACCTGCCCTCACTCTGAGGTGCTCAGTGCTGCCCTGGCCATTTACATGAACAGCCCCAAGCAGCCCCTTCCCACCTTCGACGAGGTTCTGCTGTGCACCCCCCAGACCAGTGCTGAGCAGGTGGGGCTGTTCCTGCGGAGGTGCCTCATTCCCTGCCATGGAGGGGAGAAGATTTACACCATGCTCTATGCAGATGAGCTGAGCTACGATGTCAGCTGCCGGGCAGAGGAGCTGTTCCAGCAGCTGCAGCGCTACAACAACTCCTACCGCCTCATCATCCTGTGCAACTGCGAGCGGGAGAACAGCTACATCCCCTCTGCCTTCAGCCACTACAAAGTGCACATGATTCCACAGAGGTCACGAGCAGAGATCCAGCAGTACCTGCAGCACCACTTCCGAGTCGCTCAGCCCTTGAATTCGGCTGCATCTGTGTTCAAGGAGCACATGTGTGTTGGGATTGTGTCCTCCAAAAGAGCAGGCGTGGGTAAGATGGTGCATGCAGAGTGGGCTCTGCTGAGAGTGCAAAACCAGACTGGGGTTTACTTTGCCGAGTTTGGTGTCCAAGCTTTAAGTGTCTTGGTCAAAAAGAGTGATTCAGACTGGTCAGTGCAGTGAGGTGAAGGCTGGAAGTCACCTTGTCCCATGGTTTGACTTTAGAAAAAGGCACAAAATAGAGTAGATTCAAGTCCTGATAAAGTGTAAAGCTTCTCTCAAGCAGTGGAAGGAAAACAAGCCATGTGAATAACAACAGCAGTGTCTTGGGTTCCAGACTCCAGCTGCTCAAACCATATTTAGACTTTCTTCTGGAATACTTTCTAGGAAGGTTCAGAGATTTTAGAGCATAGGGTACTTCAGCATTTTATTTCCTTCGTTCTATTATGGTCTTGATATGATGTATTTGATATTGATTGCTTTAATTCTTGTGGTGTTTTTTATAACAGGGAAATCTCTGTATGTGAAGAGGCTGCATGAGAGACTGCAAGAAGAGCAGCCTGACTGCACAGAACTTCTGAAAACCATCAGACTAATTGAACCAGTAGTGGATGAAGATAAAGTGCTAAAATCTCTCCTGCCCTATCTGAAGAGAGAACACCAGACAAAGCCCATGATATTCCATTTTGATATCACCTCCTCAGTAAGTGCATCACTCCCACAGCTGCCTTGTCCTATAAGTCCTGTCAGAGCTTTCTTTAAAACTCTTGTTTCTCAATTAGCTATTTCTCTAGGATGTGTTTTCTAATTCTCGTGTAAGTAACACAAATACCATCAAGGTGGTTGAACTCTGAAATAGTTAATAAACTTAAGGAAAATGTAGAGTCTCCAACCTTGGAGACATTAAAAATCTGACTGAATGTGGGTGTGGGCAGCCTGTTCTAGCTGGGCCTGCTTTGAGCAGAGAGCCTTCCAACCCTCAACTGTTCTGTGATTCTGTGAAGTTGTGATGGGTAAATAAAGAGGAAATACCTTTGTGTCCCTTCTTGCGATAGGTGCGGTATGGAATTCCAGAGTTTCTCTTCAAGCTGTTGGTTTTGCAGTACCTGACAGATAACAATGGCAATATGTGGCTACGGCAGAAGTGCCATCTGTACATCATTGAAATCCTGGAGGTGTCCCCAGCGCCAAAGAAAGCAGCCAGACCTGTATGTACCCAGCAGTGCTCCTTTTCTGGGAATTTCTCAGTCACTTTGCACATGTTTGTACATAGCTGTGGTGAGTTGTAGAGACTGCAACTGTAAACACAGCACAGGAATTCAGTTTGGTTTGGGATGTTCTGTATCCCATAATAAACTGGTGTCCCTGGTGTTATACAAAGTGACATTAAAACCAGACAGCAAATTAGGCCTGTCTGGTTTCCTTGGGTTGGTGATTTCTGAACGTCTGTTAGTCCAAGCCTCACTACCCCCACTGTAACATTTATAGGAAACATAAAAATGCAAAATCTAATCTCCCTCATGTTAATTTGCATGTTTGAAAGTAGGGGAGTATTTATATGCAGCTGTAAGAACAGAGTGTAGAAGTGACTGGAATAAATAACAACAGTTTCTTGGGTTTAGTTTTCTTTGAAGTAGCCCTTAGAAGGGGCTGGGGTGATGCCAGACTCAATTTCCAGGAAGGAAAATGTAAGAGGGAATAGGATTCATTGGTGCACTTTAAGTAGAGGAAGGGATCCACAGGGGAAAAGGGACCTGTTCCTCAGGTCTGTGCTTTTAGGCAAGAAGACTCTTAAGAACAAGTTAACAAAACTAATGAAGATTGAGGCTACAGCTCTGTGATGACATTTTCTTTTCTTTCTCTCTTCTCCAGATGTCAGCAAGCCAGAAGTATCACTTCTTGGATGTGTTCCCTAAAATAACATGCATGTCTCCCAAAGAAGTGCTAGAAATGGAGACACTTGGGAAACATTCTGGGGATGTTTCGGACCCAGGAATGGACAAGGAGGAATTTTGCAGCGAGGCTTTCCAGAGACCCTTCCAGTACCTGAAGAGGTTTGACCAAGGGTGTGACCTGGACAAGTTCCAGTATGAGGCACTCTCGGTGGAAGGCAGCCCTGCAGAATGCCTGCAGGTGTTCCTGCTGCACTGTGGGATTATGGATCCTTCCTGGGCAGAGCTCCGGAACTTCACCTGGTTTCTCAACATTCAGTTGAGAGACTGCGAAGCTTCTGTCTTTTGCAACCCTGACTTTGTCCAGGACACTTTGCGTGGTTTTAAGAACTTCGTGGTTAGCTTCATGATTTTAATGGCGCGGGATTTCGCGACACCCTCCCTGCACATTTCCGACCAGAGTTCAGGAAGACAATCCTCCCCCCTGGAGAATGCCTCGGACGAAGATCTGCTTCCTTTCCGCATCCGGAAGAAGTGGGAGTCAGAGCCTCATCCCTATTTGTTTTTCAATGAGGATCGCGTGTCCATGACGTTCATTGGATTCCATTTCCAGCAGAACAGGAATCGCATTGATGCCATCAATCCTCTGAACGGCAATGTCATCAAGCAGGACATCATGACTGCTCAGCTCTACCAGGGCTTGTTACTGCAGAGGGTTCCCTTCAACGTGCCCTTCGATCAGCTGCCCCGCCACGAGAAGCTCGAGAGGCTCTGCATGGTGCTGGGGATCACCTGGGTGGTTGACCCCGACGTGACGTACGAGCTCACCACAGACAACGTGCTGAAAATCTTGGCCATCGAGATGCGATTCCGGTGCAACATCCCGGTCGTTATCATGGGAGAAACAGGCTGTGGCAAAACCCGGCTGGTGAAGTTCCTGTGCCAGTTGCGCAGAAGCTTTGTAGAGGTGGAGAACATGAAGCTTGTCAAGGTCCATGGAGGTACCACAGCAGAGATGATCTATGCCAGGATCAGGGAAGCGGAAGCCCTGGCAAAATTGAACAAGGAGCAGCATGGTTTGGACACTGTCCTCTTTTTCGATGAAGCCAACACAACAGAGGCCGTGAGCAGCATCAAGGAAGTTCTGTGTGACCGCACGGTGCAGGGGAAGCCTTTGGCCTCTGGCTCTGGCCTGCAGATCATTGCAGCCTGCAACCCCTACAGGAAGCACACGGACAAGATGATCCAACGCCTGGAGTTGGCTGGGCTGGGCTACCGGGTCAAAGCCGATGACACCAGGGAGAAGCTGGGATCCATCCCGCTGAGGCAGCTCGTGTACCGGGTGCACGCGCTCCCACCCAGCATGATCCCCCTGGTGTGGGATTTTGGGCAGCTCAACAACCGCACGGAGAAGATGTACATCCAGCAGATCGTGCAGCGCGTGGCAGAGCAGCTGCCCATGGCCAAGGATGAGGTGGGGACAGTCACAGAGGTGCTCTTTGTCTCCCAGCAGTACATGAGGCAGAGGGACGATGAGTGCTGCTTTGTTAGCCTGCGGGATGTGGAGCGCTGCATGGAGGTGTTCAAGTGGTTTTACAGACACAGCCAGCTGCTGCTGAGGGAGCTGGAAAAGTACCTAGCTGAGAGGAAAATTCCCAAGGGTAGTGGTGACAGAAATGGTGTTATCTGGTTCTTGGTGCTGGCAGTCGGGGTCTGCTACCACGCATCCCTGGAAAGGAAGGAACCATACAGGAATGCCATCAGCCAGGTCCTTCCAGAGCCTTATGATACCCAGAAAAAGATTTTGGAAGAAATCTCCCTGATGCAGGACTTATTCCTGAGTGGGGTGCCGCTCCGGGATACCATAGCAAGGAACTTGGCCTTGAAGGAAAATGTCTTCATGATGGTCATCTGTATTGAGCTGAAAATCCCTCTTTTTCTCGTTGGGAAACCTGGGAGCTCCAAATCCCTTGCAAAAACCATTGTGGGTGATGCTATGCAGGGCCAAGCAGCTCATTCTGATCTGTTCAAGGACCTGAAGCAGATCCATCTCGTGTCTTTCCAGTGCAGCCCCCTCTCCACTCCAGAGGGAATCATAGGCACTTTCAAGCACTGTGCTCGATTCCAGGAAGGGAAGAACTTGGAGGAGTATGTGTCAGTGGTGGTCTTGGATGAGATTGGGCTGGCAGAAGACTCTCCCAAAATGCCCTTGAAGACTTTGCATCCGCTTTTGGAGGATGGCTGCATAGATGATGTCCCTCTTCCTCACAAAAAGGTCGGCTTCATCGGGATTTCCAACTGGGCTTTGGACCCTGCTAAGATGAACCGAGGCATCTTTGTGTCCCGTGGGGACCCCAGCAGAGAGGAGCTCATCGAGAGTGCAAGGGGCATTTGCTGCTCGGCACGAGGGGCTTTGCAGAAGGTTGAGCAGTATTTCCATCACTTTGCAGATGCATATGAAAATATTTGCAAGGCCCAGGACAGGGAGTTCTTTGGCCTGCGTGACTACTACAGCCTCATAAAGATGTTTTTTGCCTTAGCTAAGAGCTCCAAAAGTGAGCCAACACCTCGGGACATCGCCGAAGTGGTTCTCCGTAACTTCGGTGGCAAAGATGATGTCGATGCCTTGGAAATATTCACCTCCAAGTTGCTGGAAAAAGGAGAGATACATGCTCATGATATCAGCAGGATTGAGCTGATCCGACAGAACATTTACAGCAATGCTGAGGATGGGGACTGCAGGTACCTGCTCGTGTTGACTGAGAACTACGCAGCCCTGCAGATCCTCCAGCAGGCTTTTTCACTGCCCGACAGCAACCAGAAATTATCTTTGGCTCCAGTTTTCCTAAGGACCAGGAATATACCCAGATATGCAGGAACATCAACCGAGTGAAAGTCTGCATGGAAACCGGCCAGATGGTCGTGCTCCTCAACTTGCAGAACCTCTATGAGAGCCTCTACGATGCCCTCAACCAGTACTACGTGTACCTGGCTGGGCAGAAGTACGTGGATTTGGGGCTGGGCACGCACCGGGTGAAGTGCCGGGTGCACCCCAAGTTCCGCCTGATCGTCATCGAGGAGAAGGACGTGGTATACAAGCACTTCCCCATTCCGCTGATCAACCGGCTGGAGAAGCACTACCTGGACATCAGCACCGTGCTGGACAGTGGCCAGAGGGAGGCTGTGCAGGAGCTGAAGCGCTGGGTGCAGGAGTTCACGGCGGTCAATACGGAGGAGCATTTCATCAGCCAGCAGCAGTATGGGCCTGCAGATGTGTTTGTGGGCTACCATGCCAATACCTGTGCCTCGCTGGTGCTGCAGGGCACGGAGCAGCTGCGCCCGGTCTGCTCCCCCAGCGAGCTGCTGCCCCGTGTCACCGAGCAGGCACGGCTGGCCCTGCTCAACTGTGCCACCCCTGATGCTGTCATCCGCCTCTGCAACTCGGCAGGGGTGTTCATGGCACACTCCCTGGCTCACACCTACTTCAGGCAGCAGCAGCACACGTCCTTCGCAGATTTCCTTCGTGCCCACGTGTGCACAGGGTCTGCGCCCCAAACTGCCTTCACAGAGGTGAGTGTCTGTGCTGACCTGCACTCAGCTCTGTTCCTGCTGTCAGGGCTGCAGGATGGCAATGCCTGGGTGCACCACAGTGCCCAGGTGTGCAGGGCTGGGGGCAAAATTAACATTGGTTTTGGGGTGCTCTGCAGCAGGCTGAGAGCACAGGTGAGTCTCTGCTGCCTCCCTGCTGCATTCCTGCCCCTTTTGCCACAGGTCACCACCTTCTCACGGCTGCTCACCAGTGCTGATGCTGCCTTCCTGGAGAGGGAGGTGCAGGGCAAGGCACAGAGGCCCCAAATCCTGTTCCTGCAGCAATTTGACACAGAGTACTCCTTCCTGAGGGGCATTCGGTGAGTCTGGGCCTGTGTTTTCCTGCTTGGAATGGGCTGTCAGCTGTGTGGAAGGTGTGTGGGCAGAGCATTTGGAGTAGCACATATGGAAAAGGGAGGCTGTGCTGGCAGTGGGCTGGCTTGGGACAAACCTTGTCATTTCCATCACATGAGATGGTGTTTGGTGTTTTCATCTCTCCTCTTGCAGCAGCCAAAGCTAATGTGGTGTGACTGGTTCTGTGGTATTTAATGTTTGGTCTTCACCCTTAGTGACTTTGGTTAAATCCCTCTTCACTCTTCAGGGATTTCCTGGATGCAACCTCAGGAAATAAAGTCCTCATTATTCAGACCGACTTTGAAGATGGCTTGCAGGATGCCCAGCTCATTGCCTCAGCCAAGTGAGTTGGGTGGGAAGTGGTTCAGTTCTGCCTGGCCACTCCTCACCATGTTTGGTTATTGGTGCTGTTTCAGGATCTCACACCCAGGAATGTGCAATCCTTTATTCTGTAACAGAATGAGTCTAAATGCACTAATTGTATTTCAAATAATAATCCATAGGCCAAATCAGAATAAACTAAACTGGGTCAAATGAGCAGATAATCCCCTTTGAAGTGTGAATTCTGGCCACTAGCTGCAGAAGTCCTGAAGAGCTAAGGGTCATGGGATAATTCAGGGCACAGCTGGAGGTGGCAGCTCAGCACCACAGCTGGCAGGAAGGATTAGGAGTCACCCGTGCCTAGAGAGGAAACATGTCCTCTCTCAGGAAAGACCTGTGGCAATGAACCTCTGTCTGCCTTTGCTCTGCCAACAGCTTTTCCTCTCTGTTGCAGGTACACCGTTGTTAATGAGATCAACAAGGTGGACCTGGGAGAAGACTCTGTCTTTGTTTACTTTATCATGAAGCTTTCCCGGCTGGAAGGAGGAACATCCTACGTGGGATTCCATGGAGGTGGGTGTGCCCATCTGTCCCTCCTCACTCTTCAGCTGCCTTCAGACAAGCATTTCACTTGCTCACTGTTCCTTTGAGTGCTGAAAATCTGGGCTCGGTGTGTCCTGTGGGTTGTCAGAGCTGCTTCCCTGTCCCACTACCTGGCAGTCTTGGGTGACAGTACCTTGCCTTGCCCTCTGACAGACAGATTCCCTCTCCAGTCAGCTGGACAACACACAGCCATGAGGGCATGTTGTCCTCCAGAGGCTCTGGAGCAGCTGCTGACGTGTTCTGCTCTCAGCAGCAAGGTTCCTCTAGGTCTGGGGGCTTCTGAGAGCCTCGGAACCTTGGTCCTGTGTGTGCCCTGTCAGGCAGGGACATGTGCAGCAGCAGGTTCTGAGTGCACTGTGCTTTCCCTTCCTACAGCAAGAAGTGAGAGTTAGTGAACTGAATGTAAACCCACAGGTGCTGGCAGGTGATTCTTGGGAAGCTCTTCTGGAAGAACAAGCTGCAGGCTGGGAATGATTCCTTGTATTTCTCTGCCTGTAGGGCTGTGGCAGTCAGTGCACATAGATGACCTCCGCAGATCCAAGGACATGATCTCTGACTTGACAGCCCTGCAGAACCTCACCATCAGCCAGGTGTTCTCTGAGGATCCAAGTGAAACCAAAAGTGAGCTGTGTGCTGGGGAGAAGGGCAGCTGTGGTCCAAGACTTGGTGCTGCAGGAACTGATGCCTGGCACAATGTATCTGATGACTTTCCCTGCTCAGCACCTGGTTTTGGGGGGGTCACCACTTGGCTCCCAATTTGTATTCATGACTACAACTTTAGGTCATCAAGCAAGTTAATTTGGTCGTTTTGCCTTTGTCTGTTGACAAAAATGTGGCATTTGCACTGCTCAGCAGCCTGAGTGCTCTATTCCAGCAAAGGAGGCAGCAGATGTGGTGTGGCAGAGACCACTGACCAGGATCTGCCTTTCCCTTCAGCTTTTTCCTACTCTTTTTCCTTTCACCACACTGCCTGACAGGAGTAAGGGAGAGCTTCAGGCATTAGCTTAGTGTCACATTTCTTCCAGTTCTTGCTGCATGAAGCCTGTCAGCCTGAGCAGCTGTGGCTGTGTTTGAGAGGTGAATCTCAGCTACTCATGCAGGTGCTAATGGATCTCTGACAGATGTTCTGCTGCTGTGGGATGCAGTTGCTAAAATAGACTCTCATCTGACTGATGCAGGAGTGCACTGCTGCTTTCTAATAAAAATTCTACACCTTAGCTGCAGCTCTGCCTGAGAATGGAGAAGCACAGGAGGAAGAGATGGAGGTTGAAACACCAGTGCCAGGAGCAGAGCGCTTTGAGGTCAGTTCAGAATACATTTGTTTGCCTCTCAGCTGTCACTGTGGCTCTCTGCTCTGCCATCCATAGGTGCAACATACCTTTTGTATCCACCTTCACTTGAAACCCATTAGCAATGTTTGCATCATGAATGTTACTGATCAGACACAAATTTGTCCTCCTCACTGCCCAGTCAAAATCAGCATCATTACAGAAATTAACCATTATAAGGACCCTGTGATTCCTTAGTCATTTCATTCTTCTGATTTTTAAAAATCAGCTTTAAGAGTTTGTTTCCTTTCCTACCCTGGAGATGGGAGCTGTGGTCCTGAGCCTGCCACTCCAGCTGTGTGTGCCCTGAGGTGTATGCTGGAGCTGGCTGAGGACTTGGCTGTGCTGCAGCCACATTCACACTGCCTTGTAGGCCCCTGACAGCCTCAGCTGGACATGCCCAGGACCAGGGACGTGTAGTATTCCCCGGGAAGGGCAGTTTTTGCCTGGTCACATTGATTATTTCCATTTCTTTCCTCAAACTGCTGCATCTTTCCCCTGATGGGATCTTATCTCAGTACAAATGCTGTGTCACAGGCCAGTTGGAAAGGGCCACAGGAGTTGCATCATGTACTTGACAGCAAAAGAACTGAGAGTTGCAGCCTCAGATGAGGAAAGCTGGGAACAGGGATGCCAGGGAATAGGACCATTAAGGGAGCACTGTAATCCTTTTAAGAGAGGTGTGCTGGGGACAGGGCTGTCACTCTGAAGAGGAATGACCTTCTTTTCCTGGGCAGGGTGAGATCCTGGACACCACTGTGCTGCTGAGGACTTGTGTGCAGAGTGCTGTGGGGATGCTGCGGGACCAGAATGAAGACCTGAGTCGAAGCAGGAAGAGAATTAAGATTCTTCTTGGCCTTTTCTCCAAAGAGGATGAGCTGAAAGGTGTGTGCTGCAGGGACAGATGGGCAGATGTTCCCCCTGGGCATCAGGACCACCAAAACATGTCAGTCAGGTCACTGGGGACCCAAAGGTCATTGCTGTGGTGCAGACAAGGAGGATCTCCTAAGTGTGTGTGTCCATGCTCCAGTCTGTTGATGGATGTGGGGCTTTTCCTGCAGTCCAAGTGGTGTTTTTTTCCTCTGGCTTTGCTGGCTGGTTTTTTTTTCCCCAGTTGGCCAATTATTGAAACAACTGTCAAATGCTGTGCTTGGTGGGATGTTTGGGTCCCAGCTAATAGAAGAGAAAATGCAAGTTCTCTGTTGTTTTGTAGCCTCTTTCCTGAAGATAACCAAGGCTCGTCTCTCCAGCCTGTTGAAGAAGCAAGAAGAAAATTCCCTTCACCCAAAAAATTGGGTGCTTCGGGAGGCTTCCAACCTCAGTGCTCTGCAGGAGGCAGGTACCTTCAGGTGAGGACAGCAGCACTGCCTTGTCACCTGCAGCCTTCCAGGAAGAGTCTGCAAATGGCACCTGTGCAGCAGAGACAGCAGCTTTGTGTAACCTGAACGTTTGCAGTGTCAGTCTCCAGTCTGTGCTGGAAACTCTCTGAAGGCAGCTTTAGCCTCTCCTGGGGGAGGATGAATTAGAGCTAAAGGTGCTGTACTGGCACAGGAATGTTCAAGTGCTTGAGTGGAACAGTGGGATTACAGCTGAGCCAGGAGTGAGAGAATTTCAGGATTTTTTTGTTGGTGGTATTTTTTCCCATAAAGGCAAGATTAGGATTCTATCACATGCAAATGTCAGCAATTATTCAGGACAGTCGCCTCCTGTTTTACTGATGTTGTTGCTCACATTCCCTCTGGGTTTCTCCATCTCTTTCTCCCCAAAGGCACACCCTGTGGAAGCGAGTCCAGAAGGTCATCACTCCATTCCTGGCTCTCCTAATTGCTGTCATAGACAGGAATGGCAATCTGGAGCTGCTGGCCAGGCCAGCAGCAAAGTGGGTGACAAACCTGTGGATGTTCATCTTCAGTGACACCAAACTCCTGAGTGTCCCTGCCGGTGTGGGTAAGAACAGGTGAGCCAAGGGGAGCTGCAGGAGGGCTGGGCTGGTGGCACTGGGAGCTGCAGGAGGGCTGGGCTGGCGGCACTGGGAGCAGCCCAGCACTGGCTCTAACCCCCTGTGGCAGAGGGATGCTGTTTGTTGGCTGCTCCATGAGGGCACTGCTCACTGAGTTCAGTCTGTTCTTCCTGCCTGGCCCTGAGAGCTCCAGGGCTTTGCTCCCTGGCCCTTGGCACATTCCCACTCCTTGCCCAGCCCCTGCAGCTATGTCCTGCCAGCACAGCCTCCCCAGGGAATGCTGGCTGAGGAAGGGCCAATTCTGCACAGCTGGCAGGGTGAGCTCTATCATTCCTGCAGTTCCTTCCCCTTCTCTCATCCCCTTCTAGGGTTCATTTGCTTTCTGCAGCTTCTTGCCTCTGTTGTCTGAACTGTGCTTCCCACACAAAAGCCCTGTGCATTAATGACCTTTTAACCCTCCCCTAGCCCTCAGCCAGAGATAATCCTGGTGCAGAACAACATGATGGTGTCTGCTGATGCTGGGAATGAGATGCCCTTCAGTTGGAGGATAAAGGAGTACCTGGAAGAGATGTGGTTGGAGGCTCAGTACATCCAAAACACTGAAGGTGAGAGCATGGCTTGAGCATCTCCATCCACTGCCCTTTGAGCTCTGGTCTGTCACTGCTGTTCCCCTCCTGACACTGGAGTCACCTTCAGTCCCTCTGTGCTCCTGTGAGCCAGCAGAGCTCTGTGCAGGCAGCTTTTCTTTGTGCTTCTCACCATTCATCTTTCTCACCTATTCTGTGCCCTTGCATTCAAAATGCAGTAGAGATGCCAAGAGTTAACGATGAGGTGACATTCCAGAAATACAACACCAGTGCTGGGCTGACAAGGCCTGGCCTGAGTCCTTCATTAGTGCCCTGGATGAGGGGAGTGCTGGATGCATCAGTGATTAATTAGGTGTCAGTGTCTCTAGGATAGATGCTGTGTCAAAGCCAGCTTCCTCCCAATATCCAGCTTTTCTCTGCATTCTCATTTTCCAGGCCATGCTGAGAAGTTTGTGGATTACTTCCAGAAAACTGCCCTGGGAAAATTCATCTCTGCTCTGACTGTGGAAGAAAGGCAGATGCTCTTCCAGTGCTACATCACAGACTTTATTGTCTTGACCATTGGTGTGTCCTCCCAGGAGGAGCTGCAGGTCAGTGTCTGGAACAGGAGCTGGAAACCCTTTGGATGGGGAGAAGAGGGTGATGCCTGTGAATGTGTCCTTCTGAATCAGTCCTGCCTTGGAGAAAATGGCATTCTGGGACAACCCAAAAGCAGGGGGACCCCAGAGCAGATCACTTGACACTGGGTTGCTCAGACCATACTGGGAAAAGCACCTCCAGAGCAGCACCTGTATAAGTTGACACATCTAAGGCTGTCTTTGTAGGGAAGTGATTTTTCGACTTTCAGAGAATTTTGCCAGGATTCCCAGCACAAAATGAATTCCAGAAGTCCATTTTTACCTTTGGTTTTCACTGTTTCCCACCCTTGCAGTGTCTGCGCATGGCGTTCGTGTCCTGCATTGAGGAGTGGGCAGCCAAGTCACCCCGGAGAGAGGAGCTGGTGCCCTCCCTGCCCTGGGCCCACCTGGCATACAACCAGTTCAAGAGTCGCCTGCAGAACTTCTCCAGGATCCTGGCTGTATACCCCCGTGTGGTTGGCTACCTCCTGAACCAGGAAGGATGTAGAATTCCACGCTCAGAGATGGTAGAGTCTCTCCCAGGCATTGTGTGCTCCTCAGCACTGGCAGGGAGCTCTGTGTGCACTGAATTAGCTGTTGTTCAGTCTCCTTTGGATCTCAGCAACAACAGAGGGGGAAGCATAGACTCAGGTTCCTGATAATTGCGAATGATTTACTGTGTTGTTGTTGCTACCAATGGGTTTTAAAATAGTTTGTCCTGCTTTTGCATTAGTTAATAGGACATGCTAATGAGCCAAGACACAAACATGAGAGTTGCAGAGCTTGAGAATTGCAGAGCTTAAGATAATCAAGCAGGACATTATTCAGTAGGACATGTGCTGTAGCAAACCAGACTGAGAGCCTGTGGTTCATAAATAATTCTGAAATGCAGCTGTTGTGTTCCCCTTGGCCCTGTGTGTGTGCAGGTTCTGGACATGCTGGCTGCAATGGTGTGTGCTGAGGAGCTGGAGACCCAGGTGCAGACAGCCCCCCCAGAGCTCTGGCTGCAGAGAGTGAAGAACCTTCACATGCCCATTGAATTCCTTTGCAAAGAGGAGGGTGCCCAGCGCAGGGACAGTCAGTGCCATCGGCTGCTGAGGGAACTCAAGTAGGTACCAAGCTCTGCTCACTGCCCTGTTCCTGTTCACTGGGGCATTGGAGCAGCCTGAAACTGTTCTGGTGCTGCTTTTCTCAGGCTTTGCAAACCTTTCCAAGTTCCTGCTGGGCTCAATTACATACCAAGCAGCAAGAACCACTTTTTTTTTCTCTCATCTCCTGTGGATTCTCTGTCTAAATCTGGCAGTATCATCTGGTGCATTCCATCTGGGTCCAGGGGTTATTGAAAACTCTCCTCAGGTTCCTGTTAACCAGCAGCATCTCCCCACTTCATCCTCTGTACATAGACTCAAGAGATGGAGGATTTCACTGTATCTTGTATTTTCAAGAAAGCCCAGAGTGCTACCCCACTTTCTTACAGACCTTGTTTAGTTTATCTAAAGAAAGTGTAGCTAATTGTGATTGACAGTTTTTAATTTTTTTTTTTGCTGTGGAAGTTAGAGGTGTGAGAAGGTGTGTGCAGTGGTGCTGGTCCTGCTGCAGTGCTGCCTCCAGGCCAGGCCCTGTGCCCTGAGCTCCTAGGTGTGTTCTGTCCTTGACAAAAATCCCTTTGGAAAACCAAAAGGGCAAAGCAAATGAGAAATACAGGAATGCTGTAGTGGGGAGGATGAACAGCAGTGAGATCAGTGACTGGCCTGGTTGCAGTGCCATTCCTGGTCTCAGCTCCCACTGTTCTGGTGAAATCCTGCTTTCCTCCCCCAGAGCCTGCTGGAACCGAGTGTTCGCCATGGCACTCTTTGTGGAACACGTCTTGCTTGGTATCCACACTGTGATGCCAGAATTTGAGATTTTAGTGAGAAGATACACTTTGCTTCTTGCCAAGGTGAGCAAAGCTGGGATTTCACCTCTTCACTCCTGCTGATCATGAGAATTTTGGTCTCAGGTGTTAGAGCTGAGTCACAGGGCTTTGTCTTTTCCCTCTGCAGTGTTTCCATCACGATTCAGACATGAAATCTCATCCAACCTTTGCAGCAGTGATGACAGTGCTGTGCCAGTGTAAGAACGAGGTCAGCAGCAGGCTCTACAGGTACTGACATCAGGACAGGCTACAGGGGCCAGCAGGGGTGTTGCCAGCACATTTCTGGTAGTGCTGCATGGGGTGGAGTGAAAGCCAAAGGAAGAGCAATAGCCCTGTTTGGTTCTGCACCCTGAGCTGAGCAGTGAGCCAGCCTGTCTTGCATTGTCTCCTCTTGGTCTGGCTGCAGTTGAACATCTTGTTAAAGGCTTTTGGGGCGGCAGCATGCAGCAGTTATGTTCACTGCTGTTTCTGGATTACAGGCATGGTCTGGAGCCGTGTTCCATCTGCCTGGGAGAGCCAAAGGAGCCGGTCTGCCTGCCCTGCAGCCACGTGTTCTGCCACAAGTGCATCAGCCTGTGGCTGGTGCCAACACAGATGTACTGTCCCTACTGCAGGGTTGCCATGGTGGACGTGGAGTTAACTGTCTCTGAGGAGCTCAGGTACTCCAGCCACCCTCTCTAAGGTGGGAGTGTTCTCTGGGTGGGTTTGTGAGGAAATTCTCAACTCTGAGGTTGTCAACATGAGCAGGGTGTGTGGGGCAACTCTGCTTCACTCCCTCTGGAACTGAACATGCTCTGTCTGTTGTTTCAAAAGAAGGTGAAAGCTGCCTTGGCCTCTGTAAAAAAACTGCAAATCACAGAAGCATAGAATGGTTTGGGTTGGAAGCGACCTTAAGGAAAGCTGGAAAATATCTCCTTTTGGTGACTTCTGCCTGTATGTGCTTGATTCCTCCATGGTTTAAGTGGTTCTGTATTTGCTTTTGCCCTTCCCAGAGATGCCATAGCCAAGAACGCCTTGTTCCGGCAGAGGTGCAATAATTTCTTTATAGATGTGGTGACCACCATGTGCTTCAAGGACAACGAGCCCCCTGACCCAGAGGTGATCCAGAGGCTCCTGAATCTGCTATTTGTTCACAGAAGCCTTGTGAAAGATTCAGGTGAGCTCCCTTCATCCTGACACTCAGTCTCATGGAGCTAAATGTGTTATACCTTCTCTCACCTGCCAACCCTGTCCTTCCCTTATCTCCACAGATCACCGTGCTGTCTACACAAAATTCCTGTCCCCGTTCAATGATGAGGTGGATGAAACTCCCATCATCCGCTCTGTGATGCTGAAGCTGCTCCTGAAGTACAGGTGAGCACAGACAGCTGAGGGGGGTTAGGCCAGGGCCTGGTTCAGCTTTGTTCCTCATCAAACCAATCCGATTGTTCTTCTCACTTCCATGAGTTTCATTGAATTTGAATCCTTACAGGTGGCATTTCATCCCTTTGCATTAGTCATGCAACTTGGCTGGCTTGCGTGGAGCTTGTGGTTCAGTATGAGCAGCCTGTGCAAGGTTTACCTGGCTGTTCCTCACTAACCCTGTGCTGAGGGTGGATGTCTGGGTGGCTGGAAGGTGCTGAGTAGTTGCTCTGATCTGGGTCAGCAAAGCAAAACTCCTCATCCATGGAGATTTAATCAGGACTGATCTTGTGTCTGCTCCACAGACCTCCCCATTCCCACAGGTTTCCCAGCCTCCCTTTGCAGACAGAGCCCAAAAGCCCCTTCTCATAAATCAGGTGCTTGCATACATCAGATGCCTTTTGCCCTGGAAGTGCTCACTGAGCCTGGCTCAGGCTGTGAAGCCAAATGTCGTCTGCAAAACATGGCACGGTGGGTTTTCCATCTTGCAGCTGGATCCAGAGTGACCCCACCTGTCACACAGCTATCTTTGGTAGCTCTGCTGGGATTTAGAGCAGGAGCAGTCCTGTCAGCATGGCAGCTGTGTAAGGGGTGTCTCTCTTTCCTGTAGCTTCAATGAAGTGAAAGATGATGTGCAGCATTACCTGTCCCAGGTGGAGCACAATGAGCTCCTAGAGACAAATGACAAAAAAGAGCTCTACTTGCTTTTTGTCAACTGCTTGGAGGTAAGAGCTGGGCCCAAGTGTCTAAGTGTTAAGACTCAAACTCCAGCACAGGAGTGTAGCAAGCAGGGCCTTTCTCATTGCAGTAGACCATGGCTGAACTGCCTTCTTGTCTCCACAGAAAATGGAGAACTTAAATTACTGTGCTGTTTGGATTGTTGCCTTTCCTCCCCTTGCATAACTTTCAGGGCTTTGGACAAATTGAAATGAATGTGACAGCAGGGGAGAGGTTTTATTACTTACAGGGTTTTTTTTAAAGTGATTTTGTAGATAAAATCACCATTTCTATTCTTGCTAAGGAGCAGACAGGTAGAGCTTGGCATCTTGGAACATGGAATGTGTGTCATTCACAGCCTGCTCATGGCTCTTGCTCAGCTCCAAGCTTGGGGAATGTGGGACAGCTGGGGCACATCCTAAAAATGGTGTTCGGTGACATGGTCAAGGTTTAGGGTGAAGAGGAGCAGTGGGCTGGAGGGTGCAGGCATGGTTTGGAGGGTGCAGGTATGGTTTGCTGTGCTCATGGCAGGGTGGGTCACACCTGGGGATGCAGGCTGAGTGAGGTGGCTCTGCCACTCAGCAGTCTTCCGGCCTCTCTCTAGGATTCCATGTGTGAAAAGTCTGAGGACAGCCTGGGATATGAGCATGGAAACAGTCTGCCTGAGGACAAATTTCCAGAGAACTATCTGCCAGGGAGAGGCAGAAAGGCTCCTCAGGAATCCTCTGTGGAATACCTGCAGGCTGTGGCCAAGGTGCGCCTGTACCTGAGCAGAGCTGCAGAGCTGATCTTCGACTTGCAGCAGCACACAAGTAAGTCTGATTGTTCTGCTGCCAGATGGAAATGCTGGATGCAGAGCAAAGCCAGCTGGGCAGGTGGGCTGGACACAGTCAGTGCCCTGTGCTCTGCTAGGACCTGTTTTGGAGCATGGCCAAGAGTGAGAGCAGCAATTCCCTTTATCCCTGGGTGTGTCAGTCAGTGTCTGTCCCCTGTATCAGGTATTACAAGTGCTCTGTAACTGGTAGCAAGGCTGTGCCAGTGACCCCAGTGTAGCTACATAGCAGTTGCACTTATGGAAGGAGATTTATTTTATCCTCCTGTTGCTAACAATGAGATTTATTTAGAGCCCACTAAATTGAACCTTAAAGCATAAATGCTGCTTCAGACACAGGACTGCTGTAAGGCTTATTGTTTTATATGAATGAGAGCTCTGCACAGCTAGAAGGGATTAAGAGTTTATATCTTCTCTGTCAAAGAAATGAATCATTGTCTGAAATCTGACTGAGGAAGTGTTCCAGACAACACATGAGGAAGGGAGGGCTCTGAAGTTCTCCTGTGTAATTACACAGTACTAATAAAGGGACTTGGCGCTACAGCTGGTGCAGACAGAAGTTTTACAAGGTAGGATGTGCTTTTGCCTCTTGCCTCTTTTTTTTTTTTTTAACCTCTTTTTTTCCCCTCCAGAGCCAAAGCAGATGAAGGAAAAGCAGCTTTACCTGAAGAATGTGGAGAGGTTCTGCAGCCTTGCCAGGAATGACTGGCACTGTGTGTACCTGGTCAGGAGGATTGCCAGCCAGCATGGGATGGAGTTTGCTCAGAAGTTGGTCACAGAGCCACGGTTCAGCTGGGTGTTCCCAGCAGAAATTCTGCAACAGGTAGAGAAGAGGCATTTCCTGAAGATGGTTCTGCTCTCCTCTTTGTCTTCACTTTGTTCTGCTTTGGGGTTTTTGTACTGTTGTGTGGCTCTTGAGGGACAGGCCACAGTGGCAGTGGTTGTGAAGGTGACTTGTCCTGGCTCTCTGGTGAATAGAGTCTCTCCTGGCAGCACAGAGCCCTTGGGTGGCTGTCTGCTGCTGGTGCCCTGACATGCTTGGGAGGAAGAGGGGATTCTGCTTTCTGCAGCAGGGTTATTATCCCCAGTGCTCTGCATGGCTGTTCCTTTGGCAGGTACAGCATAGCCAGTCCAACCACATTGACCGCTACCTGGTGTGTGGGGAGCACTACCGAGCCCTGCGCGACGCTGTGGGACGAGCCATGATCGAGGGCACAGCCCAGGGGCTGCTTGAGGCCCAACAGGTACAGCCCAGTCCTCCCTCCAAAGCCCTCCTGAGCCCACTCCTCACCAGAACCCTGCTGGGGTTTGGATGACTCCACTTCTGTGTCCCTGTGGGCAGTGTCTGTTCCCATGGAGGCACCCATGGCTAGGTGGTCACTGTGGTTTGTGCTCAAACACATGTTTTCTTTACTTTCCCACCTGCCTATCCCATCACTGTAGCTGGGACAGCTCTGGCCTGTCCCCTGCCACATCCCTTGTTCTTCTCCAGGCCTCCAGCAGCTCCCCAGCTCTGGAATCTGCCCACCTGCTCCTGGCCATCTTCCGAGAGGTCACTGCCCTGTACGGTGCCAGCAATCCAAGCCTTCATCCCAAGCAGCAGGTAGGACACTGCCCTTTGGAAGCTTGTGACAAACCTGCTTTGTGGGTAAGGATGAAGGGGATCTGAATCAGTGGTGGAGGAGTTTCTGTTCCTGTACCCCAGACAGGACGATGGCCCAAGCTGAGCAGTCTGGGGATGTTTTCAAAGCAGCATAACCCAGCATGGGAAGCAGCTGACAGTGCTCTTCACTCGGGTGGACAGTATCCTGCTGGCTTTAGCTCTTTTAAATATGTGTTTTCAGCAAACAGAGGCAATGGCTCAGTTCATCCAGAGCTCCCAAGTGCTGAATTCCCAGGAGCTGCAGCTCTTTGCACTTGCCCTGGTGGGGAACACCCTGCCCTCCCTGGCTGTGGAGCCGTGGGGCTGCAGCCAGCACGGAGCAGTGGTGGAGATGGCTGTGCACGTGGCTGCTGTGCTGCTCTGCGGGCAGAGCCCTGTCCTGCAGCCCCTCAGGAACCTGGCCTTCCAGCCACACACCATGCAGGTAAGGACATGGAGCTCACATGCTGCAGTTCAGCACATCCCTATTTCTTGCCTGTGTCTGACCTTTCTCAAGAGCATTGCACCAACTCAGTGTCTGAGCTGTGAAATAGTGATTATTTCAGTGCTGTTGGGGTTAATGAGCATAACAACAAGCTCTGGCCTGGTACCTTTTCGAGGTACCTCTGCATCCTGAGGCGTATCAAGCAAATACCTTTGCTGATATTTGGGTGAGCAGGGCTGAAAGCAGCTGGCAGGTCACACTGTGCTGACCTGCCTGCTCAGAGAGCACTGGGTCCTGAGGCAGGGATTGGAGGGAGCTGCTGCTCTGCTGCTCCTTGCTACCCAAGGTGTAAGAAAATGTGCTGGTACACACCAGGGTGTATCAGGAATGCAGTGCAGGATGTCTGGAGAGTGCACATGCAATTCTTCACAATATTGACCATTCTAAGAGTGGATTTTTAAAGGTAGAATATGAAAATCTGTGTCTACTTCACCTGCCTGACCTCTGCTTTCAGATGTCTCTTGTTCCCCATTGTGAACAGAGAACCAGTGACTGCTACAGGAAAGAGCTGATTTACAGATCCATTTGTGACTGTTTTCCCCTTTCCCTCCTCAGCACTCATTTCTGCCCACAATGCCAGAGGACATCATGGCTCAGGCAAGGTCCTGGGAGGGAGTGGCCTCTCTGCGCTGGTATGGTGAGTGCTGCTGGCAGGGAAGGGATTCCTTGGGTTTGGAGAATGAAACTCTTCCAAATGTGAGGACAAACACACTCCTCAGCATGAATTATCCTTGGTAAATCCGGATTTGTAGTGACAGTTTGTGTGGGTGATGCACCAAAGGACATCTAGTGCTGTTCAGTATTTAGTCTGCAGAGCTTCTCACAGAGCTTGAGGGGGCACAAGACCCGTCCTGTCACTCCTGGCAGCATGAGCAGGGTGTGAGAGAAGAACTCTGCCACCTTCCTGTCCTGCTTTGTCTCTGCTTCCCACAGCTGGACCTTCCTGCAGCTGGGAATGGGGGCTGGGAGCATTCCTGCACTTGGCAGCAGAATCTGTCAGGCTTCCATTCCTTGTTTCTCAAGGAGAAGCAGCACTGAAAAATTCCTTGGCGTCTGTGTGGGCCTGTCAGTCCTTTGGGCTTTGGGATAGTCAGGGCTTTTGATAAGATCTTGAAGCATATTTATTGCTCCAGGATGATAGTCTCCATGAAAAGGAATAACAGGGGCTTTATAAATCTGTCTTAGAATACTGTCCTGTTTGTTTCTCTCTTGACAGAATGTCCCAATGGCCACCCCTGCACTGTGGGAGAGGTAAGAATTTGGGACTGGTGGGTATTTAAGCAGAAAAAGTTTTCAACAATAAACTCTTTTATTTTGTTTACTAGCTTTAATGTTCTGATGCAGAGAGTTCCCTTCTAAACTCGATATTATTGATCATTTTGTCATTGTAATGTAAAATTTAGAATAATTCTAGCACACCATAAATTAGGAAACATGACACAGAGGCCCAATTTACATCAGGGTTTGAATTAACCACTTAGAGCTTGGATTTTTGCTTCATTCCCTTTCTCTGCTGGAGAAGCTGTTGCTCTGGAATTTGCTCTGGAATTCAGTGTTCTCCTTTTGCTTTTCCCAGTGTGGCCTCCCCATGGAAACGAGCCACTGTCCTGACTGCTTTGCCCCCGTGGGAGGTGTTGATCACAAACCCCTGAAGGGCTTCCAGCAATCCAGGTATGCTTTGGTTCAATACCTTTGCAGTGCTGAGTGATGTAGGACTTGCCTGTGGTGCCTTCAAAGGCCAGAGGTGCCAACCACTTCATGCTGCTCTCTGGAAGGTGCTGGGAAGGGATGTACAAGCAAGAATAATCAGGCAGCAAAACCAAACAAATTTGCTTTTCTGTGTACAAAACTTACTGAAAGCCTTCACCCTCCAGTAACACTTTGAGTTGGCAGCTTTTATGGCATTCAGCTACATTATGGGTCAAAAATACATTGCTGGGTATAAGAGATGTCTTGTGTGATTTTTGTCAAGGCAAAAAAATACCATTTATACATTTTCCTACAGTGATCATGGAGACAGAACTCAATCTGGCCACATTCTTGGAGATGTTGAGCACAGAAGAACACTGGGAGTGTCTGACCGGGGCGTGTCCCCCGTGGTCTTTGTGCTGCTCCGTTTGCTCACACATCTGTCAATGCTGCTGGGAGCCACCAGAGACCCTCAGGTATCTTCCAGAAATGCTTCCCAGTGGCCACACAAAATGTAGGGAAACCTTTGTATACTGCTGGTCCTTTTCATCCTATTGCCAAGTGACCAGGGCGGTCTGTCAACTTGCAAGACCCAAATTCCCTTCCCTTCTTGCCCAGGGGTGATTTTGGTTCCTTCCTGCACTTCCATGCAGGCACATCCATCCATCCCTGCCTTGGTGGCCCCAGGTG
Organism: Entomyzon cyanotis; assembly: GCA_024500445.1. NCBI lineage: Eukaryota > Metazoa > Chordata > Aves > Passeriformes > Meliphagidae > Entomyzon > Entomyzon cyanotis. The sequence goes on from JAKEPQ010000325.1 coordinate 2,293,020, forward strand.
GCAGGAATGCCATAGGTGGGGGGTGTCTGGCAGGACTGAGTTTGTGCTTCCCTGGATGTTTTTGGCTGTGCTTAGCTCTTGCCTTTGTTGTCTTTAGTCACTGAAAAGGATGATCAAGCCAACAGTGCCTGACGTGGTGAGCTTCCTGCAGCAGCACATTCAGGAGGATTTGGCACAGCTGACAAGGATTTTGGGGAAGAGTGTGGATGATATCATCACCATCCTGCATCTTGTGCTCAGCAGCCTCCTGCAGGCTCCCCTCCAGCAGCCAGGCCAGTGTAAGAAAACCCTCCTGCCCCATCCCACCTGGGGCTGTATTTGAAGGGCTGTGGCCATGCAGCCTCTGCTGATAAACCACTTCCAACAGCAGTAGCTGAACTGAGGAGGAAGATCCAGAGTTTGAAGCTTGTTTTTTACTGTAGGGAGGGAAGAATTTTTGGCTGTTTGCTTCTTTCAGTTGAGTATGTGGGGTTTGCAGAGTTTGGTGCAGTCAATAACTCTGAAAATGAATTATTGACGAAATAACGTCATGACACATTGGCAAAGCTTCCAGCTCCTGAGCAGGGCTGCTGCTCCCAGCACAGCAGCTTGTGCTGTGTGCAAGCTGTGTTCTCTGCTGCCTCTCAATGATTCCCTGAAGTTCCTTGGGAGAAGAGGGATGGCAGAGTGTGGTTCATGGTGGGATCTGGAGTCACTGTGGCACAGAGGGATTTATGTGTAAATACACTGTATTTTAAATGTGGGACAGCACCAGTCAGTATTCCAAGCTTCAGGCTGTCATTGATCATGGTCTGACGTTGGACAATCTGCTCAATCTTTCTGGGATTATGGAGGACATTTATAAATGTCCCCATCATTCACATGAATGACTGCCTAGAACTCCTGGAAACCTGGACCAGTGTGTGATGTTTGGGTGTCACTCTTCAGCTGGACCAAGATACTCAGTTAATTTCTAGGACCTGTGAATTTGTGCTTTCTTTTCATTGAAATATTGCAGAGTTAAGAGGTGAAATATTCTTGTTACAGGGCTGGTGGGGTTTGATGATGTTCTCTCCACCAAGGAGAAGAGAAACAAATGGGAAGAAATTGTCGCAAACACAATTATTGCTCCTGAACTGAAGGTGAGAAATCTGCTGTACAGAGTCAGTAGCTGAGCAGTTCAAAATCCACTGGAAATCTGATGTGCTGTAATATTTGTGTTACACCTTTCACTCTAGAGCCAACCCATCATGGCATGGCTGCAGGTTAAGGATCAGACACCATTATTCTACCTGGGAGAAGGGGACAGGAGTTGTTCTGGGATGATTTTGTATAGCTGGAAAAGCAGAAATTGCTTAGCTCAGTTGAAGGTATTTCACAATATCCAATTATTTATTTTTTTAATGCAGGATTTGGATAAAAAGCTTCTGAAGTTAAACCGACAGATACAAGAAGATGAGAGAATCTCTTCCAACCCCATTGTGAAAATAGTGTATGGAGACCCAGCTGCCTTCCTGTCCCAGCTGCCAGGGGACAGCCACATACATCACTCCAAGATGTGGAGCTGCCGCAAGAGGGTTTCAGTGGAGAACCTGGGCCACGTTGTGCAGCAGAAGAATGCAAAGGACACTGTCCCTCTCCTTTGGAAGTTCCTGCAGAAGGTGGGTAGGGGTGGCACAGGATTGAGAGCCCTGAATGTTCAGAGATAAAAGCACAGAACCACAGAACTCCTTGGCTTGGGGTGGGTCACCTGGAGCAGTTGCCCAGGGCTAAACAACATTTGGATTATCCACTGTCTTTATTCCAACTATTTGGTATCATCTGGAGAATGCACATGGAAAATGTTGTTGTCTTTGAAAGAGTTAAGAATTCCATAAAACTATTCACACCTGGTTTGTCCAAGCACAACATTACCCACAGGTTCCCTTTCCTCTTTTAGGAAACTGAGCTGAGGCTGGTGAAATTCCTACCAGAGATTCTGGCTCTGCAGAGAGACTTGGTGAGGCAGTTCCAGAACACGGCAGAGATCAAACGCTGCTCCATCAGGGAATTCCTCAGAGAACCCCACTCAGGTAAGGAGGCTGCCAAAATTAATGAATTAAATAAAAACTGCTGGATTATCCGGTTGAAAGTGAAGGTGAAAACTCACATTTTTCTTTTAACTCTTATCCAAATAAACTGGAGACCTTAACCCTGGATATGCTTGTAAAAGATGACTTTAAAGGGAATTAAGCACAGGAGAGTTTTCACAAGGGTTGGAGCAGTTGCCTGGAGTTCAGTGGTGTGCTTTGAAGATCCCTCTTGCAGTTTCACCAGGAAAAGATGTTTCATCCATTCATCCTTCTGTTGTTTCTCAGATGTGATGAGGGACCTGTTAGAGAGGAGAGTGAATGTGTTTCTGTCTGTCTGGAACAAGCTGAGAAGCTCCCTGGACACCAATGGTGAGCAGCTTCTTTCCCAGCCCTGCTCCTCGTTCTCAGTTCAGGTTCCTCCCATCAGTGATGCTGAGACACAGCCTCAAAACTGAGCTTGGCCATTGAATTTTAAGAGTCTAGGTACAAGGGGAAGAATTTGTTTCCCTCTTGTAGTATTCTCACCTGAACTTGTTCCCTTTTGTGCTTCTCCCTAACCCTGAGAGCACAGCTTTTCTCAGGCTCTGAACCTTCTCCTGCCCTGGGTCATCCTGGGCTGGCTCTGGGCCTCCTCAAACACTCCTCTCTGTATTTCAGGGGAAATCAAGCTGCCCAAAGGCTACTGTGATGCAGAGCTGAGCCTGGAGAGCAGGCTGGAGGTGCTGCTGCCCCGGCGGCAAGGGCTGGGTCTGTGCTCCACAGCCCTGGCCAGTTACCTCATTGGGCTGCACAACGACTTCGTGCATTCTGTCAACAGGCACACCAAGGAGGATGACAGGTGTGCTGCTGTTCCATTCTCTGGATTTCCTGCTCCCACACAATCCAGTTTCCGTGCTCAACAGAGGCTGTTTGTTCCCTGCAGGTACTTGATCAGCCCCTCAGAAGTGGCCGACCTGCACCTGATCAGTTACGAGGTTGAGAGAGATCTGATTCCTCTGATCCTGTCCAACTGCCAGTACAGCATGGAGAAGGGAGGGGAGACATTGCAGGACTTCGATCTGGAGAGGATCCAGCAGCAAGTGATCAGCAAGTTCCTGCAGGGGAAGCCACTCATCACATTGATGGTAGGATGGGCAGGGGCTGTGCAGCCAGGAGGGCACTGGGAGCAGTTTGCCAGAGCTTCACATCCATGGGTTTCTCTCCTGACAGGGAATTCCCACCCTGGTGTACAGACATGACAGGAACTATGAGCAGCTGTTCAATGACGTCAGGAATAAGCTGGAGCAGGTGGGTTTCTGCCCTGCAGGAAGCAGAGCAAGCATGAAATGCCTGATTTTCCAAGGGTTTTCTGTCCCTTGCCTTGTCCATTCAAAGGTTTGCTTGCTGATTTCTCAGCATGCCTTGGGCGTGAGCAATCTGGCCTTGTGTTGTCAGGATTTACAAAGAAAAGGAGATAGTTCAGCATTTTAATTTCCTAAATCTGTGGCTCCTTTGTCTTCCGTGACTTGAGCAATTTGAACAGAAAAAAGGAGCAGCTCTAAAGTAATATTAACTGTGACTTCATCGTTTTCAGAGTGCTCTGCCCAATTCTGTGATGAACATGATCAGTGGGGAGCTGCAGTCCTACAGTGATGTGTGTGATGCTCTGTCCCTCACTGAAATCACCCTGGGCTTCCTGGCCATGGCTGGGGAGAACGCTGAGATGCTCCTCACTGACTACATTGAGCAAGTTCTGCAGATGGGAGACCAGACAAACCCTCACGTGCTGCAGGTGAGTCCTCAGGGCAAAGCTCAGATTCTTACAGGATAAATCTGCCCTGCTTTATGTGAAATCCAGCCAGCATGACCTTCAAGTATGTGTGACAGAGTCCTCTCACTTTCCCACTCCCTTACATGGTATAAAAAAATGGATTGTTGAAGACAAATGGGGAAGAAAAGGGAAACCCATTGCAGATGGGCTACACCCAGGCTGGATGAGCTACCTGCTGAGCTCTCTCTGGGCAGGGCAGGCTGAGGATGGGCTCCAAGGACATTCCTCACATCCAACTTGTGCTTCTCTTGCAGGCCCTCAGACGGTGCCAGCTCAGACACAGCATGGCCCTGTGGCAGCTCCTGTGTGCCCATAAATCCGAGCAGCTGCTGCGCCTCGGCAGGGTATGGAACCCCAGCACCTCTGTGAGACCTCCTCTGCTCTGCCTGCAGCTGCTCAAATGTGTGGCTTGATTTTTTTTTTTTTTTTTTTTTTTTTTTAATTTTATTTTTCCCCCTTGCTGCGTTTTTAGGATCCTTTCGCAGACATCAGTCCAGACTACAAAGAAGAGCTCACCCCAGAGCTTGCCAAGCTCCTGCACACCTTCCTTGTCCACTCAAGGCTGGAAACCTTCCTGCAGGAGCTCCATGAAATGATCATCCTGAAGCTGAGACGTGTCCAAGCTGTGGAGGAATTCAGACCCAAGTGGAGGTAAGCATTCCACACCCAACCCACCCCAGTTGGTATTAACTGAAGTTTCTCTGCTCCTGAGCGTGCACACTGTGGGTGCTGCAATGCACTGATACCGTGTGGCACTTACATCAATTAATTAATGTCGTTCTGCTCTGTTTTCCAGCCTGAAGGAATCACTCTTGCCTTACCTTTATGCCAAAGACTCTGAATTAGTTATGGAACTGGAAGACACATTCCCAGATGAGATTCTTCTCTCTCATGCTGCTGCTACCTGGAAAGCTGCTGCTCTCTACAAGCGGGAGCACAGGGAAAGTTAGGACAGGACACTGCCAGAGAATGTCTCTGCCACAACATCTGGGTCGTGGCTTTTGGAACTTTGAGCATTTGTTTGGGGTTTGTTGGTTTTTCTTTGGGTTTGGGCTTGTTGTTTTTACACATGGTGTGAAGAGGAGTGGGAGGGTGAAACAGACCCAGCAGCTCCGTGTGAATCCTGGATCATCACAGCTCCAGAGCCACTGAAGGAATATGAAGGACTTTTTTTACAAACCGTGGTGCCCTCGTGCTGGGACGGGGATTTGTTTCTCAGCCTGCATTTCTCCTGGCGCTGGGTTGTCAGCGCTGGATGCACAACCAGCTCCTGCCCTTTCCTCGCTCCAGCCACGCTGGGGTGAACCAGGAAGGAAATACGGAGCCCTCTTTTCCTTGCCTTAATCCCGGGCCGGGCCCTGCTCCCCTCGATCCGATATTTTCCCAATAAACTCGTTCAGCTCCCGCTCCAGGCTCTTTTCCTGCTGCCGGTACTCGGTGTCCGGCCCGGAACGGCCCTGCTCGGCCGCGCGTTCCGGGGACGGTGGCGCTGAGGGACGGGCGGGCGCGGTGCTGCCATGGCCGCGTCCCCCGAGCAGCGCCGCCGCTGGGAACGGTAACGGTAACGGGGCAGCTTCGGGGTGGGGAGAGGCCGTGGGGACCCCGGGCGGCTGGGGTCTGGGGGCTCCCCGGGGCGCGGTTCGTCCCGGAAGCTCCCGGGGAGGTGACCCCGCTCTGAGGGCGGCGCCGGGGGTCTCGCAGGGAGCAGGCCCGGCTGAAGGCCAGCGTGGTGGAGCAGGACACCGAGGAGTGGCAGAGAGATCCCCATTTTAGCGGGCTGGAGAGAGTGGGCGGTGTGGATTTGTCCTACATCAAAGGAGATGACAGCCGTGCCTGCGCCTCGCTGGTTGTCCTCAGCTACCCGGATCTGGAGGTACCGCGGGGAGCGCCCAGCCCGGGGCTGTGCCGGGACTTCAGGGGGTTATAAAACAGCGTTAGATGGGATTTTGGGAGGAAAGTCTTCCCTGTGAGGGTGGGGAGGCCCTGGCACAGGTTGTCCAGAGAAGCTGTGGCTGCCCCTGGATCCCTGGAAGTGTCCAAGGCCAGGTTGTACAGGGCTTGGAGCAACCTGGGACAGGGGGAAAGTGTCCCTGGCATGGCAGGGGTGGAACTGGGTGAGCTTTAAGGTCCTTTCCAACCAAACCTGGAGTCTGTGATTCCGTGTATGTTCAGCACATCATCCAACTCTCTGTTCCCAAGAAAGATAAACAGAAAAAAAGTGTAAGGATTTGGACATAAGTTGAGGAAGGTGTGATACACACAGCTCCCAGTTGCAACAGTTGTGTAGGATGGCTGGGAACTCACCCAGAGTCCAGAGCTGCAGTTTCTGTTCAGGGGAGCTGGTGCCCGTGGGCAGAGGGAGGTGTTTGTAGTGCTCCAGTGCAGTCTCGTGTATTCTTGCTGAGAATCAGCTGATAACATGAGATGTGACATAGGGAAGCTTTTCCAAACCCACTGTGGGTCTCACATCTCACAGTCATTTTACTTGAACTAATAAAGATTTTTGGTTTCTTTCCCAGTTCTCAAAAGGATGTAAAAATTATCTCTTAACTATAAAAGCTCTAACAAGCAGAGAAATAAAGTTTTATGCTGTCTGCTGGGATTTTAATGAACTGAATCTCAGGTTGTGCTGTGATCTGCAGGGCAAGGCAGGAATAATTTTTTTTTTCAGCTGCTCTACAGCATTTCCTTTGACCTATCCCTGAGTTTAAAAGGGATGAGCACAGGGTACATGAACCAGAGGAGGAGCCTCTGGAGCATCCAGGGGCTCTCTGGCAGCATCCCGAGGTCCTGTCTGTGCCTGCTCCAGGTGCTGTACCAGGATTGCCACATGGTGGCTGTCAGTGCCCCATACGTGGCTGGATTCCTGGCCTTCCGAGAGGTTCCTTTCCTGGTGGAAGCTGTCCAGAGACTTCAGCAGGAGGAGCCCCAGCTCCAGCCTCAGGTGTGGTGTGTTTTCCTTGTCCTGATTTGGGGTGTCCTGGGTGCAGAATGCTGTGAAAGGAGATCTCCCTCTAGAACCTGAGCTGGTGGGGTGGGAGGGGCAGGGTCAGAGCTGTGTTGGAGCATCCATTCCCTTTCCTTAGGGAGCAGGGATGTGGAGTTGAGAGCAGCCAGGCCTCTCATGGCAGCAGGAGCCCCTGGTGTGTGCAGGGCACTGCCAGTCCCACACTGCTGCTGGTTTAGGGTCAGGCAAAGGCAGAAAGAGCCTTGCAGGGGAAATTGAAGAACTAAGAGAGATTTCCCCCAAAGCCAGCATCTCTGGTGGGTCCTTGGAGTGCTTTCAGTGCCCCGGAAATAATATTTCTGCTTTGGCTTTTTCAGGTGCTTCTGGTGGATGGGAATGGCCTGCTCCATCCCAGAGGTAGGCTGATCCTGGAGAGCCCTGCTCTCCTGATCCCTGTGCTGCTGCCTGGGATTCCTGTTTCCTAGTGTCCTGCAGTCACAGTGGCTCGTTGTTGGCAGGATTTGGCACAGCCTGTCACCTTGGAGTCCTAACGGATCTGCCATGCGTTGGAGTGGCCAAGAACCTCCTGCAGGTGGATGGCTTGGTCAGGGATGAGCTGCACAGGGAGCAGGTTAGGCCAGGCTGGTATTTATTTCTGGTTTTTAATATCCCAAGGGAAATTGGACAGCCACATACAATTATGTCCGAATGACCTGACCTTGTGTGTGCTCATCCCTAGGTTCGTTCCCTGCAGAGGTCAGGAGAGTCATTCCCACTGACAGGCACTTCAGGGAAAGTCCTGGGCATGGTAAGCTGTCACTTGGCCACTTGTCACTCTCTTTTAGTGGGGCTGTCTCAGTGATCCCAGGGAGGATCAGGTGGGAACAGGTGACCAGTGACACTGCTGGCCCCTTCCTGAGAGCTCAGGTGGTTGTAGGGAGTTGGCAGCTCAGGTGTTGGGAGCATTCATGTCCATGACTGTGGCACCTGAAGTGCTCCAGCACCCTGGATTGTGAGCCCCAGTCTGAGAGAGGTGCCAATTCCCTGGCAGCTTCCCGGGATCAGCCTGGGAGCATCTGACTCAGAGCAGAGCAGGAACAGGCAGCTGTAAGACACTTCCTGTGTGTGCTGTCAGCCTGTACTGGCACATCTCCCTGCATCCCAGAGCAGCCTGAGGCGTCTGGGAAAGGGCCATGAGGGACAAACGGTCCCTGGAGGAGACACTGGGATGGAGATGACGTTTAGAAAGGCTGGGAGCTGCAAACACAGAGCCACCACCCTCCCTGAGGCGTCTGGCTGGCTCCTAATTCACCTGCCCCTCTGTGTGCATTCAAATGAGCCTCTTCAGTGCCTGATCTCTCCTATCTGACTGCCCAGGCGCTGCGGAGCTACAACAACAGCTCCAAGCCCCTCTACGTCTCCGTGGGCCACCGGGTGAGCCTGGACACTGCCGTGCGCCTCGTCAGAGCCTGCTGCCGCTTCCGCATCCCGGAGCCCATCCGGCAGGTATGGGGGGCAGGTCTGGGGCAGGCAGCAGTGTTTGCCAAGCCCGTGGGGTGTTCCAGAGCCTCAGTTTGCCCCTCCTCTGCTGCTGACACCCTCGTGCTGGACTGCTTTCCCAGCCCATGGTGGTGTTTCTACAGGAGTTCACCGATACTTCCATGGCCATTCTCCTGACGCAGCATTCCCAGCCTTGACTGCAAACCCAGCCTGAGTGATTTCCTCTCTGCAGGCAGCTCCTGTGGTGCTGGTGTTAATCCCCACGAGCTGGGAATGCAGTTTTGCCGGGCACTTGGAGCCCAGCACAGCCCGCAGTGCTGCTCCTCTGGGCTTTTCCTGCTGCCGCACTCCATGGGAGCCACTAACCAGCAGGTGACAGCACTGCATCACTGTCATCGAGCTGCAGCTGCCACCGAGGCTCAGCCTTGGCTGATAAAATCGCAGCAAACTTAGGGAAAGGCTCTGGAGAAGCTCAAAGGCTCCAGGACTTCTGGCCTGTCAAGTTCTTCCCTTCTGCCCAAGGTCACTCTCCTGTTGGTTGCTCCACAGCCCAGAGCCAGGAGTGACCCCAGGGCCTGCCCAGGTATCCCTGTCGCTAACACTGCCCTGGGACAGCCCATTGGCATCAGTGCCATGCAGGGCTGGTGGGGTCAGGGCTGTGCCTACCTGAGCAGCTCCCAGGGCAGCGCTGGGTGATCCTGCTGGGCTCTGCACCAGAGCTGCAGTGTTCCCTGGAACTGAGGCTCTTACAAACCACCCCGAAATCTTACTCTGTGGAGCAAGACAAGCCTTGGGTGTCCATAGCAGAGCTGGAGTTTCCAATCTCAGCCCCAGTACCTGCCAGACCGGAGGAGGCTGGTGGAGTTCCTTATGTAAGCTGCTCCAGCCAGGGACAGATGCCTCTGCAGAGCTCCGAGCCAGCTCTGCAGCTCGGCATGTTCAAAGGCAAGGGAAAAGCATTCCCTTTGGAAACAAAAAGGTGTCTCGGAGCTTTTCATCACCCTCATTTCGCTTCCAGCCATCTCCAGGATTTGCTCATGTTCGGAGATTCTTCCAGTTTGCTGTGACCTTTTTCTTAGAGTGATGGAATGAACGATTATCACTTCTCTTACAGAGAGATGAAAAATCTGACAGGGGGCTGTGTTTACTCTGGAGGGATGGCAGGAGATGAGGACACTTAAGCCTTTTCATGGGACTTATCCCTGCTGCATTTCCTCTGTGTGGTGACTGCCACAGATCTTGGCACAGGCAGAGCTGGAAGCCTCGGCTCTTGAGCACCTGGAGCTGGAATTAGGAAGTAGGAGGCTGTGGAGAATTCTGCCATGGGTGGCTGATGTGGCCTTTTTGCCATAGTATGTCCCCAAAATATGCTAGCAGACCTGATGGCCAAAGTGCTTATGGGTTTGCCAGTGTCAGGAAAGATCTGTGCGATCATCAGGTCCTGGTCTGGAAGTTCTTCTGGGAGCCTTGGAAATAAAATGCTCTGTGAGAGCTCAGCTGCCCACAGCTCCCAAGGCTGTGGCTGTGGTTTGTGTGAGGGCAGCATGTGCAGTGCAGCTGCTGTGGGAACTCAGACCTCCTGCTTTGGGGCTGTGTGCTTCCCGGGAATGCAGCACTTTCCAGGCAGGCATCAGGAATGGTTTGATTTGCATTCAGCCCACAGTGTGGTTGTGCTGCCAAGGAACTGGCTGTGGTGGAGATGAGAGAAGTGATCTCTCGGAGGAAGCAGAGGGATGAACTTCCCTTGTCACCTGCAATCAGTATTTACATCCCACTCAGTCCTCATTCCACGTGCCAGTACCAGGCTCATCCAGGAGAGCTGTGCTCACTTGTGAGGTCCTGCACAGAGCTGGTCCTTCGGAGCTCCCAGGCAGGAATTCCTGGAGGCAGGAGCTGCCATCCCAGAACAATCAGCATAGCACTCACCCTGAGTGGCCCTGGAACAATCCCAACCCCTGCTGAGGAGAACTGCCCTTGCCTCCTGCTGGTAGAGGTCAGACCCCCTCCATGGTGCTTGCCCACTCTTCAGACCTGCTCATTTCTCTGCACAGCAGGGAAGCAGAAGCTGGTGACATTGTCCAGCTGACAGGGATTGCACTGGGGCTCTGCTCTGCTCTCGCTGGGTCAGACTCCTGGTTGGCTGCTCACCAGCCTCCTGCTCGCTTGGTGATTCCTTCAGCTCCCCGTGGCTCTGTGCCCAGTGGGTTTGGGCTGGCTGAGGAAGGGCCTGGTGGGACAGCCTGAGTTGCTCCAGCCCACCAGGAAGGACAGAAGGAGGCCTGCAGGTCACTTTCTGTGAAAAACTGAACACCTGTCCTCAGGAGAAGAGACAAGGCATCAGCCTCCCCTCTGGGACTGGCTGTCAGTCGCTGGTGTGTGGAGATTCCAGCTCCTTCTGGGTGCCCCTCTCTAAGCTTGCTGAGCACAGGGACCACCCTGGCTCCTCAGAAAATGGGCAAAGCAACAATTCCACAACAAGCACTCATCTCCTCTGAAAACTGCCCAAATCTGTGAGGATTATTGCAGGACAGTGATCCATCTTATTGATTAGCCCGTGGTTAATCACTGCGTTAAGCTGACTCCAGCGCTGTGTTAGGAGTGAGCCCTGCCTGGGAACTGCCACCTCATCAAGCATTAGCTGATGTTCTCAGCAGAATGTGGTTGGGGTTTTTCTTCCCTAGAAAAATATTTGGTAGCTGTGCCTCCTGCTCCTTGGCCTCCCCATGGGGACTATTGAGCAGCCTCCTTCCCTAGTTATAAAATCCATCACGTAATCGCTTATCCTGAAGAGTGATCAAAGTTATTTGTCAGTTCAGTTATGAAACTGTCCAATTATAGAGAGAAGGGGAAAAAAAAATCTCCCAAACAAACCACCCCTTATGTAACTCTCTCCTTCTCAGCTGGCAGGAGGCTCTGCAGTTGTGGAGCAGGTTCCAGCAGCAGGCACAGCCTCTGCTGAGGGCTTGGGGTGAGGGGCCTGGGGGCTGCCCGGGCTGCAGGAGAGGCTCCTCTGGAGCAGCACAGTGGGGAGAGCAGCAATGCTTCAAGGACAGTCCCCAGGGATGTGTTAACCCACTTTCTGGGCGTCGTCACCAGACACTGTGAAGCTTTTCCAGCTGGGAAGGTCACATCCTGCTTTGTAAGTGGGGAGAGACACTCTGCCTTTGAGGTGGGCACAGCAGCTGCTCGGAAATGTCACAGCACTGCGTTTGGGAAAGGAGATTCTAAAAGAGAAAAAAACTTTGAAGGACTGCAAAAATCAACTGCCAGTCCTCAAAGCTGTCCAGGAGCCTGGGATGTGCTTGTGCTGGCATCAAGGGTCCGCTGCTGGTGTGGTGCACCACTGTGGTGCACTGGAGAGCTGAGTAAACACCTCAGAGGGAGGGCATGATCACCCAGAAGATGCCCAGCACCACTTCCTAAGAGCTCCTGGGATGTTGTTGGTGCTCTCCTTGCCCCAGGCTGTCCTGCCTTGCTGTAGCACTGAGCCATCCAGTGCTCCTGGTGGGATGTGCTGACAGCAGGATGGGTGGGACACACTGGGGTAACGGAGGAGGCACCAGCCAGGCTGATCAGCCCTTTCTCACCCATTTTCCTCCTTGATTCCAGGCTGACATTAGGTCGAGGGAGTACCTTCGGAAGCAACCCTGTGCTCCGCTGGAGGTGCTGGAGGCTCTCCGTGCCGGCCCAGAGAGGTGGGTGTGTGGGCAAAAGGGGATCTGCTCATGGAATGAGCTGCAGTAATGGCATTAAAGGTCCAGGCAGGGTAACAAGGTGAGCTCAGTGAGGAGATCAGGACATGTGCTGCCTCCAGGTGATTTCTGGTCTGTGTGGCCATGCCACCTCACACATTGCTTCCAACAGCGCCGTGTCCTGAGCTGGGGAAGGGCAGAGGGGATTTGGTCTTTTTTCAGCACAGGTCATAAGCAAAGCCCTAAAGCCCACAGGTGTGACCCGAGGGTGAACAGAAATATCTGCAGGAAGCTGATTTTGGCCCCCAGGTCTTGGGGAGGGTCAGAGCCCCCACTCTTACATAATGTGAGCCACTGGGTGTCAGTTCAGGGGCAAATCCATGGCAGGTCCCCTGAGGTACAGAGCTCCTTGTGCTGTGGCTGTGCTGCCTCTCCAGTAGAGTTCACAGGAGTGTTGGGTTTCCTCAGCCCCAGGACCAGGCTGGACAGACACCAGGTAGCCCTGCCCATGAGCTGCTCAGGGCTGAGCCAGGTGTGTCAGGGCTCTGAGGGACCAGAACTGGGGAAGGTGGCCAATGCTGGCAGTGGGGGATTAACACTGGCTGAGGCAGCTCTTTTGGATGGATTCCTTAGGACACATGGATGGTATTGGATAGTGATCAGCTCCTCTGTTCTTTGAGTTGTGACCCAGGGGCTCTCTCTGCTGCTGTGGTGGCACTTCTCAGCATGGCCAGGTGTCCCCAGTGTGTGCTGGAGTTCATCTCTAGGCGCTGCCTGCCAGGGCAGTGCTGGAGCTCACACTGCCTGGTTTGGAGGGGAGTGCACCCCACCCTCATTCCAGTTGTGACCATGTCTCTCACACCCTCTATCTGAGCTACTCAGTCACCAAGTGCCAGTTGTTTGTGTTTGTTGGTCTGTACTTTTTTTTAAGTCTGTGACCCTTTCTCATTGTTGTTCCCAGCAGCAAAAAGGAGGCTGAATTGGAGGATTAGTCTGGTGCCAGAAGAAACTGCAGAGCTCCTCTTGACCAGATCCTCTCCTGCACCAAGGCTGAGTTCTGCTGGGTGCAGGAGCCCAGTGCCACCCTGAGGGACAGCTGTGCCAGGCTCTGTCACTCAGGACAGAACCAGCCACTGCTCAGGGAGAATCCCTGCAGTGGATTTCTCAGGGTTTTTTTCAAGCATTGTTGAAATCCTTGTGTAAGCAAAGGCTCATGTGTAAGTTTGCAACACCTCCCTGGAGTCCTTGGGCAGCTGCAGGAGGTGATTTACAAAGAGATGTTGGGGCATTTCAACTCCAGAGCCAGCCTGTGGCTCCCACCCCACCTCTGTGGCACAAAGACCTCCCTTCCTGTTGCTTCTGGAACAGCTTCTCCCTGTCCCTGCAGCCTGGGCTCTCCCATTCCCTGTTCACATCTCTGGGGAGTAGAAGCCAAATTCCAGCTCCAGGCAGAACGACCGTGCTGCCCAGCTCTTCCTGAAGGAAGGATTATCTCAGGGGAAAGGATGGGAGAAATCATCTCCCACCCACGAGGATGGGGAGGGAGGGACCTCATTCCTGGCAGACCACTCCAGGTGCCCAGATCCAGGATGTGGTTTTGGCCCAGCCCCAGCTTGGCCTGAGGATCAGAGCCCAGAGCTTCTGTGCCCAAATCATCCTTGACCCTTGTCCAGCCTACAGGGTCAAAGCTGCTCCTCCCACGGTGTCCTGGCTGAGTTTGGCAGGGGCTTTCTGGCTGTTCCTAAAGAGCAGCAGGAGCAGAACGTGCTCTGGGAGTTCTTGATGTGTAAGATCCCAGCCTGAAGAGGAAGAAGCATGCTAAGAGGAAGAAGGATGCTTTCCTGGGATTGGGGAGGGGTGCTTGGATCAGGCCCCTGTGGGCTTTTTTAACCTCAATTTTGCATAAATTTGTTGTACAACTTCTGTTGTTCTTTTCTCTGTCTCAAAGCTGCTCTGGGTCGGGAGGACAAAGCCCAGCCCCTTCTGCCTCTGCTATGTCAGGATCTGGGCTGCTCCATCCTGAAACCTGGGTTGGAAGAGGGAGGAAGCAGCAAACCCTGCTGCCCCAGGGCCCATCTGGGCAGTTTTGGGGCTGGTCCTGGGAGTGGTGGAGAGGGGGACAGGCGCTGACAGTGCAATTCCCAAAGAAACCTTTGTTGATATGTTTTAAAAGCTGAAGCTACTGCAGCTCCTGGGCCCTGAGCAGGAGCCTCCTCTCCTGTGAAGCCTCAGAGCTGTTTCACACCCGGGTTTGTATGTGGTAGGACAGAGACTGGCAAGGGAAAACCATCACAGTGGAAGATGCTCCTTTGATCCTGGGGCTGTGGGGGGACCAGGGCTGCTGCCAGGCCAGGGGCAGAGGGACCATGGGGTTTGTCTCTGGTGCTGGCTTTGGAGGGGATGGGGGGGGCAGGGTGGGGGAACAGCCCACCCCAGCAGAGGGGACACAGGGACAGCTGTGTCCTTTCCCTCCATGGACACAGAACTTCCTCTGCCATGGCTGTGTTCCCATCCTGAAGGAGCAGAGTGGGGACAGAGCCACAGCAGTGCTGCCAGCAGGGATCAGTTCATCCATTCCTCATTCCAACCCCACACAAACCAGCGATTTCACTGACCATGGGGAGTTTCCTAAAGCCTGTCACAGACTGAGGCACAAGTGACACAGTGTAGGCAGGGGAGAACTCCTTCCTGGACCTCATGCACAGAACACCAGAGAAATCCATTCAGGTTTTCTGGTTGCTTTGGCCTGTGCTGGGAGGCCACAGGGTCATCCCTGTCTCCCAAATTCCAGGTGACACCACTCCCACTGCAGATTGACCCCATGTCTTCTGAATGAAGCCCCCTCTTTGGCTCAGCTGTGCTGGAGGAGGCTCTGTGGGGAGCAGCTCCAGGGTGGCCCTGGCAGAACAGGGGATTGATCCCTCAGCATGTGGGACTGTGGCTCCTCCTGCCCTGGGAGAGTGTCTGGGTTTAATCTCATGTTTAATCTTTAACGTCTGTGATTTTAATCCCTGATTTATTGGTGATTGTTTGGTGCTTCTAGTTGGTATTTGACAATGAGAGATTTGGGGTGGGCTGGTCAGGAGAGGCTCTGCAGCCAAAGCTGTGATTTGGGTGGAAACTCAAGGAATTGAGCCCAGGTCCTTGACAGGAACACGAGGTTGTGGCTGTTCAGGGTCTGTTGCTAGGTGTTCCCGCTGGGATGTGGGTGTATTGATGTGTGGAGGGTCTGTGTGCTCAGCCTGGGAGGGATCCAGGGCTGGGGACACTGCTGTCCTCAGCTGGCCTGAGCCCCCCCCCAGCTGCCTCTGCCTGGGGGGGTGAGGAAAGATCACGTAAAAAGAAAACAGCATAAAAAAGTCCAAGCACGTGGCTCTGCATCACTGCCCCAGCTTCCCTCTCTGTGAGGCTCTGAACTCCTCTTGTTCCCAGTACAGGTAAACTCAGATGACTCTGGATTAAGTCACCTGGTGAGGGTTTAGGAGGAGGATGGTGCTGCAGTGTCCTGGCAGCCCCCTGTGCAGCCTTGGGGGCTCTGGGCTCCTGGGTTGGAGGTTTGCCTGTGCTGTGGGATGCTCTCCCAGCTGCCCAAACCCGGGGTGCTTAAAGGAAGGGACTAATCTCTGTGTTTGGTGTCTGCTTGTGGCTCTTTGGACACAATAAGGGATTAACTTGGTCTTTATCTAATTGGTTTATAACCCTGGGAAGGGAAAATCGCTTTGTAATGCTTCAAACCTCTTAATAGAGACTGAAGCTTGAGTGTCCTTCGAAGTAAACTCATACATGGCTTGTCTTTTTTTAACTCTCTGCTTGCTGGAAATTGGCTTGTCTGGGTTGAGTTGTTGGGAATCAGAGGAAAATGCTTACTGCTGACTGGTTGTAAATCCTCTTGTTATCACTGGGGGTTTTTTTCTCTTTGCCATTTCCATCTGTGACTGGGAGTCTCTGGAGGTGTCTCAGGGCTTGTCACCCCCCAGTTCTGCTGGGGGATGAGCTATGGGGCTGGAGCAGGGATGTGACTGCCCAGTGACAGCTCCTGGGTGACAAACTGGGGCAGACTTGGTTTGGAGTTGGGTTTCCTGACTCCCAGCTGCTGAGTGGTTGTGCTGCAGATTCTCTGGATCTGCTCCCTCTGTTTTATGTGCACACCTGGAGATCAGGAAGGAGATCCCTGCACCTGCCTTGTTTACCTGGAGTCCTTGGAGAAGGGAGAGGAGATGCTTTAGGATGCAAGTCTATTTGTTCTCTGAGCTTTGAGGAAGTCTGGATGAGCAGCTCCATCACAGGTGTCTGAAGCTGGGTGGGATGAGTTCCCACCTCCATGTCTGGAGCTTGTGGCAGTGTAGGTGCTGCCTGTGCAGTTTGAGCTCGGGTGACTCAGGGTTTGTATTTCAGGACACTCCTGCCAAGGGCGGGGGAAGTGTTTTATTGGGATTTCCCCTCTCTCTGCCCCCAGTTCTCATTCCTCTTCCCTTTGGCTTGGCTGGGTGGCTTTAGGAGGGGCTGTTTCTCTCCTGATTCCCCAAGCCAGGTCCAGCTGCAGGTCAGAGCCATGGTCTGGGTGCTCCCATCGGATGTGGAACTCCAGCCCAGGCAGCCAAGCCCCCTCTGCCTTCCCACATTTCCAGAGCATTTGGTGTTTGTGGGGCAGCTGTGTCCCTTGGCTCTCAGAGCATTCTGCAGCTCTGGGTCCCAGCTCTGGCTCTCAATGGGCATTGATAGTGTTGGTCCCTGCTTTGGCAGCTGAGGCCTCTTGGATGCCATAGCTCCTGAACAGAGCCTGGGTGTGCAGAGGGAGCTGGGGAACATCATGGCTCCCTTGCAGGCTTTCTTGTTCTTTTTTTTCTTTTTTTTTTTCTTTTTTTTTTCTTTTTTTTCTTTTTTTTTTTTTTTTTTTTTGGTCCCTTTGTCCTTTTTTTTTTTCATTTTCCCCTTCCTTTTGTCCTATAAATAGTTCCCTACCCCAACTCCTCTTCCCGTTGTTGGTGTCAGTTGATCCTCCCTGATCCTCTCACCAGAGCCCCGCCAGCCCCCCGGCTTTATTTTAAGGCCCCATTAATTAAAAGCAAATGAGTGGAATTTCTCTTGACAAGCAAATTAATAGCAAATGAGATGATTATGAGCTGTGTCATTAGGGTGATAGAGCAGCTTGTGCAGGGCTCAGCCCAAAGCAAGGCAGCAAAGCCGTGGGGCAACAGATCTCTCCTGTTGGGGGGCTGAGGCTGTGTCTCCCCAAGGGGGGGGACATGGAAGATATCTCCTTCACCTCTTGGACTACTGGGTGGAATTTTGGTGGCCAAGAAGCCATTGCTGCTGAGCAGGGCTGACTGAGGTGATGGGGGGTGGCTGCTCTTGGGGGGTGCAGCCCCCACCCCACCCATGGGTGCTCCGTGGGGTCCCACATGAGCTTGTTCCTTCCATGGGGACACTCTGGGAGTGCCTTGTCCCCATCCTGACAGCCTGATCAGCTTTAAAAACACAAACCAAGGCCATGAAACCAGCCGGTGATTAATTCCTGGGTTAGTTCCCACCTCGGGGGCTCGGTGCAGGATGTTTCCTTAGGAACACGCTTTTTCCTGCTTTTCTTGGACTGGCTGCTTGGCACGTTGTGCCTCTGCCTGCAAAGCCCAGCTGGTCACTCCCCGCCGCTGCTGCCCGGGAGCTCCAGCACGAATCCATGGATTTGTTAGTGATGTTGTGTTCATGGAGCTCTCGGGAGAGCCCCGAGCCCGGGCAGCCCTCGGTGAGCGCCGCGCTCCCGGCGTGGGAGGTTCTGCCGGGGGCACTGGCAGCTCCCTGCTCCTGTTTTGACTGGAGCCGCTTCTGTGGTGAGGGAACAGCTCCTGACTGCGCTGGGGAGGAGGAGGAGGTGATCAGCCAGGCTAGGGATGGAGGGAGAGCCTGCGGGAAGGAGAAGGAAAGGAGGAGCCGGCTCTGCTCCTGTGCCTTCACCTGGAGAAATGTCCGGTGTCTTCCCGAGGAGCAGCGCTGCCTGCTAATAAAATACCCAGCGATTCTCGGGAGAGTGTTTAGGGTCTGTGATAAATTTGGTGGCTTTGTAACTTGCTGGAGGGATGGTGGGCAGCACGATGATTAAAGCGCTCTGATTAACACACAAACCTTGTTTGTAATGAGTGGGATTGGGAGGGTGTGGAAATCCAGCTGGCGTGTAATGAGGTTACTCCAACAAATTACTCGGATATCAATTACTCGGCTAGGTAAATGTCACCTGCCTTCTCTTTGTTTGCAGCAAACTGGGATCCAATTAATTCGATGTGGTTCTTTCTCGTGCCTGAACCGCTGCGGCCCCGGGGCTGGGCAGGGCACCACCGGGGCTAGGTGGTGCTCCGGGAAGCTCCCCGGTCAGTCAGGTCCGTGTGGTCCCCGCTGCCGCCGGGAGCCTCCTCACACCTCCGACTGCAGGTGGATAAATTCCATTTTGCTGGAAATAGGCTCCCCCCGCCGCGCCGCCGCTGTTCCCCATTCTCCTCCCCGGGATGTGCCAAACTGCGCTGGGACAGCGCGGCTGCAGCGCCGGGAGCGAGGGAAGGGACGGAGGGAGCAGGAGATGCTCCCGAAATTGCAGTTGGAAAGGAGAGCAGAGCTGCAGCAGGAGCGTGTGGGGAACTGCGCCCTGTTCCAGCCTTTGGGAAGGGCCCTGGATGGCGGGAGTGCGGGGTTGGGAAAGGGTCTAGCTGGGGACTGTGGGGTCCCGGCCATCCCGGGGGCTCGGGCAGGCAGCATCACCGTCATCCACCGGGGCTGGGGCTCCTCTCCTCTCCTCTCCCAGCCCTGGATGCTTCCAGAGAACTCATGAATATTAATGACACCAACATATGGGGGCCTGGGGAGGGAGCAGAAGGGAGCCGAAAGCGTTGCCAATTGTGGAGCACAAGCCATCCCAAATCCAATGTCGGTGCATGAAAACCCGCGGTCCCTGGGCAGGGGGAGGCTGGAGAGGAAAGGCTGATGTGAGCTGGGCACCATCACTGTGGGCACTTGGGGTCCTGCCCCGCTTTTCAGAAGGAATACATCAGCATCGCTGTGTCCCTGTGGAGTTTTCCCACCCCATCAGGTGTTAGGGGGAGATTCCAGGTGTGTGGGGGATGTTTGGGGGGGATACTCTCAGTCCCCAGCTTCCCCAGGCGCTGACTCAGCAGCGCGGTGGAACCCCTCATCCCTGCTCATCCCTCCCTGGCAGGAGGGGATTTATGGGCTGATCCGGACCTTTCCATCCCTCCTTCCCTCTCTGCCAGCCGGGCCGGGGGTGGCCGCTGGTGTGGAGCTGCCCTGTGGCATCTCCCACTGGCACCAGAGCCTCGGCAGGATGAGCAATGCTCAAATCTGCTGCAGGCTATCGCTGACCTAATTTCCAGCAGCGCTGTGGAGTTCGGCATCTGTTGCTGGCAGGGAGGGAAGTGGGGGCGTGGGGACCCCCCAAATGTGCTGTCCCGGTACCCCCAGTCCCGGACAGTGCAGGGAACCCGGGGGGAACTGGGGGTGCTGGGGCAGCACAGGGTGGGCTCTGACCCCGCTGCACCCCCCACTCCGCCCCATGTACCCCCTCCTGTGCCCACTCTGCTCCACAAATGCTAATTGATCAGCATAATTAGCTTGATGCTGCATCTATTTTTAATCAGCTTTGGAAGACGGAGTCTTGCTCTGCTCCGTGCTCACCCACAGACTCTCCCGGGGCGGAGCGGGGCTTAGCCGGGGACCCTCCGGTGGGAAATGAGTTATTCCCCTCTGTGCCCCCGGGATGGGGTTAGGATCCCTCATGGGATCCCCAGCCAGAGGAGGACCCGCCCAGAGCTCCTCGGTGGAGTCAGAGATCCCAGCCGCTCCATAATCCATGAGGCTGGATCGGAAGGATGGAGGAAGCAGCTGTCAAGGTGACGTTTGACAGCAGCTGGGAAAATCGCAGGAGGAGGAGGAGCCCGGGAAAAGGCTGTGAAAATATTCTGAGAAGGCAAAAAGGGGGGCAGGCTGGTGTTCCCAGCAGCTCCCAGCCCTCCCCCGTGGGGGAGCGATGGGGTCTTCCTGCTGCTGGAAGCTGCCTGGAGTCAGCCCTGGCTGGGGAAGCATTACCTTGGAGAGGCTGCAGGGTGTGAAAAGCAACGTTTGCTCTGGAATTGCTGGTTCCCAGTGGCCCGGGCCAGCTCTGGTTGGCTTCCCCGGGGGGAAGAAGGGTCGAGGAAGCCCCTTCCCCGCTGTGCTGGCCAGGATGCCCGGGCAGTCCCTCGGGGTGTAGGAACCGATGCTCTGCCAGCAAAAGTTCCTGAGTGGCATTTGAGGGACACTGTCACAGCCAGTGACTCACGCCTGTGACCGGAACGGTCTGTCGGCCTTGACTCGGTGCCCGGGGTGGTGTCCAGCTGCCTGCAGTGCCCCGGCCGGTCCCTGTGCTCCGGCCCTGGCAGGGCTCTCCCGCGGCCCCACACCTCCGGGGATCTGCTCCCCCCTGCCCTCTCAGGCAGGGATCCATCCGATCCTTCCCCTCCCCAAGCCGGGATGTGCCTCTAGCCCTGCCCGGCTGCAGTGTTTGCTGCCCGTCTCCCTGCTCTCCTCCTCCTCCCGTGCCAGCCTGCCAGTGGCTTCTCGGAGCCACGCGGTGTCCCTGGGGAGCCTCGGGTGGCCTTTGGCAGCCGCGACCCTCCGTGTGGTGCCCAGAGCTGGCTGAGCCCCTCGGCCCCTGCTCGGGGAGTTCACGTTGGAGCTGGGAAGCGTCATCCTGCAGGATGCTGCTGCTCCGAGCCCTGCCTGGGATCCGTGCTGGGGAGGGGAGGATGTCTCGCCCTTACGACACTCCCCATCGGCTCCCCCAAGACAGAGGGATTTCTGCAGCCACGTGCCCGACGTCGCTGTGGTTTCCCCGACACAGCCCTGCCCAGGCGGGGAGCTGAGCCCCCCTCACTGCTCAGGGGGCTCTTCCCACCGCTCCCTGCTCCCTGGCTCATGCATATTTAATCCGGGTCTCCTGGAGCCATGTGCTCCCTGCAGCCGGCGCGGGCCGGGCGCACGGCATGACACATTCACTGCTAATTAATCCAACAACGGCATTTATTAAGTGCCTCGCACGCCTCGGGCGCTGCGTGGTGATGATGCTCTGGGACGGAGCTGGTCCCAGTGCCGCAGGCAGCTCCGCTTGCAGGCGGCCCCAGGCGCTCCCGTGCAGGCAGGGATGTGGGAAAGGCCGTTCCAGGACACGCTGTCTCCGTTTTTCGGGGGTGTTTCGCTGTGAAACACAGCAGATTTAATTTTTCATCTCCCCATCACCTCCTCTCACCCCTCGGAGCCCTCGGAGGAGCTGTCCCGAGCGGGGGGAGCAGAGGAAGCACCAGGATGCAAAGTGCCCGGCGAGGCGTTTTGCTCCCATGTGAGTCTCCGGAGGAGCTGGATCAGAGCTGTAAATCCCAGCTGTGTCCTGCCCTTAAGGACTCTCCCTCGCCCCCGTCGGTATTTCTGAGCCATCTCCCGAGTCCTGGGGCCTGTCCTCACGCAGCCCAAGATCTCCATCTGCTCTGCTGCTCTAAAAGCTCCTGGATTTAGTGCGCTGGGGCGGGAACGCGCTCCCTGATCCCAGCGCTCGCGGGGCTGGCTGTCACCGGGGAGAGCTGGTGCCACCAAACAGCTCCCAGCCCCGAGCAGCAGCTCCTGGTGCGGCGTGAGGTGTCAGGCCGGTGTGTGATTGATGGGCCAGGCTGCTCCTCACCTCTCCCAGGATCCTCCTTCCTTCCCGCAGGAGCTGGCACTGCTGCAGCGGCCGCGGCGCTGGGATAAGCGGGTCGTGCCTGGAGCTGCTGCAGTGCCGGGCTGGGATGGGGACATGGACAGGGAGGGACAGGGATGGCTGGCGCCGTTCTGCCTGTCTTCTCGCTGCCTGAGCTCACTGCAGCCATGGGGGTTCGATACTCACAGGCTTTTGGGAGGCTCAGAGGAATTCAACGGTCCCTCACAGCCCCAAGGAGCCCAGGAGGTGATGAGTGGGGAGGTTTGTTACCCTGTGGGTGCAGGAGTCTTGACTCCCTCAGCCATCACCCACAGCCTCCCCTGCCCCACAGCCTTGGGGAGTGGGACAGCCCCACTTCCACCACAGCAGTGTTTGCCATATACCCAGAAAAACCCAAACCCGCCAGTTAGTGTAATTTCGGAACTGCAATTCAGATTGTAGAGCAGCACAAGCCTCTGGCTGGGGGATTGTTCCCTCCCTGGCAGCAGTGGGTGGGCACTGGGGTCTCACCTTGACACCGGGAGGGCTGAGGGTGGTGTGGCAGCACCCCAGGGCCAGGGCTCTGCTTGGGGCTGGGGGCTGAGAATGAGGCAGGAGCTGCCACCCGTTCCCTGGGTATAAATAGCATCCCCTTGCAAGGATGTAGGCTGTTCCCAGTGACATGAAACCCAACAGCCTGTCCTTGGAGCAGCTGGTTTTTGGGGGCGGGGGGGGACAGCGTCTGCGTCGCCAGCGAGGGCTGAGCTGCTCCGAGGGCTGGGGAGCAGTGGTGCCCGGGAGGGGCTGCCGGGGGGGCTGCAGTGCTGCTGCCTTTGTGAGGCTGGAGAGATGCTGCCCTGAATCCCTTCTGCACTCGGGGGGGATCTGGGGAACAGGGCAGGGGGATCTCGTGGTTGCACTGTTCTCCTCAACACCTTTTCAGTGCCTGCTGTGTCTGCATTGCTGCCCACCCTGTCTTGCTCCCTCAGCCCTGGCTGTCCCCTGCCTCCCCTCTAACCACTTGTGGGGTGATGGGTGGGTGACACTTCACACTCAGCCTGTCCCCATGAGCTCAGTGAACTGCCCTGAAACAATTCTGATGTGTCACCTTTCCTCTTGCCCCCAGAAGATTCTTGATACCTACTGTCCCCTCCCCAGGGTGCCCAGCACTTGTCACTCTGCTCCTGTCTGTGACTTTTGGTGTGAAAAACCATGCCAGGTTCCCATCCCTGCAGTTTGGCTCGAAGCATCTCCCTTCACTTGCCCTCTTCACTGTATTCCAATGGTTATGGCTTGGGGAATCCTGGAAGGGATGTGGAGCAGCCACAGGAGCAAACCTCACCACAGCCATCACCATCACCCTCCCTGTGGCCATTGCTGTGACCCTCCCTGTGACCATGGCCAGCCCCTGGGAGCTGAGACTCACTGGCCACAGCAAGTGGCATCAGCGAGGGCTCTGCTGGGTTCCACCAGCTGCGTCCCTCGGGGCTGTCACTGTGTCCTTGCTCTGATGGAGGAAGGAGGTGCTGCTGTCACCATGTCCTGCCCAAGGCAGCAGCACTGGGCTGGATCCACATGATTCCCGTTCCCAGCTGCAGTGGGATGGGGGTGTTACTGGGGGGGTTGTGTGTGAGATTGATTTTGGCTGTTTACAAGGAGTAAGTGCTGATTTTCCTCCTTGTATCTTTGATGCTGAAGGCAATTAATAAGGCAGGTGTGGGACAGGGGGAAGCTGCAGCACTCGGGGAAAACATTGGGGGCACAGGGGTGGCCTCCAGCCACCTCACCCTCTGAGCCACAGGCTCAGGTTTCCCCCGGGAGCTCTGCCTTCCAGGAAAAGCGTCTGGAGCCCAGCCTGGCTCCCGAGGGACGAGCAGGGAGGGAGCGGAGGCAGCCAGTCATGGGGGTTTGTTGTGATGCTCACACTGGGAACATTTCAGCTCCATGCAGAGCCCCCGGGGGTGCCACTGTCCCCTGCATCAGCCTGGCAGGACCCAGAGAGAGCTTCCAGCCACTGTCCTGCGGAAAAAATACATCAGTTTGTGTGGTGTGTTACATAAACCAGGGAAAGACGTGGTTTAAGGGTACAGGAGAAGGAGACAGCCTGGCACAGAGGCTCAGGGATTGCCTGAGCCAGCTCCAAGGGGAACTGGGCAGAAATCCCTGCTTCATGCAGGCAAAAAACCTTCCTGTGGAAAAAGACGAGCTCCTGCGCACTCGCTGCTCAGGAAACAGACACATGTGAGAGAACCCGGTGTCTTTCTTCACGCTTTATTGTGTAAAAATAAAGTCAACAATTCATGTAATCCCAGCAATAAAATGGAAAAAGCATGAGAATCCGTAGAAACAGTGCATTGTCAGAACTGCCGATGCGGGCTGGATGCACAGGGTGTCAGAACCCCTTCAAATCCCAAAGGAGACAGAGCCAGGAGTAGGAAAAATGTACAGCTTTGGTTAGCAAAATAATGACAAATTAAGATACATTAATTCTCTCCCCTACTGTACACTATGTACACTGTGTTGACATCACACCCTTTCGTGGTTTTTTTGGCAAATCCAACGCACCTGGGGCTGGAGGTTAAACCTGTGCCGTGGTCTCGTTGTTCTCAGCAGGTTGTGCCTGTGGTTGCCGATGTGAACAGGGGCTTGGGAGGAACTGAAATTAACTCTCCATGGTTTTGGGTTGTTTTTTTCTTGCACCAAGAGCACGGCCGAGGATCCGCTGCCCTGAGCCGTGCGTGGGGTTTCGCTCTGGGGGTGCTGCTGCCTGGGCTGGGTCCCCGGAGCAGCCGAGGGGGGTCAGCTCTGTGCCCCCGGCCGGGATGGAGCTCCCGGCTCCGCACGAACCCCTCCGCTCCGCCCGTCTCTTTGCCGCATCTTTGGAGTTGGTCGGGAGGCTCTGGAGCCCCGGGTGAATTCTCTGCCTCATCCTCCACTGCCGCCCAGGGCTGCCCTGGAGGGGCAGGAGGAGGGCTGGGGAGTGATTTCTGCAATCTGTAGTACAAACCAGGAGTTTAGAAAAGGAAACCATACAAAATGCATCTGTTATCTCAAAATACGCTTTTTTATCTCTTTTTATCCCGCAGAATCTCAAAGCACGTTTTTTTTTTTCCTCAGGGAGCACTGATAATTCTATATATTTTTTTATCTTCATAAAAATACCCTTTTTTATTATTATTATTATTATTGGTAATAAACTTCCCTTTACAGTAAGAGAAACAAGAGAATGTATTATCAAAAGCAGAAAGGCTTCAGACCTGTCAGTGGGAGCTGGACCGGAGGGGACGGTAAAGGCTATTTGTCACCAGCTACGGCGCGTAGGAGGCCTCTGGGGGGCTGCAGGCGGCGGGGCCGGGGGTACCTGAGTGCGGCAGGTCGGGGGAGCGGAGCCGGGGGCTGTCCCGCCGGGGGTCCCGCCCCGGTGCCCGCCGCAGCCCGGGGCTATGGCTGTGGTGCTCGGGAGCAGCGCCGGCCGGGGAGGGGGGCGCGGGGCTCACCTGGGAAGAGGGGGCTGCTCATCACCCGGGGGTGGGAAAAGAGGGGTGTGACCCTCCTCGGAGTCCCAGCTGCTGTTGCGACCCCGGGTTGGAGCACAGCTGGGGCGGGGGGGTTGTTTCAACCTTCCCCCGGCTCCGGGGGCACCACCCTCCCGGGGGGGTCAGGCTGGACAAAGAGGAGCCCCGGGGAGCTCCGGGCCGGGTC
Organism: Entomyzon cyanotis; assembly: GCA_024500445.1. Classification (NCBI taxonomy): domain Eukaryota; kingdom Metazoa; phylum Chordata; class Aves; order Passeriformes; family Meliphagidae; genus Entomyzon; species Entomyzon cyanotis. Next base: position 2,318,431 of record JAKEPQ010000325.1, read on the forward strand.
CCGCAACCTTTTCAGGCGCCGGTGCCCAAGGGAAGCGGCGGCGAAGCGGGGGCCGGGCCGGGGGGCGGCGGGGGGCGCAGCCGCGCCAGGCCAAGGCACGCAGGCGTTGAAGGACGTTGGCAAGACAGAAACCGGAGGGTCGTGGGGCTCCGGGGGCGAGAGCCCCAAGGCCGGGGCATCCCTGCTCCCGGCACAAGTCGGGTGGCTTCGTTCTCGGTTGTTTTTGCGCAAAAAAAGGAGGAAAAAAAAAAAATAAAAGAACCCGCTGAGGAGGTTTCTCTCGCTTGTCCGTGGCCCTAGTTGAGCTGGCGACAGGCCTCGAAAGTCCACTTGGTGGCCCCGCCGTAGATGTCGATGTTGGACTCTGCCCAGGCGATGACGTTGCCCGCGAGTGCCTTGGAGCTGCAGGTGGCCAGGCCGTACACCTCCCCTGGGCTCAGCTTGCGGTCCCACACGTTGAAGTGGGCCAGCTCCCCCACGAAGGCCTGCGTGGCATCGAACCCTCCGCCCAGCGTGTCCTGCGGAGGAGCCGCCGTCACCGGGGACACGCGGCCGGGTGGCCCCGTTTGTCCCCTCGTCTGTCCCCAGCCCGGCAGGGACCCCCACACCTGCCCACCCCCGCCCTTACCTGCTCCTGGCCCAGGACCAGGACGCCCTGGGGCTTGATGGGGTGGTAGGGTGCCAGGTTCTCGCCGTTGCCAGTCTGTGTGCCATCCTGGTAGGCTTCCCACACGCCGTCCCGCGTGGTCCAGGTGACACAGATGTGGTGCCACTTGCCGTCGTTGATGGCAAAGGGCAGCTTGGCCACCTGCAGGCAGCGGGTCAGGGTGGTGCACACAGCGGTCCCTCATGCTGTCCCCCAGCCCGTCCCCCCTGCCCAGCACCCTCCCCACGCCCTGGGGCTGTACCTTGTCATTGATGAGGATCTCCATGGGGTTGTTGCCCCACTCGATGAGCACCAGCTCGTTCGCCTGGCCGGGCACCGCGTAGGAGAAAGGGGTGCCCATGCCGGGGGAGGCGCTGGACTTGATCCACATGCAGATGCTGAAGGCGTACATCTCGGGCAGGCTCTTCTTCACCTTGGCGTACATGTAGTTGGTGCGCAGGGGGAAGGTGAGCTGGAACCTGTCCGGGGGCCGGTTGTCCTTCTGGCCTGTGGGAGTGCAGGGGCGGTGGGCTCCTGCCGGGCCCCCTTTCTGCCCCTTTCGGGGTTCCCCCCTCCCCACTCGTTATGTAACGGGCCTTGAGATGGCAGCGAGGAGCAAATCCCTCCGGCGCCACACAGCTCCCTAATCCCCGAGCGGGCAGCGCCCGGAGCATCCCCGGCTGCGGAGCCCGCGGGCACCGGCAGCCCCAGGAATCACCGAAAAAGGAGGGTTTGGGTTGGGAGAGACCTTAACGATCAGCCAGTTGCAACCCGCTGCCACGGGGAAAAGCAAAGCTGGGGAAGAGGGATCGCTGCCGGGATGGGCAACGGGACGGGAACGGCAGATCCGCCCGCGGGAGCGGCTCCGCATCGTCCGGCAGGGCCCGGTCCCCAGCGGCGGGGAGCTCCGGTCCCGCGGGAGGGCGGGCGGGGGTGGGCAGTGCCCGGTACCTTTCTCCAGGTCGCTGATGCGCTGGTGCAGCGAGGTGAGGGTGCTCTCGATCTTGCCGCGCTCCTCGGACTCGTTGCGGGGGCTGAGCTTGCCCTCCTCCAGGCTGTTCACCCGCGACAGCACCTGCTTCTCCAGGTCATCGATCTTGTTCTGCAGGATGTCCTTCAGGTTGTTGGTCTGGCTGGAGGAGTTCATCCTGCTGAACTGCTGCAAGGGGCGAGCAGAGGAACGGGCTCTTACCACCGGGCACCGGGTCCCGGTGCCCGGAACCGCGGCTCCCCTTGCCTGGCTCCCCTTGCCCGGCTCCCCTTGCCCGGCTCCGCGGCTCCCCGTGCCCGGCTCCGCGGATCTCCCGGTGTCCGATGTCCGGTTGCCCGGCTCCCCCGGTACCCGGCTCCGCGCTCCCCCGTGCTCGGATACGCGGGTGCCCCGGCTCCCCGTGTCTCCCGGTGCCCAGCTGTGCGGCTCCCCGGCTCTTCTCGCGTACCTCCAGGTTCTCCAGCCGGGTTTTCAGGGACTGCAGCGTCTGCCCGAGCTGGCTGAGGGTCTCGGCGGCGGCCGGCCGCGACAGGTCTCCCATGGTGTTCTTGGAGAAGCCCTTCCTGCCCTTTCCCTCGCCGGGCAGCTCCAGCACGCTCTGGCTCTCGCAGCGGCCCAGCTTGGCCGTGAGCTCGCGGATCGTCTCCTTCTGGTTCATGATGGTCTCCTTCTGCTGCAGCACCGTCTCCCGCAGCTGCAGCACGGTGCCCTTCAGCTCCTCGGCCGAGCCGGTGCCCAGCGCCGAGGCGGCGCACACATCCCCGTCCAGCGGCACCGAGGTGCAGATGAAGCGCGTCTGCCCCAGGCCCTGGCCGAGCGCCGGCCCCAGCGCCGACCCCAGCAGCAGCAGCAGCGGCAGGACGCGGCGGCTGCCGGGCGGCCCCGCGGCCATGGCTCCGCTCGGCTCCGCTCGCTCCGGGCCGGCTCCGGTGTCGCTGCGGCGCCGCCGCTTTTATCGCGGCCGGGCGGGGCGGCGCGGGGCGTCACGGAGCGCGGAATCCCGGCCCGCGGCGGGGGGCCCCGCGTGGGAGCGGGGCGAGAGTGAGAGTGTGCGATGGTGATTCTGTGAGCGTGAGAGCGTTCCGTGTGTCTGTCCGTGTGTCTGTCCGTGTGTCTGTCCGTGTGCGGGAGCGCGGGTGGGCGGCGCGCGTGGGTAGAGCAGACTGAGCAGGGAGGGGCTGCGGGGAGTGCGTGTGTGTGCGAGGGGTGTGTGCGGGGGATGTGTGCGGGGTGGGTGCGTGTCTGCGCGGGTGTTCTTGCACACGTGTGTGCAGGGTGTGCACGTACGTGTGTGTGCGGGATGCGGGGAGCTGCGGGGGGCCGTGGGTGGAAGGGGCAGCCCCGCGCTCCCCGCAGGTCCGTGGGTGCCCCGTGGGTGCCCCGTGGGTGTCCGTGCCGGGGTCCCGGGGGCGTGGCCGAGGGTGCCCGGGTGCGATCCGGGAGCAGCGGCCGGGGCAGCCCCGTGGGTCGGTGCCACGTGGAGCAGGGGAACCCGCAGCCACGCAGGGGCTCCGTGGGGAGGACACGGGTGGGCTGTGGGGCTGATGGGCCCCTGCCACTGCGTGTCCCCGGGGAGCAGCTGCTCCCAGCTGGTGCCAGTGCCCAGCTCCACTGTGGGTGCAGGGGAGCAGTTGCTGCTCTGCTTCTTCCGTATTAATCAGGGAAAAAACCTCACAGGTAATATCAGGAGCTGTCCTTGGTGGGAATAGCTCACGGCTGTCGGAATTGTCACTTCTATCATCTTCAGCACTTCAGCCAAGGCCGATTCTCCTTCAGCAGCAAGCGAGCTGTGTCCCCTGCCCTTGTTCCCCACATCCTACACTTGGACAGGACACCTGAGCACGAATGGGACTGTTCCAGCTCCCTGAGCCTCTCGTGCCTGTTGGCTTTATCCTTGTCTTCTTCTGTTGTATTGTGCCAGGAAATACCTGACCAGGAGAGCAGTCTGCTGGGGTAGATGGGGAGTGTGGCCCCCTCAGCTCAGCTCAGAGCTGCAGCAGCACATATGGCTGGAGTATTTACATAATGCCAAGTTATCCTGTGAAATATGAGCAATTAATTTTGATTAGTGAAGTGGGTCAGTAAAATACAAAGGCTTTCTGTGCATGGATCTGCAAAAGATAAACCACAACCACTCCATAGTCCTTTCCCCTTTGATCTGCCTGGAGCAGGCCTGAGGATCCCTCGCTGGGGCTGGAGCTCCCTGAGCTCCTCTCAGTGGTACCTGTGACTGGTTTATGTCTTTCCTGCAGCAGATCTTTATCCAGCCCCGGGTGGTTTGTGACACACTGACGTGGCATGGAGTGTTTCCTCCTCAAAGACAACTCAGCTGCCTTTGGGAGGCTCTTTCCCCATCCAGCCGTGCTCTGGTACAGTTAAAGCAGCATTTCATGGCAAAACCCAGGGACTTGGGGTTGTCAGCAGAAGAAGGGTAGCAGGCTAGCAAAACCTCTGATGTTCCACTGTCTGTTCATGCCAGCCCAGGGAACTCAGCTGAGACAAAAGTGGCTGAGAGGTCAGGAGCTGTGCCAGGGTGCTCAGCACCTCTGGGCACCTTCATGGGCATCCTGTAGAGCTTTGTTCCTGTCTCCTTCCAACCTATCCCAGTGCTCGTGGGGGCTGAAGAGAAGTCATTTGGAGCCTTTCTAAGGCTCCTGGGTCTCACTGGTGATCCAGCCTGGGCAGTTCAGAGCCACCTGTGGTGCTGCTCACCTGTGCGGTGTGTGCTTTGCTGCAGGAAGTTTTGGGGGAAAATCTGCATTTCCAGTAGGCTCTTCCTTCTGGCTTTATCGCCCTGGTTACTGACCCTGCTGCTGGCTCTCTGTGCTGAGCAGTTTCACTGCAAAAGGAATGGGGCAGAGGGGGGATAAAGAGGGGACAGACCCCATGGGGTTTACTGGGCAGACCTTCTGTGCTGGTTTAGTTTGGGGTTTTTTGGCAAAAGGAAAAGCTGAAAAGACTGCGGGTCTAATCCTTCTGCCACAGGCAGGAACGCAACCCAAAAATAATGTTACTGCAGGCAATAGAATTACACCAGTGTAAACCAGTGTGAGAGGCAGCGGAGCCTGGTCCCACTCCTGCTCACATCTGCATGGTATTGACAGAGCTGAGTGTGTCACTGAACCAATTTCCCTCGCAATCTTTTGTCATCCATAGCACATTATGCGGAGATGAGACCAAGGTGACAAATGCAATAAAATAAACACTTGGATACTATGGTGATGGAGACCAGGAAATGCCTGGATAGGAAAAAACAACAAAGCTGCACTACAAGAGATAAGCAAAATAACCCCGTGGCTCCTAATGCAAAGAAAGAACCAGAAAATATGATCAAGATTTCAGCTTTCCCAGAATCACTGAATCATGCAGTAGGATCTGTTATTGCTTCTGTAGATTTAGGAGCTGTGTGGCTGTAATGGAGTAATGGAGCCCCTATTATTTTTAACTCTTCTCTTACCTCTTCCCAAGCGCTCAGCAGCAGCTGATTTATGGCTCTGTAGCTGGAAAGAGCTGAGCACAGCTCTCAAGGACCCTCACAGATGATTTAGCTCTGAACAGGAGCCAGCAGGCACATTTGTATTTGTGATGGACGAGGATGGTTTTGGACAGCCCGGGGTGCTCCCGGCAGCCCCGGCCGCCCATGGCCTCTGCCCGTGCAGAGGTGAGGGATGTAAATCTGTCTGCTCCACACTAACCTTTGTGTGGGAACAGCAGAATCACGAATGCAGAAAGGACAGTTTTTTAAGTGGACAAATCTCTTTAATCCCAGGAGCTGGAGCCCCAGGGAGCAGGCAGTGGAAGCTTTCTCTCCTGCTTGTGCAGTCTGCTGTACATAAACCATCTCCTGTGGGGTGATGCTGATTCCGCATTTAAGTCTCCTCTGCGGAGTGGGAACAATGCGATCCATTATGGGATGAAGGCAGCTTTAAATGGGAAACAGCAATGGATACACTTCAAGGGGCACAGCTCCCTTTGTCTGTGCATGGAGCTGCTGGTTGTGCCCTGTTGTCACTGAGGTTCCTGAGGGATTGTCCCCTCCACACACCCCCATCCCCAGCAGGCTCAAAGCAGGACAGGGCAGTGACTGTGAGGCTGTTTTGTCTTTTTTTACTATAAGGAATTGTTCTTCAGGGAACTGCAGCAAGGACAGGGTCTCTGGTCACAGCACTGCTGGCTGTGCAGAGCCCAGATGTGGGGGAAGCAGGATCATCTTCAAAGCCTTTTCCTTCTACAGCTGGACCAGCCACAGGGAATGAGTCCCCAGCTGCCCCATGGTTCTGTTTGAGAATAATGTATGTTCAAAAAAAATATTTTGGTGCCTTCTAAACGGTATAGCTGTTACTAGAGCAGCTCAGGCATGGGGTAGAGCAGATACTGTGTGTGAGATGGAGTATTCCCTTCTGTGACAGATACACTTTGGACTGGAGTTGGGAATTTTGCTGCATTTTGCTGCAGTCTTTCTTTGCAGATCTCTCCCTCTCTGTTTCTCTCCCTCTCTCTCTCTCCCTCTCTCACACATTCACTCTCTTCCCTTTTTCCCTTCCCTTGTTTTCATTGTTCCCATCTTGCAAGTCAGTTTCCTCCTAAATTGCCTGACATTTACACTCAGTGAGACTGGGGAGTGTGGTCTCTGTACTAGTAGGTCTCTGTGATGCTATAGGGACACAGATCCTTTCATTACAAATAATTAATTTAGCTCTATATTGCATAACATCCTAAAAAGCTTTCTAGGGCAGTCTCATGCTAGCTGGATGCACAGTTCCTATCAATATTACATTACATTTGGGTACAACAGTTATGAAGTTTCATTAAAAATTTAATTTGTGGTTTAAAACTGCAGCATTCCCTTAAAAGTGTAGCAGAGAAACCATTCCGGCTGCTGGAGGACTGAGCTGGCATTAGCCAAAATTGCAGAGAGAGCTGCAGAAGGGGCCTGGGATGGTGGGGATATTCTCTGCACAGAGAGAATATCTGGGCTGGGCTGGAGCAGGTGGATGCTCAGGCTTGGTGTTGCTCTTTGCTGGGTCCTGCTAGGTTCCTGCCATCTGAGGAGCCTTTTTGGAGCAGGGAGTGAAGCTTTAACCTGAGTGTGCACAGGAGAAACCTCATCCCATCCTCACTGTGCCCATTTGGGGTGGGTTTTGGGTGAGGAAGGTGATGCTTGAGGAGCACAGAACTAGCAGGATGTGTGCTCAGCGCTGTGAGGTGGGAGCTGGGCTGAACCCAGAGCTGAGAGCCCCAGGGAGGAGGCTGCTGCCTTTGTACCTCGCAGGCATCTCTCTCTGGTGAGAATGAAGCACCTCCTTCCCGGCAGCAGCGCGGCCGATGCGGTCGGGCGCTGGGAGGCGGCGCGGGAGCAGGGCCGGTGTCATGTTTAGTTAATGAGGGTTTGCCGTGACGCCTCGGCAGCGGAGCTGAATGGAGGCAGGTTCCCACATCCCACATCCGCCTCTCCCGCTCAGAATTGATTTGTGCAGGAATTCCCCCCTGTCTGCACACACACACGTCAGAAGAGCCAGCAGCTTTTCCTCCCAGACCATCCCTCGAGTCGTTTTTCAGCTCGGTCTGGATTTTCCTGCAGTACGAGAAAGCGAGGTGCCAGATGTGGGATGGATCCCAGCTGTGGGGTTGATCCCAGCTGTGGGATGGATCCCAGATGCGGGATGGATCCCAGCTGTGGGATGGATCCCAGCTGAGGGTTGATCCCAGCTGTGGGATGGATCCCAGATGCGGGATGGATCCCAGCTGTGGGATGGATCCCAGCTGTGGGGTGGATCCCAGCTGTGGGATGGATCCCAGCTGTGGGGTTGATCCCAGCTGTGGGATGGATCCCAGCTGTGGGGTGGATCCCAGCTGTGGGATGGATCCCAGATGTGGGGTTGATCCCGGCCCCTCAAAAGACATGACCCTCGCAGTCCTGCCCAGGTGTTGGGGTTGGCCCTGCTGCTCCTGGCTCTGGCACAGGGATTCTCCATCCAGGAGCCCATGGGGGCTCACAGAGCTTGGCCGCAGTACCCACAAGTGACAAACCATGCCTCCCTGTGTTACAAACCCCACATTTGTCATTTTGCCCCCCCTGTCCAACAAATGAGGGGGAATTTGCAGCCAGGATGGGGGGTTTGAGAAGTCAGCACTGTGCTGGTGTTTGCTGTAGGTCTGCAGAGATCACTTCCCCTCCCCCAGTGAGGATAATAATGGGGAGTGGGTTCCTAAATCCCTTAAGCTTCTTTGATAGTTTCAATATTTATCTGTAATCCTGCTGCTGCTTCTGAACAGACACAGCTCTGTGTCCCTGTTGCTCTGGAGCTTCTTCCCACCTTGCAGTGTTCCCTTTTTGTAGGAGAAGAGGCAGGGCAGGATGAGAAGGGAATATCAAAAGCTGGCGACGCTGCTGTGCCCTAGTTTTTTCCATGATTATTTATTATTTTGCAGTCTCTTGCTCCTTTTCTCCTATGCCCTCTGTTGTGTTCTGTTACTGTGCTGTGGTGGGTTGACACAGGCTGGACACCAGGTGCCCCCAAAGCTGCTCCATCACTCCCTCCTCAGTTGAGGGGGAGAAAAAATAGAGCAAAAAGCTCATGGGGCAAGATAAGGGCCAGGAGAAATCCCTCAGCAATCACCATCACAGCCAAACAGACTGGACTTGGGGAAATAAGTTTGTTACCAATCAAATCAGAGTAGGATAATGAGAAATAAAAATGAAATCTTTAAACAGCTTCCCCTCACTCCTCCCTTCTTCCCAGGCTCATCTTCACCCCTGGATTCTCTCTGTCCTCACCCATAGCGACACAGAGGGATGAGGAACAGGAGCTCTGGTCAGTTCATCCCATGATGTCTCTGCTGCTCCTTTCTCCTCACACTCTCCTCCTGCTCCAGCCCTCCTCCTCCACGGGTCACAGAAATCATCTCTGTAGCCCCCTCCTACCAAAACCTTGTCACACAAACCCCAAATACCTCTGTGGAGACTGGGAATACTTCAATGCCCAGCTTTGAGATGGAGGGGAAGGGAGGATGGATGTGTGGCAGGACAAATCTGGAATGAGTTCCAAGTGCACATGTGGCATGGATGCTCAGCCCAGGTGGGACAAGTGGGTGTGCAAGCACAGGAACAAGCACCAGGGAACTTTGAGCTGCCCCTGCTCCCAAAACAGGGGTAGCTGGAGCAGAGACAGTGAGGTCTGGAGAGGCTGCACTGCCTAGAGCTCTGGTCCTGGGTGCTGGGTGGGAGATCTGATTGTGCCAGAGTCAATTCGTGTCTGTGCCTGTGATGGTTCGGGGTTAAAACACAGAAGGTTTTAAAACCAGGACAGATAAAAGCACTCCAAGGCAACAGGGATTCCCTGTGTTTGCTGCTGTTTGACCCTGAGCTCGAGGGCAGCTTTTAGTGGGGAAAGGGGCTCTGAGGACATTGAGAGTCTCTAGGGGTGAGGCTGCATTAGGGCTGGGGGGCATCGATTCCTCTACAGGGTCAGAGGCTCCAGAAGCTGCAGAGAGAGTGAGCCTAACTGGAATGGCCCAGGAGCTGCTTCCAGGCACTGAGTGAAGCTGGAGACGCTTTGGCTGCTGCCTGGAGCTGGCACTTCCTGAGCTGGAGATGCAGGGGATGGCAAGGGCCCAGCCAGCTCTGAATCCCCTGGATGGCAGTGGGAGCCTCAACACCAACTCTTCTTCAGGCGAGAGATGTGCTGGCAAAACTTTAGGCTCCTGCACACCTGGCAGGAGCACATTTGGTTTGTAGTTTTTCACACTGGAATTGCAATTCCATCCCTGCTCCCTAGGGCTGGCACTGGTGACGTTGTCAGGGGGTGCTCTGGCGGGGGGAATTGCCTTGCACTGTGCCTTCTTAGGTGTCTTCTACATGGGAAATGCAAAATAAATTAGTTGTGAATCCAGAGTCTGCTGGCTCTGCTGCAGTGTTTCCAGGGACAGAAACTCTTGGCATGGGTTGGGGAAGTGGAGTCAGCCTGTTGTCCATGCCACAGCCTAACTGTTCCATCAGCAGGGGAGTGGGAAGTCTTTAGTCTGCTATAAATTCTCACTTTAGATTCATATAGTGTGTATTTGGCCATGCAAAGCCTTTATTTCCCTGCTGGGCGGATGCTGCTCAGTGTAAGTGACAGAAGAGAAGTTTGTGTGGATGTTCATGCCACTGCCATGAATTGTAATCAGACTGATCACACCATGCCTTGTAAACCCACTGAACTTCAGCAGCAAACACATGAGCCATGAAACCCACCAAGAGTTAGGAAATGGATGTTGATCACTGTGTCACTCTGCATCAGGGATCTGGGTTTGAAATATCCTCGGCATGAAGAAAAAGGTTTCAACGGATGTATTTAATGAAAATTGTATATTCATGCTGATTCCGAAGGTAATTGCATTTCCCAAATATAGGAAGAGATTTTTGGGTTCCTCTATCAAAAACAACATTACTGGTTAACACTCCATAGGCGAGCCAGGCTGGATTTCTCCATTCTGGGATTCTTTTGGTGGAATCCCAATCTCTTGGGCGTTGCCTCTCCTATCACAGGTAATCAAACCAAACCAGTTCTGATTCCAAAGCAATCTCAGCATCACTGGGCTGGCATTTCCAAAGGCAGCTCCATGAAACAGCTTCCAGATTCTCAAGCCCCAAATGAAGCCTTCATGACAAATCCCTGTAAAATGCTGAATTATTTCTTATCAGCCGGTTCCACTCTGCCTGAAGGAAATGTCAAGTCCTGCCTGTCCAGTGGGAAGGTGGGCTTGGCAAGGGGTCTGCAAAAAGATACTCCAGAAACCATGACTTTTGGGCTGAATGGGCTGAAGGAAAAGCCGGGAGGAGCCAGCAGAGCTCCGTGGCTCCTACTCCCGCTGCTTTGGGGTGGTTTTGTCGCTGAGTCAGAGCCGATACCGATCTACAACTGCGACATGGTGTTTAAGGAAACATTTCTGCACTTAATAATGAGAAAACCGGAGAATATCTGCCGAGGTGACATCGATCACGTGTTGTTAAACACACATAGCCCGATCACCTCGCAAATTACCCAGCCTGCGAGGAGACAAAGGGAGATAATTATAACAGATGAGCTGCGGGGCTGCAGCGTTCCGGAGATGGATGGCCGGGCGCTTTGAGAACTCTATTAACAGCTCCTCCAAACCCTCCAATCTATCGCATCCCCAACGTATTGAGTGCAGCTTCGCTCAGGCTTTATGAGAAAAACAGCTCCATTAAGCAGCCAATTTTTGTCAGTCTGCGGAGGGGTCATTTCAGTCTCCCCTGTGCCGCCGGGAACACAGAAATCTTTACATTTGTGGTGAACGGAAGTCGCCTTTGGGGTCAAACGAGGCGGCTGCTTCACGGTCTAAATGACTTGTAGCTTGTGTACTACCTGGAATTCAAGGATGTCAAATACTCTCATTAACTAAACTCTACAGCTTCTGAATCATCAGGAAACTTGCCCTTTCATAGTTCAGTGGAGGCAAAGGGAACAGAAAAAATGCCCAAGTGCTTTGCTTCCAAAAGCTGCATCACCTTTCCTTTCTCCCTCGATTTTCTTCCTTGGGTGAAAATTTTCCCCTGACGCCAAGGTGTTTCTTCCACTAAAATGGCAAGGAGAGATTTTTGACCTAGTATTTATCCTGGCCTTTTCACCATGAGAAGAGAACATGAATCCCTGTCATATTCCCAACGGATGCTGCTAACTAAGATGCCACTTTACACCCTTTTACCATATTTTTATGGCAGTTTGACTGTGCTCAAAACAGCACATCCCATCACATCAGGGGCTGAGGCACCACAGAACTGGCAGAGGAAGAGGAGGATCGGGGGATCTTCTCACTCCTTAAAACTCCCTGACAGGAGGATGCAGCCAGGTCGGGGTCAGGCTCTGCTCTCAGGGAAAGAGGGACAGGATGAAAGGAAAAAGCCTCAAGTTGTGCCAGGGGAGGTTCAGGTTTGTTATTGAGGAAAATTTCTACACCAGAAGGAGGTGGTGGAGTCCCCATTCCTGGAGGGATTTAGCAGCCATGTGGATGTGGCACTTGGGGACATGGGTCAGTTGTGGCCTTGGCAGTGCTGGGGAATGGTTGGACTCAATGTTCTCTGAGGGCTTTTCCAACCCAAACTGTGATTCTGTGATTCTCAAAGTAGTCCTTGTCTGGGCAGGGAAAACCTCAGATTTTCTGTTCCCCCCAGCCCTGCTCCCTGTGCTTGGAAAGCCAGAGCTGCAGCAGGAGCTTCTCCCCTGAGCCAGGAGCACCTGTGGCAGGTGGGGAGGCAGGTGCTGCAACAAACCCCACCTGACAATTTTAGTGCTCCAACTGCTCTCCCAGCTCCAGAGCCTGTGTGAGGACACGATTCCTCCCCTGCAGTGTGCAGGAAGCGCGTCGGGAAGAGCCAGGAATAGTCCCGTCTGTTCTGTCTCGCAGAGGAGGTCACTGGGAGGCTCCACGAGACGGGGAGTCAATTTTATGAATCATGTTTTGATGTGTATCGGATTTGGCACATAACAGCTCTCGCCCCCTTCTCACCTGCCTCCCGATCTCGTCCTCCCCAGGCTCCCATTCCCGTTCCCAGCCCCAAATCTCCGACTCACATTTGCTGTGAAAGAAGGAAGGAAGGAAGTCTGCGTGCTGCACATGCATAAATAATACAACTGAAATCAGACTTAGTTAAAAATAGATATTCTTCCTAATAAATATTTTACCTACTGTCTTTAGGCTGTAAAGCTCCCCTGACTGAAGTGTTAAAACAAACCTCGTTTTTGGCCCCTAAATGCCTAAAACACCCACGGCCGTGGCTGTGCAAACAGTGCTGGGCTGAGAGGCTGCTGTGGGGAAGGAATGTGGTCACCTGCACACTCAAGGACACAAAAACCTGCCCTTAAAGCCTCAGAAAAGTGGCCTGGTGGCCTTTTGGCTCCAGGAAGAGACCTTTGCATCCGACTGACTCATTTGGTGACCTGTGAGTTTGACTAATGAAATTGAAAGATAAGATCTCTCATGATATTTATGAGTAGCATTCTTCTTTCCATATCTTTATTTTTTCCTGCCCAAAAGTGGAATTAGAATTAGGTGGCTGAATAAGGCAAAACAAAGGACACTGACAGAGCCTGAGATAGGAGGATTTTTCATTAAAAAGAGTGACAGGTTGTAGAATGCATCCAAGTGTGTTTCTGGGAGATAATACTGCATTTTGGGTTTAGGGCATCACTCACTGTGCCTTACCTGACATGGTGTTTCCATTCCCCAGATTCTCTGTGAACCAGGGAGCAATTTAATCTGTTGCTCTGCCCAGAACCTGTGGCTGGAGGGTTGACTTTACATGGAAAGGGGGCTCCTGAAGGCAGCACTGGCACCACATCTGCCTTTGGCACAGAGCCTTGGCAGCAGGGAATCCTGACCAGTGCTGCCAGGAAAGGGGACAATAAGAGGAGACAGTTGGTCCCACGGGAGCAGTGGAGTGGAGAGGCCACACTGAGATCCTGTGGGAAGTGCTGCTGTGCCCACAGGAGCAGGGCAGGGCTGATGGCTCCCATCCCACAGCCAAGGCATCACTACCCAGCAGAGTCCTCCCTGTCCCCTTGCCTGTCCCCTTCCCCTGGAGTCCAGTCAGGTGAGCCCAGCAGCGGTGCTGGATGGGCTGGAGGCACTGGGGGCACACCAAAGAAGCAGGGCACCATTTCAGAGAAGCCCAGGAAGGACACACAGTGCAGGATAAAGGAACACACGGCTCTCTCAGCCCAGGCCGTGCCCGGCTGGCTGGGAACAAGCTCCTGATCCTTCCTGCCCAGGCAGGGAAGGAGGCAGATGCGCTGTGCCCGCTGCCAGCTGTGCCCTTCACGGGGATTTCTGGCGGCAGCTCCGAGGCTGTCCTGCAGCACGTTCGGGCAGGGCTGGCACCAGGCCTGGCACACGCTGCCCAAAGCTGTCGGGAGCTGGGATTAGGGTCCATCTGTGCAGCCCCAGGCGCGGGATTTGCTGCCCTGGGAGCGCCAGGGACTGGGATTTTTTCAGGTGGTGTGTTGGGATTGTTACTTCTGACCCCACACCATGGCAGGAGGTTGGAAATAGAAGATCTTTATGGTCTCTTCCAACCCAAAGCATTCCAGAACTCTGTAATTCTCTGATTTTGTGCTGCTGCTGTTGAGGAATTCATTAAAGGTTAGCAGAAACACAGCCATAAGCATTTTCTGCACCCTGGCAACTCGTTCTGATAACAATCATGCAGTTATGATCAGCCATCAGCACAGAGCACTGTGAGGCAATGAATCAGCTCCTCAGGAAAGGGAAGGAGCAAAAGCAGACATTGGCCACCCCAAGAAACACTACTTGCCAATCTTCCAATCTATCATAAAGAAATGTCTTTGCATTTAAAATATTCCACGAGTGTAAACACATGGAAAGTATTAATGAGAATTAATGGTTCTGTACATCAAATTACACATGTATTCTTCCATTTCTACTGTGAAATAATTTTTTGCACGTTCAAGTATTACAAATATTAATGTGGTTGGGCTCGATTACTGCCAGGAGCAAACACTGAGGAACTTCATTAGTAGCAATATTTGATATTCATTAACCTTCAGTTTAACAGCAAGGAGGATCTATGCCTGAAATATTTCACCTGCCTTTCCTCATGTGTGGCGTGAACATGAATCAGACACAGCTGCTGGGGGCTGTGCTCAGTTTCACCACTCTCCTGCTTTTTTGCCCCAGAATAAATGACCACACAATACAAAGAGAAGTCCAAGAACAGGCACGATCAGACTGATACCTGTGCCTGGGTGTGTTTGGAACACCAGGACACACCAGTATGAGGCTGCCACTGCTCCGAGCTAGTTGCTTGGCATCAGGGATTGATTTCCAGCTTTATTTAAGGTGAATCTCATCAGATCTGTAAGCGCAGGGCAGCTGATCTGGGCAGCGTGTTGGGATGCTCCCAGGGAACCAGGGACTGGATGAGGGAAACAGCCTCGATCTGTGGCAGGGGAGGGTCAGGCTGGACATCAGGAGGAATTTCTCCACGGAAAGGGTGCTCAGGCCTTGGCAGGAACTGCCCAGGGAGGTTTGCAGTGCCCATCCCTGCAGGTGTCCCAGGAAGGCCTGGCTGTGGCACTCAGTGCTCCGGGCTGGGGACAAGGTGGGGATCGGGCACAGCTCGGCCTCGATGGTCAGGGATGTCTTTTCCAACCTCAGTGATTCTGGAATTCCCGCGCCAGCCCGCTCTGTCCCCATCGCAACGCGCTGTCGCCATGGCAACGCGCTGTCACCACGGCAACGCGGCGGCGCGCGCGGCGCGGCGTGTCCCGCACGGCAGCCCGTACCGCGGGGCATTGTGGGCCGGGCAAGATGGCCGCCCCCGTGCCGCGGTGCTGAGCCCAGCCGCGCTCGCCGGCGCCCCGGGACGCGCGTCCCGTCCGCCGCCGCCCGCCCCTGGAGCGCAGCTCGCCGAGCCGCCCTCGGCCGCCGGTGTGCGAGGGAGCCGCGATGGGCCGGGCGTGGTGCCCGCCGCAGGGAGCGCGGGGCCCGCGGGGGTAGAGGCGTGAGGGAGGCCCCGGGCCCGGTCCCCGCCGGCCCCTCGGTCCTCCCCGGGCCGCGCCACCGAGCCCGGCCGGGGCCGCTGCCTGCGCCAGGTGAAGGCGCTGCGTGCCCCGGGTCCGTCCTTACCCTCCCGCCGGGGAGCGCCGCCCCCCCGCTGCCCTTGCCCCGTCCTACCCCCTCCAGCCGGAGGGACCCCCGGCCCCGCTGGGTGCCGGGCTGGACATCGCTGCTCACGTGTTGCCCGGCGCTTCCCCGCCCATGGAGTCTGAGATGCTACAGTCGCCTCTCCTGGGGCTCGGGGAGGAGGATGAGTCCGACCTGACGGACTGGAACTTGCCCCTGGCCTTTATGAAGAAAAGGCACTGCGAGAAGATCGAAGGCTCCAAGTCTTTGGCTCAGAGTTGGAGGATGAAGGACCGGGTAATGCTCCGGGGCAGGATGGGGTTTGGAGGAGGAGCAGTCGGGGGACAGGTGAAAAGGGACTCAGAGCTCGGAGGGCTGCTGAGCTGTTGTTAGATGAAGCTTTGGGTGTTGATCTGTAGTTTCTATCCCACTCATGTGGAATCAGAACCTGCAGATGTGTCAGAAGTACTGATTCGATGTTCTCGGTACTGGGCTCTTTGTGCAGCTCCATCATTTAAGCTCTGTAAATGAAACTTTGCTACTTGGTGTGTTTTAGGCAAGACAATAAAATGAATGAGGTCGGAAGGTGCTCTGGGGCCCAGCAGGTCAATGGGTGCAGGAATTGCAGCTGTCTGCAGGTGAAGGTGCACAGGAGCTCTGTGGTTTTGGAGCTTGCCAGCAGCGTATTTTTTAAAATGTAAAATGAAGGTGTCCTTGCATGTGGAGAAACTGAGATTATGGGATTTTGGAGGCAGGAGATAATTATCAACTGAAACTCTTGTGTTACAGCAGGAGCTTCTGTGTTTGGGGATGTGTTGTGTGTTAAACTGACAGTGCTGAGGGTGACAGAGAAATGTCCCTGCTGGTGGTGTGGAATCCTCTGTTGCATCCTTCTGTCAACTTAAATGTTTCAGTAAAGGGCAAACAAAGCACCTGAGTAGTTTCATGGACAATCATCTCCCCTCATTCTGTTCTTGGAATCTGCTTTGGGTTCCGCTTTCCCTGCGTCTCAAAGTTCTTGTGCCCATAACTTTGTGTTCATAGATATTTATGAATTTTTCTGGTGACCACAATTCTGTTATGTTTATGATCCCTCTTGTAATAGTACGGAATAACTTTCTGAAACTCCAGGCTGTAATTTCTTTCCAGAGGCAATGTGACCAGGCTGTCCCCAAGTCTCAGTGTTCCCAGAGCAGTGATTATATTTCTCAGAAGTTTGGAACCATGAGGAGAATTGTGTACTGAAAATGGGACTTGGCAGATCATTGCTGGGTTGAACTGAGCGTTTTCAGTGTGTTTTACAGGCACCACAGACACCACATTGGGTGCTCTGCTCCAAAGGGTTCTGGCAGAGAGGAGACTTTCTCCAGTAGACTGTGGAGGTGTGATGAGCTTGCTTGTCTATTTTAGTGATCCCTCTGCCTTCCTGGGACACTTCCCGTTCCCTTATTTCCTGATCTGCAAAGTTGCCTGTTTCTAATTTGGGAATGACTTTGCCGGGGTTGGGCTGATCAATAGGTTGTGCAGCAGCAGCACAAGTTCAGGAGGGATGATCAGGGGTTTCTCTGTGGCTGATGTTAAATGTTTCACGTGCTTGTTACCATTACTGAACGTCACAGCCCAGCAGAAGGTGGAGGGCAGCTCACTCATGCTGCTGTTTTCCCATGGCCTGGCTGGAAGTGGCAGTTGGAGTGTGACAGGTTTGTCCAGTGAGTTGAACACCTGGATAAAAACCCAGGAACTTGGGGTTTTCCTATGAAGCAGTTTGGAGTCATGATGTGAGGGCAATGACCTGGCAGCCTGTGCTGTCGGGTTGGAAACTGATGGGCTGTTGATTTTTCCCCTTTTTGTTCCTGACCTGCTTTGTTTTGCTCTCTGGCATCATAAATTAATTACTCCTTGTTTTAGCTGTCTTCAGGAGGTTTCCTCTCTTTCCTTGTACTCTTTCCAGCACTGTTCCCCAGTGACCTGAGTGCTGCTGCAGCTCTATCAGTGCTCACAGCCCCTGATGTCCATCTGCTCATCCAACCCACACCCTTCATTCCCTGCAGTCCCAGCGTGTGAGGGTCTGTCCCACTCCCCTGTAGCTTCCTTTGTCTCCTGCCTCCCTTTTCTACAAGCCAGGGCTGATGGACTTTGGCTGTGCTCTTATCTTTGGGATGCTGTTGCAGGAGATTTCCTGAGGGCTGCGGGGGATGTGCCTCTGGCTGTGAGCTGAGCGTGGAGAACTTTCCATTTCTTTGAATTTGATAAATGTACCTGTCATGGCTCAGGTTGGGGACCATTACCTGTCATTAGACACCCCAGCCTGTCTCTAAATGAAGAAGTTCTCAAAGGTCAACCCAAACAAGGCTCTGTCAGTCCCAGTGGAGGTAAATCTCTAGCATTTTCTCCTGTGAATCACAAAAGCCCCAAGCAGTGGCAGATTTTGCCTTATTCATCTAGGAGTCACGGGGAGTGATCCGAGCTCTACTACAGTTAGAGGAAGTGATTCACAGATTTAGGAGTGGAATGATTCTCTTTTTCATCTTGCTTTGTTGCTCTAAAAACCCCAGAGTTTATATGAAGTTGAAGGTTCTTTAGAAGGCAGAGCTCTGATAAGGGGAGAATCAAATCAGCAGAGTAATGAGTGGTAAATTTAGAGAAAATAAGCGAGAATTCACTGGTGTCCCCCGCCCCTTCCTCCACGAGGGCTGCTCTGAAAACATTTAATCCTTCTTCTCCCCCTTCCATGGACTGCATATGCCATCAAAGTGACAATGCTTTGATCTATTATTTATTTAAAGAATATTTTTAACACAAGAGGGTTGGAATTATGCTTTGTGTATTGAATTAAATCTCTCAGCCTTGGTAGCAACCAAAGCATATAACTTGATTTAAAGGAAAAGACTCCCAAGTACACCAGGTTTTACTGACAAGTTGCTATTAAATTCAGAATATTTAAATTAAGATTTGCTGTATTTATATTGATTTCTAAGATAAGCAGAGAGCAGCAAAGCTGATTGTAATAGTTTTACCTCAACATTTTTTTTGCAGCTGCCTCATGACTTGCTGAGTGAGAATTAAATCCTGTTTTTATGAGAAGAGGAATCTACAATTAGGTTTCTCTAGAAATGCAGATTAAAGCAGGACTGCATACAAATGTGCTTAATTCAGACAAGCAGAGTTTACCTGCCTACACAAGAAATCCATGGAAGTGTCCAAGGCTCATGGGCTGGGTGGATTTTCTGGGGAGTTTGGGGATTTGGCTGTGAGGGTTTTTTTTGTTTAATTGGCTTGGTGCTGTGTTGACTTTCTCCCCCTTGGCCTGTCCAGGTGTGACTGTTGGCATAGCATGGCCTTGAGTGACTGAGGGGTTATTGATCCTTCTGGCACTTGGAGCTTTAACTGGCACTGCCAAATTTGATAAACCAGTACATTTAATGTTTGTCTTGTTCCTCTGTTCTTCTCTAAAGAACTTTCTGTAGATGCCCAGGTTTCTGTTAATGACATCTTCAGTGCAAGGCCATAGTGTGGGATGTTATAGGTGACAGGCTCAGGGGCTGAAGATTCCTTGTATCTCGTTGTCTCAGAGGCTCTGCCAGCAACGCCCTCACTTGTATTTTTATTTCTTTATTTGTACTTATTAACTGTTCCTTGCTGAGCTGTGACAGGGTGACCTGCAGCTCTCTTTGGGTAGGGATGGAGTGGAGGTGAACTCAGTGTAATTAGTGCAGTGTGGGGCAGTGACCAGAGGAGCAAGCACATGCTGTGGGAATAGCCAGAGGTGGATCAGGCCACCTCTCTTCCTGGCACTTCACTTGAATTTATGCCTTGGTCTTGTCCTGGTAATTTTCTCCTGCTCTCTCCCATAAGCTGGGGAAAGTTCCTGTTCTAGGAAGTCATTTGCATGTGGAGCAGTTGGCTGTGGCTCAGGGATTCCTCTCAAACGAGACGGCAGCACCTGATCAAACGCTCCGTGTGCATGCCGTGTTATTGACTCCCCAAAGATCTGAGAGGCCGTCTAGGAATGATTTGAAGGAATAGTTTGTAAGGAAGATCTGAAGCTGCATCAGTCAGTGCCTGGGAAGATGGACACCTTTTAAAGGCAGTGCTAGACAGGAGTGGGAATGCCGTGGAGCAATGAGGAGAAGCCTGCAGGAATGCAAAGCAGAGGCGAGGAGGAAACCCCTTGTCACAGATAAATGGGGAGTGACATCTGGAAAATGCCTCTTGTCGGTTCTTTTGCATGTTGTATAAAGAAAGCAAAGATCATAGGAGTAAAATACTTGCTTTCTATTATTTTCATTATTTTTAAGAAGTGATTGACGGGGAAGGAAACACCATTTTGGTTCTAAGCATCCCAGAGGGGTTGGAAAACAGTGTTGGGCTGCTGTGATAGAGAGGATCAAGCTGCTTGCGTTTGGAGTCTTTAACATTGAACACAGTCAGTCACACACGGTCACCTTGGATCTCTGAGGGCTCTGGGCCACAGCATGTCTGTGGATGTCACTGCTGTCACCTGGAGGAGCTGCACACTGTCCCCAGAGCAGGTGACCAGGAAGTGGCTGTGGGTACCTGGGGCAGTGATCCACAGCAGTGATTCAGCCATGAGCTTAGGAAGTGCTTATAAAATAAACACTGAGAGCAGCAGTTCAAAGTGTGCTTTGTGGGGAGCTGGAACTTTGTGTAGGAAAACGAACATATCGAGCACAATAAACCTCTGAAGAAAATTCCGAGTATTAGTGCTGAATTCAGATGTTAGAGAAGGAAAACAAACCCTCAGGAGGAGTTGATCTAGGAATCTAGAGCAAGCTGGCACACCAGGAACCGACTTTGGGCTACAGATGGCTGGAGACAACCTGCAGAGCAGTTGAATTATTAATGTTAACTTGAAGGAGTTCTTTGCATTCTACTGCTTTTATTGCTATGGAGGAGCACACAGAGATTTTTTTTTTCCATAACAATTTATTTATCTTAAATTTTACATTAAAAAAAAATTCCTTCAAACTGAAAGCTCTTCTTTTTAGATGCTGTACCTTGCAAATGGTACAGGAGATGAAGAGGCAGCAGGGATTTCTATCCCCCTGGGTAGGGGAAAGTCATGTCCATGTGGGGTATGTTGGGAATCATTCCTTCAGGAGCCTTGCACTGGCGTTGTGTGATTGAGTGGAAGGTCAAGGCTTTGTTTGCCTGTTCAATACCTTCAGCCTTTTCTCTGGCTGATTTCAGGCCTGCATTCTCACTGGAACGTGGTGCCAGAGCCCTGGGAATGATGCCTGGACAGAGTGTCACCACTTGTCACCTCTCAGCAGGGAGCCCAAAATGGAAAGGTTTGGCAACGAGCAAACAGGAACTTCTGGTGTTGCAGAGTGAAGTGGAACTCAGAGGAGAACAATGTTTCCTCTTGTTCAGTGTTGCTGTTCCTGCTCTCTTTGGAGATGTCCTTGTTGAAGCATTTCAATGGCACATCTCCAAAGGAGGCAGCAGTTAGGAGTTACCTGAGGAACACCTCGCTGGGTTTGCCCGCTGGTGAAGAGATTTCTATTAAATCTGTAAATGTGTGTAAAGAAAAATGTCACAAAAAGGCTTCAAGATGGGAATGAATTTCCTGCACAAGCAGAAAAATTGAGCCTCTTGGCCAGTGAGGGATTTCAAATGAGACTCATATGAGGATTTGGAATTTGGGAATATGTCCTAGTATCTGTATTTAATGTTGATAACTTCATCCTCAACTCTGTAAAATAATGTAGCAGCATATATTTCACGTTTAATGCTGACTTAATCTTGTGTTTGTATTAACTCCCAGAAGCAATTTGAACTCACTGGCATAAACCCAGGCCGGTTTCTAACACTTGAGTGTTCATCTGGGTAATGTTTAAGCAGAAAGTTTTCAGCTTGCAAATTGCAGTGTAAAAATCAAATATTAATGTGGGTTTAAAACATCCAGTCTGAAATGTACCACAAAATGCAAGATTTCTCATAAATGCACTGTTCTTGGTATTACTTGAACTAGAATATAAAGCAGTTCTATGACTCTGAGTTACAAACGTGTTCTCACTCAGGCTGAAATGGTTGTCTCAGTGTCAGCCTGGGCTGGAATCACTTTCAGGGATGCTCCAATAGGATCAGGTGGGCTTCCTGGGATGATAAAACTTCCCTTTTTCAATCAAACCCAGAACATCATGGTTTTTTCCTACTTGAAAATAACTGCAGAAGTTGCACTGTACTCACCTGCAGATCTGTTTGGCCTCTAAATGAAATAAGAGGTGAATTAGGAATATTTTAAAAGGTCTTTAGCATAAGATGTAAATTTTAGTGTCAAATGCTGTAATAAGCACCTTCTCTTCTGAGCAGATACAGAACTGCTTCTGCTCCCTGAGTCCCATTTCCGATGGCTTTGGGATGAATTCAGTGCCATCACTTCTCTGCAAGAGCGTTTTGACTGAGTGGATTTTGCCATTTAAGTATTGCAGGTTCTGACCCAGAGTTATTAAATCACTTTAAATAGGATGCAGTACAAGCTTGGGAGTTGTATCCCATTTTTTAACATACAAATGACACTCCAAAGTGCAGAGCCCACAGTAAGAGCTGCTGTGGTTTGATCTTGAGCCTTTGCTGACAAAGCGTTTTAGATACGGCTTTTCTTACAAACTTGCCAAATGTTCTTCTGCTTCATTTTTTAATTCTAACAAAACTCCACAGAAGTGTGTTCTGATGGATATGCTCCCGAAATGAGGAAAAGAAAATTTCCACTGTCTTAATGACAGATGAGGATGTCCTCATACTGCTTGTATTAAAGCTTTAAATATGCAGTGAAGTTTCTGGTGTGTTCCAAAAGAGTTTAGAAATGGGAAGGGCATATTGGGTTGTTTTATTTTTTTTTTTTTGATTGGTCTCACGCATTGTCCCCCAAAACCCTGCTGAGCCTAGGCTGAGCCCCAGCGTGGGCAGCAGGAAAGGGGGGATTCTGCCCCTCTGCCCCCTCAGGTGAGACCTGCAGAGCTGCCCCAGCCCTGGGCCAGCACAGGAAGGACCTGGAGCTGCTGGAACCAGTGCAGAGGAGGCAGCAGGGTGATGCAAGGGATGGAGCAGCTCTGCTGGGAGGAAAGACTGGGAGAGTTGGGATTGTTCAGCCTGGAGAAGAGAGGCTTCGGGGTGAACTAATTGAGACCTTCCAGTACCTGCAAGAGCTGACAAGAAACATGGACAGAGACTTTTTACAAGGGCCTGGAGTGACAGGAGAAGGGGGAATGGCTTCAGAGTGACAGAAGGCAAGGTTAGATGGGATATTGGGGAAAAAGTCCTCCCTGTGAGGGTGGTGAGGCCCTGGCAGAGGTTGCCCAGAGAAGCTGTGGCTGCCCCTGGATCCCTGGCAGTGTCCAAGGCCAGGTTGGACAGTGCTTGGAGCAACCTAGGACGTGCTCATGGCAGGAGGTGGCGCATGGATGAGCTTTAAGGTCCCTGCCCACCTAGGCCATTCTCTGATTTGACCCTCAGGATGGATGTGGATGTGGAGGAGCAGTCAGAGGGGAGAGGAATGAGCTGTAGTTCTCAGGATATGCTCCTTGTTAGCAGAACAAATCGTGTGGAGTGCAATGCTTTACATCCTTTGGGGGAGGTGGCAGAGAGGAAATCACCCTATTTGTCTCTGGGATCAGTTCCTGTTCCTCTCGTGGGTTTGCTGTCAGTTTTCCAGAAGAAACACTTATTTAAAACCCTGAAGTTGGGAGTGGAAAATAAATATCAGCCCGTTCAGCATAAGCCACCAATCAGATGTTACCAGCAAAATACTGAAAAATAAGTCAGTATTAGACTGCAAATGGGAAACAATAAATAAATGAGATGGAGAAGATTGCTTGGCAGGATACTTCCTCTTGGAAGGATGATTTATGCGTTCCCATGTGTAATAAGTTACTTTGTGTGTAGTTTTCTGTGTCTCCCTGGGGGTGTTCAGTGCGTGTGTGGCAGTGTGTGATAGCTCTGCCAGCATCCATGCCCTTCCACACCCTGGCTGTGCTGAGGCCCTGGGAGCTGGCATGGGAAGGTGTCCCTGTGGGCAGGGCAGTGCCAGGGGTTGTGCAATGGTCAGGGGGTTTTGGGTGGTATTTTTGGGTGGTCCATACCACTCCGAGCTGCTCAGGGTAGTGAAGGGTCTGCAGGACTGAGCTGCACCTTGCAGCTGCCCCTGGTTCTGCCAGTGACTCTGCTTTTACTGTGGATGGTCCTTCACTTGGATCCAGTGCTCTAAAGCACCTATCCTTAGTGCTAAACTGCAGCTGTGGGCATCTCCACCCCATCCATGGGCACTTCCCAGGAGCCCCTGTGGAATCCTGTCCAGGGAATTCCTGTTCAGGCTCTTGTTTTCATCTCTGTGCTGGAAAGTGCTGCTTACTCCTTGGGAACTGCTAGGCATGAGGAACTTCTACAAGATTGCAGGGTTTGTTAGCAGGAACGTGGTTTGGGATGAAGCCATGAACCACAGTTCTTGCTAATTTTTTATTTCATGTTTCCCATCATGGCCACGGGAGTGAGGAAATACTGCAGGATTTCTGTCCTGGTGTAGAGCCTGTCCCCCCTCTGTGGTGTGAATGGTGTCTGGCTGCTCCAGTTTCTGTATAAATGACACATTTATGTGGCTCTAGGGTTTTCTCTAAGTGTGAAATTTGGGATTTTTTTCCCCCAACTGTTGTGGATTGCACAGAGCACCCTGGGGAAGTGGGGATGTGGGTGGCCTTGCTGCAGGCAAGCCCTGAGTGCCTGGAATCACTGAGAGCCTCGTCACTGCTTTTGTTTTCCTTCTGTGGTTTAGGTGTTGGGACGAGGGAATCTAGAAAAAGAACATAAAGATGTGAAATAATAATTTGCAGGCAGTATTTTTAGCTGGCCGAGGTGGTTTGTCATTTGTTTAATGCAGGTTTTGGGTTGCATGTGAGGTTGGGTGGGTTTGGGTTGAGCACATTCGTGGTGCCCAGGTGAGATAACCCCATGTGCTGCCAGGGCACTGCCAGGGCAATGCTGGAGCAGCAGCTGAAGCCACACCAGGATTTCTCATTACAGGGCTCTCCAAGAAAACTAACAAGTGAAGAAAACAAAATAAAAAGTGCACTAAATGTCTCTGTTTTGGCGTGTGTTTGTTTGTTTAGTTTCTTTATGGTTTCATTTGTCACTTGGGGGTTTTTCCATTGTAATTCTTTTAGTTTCAATATTAGAGATCACGCACTGCATTATAATATTGGTCAGGGGCCCTGAATAGCATTGCCTCATGTTTTAATAATGTGTTTCAGTTGGACAATGGCTAATTTAGGATGAGTAGCAGAAGTTCACGGGTATCTATTTCCATGCTCAGAAAGAGAAGAATGGGCTCTGGAAATAATAACAAAAATAGTAACAAAGGGTCTAAGTACTGTTCTAATACAAAATATGAAAAATTTCATCAGTCAGGCCTTGCTTAAAATAGTCCATGTGAAATAGCAGGTAAGAGAGGTTGGTTAAAACCCTGCAGAAGTTCTGGGGCTGGTAAAGTCTGAACCCCAGTGGAAGTTGCTGTTGTTCCTGCACTAAGGAGCTGTGGTTTTGCCTGTCTTTGCAGATGAAGACTGTAAGTGTTGCCTTAGTTTTGTGCCTCAATGTCGGTGTGGACCCCCCGGATGTGGTGAAAACGACTCCCTGTGCCCGCCTGGAATGCTGGATTGGTGAGTCCCCAAGAGCCTCTAGGCTCCAGCTTCCCTGAGTCTCACAAACACTGAGTCACAGCATGGAATTCATCCTAAAGTTGTGCATTCCCAGGGCTTAAAACTGGGCTGAGCAGGAGGAAATCTGGGATCTGATTTCTCTCTGTCTGGGTTAATGAAGAGTCCAGCTCTGATTGCTGCCATGGGTCATCTCTCCTGCTGTGTTCTGAAATGAGAGACCATGGAGAAAAACAGCTGTTAATGAGCTGCCTTGCTTTCTTGTAATTTTTTAAGATTTATAAATATCTGAGGAAATCTCTGAGCAGAGACACCTTCACAGTGCTGGGATCTGCAAAGCTTTAAATCTGCCTTCTCTGCCTCACGCAGCAGAGCAGTGAGGTTTGTGAAACACCTTGCTGTGTTTTGAGGTGGCTGCTCCGGGGCTGTTTTAATTGGAACCATTCAGAAGACCTGGAATTATTCCCAAGGATGTCTTGCCAGCAGTTCCAACACCTGGGTTTGCTACTTTCATGCAGCACTGCACTGAATTCCTAGATTTTTTTTGTGAAGAAATTAAAAGTTCCCTTGGTTTTGGAGAAAAAAAGCCTAATTATCAAGATGAGACAAATCTGAAGTAATATTAGAAGGGAATATCTTGTGCACAAAGCTTTCTTAGAGAGACTTGCTTTTTATGTAGGAATTGGGAATGTTCAGCCTCTAGCACGTCCCACGCTGGCCACTGTAATCCTCAACTTGGGGCTCAGACAGGCCCCAGGAGCAAATTAATCACTGCACAAACTGAATTGCTTAAAAAACTTTCAGAAGCTCTTGTTTCTAACCTTGCATTACCTGCTCTGTGAATCACAGCATCTCAGGTTTTTAACCTAGAAACGCTGATGAGTTTAAAGCAGCTGAAAGCCCTGAGCAGGCACAAACAGGTGCCTCAGAGCAGTGCAGAGAACAGCTCTGATGTCTCATTGATACACCAACAGAGGAGCATTGCAGAGTCATTTAAATAAAGTCATTAGTGCCTATCATTAGCAAAGAGAATTTTGAATGCAGTTTTGTAATTAAATTTTCAGTGTGTTTATGTACACAAGTGCTCCTTCTGCTTCCAGCCGACTTGAAATTTCTGAAAAAGGTGATTGGGGAAATATGCGATGTTTTCCCTCCTGTCAGGCTCAGGAGCAGCGAGTGGGGGGGTGCAGGAGTGTCTGTGCCAGATGTGCAGGGTCTGGGGAACTCTCTGGGGTGCAGTTGCTGCTGTTCACACCTGAGCTGTGGTCACAGCTGGTCACCCCTGGTGACAAATGGCCACTGAGCAAAGCCACATGCAGGTCCTGCTGCACTTTCCATGTGCTTTTATTCATTAAAGAAAAATAACTCTCAAAATCCTGCTTTCATCCTACTTTATTATATTTTGTTTCTAACAAAAGCAATCCTTTCATTGATTTGGTTTAGTGCTTTTAAAATAATTGATATGAAATAGCAAAATATTAGCTTGTAGGGTCTTTTTTTAAAACTTGTTAATTGTTTAATTATATGTCCATGGTATTTGAATAAAGCACATGGGCTGGAATTGTATTGCTATGTATGGATTGTGGTAATTATCTAGCAGTGAAATTAACTTCTTAAATATTACAAATGGCACACAATCTCTGAAGCAGGAAGCAAAGGAAGTAAATGAAGCAGGATTTTGCATTCATCAACAGAAAATGTTTGTCATCAAATATTTAACCAATTTGAGTTCTTGTCATTATTTACAATAGAAACCTTATTTCATTATTAAAAGAAACAAATGTAATGCCTCTCCTGTCTTTCAAAACAAAATTGTGTTTAGTACCTCAGTGAGAGAAATCTTCCACATTTGACAGTTTGTAATGGAACTGGATTTTTGTTGCACTGAAGAATTTGGGAATAATTCTTGGGCGTTACCCCTGAGTAAATTCCATGATGAACAAGGTGTTAATGAGTTTGAAATTGATTATCAAAGGAACCTGCATGAAAATACCCTGAGCTGAATGATGCAGCTGGGGTGAGAAATGCTGCTGTGTGTTCTGTTCCCAGATCCTCTGTCCATGGGGCCTCAGAAAGCTCTGGAGACCATCGGGGCCAACCTGCAGAAGCAGTATGAGAACTGGCAGCCCAGGGTGAGTTTTTGGGTGTTCCTGTGGCTTCTCTGCCTGTAGAATCACTGCTCTAGTGGTGCAGTCTTACTCAACTGAGCCTCTGGCTCCTGCTCTGCCTTTTTCTGAAGTGGTTCTAAGTGTATTTATGTCAGAAGGACTTGCCTCCGAGCGTTTCTGGCAGATACTAGTGTGTAGTTAAGACAAGAGAATTTCCTTTTGCATTTTTCCTCGTGGTACATTGACAAGTTTTTAATCTCAACAGCCCAAGAATTTAGCAGAAAATCCAAAAAGTGCCTGAAATCAAACAGGAGAGTAAGGCATCTTGGTGCAAAGGTGAAAACAACCCTTTTCCTGTGCTCTGTATCAGAGTCTCTGGTTCTGAGGGAGGAGGGACAGGTCAGGAGCAGCAGGTTCCCTGCGTGGGCATGGTGGAGGCAATCCCAGAGCTGGGATGATTCCCTGGTTCCTGCAGGAAATCACAGCCCCTGCCACATTGCAAAGCCAAACACGTCCTGGTTTATTGCACTCCACAGGGCTCTGGAGCTTTCTGCAGTAATAAAGAGAGGTTGGTGTGCCATCTGCAATAAAACAATAGGAACATTATTGAATTTCCTAGAGCTTTCATATAAATACTAATACATCCACTTTTGTCTGTTTCTTGGGGGCTTGGAATGGTTGAGGAATGGATAGAAAGAAGACAATTTGGGGAAAACCAGGCAGTCTGAAAAAAAGACCCAATCATGAAAATCGTCTGAAATAGCCAATATTCCCTGGCTGTCAGTTCCTTCCACCAGGAGCTGCCTGTCATCTGTACCTTGTTGGGAATGCACAAGTGGTGCTAAGTGCTGGCAGTGGATGGTGGCAGTGATGACCACTGTGTGACCAGTCCTGTGGCATTGCTGCTGCTGTTCAAACATCCCCCTTTTTGCTCAATACAAACAGCTTAACTGAAAGAAAACTGTAAAAGAGGTAAAGCATGAAAATTCCTTGTTTCTGGAGGCACCCAGCCAGGCTGCACAGCTGATGGATATTTCCTTCCAGGTCTTATTGAGCCCCTTTCTAAATAATTTATCAGCTTGCCGTTGCTTGAAGTATTTGTTCTGATTAAATTTAAGACTTTGCTTTATTGTTGTGTAGCTACATAAATTTGTGTGCTGCGGGAGTAAAAACCACTTCAGCTGTTGTTTCCTCTGCAAAATCCTGCAGTTAAGCAATATTCAGTCATTTCATGCAGTTCTCAAATGAAGATTGTACTGGGGGAGAGGATGGGAGATGACAGAGCTGTGGGCTCGATCTGTCTTGATAAAGAGTTCTCTGAACGAGTAAAGAGTTCTTGCAATTCAGTGCAGAGATTATTGAGGTTCTGGTGAAAAAGTGGAAGGAAAACCAAGACAGCTCTACACTGGCACTCCCTTGGGTTTGGGGCTTGAGTTTCACTGGGCAGGGAAGGGGTTAAACCTGAGGGTAATCTGGAAAGAGGCTCAATTACAGGGATCAAAGGGGCTGCTTAAGCAGCTGAGAATGGAGGAGAAAAGGGAGTGAAAGTGAAGAGCACAGGACCTGGTAATGCCTGACTGGAGGGGAAAACCTTCCCTGGGTCTGCTCCTCTGGTTTGGGAATCTGGGTGGTGGGTTGGGAATGGCTGGAGGAGCTGAGTGGAAGTGGAGCTTGCTGGTGGCAGGGCCTGGATCACCAGGGAACACTGGCAAAGGGGAGACAGAATTGCCCAGAATAAATACTTGGAGTTTCTATTGGAGGTTCCTCGCGTGCTCTGTATTTAAAATATTTAGATAAGGAATTGATCATATTGAAATGGGATTTCTCTGCTGCTGACCCTCTTTCAGAACCCTCTGCAGAGCTCTGCCTGTGTGAGGTGCAGCCCTGCAGCAGGTGCCCAGCCCAGAGCACAACTTTGCTGTGCTGTGCTGGCAGGGAGCAGCAAATATTCCCCTGTTGTAGGGGTGTAAATTCAGTTTTCTTGGCAGCACTGCATGTTGTGCCGTTGCAAAGGCAGGGACTTGCCTTAGTTTAAGAGTCAACAGCCTTTGAAAACAGGACTAATGGACTGCGAACTCCGAGTGCTGCTGCAGTGGGATGCTTTATGGAGGTGCAGGAGCTCGTGGGGATTTTTATGAGGACGAGTTACTGCTCTGCAAGTCCCAGTTTGTCAGAGGAGCTGGGCCCTGTGCTGCAGCCCTGCAGAGCTGGGTGGGAGGATGAAGCTGCTCTGGTGCTCAGAGACTTGTTGGAGGGAGTGAGTTCTCTGCACCCTCCTGGCTGGAATTGTCAGAGCTGAGCCCCAGCACTGTGTGTGCAAGCACCCTGTGCACTCTGATCCCTGTACAGAGCCTGTGGGGTGAGCTTGGAATGGAAGTGCTGCCTGCTTCCTCAGGAGGGTGCCAGGCTTTGTTCCTCCTGGTTCTCCTGAGGGACATCTCCTTCCTTGGCTCCCAGCCTTCCCTGGACAAACCAGTGCCCTGTGCCTCCACGCCTGTGGATGTGCTCTGGAGAAGGGGCTGCAGAGCCAAAGGCTTGGGTTGGATGAGGCACAGTTTACATAATTCAGGACCTGGTATGAAGTAGTCTGGAGCATATGCTTATTAAATTTGCATGAAATTATAGATTTTTTTTTTCCCTCTTTGTTGACTTTGGCTTTTGGCCAGTTTATCTCTTTAACTCTAAACTGACCAGAACACTCACAGGAAGTTTTTCTCTTTTCTCTCAGTCATTTTGATGCTTCTGTTGGGATTTTACTGGTGCACATGGATCCCAGAGGTACTTCTGCACCAGGTGCTTTTTGCAATTCTGTCCTTTATTCTCTGATGAACTTTCCCAGTTGGGCCAGGAAGGCCAAAATCTGCAGCTCATCACCATTCCTAGGAGAGCTGAGAAGGATGCAGACACACAACTCCTCTGTGGCTCCGAGCTGTTCCGAGGTCCTACTGAGCTGTTTCAGTGGAATCTTTTGTAGAGAGACCTTCCAGTTGAAGGTCAGTTCTTCTACGGAATTTGGGTTTTTTTACATCCTCTGATAAGTAGTTTAACCGAGAGGTTTGTACCCAGCAAGGCAGTAATTTGCCATCACCACTCCTCTCCTGCCTTTCCAGACCAGGAGCTCCAGGGCTCCTGCAGCCTCTGTGCAACTCAAAAATCAGTGAGGCCAAGGGCTTGAAACATCACATCCCAAAGAATCTTTCCCCCTTACACCCACTTGCCTAAATAAAACAAAGTCAATTACAGTATTGATTTTTTAATTCAAGTGCTACCGTTTTGCCTGCCTTTTTCTTCTCTCAATTTCCTCCTTTTTCGCTAAGAGAGTCATTTGGGCTGTTTTAATTCTCTCCTGGAATGAGTTGATTTCATTATAGCTGAATGGATTATACCTGAATGGGCATCCCTGGGGTGAAGGAGAACTGTGAGCCATGAAGGGGAGTAAAAATCCTGGGTGGGGAAAGGACCGGGGAAGTCTAGAAGACAAGATTAAATAAACTTTTAGAAAGCCTTTGGGAAGGGTGGCTTGAAAGCAAGTGCTGGTGTTTGGGAATGCCTGCAGCTGGAGCATCCCTGCTGAGGGTGGGATGGGCACTGTAAGGCAGTTCTGCTTCTGTCCCTCGTGCAGGTTTTAAATAAAGGGGTTTCCCATTTCTCTCTGATCCAATCTCACCCATTGTGTGATGGCTCTTGCTTGCAGCAGTGAGTGATGGTCTCTGAGGACACATCTACAATATGGACAGATTATCTCTTTTGTGGCAGGCCTTCAAGGAAACAGTGATTTTCTGATCAAACAGGCTGTTTCTCCCTCTCTTCTAGTCTGCTTCCCAACAGTTTTCTCTTAATTTCAAAGCAAGTACAGCCAAGATACTTGAAATGGATCACTGAAAGCCTCTACCTTTTAGTGCATGTTGTCTGTTGATGCTGTTGTTCCCCTCATTAGAGATCTGTGGGCTTTGATTTGGTGTCTGAGGTTTCATTCCTTCATTGCTTTTTTCTGCCTAATTAATTGGGAAGTTGCTGCTGCACATCAAAGGGGGAGCATTTCCTAAAGAGTAACTACTTAAGCATGAAAACTAATTGAACACATGACCTAATTATTGGTCTCTCAGTGAGTCATACTTTTCCTTTATTTCTGTAGGGTTTCTCTTTTAAAACAACAGCAAATACTAATTGCTCCTGCAGAAGAAATACTGTAGAATTCCAAAGGGGAACATGGAAAAACTGGTGCTTGGTCTCTAGTAGGAGATACCTGCAGATGTAGGAACATGTAAGAAAAAATGAATAAGAAGATAAAAAAAACAACAAAAAGACAGTGTGACCTTGTTTAACAAAACCAGGTTTTCCTTAGAGGACTATGTTTGTTGGTTTTCATTTCCCAACAGCCTCTTGAATTTGGCAGCTATTTCAGGCTCTGCAAAATTCTGCTGTATCAATCCTTTGCTGTCTTGTTAAAGATCAACTGTCTTCAGCATAAACCAGCAGGTTTTTTTTCAGGAAAAGGGAAGGAAGTTGGTCATAGAAGTGGAGTCAACAAGTCTAATTGACAAACCCAGTTATTCCCATTCTTCTTCTGTCTGAAAACCTGTCGTGGTCAGAACATCACTGTCAGCCAGGGGCTGTTTCACTAAATACTCCTCTGAAAGCATTGGTCATTTGGCCAGAAAAACACAGATTTCAAGCATGGTAAAGGATGAGGGAGGCACTGCTGATGTGCCTACCTGCACAGGGAGCAGCTGGACATGGAAAGGCCTCCAGAGCAGGGATAGATTTGGGATTTGGGATGGATTCAGGATTTGGGAATCGGCTGTGCCAGGGGGAAGCTCCCTGCTGCAGCTCTGGGTACAACTCATATTTTAATGAGCTTTTCTTACTTTTGATAGTGAGAAAAAACCACTGATAAATCTTTAACATGCCACTGAAAGTGGAAACTGTGAAATTGCAGCAGTAGTGTACTTAATACTGATTTCTCTGAGATTCTCCTGGAAAAATGAGTCACAGAAAGGAAAAAAAGCATAGTTGCAGGCATGAAGTGATGTGCGGAAGTGTGTTCAGAAGCTGCAGAGACAAGGAAGTGGCATTAAGCTGTTCTGTGAACTGAGCTGTTCATGCACTGCAGATAGCAGGGTCTGACATTCTGGAGCTAAGGCAACAAACTTGCAAAGTCAGTTTAGTGGGAAAATCCTGTGGGTTTTGGTATCCTGCTGCATGCCTGGAGCTCTGTGGGCAGGATGTGCTCGAACGAAGGAGATCCCAGCATCTGAACTCCTGTTAATTTTGAACTTCCATGTGGAAGGCAAGCTTCCCCTTCCCTTTCACAGTTCTGACAATAACATAATTTCACATTTTATACTTCATGTCTGTTTTGTTTGGTGCTTTGTTATCAAAATGGGGCCAGAATTGGCAGAGGGCAAGATTTGTGCTGTCCTGTGACCGTTGATGTTGGTTTGTCTGAGATGGGAAGAGCGAGCTGATATGAAAAGGCTCTCGAAGAGAAAAGCAGCTCTGCCTGGCAAAGCTGATTAACGTGTTTCTGTAATTACCACCCAGCTCTGCGTGACCTATTTAAAAACACCTTGTCTTTGTGTTGGGTGGGAAGTGGTGAATCTCTGGGATGAGGGACAGGGAGGAACCTCCTGCAGATCCATTGGCAGCATCCCTGGTGCTCTGTGTCCAGTAAATAGCACCAGGATCCACTGGGCTGGGATTCAGTGGTTGGAGACTGGGATATGCAAAGGATGCTGTATTAGGAGCTTCTTGCTAACAAACACCACCAGTTCTGTGCAAAACTTAGAGATTAACAGAGAAAACTTGACATTTTTATTTATATTCCTGCTCCTCTCTAAGCCAGAATAAGAAAAGCCCGAGATGCTTTGTTTTTAACTCCTTTCCTATGGAGATTAGCAAAGCATAAACCTTGGAATGATTGGTTTTCCTTCTCCCGACTCGTTAAGGTGTTTTTAATCAGAAAATTGCTTCATTAAGCAATTACTTTGCAGTCAGAGGAGAACTTTGAAATTACTAAGCAATTATTTAGTATTGAGAAGATGAAGTTCTTGCCCTGCAGGGCTCCAGCCTTGCAGCTCCTCCCTGGAGCACGATGCACTTGGGCCAGGGTATAAAGAGACACGTTTGAGAATTCACCAGTTTGTAGTCCTGAAGCCTGAACTGGGCTCCCAGTAATATCCAAGTTTATATTTAAGAAACAAGAAAATTCAGAGCCTGAAACTTCAGAGAGTTCCTTAAACTGAGATTCTGGAGAAGGGGTGGAACTAAACTGACACTGATGCTTAGGAGTTAGGTTGTTTGACTAAGCAGGTTTGAAAGATGTGACCTGGGGTGTACTTCAAATCCTGTCAGGGCACTCTGTGATGTGACCCATCGAGCTGTCACCAGGCTGAGGGTGCAGATCTGGCATAGGAGAAGCAGATTTGAGTTCTTTTGCAATTTCATTTGTTTCAAAGTAAGCAATTATTTACACAGCCCTCTTATTTGAGCAGAGAAGGAAGGATTTGTACCAAACTGGGGAGGCTGGTGGGTGGAATTTCTGTGAACTTTGGCACAAACCTGCAGTGTGAAGCAGCTTGTAACTGCTGAGGAACACACCTGTCTTGTGGATGTATTGTAGCAGCTACTCAAGGTTGA
Source organism: Entomyzon cyanotis (assembly GCA_024500445.1). Taxonomy (NCBI): domain Eukaryota; kingdom Metazoa; phylum Chordata; class Aves; order Passeriformes; family Meliphagidae; genus Entomyzon; species Entomyzon cyanotis. The sequence continues at coordinate 2,352,133 of JAKEPQ010000325.1, forward strand.
CTGTCCTGATTTTTGTCTTCCCTGTCAACATCAGTTCTCATGAACAAACTGCTCAAAGGCGTTTTTTTGGAAGTGTTATTGGATCCTGAGTCTGCACAGTGAGGATTAGGTACTTTGGAATTCATTTCACATTGGGCTTGAAAGCAAGGTCAGAGACTCTGCAGAGGGAAGGTAATGTCCCCACTCTGCTGGCTCCAGGCAGGGGAGGGGACATGCCACACTCAGGGTTGGCTGCAGCCACCATCCTGTCCTGTCCTGGCATTAGCAGGTCCAGGAGCCCAGGGCTGCTCCAGGGGGAATTAGCGTGGGGGAGATGGAGAGGGGTGTGAAATGCACCCAAATATCTGCAGAGGACTTGCCTAAGACTGGCAAGAGTCTTCCTTTGGCTTAGTTTAGTATTTAAATTGAAGCATCTCTAAGTTATAGTATGTCTTTGCTGTAATTAACATTTTTTCAAGGTAGCAATGACTAATAATTTTGTCAGTAATGTTTTCTCCTGGCCTGTGTTAACCAGGTTAAGCTGCTGTTGTAACGTCAATTTGGGATTTCCAGCACACTCCCTTGTACTTAAATATGCAGTTTTTATTATCTTGGCCTAATCCTCATGAATTTGCATCAGGGTAATTTCATGTGCCCACAGCCTAAAATTAAAACACCTGTAAGGAAGTGGTGAGGTTTTTTTTAATATAAAATTAAGAAGCTTGCAGTCTGTGGATATGGTTCAGAATAATTTGTATTTGCATGATGTGTCTAACCTGAGAGTTATTGTGGCCATATCAGCGTGGGCTTGAGGTGATTGGGTTTGTGACTGATGGATAATGGGGATGAATTGCAGTCTCTTCTTACAGTGCTGAGTTATCTCTGAACTCATCACACACCAGGCTTGTGCTGCCTCTGTGTCTCTGCTCCCTGTGCTCTGCAGCCAACCTGGGCTGAGATCCCATCCTGGCACTGCTGTGTCCTGGGGTGGGATGTTTATTGTGGAGTTGTGGAAAACCAAAAGTGTTCGTGTGCAGTTCTAAATTTGTCTGTCCTTTGATGTGCCTCCAAAGCTAGTGTAAATGCAGGATCCTAAATCTTCCTTTGATGCAAGAAAAGAGCTGTGGTTTAGTCAGTATTAAAATGAAATCACGGTGAATTGCTGGATTGGGTTATTAATCACCGTTTTGGAGGAAACGAAGAACAAAGTATTTTTGTTTGTGAGTGAAGTCTGTAGTTTTTCACTAGAACAGCTTCCCCCTCAGCAGGCCTGGAAACAGGCCAGCCTGGCATCACATGGAGACAGAACACTGGGAGAAGTCTGTAGTAATGGAGTTACGGAAAAGAATTGGTGAGTATAAAGTGTCTGGTAGCAAAAATTCTCTTCCAGATCTCTGCTGAGCCCTGCCCATAGCAGGGTCTGCCTGCAGTGCCTCTGGATCACCTCTGCCAGCAGCAGGCAGAGTGTTCCTGCCTCCTCCCTGTCAGCAGGGTTTGTTAATGTGTTGGATGAGTCAGGCTGCAAAACAGATCCTCTTGGAACTTCCCAGAGACTTCCCTCCGTGGACAAAATTAGGGATTCTCCCCCACCTGCCCGTTTTATCAGCAAGTCTTTATATATGGACTTTTCTCCAGATCCTCTGTTGAGATGTTGCTAAGTATCCTCTGGGAATCCAAATGGGTTTATATCAAAAAGATACTTCCTCTCATCTCCATGCTCTTTGATTTCTTTAGAAAACTCTACAAGATAAGAGTTTGATTTGAAAAGTCTGGCTTCTCATTAGAGATGCCGAATGGGCTCTTCCCTGAAGTGTTTGTTCATGGTTCTGCTTGTTTTTTATTATTCTACCAACGTGCCCAGCACAGAGCTCAGCCTGGATTTCCTCTGGATTCCTTTAAAAACTGACATCATTCTTCCTGCTTTCCCCTTTCCTGCTACCCAGGTGCTTTCAAAGGGATTTTTACCATCTACATTTGATGCTCAGTAATTCAGTACTTGAGTTAATTTAGTTTACACTTTGTGGTTCCTGGAGATGTGGAAACTGGGGGGGTCTCACTCTCTGTCACCAGCAGTGGTTGGGGGTGGTTGCACCAGCTCTGGGCTTTTCAGCTTGCTAAAATTGTCTGATCCTATTTTGGAGTTTTGGCCATGTTCCTGTTTGTTGTTTAGATGCTCCAGTGTGTTGAGGTTTAAAAAGTAAAATGGTGTTGCTTTGCTGTATGGCACCACATGTTCATCCTGGCTGTGAATTTTTGACATATATGTGCCTGTTTTATGTGTCTGAGCCCCAGTTTGTTCCAGACACTCTCAGGAACATGTTCCATCAAACTGGCAGCTGCCTCTTAAAAAGTGGAATATGAATTAATTCAATTTTATGCTCTTCACTTACAGAAAAACTTAATCCAGGATTTTTAGTGTTCATTTTTAATTGGTCTTCAAGCATCTGAGAAACATCTCTGTCTGGGGGTGGCTTTATCCTTTGCCCACCCTTGGCCCTCGAAGCTGCTGGTGTCATTCCTCTTGGTTTTTAGTCACTCACTACTTTGTAAGGCTTCTTAAATTTCAGTTTTTCCAATTCGGGCATTATTCCAAAAACCCCTCTCTTGAAATAATTAGCTTGCTTTGATTCCTTTTAATTAAATCATGGGAAGTAGGCTGGCTGTGTGCATGGCAGAGTCACAGGTTTAATGTCTTCTGTGCATTTGGAAACTGGAAGTCAAATCTGCTCCAAGTGGCAGCTGCACCCAGGGATGGTCCTTGGAATTTGGCTGTGTTAAGAAAAAGTGTTGCTAAGGATAAGGGCAAAGCAGCACTCACTGTGGGTGTTTGGGATCTGCTGTGGGGAGGCTTTGCCAGGGGTTGGATGGCTCAGGATGTGGAGGTAATTGATTCTGCACTGGGATAACTGGGGTGGGATTGGGTTCCTCTAGGAAATCCCACCCAGCCCTGCTTTCTGAGCTTCTGCAGGACAGGAAACCTTCCACTCCAGTGGATTGTCCATGTCCTGCAGATACGGGATCATGGAATGGTTTGGGTTGGAGGGTACCTTAAAGACCATCCAGTGGGCAGAGACACCTTCCACTGAACCAGGGTGCTCCAATCTGGCCTTGGACTCTTCCAGGGATGGGGCAGCCACAGCTGCTCTGGGCAGTACTGGGCACCTCAAGAGGGAACATTAAAACCTCAAACACTGCAGCTGTATTGACTCTATTTTATTTCTTTTACCCATCACAGTAACTCACCACATGCAGTGCCTTGTGTGTGCCATTTGCATTTGGGATTCTTTGTCACCCAGAAGCTGTTTCAAAAAAAAACAATCTTCAGCCAAATAAAGCTTTTATATCTCATTATAGATTCTGGGTAGGAGCATCCTTCTTCTGCAAGGAGGTGTAAAAGGCAGTTTCAGTATAAAATACTGAATGTTGGAGTAGTTTCTTCTGTGGATAAATTTGGAACACATTCAGTAAGGTATCTTAGGGATAAAAAGGGAGTGACTTCAGGATTTGTTCTGCTGAATGAGAAGAGGATGATGTTATACCTTGTGAAGAGCACAGGCTCTGGATGCCAGCAGAGACATTTGTCATACATTTTTCATACACTTTTGGATCTGCTGCGCCGGAGGTTGGGGTTCTGCCGTGGAATCACGCACACACTGTGGCCTGAGTCTTGTGGAGCCTTTCTGGAACAAAGACTGAGGTCTTGAGCTGCAGGAAAATGAAAGAGGAAGGCTTGAATTTATAGCTTTGATGAGAAAATAGGTTTATCGTCGTGTTTCCTTAAGGGGAAAAAATCCATCTCCCTGATGAAGGAGCTGTGGTGCTCCAGCAGTGCTTCTTGCCTGTGGTGATGGGAACCTGGCCTGGCTTCCAGAACTTTCTTTCTGCATTGCCACTGAGAGTTGAGCAACATCAGCAACTTCAGTCCCCTGTTCTCACCCTGTCACCTCTGGCACTCTGCATCCCTTCCTTTTCACGGGACCTGATCCTGATCTGAGTTTCCTGGACTCAGCAGCTGGCAGAGTGAGCAGAGCCGAGTTTGGGAGGTGATGACGAGCCAGTTCTGGTGTCTCAGGTGACAGCAAAGCACTTTGGCACAGCCACGGAGCTGCTGCAGCCCTGGCTCCCTCGGGAGAGGGGTCTCTGCCTGGGGATGCTCCTCAGAGTCAGACTTATGTCTTGGACCCATTAAAATTAAAGGAAAACCTGTGATTAGGTGAAGTTTCCAAAGCCAAGCCATTAATTTAAGGACAAAATCCAGAGGACTGTGGGAATTTCTGCAGCCAGTGCATCCTGACATTCCAGTGGGGTAGGATTTGATGAATCCACTGAAGGGGTTTTTCCCCTGCAGACAGACTCGTGTTGGAGAGGTCACTGCTGTACCCAGCTCATCAGTGAACATCTGGGTGGTTTATTTTTCCTTTGAAAGAAGTAAAGCCCTTGTGGAACAAACAGACAATAATCTGGGAGGTCATTCTGTGAGGGTGTGTCAGGGAATGATCAGCACAATGGCTTCAAGGGGGACCATCTCACTTGACATTTCAGCATGAAACATGGGTAATGTCCACAGGAAAACCACTTGGTGCTACCCCCAAACAGGCTTATTTTCCTGGTTTGGGTGCCAAAACTCCTTTCTATTGAAACTCCTCGTATTTCCTGCAAATTTGTCAATATAGTGCTTTATCAGCCCTGAAGTTTCAACAATGAAAGGTGAAATGGCTTAACAGTTGACATCCTAACTGTCACAAGTTAGCAGGAACAAGATTGGATAAACCAAGGAGTGTTTCACAGAAGTGTGATACTAACCAAGCAAAACTTCTAATTTTACCTGCATGAGCAGAATAATGAGAACCTCCTGGATCAGGCCACCACGTTATTGCTTTTGACAGGAGCTCTTCAGTGAGACAGGAGGTGATCAGGAAATCACATTCCCACGGAAGGGCAGCTGACATCCCTGTCAGCACTTCCCTGTCCGTCAGGATGCTCTGGCCAGGATTTGACAGCTCTGCTGCTCCAGATGCACCATCCTGGGAGCAGCAGCTCCAGCTGGGCAGCAGCTGCAGAGCAGGGCAAGGCTAGAGTGTCCTGGCTGCTAATTGCATCAGGAAGCACAGATCTGTGCCAAACTCCAGGAAATACCTGTCACCAGCACCTGATGGAAGTCAGGAAGGGCAGCATGGTGCTCAGGGCCAGCAGTGCTGGGGAACTGGGCAATGGCTTGTAAAAACAGGGGAAAACAACCTAAAGTCTGGGGGTGTGTCTGTGACATTGACAGGAGTTGCTGAGATTAAGCCCCACAGAGCTCCTAGGTTTTGGTTGGACTCTGTTACCTTTTGTACTCATTAGTGCTGGCAAGCTCCTGCTGGGAAGTGGAGGGGAAGGAATCAGCACCTTGACAGGGAAGGTAAAGTAATAACTATGAGATGAAAGAGAAAAGACAAAAAAGGCACCACCTGGGCTGGTGTCTTACTCAGGTACCTGGTTCTTGTCATTCCTAAAACTCCCACCTGAGTCCTGAGCTGGCAGTAGGACTCAGACTGTGCTTATTCACAGGCTTCCTCCCCTCCTTTCCATTCTCCTCGTCCTTGTGTTTCTCCAGGCCCAAATGATCTGTTTGCAGTTTGGAAATTGAGATCTACAGACTTTAGTTTTAGAGTCTGAATCCACCTCCATTAACTGGGAGCTGTGTTTAATATTGATGCTCCAGGGACGTGAGGAGGGATGGAATGAGCCTGTTCTCCTATGGAAAAAAAGCTGAAATTCCCCAGCACTCTGGTTCTGGGGGCTGATGAAGCTGCCAGCAGCCAGGCTGCAATTTAAGGGGCACATTTTTGCAAATCAGCATCTTCATCACTACCCTGAGCACAGAGAGGAGGAGGTGGGGGATCCGTGGGAAGATTAATGCAGCCTCTTGGCTTTCCTGAGTGCCGAGGTTCCTGGAAAGGATGAGGGTGTCACATCACTGCTTCTTGCTTCATATTTTTCCTCCTTTTGCTTGCTTTTCTTGGGTGTTGCCATCATTAAGTGCTGCCATTCATTTTTCCTTTTCCCTGGTGGCTGGAGACTCTGACTTTTAATTGAGCAGCACTATATCTGCTCTTCAGGCTTCTCAGATAAACAATTAAAGTTCTTTATCCTCTTTTACTGTAACATTTTAAGACATTCTTAACTTTGCCTGTCATAGAGGAAAATCTAAAAAGCCCAAACTTCTGTGGCCTTGGTTTGTTTTATAAACAGGCTCCCAATAGCAGGTTTTGTAGAGGTGTGTTTTACCTGCCCTTAAACTTGGGTCTTTATTTCAGTACAGCAGATGGAAGGTTTTTATTATGATTCTGGATTTCCAGTCCCTGCAGCTCTAGAGAAGAGAGAAAGAACCAGGCTTTTGTCTTTCAAAGGACAGTTGAAAGACTTCTGTTATTATTTGGCTCTGCTTCAAAAAAAATGCAGTTTCGAGTGTGACAAACCAGCTCCTACCTGGACATCTTCAACTCAGCCAAGTTAAAATGGGTTTGAAGCACTGGGGTTTTTGCCAGTTTGGTTTTCCTTCCATCAGAGCAGTGCGCTCCGAGTTAGATGAGTTTGGCTGAGTTTGGCTTCCCAAAGTAACCAGTTCCTGTCCACACTGGCATCAGCAGTGGGGCAGGCTGTGTGCAATGATTCTGTCCCGTGCTGTGTCCCAGGCCAGGTACAAGCAGAGCCTGGACCCCACAGTGGACGAGGTGAAGAAGCTGTGCACGTCGCTGCGCCGCAACGCCAAGGAGGAGCGCGTGCTGTTCCACTACAACGGGCACGGCGTGCCCCGGCCCACCGTCAACGGCGAGATCTGGGTCTTCAACAAGGTGGGTGTTGGGCTCAGCACAGCTCTGCCAGGTGCTGAAGTGTTCTGGTAGAACATGGTTGGGGTTTAGAGTCGTGGAGTCACAGATTGGTTTGGGTTGGAGGGATCTTAAAGCTCATCCAGTGCCACCCCTGCCATGGGCAAGGACACCTTCCACTGTCTCAGGTTGCTCCAAGCCCTGTCCAGCCTGGGTTTGGACACTTCCAGGGATCCAGGGGCAGCCACAGCTTCTCTGGGCACTCTGTGCCAGGGCCTCCTCATCCTCACAGGGAGGAATTTCTTCCCAATCTGTACCCTAAATTTCCCCTCTCTCAGTTTGAGCTCATTGCTCCTTGTCCCATTGCTTTTCCAGGCTGAGGACATGTTCACAGGTAGTTAATTCCCTGTTTGTGTTCTTTGTGTTCTTGAGGCTGTGTGGCCAAACTGGCTGTCTCTGCCCTGTGGGGCACGAGGGGCTTTTCTCCAGTGCACTGAAGCAATAAATTATTGGCAGAGAGGTTGAAGGGGAATGTTTAAACTTGGAATTGTACCTGATTTCCTGTAGGTTGCTGCTCTGACTCACTGTCTAGTGTGGGCATGCCAAGGGAGCACAGAGACAGTCCCTGGGAACTGGTTACTTTGGCATTTTCTGGCCTTTTGCCACATATTGAGGCTGCAATAACATTTTTCATGTATTTATTGTGAGTGCTGTTCTGTTAGTAAGGAGCAATGCTCTAGTTTAGCTACCATTTTTTGAGAAAATCTCAAGGTGGGTTCAAGACGATAAAATTCAACATCCCCCAACTTCAGACATGTTCATTCTGACATTTTGAAGAGCTTCTCTGCAAATTCCGAAGGCCGGGTTTGTTTTTTTTTTTTTTTAAATATCTCCGAGTTTTTCGCTAAACAATTGGGGACAAAATCTGTTCACAACAGAGCTGTTGTGTCATGCCTGTGAAGAGGCACAGAGGGATGGTGGGAGCAGTGTTGGAGCAAAGACTTCTCCAAACCCAAGCCAGAGAACAAACCGTGCGTCCAGCCCAGCGTGGCAGCAGCATCAAAGCATCACCCTGAGCAAATGTGCTACAGAACTCTTGTTTAACACCCCTTCTTGCTTCAAACTACCTCATTTACATATCATTAGCAAATTTGATGTTTTATGTGACCCCCACAGTAGAGTTGGAACATAAAATTCTCCTGGTTGGAAATACCACAATATTAATCAGAGCCATAATCCAATCTTAACTGGAACAAGATGCGTTAGAAATATAAAGATAAAACAATGCCTTGCCCATAAAATGTCATCAGTGAGATGTCTCAGAGCAGGGTTTTTATGTGTAACTTCCTGGGGTTGGAATGTGCTTCACGTGAGTGGTGACCTTAAGAAAGGGCTGTGCTGAGGACGAGCTGTTCCTGCGTCATTCCACCCTGCAGTGATTTGCAGAGCTCCCAACTCCCTAAAACTTTGGCTTTTATAAACAGTTTTTCCTATTAATGTTAATGAAACCACCAAAACTGTTATATATGGGGAAAACTGGGTTTGGAAATGCCTTACCCCTCCCTACCTTATGTAACACATGGTTTATGATCCCTCCTGTCTTTATCGACGCTGATACGTGTCCTTGAAAATTTGATTTTTGTAAAAAGTTTACTGGTTTTATTACAGCTATTTTAAGTCTCTTGAATTTAAATGAGAGTTATGATCCCATCCATCATCCTGCTGATGTTAATAGGAACATCACAGCTTTTCCTGAGGATTTTGGGCTGGGCTCAGGGCTGGAGGAACACCAGGTTGCCCTCTGCCTGCAGCTGAGAAAGATCTTGCTGGCAGCCATTGGGTATTTGGTGGTGACTCTTTGCAGGCAGAAATCTGTGGTTTATATTTTCAGCTCACTTAGTTCAGGATTGGCTTCTCATAGCTGATTTTAAATGGCTGGTTTTTATCCTCTTGCCTCCAGTTATTTGGGGGCGTTAAGATGGAAGACAAGGAACAGGATCCTTCCTATTTACAGAAGGGGAACTGTGGGTACCTCACTCTGTTGAAGGCAGCTTTGTTGGTTTAATTTTAATGGATAATTTGGAAAGTTGCACAGAAGCTAAAGCTGCAATAAAATTATGAAGCATCTCGTTAGGCTCAGGCGGGGTAGTGCTGATGGGCTGCAGGGGCTTAATTATCCATCCTGATTTATTGATGGGGTTTTCAGTTTAAGATGTTTGATGTTAAATTAAAGACAGCTGGTTTGCATCCTTTATCAGTGTTGCAGAAATTTGGGATAAAATTGGACTATTAAATGCTGTTTGGAGTTGTTAGCACATATCAGAGCCCTAAATATCTGATACTGAAAACTCTTGGCGGAGTTTTGGGCTTTTTTTATTTTTTTTTTAGAGTTGAGTGTTTCAAATAATGCCACAATAAAATTTGCTTGTCATTTGTGTTGACTTGGGTTCATGTCCTCATTATTGGTAGATATTGACTGATATTTGTGTTAATTGATATTTGTGTTAATTAATGTGTTCAATGTAGGTTTTATTTTGGGATTTCAGAGCTGGGATTTTGTGGGTGTATTTTATTACCTCACCCAGTTCATGTTCTGTTGCTTCTGTGCCCCGTGGTAACTGGAGTGATGCTTTTCTCCTGGCAGAACTACACTCAGTACATCCCACTGTCCATCTATGACCTGCAGACCTGGATGGGGAGTCCTTCCATCTTCGTCTACGACTGCTCCAACGCTGGCCTGATTGTCAAATCCTTCAAGCAATTTGCACTACAGAGAGAGCAGGAGCTGGAGGTGAGAGCTCAGGCTGCAGGGCTCTGCTGGGGCTCAGTGAAGACAAATGAAGTTTAAGCTTGCTTTGCTGTATACACTGAAAAATGTGTTTAAAATCATGTTGCAAGGCAAATTAATTTGCAAATAACTTTGCCACTCCAATCTTTCTGGTTCCCTTTGCTACCTCATTAAACTGGGAACGATTTTTAATGCAAGCACTAATTAAATGTTAATGTTAATAGAATCAACTTGGGCTCTGATGGTCCTTTCTGCTGAGATGAATGCTGAGGTGAACAAGACATCATTGTTTTGGTTGCAAAATTCTGGCATCCAGGACTGTATTTTGATACAGCTACAGTTTGGTGCTGTTGAAGTGAATGAGAAAATGTGAAACAACAAAAACCTGATCCACAGAGGGATTGTCCTGATGGTTCCAGTTCAGCAGAGAACACATTGGAATGTGTTTCCAATGAAAAGGTGTCTTTGGTTGCAAATGGAATTAGTAATAAATTTATTGAAGCAAATCTGAAATGCAGAGTGGAAGGGAAGGAGTTGGAATGTTCTGTGCAGCCTCCCCCCGCTGCCTGTAACTCACAGGGAGAGGACATTCGTAAAAGTTCACTTCTTACACTTCTAAGACTCTGTATTAGAAACCCCAAGACTTCAAGGAAGGAATATTAATTAATCAGGGAACTGACTGTCACAAATACAACCTCCAAACAGATGTTAAGTGTCCCTGCCTGTCAGCCCTTTCCTTCTGAATTCCAGTTTTTAGAGATGCTTTAGTGGGGACTGTTTGGCAGGTGGAAATTCCATTGTACTGAGGAAGACGGTCTGATAGCTTAGCATATGCAGATCATTTCACTATCCCTTCTCTCCCACCAGTGGTAATTCCATATTTTGTAAGGATAAGAAACTGCCCAAGTCTGTGGCTTGGGAAGAGCATTTAACTGCAATACACGGATCAATAGAATTGGTAATAGATGCCTTTTGAAGTCAAAGAAAGGTGGTTTGGATACCCTTTCCCAAATTTCCCTATCAGCCTGTGACTTCCACTGGGATATTTTTGGGGCCTTTCTCCTCTGTTTATACAATGCTCTCTTAAGCGTTTTGATTTTGGTTTCTCATTCTGTTCCCAAGCAGGTTAAATAGGTCTGACTTCACCTTCCCTTTGCCTTTCTTCATGAATTTCCTTTTCGCCTTTTCTCTTGATGAGCTCCAGAGGGACTTTGAGGCTGCTTTGGGAGGGAGGCAACCCCAGGGGACTCTGCTGTGAGCAGAGCCACTGCTCAGGTGGAGCTTTTGCAGGAAAACCTCTGCAAGTCTGGGCATGTGAGAAGGATGAGCACAAATGATGATGTCAGTCTTTATTTCAACAAACATTAAATTCCATCTTCTTTGGGATTTTTCATCTTGTGCAGTATATGAGGTTACATGGGACAGCTGCTTTAGTATTTCTGCTCTCGCAGCACAGGTTAACACTGCCAGTTAATTTGGTTATGAAAATACTTTCAGGGTTATGTGTCAGCTTTTCATTCTATCCTTAGATTTCATTAACTCCTGGTGCCTGACTGAGGTTCCTGCTCGTGGGGAATAGAAAGCAAAGCCTTCGTAAGAGAGAGAGCAGAGTGCTCACGGCGTCATGAGAGCATGGAGGGGAATTCATTTGGAAAATTATAAATTATCCAATTGTTCAAATTCATGAAAAGTGAAGTAAAGCTGAAACTGGTGCTCCAGAGGGGCTGCCAGAGTGATCAGGATAATTGTTCCCCAACTCCCTGCTAGGAGATCAGAGGAGTTTGCTGTTCCTTTAATCTGCCAGAGGGATTCTGATCTTCTGATTCCATATCTTGCCCTAATGAAAAAATGCAAAATTTTGGAAAAAAAAAATTGATGGTTGAAGTTTACTTTGCCTACCTGGTTCAGAAAGGTGCTGGAAAGATTGTGTTTTCATTCTGTGCATTATTAGTCTCAAAAATCATATTCTTAGTCAAACCTTTAAGTAGGAGAATCACCGTGCTTTTGGGAAATGGGAATGTTGGTCTATAGAGTATTTTTACTTTACAGACTGAGGGTTGGTCTATAGGGTATTTCTAGACTGACATTTGGACTTAGCAGTTGCATGCTGTTAATTAGATGTGAGTTCAAGCTGTGGCTGGTGCTGCCATAGTCACAAAGTTCTCCAAACCCAGAGCTCTTCCCAGATTATTTCCTTCTGCTGTAGAAATGACCTTCCCTGACTCCCTGCCGGGAAATTCCCTTCTTCTCTGCAGGTGGCTGCCATCAACCCCAACCACCCCCTTGCCCAGATGCCTCTGCCCCCCTCAATGAAGAACTGCATCCAGCTGGCAGCCTGTGAGGCCAACGAGCTGCTGCCCATGATCCCAGACCTCCCTGCAGACCTGTTCACCTCCTGCCTCACTACCCCCATCAAGATCGCGCTGCGCTGGTGAGTGATTTCCACTCCCTGCACACCCTGGGGACCTGCTTGGGGTGAGGGAGGGATTTATAAATCCAAATGCTTCACCTGACCCGGAGCTCCCCTGCAATATCAAATAGCAGGGTTTGAACTGTGCACTGGGGACAGCAGCTTATTAATGAGAGCTAGAAAGGTGAAAATATTGTTATCTTCTACTTATTGTGTTTTAGTTTCCAGCTCAATATCTAGGTTTGCTCAGATTAAAGGATTTACTGTTCTGGGAATTAAATATCTGTATCCTCCGAGAGCAGGAATGGTACATAGTGCAATACAACTTTCTGTAAACTGTCCTTTGCACAAATCATATTCCAAATATTGCGGTTGCTGTAAATAATGCAGTAGCTTTAAACACTGCTGGAGTGAGAGGAAGGGAGTGATAAACCAGGGAAAGCTGTTCTGGAATGACAAACCAAGTTAATTAGGCAGAAAGTTAGAAAAGGCTGTTCCAGAAAGCAGGAGCTTTTCCAAGAGCAGTGTTTTACCTGACACCAGGGATCTGTGGTGCCAGGAGCAGCCTGGAGCCCCTAGAGCTCTCCATTCCCAGAGGTTCTTCCACCAGTTCTTCTCAAGGTTGTGACTGGTTCAGAATGGAAAAACTTCAGGGCGTTTGCTGGATGGGATTTGAACAGGCAGAAGCCCATGGACACTGCAGGTGGTGGTGAGAAATTGTCACCGCAGCTCCAAGAGTTACTCACTGCCCTTTGGAAATATTTGTACTAAATCACAATTATTTAAACTCTTCCTATTTCACATTAGCAGCAAACTGAGCACATTCCTTTGGCCAGGCTCTGCTTTGGATATGTGCAGTTCTGCAAGAGAGGTTTTTTGGTGGGTTTTGTTTGTTAGATATGCTAAGAAAGGTTTTTTTCAGATACTGTGATCTGTTCAGGAATTTTCCGTTCCTCATCTCCATGGGAACATGGCTGAGGGGGTGAGCAGGGCAGGTTCTCCATAGGCTACACCTGCATGAGCACAAGAGATTCTCTGAGTTGTGTCTCGGGGTGTTTGACAGGAAAGATATTTGTAAAACTGCAGCTCAGGGGAAGGATTTAAACACCTCAGCCTCAGCTGGCTGATGCTGGAAGGTGCCATGGGAACTCCTGGATAGTGAAGGATTTCCTCCCACCTCCAATCCAATGACTGTGTGTGCTTGCTGCACACTCAGGAATTTTATTCTCTGATGAAGGTTATACTCCTTTTGTGTTCCCAGTTGATTGGCATTATTGTAGGTGTGGTTTTACCCATGCAATCCTGTAAATAATAAGTGCTGCTTGTGGATCATTGGTTTTCACTGATGTTAAACACAATAAATGCAAAGCCAGATCCTCTGCTGCATTCTAAGAGTTTGATTCAAGCTGTGTGTTGGTGTCCTAAAGCTGTTAACCAAAAATAACCACGGAGACCTTTGCCATTAAAAGCTCCCTTTTCCTTCAGCTCTGCCCTTTTCCTAAAGCTGACCCGCAACCCTGTGGAATTGCTATTGAAATCCAACATTAGTGCACTTCCAGACTGGCATTCTAATGAGGTTTCATACATGGAATTTATGGGCAAATGAAAGTTTGAATAAATGTTTATCCATCCCATTTTGCTCTCTGTAGTGAAGTCACTGAAGGACAAAATCCCTCATCAATTCGGGCTGCAGCTGCAGCCACTTCTGTGTAATTTCAGGAGAAGTAAAATTGATGCTGGGAAGAGAAGCACAGGTCAGCCAAGCCCTTGGGATGTGGGGCATGGAACTCCTGACGCCAGCCTGCAATTCCAGGAGCCTGGAGTGTGCCTTGGCTGTGTGGATGCTGATTGTCCTTGTGTGTAGTGACTGCTGTGAGCTGACGTGTTCCAAATAGATCCTGTAACTATATAAAGCTCCGTGTGAGGCAAATTGGGAGCTAAGCTGCATGGATTGTTAATCCTGACGGATCGCGCTGTCGGGAGCAGCCGCGGCTGTTGGGGAAACGGGCGGCGCTGGGTGTGTTTGGAGCTCTGATTTACGCAGGTCTGAGCGTCTCGCCGTGTCCAAGGCACGGGCAGCTCCGCTGGAGGCTGTGCTCCGGGCTGACTCATGTGCCTGCCTCCCCATCGCTCCTGGAAGGTGCAAACAAGCTGCACTCACACATCCGGAATTCCGCGAGGCAGGCGAAGGCTGCGCTGGCCTGAGCTGACTTTGGGGCTTTGTGGCTTGGAGCTGTGCAGTCCTGTCCATAAAGAGGGGTAGGGATCATGAAAAGTGCTGGAAAACCCCCAAAGAGCAAGGAACAAAATGTTTGGGAGCTGCTCAGCCTGGGGAGTTTGAAATGTGTGGTTTGTTCTCCAAAAGGCTCAGCTAGCACGGGAAGGGCATAGGAAAGAGCTGGAGCTCTGGCAGCTGATGTTCTGTTTAAAGTGTTTTGTGGGCTTTTTCCCTAATGCATTTATTTTGATTTTCTGCTTGAGGTTAACTCAGCTAATCCTCTGTCCCCCATTAGACAAACCACACTGAGTTTCAAAGTATTCCAGTGATACTGAGCACCGTTTACTGCTTTTCTGGGTTTGAGTTGAGAGGACCTTAAATCCCATCCAGTGCCACCCCGTGCCATGGGCAGGGACACCTTCCACTATCCCAGGTTGCTCCAAGCCCTGTTCAACCTGGTCTGGGACACTTGCAGGGACACCCTTCTTTAGAGGCAGCAAATGTCACCGTGCAGAGCTGTGCTGCTCCCAACCTCATGGCATAGTGTGACCTGGAGACACCATCGGAAGGATTCAACTCTCCCAGCCTCCCCAGAGTGCAGAGAGGCTCCTGGCTGCTCCCAGGAACCTTGCTGTGCCCGGCTGAGTCTGCCTGTGGCTGTTTAGGAGGGAATTTCCCTGCGTGGGTCTGTAATGCACTGTCGTAAGAATTTTATATTTCAGCAGATTGCACAGGGATCCCACTGCAGTTCCTGGGTTCTTTATGGCTTCTTTTTATGCTGGATGACGCACGCATCAGGAAAGCAGCCTGGGGACCACGAGCTTTGCAGAGCTTGTCCCAGTCCTTGGCTCCAGTGGATGCCCTTCAGGCAGGGGATGCCACAGGAAAACTGGAGTGGTCCTCATGATTTCAGAAATGAGCTCTGCATGTCTTGTCTTTAATAAGTAATTGTTCTCCTCTTTATCTGGGGAAGAGCCTTTTGGATGTGGGTAAGGTGGCTCTGGTGAGAAGAGATGTGGGATGTGGGAAATGGGATTTCTGGGCAGCTGAGCCCTTGTGGTCCCACAGAACTCTGGGCAGTGTGGGGCAAATATTGGCTGAGATTATACTGAGGGGTAAATTCCTTCTTCAACAACAGAGAGGAGGTTCCTGAGGGACTGGGGCAATGGGCTGGGAATGTGGTGCTGTCAGAGGAAGTCATTTCAAGTTGGATTTGCTGGGTTCCCATCCTGGAGCTGTCATTCCCACTGCTGCCCTGTGTTCCCGGGAGGGTTGGAGGAGGGAGGCAGCACTCGGAATCCGGGCTGGCAGCATCCCCCCTTCCCACACACTCCTGGGTTTAGCAGCTTTGGGGATTTTCCAGGCACTGCTGACAGGACTCGGCGTTTTCCAGGGCTGGTGTTCCTGGAGTAGTGGGATTTGTAAGGCTGAGGAAATGGAGTCGGCAGGTTTTTTAATTAAATAACGGAGGTGTCTGAACCTGACGCATTCCTCCCGTTCCCTTCCCTGCCTGCAGTGCCAGAGCTCTCAGGGAAGCCCAGCCAACGCTGATCATTATTCCAGCAGCATCATCCTCCCCAGCTCGGTGTCGTGCTGCTCCTGGGAGGCTGTGCTGGATGCCTGCAAGCCCTTTTCCCCCCGCTGTGTGTTGGAACACTTGTCACCCTGACAGTTACAATGGCCCAGTTTTGACACCTGACAATGGAAATGGCCACAGAATCACGAGGGTGACAAATGCTGAGAGCTTCATTTGGCTCTGATTGTGCCATGCCAAAGTTTCCTACCCAAACAGCACTTTAAAAGCAGAAACAGTGCAATAAAGAACCCTCCTTCTGCATCCTCTCCACAGCACCTTGTCATTAAACACTCAATTAGTGTGTTCTATTTTACTGTCTCTCCCCAGGTTCTGCATGCAGAAGAGTGTCAGGCTGGTGCCAGGAGTCACGCTGGATTTAATAGAGAAGTAAGTCAAATTTTATATGCATTGGGGCATCCTGAAGGGGGTTAGGAGAACAGAAGTCTGCGTGAGAAGTGTAAATTCTGAATGGGAAAGTGTTTCCAGGCTTTCCTGCTATTTGGTGAGGAGCTGCATGGTGTGGGGAAGTGGAGCTGCCAATGGCACCTTATCAGTAATGGGGTGACATCATATCAGCTCCAATTTCTTGTTCAGTTTTTGCATCTTTTCAATCAGCTGAGGTTCCAAAAGCCTCTCAGTGCTGACAGCCCTTCCACACAGGTGTGTTGGGCCAGCAAGGCTCAATCAGGAGTGTTAAGCTTTTTAATTGTGCTAATTTTATATGAGAAAAATTGATTATCTCCCCTCAGCTGGGGAAGGTAAGTGATAATTTGTATAAAGCTGCATTCCAGAAATACTCATTGGACCAAAATAAAAAAAAATACAATTTACAACTGACAGAGCAGAGACAAATACTGTCTCTCAGAGGAGGTGTCAGAGTGGTTTTCAGGGAAAGGATATACCCCTTGGTTTTGCTTTCTCTGAAAGCTGTGGGGAAAGTGTGCTGGGGTTTGGGTTTCTTGTGACCTCAAAGAGATGGGAAGCAGTAAGGAAACCTTCCTGGAGCTGACCTCAGAGCGCCAGAGGTGTGCACAGGTTTGGGGATGAGGAGGAGACTGAGGCCACCTCAGGCCACTGCATAAACAATGGCTGTGGTGTGTTAATTAATGAACAATTGCTACAAGAGTATCTTTAATCAAAGACATGGTGAGGTCGCTGAAGGTCTGAGCCAGGCAGCTCAGCCTCACAGAGCACTTGGATGTGCTGCTGGGTGTTAAATCCTCTTTGAATCGAGATTTTCTGGCAGAAATAGGTTTTTGTTCAGTGCTCTTGGTGTGTGCTGTGCCACAGCACATGTGTGTGTGTGTTACAGGCTCCTTCAGGGGAAGGGTGCCAGCAGCAGCTTCCTGTGGATATCAAATATTTAAACCTCATCATCTTAATTTGATCCTTATATCAATTATAGAAAACACAGATTTTTATTACAGTCTCGAGATAGAGCTGGAATAATTCCTGGATTGCCTATGTGTATATTGTAATTTATAATTCAGTTGTCTTTAAAATTGGAGAAGGAGTTTATATTGCAATTAAGCTGCAGACTTTGAGGCTAAATGAAGCTGCACCTTCTCCGAAGGGCTCAGATTTCCAATTATCTGGGCTCAGCCCACGTCCTGATGAAGGAACGTGTAGTGGATCCTGATGTGCATTTCCATCACTGATCTTTAGAGATGAAGCCAAAACAATCTCTTAGATTAGAAATAAAGATCTTTTCTGGAGCCAGACAGCAAAATATAAAGGAATTTTGGTGGAGTACTGGGAAGTTGGGAACTTCTGGCTGCCACTTCATGAGACCTTTTGTTGGCAGCATCTCTGTCCACGTTCCTGCTGCCTTGTGGGGGACTTTTCTGTTTGATCCCAAGACTTCAGATCATCTGTGCTGGTGGTGTGACTGCTGAGTAACATGAACTGGGCTTTGTTCTGCTTTTTAAAAAGTTTGGAAAAAACCCTAAGGAATGATTTATGGGAATAAACCCATGGTAATGGGAATTCAAAACTGGGTGCTGAGAATTAGGGATGGACAAGGATGCTTTAATCTCTGCTGCTGCATTGGGCTTCCTCTCCTGAAATCCCACTCTCAGGGGACCAAGAAGGGTATCTGGTATTCTTGGGATTTTTAACTTGGGTCCATCGTGCAGAAGGAGGGAATTCTAAATAAAAATGCCCCGAGAAGTGGAAAGCAAAAAAAAAAGCCTTGAGAGCTGTTCTTGCTTCAGACGGGGCTGCTTAGAAGAGAGTCTGTGCCAGTCTGAGGAAAAGTCCAGGGGTCTGAGCCCAGCTCAGTGTCGCTGTCTCTGCAGAGGAGTCTGGTCCCTCACTGGCAGGTGACAAAGGACCCCTCTGAATGCCACGACATAGAAGGTCCTGGTGTGGCTGATCCAGAGCAAAGCCTGCTCCAGGCTGTCATGCATCAGCGCCACATCCATAAAAGTCACCAGAAATAACAAATGTGAGACTAAAATTAATGTTTGTTTCCACTTGAAGCATTATCAAATGTCAGGGATTGGAAATTGCTCGTGTTTTAATGTCTGTTGGGTGTTGATGGGTGATGGTTCAGTAGGAGCCAATTTAACGATGAAGGAGAAAAAGAAAATCCCAAGAGATCAGACAGCAAAAGTGATGTCAGTAGAGAAAATGTAGGAATCTGTAATGTAACGAATGCCTTTGGTGCCCTCTCTGTCAGGATGGGAGGTTGGAGGGCAGGTGAGGAGCTGATTGGGAGCATAATTCATTTCCCCAGGTGATCCCAGTATGAAATACCAGCTACTCCAGTCCCTTCCAGTGATTTTCCTCTGCCAAGCTGTCCTGCTGCCTGTTGGGGCCAAGGAGCCCAGGGGACATCACTGGCACTGGCCTGGGAGCACCAGAAGCTGCAGGTTGGGGTGACTGGGGCTGAAGGAGTGTCCCTTTGGCACTTCCACCTCAAAATTTACACAAACAGCAGCTCTTGGATGACTTTTTGAAGGCAAGCACACGGGCTCAGAGGAGTTTGTTGTGTCAAAGTCACTGGAAGTGATGGTTGGTTTGGAAAAGTCAGGAGGACAAAAGGTGTCCCCATGTGGTGATGGTCTGACTGGGTTTGGGGTTAAATAAAATTGTTATTGCTCTATAGGCAGATCAGCCAAATGCTTTTTAGGGTTCCATTTGTAACAAGGTACAATATTGCTGCTGAAATACCCAACCTGCCTGGTGCTGCCAGAATTCCAGCTTGGCAGAGTCCATCAAGGTTCCTAACGAATGGAGAAAGGCATTTGATCAAAGGAACAGAGCTGGTGTTTTCAGCAGGATGGGACAGGGTGTTCCTCTTAAACAAGTGACTAAGGGTGACACTTGTGCTGTGCCAGGACCTCCCTGCAGCGGGGCTGGGGCCACATCCTGGAGGTGTCTTTGCAGGTATTTAATCAACTAGTCCAAACTCTGAAATACTGCAGCCTTTTTAATCAATATATATAATTTATAGTGCAAGATGATAATTCATACTTTGCACCCGGGTTAGGCAGCTTTCAGTCCCTAGCTCTTCTTGTAGAAAACTCAGTAGAAGCAGTCAGAGCTGATTTCAGTGTCTCAGTGAGTGCTCCTGGCCCCAGTGCCAAGGGGCTGCTGTGCCCCAGTGCCCTGGGAGCTGAGGGAGCTCTGGGCTCTGCAGGAGTGAAGGTGAGGAGTTTCCCTTCCTCACTCACTCATGTTTTGCTGTGCTGGAGTGGCTCCTTTGTCACTGCTGTCACAGGGTCTCAGGCAGTGCAGGCACAGCCTGTTGTGAATGCAGAGTGAGGATGCTGCTCCCAGGAATGGTTTTCATGGCAACGCTCTACGCTCACATCCTTGCTCCGGAGGCTCTGCAGCTCCTGCACATCAGCCCAGAGCCTTTGTCTTCCTCAGAGTTTGCCAGGCTTTCTCAGCCCAGGCACAGCACACCTGGATCATCCCTGGATTTGTGGTGGGCACAGGTCTCTGAGCACAGGAGCTGTATGGGTCCTGTCTGAGCAGCTCTTGCCAGGTCAGGAGATTTTACACAGAACTCCTGAGGTTGGAAGAGACCTCTGAGATCACCAAGTCCAAGCTGTGCCCAATCCCCACCTTGTCACCAGCCCAGAGCACTGAGTGCCACCTCCCCTCCTTCCTTGGACACCTCCAGGGATGGGGACTCCACCACCTCCCTGGGCAGCTCCTGCCAATGCCTGGTCACCCTTTCCATGGAGAAATTCTTCCTGATGACTAAAAACTGCCGTGAAAGTCACTGTCACACGGTGTGAGCTAAGTGTCTGCCTTGCTGGGGAAGCTCAGCAAGGATTCCTTTGGTTCCCAAGTAAGCCCCTCTGGCTTGGGGAGCTCTGCTCTGCTGCAGAGGGTATTCTGCAATGCAAATATTGATGGGGAATCCTCACCAGAGCCTCTGTGGCCTCATGTTCCCTGCGCTCGCTCCAGGGGATCTGTTAGCAAACACTGCTTCACAGATGTGTATTTTTCCTCTGTTACCAAGACAGACAGGATTTTTTTTATAAGCTGTTAATTTCTGGCTGGTTTAGAACTGTATTTGTTTAGAACTGTACTGTGCTGCCTCTGAACTTGCATGGGAATGGTGCTGCTGCACATGTCAGAGGAGTGAGTGGCCACAGAGAGGCTTCCTGTGTTGGTCCTGGTACTTCTAATATTTAAAAATTTGTCACAGAAAGGAAATTGGGTTAAATTAGGATTAAATCCATAGGATGTCTTACCAGGTCGGTGCATGTTTTTGAAACTTCCACATCCTATTCCTGATACTTTCTCATGAGGAGCAGAGCTGTGCTTGGGAGTGCCAGGCTGTATATTTTATATTGTGCATCTGGTTATTAACAAGGCAGCCCAGCACTCAGTCTGTTGGTCTTGGTTTGTTGGGTGAGTTTTTTCCTTCTTTTGTTGTTGTCTTTGTTTTTATGAGGAGCAAATAAACATTGACAAGCATGTTTAGGGAAGCTGGTCAGGCTGGAGGGAGGAACTGAGGAGAGTGAAGAGTAGCTCATAGCCCTTGTCTTCCCTGAGTGAGTGGAGTGTGTGTTGATCCCAGGTCACAGGGCTGTCACCTGAGCTCTTCCATCACAGCAATCAGGTTGCCTCGTGATGCCCTGGTTTGTCCTCATATGAGAAGTTTATTCAGCTTCAGGATGAAAACAACTTGAAGGACCTTTTTACAAAAACAAGATGCTGGGCTCTGGAGAGCCTGATGGAACAATGCTGTTTCTCCTTTAGTGAATGTGCTTTGGCCAGGCTGTTGTCTCAGGGATGTTGGTGCTCAGAGTTATAAATGTGAAGCCCAGAGGGACAATTGGTTTGTTCTCTCTGACCTTCTGCATGTCTCAGACTATGGAATGTCCCCAGGCTGCGACTCAGAGGAGTCACACAGCTCCTGCTCCTCTGAGCTGGCTGTGCCTCAACCCTTGGAGAGATGAGGATTGAATCACTTCTCTTTCTTTTAGTGGTCAAGTGCTCTTCTTTCTTTCTTTCTTCCTTCCTCCACTTGTGGGAAGTATTCGTTGGCGCCAAGATTTCTGTTGTAGGTATTTATCCCAACATTGTTAACCTTGTTCCTTGGTAGGATGGATAGAATGACCTTAAATCTCTCATTCTGTTACATTGATTCAGTTTTCAAAGCTTTTTCTGCATCCTTTATATGCTGTATATCCTGGTTTTTCTCTGTTTAAATTAATGCCCAAATGGGAATATTTGGCAAAACATTCTAGTTCCAGTCTCAGCATACAAGGCCCAATCTCCTCTGCCTGCTGCTCCTTGTAATGTTGATCCATGCCAGTTCCCTGTCCATAATCACCCCTAAATGCCCAGGGCTCTCCCAGCTAAACTGGTGTTTCTTTGGAATGTGTTGGCATTTATTCTGTGTTTACCACTTGCTGAATCTCTGTGTAACAAGAAAACATTGCAGCAAAGCGTCCCTTTCTGTCCAGATCTCATTCCAAAGCCTCAGAAGTGTGCATGAGTGTATCCCAAAATAACAGGGGTTTTATTAAGAGTTTTATTTCCCCCATTTGCAGGATTCCTGGGAGGCTGAATGACAGGAGAACTCCCCTGGGAGAGCTGAACTGGATCTTCACAGCCATCACAGACACAATTGCCTGGAATGTCCTGCCCAGAGGTGAGGGGGAGATGGGGAGTCAGATCAACAAGACACTGAAATAAGGAGAAAATTAAACCCTGAACCTGGAAGAACAGATCAGGATGGATCTGAAAGCTAGTTTGTTTTTCATTTGTTCTTTGTACCAGAGCATTGCAGAGACCTGATCATTAGAACCCAGAAAAGGTTTTTCTGTTCTAACACAATTGTTGTGGCTTGAATAATTCTCTTTCTTACTGTATTTGTACAGAGCAATCTGTTTTCTTCCAGCCTTGGTTAGTAGCATAAATAAAGGGGTTTTTTTCTCCTCTTTGCTGGTAAGGCAGTTTTGCTTCCCATGAGTAACTTCATCCCTCATTTCTCTACCCCTGTTCTGCTCTGAATTGGTACTCCTGGAGCATAGGCAGCCAAATTTGTCAACAGTTCTCCAACCCTCCTCTTCCTAATGCTCACACAGCATCAATTCTTCTCTGCCCTGTAGAAGAGAGCACATTTGCTATCTTTTTGGATTCATTTTGGCTTCTCATAAGCACATCAAACTGCCAGTTAACAGATGGATAGTTCTTGATTAAACAGTACACAGAGGTCCTGTTCTCCCTCAGTAATTTTCCAAAAACTTAGTCAGGCTGAGCTGAAATGAAACACCAAAAGGGGGATTTGATCCAGAAAAGGCAGAAAAGAACCTGAGGTAGAAAGGGTTTAATTATGTTAACGTAGAATGGAGTAGCTGTGGTGCTTTGAAGGAGCTCTGAAGGCAGAATTTCCCTCTCATTGTTCTCATATAATGTCCCTGCAAAACTGCTGGAGATTCCTTGTTACTGGAATAAAACGTTAACATGTTTTTATGTCTTAAACCCTTTTTGCACATTACCTGAGGTGCTGAGATGTGCATGTAGTGACTCCTGCAATCTCTTGGCAGATCTTTTCCAGAAGCTCTTCCGGCAGGACCTGCTTGTGGCCAGCTTGTTCCGTAACTTCCTGCTGGCAGAGAGGATCATGAGATCCTACAACTGCACCCCCGTGAGCAGCCCCAGGCTGCCCCCCACCTACATGCACGCCATGTGGTAAGTGCCAGGCACTGCTTGGAATGGGATATTGGGAAGGAATTTCTCCCTGTGAGGGTGGGGAGGCCCTGGGATGGAATTCCCAGAGAAGCTGTGGCTGCCCCTGGATCCCTGGAAGTGTCCAAGGCCAGGCTGGATGGGGCTTGGAGCAGCCTGGGATAGTGGAAAGTGTCCCTGCCCATGGTAGGTGTGGCACTTTAAGGTCCTTTCCAACCCAAACCATTCCAGGATTCCATGATTGCACTTAAATCTCTGCAGTGCTTCCCTGGTTCAGTCAGTGGATCAGGAATAGAACAGCTTGTGGCAGCCTAATACCTATCTCCAAAGCTGCTTCTGCTCTGGGCATTCATAATGATCCTGTAATTCTGTGGTGCAGGAGCTTCAGTCCAGCCCTGTCATCTTTCACTCCAAATATCAAAGAAATGGGTCATCTGCTGCCTTCATTTTCCCAAAGTGAAGCTGGTCCCCTGGGATTGTGCAGGATGGGAAGAGCCAAGGGCCTGAGGGAAAGATCCTTAATTTTCATTGCTGAAGTTGAAGAAACTCCTGCTGCAGCATTCCTCTACTTTAACCATTGCTTTTAAGATGATTAATGGAAATGGAGGTGGCACAGTTATCAAAAAGCTCTTAAATGTAGTTTCTGACTATCAAAGCAATGTCCCATGAACAATTATAGTAAAAATAATAATAATAACAGTAATAACAAAAATGCTGGCTTTTATTTTCTTACTCAGTGTGATTAATAGAGCAGCACCAAATTGGGCCAAGTACAGAGTGGTACAGTGACACTGAGGGGGCTCCTGGGGGACAGAGCAGAGCCTTGCTAAAGGCTGAGGGAGTGACAAGTAAAGGCAGCTGAAGGGGTTCAACCTACCTGCATTTCCTGAATCCTTTTAATAGGTTTCCTCCATAATAATGTGGAGGAAGGTGAATGTAGAGGAGGGATGAAGGGAAGATGATGAATGAGTGTAGCACTGACAGCAGCATTGAGTAACTCAGATTCTCACAGCAGCCTGGGGTGGTGGGAGGTGTCTCTGCCCATGGCAAGGAGTGGGGCTGGATGGGCTTTAGGGTTCCTTCCAACCCAAAGCATTCCATGATCCCACGTGGTTCCTGCAGGGGATGGAGGCAGGCTGGCAGCAAGGAGCCCCAGGAGCCTTTGCAGGTGCAGGCAGACACCAAGCAGGCATTTGCTGGTACCACAAAGCTGCTTTAATTATTGAAAATCCTGGAGGGAATCAGGGAGCCTTTGGCTGGAGTTGTCAGCAGTTGGGCAGCTGAACATTCCAAGTTCAGCAATGGCAAACAATGTCCCTGAGTGCTTTGGATCAGCAGCTTCTGAGGAAAACTGCTCCAGTCATTTGTGAACAGGGTGAGCTGTTTTATCAGTGTCACCCGGGGGGCTGGGACACTTGTAAGAGCAGAGCAGGAAAAGCTGCCCAAGTGCCCGTGGTGACTCTGAGCTGCTGCTGGATGTGGCAGAGCTCCAGCCATCAGCTGCAGCTTCCAAGTGCAGGAGGGTAGGACTCGGTGTTGCAGGAATTTCAAAATTAAACCAGTAAATTTCTGGAGTTATTTATGGCTTGCTTTTTGCCAGCGTATTAAAAATCTATATTTTCTGTTCCTGATAGGAATATAATTCATTCTTATTGCCAGCCTATTAAAAGCCTATGTTTCTGGTTACCTATGGGAATATGACTTTACTTGGAGTTGGTGTTGCCAATGGTTGAACCTCAGGAATGAAACTGGGAACTCCTGGATAGCATTTTTTTATCTCTCTCAGACTTGCATGGCAGCATGATGGGCTCTAGAAACACATTTTATTTGCTCATATTGTGGTTCTCCTGGAGCAGAATGGTGTTGGAAATTCCTTTGGGAAGCTGCAGGATGGTGCTGGAGACACCTTTGTGAAGCCCCTCAGAGCACAGCACTTTGGTGCTGCTTTTTAGGATTTACCAGAAGAAATTCCTTAAGAACAATTGCACAAAGGGCTCTTCTCCTTGTGAATCCCAAACACTGGTGAAGTAGAGAGCAAGGGAGCAGGGAATTGACACACTTTATTCAGTGCCCTCCAAAAAACGTGCAGTTTGTAGCAAATCCAGCAAAGGGGAAAATTCCACTTCTGTCCGAGGTGGCTCAGTGCGTTATTAGGAACTTTTAGTAAGAACAGATTTAGAAACTAATTTAGGGCTCGCTTAAGTATTTTCTAAAAATAATCACTTGTCTGTCACCTTTCTCTCAGGAATTTTCTAATGGATCCCTGATCTGAAACCTGCAGACCCATTTTAGAGTTTGGATGGGCTGAGTGATGAGATGAGGGCGGTGGAGTTGGCCACAGGGTGCTGGAAAGGATGAAATTCCAGCCAGGGGGTTGTGGGGATCCCGTGGAACCAAGGTCTGCAGTGCTGGGCAGGGGCCAATCCAGCAGAGTTTTCTGATGAGTGTTTTATACAGACTTTTCCCAGATTTTTGATCCCCAGGCAATGTTTTGGGGAGCAAGTCTGGCTGCCATGACAAGATCTGCATGTGGTGGGAGCGGCACTGCAAAAAGTCCCTTATATTTGAGCATCAATATTTACCTCTTGAGTGATTCCCACTGCCTCTTCTGGGGCATTAAATCAACCTCTGCTCTCTGTCTCCTTTCCTTACCCACATCTCTGCCTGTTGGAGTTTTCCCCAAGTCACGCTGGGGTGGCTCCTGGGTTGGGGATTTGGCACAGGTGTAATAGAAGTGCTGAGGCTGCTGCAGGTAGGAGCTGCTCTGCCTTTGGCTTTAGTCCTCTTAAAAACAGCTTTTTTAAAATGTTAACCTTCCAAGCTGGTGTTCTGGCCAAAATTCATTTGGGAGAGCACAGTATTCTTTTTAGCTGGAAGTTGAGGTTAAGTGAAAACTTCTATTTTTTGAGGGAGTATTTGACCCATGAGTCTCTTTCCTTCACCAAGAAGGGCATTGTGTTTTGGAGTCAGGAGAGCTCTGGTCTCTGTGGCCGTGTTCTCTTTGGCAGAATCTAACATGTAACTTCTGTTTTTCCTACTTTTATTGGCTTTCTGAGTTTTCCTTGCTCAGCCCTGTCCCTTGGGGCATGGGCTGGCTGTGTTTTTGTGGTGCCTCTCACTTCAGGGTCTTGGCTGCTGCAGGCACTGCTCTAATACAGGATTAATATTAACATTAATATTAATATCCATTGATTGGCTGGCTCTGCTGTTCATTCTGCCTATTGTGCATGAGAACAGAGCTCTGTCAGCACCTTGATCTCTGCTGTGATGGATTAGGGTTTATGCATTATTGCTGTTGCCAGCTGCTTTTATTCATGGCCTTTGAAAAGACCTAATAATGCGTTTGGAAATATTTCCTAACGCAGGTCGTATATTAAACCCCAAGTACCTTAATTATGCTTTGGAAGAGCTACAACCCATCCCTAATAGAAACACCATGGTGTGTTTGCAGGCCATGAAATTCGGGTTGAAAGGAGTCATAATGTACTGCAAATACAACGAGCTGGAGATTCTGGCAGAAAACAAAACCATAATGCAGCAACCCAATTACAGGTGGAGCAGCACAGGAGAGTGCAGGATGGATCAGGGCTGCTCAGCCATCCCTCAGGGAAATGAGCCTCAGGGAGCTGCACTGAAACACTCGGGGGCTCTGCAAGAAAAAAGTGATTGTTTGAAGAGGTATTTGGAGCTGTTTGACGTTTGAAGGATTAGATTAGTTCAGATTACACCGTAACCAGATATTTTTTTGTGTCTATGTGTTAGTCTTAACATCTCCAAGTCCTATTATCGGACTACAGAGACTTTGATGTAGGATGGAAATAGCAAAGCCTGTGCTCTAAGTTGTGGCTGGAGCAGGGGGATGTGCTGGGAGAAAAAAAGGATTTCAGACTTGTGCCAAATATTCATAGCAATAACTATTTTTTTAAAAATAGCTGGTCTGAGCAGCTTCCCAGCTGTGTCCTAAAGCAGCTTAAGGAGGTGACAGGGTCACTGCGACACAGGTGAGCTGGGGCTGGAGTCACACAGGGCTTGGCTGGCATTGGACTGACAGAACAAATGTGGAGAGTCTTGTCCAACAGACTTGATGAGCTCAGAAATACTGAATGGCTCCAGAAATAGGGTTCAGAAGGAGGAGCTGCCCCGAGCCCCAGGACTGCACGTGGCCTCAGCCTCCCTTCAGCTGCTCCTCCAGGCAGGAACACTCCTGTTCCTGGTACATGTGTGCTGCCAGGTAATACACACCATTCCCAGAGGAAAAGAGAATGTTAAGAGACGTCAAGAATACGTTATAAAAAAAAAAAAAAGGGACATGAGAGTTAAAAGCGTTAGACATTGAGTCAGCCATGAAAATTTGAGTGTAAGAAAATCAGCCTCCACGAGCTGCCAGCTAATGGGTACCCGTGGGTGCAGACAGACACACGGCTCTGACTGGGCTGAGTTTCTGCTCTCTGAGTGTTTCTGGGGGTTTCCATTGCCTGGCAGTTTGTGGGTTTGGGCAATAAACCAGTCCCTGAGCAGGGCTGGGACTCTGCCTTCTGTTCTTTGCTTGAAGTCCAAACTGTGCAGCACCTCTGGGAACAAAGAGGCAGCTGATGAGTTCACGTTAAATTATTAAACATTTAAACAGTCCTAGTGTAGTAAAAGGGTGTTGGACTGAGGTGGGGAATGGATCGAGAGATGGACAGAGATCCACCTAGAGACAGATCTGGAGGCTTGAGAAATGGGGCTTAGGACTGAAGGGCCAAGAAAAATTGAGAATAAAATGCAAAGAGAAATCCATGAGTGTGTGTCATGGGAGAGGAGCGTCTGTGCTGGGATCCAGGGAGCACTTTCCCTGTTTGATATGCACTGTGCAGTGATGGAGTCGTGCCTGGGCCTTGTTACTGTTCCCCCTCAGAGTCCTGTTCTCCCAGGCAGGAGGGGTTGGCTCTCCTACTGTGTATCCCTTGTGGGGCTGCTGGATCAGTTTCCTCCACAGACCATTCCTGCTATGGTGCTGCCTTGGCTTTACATCTTGGGGATAAGCAAAATCACTTTTTTTTTAACTGAGTCAATCTTCCTGCCAAGGAGAGATCTTGCCTTTGTGTCTACAGAGCAATTAGTTCAAGGTAGTGTTAAAAAAAACTCTCTTTAACACCTTCTTTCATAGTATTACTGAAGTTGAAGCAGTGGGGTGTTTCACAGGGTCCTATCACCCTGTCAGGGTGGAGGACCTGGAGTTACTGGAACAGTGAGGAGGGAGGGAAGAATGATGCTGAGCCCTTTTTGTCCCAAATGCAGGGAAAACAAATCTTGCAGAGCACTTTGCAGACAGCAATCTCTGCTGAGGGGGTGCACTGATCTCTGGCTTGGCTTTCATCAATCACTTGTGGGATGCAGCACCACCCATCCTGGTTCCCTGCTGCTCCCAAATTTATCTCTTGTTTGTGTGATGGGAGTTCAGGCAGCACATCCACCGTGTGCCCACCTTTCCCCTTCCCTTTGGGATATTAAAGCTGTCAATCACTGCTCCTCATCCCCCCAGCCATCACTGTCACCAGCACTGTGACACTGCTTTCCCTTCTCTTCCTCTCCCCAGCCCACAGGATTTAGTCCTTTCCCATTCACTTGTGGCTTGGTTTGAATCTTGTAATAATTGTAACACATGTTTGATGCCATTGTCTGTTCAGCCAGCACAGTAAGTTAGCTGTGTGTAACCTGTGTGCAGCCCTGAGGCTCAGAGGAGGGAACAGCTGTTCCAGTGGTTGGAAAAAGGGAAGTTTTATTTTGGGCAAACCTGGTGTCTGTTGGCTGGGAGGATTTGTGTTTTCCACAGACAGAGCAGAAGCAGCATGTTGGGTGGTTTGGAAGGGCTGGAGAATCATTTCAGGGCTGGTTTGGAATGGTTGGAGAAACATTTGAAGTATTTGACTTGAGCAGAGTCTCTTCCACAGTTGTCATTAAACAGCAGCCCTTGGTTGTGGAGAGCAGGAATGTTAGGGTTTCACGTTGGTGGTTTTTGTTTTGGAAGGTTGAGTAGGTTTGAGTTGAGAAGGTTGGCAGAGGTTTGAATGGTTTGAGTAACGTTGGCAGAGGTTTGAATGGTTTGAGTAACATTGGCTGTGTGGCTCCATTGGTCTCTAACAGCCTTAGATAACCCCCAACGTGTTTAGAAGCGTAAAAAAGAGATTGCGTTTTAATCTACTCAAATCTCTTTTTACATTTTTTGTTTGTTCTTTCAGATAACACTTAAACCCTTTGAGATCTGACCTCACGGGGCTGCTTTGGGCATTTTTGTAGCAGTATTAGTGCTGCTTACCTAAAATTACTGTGAAGAGCTCAGCATCTTCTCTTTGTGCTGCTGCAGTGAGTGACCCCCAGAATCCTTTTGTGGGCAGCCAAAAACAGAGCAGTTGTCTCTGATCTCTAAACTATTTTCCTTCTGCGTAGTAAAACTTACCTCAAAAGCCCTGTGGGTTGACATTCTCCAGTGCTGCAGAGAATTTCTTTAGTTGTTTTGCCCATTTCTCCCTGAAAACAGGGAATATCGAGCGCTTCTAAGCCAGTCAGACAACACTGTCCACATCCTTGTATGGTCAGAATTTCAATATCCTTTGTTATTCCTTACAGATGACTTTTAATGCCTTCTCTTCCCTCTCTCCTCTTCCCTCCAGGCAAGCCTGGGACCTTGCTGTTGACATTTGCCTTTCCCAGTTACCCACAATTATCGAGGAAGGAACTGCCTTCAGGGTAAGTTGGGGAATGTCTTGAGACGTGAGCCAAGTTTCATCCCTTCTCTACACCTCAGTTCAGCTCATCACTTCTGCTGCTGCAGTTTAAGGGTTTATGCTTTTGAAAAATTGTAAATGTTTGGCACAGGAGAAGCTGTGGCTGCCCCATCCCTGGAAGGTGGGGTTTGGAGTAACCTGGGATAGTGGAAGGTGTCCCTGCCCATGGCAAGGGGGTGGCACTGGATGAGCTTTAAGGTCTCTTCCAACCCAAACCATTCTGGGATTCTGGGATTCTCCCTTAGAGGAACAGACGAAAATCAAGTTTAAGCTCTTCCCTTCTGCATGATCCTCACGAGGGGGTGAGCAGGAAACTCCTGCCAGTGGAAGTGGAGCCTGAGA
Source organism: Entomyzon cyanotis (assembly GCA_024500445.1). Taxonomy (NCBI): domain Eukaryota; kingdom Metazoa; phylum Chordata; class Aves; order Passeriformes; family Meliphagidae; genus Entomyzon; species Entomyzon cyanotis. Next base: position 2,382,186 of record JAKEPQ010000325.1, read on the forward strand.
CCTGACTTGGAACATTCCAGAGCAATTCAAACTCGACCAACAATGTTGTTACCCAAAAAGTCCCAACATGCAGCACAATTTTTGAAATTAAAGGCTTGAATGGGAAAATTATCTCTTATTAGAGTTCTTTTCAAATACAAAATAGAGTTTGAGGGTATGTGCAGAGTTCTCCTAAGCTCAGTGTCTTTAACAGGAATCACTGGGGTGTTTTTCTGTTTTATTTAATCTGACAGAGCAGAAAAGTAAAATTTTTAGTATTATATTTAGCTTAAATTCCTTTATTCAGAATAGATTTTTCTTGATATTCATTTAATATTTTACTAAGCGAAACCTTTAAATAATAATTACTGCACAACTTCAGGTACCTGTTCCATCCTGATGTGTCTCTAATTTTCAGTAACGTTTTTGCAGTTTATTTATGTTACCAAACTTCCAAAGGTTTTCTGGCTGTAATTGCAGGTTGCCTCCAAAGCCCTGAGTGCAGGAGGAGAACTGTGGGCTCCTGCCAGGCTGGGGGTTGATCAGGATGCCCTGAGGCCTTTATCCTCCCACCCCTTGCCTTCCTCACTCTGTGCTCTGGTTTAGAACGTAAAAAAATACGATTTTCCTTCTGGCTTACGTTCATTTTTAGTTTCAGTCTCTAACAATGTCATTGGAGGCTTTTTTATTAGTGTTAACCCTCAGCTGGGCATTCTCTGTCAAGTGAGCTGAAATTCAGGAGATTTCTGAGTGTTTTGGGGTGGGAGGAGGCAGAGACTTGCTGGGGATCAGGCAGGAGGTCAGCGAAGAAGAGTGGTCATTCTCAGCTGGAGATCGATTCAGGGAAGGCTGGGAACAATTTACAAGCTGGTTTTCAAGCCTGACAAATGTGGTTTATTGTGAATTTTGGCTGGAATTGAGGCAGGTTGAGCCATCAGTGTGCAGTTGGGGCTGCGAGTGTGGCGAGATTCCAGCCTGGTGGGAGGTTTGGCTGGTGCTGGCCAGGGAGGAGGGAAGGGGACAGTCCCTGTGGTCACTGCAGCCACTGTCAGCCTGTTCCTCCCTGCCTGGTAGGGCTGGGCTGGGGATCAGGGCTGGGGAACACTCTGTGAGGCAGAGGGACCTGCTGGGGGCTGGCAGTGCAGCCTGCTCTGGGTACATCCCTGGACAGCCCCTCGGGGATGGTGAGTCTCAGCAGCACATCACAAACCCCTCCTGTGTATTTCCAGGGTGGTTTTGCCTGCTCAGACCTGGAAAATACAATAACCTGGTGGAGAAGGGCCTGGGGGCTCACAGTGCTTATGTGGGGATGGGTTTGGGTTGGTTTTCTCTCCCTCCTCCATCTCTTCCCTCCCTCCTTCCCCATTGATTTCTGATTCCCTGTGGATTCCTACCTGGAAGCTGCTGTGTGCCCTGGTCAGTGCATTCTCACCCTGAGCTGGTATCACATCCTCAGAGTGATGGATGACACGGGGAATTTATTTTCATTGCTCTTGGATTGTTTCTCTGTGGACTGGGCAGAGGCAGCTCCGAGTGCTGCTGCGGGAGCGAAACGGCCTCTGCAGAGCAGATAAATCCACTGCTGCTCCATCTGCTGCTCCTGGGGAGGGAGCAGCCACATTTCCCTAAGACCTTTTGTGGTCATTTCTGTTTCTCTAGTCTTTCCTTCTCCTTTTTCCCCAACACTTACGTTTAAGGGGACTGCTGTCTGCTCAGCCTTTGGGAAGTTTTTATGCATTTAGCAACCCCCAGACAAATGTATCAATTTCAAATCACAGCTTTAGGAAACAACAAAGCCCATAGGTGCTGAAACTCTTGTCTTCACTCCTTCTTTAACCTATGCATGCATTCCCACTTTGCCCCCACAGCACAGCCCCTTCTTCGCCGAGCAGCTGACGGCATTCCAGGTGTGGCTGACCATGGGCGTGGAGAACCGCAACCCCCCGGAGCAGCTGCCCATCGTCCTGCAGGTCAGTCCTGGGGCTGGGGTGTCCCTGCCCCTGCCAGGGTGTCCCTGCCCCTGCCAGCGGTGTCCCTGCCCCTGCCAGCGGTGTCCCTGCCTCTCCCTGTCCATGCCATGCGTCCCTGCCTCTTCTGCCACTCAGCATGGAGCTGCCAACCCAATGGCCTTCAGGACCATAAATTCCTTGGGCTGCTCCAGGATTGTGTGTTCACCAGACCCTGTGGATGAAGCCCAAGCACTTTTCCTGCCCCATCTCATGGCTCTGGTTGAGCCAAGCTCCTGCTCTGGTCTGTGTCCAGCTCTGCTGCCTGAGGAGTCACCACCTCTCTCAGAGCAGCACTCCTTCATTGTCTCTCCTCTGGCATCTCCTGTGTATCCCAGCTCTGTCAGGCACAGACTTTTATCTCCCCTGTTTTCAGAAAGTGGAAGTTACTGCCGTGTAAATAGTTAGGAAACGGCTCTTTTATCCGTCTGGTACAGCCTGGAAAGTGTTGCCTTTAATGTGGGGCTGAAGTTTTACTGCAGGAACACAGAAACAAGCAGACCATGCCTGGAGGAATGGAAGATTCTTGTAGGCACTGCTCAGAGAAGACAAAGTTCACATGTTTAAAGGAGAGGTAAATCCAGCAGAAGCAGAAGGCAGCATTTCAGCTGATATTTTATGGCAGGGCCAGGATTGCAGCTGTCATCTGTCACCTGCTCTGGCCTGCCCTCCCCTGGAGTTTGTGCTGAGAGAAATACAAACCCTGGCCCAGCTACCTGTGGGCTCTGCTCCACCAGCAGCACAATTTAAAGCCTTTCTTTTAAAGCAATGTGATGCCAATGCCTTGTACAGGGATCTGTGAGGAGACTACCCTTCCCTGTCAGCTAGGTCTGTGACTGACAGCACCATCCATCTCTGCAAGACCAAATTTTAATTTCCTGAGTCTCCCAAGCCTTGAGAGATGAGGTGGATAAACAGATGTGTGGTTTGTCTCTGTCACTGCAATGGAAGGAGGCAGGATTTTGCTCCAGCTCCAACTTTGCTGCTTTCCAATGGATTGTTTGGCACCAGCAGGCTCTGCAGGAGTAGGACTGCAGTGGAACTGAGAGGTCACCTGGCAAAGGAACCTGTGTTCCTGCCTGGAGCAAAACCAAGCTGGGACAGCGTAATTGTTGTTATAATTATAGCATATTAATTGTACAGTGGAGTAAAATTGGTTAGTAACAGCTCTGAGGGTACTTGGAATCCAAGCCCAGCTGATCCAGGGCAGGAAGGGAGGGAGTTCCAGACCCTTTTTTGGTATCTTTTTGTTTTGCCCCCATGGGAGTGCTCAGACCCCAGGGAGAGAAGCCGTCAGAGAGCAGGCAGCACACACAGCCTGGCCAGACCTCAATCCCTGTGGATATTCCCTCTCTGTGGGATCTCCTGTGCTCAGAGGGCTTGTGGGCATCACTCTGCAGTCCCTGACTTCCATTCCTGCCTTTGTGAGGATCTGCCTGCTAAAATATGGACTGTTATGTGTAAATGATGCCCCTGTGTCCTGGTTAATCCCTAACTTGCTGTGTGGATGTAATTCACTCCCTGTTTTCTGTTTGGGAACCACGATGGATAAGTGCCAGTGACGCAGGGCTGTGTGTGTAGAGTGGCACAGGGGCACCTCCATTATTCCACCAAAAGGTCAGGAATTGTGCACTGAGTCCCCCATCCTCACCCAAGGCTCTGGAATCTGTGTCAGTTTGGGCTGCAGGTTATTGTGCAGATCAGCTGGAGGGAATGGGGATGAGAAATCCTGCAAGACCAAGGGCTTTGTTTGGGTTAGACAATGACAAAACAGAGCTTTTCAAGTCAGACACAGATTGCTGTGATGGAACGTCCTGTGGGGTGGCAGCAGTGTGGAGCTGGGGTTTGTATCCTCACGCAGACAGCCTTTTCAATTAGATCCATTTCTTGCCCCTTTTCAATTAGATCTATTTCTAGGTATGACAGGATTTGGAGTTCCTTGGTTTCTCTGCAGGTCAGAGGGTCCCAGCAGTGTCACATCAGTGCCTCCTGCCCCTGCCAGGTCCTGCTGCTGCCCCAGCCCTGCCCCAGCCTCCACCTGCCCTACTCCCTGCTCTTACTTTAATCCCAAACAGCTGCTCCTGTTATTCCTGGGCTGGTTTATGGAATAGGCTGGTGCCAACTAGGGCAGGATGACCAAAATCCTTTCTCTTACGACCTGTCCTGAGATCTGAGCTCTGATATTCAGAGTGAAACCATTAGAGTTATCACATCCCCCTGCTTCTGGACTTTTCCTGCACCACCTCAGCATCCAGTACCAGTCACCCAGAGTGTGAGACATGAGCCAAGTAATTTAGTTATTCTTCAATATTAAACATGAAAAATAATCTAATTTCAATATGCAGCGTGCAAAAACACTGAGAAGGGGATGGAATTGGGGAGGTAAATCAAGGAGTCTCTTTCCTGGAGATCCATGCTGAAGGATGTTCCTCAATTTAAACTGAGGATTAAATGTTGCATTCCAATATCTTACATCTGTTAAGGAGATTAAGAACTGCAAGTCTATCTGTTAATATTTCACACCAGGGTAGGTATAAGCCAGTAAAGCATCACCTCATTAGCGTTGTCAGACTCCATTTTAATGAGATTTTTATTAACAACCAACATGACCTTTTGCTCCCTCTTAAGTCTCTGATATTGATTTGCCAAGGAAAGCAAAGCCTCTTCTTCTGCTCCTGAGCTGTTGGGAGCAGTGGGAGGCTGGGCTGACACTGCCCTTTGGGTCCTGCTGCAGGAAATCATCACAGTTTTGGCTGGGAACCATCATGAGCATGGCTGGGAAAGGCAGCTGGAATCCTTAGGAATTGCTTCCCTTGTGTCTGGAGCAGCTCCAAGTGCTGCAACGACCCTGAGGCCTCTTCCCTGTGCTCTTCAGGCACAGGGATGTGTTTTCCCTGGACAATAACCCTCATCCCTCTGCCCTGCAGGTGCTGCTGAGCCAGGTGCACCGGCTGCGAGCTCTGGATCTGCTGGGGAGGTTCCTGGACCTGGGGCCCTGGGCTGTCAGTTTGGTGCGTGGGAGCTGCACGTGGGCCTGAGCACTCCAGTTTGTCTCAGCAGGGGTGATAAATACAGCTGGTGATTTAGGGAAGGGAGGTGGGGAGGATAATCCACAGATCTGACAGATGACCGGGTTTGTGTGCTGGTGTGTGGGAAATGGAGCGAGTGTCCCTACAAGAACAGAGGTTTGTGTTAATCAAATTCATTCCTGTGCTCGTTTCCATTACGGCAAAGAGGAGTTCCTTGGGAATAGTTGAGTGTAAAATAATGTAAGGAACAAACCAGGAGGAAATATCTGGGGCAAGTAAGGTTTGTCATATAAAATAAATGGCCAGAAAAAGTGTATACGTTTATTATGTGCTCTTTCAGCTTACTGGCTGCATCATTTTCTTCTCCTCCTTTATCTGTTTGGTGTCTGGATTTTACAAGGTCTTCTGAGCAGGCAGCAGCTGCATTCTGCAGTTTGGAAAGTGGCAGCACAGTGTGGAGCATAAATAAGAATTAAACAAAGGAGCAGTTAAAAGCGCTCTTATAAATGGAGCTGTTTGTTGGTAAAAGTGATGAAGATGAAGCACCAGCTGGTCCTGGAGCAGCTCAGTGATGGGACTTTTTGTAGCTTCCTCTACCTCCCTCCTGGAGAGGCACGTTAATTTCCAGTGGAAAGGCTGGAATTCCTGAACTTTGTGAGGTGTTTAGTTGGGAGAGCCAATGGCCCCAGCTGAGGGAAGTGAGGATATGGAGCATAAACCAGCCCAGGCTATGGGGAAAGAAAGCTGGTGCTGGATTAACTCAGAGTCTCCATGGACCAAATGAGTCTGAAAATACCTGGTGACATTCAAGATTAAAATGAGCAATAGACAAACACACAGGGATCGCCTGTTTACTAGAAACGTGTGAAATAATTTTCTACCAGATTTCCCAGCTGTGTCTGTAAAGCTGCTACATCCTGGGCTTTGCCCTGGGGGGCTGAGCTGCCCATGGAGGGTTTGTTCACAGGGTTTTGCTCACAGGGTTTTTACTCACAGGGATTTTTCTGTCTGCCTTCCAGGCCCTCTCTGTTGGCATTTTCCCCTATGTGCTGAAGCTCCTCCAGAGTTCAGCCCGTGAGCTGAGACCTCTCCTTGTCTTCATCTGGGCCAAGATCCTGGCAGTGGACAGTGTGAGTATTCCTGCCCCTGCCTGCCTTGTGGGTTTCAGCAGTGCTGCCTCAGCCAGAGCTCTGCTTGGTGGGGTTTCAAATCAATAATTAAGCTGGTAAGTAATTGGAGATAAATTTGTAGAGTCGTATCTGTGACTCAGTGGTTTGTGGGTGCAATTAGTTGAGCACTATAAAATTATTAGGAGAGGTACACACATTAATTCAGGCACAATTGCAAGTCTGCGTAGAATGTCTGAACTACTGTGGCTGTTGGATCTTTTGTCTTTGGGGGTTATTTTTGTACATCTCCTCCATTTCAGTAGGGAGAATAGCACTGAATTAGTGAAGTTTTTCCTGCTGTTGATCCAGCACTGACAGATTTAGTTTTATAACAATATTTTCATTAACATCCTAAGAGGATTTGGGAAAGCAAAGAAAATGAAAACTATTCATCGTGGAGCTGTTGTGGAAAAGCTCATTTCTGGTGCCTCAGCCCCAGGTGTGTGTCAGGGGCTCAGGTGTGATTCCCATGTGGTGTTGTGCTTTCCTCCACTCCAAGAGAGCTCTCTCCCCCCTGCTCCTCACACATTCCCTCCCATGCTCTGGCATTGCCTCACTTGTTTGCAGGCTGTGCTTTACAGCAAACCACAAAAAATACTCTTTAAATGGTGTGTTTGGGTTTCTTTGTGCTGTTTCACTCACTCATTCCACCAGCACGTGGTGGGAGTGGGAAGCAGGAGGGGGCAGCTTCCACAGGGAAGTGCCATGGACACTGCTGAAGGAGGGGACAGGCAGCAGCTGCTTGCAAATAGAGTATTTTCTGCAAGTTCTGAACTTGCACACCAAGTCTGCAGCCTGGTTTGATCACGTTGTGTTATTATTCACAGTGGAGCTGCTTATTCCATGAGGAGGAGAAGGTGTGAGTGGTGCTGGATTCCCATATTGTTTCCAGGATCTCAGAAGGGAGAGGTTGATTTCTGACCTTGTGGCCATCGCCTCCCTCCCGTGAGCCCCAGGAATTTGGGCAGCACAATAAATGTGGAGCTGGACAACTTCCTCTCTGCTGGCGTCCATGTGCCTGCATGAAAGCCAAGGGATGGGTTTGTGTGAGGAGCAGAAAGTGTTGACACTGGGACAGCAAAGGGGGAAAGCAGCCTGGAGTGTGCAGTGGCACAGGAGCTGGGGAAGCCTCTTGTAGCTGCAGCCTGGCAGCAATCCAGGCCCTCTGCTCCCAGCTCTGCCAAAACCAGCAGCTTCACTCTCTTCAGCACTAAAATATTCTCTTGCATCTCTGCCTTGCCATCCCCTCCCCTTTCAGCAATTAGTTCCCTCCTTCACCTTCTCCTCCCGATGAAAAATGCATGATCCCGTCTCTGGGAGCTGAGTGCCAAGTCAGGGTTTCCTCCCTTCCATTTTCACTTTCTCAGTGTGTGTCCTCTCACAGTGACCCCAAAACGTCAGCCTGGGGCCTGAACTGGTGTGGCTGCAACCCCCTGTGCTCTCCACTGAGCCCAGCCCAGGAACCTGCCTTGTGCTCCCAAGGGGCTGGGCAAGGCCAGAGCTGCTCTGCAGTCTGGGCCCTGTGTAGTAGGAGATAGAAATGTGCTGGGAAGGTTTCATGTGGCACAGAGATGGCTCCTTCCCCTCAGCAGGAGCTCACATTTCCAGCTGCTCTTTGTGGCACTGTGGGGGTGGCAGAGAATTCCCTGCTCTATCACCGTGGGGATGTTTAGCTGCAGCCCTCAGGAAGGGCTTGAGCTTAATTTTGCTTCTCAAATGGAAACAAGGTTGGAGAAGAATGGTTAAGAAAGGAAACATTTCTACATCACTGAGGAACAAATGTGTGTATTGTGGTTCTCATTGTGGTTTTCTTGGTCTCTTTTTCAGTCGTGCCAAGCTGACCTGGTGAAGGACAATGGACACAAGTATTTCCTCTCGGTCCTGGCAGATCCTTACATGCCAGTAAGGAGAAGTCACATTTATTCAGACTCTTCAGCATTTGCTTCCCTTGTTTTAGCTGATGTGCTGCTCTTCTGGTGCCATGTGGGGCTGCCTCCCCCTCCAGTGGCACCCAGTGCTCTACTGGGCAGAGTCACTGTTGAGCTGTGTGACACTGGCAGCCAAACCAGCCCAGGATTTACAAACTCATTTGGAGTTCTGTAAGCAGAGTCTCTGGGAGGGTGGGAGCTGGGGGCTCCAGGATGGCTGCAGTGTTCCCAAAAGGGGTGTTTCTGAGTCTCCCCAGAGCAGGGCCAGGCTGGCTGGGAGGATCCTGTGGGCAGCTGGGGAAATGCCACAGGTGTAAGAGGGCTGATGCCAAGAAAGGGGAAAGAAAGCTGGAATTTTCTCATTCTTTGAACGTGGCACAAACTGCACTTGGAATAGTGCCATGGGGGGCTGTAGCTGTTCCCTGCCCTGTTCTCCAGGTAACCCTCAGTCTGTGTTGTTTCCAGGCTGAGCACAGGACAATGACAGCGTTCATCCTGGCTGTGATTGTCAACAACTACAACACTGGGCAGGTGAGTCCCAGCAGCCTTTTCCCTTCATTCTCTCTCACCTCTCTCTGCCTTGTGCCTTTGCTTTGATAAAAGTCTCCCGGCTGGCATTAAAGCCCAACCCTGAACTGGGAAACACAACCAGGAGGTTCTTTTATGTTATTTCTGTGGGAATTAACAGAAAAATTGGCCTGGAGGTGTGACAAAGACATTCTGTACCCAGCACAAGGACAAGAGTCCCTCCACAGCCACTGGCAGGCTGGGAAGGAAAGAGTGCCTGGTCCTGTCCAGTGGGAACCTGATGGCTGGGAATGGGCTGTGGAAGGAGCCATAAACCTTGGGGCTCTGACAGGTGGAAGGAATGTTTCCAAAGAGGAAAAAACAAGTTTTATTACAAAGTAATAAAAAATCACAAAATTACAAATAATTACAAAATGCATTATGAAAAGCATTTTGATGCTCAACTATTTAACTATCTCTAGCATAGCTGCCTTTCCCTTCATGCTGGTATTTCGTGACAAAATCACTCTGGAACGACTAAAAGATTATTTTCTCTTGGCTTCCTGTCTTCTTCAGAAATAGTCCTCTTCTGTGGGGATGAGGTGGGAAGCTCTCATGCCAAACAAAAGGCTTGGTTTGTGTTGCAGGAAGCCTGCCTGCAAGGGAACCTGATAGCGATCTGCCTGGAGCAGCTCAACGATCCCCACCCTCTCCTCAGGCAGTGGGTGGCCATTTGTCTGGGGAGGATCTGGCAGAACTTCGACTCAGCCAGGTGGTGTGGAGTGAGAGACAGCGCCCATGAGAAGCTCTACAGCCTCCTCTCAGATCCAATCCCAGAGGTAAAAATCCAACTGCTCTGGTAACTCCACTTGAATTGGCAGAAGGACAGAAGTTCCTACAAAGCAAGGCCGCCTAGAGCTTAATGTTTGTGTCTGGTTCAGAGAAAGATCTCGCTGCTGTTTCTTCAAGGTGATGCAAATCAAACAAGCCCTGCAAGAAGAGCTTCCAAAGAAATGCAGGGGGAGTTCACAGAGCCCCAGACTCCTGGGATCTGGGCACTGGAGTTAGGAAATGCCATGGTTTTTCCTTCCTTACGTAGCTGAAGTTGTTAAAAATGTGGTCCCAAAGCTCACTGTGTATTGCAAAAAAACCTCTAGTCTTTTTGTCCGAGTATGAAAACTGTTCTCCCCCTGCTCTGTGTGAAAATGCATCTTTAATTGGATGAGTTTACCTTTGTGACACTCCCAGGAGAGGAGGGATTATGCTGGGCCTGGCAGTGACTGACAGAGCCTGTCAGACCCAGCACATAAACACAGGGGAGAAGGGAGCTGAGATAAACACCTCTGATAATGTGCAGGGATTAAAGATGAGATTCCCCTCCACATCCAGTCTCTGTCCTGCACCCTCCTCCTCTTGTCCCTGTCCCCATTCTCCCCACTTTCTGAGTAGTGTTTCTGCAGAGGTGGGGTGGGGGGCTGTTCTAGGTTTTCCCTGATTTTTCCCCTTTTTTCCATCATGTTCTACCTTCCTCACCTGCAGACTGTAGTCAGCACTCCTGTTAAAGATCTGTATCCCAACAGGAGCTCTGTGTGTACCTTATTCCCATTAATTAATATTCAAGGCAACACCAACTGGAAGAGTCACCCATGGGAAGGTCACTGAGTATTCTGGGAAATTAAACACATACTGCATCTGTGAATGCTTCAAACTCAGTTTGCTGAGGCTGCTGGGGTTGTTGCTCCCCACGGGTTCCCTATTCACCTGACACAGGAGTTCAGCTTTCCATTGCTTCCATTTGTGGGGATAAATGAAATCCCCCATGGCAGCAGAGGGAACACCCAGGGTTCTCTGTGTCCCCCAGGTTCGCTGTGCCGCCGTCTTTGCTCTGGGGACCTTTGTGGGCAACTCAGCAGAGAGGACAGACCACTCCACCACCATCGACCACAACGTGGCCATGATGCTGGCCCAGCTCATCAACGATGGCAGCCCCATGGTCCGCAAGGTATGGGCAGGGCTGGGGGGCTCTTGCTCCTCTCTGAGCCTCCCACTGCTGCCTCAGTCTAACACACTTCCCAGTGGGTGTGACTGTGGAGAGCGTGTGAGAGCTCTGTTCAGTGGAAAGGTCTCCCTGCCTTTAGAACCCTAAGGATGGGTCATGGACTGCTCCAGAGTAGCTCCCCAGGTTATGGTTTTTGATGCACCATCGTACGTCAATAGTACATTGAATGGTTTTTGACATTCTGGATTGGTTTTGAGGGCTGTTCTGAAGTGTCCTAATGCTTGTGTTTACTTTACTGGAACATCAACACCCTGGCAGTTGTCACCAGCATTGCAAAGATTCATTTCTGTTGTCTTGTTCCAGCATTTAATCAGTTTAATTCAAGAGAGAGCTGCGTGTCACACTGAATGCTCTGGGAGATTCATAAATCTCTCCTTGGGAGATCAGTCCCTGAGCAGAGACAGCAGTCAAAGCCAGCCTTGACTCCTGTCTGCTGCTCCCAGGGCCCAGGCAGGAGGTGCCTTCCGGAGGGGCTGAGCTCTGTGGGGAGCTGAGCAGTGCTGGGAGGGTCTGGCTATGCCGTGGGGGGCTGAGGGCACCCAGCCCTGGCACAGCTCCTGGCTCTGAGGAAGTCACACTCATCCTGGGGGCTGGGGCCAGGTCAGGGCTGTCTGTGACACTGCCTCAGTTGATACCATTGGGCAGAATCAGCGACAGAATCCCAGGAGGGTTTGGGGTGGACGGGACCTTAAAGCTCATGTTGTTCCAACCCCTGCCATGGGCAGGGACACCTCCCACTAGAGGAGATTACTCAAAAGTGGGAGGGAGCCTGTCCAAGTGGAAAAGGTTTGTGAAGAATTAAGTATGAGACAGAACTGGCTTTCTGCAGTTCACCCCTGTGAATTAAGGGAGAATTATCACCCTGGATGACCACCCAGTTATACCAACAATATTGGTCTGTATTTGCCTTCAGTCCCTGGTTTCTCACCTGTGCAACCGTGAGATGTTTCTTGTGCTCTTTCCCCAGGAGCTGGTGGTGGCCCTGAGTCACCTAGTGGTCCAGTACGAGAGCAATTTCTGCACTGTGGCCTTGCAGTTCATAGAAGAGGAGAAGAATTACCCTCTCCCTTCTCCAGCTGCTCCAGGTGGGGGTTTGGGGTTGGGTGGAAGGAGGTGCAGGGCCTGAACAGTACTTGGGAATTATTTAAGGAGCTTTTCCAACACAATGAGTTTCTTGCTGGTGGGGATTTATCAAAGAGCCCCATCGTGACATGGTGAGTGACAAGGTGGGAAGATCTGGTGTCTGTTCAGCCCTGTGAGATCTTGACCTGGAGAAATCCATCTCCCACTGAGTCTCCCCCTAAGCCCTGGCTGTAGCTCACCAGGAGCCTCCTGCCCCATTCAAAGATTCCCTTCACGTCAAGGCTGAAGGATATTGGTCAAGGCTTATTTTCTTTTCCCCCTCAAATAACACCTGAACATTCAGTGTCACGTTGACCTGAGAGCTCCAGCACACCATCAACCAGCCCTGCTTGGTGCTGCTGTGAACAGCTCTGTGCTCTGAGTCTGTGGCCTCATCCCTTTTGTTGTCTGTGGCTTTATGTGAGGAATGAAATGTCCCCGTGAAATTGTCACTTGCCTCACCTCTTCTTTAGATTTAAACTGCAGTGGAAATCTTGAAGGGTAGCAGGACTGTTGGAACAGAAGCTCGGAGAGAAGACCATGTGCTGTCTCTGTACAGAGTGGTTTAGTCTCCCTGTTCTCTGAATAACTAAATCATATTGCCAAATGAGCTCCTCCCCATTTGCTGCAGGAAATAAACACTGCGTGCATTTTGTGTTGTGCTTTTCCTTATCTAAAAACACTGACAAGGCTGGGCTCACCTGACCTTGTTGGATGTCCCAAACTCCCAGACTGGACAGCAGAGACACAGTGTCTGTGCTGGATCCACCGCCGTACCTCATTCCCTTTCAACCTGACAGAAAATGACTAAATTCTATTCATGTTGGTAGTGTTTCAGTTACCTGTTTGCTGGGAAATAACCAAGTGCTGTGACTGGGTTTGGTTTCAGCCATAATTGCTCACTCTTGCCTCGCAGAGGGTGGTAGCCTGACCCCGGTGCGGGACGGACCCTGCACACCACGGCTGCGCTCCGTCAGCTCCTACGGCAACATCCGCGCTGTCACCACGGCCAGGAACCTCAACAAGTCCCTGCAGAACCTCAGCCTCAATGAGGAGTGTAAGAAACACTTCACAATTCTGGTTTTCATGCCCCTTGTGCGAGCCAGGAAACGCCGTGTGCAGGGCAACGCAGGCTGGAACTGGCACTTCAGCCCAAATTATCCAGCGCCAAGGGCTTGGATGAGGAGCCCCCTCATAATTAGTTTCAATTTTCTGGTCATTAGTATTGATTTTTCTGAGTGTTTGGGGACCAAAAATGTGCCTTCCAGCTTCCAAGCATAAGTGGATTTTTAACTCAATCTTTTGCTTATTCCGTGTTTAATCATTCCATATTAAAAAGGGGAATTGTGGCTTTGCCCCCTGGGTAAGGGGTTTCCTTCCCGGATTGTGGCAGGATTTAGAAAAGGGCTGTTATGTCTGGGTGAAAATAGTTCTCTCAGCAGTCCTCATTCCAGCATCTGCTGTTTTCTCCTGGCAGCTGGAAGCTCTGTTGCGTTTTCCCCTGGGAACCTGAGCACGAGCAGCAGTGCCAGCAGCACTCTGGGCAGCCCCGAGAACGAGGAGTACATCCTGTCCTTCGAGACCATTGACAAGATGAGACGAGTCAGCTCCTACTCCTCACTCAACTCCCTCATAGGTGAGCACAGCCCCTCCTGCCCTTCCCTGGGGTCCCCTGTTCCCTTTATGGAATGTTGGGATTGTGGCTCCTGCCTGATCTTGGTTGAAATGCCTCCAACAGCATTTCTCCCCACACCAGAAGCTGTTGTGTGTGGCTGGGTCACTCCGGTGGAGGGATGGGAGTGGGAGCTCTTGGCTCCAGTTTTAAGCTTCACTACAATCCTGTTAGGAATTTAAGCTCAAAAATATGGAGTGCCACAGCAGCTTTGCTTTAAACTACCTGTAGCTTTTCGAACAGTCTAAGCCATTTTGGCACCACATCACAGGCACCATGCAGAAGGACCTGGCTTTTGGAATGGCCTCCTTCCAGGGAAAGCAGCATGCTCAGAGAAATGCTGGGGGAAGTCTCTGTATTTCTTCTGTAATGAGTAAATGGGCCCTTATTTTCACAAATCAGTGCAAAGAGAGTGGTGTAATTCAGGGAGGAATCACCTGGGTGATAGAACTGCCTTGACCAAAGAAACATTTTGTCTGCTGTGTGTTTCCTGAGAGAATTAATGGTGATTTGGCTCTCCTGAGTTGAAAGATTCAAGGATTGTAATTACTGAGCCCCTGTGGCAGTTTAAAATCATGAGTTCATTAGGAACTTGATCAGTTAATTTGCTTTTGATTATCAGTAATGACATTGGATCTTCTGAAGCATGGCAGGGATGTTAAGAAATTTCTCTCCATCTTGAGCTAGGACTTCAGTTTTCCCATTCCCTCTGGTGTCTGCTTGATGGCTGGTGTGTGTCTCACAAGATCTGTGCAGCACAGCTGGAAAAGGCTCTGGAGAGGAGCTGGAGGTGGTGAGGGGAACTTTGGAAAGAGAGAGCAGCTCTCCAAGGCCTCCCTCATTCCTGTTCCATCAAAGAGCTCAGACCCAGCTGGAAACGCAGAGCTTAGAGAAGCGTTTAAAATTCATGACTCGCACAGAATCCCATTACCTTCCCATTTGCCTGCTGCAAGCCAGGCTTTTCTCATTCCTTCTGAAGCATCACCATCCTCCAGCCCTGTCTTCTGCTCCCCAAGGAGAGATGCCACCAGCCCCAGCCACCCCCACAGCTCTGCAGCCTGGGTTAACCCCATTCCTTAATGTCCTGACATGCCTTAAGCTGCTGCTGCTGCACAGCCAGCAAGGGGAGATGGAGGAGCCCACCTGAGGCAGGGACTTGTCGTGACTGAAGGAATGTTTTGCTCTATTCTGTGTCTTCTGAAAGAGGAGATGGCGCTTTGGCTCTGCAGTAATGCCTCTGCCAAGTGCCTGAGACAAACAGAATGAAAAGTGAAAAGGATGTTTTGGGATTGTGGGAAGACTCCAAGTGAAGCAGAAATCTGGTCTGTAAAAGTGAAAGTAGAAATTTCCAGCCTCAGTTTGTGTTCTGTGCTCTGTATTCCCTGAGCTGATTCAGTGATCACAGAATCCCAGAATGGTTTGGGTTGGGAGGGACTATAAAAATGATCCAGTCCCACCCCCTTCCACACCTTCTACTATCCCAGGCTGCTCCAAGCCCTGTCCAGCCTTGGCCTTGGACACTTCCAGGGATCCAGGGGCAGCCACAACCTGCTGATGCTCAGGTCTTTCTTCCTCTCTGGCAGTTTCACAGCATGGTGTGTGAGGGATTGTTCTGGATCAGTCTCTCTGCTGACACTGAGGCATCATACAATGTACTTCTTCCCAAAAACTTGAGGAAAACCTCTCCATTTCTCCTTGTCCCATTTTACAAACAGTTCCTTAGCTAACTGTGGGCCAAATGTCCCCATTATTGCTCCCCAAATGCAACAACACACAGTCTCAGCCGAGGTCTGTGTTCTCTGGCAGCTGCTCCTTGGCCAGACAGGCCAGTACCAGGAGAGACATTTATTTCTGGCCCAGTTTTCCAGCTGGCAAGAGGCAGTTTGTGGTTAGTCAACAAAGACATCATTTTGGAAGGGAAGCTGAGCCTTGCTGCTTTTCCATACAGCCACTCATTAATCTTGGTGTCCTGGAAATGTTCAGTTTTAAGATAGGAAAAGGGATGGAATTAAGATGGGGGTTTGCATACCTTGAGGCTGATTATTCATATCTAAACTGTATGATGAAAGCCTTTGTCCTACAGAGAGCTTCGCTGGAAAGATTATCTTAAGGAGTGATCAAAGAAGGAGGAAAATAAATCTTGGAGTGATGAAATGCTGGGGAATAGTTGTCTTTTCCAGCAGGAGAGGCTGGGGGTGGAGAACTGTTTGCCATTTCCCAGGATCTGCCTCAAAGAACCAGTGAGGGTGGGAGGTTACTGCAGTGAGGATGAGGAGAGCAGAGCTGGAGGTGGACAGTGAGGTGCAGGGAATAAAGAGAGTTGGGACAGGGGAGCCTCCCGCTCTCTCTGTGTTTAAATGCCCTGAGAAAACAAGGAGGAGCAGTGTTTGTAAGTGGTAACATGCACAGCAGCAAAATACAGGGATTTGGGTGGGGTTTGGAAATGGAAACTGCTGCAGAGGCTGCCCAGAGGGGGGCTGTTTCCCTGCTGCTGATGCCAGCCCTGGCTCGGGGGTGCCTGCCCTGAGGAACTTATTTTTAATGAGCTGCTGCTGGCTTGTGTGGAAGCATGAAAGGCTCCAGCTCTGCCGTTGGCATTGCCATGGGGTTGGAGTCACCTGCAGGGCCAGGTGAGGTCTCAGGTGTGCAGGGACTGAGCTGTGGCTCCCTGGCAGGGGACCAGGCTGTTCACTCAAGCAGAGCTCACAGAGCCGTGGGGATTTCGTGTATCCCCTTCCCATGGGGTCCCTCCTGGGAAGAGTAGGGATTTGTGGGATGCACATTTACGGAGCAGGTGGGGCTGGCACTGATGGGAAGCAGCTCCCCGAGTCCTGGGGAGTCTGCTCAGCCTGAAATATTTCAGCGGCATTTCCCTGCATCTGAAAGCTTCATTCCCTGTCCCTGTATGCCTGTCTGAAGGTTTCATTCCCTGTCCCTCCGTGCCCATCCAAGGCTTCAGTCCCTCCCCAGGAGCTGACTCGGGGCCAGGTGAGCAGCAGCCCCGGAGCAGCCATTGGTCTGTTTTTGCTGCGGTGCCAGTGGGAAGTGGAACTGCCCCATCTGTGGAGGTCGGGGCTTGAAATCACTGCAGTGATTTTTACAGGGGATTGGAAAGAAACCCTGTCGCCTGGCAAATCAAAGGGAATAAATAAAGCCATCAGCAGTCAGGTTTGCATCCGCTGTGGCTCTCCCTGGAGCTGCTGGAGCCTGGCCCGTCCTCGGGGCTTGCAGGTGAGCTGAACCCCATGTGTGCAGGGAAAATCAAACTCGGGGGAAAGGTAGGCAATTTATTTTTGACATTCTTAGCAGAGAGGGATCATTTTGTAAACATGAGTCCACACTGCAAGGTGCACTAAACTGGCTGGGAGTCAGCGTGACTAATTACAGAGCTGTCTGCTTCGATTAACGCCCGACCCCTGCTCGGCTCCTGGTTTGCATCTTGGGGAGACTTTGTGCATTGGAGTCCTAAACATGAAATCAAGCTGCTGTTCCTCCTGCCACCTGTGCCGCTCCCCTTATCCCAGGGACTGGAGCTCAGGATTTGACATGGAGCTCTGTCAGATGTGTCACTCCTGCGTGACCAGCGCTGGCAACGGGAAGGACCAGCTTTGGGAGCAGCAGCCCTGAGCCCCAGGTGCCTTTGTAGAAATTCCCTGTGTTCTCCTCAAAGGCTGCCAGGTGAAGGGGGAATTGCACTGGCACAGTTCTGCTTAAAATTTGGTTTTTCCCTGACACTTAGATGTATAAAAAATGTCGTTGGGTTTCTTTCTCCGTGAACGAGGTGGTTATCAGAGCCCCTGGGAAATCTGCTGGGCACTCCCCTCACTCATCCTCTTCTCCCTTTCCTTTTACTCTCTTTCAAGGGCTTTAAAGAATTGAAGGCATCCAGATTTCCCACTGGTGCTTATGTAACAGGCTGGAGTGTGGGAGGCACAGCTCTGGGCACAGCTCTGGGCACACCTCAGATATTACCTGGCTGCTGCTTCACGAGCTGAGTCTTTTTTCCTCCCACACCTTGTAGCACTTTGCCTCTCTCCCTTCTTTTTCTTTATCCTTCCCCCTCCAGTTCTTCTTTCTCTGCTAATAGAAGCTTCCAGGATTTAACATTGTTATATATTTACAGCCTTTGCAATTTTACAGTATTATATAAATATTATACTATATTACATAAATACATGTTTACAGCCTTTACAATTTACAGCCTTATAACAATTTACATTGTTGCAGGTTTTACAGCCTCACCAGTGCCTAAAGGGGCTCCAAGAGAGCTGAAGGGGGAGATTACACAAGGGCCTGGAGTGCCAGGAGAAGGGGGAATGGCTTCTCACTGCCAGAGGGCAGGGTTAGACAGGATATTGGGAAGGAATTCTCCCCTATGAGGGAAGTGAGACCCTGGCTCAGGGTGCCCAGAGCAGCTGTGGCTGCCCCTGGATCCCTAGAAGTGTCCAAGGCCAGGTTGGAATAACCTGGGACAGTGGGAGGTGTTCCTGCCCATGGCAGGGGTGGAACTGGATGAGCTTTAAGGTCCCCCCAACCCAAACCATTGTGGGATTCTCTGATTTGTCAGGCTCTGTCCCTGACATGCCTTGGAAAGGCTGGGATCAGCTACAGGAGTCTGTGTGGGTCACCCCCAGCTCATGAACAGCACAGTCCAGGTGGTCCCTTCATAAACACTTGTGAGATTTCCAGGTGCAAATTTAAGCAGATGTCATCTGGGACATCCTTTGGATGCTAGGTGAGAGAGTGACCCTTTGCAGGTGGGGTGAGAGGGAGGAGTTGGGTTATAGCTGTTGCCATGGCCCTTTGTAGAGTGATTTGTCACAACCTGGGCACTTGGGGCAGAGGAAGGTTCCCCTCTCAGATAAGCACCCCCAGGGCAGCCTGTGGGCTCCTGGAGCCTGGTGCTGCCCTCACCCTGTGCTCAGAACTGCTCTGTCCCAGTCTGCTTTGCTGCTTTAAGAATCAGGTTTAGCTCTGCCAGGTGAGGAGCTGCTTGGAGCCCTTTCCTCCCAACTTTATATTTAGATGCCTCCAGAAAACACAAGAGGAAAAGCAATAACAGCTTGATCTGTCATTTACCACTGATCGTGACTCATCTGAAATCTCTATTTTAGCTCCTTTTTTTTGTTAGTGCAACCACTTTAACATTGTCCAAATGGCTCCACTCCCAACCAGGGCGTTGCACGATCAGACACCGGCAGGGTTCGGAGGCAGAATAGCAAATTCTCGCCCAAAAGCAGCAAAATAAAATGTTCACAGGATTTTGTCAGTTGTTGCAAATGCTTATTAATTTGATTTGTACTTTGAATCTGTCAGTCCCTTCTGCTGAGATACCGAACAGCTGATATGCTCATTAAATAACAAATTGGAGAAATTGATGCAAAAGTCAGTAGGAAAGACTGAGTTGGACTCGATCTTCCCAAAGGTTCAGCTCCTAAAGCTTTGCTCTAAACATTTTGTAAACTTGTAGAGTGTACAAACCCCTGAACAATTCAGTAAAAATAACCCCAGCAATATAAAGCAGTAACTGTGGGTTTATACCATTAAATATTTCAACTCAGGAAGCCCAGACATTATCCACTTGGCCTTTCCAGGTGATTTGATTCAGGAGCTTGGAAAAGCAGGAGCTTGACTGGAGGTGATTAAGGGAGTCTTCAATTTATTTTGCTTCCTCCCACTTTGATTTCACAAGCCCTTGCAGAGTTCACAGACAGGCAAAAGGGAGACAAAATGCCCACGTGGGAAGTTTTTGAGCTCCTCTCTTGATGTTCCCTGAGATGTCATCAGGTTGTTTGGAGTTCTAATGAATTTTCTCACATCAGATCAAAGAATTGGCGTTGATGGATTGTCATGTGCTGCAGGGCTTTGGGGTTTGTTGTGTTTTTTATTATTTTAGGTGTGAGTTTCAACAGTGTTTATACCCAAATTTGGAGAGTGCTCCTTCACCTGGCTGCTGACCCCTATCCTGACGTGTCTGACCTGGCCATGAAGGTTCTCAACAGCATTGCCTACAAGGTATGTGGCTGTCCCTGCTCACCTGTGCCTGCCAGGTGTTTGGATGTGGATTTTTTCATGCTTAGGCAAGGCTTAGGCAGACTGACCTGGATGGGTCTGTTGGAGGGCTCTGCCTTTTGCAGAAGGAGCTTTTAATGCTTCACGATGATAAATTCTGCTCTCAACTCTTGATCAGGTAAAATGAATAAATGGGGGAGGGCCTGGGGTTGTTCTAGGGTATAAATTAGGTGCAGACCTCCGACAGTAGGTCTGGTTTAGAAGTCTACTTGTCTAGATCAGTCCCTGGGATAAACCTTAAGTATCCTTCATTAAATTATCCGTTTGCAAACTGATTTAGATAATGCAAGTGGGACTGGCCTGCAGACTGAAGCCACAACGGCTCTCCAACCCAGGTGAACTAGTACATGTGAGTCAGCATGCAGACCCCTGCCACTCCTCACCCCAGCCCAGGCTGGGTGCCTAAACCTCCATCCTCATCCCATCTCATCCTGGGGGTGACAAGATGTCCCTGGTGGTGGCACCCCTGGGGCAGCACCTTCCCCCAGCCTGGGCCAGGCCACCCCAGGACATCTTCTCACCCCATGCGTCCCCTGGCTGGGCACAGAAAGCTCTCTGGGAACCTTTCTGGCCACTCAAGCATCCAGACCATGAGCCATTGCAATGAGACCTCTCTTACTGGACATTTCCAGGGAATAATCCCAAATCCTCAGCCTGGGGCTGCGGAGCTGACGCTGCAGTAAGAGATGCCAGCATTGTGCACTGCCATCTTAATGCCTTAGAGATCTGTGCTTTGAAATCACATTTTCCCTTGAGACAATAGTTACTGACCTGAACTCTGATTTGTTTGAAGTGCACGTGCCGGTGAGTGGTAGGGGCTGGGTTTGGGACAGAGAATTCTCTTGGCAGTGGGGGCAGCAAGCTCAGCCCTTCCCTGGTGAGACTGGGGTACAACAAATGATTTCCAGGCTGGAGATGCCGAATGAGGGGAAGAAGGAAAAGAAAAGGTGGAAGATTTCCCTCTCTCTGCTCTAGATGCATGAAACTGTTTCAGTTCTGTGTTTGGAAGGCTCTTTGCAAAATGAGATGTTGCTCCTACTATTTAAAGGGATATAAAGAGGAACCAGATCTGCTTTTCCTGACTTAAATATGTTTTCCGGAGTTGCTCCCTGGCCAGTGGAGAGCTGGATCGGTATTGATAGTGATATCGATGCTGCTGTGCCAGCAGGAACTGTGATCATTCCGTTGTCATATCCCAAGGGAATGTTGTGACTGATGGGGGGAATTCTGTGTTGACTCTGACAAGTTTGGGCCTGACTGTGCTGGTGCTGACCCAAGTCCCAACGCTTAAGTGATGAGTCTCATGCATCTCACACTCTGCGGCTGAGCCAGCTGCTCTGCCCCTGCTTCCTAAGGCTCTTCCAAGGGGCTTGGAGAACAGGAAGCATTCCCATTTACAAGGATTTTTATCTGGGGATGCTTCAGTGAACAAAGTTTATTTGTTCTTTGCCTTGGCCTTAAGATCCACGAGGAAAGTGTTGAATCCTGGATTAGTGCCGCGGCTCTGGCGGCTGCTGTGCATGTCGGGGGCTTTGCTTTGGCCAGGACCACCTGGCTCAGGTGGCTTCTAACAAGGCTTTCTAATGAAAACAAATACCCCAAAACACCAACCAACCAAGCTGTTAACTGCCCACTACAGTGGGCTTTAAGGCTCAGATCGTGGTGTGGCCTTTACTGGTCCTGTGTCAGCTGTGTCGTGAGCAGTGCTGCAGGACCACACCGAGCTCGAGGCTCTGCTGGGAGCTCAGGCAGGAGCTGGCTGGGATCTAATGCAAATTAGTGACAATTAAATCTTTGCTAACTGTGTCCTGAGACCTTTCCTTGGTGCTGATGGAGCTTTGTTGGATGTAGAAGGGAACACTGGACCCTGCCGTGGGCATTGCTCCTCCCCAGTGTGTGCAAGCACTGCCCATATCGGGGGTTGAATTTTATCAGTGAATGCAAACAAAAGTTTATTTTCTTGCTTAAACAAAAATACTGCTTCAGGTGATGTAAAACACTTGAATGTTCCAGGGGCTTCATGTTTTGGTTTAATTACTGTAAAATTCCGGGATGGAGAGGCTTCATTTTGGAGCTGGGCCAGCTGAGGTTTTCTTCCATTGGCACAGCTGGGCAAAACATCAGACTGGGAGGCCTGGCTGGGGTTGGGGGCTTCAGTGGGAGCAGCTGGGCAAACTGTCCATGGGCTTCCACCTCTGGAGGGTAGTGGGGGACTAAATATTGTAGAGCCATGGAATGGTTTGGGTGGGAAGGGACCTTAAAGCTCATCTCATTCCACCCCTGCTATGGGCAGGGATGCCATCCATTGTCCCAGGGTGCTCCAAGCCCTGTCCAGCCTGGCCTTGGACACTTCCAGGGATCCAGGGGCAGCCACAGCTTCTCTGGGCACCCTGAGCCAGGTTCTCACAAGCCTCACAGGGTAGAATTTCTCCTCAATATCCCACCTAACCCTGCCCTGTGGAGACATTCCAAGTGCCCCTGGACACATTCCTGTGTCACCTGCTCCAGGTGCCCCTGCCTCAGGGAGGTTGACCTGGATGATCTCCAGAAGTCCCTTCCAACCCCACTATCCTGTGATTCTGTGATTTTTGTTACCAGATGAGCCCAGACCATCCTGCTCAGGTTTTTTACCAGAGCCATGGCCACAGATCCGTTTCTCCAGAAGGGCTGCGGGGCTGTGCTGGGTGTGAGCAGCCGGTGTGTGGGCTGCCCAGGCGTGCAGCCTTCCTGCAGGGAATCTGCTGCTGCTTTATTCCCTGGGCTCATTAGGCACTGCCGGGCCTCACCCAGGCTGCGGCTGCCTTGGGATTTATGTTTATGATGCAGATGGGAATGGTGCAGTTCTTCTTCCCGGCCTGAGCCTTGGTAAATGCCCAGGCGTGCTTTTTGTGAGCAGAAAAACAAACAACAAGGACCCAGTGCTCAGTGTTGGCCTCTAGAGACTTTCTGAAATCAAAAAGTCTTAAAAGGAAAGTTTGCTTCATCCCAGGTTGCGTCATCCAGGTGTTTTTAATGGAAGGCTTGAGGCTGAATTACAGAATCACAGAATTCTTCAGGCTGGAAAAGCCCTCTGAGCCCAGCAGCCATTCCCCCAGCACTGCCAAGGCCACCACTGACCCATGTCCCCAAGTGCCACATCCACATGGCATTTAAATCCCTCCAGGGATGGGGGCTCCACTATTGCCCTTGGTAACTGTGCCAGGGCTTGACAGCCCTTTCAGGGAAGGAATTTTCCCCAGTATCCAACCTGAACCTCCCTTGGCACAACTTGAGGCCATTCCCTCTTGTCCTGTTGTTTCCTGAGAGGAGAGCCCAACTTCCCCTGGCTGCACCTTCCTGTCAGGGAGTTGTGGAGAGCCAGAAGGTCCCCCTGAGCCTCCTTTTCTCCAGGCTCAGAACATGTGTGATTTATGCTCATGGTGGGAGCTGCAGGACTCAGTCTTGAGGTGTGAGGGAAAGGCTGGTGGCTGTGGGGAGCCCTGGACAGCTGAGGGAACCCCAGACAGTCCCCCTGCCCTGTGTTCGGGGTGCTGGGCAAGTCCTGGCTCAGGGAAAGGCTGGCATTGCTCAGAGCCATTTCCCTGCAGGCAGCACAGGGCACTCTCGGGTAAGTGTTTCTGCCTGAACAAGCAGTGAAAGCACCTCATGTGTTGGGAGCAGCACTGGGGCTTTGTTTTACCCCACAGCCCATAGAGAGCTCCCTCCCTGCCCCAGGCTGGCCATGCTGGGGTCGTGTCTGGCCGTTCAGGCTCTGTGTGTTCTCCCCAGGCCACAGTCAACGCTCGCCCCCAGCGCATCCTGGACACCTCCTCGCTGACCCAGTCGGCCCCTGCCAGCCCCACCAACAAGGGCATGCACATCCACCAAGTGGGGTAAGTCCTGCCCAGCCTTCCAGCACCTTCTGTGGGGTGGGAGGGATGCTCCCTGCCTGGCCGCATCCTGAGGAACTGCCCTAGGGACAGGGAATGTGGCTCCTGGTGTCAGCAGGGCTGAGGTGTTGAGGAAGGAAAGCTCTGGGAAAAGGTGGGGAGTTTCTTCCTGATTTCCTTTAGGGCAAAGAGTAACAAGCCCCTCTGGATGTCTGAAGGTGAATTGCAAGGAAGAGCTGACTTTGGCTGGTTTTACCTTCCAGCCTGTGGTGTCTAAATTCCCACTGATGTCTAAGCTGTGTTTGCTGCACTTTGAGCTGATAAAAGCCAGGGTTATCTGATGGCCAGTGCACCCTGCCTAAAACTGCAGGGAAATTGAGAGTGGTGTGGGCAAAGCTGGGGGCTGACAATGTGGTTATTTCCCAAAACTCCTCTCCAAGAGAAAACACCACATAGTAGATCTGCTGGTCCCATAAGCAGTGTGAACCAGTAAGGTTCCAAGCTGGAACAGAGGGCCCAATTGAAATTCAAATGGTTTGAAGCTTCAGTCCCCCCATGGAAATGCAGCGCCTGGGCAGGGTGATTTGGGTCAAGCATCACAGATTCCCAGAATGTTAAGGTTCATCCCCTCAGTCTAGAGTTGGCACAGTCAGGGTTCACTCTTGGTTTGGGGTTTGTTTGGCCTTGGGAGGGGATGTGGGAATTGTGATGTTTCTGTAGAGAAGGCACCGCAGTGAAGCACAAATCCTGTGAGAAAGAAAGAAAGTAAAAACAACATAATTCACATGCAGAAGCCTCGTGTCCAGCGATAGCCGAATCCTGTCCCTCTGTTTTGTCCCTCAGAGGGTCACCTCCCACCACAAGCACGAGCAGCTCCAGCCTGACCAACGAGGTGCCCAAGCAGCCGGTGAGCCGGGAGCTGGCATCTGTGCGCCCTGCCAACGTCACCAACGTGGGTGTCCAGTACACCCCCCACTCCCACCAGTTCCCCAGGACAAGGAAAATGTTTGACAAAGGCCCAGAGCAGGTAAGGAAACGTTCCTGGCAGCTCTGGCAGCTTCTCCCCACTGGGGTTTGTCCCACATTCTGTTGGTTGTGGTTTATTTCTGTGCATCCCTTGTTTGCTCCCAGCTGCTGCTAATCCAGATTGGCTTCCTCTAACCAGCCAAATAAAAATTGATTAATTTATTTTCTTCAGGATAAATGATGTTTTATAGCTTTTGATAGGGCATTATTCACTTCTGCCACTAAGCAATGTGTCTAATCAAAGTCAGTGACTTATTCTTCTGTAAACATTTGTCTGCCTGAGTGAAAACCCAGAGTCAGATCCCTGACCCTCGGGGCTGCTCTCCAACCTCGGCAGAGCAGGGACAAGGGACAGTTGTGATCACAAGGGGAAAGTGCTGCAGCCCCAGCAGCACCACCTTCCCTTCTCAGAGGTTTGGCAGCACCAGCCTGGATCATATTTCTGAAAACCTGGCTGAAACCTGAGGGAATGGAGCAGCTTCCCCCTTTTCCCTTGGGGTGTCCTGTGCTGCGTGACAGACACTGATCCATGTGCACCTTGGCGTGAGCTGTGTCTGCATCCTGAGTCATCCTCACTGCTCCCCACACCAGATCCTTGGCAGACTGTGACAAAACTCCCCCTGGGACCTCTCTGTGGTGCCATAGGGCTGCTCCAGCCCTGATCCCTTCAGCTGAGGGAATGTGCACCTTTCCAAGGAGCAAAAGTAACACCTGACCCCCAAGCCGGGTGCACGGAGTTCCCTGTCTTGGGCAGTGTGTTTGGGGCTTTTCCTGCCTGGCTGTCAGCGTGGGTGTCCCTGTGGGTGTCCCTGGCCCCTGCAGGTGGGTAACCCCTGTCCCCTCCCCACAGACAGCTGATGATGCTGATGATGCTGTGGGACACAAGAGCTTCATCTCAGCCGCGGTGCAGACAGGGTTCTGCGACTGGAGCGCCAAGTACTTCGCCCAGCCTGTCATGAAGGTAACTCTGGTGGCCTCTGCTGGCCCCTGGGCTTGGCCCTGCCTGCCCTGCCCTTTCTCCCTTCTCTTTTCTGCAGTCTGGGGAGGCAAAGGAATGGATTTCCTTACATCTGCTGCTCTGGGGAGCTGTGGCATCACCTGTCAGTAAGAGGGAAGAAGTGACCAGAGGGAGCAGAAGGGTCACTGAGGGTGGGACAGTGGGGTATGGCCAGGGACAGAGCCCAGAGGAAAAGCTCTGCTCCTCATGGAGCACAATCCACAAAGAATGTAGGAATGAGGAGGTTCTGTATCCAGATCCCCCAGCTTTGCCTGGCTGCACTGCAGTTGTTCCATCTGAAATGTTGTGCTTCTCTACATACAGAAAATTGCATTATAGTTAAAATTAATTGGGTTTTAAAATAAATAAATGGAATAAGAAAGGCCTTTTTCCCAGAAAGGGCAGTCAGAGGCTGGAGACGGAGATGCTATTTTCTTTCTGACATTCCAGCTGAATTTCCTGGCTGTGGTAAAAGAGGCAGAGAAATGGTGGAAGGAGGCCATGGTGTCCCAGTGGCAGCAAGACAGAGCTTCTGCCTCACTGTCCTCAGGTGGAATTTAGGAACTGTGCTCTGCTTCCAGTACAGACACCTTTAACTTGCAGACGAGAAAGTGAGTGGCTGGATGCCCACAAGTGCCTGGGGAAAGCTTGGGAAAACAGCCCATCACTGTTGGGTTTTAAAGTTTAAAACATTTTTAAAAGTTGTGTTACAGCGAAGAGCAAGGGTGGTAATGACAAATCTGTACCCAGGTCTCTTCAGTAGTGAGTTGTTTGGATAACTAAGTTGTCTCTGTGTGAAGTGAGAGAGAAACTGAAGCCTTGTTCCAGGAAAAGCCCAAACCAAAGCTCTTAAAAGATGGGCAAAGATCATCAGTGACTGGAAAGAGAAGCTGTTAAATTCCCAGAATGTTTTAGCTGTTAAATTCCCAGAATGTTTTAGCCAGAGCTCAGGTTTCAGGTTTAAGTATGAAACAGAGCAAGCAGCGAATCTCCGTCATTAAAGGCAACTTTCAGGTGCTCTGGGAGTCTCAGGGAGCCCAAAAGGTGTCAGGATTTTGAGCTCCATCTCTTGCAGGAGTTGCTGTGCCCGGCAGGGACAATGCCCAGGCTCCATTAAAGCCTCTTCACAACGGATGTTTGTGTCCAAGCACTGCTATTGAGATCGTGATAATGAGGAAATTGTGTGGTTTTAGTGCTGCCTCATCCGGGAGTTGGGGCTGAGCCATCATCACTGCTCCCCTAGAATGTTCAAGTGTTTGGGGTGAGGTAATTGCCCAAGTTTAAGGATATCAGAACAGGGCAGACTCTTGATTTCCAGAGGGAATCACGAGGAGGAAGCAGTGAAGTGATTGCCTGACACTTCCTCAGCTGCTGTGAAATTCCCTTTCTGCTGAAACCACCAAGTAATTCCTTAGAATGTCTGGGATGTGGGGCTGGGCTGCCTGGCCAGGCTTCAACCATGGCTTTGTCTCCTCAAGATGAGTTTCAGTGTCTTGATTCAAGTCCAGACCAGAGCACAAGAGGAGGAAGATGATGTTTGAGCTCTTAGTTCTTATTAAAAACATTTGTCTGCTCCTTAAGGAAAGCTCTTCCCAGGGAAGAGGGGTGTCTTTATTAATAAAATAAATCAGAATAGGCAGCCAGGCATGGGCAGGGGCAGTGGGGACATGGGGAGCTCTGTGGGGGGGGGTGGCTTTACTACTACTTCCTGCACATAAAATAGACTAAATTGCTTTAAGGGGAGGCAATAAAAACCATGGAGTATTCCTGTACTAATTCACAGAAGCCAGGGAGGGGAGGCATGGAAATGGGGGTTTCCTGGAGGTCCAGAATGCTCCATGTCCCTCAGGGAAGAGGAGTAGGGCACAGTTGTGGCTCTGGCAGCAGCTCCTGAGTGTCTTGGGTTGGGAATTGGGCTGCCTTGGGCTGAGGTTCTGACAGTGAACTGCCCTCACCAGCGATGGGTGAAGCTTGAACAGAACCAAATCTATGTTTTCTAACGAAAAATGGAGAGAACTGATTTCCCTGTTACTTCTGCAAAGCAGCTTTGAAAGGCCAAGGAGAGGAGTTTTCTGCAGGAAAAACTGGCATGTCATCCTGTCCTAACAGAATTAGAGGTAACTTTGGAATGAGAGTGGCTGGTATATGAGCAAGGGACAGGGAGAAACCCCTCTGTGAGAACTTTCTCTGAGATTTCTTGGCTGGAAATCAGGACTGACAGCCTGGGTGCTGCCTGAGTTTCCATGGAGTCTCTGTTCCTGCAGTCCCTGTTCCTGCAGCAACAGGGAACAGTCCTGGCTGGTGGCTGCTGCCTTTTGGGAGCTTCAGCCTCATGAAAAAGGCAAAGAGGGAAGTGTACCAAGTCCTGACAGAAAAAGATGACATTGATGCTTAATTCCAGCCGTTCTTTTGGAGCTGCTGCCTGCCTTCATAAACAGGGAAAGACAAGACAACTGTTCCTGTAATGAATAAACATAAAATGACTGTGAGTGCATCTTAGTCATATTTAATTTATGAATTTAGTTTTGCTTCATGGACCTTGCCCTGAGAATGCTTTGACTGGAAAGACTGAGGGATTAATTTCCAGCGTAAATCAGGGGCTCCATTTCAAGCCATCATTCCAGGTTTGATTTATTGATTATCTAATCAAATAAACGGAGAAAGAAAACGCTGCATTATAAATTCTCCATGTGCCAGGAAAAGCAGGTCCCCTACCCCAGCTCTGATTTCTGCAGAAGCTTTTCCTCTTCCTGCAATCCCTCGTGGCACAGGGCTGTTCTGGGAGCCACGGGGCGCAGGAAAGCCTCAGTGCCAGCTGTCAGGAAGTCCTGAGTCAAGGAGACCGGGAGCCAGCATCTGTTATTTCCAGGGCTGGCAGAACATGCAGGCAGGAGCTGGGAAGGATCCTGGAAGGTGAGAATTACATAAGCAGCCCTTCCTGATAAATCCGTGCCGGAGCTGCAGCGCTGTGCCTTGGCCGTTGGTCGAAGTCCTGGGAGAGGAGTGAGATCCCTGCAACTGCTGCAGGAATGGTAACCAGGGAAAACTGGATTTACCTCTGGAGCTGTGTGCCAAGTCCTCCCTGCTCCCCTTCTGGCACCCAGTGCCACAAGGAGAGGGAGAGACACAGGTCAGAGAAGGAAAACTTTGCTGGGAGGGTTTGGGTGGTCACTGGTTCCTATCTGGTGGAAGCTGGAGTCCTTGGGAAGTTCTGGCATGTCCTGGAGCTGGAGCCTTTCGAGGGAAGGGAGCAGAGCTGGGCTTCATATTTTCATAGATTCTCCCTCCCTCCTGGCAGGATGATCCCCAGACCCCCCCAGGTGGGCGGGTGTGGAGGCCAGGACAGCCTTTACCTGTGTGCTCTGACTGCACTGGTGGTCCAAAGGCTCTTCCCTGAGCTTTCTTTAATTTATTTCCAGAGAAGCTGCATTTTCATTAAGGTGTAAGTGTCATCGCTCCCCTCTCAAATTCCTTTGATGTATTTTAGCTCAGGTTTGTTTATTGCTTTTCATTAGGGGTTGTTTGTCATAGCCTTTCTAATAGGTGTTGTGCTGAAATAAAGTGCTTCTTTTTTTTTTTTTTTTGCCAAGAGGAAAGGCAGAGGGTGGACTTCTTATTTTTTACTTATTTTAAAGAAGCAGAAGTCCAGCTCAGTAACAGCTGAGGTTAACATGGTTTGAAGGCAGTGTTTGTAATAGTGACAGCTGATTTAAGGACTTTCTTATTCAGGGAAAGAGAGGTGTTTGTGGAGCAGTGGAGAGGAGTGGAAGGACTTTGTCTTTCTTCTCCAAGAGTTACTCCTTTGGAACAACCAGCATCAAAAGAAGCTGGATCAGAACCCTATAGCAATATCAATCCTTAATTGATCCAAGGATGGTTCTGGAGCAGGACAGCCTTGGATAATTTTTTAAGTATTAAAAACACCTCTTGTGTAGCTCCTGCCGTGGTTTGGGGTGAAATCTTATGAGTTTATTCCTTTTGATCCTGTGTTCTGAATAAGGGTAGGAATACCCATTATTCCTATTATTCTGGGACTCCTCCCATCTTGGGCAGGAGCTGCGAGTCCCAGCCTGGCCTCGTGCCTGGAGCACAGGTTTTGCAGGGAAGCCACGGAGTGCTGAAACTCAGAGCTGTGGGGTGTGAATAAATATCATCAAATGGCTCAGAGTGGCTGTGACTGCAGGACCACTCTTCAATTTCGGGGGGAATTTTGTGTATAATCAAAGCCAGGTGACACAGAAGCATCACATTCCAGATCGGGGAACCAAAACAGGGGCTGTTCCTGGTAAATGGTGATGGGAATCTGAGCATCCCAGTGATTTGGGAATGCAGCCGTGCCCTTCTCGGCCAGCAGCCCTTGATTAGCAGGAAAAGAAAGATTTCAGTGTGTTTTGAGCTGGCTGTACCAAGGCTCTGCTCCCTCTTTGATCTCAGGGTTGCTACGTGATGCTTTTCAGCTGAGGAGAGTTAAGAGAGAAATCTGTGTTGTCAGAGATCAGACCTGCAGTGTTTAGAGGGGACAGGAGCCACGCACTCTGTGTGATCACTCAGCTAATTGCTAGAGTTCTGGTGGTCACTAATTGTGGTTTGTGTGTGTTCCTGTCCTGGCAGATCCCCGAGGAGCACGACCTGGAGAGCCAAATCCGCAAGGAGCGGGAGTGGCGCTTCCTGCGCAACGCCCGCGTCAGGAAACAAGCCCAGAAGATCATCCAGAAGGGTGAGTGGTTCCCTTTTGCAAGACACTGAACTGTAAAAAACCCCAGTTAGTGCTGAGCCTGTGCAGCCCCTCACACTGGTGCCTGTTTGATCCCAGTGCAGGGCAGGTGATGCTGCTGCTGCAGGGCTTTCACTGGAGCTCCCCCACCTTTCTGTTCTCAGCTGCTGGGTTTGGTCAGCAGCTCAGGTTCTGTTGTTAAAGGGATGGAAGGTTTGATGCTGTAGGATAAACTCCAGAGCTGCAAGCTCAGTGTTTGATGTGGGACAAAGAGGTCACGGCAGACCAGCCCTGGAGCTGCTGGACCTGTCCCCCCCTGCTCAGGAAACACCTCAGGGATGTCTCTCACATTCCCTGCTCTACTGAGCTCTGTAAATGATTGTTTACTCCGTATGTCCCATTATATTTTGAATATTCGTGTGTGTGGTTTGTGTGTGCTGCTCCCGACGTGCCTCAGCTCCGTGCTGCGTCAGTGGGAGCTCCCCAGGAACCTGGCATTGCGTCTTTTTAGGGCTCTCTGAGGCAGCTTTGGGCTGCAATTCTCTCAGCACAGGAATTTATTCGAATAAAGTGGAACCTAATGAAGCTTCCCGAGGAATTTGCATTCCTCAATTATCCCTGCTCGTGTGCCCTGAGCAGCAGAGGCTGGGGAGCCACAATTCCAGGAGCTCCTGGCGTCCTCCCCGTGGCATTCCCGGGAGCAGGACTGGCAGTGGGGGCTGCTCCTCCCCAGGGATGCTTTGTGAGGCACACAGAGCTGGAAATCCCAGTGTGCTGAAGGAAAAATGCCCAGGGCTCAGCCCTAGTGCTGGGAAACTGCTCCAGTGAGTGCAATGTGGAGCTTCACGCCGGGAAACTGCGAAATATCATCAACCAGAGAAATAGAGAAATGATCCTGGAGCCCAGGAGATGGCCTGGGAGATCTGTTGGAATACAAAGAAGGGGATTTTTCATGCTTGCCTGGAGAAGTTAAATCTCGTTCTAGGCAGTGTTTGTATTTGGTTGCTTGACCTGAGTGACTAAAATGCCACTGTTCATTAAAAAAATAATGAAAATGTGAAATATTAAAAATAATTAAAATAGACTTACAAGCTTTTAATGAAAATTAGATTCAATGGATGCATTCTAAAACAAACTCGAGCTGAATGGATGTCTCCTGGGCTTAGGGGTTTGTGTGATGAATTCAGAGTGTGCCAAAACCCAGCAGTGTCAGGGGTCCCAGCACTGTTTGTGAATAGCAAACTGCTCTGAAGACGAGATGGGAAAAGTCTTTACCCATCGTTTTAAGGTCTCCGTGGAAAATACATTTTTCATTTGCATATTAACCTAAAATTTAGGGGAACTGAAATGGAAGGTTAAGTAAATAATCCACAAGCTACAGTGAAATGCCATATTTTAAACTTCAAGAAAAAAAAAAGGCATTTTCATATTTTATATTTTGAAGAAATAGTGTTGGGTTTTCCCTCAACACAAACTGCGATTTCCCTGGCTTTGGCCATGCTTGTTCTCTTTGGTTGCTAAGGTGAAGGATGAAGGGTTTGTCACCACAGTTCTTGGTTTGCACCTCAAGACCTGAGACAGTCAGGGGCCTCTGAGAAGCCCCTGGAAGGAGGGAAGTGCTGGGGATGTCCTGGTGAGAACGAGGGCAGGATGAGCAGGGGGTGACGCTGGGAAGCTGGGGATGGTCCAAGCCCCATCCCTGGGGGGACATTCCCTGCTGTGAGCTGAGCTCCCTCCCGTCCCTGCAGGCATTTCCCGGCTGGATGATCAGATCTTCCTCAACAGGAACCCAGGTGTCCCCTCTGTGGTGAAATTCCACCCCTTCACCCCCTGCATCGCTGTGGCTGACAAGGACAGCATCTGGTGAGAGCACAGGGGGGGACACGGCAGGGACAGCTGGGCTTTGTCCTGCTTGCCTCTCAGAAGGTGGAGGTGTTGAAATCCTTCCCTGGGAGGGTGGGGAGACCCTGGCTCAGGGTGCCAGACAAGCTGTGGCTGCCCTGGGATCCCTGGAAGTGTCCAAGGCCAGGCTGGACAGGGCTTGGAGCAACCTGGGATGGTGGAAGGTGTCCCTGCCCATGGGATGGTGGCGCTGGATGGGCTTTAAGGTCCTTTCCAACCAAACCATTCCATGATTCTGTGACATGTTATTAATCAAATGATGCCAAACTCCAAAGGAGAAATCCAAATTGAGCTGATACCCATGAGATACAATTGGATAAGGAATGCATCTCTTCACAGCTTGCACAGAGAACTGAAAACCCACATGCTGTTTCTTTCTCCCACAGTTTTTGGGACTGGGAGAAAGGGGAAAAGCTGGACTATTTCCACAACGGGAACCCTCGGTACACCCGGATCACAGCCATGGAGTACCTGAATGGCCAGGACTGCTCCTTGCTGCTCACTGCCACAGGTAAAGGACACACTGTCCCAACAGCGGGGCTACAATGGGGGGGCCTTTGCAGAATCCCAGCCCAGGTGAGCTATTCTGGACCTCATTCTCTCCCCTCCATGGATTGCTCCCAGCCTGACTCTTCCCTCCCTGCACTTAACCGCCTGGTCTCAGCTCAGGAGGCCATTTCCAGGATGAAACTTGAAAGTTCTTTCTGGCAGTATTGAAATCTCTCAAGTATGTGCTGCAAAGGCTTTCCAAGGACTGAACAGTCCAACACTTGCTGAAGCCATTTCCAACTGAGTCTTTGCTTGTCATTGCAAGGTTGTGGTCACCTCCTCCTGTAGAACACCTGGGGAAAGGTGATTTTAGTTGGTTAAAGCTGCTGTCCAGAGCTGAAATCGTGCAGCAACCAAAATACAACTCCAGTTCTGTTCCTTTTCTTGTTTTCATGTAGAGCAGCAGGGCTGAGCTTCAGCACTGAACTTCCCAGGTAGTTCTGAATTTCTCTCTCTCATATGTGACCTGAGCAGCTCTCCAGAACATCCCCTTGCATTAAGAGGGTTGCATGAGGAGATATTGCCCAGTCTTTGGTCTGCAAAGCTGTGAGTCAGATCTGCTCCTCTCCCAAGGAACCATTCCAAACCTGGCACTCAGAGTGTTTTCAACAGCTTCTCCAGCTTCCTGCTCAACTGTACAGGTTGGGTGTAATTAAAGGAGGGGGAAGGGGAGCTGAGAGGGCCTTTAGGACATATTTCTTTCAATTTATTGATTCTTAGCACAAAAATTTCACAGATGGGGAGCAAATTGAAAAAAATACACAATGTTCTTGAAAGATCTGCTGCTGATGGGCTGGGCTTTGATGCTGCTGCTTCCGTGGGGCTGTTTTGTGTTGAGTGGGACACATTTGGCTCTTGGCACCAACCATGAGGAGGACAGAAATGAATCCTGGAGAAAATGAATGTCAAGGAAATGGAGACACATTGAATATTAGATGTATTCAAAAGAGGAGAAAAACTCTTCCAGAACAGCTCCAAAAGAACAAAGCTTTAGGTTTCTTGGATGTAAATTAGAGAGGAAAAATAACCCTTTAACAAACAGTGTTCAAGTGTCACTCTGAGTTTTGGGGTCTGTGTGACTTCAGTTCTGCTTCTCCTCTTCTTCCTCATGCACAAGGAACTGTGGGAGCTGCACCAGCAGTGACTTTGCTTTGTGTTCTCTCTCTGTGCTCCCCAAGACGATGGTGCCATCAGAGTGTGGAAGAACTTTGCAGACCTGGAGAAGAACCCAGAGATGGTGACAGCCTGGCAGGGGCTGTCAGACATGCTGCCAACCACACGAGGTGGGTCCCACTGAGGTTTTTGGGGTTTTTTTCTTAAATCAGCCTTTGTGCAGCTTTGCATTTGGCACCCGTGACCTCCTTTAGCCCCAGCTCCAATTTTGGCACTCATTCTTCGCTGTTTATTGTGGGTCAGGAGCTGGCAAAGGAACGTGTGGTCTAAATCTGGCACATGCAGAAGGACAGCACAGTGAGACATTGGCCTGCTTGGAATGTTAGGAAAGCTGGGTGGAAAAGGGTGTAAAAAGGAGCATTGGCATCCAGCCACACATGGGATGAAGCCAGAAAATCAGTTTGTGTAACCCGGAAATCTCTTTTAGGACATTACAGGAGGGTTTAGGATATTGCAGGAGGTTTTACAACATTCCAGGAGGTGGATGTTCCCTCCTTCCCAGACCCCATCAAGCACTAATGCTCTAATGGCAATTCTCTGTCGCTGGAATATTTTTAATCAAGGCTCCAGGTTTTTGTGTGTGTGCTGTGGTTCAATCAGCACTTTGTGGGATTGATGGAGGAAGTGCTGGATGAAGCTGCCTGGCCCGTGCTGTGCAGGAGGTCAGACAAGATGACCATCATCATTCATCCTGACCTTAAAAGCTGACAGTTCTCATTTCTGAGCTGATGTGGTTCATCCCAGGAGCCTGACACAGCTCTTTCAGCTATTCATTGGATTTTCCCAGGGCTGCCTTGTGTGTGTTGTTTTTCCCTTAACACCTCCCCGTTTGTCTCAGGGAAGAGGAGCTTTGTTTGAGGCTCTGCCTCACTGAGGGCTGTGCCCAGAACTGATGAGCACTTGCTGGAGGTTCAGAGCCTGCTGTGCAAATGGCAGAATCTGCCCTTTCTAAGGCAGCAGCAGGAGCAGGAGGAGCTGCTGTGAGCAGGCTGTGCTCGGGCACAGCCAGCCCAGGAGTCATGACAAGTTGCCCTTTGTAGTGTCATTCTGTATTTCTGTGCCAACAAACACTAGCATTCCTGGATGCTGGTTGATGTTTGCCACTCCTGGATTCAGGATCTTGTTTCTTGGTGCTGGGAATGCCGCCAGGCTGCCCTGGCCATGGCTCTGATCCTGGTCAGGGAGGATGCTGACACTGGAACTCCCTCAGCCCCATCCCATTGTCCTGCCTTGCTTTCCACATGCACTGTGCCAGGGCAGAGCCTCTGCTGGTCGTGTCTCACTCTGGACAGGATTTAACACCCAGAAAGGATTGTCTGTGTCTGACACTGCAGGACAGGCTCAGAGCTGAGCAGAGCTCTGGGAGCTGGATGGTTGCACTTGCCATAACAGGACTGGGGAAATTTTTAAATCTGTTCTCTTTAGGACTGGGGTTTTTTTTCCTTGGCATTTTCCTTATGGACTGAAGCAGTCTGGGGCCTGTTTTCTTTGCCTTCTACCTTCCCAGCAGGTTGGGCAGAAGAGAAGGACAGATCTGTTTGTGGAGAGAGAGCTAATGTAGCCACTTCAAAAGAGCTAAGTGGAGCAAGTCCCCATGGAAATGAGAGTCTTCAGAGTCATCTGCTGCCAAGACCACAGCTGTGGTCCAGCACTGGCTCAGAAAACTGAAGATGCATCTTTGAAGCTGCAGAGCTCAGGAGTTTTACTGGAGTTTTGTTTGCTCCCACTATTGATTTCCTTCCCTCCTCTCCCAGCTTTTCCCCTGTGTCATATTGTCACACTCACCTCTGAATTGCTCTTGAGAACAGCCAGAATGTGACCAGAGCATGACTTTCCTGGGTCATTTTCGCACTTACAAAAGGAGAGAGGGATATGTAATACTGAAATACATCCTTTGGAAGCTTGAAAAGCACCCCTGGGTTGTCCAGGCAATGGGAGATGGACAGTAACAGACTCAGGGGCTACCTGAGAGGGGGAGCAGCCCAGGTGAGGCACAAAACTTACACATTTCCACTGGGAGGTCAGAGCTGAGCTGGCACAGCTGGGTTGGGGCTCAGCTTGGCCCCAGCTCGTTGCTCTGAGTAGATGCCTCAGGGTAGGTGAGTCTGGATTTGAGCACTAGGTCCCCTCTTTGTTCTGTGTGAGGTGTTCGCTTCTGATCTTGTTTAGAGCTGATGCACTGAGGAAAATATTCTCTTTCAATGAAGATCAGTGTGTTGAAAGCAGGATTGGTCCCTTTGTGAGGCAGGGACTGGGAATCTCCAGCATGAGAGGTGGAGGCAGCTGAGGGAAAGGCACAACTCCTGAGTCTCCTGGGGTTTCAGGGGAGAGGGAAAAGCAGCATTTTCTCTTGAGCAGCGTAGGAAGAGCATTGTCCTGATGTGCTCTGAAGCTGTGCTTTCGCAGCAGGAGACTTTGGGAATTCAGGCAATTTCCATAGAAAAGGGTGTTTGCAGGCTGTGGAGCAGCACAGGGACTGTGGCCTGGTGTGAGCTCTCAAACTGCAGCATGAGCAGATGTGCCACGGTTGGTGTGGTGGCTCTGTGACAAGCACAACTCCATGGGCAGAGTGGCTTTGTCCTTGAAAGCACCACAGTTCTGGAATTTGGGAAAATGCCCAAGTGTGACCAGCTGGCTTAGGATCACCAACCGCTGGCTGTTCCCCCTGGCTCCTGGAGTGCTCCTGGCAGATTCCTGCAGGGTTTTCCCTCTCCAGCTCAGCTAAGGGGCTCAGGACATCACTTCTGAAGGGCTTGGCCATGTCCCTTCCTGAGCAGCTGGAGCTCCTGTGCAGGAGAGGGAGATAGCCCCTGGCACAGGGTGCCCTGAGCAGCTCTGGCTGCCCCATCCCTGGAAGTGTCCATGCTCCCATGGATCTGTACAGATCCCAGGAGTTACTTGGCTTTCCATCTGTCTCCTCAATGTACTCGAGAGCAGGGACCAGCTGAGGCAGAGGATGCTCTCCTTGTTCCTGAGAACTGTCAGCTCTGTGCTGCTGTCAGCCAGCCAGAGCCTCGCTCCACACACGGGCTGCTGGCTTCCTGGGAATGCTGTGCTGGAATGAGTGATGGAGGCAGGTGCTGCTCTTTCATGTTCTTTAATTTGGGTTGCTGTTTCTTATCCCGTTTTTAAGCTGGTTTTTGCTCTGGCTGACTGACAGCCTGAGCACCAAGCCCTGATCCCTGTCTCCTCACAGGTCTGGCCCGAAGGGTGTCCATCTATCTTGACAGAAGTAAGCAGGGAGGTGAGTGCTGTTCCTGTTCCCTGTGCTCAGGTGGGTGGGCAGGAGCCCCTTGGAGGTGTTGGTTGGGGTTTTTGGTGTGGTTTGAGTGACTACTGGATCCCTGTGGTTCCTGGGTGGCTTTGCTTCCACCTCTCCCATCCCCTGCCTTGTGTCCATGAGGAATGCAGGGAGGGATCTGTGCTCCCTGGGCAGGCACAGGCCCCGCTGGGATAAGGGAATCTTCATGTCAGTCTCTCTGAGCTCCCTGCAGCCACAGGAGGTGTGGGGGGCATTTGGGAATCTCTCTTTTCCAGGGAGACTTCAAAGCATCCCTGGACAGAAGTGTTTGAGTGGCAGGTTCCAAATGGAGCCACCATAAAGCTGCTGTGGGTTTGGCTGGGGTTTGTTTGTAACACACCTGGGCTGCAAAGATCCTGTGGAAAGGAGATGCTGGAGAGTCTTCCCCAAGAGCCTCTGGATTGTGGACCCTTGGCAAAGATATGCCAGAAAGGAAAGAGGGGAAATTCAGGTTGGATCTATGGGAGTAATTTGTCCCTGTGAAGGTGGGGAGAGAGCCCAGAGAAGCTGTGGCTGCCCCTGGATCCCTGGGAGTGTCCAAGGCCAGGTTGGACAGGGCTTGGAGCAACCTGGGATAGTGGAAGGTGTCCCTGCACATGGCAGGGATGGGATGCGCTGTGCCCAAACCCTTCTGGGCTCCAATAAATGTCACAAATTCTACTCTGTCTCACGGAAAGAAGGTGAAGGAAGTCCTCAGCCTTCATCCACAGAGGCTGTGCAGGGTCTGTCTGTGTGGCTCTGGATCCTGACCCCCTTTTCCACAAGGATTGGAGAGCAGATGGTTGATGTGTCAGGGAACCCTGGGGGTCTATCCGGGGCTGCTCACAGTGACGTCGTCACCTCAGGATGTTCATCAATTATTGATATTTGCTGACTGATCAGAGCTGGCTGTGTCTGTACTGATTAATCACCCGGGCTGTTGGCAGGGGCTGATTCAGAGCTCGTTAGTGGAGTTCAGCAAATCTCTGTGTGGCTGTGGGAGCTGGGGCAGGAGCGAGCAGAGCTGATGTGTGGCTGGTGCTGCCTGCTCTGAAATCCCCCAGCAAAGGCTAAAATTAGGACTTGGCTGCAGGGAATCCCCACTCAGTGAGCTGGGCATGGAGCAGTTTGAGGGAAAGCCGGGGCTGGATCGATGCTGCTGCTGCCAGCCCACGGCAACCCAGCTCAGGGGGAGGGCAGGTCAATAAAAACTGCTGCTGCTCTCCTGGGGACAAAGGCAGTGCAAGCATTCCCCCTTCCCAGTGAAGAACTGTAGTGCTCTGCCTGACAGCAAAGTACATCAGCAGTGTTTAGATATTGCCCCTATGCTGGAAGTGTCTCAGGCCAGGCAAGATGGGGCTTGGAGCAGGGGAATGGCTCCAGCCTGCACCAGGAGCTGGTCAAGGGATCAGACTCAGGCTCATCCTGGACACCAAGGGGCAGAGGAAGCAGCAGGGAGGCTTCCCACATCTCCCAGGAGTCCATGCCTTTCAGGAGGGAGGACTTTGGGAGAAGCGCCGTATTTCTGGTCAGATGATTTTATTGCAATAAAATCATTGGAGAAATCGCAGCTCCAGGGGTTTGTGTTCTTTTAATTGAATTCCCAGCATCCCAGCTCCTGCTGTCCCTCACTGCAGAGTCCTTGGCAGGAGGAGGGTGACACTTTTTGAGAGGATGTTGTAGAAATTAATGATGAGTGAGGTCATCCAACCCTCCCACTGCTTCCTGGAAATTAAAGCAGGGATGTGCTTCACTGCTCAACCAGGAGGGCCAGTGATTAAAAGATGATCAGTCAGAATCCAGGATGCTTTTATATTTTGTTCCATGTTGGTATTCCTGATTCCCCTGAAATGCCAAGGACACACTGGCCACTTTCCTGTGATGTTACAAGGGAATGGCAGCTGCTTTCACCAGCATTGGTACTGGAGTTTATCCATGGAACTGTCCTATCCAGGCAAATATCTCTGGCTCAGTGGCAATCCTGAGGGAACAGGCATGGGAAGTTCCACCTTCAGGAACAGCTGTTGGTGTGAATAAACTCAGCCATACAGAACTGCCAGTGCTGGTTTTAAGAGGCTCAAAACCAAACAAGCAAACCCCAAACCAAAGAACAACACCTCCACCACAGACATTTAAAAATTCCTTTGCCTGAGCTGTGGAAGATTTGTTGCTCATTATCTAAGAACATAATATTCCTTAGGGGAATATTGTGCTCTTAGCTCCTGATGCATTGCAGCAGTGCAGGGCTGGTTTCTGCAGCTCTTGGATTCTGGGAGCACCAGGATTCCACCACTGCCCTGTGTCAGGGGCTGGCTGTGACAGCACTGTCCCTGTTTGCTCCTCTAAGGAGGTGTGAGGTGACAGGTCAAGCAGAGCCACCTCCAGGGCTGTGCAGGTGCTCAGAGCAGCACCTGTGGGCAGGAGGGGCTGAGGAGCAGCTCAGGTGCCAAGCCCAGGAGCCAACACCCTGCAGGTGGGCTGCAGGCTCAGTTGTAACATCCTGGAGTAGGACCTCTGTTAATTAAAAAGGAAATGATCGTTAGTATTCAATCCCACGTTCGCTCCTCATCCCAAAATACTATGAATTGAGCATGGAAACATGAGCCAATCCTGGATCATCTCTGCCATGCAAACCTTTGCTTGTACATAGAAATAGTTCAGCTATTTCTGTCTCGTTCCATACTGTGAGTGCCAGCTCTGGATGGAACATTTCACAGTCGGAGGAAGCTTTCCTTCCCCTTACACACTTCCAAGTGACTTATATTTTGGGTACAAGGGCTTTTCTTCTCTTCAGACAGGTTGGAATTCTGGTTCAGCATTCCCAGTTGCTTCTCCCTTTTGGTCAGGGCATGATTTGGTGCTGATTGGACAAAAACCTTGTCTTCAAACTGGGGAATGTTACTGGGAATGTGGGAGCTTTAGAGCTGCCTGGGAGCTCTTTGCCTGCTGAACTCCATCAGGGATGGTAATGGCCAGATCCATCTCAGCTGCCAGGTTTATCCTGTCACATGGGCCATAAACAAATGACAAATGCAAACACTTCAGTGGTGTTTATCATCTCCATCACTGCCTGCTTGTTTGCCTGGCTCTCCAGCCCTGCGAGCTGCCAGGCAATCTGAAGGAACAATCCATTTGACTAAACATAAAGATCCAAGCTCTCAGGTCAGCCCAGAATCCCGAATTTCCTGCAGTGAGGTGATGGACTGTCAATAAACGTCAGCCAGCTCCTCCCTGGATGTGGCAAGATCCAGAATCAGCTCGAATGTGATGCTTAGGAAGGGGAGAGGGGCAAAATGTTTTATCTGAAGCTGTGTAAAACAAGGTCATTCCGTCATGCTGGAGGAACTCAGTGTTCATAGGATGTGTCTGCTGTGTCCTTTGTGCTCTGCAACAGTGGATGTTCTGGTACAAGGTACTTGTGGCCCTTTGGTGACAAAAGAGCATATTGGGGCAGGCTTAAATTTCCTGCTGGGGATAATTCCTGGCAGTAAATCCAGACAAATGCACGTTTTTACCTTGTGGACAAGCACACTGTAGAGTGGAGACACGAGGGATGGTGCTGAAGGCACTGTGAGTGCTCAGGGCAGGAGCTGCAGTCCTGATGCATTGCAGAAGGTTCTGACTCCAGTTCTGTGTGGTTATGAAACACTGCTCAGCACCAGAGACTCAGTTTGGCACGGAGGAGAGGGTGGACAACTGTTCTGGGAGGCAAGAATGCTGCTCTGCAGGGCTGGATGCTGCTCTGAGAGGCAGGAATGCTGCTGTGTGAGACAGAGATGCTGCTGCTGCTTCTGCCCTGCCCTAGGGGCTGGAAACACACCAAGCCTGGAGTTCTTCTCTGGTTCCCTCCTGTGGTGCTCCCGGGATTTTTGTTTGTGTTTTTAATTCAGCGTGGATGGGATGTCCTGAACTTCCCCTGGAGGTTGATCTGTGCCCTCAGAGATGAGCAAAAGCTCTGGTAAGGGTGTTTGAGCTGTTGTCACTGCAGGCTGTTCCCCTCCTTACCAGTCAGTGCAGCAAACTGGTTTGTGCTCCCACCAGCTGTTAAACGCACTCTATTGCAGCCCTGGCTTTGCTGTTCCTTTTTCAGGAACATCTCCCATGTCTTTCTGATAGAGCAAGGAATCAGTCCAGGAGCTCTCAGGTCTTGTGTGTGAGGTGTCCTCAGCTGAGTCTCTTCTATCAGCATTTAATGTTCTCAGGAAGTGCTGGACACTGCACTGACCCCTGGGCAGTTCCTGGAAGTTTTGCTCCCTTCCCACAGGGACCTGCTGTGCTTGGTCTCTCTCAGCACTCAGACAAGGGAGCAAAGGAGGTTTGGACTCAAATCCAGCAGCAGCTGATCCAGTCCCTTTTGGAGGATGTGTGGGGTGTGTGTATGTGTGGTTTTACATTTCCTCTGATGGTGGCAGTGTCTGGAACATGAGGTCAGCAGAGCTGGTGCTCCAAGGAGTGCAGCTCTGCCCGTGCTGGCACTGATTTGCACCCCTGCCTTGTTGTATCTCAGGAGCAGGGATGGTGGTGGACTGGGAACAAGAAACTGGTCTCCTGATGACCTCGGGAGACG
Source organism: Entomyzon cyanotis (assembly GCA_024500445.1). Lineage (NCBI taxonomy): Eukaryota > Metazoa > Chordata > Aves > Passeriformes > Meliphagidae > Entomyzon > Entomyzon cyanotis. The sequence continues at coordinate 2,423,806 of JAKEPQ010000325.1, forward strand.
TGAGGATAATCCGGATCTGGGACACGGATCGGGAAATGAAAGTACAGGTAACTCCTGTATGCTTATCCCCAGCACCTTTTCCCTTCCAGAACACATCCCATGGGCCAAGAGCCCCAAAGCACCTGGAGCTCCTGCTTCCCTGCCCCAGGGTCACATCCCAAGATCAATAAAACCACACAGATACTCAGGGAGTGTGTCAGGGCTTTCCTGGAAGCTGCTGTTCTGGGTGGGCAGCAGTGTTTGGGGAAGGTGAGGCTGTGGAACCTAGAGGCAGGCACTGGAATGCAGGCTGGATTTCATCCTAGCATGTAACTGAAATAGTGTAAAAGTCTGGGAAAGCAGAGACAGCTCTCTGTGCTGTGTAATGAGGGAAAGGCACTGCCAGAGTTCATGTCAGCCACAATCACATGGAAGTTTCTCAGAAATTCCAAGGAGAAGCAGCTGGTCGGTGAGAACGGAGGCACCATGCTGGAATAAAAAGGAAGTGGAGTTTTCAAAGCTTCTCGAAATTAATTACCCTTGGATGAACATTAATTGCGACACTTTGACCCTGTGATGCAGGATAATTAAGCCTCTGTTCATCTTAATTACTTTCACATATTATTTTTTTTCTATGCAAATTAGGGAGCGGCAAAATTCAGGAGGCAAAAATCTTTTAAATGATGATGATTAATGATTGCACCGAAAGTATCTAAAAACATGTTGTTTCTTTTTTTAATTGCAAAGATTGGGTGTGTTGAAATTCAAGTGATTGGAACTTCCTGACTCAGTAACTGGGAAAGTGAGAATCAGCACAAAGAGCAGGAATAATCCGGGCGGATAAAGGTGCTTCCCTCTTTGAACTACAAAAACCCACACCTCTGGAAGCACTCGGGCTGGAGCTGGAGGAACAAGTGCTTCATTTGCACTTCTGCTGAGTGTTGCTGCTTCAAAGGAGGAGCTGGGGGTGGGCAGAGGCTGGAGTAGCCCCAGGCTGGTGCTTCTCCTCGCTCAGCCCAGGCTGGAAAAGCTGCTCCAGAGGTGAATCTGCACGGAGGCAAAAACAGGATTGAAGTGAGGAATGAGCTCCTGCAGCTCCAACGGGGCTCCTGCACAGGGGTCTGGAGCACCCTGGGCTGTGCAAGGTGTGCCCATGGCAGGGGCTGGAATGACAGGAGCTTTAAGGTCCCTCCCAACCCAAACCATTCCATGATTCCAGGATTGTCATTCCTGCTTTTGCAGTGCTGCTCAGCTTTTTTTACTAGTTTTAATTGAAAGCGTTTTTCCTCCCAACAGGCACAGGGATTATTCTGAGCAATTCTTTTGCCTCCAGAAGTAAAACAAGGAAGTGGCAGCGTGGGTGCATGGCGTGTTCCCAGCACAGCTGTCCCTGCAGCTCCAGCTGCCTTTTTCCATGTCACTTCTCCAACACACGCCGTGTCTGGCGTCTCTAATGAGATCCGCTGGATATCCCTGTCACATGTGCCACAGCAGGGACGGGAGGTGGCACAGCACTGCCTGGCTGTCTCGGGGCTGTGTCAGGGCTCCAGAGCTGCCAGGGGCCACAGTGTCACTGATGGGGCTCAGGGGCACTGGAGCTGCCTCACCCTGCTTGGTGTGGGAATGGGGATGAGGGATGGGGCAGGAGCTTGGTTTGGTGCCCTGAGTGAAGTGCCCCGAAGCCACACCGTGGTCTCTGTGTGCTCTCTCTGCAGGACATTCCCACGGGAGCTGACAGCTGTGTCACCAGCCTGTCCTGTGACTCCCACCGCTCTCTGATCGTGGCAGGGCTGGGGGATGGCTCCATCCGCGTGTTCGACAGGAGGATGGCCCTCAGTGAATGGTAATTCCCATCCTTCCCGGGCTCAGGGGGTCCTCACGTGCTCTCCTCACCTCACACGTGTCCCTCTTGTCCCCAGCCGAGTCATGACCTACCGGGAGCACACAGCCTGGGTGGTGAAGGCATACCTGCAGAAACACCCTGAGGGCAACATCATGAGTGTCAGGTACCTGGGATTGCACTCCTGGAGCTGTTTTCTCTTACACACACTTTGGTTTTTTTCCTTTAAATTCTGTCCCTGGCATTCCAAGAGCTGGGAGGGTGAAGGTCTTGTGTTTGACATTTGCTACAGTAATGAGCTCCTGCTCCAAACTCAGTGGAGAGGAGGCAAAAAGGGATTTGGGGCTTTCCTTGGATGGCTGTTGGTGTGGTTTGGGAGTAAACAAGGTGCTGGACTCACAAGGTGTGTGAGGAGGAAGGGAGGGAAGCAGGAGCTGGATATGGAATATCTTGTGGTGGTGGGGCTTTACTGCCAACGCCTCTGTGGGGTCATTTGGGAGACAACAGGAGGAGGAAGGTGGATGGTGCATCTGTCAGGCACATTCCTGGACAGGATTCCTGTGCAATTCCCTAAATCCATTCCTGCTGGCTGGTAAATGCTGTGGCCAGAGCAGCAGGTACTGATTTGGCCATTAAGGAACAGCAGAACAGAATTTATTGTTACAAAGCCACCGTTTGCACACAAAGAGCCTCTTTGTCTTGATTACAAAATGGAAACAAAACATAATTTTCTGGGATTCAGAACATTCCTGAGGCGGGGGGATGGGCCAGCAAAAATGTATTAAGATTTTCAGAAAGGGGATTATGTGATGCAGCTGCCAGCTTTGTCGAGCTCCCATATTGGAGTTTTTAATCTTCCTCTCTGTAAGCTCCTCCAGCAGCTCTGGGGTCAGCTCCCTGTGCCCTGGGCTGAGGGCTGGTTGCCCCCTCTCCTCAGAGCCCTTCCAGCCTGGGAGCTGCTCTTCCTGGGGCTGCAGAGGTGTCAGGGAGTGTTGGGCTTCCAAAGGCAGGTCTGGGCTCTTCCCAGAGGAACTCCGATTGTGGAGTTGAGCCACCTCACTTCCAGTTCCTCCCAGTTCCCTGTGCTTCCACTGAGAGTAAAATCCAAGGAAAACAAATGTTAGGATGTAGTGAGATTCTGGACACTGGGAGTAAAGGGTGGCACCAGCACATCCCATCTGCTCAGATGTTTCTCATGCAATTTCCTGCTGTGCAAAGCAGCAGGAATTTGGGGCTGACATGGAGCTGGGTGTATTGGTGTGACAGAGCAGGGAGGACAGAGGCAGTGAGGGATCAGCAAGGTGGGATCACTCCCAAGCTGTTATTTCAGCACGGAGCATGCTGGGGATGGGACCAAATCACAGCACTGGTGGGAACTTGGCCTTGTGTGGAACTTGGCCCAACATCCCATGGAGGTGCTTGGCTCATGGACAGCCCTACAGCTCCATTTCCTGGGCTTTGGGGCCAGGTTGGGCACAGCCTGACCCTGTGGCTCTGTGTTGGCAGCGTCAACGGCGACGTGCGGTTCTTTGACCCCCGCATGCCCGAGTCCATGAAGGTGCTGCAGATCGTCAAGGGGCTCACAGCCCTCGACATCCACCCCCAGGCCAACCTCTTTGCATGGTGAGTGCTGCTGCCATTCCTGCAGCACGTGGAGCTGCTGGAGCGAGTCCAGAGGAGGCACCAGGGTGATTCCATGATCCTCAGAGAGGATGGTTTGTCTCCATAAAACCTCATTCATGAGGAGTTGTTGACTTGACTGTTTTTTCACCTCACCACAACAGAGCAGCTTCTTTCCCATGTTTGCTGCTCAGGAACTTTATCCCCTTTTTATCCTGTGAAACCCTGGACACTGGATCCCTGTTCAGTGTCTGTATTTTTGGGCTCTGATTAGGGGCCAGCAGCCACTCCACAGCCACGAGGCCTGGAGCCTGTTGGGGATGCCCTGGGTGTGTTTGGACATCAGCTCTCCATGTTTTCCTGTCCCAGGTGACCACAGGTCACAGTGGTTCTGGCCACCAGTTAATGATCTCCCCCTCATGGAACTCGCTGCTCTCTGGTCAGGCACACAGCTCAGCCAGGGGCTGCAGCAGCAATATTGTCCCCTGCCAGCATTCCCAGTGACTCCATGTTCTGTCCCTTCCCTTCCAGTGGCTCCATGAACCAGTTCACTGCGATCTACAATGGCAACGGGGAGCTGATCAACAACATCAAATACTATGATGGGTTCATGGGACAAAGAGTGGGAGCCATCAGCTGCCTGGCCTTCCATCCTCACTGGGTCTGTATCCCTGCTGGGATTTGGGGTTGGCATGTCCCAGAGTCCCTGTGGTAAGAGGGGATGGCACAGAGACCCCCCTGGTGTGAAGGGGAGCTGCCCCAGCCTGGTGCTCTGAGCAGACTCCCAGCCCAGCTCCCCAGTACTCCCAGTCCTCCAGACAACCACACTGGTGGTGCCTCTGGTGTTGCTGGTCTGTGATGAGCTCCTGCAGCTCCACAGGGTTCCAACACCTGAGCTCATCCAGCTGATGTGCAGTTCCCACCCCAGCTCTGCAGCCTAGCTCAGCTCAGCCTCCTTGGCCACAGGAATTGTCCGAGCTGACTGGAGAAATGCAGGCTCACATTCCCAAATTCCATGTGCTTATTTACTCCCTGCCTGGGCTCTGCAGCCGTGTCTCACTGGGGCTGCTCTCACACTGCCTTACATAAGGCTGGTGCTGTGCAGGGGAAAACTGCACGTCAGGAAAATGGGAGAGCTGCAAAAATTAAAGGCATGAGCTGATAAAAGCTGGAATGAAGCAGAACAAAAGGAGATTTTGGAGTATGTCACAGCTGAGGGGCTCTGCAGTAGTTAGGGAATCTGGTTGCTGCTCAGGGAGGAGGGAGGTCCCACCTGTATGGTGGACTTTGCTCACCCAGGGAGGAGAATAAATGGAGGAGCTGGAAAACCTGAGAAAACAATTAATGGATGGGAAAAAGGAGGGAGTTACAAGAGTTATTTCAGAAACCTGCAGATCAGCTCACAGATATTTAATATGTAATGGGAAGAGCAGTTTGCTCTTTAAACAAGCAAAGCAAAGCCCTGTCCAGGCTGGGCCAGGTCCCCTCACTGCAGGAAATGCTTATTTTCAGCCCAGGCATCAGCTCCTAACAAGGAGATTTGCAGTCATTTAGAGAAATTATGGTGGCAGTTGACAACTAATCGTGCCCATAATTTTTCCCTGTGGCTGAAATGGGCCTATAACTCCTGCAGAGCTGTGGAGCAGCTGGGTGTCCCTGCTGGAATGTCACTGTTACCTGTGCCTGTCACATCTCCACACCTGGATCTTGGTCACAGGAGCAGCAGCTGAGGGAGCTGGGGAATGGTCTGGAACCCCAGGAGTGGCTGAGGGAGCCAGGGGAGCTCAGCCTGGAGGGAAAGAGGCTCAGGGGGAGCCTTCTGGCTCTGCACAACTCCCTGACAGGAGGGGGCAGCCCCAGACAGGACAAGAGGGAACAGCCTCAAGCTGTGCCAGGGAGATTCAGGTTGGACATCAGGAGGTATTTATTCACGGAAAGGGTGGTCAGGCCTTGCAACTGCCCAGGGAGGTTTGGAGTGCCCATCCCTGGAGGCTGACAAGGCGGGGATCAGTCCCAGGTTGGACTCAGTGATCTCAGAGGGCTTTTCCAGCCGGTGTGACTGTGCCTGTGTGTCCCTTTGCTCTCCCGCAGCCCCACCTGGCCGTCGGCAGCAATGACTTCTACATCTCGGTGTACTCGGTGGAGAAGAGGATCAGATGACGGCGCCCGGCGCGGCCGGAGCTGCTCCAGGGCAGAGCCTCCCTGTACATAGAGAAATCATCGACTTGAATGTTTCGTGTTGGCTGCTGCTGCACCCCATAACTTGAACATTTGTTCTTCTGACTTAGCTACTGATGGGTTTGACAAGGGGAAGAGACACTCTCCTGGTTTTGTTTTGTTTTGTTTTCCAGCTATATCCTCTAAAAGCTACAGAAAAGGAACATTTATTTTTGTTTCCAGTGGTTGGCTTCTCTGTCAGAAACACGGTTCCTGATCTTGGAAGGACTTGGATGAGGCAACACCCTTGAGAAGGGTCTTGTTTTAGTCTTCGTTCCTTGTTTTGCTGGAATGTTGGTTCTTCAAGGAGTGTCAGGACTCACCTACAGCTCCACGGGACCCTCCAGCTGCTGCCAACCCTGTGCCAAACCCAATTCCTGGGACAGGGCAGCACGACCCAAGCATGGGATGTACCTGCTCCTGCACTGCTGAGCAGGGCCAGGGAGGCAGGGAAGTGTCTCCTCTGCATGAACCTCCTCCTCCCTCCCTGCAGCGTCCTCTCCACTGGAAGCAAGGACAGACGGGGACCTGGTGGCCTGGGCAGGCAGGGATCCTGCGGAAAGGGGCTCAGGGAGATGACAAGAACAGGGCAGGATGTGCCACACCGCAAAGCTGCACCGTGAAGTGAGGAAGATGAGGGAGGAAGGAGAACAAAGATCTCCAACGTCACAACGAGCCTGGAGCAAGTCACTGGTGTCACCACATTCCACCCAAGCACATGGTGCTGGTGGGGAGCTGGGGGCACCTCAGGCACTGCCCCTCCTGCTGCCACTGTCCCTGTGCCACAGGAACTCTGCACCCACATCTGGGCCCTGGGGAGCTCTGCCCAGCCAGCAGGGGAGGCTCCAGGGCCCATCTTTGGTTATGTGTGCTCCTCATGGCTGCTGTGCACCGAGGTGAGGTCAGGATTTGGGCACTTGGAGCTGCACACACCATGTGGCCATGGCTGTGGCTCATCTGTCCCTTTGGAACCAGGCATGGAGCCACCTGGGCACAAGAGAATCACTGAGGAGGAGGAAGGCAGCAGGTCACTGCTCTGAGCCAAGCACCCTTGTCCCAGCTATCCAGGCACAGCCTGCTCCGTCTTCCACACCTTCCACATCTGAAAAATGAATGTTTTGTCCCTTGGGATCCGTGCTGGCTCTGGAGATGGGTGTGGGAAGGGAGAGCACAGCCAAAGGACAGCTTTCCTTCCAGAGGTGCAGCCAGGGGCAGAACTCACTCTGTGCAAAACTCACTCTGAGGGCCAGCAATTCCCAGTTTTTCTTCCAGCCAGTCTCACGGGATCTGCAGGCTCCCAGCAAACTGCCAGCCATGCTGAAGGGAGCACTAGTGAGGGAAGGGATGAGAACCCCTCTGTCCCTGTGCTGATGGCAGCTGCACCTCTGCCCCGTGCCCACGGAGTGTCTGACCCATCACTGCTGCTGCTGCCCCTCGTCGCCGTGTCCGTGGGTGTGAGGCACCTGGGCCACGCCAGGGATGAGCCCCGTGGCCACCCCAAGGTGCCACAGGCACGTCAGGACTCTGGCTTGGGAGAAGGTCCCCAAAGCACGGCGGTGGAGCCGATGTAAGGTTCCCCCGAGCACTGTCCCTGTCCCCCTGTCAGGGAGGCCGAGGGCCACGTCACAGGATAATGAATCAAAGGCTTTAAACTTAAAAACTACCTAAAAATCCACTTCTAAGCTACCCAAAGTTAATTATGGTCTAACAGAGCTGTGCCTCTTCCCGACCCACTCCCGGGCTGTCCACAGGAGTGGAGCCAGAGTTTGGGATCACATGTAACCCGTTAACATTCACAGCTTCAAAAACAATAGATTTTTAACTCATATCAGTGTATTTGTGAAAGGAACAGGAAATTCTTGGCGAGAGGGGAGGGGGCATGGTGGGAGCTGCTGCTCCTTCCCAGCTGCTCCCGCCAGGCTCCAGTGCAGCCCCACGTCCAGGACGTGGGATTTTAAGGAATTCGGGCTGTTGGGCTTTTACCTGAGCATGTGTGGGCTGTGCTTCCACAGGTTTGATGCAGAGATTCAATCATGGAATCACAGAGTTTAACCAAGGATCTGGAGAGCGTCCTACCTTAAAAGTTCACTTATCTCTATTTATTTTACAAAAATAAAATTTAAAAAAATATATAAAAACCCCCCACACGATTGTAATGTGAGAGTAAAATGATTACAGACAAATAAATGGTTAATAAAAAATAAATGCAGAAACACTTCCCTGGTGTGAGGCTCCTTTTGTGGGGCAGAAGGGGGCTGGGGGCAGCTGTGGCCCAGGAAGGATCCAGGTTGGATTTGGGGTTCTGTGGGGTCTGGGCAGTTTCCCCAGGGAAGAGGACAGTCACAGGTGGAGGTATTGGTGACAGACATGTCCCAGTCCGGGTGGCTGCTCTGGGCAGTGCTGGGGGAATGGTTGGACTCGTTGGGCAAGAGGATTTTCCATGATTCTATGAAAGAATTGGTGCTGTCCCTGTAGCCCCCAGCCCCTACAGCCCCCCTCCCATACCTCCCATTCCCTATACCCCATTCCCTACATTACCCCCATTCCTGATATTATCCCCATTCCCTATAATATTCCCATTCCCAATATTACCCCCATTCCTGAAATTATCCCATTCCCTATACTATCCCCGTTCCCTGTATTATTCCCATTCCCTATAATACTCCCCGATATTACCCCCATTCCCGATATTATCCCATTGCCTACAATATTCCCATTCCCGATATTATCCCATTCCCTATATTATCCCATTCCCTGTATTATTCCCATTCCCGATATTCCCGTCCGCAGCGCGCCCCCACAGCGCCCCCCAGCGGTGCCGCCCGGCGCTGCAGGCTCGCTTTGCGCTGTGCTGTGCTTGGCCCCTCGCGGCCGCCGTCGGGGGCGGGCCGGGCCGGGCCGGGCCGGGCAGCAGCGGCCATGGGGAACCTGTTCGGGCGGAAACGGCGGAGCCGCGTCACGGAGCAGGACCGGGCCGTGCTGGTGAGCGGGGGGACACCGGGATGGACCGGGCCGTGCTGGTGAGCGGGGGGACACCGGGATGGACCGGGCCGTGCTGGTGAGCGGGGGGACACCGGGATGGACCGGGCCGTGCTGGTGAGCGGGGGGACACCGGGCCGGACCGGTGAGCGGAGGCAGACCGGGCTGGACCGCACCGGCCTGGCCTGGCTCCGGGCGCTCCCGTGGGGTTTGCCGGAGCGATGGAGGGGCCAGGCCGGGGCTGAGCGACCCCCGGTGCCGGTGCTGTGGGTGACACGGCGGGGAGAGACCGGGTGAGGGGCGGAGCTGCTTCAGGGGGTGGTGGAACCGTCAGGGCTGAGTTGTGACCCGTGTCCGTCCCTCTGTCCGTGTCTGTGCCCCTTCCCTCCGTGTCCCTCTCTCCTGCAGCAACTGAAGCAGCAGCGGGACAAGCTCCGGCAGTACCAGAAGCGGCTGAGCCTGGGCCTGGAGCGGGAGCGGGCGCTGGCCCGGCAGCTGCTGCGGGACGGCAAGAAAGAGTGAGGGGAAGGAGTCACCCGGGGGCGAGGGTGGGGGAGAGCCAGTGCCACCTCCGGGGAAGGGAACACCACTGGGTTGTGGGAATCAGAATGCCCGAATGGTTTGGCTTGAGAGGCACCTTAAAGCCCACTTTGTTCCACTCTCTGCCATGGGCAGGGACACCTTTCACTTGCTCCAAGCCCTGTCCAGCCTGGCCTTGGACACTTCCAGGGATCCAGGGGCAGCCTCAGCTTGTCTGGCCAACCTGTGCCAGGGCCTCATCACCCCCACAGGGAAATATTTATTCCCAATATCCAATTTGCTCATCCTTGCTCTTCACAGGAGCAGCTCAGGGTTGTCAGTTGAGCTGCACTCAAGTTGTCCCCTTTTAGCAGAAGCACAAAATAAGTGTGGCTTTGATGGGATTCTTTTAGGCTTTATTTGCTTCCTCCACGCTGAGTTTTCCTCCCTCTGTGTCTCTCAGGAAAGCCATGCTCCTGCTGAAGAAGAAACGGTACCAGGAGCAGCTTCTGGATAAAACAGAGAACCAGATCAGCAACCTGGAGCGGATGGTGAGCGAGGGCCTTGGGGTGTTCCGGGGTGGGGCTTCCCTTGGACCTTTGGAATTCCATTCCAACTGGCAGGTGTTTAGCCCTCTGTCCAAGGGCAAACGTCTCCAAAATTGTACGTGTGCCGCCACTGTTCCCTGAAGACACAGAGTGGTGTGTTTGGAATCTGCAGGTTACGTGTTAAATGTGTGTTTGGGAGATTGTTAAAATGTTACTCACAGTGGGGATGGCTGCACCTGCAGCTTCCTGGGCTTGTCTCAGCACTGTCATTTCAGAACTGGATGTGTTTGGATTTGGGGAGGTCTCAGCTGGGACTGGCAGCTGGAAAATCCGGTGAAATCACTTCAAGCGCTGTTGGACCTGCTGGTGCAGCTGCCTGTGCTGAGCTTTTTGTGTGGATATTTCCTACTGCTGGTGCCATTGACAGGACAGAAAGGGCTCAGCTGATTCCTTCTTACAGCTTCTCTGGTGGTCCTGGCAGCCTGTGTCTGCCTAATAATGGCAATCGTGGAATTATTTAGATGGGAAGAGCCCTCTGAGCCCATTGAGCCCAGTCACTCCCCAGCACTGCCAGGGCCACCACTGTCCCCAGCTGCCACATCCACCCACCTCTTAAGTCCCTTCAAGATTTCCTGGACAGCCTGTGCCAATTCCTGGCCAAAGTGTGACAGGCTCTTCCCTTTCTCCTTCCCATTCCAGGTCCAGGACATTGAGTTCACCCAGATTGAAATGAAGGTCATTGAGGGCCTGAAAATAGGCAATGAGTGTCTGAACAAAATGCACCAGGTACGTGTGGCTGGGGCAGATCAGAGGGGCATGCCTGGAGCTGCCTCCCTGCAGGCACCTCCCACACCTGGATTTTGGCTGTTCCCTTCAGGTTATGTCCATAGAAGAAGTGGAAAGGATAATAGGAGAAACCCAGGATGCTGTGGAGTACCAGAGGGTATGTACATGAGGAGCTGGGAGCAGCCTCTGCCTCTACACAGAGTTTTTTGGATGTGCATTGTGTTAAAGAGCCATCAGGTTGGGAATTTAATGTCCTTCCCTCTCACCCACAGCAAATAGATGAGCTCCTGGCTGGTAGCCTGACTGAGGAGGATGAAGATGCCATTCTAGAAGAATTAAATACTATTACTCAGGTAAGATTGTTCTTCTTGTAATTAAAATCCACATTTTCAGAAGGCTGTTTGTAATAGAAGATAAAGTACCTTTTTCCCACTCTCAGAGCTCAGTTTGGGGGATAATCTGGGACATTGCCACCCCCAGTCTTTGCCCACAGCTGTGGTCTGTGACACGTGTGACACATTATCTTTAATGTCCTTGTAGGAACAGTTGGAGCTTCCAGAAGTCCCTTCAGAGCCACTCCCAGAGAAGATCCCAGGTATGTTCTCCTTGCACAGCTTTGTCTTCTCGTGCTCCTGTCATGTGCAATGGCCTGAGACCCTCTCCCAGTGTAAGTGCTCTCTTGGAAAATGGCAAGGAATAGCAGCTCCTACAGTGGGGACAGGCCCAGCTGAGCCCTCGCTCGGGAGGACCTGGGGCTCTGTTCTCTTGGCATCTGGTCATTCCCTTGGAGAGCTTCCTGTGGGACATCTGCTGTTCTTGTCATGTCCTGTACCTGGGCTGAGGCCACCTCCTGCCCTGAGACACCTCTCTCCATCAGGAGGCTCCATAAGGAATTCCCTCCTTGCTGGAGCCAGGCAAGGCTTCCCCCCACAGCCCCAGTCTGGTCCTGTCATCACAGCACAGGGACATTGGAGCCACACTGCACAACACTGGATCTCTCTGAGGCTTGGGATGACTTGGAGCTCTTCCCACCTCACTTCACAGTGATTTGGAACCAGCTGGATGAGGATCACTGGGGTCCCACAGCTCCAGGATGGTCAGAGCACGAGCTCCACACAACTGATGGTCCCTGAGTTATCTGAAACCTCAATGGATGGATCTGTGTGGGAATCCAGCTGGGAAGGGGGAGAGCTCACCAAGCAGGTGACCAAACAGGCCCTGGTGGCCCTGCCTGGTGGGGAAGGAGCCCACACAAGTGTATCAGGTGTCTGTGCTGAGGAGCTGAGAACTGGTGAAGACTCTTCTGGGACAGCAAAGCCCTGAGCTGTCGCTTGCTGGAGCTGGACCTCCCTGCTTGTGCAGAGAGGAACTGGAAGAAGCCATTTCCCTCTGTGGAATCTGCCCAGGAGCAATCTGGGATGTGGGGAATGGAGCTGGTTTCCTTGGAGCTTGTTTACTCCTAAACAGGGCTCAGATGTCAGCACTGAGGCCAAACAAAACACAGCCCAGGGGTGTCAGGTCAAAAGGGTGAGGGCAGAGCTGGCCCTGCTGCTGTCCAGGATCTGTCCCTGTGCTGGTGGCTTTGCTGGGCTGGCCATGTTCTTAAAGTCTGTAATTGTTTAGTGCTGTGGAAAACGGGCATTTTCCCATGGGAATGTGAGATTATTTATAACCAGCTTCTCTTAGTTCAGGTGCTGTTAAAGCATTTGCTGCTCTGCAGAGTGGATTCCAAGCCTTGGATCCTCCTCAGGAGATGACTGCAGGATATTTGCATTCCCTAATTCTGTAACAAGTTTCTTTTCCTTCCACAGAAGTGTCACCCATCAAGAACAGGCCAAAGCCAGAGCTGGTGGCAGCATCTTAACTCCCAGTGCTGGGGATTCCCCCACGAAACTTTCACCCTGGACAGTTTGCCCTCCCAGTGTGTGCTGGGAGCAGGCAATGCCTTGGCAGCATCCCAGCTGTGCTGGGTGGATTGTGGAGCAGGATTCCCTGCACAGGGTGGGGAACCTCAGCTGATTATCGCTCTTGTATCAAGATTATTTTCTAGTGCTTTCTTTTTTTGTAACTTAAATTCTAGACTCACTCAGCTGCGCTGTCTTGGGATTAAACAGCAACTCTAAAACATCCAAAGCCAAATTTTTCTGTGTAGGTTCGATTCTGGTGGTCAGTCTGCTTTTGCTCTGGCCAAATCCCAGCAAATCCCAGACTCAGAGTGAAGGTGTTAGTGCTGGGCATGGGCTGAGCAGGCATGAGCCCTGTGGGACCACTCTGGTGTCCCTCTGTCCCTTCTCTGTCCTGATTCCATCTGGGGATGGGCTGCCCTTGTGTGTCCTTGTCCTGCTGCACGTTGGGCAGTGCTGGAGCTGGGAGTGCTGAGCTCCCACACATCAAGCTCTGAGCTGGACTCGGTTCTGGCCTGTCCAAAACCAGCTCAAGGGGATCTGATTTGGGCCAGGCTCACCCTGGGAACTCAGTTCTGCTCCTGCTGCAGCAGCTCTGGTTAGGCAAAGCCTGGTGTGATGTGAGGAGAGGAGTTGGCCTCAGTCACAGTTCAGCCCCAGCTCTGGAACCCTGCAGAGCTGAGCAGCCCTGGGCTGGCAGAAATCGCCTGCAATGCCAGCAAGGAGCTTCTGCCTGTGTTAGGAGCCAGGATTCCTCCCTCGTTGGCTCTGCTCCAGCGTCAGAGTTCACCTTTGGCCACAATGGACTGATGGATCACATGAACTCTGCTCCAGCTGCTCCTGCCGGACGTTTCCTCGGTGGCCTGGACATGATTCCTCAAGCTCATGCTTCACCAGACACGGGGCCTGGAGCTTCAGAAATCAACACTCCAAAGACTCTGCTCCAGGAGAAGCTCAAGGGAGCCCCATCCCCTCTGAGGACAGTCAGAGCAGCGCTGGCTCAGTGGGATGCTGAAGGCTCTGGAACGCTGCCTGGCCAGCCAGGTGGTGGCAGATTTGGCTGCTCTTGGAAGCAAGCTCACCTGCCAGCTTGCAGATGCTCTTCAGGACACTGCAGATCTTTATTTATTACATTCTCGAAGCCACAACCTTTAATCTGCATTTCTGTGACAGTGGAAGGACCAGAGGGTCCTTGGAGACTTTGGGAGGCTGTCGTTGGGGTTGTGGGATCTGGTGCTAGACAAAGAGTGATCCCAGGGACTGGGGTGCTCCCCTGTGGTGTTTGGCCCTGTGTATGGCACCAGCACAGTGTTGGCAAAGCAGCCACTGGCTCTGGAGCTGGATGGGGTGTTGGATGATCCCAGGGCCATGTCTCTGGTCACCCCAGCCTCTGTTTGACAGCCAGATCCTGCTCCCAGCCCTCCCAGGCTCAGGATCCTGCTCTGCTCTCGGTGGCTTGTTCTGTGCTGCAACGCAGCCCATTCCCACCAGAGAGAGCCTTGGATTCACCAGAGCAGTGCTGGCAGGAGCATTTCTGGGCAGCGTTTTTCCTTCAAGGCTCCTTCAGCCCGTTGCCAGGCTGTTGTTTGGATGTCGGGTTGTTTAATGTGCCCCTGATTAATCTGGATTCGTGGGAAGGAGTGCTGGGTGCTCCCAGGAAGGTCTGGAAGGGATCTGTCCTGGGAGCACAGCTTCCACTGCTGGTGCTTTGGGAAAACCCTGATCCCTGGGGCTGGCATTGCCTCAGGAGAGGGATGAGGAGGGACGAGGGTGTGCTGCAGTCCCTCTGCTCTGGTTTTCTTTCTGATGAACGTCCTGTCAGCAGGAGAGACATGAGGCAGCCCTCCCCAGGGACAACCCTGTGCCAAGGCCAAGCCAGGTCCTGGTGGCTGCGTTCCCAGTGGAAGTGGCTGCAGAGAGGGAGTGGGGCTGGTGCTGAAGGGGTTAATGCAGCTCCTTCCATTCCTTAGCACAGTGGAGAGGCCATTTACTGATCCAACAGGAAAGTTTGGAGCAGATTGGCCACAGCTTCCTCCACTAATCCCTGCCCCAACAGCTTGTGCCGAGTCTCCTTGGAACGAAGAGCTGGGAGTGGGCTGTGGCCTCTGTGCTGTGCTGTGACAATAAATTGGTTCCAATGGTTCTACCGACTCCTCTTCCAGCCTCGTGTTTTCACAGGGAGTGCTTTGGATGAGCACAAGTTGCCTTCCTCCTCCCTCCCCTCTTTGCTCCCTGCTCCTGGGAGAGATGTGGGCAGGAAATTTCAGAGCAGGCTGTGTGTGTGACACAAACAATCCTGCTTGATCCCGTTTGCCTGGATGGCCCCGGGAGGCTTGGATGGAGCTGACAGTGCTGGGACAGTCCTAGCATAGCCCCAAACCAGGTATGGCTGAGATTTTTGAGAGCCTCCACCACTGCCCTCCCCTCCTTGGGTTTACAGTGAGGCCAAATGGGGGTTTTGGTAAGAATTACTCTGGAATTGTCAAACTGATCCTTGACCAGCCCATGTCCAGACTCAGGGCTCACAGGGACATGTGGCTCCCTCCTGATGGACCACACTGTCCTGTCCCGTTTTGCCACCTTCTGTAGGACTTTGTGCTTCCATTCCTGTGGGGTTGTCCAACCACCTGCCCCAGCCAACACCGAGCCCCTGTGTGTGACTGTCCCTGTTTGGAATGGGCACAGGGACTGGAGGGGACACGGTTGGCAGGAGCAGGGCAGCACCACCCCAAAGCTCAGCCCCAGTGCAGGATGAGGTCCCACCTGGGATGTTCCTGAGCCTCTGGCCATGCTTGGACACCAGCTGCTCCCTTGTTACTCTGGATTTCCATCTCTCCTGCCGCTAGAAGCAGTGGGATGCCCCCAGCTCCCTCCTGCCTGCGCCAGCTGGACCCTTGGCAGCAGCTCAGCCCCCCAGCCCGTCCTGCCGGGGGGAGTGCCGGGGGTCCCACGGCTCTGGGAAAGCAGCTGTGCCGAGTTTGGAGTGTTTAATTAGCACTCCCCATGCCCCTCAGCTGTGGCAGTGGGGTGGGAGCCAGCTCCCGCCGGGAGGGCTATGCACAGAGCTCTTCCAGCTGTGTTTGAGTTGGCCAGATGTTGAGTTAGAGGAGTGTGGAGGCAGCGCTGCTTGTTGTTAATTAAACCCTGGAGAATAAGAACAAACCTCACGCTCCTGCCTCAGCTGCCCCCACAGTGCCTGGAGCTCTCCCTGGATTCCCCAGCCCTGGCACAGCCCTGGCCCCTCTCCAGAGACTCTGCAGAGGTTCTGGCCACTGGACAATGCCCACGGCAAACCTGTCCGTGCAGGCACAGCACGTGGGACAGTGACAGGGAATTTCAGCATTCCCAGGAGCAGTCACTCTTCCTGGATCTCTGTGCTATTCCCAACACACTGCTGAGTGCTGGATCCAGCCCCGTGGCCTTTAATGTGGGTTTGTGTGGCAATGTGGGATCCCAGCCCCATGCAGGGGAAGGGGGAAACAAGGAGCTCTGCTGGGAGATATTGCTGCCCACTCCCTACTCCCCTCTGCAGGGACAGTCCCTGTTCCATGGGGACACTGCCCCATCCCATGGGATCTGCCTGGCTGGGACCACTGACCTCACAGAGCCTTCATCCAACATCCCATGCACCTGGGAGCAAAGGATGAGACTGGGGGGGAGCAAGAATTACTGCCAGCATTACACAAGCCAAGCGGCACTGCCTTTAAATAGAATCCTATTCCCTGTTGTCCAGGAGGCAGCAGAGCCACTGGGCGCCAGCAGCACTCCCTGGGGCTGTGTTGGACCCTCCCCAGCCCCTCCATGTGCCAGGAGCTGACAGGAGGCTGGTTTGGGGCAAAGGCTGGGAGCTGCCTCCCCTCCTCAGCAGCCTCTTCCCTGGGCTGTGCGGGAATTGTGTAACGGGAGGCGGTGGCAGAGCCCTGGCAGTTTCTATGCCAACACAGCTGGATGGCAGCGCTGCCGGGGAGGGGGGGCTGCCAGCGCACCCCCAAACAGCTGCACAGCCCCCAAACAGCTGCACATTCTAACACAGCTGCACCCCCCTGACACGGCTGCACCCCCTGACACGTTGTCATGCTCCACTGCCTACAGAGTTTCCTGGAACACCCATGGAAAAAAAAAAAACGAGCTGAGAGCTCCGGAGGTGTTGGATCCAGGGGCCTTTTCTCTGGGTCCTGTTGCTTTGTGGCACGAGGAGTTCAGAGGCCACAGGGGCTCTCCCTGTCCCCCCTCAGCAGCCCTCAGCTCTCACCCCTGGGGAGCAACCTCACCGTGTCCCTTGTCCCCCAACCTTCCTGGCAAACCCTGACTCGGGACCAGACAGCTTGATGAGGATCTTTCATCCTCCTCCTCTTCCTCCTCTTCATTATCCACACTCTGAGCTTGCCCTGACCCATGTGGGGGTCCCAGGGGTCTGGGTGCTGCCCACACTTGGGGGCACCACTGGGGTGCTGCATTCTGCACCCAAACCTCGCAGTGCCCCAATCCTGACTGCCTGCTCGGACACACTGGGGACCAACCACTGGCTCCTTCCCTTTTCCATATTTTCAGTGCCCTGGTGTCACGCTGAGTCACCAGCAGAGCAATACAAGAGCCTTTGGCAGGGAACAAGCCCAAGTTTTGATAGTTCAACTGTGGGAAAAAAAAAAAATCAGCGCAATTTCCTAATTAGAGCAGCGCTGGGAACAAAGCGGGTCTGTCCGAGCGCGGCACAGCCGCGGCCGGGAATGTGACCTTTGCTGGCTCGTGGTGCCAGACAGGAGCTGCTGGTGAATGGTGGTGCTTGGCAGGGGCTGAAATGCCTCAGCAGGGCCTGCTCTGACGTAGGAGCCAGAATTCCACCTCCTGGGGGATGCAGGACCCACGTGGATGGGTGGAAGGAGCACTGGGAGATGGCAGTTGTCCCCATGTCACCACTTCTGCTGCCCCAAACGGCCCGGGCTGCCCTGCCCTGCAGTGGAATGTGGCTCCTCAAGTCGTGGGTGAAGCCGTGGCCACGCCAGGTGTCCCCGAGGGCCAGCACTGCCTCGTGATGGGTGTCCCCAGCCTGTGTCCCCAGCCCGTGTCCCCAGCCCGTGGCTGCCACTCAGCCAGCACAGCAGAGCTGCTCTGGGGCTGGGGGAGCCACAGCCCAGCACTCCATGATTAATTAGCGAGAGGAGGAAACGAGTGGAGAGCAGTCCCAGGGCTGGGCTGTGCTTTGAATCAGGAGGAGCCACATCCCTGTGGAAAGGCTGGAGATGCCGTGCAGGGAGCTGGGTGGCCTTGGGGCTGAAACAAGAGCAGTGGGAATTTGGCATCACTTCCTTCAGGCCCGAGATCCAGCGTTTTGCTGTTCCCTAGGAGCTGGGCTGGGCTGCCACAGCCACCAAAAGTTGCCACAGGACAGGCAAACATGCCCAAGGAGGCTGTGACCAGCCCAGGGTCGGCTTGAGGGACAGAACGGGGGACATGGACAGGTGATGGCAGCAGGACTTGATCCTATTCCCTCTGCCACCTCTCTGTGACCAGCTGGTCCTTCCCAGGCAGGGCTGGGCAGGGGGGAGGGAGCCCTCCGAGGTGCCACAGCCCCCAAAGGTGCCCACAGCCCCCAGAGGTGCCCACAGCCCCCAGCAGCACCTCGGCTCGGCCCCGGCCGCTTCCCCGAGCTCAGCAACGTGATGCAAAATCCTATCATGCCAATTATGCAAATCGCATAAACTATTCCTGTTATTCCGAAGGATCCCCAGAGAGCTCCTTAGCTCTGTAATTCAGCATTACTCACTCGTGAAACAGGCGCTGGGGCAGGTGAGGAGGGACAGGGGCTCGGGCTGTGCCCCAGCCGGACAGCGAGGGGGACCCGGCGCATTTGGGGCGCCCCAAAACACACAGCCCTGCGCCCCCAGCTCCCAGCAGGCATGGCAGAGGTCAGGTTTGCTGTGCTGCCCTCCCAAGCGTCCCACGGGTGGCAGCACGGCTGTGTCCGGCTGTCCCACGGCCAGTGCCAGCCCCGCTGCACCTTCCCCCTTGTCCAGCAGCCACGGCCTCCCTGCATCCCTCATTCCCACTCGGTGCCTCCATCTTCCCAGGCCCCACCACAGCTCTGCATCCGCAGCGCTTTGTTCTCCCACCCACTCCTTGTTTGCTCCGTCATTCCGGCTCCTCCCTGTGCCTGCGCTCCCCAGGAGCCTCCCGGGAGAGCCGAGGCTGCTCCGGCTGCAGCAGCCACATTTGGCCAGCCTGGCCCGTGGCGCCCGGCAGGGCACAGGGGACACTCAAGGGACATGTGGCAGCGGCCTGTCCCCCCAGCCAGGACGTGGGAAGCAGAGGTTGCCAGGGCCGAGCTCCAGGCAGCAGGAGTGTCCCAGACACTGACCAACAACCTCCTCCCTGCCTCCTGCGGGCACTGGGGGGTCCGGGGTCCCTCTAGGGATTGCCATTGCTGTCCCCAGGGATCAGACCGAGTCCCCAGGCTCTGCAGCCCGCACTGTGGGCAGGGCCAGGTGTTCTGAGGCTGAGAGTGACACATGTGTCACATCGGGGAGCAGAACCCTGTTCAGCAGGGCTCCCTGACTACAAATCCCTGGAAACAGTAGTTTGCACTGCTGGGAGTCTTGCTCACCTGCCGCTCCCAATGGGATTAGGGAAACCCTGCTGATGGGGGATGATGAGGAGGCAGGTACTTTGCTGTGCCTCGGTTTCCCC
Source organism: Entomyzon cyanotis (assembly GCA_024500445.1). Taxonomy (NCBI): domain Eukaryota; kingdom Metazoa; phylum Chordata; class Aves; order Passeriformes; family Meliphagidae; genus Entomyzon; species Entomyzon cyanotis. The sequence goes on from JAKEPQ010000325.1 coordinate 2,442,882, forward strand.
TTTGGTGAAACCATCCCATCCCACTTTGTGGGTCCTACTCTCCCGAGCATGAGGTGGGAGCTGGGAATCACCAGATCAAGCACTGCAGCTTCCACCCCGCAGAATAAGGGCCTGAATTGTTCATCCTTGGCTAATCCCCAATAAATGGCTTTGCTTGGGTTGCCGGTGGCACTCGGTGGGATTTAGCTGCTGGGAGCTGCTGGCACACACGGGACGTCTCCAGCCCAGGGACAGCTTAGAAGTCCTGACCCTCTGAAGATTCACCAACAGTGAATACAATCATGGAATGGGTTGGGTTGGAACTTAAAGCTCAGGGGACACATTCCACAGCCCAGGGCTGAGGAGGGCCCCCGGGCGGGCAGGAGACAGAGCTGGGAGAGGTGCTCAGGTAAAACACATCCTGTGCTCACGGGGGGTTGGTTTGGCTCAAACCCACCTGGCTGATTCCCCAGTGATCCCCAGATGTCAGAAAAATCACGTTTAGGTTATTTTAGAAATAAAAACTTCCTGACACAGCACAGGGAGGGCTCGCAGTGATGTCAGGGCTCTGATGGAGAAGCCATCTGCCCGGGACCACAGGACAGGCGATTCCTGGGAATCTCATTAACACGGTGACACTCTGGTACACACCTGCCCCACTCGGGCTGTGCAGGGCACCGAGGGGTGGGTGGGCTCAGCCTTCCCCTTCAGCACATACTGAAAAGGAGGAACAGAGAGCCAAGGGCTGCCAGAGAGCCAGTGGGACTGAGTGAGATGAGATGGAGATGGGGGCAGCTTCTTCAGCCTGCTCCAGTTCCGTGCCTGGTCTCTCCTGCTCTGGCAGTGCCAGGAGAACCCAGTGACTGCTCGGAGCAGAGGGGTTGGACCTTCCTTAGGAAACTCCGAGCATGTTCGCAGGGAGCATGGAAAAACCAGCGCTGGGACCATGATGGTCCCTCTGCTTCCTCCTCTCTGTGCTGGCCAGTGATACATCCCGCTCAAACGCACGAGGGATTACAACCCACCTTTATTTCTCCTCTCTCCGTGTCACCGGAGGCTTCCCAAGGCACTGAGGATGTGGCAGCTCTCTCGGTGACCCTGCAGTGCCATGTTCCCCTCCCTGGGTAGTTATGCTGCCCTGCAGCACCTCCCTCCCGTGTCCCTCCCTGGCAGCCACCGCACCCACCGGGGAGGCATTTCGGGAGCAGGGAGAGTGTCCACAGGCTGGGAACATGGAGGGGCTGGTGGCCGGAACTGTCCCTCTGTGTAGCTGCTGTCACTGCCCTCGGACATCACCGCTCCAGCCACTGCTGCCCTGGCGGTCACTGCCCTCGGTTTTCACTGGTGGCACTGCCACCACTGTCCCGGCCGTGGCTGCCCTGTCCCCAACCCTCCGTCCCTGTGCCGGGCGCGTGACCCGGCCGGGAGCGCTGGTGTGATGCCACGCTGGTAATTAAGAAGGAACCTAATGAAACTTCGAAAATAGCACAATTTCCTCCCCACACCTGCAGCCGAGCGGGGTGGATTACATAAGTTATTGTTGCCACAGCAACTTCACTCCACCCGGGGCTGGAGGTGGCCGGTGCCGCGTGTGCCGCTGTGCCGTCACCCCGGGGAGGGATCGCTCCGGGGATGGGGCTGCTGCCAGCTCCGGGGCCGCTGCCTGCTCATCCCACTGCTGTTCCCAGTCTAGCGTGGTGGTTTCCCACACCGCACCCACGGGGTTTTGCCCCCGTAGTGGATGGTCCCGCCTTCAAAAGGGCACATGGAGAAGGCGCGGCGGGGATTCAGGTAACCCACGGGGACTATGGCACCATGGTTACCCTGGGCACGCTCCAGCTGCCGCCGAGCCCCGGGGAGTGAATCACCCTGACAAAAAGGCAGCGAGCAACAACCAGGAAAAAAAAAAAATAAAAGGCAATCAAAGCAACTGCTACGGCACGAGGCAACGGCAGGTTTTTCCTGCTGAGAATTCCCAGGGTGCTGCAGGGCGGCAGAGCTGCCTCGGGCTCGGGCACAGCTCCCGGGACATGGGCAGCACGGGCAGCCCCAGCGCTAGCTGCCAGCCAAGGGCTGGTGACATGGCAGGAGCCAGGGACAAGGATAATTTGTTCCATGCGGTTCTGGCTGTGGGGAAATGAATTCCCTGGCTGCTTCCAGCCATGGAGCCGCCCTGGGAGCAGGGAGATAGGAGGGAGAATGGTTTTCAGCACTCAGATTCCGGGGGATAAGGAGAAGCAGAGCATGGGAAGAAAGTGGAGCAGCTGTCTGTGAGCAGGCCTAGATGCAAGAGATTCTCTGAGGGTCGTCCCAAAAGGCGTCTTTTATTATCAGAAATTACAAATCCTTTTATCTTCCTCACCAGAGGAACAGCTTGTTTGAATTGCTGGGCTGTCACACTGGAATTAGATGCAAGAACCCCCCACATCCATGACGTAGCGAAGAACTTACATAACGTAACTAAAAATAAGGTGATGGAGATGCAGAGAGAGAGGCACTCTACTCCTGGATGCTTGGTCCTGAATCCTTCACCAACGCTGGAAACCAGGGAGGTGTTGGTGTCTGGCTGAGGGAGTGGCATCCCGACAGAGCTGACCACGGCCCGGCCATGTGGGATGGAGAGGGATGGAGAGGGACGGTGGCACCGTGGTGTCCCAGCAGCGATACAGGCAGCCAGGCATTCCCCTGGGAACATCTCCCAGGATTGTCCTGTTCCCAGTCCCCCTGGTCCTACAGCTGCTCCTCTTCCTCAGCCCCAGTGGGAAAGGGTTAACTAGTCACTCCAGAAACATGAGGAAAACCCTTCTCAGGGGCTGTAAATTCTTTGCTGTGCTTTGGGGTGTGGAAGCTCTGAGGGAGAAGCCAAAACAGGACCCAAATGCAGCCGGAGGGAGTGGCTGTTGTCGGTGCCCTCCTGGTCCTCACTGGGGCTGGGAGGGAGAGCGGGAAGGGGAGCAGCAATGAGAGGTTTGGGACCAAGGTATCGACCTGGGCTCCTAGTTCTCAGAATTGATGGAGATGATGGAAAATAACATGCTCAGCCGCTTAACTGTTTCACTGCTTCTCACGGCAGAGAGGAGGGAGAGGAAGGCTCAGCCTGCGGGAACAGCCTGGCCGTGAGGCTCCATTTAACCACAGATCACCCTGCAGAGAGTGGCCATCCCGGTGGGGAGGGCTGGGAGGCAGGGGACAGGGATGGGGGCACTGGCTCTGGGGCATGGTCCTGCTCCTCGTGTCCCTCAGGACGTGGGTAAAAGACACTGCCATTGGCCTGAGGGATGGGAAGGACAGGGATCCATGGCTTGGATGTGCCAGGGGTACCTGACAGCCAGGAGATCTGGCAGGAGCCTCCCGTGGGAATCCTGGTTCTCCTGGCTGGGACGGATGGTGGGACAGCCTGGGGACAGAGAGGTGGTGGGTAGGGGCTGGTCTCCGTTGGGCTGAGCACCCCAAGCCATACGTTGTGGTGACAGCTCATCCCACCTCTGCTCTCCCGGCCTCCCTGGCCAGTGCGCACCCTCTTTCTCAACACCCCATAAACCACCAGCTGTTCTTCCTTTTCTGACTAATTCTTCCCCATCCACACCCCGCTGCGCAACTGGGGATGGAGCACAGCCCTGGGAGTGTGGGGTACAGCAGGGGCTGGAGTGTGGGACAACTCAGGGATGTGCAGCACAGTGAGAGATACAGGGTGGGGTAAAGTAGGGGGATAGTGTGGGGTCGTGGGCTATAGGGTGAGGTATGGCAGCGGTTTAGGGTATGTTATGGCACACAGCAGGGGGTGTGGGATGGGGAATGGGGTGGAGGACGGGCATGGAACGGGAATGGGATGGAGGACGGGCATGGAACGGGAATGGGATGGGGAAAGGGATATGGCATGGGGAATGGGATGGGGAATGGGAATGGGGATGGGGGTAGGATGGAGCACGGGGGGCAGGGGGGGCACAGCGCGGTGCATCCCTCCTCTTTCTCCCCGCGGGGTTCGCGGCTCTCCCGTTACTCGCAGCCCCGCACGGCCCGGGCGCGGAGCGCGGCACAGCCCGGCGGAGCGGCTCCTCCCCGCGGGGCGGTGCGGGGCGGTGCGGGGCGGCCCGAGGCTGGCCGGGGCGGGCGCTGCCTTCCGGGAGCTGATAAAAGGCACCGCGGCCGCCGCTCCGCGCTTTCCCCGCGCCCGCGCCCGGCTCCGCCCGCTGCCCCGCTCGCCCCGCTCCCCGCGCCGCCGCCCATGGTGCTGCCCGGCCCGCCCGGCATGGCCCGCTCCGAGGAGGTGCACCGCCTCACCGAGAATGTCTACAAGGTGGGTCCGCAACAGGTGCCCGGCGCCTCGCCTCGGCCTTTTCCTGTTACCTGACTTGTTTTAACGATTGATTTTCCCCTCCATCGCTCCCCTCTCTGGGACGCGCGGCGGCAGAGGGATGTGCCGGGGCCACCCCGGGATGTGCCCGGAGCCGGCCGGGCGGCAGTGGCTGCCGGGGCCACGCCAGCCGGTGCCCCGAGCCTTCCCCGGGCTCCTCCAGCCTTCCCGGGGGGATCCGCCGGCGCCGGGACCCGCGTGGGAATGTCCGATCCCGGGGTGGGCAGCGCTGTCCCCGCATCACCCCGGAGCGGGGCAGCTCCGCGCCGCCGTCACTCGCCGCTCTGGCACAAGCTAGAGCCATCAGAGCTTTCCCCACCTCTTGGAGTTCGGGAATCTCTCCGTTTTTCCTTTCTGCTCTGCTCCCGGTGTCCTGAGAAAATACAATAATTTATGTGGTTTAATTTCCCCCCGAAGGAAGCAGTTTCTGCTCTGCTGGGTCTTGAGACCAAGACTAATAAAACTGCTGTAGCCTAGCATGTAACGCAGGATGTCGTTTGTTAAACTGGGAAGCTTGCACGATTTCCTGTGATTTAAGGGGTTGGATTGAGTTACCTGGGAGCACAGAGCAGGAAAGAAAAAAAAGATACAAGAATGTAGTACAAAAAGTATCGAGGTAGTGAAGTTCTGAAATCTTGTTTTTGGAGATTCTGGGGTGTAACAGCTGGTCAGGCAGAGCTGTGGCACCCAAAATCTTGGCTACTCTGAATCTTGGTCATATTTGGCTGGGGTCTCTGGGGCTCCCTCCTTGGCAGCTCATGTACCCAAACTTGCCACCGTGCAGGCTGTCCTTGGTTTTGGGCAGAGCTGGCACGGAAGGTGTTCTGGTGTTTGTGTGTTGGCACCGCTCGGCCCAGAGCCGCCTGGGCAAACAGGGCAAGAGCAGCTGGGGCTGGGGACAGGGGCTGGGAACAGCCTCTGCGGTGACTCAGTTGTTGTTTGAGGTGTGTTGTCCTCGAAGCACGGGGCTAATGACAGGTTTGGGGAGCAGGTCACCATCTCGCCGGGCACGGCCCTTCGGGAGCGCGCGGGGCAGTTTGTGTTGTCCCAGCACCTGTGCTCGAGGGGAGACCATTGGCCCAAGAGATGAGAGCTGAAGGGAGAGTGCTGGTCAGGCTTTTTTCTTGCCAGAGCTGGAGCCCTTGGCCTGGAGCAAGCAGCAGTATGAGCTCCATCAGTGCCTGGCTGACCCAAAGGCAGAGGGTGCATGGGGTGCCTTGGCACCAACAGCCAGACATGGGCTCGGGAGGAGTTCACAGGTCTCCATCAGTTGGTGGACACTTCAGTTTCTTGGGATTTCAGTGGGAGCAGCTGGGTGTAGGGAATGAGAAGATGGAACTGGTGGAGATCTCATGGGTTTACCCAAAGTCGGTGTCTTGGTGCTGGGAGCTGGAGAAGGATGGTCCTGATTCCATTTGTGTTCCCTGCGGCGAACAAAGTCTCCTCTGAAGCCAACAATGCTTTTCTTGGCCTCTGGAGATGTGTGGCATGTGGTGCCTGCAAGAACCTGGTGTGTCCCTGTTCCATTGAGGACTTCAGCCACCCCTGATCCCAGTGTGACCGCTGGGGCCCCAGGGACTGGGATCTTCTGGATCTCCTTAAGCTTTGGAGTCTCTGAATCCAAAACCAGTCCCAGTGCTTCAATCCCCATTACCTGGGTATTTTTTCGGCCCTTGCTTTCCTGACCTGTGCAGGAATTTCCTGAATGCTGCTATGGGCAGGAGGAGACAACCCCCAGAAGGGAGATGATGCCACTGAGCCCCAGCTCGTGGTGGCCCAGGGTGGGTGACTGACCCTCGCTTTGCCTCCCGCTGTGGCCGCTGTCTCACCGGGGTTTTGGCAGCAGCAGGACCGGGGCTGGGCAGGTTCCCCGCAGGGTCTGCAGCAGGAGCAGCAGCTCCCCATGCCAGGCACCCTCTCCCGCGCAGGCTTTCCCGAGGCGTTCTGCTCGGGAAGCCCATTGTCATCGTTTTCCAGAAGCAGCGCTCACCCTCGGAGTGACTGTGCTAATGAGCTGGTGGAGGAGCTGTCAGCCGCCCCCGAGCCGATGCTGCCACTACAGGCAGCTGCCTACACACGGGGAGTAATTACAGAGGGAGACGGAGGCTGCTGGCACCTTCCGCCAACGTAATCCCACCTTCCCTGGTGCTGATTCACTCCCAGGACCCCGGAGTAGCGGCACAGCTGCCGGGCTGGGCTCTGCTGTGAGCCCCAGAGCTGGGTGTGAGGATGGGCAGCTCCCTCTGCTCCATCCCCGTTCCCCGCTCATCCCTTCCTCCGGATTGTCTTTTTGCAGAAAGCAGGGACTGGCAATTCTTCCTTCCCCCGAAGACAGATCTGTCTCCTCCTGCCAGATAAGATTATTGCCGTTTACAGCCCAACCTCCATTTCATTTTAAAGCCATTTTTTCATGCGGAAGATGGGTTTGCAGTGGTGTGCGAGTGGCTCCACGTTTGAAGAGGTGTTTGCTTTAGCAGCACCCCGAACTCAAAGCTGAATTGTCGTGCAGAAACGTGGACAGAATCCCTGACGGTCCTTTGCTCCCCATCAGCTGTAATCGATGTTACTGTGGTGTCACAGCCTCTGCCTCCTTATCTCCAGGTCCAGAGGGATGGGAGCAATTCTTCCTCAAGTGGTTCAGGAGGGAAATTGTGGCTGGTTTGGAGTGTTTGGCAGGGGAGGGATGATGTGTGTGGCGGAGGAGGAAGGAGCCAGCCTGTGCCACCCCAAATTCCATGCCCTGTACTCCCTGCTGTCTCTGCTCCCTGCTTTGAGGCTTCCCACAGCCCAGACGTGGGAAATCTGTTGGCTGCAGCCCAGGGGCTCTGAGCATCCTAGTGCATCCCAGAGATCGGTGGCTCCAAGGCTCCATGGTGGGCTCGGCTCTGGCACTGCCATGTGGCTCTGAGGTGGGAATGCTGCTCCATCCCCTTTGCCTGCGGACTGGGAGAGCATTCCTGGCCTCCCCGGAGATGGGACACCTGCAGACACGTGGATTAGGAGGTGTTAGAAAGCAGCAGCTCCTGTCTTGCCAGAGGTGTCCCAAACCACTCCTGGTGCTGCTGCAGCTCCTGCCAGAGACATGCTGCTCCCTGGGATGGAGGTGGCTGCTGCCTTTGCCTTCAGTGCTTTGTTGTGCTGAGGCTGCTCATGGTTAAGGTTTCAGTGGTGCTGCTCGTGTTGCAGGGCAGGGCACAGGGCAAACAGCTCCTGCTCCGAGCTCCTCTGGACAGAGTCTGGGGCTGTCAAGCCCCTTGGTGACACATCTGTAGGGAGGGAACAGGGGGACCCTTCTGGAAGATCCCAACCCCGAGGACTTGAGGATGGTCCTGCCTTGCAGGAGTGACCACTGGTGGGTACTGAGAGGTGTTCCCAGAGTGCCAGTGTGCTCCATGCCCCGTGTGGATCCTCATCCCAGTTCCCTTCAAACCCAGACCCCGATACAAAGATGTTCAGAGCTCTTGCCCTGAAACTTGAGTCCCTCATCCTCTGGCATGACAGCAAGGAGAAACTAAATGCCTTTAGATGGGGGCTGTTTCTTTCCCTGATTTTGCCTGTCCATCTGGGCTCCTTCTTGACAGAAACTTGGCTCTTGAAACCCCCAGGGCTGCTCCTGATGGCGCCAGGCAGGACAAGCTGTGATGGAGGAGGCAGCACTGGGCTTTGCTGGGCATTAAATATTGATACTGAAATGATGAAGGTGCTCCTGGAGCAGGGCTGACCCATTTAGAGACAAAACTTCTGTAGAGCAGAGCTGCTTCTGCAGTGTGACAGTGGCAGTGGAGAGTCCCCTGGTGCTGCTCGTCATGGTCACCCAGGGAAGCTGTGGGTGCCAGGCTGGGCCCAGCTCCCTGTGCAGTGTCAGCTCTGCAGGGAGCCATAAAATCCTTAAGAAGATTGGAAAAGCCCTCTGGGACTATCAGATCCAGCCATGCCCTCAGCACTGCCATTATCACCACTAAGCTACATTCCCAAGTGCCACATCCATGTGGTTTTGGAGCTCTTCCAGGGATGGGTTTGGAGCATCACCCTTCAGGTGCTGTGCAGGACTCTTGTGTGCAGCAGAAGCCCTGAGCCACCTCCACGTCCAGCTTGGGTAGGACATAAACTTAGAATTTAGGAGCTGGACTTCCACGGTCCTTGTGGGCTCCTTCCAACTCAGGATATTTTATTCTTTTCCATGATTTTAAACTTTTCCTTACAGACTGGTTCTTATGGGATTGGAGCATCCTAGCTGTAGCTGGAGTGTGCTCAGAGGGGAGAAAAGAGACCTTGTTTTGTGTCGCCTCTTCCCCCACTGAGCAGGGCTGTGTCCTGGAGACCTTGTGCTTTGCATTAGTTTCATTTTTGGCAGCTGAATAAAGCCGTGCCAATCCCGGAGAGCTGAGTGGTATTACCCAGGGAATTCAGCTCAGTGGAACAAAGCAAAGCCCTTTCAACCCTTGGCTGCCAGGTTTTGTGTCTGTGTTTTTCTGAACTCTGCCCAGGCAGCCCGTGGAAGGCAAACAACTTGTGGGTGCTGCTGATGGGGGCAAAATCTGGGGAGAGTGAGATTTGCTTTCACTGCCGCAATGTCACTGAATATTTGCTTTGCTGTTGGTGTCCTGCAAACCTGGATTCACCTCTCCTGTGGGGGGACAGCCCTGCCAGAGCCCCTCGTTCCCCCGTGGAGGTGATGAACCTAGTGTTGTGATGGGAGCAGCTCCAGCACACCCCTGGGTGTGAGGGGTGATGCTGTTGAGCCATTCCATGGCACAAATCTGCTCATTTTCCACTATTTCTCCTTGGCTAAATCTCAGCCTCTCACCTGGAGGGGGATGCAAAGGCTGTGGAGTCACCTTCCCTTCCCACCCTGGGAGTGAGAGGAAGGCTTGGAAAAGGCTATTTTTATCTCTGGAGTGAGGAGCCCTTTTCACCGCTCTCATCCTGCCAGGCTGTTTTTGTTGGAGGCTCCAGACAATGATTTAAAAACATTCACTTTCAGCAAACTTCCTCCTGGGGGCTGGCGAATTTTATTTGGCCAGCACAGAGTCACCTTCCCGCTCCTCAGCCTGTCCATGAAACCCTTTGGGGGCGTTTATCTCTTTATTTGTTGCTTTAAAATGTCTCTTGTGGCTCAGTGGGGAGCAAGACCTGCCCTGAGCGGTGCCAGGGTTGGGCTGTGCTTTGATTCCCTCTGGTTTGGGGAAGATGTGCTGAATTTGGGATGATGCTTTGTCTGGGGATCCTGTTCCATCATTAATTCCCGCAGTTTCATGCTCAGGACGATGTGTTTACACGGGCACTGCTGAGAAAATCACACTATTTACATATCCCTGTGCACATCCACGTACACAAACACTGCTCTGAACCTTCAAACCGCCGAAAAAAATCTCCTCCCTGCAGAAATTCTGCCAACATTTCTGCTGCTCAAATATTGTTCAGCCTCAGAGTGCTCAGGCTGAGCTTGAACGTGGTGGAGGCTGTAGCTGGGGATCTGCCAGAATCGGGGATGTGTCTGTGTCCCTGTCCCTGCAATGGGCAGTGATCCCACACCTCCAGCCGCTCTGTGGGATAACCCAGGGAGATTTTTGACTGGAGTTAAACGTGATGTGGGCAGGATGGAGCAATCCTTGTCAGTGGTAATTAACTCCTGTGCAATCGTCTCCTACACGTTGGAGAGCACCTGGCTTGTTGCTACAGGTTCATTTTCTCCTCTCAAGCTGAGCACATCCACCAAACTGCTCTGAGCTGTCCCAAAACAGCTTCCAGGGGCTCGGAGATGTTGGCCTGCAGCCTTAATTAGCAGGGCAGCTCCTCGTTAGCCTCGTCAATCATCTTCTGCCCTTTGCAGTTGTAGCTGGTGCTGTGAGGACCCGGGAGCTGCTGGGGACAGGCTTTGGGGACATTGCAGCCATGCTCAGCCTGCTGCTCCCACCAGCTGTGTGCTCCTGGGAGGATTAATGGGATTTCTCCTGAAATACCAGCACTGGGGGGATGCCACCACTCTGATGGGTGACCCACACAGAGTGCTGCTCACAGAGACCCAAAAAGGGCTGTTTGGAGCTGAGAAGGCTCCAGCTGAGCCCTGCATACGTGTGGAGAAAATTCAGCTGTCAGACTCAAGGGCCAGGCAGCAGGAACTGGGATGAAAATGCCTCAGGCAGAAAATGAGCTTTATAGTGTTTGGCCAGCCTCAGATGAGGTGACAGATGCTTAATCAGCTTATTCCCCGTAAGTGTCTGCCTGTCTTCCCTCCCCTGCCCGGGATGGGACACTGCCAGCAGCCTGGGGGTGCAGAGCCCCCACTCCCTATGGGAATGCCCATGGTGCATCCCTGCTCAGGGGCATTCAGGCACTGAACTCCATTTTCTGGTGACACCTTGGTGGGAGGATGTCCCCGAGGTGGGGCAGGGGATTGGGACCAGCTCTGGGGCTGGAACTGGGCTGGATCCAGAGGATTCCCAGGAGAGAATGGAGGTTGTGCCTCTCCCAGGGCTCAGCTGGGATGGGTGTTGGGGTGGGAGCCCTGGCAGGGAGGGCTCTGGCTGCAGGGCCAAGCACACAAAGAGCCCTTCTTCTCCCTGATCTGATTATTCCTTCCCCCATCTTAACTAAGGACCTTGGAGCGAGGCAGGAAAAGCTCAGACAGTGCTGCCCATGTTCTCCCTGACCCTTTCTGGGCAGGTGGGAAGATCCCCTGAGTGCTGAGGGACCCAGGTGGAATTCCTGGCATGTGGCTTCAGCCGTGGCTGCCACAGCTCAGTGCTGGTGGCTTTGCTCTGCCTCACTCCTGGGTGCACATTTGGAATTCTGCTCTTCAGCCCTCCCTGCCTGTCCATGCTGGTGCTGCTCTCCATGGCCATCCTGGGAGTGGGACATCACCTGCCACCCTCCCTCAGACCTTGGGACACCTCCCTGCTTGGTCGGAGGGCTGGTGCTGCCCCAAACAGCCACTTATGGTTGTTATTATGGTTGGTTTTGCCATATCTGATAACTTTCTGGTTGGAATATTCACTTTCCTCTCCTGGGGAAGGATCTTGTGCCAGGGCACTGCAGAGTCTCCTCACTCTTGTCCCTCATGGGGCTCAAACCCAGCTTGGTCTTAATGAAGCTGCAGGATGAGGGAGGATCCTGGGGCATCTTCCAGGGAGCTGGGAGGATTTTTTTTGCTCTCTTCTGGTGTTTATCAGCACAGAGTTGAGCATGGAGCTGTTCAATCCACTTCCCATCATCCCTGCTAATCCCAGCGATGTTCTCTTCCCTTTAGACGATCATGGAGCAGTTCAATCCCAGCCTCAGGAATTTCATTTCTATGGGGAAGACCTATGAAAAAGCCTTAGCAAGTAAGTGACATTGCACTGCTGGGATGGTTGGTGCTGGAATGCTGGGGGCTGCCAGGCTGGGGAGGGGGAAAGCTGGAAAACCTTTGTATTTTTGTTGAAAATCTTTGGGGTTTTGTTGAAAAGTTCTTTGTTCCCGTGGGGAGGGAACTGGCAGGATGGTTCTTGGACCATGTTGGGATGTGGAGGTGGGAGGGATTCCAGGGAGAACACGTTGGGAGGCAGCAGGATAACAAAACACATCTCCAAACAGTTCATCTTTAAATGTTTGTTTAAAATATTGAGACTTCAGATTTTAAGCTCTGTTTAAAGAGGTGTTATTGAAATGTTTAAACTGCCCAGAAGAATGAAGAGAAGGAAAAAGCCCAAAAGTCTTGATGGCAGCTCTTGACTGGGACTGGAGGACCCTATTGGGAGCCATTTGGGAGGTGTAGATTTAAATGATCAAAAGGAAGCTAGGAATTGATTAAACCCCAGAGTGGACTATTTTGACTTGAACTGGCTTTGTGCACTGCCTGGGCCCTCCTCAGCTGGGTTTTGGGGAGGTTTAAGCTTTGCTCAACCCAGAACTGTGTTTTTCCAGTGAGGGCTCAGCTCCCTTCAGAGCTTCACACATCTCCTGGATTTTATTTTTCAATAATCCCAGTGCAAATGCCCGTGGGGGAGAGTCTCTCATCATCTCCAGCCAGCGGGGGAAAAATACTTTGGCATCTCATGTTCTCCAGTGCCAGGCTTTGGGATCTGACCTTTGGGAAGGATCGCTGCTCTCACTCCCTGCCTGGAGCACATTTTCACTCCCACAAGTCACACGAGGCTCCTGGCTGTTTCCATGAGGATTCTTTCATCCCTCCCCCTGTTCCCAGGTGGTGTTGCTGCCCCGGACACTGCGTCCTGCCAGCGCTGGGCACTGGTTTGAACTTGGATTTAATGGATCACCCAGCCGTGACAGGGCGAGTGCCTGTCTGCCCTGGTCCAGTGGGCAGGGGCTGGGGACTCTGATCCCCAGGGAAAGGGCACTGGGCACCTTTCTCAGGAGCAGCAGCCTTTCCAGAAATTCCTAGGGATGCCAGCAGAGTTCAGGGGGTTCATGATTTAGGGGTACTTTTCCCTGCTGGTTCCCTCGTGGCAGCAGGGAAGAGGGCAGAAGCAGAGACTGACAGGGATTGCCCTTGGGACTGTGTTTTTTATTTATTCTTCTGAAATATTCTACTGATAACTCAGATTTAATTACCTGGGAGATACATCTGTTTATCCTGTGCTGTCCTATCCCACCAACCATGGCGTTTGGGACAACCCATGTGATCATTGGGTTGGTGTTTTTCCCACATCGCTGCTGTGAAAACGCTTTGGAGCCAAAGATCTTCCTGTAATTTTTTAACTTGGCTTGGGTCATCCTTCCCCTCGGATCCCCAAGCTGGGGGGCAGCTGGAGGAAGTGCCAAACCCAGGAGCCAAAGCAGAGGCAGCGTTGGAAGGTTGGAGCTGGGGCTGTACAGCGTGTTCTGTGATTAGAGGAAACCCCCTGCTTATCTGATTAGAGTCAAGTGTGTAGCTGGAATGTCAACAAACAAGGCTGAACTATAATGAAAGTCTGTGATATTCAATTATTCTGCAGTGATTTCTCTGAGCAGCATTGCTCAGAGATGCTTGCACTGCAATGCAAACCACCACACTCCTGCACGTACCTTTTTTAATCCTAAATTACCCTGTAATCTCACTGCTCCAGCTTTCTGTGCTCCCTTTTCCTCTGTTTGTTGTGTGGTCCCTCCCCGTGGGGCTAAGCCCTTTGAGGTAATACCTATTTTAGTGTCTAACATCTCCTCAGTGCCCCAGAAGTTCCAACAGCCATTAAGGAGAATTTAACCTCCATTTTTGGATGCCTTTTAGGTATGACATACGCAGCAAAAGGGTACTTTGATGCTCTGGTGAAGATGGGAGAGTTGGCCAGTGAAAGCCAAGGATCGAAAGAATTGGGTAAGTCCCCAGTTTGCTGCTAAATGGAGTTGCAGATTCCCAGCCCAGGAATGAAACAGATCTTTGGTGTTGCTGGGGAGAACAAGCTCAGTGTGGAGCTGATCCTGCCTCGTCTCAATAGTAGAAGTGTCTCTGTATTTACTGTGAATGTAGTTTGAAAAGCCCCCTGATATTCTCAGTGTCAGGAGTTTGGCTCGTGGTGTTTTGGAGAGCAGCTTTGTGGTGGCTTTGTCTTCCTTTGCAGAGGAGAAGCTGGGGCATTGCTGCCCATCAGAGGCCTCTGGAAGGGAAGGGGAGAGGAGAAATGTGGGGAAGGGGCAGTGTTGGCTGCACTGGGGCAGGGGCTGTGCTGGTGGAGGTCACCCTGTGAGTGCTGGGCTGGGATTGTACCCTGGGTGCAGCAGCTCTGCCCTGCTGGAGCCTCCCTGTGCCCGCTGCTGGTGACTTGTGTTTGCTCAATCGATGGCAAACGTCACGAGCTGTGACGCTCGGTGCCTCCTTTCCCTTTCTCACACTTATTTCTCCAGCAAATCCTTTGGGAGCTGCTTTTCCAGTCTCCCCATTGCCCAGACATGGCTCCTGTGTTCTCCCTCCTCGCAGCCATGGTTTGAGGTGACCCTCACAGCTCTCCCCATGCTTCCAGGTGACTCTCCCAGCTCCCCCTGGGATGCTGCAGCCTTGTTAAGGCTCTCCGAGTGAGATGGGCTTTGGTCTCGTTGCCTGTGCAGTCCCAGGTGAACCCTCCTCCTCCTCCTTCTCCTCCTCCTCCTCCTCCTCCTCCCCATGCCTCCTGCAGCTCGGGCTCAGCGGCGATGGCAAAGTGCTCATTAAAGCATCTCTCTGGGGCAGGCAATTAACAGAGAGGTTGAGCTGAAACGACTCTAAAGGCTGAAGGAATTGGGGAGCAGCCCCTGGGCTCTGGATTTGGTGTCAGACCCCGCTCCCCCCAGCCCTGCTGCTGCCTCGGAATTGTGCTGGGAAAGCAGTAAGTGTCTATGGAAACCGAGTCGTGGATTAAAGCTGCCTGGAGCAATCTGCTTCTGTTTAATAAATAAAACAAAGAGCCCTGTGTGCGACGCGGTGGCTGCGAGGGCTGTGCAGAGCCTGCGAGGAGCTGTCTCTCTGGGGCTGAGGGATACCCCAGCTCTGCCCTCCTGGAAGTCTGGGGCAGCTTTATCTGGGGGAAGGAGCTTGGGGACATCCCCACCCTGCCAGCCCTTCAGAGCAGCTCCATGTTTGCTCACACTTAAAACCTGGATTTGGGGACTTCTGGTCCTGGTTCCTCACAGCAGGACAAGGGTTTGATATTCTTAATGCCATCTCCCCATGTGTGGCTCAAGTATTTGGGGGTTTAAAATGTTTCCAAATCCCTGCTCCTTCCCCCCTTGGTGTGGACACATCCCAGGGAGGCTCCTGGCAGATCCGGCTGCTCCTCAGCCTCGTGCTCTGTTGATCCTGCTGATATTTGCCGTGGCAGCTGCGCCGAGCAGGAGAAAGTTGAGATAAAATTTCTGGCTGCAGCTCAGTGGAGCTGATAACAGCTGGGACACAACCCCCTCCTAGCAGATGTGTAAACAGCAGCTGAGAAATGTTCTGCATCGGGGCTGTGCTCCCGAAGGTGCAGCTTTTCCTGGGAACACCTTTGCCTTATTGCTCCCTGGGCTGGGAATGCTGATAGTGCTGGAAACGAGCTCTGGGTTGTTTCATAGGATCACAGACTGGTTTGGGCTGGAAGGGACCTTAAAGCCCATCCAATCCTACCTCCTGCCATGGACAGAGCACCTTCCACTATCCCAGGTTGCTCCAAGCCCTGTCCAACCTGGCCTTGGACACTGCCAGGGATGGGGAATTCATTTTAGAATGGTAAACAGGGATTTGCTTAAGTGCTGCTTCCATTAATGTTGTGCCCCACAGCTCCCTCCCTGAGTGGGATTTTCTTCCAGGAGTTATAGGGAAAAGGGCTTCAAGGTGTCAGGCAGGACCAGGGGATGCTCCAGTCAGGATTGCAGCTCATGTTTCCAGCCTTCATGGAAAAAAATCTGAGATACTTCTTTTTCCTCCAAAACCCTTTCTTTCCTGAGCCTGGATGCTTTCCTGATGTCCTTTCTGGGACAGAATGTGTCCCAACCCCTCTGATGGCAGCAGTGCTGCAGGTTTGTCTCGTGGAACACAGAGCCCTCTGGAGCACTGCTCTGAGCTCAGGTCCTGGCTGTCCATGGGGCTGCTTAGCACTGTGCATTTTTTCTAAATTCCCCATCAGATTTTAGGAACTGTGTGTAGACGGGATAATCCTGTGTGGGAATGGAAAAGTGGCAATAATAACATGCTTGAGCTGTAATCGGCTCTGAGGGTTGAGTTTTCGGGTGCAAGTGTCTGGTGGGGCCCGTCTGAACCTCACTGCTGAGCTTTGGGGTGTGCAAAGTCTGGGCTTTGGGGTGTTCTTAAGCACACTGATGCTCTGAGCAGGTCCAGGGTGGAGCTGTCAGTTGTCCCGGAGCAGCACCAGAGTCGCTTTGCTCTGTGCAATTCCCTGCTGGCCAGTCCCTGGCATTTGGGATCAGATCTGTGCCCACAGACCCCCTTGAAAGAGGTTTCTCAGGCTGTTCTTCACCTCCTCAGTGGTTGTGGCAGTGACTTTAGGGAAGATGAGCTGGTGTGAGGAGCATGTGTCTGACATGGGGAGGTTTGTTCCCAGCTCCATCCTGCAATGGTTTGTAGCCCCTGCCAAGAAGCTCCAGCCTTCATGCAAGAGTCCTCAGGTGACTTTGGCTCTTGTCCAGCTCCTGCTTAGGTCCCTTGGATGCTGCTCAAAATGTCGTTTCTTTTGTCCTTCTTGAAAACTAGGCCATGACAAAGTCATGGAAAGGGGTTTTCTTCTCCTGGTGAGCGGAGCTGGAGACATTTCCCCCGGGATGCTCTGCTGAGCAGCACCTGCAGGGAACACCCCCAGGGCTGGAGGTGGGTTTTGCTCAGCAGTTGTTTCTGGAAGGTCCCTTGAATGAGTGAAGCTGCTCTGGGTGACACACGAGGCTGTGAAAGGGCAGCACAGGCAGTAATTACTCGACCATTGTTGAGCTGAAAGGAACCCCTGGCACATAATGGCTTTTTATTTTCATAATAAAATCAGGACTAGTGGCACCTTCAGGCTTGGATGGGAAGAGATTTTACAGCTCATCCAGTTCCACCCCCAGCCATGGGCAGGGACACTTTCCATTATCCCAGCTTGTTCCAAGCCCCATCCAGCCTGGTATTAGACACTTCCAAGGATGGGGCATCCCTGAGTTCCTGCTCTCTGCTGCAGCTCCAGGTTTGTCCCAGCTCCCGGCAGTTCTGAGGCTTTGTGCTGCACCAGATCCTCTGGAACAGGGACTAATCTGTTAATTGGATTTGTGGTTGTTTTGGGTAGATGCTTCCTGCAGCAGCGGAGGTGCAGATATAGATCCCACGGGTGCCAAAGGTCGGCGTGGTGCTCCGAGTGGGGTCAGGGACTGCTGGAGCTGGCAGTGCCTGTGTGTGTTTTGGGACCAGCAGAGCTGCTGATGTCCACTGGGAACCAGTCAGAGCAGTGCCCAGGATGACACAGAACTCCAGGAAATATTTTCCTGTGATGTGTGGTGGAGTGTCCCTGCAGTGAGGTCCCTCTGCTGTGGAGGTGGGATCTGAGATCCACGCTGGGAGCTGAGATCTTTTGGCATGATCCTTTAAATTTGGGCTTAACAATGCACCTAACACCTTGTGGGTGACAACTTTGTGCTGGTTGAAGGAAGGAAGCTGCAGGAATGGGTTTGCTAAGGGTGCAGAAATAACAGACAGTCCTCTCAAAACCTTCTGCTGCCTCAGGATGGGGTGTTTCTGCTGACTTCATCCCTCCCATGAGAGCAGACGGCCAAGGCTCGTTCTCACCAACCTGTGTTTGGGACGTGCTGGTGGAGGGTTGTAAATGAGCATCTGTGAGGGCCATGTGGCCTGGCTGGGGCTCCCAACGTGTGGCAGATGTGTGTAACGTCTGGGTTTCACCTTCCCTGGTGCTGGTGACAACTTCCAGGATTCCCACCTGCTGTGTGCCCGGCACTGTGCCTGGGATGGATCCTGCGGGGATGCTCCATCCTTTGGGGGAATGGAGGGGTCCTGTGTGTGTCCATGGGCTGGTTTTTGCCATCCATCAGTGATGGGATGAGTTTGGCATGTTTGAGGAAGGGTTTTGAGGGGGTTTGTGGCCAGCTCCAGGTCCTGGAGGTGTTTGCTTCCCTTCTGGAACTGCCGGCGGCATGCTGGAGGAATTGGATCATGTAGGGCCAGGCTGGGCAGAGGGAGGGTATGTTCTCCTGTGCTAATTAACCCAATGCCACCAGTTCAGCTCCTGCCAGAGCACTTGGGCACTGGGGACAAGCTGCTCTGTGCATCTCGGTACAGATCCAGGGTTGGTCCATGCAGGGGGGCTATGGGGGGCACGGAGCATCCTGGTCTCTGATGTACCCCTACTGAAATTGTCAGTGGCAACTGCCCAGCCTGAGGGAGCTGGGAACTGAGAACCCAAGCCTTGGGAACTTCTGCTTTTCCCTTTACCCGGTCTCTTAATAGAGAAATGAAAAATGGCTCGAGCTGTGCCAGGCAGGGCTGGAGCAGGGGCTGGAGCAGCGCTGAGCTCGTAGCGCTGACGAGTCGCTGATGAATTATCAGCACATCACCCATTCCTCTAGGGCTGGCAGCAGCGAAACCGTTGTGGAGAGGAAAGAGATGAGTCAGCGTGGAGAAGCTGATTGTTTCCCCACACTCGTCTCCTTCCCGCTGCACACGGATCTTCCCCGCTGTCACAGGGAGTGTCGGCACTCCTGGAGGCAGAGCCCTGTCCTGGTGAGACTCTGGGCTGGCAGTGCTGCTCAGTGCTGCGGCTGGGAGCCTGGGTCACCATGGGCTGCTGTGAGGGGAGAGAAAAACCATTGCAGAAGTTTGCAGTGGAGTTTTCAATTGGAAAAGCCCTCGAGGTCACCGAGCCCAGCCGTTGACCCGAGTCCACCACTAAACTGTGTCCCCAGGTGCCACATGTACTTACACTTGCTTTTGCCTTAAATCTGGCTGCATCAAATCTCCAGCACCGAGGTGTTGTGTGAGCAGGGCTATTGCTGGCTGGTTTTTAGGGGATGTGCCCAAGCCCTGACCCCAGGATCTGGGACAGCCACGATGCTGTGGCTGGTAGGAGATGGTCCCCTGGCCACTGGCCACTGTCTCCCTCTGCCCTTGCAGGACAGCCTGGGCTGCTCCAGCCCTGCACAAGCATCAACATGTTCTGTCTCTGAGCAATTTTTGGTAAAAAAAACTCTGAGCAAGTTGGTATTTTTATTAAAAATGGCTCGTATCTTGCTTGTGAGTGGGGAGAAAAGAACTTGTAGTCTGACAGCACCAAAGCAAACCCCTGAGAGCTGGGTTCCCACTACTTCACCTTCTGGAGGGGCAGCTGGCTGCCGTGGTGCCAGCAGGGATGGGAGGGATGTGGAACAACCTGTTTGCCTATTGTGGGCTGGGTGTGGAAGGGAAGGGCCCACAATAGCTCCTATAGTTCTTCTCCCAGAACGATACTGTGAGTCAGCCGTAAACAGCAGCTCCTCCTCCCCGTGTGCTCGGCAGCCTGCAGCGAGGGGTGAACCCCCGGCTCTGCCTCCTGCCCTTCCCCGGCTCTATTTGCACCTCTGGGTGTAGGTGAGATGCTTCACCCGGGGGTTCTTCACCTGTAGGCTGTGTGTTTTGGCAGCTGGGCACGGTGAGCTGAGCTGCTGTCCTGCTGCACGGTGCGAGTTCAGGTGTTGCACTCACAAATCCCTCTGGCAGCTGATGCAAAACGCCCCTGGCGTGGGTGGCTGTGCTGCTGCCAGGGTGTGTGCCCTGTGCTGTGGTCCCAGCCCTGCCCTGAGCTCTGTGGGGTGGTCCCCCCACCATTTCACGGTGGTACCCCCGGCACGGCGCCACAGATTCTCTTCCAAGCCAGATTTTGGAGTATTTAGGCTTTCCAGCTCCCTCAGTCACAGTTTAGCTTCACCCCTGCAGCTCTGGGTTGGGTTTGGGGTGAGATGGCTATTGAAGTCTCTCACGGTCTGTAGGTTTTTGTGAAGCAGCTCACAGCACGCAGGTATCAGGGTGTCAGAGGTGCTCTGTGAGAATTCACACCGTGCTGCTGCTGTTTTTAGGGGATTTACTTCAAATCCTGCTGGGGTCCCAGAGGCCACAGGAAGCCTGGAGCTGATTCCTTCGGAGGCAGCTGTGGAGAGGCTCTGGAGGAAGCTCATGAGGCTCCAGGCAGGCGTCCAGCTGCCTTCCTGGCTGCTCTGGGGGCTCACCTGGGGCTCGTGGTGCTGGGCTGAGCATAGGGGGGACAGCAGGGTCCCCTTACCAGGCTGGGACACGGGGCTGCTGAGCTGTGGGAAAGGCTCCGTGTGCTGCTGGCTTTGATGTGGGGCTGGAACGCCCCGGTAGGAGCCGAGAGGGGGTAGTGGGGGAGAAAGTCGAACCCAAAAGATGAGTATCAGTGTTGAGAGATGCACCACGAGCCGCCCTGGCTGCTGGGAATGAGCCAATTCCCTGGGAGAGGAATGCCAGGAGAGGGGCAGAGCCCTCTTGTCCCAGTGCAGGGATACTCAGGGCTGGATTTGGGGGTGTGGATGTTATTCCTCCCCACTCTCAGGTGGGTCAGGAGCTCGGTGACAGTGGCCAGAGTCCCCAGCCAGCCCCGTGCTGGCGCTCCTGGGATTTCCACTCCAGCCAAACGGGAAGGGAGAGGGACAGGGGGTGGTGCAAGCTTTGGGAATAATGAGAGAGCCAGCCTTGCATTGATACCCCTGACAAAGCCACCTCAGCGTGACGCCAGAGCCTCCTTGCAGTGGGAATTCTTGCACTTCCCACCATTGAGCTGTCTCAGCCCCAGCAGGAGCGATTTCCTGGCAATCCTGCGGTGGTGACCCCTTGCCCTTGGAGGTCCAGCTCCCTGCTCACGTGTGACATTGCAGACGTGTGTGGTGGCCGGGTGTGAGTGCTCTGCCTGGCTCAGCAGCTGGAGAACCGGCTGGAAAAGTCACAGCCCGCTCGGCGGCCATGGATATCTCAGTTTCCTCATGGAGGAGCGGAGCTGCAGCTCTGCCATCTGGTCACCTCTCTCGTCGTGGGATGCTCTGGCCATCGCTGCTCTCTCAGGGGGCACAGGGGGACGGTGGCCCTGCCACCAGCCGGTGCCACAGCCGGTTCTGTCACTGCGGTGTAGGAGCCTGTGCCTGCCAAGGGATCGGATTGTAATGTTTGCGGAAGGGTTTGAGACACAGTGTATGGTGCAAAGTACAGATTGCTCCAGCCAGGAGAGCAAAGCAGTGTTGAGGCAGGTTGTTCCTGGTCGGTTGGTGGTGTTGACACTCGGCTGGCACATGGCCCGTGTGCCCAGGGAAGTGGGGGGACATGAGGGGACAGGCTGGGCTGGGGTTGGCAGAGAGTCCCACTTGTTCCCTTGCCCCAGTGAGATGCTGTCTTTCATTTGCAAACAGCTCCACTGAGGCTGGGAGCCTCTTGGGAAGCTGCAACTTGCCATGCTGCAAGGAAAAGCTTCCAAAGCCAGCCCTGAAAAGAGCTGACAGAGCTGGGCTCTCCCCGAGTCTCGCTCTGATCCAGAGACAGGGCTCTTAGTGCTGGCTGCACTCCTAAAAGATGTTCCTGTGTGCATGTCTGGCTCCAGCCACGCTGGGGCTTCTGCTGAGCCAGGACACAGCCCTTCCTCCAGGAACAGCACTGGGTGTGGGACTGGAGTCCTGCACTGGAAAAGAAAAAGGAAGTGGCAGAGCAGAGCTGGGATTCCTTGGCTGCAGTGGGGGTCCCTTGGCCGTTGACCCACACTGTTGGTGGTAGTGGCAGCCCTGGCTCAGCCCCGTGGCCAAACAGATCTGGTGGTTTTGAGGCAAATGCCAAGCCAGGGATTAGCCCAGTGTCCTGTGACCTGCACTGAGTGCCAGGGCTGTGTCTGTCCGTGTGCATGGCCTGGGGAACAAGGGCTGCCCCTGCTGTTGGGGTCCTGCTGCTGCTCGTCCTTGTTTCCCTTCCTGCTGCACAAGGTGTGTCCAAGTGTCTCAGATGAGCACTGTCTCACTGCAGCTCCCCAAAGGTGGGCACAGGGGTACTCCAGGAGTCCCCCTGGGTCTGGCTGGGGACCCCTCCTTGCCAGCAGGGTGCTGCCTGCCCCAGCCCCAGGTGTCCCCTGAGCTCGGTGCCTCCAATCCCTCCCTGTGTCTTGTCTCTGCAGGGGACGTGCTCTTCCAGATGGCAGAGGTGCACAGGCAGATCCAGAACCAGCTGGAGGAGATGGTGAGTGCCCAGCCTGGTGTGCTGAGGTCTCTGTTGGTGCAAAATGCTTTTCTATGCCATGTTCAGATGACACCAGCCCCTCTGACGTGGATTTGCTAAGCTCTAAAGGGTCTGCATTGCTTGAGCTCTCTCTGTGTCTCTCCCTGGCCGCTCTCAGCCTGTGCCATCCCTGGTGCCATCTGGTGCTCTCCAGGCAGGCTCTGCCAGCCCTCCCTAAGCCCTGTGTGTTTTCTTTCTCCCTGCAGCTCAAGTCCTTCCACAACGAGCTCCTGACGCAGCTGGAGCAGAAGGTGGAGCTGGACTCTCGGTACCTGAGTGTGAGTTCTGTGTGTGTTTGTCTGGCACAACCCTCGGCTCGGGTGTCCCTGGGTCTCCCCCATCACCTGCTCCCTGCTCGGGGACGTCATGTCCTGCCACAGCTCCTGCCTCTCGTTACAGACAGGTCCCCGATGTCACACACATCACCACACACACAGTGTTGTCCCCTGTTTGCTCTCCAGGCCATGGGGATCTCACTTTTCCAGGGGATCTGCTTGTTTCTGTCGCCCCTTGGCAGCAGGAGCTGTGGCCAAGGCTCAGACCTTTCTCCTGTCACACCAGGCTGCGCTGAAGAAATACCAGACAGAGCAGAGGAGCAAGGGGGATTCCCTCGACAAGTGCCAGGCAGAGCTGAAGAAACTTCGGAAGAAGAGCCAGGGCAGCAAGAACCCACAGAAATACTCGGACAAGGAGCTGCAGGTAGGACGCCAGGCTGGGGACACGAGCCTGAGGTGGGGGGACATGAGTGGGTGTTTGGTGCTGCACGCTGGGGGTGGCCAGGCTCTGGCCAACACCTTGACAAGGATTTGCTGCTCTCTTCAGAGAAAGGGGGCAGCAGTTTTAGGGGTGCAGTGGGAGGTGTGGATGGGAAAAGTGGCAGCCAGCGGTGGGAATGGGCTGTTCCCGTGGTGCAGAGTGGGGCTGGAGCTCCCCTTGGTAGCTTTTCCAGTGCCTGACCCTGCTCCATCCACCACTCCTGCTGCTTTGGATCATTAATTCCTGCCGTGCCTGATCCATCATCCCAGGGTGGTGTTTTATTGTGTATGTTCTGTGCCTGTGCCCCTTCCCCCACCCGCGGGGGCGATGCTGGGGGTGGCTGCAGTGAATCAGCGCGGTGTGATGGGTGTGATGCCATGTGGGCACTGTGCTCTGGGGGCTGGGGGTCCCTCCCGGGGGCTGTGCTGTGGGGTGGGCACGGGGGGGACTCAGGGTTCCCCACAAAGGGGGAAGCAGGGTTGAGTCTCATTGAGGAGCATCAGGGCACGTCCTGGCAGTGCCAAGGGGCTGTGGCACTTGGGTCACTGATGGATCCCACTTGGGTCACTGATGGACTGAGTCCACAGCAGGACTTTGTGTCCTCTGCACTCTGCAAACTTCACTTTGAGCTTTGCCCAGAGCATGGCTGATCTGGGCAAACTTTCAGGGATAATTGATGCACCAGCATGCCCTGGCTGACAGTCGAGTGCTGCTACAGGACGATGGCTGCACAAGTGGTGCTTGGAAAGGGGAAGATGAATTCCTGATGCCAGGAATTGCTTGGTCTTGTCTCTGAGGCAGGGGAGTGTCTGTTATGTCAGGACCAGGGTCTGTTTCTTCAGGTGCCACAGGGCAGTAACATGTCAGAGATCCGGACATTGGTGGCACTTCGCTCGTGGGGGTGAATTTAATGGCATTGAGTGGCATTTAGTCACCAGCAGGGAGTTACAGCGAGGTTTGTGCTGGGGAAGTGAGATCCTTAACTGCACTGAAATTTGGGAAATGGTGGTGTGGATCAGAACAAGCACTGGAGGAGAAGAAAGCAGCCGCTGTGGCTCATCCTGTGGGTCCTGTGTGGAGCCAGAGCTCTGGGACGTGCTGAGGTGGCACAGCCCGAGTGGGGCTGGGAGGTGCCAGAGCAGCTGGGAAGTGCTGGAAGGTGCAGCACACACTGCTCAGTGTCCAACCTGCTGTGCTGGGAGCTCTGCTGGGTTCTCCAGAGCTGAGCAGCTGAAACCATTTCCGAGCATGGCATCTCCACAGCTTTGAAATTCCTGCTGGGTGAGAAAAGCCCTGTCAGACCCTGAGCCCAGCGTGGGGGGACACGGGGATCAAACCTCTGCTACCCCCCACCTGCAAGAGCTGCTGACAGGGACAACAGAAGGGAATTGCTGCCAGAGCCAGCCCTGTCCTGCCAAACCCCCGGGGCAGGGATCCCCATCCCACACCGAGTGGGAGGAGGAGGGAATCCATCCCAGGCTGTGCAGCTGGGATGGAGGGTGGGCTGAGCCTCCAGCTGTGATGTGGCAGGCATGGGGCACTCCTGTTAGCACAGCTATCCAGGCAGGGAAACAGGATCAGACACTCATTCCCTTTAATCTTTCAGCAGTAAGTATTTAGGAAGTGCTTATCTCCGAAAAAGCCTTATGATGGCTTTTGAGCTTACAGAGCTATGAGACCCTTCCAACTCAGAATATTCCGTGATTCTGTGACTGCTCTGCTGCACTCGGCAGGGGTTTGCTTTGCCTTAGATCTAAATACAAAGTTAAAATTGCTGAATTCAGCCAAGAGGGCAGTTCCTCTCTGCTGGCTGCAGAGTTGGTGTTTCCTCAGCAGAAAAAGAGTGTTTGGGACGGTCCTCGATGCTGCTTTTACCTTTGCCTGGGCATTGGAGAGAGGGGGAATTGCAGCAAGTGAGGTCCAGCCTGGAACTGTGTGGCTGTTGGTCCTGGCCCGAGGAAAGAGCCTTGTTTGGGGCTTTGGGGAGCTGAAACCAGGTTTGACTGGATCAGGAGCATCTGCAGAGCCTGGTGGGGCTTTGCTTTCCTCAGCCTGGTTAAAGCAGAGCCACAGGCAGCCTGGTTTGTTGAGCTGGCCCAGAGCCACCCCTGTGGCCACTTGCCAAACCCCTGGTAGCCTCCTCAGAGCTGCTGAAGCACCTGGGGATGCTCTCAGGATGCTGACAGCTGCACCAGGCTGGTGCCTGGGGACCACAGCCCTATCAGCCAGGGCTGGCTGGAGTCTCCTAATGGGCTGTGGCTGGTTGCTTGTCTCCTCGTGGGAGAAGCTGCTGTTGATGGAAGTGTCACCTCCTTCGAGGCAGCAATAACATCTTGCTCTTCTGAAGGCTCATCGCCGTGAAGCTGCTGGAGCAGCCGCCAGCCAGGAGTCTGATGCTCTGTCATCATCTTCCTTCATATTTAATGCTCCAGGAAGCAGAACTGCTCCTTTCTGCCTCTTCACCACTTGTGGAGTGACCACATCTTGTCATCACCTGCCAGTGAGAGGGTGGGTGAGACACGTGGTGGCAGCAGCAGGACTGTCCTGCAGGGACCTCCAGGTTTATGTAACATTTGTCAAAGTGAGAGGAGGTTTGGGGCCATCCAGGCTCTGGTTTTGGCAGAGGACAGCTCTTGTCTGGGCAAGGGCACCAGTGTGACTGTGTCTCCACACTCTGCTAAATGAGTCAGAGAGCCCTCTAAAACAGCCCGAACATCTCATCTCTTACTCTTTAATTCAGATTTCCCCCTTTATAAAGCAGAAGTCTGTCTCATACTGGTGTTGTGGAGTTTGCCAGATGAAGATGAGTGTTGCAGCATTAAGAGGCTGATGAGGAGTTAAAACACCTCGTGGTTTGCAGCCCAGACAACTCACGTAGCTCTAAACCAGCTCCAAGTGCCATCAGGCTGCAGGAGTGATTCCCCAGCTCCAAAGCCCTGTCTGTCATGGTCAGGAGCGATGCTGTGGTTGGGGGGTGTTGCTGCTGAGTGTCACATTAAGCCAGGCTTTTATTCCTTATGAATCAGTCCCAAGCTGCTGTTCCACACGAGGAGTGAGGGCTGAGAGCTGCCTGCCTCACATGGCTCATCTTCCTCGTGGAGTGACTGAGATGGAGCTTGACCTGTGTTGAAAACTGGGAGAACAAACCAATTCCATTCACTTCACATCTCTGATGAAGAAGAATGAAAACAATATTAGGATTAAACAATCACCAAGGAAGCTCAAGTGCTGTAATTTCATTAAAGGCTGGTTGTGATCATGCCATGAAATCCAGGTCATGATGGGTTTGGGACCTGGATTGAATCAGCAGCTCGGCAATGAAGTTATGTTGGTTCAAAGTATTTATCAAATCATATTAGTGCTGTTAGCAATTGGATTTCTGCGTTGGGCTGAGACAAAACTGGCTGTAATTCAGGCTAAATAGCAAGGCAGGGGCTGGGTGTTTGTGCTGAAAGGCTGTGCCTGACCCAGGTGACAGTGGGTGACCCTGGGTGGGCAGTGGGGGCTGAGCTCAGCCTCTGCCCTCACCTCTCTTCTTCCCACACCTACCCCTGCTCCCCTGGGAATGTTTTAAACATTAAATACCACTGTACCAGATAACCTGGGGGGTTTTATAAACTTTTGTCATTGAAACCTCATTTGGATATTCCCATCAGGAGAAATAATTTTAGGTGTAGGTCAGGAAGCTCCAGCTGACACGGAGTTTGCACAAACCAGGTTACGAGGTTTATGTGAAAGTCATACAGGGAAGGACTCAAAGCTCAGCAGCTCCAGGTGATTCTCTCCAGGTTGGAGATTTAGGCTGAGGGAGGATGTGTGCCCAAACCCAGCAAGAGAAGAGAAGAGAAGCCCCTTCCAGTATCTAAAGGGGCTCCAAGAGAGCTGGAGAGGGACTTTGGACAAGGCCTGGAGTGCCAGGACAAGGGAAACAGCTTCCCACTGCCAGAGGGCAGGGTTAGATGGGATACTGGGGAGAAATCCTTCCCTGGCAGAGGGTGTCCAGAGCAGCTGTGGCTGCCCTATCCCTGGAAGTGTTCCCTGGAAGTGCCTGTGTAGCTGAAGGCTATGTCATGAGAATTTGGGTACCAGCATTGTGCACTGAGCTGCTGATCCAGGCTGTGCCTGTACTGAGGGAATGTTTTAGGCAGGAGAAGGTGAAGCCCCTGCAGAGCTGGCTGGAGCCAGTGCTTCCCTGCTGCTTTGCTCTCTGAATTTTATGTAACATCACATGTGTGCGTGGCTGGGGCCGAGCAGGGCAGGGCAGGGCTGTGGCTGCTGCAGATGTGACCCTAACAAGGGGAGACAGCCCTTCCCAGGGGAGGAAGGCAGCCCGGCGTCCCTGGAGCACGCTGGCTCTTGGGGTTGGCTCCCCAGGATCCGCTCTGCATTTCCCATCACCTTGGATCACCATCAGCAGCCGTGTCCCGGCATCCCCACGGAGCTTTGGCTGGAGCCAAGCAGGGGAGGCTGGTGGGCAGCACATCAGGGGCCAGAGCCTTCCTTTCTCCTCTCCCCCCTGGCTGGGGATGCTGGGCAGGGGGAGGTTGTCCCCTCCCTGGGAAAGGTGCAGGGCTCTGCTGGGTCTGTGTGATTTCAAGGGGCTCCTGTGGCTTTGCAGGGTCTGTGTCTCTGCACAAGGCAGGGAAAAGTGTTTTGGCTACCATGGTGACCAGTGGTGGCCTTTCCCTGCTATGGAGCTGTTGTTTAATTTGCTGTATTACAGCAGAGGTTGGGTCAAGGCTCATCCTGAGCTCTGTTCTTCTTCCCAGCTGGAAGAGCCTCTGATATCCCTGGGCTCGGATCCAGCATCACTCTGCCTGGCTGGACACAGCAACCAACCTCCCTCCCTCCATCTGTGACACTCTCAGGTCCTGTGTGGGGGCTGGAGGAGCCAGGAGGGGACAGTGCCTCCCCCGAGGCTGCTCCAGGGTCTGCCAGCTTCCTTGCAAGGAGAGATTTCTGGGAATGAGGGAAAGCTGTTGGGGCTGAGGAGCCCTGGCTGCTTGTTCTGCACATTTTGCCTCTGTGCTATGGTAGGGTTTCAGCAGGTTTGCCTTGAGTCTGTTCCCCAGCTCAGATGCTCTTCCCCTGCTAATCAGCCTAACTTCTTTTTTATTTTATCCCATTACTTTCTAGCTGTTCTCCCTTGTGGTTCCCTAAACAAATCCTCCCTTTTCTCCATGTTTACTCCTTCCAGGTATTTCCGCCTGCTGCATCGATCCAGCACAGTCCTCTCTCTTCCCTGACCTTTCCTTTGTCTTTTCCCACTGCTCTGTGGCGCTGGTCCCCACCAGTCTTTCCTTGGGATGACAGCTGGAGTTGGCATGGTGGCACAGCCCCTCCCTGCTCTGCATCCCTCTCTGCCACATGCTCCCCTTAGCTTTCTGGTCCCAAAACTCATCCCCATGCTCTGCTGGTGACCCCAAGGCAGCTCCCACCTCCCTCCTGTCCTCCTGTACCCAGGGCTGGTCCTTTGCTCAGCCTGGTCAGTGCCAGACACACCAAGAAGGATCTGCAGTGCTGATTTCTGTGGTGGAGCTCAGCGTTGCCCTTGGCTCGTGTTCCCTGTGTTTGCACGTTCCTGGCTGGGATGGAAGGTTTGAACTAATTTCCCAGCGAGGCTGTGGTTATCAAAGGCTCGGCTGGAGCTCGGTGCTGCTCCACCTGCGCTGACAGCAGCGCGTGCTCCACACAACTCAGGGCTTGACATTTCTCAGCTGCTCTTTGATCTCCACCCACCCCGAGCTGTCACGGTGGCACTGGGGAGGTGGCAGGGCTGTGTGCCCTGGCTTTCTGCGCGGGACGACAGCGGCTGCTGGAGCTGGGACTTGGCAGCAGCTCGTTTCCTTTTCATCTGCTCGTGTTCCTAATTCTCTGTCTGACCCGCGGGGTGACTCGGTTTGGCTTTGGGGCTGCCCGGCGTGGCTCCAGCATCGCTCGTGTGCCTGGCTCTGGGGGGGCCCTGGCTGAGCCCCCCAGCCGGGGGTGCCCCAGGAGCCCTGGTTCTGCCAGCCCAGCCCCGCGGCAGCATCTTGTGCCAAAGCCTCTGCCCGGCGCCGCCACGTGCTGACATTGCTAATTAGGTCAGCGGCTCCTGGTGAATTGGAAGTGGATGCGGGAGGCAGGGGGGGCGGCACGGGGGAGTTATTTGAGGCCTCTCCAACCTAGAAACCCAGAAAACATTTTCTGGAGCTGTTGGGTGGCTCTGGTGTGTGCTCTGGCTTTGGGTACGACCACCACCCTGGCTGCTTCCCTGCCTGCTCAGGTTACAAATAGGGTTTTTTTTTCCTCCTTCAAACTGGGAATTTTATTTAGACAATGCTTAAAATGTGAATTTGAAGCTGACAACCTCAATCAAGGTCTCAATTTACAATGCAGTGCTTGAGTGGTTTGTGCTTGTCAGTGGGGTCTTGGAGAGGCTGCTGAGCCCAAGCACACAGAGCCTGGCAGGGAGGCACCTTCCCCTAGCCCTTGCAGGGGATCAGGTCATGCCCAGCTGAGAAAGGTGTTTGGCTGTGGTTCAGAGTGTGGGGCACTGAGATTTCCCCCATTCCTGGGTAATGGAGACATGGGCAGCAGCCCTGAGGTCCTGGTGGGCACCTGGCTGCAGGTGGAGCCTCCCTCCTGGGTGAGACAGAGCTTCTCCTTGGAGTGCAGTCCCAAGATCTTACACTGTGCTTTGTGTGTTACTTTTCCCCCGTGCATCTGGCATATTTAACAGGCTTTTTATTTAAATTTGCCTTTCTGGGCGTTTTCTGAAAGCCCACTGTCATTCTGAGCAAACCCAAACTGAAAACCACCTTGTGAACAAGGAGTGTCGCTCGCCATTTTGTGATGGAATAACGTGTAAAATCAAGGCTCTGGATAAATCAATGGCACACGGAGCATATTTACATAAAGTATATAAAGCTCTGAGTACTAAGTTTAGAGCGTGGGCTCTGCGCTCGCGGAGCGGCATGTTCCGACTGGCTGAGACAAGCCTTTCCTCAGCACAGGAATTAGCAGAAGCCTTGCAAAACCAGCCTGAGAGCAGGCATGTAAATATGGCTTGTACCTGCGTATTTAAATCCTGGTGAAAGCTGGAGCTCTCGAGTCGCTAAGATCAGGGTTTCTGCCTGTGTTGTGGTGTGTCTGGGCTGGAGCTCTGCCCGCCTGCCGTGCTGGGGCACAGCACTGCCTGACCCAGGGATGATGGTGATCCTGCAGGGAATCGTGGTGGGATGGGCCTCGTGCTACTGAACCAGATTAGCTGGAGTTGAACTGTTTTCACTGCTCACCTTCTCGTTCTTGATGCCCCAGTTAGTAAATTAGGCAGGATGAGTTTTGGGGATCAGGGTCTGTGTGTGTGCCTGAGCTCCTGCTATTTCAGGGGCTGTCGGGGTTGTGCTTTCCTTCCAGAAATGGGGCTCTGCAGGAGGGGGAGCATTGTGCTGCCAGCCCCCTGGGATAGGGACTGTGCTGCAGATGTGTGGGCAGCGGGGCTTGGTCCATCCTGGGAATCCTTGGTCCATCCCGGGCATAGCAGGGCTGTGCTGGAGGGGCTGGGAGCTCTCCAGGCTGGCACTGGGGCATCCATCCCCCAGCTCCCACCACTGCTGCCAGGCTGGTGCCTCTGGGCTCTGTCCCTGTGCTGTTCCCAGCTAATAATACCCGGGAGGAGGCGGCGTGCTGCCGTCCTGAGCCCGCTGCGGAGAGCAGTGCCTTCCCAAGCGCATCCTCCTCCGGCCGCCTGCATCACTCCTCTGGGGGCTTTGTGTGCCCAGGGCTGCTGCTGCCTCTTCCTGTGCCATGCTGGCTCCCAGCACCTCTGTGCCAGCACAGCCTGGCTTCCCAGGTGCCATGCCCTGTATCTTTGCTCGGGGGTGATGCCAAAACCTCCATCGCTTCCACTTCTGTGCCCTGTGGCATCAGCTCAGTTCCCTTGGCTTATTTCTCTTCCTGACGACGGGCATTTGCAATGGATTTTCTCATTTTGGAGGAAAAAATTCTGCTTGAAACAGGGGTTTTTGTTGCAAACTGGGTTTTTAATCCTTTTCTCACTGACCCCCTTTCCCTCACCCAGGCTGGTGAATGTGGGGAGACTCAAAACCTGCTGGCTCCAGCGTGAGCCCTGCACAGGGTTTGCTCTCAGGGGGTGCTCGGAGCAGGGTGGGAGCCAGGAGCAGGTCCAGCCCCAAAATAATCCCCCTTTAAAGTCTGGGTTGTCACAGAATCTTGCTGCTTTTGTTTGCTCCATTTTATGTGTCTGCTAATAAATATTGTAGCACGCTAAAAATAACTGATAACCGTGAAGAAGCAGCAAAGCTGCTTTGGACCATGAATTTCCAGTTTAATTCCCGTCTCAGAGAAGCTTGGGCTGCCTGAAGCAGGTCCAGCCCTGCCTGGGCTGGGGGTGTTGTGGCTTTCCAGCATTGTGGTGCCACTGTCCCAGGGAAGAGATGGTGACAAGGAGGTGTCACGGGGCAGGACAGAAATGGGTGAGAGATGCTGCTCTCAGAGCCTTGGTGGCTGCTCTCCTGCTGCCACATTGCAGGTGGAAGCTGTGAGCATCCAGAGGGATTGGGGGAGGAGAAAATGGCCAGGTCAGGGAGGTGGGGACACCTCGTGTGTTCCGTGTTCAGGGTGCTGCCCTGTGGTCCCTGGAGTCCCCTGTGCCACATTTCCATCACACGTGGCAAAGCAGCCAGGCTCCCCCAGCCCAGCCTGGGTGCTGCTGCTGTGCCAGGTGTGGTGCTGGCTGGCAGAGCCCAGCGTGGCACAGCCGTGCTGGCACCCATCACGTCAGGAGAACAGGAGCCAGCGGAGAAGCTGCTGGCACTGGCAGGGCCACGGTGTCTGCCAGTCCCAGGGTGTGGCACCAGGGAGCAGCCAGGGTCCTGTGCTGGTGTGTGGCACTGCCCTGACACCACCATCTCGGTGTCCCCTGTGGCTGATTGGCAAATACAGGCTGAAGGCATTGCAGTAGTTTTAGAGGCACTGGTGGCTCCATGTGTTGGAGGGGTCCACGTGGCACCCTGCTTCAGTCCCCCCTTCCCAGCAGCAGGCAGGGATTCGGCACAGCTTCGGCACAGCCACGGGCAGCACGGGAGTGCCGGAGGCGTTCAGCCTGGGCCGGGTGCCGCGCCGGTTTGTGCGCTGGCAGGGACGAGCCGAGGGCTGCGGGGGCCGCCGCCAGTCCCGAGCCATCGGGGCAGCCCCCGGCCCCCGCCAGCGCCTCCGAGCCCGGGTGGTGAGCGGGCGGCCGCTGGGTACAGCTCGTCCCATCCAGCCCACGGGCTGAGTCAGCGCCTCTGCGTGGGGGGCTCCGATGAGTAAGGGCGGGCTGGGGGGCTGTGCAGGCACACGTGTGTGTCCCGTGCTGGGGTCCCCACCCGCTGTCCCCGCCCGCACCGCCCGCCCCCCTCTGCGGGTGCCGCGGCACCCCCTGCCCCGTGCTCGGTGGGCAGCGGTGCTGGCAGCCCCCTCCCTACTCCTCTCCCTGTTCCAGTACATCGAAGCCATCAGCAACAAGCAAGGGGAGCTGGAAAACTATGTCTCCGATGGCTACAAGACAGCTCTGACGGAAGAGAGGAGACGGTTCTGCTTCCTGGTGGAGAAACAGTGCGCGGTGGCCAAGAGTGCCATCACCTACCACGCCAAGGTGAGTCGGACCTGCCAGAGCTGCTCCTGGCTGCCACATCACTGGGTGGGTGCTCCTGGCTCAAGCTGCATCCTATAGAACAGGCTGATATCCTGAAAGCCACAGCCCCTGCAGCCTGGGGGACCAAGGGGGTGATGGACCCACAGGTGACCCCAGGGAGGAACAGCTGCTCCAAATCCCTCTTGCCCATAGCAGCTCCTCATCTCTCCTGCTCGTGGCTGCACACATCTCCTGGACCAGGAGCGGCAGCACCCACATTGGTCTGAAGCAGAATCCATCCCAATGAGGGGTGGGAGTGCTGGTGCTGCTCCTGCAGCCTCATGCTCCCGTTCTGGTTGTTCCCCACCACCACCCTCCGTGGCTCACAGCAGCCATCTGTCACCGCCACACTTGGCACTGGAGCAGGAGAGGGAGTTGGGATTAGTCAGCTCTGTCCTGGCGCATCCACAGGATGGATCCACGCTTGGCTTGGCTTGGCGAGCGTAGTGCAGGAGGGGAGAAATACCCCCCAGGGCTGGGGGTCAGCAGGAACAAACCAAAAACTTGCTGCAGCAGCACACAGAGGGTGATTTTGCAGCAGGGACTTTGCAGGTGGCTTGTCCAGAGCATGGTGGGCATCCTGCTAAAAACTCCATCCTGCTGCTGCCTGTGGCTCCTGCAGGATGCTTCAGAGGATCATGAGGCTGGAGCCGCTGGCTGAAGTTGGGGAAATGTGCACTTTGAAATCGGATTTTAAGGGGTTTTGATATGCGGGACCATGTTTTGTCTCCAGATGAGGCAGAGCAGAGACATTGGGTCGCCCTTTGCTGCAGTTGGGATCTCAGGGGGATTGGGACATCTTCCCCCTCAGAGTCACACAGTGGGATGCTCATACATTCTGGGTGAATAACAACAAGTTTGGCTCCATCTATTTTCCCTTTGGAGCATGGTGGCAGGTGGCTGCCAGTCCTGCAGGCAGGGAGCAGTGAGGCTTGGATGCAGCGCAGGAGCCTGGAGGCTATTGGGGCTGAGCACCCAAAAGAAGCAGCTCATCCCTGAGGATGTGGGGACACCCTGGAGCATAGGCTGTGCTTTGCCAAGGTTTCAGGCCCTCACACTTCATTTTTCTCTTGCAGGGGAAGGAGATGCTGACACAGAAGCTGCCGCTGTGGCAGCAATCCTGCTCGGATCCCAACAAGATCCCAGATCGCGCCATACAGCTGATGCAGCAGATGGCTGCCAGCAGCAATGGCACCATTATGCCCAGCCCTCTGTCCACATCCAAGTCCAACCTCATCATCTCTGACCCCATCCCTGGTGCCAAACCTCTCCCTGTCCCCCCGGAGCTGGCACCTTTTGTAGGAGTAAGTATCCCTGATGGAAGCTGTGCTGCCCTTCTGAGCAAAGCCGGAGGGACGAGCCCAGGCCGGTGTCACCGCTGTCCTCGGCAAGTTGCCCTTGGATGGACTGTCACTGATGAGGCAGGGATGGGCAGCTCTGTGCTGTGCCATCTTGGGATGTGGGAAGGAGCGTGACATGGGGATGGGCAGCCTGTCCCATCCCATCCCATCCCACCAGAGCTGCTGGGCTCTGGCAGAGCAGAGGCTCCCAGGGGCTGTTTGGGGAATCAACAAGCTGGACTCACCTGTCCAGGCTGATCCCCGAGCCGTGGGACTGAACCCAGGTACCCCAGTAACTGCAGGAGAAAAACCTGGAGTGACCATGGGATGAAGGACCCTTCAGAAAAGGGTGTCCCCCCTGATGTGGGGGCACGAGCTGAGCAGTAGGGCTCAGCAGGGGCTTGGCAGTTGCAGGGGAGCTCAGAGCAGTAAAATACCTTAGAGGTGACCCCATTGCTCCCCCTGAGCAGTTTGGTTTGGGTGGGGAACTAAACCAAAGAGGATGAAGCTCTGATCTGCCTCTCTCCCTGAAGCTGTATCCCACTGGGAGCTGCAGTGGGATGCCCCTGGAGCTGCAGTGGGATGCCCTAATGAAGCCATTCCCGTGTCCCCCTCCCCTCCTCTCTCCGTAGCGCATGTCAGCACAGGAGGCCATGCCAGTGATGAATGGAGTCTCAGGCTCTGACAGCGATGGGTACAACCACTGGTCTGAGATGAAGCCAGCACAGCCCAAATCTTTATCTCCTCCCCAGCCTCAGAAGCAGCTGAGTGACTCTTACTCCAATACACTCCCAGTTCGCAAAAACGTGCCACCGAAAAACAGCTACGCCTCAGGTGAGACCCTAGCCTTGCTGCTGGGGACCCTGGAGCTGGCTCTGCTGGACAGTGCCCACAGGAGACGTCCAGGGGACCTGGTGGGGACTGTCTTTGGCTGTGCTGGTGGGGGGGCAGTGACTGACAGCATCCATTCACTGTCAAGTGCTGCTTGTGCCTCCCGACCTGGGCATTAGGAATGGCTGGAGCTGGACTCTGCCACGGGGTTTCACAGGATTTCCAGGAGGAAAACCCTGTGGAATCTGGCATAGGGAACCCGCTCCCTTTGGAGCAGGTGGGCAATGCCAAGAGTCTGATCCTGCTTGTTCAGGGCGAAGGTGTGAGTCAGGGCGAAGGTGTGAGTCAGGGCGAAGGTTTTAGTGAGACCTGGGCTGAAGTAAGGAGGGGTGGGGCCTGCCCTGTGGCTGGGGATGGCCCTGGGGTCAAGGACTTGGGGCACCCACTGGTCTCTGTCCCCCCCAGCTGAAAACAAGACACTGCCACGCTCCAGCTCCATGGCTGCCGGGCTCGAGAGGAATGGCCGGACGAGGGTGCAGGCGATTTTCTCGCATGCTGCTGGGGATAACAGCACCCTCCTGAGCTTCAAGGAGGGAGACCTCATCACACTGCTGGTGCCCGAGGCCCGGGACGGCTGGCACTATGGAGAGAGCGAGAAAACCAAAATGTGAGTGTTCTCGGGAACAGCCTCATGTGGATTCTCCATGGACAAACCTGGGTTTGGCTTCATCCCCGCCTTTGCCTTTCAGGAGAGGATGGTTTCCTTTCTCCTACACACGTGTTCTTGACAATGATGGCAGCGAGCGGGTCCACACCAGGTAGGAGCATCGTGCTGGGTGACAGGGAGTCTGTGTGCTTGGGATGGCAATTGGGAATTCCTTAGGAATTCTCGTTAGGAATAACAGCACAGGTGTGTGGTTGCTGGTTCTGGGTGGCTTTTGCCGTGAGCGGCCTGGGGGTCTCTGCATGGAGCTGACGCCTCTGCTCTGGGCCCCCCAGCCTGCAGCAAGGGAAGAGCAGCAGCACTGGCAACCTCCTGGACAAGGATGACATCTCCATCCCGCCGCCGGACTATGGCATGGCCTCCCAGGCCTTCCCGGCACAGGGCGGCAACACCTTCAAGCAGCGGCCGTACAGCGTGGCCG
Organism: Entomyzon cyanotis; assembly: GCA_024500445.1. Lineage (NCBI taxonomy): Eukaryota > Metazoa > Chordata > Aves > Passeriformes > Meliphagidae > Entomyzon > Entomyzon cyanotis. The sequence goes on from JAKEPQ010000325.1 coordinate 2,478,634, forward strand.
TGCCTGCCTTCTCCCAGGTGAGCTTCTCCTGCCGGCTTCTCCCACTCTGGGGGAATGTTTAAAAATGGGGGATGCTGGAGCAAATCCCTGGGCACAGTCCCTGCTGCGGTGGCCAGGGGTCTGTGGCCTCTGTGTCCCGCCAGGATGGGATGAGTGGGGAGCGTTCCTGGTCCTGACGTGCTGTGGATGCGCGGGGGTGCCGAGGGCAGCTCTCCAACCTCTGTTCGTTGTTTTAGGACTACCTAATGCCCTATGGGTGTGCAATTAAAGACTATTCCAGTGGCCTCTGCCAAGTACCCTCCGCTCACTACAAGCCTTACCCTAGGTCGACAGCTGTAAGTCCAACACTCGCAATGTTTCCCTTGGGATTTACGGTGCTTTGGCCCGTTTGTGCCTGGTGACCCACATGCCTTGCCTGGGTCCTGCTCCTGCCAAGCACCTCTGCTGGGGTGAAGGCATGAGGGATGGAGGCAATGGACAGGGAGGAACGGGCAAGGCACGGGGGGAGTGGCACAAAATGGCCCCGTAAACCCCCAAAGGACAACACTTGCTGACTCCATGGGAGTCTCCCACCAGAAACAGGCAGCTCACAGGCAGCTGGAAGCGTTTTCTCTGGCACAGGCCAATTCAAGCCGGTGACAGTCCCGTGGGGACACTGGGGCAGATCCTGGACAGGATTCCAGAGTGTCCAAAGCAAGCTCAGGGCTTCTTGGATAACAAGCCAGGGAGGATGCATGAGCAAATGGGATCAGCCTAACCCAGGAGCTACTGGTGTAGTGGAACTATCCCACCAGAACAAGCACAGTGGGATGAGCCACGTTGACATCATGTGCTGGCAGATGGGGAGAGGATGAGGAGGGAGAGAGATGGCCAGTCAGCACCAACCCTTAGGCAAGGTGCTTCAGCTGGGATCTGGTCCTCTCTGCAGGGAGCAGGCTGGAAGCACAGCCACGCTTCTTGCTCTTTGCTGGGATTTCCTAGCAGGATTTGCTGCTGGGGTTGGTGCTTTGTGGATGGGAGCGTTCCTGGGAAGGTGGGAATGTGGGTCTCTGATCCCTGCTGCATGGCTAGCTCAAAGGCCAGAGACTCCCACTCTTTCCTGGAGTGGTCCCATGTTTGTCATGGAGACCAGAGCTGCCCCTCAGTCCCTCTCTGCAAAGCCTGCTCAGCACCGGCTAAAGGAGAAAATGGTCCAAAACCCTGTGGGTTTCTGGTGGGAGTGAATACAGACAACCCCTCTTTCCACGGAACATTTCACTGGTGTCTCTCAGTCGTGCAGTCCCTTTCCAAATGTCTCAGCATCTCAGCAGCAGCCAGAGTTCTGTTCCACGGAGGGGCTGGGCAGAGCAGAGCAGGGCTCTCCCAGCTGTCGCTTTGCCATGTCTGGCCAGATAAATTCTGCAGAGAGTGGTGCAATTTCAGTCCCTGCTGTCTGAATCCCACTCGAGTCACCTCCATATCGCCCTTTCCTCTCCAAATGCATCAGCTCTTGGCCCTGGCATCCCTGGGTCCTGATGCAGTTTGGTTTGTTCATGTGACCCTCCAGTAGCACCCGAGCAGGCACAGCCCACACATCCCTCACTGTGCTTCCTCCCCTCCTCTCCACAGGGTCTCGATGACTACGGGACGAGGTCCGTCAGCAGGTAAGATGTCACCTTCCTGTCACATTCCCTGTGAACTATTGGTGTTGGCTGTGGGCAAAGCCGTGGGGCATGGGGTTCCCTGCCCGAGGAGTGGCAGTGGCTGGGATGGAGCCAGGTCTCACCTGTTAGAGTGGAGGAACTCAGGGAGGGCAGGTCCTAGGGCCAGCCTTGGTGTCCCCAACCTCGTGCTCCCCCAGAGAGTCACATCTCCCGACCTCCTCCAGGCTCACACCTGGATGGTAAAGCCACGGAGAGCCCACGCTCTGGGGTCTTCCCTCGGCACCTTCTCCATCCCCTCTGCCTCGGAGCTGCCCCGTCTCTCGCTGTTGGGGCTAAGCCCAAGCCGTGGCGGGGTGGAGCTCGCCGCCCATCCTCGGTGGGTGCGGCAGTGCCGTGAGGGGAGCTGGGCTCCCAGCTCGGTGCTGCCCCCGCGGCCACTCTGGCATCTCTGTGCTTTGTTCCGCAGCGGCAGTGGCAGTTTGGTATCAACGGTGTGAGGACACCTGGGCTCGCAGCGGCCCCTTGCTGCTTGGAAGAGCTTTCTGCTTCTTTCCCCCTTTTTTTTTCCTTCCCTTTCGTTTCTCTTTCTCTACTTCTTTTGGATTTGAAACTCTTGTGATCTTCAAGGAAACCATGGTGCTTCTCACCCCTCCCTGGTGTTCACAGTGCCCTTGTTTCTGAAGCCTTTTTGGAGCAGAAACTGCCACCCGGTCTGTGCTCACAGCCCAGGTGCAGTTGTCACTTAGTGGGACCTGGTGTTTGTCCTCCCGTGTGATGTTAGCGATGCACTGTCCCCCCCGGGGCCGCTCTGGCCGCCCCGCACGAGCCTGGACCAAACTCCCAGACTGGATCACATATGCATGGCCTCTGGTGTCCGTACTGTTACTGAGCATCCGGGATGCCCGCGCCCGGGATGCCGTTCCCGGAGGGGGAGCAGCGTCCCCGCGCCTCCCCCTCGGCCCGATCCGCTTCCATCCCACCGCGGTGGCTTTGGGAGAAGCGGATGGCACAGAGCTCCCGCCCCGGGGAAAGGGCTGCTTCTGGGCTGGGGTCCCGCCGGCCGCGGGAACCCCCCCAGAAGGGTTACTCCTGGTTGTTTTATAAATATATATATATATTTTTTGTAGCAAGGTATTGTTACCTCACGTTAGGGCTGGGGCTCCGAGGAAGTGCTCGCATCCCCAAACTGGGCTTGAGTGAGGCAGCCCCCACGCTGTGCCCCCGAGGGGGGCTCGGCAGTGCCCGGGGGGCTCCCACCCCGCACTGGGGGTCCCGCTCCCGCACTAGCCCGGCCGTAGCCCTCCCAGTGCCCGTGGCCGTCTCCACTGCAAAGCTGTTCACGCTTTTTTTCTGATGTGATTTTTAAGACCTCTGACATTGCCTGTTTACTGGGACATTGCTGGCAATAGACCTCCCCTTCCCGGACCAGTTTTTGGGTTATCTCCTCGCCTACGGGCACACTGTTCCGAGCCCCTCCTGCATCGATGTCCGAATTTTGCTAAGGATTTTTAACCCAGGATATTTCACGATGAGTGATTGAATGTAGAGGGGGAAAAAGAACCACAAACCCAGCCTAGCAAAGCCTGTGTGGAGATTGTAAAGTGCTGAAAAACCTTTTTTTAAAAGCCAGAGAGAATTGTGCCCTGTACTGAGTTATTGTTTGAATAAAAGTTTTATTTATTGCATTGAGCTGGGCCTCGGTGTCTTTTTCGGCTGCCGTGCCTGCGTGCTGCCCTCACCGCCTGCATCGCCCACCGCGCATTCCCAGGCTGTGTTTTTGTTCCCTGCTCCATCCCTGGGGACTGCGAGTGCTGCCTGTGCGCGCTCAGCCCCGTCGGCACTTAACAGCTTCGCTGAGCGGGAGCAGCGACAGCTGTTTTAGGGCCGGGTCCCCTCTCCCTGAGCATCTCAGGGGGTGATGCTGCTGCTGCTCCCGCATGCCAAGGCTCCGGCTGCGCTTTCCCGGCGGTGGGAAAGCGGCGATGGCCGGCACGGGGGGAAGGAAGCCACCCCCTCCCTTCCGTAGCCCCGCCATGCCCGGCCGCTGCACTCCCACAGCTCCCGGCTAGCCGTGCCCTTCCTTCCCCTCCTCACAGCACCAGCAACTCAATAAACGTGACTTTTCCTCCTTTCTCTTCTTCTTCCTGCTGTTTCCTCTGCGGGGTGGCCAGCGGGCTCTCGGGCCGGGTGGCCGCCGGCTCGTGGCCGTAAGTCTCTCCTTAACCACGACCTTCTGTTCCCATCAAGCGTCCCGGTGTCCTCCAACCTGCCTTCTGTTTCCCTTGCAGCCCCGATGTTGAAGTGGCCAGGTTTTGAGGTGCCCCTGCCCGTAGTAAGTGACGGTGTCGCGGGGCCGAGCCCTGGGTGCGCTGGGCAGCGGGTGACGCCGCGGGGCTGCGCGGGGACGGTGCCACCGCTCTGCTTCCCGCTGCACCCGGCCGAGCGCGTCCCCTCCCTCAGTCACCGCTTGTCCCCGTCCCGCTGGCGGGAGCTCCGGGTCTCCCCGGCTGCATCTGCTGCTCGGCTGCTCGCCCCGCTGCCGTGGCTGCGCTTCCCGGGATGCTGAGCTGCTCCTGCGCTTCCCCCGCTCTCCGTAACCAGCTCTTTGGTTGTAGGTGTCCGGTGTCCGTCGCTGTCCCCAGCCCTGTCCAGCGGGGCGGGGCAACGTCCACACTAACCGCAAGTTTTTCGAGCAGCTTTTTTTTGTTGTAGACTCGTCCCAGGAGCCTCCTCGTCCTGGCCCCAGGGACGGGATGCAGGAGCCTCCCCCAGGAGTCGAGACCCTCCTCGCTGGCACTGCAGAGCCTGGAGAGCCCCCTCCCCGTTTCTCTTTGATCCATGAGCTGGTTTCCCTGGAGCTGTAGGCTCCATCCCGGTGGCTCTTCCCTGCCAGCACAGAAATGGTTAAATGAGCCCCGGGTGACTCATCAAAGCAACTTTTCCTCTCCCTCCAGTCCTGAGAATCTATTTTGGCATCCTGGGGGGAAAGTGATCTAAGCATCTGCATTAATTAGGTGTGAAATTAATTACCCTATTTTTAAGCAAAAGCCATTTATCTTTTAAGGAAAGAAAAAGCGAACGTGGAGAGGTGAGGGATGGCAGAGAGGGGGCCTGGGGCTGACAATGAGCGCCTCTCCCAGGGGCGTGGAGGTCCCAGCATCTTCATTCTGCTCTGGGAGATGGCTGGGAACATTCCAAAGCTTCTGGGGACATCCCAAAGCTGCCCAGTCCAGGTGCACATGGTAACCAAGGCACTTTACCTGAACCCATGTCAGGGGTAGCTGGGCTGTGCCCCCACGGTGAGTGACTGGCCAGTGGCCCAGCTGTGGCACCTGGTGTGGGGGACTGTGGCCATTGCTTCCATTGGGGAAAGAAGGGTTGTGTGGCTCCCTGGGGAGGGCTGAGGACAGTGGGCAGACGAGACAGAGGGGCTGCAGGGCCACAGGGAGGGCAGGGGGCTGTTTGGTGGCTCCTGGCTTGGTGCATGTTCAGACCCCATGGCCCCAGGCAGCCAGAGGGACCCCCAGGGCTGCCCACAGCCCCCAGGAATTAACTCGTGCTGGGAGAGGACAGAGGGGATCTCCTGGACAGGGGGTAAGGATGCTCCTTGTGCCAAGGCAGTCCTTGTACCCCATCCTGGCCAAGTGACGATGGCAGTGGGAGGGTGCTGGGGACACCCCAGGTAGGTGAAACCCAAGGTCAGCCTGTCTGGGCTCTGGGTCTCTGACAATCTAATCCAGGCGTCCTTAAGTCTCCCACACTCTTCCTCTTGGATAGTAACTCCTCCAGAGACAGCACAAGGCTGTGCAAGCAGCTGCCAGCTCTGCCCTTGGCCAGGAGGTGAAGCCATAATCCCCTGCTCCCTGGAGCAGCACGGTGCAGAGCCGAGTCATCCCACAGTGCTCCCATCTGTGGGAACTGTTTGAGTCCAGCCTCAGAGGAGGCTGGAGCAGCTTCTCCAGCCCTGGCCCCCAGTGGCATCCCCACCTTTAGGCTGAAGGAGAGCGAGGTAGGAGAACATCCCACTGCAGCTGCGCTCAGCTCATCTCTGAACCACCGCGGCTTAGCTGGGAGAGGAGCTGAGAGGTGGGGGCAGCTCAAGGACTGGGGGCAGCTCAGCCAGGGGCTCTGCAAGGCAGAGCTTTTCCAGTTTAACCCCTTCCCAAATGCTGCCGGCCCCGGGGTCTCGCCAGTCGCCGCTCGCTGTGCCAATGCCGTCCTCACCAGGCCTCCATCCCTCCATTAACTCTTCCTTCCTCTTCCTCCACAGGAACCCCTTTGCCAATGTCCAGCTGAAGCCAACGGTGACGAACGACCGCTCGGCTCCGCTCATCAGCTGATCCGGGAGCACTGGCGCCTGTGTGGCACTTGCCGCCTCCTCATCCTCCTCCTCCTCATCCTCGCCGCTGCATGTCCGGCTTCCCAGGACTCCATTTTTAGGCGGAATTTATTTAATCCTGCTGCTTTGAAAGCCAAAGGCTCAAGCTAGTGCCCTAGTTCTCTCTCCTCTAGACTCCCTCAGTGGCAGAGGGTCACAGCGCTGCCATGTCACCTGTCCTTTGCCTGTGCTAACGAGCGTGGTGGCAGCACTTCCCAGGGTCAGAGCAGCGTGTCCCAGAGCCGGGATGGCTCCCACGTCGAGCAGCAGCTTGCTGCGGGTGGAAGAAAGGGCTCAGCTGGAGAACAACTCTCCGTGGGCTCACAGCTCTCCAGTGGGGCAGCAATGGCAGAGGGGACAAGGTCCCCCTGCTCTCCTGCCCAGGTGGGAGGGACCCCTAAACCAGGTAGGATACTGGGATACCCCATGCAAGCCAAGGGATGGGGGAGCTGTAGGCAGCTCCTAGGCTCCCACCAGACCCGAGTCACCCGCTCTATGGGCTGGGACAGGGCAGTGGCTGGCAGCTCTGCAGCCCCCGCTGGGACGGGGTCAGCTCCGGTTCCAGAGCTCCTGCTGTGCCAGGGCTCGGGATATGGTAGGGAATTACGGTACTGCTGTAAAATATAAGCTAGAGAAAAACCACTTGTGGAGGTGAGGGCAGTGTGTGAGTGAGCCTTGGGGTGCCCCTGCTCCCTGCAGACAGGAGCTCCCATCCAGACCTCTTGCTTGGCTGTTTGCTCTTCCTCTATTCCTAGGGCTGCATGAGAGAGAGAGATAGATAGAGATAAATATATATAAATATATATATACACACTTGCTAAGCTTATTGCTGGGGGTGCCCACGAGTGAGGTGGCTCCCGGGGCCCTTCCTGCAGCTCCTGAGTGACCAGGGTCACATCCTTGCTCCAAAAACAGGGAGAAGGGGGTTTCCAGGCAGGAACTGTGGGTTGAACCCAAACAGAGTTTTTGCTTTTTCCGTTGTATTTCTTATTTTGCACTTTCTGATCACTGGTGCACCGTGTCCTGGTCCCCACAGCCTGAACAGTGGGTGCTTGGTTGGGCACTTGGCCGGGCATGGAGTGTCCCCAGCACAGAGGGGGGGGCTCAGTCCCAGTCGGATGCAGTGGCTCATCTCTCCTGTGTCCCCTCTGATGGGTTTTCCAGCTCCACTGCAGGAAAACAGCTTCTCCTGTGACCGTCCAGGCTCCAGCTCTGCACGAGGGTTCCCTGCTCCATGATGTGCCTCCTCTTCCTCTCCTGTGCCTCCTCTTCTTGTCCCAGGGCTGGAGCAGATGGGTGGCGGCCAGACGGGGCAGGGGCGAGGGAAAGGGCTTCGCTGGGGTGTGGGGCAGTGGGTGGGAGAGGGCTGGTGGTCACAACCCGGGGTGGGGACGGGCCTGGGGTCCCCTCGACCACTGCGGTGTCCTCTTCCACCCCCGTGCCAGGGGCTGTTCCCCTGGGTCCCCCAAGCTGCCACCCTGGCTCCAGCCAGCCCCCAGGGGCTTCGCTGCACCTCCTGGCTCGGTGGCACCTGCAAGATGTAACCTGAAATGATTTTTTATGAGAAAACATAATTTATGAGCAATTCAATCTCCCCCAGCCCTCCCTCCTGCAGCATCTTCCCTGGCCAGAGGCTCCCACCTGGCCCCAGAGCATGGCCAGGGCCCTCCCGGGCTGGCTCCATCCAGGGTGCTGGGCAATGATCGGGGCAGGAAACGGCTTAAGATATTTTAAAAACTTTATTATTGGCCCGATGAGATTTGACACACATGCTGGGAGCTGTATGGAAATCAGCACTGATAAAAAATACAGCAATTATGACCCGTATTGAGAAAATAGACCATGTAAGAAGAGCCTTTCTATTAAAAAAGTTACCCAAGCCACACCTCTGTCCTCATCCGCCTTCCCGAGCTGGGACCTGCAGCGCCATAGACCAAACCCAGGGTGTCGGGTGGGGGGCTGGGCCAGCACCTCTGGGTGCAAGGGGGAGCAGGGGGTGAGCAAAGCCCCCTCTGGTGCTGGTGGGGTGCAGAGAAAGGGGGTCAGGGGGGTAGGTGGGTGGGTGCTGCAGGAAGGGAATCCCAGGAGCATCCCAGTCCTGTATGGGCAGCACCCCTGGGTGCTGCACCCCCCTCATAAAGGATAAGGAAAAGGCTTGTGAGAATTGGGGTGAGGGGTTACTGGCCAGGTGGGGGCTTAAATAAAATACTTAAATAAAGCAGTAATTGCTTAGCTGGGGGGAGGAACCAGCAGTGGGGGGTACAGGGTGGCATGGCCACCCTGGGGCTGAAGTTGGGGTCCCTGGGGCCCTATCTGTGCCCTGAAGCGGGGCACAGCCCCTGGCGCCCCACAACAGCCTCCTGAGCATCGAGGGCACTCTAGCTGGAATACAGCTCTAAGTTGGGCTGGCTGTGGGAGTGGGTGGGAGAAGGGTGGGTGAGTATGGGCACCTTGGCACCAGGCTGGGACCCATGGCAGCGCCAGGCTGGGGTGGGGACAGGCTGATCCCACAGATCCTGGTGCCAGAGCTGTGTCCAGCCCCGGGTGGGATCATCCTGTGGCATGGAACAGAATCCCTGGCACCAGCCCCATCCCATGTGGGTGTTGTCTGTGCACGTGTCCCTGCAGGGGGACACCCTTGTGCCCTCGATCCCCCGCACAGGGCACCAGGAGCCAGGACAGGGGTGAGGAGCTCAGGGGGGACATTTCTCACCTCAGGGTTTGGTCTATAGACCCCAAAAGGAACCAGCCCTGACTTCAAGGTTTCACTCAGCTCCGCTTACTTCTATTTCCTTCCGGAAGCTGGAATTGCACAATTATCCTAAGCCTCGAATGAATTTAAAAAAAACAAAAACAAAGAAACAGAAAAAAAAAAGGAACAAAGAACCATGAGCGCGTCCCCCCTCCCCCCCCCAACTCTATACGTCTCTTTGGCAGCAATAACTTAAAATCGCATCAATGTGGGTTCAGTCAACAGCAAGTTTTGGTTTTGGGGTGGGTTTGGGGTTGGGGGTTTTTAATCATTTTGTTTAAATACAAAAATAGTCAGGTTGGCAGGTCCCGGTGGGGCATATTCCCCCCACAACCAGCCCTCCATGTGTCGCTCCCCGCTACAGTGGGCAAGGGTTCCACCAGTCCTCAGGGTCCCCGGCTGGGACTGATCCCTGTAAACCAGGGGAGGGGAACTCCAAAGCCATGGTGGCCACTCTGGGGAGCCAGTGGCATCCCTGGCACAGGGATTGACATCCAGAGTGGCAGCAGCCAGTGGCCCCTCGGTCAGGAATGTTGTGGAGTGCCTCTGGGGCAGCCGTGGGGCAGCCGTGGGGCAGCTGTGGGACAGCTGTGGGGCAGCCAAGCTGCCACAAGATGCAAGACTGAGCGCACGGCACAAGGAGGGGACAGCCTGGGGGGAGTGGGGTGTGGAGACAAACCGCCCCGGGGAGCACACGGGGGGGCAAGAAGCCAAGGGGAGACTTCACTGGGGAGGACACTCCGCAAATGTTAGCAAGGTCAGGGCACTACCCTTGAAACGCTATAATTTATATATATATATGTATATATATATATATATAAGTGTCTATTTTACACACACGCTCACAGCCACCCGCACACGCGCACGGCCATCACCGTCACCCACCGCCTGGCCCCGCGGGGGCCGTGCCAGCCCCGTTCCCACTTGCAGCAGCAAACGAGTTCCTTCCGATCAAATCTGCCTAAAAAATCCCAAGCGGGGTCTGGGAGCCCACGGGCAGCCCTCACGCCGGCCCCCGCCGTCCTGCGCCACCCCAATTGCCGGGGCGATGCCGGCTGTGTCCCGGCGGGCTCACTCCCGGTCACCGTCTTCACTGCTGCCTGCAATGAGCAGAGAGAGCCATGAGAGGGTCCCAGCCCCCCATGGGACACCTGGCCCCTTGCAGGGGATGACTGTCCCATAGGGTGTCCCATGGCTCACAGTGCAGATGGCACTGGGACATGGCAGCTCCCGGCACGGACAGCCCTGGTCACCCACACAGCAGCATCCCGAGGGGGACTCACCTCCTATGGAGTCCATGTCCGAGTCGGAGACGTGGGTGATGGAGAACCGGGACACCGGGGCGGGTGAGACCGTGAACCGGGAGAACTGGATGGGCAGCACCTGTTTCTGCACCGGCACCAGGGCGGGCAGGGTGGGCACGGCCGCGGGGGCTCTGCCGGCGTCGTCGGCAGCGAGGCCACCAGGGATGGCTTCACTGGCATCAGTGGGAAGTCATCGTCCCACTCGAAGCCACCGCCTGGGATACAGAGTGAGGGGGCTGAGCCCACTGTGAGGGTTCCACCATAACATCTGACCCCATCACCCCAAAACCGGCCCTCCATCATCCCATAACCACTATCCCCATGACCCCATAACTGCCCCCTCATTGTCCCATAACTACTGTCCCCATGGCTCCGTAAGTGCCCCCACAACGACCCATAACCGCTGCCTTCCCACCACTCCACAACCATCAGCCCCATGACCTCCTGGTCTCTTACTCTCTTCTGAGGCGTTGCCATCCGAGGAGTCATCGGAGGCTCCAAGCCTGTCCGTAGGGCTGGGGGGGCTGCCACTGGCAGGGGGCTGCCCCGAAGGTGAGGGGGGCTGCCCCGAAGGCAGGGGGGGCTCTGGGAAGCTCTGCTCAGCCAGCTCCCGCGTGGGGCTTTCCTGAGGATGGGAAAAGAGCAGGAAGGAACCTCACTGGGGGCACAGCTGGAGATGGCTCCCACCACCGAAACGCCGGGGGGCTGTGTGCCTGGCTCTGTTCCCCCAGGGCACCCACCTGGTCGAAGAGGTAGATGGTCACATCGTCGTAGAAGGAGACGGCCTTTTTCTTGCGCTCCAGGTCCTCGCAGAAGGACTCGGACAGGAGGCTGGGCATCTTGAGGAGGCTGCGCAGGTTCCGGCCGCTCTGGCTCTCGGCCACCACGATGGGCACAGCCGCCGGCTCCTCCTCGCTCTCCTCGCTCTGCTCCTGGATGTTGTAGCAGCGTAGCTCCTCGTCTGACTCGTCGCTGTCCTCCGTGTCCTCGTCCTCCTCCTCTGGTTCCTCGCGGCGCTCAGGGGCAGCCGGGGGCGGGGACAGACCCGGGGGTGATTCGCCCCCTGGTAGCTGTGTGCTGGGACCCCCCGGCGCATCGCCCGCCCCAGTCCCCTCCAGGGGCAGTCCCAGGTCCCCAAGCCCCAGCACAGGGGTCACAGTCTGTTTGTCCCCTACTGTGGCTCCCCCAAGTCCAGGGACACCCTCAGGCACGCAGGTCCCTCCGACAGCCGATGGTTCCCCAGGGCTCACTGGCACCGGGGTCAAGAGGAAAGTCTTGGGGGTCACAGAGCCAGGGGGACAGGTGTCTGTGTCAGGGCGTGGAGGGCTGCCCGGCACTAGCCCCGTGCCAGCGGGGCTCTGTTCGGTGCCAGGCGCCTGCTCCGGTGGGCTGCCGGCCTCTGTTCCCACCCAGTCCCCTTCCAAAGCCGCAGCCGCTGACGTGGGCACCGCCACCACGACGCCCGGTACTGCCGGGGGGCTGCCGGGTGCCCCAGGTGGGTGCAGCGGGTCCTCCCCTCGCCCAATGTCCTGCGCAAGGGAGCGGGGAGCCTCCTCTGCCTCCGGGGTGCGGGACCCGTCGCTGTCCCCCTCGTCCTTGTGGCCGCGCTCGGCCTCGGCGTCGCAGTCGGAGAAATAGGCAGAGTCGCGGTAGGGGCTCTTCTCGGCCAGGCCGGGCAGCTCGGCTCCCGGGGCACTGGGCAGCCGCGTTTCAGGGGCCGAAGCCTCGCCCTCGCCCCCGGTAGCCCCGGGGGCGGCTTCCCCGAGCTGGCTAAAGGCATCTGGCTCTCGGGGCTCGTGGGGCTCCTTAAGGACGAACTCGGGCGACTCGTTGTTCTCGGTGTCGTAGCCGCTGTCGAGGGCGCGGGCTTGGCCGGCGGGCGCGAAGGCGCTGGGGCTGAGCACCTCGCAGGAGCTGGCCGTGGAGGGGATGTCCAGCGACTCCAGCGAATCCGGCGTCCCCACCTGCTTCTGCAGGGACCTGAGCGCCGGGGCCGCCTCCGCCCGCTCCGTGTACTCCCCGGAGAAGTCGGTGAAGACGCCGGAGGTCAGCTCAGCCGTGTCCTCGTCGCTGCCCTCGTCCACGCTGGGGAAGCTGCTGCTGGAGAAGGTCTTGTCCGGCGTCCGGTCGGCGTCGCTGGAGGCACAGGCGCCGCTGTCGGCCACGGCCTCCGCGGGCACCGGCGCGGGCACCTCGGCGGGCTCCGCTGTGGGCTGGGCGCCGTCTGCGCCGGGCTCGCCGGGGAGGCCGGGGCTCGGGGCGGCGGTGCCAGCCGCGGGGGGGTGTCCTCCCCCGGCCCCGCCGCGGCGGAGGGCGGCGGGCTGCGGGCAGGGCTTTCCCCCGCCGAGCTCTCCTCAGGGTGGGCATCGCGCGGGGCCCCCGGCGCAGGTGGCGGGGCCGCGGCGGGGCCCCAGGGCGCGGCGGGGCTGCCCGCCAGCGTGCCGGGCTGCGCGGGGCCGCAGGGTGATGAGTCACGGCCGTGCCAGGCCTGCCGCCGCGGGGAGGGCGAGCGGCACGGGGAGGAGGAGCCGCCGGCCATGGCGGGGGGCTGATCCTGCCGCGGGCGGAGGAAGTCGTGTCCCGGCGGGGACCCCCGAGCTGGGGCTGGCCGCGGGGCACCGTGCCCAGCGGCTTGGCCATGAGCCCGCGGAAGGTGATCATGCGGCGGTAGCACCAGCTGTCGCCGGCCGGGGGCTCGCGGGGGCTGCCGCTGCCGATGTTGTTGTTGGAGGAGCTGTTGGAGGCCCAGGGATGGCGCTGAGGCGCGGGGCTGGCACCGGCCGGGTGGGGGGCGCTGGGGGGCTGTCCTCGCCCAGCTCCAGCGCCACGCAGTCCGGCGAGGCTCCGCTCGGCCCCGGTGTCCCCCCGTACCCCAGGGGGCTGTAGGCGCAGTTCCCCGACGGCGAGACGCCCAGCGGGTCGGCGAAGACACCGGGCTGGAAGGCGGGCACGGGCCAGTCCTGGCTGCCCGGCTGGGGGGGCTCCTCCTCCAGCAGGTACCCCTCGGCCCCGTGGCTGGGGGACGGCTCGTAGCCCCGCGGCTCCTGTCCCGGGCAGGGGTAGGGGTAGTACTCGGCGCACTCCCAGGAGCCGTCACCCGCGGGCGCGTGGCCCAGCAGTGGCTCCATGCTCAGGGACACGGTGGGGCTGCCGTCGGAGTCGTAGGTGCCGCCGCTCCGGCCGCCCTGAGCTCTCCAGCAGGCCGGGGGACGCAGGGCCCCCCGCTCGCCCGCTGGGCTGTAGGTGCACATGGCGTAGTCCAGCTCGGCGCTGCCCTCGCCGGGGCCCTCGATGCGGATGTAGTACTCGCTGCCCAGCGAGGGGCTGTGGGCGCCCAGGATGGGCACCACGCCGGGCGCCGGCACCCCGGGGCAGCCTGATGCCTTGCACTCGTAGCAGGATGGGGACACCCCCAGGCTGAGTCCCGCCGTTGTGGCCGGGTAATAGAGGTCGTGGTAGCGGGCGGCGCTGTTGGGGCTCAGGGACCCCAGCGGGGCCTGGAAGTGCTCAGTCTTGGTGTGCTCCCACTTGTACTCGAAATTGAGGCCGTGGCTGGTCTCCATGACAGTGAGGATGTCGTCCCCGTCTGAGGGGAACCCGTCGGCTGAGAACTGCTCCAGCAGCGGGAAGGAGGAGAGCTCGGGGCCGTGGTGGCTGCCGCTGGCGCTGCCGTTGGGTTTCATGGAGTTCCAGCGCTTCTCGAAGTCCTCCTCCGCCTCCGTGGCCCCCTTGGCACACAGGTAGGACAGCAGCAGGTGCACCTCCTCGGCTGTGGGACGCTGCTCAGGCTGCAGCCAGCAGAACTGCATCACCTCGTACCTGCCATGGGGAGCAGCCAGCGTCAGCCCAGCCCCCCGCCCGCACCGCGGGGCAGGGGAGGGGGCAGCTCGGGCTCCTCACCAGCGTTCCGACAGCGACAGCTTCAGCTGGGGCTTGGGCAGCTTCAGCTGCTGCTCCTTGATGGCGTAGGCCAGCACTTGGCGGTCGGAGTAGTGGTCGTAGGGCTGGCTGCCCAGCTCAAACAGCTCCCAGATGGTGACGCCCAGTGACCTGCGGGCACGATGCCATGCAGGGGGTGCAGGGAGACCCCCACCCCACCTCCGACCATTTTCCCCAAAACCACCCCAATGCACCCTGTGAGGCTGCAGCCCCCGTGCCCCCCAGAGCCACTCACCAGACGTTGCTGGCCTTGGTCTGGTCCACCACGAGCAGGTTGCCATGCACCTCATCGATGAGCTCGGGCGCGATCCAGCGCAGCGGCACCCACAGCTGGTCGGCCGTCACGAAGTAGTCGTCCTGCCAAGTGTGCAGGGTCAGTACGAGAAGAGAACGTCAATCCATGGCGTCAGGGACCGGCCGCGCCGTGGCACTGCCACCCCTGCCCTCCCCACCCTCTATCACTGTCTCCCCCGTGTCCCTTATTCCCCCAGATCTGCCCCCCAGCCTATCCTACTCTCCTCCTGGCACCCACTGTCCCTTGCTGCGTCCCCTCCTTTCCCTCTCTACCCCTGTGGTCCCCAGTCTGAGGCCCTCCAGACCCCCTCCCAGTGATCCCAGCTCTGGAGCAAGACAAACAGGCAGATGTCGGGTGGGCAACCCCAGGCTGTGCTGGCAGCTGCTTGCAGGGACCTGTCCCTGGCAGAGGGGCATGTCTGAACCAGCCCAGGTAGTGTCACCCCACTGGGCGGGGACCAGGCCGCTCAGGGGGGAGAAAACCCTCCTTTATGCTCAGGGGGCACACCGGGTGGCACCGAGGGTCCCTCAAAGTGTGGTCTGAACCCCCCTGCACCTGAGCAAACACAGGCGTGCTCCAACACGGCTGAGGAGGGGGGGGGTGTGCGTGAGGGTGGGGAGAAGGCTCAGAATGGTCTGTGCCAGGCTGGGTGTACGTGGGGGCACCATGGGGTCCCGGCGCACAGCCCCCAGCCCCCTCTGCCCTCCAACCAGCCTTACTTTGTACTTGCAGTGCGAGAGTCCGTAGTCCCCGATCTTCACGGTGAGGTCGGCGGTGAGGAGGCAGTTGCGCAGGGCCAGGTCACTGCCAAGCAAACCCAGAGCTGTCACCGGCACCGAAGGCTCGGAGGGCACCCACCGGGGACCCGGCTGGGGCAGCTGTGCGGCGGCAGGGCCGTTCCCTGCCCGGCTCCGGGTGTGCCGATAACGCGGCTCCCAGTGCACAGCAGGAATGCCTGCGCAGCCCCAGCTGCGCCGCTGTCCGTCCGTCCATCCGTCACATGCCGAGCCAAGCAGAAGGCGGGTGTTCCCGGGCAACGTGAGCCCTGGCACGGGGCTGGGCTCCCGGGCGGCTGCTCCGGCACTGGGCGGGTCGTGCAGATGGGGCACAGGCGAGACCCCTGCTGCAGCAGAGACCACCAAGGCCGGGCTGCCCTGAGGGAGTCCCTCTCCAGCACAGCTGGGGACCTCATGTCCCCCTCCCACAGCTCAGGCACCCTCGTGGGGACACACCTGCAGAGCCAGGCTCGGGTGGGGACATTCCGGTGGCCCCTGATGGCAGCACACCCCCTCCTCAACAAAATCACTGATGCTGGAGTCTCTGTCTGCAACTCACTCAGCACCAGGATATTGTTGGGCAGGAGGAGCAGTGGTGGGGCAGGAACACTGGCACCTTGGGAACCTCCCCATTCAGACCCTGCATTCCTCCCCAGCTCCCCCTGGAGTGCCGGGTCAGCCTACCTGTGGATGTAGTTGTTCCTGTGCAGGTGCAGGACACCGCAGGCCACCTCACATGCCATCCTCTGCAGGGTCAGCAGGTCCGGGGTCATGGCCTCGGCCCCCGGCAGCTCCGCAGGTACCCCTTCAGGTCACCCTGCGGGCAGTGCCATGGTCACCTCTGTCACCATCCATGGCGCTGGGCTGCAGGGGCTTGGCCGTGCCCAGGACCCATGGGGATACCCCAGGGAGTGGGGGGACAGGGACTCACCAGCGGGCAGAACTCCATCACCAGCAGGTACGGGGTAACCTCGGCACACTGGGCCAGGCACTGCAGCAGGTTGGTGTGCTGGAGGGCTCTGTGTGGGGCACAGCAATGGGGGTGTGTGGGCACCATTACCCTGCCTGTGTTAGGACTGGGGTGGGAGGGTTGGTGGCAGCCCCCCAGGAACCATTGCCCTTCCTATGCCAGGGGGATGGCTGCAGCCCCCCAGGAACCATAGTCCTGCCTGCGCTGGGGCTGACACAGGGGCTGCCAGGAGCGGGTACCAGCATGTCCCAGCGCCCAGGATGTGTCACAAAGGGACATTTGTTCAGCTGTGCTGGGGCAGGAGCAGCCCT
This sequence comes from Entomyzon cyanotis, assembly GCA_024500445.1. NCBI lineage: Eukaryota > Metazoa > Chordata > Aves > Passeriformes > Meliphagidae > Entomyzon > Entomyzon cyanotis. Next base: position 2,495,002 of record JAKEPQ010000325.1, read on the forward strand.
GTGCTCCCCCTTGGCCCAGCTCTGCCCATGACCTCACTGCTGCCCCATGCCATGGCCAGTGGCTCCACACAGCCCTGGTCCTGTGACGATGTCAGGATGCAGCTGTGCTGCCCAGAGCTCAGCCAGCACCTCCACAGGGCAGCCAAGGCTCTGCCTGGCAGCCGAAGGTGGCACAGAGTGGATCTGCCCCCATCCCACACCACCCCGGCTCCCAGCACCATGGAGTGACCCCAGAGGTACCTGTAGGGCTGTGCTTCCTCCAGGAACTGCATCTGGTCCTGCACGCTGGCGCTCACCTTCAGCTCCTTCACCACCACCTGGGTGCTGCTGATGCCCGAGTTCACCTCCCCCAGGAACACCTGGGGTGAGGGACAGGCTCGTCCCTCCATCCACACCCTGAACCCACCTGGCACAGCCGGGGCCGCGCATCCCACCGGGGTGGGGTGTCCGGGGGTCCCTGCCCCTGGGCTCACCTTGCCAAACCAGCCATGCCCGATCTCCTTCAGGTAGAGCAGGCTCTGCCGCCCCAGGTCCGCCGACTTGAGGAGCTGCACTGTAACAGAGCCCATCCAGCTGCCCGTGTGTCCCCCCTGCCCACACATCCCCCTGCCCACACATCCCCCCTGCCCACCTGCCTGTGTTGCCCACAAGTCCCAGCTAAGCCCCACTGTCCTCACCGTGCCACCCGGTGCCAGGCCCTCTGCCACCCCAGGATGCTCTGGAGCGTCCATCCCCAGGCACCCTGCATCCCAGGCATCCTCATCTCCAGGCATCCTCCCACGACCAGGGTCTGTGGGGTATTGGTGTCCCCAAACAGGATGGCAGCAGAGCTGGCTCTCTGCCCCTTCTCCTCCGCAGGGTGTGCAGAGCTCAGCCCAGCACAGCGCTGGCATTTAGCCCCTTCCCAGCCCCCCGGCACAGTCCAGCCCCTCGGCAGCCTGTGCCAAGGGCCGGCAGCAATAGAACCATTGTTGGTCCTCTCTGGCCCACCCCACTGTGGCCATTCTTTGGACAGGGAATGACACAGGGTGGGAGGGGACACAACCAGGCACCCCCCACATTCCTCTCCCACTCATGGGCTTGTTTACATGGGACCAGGACTCGAGGATGTCACTGTTTGGGGTGCCCATGTCCTGTCCCACCCCAGCGCTGCTCCCCTGGGACACACGGGGCTGGGGACAGGGACAAGGGACCCTCGCACAGGGGAACCTTGCAGCACTCCCCAGGGACCTCGGCTGCATGTCCCTTGCCAGGGGTCCACTGGAGCTGTCTCTCCACAGCAGGCAAGACCCAGCATCCCCACCTCACCCCGCACGCCCAGTGATGAGAGACCCCCAACCACAGCACACAGGGGTCCTGCCCCTGCCTTGGCTTACCTGAGCGCCCCGGCTGCTTGGCCATGGGCAGGGACACCTTGGTGAGAGGCAGGACATAGACCTCGGGGCCATGCTGGGGGTCAGGCGAGCCCTGGGCCGACAGCTCTGTCACGTAGTCATCCCCTTCGGCGTTCTCAAACTCCTGCTCCGGGGATGCAGGGTGGGACACACCAAGCAGAAACAACTGACCCCGTGGGTTCCCTGCTGCTTGCAGTGCCCCGCAAACTCCTCTCCCAAGACAGGGTCCTGGGGGCCCCCAAATCCCACCCTGCCTGCACACAACCCTGCTCCCCCATCCCATTACCTGTCTGTGCCACCCCGGCAGCCCCCGGCTCCCAAAAGCCGCCCGGGCGAGCAGGTAGGCGACGGTGAACATCTCGCCCTGCCCAGCTGTGCCTCATGGCGCTGCCGACGCCACCAGCACCGCGCCGTGTGCCATGTGCCACCGCGTGCCATACGCTGCGTCCTGACGGGCTCCAGCCCGGTCGCGCGCCTCTAAATACCCACTGCAGGGGCACCAGGGGGTCACTGTCCCCCCCGGCACGGCGAGGTGCTCCGGCGGTGTGGGACGTTACACAACACCCGGCGTGTCCCCCCCAGCCTGACCCCCTCCCGCCGCGGGCGCCACAAGCCTCCACAAAAATCTCAGCAATTAGGGAAAAAGCGTTTTCTCGGCACATTCTGTGCCTGTGAGGTCAGGGTGCCTCCCACCCTCGGAGGCGTGCGGGTGGGACCGGCCCTTAACCATGGCGTGGCCTGGCCCCGCACGGAGCCGGGAGCACGGATGGGTCAGGATGCGACCCGCAGTGATCCTGAACCCCACAGATCCATGCTCCGTGGAGCTGAGATCCTGGATGAGCCAGGATACGACTCCCAGTGTGCCGAGCCCCAGGCCCCTGGCAGGCAGTGAATTCTGCACCCGGAACCTCTGGATGCCTCCATCCCTTGCGGGGTCCCTGGGAAAAACACCCTGCCCTGGCCTGGGGAAGTGCCCCTGGCCCCTCAGCTCACCTTGAAGCCAATGTCCCCCTTCTTGCAGCACAGACAGGCCAACATGAGGAAGATGAAGGTGAAGAGCCCCGAGAAGGAAACAGCCACAACAGCCAGCGAGGAGGACCAGGAGAGCTCACTAAGGGGGGTGCCGTCTGTGGGGACACGAGGGAGTTAGGGCAGAGGGCTGGGGACACCAGGGAGGCATCAGGCTGTGCCGGGGGTCCTGCCTGGGTGGGGGTCTTGGGATGTGGGGGCACATCAGAGTTCACAGGGGCTTTGGCAGGGAGCACTCAGTGGGAGTGGAGGTCCCCTTTGGTGGGGAGCCCATTAGGAACCCCCAGAGCCCAGGCAGGACATGCATGGGGGGTGCATGGTCCCCATGGTTGCAGGGGGACAATGACAGCCCATGGAGAGGGGCTGTGCCAGCTCAAGGTTCCCAGGCACCCCATCCAGCCCTTGGATTTCCCCTCCAGTGGTTTGCCCACAGCATGGTGACATCCCAAGGCTGGTTGGACACTGCACCTGTGGGAGCTGGAAGGACAGGAATTTGGTCCCATGAGCCCCACACCAGGCCACTGGGCATGGGGATGGGACATGGTTGCCCTGGTTCAGCACCACATCCTCTGGGCACCAGCACACCCCAAATCCCAGCACACGCCACCCCACGCCAGCCATGCCATGTCCTGTGGGGTGGCAGGGCACATGGTGGCCACGGTGGCGGTGGTGGTGGCCGCATCGCAGCTGCCCATCCCCAGCAGGCCCCGCTGCCAGCTGCAGCTGCCACATTACTATTCTGCCCGGAGCCTGCCCAAACAACCGGAGCCGTTGTGGTGGGAGGCAGCCGGAAGGTTGTGGTGCTGCCAGCAGAGCCGGTCACCAGAGACCCCCCACAGCCCCACAGTGCCCGGCTGGGACAGTGCCCTGTGCTCAACCAGGACCCTGGCACAGACCCCCACGGGTGCCACGGTCCCTCCCTGGGTCACCGAGCCAGTGCTGAGCCCCTCTGGGATGCTCGCGGCACACACGTGGCTCCAGCGCGTGGACCGTGGGGCATCCCTGTCCCTGAGCCCTGGCCACGCCGTCCTGCTCCGGAGCTCCACCACCAGCTCCCGTGTGTCCTTGAGACCAGCAGCTGAAGGGCACTGGGGGCTGGGGAAGGTTCTACCGCCCCACTGGGCACCAGCAACACCCGCTGCTCCCTGGCACTGCCCAGCACCACACAGGGCACCCCGGCTCCCGGCACGGCAGTGAGTGGCCACACAGCCCCGAAGGCCTTGGCACAGCCCAGCAGTGCCAGGGAGCCGGGAAGGAGCTCCAGAGCCATCTTCTGAGGCTCGGGATGCAAAGCCGAACCTGGGAGGAGCGGGGGGCGGTGTGGCCCCCCTTCCAGCTGGTTTCCATGGTGAACACACTTTGTACCGCCAACGTCACCATTTTCCCTGGATAGTGGGGCAGCAAAAGAGAAAATGACTCACTGAAAAGAGCCTTTGAACGGTGACGGGGAGCAGAGCACGGGGACAGGAACCTGTCCGAGGGGACCATCAGCTGAGCTGCCCCTTGACTTGGGAACTGGAGCTTCCCAAAGAAGACAATAGGCCAGTGAGACCCAGCCGCTCCTGCCTCAGTTTCCCCACCTGCACAACCAGTGAACTGAGAGCTGTGACCAGCCCAGACTGGCAGGGGCACCACCACTGCCATGACCCGCTGGCACTGTCCCTCCGTACCCACAGCAACGGCATTAGGTGCGGTGATGGGAAATGTGATGTCATCTCAGATGCCAAATTATCCCAAAACCAGGTCAGATGCACCTGCAGCGGTGGCTGCCTGAGCACTGGAGTGCAGGGAGCACCAGGACATGGGAGGACCAAAAAGGGACACCAGGACACAGCAGCCTGAAGTACCCAGGGCTCTGCAGGAGAAACCAGGGCCCCCAGCACATCCTGCCCTCCATTCCCAGGCTCTGCCTCCCACTCTCCCAACAGGAGCAAGGTCCCCTGGCAGCAAAGCCGTGCCTTTCCCTGGCCTTCCTTGCCACAGGGGTCAGATGAGATCGGCCAGCTCAGTGCATCCCCCAGAACTGCTGCATCACTCAGCCACCGGCACCCAGGACCACCCAGCACCCAGCGACTCCAGCTGTGGCCACCTGCCGAGTCAGGGATCACCCACCCTCACCTGGCCAGCCCAGCAGGAGAGGATTGGTGGCAGCAGAGATGCCACAGTTCCGTCTCCAGAGCACCTGCCCCAACCTCACACCCAGCCCTGGCAAACGGGAGAAGGGCAGCGGAGGAAGAGGGGGGATGCCAGATGCAGTGGGATGCAGCAAGGTACAGTGGGGTGCAATAGGGTGCAGCGGGGTGTAATGGGATGCAGTGGGGTGCAATGAGGCGCAGTGGGGTGCAGCGGTCGCCCTCCCACCCGACGGAATCCGCCACACACCAACATTGGGCACAGCCCCGCCCGCGCTGCCCCCCTCCCCGCCTGTTGCGTCGCCCACCCAGCGCAGGTCGCGGCCCCACCGCCGGCTCCGAGCAGGGACGGGGAAAGGCCGGAGTGTCCCGGTGCGGTGCCGGTGCTGCTCCCGCCCGGAGCGTGGCCGTCCCTCCCCGCCGCCCGTGCTGACTCACGTCCCCGGGGCGGCAGCGGCCGCCGGGCCGGCCATGGCCCCGCTGCCTCCGGCCGCCGGCGGGGCGATGCTGCGGCCGCCCGGCGATCCCGGCGGAGCCCGCCCGGCCAGCGGCGGCTGACGTGTGCGGAAGGGCTGAGCCGGGGCTCCCGCAGAGCCGGCGGCAGCTCGGGGCTGCCGGCCCGGGCGAGGCCACGGGCACTGCCCCAGGCTCCGGGACACGGGGCACGGCACACCCGGATCCCGCTTCCACCGAGCCCCTCGCTGCGTGACCTGCCGCAAGATAGCCTGTGCCTCAGTTTCCCCACTGGTAAAGCCCAGCTGCCCTGCGAGGGCTCGCAGGGTCATCCAGGAGGGGATGGATGCTCCTGTGCTTTGGGAGCATGGTCTATATATCCCCTCTGCCCCCTCGTCGGCCACCGCGGATCCCAGCCAGGGAACATGCCAGGTCCTGCTGGGAAACACTGGATTTGGGCAGGGAGAAGGGCAGGATATGGGCAGGGAGCAACGCCGGATTGGGACAGGAAATGGGGCAGGGAATGGAGCAGGAATTAAACAGGGAGCAGGGCACGATTTGGACAGGGAACAAGGCAAGATTGGGGCAGAGAGCAGGGCGGGATTGGAGCAGAATTCGGATGGGGCAGGATCAAACACTCATGTCCCTCGGCCCTACTGGCCACAGGCTGCTCGCTGCCAGCCCCATCCACTCTCCTGGTGCAGGCACAGCCCTGGCATCACATCAATCCCTGTGTCCATGGGCAGCTTCCAGGGATGCAATTTCACAGCCCGCAGGACACACGCTCTGCTCACCCACACTCACCCAGGCAGCACAAAACCCCCTGCTGGCATTTAGGGTCTGAGCACAGGCTGGGGGCTGTGCAGCTCTGGGGGAAACTGAGCCACCAGTAAGAACTGGGATGGCCCCTCTGAGCTGTGCCCCTGAGCCCGGATCCCCCTGCCATGAAAGCAGCAGGCTTGGGGCTGGCACTACCCTCTGGTGCCTGCCAGGAGCCTGGCACAGAGCCGGAACCCACAGCATCCTCCCCTGGGATGCCACAGGATCCAGGAATCCCTCACAGTGGTACCCAGAGCATCCTCCACCTGGCTGCAGTAGGATCCAGGCATCCCCTCACCAAAAGCAGGTGCAGGGAGCAGCACCCTTTACCCCATCGCTGGAGACCTTCTCCCACCAGGAAGAGCTGGAGCCATTCGGGCAGCCTCTCTGGTGATTAACAGATCAGTTAATTGTGAATGCCAGGCACGCCTGCCTAATCCCTTCTCCTTCTGTATCTTTTAACGTGGTGTATTTCACCAAAAGGACTGATTCTGCCCTTTAATTCTGGTTTTACCATCTTGGGCTGAAACAGCAGCAAAAAGAAAAAAAAGGTAGAAAATAATAGAAAATCATGCCTCATTTTCTAATGCAACAAAATAAAAACAAGGACTGTGCTAGGCACAGGCCAGGCCCCAGCATTGCTGCGCACACACCACGCGTGTCATCCTGATTAGGGACAAAAAATCAAGTTCCCCCATGAAAGCCTGCCCTGATGCAGAGCCAGGAGCTGACAATTCCCTCTGTTTCCACGGAAAATATTAATAACATAATTACAATAATATAATTATTATAATGTAATTCAAATAATACTCTATATAATAATAATAATAATAATATACTATTATTACATATAACATACTAGAATTCTGTGTGGAATTATATATAGAATTATAAATAGAATTACATATATTTTTATATATAATTATATAGTCTATCTGGATTATAGAATTATTAGAATTATAATAATATATTGTAATTTTTTAAAAATCGTATAAAAGGCACGCAAAGCAAGGTCAAATTGATTATTTAAACAAAATGCTTGGCATTTTGAATGGGCACTGAGTAGGGGCTGTGAGACCCATCCCACACTGTCCAGGCAATCCCACTGTCCTGAGAGACAGGGAGGGACCTCAGTGTCCAGGGGAACATCTTCCCTGACAGGGATGCCTCCATGGACCGCAGGAATGCCAGGCCGGGGACAGTGCCACACCGGGCACATGGCATCACGGTGCTGCCACTGGCAGCATGTGGCACTAGCCACGCCGAGTCCCTCGCAGCCGGCAGAGCAGCGTTTACGTAACAGCGGGAGAGGCAGCGCGAGCAGGGCGGCCTATTTATATCCAAAATGCTCAGCGCCGTTATGAAACGAGGAGCTCTGGCTCTGGAGCAGGGCTGGGGAGGAGCAGGGCAGGGCAGGAGGGGCGAGCGGGCAGGGGGTGTCCCATGGGGCAGGCAGGAGCTCAGCCTCGGGGTCTGGCTGTGCCCCCCAGCACAGCTCCAAAAAGCTGGCACAACCCAGATCCCACTATGCCAGCCCCTGGCGCTGCAGGGAGCCAGGCTCGGCGTCAAGGATGCTCAGAGCACAGAGCTGGGGGATATTTGGCACCTCCCTGCCTCATGTCCACCCTTAGGTCAGTCCATGGCACCCAAACCACCCATCACCCAGAGGCACGGGAACACATGGACCAGGGCAACTGGAAAATCCTCTCCTTTGCCATTGGGGTGGCAGCAAGGATGGCTGAGGGTGGGCACAGCACACAGGTGAGCAGCACACCAACACAGAGGAATTTCAGAACGATGAAGGGCCATGGTGGCCAGCATTGTGGCCTGGCAGTGGGACACCCTGGCACAGCTGGGACAAGGGCCTGGGAGCTCGTGGATCCCCTGCCCAGCCAGGCGGGCAATGCTGTTCCACTTACTGCGTTTGCCTACACTGGAATTTTCCTTCGCTCCAGTAATTAAAACAAACGGCATTAACCCCGCTGCCTGCACCAGGCTGCAGTGAGGATGGGGACATGGCTGGCAGAGGGGAAGGGATGGGAATCAGCATCCCCCCAACAGTCCGGGCTGTGGGACGGCGACTCTGCAGGAAGTCCTGGACCTGTTCCCATTTCTCCAGTGCTCAGCCCTCCCAAACTAAATCCACCATCCTCACATCCTCACTGTCCTTTGTCCTGTTCTGAGCCCCACCACAAACCCAGCACCAGCTCTGGAGCATCCCAGGATGCTCCGTGTCCCCTCAGAATCCCCAGCCATCAGGGTCTGGAGTGGCTCTCAGAGCTTGGCCGACAGCAACGATGGCAGTGGCTGCCCTGAGATGGCTGTGCCACTCTCCAGTGGTGCTTCCCGGGCTGTCAGGGGGATTAATGCCCACAGGAGATTTATTTTCCTGCCAGCGGGCATGCTGAGTCAGCACAGAGCAGCTCCTCTCTGTGCCAGCCCTGTCACCCTCCAGCCCCACCACACGGCCCCACAGGGTCCTCTGGCTCAGCCCACACCTGGGAGCAAATTCCCACTGTGGATGTGAGGGGGCACTTGTGGGGCAGGAGAGCATCCAGAGCCAAGTCCAGCCCTGGAGCAGCATCAGCAGCGCATAGCCAGGACCATCATCCCTGCATCCCACCACCCCACCACCCACCTTCCCATCATCCTGGGCACTGGGTCCCACACCTCTTGCCAGATCGGTGCAGCACAGGGTGGGAACAGGCTCGGCCATGGCACCAGAGAAGCCCAACTGCTCCTTTGACCCAAATCCTGGGATTTTCCAGCCCAGCAGTGGGGTGGTGAGGAGGTGATGTCACACCAAAGCAAAACCTGGGATGCTGCCTGACTATGGACAGTCAGGACCAGGCAAGACCTCACTAAACACAGACCCCAGCTGGATGTGGACCCCTTGGCTTAACCCACACCAGGCACCACACTGGCAGTGCCATTCCTGCCTCATATCCCCTAGTATCACCAGGGTGTCAAGACTCAGCTCCAGGCACACGGCAAAGGGGGCAGTGGAGCCCTTCTCCAGCTGGGAGGATGCAGCGCCAGGGAGGGCAGAGCCACGGGCTGCCCTGGCACAGGGTGTCCCAGGCAGGGCCGGGAGTGCCGGGCAGGGAGCCCGTGAGTCACAGCCCCGCTCCCCCGGCAGAGCAGGGCCTTTTCAACCCCAGCATATTAATTTCTCCTAATTGGTTTTGACAGGGATCCGTGTCAACGTTCCAGAACGCACCCGCCCGTGTGCGTGGGGAGGGAGGGAAGGAGGGAGGGAGGGAGGGGAGACGGGGGGGACCAAAGTGCCACCCTCAGGGAATGGGATCCTGGCTCTGTCCTGTCATTGAGCCAAGTGGGGCCTGGCTGCCCTGCTGTGCTGTTCCAATGTCATTCCCTGTGCTGGGACAGGGGGCTTGCCACATGCCACCCCACCGCTGCCTGCCCCCGGCATCCCTGTGGACACCAGGAGTCACCCCCTGCCTGTGTGCCCAGCTCCTGCTGCCCATCAGCCAGGACCACTGTTTCTCCGTGGGAAGCACGTGGCAAGACAGGACATCAGGCACGGTGCTGCTACCACTGTCACCTCCCACCCAAGGAGCTCCCACTGCCCTGCCACACACCCCCTCTGAGTGTCCAGTTCCAACAAGTCCTTCCCCCTGTACGGCCAGGTTGGTGCCAGGGTGGGAGCATGTGGGGTGCCTAGCCCCCATTTGGGCTGCCAGGGTCCTTCTGGCTGCTACAGCCCCTTTGCCACCAGAGCCCCCCAAGTCCTCTCCTGTCCTTATGCCAGGAGCAGTCGGTGAGGCCAGACACGGAGCACCGGCACTTGCCACACTGTTGTCACTGAGTGGTCTGCGGCAGTGGATGGCAGAGGGTGCCAGGTGGGCCCAAAAACAGGGCTGGGGGGTCTCCCCACCCTCCCTTGGCCTTGACTCCCCAGGGCAGGGCGCAGGCACCCAGTTCCCACGTGAAGCCCAGGAGATCCAGGATACACTTTGGCACGGGCAGTGTGTCGGGGTCCTTGTGCTCTGCTGGTGCTCTGTGTGGGAGCATCTCCAGGCCTGGCCTGTGGATGGGTGAAGAAAGATGGGAACCATGAGGCTGTGGGGCTGAGACCCTTCCCCAGAGCCCCCAGCACGTGGTAGGGAATGAATCCCTGGCAGAGCTGGCACAGCCTGGCACAGGTCCATGGGACAAGCCAAGAACAGCAAGCAAGGCCAGAACACGGGCAGCTGCACTGGCACATCCCTGTGGCACCTCCACCCCAGGTGACACTGCTGTCACTGTTTCATGCCACCAGGCCACCTATGGGCCAGCTTCAACAGCAGTGGCTTCCAACTGTGCATTTCCAGGGAATGTAGGGTCAGGAGGAGATGCTCCCCTCAGCAGAACCAGAGCCCCTGGGCCTCTCCTGTCCTGTCCCAGCTGTGGTGCCATCATGCCCTACAAACAGCTTCTCTCTCTTCCTCACTGGCACAAGCCAACCCCAGGGAGCCAGGCTGGCACAGGCTGCCACGATGCCACACAGGCAGGAGCTGCTGCCACATGGACCAAATCCACAAAGCCGTGAAATCCAGAATCTGGTTTGTTCCCCCCTTTAATTCCTCTCCTGGAGCTGGTGGGTGGCAGCTGCACGGCAGCGCCGAGCCCTGGGCCTGGCAGCACAGCGACAGGCAGGGATGGAAACAGTGCAGAAGGATTTAGGAAACCAAACCTGCCTTGAGAATCCCCAGGCTGGCAGGATTCGCGCGGAGCGAGAGCCACACCAAAAAACAAAGCAAAATCCCCTCAAGGGCTGAGCAGTGCAAACGGCTCCGTCCCCGCGCTGCCGCATTTTGGATGCAAATAATGAGATTTTAGAAGCAAATAACGAGCGGTTGGGGACAAAGTCCCCGTTCGGTGAGTCCTGATGCGGCTCATTTCCAAATCCCCCCACGGATTCCGACCGTGCGCAGCCAGGGGAGCGGGAGCAGCGGAGGAAGGAGGGACCGGGAAGGCGGCGGGGAGGGATGGGGAAGCCCGGCACCGACCGCCGGACCCTCTGGCACCACCGCGCCCGGCACGGGCACCGTTTCGCTGCCTTCGCGGTGCCGGAGGAGGTGCCACGATCGGCGGGAGCAGCGGCACCGCCGCTCGGCTGCCGGACCCGACACGCGTTATCCCGGGCTGGTAAACAAAGGGCCGGAGCCGAGCGGCCGCCGGGCCCGCCGGACGCTCCCACGAGGGTTCCCGGTGCCCGCGCGGTTACAGCCCCGCACGGGCAGGGACACGAGGCGGCGGCGAGGGGCGGCGGCGAGGGGCAGCTGCGGCGGCCGCAGCCCCAAACACGCACCGCAGTCGCCAGCCCCGCGCTGCTCCGCGGCTGCAGCATCTTCCTGCAGCTGCGCCGCGGCCGGAACACGGCGCTTACATAACGCCTGCGCCCCGAAACGCCGCTGCCGTGCCCCGGCACCCCACCGAGCCCCGCCGGCTCCCCCAGCCCGACCGGGGACCCCCAACCCCCGGCTCCACGGCCAGCGCCTGCCCCAGGCGGTGTGAGCTCAGCCCCGGCTCCTTCTTCCTCCCTCTCACCATCACCATCCTCCCTGTTGTTATTATTCCGTTTCAATCCCGGAGATGCCTTCAGAAGCAGCGCAGCCCCGGGATTCCTCCGCGCTCCAGCCCGCGGAACAAAATGCCGCCCGGTTGCGGCAGCGACCCCACCGCACAGCCACACCGGGGTGTCCCACCGCCACACCGGGGTGTCTCACTGCCACACCAGGATGTCCCACCGCCACACCGGGATGTCCCACCGCCACGCCGGGGTGTCCCACCGCTACACCGGGATGTGCCACCGCCACGCCGGGGTGTCACATCGCCACGCCGGGGTGTCACACCGTCACGCCGAGGTGTCCCAGCACCACACAGGGGTGTCACACCGCCACACCGGGTCGGCTCCGGCTGGCAGAGCCGGGAGCCCGTACAGTGACGTTCCCGGTGATGAAGGCGAGGGGATGCTCTGTTGCCAGTGCAGCGCGATGCGGGGATGCTCGTTCCCCGTGCAGGGATGCTCCGGTGCACCGGGAGGGCAGCGCGGAAAGCCGGTGCGGGTTGAGCCGAGCCGAGCCGGGCACACGGCGGAGCACCGGGGGAGGCTCGGCGCGAGGGAGGGAGTGAGGGTCCGTTCGCCCCGGGGCTGCGGCACTTACCGGGGTCGAAGTGGGAGCTGAAGGCGAGGCTGGGGCTGAGGAAGGCGGCCGCCATGGCAGCGGCGGCGGCGAGGAAGCGGCCCATGGCGCGGCGGCGGCGGGAGCCCCACGGCCGCCGGCTGCCGCTGGCCCCGCGCTGGGCACGGCGGCGGCGGCGGCGGCGGCGGCGGCTCCTCCTCCATGGCGGCCCCGCGGCCCCGCGCCCCGTGCCCCGGGGAGGGGCCGCGCCGCCGCCGAGCAGCGGGACCGGTCGGGCGGGGGCGGCAGGTGGCGGAGCCGCAGCCCCGGGACCGCACCGGGACCCGCGTCCTCCCCCCACGGGATGCTCCACCGCCGCCCCCGCGCGGTCCCGCCGGCGTGGATGGAGTCCGTGGGGATCCCCCGGACGGGGACGAGACCCCCGAGGGGCAGCCGCCACCCCGGAGCGGGGCCGGGACCCACCGAGTAGGGCCGGGACCAATCAGAGGCAGCCACCCTCTCCCCATAGTGGGGACGGGATCCCCGGGAGCGAGGCTGGGACCCCCCAGGTGAGGAACTGCCCCGGTGCTGACCCATCCCGGGCACTGCCCTCTTCCCGGGACCAGGGATGGCACCTGGTATGGGGCGAGGGGTGGGAAACAGGGATGGGATGGACAGCTCTGTCCCCAGCCAGGCCCCCACACACACCCTGAACCCCATCTCTGCCCCTGCGCCCCAGCACGGCTTCACCCTGCAGCCCCCCAGCCCCATCATGAGAGGTAGAAGAGCCCCCTGGCAGCCCCAGCCAGGCTCGTGGTGTGGGGTCCCCCTGGGGCTGGGCGCTGCCCCACATGGGGCCATGGCTCAGCCTCATCTGCTCGACACCACAGCCCTGGCACATGGGATTGTGCCCTCCAAACACGGGATGCTCCAAAACCTGACAGTCCCAATTCCTTGGCAGAAAACATCCCACAGCTTCACCCACAACCCCCAGCAGCTCCCAGCCAGACACTGGCAAAGCTGTGGGTGCCACTGGTCACCAAGCCCACCTGGGACCCAGGCTGGACTTTCCTCCAGGGTCATGATGGGACAGTCCTGTCCCATCCTGTCCCATCCCATTCCTGAGAACCCCCATCCAGGCCCTTGTCCCACCCCTTGGTGGGCTCAGCTCTGAGCACGGGGCTCGCGCAGCCCCACCATCAGTCTGAATATTTAAAGCCAAATTTTGCGTACACGATTAATTTTTTACAAGCCTTCAAGCCTGCACAGAACAGCACCACGCTGCACATGTCACGTCGCCACAAATAGATACAGGCCTGGAAAAATTACCGGCTGCTGGGAGAATAAACACGCTGGAGCCAGCTTCTCCCTTCTCCCGCGCCTCCGCATTTCTCTGCTCTGGAGCAGCTCTGACCCACACAACCTTCCTGTCCCTCTGCCAGGGGTATCAGGGAACCACTGATGCCCCATCACTCATTTTGGAGACCCCTGGTTGGAGTGCAGCTCATGGGCACCCCATTGCTCCCGTTGCCCAACACCCCTCCCAGTCCCTGGTCCCTTCTGAATGTGCAAAGGTCCATGGCATCACATGTGGGACACCCTGAGCTCCTCCATGAGCCTTCCTGGGCCTCGGAGCAGCTGAGCAAAGGTGGCACTGAGCTGGTACAGTGTCTGTGCCAGAAGTATTTGGGGTCTCTCACAGCTTTGCCACCATCAGCGCCCTCTGGACTGGCTATGGTCTGTGGGAGAGGGTGGACACATGCCACCAGGGTGGTTTGCAGGGCCAGGTGGGAATGGGGGTGGATGGCTGTGCTGAGCCCACACCAGGCACCCACCAGGCCCAGCCACCCCCAGCATCCTGAGCACACTCTGCTGGTCCCAAAGTGGGTGGGATGAGGATGAGGATGAGCTGAGGCCTTCCTGGCACTGGGAAGGGGCAGCGGGCTTTGACAAGCGGGAGGGGATGAAATCACCAGGATGTTGTTTTGGGGTGGCAGACCCAGTTCCCAGTGTCCCTTCATTCCTGTGTCTGGGACAGGGTGGGATGGAGAGGAAAACGAGGATGAGATGGAATAGGGATGAGAATGAGGACTGGGGGGAATGGAGGTGAGGATGAGATGGGTAAGGAGACAAGGACAGAGATAGACTGGGGATGGCACTGGGATAGGGATGGGATAGAGGGATGGAGTGTGTGCCTGCCCAGCCCTGCTGTGCCACCCTGCTCTCCTTGGGAACACCTGGAATCCCCAACTCAGCTGGGACACCAAGCACAGCAGCCCCATGCCCTGACACCCTCCTTGCCCAGATGACACCCCCAGTAGCCACATTTGACACATCCAGGAACAGGGCTGAGCTGTGTCATGGTCACCCAAACCCACTGCACACCCTGTGCCCCCTGCCGCTTGCCCTGCTCCCCACGAGTTTTCCAACGTGGCTGTAAAAGGGGAAATCCCAAAGGAGAACCGAGACCCAAAGCCCCAGGGAGCTCCCTCAGGTCCGGCCCTGAGGTCGGGGTGTGGCAGGGCCGGTACAACCCCAGGCAGAGGCACAGGGTGGCACTGGTCCCCTGACATCCCCTCCCGGTCGGGGCAGTGCCGCTGCCGTCGCCCCCAATTAGCAGGGGAGATTACAGATCCTTCGCAAGGGGAGATTACCCTGCTCAGATCCTGCTACTTGCTCCGGCTTCCCGGCTGATTTGTCTGGGGCTGCAGCTAATCCCCTCCCGGGCAGACACCAGATTGAGCCGCGACTCCCGCGCGGTGGCTGCCAAAAGCCCCCTGTGCTCCTGACCTCCTTCCCAGCCCAGCGGCCACGCGGCGGCCAACGGGCTGCGCTCATCCCGCCTAATCCCAGGGGATCCGGGGCGAGAGGGGCTCCTTAATTGGGGATCTTTGGCGGAGCGTGTGGCGGCCACACAGTCACCGCCAGGCTGGCTGAGCGCCCGCCGTGCCGCGGCTCGGCAGGGACAGGGACAGGGACACGGCTCGTGCCACACGGGCGGCGGTCCCGCGGGACCCCCGGGGTGAGAGCGGTGGGCGCCGGCGCAGGCTCGGGCAGCCATCCGGTGAAAATCCGCATCCCCGTTATGCAACGGCGCTGATTTATTCATGTCTGAACCGGGCACTGGCCTAGAAATTAGCCCGGGCGATGCCGGGGAGGGGCCGGGAAGATGCCGGAGCGCACGGAACCCCGGGGAGCGGCGGGCGCAGGGCCGGGCACACCCCCGGGGACCGTGGGTGCGTGATCACCCCACAGGAGCCGCTGGCACAGGCTCGGGGTGGCCCATGCAGCGGCTGTGCAGGGTGGGGGGCCAGAAGCGGCGCTCAGGAAACTCCTTGGAAAAGCAACAACGGCGGAACAAGCGCCGCGCCTGGCTTTTCCCGGTGCACTGGGATGAGCTCTCTGGCCTGGCACAGAGGGGAGAGGGCAACAGAGAACAGCATGCCCACAGCTCGGCTGTGCAGGACCCAGCCACCTTCTGCATCCCTGCCCCAGAGCTTGAGGAACTGCTTGACCCCACAACACCCAAAGCAAGTGCGAAAGCATGGGCAGGAATATGGGCCATCCCCGGGCTGCCTTGGGATGTCACCGCCCCCGGGAGTTGCAGCCAGGAGCCCATGCTGGGACAAACACCAGCGTCAGGAAGTGGCCGAGCCCCTGTGCAGCTTCCTGTGGTGACACAGGGTCCCTCTGTGGCTCCAAGTCACCGTGAGGGCTCTGGCAGTGCTGCCATGGGGCAGGGGGAGGCTCCAGCCGAGCGCACGGACCAGTAGGACAGGCGGAAACACCCAGGACTCCACTGAGCAAACATCTGCCGGCCCCTGCTCTGAGCCCTGGCTCCAGGGAGGGACCAGAGCAGCCACATGCTCCAGGCTGAGAGGAAACAGATGCCACCGGCCCAGCCCAGGCATTTCCCGGCTCTGTCAGGGGGTGTTGAGAATCTGCAGGTAGCAGAGGCTGTGGGATTACATCCTGCCCTGCATCCTACTGAATATTTTAGTTTAGAATGGGAAGCAAGGCATAAATTGGGCTACCCTCGGAGCAAGGGAGGGTCTTGGGATGCAGGAATGGGGTGGGAAAGTGGGAATGGGCACAAACCTCGAAGAAGAGCCACTCTGACATGCACAGGTATAGAAACAGCTGTAGAAACCAGCAGAGATTTATTGTCAGAACAAAACTCTCAAACATCTAAAGGCCACCAAGTGTCCCATAGCACTGGGGCTGGGCTATGGAGAACAAGGGAATAGGGAGGGGAGAGCCTGACACTGACACCAGCCCCACTCCCTGCCCAGCAGGACGGTCACTCTGTGGCCAACTGCCGCTGCTGCTCCAGCAGGGATTCCAGGAGGTTGGCTCTCTGCACAGCTGCCTGCAACAGGGGAGCACAGGGCAGAGCTCATGGTGCCCAGTGGAGCCACAGCCAGGGCAGGGCCAGGGAGCTCTCACTCACCTCGTACTGCTTCCGGAGGCTGTTCATGCTCTCCTCCTTCCTCAGCACCGCTGCCTTCACCCTGACACAGACATGGGGGGCTGAGGATCCCAGCACCAAACACCGGGCTGGGCCCTGCTCAGCCCCTCTCCCCCCCAGCCAAAGTTGGGCCCCAGGTGCCATCACACACTGGCAGCACTTTTATTCCATTTGTGGGTGCTGTGTAGTGTGGACTGACTTGTCTACAGGAAGAAAGGTACATTAGCTTCCTAAGGCTTAATTATCATAGTATTTTGGGGATGTCCCAGCTGCCCTCAGGCTCTGTGGCTGTGCCCTGACTCCTCTGGAGAAGAAGATCACGTGGCTGCAATCACAGGTATCATGTGTGAGCCACGGAGAGGAGGTGACCGTGATCCTGGCCAGAGCTCCTGCCAGGGAGGAACACACAGCTGTGCTCCACTGGCCTCTCCTGGCACTCATGTTCTTCAGGCAGGCACAGGAGCAGTCCCAGGGACAAAATGGCACAGAGCAGGCCAGCAGTGACAAGGGACAGAAGATTCAGGGTGGCCGAGCTGCACCCAGGCTAGGCAAGACTGGGCTGCCCAATTTGCTTGGACAGGGCTGGAAACAATTCCTGAGGATGCATGGCGCTCCTGCACCATGCCTGGGCTCCCTCACCTCCTGTGAACCTCCTCCAGCTCACGGTCCTTCTCCCGCACCAGCCTGTCCAGCTCCAGGCGCTGCCGAGCTCTCAGCTCTGCCATCTCCGCCTTCAGCCGTGCACTCTCCTCCTCCGTCCCCACCAGCCTGTCCGCAAATTCCTGCCAGACCACCCTCAGTCAGGCTACTGAGCCCCTTGGACAGCTGGTCCCACACATCCAGGCATGGGCCAGGCAAGGCCCTGGCTCTGCTCCTCACCCACCTTCCGGATCTCCTCCACCTCCTGCTCCTTGTGCTTCAGCAGGCCCTGCAGCCGGACGCTCTCCCCTTCCAGCTCGGCCAGCCGCCCCTTGAGCTCATTGCAGCGATCCTGCAGCTTCCGCTCTGACCGCTCCAGCTCCTGCAGCTCCACCTCGTACTTGTCTCGGATCCTCTTGATCCTGTCAGCAGGAAGGACAGGCAGCCTGGCTCAACCCGGTGCTGCAGGGATCATCCCAGCCCCCTTCCTGCCACAGGAGGCACCAGGGCACAGCAGCAAGGACAGAGCTGCCCCACAGGAGATCCAGGGCTGTTTCCTCAGGTGAGAGGTAAACTTTGTCCCTGTGAGCTGCTCCTTCCTGCAGTAGCACTGCTCCACAGGTCACTGGAGAGATGCCCAGGGGACAGGGAGAGGGAACCAGCCCTCAGAGGACCTGGGACCTCCCTCCTCCCTTTCCCCCTCACCTGTTCTCCGCTGCTCTCTCACACTCTTCCTTGGCTAAGGATGTGTCGGCCTCCAGGCGCTGGATCACCAGCTCGATCTCTTTGTCCCTCTCCTTCCTCATCTCCTCCCGCAGCTCCCTCTCCCGAGAGAGCAGCCAGGCTTCCTGGGAACAGACAGCAAATGTGGCCTCAAATCCCTCTTTGAGCCTGTGGGTGGGACCTTTGGAGGACAGCTCTTGCCATTACCTCCTTCTTCATGTAGTTGGCCTCCCAGGCCTGCTTCTCCAGCTCCAGCTGATCCTTCAGCACCTTCAGTTCTGCCTGTGGGGAGAACAGAAAAGTACAGCTCAGCCCAGGGAGCATCCCGTGCCAGCTGGGAGCAGCCACTGGCACTATCCTGGTAGGGTACAAGGCTTGGTGGTGCCCAAAGGGCTGGAGGTGAGGGGGTACCAGACCTGGTGCCGCCTCTCCTGCTCCTCCTTCTCCTTGGCATACTCATCCCGCAGTGCCCGGGTGAGGGCCGAGCTGCTGGCCTCCAGCTGCTGCCGCAGCTCCTCTGCCTCTGCTCGCTGCCTGCACAGATACAGCTCCCAGCATCCACACCAGCACCTCTGTCCATGGGAACCTGGCCCAGGGAGCCCACCCCCATGGCTCCAGGGCTGCCCCCGGCCCCAGGCTCACCTGGCTGCTTGCTGGCTCAGCCGCTCCTTCTCCTCGGCCACCTCAGCGTAAAGCCGGCGCCGCTGCAGCTCCAGCGCCTGCTCCTCCTGCTCCAGCTGCTGCTCACACCTGTGGGACACAGACACTCCCAGGGATGTGCCTTCAAGCACTCAGTCACCTCTCCACCCCACCCTTCATGATGCCAGAGGATGCTCCCAGCTCAGCAGCATTGCCCACCTGCAGCCAGTGGAGAAAAAGGGGCTGCTCCCCGTAGAGCTGCAAATACTGGGATCCCACCAGCAGATAGGTGCTGGACAGCACCCCAGAGCTGTCAGTCCAGCACTGACCCCAGAGTGACGCACCTCTGCCGGGCTCGCTCCCTCTCCCGCTGGCTCTGCTCCTCCTTCTCCCGCTCCAGCAGCCCCCGCAGCTCCTGCGCCTGCCGCCCGTAGTGCTGGGCTGCCCGCTCATCTGACTGCAGCAGCTCGGCCTCGTGCAGCAGCTTCAGCTGCCGGATCTCCTCACGGTGCTTGGCCATGAGCTTCTGGATCTCTGGCTCCAGCCCTGGGACAGCAGGAAGGATGGTCATGGCTTGGCCTCAGGGCTGCTGGATCCCACCCCGGTGGCTGTGGCTGGCTGGCATGGGGGTGGTGGACACATGGACTGAAAGGGGCTGGTAAGATGGAGGGATGAGCACAGAGGGGTTTTCTTGCCCTCTGGCATCTGCTCCAACAAAAATAAGGACCAAACACTGCCCACACTATGGAGCTCTTCCCAATCTCTCCTGGACCAACCTGGCACCATCCTGGCTCCAGCTGCTGCCTAGGGAGCCTGCCCGTACCTTTCACAGTGATTTCTTTGATCTTTTTGGTTTTCTCCTCGATCCACTTCTCCCGTCTGACTTTTTCAGTTGCACTCATGAGTTCCTTCAGTTTCTTAATCTCCTGTTTGGAAGCAGATGGAAAAACCTCAGAGAAGCTGGGAGAGAAAAGCCCCAGCAGCCTGGGAGCTGGGCTGTTGGGAAAGAAGCTACAGATGACTCGCTGTAGCTTCCCCCCAGTGCCTTCACACACTCCCCCAGTGCCTTCTCCTCTATCCAATGGGATGGGTGGAGAAAAGTAAAACCCTTGGGAAAGCATTCAATGGCCTAGACATGAGAGCACCGACAGAGAGGGAAGGGGAATTGGGAGCTGCCGGGGGTCCCTGCATGCAGGGCAGCGCATCTGTGCCTGTGTAATGGTGCTTTCCTCTCCAGCCTTCCCTCTCCCTGCCATGGAAAACCCTCTGGCAGGGGCTGGAGCAGGGCCAGAGCAGGTCAGGGCATGAGAGCAGAGGGCAAGGCACAAAAGAGA
This sequence comes from Entomyzon cyanotis, assembly GCA_024500445.1. NCBI lineage: Eukaryota > Metazoa > Chordata > Aves > Passeriformes > Meliphagidae > Entomyzon > Entomyzon cyanotis. The sequence continues at coordinate 2,514,760 of JAKEPQ010000325.1, forward strand.
GCAAAGACCACATTTACCTCACAAAAGGGGCCCAAAGTGCGCCAGACCTGGGAAGAAAGAAAGGAGGGGATGGAGAGAGAAGGGGAATGGTGGATGAGAGGCAAATCCACACAGCCATGTCTGTGGGAGCCATGGGCAGGGTGGAGCTGTGCAGGGGTCCGTGGGGGCAAGGGGAGACACAGCACAAGGGGCAGGGAGAGGGACATGCCAAGGGACTGGCCAGGAGTGTGCTGTGTGGTCAGAGCCTGCTCCAGAGACCAAGGGACTCCCACTGTCTGGCCAGGCATGAGCTCAGCTCTAAGGTCAAGCAGATCCTAGCAAGGCTGGGATGAGCCCAGTGGTGCCGCCTTTCTGCCAGGCCTGGCAAAAGGTGAGCTGAGCTGTCTCCATCTGCAGGAGAAGCAAAATTCCTCCATGGCATTGGGTTTGTGCCAGCACTGCACCCCGGTCACCTCCAGCATGGAAGGGCTCTGCCTACAGCAGGATCATGGAATCACAGAATGGTTTGGGTTGGAAGGGAACTTAAAGCTAATCCAGTTCCACCCCCTGCCATGGGCAGGAGCACCTTCCACTATCCCAGGTTGCTCCAAGCCCTGTCCAACCTGGCCTTGGACACTTCCAGGGATCCAGGGGCAGCCACAGCTTCTCCAGGCACCCTGTGCCAGATGTGTGAGAACGGTGTCTCCGAGCAGAGCCTGGGAGCTTACACTGTCCCTTGGTCAGTGTCACACTCCTGGGTCTGGGTGGCAAAGGAGAGGAGCCTTTTGGGGAGCCAGGACAAAACTCCATAGTGACAGGGACCTTCTGTGCACAGGGAAGAGCTCCTCAGAGTGGCCAGGTCTCACTGAGGTGACAGAGACCAAACTGCTCTGGGCAGAGGCCATGGTTGAACAACATCAGGACACATGTGTCTCCCCCTTTTCCCTGTCCCCTCACCAGCTCATGCTGCTCCTGCATCTGGTTGATCTTCTGGCCGTACTTGTGGTCCACTTGTTTCAGCTCTGCCACCACGGCCTCACACTTCTCACTCAGCACCTTCTTATCATTGAGGAGCTGAGCAGGGTGAGGAGCCAGCATCAGGCAGGTGCAGCCACCTCAGCCTGTGCCTTCAGCAGCTGGGATGAAGGATTACCTGGTCGATGAAGGCCAGGTGCCTCTGGATAGCTGCCTCATACTGCTCCCTCTGCAGCCTGAGCTGGTGGCCGAGCTCCTTCTCGGTCTGTTTGACGTGTCGGTCAGTCAGTTCCCGCTGCTGAGTCTGGGGGCAGCAGGGATCAAACAGCCATGACATGGAAATCACCATCAGGCCAGGAAAATGAGGGACAGAGCTAAAGCAATGCCCTGGTGCTCACATCTCCCACCTCTGTGAACAGGGACACCCAGCTCCCCCGGGACAGAGGAGAAGGGAGTTCAGCCAGGTCCTGACTAGATGGTCTTTAAGGTCCCTTCCAACCCAAACTATTCCATGCTTCTGTGAAATCAAGGGACAGCCCTGATCATGTGCTTCATAATCCCAAGAACAACACGTGAGGCTGACACACCAGAGCAGTCTGCAGCAGGCTGATGGCTCTCTTCTTCTCCTCCACTTCTAGCTTCAGCCTCATCATGGAACTCGTCACCTCTGTGGCAACAGCTGACACCTGCTCCACGTGAGCCAGCTCCTCTTCCAAAAGGAAGCCCTGCCAGAGCAGAAAAAATATGATGAAAAGGTGGTGGAACCACCTGGAATGAGGACAGGGAGATGGGGGATGATTCCCACCACAGTGCCATACCACAGATGGACTCACCTCACGCTGTGTGGCTGAGGCGGCTGACCTGGGCCTCTCCTGCTCTGACTTCTCCATCTCATCCAGGAAACTGATGATGCTTTGGAGCTTGGCCTCTGAGAGCAGAGCCCCATCCTCGGGGACCCCTGGCGAGTGGTTCAGCTTCCCAAACTTCTCCAAATTATCAGCAGTCAGGGAGTTGGAGCTGGGCTCCTGCTGGGAATTCACTGTGGTGAATGAGCATCCAGGGGAAGGCTCGGGAGAACAGGTGCTGGCTTTTCTCCATCACTCTAGCCCTGTCTTCCCACTGTACCCCAGTAACCAGCCTCATCCTCTGGGCTAAACCCTGGCCCACCACCAACCCTTGCATGGATTTGCTGTTCCTTGCAGCTGTCCAAGCTCTCAATGCACCAAACCATTCCTCAACTACCTCCAAACTCCTCCATCTCCACCTCCAAACTCTTCCATCTCCACCTCCAAGCTCTTCCATCTCCACCTCCAAGCTCTTCCATCTCCACCTCCAAGCTCCATCACCTGCTCCCAACTTCTCCATCACCTTTCCCAGCAGCGCCTGGCTGTTTCTCATCAGGCAGCTGTCACTGTCCAAGGATGGACACAGCAGTTTCATCCCTCAGCTCACCCTGTCCATCCAGGCATATCTGTCCTTCTTGAGGAGCTTGGGTGGGGGCAGCAGCTCTGGCTCCTCCTCCAGCAGCTGGAGTGTGTCCAGCAGCTCATTGAGTGTGACCTTGGACGGAGCCCTGCTGCCAGCAGTCACTGCTGTCTCCAGGTCCTCATTACCCATCTCCCCGGAGCTCACATCCTAACGGAGAAGAAGATGAAAGAGTGAGAGCTTTCTGGGTCTCCCACAAGCCATTGAAGGCTCTCATGTCACCCTGGCAGAGCAGCTGCTGCCAGGACCCCCAGGAGGCACAGCCAGACCCACCTGCAGCTTGTCCTCTGCCCCCGGGTCCTGTGAGGGTACGGAGCCAAGGGCTGCCAGGCTGCTTCCTTCCAACTCCATGGCTGCCGAGGGGGAATTGGCCTCTGCAGGAACCAGACTGTTCTCAGGCACTCACCCCAGCCAGCACCCCAGAGCAAACGGCTCCTTGTCCCCTCCTTCCCCTCACTCCCAAGCTTTGGGGATGTGCCAGAGTGACTCACCAGCATTATTGGCTTTGGTGAGGCTGCCGGCCGGGCTGACATTCCTGGTTGAGCTAGGTTTGGCGCCAGGCTTCTTCTTGGGCACCCTCCTGCTCTCCTTCACCAGCACCAGCTCTTCTGCCGAGCACTTTGTCTCTGAGGCCTTCTGGGCTCTTTTCTGCTGCAGCTCCTGCAGGGACAGAGCAGCCATCAATATCCTGAAGTTCTGCAAAGGCACAAGCCTGTGTTCGCAAGGCTGTGGCAGTGTTTTTGCATTCTCCAGCTGCTTACTGCTGCATCTCCCCAATCCCACCCCCAATGGAACATGGTTCCAATTAGGGCAAAGAGAATTTGGGGTTTAAAACATCTCCAGCTTTCTGCCAGCTCCTGCAGCCTGTGCCAACCCCATCTGCACCACCAGCTGCAAGAGCAGGGTGACAATGATGCGTTGCTTCCTGCCAAGGGACACAGAGTGGTCCCACTCCAGAGGAGCCCTGCTCCTGAGGAGAGTCCCATTCCCAAGGCACACACATCCTCAGCCATTCCAAGAAGCTTGGAATGTCCCTGTCTCTCAACGTAGTCACCATTTTACTGAGAACTACATGGAAACCAGCACTGTCTTCACAAGCTCAGAACGAGCTGCCAAGGCTTGGCAGGAGCACAGCAGGAAACCACTCTGTGGCACCTCCATCTCCTGAGGGAGCACTCCATTTGCAAGGCTGGCTCTGATCCTGCTCCATGCCAAGGCCCTGGAGATGCAGAGAGGCCTCTTGCTGCCTCACCAGATGATGCCAGCAAATGATGTCACACACTGTCCCTACCTGGATGGCAGCATGCCGGGCCAGGCGCGCCTTCTCCTCTCGGATCTTTTGGCGTTCCTTGTCCTTCCTCTCCTGCAAATCCAGGATATTCCCCTCCTCCATCCGCTGCTGCCTCTCCTTCCAGAAAAGAGGGTCAAAAATGTTACTGAGAGCTCTCCAGCACCCACCACCCACCACTGAGAAGTGTGAGGGGCACCCACACCTGCGTCACCCCATTTCCAAGCTTCCCATCCTCCCCTCTGTGCAGGTGAAGAGCCCTCAGAACAGCTCCACTTGGGAGCAGCTCATTTTCTTTAGATCCTCAATGCAATTATTATTATTATTATTATATCATCATCTGGGTCTGCAACCACCGAGGAGACAAGGCTTAAAAATAGACTCTCACACACAAGAGCAACTGAGCTTTTCATTACTGGGATAAATAATTGAACACAAAGAAACACAAATAACTGCGAAACCTCGTCACTCTAACGAGCCACCTCATTAGGGATTCACTAGGATGAGCCGAGATGGGGCATCCCTTCTCTGGCCACCAGTGTGGCCCAGACAATCAGAATTCAGGGAGATTTATGCTGCTACTGCCAGTGCCTGCCTGCTCCCAGTCAGGGGGCTGGGGGAACTGGAGCTGTGTGGTGCTGAGCCCCTGGGCCTCAGCTCCTGCTGGAACCCAGCCAGACTATCCCTGCACACAGCCAGCAGAGCTCTGAGGGAACAGAACCCTCCACGGCTCTCTGGACCATGAGCTGGATGCAAAGCCAGGGCCCCCTCCACTTCCACAGCCCAGGTCTGGTGACTAAAGGGACCTGAATCCCTCCACCAGCATGGCCAGCTGGAGGGTCTGTGCTACAGAGTAGGGGACAGGACCAACCTCCCTTTTGGCAGCCATCAGGCGTCCCAGAGCTGCAGCTGCTGTCCTGTGCCGCTGCGAGTGCCGCCGGTACCAGCGCTGGATGGTGACAGCAGCCTGGTTCACCTGCTGGATGAACCTGTGGGGACAGGGAGGGGAGGTCAGCACAGCCTTGGGTGCAGCAGAGCACAGGCAGCCTCCCCACAGCACTGGGACCTGCAGGTGCACTAAGAGCAGCCCTTCGCCACTGTGAAATCCCACAGGACAAGAAGAAGCTCCCCTGGAGCTCCTCACACCTCCTGGCACTGTCCTCCTGCCCGTTCCCTCACCTCTCAGCCTCCTCCTTGGTCACCTCCCTCCTCCGGGGACCAATGCTGCTGCTGCTGCTGCTGCTGCTGTTGTTGTTGCGGGTCATGATGTTGTTGCTGGAGAAATTCTTCTGAGACTTCACGAAGCTGCTGCTGCCTTCCCCATCCTCGTTTGAGGTCGCTTTGACAACGTTGCTGGGACAGAAGATGAAGCCACTCAGCCCTGTCCTGTGCCACTCGTGACCCTGGGGCCAGCCTGGCCGCAGAGCCAGGACCTCCCACACTCACTTGAGGGAACTGGGAGCCTGATTGGAGCTCTTGGGTGTGGGACCCTTCTCAGCAGTGGAGTAGTTGTTGTGCACCATGGTGGTGACGCAGTTGCCCATCGCGCCCTTGTTGCTCCTTGTGTGGAGAGAACAGGAGTGCCAGGAGCAGTACCTTCCCCTCTCAAGGTGTTTTCTCTGTGCAGTTCCTCCCACCCCCGACCTCAGGACCCCTGTCCTACCTGTTGTTGGCGGTGAAGTTGGCGGCCAGGAGCACGGTGGCTTCCTTCCTCCTCATGCCCACAGGCGGCTCAATGCTGTGAGAGCTGGAGGGGCCTGGGAACACCCGGGGCTGGTCATCCTGCCATGGAGTCAGCAGGGATAAGGGCACCAAACCCACCTCCTCAAGCACCACCAGGAGCACAGAGCCAACATGGCCCACCCACTCCCAGAGCCCGCTGTCCTCACCAGGATATTCCATGTGGTTTTCTTTTCTGGGGAAGTTTTGCTCAGAGTTGCAAGTTTCTTCCTTCCTCCTGGACCACTCTCAAAGAAGGCCAGGAAGTCTTCTGTCTGCTCCGAGCTTTAGCCAGACCCAGGGAAGGCAGAAAGGACAGAACAGGGGCTCTGGGATAACTCACAGCCATGGGACACACTCTGGCCATGCAGTGCACTTGGACACTCCAGTGTGACACAGGGTAGAAAGGGGCTGGATAATTGTTACATGGCCACAAAACCCACAAATAACTTGTTTTTACACAGAGCTTTAGGTTCCAGCGTGGTGTGTGGAGATAGGGATGGGCACAGGCCAATAGAAGAATGGAAAATCCCAACTAGGAGGGCACTGGGAACAGTGAACTTTCGTCTCTTCACACAGACCAGTTATGGCCTGGAGGGTCCCTGAGGGGCTGTTGGGATTAAATGGAATGTTTTTGTGACAGCCACAAAAATACACTCCATTTCCCCAAACAGAAATTCTTCCCTGGGTGGGTGGTGAGGCCCTGGTACAGGATGCCCACAGAAGCTGGGCACTTCTCTCACAGAGCAGTGTCCCAGGCCAGGCTGGAAGGAGTTTGGAACAACCTGGTCTAATGGAAGGTGTCCCTGCATGGGACTTTAAGGTCCCTTCCAACCCAGGCCATTCCGTGATTCTATGAAACTCTAAACAAGGGACCTCTGCACCAAACAAAGCCCCAGACCTCGGTTTTCCAGGGCTAGGTTTTAACTCCTGATGTACATGACAGAGCTCAGGGTACATTTTGGAAAGCTTCCTGTTTCCCCACAGGACCCAGGGAGGTTGGACACGTGGGTGGGGTGTCCCCCAGAGCCATCCACAGGACAGATGGATGCATGTCCGTGGCTGGAGCTGTACCTGTGTGAGCTGTTCACCCGCTGGTTCACCTGGGTGGTGCTGTTGGACCTCCGCAGGTTGTTCATGGCCCGGGATCCCGCATCTTCCTGTGGAGAACAGGGATAAATCCACATTCAGGAGGAGCACAGACAGGCTTCCCCCACCCCCCTCACCCAGCCCTCACATGGAGCTCCCACTATCCCAGGGCTGCCAAGCTCTCCTTGAGGCAGCAGGCAATGACACCTCGCTCCGGCGCTGCTGAGCCAGCAGGAACACGTTCCTTAGCACAAGCTCCCGGCACAAGGGCACAGGAATGCTGCCAAGGGATTACTCAGCACGGAGCACAGACTGTCTGCTGCTGGATCCTGAGAGACCCCACAAGTACCTGGGGCTCGTTCCCTCTGTGGAACCCCCGCTCAGGAGCCCCCGGTGCGGCAGGAACCGGGTGTGCTCGATGAGGGCCAGGCTGGGCCTGACATCCCAGCAGGAAACACCAGGAAGCTGGGAGTTTCCAGATGGAAATCAGTGCAGGAAGGTGAAGGGCAACGAAGGGAAAACAGGGAATCCTGACACTCCCCACTTGCTCTTCTGCATCAAGCAGAGAACCACAAGCAGCAATTGCCAAGGGCAGTGCCAGAACAAAGCCAGGCTGATGCTGGGGAAACCACAGCGAGAGGGACATGGGCATGCACGGAGCCATCCCATATCCTGGCACACACTCCCTGGCACAGGAGGCGAAAAGGCCATGGGCTCACCGGAGCATTCCTCTTGGCTTTGCCATCAGCAGCCACAGACACAGAGCGCGCCACGAGCTTGGAGGGAGAGGCGCTGCCGGGGCGGCGCGACACCGGCGCCGGGAGCCCCGTCAGGATCAGGTCTGCAACATCGGAGCTCTGGATGGAGCAGCAGCTCCGGGTGCTCTTCATGCTGGAGCAGAAGGAAGGGGCCCTGGAAGCACAGCGCAGAGAGGGAAGGCATAAAGCATCCAGCCTCGGAACCAGAAGGTCTGGCTCCTGCGAACACCGGCACACAGAGCTGGAACTGCTTCCACACAGGACAAAACACCTTCCTCCAAACTGCCACATGGCAAACAACCCTGAGCACAGCCCTGGAGAGGCTCCAGGTGAACTCCTCACTGCTTTCACCCAACACTCATGGCTGTCCATGAGCTGCTGTCCCATTTATGGGCTGGGATTCCAACAGAGGACTAAAGGAAGGGAAGAGCTTTGCTCCCCATCCCAGGCTCCTTCAGTCCACACAGTCCATGGCTGCCAGAGGATCACACCAGCCCAGAATAGCCCAATCTGTGCAGGCTGGAGGTTCAGCTCACCCCACATCCCACATGAAGAACCACCTGGGCAGCTCCCAAGGTATCCTCCCCATTGCCAAGCTCCCAGTCCCTGCTAAGACTCTGTTCGGAAGTGTCTGTGCCCCTCAGGGGACACAAAGAGGGCTGGGCCCCATCTCCAGCTCAGGGCAACACATTCCCACCTTTTCCCTTCTGCATTCCCCCAGCCCCAGTGCTGAGCCAGGAGTCGCCGCTGTCCCCAGTAACAGACCACATCACTTTATTTCTTTGTATTTATTACCCACACTGTCCCTAAACCCTCTCCCCTGGCAGCCCTGGTTTCCACTCTCAGAGCTTCACCACAGCCCTTGGCAATGCCTCGGGCTCCACAGCGTGGGGAAACAAACAGCTCTCATGGAAACCGCTGGGCTCATGGCAGGAAAACAGGGCTCAGGAGCCCAGGTCCAGCACAGCACACTGAGCCCCCAGTCCCTCAAATCCCTTAAGCGCAGACTCCATAGCTCTGAAGCCCCAGGCCCCCATGGCTCCAAGCCCCCCTATGACCCAGCCCCTATGCCCTAAGGGCCCAAATCCCTGAGCCCCTCAGGATCACCCAGGTCCCACACCTATTCCTCTATGCTTCCAAATCCCAGACCCTCCAAATTCCCTCAAACCCAAGGCCGAGGACCCCAGCCACAGGTCCAAGCCCAAGCCCCCAGTGCCTAGATGCCCCAGGACACCCAACCCCAGGCCCCAAGCCCCCCAAACCCCAGACACCCAGCTCCAAAGGCTTAAGTCCCCAAGGCCCAGACCTACACGAGGAACCACAGGGCATCCAACACAAAGCCCGTCATGATTCCCAAGCCCCAGACCCCTCCCTAGGATCCCCACCCCCAAGCCCCCCACGACCCCAGCCCATATCCCCAGGCCCCAAGCCCTCCAGGACCGCCCAGCTCCCAGTCCCCACACACCCCCAACCCAGACCCCAAACCCTTCAAGGCCCCCAAGCCCCCAACCCCCAGACCCCAACCCCTCACGACCACGGCAATGGGCCCCACGCACCCACACGCGGGTGAGATCCGCTCACTCCGGGGGCGATGCCGAGAGTGAGGCCCCGTCCCTGTCCCAGCTCCCCCTGGAACCCCTTCGCTCCCCTCGACCCCCTCAGCCGCCATTAAGCGCCCCCAGCCCCTCACCTACGGCCGCGCTCCGACCACAGCCATTAGGCGGGGCTGGCGGCGAGCAGCCAATGGGAAGGGAGGGAAGGGCGGGGAAAGAGATGCGATTGGCTGAAGTGGGGAAAAGGGCGGGAACAAGGAGGGACGGGGAAGGGGCGCGGTTGAACCCGGTGGGCGGGGCTTAGGGGGAATGAGCCAATTGGACGAGAGGCGATGATGGGCGTGGCTTGGAGAGGCGGGGAAGGGGCGGGGCTCGGTAAACATGGGCGGGGGGAGCCATGGGGTTGTTGGGGGGAAAATGGGGCTTTTTGGGGGAAAAAATGGGGATACTGGGGACCTGAGAGCGGGGGATCCATGAGGAAGATGGGGGAGTCATGGGGCTATTGGGGGAAGGGGGACGGAGAGGAGGAACTATGGGGGGGGGGGGTCATGGGAATCAATCAATAACCATTGGGGGGCCATGGGAAAAAGTGGAGCCACTGGGGGGTTCTGGGGCAAGGTGTGAGCTGTGGGAAAGAGGGGAAACCATGAGGCTACTGGGGGGGCTGTGGGTGGGGGAGAACAGTGGGGCAGGGGGAAAGCTGTGGGGCTTTTGGGGGCCATGGGCCAGGAGGAGCCCCAGGCCAGGCTCCATCAGCGGCGCAGGAAGAAGTCACACAATCCCAGACCCGGGTGGGGGTTTATTGGAGGGTTCTGACCTCACAGGACAGCACCTTCTCCCACCCTAACCCCCACAGAGCCCGGGCTGGAGCTGGGGGCCACCCAGGAGCACCCATGGCCATGCTGGGGTCTCCGAAGCACCCCCAGCTCAGTCCCAGCGGGTCCCACACACCTGTCCAGCTCAGAGGAACAAGCAGTCATGGCCCTCTGCCCACACTGGAACACCACGGACAGTGAGAGGGACATCATCACCTGATGGAAGCCCTTGTGGCCATTTCACAGCCCATGTCCCCCAAGAGGCACCAGGACAGCACAGGCCCCATAGGGAGGGAGGGCACAGCCCCCGCAGCCCCCGGGGCCTGACAGCAGCTACATGTTGAGGAAGGCAAAGGCCGATGGCTGCCGGGTGCCCTCCGTGTCTGTCCCCCCACCTTTGGGCTGGGACGGCGTCCGTGGCTCTGCCGGCGCTGAGTGCGGCTGGAGCACCACACCAGGATGGGCCACCAGCTCCATGCCGGCGAACAGGGACAGGCTGGGGGCCGCCGTGTCCCCTGCCAGCCTGCTGCCCCCATCCTGCTCGCAGGGACAGGCTGGCACCGTGGCCCCGGGCTGCCTGGGGGGCTCTGATCCCACCCCCCGGCTCCTCACCGGGGGCTGCAGGGGTCAGGGCTGGGCTCAGCGGGGTCAGGAAGCTCTCGCTGGCCAGGGCTGGGATGTCCATGAGCAGGTCCCTGGCTGAGCTCACCGAGGGGGCCGAGGGTGGGCGCGGGGCCCTCGGGGAAGGCTGGGCCCGGCACAGGGCCTCGAACTGCCGCAGCATCTGGGACAGGAGCAGGATGGGTGGAGGGAGAGCGGCATCAGGAAAGGGGCTTGGCCACGGCACCTTTTCCCAGGCACGAGGACTGTTCCCAGCGTCCCCTCCCAGGGCTCAGAGGGAGCATCACCCTGCTCAGGCTTCCTGCTCCTGGGAAAGGCAGCCAATCCTACCCCTCTGGGACATGCATGGAGCCATTCCCATGGGCTGTGTGTCCCCAAGGGCCATCAAACCCATCCCGGGAGCCCCCGCCCTGGGGATTGGGCACAGGGATGTCCGCAGAGTCACCTTGGTTGCTCGGTTGGCCACGGGCCCAGGGCTGCCTTGGCTGAGGTGCTGCAGGCGCTGCTGGGTCACGGCAAAGATCTGCTCCGGGGACAGCAAGTCGGAGCAGCTGAGGGCAGAGATGGCACACATGGACCTCTGTGGGAAAAGGGAGCATGGCTGAGCTGGACAGGCCCCCAAACACCCCCCAGCCCTCTCAAGGGATGCCCCCCATGCTCACCATACGGATGCTGTCACTGGGATCTTCCAGTGCCCGGCCCAGCAGCTCCAGCACCACCTCACAGTTCAGGAGCCCACACCTGCACAGGGATGGGGGTCACCGCTGCCCAGAGCCCCCTCCCAGCCTGGTGGTCCAGGCCCAGGCAGCCAGGGAAGGGCTCAGGTTGCCCCCCAGAAGCCCCCCAGCCCCAGGGAGTGCCTGCCTCCAACACTTACTCCTTGAGGAAGTGCTGAGCTTCCTCCCTGGTGAGGAAGACCCTGGCCCCACGTGTCAGTGCCGACACCAGGCTCAGCTCGCGCCGGCAGTCACCCGGGCTGTCAGCATCCACCCTGCTGGGGACACACTTCATGGGGACAGGGGCCACCTGCTTCCCCTCCTTAGGGCCCTGCACACCCCACAACAGACAGGGACCCCCACCCTGAGCAGCTCTGCCTGCCCGTGGCTGGAAGGACAAACATCCCAGGAGGAGCATAGCGCCAGGGACACTCTGGATTAACAGTGTGGGAAACGAAGGCAGCACTCTTAGGGATGCACCTCGGACAGTCCCAGGGCAGGGGAGCCTCCTGGACCCCTCTCACCTGTCAGCCCCGTGGCTCAGCTCCCGGCTGGCCCCAGAGCGGCTGTCACTGCCGGATTTGCTGCCCGAGTCCGAGGTGCGGCTCCGCTCATTGCCCTGCGAGGATTCCTGGGAGCTGTGCCCGCTGTCCACCTCCTCCCAGCCGCCCCCGGCCAGCCCCGGCTGGTGGCTCACTGTGGGGATAATGGTGCTGAAGTCCCCAGACACCCCAGGACTGGTGGGGACCCACCCAGATCTCCAGCTGCTCTGGCAGGACTCACCTCGGGAACCACGCGGCGCAGGAGGAGCCGGGAGCGGCACGGCCGGGCTGCTGGCAGGGGACGGGGCTCGGACAGGCTCGTAGGTGTCCTCAGGGAGATCCCCGCAAGGCCGCCGGGGCCCCCTGGTGCTGGGAGCACGGCCTGGGCCACGGCCTCGGCCGCTCGCTGGAGGCTGCTCAGCAGGGCCTCCCCTGTGGAAGCTGCGGGAGACTGGGATGTTGGGAGAATCCCGGGAGCTCAGTCCCATGGGGATCACCCCAGCACGGGGTTCCAGGCTGGGAAAGGGGAGTGAGGGAACTCTGGGAGCTCAGAGGATGAGGCACAAAGTAATCCCTCATGGCCCTGCCCCAGCTCCTAGAGGACAAGGACCCAATAAGGGCCTGGCCAGGACTCACCAGAGCTGCTTTTGTCACTGCTGAAGCCGAATCCCTGCAGGGACCCACAGGGTATAGGGCTGGAGCCCATCCCTGGGGAGGCACAGGGAATGTCAGAAGGAGCATAGGCACTCAGGGCTCCCCTTTCCTGCTGTTCCCCCACCCCTCTGACCAAAGGCCCATCTCGGGCAGGCTGTACTCACCAGCAGGGGCTGGGGGCCGGGTGGGCAGCACCTGGGGCTGCGGCAGCGGCGCATCTGAGAACAGAATGCTGGCCAAATCCTGCGGGATTGAGAGAGAGAGAGGAGTGTGGGCAGAGCTGGGACCCCAGGGACCCCGAAGAAGGGGGCTGGGGGCTGCCCTGTCCCTCCAGCACCCACCTGTGCGGCCGCCCGCACCTTCTGGTTCAAGCTGTTGCCGTGGAGGGGGTCTGGGGGCCCGGAGAACACTGCAGACACACAGAGGGAAGGGTGGGGGATGCTCCCAGGCAAGGCAAGACCCTGCTCCTGGCACAGCCACAGCAGCAGGAGTCCCCTGCCCGCTGTGGGGCCACTCCTGCTCCCCTGTGTCCCCCCAGCCTGTTACCCGCAGCCTCCCGGATGAAGCTGGCGTTCCTCTTCAGCTGCAGAACGAACTGAGGGGAGCCCTGGGAGCAGGTGTGTAACAGGATCTTCAGCACCTGGCTCGGGGGACAAGGACAAGTCACAGCTGCCCCCCTTGAGCAGGGTGGGCTCCATCCCATCACCCCCACAATGCTCCCAGCACGGACCCACCTTCAACTTGACGTGGCAGGAGCTGCTCTGCAGCCGTGTGAGGAGATGCTCCAGCAGGCACTGGCTGCTGCCAGGGGACTCGTGGGAGATCTCTAGGGACGGGTTAGGGATCCAGCCGGGATAGGAGGGCACCAGCAGCCCCCCGAGTGCCAGGAATTCAGCCCCTCCACAGGGTCCCAGCCAGGGCCCACGGCACCAGCACCACGGCTGCCCCCAGCCAGCCTCCAACACCCACCGCGGCCCGGAGCAGCCCCGGGGAAGCCCCCTGTCCCGGGACCCCCTCCCTGCCCAGGGCTCCCAACGGCTCCCCGAAGGATACTGGCGATCTCCTCGAACAGGTACCCGGGGCAGGGGGTGTCGTCGTCAGCCGTGCCCCGCAGCAACACCGGCAGCTGGAGGAGGAGGGGGCGGCGTGAGAGGGGCTGGACCCGACCCGGACCCCGGTGGAGGGGACCGGACCGAGGCCCAGGGGCAGGCCCGGCCCCGTCAGGGCTGTGTGAGGCCGCTGTAGAAGCGAGGGCGGGGTGCAGCGATGGCGTCGCGTGTGGGCAGTGACGCCACGCCCCCGGCAGCCCCCCCTGCCCCCCAAAACCCCCGTCCATACCCGGCTCAGGAAACTCAGCCGGTCCCGCAGCGGCGCCGCCATGACACTGCCGGCACCGGCCCTGCCCGGTCCCACAGCGGCGTCAGGGAACCGCCGCCCGGAAGTTGTTTTACGCCAATGAGAGAGCGAAGCTCTGCCGCTCAACCAATTAGAGATGAGGAAGGGCGGGGCTCCAGGCGGAAGAGCCGCGTGAGGTTGACGCCAGAGAGAGGCGGGAGGTAAACAGCGGGCATTTCCACTAATCAGAGCTGCCCGCGGCGAGCTACCAATCAGAAGGGGCTCAATTTGGGGTGCTACCGCCCAATAGGCGAGCGCGGTGTGTGACGAGCGGGGCTGGCAGCCAATCGTGGCCGCCTCGGCATGGCGGCGCCCATGCGGTGAGGCGATGTCGGGGCGCGATGTGTGGCTGCGGGCGCGGGCGCGGCTCCGGCGCTTCCCGGCAGCGCTGGCGGCGTGCGGGGACCAGGTGGGGCCGGGGAGCACAGCGGGGCTGCGGGGCTCGGCTCTGGGGTCGGCGGGTCCCGGCGGCTCCCGCTCCCGTCCCGTGTGATTCCCGCAGGCCGCGGCCTACGGGCGGTGCGTGGCGGCGGCGGCGGCTGGACCGGCGGAGCTGCGGCGGGACACATGCCTGGAGGAGTTCCAGGCGCTGCGGGAATGTTTCGCCCGGGCGGTATGTCTCTATGCCAGTCCCGACCCCGGTCCCGATCCCCGTCCCAGGGCCGATCCCGGTGCCGGCGGAGGGGGGCGGCCTCGGCCCGTCCTGACCGCAGCTCTTTGCAGGCAAAGGCGACGCCGAAGTGACCTCGGAGCCGTCCCCTCCCCGCCTGGAGATGCTCGGGGGGAATAAAACTCTAAAACCCACTGGTTTGTCCTCACATGACGTAGCCCCCGCGGCCCCCATGAGCTGCCACCCGCTCCCCGGCCCGAAGGAGGAGCAGCCCCGGGCTGGGTGAGGGTCACAGATCTATTTTTATTTATTAAAAAAGGAGGAAAAAAAAAAGTTCAGATCAAAATGCCTCAGCTTATTTTATTGATGGGCTCAGCCTGCGCTCCGGGCTCTCCCTCCCAGCGTTCCACCCGCCCCGGGGCAGCCGTTCCCGGCGGGACAAGGCAGCTCCCGCCGGCTTCCAGCCCAGCTTGGGGTGCCCACGCCATTCCCAGGAGCAGGAATGTCAGGAGCATCTTTGGTCCCTTATGTTCACACAGAGAACAACAAACAGGCGGGTCTGACCCCGCGGGGCCAGAGCCGGCAGCAAAGGGGATGAAGGAGCTGATCCAGATCCTGCTCCCTCGCACTTCAGGAAGGCTGGTTGGTGCCACTGCCCGGATCCACCTCCCCAGGGCACGCCTGGAGCCGTGCTCCAGAGCCCATCCCTGCCCCTCGGAGCAGCTCCGGGGCTCCCGGCTGTGGTGCTTGTGCTTGATGACAGCGTCAATGGAGAAGCTCAAGGGGATGAGGGGGGGTTCAGGGGGTTTAAGGCCACAGTGTTCCAAGGGGTCTTCCCAAAGGACTCCCGAGGCCATTTCCCTGTGGCTCTGGGTTGTGACATCCTGGGAGCACTGGGCAGGGTCAGTCCCACCCCATCCCAGCTCTGCAGGGTCCCACTGGACACAGACTCGAGGTCATCAAAGACATTTGGAGATTGGGATATAAAACCTACCACAGTGATGAGGTCTAAGGGCTCTAGACTGGGAATTCTCAGCCTGTAGAGGGAGAGCTTTGGGATTGGATTCCATACATTCGCAGGTCAGGATGTAAAAACACAAAACCCAAAAAAAGCCAAGGGATGAATCACTGGGAGCCTGAAACAATACAGAGCTCTTGGAGAAGCTCTTCTCTTCCTCACTCACCAAACAAATTTCCAGAGGCAGAGCAGGGACCTGTCTAGATGCAGAACAGGGTGAGGGGAGGCTGCAGAGCACACAGAACACAGGAAGAGGTAGGTGTGCATGAGCCGAGCCCCTGGATTCACCTGGCTCTGCCACATTTGTTCCCAAGCTAATCACCTCTGGCAGAAAAATCAAGCTGGGTTGGGAAGGGTCAGGGGGGAAGTTGAGCTTCTTAATGCACTTTGGAGAGGGGAAGTGGAGCTGGAGAGCACAGAGAGGGAGGGCGGCAGGAGCAGAGCTCCATGTGATTCCGGTGTGTGGCCAAGGAATCCCATCCCTGGGAGAGAGGCAGCACAACGGCAGGAGTTGTGCCTGGTTAAGGCAGCGTTTCTACTAAATGAGGTTCCTAAACCACCACTGTGTCCCAAGCACATGAGGCTCTGCTCCCAATCCAACACCGGAGCACTGGCTCCGCTGGTCCTTAGCTCACAGCTCCTCTGGGGTAAAGCCCTTCCCGAGGTGTGGATCCCGGGTCCCCTCGGCACAGCTGGGGCAATGGAGCCCCTTCCCGGTTTGGTGAGGAGGTGGGAGATGGTTGGAGAAGGCAATTTGATATGAATGAGATGCTGGAAAAGGTCCTTGGAACAGCGGCCTGACAGGGAGCCGAGGTGGATGGCAGCTCTGGAAGGCAGGGGACAGCAGGAATGTCACTTCCAGTGTCGCCATCTCCTCGGCTGCCCACAGGCACACACTGAGGGTGCTGCTGGGGAAGCCCCCAGGATGGTGCTCACGGATCCAAGGAGATCCTGTGGATCCGAGTGCTGCGTACAGCAAAGCGCTGCTAGTTTAGACCTCCCCGTGCCTGAGCAACGGCCCAAAATCCACCAGTGAGCCCCAGCCTGCCCTGCGGTGCCTGGCCGCAGTGCTGTCACGGGCTCCCGTCCTGTGCCACCTGCTGGATGTGGCGGCTGTGCACCAGGTGCTGCGCGCCCTCAGCCACCCGGCTCAGCCGCGTCTCCAGCGCGCTCCGCAGGTCGTTCACCTTCACATCAGGAAGGGGGTTCAGGCCAATCAGGATGCCTCCAGCCCCCTGTGCAGCCGCCTCCTCCTCCCCATCCTCCTCCTCCTCCTCCTCCTGGTCGGGAGGCAGCAGGTCCCGTCTCCTGCGGCGCAGGTCCAGACCCCCTGCAGCTTCAGGTCCCGGTTCGGTTTGACATCGTGTTCCGGCTGCTGCGGATCCCCGGGGATGGCTGCCCCATTCTCAGACTTCGGTGCTGGAGCATCCTCAGAGCCGGGTTTCCTGTCGGAACCGTTGGAGGGACCCCCCATCCCCCTGCCGGCCCCGCGGCTCCTCCCGGGCATCCTCCTCCTTCCTGTGGCCGTGGCTAGGCGGGTCCCGCTGCTGCCCGCCTGCTCCCTCAGCCTCCGCCCCTCTCCGCCGCTCCCGCTCCCGGGGGTGCTGCTCCCTCACTGCCACATTCCTGTTACTGGAAGAGTCCGGCACCACTGCCAGGTCCTTGGGCTCCACCTGACTCAGAGCTTTGGCTTTAAGGTCTATTCCTGAGTCTCTTTCCAAACTCCTTCCTGCTACTCCCTGAACTTTGGCAGCCCCTGGCTGTTCTCTTTGGATGGGAGCTGTAGCTGCTTCCACGGCTTTCAGGAAATTCTTCTTGTGGACATCTCTTCCAGCTTTGGCTTCACGTTCTCCTCCCAAATCCTCCGCCAAGGGCTTTTTCTCCAGGTGGTTTCTGGCTGCTGGAACGTGCTGGGCATCCCCATGGAGGGGATCCCGGTTCTCCGCAGGATTCTTAACAGCTCTGTCATTCTCCTGCGGCGGCACCTTCCACTCCTTGGGAGGAGCCACAGGAATGTCACGCCTGTGCTCAGCCTCTTCCAGCTTCCTCACGATGTCCCTGTGCTGCTTGGTGGAATCGGGGGGCTGCTGGCCTGGGTGCTGCTCCAGCTGCTCTTTGCTCAGAGGCTTCCCAGCCATGTCTCCCTTAGCTCTGAGGCCCTCGTCCTCCCTGCTCCTGGAGAGGGGCACAGCAGGCTCCGGCTGCTCTTCTGCTGGGGGACAAAACCAACATGAAAAAGGGTTTTCTCAGGACATTCCCTTCTCCTGCCACCACATGTTGTGCAACATGAGATGAGGCCACATGGGAGGATGAGCAGAGCCGTGGGGTGTTATCCCTACGCTCAGGGCTGCATCCCCACCTCCAAGCCAGAAATGGCTTGGCAGTGGACTCTGCCATGTGCTAAAGGAACTCAGATCTTTCCCAGGCTGATTTTAGAGCTGCTCTGAGCTGTCAGCACCCCACAGCGGGGTCCTGCTCCCTGGCCATGTCCTTACCTGGCTTTGGCTTCTCCTCTGCCCCCTCCTCCTGCCGCTGCTGGTGGATCTCCTTGTGCTGCTCCTCGATCACTGCCAGCAGCTTTGCCTGCTGATCCAGCAGCTGCTTATGCTGCACCTGCTGCTCCTTGATCACCTGCAGCAGCACATTGTGGTCCAGCAGTTTTGCTGGCCCTGCTTCTGGAAAAGGGGAAAGAGAGAAGGAAAATAAAACCTCTGTGAACCAAAGCCCCCAGAAATCGTGTCTCAGCGCTGGATGGGCTGCAGGGGCTCTCCTTGGCAGAAGTTCTGACTCCACAAACTCTGCCAGCAGAGAGAGAAGAAAGCTGGAAGAGGATGGGATGAGAGTGAGGGACCTGCACACAAGTCCAAGCTGAGGCTCCAACATCCCCTTGCCAGGCAGAGGTTGGAAGGAGGAGTTCAGCCTAAGGAAGGGCTTTGCTGCTCCAGCTCTGATGCTCCAGGGACAGAGCAGCCTGGGCCTTGAGGGGAAGGAGCAGACAGGGCTTTTCCCTGTGACGTGCTCAGGTGTCCCCATGTGCCCCTGCCCACACCCCTCCCACCATGCTGCCAGAGCAGTTTCACTCCTGTCTGTCTCTTCCCAGGGCTCTGACACCGAGGAGCAGCCGAGCCCACGTGCCAGCATGACTCAGGTCCCTGAGCGACCCTGCTGGGTGTGCCAGAGGTGGGACAGGCACTGCCTGCTGCCATCGTGGCAGGGACTGGGGCCTCAAGACACTGTCCTCCCACAGAGAAGGATCCAGGGGGATCTGGGTGCCCCCATCCCCACACACCCTGAGGACACACACTCACCCTCCAGCTTGCTCTCCACCTTCTCCTGTTTCTCCTCTGTTTTCCGGTTCTCCAGCAGTTCCGCTCTCTCCGGGAGGGGCAGCTCCTGCTTTTCACCTGCAAAGGACGACAAAGCTTTGCTGTCAGTGCAGATGTTCCCTAAAACGCCTCCGCGTCGTCCCAGCCCCGTTTGTATCCAACCCGACGGCTGCGAGGGAAGTAATAAACCCAATATTTAACAATCCCATGCCTGGTGGCAGCGAGCCAGCACTAACTACCTCGGCCAATTAACATGCAAGAACAGCTCTAACTGGCTTTTAGATGGGCACTTGGCAATGTGTTCCCTGTCAAGATCTCCCGGCTCCATGTCCCCGGTGATTTGGGAGCCGTGCAGGAACAGCACGGCACCTGACATTTCGGCGGGTAGCGAACAACTGTTTGACAGTTCTTGCAGTAGCTGTCAAAGCCACCAGATTCCTCCTTTCCCACAGCAGCTGCTGGAAGGGCTGCGTGCACTCACGTGCTCTACTCGTGGAGTTAAAAGGAAGCACTGGGAAGGAGATGGGAATGACCAAATTGTCCTGTCACCAGGGGAATTACAGGCCCAGAGGAGTTTGCTCAGAAGAGCTGCCGTGGAAGGAGCTTACCAGGGTCTGCTTCCTTCTCCATGGACTTTCCAGCCTCCTCTGCTTTTCTGGGAAGCTGGAGCTGTGACTTGTCCCGGTCAGCAGCCTCAGCAGTGTCACCATCTGGCACAGCCGCCTGTGCCTTGGCTTCCAGCTTTGCTTTCCCTGGCTCCAGCTCCTTGTAGGGTGGCCTTCCATCCCGCTGCACCACTGCCTGCGGGGCCTTCTCCAGATTCAGGATGGGCCCAGCAGTCCCTCCCCGCTGCTGGTTCTCAGAGACCACTTCCTTCCCTTGTTTTGGGCCCAGTGCTTCCTTCTGGGGCTTCAGCCTGGCTGGCTCCTCCAGCAGATGGTCGTTGGCTCCTCCAGGAGCCGCCTTGTTCTCGTCGGATTCCTCCCGCTCCCGCCCCATGTCCACAACCACCTCGTCGTGTGGGATTGGGGGCTCGTGGCGATGAGCTTCACCCACGGGCAGGGCAATGCCTGGGTGGACATGCAGGGTCAGAGGCAGCAGGTTCCCAGTACACCAAGCTCCATGCTGCCCTTGTCCAGTCCTGCCTTCTCTCCCTCACCCAGAGGCCACATTGAGCCTCCAATGAGCCTTCGGAGCATCAAACATTAAAACACCTTCAACCAACCAATTCCACCATGGAGGTGGACTGAGGGGAGGAGGGTAAGGAGCAGAGCTTGGGATCTGTATCTCAAAGAGTCCCACAACACACACCTCCAGATCCCAACCCAGCTCCCATTTCCAGGATCACCGTTACCTTGATCAGGACGGTCCAGTTGCACTTTCTCCTCCACCTTTCCTCTCTCCTCTTCCCTCTTGGGCACCTGCATGGGCACCTTGATCTGTGGCTGCTCCATCTCCTCCTTCTCCTCCGGCACTTTGGGTTTATCACGGTCATCCTCAGGCTCCTCCACCACTGGGTTCTGCTCTGCAAACACAGGATGGGGACGAGGATGAGGTGTGGGATCTGGGAATCGCTGTGTCTGTCCCAACCCCCTTCACCCACCCAGCCCAGCTGCTGGTTTCGCTCCACCCTTAGCATGGCGGGGCTGGGGGGCTTTTGTTCCAGAGTCAGCTGATTGTTTTCCCTGTAGTGGGTTTTTATAGAGCTGCCGGCAGGGAAGCATGGAGCTGGGATGGAGCTGGCTGCCGCTGCGAGCCAGTGCCACCAGATGGTAGCATCCCCCCGGCTCCCTACCCCGGACCCCTGGCTCCAGAAGAGCGAGCTGGAATCCAGACTCGGATCCCCCTGCACTGCGAGAGACCGAGTTGAGATCCAGCCCCGGACCCCTCAACATCAGAACCTGAGCTTGGGTCCAGCCCAGCCACCCTCCCATCCTCCCCCCACTGCTGTTTGCTGTGAAACACCTCAAAACCTCCTTTATTTTGATTTTTCTTCCCTTTTAGTGCCTGAGTGTTCCCACAGCCTTTCAGACACCTCTCAGAGGAGGAGTGGGGGAGGTTTCCTTTTCCCGCAGAAGTTTTGAGGAGGGGGATTAAACAGGCATTAACTGGAGAAAACTCCTGAGGGAGATGGGGGACTCCCCCACCTTGCCCTCAAAGAGATGGAATGTTTTTTGAAGACACGTCCCAGTCAAACCAGTCACTGTGCTCAGCACTGGTATGACCAGCGTATACCACATGGAATCTCTGGCACATTCCATGGGATGGGAAGGGTCCTTTCCACCCCCAGTGTGGCAGAAAACCCACACAGGGAGTGAACTCTTCCTTTGGAGAGCAGCAGAGAAGGAAACTGAATTGTTTCCCAGCAGTGAAGTTGTTCTGCAGATTTTTTTCCATCCAACAAACTCTTAAAAAAAAAAAAATCTATCTTCTGTAACAAAAAAAAAATTCCAAACTCTTCCCCCCTTTGCCCTCCCCCGTGTGATTTCCTTTGGGGAATTAATTCTATAAACATCTTTCCATTTTCTCCTCCCCCTCCGCAGGGCTGGTGCAATTTATTACGAGATGAACTCATGGGAAAGAAGGGATTGCCACAACTTCATCTGCGTGGGCCTTGCCCGAGCTGGGGGGGGGAACAACAAAAAACCCCAAAAAATTAAGTACAAACTCCTGGCCCAGAGGGATCTGTGCCAGCAGGACCTTGAGCCTCTCCAGAAAGCCGGACTCCAGCCTGGAGCTCCACACCCAGAGGAGGGACGTGCATGGGGCTGGCTGGCTTTCCACGTTCCTTCGCTTCGGGAATGATGGTGGGAGGGGAAAAGGACTTGGATTTTCTGAGAAATTCAAGCCTAGTACCCAAGGGTCCCCTTCTCCATTGAGGGACTTCCCAGGGTTCAGCAAGTCAGGGCAGGACACTCCTCCTTTTCAGGAAAAACTGGGCTGCAGGAACCAGTGCCCAGCCCTGGCTGGGAGCCCTGGGAAGCAGGAGGCCGAGGCCGGGGAGGGGAGCACTCAGCACGGCTGCGGATGTTCCCAGCTCAATCCTGGCCTCAATGCAAGAAATTATTTACTCTATTGGAGGAAAGTTTGTCATTAATTGGTTCGTGGAGGCGGGAGACGGCTCTGGTCACAGAGGAGCGGAGGATCCAGAGAGCCCCAACACAGGCAGGGCTGTTCCCACGGCAGACAGGAACGACGAGCCGAGGCAGCGAGATGATGTTCAAGGGGAAATAAAAAGGAAGGAGGGGGAAACAAAAAGGAAGAGGGGAGGAAATAAGAAGGAGGGAAGCTTTCCTTGCAAGCAGGAAATGGAGGAGTTAAACCCAGCAGTCCTCCTGCCCAGAGCAGCAGGTGAACCCCCTGCGGGCCCAGGGCAGCCCGAGGGGCCAGGGGAGGCCCCGCTCTGCTCCGGGAGTGTCCCTGGCAGCTTCCATCATAAATCAGGCAGAGGCACGTTCCCTGCTCTGCAAACAATGCAGGAAAAGCCCAAAACACAAACAAAACACAAACCCAAAAGTCTCCACACCACAATAAGGCCAAGCTGCCTCTAAGCCGTCATTTGCTCAGCGGGAGACAAAATTAAGTTCATCACCAGGGCGTGAATTAACAAGCTTTGAGGCTGCCGGGAAATCCATCCGGGGCTCTGGGTGCTGTGCAGAGAACAGTTTCGCTCGTGCTCTGCCTGTCTTGCTGCCCTCCAGGTCCCTTTGGAGCGTCTTCCAGTAACGCTGCGCCTCGTCATGTTTTATGAGCGGCCTTGGACTTTACAGGCAAGGCCTGAGAGGCTGTAAAAGCTTTTTGGCTCCCAAGGAGAGGCCGGGGCGTGAGGCAGCACCGGGAGGGCTTGCTCTGACCGCCCGGCTCTCCAGCAGCTCCGCTCGCACGAGGGGAAGCCAGGGCGTCCTGCAGCTGATTTGTGTGTGTGCGTGCCTGGGTGTGCTGTGGTTTGCCAACAGCCTCTCCAGGCTGCCATAAAATTTCATGATTAGCAACCTAAAAGCTTCCCTTCTCCCCCTGCTCCTGGTTCGGATCGTTGCAATGGTCCCAGGCAGGCACTAAATCCCTCCTCACATGCTTTTGCAGCCTCTTGGAGACGAAATGTGCCTCCACAGCCCCTACCCTGGGCAGAGGCAGTGGGATTGGCCCCGCTGTGCTCGCCCCCAGTCCGGGGGAGCCTTAGGGACAGCACAGGGACACACCACCCACTCCAGAGCGTCACGCCAGGGCTGACCAGGGACACAGGGTTCAGGACTTGCTCGTGCCAGTCCAGCTCCAGATCTGCTCAAATTCCTTCATCGCATGACATGGAGCAAGATCCAGGAGCTCGTGCCAAGGAAAACGGAGCCGAACAAGCAGGGCAGAGGGTCGGGGGCAAACACTGCCCTCGGACATGCCGAGCAGCCCCACACCCGGAGTAGGGCAGGGGCAGGCCCTCCCCAGGGAGCCCCCGGCCCAGCTGTGCCTCCAGGAGCCCTCCCTCCCCCCGAAACGGGTCCAGATTTCACAAGGTTATGGAATGGCATCCCTGAAATTAGTTCACAGTTGTCTCCTGACGCACCAGCAGTAAAAACCAACCCAAATTACCAGAGGCTGCTGGTTCCTTTTCTGTGTCACAGGCACTATTAAAAGCACACTCGCACAAAGCACCAGGGAGAGCCGCCGCGGAGCCAAGCTGTTCCTGCAGCTAAGCAGGATGCAGGAGCCACGTTCCACACATCTCCGGGGCTGCTCCGGCTGGGAATGCCGGCAGGGACGCAGCCTGGGTCGGGCAGGCTGGTTTTTGAGGGGCGAGCACATGGATTCAGGGATGGAGGATGCAGGGATACCACGTGCCAAACACAACCCCAGATTTTGCCCCAATCCACATAACACAGCCCACCCCATCCCACAGGACAGTGGGATGGCTGGACTGAGGTGCCCAGCACACCGGGAGAAAGGGTCTTGCACAAGGAGCCTGAATCAGGGCTTTGTTACCCAACATTGCACAACACCAGGGAGAAGATGAAGCAGCAACGATCAAGTAAGGAGCTGAAAAATATTACAAAATCTTAATCCCCCCTGAGACCCTCGAGGGTGCTTTAAATATGGAGAGAAATTGCCTAATTAGCTTTTTTTTTTTTTTTTTTTTTTTAAATGGATAATTGCCTTCCTGAGCTTTCAGAGGCAGCTTAGCAACCTTTTAACAGAGGCGCAGCCGCAGCGCGGAGCGGCAGGACGGGGCTGGAAGGGGTTTTATCCCTTTCCCGAAGAGCTGCTGACAGTAAAACCTCCAGCACCACAGGCTGGGGCTGTAATGGGCACTGGGGTGTCGTTAGGAAAAACACGATTCCGAGGCCGCTGGTCAATACGTGTTCACATAAAAGGCCAATGTTCTAATATTCATAATCCCTGGGCCCACGGGGCAGGGCTTTAATGAAAGTCTCTCCAGTTCTGGGCTCCACAACATCAAAGAGGCCAATAAAACTCCTCTCACACACTGACAGGCAGGAGGCAGGCGGGGAAGGCAGCGCTGGGGAAAGGCCCTGAGGTTTGCCTTGGGTTGGGCAGCACCTGGTGCCTGGGAGAAGGAGCCTGGAGGCACCCTCCAGCCAGGGAAGGGGCACGAGGCACGCTCTGCCCTGGGGAAGGGGCTGAGCACCCACCAGTGGTGCCCAGGGAGAAGCCGTGGGATCCTGCTCTGGTCCCAGTGTGGAATACAGCCCATCCGGAGGGCACCCAGGTGCCGGGGGTGGCCCAACCCGCATCCTGCGCCCCTGGAACGACAGGATGCAGCTGCTGCGACGCGTTCCAGGCAGCAGCTCCTGCTCTGCAAAACAAGGCGGGTGAGGACGAGGGGGAGCCGCGGGGGGGATGAAGGGCACCATTTAACGCCTCTCATTGCTAGTCAAGCCGACATCCTGCAGAGGCACAGGGAGGCACAGATCCAAGCAATCACAGCGGCGGCTCTCCCGGGGCAGCCCCATGTCCACCCTGTAGGTCCTTGTCCCCCTTCTCTACCCAGCTCCATCTCCCTTCCTCCTCCCCGGGGACAGAGCCCTCACTGCCAAAGGGACCTCAGGGGACAGCTGAGCTTTCCCTCGGAGCCGCACAGCTCCTCCCTGGGAAGTTTATGACCCAGGAGCACTAAACCCGCCTTCCTGCCGGGTGGGATTATTTAATCCAGCAGCACTCAGAGCTGCTGCCGGCGGGCTCCGGGATCGCTCGGATGATCAGAGCCTGGCATCCCACTCTGCCGCCCCAGCTCACGCCAAGAAGGGGAGAAGATTCAGCAAACTCCAGCGGACACCGTGTTTTATGGGACTTTTTATTTTCCCAGTCAGAACACGTGTCATTAGTGATTCCTCCTGAAAGGAGCAGCTGTTCTTTGGCCATTACTGCTCCAAAATTAACCAAGATGGAAGAATTCAATCGCATCCCTCCTCCCGGCCCTGTTGAGGGCTCCATTAAGGGACTGGGAGCATCTTTAGCTCGGAGTTCACTGGCATCCATGTGCCTGGGAAGGCACACACAGCCTTGAGCAAGCCACGAGTAAACCACGAGTAAACTCCACCACGGAGCAACCCCAGAGTGAATGTTATCAGCAGCAGCACCGGTGTGGGAGACGCTCCAAGCTGCCGGGCAGGAACCCGGCCAAGAACCAGGAGGGAGGATAATCTCCAGAAGAGCCAGCCCCTTTCTCCCTTCCGCTCTCAATCTCTACGAGGATATTTCAAGGCCTCCGAAGAACAAAAAAAAAACCCGCAGGAGCAGGAGGAAACAAAACTGAAGCGAAGGAACAGGACGCGGCAGGGCCGAGGGGCAGAGCGGGGTCAGGCGGCACCTGCGCGCCACGGCCTCGCTCCGGAGCAGCTGGGAAAGGGAGGAGCGGCTGTAATTCCATCAGCAGCCCCAGCAAACAAATAATAAATAACAGGAACCAGTAAACAAAGCTGAGGCACAATCACAGGCTTTGTCAGAGAGAAAGCAGAGTCCAAATTTATATCCTCGGCACCAAAAAAAAG
The DNA here is from genome assembly GCA_024500445.1 of Entomyzon cyanotis. Taxonomy (NCBI): domain Eukaryota; kingdom Metazoa; phylum Chordata; class Aves; order Passeriformes; family Meliphagidae; genus Entomyzon; species Entomyzon cyanotis. Next base: position 2,540,304 of record JAKEPQ010000325.1, read on the forward strand.
AGGCAGTTCTCGTAAATTTCTGTACCTTTGAGGGTGATGGATGGCTGGTCCTTGGGCTGGCAGAGGGGGAGAGTGGCCCTGCTGGGCCAGGTGGGGACTGTGCTCATCCCAAATAGGGATCCTTGCTCTGTCCCTCCAGGGGATCCCCAGGTCTGCACCCCACCTTTCTCTTCCCCAAAAAACAACTCCCACAAAGTACCACTGGAGGTCACAGCAGGTTTTTCCAGCAGGCAAAAGTGCAGTGTTTCTTGGAAAAAGGCCCCAGGAAGTTGTGAAGATGCACAGGGCTGCCTGGAAATGACCCTGCTTCCGCCACACTTAAAAAAAAAATAACTCTTTTCCTTCTTTTTAAGAGGTGAAGCTGGGAATAGGGCTGGGAAATCCAACTCCTGCAAGCACATACCTGGAAGTTTGACCGAATCCTGGTCCATTCTGTTATCCTCTCTGTCCAGGTGCTCCAAGCCCACTGCTTCTGTCCTCACAGGGGTGTCCTCGGTGGCAGACAGGGTGGTGTACGTGCTGATCACCAGCATTCCCAGCCCAATCCACAGGATAATCTGCACAAAGTGCCAGAGGGACAGTTAGCACAGGAAAACCGGGATTACTCCCCATGGCATTCCCACGGTGCCTGCACACAATTCCAAGCTCAGCGCAGTAACACGTGTCAGGGAGAGGAGAGAAATGTCAGAGAGAAACAGGAAAAACAATTGCACCTGGCTGAGGTTCATATTTGGGTGCAGAGCCATGGGAATGGGAATTTTGGAGGCTGGAAGCTGTTAAAAAGGGAGCTCCTGCATTGGAAGGACTCAAACGTCAGTGGAGAGGACACAGAAATAGAAAAATGTGTGTGACAGACACAAGTCCTGCTGCAAAGACTCATTCCCTGGTATTCCCAGCATGAGAACTCCATGAAATCAGATCTGGCTGAGCTCAGAGAAGCCCAGCCTGGTTACAGCCCCCAGCGATTCCAGGGAGCTGCTTAAAAATCCTTGGGTTTGAAGGCAAGAGTAACATGTCCACACACAGGTCCTGGTCCCAGGGCTCAAGAAGCTGCTGAGAAGTGACTCCCTGATTTCCAGAAAGCTAGGATCAAACAGGATAAAAATAGAAGAATGGAATCTGGATCCTGTGGAGGGAAGGGCTCTTGGAATTTCTCTGCCTCAAAAAGGAGAAAGTGATGAGCAGCAAAAGAATTTTTACAGCTTGTTATGTGATGACAAATTGATCTAAATGGATCTAATTCCCCATGAGTCATAGGAAGCGTTGGATGGCACTTGGAGCAACCTGGTCTAGTGGAAGGTATCCCTGGCCATAGCAGGAGGTAGAACTGGATAAGCTTTAAGGTCCCTCCCAGCCCAAACCATTCCATGATCCCATGACTCACACTCTTCCCCCAAATCCTCATTGTGCAGCATTTACACCCCAATTCACAAAAAGCACAACAAAATGATGCTTCTCAGTGTGGGGAAAAGCAGGAATGGCCACTGGGAGCACTTCTACCACTGGAAGCTGCCAGAAAACTGCAAATCAAGGGGAGAGGTGAAACTGGAAGGAAGAATTAAAACACTGGCACTTCCAGAGAGGGAGGAGGGGCTGATGCTTTCCTCATCCGCCTTGTGCTGAGGGAGATTGCTGAGAAACACAGAGCAGCCTGGTCAGAGCCAGGCCCAAGAGACCCCCGAGGGCCTGTTCCCAGCACACCCCACAGACAGCCCGACGCCTTCAGAAGGAAAAGGCTGGCGGGACGTGGAGCAGCTCTGGATCAGGGGCAGCATGGCCAGGGAGCAGAGGCCAGACCTTAGAGCTGCTGCAGAGGAAACAGGAGCAGAATGTGCTGCCTGCCTTGCCCGGGGTGCACAAAGAGCAGATATCCTGCCATCCACCCCCCCCGGGCAAACGCCGAGTCAGCAGGTCCTGCACTGCTGCCCTGGGCTCGAGCCGCTCCACTTCCTCCCCTCCCACAATCCACAGCCCCGGCACAAATGCATTTTGTGCCTGGGAGGCTGTTCTGGCACCTTCCAGAAACAACAGCAGAGAGGAAGAGCTTTTCCACAAAGAGGATCTATTCTGGTGCCACAGGAACCAGGAGCAACGTGGGAGAGGAGGGAACTGTAGGAAATGGCTGAAAACATTAAATGCTTTAAAAGGATTTTTGTTGTTTCTTATCTTAGTGGGGAACCAGGGGCTCAAATGCCTCGGATTGAAACCCCTTTGATTGTTGCACATTTGGAGTTCAGCTGCGAGCTCCCGGAGCAGAGGGTATGGGCACACATGGCAGTAGGAGACAGGCTGGGCTGTCCCTGAGCCTCCCCTCACCCAGCTCCCCCCCTCCTCACCTACCCCCTCCCCAACTGAACACTAGAATAAAGAGGTCCACGATTTGGCTTAATTCCACGGAGATGCTATTGACATGAAAAAGCAGGCGGTTTGTGCTCAGGGGACCACCAAGGCAATTGAAGGAATTAGGGATGAGGACTGCAAGGACTTGGGCGCTCAAGGAACCAAACCAGGCAGAGGAGCCACCAATCCCCACAGCATCGAGAGATCCTGGAGCGAGGGAGGCTCAGGAGCACTGCAGGGCACTTCTGAGCCAGTGGCTGGTCCCATGGGAATAATCTCCCCCAGACCCAGCGATCCCAGACCGTTCTCCACAATGTCCTCTCAGCTCAGACATGGTGAGAGGCTGTGGAAAGCTTTGGGTCAGGTCAGCATGCCCAGGTCCTGTCTCCTGGGAGCCATGCTCTGAGCACGGACGGGAATTCAGGAGAGGAAGTTTACGCGGCCGTTTCCTCGGCCGGTCACGCTCCCTTGGCCCTCTTTCCTCCCAGAAGATGACTCCAACTCTGTACAGCAGAGCCATTAGCTCAGCCCTTCTCCTGCAGCCACGGGAAGCAAACACACTGCATTTATGTGGCGTGACGCCATCCTCTGTCCTCCTGGACACGGAGCGTTCTGAGGGACGGAGTCATGGCGAAGGAACGCAGAGCCCCGGTCACCACCAGGTCCCTCCTCAGAGATGCTGTGTTTGGGGCACTGTACCCCTGGATGTGTTGGTGGGGAAGGTGTGCTGGCCCCTGCACTGCCAGGGAAGGGCAGAGGGAATCTCTTTTCCACCCACACAGGAGCAAGCTGAGGGGTCACGTCCTGACCTCCGGCAGCTCCTCTTCCCCAGCTGGGACATCAGCAACTCCAGCCTCCCTAGGAGGGGCCTCTCGGACAAGCTTGTGTCAACACTGGGAAGGCAACACCTTCCTGTTGGCAGTTACACACTCTGTTCACAGACCCCCACACGCCCTTCGGCAGCTCTGCCAAACCCGGGGCTCCCGGGGAGCAGCGGGACACGGACCTTTACAGGAACAGATGCTTAACCACAAGAAAGGGAACACTCTCCCTGCTTCACTCACACACTCACAGTGTGCCTGACTCCAAGCTTTTTAACTGCTCTGGGACCTGCCTTTCCAACCCAACCCTTACAACCAGGGCACTCCCAGCCCAGCCTGGCTGAGCAGCAGCTACAGTCATTCACAGTTCTCCAGCAGAAGCTCTTTGCTGGCCAGCAAAAATCTGCCCATTTCCCTCCCCCTCCTCAAATCCTCTTCACTACTTTCAGTGCAAAATTCCTGTTTCATAGCCTCAGTTTGTACCATCTCCTGTAAAAACCTGACCTTCCATGTCACCACCTGCCCAACACCGGACGCTGCTGGGTGCCAGAGTGGCCTGATAAAAGCAGACAGTTCTCAGCAGCACAAGAGCCAAGATAACCCAGAAAAGTGCAAAAGCTGGCTCTGAGATCTGCTCCTCTGAAGGAGGCTAAAGTTGATGGAGGGAAGGAGGGAGAACATCCATGTACATTAGTTGGACAGGGACAGGAGGGGAAGGACAGCTGTGCCCAGGGCTGGCTCCTCTCCCCCCACCTGCCACCTTCCTCAGGAGCAGACTTTGATGGAGTGGAGCACCTGATCAAAGGAGAGCAGGAATGAAGGAGGAGACCAAAGACAGAGCTCCAGGGAAAGAATAAATGAGCCTTTGCAAAGACCTGGAGGGAGGAGGAGAGGGTGGGCTCCGAGTTGGGCTGTGGAGGTGGGGAGGTGCTGAGCAGCCCGGCTCCAGCGGGCAGGTGTGTCCTCGCTCCGAGCAGGAATGCAAACCTGACAGGCAATGGATCACTTGTGAAGGCTGGACAGCTTGCTGCCAGCCCCTCGAGAGGTAACCTGGGGCCTGATGCTTTAGATAAGCCCTTTCTCCTTTGTGGGGATTTCTGCAGGACAAACATCTCCCTCAGCCTCGTGACCGGGTTTGGGGTCAGGCATTGTGAAGGCCCCAGTGTCCCACCCCGAGCAGCCAGGCTGAGAGCTCAGCCTGTCCTGAGTGCAGCCTCGAGGCACTGCAGGGAAACACTCCGGCTCAGCTGGAATAGAAAGCAATTCTTGAAAGTGCTCTTTGTTTCCCTGAAAAACCCAGGCTGGCATTCAGACTCCTGCTCGGAGTTTCGCTCAAAGAAGTTCGGAGCTAAGTGTCAGAATTCAGAGTGAAGGCTGGAAAGTTGGACTATTTCCTTGTGTCAGGGAAAGCACAGGGAAGAAAAAAAACACACCCTGCTTAAAAAATTCACGTAGGTTTGCAAAGCCACGAGTCATTAAGCACAGAACAAGCCACCAATTCTGTGGGCCCCACAAAAACGTGGTGCTCTCCCCTGCTGACTCCACACTGTGCCCAAAAACCTTATTCCCAGCACAGCACTGTCCTGACTGGGAATGTTGGGACAGAGGCCTGTGAAAAAGGGAGTGGATTAAATTATTGTTAGGAAAAAAACCCAAAACCTGTTAATTCCAGCCCACGGTATTTGCAGGAGCAGAGAGATCAAGCCCAGCAAAGAGCCACTTTGTTTCGGTCCCCGAGGAGGCCAATTCAAACTGGAGCAAAAGGAAAAGTTAAACTTCTAACAGCCTCTGAACGACCCCAATCCCTTAGAAAATCAATTCCTGAAGCAACACCTCTATGTGTGTGTTCCTTTTTACTATTATTTTGGTTGAAGGCAGAAAGCTGAGGGTCGGCAGCACAAACCACATTGTGGAGCCCTGTTTGTTTTACCCAGCCCAGGCAGGTCGGGATGTGAGGCTTTAAGGTTTTACAGGCTGCTGGGATTTCCTGTTCTGAGGATCCAAAACCTGAATCCCACCAGGAGGAGGACTGGAAGCAGCATTTTATGCACGGAATTGCTGTTTCACTTGCTGCTGGAGGGACAAAAAGAGCTGGTGTTCCAGCTTGGGCCAGCACCTCTGCCACTGTCTGTGTCCCTAAGTGATGGACATCCACTCAGAACAGCTCCCACCTGTACTGGGCAGACTGGTGGGGAAGGCTGGAGGAGATGCTGAGCAGTTTCTCTGCTGCAGCCAAATGAAGCACGTTCCCAGGCTCTGCAGAGGGCTTAGGGGGATGTCAAGCAGCATCAGCACTGACCTGTGAACAAAGCGCATTCTTGTGGATCTTCTTGTAAATAAGAGCTGGGCAGATGAAACAAATGAGGCTTCCCATGGTCGCACCTGTCAGGCCCAGGACTGTTTCCACTGGGGAAAAAGAGGAAAAGTCAGCAAAGGTCTTTTCCAGGAGTACCAGAGCAGCAGCACGGGATGGCTGCCAGAGCCCCTGGGCAGGATGGGGTGTGAGTCTGGTCACCCCAGCCAGGAAAACAAATAACAGAGATGAGAGAAAGCAGCCAGCCCTTGTTCCCAGCTCCTCACTCACCATTTGGGATCATGATGCCTCCGACCATGGTTCCAAACACAACAGCCAGTGTCAGGGCTTTGAACCGGAGTGGGGGCATGTAGCCCCCGGCAGCAAAGGTGCCATCCTTCTGCTGGGAGGGAAAGGGTGGAGGGGGAGAGGAGTTTAGCTCCTGTATCACAGTCCCCAGCCCCCCAGCAATTCCCTCAGCAATGCTCCCAGCAGCTCCAGCCCATCCCAAATGTGATTCCCTCAGCTGTGCCCCAGTCCCTGTGCAGGGACTCAGAGAGCAGCCCAAGGCCAAGGGCAGGAGGAAGGAGCACAGGAGTGCAGCAGGAGGGAGAAGTCACAGGGGAAGAGCTCTGGCTTTGCTAGGGAGAGATGTTCCCCAACAGCTCCAGGAGCAGGACCATTCTCACTATGCCACACCACAGGAGCAGCTCCTCCAACTGGGAAGACACCCCATGGAGATGGCAGGAGAGGATGGGTGCTGCTGGGCAGCTGCTGGAGGAATTCCAGAGGCCCTCTGTTTCCCATCCCATCCCATCCCATCCCATCCCATCCCATCCCATCCCATCCCATCCCATCCCATCCCATCCCACCTCCCAAGTGGGAGGTGTGGAAGGCAGAGGCCCCAGTGTGCCCTGCAGACCCAGTGGGTCCCAGCTCTGCTGCTGCACAGATGGGAGAGGAAGGCAAAGTGACACCTTCAGAGCCCAGCCAGCCACAAGCTGAGCCCAGGCGAGATCCAAAGTGTTCCCAAGTGTTTCCAGCGCTTCCTCCTCTGCACCCGCTGGCTCTCACCGACTGTCTGCCCCCATCCTCAGGCCCTCCCGACGTGAGAAAAGAGCCGGGGGCTTCTCACAGGCAGAAGTGGCAGGATTCAGAGCTATAAATTGCTCAAGTTTTATTTCCTGCCTAAGAGGTTTCTATTTATGCAGCTACACAAAGGCCTCAGAACATTCCCACAATCTCTTACTGTTATTTGCTGAATCCCATCGGCGCGCTCCGTGCACACAATGCACAGAGGAGAACACGCCACCACCACAAGGGACTCACAGTCTCCAGCAGACAGACCAGCTTCAGTCACAAAGGCTGGCTGAGGAGCTGGCCCTGGGAAAGGTGGAACGTGTGGGAGAGGGCTGTATCCCATATCCCACTGCCCGCCCCCGCACCGGGCCGGCACCGCAGGCTGGGAGGAGCTGAAGGAAGGGGACATCTGAACCCCGAGGGGAAAGGGCTGCTCCAGGGCTGCTGACAAAGGTGCTGGGTGAGAATAACGGAGCAGGAGTGAGCAGGCACACATGGAAGCAAGAAGAAACGAGGCTGGGCTGGGCTCTGAGGCCGGGAACGGGAGCTTGAGCTCAATGAGTTGGCCAGCAAAAGGACGGCAGCTGGAGCAGCAGGAAATGAGGAGGCTCTGCTGCTTCCAAAAGCACATTTCTCCCTCTTTCTGAGGGGAAGAACCACCTCGGCTCTGAGCTGTGTAATGCATCTGTGCCAGAGCTGGAATCCCCAGCAGAGCAGGGAGCAGCAGCCACAGGACATGGGCTTTAGACAGGCAACTCCAGTCCTTCAGCCCATGGAATTCCTCTGTGGAGAGGACACGACCCTCCAAATCCCAGGGATTAACCATTGTGCAGAGCAGGATTTAGAGATGGCCACAGGTTCTTGCTGCACTGTCACCACACTCTGGGCACCCAGGATTTTATGGGAGTTGAAGGACTGTCCCTCTGGATAGCAAGTACCTGCCACATGCCATTATCACCAGAGTCTCATGGAACCGAGGTGGGTTTGGGGCCCAGTCAGAGACCAAAGAGTCACAAAAACCCTTCAAAAATCAAGTTCACATCAAGGCAGCCCTGGGATCTTACCTGCTGCTCAAAGAGCAGGGTGTTCAGTGCCTGTCTGCATGGCAGGATCATCATTGGGAATCCCACTGCCACCGACATCATGAACCCCACTCGGATCATCTCCGTCACCAGGTTGGAAGGGAAGTTCATTAGGACGTTCCCAGCAATGGCTTCGGTGTAACTCACGTAGCCAAAGAAGCCCACCTAGGGAGAGAAGTGGGGTTGGACTCTAAAGCACTTCACACCTGCTCCTCACAGAGAGGGCAGGATGGTGACCTGCCGAGCAGCACCATGGGGTCACTTCCACAGGCCACCTGCCAGCAGCCCCAGCACCCCAAAACCTGTGACAGGTCATTAATCAAGAGTGGGAGCTGCCTAAAAGCTAGTTTCTCACCAAATCCAGGGGTTTTCCTGGAGGACACACTCTACCTGCCGCCAGGCCCATGAACTGTCCCTCTCCACAACAGACAGGCTGTCACAATTCCCTGCAGCAGCCTGGCTCACGGGCCGAGGCTCTGCTCAGGAATTATTAACCCAGTTTTATTAACTGCTGCCTTATGAGGCATAACTTCCTTCACAACAGGCTGGAAAAAGCTTTCCCAAACTCTGAGCAGCAGCCCCAGCTCCAGGCTGGGCCTGGGAGGAGCTGGGCCTCCACTCTGCCTCCATCCAAGGTAACATCCTACCCCGAAAATGTGGACTCTCCCAATGCCCCCTGCACTCTTGGGTTCATCACCTCCCACCTAACTCTGCTTTCAGCACGATGACTTATCTGTCAGAATAAATACAGATAAGCAGAAACCAGCTCCAGCTGTAGATAAATCCTCATCCCTCTGGCCCCTCCAGATTTCTGGCAAGGGAAGAGAAGGGGAAGTTCCTACCGTGATGTAAAAGGTGGTGACCACGTTTAGGGAGGAAGCAAATATGGAGCTCATGATTTTGACAGACGGCTCATCCAAGCTGTCGTAAGTAGGCAAGACCTGACTGTAAAAAGGGTAGAATATTTAAGGAAACCTGCAGCAAACGAGAGAAAATCCCCAATCCCAGCCCGTTCTCTGCCTCAGCCCAGCAGCAACGAATCCCTGACACCTTCCCCCTCTGGAGCATAAACACCCGCTGCTATTCCACAATTTATACTGCTAATGCCAAGAGATTTCAGAACACTCATAACTTTTAAGTGTTGCAAAAATATTCTTGCTCTCCCCACCCCACCACGTGGAGCGAAACGTGTGATGTAAACATTCGGGTTCAGAAAGGGTTGCAAAATGAATGACCGTTTGTTCCCGGGGACTCGGGTGGCTCCAGGCCAGCCCCAGCGCCGGAGATTATTGTTCTTGGAGCTCCCCGTGCTGATAATTAAAGCAACACAGTGTTTACAGAGGAAAAGCGGGAAGAAGGTTGGAGCATCCCACTGTCTGAAGGAAAAGTTAAACAAACAAATCGGAGTGCAGCGCCTGTCCTACTTCAGCTCGCTTCACAGAAAGCCGGGAGCGCCAATTCCCCGGGATTTGGGGTATTTACAGCCTGGAAAGCATGGGGAATGTCCTTTTTGACATCAGGTGCATATTTCAGCAACTCATTAACCTCTTGTTTCTTTAATTCTAGCGGCTACATCCTGGGAGGAACTCTCGAGAGAAGGGGGGAGTGTGCAGGGAGATGGGAAGGGGTCTCCCCAGCTCCAGTGGGCACAAAGCCATTCCCAGGAATTGTGTCAGGCTGAAGCCAAGCAGAAAGATCCTTAATCCTTGAATGTCAAAGGAGGCTAGGCACATTGACTGCAGGACACATGCTGGGGCTGGAAGCACCGGCAGGGAGCAAAGCCGGCTTCTCTGGGAGTCTCTCCATTTGGGATTTCTCCCTGGGAATGAGGAGACTGACTTCCCTGGCAGTCTCTCCCTTTGGGATTCCTCTCTGGGAGTGAGGAGACCGGCTTCCCAAAGTCTTGCTGTTTGGGATTCCTCCCTGTGAGAAAAGAGACTGGCTTCCCTGGGAATCTCTTCATTTGGGATTCCTCCCTGCCCTCTCCACAGCCACCTTCCTTAGATTAACCACCTATATCCCGGCCTTCAGCCTCCAAGGGAAGGGTCCAGCCAAACATCCAGGCTCAGGAAGGACAAAATAGGGAAGCAGGGAGGCTCTAAGGTGTGTGGGATGGTTAAAAAGGGGATTCCGAGGTTAGCAAAGAATATATAGATAAAAAATACATAAGGAGAGTAATAGAATATATAGAGAGGGAGGAGAGAGAGAAAGAGAGACAATATACAGATAGAAAAATTTCCTGGGCTGGGGACAGTGTATTTTCCTGATGTTTGGAAAAAATACACAGCTTTATGTTGGGTTTGCCACGAAAGTGCTGCCAAAGAGCCTCTATTTAGGTCCACACACACACAGATCCAGACCAAACCATTTCCCTGCGTCTCCAGCTCCCAGGAAAATTGTGCTGGGTACTGCGTGGCTTCCATAAGGAAAAAAATAAAAGGGATTTGTTAACAAGGTAAAGCTGCAAGAAAACACAATTCCCTTCGCCAGTTGTAATGGAGACATTAAACAGCAAGCCTGGAGCGTGCCGGGGTAGGATCTCAGCTGCCAAGAGAGCCAGTAAGTGGGAAATGATGATTTGGATCTTGGAGTGGGTGTAAACACAGCAGTCTGAGCAAATTTTATCTGTCACATTCATTTACTGTTGGCATGAGACCTGTTTGCTGGAACTACGGGGGGAAGCCCAATTCTGCCAGGCTTCCAGAGGAGGATGGTCCTTCCAGAGGAGGCCAGTCCTTCCTGGGCTGGATTTACACTGGTTAGAGCTGTCACTGTTCTGGCCAGACATGTAGTGCTCACGTGCTGCTCTGGTGCAGCAGGGAATGCTGCTGGAAACCTGGAACAGCCTGGTCTGCCCCCACCTGCTTCCATCTGTCAGCCAAAACCCTCACGAAAAAAGGGGACTGGATATGGGGAAATGGCCTGGTCTGCTCTCACCTCCTTCCATGTGCCACTAAAAACAGGGACCTGGAAAAGTGGAAATAGCTTGGTCTGCTCTCACCTCCTTCCACATGTCAGCGGAAACCCTCATTAAAAACAGGGAACTGGAAATGTGGAAATAGCCTGGTGTGCTCTCACCTCTTTCCATGTGCCACTAAACCTGGGGAACTGGAAATGCAGGAACAACCCTCCAAAGCCAACAACTGTGTGATCTTCGGAGTGTTCTCCAGGGAATTTGGGGAAGCAGAGCAGCCCCCAGCATTCACTGCTCGGGGAGGCCTTGTGAGGGTCACACAGTGAGGTGACACAGCCCCACTGCCTTTCCTGGTGCTCCAACAATCCCTTTAAGAACCAGGGGAATTTCATCCCTTGTGCAGCTGCACCAGAAGCTCCCGAGGAACTGTTTGGCTGCAATGGTTTCATGTTGCTCCCTTACAAGAATTCCCAGGTGAAACGGAATAACAAAAGGATCAGGGTAACAAAAGGGTCACGACTGAATGAGAGGCTGAACTTCAGCGGGCTGTAAAATACTCTGATGAAAACAAACCACCAAAACAGATGGTATCTATCCCTTGCAGATCCTCCTGACCCTCTGCCCTCACACAAACTCACTGCAGGAACAAATGCCAGGGCTGGCAACAGCAGGTACTTACGACTGACAGGCAAAAGACATTCCGAAGATGGGGATGCAGCGGAAAATGCCCTCCCAGCGTGTGTAACTCACTCGCTGCAGCCACTGCCCACTGAAGAGCCCGTGCTTGAAGGAGGACAGCACAACCTGCAGCCAGGACAGACAGCAGGGGTGAGGATCCAGCCCCAAACAGCTCCGTGGCAGCAGCAATGCCAAGCTGAGATAAGAGGCAGCGTGTGACAGCTCTGCCAGGAGCAGCTGGAGTTACCACCACAGCCCCATCCCAATCCTCCCTCCCCATCCCACCCACAGAGCTCCCAGGGCCACCAAGGATCCCAGGCAGTATTTGAAAGGATCTCTGGCATTCCCCCCTTGTCTGACGCTATCAAATATCACAGCACACACCAGGGTGGGACAATTTCCACTGACACATTAACTGTGAAAATTATTGTTCAAAGCAACCTCTTTTGCACTTTTTTAAATGTGTTTTTAAATCCAAACAGGAAGCACCGTTGGCCTTAGAGAATCCTATTCAGCAGAGGGAGACAAAGGGTTCTAAAACAGGATCCCACCTGCTGCTCCAGAGCCATTTAACAACACCAGCTCACCAAAGAGAAGGAAAAACTTTATGGAAAGGGGGAGGAGCCGAGGCCAGGGAGCTCCCTTGCCATGGACACAGGAACTGGCAGGAGTTGGGTTGCACAGGAAGCAGAAGGTAAATACGTCTGAATGTCTGTTTATAATATCCCTGGATGGGGTTTCTAATCCCCAGAGATGTTTTAGTGCAGCCAACTCTTACGAATGTTGTGCTTTCTTAAAGGCACAGCTCCTGGGAGGTTCCACGCCTCTCTATGGAGGCAGCTTTGAGGAGTGACCCTGCACAGCCTGCTAGAAAAGTTACATGGGAAGAATTTCCACACCTTCCTTTTCTTCCAGTCCTGAAATTTGGATAAGAAGGGCTGGGGCTCCACGAGTGAACCATAGGATCATCTGGGAGGTGAAAATGGTCATTAAAAAGCAACAGAAAGGAGGAAAATGGGATTCCCAGTGTCCGTACCCACCACGAACATGAACACGGTGTAGAAGATGAGAGCCATGGCACTAAAGGACTGGATGGAGGCCATCATGTTCCTCTGGAGGCTCAGGGGAAGGACAATGCACAGAGAGACAGCAAAGAGCAGGACAATCCGGAAACTGCCCGACACCTGGAAAAGGGACCTGCATAAAGACCTTGAGCAGGGAGGATACTCAACACACCCACCCAGTGAGCAAACCCTGACACAGCTCATCTTTCCAGAGTGAAAAGCAATTTTAAACAATGAAATTCTGTGTCTGGAGGAGTTTGAGGATGCTGCAAGCTCGGCGCTCTGTGGGCTCCATCTGTGCTGAGCTGAGACAGTCACTGGGTGCCACTGTTGCTCTGCAGTGTGTGACAGGTCCGAGCTGGAAGATTTTGGGGGGTGGCTGGGGGGAGTTAAATGCTAATCCAGCACAAGCTATTTAGGTACTTTCATGCAATTAAATAAAACCTAAATTTACTTGGGGAGAGGAGAGATTGGAAGTCCTGAAAACTCCGATCCAGAAAATTAATCAAAGCCTCACAGTGGAATTTATTATAGCAGAACACCCTGGAATGCTTGGAAATACTTAATACCTAATTTGGCTGCAGCCTCAACGCATCTTTTTTAACTTCACAGTCCCTTAATCTGAGCTTAGGAGCATCAGGCAGCACAGATAACACTCCACCAAAAATCCTTTTGCTTCCCTGCATGGCCCTCGTGCCGGCTCTGAGGAGTACCTCTTGCCTCTGAGCATCCTGAGCCAGCAGCAGGCTCATCACACGGCTGAGGAGGCAGGAACACAGAGACTTTGGCCACAAAAACAGCCAGGGACAAGACAAAAAATCCCTCCTGAACTCGAGGGAGGAGAGCTCAGGCAGAGGAACTGCCTGTCACTACCCACTGGGGCAGGAATTAAGGCAGGAAGCATTATCTCCCCCAGGAATCTGCTCCAGAATTAATAAGGGACCAAGTTAAAAAGAATTCCTTTGATGGAAATGCCTTATTGGAGTTTTACACAGCTGATTGTTTGCCATATGTCTGAGCTTCCTGGACATCCCAGAGCCAAAGGCTCTGTGCATGAGGAGCTCTCAGTGAAGGGACCCCACAAAGCCCCCTTGGGACCCCTTGGAGGACACTCCAAGGCAGGAGCTCTGCTGTATCCAAGGAACACAGGGCTCAGTGCAAGGTCTGATTTATTCACCTGGAATCCGAGCAGCCGGGCAAAGAAGTTGGAGCCCAAATCGCCGATGACGACGTAGAAAGCGATGCAAGTGCCCAACATCAGCCCAATCATGCTGCAAACACAAACAGGGATGGATTAGGAGAGCCACGCTTCCATCCTCAGCCTTGGGAAGAGAAGGACACCCCTTCTGCACTCAATCCCAATAAAACAGTCACCAGAGAAAACCTCCATCCACACCAAACACTTGGAGACGCAGCTCTGCCCACAACCCGTGCATGGGTTTAACTCCTGTTGGGAGCCACAGGAAAAAAACCCAAGGAAAACCAATCTTGGAGATGGCAAGAACTCCTTCAATTCTTGGAAAAATTTAAAAGCATCAGTACGAGACTCTCAGAGCCCCACACCCACAGCAGGGCCCTGCCACGAGAGTCTCGATATCCAACAGGCTCTCCAACATCTTTCCACACAATGGACCACACTTTAATGAAAAGATTGTCCATGAACTGCTTCTCCTCCCACTTCTGGACCACTTTCCTTCCCAGTTCCAATTATAGAACATCCCTGTGGCAATTACAGCCTCTGCTTGCATGGACAAGTAACATCTGAGGAATATTCTGTGTATTTTTAGTGCTGTGCAGAAGTTTGCAGCTGGGAAGAGGGAAGGAGCCAGCACCACTGCCTGCCCTGGGCTCAACATGCCTGCAAGAGAAGCCCTGCTGGAAAAAGCAGGGCTGTGAGGATTGTGCCATCACCTGAGATCTGCACTGGGGTCACGGGAGGAAGCAGAGTCTGCCCTGAGATGGAGGCAGGATTCCCCCTCAAGGCATCTCACAGGGAAGGGAGCACAGAGGGCAGGACCAGAGCAGATCCCGGGATGCAAAGAAGCAAACACTCCCTCCCACTAACTCAGCAGCAGGGATGTCACCCCTGGAAAGCTGCCACGAGTGACATGCCTGTGATTTCACAGCAGAGCAGGAGACAAGCTCATCCCCACCTTCTGTGCTCCCAGTGCCTGGGAAGCACTCCCGTCTCCGGGAGCTCTGGAACGGGTGGGATGGAGGTGGCACTGTGAGCTGTGCTTAGGGGATCTCACTCAGACTCCTGCTGAATTCCAGGAGACAGGAGGGGAAGGAAGGAGAGCACAGCAAGGCTCAGAAAAGTTTTCACCAAAGACATCCAGACTGTTCACACTTTGAATAAGCAGCAGATTTACCTTGTTTCCACCAACATTTTTCCTGCTTTTCCGTAGGCATGAAACGCTGGCATAAAAGGGAAAAGAAAAGTGCAAGTTAGTCAAAAAAAGGTCCAGAACAGGGCAAGATGTCAGTTCACAATTAGACACTAACAGTGACATAGGGCAGTGCAGCAGGAACCCACCACTGGTATTTTGGGGCTGTTTCCCTCACCCTCCCACTTTCTTTTTCAGCCATTCCCTCTGGAAACTGAAAACCACATGAGACAGGAACAGGGATGAGGGAAAGCCAGCAAGCAGGTTCTTTTTTTTTCTATTTAAAACCAGAAGTGGTGTGAAGCAGCAGCCACACATGGCAGCCATTAAAGGCAATGGGAGAGAAAATATTCCTGTACAAAATTGTGTGTGGCGAAAGTTGAAGTGGTGCAGAATTCCAATCCAAGTCCCCTTTTTATTTTTATCTTCCCCCTCGAACTGGGCCGCCCGACATCGCTGGCTGGGAGAGCTGAGCTGGTGCCCAGAACGTTCAATCCCATTCCCAGAATACCCAGTGCTCCCAACCCACACCAAAGGGCTGCTGCCAAGGCTTTGCTTTTCCCCCTCCCTTCCTTGGGTTGGAGCAGAAAATGCTCAGTAGTCCTAAAATCACTGGGTTTTCTCTTAAAAAGACAATGCCAAGAAAACTTTACTTCTATTTTTAGCTCTCGCTGGGCAGAACGGGAATGGGGAGCTCCGGTGCCAAACCCAGACCACAGTACCCAAATCTGCCAGTGAGGTCCAGCATGAACCCACCACCCTGGAGTCCCCTCTGCCTTCCCTCAAGGCACAGCCCAACATTCCCAGTGCCCGCCAGAAAACAAACTCAAATCCTTTCTGGAAGCTTCTTCTGCTATTTTAAATATTAACTTCAACTCTTGATTTCCTTGGACTCTACTCGAGCTAAAAATTCAGGAAACGAGATGTTCTCCCACAGAATGAGCAAAAGGCACAGCAGGGACCCACAGCCCGGAGCAGGGATGTAGGGGAGCACCCAAAATAGCTGCTGGATTGGTGACAGGGCAGTGGGACAGCCGCCACCCAGGCACCATGCCCGGGCACGGGGAGCGGCCGCTCCGCTCCGGCCTCCTTTGGGAATTCACAACCATGAGGGAAAAGGCAACAGCCCTGGGGGGGGATCAGGCTCACAGACGAAGGGTCTGGGAGGAGAAAGAGGAGTCAGCAAGAGGAAAACATCCCTCCTGGAGATGGGAGATTAACAGGCTGGGCTCAGGGTGGGGGGAATGGTGCTGCCAATCCTTCCAGCGCACATTCCAGCCTCTGGATATGTACACAGCCACAGGTGATGCTGGAACCAGCCCATCCCACTGGCTGTTTGGAACTGATGTTCAATGAGAACGAGCCTCCAAACACTATGGGCAGGTGTGCCCTCGTGGGGACAATGGAAAAATGGGATTCTTCTCCAGGAAGCAATGACGGTAAAATAAATGGTACAGTTGAATCCCTGGAATGGGATCTTGGAATTTCTCAGTGACTGGAAAAGCCTTTTAAACTCTGTGGGAGCTGAGCTGCCCCTCCAGGAGCTCAGCACAGCCCCTGCACATCCCAAGGGCTGCTGGAAGGGCAGGTATTCATTCATGTTCTGGTTAAAATCCATCTGGGAACTGCATCCGACTTCCCTCCTCGCCCACACATCTGCCCGTGGCACTTCCCCTCCACGCAGTGGTGACGAGTCACCCCCAGCCCCAGAGCCACCCCCAGCCCCAGCCTGGCACACCCTTTGTGCCAGAGCCATCGCTCCCGGTGTTCCTCCGGAAGGCACTGCCTGCCTGGAGGGAATGTGCACAACTCTCCTCCGCGGCTCAGCGCTGCCAAAGCCTCCCAGAAGCACCCGCAGATGTCCCCAGGCCCGGCCTCCAGGGACAAAGGGGGTCTGTGTGGAGCTGCCCGGCCTCGGAGCATTGGGATGCGGCGTGGGAGCGCTCCCGGCCCATGGCACCTCTCCCAGGGCACCGGGAGTGGGCACAGGCACTGCTGCCAGCCTCCGCCTGCCAGGAGGAAGCTGGGAAGCATTACTGGCCCTCTCTGTGTTCCAGCCCCTTGGCTTTGGAGCGTGCAGAGGATCCCTTCTTCCCGGGACACGCTCCAAGGTGGAGGGGACTCTCTGTCCTCCGGGAAGCAGCGCACAAAGGCGTCTTGTGAGGGGCAGGGAGAGAAGGCACCAGCAGCTGGGCCGGGTGCTCCGGGGGCTCCCCCTTCCCTCTGGCACCAAAACAACCTCCCACACCACGGAGCTTCTCCATCTTTTCCATTTCCAGCAGATACAAGCCAGCAGAAGCCAGGATATGCTTCCTGGGAGCTGCACCTCGGGCACTCCGAGGGAGGAGCAAAGCCATCTGTCAGCAGCCGGTGCGAGCCCTTGTGCCAGGGCAGCACCAGCCAGCTCTCTCCTCCCACAGAAAAGTAAGGGAGAACAAGGAAAAGTCGCCTTTTCCTGCTGCTTCATATGCCAACAGCAAGAATGGGAACCCAAACACCTCCTCCTGCTCCCCAAGTCAGTCAGAATCCCAAGAGAGGCCACGAGCACAAGCCAGTCCTGGCGCCAGCACTGAGCTCTGAGGGTGGCCAGGCTCTGCCAAAACCCACCCAGGGATCTTCCAGATGTTTTTATTTTCTCAGCCCTTTGGAACCTCACGCTGTTTCCTCTCTGCTGAGCCATAAAGCAGCTCCCAGCTTGGATCCAGGCAGCCCAGCTCCGTGCCAGGCTGGCAGGACCCACTGTCCCGGCAGCGCTGGGTGGGGAACTCGTGCCCAGACCCATAATTAATTCATCCCAGACCCACAATTCATCCCAGATGGCTGCTGGGAGCTGGGGTTTGGATCATCTCCTCCCGTGCCCTGCGGAGTCAAAACAACTCAGCACCCATTAACTGGGCTGTCGGGAGCAGGATCCACCCCCGGGGGAGAGGCTGAGGCGGGAGAATGAGGGAAACTGGAAACTGCAGAAAGCAAACATTTGTTGTTCCAACAGCACCACTGAGGGAATGTGAATTCGGAGGCCAAGGTCACATTGCAGTTTAAAAAGAAGGAGGGCTGGGAAGCAGCCCTGGAGCTGGGATCTCACCGAGGCCGGGGTAGGTCCTGCGCTTGCTGAGGTTGGCCGACTTCACCAGGAACATGCAGGACTGGTGAGTCATCCACGAGCAGAAGATTAGCAGCACAGCTCCCAGGATGATTCCACACTGCAACAGAGTAGAGGGGGGAAGACCAGCAGGAGATGGGGGGTCAGGCATCCCCCACAGCCCACCCACCCTCCCTCAGCACCCTCAGGTTCCCCCGCAGGTTTCAGCCACG
Source organism: Entomyzon cyanotis (assembly GCA_024500445.1). NCBI lineage: Eukaryota > Metazoa > Chordata > Aves > Passeriformes > Meliphagidae > Entomyzon > Entomyzon cyanotis. The sequence continues at coordinate 2,558,278 of JAKEPQ010000325.1, forward strand.
TTTTTGCCCTCTTTCTGGAAGTTCTGTCCCCTTCCTACCAGCTGGGAGGGAGAGAGCAGCTCCATATCACTCTCTCCACAGCACAAGGACATGTGGAACACACACCAGCGTCCCACAGCTCCCAGCTGCACCAGTCCAAGCACTGAGGAGAGAACTGGGACCAGGCTGGGGAGCAGAACTTCCACCCTGGCTCATCCCCCAGCACCCTCCACAGCTCCCAGTGGGTTCAGGAAGCACAGACAGACCCCAGAGTGCCACCTCTGCTGCAAATTTATTTATCAACAACTATCTAGCATCACAAACTGCTCACCCAGCTCCTGCCTCACTGCCCTCCCTGTTGGCAGGGGAGGGAACCACTGGGCACCAAGCAGGTGACTTGGAACAGGGACAGATCCCATCCCAGCTGCCCTTTCCCTGCTGTGGCTGAGCCAGGTGAGGCCGTGGGGATCAGAGCAGATGCCAGGGAGGAGGTGTGGAGGCACAGCAGGTGCTTGGAAAAGCCTCCAAGTCACCTCACATTTATCATATGGATAAATTCTTCGATTTAAATTTCCCCTTCTCCTTACAAGCAAGGCAGGAACGATCAGCTGGAGCTCACAAGGAAAAAAAACCCCACAGTTTGGTGCAGAAGTTTTGAGTTGGAGACTTCATTACTCAGAAAAACGCAGTGTTTGGAACACGAGAACACAGATCTGAGCCTTTAGTGTTTCCTTTGCTGACTTTCCTTTCCAACCACGGAACCACCCCCCCAAATTCGTACGGGGGTGTGCAGAGGTGGTCTCTGCCCGCCCTCCCTTCCAGCAGAAGAGCTCGCAGGGGCTTCAGGCTGCCAAGAGCACGGACTGACAGCCCCGTCCCAGCCCGGCGGACACCGGCAGGACACCGGCAGGACACCGGCAGGACACCGGCAGGACCCCATTCCGCGCTCGGACACAGCGCCCACCCGGGCGGCGCCTCACCTGTCGGAAGCAGAAGGGCACGGTGAGCACGCTCACCCCCACGATGCTGTTCACCACGTTCATGATCAAGCCCCAGTTGGAACCCGCCGCCGCCGCCGCCGCCATGGCCCGCGGGAGAGGGGAGGGTCCCCAAGATGGGGGACCCGCTTTGCGATCGCTCCCCGCGCCCCACGGTCGGCTCGGAGCCCCCGGAGCGGCCGGTGCCCCCGGAGCCTCTCAGCCGGCCGTGCCCGCCATGGCCCCACCGGGCCCGCCCCGACCCGGCACCGGCCACAGCGGCACTTCCGGCTTCCGCCGCCGCGGGAAGTGACGTGCTCCCCGCGCGGTGCAGGGCTCTCCTGCCGTCCCGGAGGTCCGGACTCGCTGGTCCTGGGAGGTCCCCATGGTTGGGATACCCGCGGAGAACAGCGCACGGCCGTGAAGGTGCGGGAATGACAGACACACATCCATGCAGATCCATGGCACGAATATGGGTGTGTGCACGCCTTCACATGCATGTACACACATGACCGCACATCTTGCGGCAGCGCTGGCACCCGAGCGGGGTTCCCCGGCGGGATAGGAGCCTCTGAAGAGCCCCTCGAGGGCAGCCCGTCACCCCCGACATCCCCTCCCCTAGGAGCCTCTGAACAGCCCCTCGAGGGCAACCCATCACCCCCGGCATCCCCTGTGCACTTCTGGGCACACATCCAGCTGTGCGCGCACATCTGCTCCCCATCCCAACCGGAGCCATCCCCAGCTCTCCTGCAGACGTACCCCCCAGACCCCACAGCATAAGGGAAAAAGAAGGAAAGATGTCGGGGGGCTCTGGAAGGGTCCCCCGAGGCCAGGCGTGGCGGTAGCTCGGAGTGGCACACGCCAAGGGCATGTTCCCGTCGGAACGAAACACGCGGCGCTCGTATAATTTGCAGCAATTGCGATGGGAAACCGCAGGAATTCGCTCCACAAAAGGTTTGCAGGGAGGTGAACAGGCGGCCTAATTCCCTCCAGGTGTGGCACGGGCTCGGTAGCTCCGGCGGCGTTTTCCTGGCTCCTGTGCTGCAGCGGTGGCTCCATGGGTGTCCTCAGGGTGGGATGAGGGTTCCCCTCGGAGATGTCACGCAGCTGGTGTCGGGGAGCTGGCCCGTGGTCAGGAAAAGGGCTCTGGTGGCTTCGCCACGTCCGAGTGGGAGCCAGGGGTTTGGGAAGTGTGCAGAGCCAGCCAGGAGTCGCTGTCACATGGGATGGGGATACCACGGGAGCTGGCCCCACTCTGCCACCCTCCTGTGCCACAACCCTGGGTCTTGTCCATGCCCATCCCGAGGGAATGGGGTTTTCTCCAGCTCCTCAGGTACCTTCAGCTGCTCGGCAGCTCCAAACATCCCAAATCCTGCCTCCAGCAGGAGCAGGGCTCTGTCCCAGCAGCACCAGGGCAGATTCCCATCACAAACCTGCTGAGAGCAAGGGAGAATTCCCTGGAAAATCCCAACCAGTCTGATGGCCAAGCACCAGGATGAGGGACCCCTGATCCAGGACACTGGGAGCCAGCAAAGGACTCTGCTGGGTTTGGGAACAAGCAGAAGCAGCATTCCCACCACAGGATCCACTGGGAATGCCAGGTGGCTCAGAGCCCTTCCCAGTCCTGCCCCATGGCCCAGATTCCACCCGCTGGATTTGGAGCCCTGCAGAACAACCAGCCCCGGAGGATACCGGAGCCACAATTACTGTAATTAGAAATGGGGGCTCAGGGCTGGCTGATCCCACAGGGATCCTGCACTGCTTTATGGAAGAGCAAATCGCTCGGGATGTCCATGGGCTGCTGCTGTGTCCGACACTGCCCCGCAGGGATGTGCACACGTGTGCTTACACACACACATTCTGTGCTGAGCTGAGCCAGATTCCCAGCTCCCATGGGTGATGCTGTCCCAGGAAAACAGCTGGGGCCATCTCTGCTCCCATCCCCATCCCACCCTTGTTCAGGAATTCACCTCAGTGGCAGCCCCATGCCAGGGTGCTCCCATGAACCTCCCATGACACAGGGAAGCTCTTCCCCGGAACCACGAGCTCCCTGGGAGCATCCCTGCCCTCCCTTCTTGGGGCACACAGCGCAGGGTCTAGGGGGAATGGGAGGGAATGGGAACCCCCTCTGCAGACCTGGGGCAAGCTCACCCACACCCCACCTCATGTGCCCCCTTCACCCAGGGACTGGCACCTGGCACCCAGCACCCAGGGCCACCCTGCTGCCGACAGCTGGCTCTGGTGACAGATGCCTGGCAGATCCTGGGAACCGCCCGGCAGGGATTGAAAAACATAAATTAAAACAAATTGCAGTTTTATATTGCAAATAAGGGCAGTTTGATGGGTTTTATTGCGGAACAACCATTAATGAAGTGCAGTTTCAGGCACCTTAATTGCTCGGGGACCAAAGTTCAGTCTGTATCTCCAGAATGGGCTGGGAGCTGCCGTGTGTCCCGCGAGAGCCTGGCAGATTGGGAACGGGCTCGGGAATGAATTTATGGGTATGATGAGGAGGATGGAGGCAAGGGGCCCAACGTATCTGTGGGGGTTAAAGCAGCATGGGATAAACAGCACAGCCTGTCCTGCGGGGAGGCGAGAGGCCATGGTGACCCCCTCCCGCGGTCACTGGCCCCCCCAGTGTCAGCTGTGGGGCCCCACAGTGGGTGCTCACCATGGGATGGATTTTGGGATGGGGCTACCCAAGCCTTTGGGACCCTGGTACTGCCCCAGGGGCTGGGCAGGAGCGACGTAGACCCCTTCGCCCCTCAGAACAGAACACGCGTGGGTGTGCAAGGCACAGAGGGGCGTGCGGGTGGACACAGCACGGGGGATACAACCACGGGGGATCCACGCGCAGCCACGCACACGCAGGACACGCATCGCGCCCGCCCCACGCGAACCCCGGCACCATCACACCCGCGTGGGGACACGCTCCCCACCTGCATGTACCCAAGCCTAGCACAGGTAGGCACGGAGCTGTACCGAGCCGTTCCGAGCGCCACGGTGCCTTACCGGGCCGTACGGAGCCTTACCGGACCTGACCGAGCCGCGCGGGTCCGGTGTGGTGCCCCCGCGCGCGCCCATTCATTCACCCACCCGCGCCGTGAGAACGAGCCGCGCGCGCCGCGGGCGGGAAGCGCAGCCCCGCGCTGGCCCCGCCCCTCCCTGCGCGCATGAATGGGCGCGCGCCGCCCCGCTCCCTATTAGGGCACACGGCGCGATTCGGAGGGCGTGGCCCGGCCCGGTGCGCCCCGCCCCTTCGCCCCGCCAATCAGAGCGGCGCGCCGGGCCCCCCGCCGGGCGCCGGCCTTTGTTTGTGGAGGGCACCGGGGCCAATGGGAGCGCGGGACGAGGGTCGCTGGGCCAATGGGAGCGCGGGATGGGGGTCGCTGGGCCAATGGGAGCGCGGGAGGGGTGCGGGGCGGGGCGCGGGGCACGGCCCGGCCCGGCCACGTGCGCGCGGAGCCGACTCCGCGGGGAGCGGGGACAGCGAGGGGATCGGGGGGACACCGCCACGGCCGTGCGGGGCCCCGTGCCGCCGGGCTGTGTCCCAGAGGGTGCCCCGTCCCCAGCAGTCCCAAGAACACCTGCCTGTCCGTGCGCTATCAATGCCAGACCCCGGTGCCACCAAAGGCTCGGCACCTTCCTGCCGCGGTAGACACCGGCGGGCAATGGTGGAGCGCCCCCAGCCCCGGCTGCATCCCTCGGGCGCTGTCCCGGGTGTGGTGTGGGTCACGGCTGGCCCTGACAGCCAGAGGTGGCGGCAGGGTTATTTTGTGCTTGGATGCCTGTGGCCCCACTCGCCCATTATAGCCAGGACTGGGGAGGGGAGCATCGTACCGGGCAGCAAATCCCAACTGCTGCAGCCCCCGTGCAGACGGAGCTGCACCACACACCAGGGCTGGGACAGAGCCACGCACAGATCGCTGCACTGGGACAGGGTTGTACTGAACACTGACTACCTGGAGGGGACCACACCAGGCAGGAGCCTCCCAAGGGGGCCTGGAAAGGACCACCCAGAAATCCCATCCCGTGCTTGGGTTGTGTCTGGGATCAGCCATCCCCTCCTGGGCCGTGAGAAATTTCCTGGTTCCCAACTGGGAACTGAGTGCCCCAGCGCCAGGCCAGCCCCACGCCCATGCTGTAGGGCTGCCTGCTGCTGGCCAAATTCATGGCAAGGCCGAGGCACTCCCAGTCCAGCAGCAGGAGGATGAGCTCTTGGCTGGAACACTGAAGGTCATGGTCGTTTTCTCCGTCACAGGCAGCTCCCAATTCCCTGTTTGTCTGTTCCCATCACTCCAGCGCTCCAGGACACCATTGCAGCACAGCTCGACATCACACCGGCCGTGGCACTGACATTCCCAGCTGGGAGCTGAGGTGGTGGCTACTGCTGGCCACTTCTGGAGTGCTGGCTCCACTTCTGGTTTGCTCCTCATCCCTCTCCCCATGTCTCTCATCACCAGCCCACAGCTCTGGATCTATCCCCCTATCCAGCCAGGCCTGCCTACAATGCTGCCCAAATCACAGCAGCAGCACCGAGCACCTGGCCAGGGGCACAGCCCCGGTGTCACCTCATGGCCGGGACAGTGGCCAGTCCGGGCTGGCCCTGCTGCACTTGCCGGCAGGCGGGGAAGCACCGGTGCATCTCCCGGGGCCCAGGGAGAGAACAAAGGAGGGCAGCTGCAGCTGAGGGAGCGGCGCTGCCGGATGCGCTGCAGCACAGATAATCCGCCCCGGCACAGCCTCCGGAGCACCGGCAGCTCCGGGTGCGGGGGAGTGGCCGCTCGGCCCGAGGCGTGAGGGCTGCGCGGGGATGGGAAGGGGGCTCATCCCGGTTCCCCAGGCAGCCCGATCCTGCATCCTCGTGTCATGCCCCCCGTTCCATCACGTCCCGCACCCCGGCGTGGCCACGGCCGCGCTCACCCCAGCTAATGCCACGCCATAAAGGAGCCGTCTTACATTAACGACTTTTGTCACCAAAGTCATTAACATAATAGGGCTTCCACATCAAAATTGAATATTAATGCTCCGCCGGCTGCGGAGGGAGGCGGATAATTGCTCTAATACATTTTCCAGTCGGATTTTCGCATCGCGGCAGCAATTGCATTAGCAAACCCGATTATTCCCACGGCCGGTACAATGGGATGGTTAATGGGAGTTAAGTTCCTGCCTTTTTCCTCGGACCCCCGAGTGGCTGTGGCTCCGTACCCCCCACTGCCCCCACCCATGGGGAGCACGGGGCAGGGGACGAGGTCCCTGAGCTTGGAGTGGAGGGGCCAGTAGTGTGGAGCCACCTTGTCCTTCCACACCGGCAAACACAACCCTTGGACGCAGACGGCCTTGAGACACACCAGGAATGCCGTGGCCAGCTGGAAAACCGCCTGTCCCCGGAGCCGTGCTGTGCGGTTCCGTGCCATTCCATGCCGTTCTGTGCCGTGGAGAGCTCTGGGATGCGCTATGAAGGACAGCAGAGGGGACACACCAGCCAGGGCGTCCCACCACAGCAGTGCTGGGGGTCCAGGGAGAGCCAGGGGCTGTTCCAGCTCCTGCCCCAGCAGTATCAGCCTCCAGTATCAGCTCCAGCCTCCCTCCCCTTTCAAGGGGCTTCAGCAGCTCCCAAGAGGATAAAGCTCAGGGAAACAGCTGAGGACGTTGGATGCTACTGAGGCTGCAGCCCCTTCACTGCACCCCCAAATATTTGCCCTGTGCAGGGACAGGCTGTGCCCTCTGCCACCACACCCCGTCCTCAGGGTCCCCTCTTGCCCCCCAGGGATGCTCACAGGGCTCCGTGGTGGCACAGCCACAACTGAGGGGGGACAGGCACCGTGAGAGCAGCAGCAGCAACAGTGGACAAAGGCAGCTGCAGGGCTGAGGGGTAGATGTGGGGGAGTCCTCATTAAATTGGCTAATTGTGCTTGTTTGGGCTCACTTCATTGATGAACCTCACACAGCAGAGTTATCCCCACAGGGCGAGAGAGCTGCCCATGGCGGGGGGCTGCCACAGGGTTTGGACACCCACAGCGGGGGTCTGTCTACCCACTGGGGGGTCTGCCCAGATGGAATGTGCCCACATATCCCCATGGCGGGGGGTCTGCCCAGGGGGATGGGGGTTCTGCCCACTCATGGGGGACAGTCTGCCCAGGGAGGGGGCTTGCCCAGAGGATGCTTATCCACTAGACTCACCCCTTTCCCACCCAGCACCAGGGGTTCCCCCAATCCCTTCCCACTCCCACTCCCGCCGGCGTAACTGCGGGAAGGAAGAGCCTGAGAGCTGCTTTTTCTGAGGTTTTTTTTGATTTCTTTTTCAGTCAAGAAACTCTTTCCACTGGTGGCTGCACACTGTACCCCCACGGTGGGATCAGCACTGCACGCCCGTTCGGCACCAATTCCATGCACTGGGATAATCCACAACGGCCCTTTCCTGGCCTTTCCCACGTGGATGGGGATCCAAAGGGCCTTCGCACGGCAGCTGTGGAGGAGAATGCAGAGGCTGGGTGTGCTGTGCCTCCGTGCTGCTGGTGCCATCCCGTGTCCTTCTGTGTCCGTGTCCCGCTCAGTGTGTCCCTGTGCATGGCTCCGTGCCACAGCTGCACGTCCTGCTGCACCAGCGCCTGTGCCGGGCTGTGCCCCGCGGTGCGGCCGCCTGTTCCCGGCTGTCCTTGTCTGTCTGTCCCTGTGCCATGTCCCTGTGTCCTGGCGTGCGCAGCTCTGTCCATGCGGTGCCGGAGGGTCCCCGTGGCCCCTGGCCGCTCCCTCCTAACTCGATTGCCGTCCCTCGTAATGAATTGCCCGCCGTAATCTAATCGTGGTTACGAGTGATTGGGATTTATTTCAGCATTTTCAATCAATTACAGCCTTTTATTGCAAAAGAGAAAAAAAACACCAAACCCGCAGCGCCCCGACAGGGACCCCAGTGGCAGCCGCTGCCAGGCCTCTGCTCGTGGTACCCCCGGGGCTTCTCCCATTCCTGTTCCCACTGTGTGGTCCCTGGTACTGCACGGGCTCCCCTTGCCCTGTGCAGCCCCCTCATATCACACAGCCCCTAAATTGGCTCTGCCCCCTCCCCGCACTGCACACAGACCCCAGCATTGCACCACCCCACACACAGCTCTGCATGGCCCCTCTACATCGTACAGCACCCCAACAGTGCACAGACCCCCAATATTTCACTGCACATCCCCCCAACACTTACACCCCCACCTCGCAGGGCTCCCAACCATTCCAAGCCCCCTCACTGCAGCCCCCCAACACTGCACAGCCCCCCACCCTGCACTGCATGGCCCCCCAGCATTGCACAGCCCCCCTCTTGATCTGCATGGACCCCCCATATTGCACTCCCCATCACTGCACAGGCCCCGCAGCCACCCTCCCTACTGCACGCTCCCCCTTCCATCGCACGCCCCCCAGCGCTTCCCCCCCGCCTCGCAGGGCCCCCAATCACTTCCCTGCACGCCCCCCTCCCCGGCAGCCCCCCCATGACACCGCCGCCCGTCCCGGACCTGCGCCCGGCGCTGCCCGCGGCCCGCTCCCCTCTCGCCGCTCTTTGATCCCGCTCGCTCCGGCCCGGGGCGCTCCGGGGTGTGCGCGGGGGGACCTCGAAACCGCCCCCGCCGCGCGTGTCCCCCCCCGGGGGCGCCTTGAAACCGCCCGCGGCACCGGCCAATCAGCGCCTTGTTTACACTGCGTGATTGACAGCGCGCTGGCGCGCCGCCAGCCAATCGAGGCGCGGGGGGGCCCGCGCGCTGCGGCGGGGGGTGCGCAGCAATGTAATTCCCCTACCCGTCCGCTCCGAGCGCGCACCGCGCCTGCGCGCCTCTCCCTCCTCCCCATTCATCCGCCGGGCTTGAATTAGGCGCCGCCGTTCCGCGCCGCTCGCCGCGCGCCGATTGGCAGGAGCGCTGGCGGGCCGCCAGCCAATCGGGTGCGGCGCTCGCTTGACGCGCGGCGCGCGCGCCGGGGAAAGAATGGAGCCGGGTTGGGGGGGGCGCGGGAGGCGGGGGGGGGATCAATGGCCGGCGGGGCGCGAGCGCCGCGCGGCGGCCAATCAGCGAGGGGGCGCGCGCGCGGGGCACGCGCTCATTAGCATGCGGGGCGCGCCCGCCCCGGCGGAGAACGCGCGGCGTGAGCGGGAGGCGCGGCGGGGTCCCCCCACCCCCCCGCCTTTTCCCACCCCCCCTTCCCTCCCCCCCCCAACCACACACCCCCGGTTCCCTTTGCTGCAGGAGCAGCCGGTGCATGGGCAGTGCACGGGCACCGGCAGGAGCACGCTGCGCACCCCCGCCACGGGACCGCACTCGCCCCGCGCGCGGAACGCCCCTCCGGTAAGTAACTGCGATCCGCGGGTGGGTTTTTTTTGTTGTTGTTGTTGTTGTTGTTTGGGGGTTATTTTAATTTCGGGCGCTCCGGGGTTATTGTTATTTTTTTTTTTTTTTTACGCCTTAACAATTTTTTTTTGGCGTTATTTATTTTGGGGTTTTTTGGCGTTAATTTTTTTTTTTTTTGCGTTTTGAGCATTATTTTTATCTGTGTTTTGGGCATTATGGTTTTTTTTCCTTTGCTTACTTGGATTTATTATATTTTAAATTTTTTGGGCGCTAATTATTTTGCTTTTTAATTTTTTTTCAATTTATTCTTTTTAAATTCCCTTTTTTTTTTCATTTTCACCGTATTATTTTTTTTTCTTCGCTTTATTTGTTTGCACCTAAATATTTCTTTGCATCTTTCCGGCATCAGAATATTTTCTACGTTCGTCTTTTTCCTGCAAAAATATTTTTTGTCTTCATCTTTTTTTCCCCGAAATATTTTTCCCCTGTATCTCTTTCCACCAAAATATTTTCCCCTTCATCTTTTCCCATTAAAATATTTTTCCTTTTCATCTCTTTATATTAAATAATTTTCCCCTTAAAACCCGTCCCTTCAAAACGCTTCGCCTTAAAATTTTGTTCATTAAAATTTTGTGCGTGAAAACATTTGTTCGTTAAATCATTTGCTCATCAAACGCCGCTTCACTAAACCGTTTGCGCCTTCAAACATTTTCGCGTCGAGCCCTTTTTGCCTTAATTTTTTTTTGCTTTAAATATTTTTCCCTTTCATTTATTTCCCATTATTATTTTCACTTTACATTTATTTTTTTAATCTCAGTTTAAAAAAAAAAAAAAAAGCACCAAAACAACAAACCTTTTTCATATATTTCCCTCGGCTTTATTTAAGGAAATACACACGTTTTGTTCCCGGCCCGTGGTTCTCCCCCCGGGGCTCGCCCCGGTGCTCCCCCCGGTCCCCGCGGCCCCGGCCGGGCCCCCCGAGCCCCCCGGCCGCGCTCGCCGCCCCGCTCCCCTTTGTTCACCGCCGCCCGGCCCGTGCCCGGCTCCCCCCGCCGGATCGGGCCCCCCGGCCCCGGCGCTGCCAGAACAATGACCCGGCAGGCGGGAGCCGCGGCCGGGCACCGGCAGAGACCGGGAACCGCGGCCGGGAGACCGGGGAAATACCGGGAAACCGGGGCAGGGCGCTGGGGACGGAGCAGGGAAGCGGGGAGAGGAGGGTCTGGACATTGGGAAATATTGGTGAAGCGGGGCCGGGGGAACCGGGCTGGAGGGAAAACGGGGAAATACCGAGGAACCGGGGCTGGGGAAGGAAGGAAACCGGGGAACTGCGGCGAGGGAGGCACCGAGCACCGGGGAGACAACGGGAAGCGGGGAAGCCAAGGGCGAGCGGGGCCGAGCCCTAGGGAAATACGGTCGGTAAACAGGGAGAGATAAAAGAACCGAGCGCCGGGAAACCGGAACCCGAGCAGCGGACAGAAAGGGTCGGAGCAGCGGGAACCGGGCCCCGGAGCGGGGACAGCCGTGCCCGGTCTCCGGGCGACCGCGAGTGGGAACCGGGAGTGCTGGCTAAAGCGGGGGGCTGCGCACTGAGGAAACTGGGGATCATGAATTGGGAGTACTGGGGAGAGGGGGGGGCCGCGCTCCGGGGATGGCAGGGAAACAGGGACCGTGCCCCGGTGGTACCAGAGAACCGGGGCCCTGCGAACCGCAGAGAAAGGGGGCTGTGTACTGGGGAAACTGGGAGCAGAGCGCTGGGGTGCGGGGGCTCTGGGGTGCAGGCATGGCCGTACCCCTACCTCGGCTGTGCTCTCACTCTCTCCTTTCTCTCCCCGTGCCAGGAACGGAGGATGAGCCGACAGCCCCGGCGCGGAGCGCGGCACGACGCCCGCCGAGCCGGCCCGGCGCGGCGCTGAGCATCGCCCACGAGCCGTGTCGGGGTCCCGCCGAGCCCCCCGCGGGTGGGTGCCCCCGGCATGGACGGCCGTGACTTCGCGCCCCCGCCGCGGCTGCTGTCGGAGCGGGGCAGCCTGGGCCACCGGCACGGCACGGGGCGCGTGGCGGGGTCGGCGCACGGGGCCGTGCAGCCCCCCGGACACTTCCAGCCCACCAAGTACTTCCCGGCGCCCATCTCCATGGCCACGCACACAGGTCAGAGGGGTCGGGGCGGCCGCGGCGTGGGGGGCCAGGAGGGGTTGGGAGGCTCGGCTCGGCTCGGCACGGTCCCGGGAGCTCGGCACGGCCCCGGGAGCTCGGCCTCCCTTTGTGCCGACCTCGCTGTCACCGCGCCCGGTGGTTTTGGGGTGAGGACTCACGCACACGGGGGACATCCCCCACCCGCCCGCTCTGCCGGCGCGGGAGGAGCGTGAGCCCAGGCTGCTCCGGCGAGATCCCGGTGCCGGGTACACGGAGGCGCGTTCGGGGCGAACAAGGAGGCCGTTATGCGCGGGCCCGTGGGGCGGCGGTGGAAGGTCACCGAGCCCGGGCTCGATATTCAGCGCCGAAGTGTCAGGGTGCGAAGGGGTTCGCGGCGCGTGTTCGCCGCGGCAGCTGCCGGAGCTGGACAAAGCGCGGCACACGGCCGAGCTCGGCACGGCCAGCCAGCACCGGCACGGGGTCACCGGATCCGGCGGCCGCGGCGAGCTGCCCGCGCGGCTTTGTCTGCGGCATGTGCTCGGCCGCGGCTGGGCAGGGCTGAACCGGGGTGCAGAGGGCTGAAACTGGGGTTTGCTGCACGGGGGCTCTGAGAGCGCAACCGGCGGGGAGACCACTGCCGCTGCTGAGCTCCGGGACGGAGCCGGAGCGGGAGCCGTATGCCGGCTCGGCGCGGAGCAGCGCCGGGGCCCCCGCTTCCCGCCGGCGCAGGCGGTTGTCTGGCCGCGGCACGGCGGCAGCTCCGGTTATTGTCGCCGCCTTGATGAGCTGTGAATACTAATAAAATTATATCTGCTTTAATGGGATTACAATTAGTGCGTGGATTAGGGCGGGGGGCACGGCCGGGCCGGCGCGGGGGGGTGGCAGCGGTGGGGCTCTTGGAAGGAGGTGGAAAGCGGGGAGCACCGGGGGGTGCCGGGGAGGGGGCGCCGGATCGGGCCCGCGGCCGGGGCGGTTTCGCTTTGTGCCGGCGGCCCCCGCTGCCGGGACCACCGCCGGGCTCGGGGGGCCACCCTGGCTTCCCCCAGCTTTGTTGGGCGAGGAGTGCGGATGGGGGCTTGGAGCCCGGCCCTGGGATGGGGGATTGAGGTGGGGGTTTGCCTGCTCTTCGGCTTGCCGTGACCGCGCGGGGGATCCCGGAGGGACGCCAGCGCCGGGGTGCTGCTGGCTTCCCTCCGGCTTCCCTCCGGTTTCCCTCCGGCTTCCCGCCGCGGCGGCGTCCCCGTGCAGGACCCTCACACCCGCCGGGGCCTGGGCGACACATGGGAGCCCGAACGCACCGGAGGTTGTTAAAATAACATGGATACGGCTAAAAATACCCCGGCAGAAACGCGCCGAAAAAAAATTTAAAAAAAAAAAACAAAAAAAAACCAGAGAAGCCAAACCCAACAACAGAACGAGCTAAAAATATTCCGGCTTTGGCAGGGCCGGCGCAGCCGGAGAGCTTCCCAGCGAGCTGCGCTCTGAGGCTCCGCGCGGCTGGAACGCCGCTGGGGCGGATAAACCAGATAATTTAGTGGCCGGCTCGGTGCCGGCGGGAGGGGGGTCCCCATCCCCAGCACCCCGTGTCCCCCTGGCATGGCCCGGCCGCGGTGCCGGCAGCCGTGGTAGCGTGGCGTGGTAATTAACGCCGATGATTGATAATTACCCCACCCAGCGCATGGAGCCAGCCCGCGGTTGGCCGTGGCGTGGCGATGCCGGTGCGGCACGCGGCACCCGGGGGGCACGGCGGGGCTGGGGGGGCTCCGGCCGCGCTCCCCCAAATGGCTCCCGGCGTGGGGCCGGACTACACCTCCCAGGAGCCTTTGCCGGGCCCGGCGGCCGCCATGGGAATGGGAGATAAAACTGTTTTCCTTGATTTTATTAAAGCCGTAACTCAGGGCCGCGCGTTGTTGGAACCGAACGCTCCGGCTGGCGTCGGGTTTGGCTCCGGCACCGGCGGGTGATGGCACCGAGGCCGGGGTGCCGGCACTGCCCGGGGATGGGGGGATGGAGACCACCGGAGCCCACCTAGGTGGGGTGCAGCCCTGCACCCCCATTTCAGTGGGTGCCACCACCCCAGCACAGCCCGTGCCGAGTGGGGCTGGGGGTCCCAGTGCCTCTGCCACCACCGGGGGTGGGAAACTCTGGCAGAGGCCCGGCCAAGCCTCACTGGGGCCTGGCTGCAATTTTCGCCCTTCGAATGTTTTTGTGGTGGAGAGTTGTGACTTGTTTTTAGTGGAGAGTTGTGATTGCACCGGGCTGATTGTCACCATGGCCGAGTCCTCAGCCAGGAGCAGTGCAGCCGTGCCCATGTGTGGCTTGACCCTGGAGGTGTGTGTGTGTGTGCATCCTGGTGCTGGTGAGCAGCCTGCCCGTGTGGGTGTGCATCCCACTGCTGACCCGCAGCCTGGCCTTGGCAGTGCTGGAGCATCCTGGTGCCGGTGTGCATCCTGGTGCTGGCATGCAGCCTGGCCATGACAGTGCAGGTCCCGGTGCACATCCCAGTGCATCCCAGGGTGCGTCCCAGCGACAGTGAGTCGGCGGCTGGATGTGCTCCCACACCTGTCCGCTGCCTGGATTACGCCGCAGGCTGGGTGCTGTGCGGTTCCTGGCATGGCTTTGAGGGGGGATTTGAGCGGTGATGGTGGGAGGCAGGTGGGGACGGTGCCCCTGGCTGGGTGGTGACACAGGGCCAGGTGCCAGCACTGCAGCCGCTCTGCATCGCTGCTTCCCTGGAGACGGGATCTGCCGAGGGGCTGGAGGCTGCAGCACGGCTCCGGCACTGCTCAGGCATGGGGGCTCCCTGCTCTCCCCAGCCCCCGTGCAGTGCATTGGCAAAATAATTGTTAAAGTTAAATCAGATTTGGAGATCAACTGGGCTGTTCCTTGGTAGCCACAAGGCGCCAGGGTCTGCACACGGCTGGCAGGAGCAGCAGGATGTGCAGAGCCCCGGATCCCGTGAAACTACCGCGGCTCTCGCAGAGTCATCCCCGAGTGGTTCCACTGTTCCTTAGTCATGAGCTGGATCCAGGCGGAGATGCTGCCACGTGCCAGGCCCTGGGGGACGGGCAGCTGCCACCAGGCCCTGGCACTGCCCAGGGGATAATGTGGATGGGCTCCACAGAGAATTTGAGGGCCACTCTGGGCACTCCTGGCTCCTCGGGACGCCCAGCCCTGCATGTGCCCTGCCTGTGCCCTGCCTGCCCCACAGTATCACCCCAGGGCAGGGTCTGACCCTGCTGGTGGCTGGGGTCCCCCAGCCCTGGGGGAAGCAGGGGGTGATGAGTCTTGGCAGCTCCTCAGGATCTCTCCATCTGCCTCCTGGGACCCACATGTGTGACATTCACAGGGACCACACATGTCTCGAGGTCCCTGTGGGCCCCACATTTTGGGGGGTTCCTAGAAGGGATCTATATACTTGACATCCGTGTGACACAAGGAGTGGGGTGGGACATCAGGACCCCTGGGACCAGACCCTCTCTGGCTTCTCTGTGCTCCAGAAATGGTCTTGCAAGGCATATGTGTTGGGTTGTGCTCTGGGTGTGCAAATCATGCACTGGGTGTGCAAGTCAGGCGTGCAGGGAGCATGCAGGGAGCACATGCATGTGCCAGCAGTGTTTTCCAGCCATGCCAGGAGTGTGCACCACCCTTGTGAGCCCCTTGCACACGCAGCCCAGTGAGTGTGCAAGTGCTGAGTGTGCAGTGGCTGTGGCCAGCACAGCTGCTAGTGGTATTCCGAGGGGATAACCCGTTGGATAATACTGGGATCGCCCTCCTGGCCCCATCGGGCACGTTCCGGCAGCGTTTCACCATCGCAGCATTCGTTTAGTGCCGTAACAATATGGATTCAGTTGGAATTATAGCGCCGAGGGAGCCAGAGCCCGGTTATTCCCTGTTTGCCAAATTTTTAAAGGGGCCTTGTGGGTTGTTGTGATGCACGTGGGGAGGCTGGGAGCTGCTCCCCACCCTCTGTTCTGTTTTGGGGGCCCCGGGTTGCCCCTGCCAGGGTCCCTGCCAGCTCCCGGCCCTCTGCCCGCGGCCCCGGCTCCATTAGGAATGTTCCAGCCCCGAAATAGCCGAGGGAGAAACCCAACCCTGCGCACGTCCCCCCCGCCACCGCCGCGGTCCTGGGTCTGTCACCGCCTTGGGGATCCCAGAGCAGCCGTAGGCTGAACTCCCCCAGGACCACAGACCCCCCCACAAGCTTGCCCTGAAACTTTTTGCCTTCCCAACGCATTCCCATCTGTGCTGCACTTGGAGTGGGGGCGAGGAGCAGCTGGAAGGAAGGGAACACCTCTTGTTGCCCTCTCCTGAGTCCCCCCAATACCCCCCACCCCCCTTGGCGCTGTCAGCGTGGCGGTGCTGAGACCTGGCACACTTGTCACACGTGTGACCCTCTGTGGATTCGGGGCCAAGGGAATTTTCTTGCCGGAGATGGGAGCGATGCCGGCAGGGCTGAGTCACAGCACCGGCCTCGGGGAGCCCAGCCAGGGAGTTCCCAGGGTGACGCTGCCGGGGGGTGTTGGGGGGGGGCCAGGGTGGGACCCCGCAGCCCATCTGTCCCATGCTGGCATCCAGCCCCACGGTGCTGTGCCCGTCCTGGCGCAGGGCTCCACCGGCACTGCTGGCTCACTGTGGCATGAGTTGTGCCCGGTCTCAGGGACTGGCAGCATGGGCTGCTCCAACACTGGTGATTCATCAGTGACACGAGTTGTGCACATTCTCAGTGACCTGTCCCTGTCCTTGCCATCACCGTGGCTGGAGGGGCAGAACCAGGGGGTGCTTGCTGCCCCTGCTCTGTACTGAACGTGGCAGAGCACGAGTGTGCAGGAGGCCACGGCGAGTGGGAATGTGGGATTGGCAGTGCTGGCCACGGGGCCAGCGCGCTCTGGGGGACTTGTGAGTCAGCGGGTGGGCGGTGGGGAGCGGCGGCCCCACAACTCCCCCAGGGCACCCCGGCCCCGCCGCCGTTGGGGTGGGGTGAGGGGTTATTTTTTTCCAGCCCATTTCACAGCTTCCAGAAAAGTCTCATTCTGAAAACGTCGGCTTCCCGCCCAGCGCAGCCGCCCGGCACGGTGCCGGCTCCACGCCCGTGCAGGGTCCCCCGGCACAGCTGGGGCTGTGGTGCACAGGGTGGGTTTGCCACGGGCAGCACCGGGCAGGGATCCCCCGGGACGCGTTGGCAGGGCGGGATGTGCCCACCCATGCCGGTGTGTGTCCAGTTCCCAGGGCTGCGGGTGGGATGCGGCCGTGCCCCCAACCGACGCGGCCCTGGCCGGCTTGGCCTTGCCGCGGAGGAAGGAGCGAAGCTGCCTGAAACCACATCCCGACACTCATCCCAGAGGCATCCCGGTGGGATTAGCCGGGGAGCGTGGGCCGGCTTAGAGAGCAAAGCATCGCTTCCTGCCCCGGCCGGGCGGGTGGCCAGCCCGCGCTCCGCGCCACGCCACGCGTGCCAAGCCGTGCCAAACCGTGCTGAGCCGTGCCACGGCCACTCGGGCACACACGGACATGGGAAGAGGGGCTGCAGGGTGAGGGGTGGCTGCTCCCCCATCCCGACTCCCCCCATTCCGGCTCCCCCCCGCCCGGCCGCTGGCCACCAGCTCCGAAGTTTCCACCATGATCTCACGGCTTGGCCGGGATGGGAGCGGGATGGGGGGCGGGATGGGGAGCGCCGGCCATGGGCCTCCCCAAGGGCGCTGGGGGCCCCCGGGCTGCGGGGGAGGTAGCAGGGTCAGGGTCAGGGCTGTTCGCCCTTCTTGCACACACACATGCACACACACACGCATGTGTGCACACATGGCAGGGCACAGCCCAGATCCCTGGAGTTTGGGATTGTCCTGGCACTGGGAGCAGCCTGTGTCCCCTGGGGGGGAGAAGCAACATGGGGAGCCACATGCATGTGCAAAGCCTCCCGTGTGCTGGCACATGCGTGTGTGCTCAGGGCATGTACAGGGCAGGGCTCTGGTGCCCTTTGCACGGCTCTGCTGTTCCTTGCACACCCTGGAGTACATCTGAGCTCTGTGGGGCTGGTGGTGTGAGCGATGTGAGTGCACGAGGGGTGTGATCACACGGGGGACACGTGTGATCACGGGGGATGTTCACAAGCAACGTGTGCACGAGGGACGGGGGGACGTGAGGGACATGGTGATGTGAGGGGTGTGAGCACAAGGGTGTGTGCTCAGGGACTGTGTGTGCTCAGGGACTGTGTGTGCACAGGGGCTGTGTGTGCACAAGGGACACAGACACCCGGGGGACATGTGGCACGGGGGCTGTGTGTGCATAGGGGCTGTGTGTGCACAGGGGATGAACCAGTGCAGCATGGGCTGCACAGCCCCGTCGCACACACGTGTGCACAAGGGAGCGTGGTGGGTCAGATCATGCGAGCAGGACCTGCACAGTCACCCCGACTGTCCTCAGCTCCCCCCAGCTGTTCTCAGCACCCTCAGCTGTCCTCAGCCCCCCTGACTGTGCCCTCTCCCCGCAGCCGGCAGCAGCCTGATGGGGAGTGCTCCCCCCTCCTCCTTCATGGGGGGCTTCCTGAGCAGCAGCCTGGGCTCGGGGGGGCCCAGCCACCCTGCTGGCCCTGCCGCCTCTCCCCCAGAGCCAGCCTTCTGTGGGCCCCACTCCGGCACCTCCCAGATCTGGTTCTCCCACTCCCACGAAGGTGAGTGGGCACCGGGGTGGGGATGGGCTGGGGGTCTGGGGTGGCCAGAGGTGGTCATGGCTCTGCCCAGTGCCAGTGGTCATGTCTTACCAGTGCCCACATGGATGGGATCCAGACCCCCTGGTCAGTGGCTTCTGGGTGATGGGGGGGGGGGGCAGTGTGACCACCGTCATGGTCATACGACCACCCAAAGTCCCCCTGGGCATCCACAGGGACCAGGCTCAGATGCCGGATTTGGGGTTCAGGGTGGCCAGAGAAGCTTGGGCTCGGCTGCAGAGCCCCAGCAGAGGCTGGGCCAGCTCGAGACACTGGTGATGATGCATGCAGGCAGGGACCCCTGTGCTGGGGGAGGTGACAGTGTGGGGACCCCTGGGGCAGCCCTGGTTAAACCGAGTCCCTGTGCCCCCCCCATGCGCTGGCGTCTCTGTCCCGCCGGAGGAGCGGGAGCGGGGCGGCGGTGCTGGCGCAGGGCCCTGGCAGCCAGCCCAGCTGGTAGTTTGACCGGCTGCCAGCTGGCTCCCGGCGTTCCGGGGGGGCACGGGGGGGACGGGGACGGGCAGCGCACGCGGCTGACGGACAGCCCGCCCGAGCCGTGCCGAGCCGAGCCAAGTACGGCCACTGCTGACACGAGTCTGGGGGGGGGTCTCAGCATCCCCTCGACTTCCAGAGGGTGGGGAGTGGTCCCAGCCTGGGGGGAATCACAGGCTCTGTCTAGAGTTCCCAATGCAGAGGGCTGGAGCAGTGCCGGTTGGGATGCCGGGGGAAGGTGCCACTCCAGCCCTGTTGACTCGGTGTCCCCAGCCCCGGGGTACCCCCGCTTCTCCGGGAGCTTGGCCTCCACCTTCCTGCCCATGGGCCACCTGGACCACCACGGCAATGGCAACGTGCTCTATGGCCAGCATCGCTTCTACGAGAGCCAGAAAGGCAGGTATCAGGGTACCGGGGCCACCAGGGTCCCCCGTGGGGGCACATGTCCCCAGCCGGGCAGGGGTGGGGGGCTCGGTGCAAGTGCTTGTCCTGGAGCAGATGGCACTGGGGCCGCGGGTGGGATGGTAGGTGCTCATCCCAGCGCCGCTCTCGATTTTTACTTGTGGACGGTGCTAATGGGGCCGTGGTTTGGGTGGGACACGGACCAAACGAGCCCGACCCTTCATCCCGCTCCTCGCCTCATCAGTACGGCTGCTGGTTGGGTGGAGGGTGCGCGGGGGTCTCACCCCATCGCCCTCCCCTCCAGATAACTTCTACCTGCGGAACCTTCCGGCGCAGCCCCCCCTGCTCCCCGCCAGCCACGGCTTCCCCGGCATCACCCGCGCTGCCCCCGGGCCCCCCGCCGGCTCCTGCAGCCGGGAGCGGGATGCCGGCCCCCTCCCCAAGACCCCCAAGGACTACGAGCGCTTCCTGGCGGGCAAGGAGAAGGGGGGCAAGGGAGACCCCAAGGAGCGGCTGCCCGAGGAGGACCCCAAGGAGCGCCACAAGGCGGTGCTGCCGGTGCCACCCGAGGGGCACTGCAAGGAGGGCGTGCCGCCACGGGGGTCTGGCGACGGGCGCCCCAAGCCCCTGGCCTCGTGCCTGCTGGGGGCCAAGGGGCTGGACGGAGACGGTGCCCGCGCCGCGCTGCCCAGCTGTGCCGGGAGTGCCCTGCCCCGCGCCGCCCGCTGCGCCCCCAAGGAGCGTGAGCCGGGCATCCCCGAGGCCCCCCAGCCCTACGGTGAGGCGGTGGAGCGGCGGCAGATGCTACACCACGCCGTGTCCTACGCCATGCCCGCCGCCGGCTCCTTCCCCCTGCCTCCCGCTCCACGCCGGCCCGGAGGTGCTGTGCCCGCTGCCTGAGCCCCCCGCCCGCGAGCTGAAACTCAGCGGGGCTACGCTGGTGCCCTCGGTGGGACCCTCGACGGACAAGAGCCGCTCCTTCCAGGCGGAATCCGGCGGGATGGAGCGCGGGGACGGCAAGGAGCGGCACACCGAGGCGGGCACTGAGCCCTACGGTGCCTCCTTCCATCACCCGCTGAAGGCCGAGGGGCCGGCGGAGCGGCGGCTGGAGTGGGGGGCTCCGGGCGCCCGGCTGAAGGGGCTGGAGTACCTGGGGGGGGCGCAGCCGAAGGACCCCCCTTCTCCAGCCGGTGCCCGGCGCCCAAGGCGGGTCTGGAGAAGGGCTACTTCGAGGTGCCGCCAGCCCCCGACTGCTCCCGCGCCCCCGGCCCGACCCCCTGGGCGTCCGCGTCGGCCCCTCCTGCTGCACTTTAGAGAAGGGGCCCCCCAAGGACCCCCCGGCCCAGAAGGTGGCTCGGATACGGCACCAGCAGCACCCTGAGGCGGAGGCTGCCGAGGGCAAGCGCAAGCCCCTGGAGTTGGGCGCCCTGGGGTACGGCGGGCACCCCCTGCCCCCCTGGGGGGTGCAGGGCCAGGGGCCACCCCTGGCTGTGGCGGAGGAGCGGAAGGGGGGGCCCTACCTGGACCCCTTTGGCACGGGGCTTGTGCGGGCGCAGGAGGTGCCCAACGCCCCCGACGAGGTGTCGGCCATGAAGAACCTGCTCAAGTACAGCAACGGGGCACTGCTGGGGGGACAGAAGGGCCCCCCGTTCGTGGGGCTGGGCAGCACCAAGGGCAGCTGCGCCCACCAGGATGCCAAATTCCCGTCGGGAAAGGGTCAGCCGGAGCTGGAGCGGCCGGACTGCGCCCGTGGCCGGGAGCACGAAGCGTTGGGCCCCGGCAGCACTGAGGGCGAGGTGCGGCAGCCTCCCGTGGGCATCGCGGTGGCCGTGGCGCGGCAGAAGGACACGCTGGGCCGCCACGAGCCCTACGGCACCGGCAGTGCCGGCGGCAGCGGGCGGCAGCGGGCAGCTGCTGGAGTCAAAGGTAAAGGCTGGGGAGGTGGCTGGGGCCGCGGGGGTGGCGGTGCCATGCTGATGCCACCGTGGTGTCCCCGTGGCAGCAGGCACTGCACGCCCCGTGCACCTGATGGAGCTGGAGGCAGAGGAGGAGCGGGGTCGGCTCTGCGAGGAGCGCCTGGGGCTGCCCGGGAGGGACATCCTGCTCCAGTGAGTGACAGGGGCCAGGGGTGCTGCTGGGGGAGATGGGGGACCCTGGGTGTGAAGGGTGGAAAATGCAGTTCCCTGTGTGTGCTTTTTGGGGTGCAAGGATGGGAGATGGGTCCCTTTTGGGGTGCAGGGAAGGGTGCTGTGGTTCTGGGGGTGCAGGGAAGGGTGACGCCAGTGCTGCCCCACACTCTGTGTATCCCCTCTTCCCGCAGGGACAACAAGGACCTGGTGGAGTTTGCCCGGATGCACCCCTCGGGGGGGTGTCCCGGGGAGCTGACCCCCCACCTGATGATGGCGGGGGGCTCATCGCTGCCGGCGGGGCAGCTCGGGGGAGACCCCGCTGCCCACGCCCACCCTGCACACACGCACTGGCTGCCCCGCACCCGCAGCCCCTCCATCTGGATGGGGGGACACTCCTACGGTCAGTGCTGGGTTTGGGGGATGTTAGGTGGGGGCTGACCTCCCAGCAGTGGGGTGCTGACAGACCTCCCCATCCTCACAGGCATTGGGCACCCCGCCCTGCACCAGAACCTTCCCCCTGCCTTCCCTGCGTCCATGCCCAGCGCCATGCAGCCCGTGTTCCCCCTCGCCCAGGACCCCCCTGCCCAGCTCGTCATCCTCCCCACAGAGCCCCCTGCCCACGGCACCCCCCATACGCTGGGTGAGCCCGAGACCCCTGCCTTGTGCTGGGGAGGGGGTTCTGGGGGCTGGGGGCTGTGAGAAAGGAGAGGGGGTCCTTGGCGGTGCAGGGTGGGAGATGGGGGTCACTGCAGGTATTTTCGGGAGTTCATGGGTGATGGGGTCCCTGGGGGTACTGCTGGGGGGTGCAGGAGTGGGAGATGGGTCCCTTTGGGGGGTGCAGGGTGGGAGATGGGTCCCTGGGGAGTGCTTTTGGGGGTGTAGGAGAGGGGGATGGGATCCTTGCAGGTGTTTTTGGGGTTCAGGGGTGAGAGATGGAGGTCTCTGTGGGTGCTGCCATGGTCACAGGGCTGGGGGCACTGCTGGGGTCTGCGGGATGACCCTGAAGAGGGTC
This sequence comes from Entomyzon cyanotis, assembly GCA_024500445.1. Taxonomy (NCBI): domain Eukaryota; kingdom Metazoa; phylum Chordata; class Aves; order Passeriformes; family Meliphagidae; genus Entomyzon; species Entomyzon cyanotis. The sequence goes on from JAKEPQ010000325.1 coordinate 2,580,429, forward strand.
CCCAATTGACCCCCTGCTGCCGGCAGCCGACGTGATGGACCAGCCGTCGCTGTGGCCCCCCATATACCCAGGCCGGGGTCCCAGTGCCCACCTGCAGCACACGGGGCAGCTCCCTGTGTACCCACGGTCGCAGTTCCTGCGGCAGCAGGAGCTCTATGCCCTGCAGCAGCAGCAGCAACAGCAGCAGCAGCAGCGGGCAGCCCAGGCCCTCGAGATCCAGCGCCAGGCGCACGGCCAGGTGCCAGGGGGCTGGGGGGCTGGGGGGCTGCGGGTGGCATGGAATGTGGGGCTGGCTGAAGGATGCAGGCTGGGATGGAGGTTGGGTTATGGGACTGTGATGGGAGATGTGGGGAAGGACTGGGGGTGTCGGGGGACAGGCAGTGGGGCAGGGACTGGACCATGGGGCTGGATGGGGATGTGGGATGCAGGGCTGAGATGTAGGACGGAGGAACCAGGCTGTGGGGCAGGTACTGACACGTGTCACCTCGTTGTCCCCTTGCAGCGGAAGCCGGAGGAGCAGCCCCTGGAGCTGGAGGAGGGGGGTCCCGAGAAGCCCCTCAAACCCTCCCACAAAGCAGTTGCCTTAAACGCCCCGGCCAAGGGCCTGACCTCGGCGGCCCCCGCTCCCCCCAAACTGTCCCCGTGCTGCCACTCGCCGGCCCTGCGGCACCCGGCCAAATGCCCCGTGACCCTGCCCACGGCCCCCTGCACTTTACCCGCCTGCCCCGCCGCCAGCCCCGCCGTGGCCCCCCGCTCGCCGGCCGCCAGCCCCCTGCCCGCCCCCAGCAAGGGCAGCGACGGCGAGGACGCACGGGGCGAGGGGCAGCCCCCGTGCCACTACCCCAAACCCCTGGAGCCAGGTAGGGCCGCGGGGATGGGGAACAGGAGGAGGGCGGCTGGGGGAAATTTGGGCATCCGCGCTGATCGTCACCTTCTCCCCGCAGACCTGCCCCCCGGGTATGGCTACCCCGCCGCTGCCATGGGCTACCCGGCGGCACACTCGGCTGAGCCGGCGGATCCCGACCCCGTGCACGCCGGCTCCCCGCCCGCCGAGCCCGAGCAGTCCCGGACCTTCAGCCCTACGGCCGAGGCACTGCGGGAGCCTGGCCCCCCACGGGACCCCCCCGGCCGAGGGTCCCGGGGCGCTGCTCCACCGCCACCACCTGCTGCTCCCCCGGGACCGCTCTGCGGGGAGCGGGGGACAGCGCCGGCCGGGGGTGACACCGAGGAGCCCTTTGGGGGGAACCAGGAGGTGGCTCAGGGAGTGCCGGAGCAGCCGGAGCAGCAGCACCCCGTACCCGAGGCGGGGGGCTCCCCGCTGCCCCTCACTGTGGAGGAGGAGGAGGATGACGAGGAGGAGGAAGAGGAAGAGGAGGAGGAGGAAGAAGAAGGCGACAGCGATGGCTCAGAGCCGGAGGGCAGCTGCGATGAGGAGGAGGAGGAGGACGACGGTGACGTCCCCGGTGGACACCAGGGCTGCGCAGGCGGGCTGGAGGCACTGATCGCTGCCAGCATCGACCTGGGGGAGCTGCCAGCTCTGGAGGAGCCCCCCCCAGCCCCCCCTTCGCCTGCCCCCCACCCCTCAGGGATCCCCGGCATCGCCCTGCTCAGTGAACTCGCAGACCTGGAGCTGCGCCGGCGCCGCTGTGACCTGGCCAGGGAAGGTGGGTGACCCGGTGCCCTCAAGTGTCCCCAGCACACCCTGGTGACTGCCAGCAGCCCTGGTGCTTCCGGTATTCTCCAGTGCCCCCTGTCCTGTGGGGCTGGGAGGCTGCATGCAGTGCCGTGCCGTGCCATGTTGTGCCATGCCGTGCCATGCCCTGCTCACAGCCAGGGCTCGGCTCCAGCGCTGGCTCCAGGGAGGCGCCGGGATTCCCTCCCAGCTCGGCTTCCCCAGGGAATCCCGGAGGCCCCAGCGGGGATGGCCGAACGCCGACCTGGCACATTCCCAGCCTGCGGGTGGGCGGGAGGGAGCATGGGGTGGGGGGACCCCTTGCCGGGTTTGGGCGGGGACACCGTGGGGCAAGGGGGTGGCTGTGGGGTCCCGCTTCCTGTGGATGGGGTGGTGGGATGGGCACAGTGTTGGCTGTGGCCAGATGGGGCTCATCACCATGTCCCTCCCAGCTGGGGGTCTCCTCCTGTCCCCCCCAGCCCCGCAAGAGCCAGCGGAGGGGTCTGGGATGTCCATCCTTGCTGACCCCATGCCACCCCTACAGGTGAGGATGAGGAGCTGCTGGCCTTCAACCTGCAGAACCTGGCCACGGTGGCAGCCGCCTGGTCGCTGGTGGAGGCGGCAGGGCGGGAGTGCAGCCCCCCCGCGCTCAGCCCCCTGCCCGTGTCCCCCCCGCCCCGCGCCCGTGTCCCCCGGCGCAAGTACACCTGGACCCCCAAAACCAAGGCCGTGAGTGTCTCCCAGCGGGGGCGGGAGTGGGGTGAGCTGTGCTCGGTTTCAGCCCTGGCATCGAGGCTGCTGGTGCTGCCAGCTGTGCCCAATCACCCCCTGGCCCCCCAGGTGTGCCCGCTGAAGGCGGCCATGGAGCAGCTGAACACGCAGGAGGTGGAGGTGCGGATGCGCCTGGCTGAGCTCCAGCGCCGCTACAAGGAGAAGCAGCGGGAGCTGGTGAGGCTGCAGCGGCGCCACGACCACGAGTACGTCCTGTCCCCATCCCTGTCCTGAGCCTGGGGGGAGCAGGGGCAGCATTGGCAGTCATCTGTGCAATGATTTTGGGCCTGTCCCCGGCCTGGGGTCGGAGGGAGCTCTGCTGATGGTGTCCCCGTTTTCCAGGCGTGACGAGAGCTCCCGGAGCCCGGCGCGACGCGGGCCAGGGCGGCCGAGGAAGAGGAAACACTCCAGTGCCCTGGGCAGGGCTGAGAGCCGCAAGGTCAAGTGAGTGACCGGTGCTGCGTGTCCCCCTTGGCCCAGGGGAAAAAATTAATCTCCAGGTTTTATGTCACAAAACCTTAGTGAGAGAGGGGAGGGAGGGGGAAGAGGGAAGCAGCAGCTGGCGGGTGCAGGAGCCAGCCAGGGTGGGGTCTGGGTCCATCTGGGATGTGGTGCAGGATCCTTCCAGGGGATGCAGGATGAAGCTGAGTGGTGCAGATTCTATCCAGGGGTGCAGGGTCCCCCCCTGGGGGTCCCATGGGCACTGTGCCCACACTGTGATCCCCCCAGGGCAGTGAAGACCAGCTTGTCCCTGCTGTGTGCCGAGCTGCGGGGTGACCCTGAGCCGCAGAAGAAGAGGAGCAAACTGGCAGGGGGGACCTTCGGCAGCCTTCAGGGCTCCCCGGTGAGTCCCACGGGGTCTGGGGGCATGTGTTCTCCCCCGACCCCCCCCCCCAAGTCCCCCCACTGTGGGGTCTTCTGCCCTGTGTGGTGACTCATGGGGTGTCACAGCTGAAGCAGAAGGTGAAAGGCAAGGGGCTGCCCCCCGGCCTCAGCCCCTTCCGCCGGAGGGACCCCAACCCCGGTGCCCGCATCCAGAAGAAGCTGAATCGGCCCAAGGGCTCCAAGAGCTCCAAGTACCAGGGGCAGGACTCTGGTCCCCGGCAGCCCTCCCACTTCAGAGGCAAGGCGGGCACAGGGATGGGGGGCAGGATTGGGATGGGAGTGGTGGGCTGAGATCTGGGATGGGGTACAAGGTCAGGATGAGGATCTGGCTGGGGAGGGGTGTGCGGTTGGGGATGGGGATGTGGGATCTGGTATGGGGATAGGGTGGTGAGGTCAGGGTTGGGGTTCTGGGGTCTGACACAGGACTGGGGGTTCAGGGTTGATGCTAGGGGTGCAGGGTCTGGCCATGGGTTTGGGGGGGGAAGGATTCAGCACAGGGATGGGATCTCAGAGTCCAGCATGGGGCTGCAGTGTGGATGTCAGCTGTCCAGTAAGGGTGTGGGAAGAGGCTCGTGCCAGGGGATCACACATGGCCCAAATTCACCCCATCCTTCATGGGGGGTGCAGGGGTCCCTGACTGCTGTCCTCTCCCCTTGCAGATGAGCCTGAGGGAGACACGGACAGCGAGGAGGGGGATGAGGAGCCGGGGCTGTCGCTGCCTGCAGGGCCGGTGGCTGTGCTGGGGCCCTCCCCATCCTCCGTGGTGAAGATGGAGGCCAACGAGAAGGCCAAGAAGAAGAAGGAAAGGCAGGGGCTGTTAGGTAATGGTATCACCCTGGGAATGGTGGCAAACGCAGGGATGAGGTGCTGGGACTGGGTGGGCAGCTGTGGGGTGCTCCAAGCCTGGACCTCCATGGGGTCCTTGAGCCCTGTTGCCCCATGGGGTGCCCTGACCCCTGTCCCCCCCCAGGTCCCTGCCGCCTGGGCAGCCCCGAGGGGGAGGTGAAGATCAAGCGGCGGCCGGTGAAGCCAGGGGGTGTTGGGAAGCTGGAGAAGGTGCCAGGCCGGCGGAAGACGGGGAGCTGCCCCGAGGGCAGCAAGAAGAAATTGAAAGTCAAGGCCAAGGAGAGCCTGCGGCCCCCAGCCCCCAGCAGCCCCAGCTCCCCGGGAACCCCCGGCAGCCTCTTTGGGGGCACCGACCCCCGGCTGTTGGGGTCACGGGACGAGGGGGCTCGGCTGGGAGAGAGGGGCAAGAAGGGCACCCGCAAGAGCAAGGGGCTGCAGGCGGCCCTCAGGGTGAGCAGGGGCTGGGGTGGGGGCAACTGTGGGCTGGGGGGCAGGGGGGTGTGGGGTCTGGATGGGCTGGGGGCACCGATGGGACCAGGGCATGCAGGGGCTGGCATTATTGGGGTGTTCCAGTGAGATGTGGGTGCAGGTTCGTGGGGTGGCTGTGGGGCACTGATGGAACCATGGGGTGCAGAGGGTTGGGGGCAGGTTTTGCACAGGTTGTGGGTGCTGGCGGAGCTGAGGGGACACCAGTGCGGGGAGTGGGGTGCTGGGAGGCACTGGTGGGCCCTGGTGAGGTTGGGGTTACACAGAGGAGTAATTGCTCAGCTCTGAACCCCCTGCAGCGCAAGAATGGGGCGCTCTCGCTGGCCCTCTCCCCTCGGAGTGCCAAGACCATCCTGAGCAAGGGCAAGAAGCTGGCCAAGGTCAAAAGCAAAGTGGCCACCAAACAGGTGAGACCCGGGGGGGCTGCCCCGTACCCTGGCACAGCCCCCCCGTGCCCCCCCACCCACTTCAAGCCCCCTCCTGCAGTGCAAAGGCCGGGCTGTTAGCAAACTGCTGGAGAGCTTCACTGTGGAGGACGACTTCGACTTTGATGACAACAGCAGCTTCTCGGAGGGGGAGGAGGAGCTGGGGGGCTGCCTGGGGACAGGGACACGCGGGGGGGTGCCCCACGCCTGCGCCATCCAGAAGGAGGATCTGCGGGATGGGCTGCACATCCTGATCCCCAAGGAGGATAGCCTGCTCTACGCCGGCAGCGTCCGCACCATCCAGCCCCCCGACATGTGAGTGGGGACTCTGGGGGCTGCCAGCCCGGGGTGGGGGGTGGTCCCAGCCGTTTGTGGGGGGCACGAAGGTGGGTGCTGAGCCCCCTCCCTGCCCCCTCCCTAGCTACAGCATCATCATCGAGGGGGAGCGGGGGAACCGGCAGCGCATCTACTCCCAGGAGCAGCTGCTGCAGGAGGCGGTGAGTGGGGGAAGGTCGGGATGGGGTCAGGGTGGGAGTCCCAGACCCCACGAGCCCAGCACGGTGCTTCCTGCAGGTCCTCGACGTCCGGCCACAGTCACGCCGGAGCCTCCCGCCCGGCACTCGTGTCTGTGCCTACTGGAGCCAGAAATCCCGCTGCCTCTATCCGGGGAATGTGGTGCGAGGTGAGGCTGGGTGGGGTCGGCCGGTGGGGTGGGGGCTGTCGGGGACCCTGTGCCCGTCTTGACACCCCTCTGTGCCGCAGGCTCCTCCAGTGACGAGGAGGAGGAGGACGCCGAGGCCGTGCTGGTGGAGTTTGACGATGGGGACACAGGACACATCGCCGTGTCCAACATCCGCCTGCTGCCCCCCGACTTCAAGATCCAGTGTGAGGGACCAGGGTGGGATCTCAGGATTTGGGAGGCTGTTGGGGGGAGCATGGGGCCTCCCTGACTCCCCGCTCCCTGCAGGCACTGAACCCTCCCCAGCCCTGCTGGTGTCCAGCTCCTGCCGGCGGGTGAAGCGGGCGTGCGGTGACGTGGGCACCCCCGGGACACTGCCCTCCACTCTCTGCCCCGACCACGGCCCCCAGCCCCCCCGGAATTCTGGCAGAAAGGCAGCCAGCAAGGAGAAAAGTGGTATGGGGGAAAAGAGCAGGAACCCCTGCCTGGCTGGGATGAGAGGAATGCTGTTGGGATGGGAGAAAAGCACTGGGTTGCAAGAAAGAGTTTTTGGGATGAGGGAAGGACACTGGGATGAGGGGAAGGATGCTGGGGTGTGGGGAAGGCTTTTGGGATGCAGGGAAAGGTGCCAGGGTGTAGGCAAGGGAGCAGATCCATGGAAGGATGCAGACATATGGAAGGGTGCTGAGATACAGAGATGGGGTTAAGAGGGCTGGGAATATTGGGGTGCGGTGACGGGTGAGGAGTTGGGGTTGGAGGAGGGGGTGGCAAGATGGGGGATGGCGATCAGCCCTATAGCATCCCTCCCTCCCTCCTCCTGTGGCCTCTGGATCCCTGACTGCCGTGTTTTGCAGGCAAAGCCGTGGAGGGGCTGTCGGGGGGCCGAGGGCCGGCGCTGGGTGACTCTGCAGCCGGGCGGCGTGGGGGGTCCCTGCTCAGCTGGGCTGCCATGGCACAAACCAAGCGGAAGGCGGCGAACAAGGGCTCGGCCGTGCTCCAGAACCTCTTCCAGGTCAACGGCAGCACCAAGAAACTGCGAGCCAAGGAGACCTTGTTCCCACTGCACCACCACCACCACCACCTTGCCGCCCCCGTCTTCGGCAACGCCTTTGGAGCAGACTCCTTCGGCCGCATCGCCAGCTCCTACAGCTCCTTTGGTGCCAGTGCTGGGCTGGTGCTGCCAGCTGCACAGAAGCTCCTGCGCTCCAAGAAAGCCGAGCGGCTGGAGGCTGAGGTGGGCAGGAGCGGGCGCAGGAAGGCGGCAGGCAGTGAGTTCCTGGTCAAGCTGGACCATGAAGGGGTGACATCCCCCAAGAACAAGACATGCAAGGCTCTGCTGTTGGCCGAGAAGGACTTTGGGGCCAGGCTGGAGCGGCCGCTGGGCAGCCACGGCTATGGACACACCGGCCTGGGTGGCCGGGAGCGCAGGGGCCGCGCGGCCACACACCCACTGCCTGTGGGGCTGGCGCTGCGCAAGTACTCGGGGCACGGGGACTTTGCCCTGAACTGCGACAGCGACTGCCACAGCTCCTACTCGGACATGGACGAGGACGAGGACACGGGTGGGCTCAGCGCCAACGTCCCCTCGCGCTTCATGACGCGCCTCTCCGTGTCCTCCTCTTCCTCGGGCTCCTCCACCTCGTCCAGCTCCGGCTCCATCTCCACCTCCAGCCTCTGCTCCTCGGACAATGAGGATTCCTCCTACAGCTCAGAGGACGAGGACTCGGCGCTGCTGCTCCAGACCTGCCTGTCACACCCGGTGCCGGCGCTGCTGGCGCAGCCGGACGCTCTGCGGCCCAAGGGCACCGCGCCCCAGCGCTGCTTCCTGTCCAAGGCGGCCGCCGCCGGCCCCAAGGCCAAGCTCAAGCGCAAGGACCCCCTCAGCTTCGCCAAAGCCAAAGAGTTCTCCCGGCGGCAGCGCCTGCCCTCGGTGGAAAACCGGCCAAAGATCTCCGCCTTCCTGCCCGCGCGCCAGCTCTGGAGGTGGTCGGGGGAACCCCACGCAGGTAAGGAACACCATGGCACCTGCCACAGGCACCACATGGCACAGCTCTTCACATCCCCCCATGGTGTCCCCACACTGGCTGGGCAGGTCTGGGGGTCCCTGTGCCAGCCCTGAGCCCATGTCCCCTCCGCAGCGGCGCGGCATGAAGGGCAAGGCGCGGAAGCTGTTCTACAAGGCCATCGTGCGGGGCAAGGAGACCCTGCGCGTGGGCGACTGCGCCGTGTTCCTGTCGGCTGGGCGGCCCAACCTGCCCTACATCGGCCGCATCGAGAGCATGTGGGAGTCCTGGGCCAGCAACATGGTGGTCAAGGTCAAGTGGTTCTACCATCCCGAGGAGACCAAGCTGGGCAAGCGCCAGAGCGACGGCAAGGTGAGGCCGGGGCTTGGAGGGCACGTGCCAGGGCAGGTAGCCATGTGCCATGTCAAGTGGTCATGCATCATGTCAGGTAGCCACACACAGTGTCAAATAGCCACATAATACGTCATGTAGTCACACATCATGTCAAGTCACGTATCATGCCAGGTGGCCACATACCAGGCCAAGTAGCCATACGCCATATCTGGTACACATGTGTCATGTCAGGTAGCCACACACCATGCCAGGAAGCCATGTCCTGTATCAGGTGGTCATGTCCCATGTCATGTAGCCACATCCCGTGTCATGTAGCCACATCCCGTGTCATGTTGCCACACGTGGCCATGGACCTCCTCAGGTAGACATGTACAGTGTCAAGTAGCCGCATACCTACACCAGATAGCCAGACCAGGTAGCCACGTCACAAGCCAGGCAGCGGCAGTGACGGCGCCTTGTCCCCGCAGAACGCGCTGTACCAGTCGTGCCACGAGGACGAGAACGACGTGCAGACCATCTCGCACAAGTGCCAGGTGGTGGGGCGGGAGCACTACGAGCAGCTGACGCGCGGCCGCCGCTGCCAGGACCGCCAGGACCTCTATTACCTGGCGGGCACCTACGACCCCACCACGGGGCGCCTGGTGACCGCCGACGGGGTGCCCATCCTGTGCTGACCCCTGGGGTGCCCACCCTGTGCTGACCCCACCTGGCTCTTATGCAAAGGGTGATGTGGGGACATTGGGGGCGCATCGCGGGGCGCAGGGGGGGCTCCCCCACAAGCCATAACTTTCCCTAGTACCTCTGACTGTTTGCCAGCAGGTGAAGCAGAAATCAGGTGTGTTGTTCTATTTATTTTGCCTGTAAATATTGTATTTCTTCCGGGAAGTTTTATGGAAAAGCGAGAAAGGAAAAAAGAAAAAAAAACAAAAAAAAAAGGACAAAAAATGAAAAAAAAAATTACAAAAAAATAATAATAATCCTCGGGGAAGGGGGTGTGGGGGGGGGTTGTTTCAGTGCACTGTGTCCCCCAGCCGTGGGGTGACAGGGACAGCGGGGAGCGCTGTACAGAGGGGGCCAGGGCGGGGGGCTTGGCCCCGGGCAGGGGGCCCAGCGCCACCGTCCCCAGTGCAATAGCGGGGTGACCGCGGGGGTGACACCCCGGGGGGACCACGGGGACCCCGCGGGGCCGGCGGACGCTGGCCCGTCCCGCCGCCGCTGCCTGGAAAATATGTACAGGGGCTTTTCCAGTGTAAACACTAAAAAAAAAAAAAAAATCCCACAAAACAGGATTAAAAAAAAAAAAAAACCCAAAAGGATAAAAAAAAAAAAAAAAAGGAGCAAAGGGTTAAACAAAGGTTTTATGAGCCGCCACTCCTGTAAAGGCCTTTTACTATGGAACTTTTTTATGGATAACTTGGCTTATGAATAAATATATGAACCGTTGCTGGTGCTGGCTCCGCTCTCGGCTCTGCCTCAGTTTCCCTCATGCTGTGACCACCCCTGGAACCCCCAGCTATGGGCACTGCCCCATTATGGGCACCCCAGTTACAGGCACCCGCCACCCCCCAGTGCCCCCAGAAGCCTCCCCAGTTCGGTGTGGGCAGGAGATGGGTGGAGGAAAGGGTTAGAGACCCCTGGGCTGGTGCTACCCTATCCTGGTGCCAGGGAATGCAGGCAGTGATTGTGGGATGAATGCAGGCAGGGATTGGGGGATGCAGGAAGGAATGGGGGGAGTGCAGGCAGCGGGATGCAAGCAGAGATTAGGGGGATGCAGGATGCAGGCAGGAAGCAGGATGGAGGCACAATGATGCAGGCAGGATGCAGGCCGGGATCGCAGGATGATGGGGATGGAGCCATGGGGATGCAGGATGGGATGATGCAGAATCAGGTATGGGTGCAGGATCAGGCAGGGATGATGCAGGATGGAGGGAGGCAGGGATCAGGGATGCAAGGATAGATCAGGGCTGCTCGGGATGGATCAGGAACAGAGCAGAAATGGAGCAGGGCTGGATCAAGGATGCAGGGATGGAGCAGGGATGGATCAGGGCTGCAGGGATGGAGCAGGGATGCCGTTATGGAGCAGGATGGATGCAGGGATGGAGCAGAGATGGAGCAGGGATGCAGGGATGGAGCAAGGATGGATCAGGGATGCAGGGATGGATCAGGGATGCAGGGATGGATCAGGCAGGGATGGAGCAAGGATGGATCAGAGATGCAGGGATGGATGCAGGGATGGAGCAGAGATGGAGCAGGGATGCAGGGATGGAGCAAGGATGGATCAGGGATGCAGGGATGGATCAGGGATGGAGCGAGGATAGATCAGGGATGCAGGGATGGATCAGGCAGGGATGGATCAGGGATGCAGGGATGGATGCAGGGATGGAGCAAGGATGGATCAGGGATACAGGGATAGATCAGGCAGGGATGGATCAGGGATGCAGGGGTGGATGCAGGGATGGAGCAAGGATGGATCAGGGATGCAGGGATGGATCAGGCAGGGATGGATCAGGGATGCAGGGATGGAGCAAGGATGGATCAGGGATGCAGGGATGGATCAGGCAGGGATGGATCAGGGATGCAGGGATGGATGCAGGGATGGAGCAAGGATGGATCAGGGATGCAGGGATGGATCAGGCAGGGATGGATCAGGGATGCAGGGGTGGATGCAGGGATGGAGCAAGGATGGATCAGGGATGCAGGGATGGATCAGGCAGGGATGGATCAGGGATGCAGGGATGGATCAGGGATGCAGGGATGGATCAGGGATGCAGGGATGGATCAGGCAGGGATGGAGCAAGGATGGATCAGGGATGCAGGGATGGAGCAAGGATGGATCAGGGATGCAGGGATGGATCAGGCAGGGATGGATCAGGGATGCAGGGATGGATGCAGAAATGGAGCAAGGATGGATCAGGGATGCAGGGATGGATCAGGCAGGGATGGATCAGGGATGGATCAGGCAGGGATGAGCAAGGATGGATCAGGGATGCAGGGATGGATCAGGCAGGGATGGATCAGGGATGCAGGGATGGATGCAGGGATGGAGCAAGGATGGATCAGGCAGGGATGGATCAGGGATGCAGGGATGGAGCAAGGATGGATCAGGGATGCAGGAATGGATCACGCAGGGCCTGCTCTCACCCCCTCCCCACGTGGCCTCAGAAGGACGGGCAGCGCTCCCTCGCCATTGGTCGATCTTCCGCCAATCAGTGGGACCCGAGCCGCCAGCCGGGTTCCCATTGGCTGTCGGGGCGCGCTTTTGTTCTCCGCACGGGCGCGCGCCGCCGAGCCCTCCCCGGCCGCCAGGGGGCGCTGCGGGCGGGGCCGAGCCCGCGCGCGGGGCAGTGCTGCCCCCTGGCGGCCGCGCAGCGACAGAGCGACAGACACGGCGGGGACAGAGGGACACGGAGGGGACAGACAGACACGGGGCGCGTTTGGGGGACAGGGAAGGGGATGGACAGACGGACACGAGCCCAGCAGAATGGACGCACATATGGGCAACTGGAGGGACAGAGAGCCGCGTGCTGGGAAGGATGGACAGAGCCATGGCTGGAGGGAGACTGGACAGGTCGGCACAAGGATGGAAGGGTGGCCAGACAGATGGATGGACAAGGCAAGGGACAGATGGACAGACAGACGGGCACAGGGAGCGATGGACAGCTGGATGGAGCGAGGGATGGACAGCTGGAGGGACAGACGGATGTGGGGAGGGATGGATGGTGAGCCAGGCAAGTGCAGAGCTGGGTGGACAGACGGATGCAGGGAGGAATGGACAGCTGGATGGACAGATGGATGCAGGGATGGCAAGATGGTGGGTGCAGATCAATCAGGGTGGACAGACAGAAGGACAGAGGGATGGCTGGACAGATGGACAGGTGCAGGGTGGGATGGACAGGTGGGCACACAGGGGTGGACAGAGGGGCCCAGCTGCAGGGGCTGGGCAAGGTGCCACAGGCTAGAGGGAGCCCAGGCCACCTGACACCCACCCCAGACAGCTGGGGTGACCCCCAGGACTGGGAACACCCAGAGACACCCCACCTACATTGGGCCTGACCCCGGCCCAGGCCATGTCCCCCCACCACCGCCCAGCCATGACTGGGGAGACCCTGCATAACCAAGGATGCCTCTGGCACACAAGGGACAGTGCCACACAAGGGTCCTCGTGGCCCAGGGACTCCTTGCCCAGCTGCTGCTGTGTCATGCCCCCCTCAGCCCTTGCAGCCACCTCCGTGCCCATGGGTCACCCACTGTCCTGGGGACACCAGCCCCGGGGGTGTCCCTAAGGGAAATCCCACTCACTCAAGGTGCCCGCGGAGCAAACCCCACCCAAACCCTGGACAAACAATGAACGAGGAGTAGATCTGGAGACCCCCAGGCAGGGGCTGGGCTAGTGGGCAGCATCCCTGGGATGCCAGGAGTCCCCCGGAGAAAAAAACCACCCCATGTAACACTGCCCTTTGACCCCTGAACACCTATTTTTAGCCCAAAAACCCCACCCCAGCTTCCTGGGGAAGCTCCCACCCAATCCACCCCCCCTCACCACACACAAACCCAGCTGGAGTTACTGCAGCTTTTTACCATTTTATTTTCCTTACACAATGAAGTGTTGTTGGGCATTACAATTTCTCAACTTTTCGGATGATTTTTAAACAAATTTTGGTTCTTTTGTTTCCTACCGTCACGTGAGAACATTAAGGCAACGTACAAAAAAAAAAAAAAAAAAAGAAAAAAGAAAAAAATCTGACATAAATTAAAACAATGCAGAAATTTACAGGTGTAAATGCAGAGTTTCAGCAACCCGGAGTTGAGGAACTCGAGCCCCGTGGTGGGAATCAGGGGGAGAAGGAAGATGAGGAGGGGTGTAAGGCTCGGATGCGATATGTTTTTTTTTCCCAACCTTGCTAGAAACGGTGAAAAAAAATTCTCGATGGACTCCTACCAGCCTCTACAGGAAACCTGGAATATTCCACACGGGATGTACAGCAAAGTCTGGCTCCAAATACCCTGTACAGAGCGGTCCCGGGGCTGCTGTCAGTGTGGGGGCCCTGGGATGGGGAAATCCCGGGATTAGGGAGCCCCAGGGAGCCGATCCGTACAGGGTATGAGCTCAGGGCCCAGCTAACTCAGCTACAAGATCAAATCAAGCGACAGCGCGCCCATCCGTATGTCTAACATCAGGTACAGACTTCCCAAGGGCAGGATTCTTTTGGAAGAAGGCTTATTCCAGTTGCAGGAGGCTGGCATGAGGTGTATGGATGCCTGGGCACACCTCCCGGGCGTGACGCGGCGGCGGGGCCCGCAGTCCGTTTAGAAGCATTTACGGTGCACGATGGAGGGGCCGGACTCGTCGTACTCCTGCTTGCTGATCCACATCTGCTGGAAGGTGGAGAGGGACGCCAGGATGGAGCCGCCGATCCAGACGGAGTACTTGCGCTCAGGCGGGGCGATGATCTGCGGGAGAAGAGAGAGCAGGGTAAGAACAATTCCAGCCCCACCTTTACCCAGCCCTGCCCTCCCCACAGACCCTTGCCCACCTTGATCTTCATGGTGCTGGGAGCCAGCGCTGTGATCTCCTTCTGCATGCGGTCGGCGATGCCAGGGTACATGGTGGTGCCTCCAGACAGCACCGTGTTGGCGTACAGGTCCTTCCTGATGTCCACGTCACACTTCATGATGGAGTTGAAAGTGGTCTCGTGGATGCCACAGGATTCCATGCCTGGAGGAGGAAACAGAGAACGCTCATTAGTGCCACAGCGATTTCATTAATGCCACCCAGGACCCTTTACTGCCGCCCACCACCCTGTTAAAGCCAGCCGGGACCCCTTAATAACCCGCCCTTCCTGCCCACCCAGCCCAACCCCACCCCTCTACAGCAGACCCCGCCCCACACCTACCCAGGAAGGAAGGCTGGAAAAGTGCCTCCGGACACCGGAACCTCTCGTTGCCAATGGTGATGACCTGCCCGTCGGGCAGCTCGTAGCTCTTCTCCAGCGAGGAGGAAGAGGCAGCTGTGGCCATCTCCTGCTCGAAGTCCAGCGCCACGTAGCACAGCTTCTCCTTGATGTCGCGCACGATCTCCCGCTCAGCCGTGGTGGTGAAGCTGTAGCCCCTCTCTGTCAGGATCTTCATGAGGTAGTCGGTGAGGTCGCGGCCGGCCAGGTCCAGACGCAGGATGGCGTGGGGCAGAGCATAACCCTCGTAGATGGGCACGGTGTGGGTGACACCGTCCCCGGAGTCCATTACAATCCCTGTGGTACGGCCAGAGGCGTAGAGGGACAGCACGGCCTGGATGGCCACGTACATGGCCGGGGTGTTGAAGGTCTCAAACATGATCTGCAAGGAGGAGAAGAGTCAATGAGCAACGAGCCACGAGTTGGGTGTGCACACTCGTGTTAGAACACACATGCTGCATGCAGAGCAACCCCGGTGTGTGAAGGGAAAGCCAAAGGATGCAGGCAAGAAACACAAATGAAAGAACCTGAGGCGTCAGGGGAGAAATGCCAGGAGAACAGAACCCTGAAAATGTCGGGAGAAACAAACAACAACAACAAAAAAAAAAAAAAAGAATAAAAAATTCAGGTTTTAGATGTAAAAAGAAAGTTCATGAAGGAGACAAGTGAGGGGGGCCAGTGGGCAGAGGGAACACCCTACCTGCGTCATCTTCTCTCTGTTGGCCTTGGGGTTCAGGGGGGCCTCTGTGAGCAGCACCGGGTGCTCCTCGGGGGCCACACGCAGCTCGTTGTAGAAGGTGTGGTGCCAGATCTTCTCCATGTCATCCCAGTTGGTGACGATGCCGTGCTCGATCGGGTACTTGAGTGTCAGGATGCCCCTCTTGCTCTGCGCCTCGTCCCCCACGTAGCTGTCCTTCTGCCCCATGCCCACCATGACGCCCTGCGGAGCCGAGCGGGTGAGTCAGCGCCGCCCCCGCCGCGCCCCAGCCCAGCCCCGGCCCGGCCCAGGTCCCCCGCCCGCCTCACCTGGTGCCGGGGGCGGCCGACGATCGAGGGGAACACGGCGCGGGGAGCATCGTCCCCGGCGAACCCGGCTTTGCACATGCCGGAGCCATTGTCGATGACGAGGGCGGCGATTTCCTCTTCCATGGCGGAGGCTGCGCCGGGAGGGAGGGAAAGAAGGGCCGGGTCAGCGCCCGCCGCGGCCCCGGGAGGAGCCTCTGGCGCCGGGCCATGCCCGGCCCCCGCGGCCACGGCGCCCCAATGGGCTCTCCCGTTCCAATAGCCCGTTTGAATCTCCCGCGCGCTGACGTCACCTGCCGCCTCCACCAATCACGACACACCCCCCCTCACACCCCTACCGGCCTGTACCCACGGCCGACACCATCCCAGCGCGGCGCAGGGGGTGGGGAGGGAAGGGGGGACAAGCGCCACTCGGCCGCAGCTCACGGCGGGGCCAGGTGTAACCGAACGCGGTAAAAACCGCCCGCTCCGCCCCGCAGAAAATGCGGGGGAAGGGCGGCGGGGGAGCGGTGCGGGGCCGTGCAGTACCTGCTTGTGGGGCTTGCTGCTGTGGGCGCTGCGGTGACGGTGCCGCCTAGTCCGCTGCCGCCGGCTGAGTGAGACCGCCCGGCTGCCAGCCCCGCGCATTTATACCCGGGGGCCTGGAGCCCCGCCTCCTCGGCCGAGAACATCGCCATATATGGAGATCTTTCAGAAACAGGCGCTCTCATAGGCTGGCACGGCCCAGGCCACGTGGGGCGGCTGCCGGGCTGGCCCCGCCCCGCGGCACCCCGGAACCTGCATGGGGCGGGGGGTGCGGGGGGGCGACCCCCGGCTCCGGCGGGACCCCCCGATCCCAGCGGGACCCCCCGGCCGGGCCCCCCCGGACAGCTCTGGGACCCCTCCCGGCAGCGACTCCGGGAGTGCCGGGCCGCCGCGGGCCTTGCCGGGCCTGGCCCCGCACCCCAAAGATGGGACCGCGCCCCCCAGCCCGGGCAGCACCGGGCAGCACGTGCACCCCACCCGGGCACCGGGACCCCCCCACCCGCGGCACCTGCACCGCGCACCAGGCACCGGGACCCCCCCATTCATGGCACCTGCACCCCCACCTGGCACCGGGACGCTCCCACCCACCTGCACCCCACCCGGGCCAGCCGGGACCCCCCAGCCGTGGTCCTGCACACCTCAGCCGTGACACCCCCTCCGCCCTGCACCGAGCCCCCCAGCCATGGCCCCCCACCCACAGCACCGGGCTAGGCACCTCTGGTGCGCCCCGACTCGCCCCCAGCTGCACTCCGGACTGCCCTGCACACCCCTGTGTCCATCGCACCCCCACAGGTGACACTGCATGTCCCAGAGGTGACACCTCTCGCTGGTGCGTGCCCCCCGGAGCTACGGGCACCCCCTGACCCCCTGCACTTCCCCCAGCACCACGGGCCTAGCTGTGCTGCCCCTGCACACCACAGACACCCCACACCAGTGCTGACATCCCAGTGACCCCAGTGACACCCCACTTTGAGCCATCCCAGCCCCGCTGGAGCCCCAACTCCAGCACCCCTGCACTCCCCAGCCTGGGGGCTCCTCATGTCCAAACCCCTCTTCCTCGGGGGGTGCTCGGGGCCCTGTGCCCCCCTGCCATGGGGGGGTCACAGCCATGGCTCCCACCTGTGCAATGTCAATGCCAGGGGGCCTGGGTGGTCACACAGCACTGCCAGGTAGCCACGCCCCATGTCAGGTAGCCATGCACTGCGTCAGGTGCCACATACCATGTCATGTACCATGTCAGGTAGCCACATAGTATGTCAGGTAGCCACACGCTGTGCCAAAGGCCCAGCCACCACATCAGGCAGCCATATACCATGCCAGGTAGCCACTTACCAAGTCAAGTAGCCACACCCCATGTCAAGTAGCTATATGTCATGTCAGGTAGCCACACACTGTACCAGGTAGCTATGTCCCATGTTACACTGCTCATGTACCATGCCAAGTAGCCACCCATCATGCCAGGTAGCCATGCACCATGACAGGTAGCCACATGCTGTGCCAGAGGCCCATGCACCGGCCACCTATGCCAGCTCCCAGTGCCACTCAGGCCCATAGCAGTGGTGGCCACTGGCATCGCGGTCCCCCCTGTCCCACGGGATTTCCACCCCTGCCCAGCGCTTTCCAGTAGCTTCCGGTGTCACCGGGATGGGTGACACGGGGCGTGTCGGGGCACAGCGACAGCAGCGATTCGGGGTGGCCTCGAGGGGCTGACGGGGGTCCTGGAGGGTCCAGGCACAGCTCGAGGGGGTCTCGTTTCCCCGCGCCAGCGCCGTGTCCCGCCGGGCCGTGTCGGGACATGGAGGGTCCCGGGGGGTCTGGCTCGGGGGGGCTGCGCAGGTGACACCCGCATCCCGACGGTCCCCGGGGACATCCCGGCCGCAGACCCCGCCCGGCCGCAGACCCCGCCCGGCCGCAGCACCGGGGCCGCCCCGCGTGGGCCGCCCCCACCCGTGACTCAGGGCGGGCAGGGCCGGGCAGGGAGGGGCAGGGGCGGGAGGACGAGGAGGAGGAGGAGGAGGAGGAAAGGAGGAGGAAGAGGAGGAAGAGGAGGAGGAGGAAGGCACCACCCCCGCCCCGCCCCGCTGCCCGGTGTCCGTCCGTCCGTCCCCGCTGCCCGTGCGCAGGGGAGGAGTGATGGGGTGATGATGGAGGGGTCCCGCCTCGCAGGTCCCCAGTACCCCACTCCGACCCCACGAATCCCTTCCCTGATACCCCTGGGCTGCTGGGGCACGGTTGAGGTCCCCCCATCCCTCTGCCAGCCCCCTCCAGAGCTTGGGACCCCTGGGCAGCCCAATCCCCCCATTTCCCCCCCGGAATGGAAACCTGGAGAGGGTCCCACCACCCAGCGCGCCGACACCACTCCTGACCCCCACCACGACCGCCACCCCAAAACTCTGCCTGACCCCTCACGGCGAGTGAGGCACAGCTGAGCCACTCCCCCTTCCCCTCTGCAAGCCCCCCACCAGGGCTGTGGACTGGGAACCCCTCCGGGCAGCCCAGCACCCCCATTTTCCTCCTGGGAAGTATGTTGGATGGAAATCGGGGGGACACCCATCCGGAGGGGTCACCCGCCCCAGCCCCCTGCGATGCCCCGGCTGGAGGAGTTGTCACGAGCGTGTCCGGTCTCAGCAGCCCTCAGTGGAGAGGGGTCTGGCTGTCCCCAGGCCGCGGGGACGCAGGGACGCTGTGGGGCAGCGCTCAGGCCCCCCCCGAAGGGAACCTGACCCTGCCGGGGGGGTCGGGGGGGCTGGGATGTATAAATGCCGCTCCCGGCTGCGCTGCCGAGCAGGTGCCGGCGGGCACCCACCGAGAGCCACACGGCCACCCTGCCACCCACGGCCCCCCCGGACCCCCAGGACCCTGACCCACTTATCCCCCCCGCGTGGAGGCCCGAAAGCCGACTCGGCTCCGTTTCGGGGGTCAGTTACAGCGGCCGGGCGGCCACGGCTCGGGTGTCGCAGCTCGGGGGGCCACGGCACCCCCGGCGCGGGCAGCGCCAGCCCGGCATGAAAAAGTCATGAGCAACCAAAGCTGAGGCTGTTTGCGGGAACAATAACCGGGCACCGGGCTGACACCGGAGCCGGGGCCCCGGGCGACGGCTGCGGGAGCCAGCGCGGCACCGCCACGGCACGGCCAGACCCCGGCCCGGGGGATCGGGACACTTCGGCGGGGCCAGTTGGTGGCAGAGCCCGTCCCTGCCTGTCCCCGGGTGCCCGCGGTGGAGCGTGGCCGAGGCTGGGGGTCCCTCTGGCTGCACCTGCCCCAGCTGGGGGGTCCCACTAGGGCTGGGGGACGGCGCCTGACGGGTGGAGTGGGGACTGTGCCCTGCACCACTGTCCCCTCCTGTCGCCCAGGCCCCCATCTCGTCCTGTCCCCGCCAAGGGGCCGGCCGGACCCTCATCGCTGTCATGAGTTCCAGGCGGTCTCAGCCCTGAAGGACCCCACGTCCCGGGGGTTGGCTCCGGGGGGATGGGGGTGTCCGTGACCCCGATCCACAGCTGCAGGAGGGATTTGGGGCCACAGGACAGATGGAGGCCAAGGGCCCCAAAGCAGGATAAAAGGTTTACACTAATCAAAATGCCTGGCTAATTGGAAAAGGCGCTTAGGGGCCGGCCGGGAGGCGGCGCGGCTGGAGGTGACCCGCTGCTGAATCAGAGGGGCCGGTAACCTTAACCCGCCGGGATCGGAACGGATACGCCGGCCCGGATCGGGTTCCCACCCAAGTTTTCCACCCGCGGCTCCGCCACAGCCGGACGGGGCCGCGGCGAGGGACGGTGGCGTGGCCGGGGGCTGCCGCGGTGCCCCCTCGCCCGGGTGCCCCCGGTGCCCATCGCAACCCGGCCGGTCTCTAATCCCACCTGCGGGTAATCAAACGGCTCGCAGCCCCCCGTCCCGCTCCGTGGGTCCGGAGCAGCTCAGGCGCCCCCGCCGCGGGCGCTCCGTCCGGCTTCGCCGCGACGCCCGGGCTCGGCAGCGCCGGAGAGCCCCCGCCGGCCCCCGGGGGCCGCCCCGCCTCGGCGGAAGATGCCAACGAATGGGATCCACCAGGTGCTGAAGATCCAGTTCGGGTTGATCAACTGCGAGAGCCGCTACCTGACGGCGGAGAGCTTCGGCTACAAGGTGAACGCCTCGGCGCCCAGCCTCAAGCGCAAGCAGATCTGGACGCTGGAGCAGGATGAAGCCGACAGCTCCATCGTCTTCCTCAAGAGCCACCTGGGCCGATACCTGGGCGCCGACAAGGACGGGAAGGTGCGCTGCGAGGCTGAGCAGCCGGGCCGGGACGAAGGTTTCAGCATCATCACGCAGTCGGACGGGCGCTGGGCGCTGCAGTCGGCCCCGCACCGGCGCTTCTTCGGGGGCCGCGAGGACCGGCTGTCCTGCTTCGCCCCCAGCGTGACGGAGGGCGAGCTCTGGACCGTGCACCTGGCCATGCACCCCCAGGCCAACCTGCTGAGCGTCAGCCGCCGCCGCTACGCCCACCTGAGCGCCCACGAGGACGAGATCGCCACCGACAGCAACCTGCCCTGGGGGGTGGACGCGCTCATCACCCTCTGCTTCCAGGACAAGAAGTACAGCCTGCGCACGGCCGACGAGCGCTACCTGCGCTGCGATGGCACCTTGGTGCCCGAGCCCGGCGCCGGCACCGGCTACACCCTCGAGTTCAAGGCCGGCAAGTTGGCGTTCAAAGACTGCGACGGGAAATACCTGGCGCCCACCGGACCCACTGGCACCCTCAAATCCGGCCGCAGCTCCAAGCCGGGCAAAGATGAACTCTTTGACCTGGAGGAGAGTCACCCTCAGGTGGTGTTCACTGCGGCCAACGGCAGATACGTCTCCATCCGCCAGGGTAAGAGCTCCCTGCACCCCCTGCCTGCTCCCTGACCGTCCCGGGACCTCCCAGGCACCCACAGCTCCATAGGAGCACCCCTGGGACCCCACCCCGGGGGAAGAGCCCCCAGTAACAACCCGACAGTGCTGTCCCTGCCCAGGGGGCCCTATGACCACATCCTGGAGAGACGGGGGACCCTAGCCTGGCTGCTGGAGAGAGACATGGGGGGTGCAGTCTGCCTGGGGGGTGCTCAGGTCAGTGAGGATGGAGTGGAAGTGGGAAGGGCGCTGGGGAAAATGCGTGTGTGTGTGTGTACACAGGTGTGTGCATGTGCAGAGCTCTGTCGGGGTGCACAGGGCTGTGTGTGTGGGCACACGTGTGTGCACGTGCAGGGCTGGTGGTGTGCACAGGTGTGTACGTGTACACACACACATACACACATGCACTCACACACAGGTGTGCTATGTAGCAGCCACAGGTTCACACGTTTGCCTGTGCACACCACACGCGATGCCATGTGTGCACACACGTGTGTAGAGCCACTGCATGTGACCACAGGTGAGCAGAGCCCCTTGGGACCTCCATGGGCTCTTTGAGTCCTAAGGGACCCCACTCGCCCCCAGGTGCCCCCTGGGGACAGTGCCACCCCCGTGCCAAGCGGCTTAGTGCCGGGTGACGGGGGGGACCAGATATAAATAGGGGTTTGTGACCAGATGGACAAGGCGGTGACAAGCTGATTAACCAGCCCAATTAGCACAATTGTTCGCAGGAGGATTTGGGGGGGGGGGGGAGGGTGACCATGGGGCGATGGTGGTGATGGTCGGGGTGGGACAATGGCTGGGATAGGATTGGTCCTGATGACCAGAGCAGGATTACTGCCAATGGCCAGAGCGGGATCAGTGACCATGGATAGAGTGGGATTGGTGACAATAGCCAGAGTGGAACTGATACCCATAGCTGGAATAGGATGGGAGCCAATGGCTAGAATGAGACAGTGACAATGGCTGGAGTAGGATCAGTGCCTGTGGCTGGACTGGGGTCAGCGATGATGACTGGAGTGGGACCAGTGCCAATGACTGGAGTGGGACTGGTGACAATGGCCAGTGGGACCAGTGACCATGGACAGACTGGGACTGGTGCCAATGGCCAGGGCAGGACCAGTGCTGGCAGTCAGAGCAGGACCAGTGCTAATGGCCAGAGCAGGATTGGTGCTGATGGCTGGAGTGTGACCAGTGCCCATGTCCAGAGCAGGACTGGCATCAACATCCACTGTCCCCCTAGGTGTGAATGTCTCAGCAAACCAGGACGAAGAGCTGAACCACGAGACCTTCCAGCTGCAGATCGACCGTGACACCAACAAGTGCAGCCTCCACACCAACACTGGCAGCTACTGGACCCTGGTGGCCCATGGGGGCATCCAGGCTGTGGCCACAGAAATGTGAGTGGGGCTGCAGTGCGGGGTGGGGAGATGGTTTGGGGGGACACAGGCACCCCCAATTTATGCTGTCCTTCTGTCACCAGCGCTGCCAACACCATGTTTGACATCGAGTGGCGCGGGCGGCGGGTGGCCCTGCGTGCCAGCAACGGCCGCTACGTCTGCACCAAGAGGAATGGGCAGCTGGCGGCTGTCAGCGACACCGTGGGTAAGTGCTGGTGGGGATGGGGGGAACGGGGGATCCCCAGGGTGCTGAGGCACGGCTGCTGTGCAGGGGAGGATGAGGAGTTCACTCTGAAGCTGATCAACCGCCCGATGCTGGTGCTGCGAGGGGAGCATGGCTTTGTCTGCTACCACCGGGGCTCCAACCTGCTCGACTCCAACCGCTCTGTCTACGACGTCTTCCACATCAGCTTCAGCGACGGCGCCTACCAGATCCGAGGTGCGTGGGGGGCTAGGAGGTTGGGCGGCACCGGAGGTCCATCCGGCCTGCACTGACAGCTCCCTGGGACTCCCCGCAGGCCAGGGGGGCAAGTACTGGTATGTGGCGAGCAGCGGGTCAGTGTGCAGTGATGGCGACCTCTCCGAGGATTTCTTCTTCGAGTTCCGGGAGCGGGGCCGCGTGGCCATCAAAGGGAAGAACGGGCGGTACCTGTGTGGGGACCAGGCGGGGACCCTGCGTGCCGACAGCGAGTCTGTGCTGCGGGCCACGCTCTGGGAGTACTGAGCCACCCCCGCCCACGGACACCAGCCGGTCCCTGGCAGAGCGGGGTGGTGGCAGCGGTGGCACCATCCATGGCAGCTGTGCCCCCCCGCCGTGACTCATGGCATTAAAGTCACCTGGATCACACTGGGGCAGCACTGCGTCCTCCTTCCCATTGGGATCCAGCCCTGTTTCCCTCCCAGGAGCGCTCAGACCCCCTGGAAAGGGCTGATCCAGGGGGCAGTGGGATGCAGGGATACCCAAGGGTGCCACATGGTATGAGAGGTGGACAGCAAAGCAAAGCCACTGCAGACAGGACCCTGAGGGCCCCAGCACCTCTGCCAGGCTGGGGGAGCAGAGGGGTGGCGGTGGCAGCCCTCCACCCCGGGAGCTGCCAGGACCCTCTGGGAGGATGGAAAGGAACAGAGCCAGGCACGGGTGAGCAACAGGATCGTTTTCATGGCAGACGACAGAGTTACAGACAGTGGAGAGGTGCAGGCAGGGCCGGGGCCAGACCACGGCCGCACCAGCACGGAGATACGAGATCATTTATAGAAACAACGGGGGAGCAGAGACCCCCCTCCCCTGCCCAGCAGAAAACGGGGCTCCCCCGGGCACAGCACCCTGTTTGTCCTGATCCTGAAGGCGGCTCGGGGGGCTCAGCCCGCGGCCGGCCCGGCTTGGCACGGCCACTACACTACCACGGATCCACAAGACAGCGCGGCCCCGGGGGGCTGCCCCGGCCTGGCCGGGCTGGAGGGCGGTGGGGCAGGGCTGGGCCAGCCCAGGAGCTCCCGCTCCGCCACCGGAGCCCCGAGACCCCCCGGTGCTGCCGACAACACGACCACGAAACACGCACAGACACACCCCCCACCCGGACCGCCGCCGGCCCCGCTCCTGCTCTGGTGGGGTGGGGTGGGGGGCTCTCCCGTGGGCCCCCGCCCCGGCCGGCGGGGGTTTGGGGGCGGGCTGGCCGCCCCCGCTCACAGCAGGACCAGGCTGGGGTTCCGCAGCTGCTGGTAGATGTTCAGGAGCTTCTCGGCCGTGGCAGAGCCTTCAGCCCCCTCCTCACCCAGGGGTGGTTGGTCCCGGAGGGTCTGCGCCTCCTTCAGCAGCATCTGGGGAGGGGGATGTGGGGTGAGGGACAGGGTGGTAGTGGGAGTCCCACAGCGTGCTCCCGATGGGGAGGGGATCAGGGGGCTCACCTCGTGGTTTGCCTGGATCTGACGCAGGTACTGCATGCGGAGGTCGGGGGCTCCTGAGCCCTGCGCCGCCTGCTCCAGCACCAGCGCCTGTGGGAGGGAGGGAGGGAGGGTGCTGGGGGAGCTGGCAGCAGCCCACAAATTCTGGGAGCCTCAACCTCGTGAACCCCAATTTCAGGGAGTCTGAGCCCTGGGGAGTCCTAGCCGCAGGGAGTCCCAATCTCAGGGCAGCCCAAGCCCCAAACCTGGGAGCCCTAGATCTGGGGACCCCTAACCCCAGTGGTGCTGGTGCCCCACCTGGCACTGCCTGCTCTCCCCATCCCTGGCACTGAGGAAACCCTGGGAATGCTGCCATCCCCACATGCCATGCTGGGCTGGTCTGTCACACCATGGTGCCACAGAACCCCACCCCCACTGCACCCCAGGCTCCATTCCAGGCGTTTTGGGGTCACTTGGGGTCCCCCTGCCCCTGGGGGATGCCTGGGTGTACCTGTATGCGCCGGATGACGGCATGGTGTGTCCTGCACATGTGGGCCAGGGATGGGCTCTCCATCAGGATCTCCACAGCCTGGATGGGACCCGCTGGGCTCAGGTCGTTCATGGCCACCTGGACAGTGAGAGCAGTGTCACTGCCACCCTAGCTGGGCAGCTGGGGACCAGGACCCCTCCCCATGGGCACCAGGGTCCCCAGAAGGCTCCACACCCCCTAAACCCTCCCAGGGGCAGTTGCCTCCAGCCCGGTGCCACCAGGTGATGCCCTGGCAGGATTGACCCTGGCAGAATTAACACTGTCACTCATCACTTCAGGGACATCTGAGCTCTCAGGTGCAAATCCACCTGTGTCAGGTACCTGGGGGCCCCTCAGGTGGGGTCAGGCAGGAGAGCTGGGCAGCAATCTCTGTTTACCCTGTGTCTTTAGAGGGGAATTTTGCATGGGGTGGATTTACAACGCAAATCCAAGTGTGTTTTCCCTTTGTTTTCCAGAGATATGGGAATATCTGGAGAGGGAGGGAAATGACCATAGCCTTTGGGAAGCCCAGGGCTGGGAGAATGGACTGGGAATGCTGCCTGTCCAGCCTCGCACTTGAACCCCAGCCTCACAGAAGCAGGTCAGGATGGTGTGGCCGTGCATCCACTTGTCCCCCTGGCTCCAGGAAGGAGCTGGCTTTGTGGGACAGGGAGCTTCCCCGCAGGCTAACCCATTCCTTGGCTTAGGGCTAACTCATTCCTTGCCTCTCGGACGAGCAGCTGGACATGGCCACCATCGGGCGCTGTGCCACACGCCGATGCCACCTCCGTGCCGCTCAGCTCCACAGCCCCAGGGTTCTCAGCCAGCAGCCAGCGCAGGGTGGCACAGCAAAGTGGGACATCTGGGGACCAAAGCACAGAGCAGAGATGTGACACCACTGACAGCGTGTGCCCGGGGCAGCCCCTGAGTGGCCAGGGGTGACACAGGCTGGACCTCTCCCTGCTGGGACATGCTGAACTCAGTCATGTCACTGCCACACGTGTGCCAGCGCTGTGGTGGGGACCCCCTCGCCCAAGGGAGAGGTTGTGACAATGCCACCGTGCCAGCACCCCTACCCAAGGAGACTCCTTGGTGCTGCTGGGATGCTCCTCTCCAGCGACCCACCTGTTTCTGAGGTTTTGAGGGCATTTTTCAGCAGCTCCGAGGACACCCGGATGGATGCTGCCGAGGGGGGCAGGTTCTCCTTTCCTGGGGTTTTCCCCTCCTCGGGTTCAGTCTGTTCCTGGGACACTTTGAGGAAGGTCTCCACAGGGTCTGAGGGGGCAGGGGGGGCATCAGGCCCGGGGGGCTGCTCCCGAAACGGAGGCACTGGAGCATGTCAATGGTGCATTGGCTCAGGGGCAGGCAGATCCCCTCTCTGTCTGGGGACAGCAGGGGCGAGTCGTCAGGCAGGAAGTCATCCAGGTCCTCGGAGGAGTCGGAGCCACTGCCCAAAATATCCCGTAAACTGTAGTAGAGGGCACAGGAGATGGTCAGAGGCAGGTCCAGCTTGGTGTCCGCAGTGGGGCCGAGGGGCAGCGTCAGCTCCCGCTTGTTCCCAGGGAGCAGCTGGTCGATGGGGAAGGTGAAGGTGGTGGCCGAATCCACGGATTCCTCCTCTAAGGCACAGGGGCTGGTCAGGAGCTGGACACAGAGGGTCCAGCCCTCCTCCAGGCTGTACTCGCTGCAGTTTTCCAGCAAGCAGGAGATGGTGACAGTGTCCTGGAGCAGGAGGCAGCTCCAGTTGGCAGTGACAGTGCAGGCGATGGGCTTGTGGCCCTCGTGGCTGGAGAGCAGCGCCGCGCTCACGTTCATCACCTGGTTCAGGCTGGCCAGGGCTCGGTTCCTCTGGTCCACAGCCTTCTTCAGGAAGGACACTCTGCAAGGACAATGTGACAGGGATGAAACAGCAGGGGGAACGCTGCAATGGTGCTGTGCGGCCGAGCTGAGCCACGCCTGGCATGATCCCACCACAGAAAACGCTCAGCTTCTCTGCCATGGCAGCCACAGATCCATGTCCCCATCAGAGCTGACCCTGTGGAGTGGTCTGGACAGCCAGACCCTGGGAATCCCCCTGTGGATGGAGGGGGGCTCGCCCACACCCCCTCCCCACGCACAGCCAGCCATGGAGGATGGAGGCGTGCGCCTGCCCTGCCTGTTACTGCTGGCTTGGCACGCGTGGCAGGCGCCTGGCACCCTGCCTGTGCCACCTTCTGCTGCCATGGCTGCCGCTGCCAGCCCGCCCACAGCGCTGGGGGTGGCTGTGCCATGGGAGGGGGCTGCCCTGAAACACTGGTTTTATATTATCGAGGTTGGGGGGCTTCCCAGCCAGGAAAGGTAAATGTTGGAGCGGTTTTCCAAGAGAAAAGCTCAAGGAGAGCTGCGGGTGTTCAGCCTGGAGGAAAGAAAGCTCCAGGGAGACATTAGAGCCCCTTCTAGTGCCAGAAGGGGCTCCAAGGGAGCTTGATAGGTACTTTGGACAAGGGCCTGGAGTGAAGGATAAAGAGGAATGGCTTCCCACTGCCAGAGGGCAAGGTTAGATGGGATATTGAGAAGAAATTCTTCCCTGTGAGGGTGGGGAGGCCCTGGCACAGGTTGCCTAGAGAAGCTGTGGCTGCCCCATCCCCAGAAGTGTCCAAGGCCACAATGGACAAGGCTTGGAGCAACCTGGGATACTGGAAAGCATCCCTGCCCATGGCAGGGGTTAGAATGGGATGAGCTTCAAGGTCTCCCTTACCCAAACCGTTTTATGATTCCATAATTAATTACTGCAAAGACTGCACAAACCCCAGCTTAGTGCCAGCTTTACCTTTCCGAGGTGTCCCCTATTCCTGACAGCAGCTCCTTGATCCTCCGGCCGATCTCAGCAGGGGTCAGCTCCACGTCCGGCTCCTCAGGACTGCACAGGCCACAGGACACGAGGCGGCCCTTGGCTGACAGTGCCAACAGCTCTGACTCCCCTGTGGGCACAGAGAGGGTGGGTCAGGGGCTAGAAAGGGAGCAAGGGCTTCCTGGATGGCTGAGTGGGGGGACAGGGAGCAGGATGGCACTGCCTCCCCAAGGCAGTGAGATATGATGGAGACAGACATGGATCACCACAGCACACCCAGCACACATGCAGCCGCCCAGAAGGGACATAGCCCTGTCCCTGCCACTCCCCAGCCAAGGCCAGCAGCACCCAGCTGCCACACAGGGGCCCTGTTGGTGGCACACGCAGCTCCAGGGAAGCCAGTCTAGAGACACACTGAACACCCCCTTTTTGGAGGGAGCCTCATCCCAGCTGGCTCGGGGCTTTCCCCAGCTGCCCCATGCAGGGAGCCCATGGGAACCTGTGAGGGCTGGCCACCTCCTGCAGTGGTGAGCGGAGGGACTGGGAATGGGCAGGGAAGAGCAGGAACCATGGTGGACAGGAATGACTTAGAAAACCCAGGAGAGCCTACAAAGATGAAGGATGGAGCCCCACCCGGCCCACATGGAGCTGCAGAGGGAGGAGAGGTGAGATCCCACCCCACTGCCACCAGTACCTTCTGAGGCCCGAGAGGACAAGGAAAGAGCCACGACACTACAGATACTCAGGCTGGCTGGGGACAGCACGGGGGGCAGCACGCCAGTGCCATTCTCTGTGTCCTCGGGGTCCGAGGAGTCGCCCACCCAGTCCAGGTCAACAGCAGAGATGTCCGAGTGGGTGCTGTAGTACATGCGGGAGCCGCTGCCGCAGGCCGCGCACAGGATGGGCCCCCGCAGGTAATATTCCCTGAGCTCCGGCACTGTGGCCTCCTCCCGCTGATCTGCCTTCATGGCCACCATCTTCCCGTAGTGGCCCACGGCCACCACGCAGTCACAGCCAGGCTCGCCCGCAGGCGGCTCGTCGTCGGCGTCGTCGTCGGCCGCGCGCCGCTCCGTGCGCAGCGCCCCGATGAACACGATGGGCTCCTCCAGGTGGTGCAGGATCTTCACGGGTGGGGCCGGGTTGGACACATCGCGGCAGCCGTCGGCGGCGGGCGAGGAGCTGAGGGCTTTGAGGGGCACGGAGCAGAGCTGCCCGTCTGGGAAGCCACAGAGGATCATGGGTGACTCCAGCATGGCCACGTCGATGCCGAAGAGGAGGCTGAAGAGGGGCTCCTCCAGCACGAAGCCCCCCGAGCACCACAGCCCCTGGGCGCCGGGCGCAGCCGCGCAGCACAGGACGGGCAGGAAGCAGGAGGGTGGTGCGTCCCCTGTGTCCCCTGGAGGGGTCCCGGGGCAGAATTCGACCTGGCTGACCTGCCGGTATGGGGGCCCGTCCTGCTCCGGGCGCGGCAGCTCGTGCAGCCGCATCCACCACTTGCCCTCGTCCTGGGCCAGCGTGATGACAAAGGTGCTGAGCAGGGTGAACATGCTCAGGCTGGCGTCGGGGAAGATGCAGGCATCTGCTTCCACTGGGAAGACGCCGGTAGGGCCGTTGCTTTCTTGGCCGTCGCTGTCCGTCTGCTCCATTAACCTTTGGGAAAACAGGGAAGAGTTCTGAGCCAAGCTGCAGGGAGAAGCCAGCGTGTCCCTTGGCCGCCTCTTTGGCTGGCCCTGGGAAACGAGCTCCTGCAGGAGAGCTTTCAGCACCGGGTGAGATGGATCCAGAGCCTCACGCTTCCCGTGGTGGGAAGGGCAGCCCTGGGAGCCCAGGGACAAGGGGTCACCTCAGGCTCACCTGCTCTGCTGCTCCAGGGACACGCAGTAGATTCCACTGTGGGCGCACAGGATGTAGAGCTGCCGGGGCTGGGGCAGCAGCTCCACGTGCCACACCTGGTCAGGGCAGCGGAACACGGCCTGGGAGTGGGGACAGAACAAAATGTCACCTCCCACGGCACCCGGAGGGGTGGCAGGGACAAGGAGGCTCCCCGCAGGGGGGATCCAAAGCGATTTGTAGGGATAAAGGGATCCCTGGGCAGCACCCAGCTGGGTGTTCCTGGGCAGGGGGTGGGAGAGGGGCTGTGGCAGCCTGTTATTCCCGCTCTCTGAGGGGAAGGAAAACAGGGAGCAGGGTACGTGCTCTACTTTGCCGAGCGGGAGCGCAGTGTGGGAGGCAGATCCCGCTCTTACAGCGGTGCATTTCTTAGAAATGATAATCAGAACAAATTAACAAAAGCAGCAGCGTGTCAGTCAGGGCGCTGTGACAGCGGCGATAGCGACCAAGCCCGGGGGGAGAGGGGAGAGAAGCCCCTGTGCTGGGGGGAATGAGCCTGTGGAGTCTGATCCAATGTGTGCCCCACAGGACTGGGAGAGGGGCCAGCTGGCAGCACCCCTGAACCCCAAAGGGACAGGCAAGGGGTGCTGCTCGTGGGGTTTGTTTGTTGGATCCTCTTGGAGGTAACCCAGGGATAGGGAGTGGGGACACAACTAGGGGGTGTCCCCACTGTGTAACAGGACACTGTCCCCAAGGGATGGGGGATATAGGGTGAGCCCCCACCCCGCCAGGCCCCTCACCTTGAGCACTTTGCCCTCCTGGTCGTACACGTAGACAAACTCGGTGCCGTTGGAGAGGTAGATCTCGTTCTCATGGCACAGCACCCGCGGCTTGCCCGCCACCAGCCCCCCCACCGGGCAGCAGAATCCGGCCAGGTAATCCACCCTGTGTCCCACCTGTGCCATGGTGCCGGCCTGGGGACGTGCACAGGGGGGACACCGAGGGTGTGAGGGGGCTGAGCCCGGACCCCTCAGATGGTGGCAGTGTGTGGTGACACAGCCCTGCACACCCCCACGTCCCTGTCAGAGCCCCACAGCACGTCTGGACCCTCAGCCCCCCACTCCTGAGCCTCGCAGCCCCCCACACTGCAGCCCTAGAGCCCAGACCACCCCAGATCCAGCCCCACAGCGAGCCCCTTCCCAAGCATCAACCTCAGCCCCCCCATTCCCACCTCCACAGCCCCCAGACCCCCCCACGTCACAGTCCTAGTACTCTAGACTCCCCAGACCCACCCCGGAGCCCCCCACATCACAGGCCTCGTACCCCAGCTCCTGTCCCACAGCCCCCCATCCCTGACTGAGACCCCCAGATCCCCCCCAAGCCCAGCCCCACCAACAGCTTCTCCCCAAGCGTCAACCTCAGCCCCTCCACTCCCCATCCCACCCTCAGAGCCCCCCACCCCACAGTCCTTGCACCCCAGCCCCCCAGGCCCTGCCCCACAGTCCCCCACACCCCTGACTGAGACCCCCACACCCCCTTCAACTCCAGCCCCACCGGCAGACCCCCACCCTAGCGCCCGCCCCCCGCCCAGCCCACAGCCCCCCACCCACCCCCCCGCCCCTCGACCCCCATCCCGCCCCCCCAAATCCCTCCCGGAGGGGCCGCGGGTACCGGGCGGGGGGCGCGGGCGGCTCCGCTTTACGGCTGCGCGGCGGCCGCCGCAATGGGCGGGGGGAGTTTACGACAGGCCGTAAAGCGGCGGTGGGCGGGGGGCTCTCCCGGCGGTCGGTACCGGGAGTGAGGAACCCCCGCCCCGTTAGTGACCCCCGCCCCATCCCGGCTCGCGGGGAGAAAGGAGCGAGGCAGTGCTGGCGGCGGCGGCTTTATTGATAGAGAGAGGGGCCGGCTGGGACGCCCGGGCGGGGCAGAGAACCCCTCAGGTGCCCCTGACCCGTGGGGATGGACACCTCCCCACAGTAAAGTCTTGCTGAGTCCCCCAAGTGATGCCCCCGAGACCCCCAGCCTGGGACCCTCCCCCAGGTGGTGTTCCTACGCCCCCCAGCCTGTCTGAACCCCCCAAGTGATGTCTCTGCCCCCCGTCTTTCTAAGACCCGCTAAATGATGCCTCTGACGCCCTCAGTGTGAGCCCCCCGAGTGATGCCGCTGTCCCCCGGCCTGGCTGAGCCCCCCGAGTGATGCCGCTGTCCCCCGGCCTGGCTGAGCCCCCGGCCATCGCCCTGCCCGGTGCCGGGCGCGGGTCGCTCATTGCGGGATCGCGGGGGCCCTGCGGGGGCTCTGGAGCACTCCTCCCCGGCGCAGCGGGGCTGCAGCGCCCCGGGCCCGGCTCAGCTGCTCCACGGAGGCTTCGAGGTGGGCGAAGCGATCCGAGAGCCGGGCCAGCTGCTCCTTCAGGCCGCGGAAATCCCGGTACAGCTCGTCCAGAGCCCCTGACAGCGCCGGGATCCTGCGGGTGCAGCGGCGTGAGGGCAGGGACCCACAGTTCCCGCCCAGAGACCCCCAAATCTCCCCCGAGACCCTCGGCCCCTCACCTGCCATAGTCGGGCAGCACGGTCTGGTGGTCCGACAGCAGTAGGTTCCGGAGCTGGGACGTGATGGCGAATTTCCAGTTGTCCAGGACCAGCGTCAGGTTGGCGCAGCCCCTTGCCGAGGGTCTCTGGGCTGAAGAGGCTGAGGTGGGACAACGAGCAGCCCCCCAGGAACAGCCCCTCACCCAGCCCCTCAGCTGGGACCCTTCCAGCCCTGGACAGGACCCCCGGTACCCCTCCGGCCCCACAGCCAGGGCAGCTGCCTGGTCAGGCCCTTCCCTGTGCCCACACCTTGGTGGGATGGGGGTTCCAAGTGGGAAGGGGGTCCCGAGGGGTGGGAATTACCATCTGCTCCGTCGTCCCACGCCGCTGGCCGCCGGCCTGGCTTGGCTGCACAGCCCAGAGCTGCAAGGAGCAGAAGGGGGAGCAGCCGGGCCATGGCGGGGCTGTGTCCCCGTGTCCCCAGGGGTGTCGTGTCCCCCAGGGCCCAGCTGGGCACGTGCCACCTCCCCGCTCCCGCTCCCGCGGCCGCTCGCCGGGCTGTGCTCCCCGGCTCTGGCTCCGGCGGCTCCTGCTCCCCCTGCTCCAGCCTGGGGCTGGCACCGGGCCCGGCCGCACGCGGCTCCGGGGCTGATTGCAAACAGACCGCGGACATGAGCCCGGACACAAGAGTCCCGGCGGGAATGCGGAGGGGTAATGGAGCGAAGGTGGCATGGCACGGGGGAGCAGGGTCCCCCAGTTCCTGCTGGGAATGCAGAGCATCCCAGCCCCGTCCCAGGTGACAGTGTTGGGACACAAGAGTCCCCCAGATTCCACGGGGACCACAGAGCATCCCAGCCCCATCCTGGCCCAGGTGACGGAGTGCAAGAGGCACGGCGCTGGGATGCAGCATTCCCCTGTTCCTGCTGGGAATGTGGAGCACCCCGGGACAGGTGAGAGAGTGCAGGAGGCTCTGGTTTGAGGTGCTTTTATTCCACGTTACTTGCAGCCCCCGTGCCTGGGTCAGCCCAGCCCAGCCCAGCCCGGGCGCTCCCAGCGCTGCACCCCCAAACCCCAGCACACCCAGGGGAAAAGCAACCGCAGCCCGGAGCCGGGCCTTGGGATGAAGCCTTTGGAGAGCCCCAGCGAGGGGTGGGGGCCAGGGGGCCCCACTGAGGATTGGGCAGTGCTGTCCTGGAGCAGGATGGGGCCTCCCAACCCCTCCTATGAGGGGACACGGGGCAGCGCTGGAACCGGTGCCCCCGGGATTGAACCAGAGCCTGCAGAGCCAGGGCTGGGCAGCTCCAGGATGGGCCTGGGGGTCAGAGGTCCTGTGAGAGGAGGGCTGAGCCCCTCCCCTGCCCAGCAGTGCCCAGGGCACCCCCAGCCTGGGGCTAAAGGGAGAGTGGCGAACAAGACCCCTGACCCCAGCTCCAGTCAGGACACGCTCTGGAGGGATGTGGGAAGGCACCTACTGCAGGACTGGCTCCCAGGGCACGATGGAGGCGAGGTGGGTGCCGGAGTTACGTGGCTTCCCCGCACCCCCTTCCCTGGGAGCCCACTGCACGGTGGGGGGACACGGCACCCGGAGGGGACACCCCTCCTGCAGCCCCCACGGGGTGCCAAAGCTCACCAAGCAGCGCCAAGCCATGAGCTGACACGTGCCCACCCCATGCTACGTGTCCAGGGGCGCCTGTCCTGCTCCGGGAACATCACAGCCACCTGCCCGTGTCGCCGGGGCTGGTCAGTGCCGGAGCTGTTGGGATCCAGGCACTCAGGCGGGCAGGGAATGGGAGCAAAGCTGTGGGCAGGGAGATGCCAAAGCCTCCCTCTCCCCTTGGGTAGGAAGCGGGCACGGGCAGCTTCCCCAAGCCCCCCAGCTCCCCCAGGGCAGGCTGGCAGCAGCTGAGGGTGGTGGAGGGCCAGCCTGGGCACGGGCTGAGGAAAGCGTTGGTTGTCCGGGCTGGGAGCCTCCAAAAGGGAGCGAGGAGTAACTGGGGGGCTGGAGCCACCCGTGCCCGGCTCCGCAGCCCGGGCTGGAAGCTGAAGGGAGGAGAGGGAAGGGAGAGGCGCCGCGCTGGCCGCTCCGGGCCGGAGCGGGGCTAGGAACGGGGCAGGCTGCACATCTCGCAGTGGTCCGTGCCCGGCTGGTTCATGAAGGTGCAGTGCTGGCAGGGCCACATGGCCGCGGCCACGGCGTGCGATGAGCCCCCCATGGCGCCGTATTCCTGCAGTCCTGGGAGTGGGACACCCACCGTGCCTGCGGGAGAGAGCCCAGGGCAGTGCTGGGATCCTGATCCTGCTGCACATCCCACCCTGCAGCCCCCCATTCCCCAGCCCTGCACCATCCCTGGGAGTGCTCCAGGCCAGGTTCGATGGGGCTTGGAGCCACTTGGGATAGTGGAAGATGTCCCTGCCCATGGGGCAGGGGGTGGAATGGGATGAGCTTTAAGGTCCTTTCCAATCCACACCACTCCATGACTCCATGATCAATGAACAGCAGCCTCTGTGGCAGCTTAGGAGCAGCTTGACACAACCCCCATCCAGCTCTGCCAAGGGACAAGGGACCTCCCCTCCCTGAGGGCCCTCCTGCCCCAGGGACCCCGCTCTTACTGCAGAGCTGCTCGATGGTCGCCCACTGCTCCGATTTTTTCCAGGTCTGTGCAAGCTCCTCATTTTTGGTCCTCACAGCTTCCAGCAACAAGCTGATGCTGTCCTGGAAGTCACAAGTGGGAAATGAGTGGGGGACCTGTCCAGTGCAAGGCAGGACCCTGAGTCTGAGCTGTTCCCCCTTTCCCGACATCCTTGGGGTGCCCCAGTTTATCCCTCTGCTCCCCCAGCATTCAGACAGACCCCACCACCCCAAAAGCTTCCTTTCCTCTGCTTCCCGGTGTTCCATGCCACTGTGGGCCAGTGTCCTGGCACTGCAGGCCAATCCCATCTTCCAAAGGTGCAAACCCTCCATGCTGGAGCTCTCCAGCTCCCATCCCTGTCCCCATCCCAATCTCCAGCTCCCCAGGGAATCCCAGCTGCCCCTGAGTGTGGGGTGTAAACCTTCCATGCTGGAGCACTCCAGTCCCCATCCCCGGCCCCATCCCGATCTCCAGCTGCCCAGGGTCATCCTGGCTGCCTCACACATGCGCAGCCTCTGGCAAACACAGCCCAGCTGGATCTCACTGGGAAGCTCCGGCAGTGCCGGGGCAGCCGCCAGGCCCCCAGTGCCCGGCCAAGGGCAGCAGAGCTGCACAGCCAGGACCTCGCTGGCCTTGAGTTCTAGCAGCTCTGATCTCCTCATTGTTCCCACCAAATTCCTGATTCTGAGATAATTTTAAAAATGTTTCCAGCTCTGGGAGCTGTAGCCAAGTTGGCTCTGGGATCATGTGGACAATCACCCCCCCCTCCTCAGTGCTCCCAGCAGCTCGGGGCATTTGTGTTGAGAGTTTGAAAATGGTTTTAAAACTCTTTTAACCTTCTCCCAACAGCTCGGCTGGGAGGAGCCAGCACCAGGCCCTGCCCAGGGACATAAGATGGCAGGAATGGTCACCTCCACCCACTTGAAGGACCCCTAAGGGGCTGAGGGTTGTGGGATGGGGGGGATGGTGTGGGGACAGGACCCTCCCTGCTCCGTTACGTACCCGCAGAGGCATGACCTCGTTTGTGACCAGGAAGAGGAGCAGATGGAAATCGGAAATGATGTCTAAGAAAATGGAGGAAGTATTTTGGGACAGGTATGTGGCCAAGCTGTGGAAGTCCTGGAGAGAGGGGACAGCAGTGAAGAGAAATAAATTTATATTTGGATCCACTAACAGATATTCCTGTCCCTCTGGCCATCGTCTGCAATGTGCAGGGACATTCCCGCTATCAGATCCCATCCTGGCTGACTGAATCCCAGCTAACAATTTCCTGGACCCACAGCAGCTCCTCCTGACCAGTCCCAGCACCCACAGAGCTCATCTCAGATCCAAGAGGTGCTGAGGGGGGCCAGGCAACTCCAGTCTTGTTCCTACAGAAAAGGGGGAGAAGAGGATAGAGCAACCCCTTCCTCCCCATCCTCTGCCCTGGCCTGTTGCAGGAACAGCTTTCTGTGCTTTAAAATTCCATCCAGGAAGAGAAGGCAACACTCTGGGAGCAGGAACAGACCCCAGTCCCAGCAGGTTCATGCTGTCACCACGGGGCTGGAGCCCTCTGGCCCCTCTGAAGCTGCCTGGCAAGTACAGGGAGCCCTGATCCTGTCATGGATCCAGCGGGAGCTCGGCACCGGCCGGCAGTCGGCATTGGCATGCAGACACTGCTCCACGCAGGAAGGACTTTGGCAAGCTGAACAGGGAAGGGGTGACTTGAGGGCACAGCTGTCCCTCTGCAGATGTCTGCGAGCATGAGGGAGGCAGAGCCCATCCCTATGGAACTCAGCTCTGTCAGGAATCGCCCCTCACCTGAGTTTCTCCCAGCACATCGCGGTTCTCGATGGGGAATGGATTTTGAGAAATAGAAAAAGTGTAGACTGGATCCTTGGGGAAAGTTGTAGTAATCTAAAAAAAAAAAAAAAAAGGAAAAATCCAGGGAAGGATGATCAGAGACCAGTGGGATACAGAAAGCAAGTCCATGTAGCTGAGAATAGCCATGGCTATGATCCCAGCTCAGCCAAACAGTGAGGGATCCTGCAGGGATCTGATGGCTTTTAATTCAATTCGAAGTGATATTCCATCACCACACCCCTTGTAAGGAAGCTGGAGGGACATGATGTGTTTGGTCCTGACAGATGCTATGGAGAGCAGCCCTGTCTGCACAGGTCACTGGGATACAGAGATTCCAGCACAGCTCTGCCCCATGCCAGGCAGCTGCTGCTAGAGGGAGGTTCTGGGGGCATCCTAATGCATGTTATAAACCTCTTTTTTCATCTCAGGAACAGGTGCCTTCATTCCTGCAGGAATTCCCTTGCTCCAGTGCTGCCTGTGCCAGGGGCAGCTGGACTAGAAAGGCTGCTCCGGGCGGATCTAATGGTTGTTGGCACCACCTCCAACTCCAGCAATATCATCTGGCATCCCAATTATTTGCTTTCCTGCCTTCCACACCATAACTTTGCTTCCCAGCCCCGGGGCTGAGCTGTGCCGTGCCTGGCAGCAGGTCTGCTCTGGCCAAACCGTGCCAGAGCGTGAATTCCCTCCTCCAAGAAAAGGTATTTCCGGACAACCTGCTGAGTCACTCGAAGGAGATGGATCCCTAACTGCTGCTCTGGAGTTTCCTCATTAGGCAGTGCCCGGGACATGGGTCTGTGGGGCTGCTGCTTCCCGGCCATGTGGCTCTGGGCCAGCTCAGAGCCGTGATAAGGCACCAGGCAGTGCCTTCCTGGAAAACAAATGTGTTCCCTGGCACCAAACCGACCCCACAGAGCAGGGTAGCCACCTCCCTGCTAGGAATGCCTGGCAGCAGCAGGGAGAGAAGGATAATCTGTCTCAGGAATTATCTGCACTGGGAATTTCAGAGATGGGTTAGGAGTTTGCTCTACCCTGAGCATCTCCTGTGGGAAGCAAACACGTGCAGGGAATACTCACATCTATGATGAGGTACTCGACCGGGAGCGGGCGAGCCAGCTGGGTGATCTCGTTCCCAAACTTGTCTATGTCCTGAAAGAAAAAGAGTTGGATTATTCCTGAGTATGGAGGTGGTGTGAAACCCAAGGCATCCCGCCCTGGAGATGCCCACGCAGGATCCTGAGCTCTGGCAGATCACAGGGTGTGGAAAAGAACTGGATGGGTGGTGTAGGGCTGCCCAATTCCCTGCAGCTCCTTGGGGCTGGAGATCTCTGTAATTCCAGCATCCCTGGAATCACAGTCTCTGTTTCCTCGTGAGCCAAGGGACTGTGGGGTCACAAACCACCACCACCGTGGGCTTGTCTCCCACTAGAGAGAGGCTTGGAATTATCCAAGGTGGGATTCTTGGGGTTGTTGGACTCCAAGATCCTTGTGGGTCCCTCCAACTCCAGATATCCTGATTCCATGATTTTAAATGCTATTTAGGCAGCAGCTCCATCTTAAAGAGAGAGACAGGTCACCTCTGCCTCCTCAGCCAAGGCAAACTTGCCTATTTACAAATCCAGAAGCTCCTCATCTAACTCTTCTTAACACCTGGGAATTGGGAATCTGGGCACTTTCTCATACCCAGACCCTTGGAACCAGCACATCCCATGGCGTAAACTTGTTTTGCTTTGCCAGACGAAGAGAACATAAAGTTTAATTAGGGAGACAAACGGCCGGCATATGTTCATTAATCACAACCTGACAATTAGACGTGATTGATGTCAAACACGCCGGGTTCAAACGCCGCTTCGGAAATAAATCCCGGAGAACTGACACTTTTCATTAAAGATTCCGTACGAGGGGGTTGTGTTTTCTCCCTAAATCATCACTTAACGTGGTATAAATCATTCATGGAGCCCCACATAAATCATACACCGATAATTCCCAGTCAGGGACGTTATGTTGGACGTTCCAAGGGCTCTTGGTGGCGGGAGCTGGACCCAGAGCTGTCACCCCCAAATGCTGGGAGTCCCACTCTTCCAGTGTGGGATGGGAGCAGCATTCCATGGGCTGAGGCAGGGAGCACCATGCAGGGACACACTGCCCACGGCTGGCTCCTGGACTCCCTCCCCTTTCTCCCAGCCGTGTTTTCTCCCGGAGAACACCACTCCAGCACCACTCCCCGGCTCTCCCTGGTGTTTACACAGCACAAGTATGTGGAGCAGCAGCCAGCACCATCCCTCTCCTGCTCGGCTCTCCCAGTACTCCCAGTCAGACCTCGCCCCAGCAGGCTCCGGCACGCTGCTCCCCTCCAGGCACAGCCCCCCTTCCTGACCCCCTCCCCAAGCACCCCCTGTCCCCAGGAACTGTTCCCTCTATAAAAAAAATCTCCCTTCCAGTCTTTGAAGCTCCTTTGAAAGGCAATCCTGATAAGGATCTTTGCTCCTTGCACATGACAGGTTGTGGCCTCAGATCTCTTCGGCTCTGACAGAAGCAGGAGGAGCTGTGGAGCCTTTTTTTGGGAGATCACAGGACCCCAGAGCCAACCTGCTTCTAGATCTCAGTGATACCACAAGAGGCAGGAATCAGATCCAATCAGCTTCCCAAACACAATCCTGCCCCTGCATGAAGGGACCTGCAACAACTCATGCATAATTAGCCCATCTGGAATTCATTTTCCAATCTAATTAAGTTCTAATATGCAGAAACATTTTTCCAGCACCTGTTGGCTTTAATCTCCCCCTCTGGGGATTTCCATGTTAAATGCCTGCTTTTTCATGGCATGCTGCTGAGGCCTCTGAGACATCCACAGACTGGAACCTCACTCTCCCCGGGCCGAGGATATGGCCTGATCCTGACAGGACAGCTCCCCCTAACACCAACATTCCTCTCCCACCACCATGGATCATTTAATTATGTTTTAAAGGCCTTAATGAACATCAGGTTGGGATTGTTGGGAGAAGGATCCTTATCGTGAGCTCAGCATCACCAGGACCCTCCCAGCGCCCTGTTATTACTGCAGCCTGAGACCCCCAAAGCCCAGTGGCACCTGCTCCAAAGGGAGCCCAGGAAAGAGTTAACAGAGCCACAAGCATTTGGCTCCGGGACAAAAATCCAGCAGCCAAAGGCCTGGAGGGTCTGGACAATGCATCATCCCAGTGGAGATTGCATCAAGGCTGGGATTAGAGCCTTTCAACCCACTGTTTGGAGGCAGGAGCTGCACAGGGATGAAGGTGAACAGGGAAAAGGTTGGAGCACAGACACCTCGGCAGGATGGAAAGGCTTCTGGGTGGCCTCATGATTATCCACGGAGGATGAGGGGAGCAGCCAAGTGAGGAGCCCGGGGAGCTGTCAGCCAGGAGGGAGGCTCCAGATCTGTGTCCCAGGACAGCCGTGAGCATCCCACGCTGTCACCATCCCAGGCTGTGAGCATCCCAGGCTGTGAGCATCCCGCATCCCACGCCGTTATTCCCGACCTGCTCCCTCTGCTGAAGGCACGGTGGAGCTCGGCAGCCATCTGTCCTTCCCATGTGTGAATAAATCCCAGCTTTGCTCTTCCCACTGCTGACTTCCAAGCGCTTTGCCGGGCAGTCCTGCTCCTCGCACGGGGAGCGCGGCTGAGGCGCAGAAACGAAGCGACTTCTCCAAGAGCAAGTGACAGGTCAGGGAGAGTTGAAACCCTTCCCAGGAGACTCCTGCTGAGCTAATCCAGCATCCTCCTCCCCGGAGCAGCTGGGACATTTAAGGCTAAGGCGGCTCATGAGCTGGTGGGAGGGCAGCCAGGGAAGTCCTTCCCCGTCAGTGAACACTCCCTGCAGCCTGGCTCTCCCTGGGGAGAGGATTTCCAATGCCATGGTAGGACAGCCGGGCTCAGAGGTCCTGCTGGGCTCTAATAAAAGCAGGGCCCTCGCTCGAGGCTGTCCCAGGGAGGAATGGGACACGTGTCACTGGTGCCAGGCCAGGGATCAGACACAGCTCAGCAGCAGTGAGAGCTCACAGCACGTGTGGGACTTGAGGGCAAAGGGCTCTTGCACAATGCTTGTAAAGAGCTTTTGTCTTACACCATCCCAAAGAAACTCTGGGGAAATGTTAAACCATCCCAAAGAAACTCTGGGGGGATGTTAAGGCAGCTGTAAAATGCAATTCGCTGTGAGGATGCTGATGACATCGTGTTTGCGCTGAGCTGTCACAATACCTGTGATAAGAGACAAAGCCAGCCAGCCTCCCAATCCAATTATCCAAGAGTTTTAGAGCATCTGTAAAACATCAGGAATCTCTTCCCCCAGATGGTGAAGTTAATGGTGGAGCAGTTCAGCACTGCAGAGCTCCTGGGCCAGTGGACTGGGAGGAGGTGACAGCAGGGATGGGGAGCAGCAGCCCTAGGGAGAGATCCCCCAGCTGTACTCTGGGCACTTCCTCAGTGTTGAACATCAACCCAAGGAACATTCTGAGTGAAATCCAAATCAATCCAGCTGTTTTTTAGAACCAGATGGAAAGAGAAAGCTGCTCAAGGACAGACAACAGGATGGAAAATGCTCATTGTCCTCATCCAGCTCAGAAACTGGGTGAAGTGGCCATTGCAACATCCTCATCTTCACTCACAGAGACTTTCTCCCGACCTGTATCCTTGTCTCCACATCATGGACTCCTTCCCGAGCTCCCTGTGCTGAGCTGGCCAAGCAGCATGTGCTGGTTGTACCCTGTTCCAGCTGGAACCAGCACTGAGCCCTGATGCTTCCCAGACATCCTAGGAGGCTGAGAGGGAAATCTGTTCTTCCTCTTGGCTAATTTTACCTGGGGAGGCATCTCAGAGCAAAGGAACTTGTTCTCACAGTCCCCAAACCCCTCAACTTCCCCAGTGGAGCAGAGCTCTCCCTTCCCGAGCCAGCAGAGCAACGGCCATGTGTCCAAGGCCAACTCCACGGGGTGGCTCCTTGGAGCAGCAGGCGAGGGGCCAACATGAAGGGAATGGTAAAGGAATACAGAAATCACACAGCTGCAAGCTCAGGAAAACCACAGAACAACGCCAGGACCATCAGCTTTCCCATTTCCATGGAAGAAAAGCAGCACCTTCTCCCATTTGCAAGCTGGAGGTGAATCCACGGTGCTGCCCTTTGACAGATCCAAGTTCCATGGATCCTGCCTCACATCTGGCTGTTCTATAAATACATCCACACTCCACAAACATTGGCCTCCTGGTCCTCATCCAATTAGAATTAATCTGTAGAGTTCCTCTCATCCTAAAGGACTTTTCAGATGACTACTTGGATATTGTATGGGAATGCACGTGGACTTTTCTCTGTGCAATCCCAGAGAAAATAGCAACTACTCCGAAGTGCAGCTTTCTCCCCAAACTATCTGGAGGGGCAGCACAGAGGGGAACCCTCACATCACAGACTGGGGACACAGGGAGAGCAAGGTGCTGGACCCCAAGGATTCCATCCTGTGCTGCCAGACTCCTGTTCCTCCTGGAGTTCACTGGGGCTTGGATATGGCTGCTGTCACCATCCCAGGATGAGGTAGTGTCTCTGACCTCAAGCTTTGCACATTTAATGGGACCCCAAAGGTTTCCCAAGCCAGGAGTGACGAAGCTTTCCATAGATTTAAGAACATTAAAAAAAAAACAACTAAGGGATCCTAGAGCCAAACCCGCTGAAGGCTGAGGGAGAATCCCATGTGGCAGGGCCATCCTTGAGCACTCTGTGAAAAAGGCGATTAGGGAGAGGAGCTCTAAAACATCAAATCAGCTGCAGCCCGACCCAGTGAATCAGTGGTTGATGGAAATTTCCACGGAAGGCTGGAGCCATCCGTTCCCATTTTGTTTATCTCCCTGCTTCAGATTAGGGATGGGAGTGAAGCCCTTCTGGGAACACCCACTGGCTTCCTGCTGCTCCCAGCACCCCGGGTGGGCCACATGTGGGACACAGACCTGCAGGACCTCCTGCGAGGCTGCCCGAGTGTGGCACAGCCTGGGCTGCTCTGGAGAGGGATCAGGGCATGCCAGGAGATGATCTCATCCTCCTCACATTCGGAGCCAACCTTTGCACACCCACTGGATCGTAATCAACCTCGGCTTATCAGCTCCCAGGAGGAAGCTGCCTGCTCCAGAGAGAGCAGGATTCCATCTGCTCTCCTTCTCCAGCACTGGATTCAGCCCAGAGGCGGGCCTTGTTTCCAGGTGGGGTCAAGGCAAGCCAGCAGTCTGGCACTAATGGGTGGAAACCAGGGAGTCTCACAGGGAAACCAGCACTTCCCAGTCCCAGGTTCAGGGCATGCAGGAACACCCTGATCAGTTTCATTCACGTTGCTGGAGCACAGTCCACTCAATTCCACTCCTCATAAACTGAGGCTTTGGCACAGTTTACCCAGAGAAACTGTGTCTGCCCCTGGATCCCTGCAAGTGTCCAAGGTCAGGCTGGATGGGGCTTGGAGCAACCTGGGACAGTGGAAGGTGTCCCTGCCATGGCAGGGCGTGGAACTGGATGGGCTTTAAGGTCCCTTCCAAACCATTCCACGGCTCTATGAAATTGAGTATTTCGGATCCTCTCTGCATGCACACTTTCCCTGCTGCTCCTCAGGATCAGTGCTTGGATCCAGGGGCACAACCTGGTGCTGCCCAGGCCCTCGGCCCTCACCTTGTAGAAGACATCAGGCACGTACTGCTCGCTGCTGGACTCCTTGGCGTAGCCCAGCTCCGGCGCGTCCCGGCAGGGCAGCAGGCACTCGTCCCGCACCAGGGCCATGCACTGGTTCGACACCTGGTACCCCTCAAAGTGCACCTGGTTGTCAGGACCACCTGCAAGAGGAGGGGATGGTTAAAGATCACAGGATCGCTGAGGTTGGAAAACGGCTCCAAGATCACTGAGTTCAACCTGTGACCGATCCCCACCTTGTCACCCAGCCCAGTGTCCTTGGACGCCTCCAGGGGCGGGGACTCCACATCACAACCCTTCCCATGAAGAAATTCTTCCTGAAAATCCTGCACAGGGGTAATTTCCCCAGTGTAACTCCAAGAGAAACAACTGGAAGAGTAGGGCTAACGTTGGACTCAATGGTTTTGGAGCTATTTTCCAACCTTAACAATTCCAAGACTCCACGATTAAACACAAGGCTAACAGCGATGAAAACTGAGATAAAGCTGCTGGTGTTGCTGGATGTGAAGAATTTTAGGCAAGAATTCCTTCTAAAACTCCACATTTTTGTAGTCACACACATTTCCACAGCTATCTCACGAGCACAGAGCCTAGGGAACAGCAGGAATGCTGTGCCAGGAACTCCAAGGAGGAGGAGCTGCCCTTTTGGGGGCTCTGACAGCATCACCCTCCCACTACCTTGCAGGTATCTCCTCCTTTTCCAAACAAAAGCCAAGCATGCAGGTCCTTTGGGCTTGTTTCAATCCCAAGGATCCCTGAGCTGCAGATCAGCTGGTCATGTGTGGCCTGAACAGTGTTTTCTCAGCCTGTACTGGATGGTTTGGTGGAAATCTG
The DNA here is from genome assembly GCA_024500445.1 of Entomyzon cyanotis. Taxonomy (NCBI): domain Eukaryota; kingdom Metazoa; phylum Chordata; class Aves; order Passeriformes; family Meliphagidae; genus Entomyzon; species Entomyzon cyanotis. Next base: position 2,623,914 of record JAKEPQ010000325.1, read on the forward strand.
ACATGGAAAGTGGGAATTAAGAGCCTGGCTCGTGGAAGGATCACATGCTTGGCGCTTTCATTTGGATAATGTAAGCAACATCAGGTCATGTGTCACTGGAATACAACTGGAAAGAGAGGAGGAAGGCAGATGGTAGGAAAACGTTACTATTTCCAAAGCTAGGAATTCAGGAGGGGATAGGAACTAATCCATGTGGAGGATTTAAAGGCAAAGTTGAGGCAAACTATTCAAATACATTTCTGCAGCACGAAAGGAGGGACTTGAGTGTTTAAATAGAACCTGCTGGGCTGATTGAACAGAGGAGAATTAAATTAGCTGGAACAGCAAAGAGGAAATATTCCTTTTCTACCCTTTGATCTGTAACCTCAATCACTCACTGCTCCAGAACAAACACTCCTGGAAATTAAACATAGACCAGCACAGGGGAAAGCCTGAACACAGTGTGTTTGCTCAGTAAAACACCTTGTTTAAAAAAAAATTAAATAAATATATATATACAAAAAAAAGAGAGATACAGATCTATATTTAATGAGAGATTGATGTGTTTAGCAGTCTGGAATGTACAAGCATGGGCCTGTTAACTAAAAAAGACTTTTTTCACAGAAAAAAGGCCCTGGGAACTCTTACAAAGCCAGGCTCGGGGCAGGCAATGTCCCATCCCACTTTCACTTTTCACTCTGGATGTTATTTGGAAGTAATGAGGGTTTTTTCATTGTGTTAAACAGAGCCAGAACCAGCGATTCTGCTCCAGGGAAGGTTTAAATGAAGACATGTGTCATCCCATGGAGAAGAACAGAGTGAACCAGGAACACTCCAGCCCTCCCAGCACATGCCAGTGTCCCCCCTCCCAGCCCAGCCCATCCACGGTGCTTCTGGAGACTCCCTGAAAATGGCTAAAACCAGAAGGGTTTAACCATAAGCACTTCGCAGAAGCTTCTGTTTTACTCAGCCAAAAAAAATGTTTCCAAACATTTTTTTTTCCCTTGACAGGTTTTTTTCCTTGTCAGGTTTCCCTGACAGCAACACGAGGGAGGTGAAGATCCCTCCTGAGCCTCCTGAAGGAGGAACTAATCCATAACTCAGAGGAACTGGAGTGTTGTGGTGCTGCACTGCTGCTTCCAGGCAACAGAATTTGGAGCTTAAGGATTTGAAACAAAAAGTGAGCAACAGTTGTTGCCCTGGCTGCAGGCAGGGAGTGATTTCTGGGTCAGAGAGGTGGGGCTGAGACTCAAATACGTCTCTTTAAACAGCTGTAGAGTAAAAAAGAGGCAAATAAATAAAGAGTAAATAATTGTAGAGAGGATTAAACAAAGAATGAGGAAGTATTTTAGTGATAGAGTAAAACCCTTGTTAAATAGGACAGACAGGAAGCAGGACATGTGATTTTTGGCACATTCTTCTACTAACAGGAGGTAATTCAGGTGTAATCCAGAGGGCTGAGGCCAGTTTGTACCTGTAGCCACAACTGTGACAAACTTGGATCCAAAGTGCCCATCTGGGGAGAGGCGACAGATGTTGGGCTGCTGGTTCTGGAAGTTGCCAGCTGTGATGCACTCCTCTGCACTCAGGAAATACGTGTCCTGAAGGGACAGCAGGGGTTCCAATCAGCGAAAGGACAAGGTGACGTAGCCCAGACCTATTTCCCTGGGCTGCAGCCAAGGAAAACGACCAACACCCCAGGAAAACACGCTTTCGTGGAAAGCTGCTGCTGAGCCCGGGACAAGAATGTGACCTGTCAGCTCCCCAGCCCTGCGCTGGCTCAGGACTGTCCCACGTTGAGTCCCACCCACCTCTACACACCTTTTTTTTTTTTGAAAAATAAAGTTTCACTTTCCAAATATGGATGTTGCTGGGTTTACAAGGACAGGAAGCTGAGGAGGTCGAAGTTTGAGCCACGTATGTGTCACAATGCCCAGCCCATGGGAACATCCTCTGAGTCACCCTGGCTCACTGGGTTTGTCCCTCACACCTCCCCTTCCCTCCACTCCCTGGAGTTTTCTTAATCCTAAAAAGGGCAAGGATAGATGGGATACTGGGGAGAAATTCTTCCTTGTGAGGGTGGGGAGGCCCTGGCACAGGTTGTCCTGAGAAGCTGTGGCTGCCCCTGGATCCCTGGAAGTGTCCAAGGCCAGGCTGGACAGGGCTTGGAGCAACCTGGGATAGTGGAAAGTGTCCCTGCCCATGGCAGGGGGAACAGGACAAGCACCCAAACCATTCCATGATTCCATGAGCCCCATTTCCTCAAAGCAGGAGGGTTAAGGGCTGCACAGCTCTGCCCGCTCCCCAAACAGCTCAATCCCTAACATTTCCAAGGGTTCCAGCTTCTTTTCCTTCAGAAGTGCCTGGAAAACCCCATCTCACAAGAATTCCAGTGTCACCTGCAGCCCTGGCTCAGCTCTTTGTCTGCCACAGCAGCTGGAATTCGCTGGGTCCCACCTGGATCTCACCTTGTTCCTGCTGTATCGAACAGTTCCCTTCCGTGTGTCTTCCGAGACCAGGTCAGTAAATATCCAGCCGACCTACAAAGGGGGATGGAGAACGTTGCTTTAAGGGAAAAAAAGGACAAAAAAAAAAGAAGGCAAAAGGAAACCAGAAGAGTTCAGCCATTTTCTGCTCACAGGACACGATGTTCTTGGCTCCTCTTGGCCCTGTGCACACTGCCTGCAGGGAATGGCTCTCCCAGCTGTGCCGGGCTCCTTGGAATCCCATTTCCAGGAGCAGCAGCATGCCAGCTGGCTGGCCAGGGCACCTGCAGTGTTAGGTTTCACTATGGAATATTTTTTCATGGAAAGATCTGGAGGCTGCAAGAGGCCTCCGTGCCACCAACCACACCCACGCCCACCATTTCCTATGGTGGAGAGTTTGGAGTGGGATCCAGCACCCGTGGGTGACAGAGCAGCTCATGTGGCCCCAGTCTGAACCTCTCACACAATCCCAAGTTTGAACCTCACATGCACTGGTTAACAAAAAGCTCAAAGTGGAGTGTGATTCATTGCAAACTGGAGTCTGCACTGATCCCAGAAAGCACATTTCAGCTTTTTGTGGTACAAACACACCTTGGAGTGAATCCTTCCACACATGTGTGATATGTGTCCAAACACCTTGGGATCAATCCTTCCACAGAAGTGCTGCATGCCCACACACCTTGGGATGATCTCTCTCCACCCAGCTGCCAATCCCAGCTCCCACAGCATTAACCCTTCCAAGGCAGAACTGATCCTGACTCCTGGGAGCCCAGACAGACCAAACCCTGCACCCAGCACTTGGTGATGTGTAAAGTCCCATGGATTAAAAATATCTGATGGGAGAATGTGGAAATAAATAACACATGGAGGAGTTTTACTCCAGCCTCTGGCAAGGGGTTGGATCTTATCTAGGAGAACAAAGCCCTCCCCAGATGTTTACAGTCTGCACTGAGCCTTCTCCCAGGCGGGTTTTCTCCAGCAAGTCAAATCTTGTTTGTGTACATCTCATTCCTGGCATTCCCACCATACCAACACTGCTCCCAAACCGGAAAACATCAGTGCAGGTTGGAGGTCTGTCAGGAAACCAGTGATGGGATGATTGGCAGGCTGGAACTGAGTAGGACCTGCACCCCTAACCCAACACACCATTGACTCCCTGCAGCCCCAAGGAGGGCAACAAAACTGAAGGGGAGCTCCTGCTCCTGGAAACGGAGCACAGAAGCAACTCCAACTCCAGCTGGGTGAAATTAGCACTTGCCAGGGAGATGTTCCCAGGAATGGCTCCTGTTGAAGGGGGAAGAAAGGGAAGATGGTGTTTGTGCTACTTTTCTCCAGCTGACTGCAGCCACACAGCCCTGCAAGGGACCTGTGCTCAGGAAAACCCTCTGGATTTGGGTTTTATACCTAAAAATGTAACAGCTGCTGACAGTGAGATTTAGGTAACCCAGAGGATCTCAGACAACCACACGGAGCTGGAAAGAACTGCTGACCATTTCCCTGCCATGCACACACACCAGATCTGACACATCCTGACCTTTCTCAGGCCGAGCTTTGCCGCGATCTCATCCACAACCTCGGCTTTGGGATCCTCCAGGATCTCCAGGCTGTTCTGGGTGCCGATCTGCAGCAAAGAGACACTGGTTAGTGACACAGAAGTGGGGAAAAAACAGTACAGCCACTGTGGGCAGTGAGGCAGAGGATGGGAGCAGAGGTCTGGGCTTCCCCTCTGGCATCACCACAGACCGGTGTCACTCCAAAGATCTCCCCTTGCCACTCTGCTCTCACACACACACACACACACACACACGGACCCATTTGCTCCTTTTCTACTGACAATCTGTTGGATTTTACTTGGCAGCCGTGCAGAAACCATGAGGAAGAAGGAAATACAAGAGGAGCACTCGGCTGAGAAGCGGTGCCGTGCCCCACCTAGTGGGGATTCTGGCTCCTCCAGCCAAACCCATCCTAAGCCTCTTTATCATTTAGTCTTCAAATCATTTAGACTTCATTCTATCTAATTAAGCTGCTTAAATTTTCCCAGAGAGCTGGTAAGGAATTGAAGCAAGGTCTGCAACTGTTTTTTCCTAGCACAGAATCTGCTGGAAAGCCAGGAATCAAGCAAAGATTAAACCTGAAATCCACCCTTACAGTTACCCTGGATTTAAATCATCCAAGGGTAAAAAACAACAAAAAGCAAAACTGGGGTTTAAAATTCTTTCTGTGGCAGCAACTAATGGTGATGTGAAAGACATAAATCACATTCCCTTTTCCTCAGGACGGTTTTCCTTGGGGAGCTGTAACTGGAAATACCAAACTAAAAAGGCGTTTGTGTATTCCCTGATTCTGAGTTGGTCTCACCTGGGGGGGTTTGTAGATGGCTGCCACCAAACTAAAAAGGTGTTTGTGTATTCCCTGATTCTGAGTGCCCTGGGTCTCACCTGGGGGGGTTCGTAGATGGCTGCCACCAAACTAAAAAGGTGTTTGTGCATTCCCTGATTCTGAGTGCCCTGGGTCTCACCTGGGGGGGTTCGTAGATGGCTGCCACCTCCGCCCGGATTCCCAGCGGGATGTCTTTGTGCTCCGTGTACCGGCCGTACAGATATCCCAGATGTTGGTTCCCTGTCTTCCTCCAGAAGTCTAGGAAGCGATCTGCAATTGTGTGGTTCTCAAACATGATGTTGTCAACATGCCTGTATTTCTGTTTGACAAAGTTCAAGCGTCAGGCCGTCCTCCGCTGGCTCCGGTCCCTTCCCAGGACACACACCACCCTCCGGAGCTGGGTCCTGCACAGCAGGGATGGGGGAGGCTGGGGGTTCCCTCCCTCTTCCCTCTGCTCAGCTCCCACCCTCACCACAGCATCCCTGGAGTGTGGGATGTGCTGAGCACCCCCAGCACCTCAGGGGGCTTTACTGGGACCTTCGCCCCAAGAGGATCTGCAGGTAACAGGATACTGAAATTTAGCAGGAAACAAGAACCTGAGTGGCCATTTGGATCCCATGAGGAAAACCAGAAAGATTCACCACCGGTGCTGCCACCTCAGTCCTCCACGTTGGGAGGAAACTGACTCAGGACATTTTGGAGCCCTTTTCTGCAAGGCCTGAAGACCTGGACAGGAGTCCCCCTACATCTGCTCCAAGTTGGCTGTTTTGGAAGTCACCTTTCCCAAATTAAAAGCCAGGTCCCCTGGCAGGAACCACGAGCTCCTCTCACCTGTCTGTTGAGGGTGATGGCACTGGGCTGGCACTTGGTGCAGATCCCCTCGGGCCAGGGAGGGTGTCCCTCACACCCCGACTTGATCTTACAGCTGATGTTCTCCAGGGCTACAAACTTCCCCCTGGGAGAGGGAGGAACAGAAAGGAGGAAGAGAAAAGGGAAAAAGAAATGGGAAAGATAAATGGCGAAGAGAAAGGGGGAAGAGAAAGTGGGAAGAGAAAAACAGGGAAAAGAAAGGGGAAGAAAGGAGGAAGAGAAAGGGGGGAAGAGGAGAAGAAATGGGAAAAGAATGAGAAAGGGGAGAAGAGAAGGAATGGGGGGAAGAAAAGGGATGGGGGGAAAGAAAAGGAAGAGGGGGAAGAAAAGGCTGCTGTTACCACAGTAAATGCTTTTGGAGCAGTAATTTATGGAGCATGTGGGAAGTCAGAGATTGTAGCACTACAGCAAATGATCCTTTCATGTGCACAAGGCTTCCTGGAAAGGGAAATTCCCTTCAAATGGAAGTCTCATGGACTTGAGCTGCATCTCCCAAAGAGATTTTAAAAATCCCAATGGTCTTTAGGAATAGCAGGGAGAAGATTACACCTCTGTGTAACTTATGTCCACCAAATCTTAGACCCAGGCTTGGAGCTTGGTGTAATTAGGGAATCTCTTTCCTTCCATCTGGCCTTCCCCCCCATTATGAGTATTTCCTGGAAGGAATTATATTACCACAGAGAAAGGAAAACCAGAAATAAAGCGGGGACATAAAATAAAAAGACAGATCTAATTTTTTTCCCCTGCCTTTTCCTTTTATCCTCAATTTTTAATGTGCTGTTTTCTGCTCCATTTGCCATTCAATCTTCGTGTCCAACACTGAGATCTGTCTGTACTTTCATTTGTGTTAAAAAAACCTGAAGCTCCGACCAGATTCCCTTAAACCCAGAGATTTCCTTACTTGTCTGCCCCTCCAGTGAGCTTCCTGATGTAGGCATGGAATGACATGTGCTTCACAGGAGGCTCCAGATGGTTCAAATAATCCTCATCGAAGGGCTGCCAAAAACACCACACAGAGCAGAGCCAGGTCACACACCTGTCTGATAACACCCTGATCCCTCAGCAAATGCATGTTCCACACTCAACCCCGCCAATGTGGAAGCAATCAAGGAAATTCAGGCTCATTTTCAAGGCAGCTACTACTACTGGGATGCAAACAGTGGGGCTTTACAACAGGGAGTTTTATGGTGGCCTCCTGCTCTGGGAACAGATTGGCCCCACAAATCAGAACCTCAGCGGCAAAAAGCTTTTTCCTTTCAGTATCTAACAACAAACAACGGGCCCAGCTGTTCCAACACAGCCAAGGACTCCCAGAGCACTTCCAGCAGTGGGGAATGGCCATCCTGGAACAGCCAGGATCCCCTCTGGAGGGGTGGCTGTTACTCTGTGCCATAAATTACACAGCCCAGCATCACTAAAGCTGCTTCAACCTGGATAATGATGGAATAGCTTTGGCTGGGAGGGGCCTTCATCCCATCCCACCCCCTGCCATGGGCAGGGACACCTTCCACTATCCCAGATTGCTCCAAGCCCTGTCCAGCCTGGCCCTGGACACTTGCAGGGATGGGGCAGCCACAGGTGCTCTGGGCAACCTGTGCCAGGTGGTTAAACTGGGAAGTGCTGGGATCCAGAAGAGAGGGCATGAAACAAGAAAATTCAGGAAAAAGTGAGGACAGAGGGGGAAATGGAGCTTTTTTGAAGCACTTTCTTTTAAACTCATTACTGCTGAAAACCAGCTTTAAGCAGGATAAACCCAGGGGCACAAAGGCCTTGAGGTTTAGTGATCCCAGAACCTGCAGCTCTGGCAGTGCAAGGCAGGATTCCAACCCTGAGCTGCCACCTCTTGGTAGGCAGCATTCCTAGGAAAAGTGTTCATACTGGGAGGAACTGGTCTGTAGCACCTTCCTGGGGCTCTTACCTCCAGTGGGACACAGTGCACACATTTGCCCAAGGGGCCATGGCGACACCTGGGCAGAGAGAAAAAACTGGGGTTAAATCTCATTTCACCTGGAAATTGAAGGAGGAATAAATTTTATTTAATCACAGAAAAATCAGCCTGTAAAAGTTTCTCCAGAGTAAGTTTGGTATGGAAGATCTAAATGATCTCTGAGCAATTCTCCACCTCCCAGGGAATATTAGAGAAAGGTTGTGGAAATGTGGAATAGTTTGGGTTGGAAGAGACGTTAAAGCTCATCTTGTTCTACCCCTGCCATGGGCAGGGACACCTTCACTATCCCAGGTTGCTTCAAGTCCCATCCAGCCTGACCTTGGACACTTCCAGGGATCCAGGGGCAGCCACAACTTCTCTGGGCAACCTGTGCTAGGGCCTCCCCACCCTCACAGAAAAGGATTTCTTTCATAGATCCAACCTAAATTCCCCCTCTTTGAGTTTGAACCCACTCCCCCTTGTCCTAGCACTACAGTTCCTGCTGAATTGGACTTCAATTATTTTGGTCACCCCAAGATAATTTCACATAAAGAGATGCTTGAGGTTAATTCTGAGAGTCCCAGGTCAAGATCAAACCCTCCCAGGGTCCCTGGGAAGGGGCTCAGCTGTCTCAAACCCACCTGAATACAGGTCAGACCAGGTTTTACAACCCTCCAAGTTCAAAGAATTCAAACCCTTCAAATTCAAAGAATTTTCAGCCCACGTGGCAGGGTGATTTTAACAAAAAGCCACCCAAAATGTTCATCCTTTATCAGGCAGGGCTGCAACAACCAGGCAAATGTGTGTTTATCGGGCAGATAAAGACCTGCTGGGTAGAGTTACAGAGGGGAAAACATCTTCTTTTGTGGTGATTGCTTTCAAAAAGCCCAAAACCAACAATAAAACATTTCCCAGCACCAGGTCAGTGCTGGCTTCCAAAGGAAGGGCCCTGGAGAGGAGCAGAGAGGTTGGGTTGTGCAGACAATGGATGGGATCCAGTTGCAGGAGTGCTTTTAAGGATGTCTTGTGGCAGATAATGTACAGAAAGGAGCATTAAATGCTGCTAAAGCACTCAGCATCCTTCACTGGAGATTGATCCACACTCCCAAAGCCAGGAACCAGCCCAGACAACTCCTTTTATCCTTAACACCCTCCCCTGGGCCTTGGCTTCCAGCTAGGAACAACTTCATTGATTCCTCTGAAAAATGTGGGCAAGTTCAAGGCAATGTTTTTGCCACAGAGTGGAGAGGTTTGCCTTTATTGCTCCAGTGCTGTGACATCCCATCATTTATGGTCAGCCTGGGAAGGTCAGGGAGGATTTTCCACAAACTTCCTCATTGCTGTAGTACTGAAGATAAACCATGTGGAGGAGAACACCACAGGGAAGGGGAAATAATCCTGTTTTAGCAGGAATTCCTGCTTTTAAAATTCTCATTCCAGTCTTTTCAGGAGTCTCATTCCAGCCCCAAGGCTCCAACCAGTCCAGACACCAAGACCCAACTGGGTCATTTACACTGAGCAATAAATCCACCCCTCCCAGCAGAGGATGTTTTAGCAGCACCAGAGTAGATTTTGGGTGGGTTTAACTCATTGCTGGGTTATTTTTACACAAAGAGAAGCTGCTTTGTTTCCCTAAGCCTCTTGCATGGAAGAGCTTTGGGAAGTTGGACTTTGGTGCATTTTTGTGAGCAAAAGGGACTCCCTTGGTTTCACAGAGAGGTCAGACAGGCATGTGATGTGAAGGGAAGCCAGAAACTGAGCAGGCAGACACCCAAGACCCACTTCCAAACCTCTGCTATTGGATAATTCCAGTCCTTCCCTTCACTTCCGTGTTTTCCTTTATGAGAAGTGGCTGGATCTGAAGGCACAGAGTGCTCCTGCTCGGGACAGCAAATCCTGGGATGGTTTGGGTTGGAAGACACCTTAAAGCTCATTCCATTCCACCCTCTGCCATGGCAGGGACACCTTCCACTGTCCCAGGGTGCTCCAAGCCCTGTCCAGCCTGGCCTTGGACACTTCCAGGGATCCAGGGGCAGCCACAGCTTCTCTGGGCAACCTGTGCCAGGGCCTTCCCACCCTCACAGGAAAAATTCCTTCCAATATCCCATCTGACCCTGCCCAGGAAGAATGCAGAGTGTTCATTCTAATCTAGAGAATTCCAGGTGTTGTAGGAGCACAGAATCCAGGAGCACGGGCACCAGGGCCTCCTCAGTCGGAACAATGGCTACTCTGAGTGAGTCCTTCCTGCCAAAAACCCTGGGATTTGGACATCTGCTTCCTCCCTGGGCTCACCAGGGCTCCACTGAACCTCCCAGGACAATGGCAGGGGCTGTTTTCCCTTGTGAACATCCCCAGGGCACTCAGGATAGAGCTGAGGGCAGTTCCCACGGTACATTTCCTGACTGCTGGGCTGGCCATGACATTCCAAGCTCTGGTGAGACCCAGATCCATGGGCAGGAACACAAGCCACCCCCACTTACAGCTGCTGGTCTCGGTTCCGGTAAATCTTGCCATCCTGCTTGATCAGGTACTGGTCAATCTCATCTTCCACCACCTGGGGGGCTCCCCCAGGCCGGGAATTTTGGGAGACAGAGGTGTCCATGGTCTCTGAGGAGGAGCCAGCCGGGCTTGAGGGATACAGGAACAGCATATCCCCGTGCCTGCAAAGTGAGAAACAGCACATGGGTAGTGGGAGGTGTGGGAAACAACACACAGGAAGCTGGAGGTGCTTCCCAGCAGGCAGCTAACTTCCCAGACCGTGGAAGAGCACGGAATGTGGCACAAATTCTAGCCAGAGCAGCACAGGTGGCAGTTGGAAGCTGCTCTGTTAGCCACGCCTTCCTGCTTTTATTTGCAATAAATGCAATCCTTCCATCAGGAGACAAAACTGAGGGGAAAAGGTGGAGGAGGGAGCTGGGATGAAGGAGTGAAAATAAAGATGCAGGAGAGAAAGATGGGATGAAGGAGGGAAAGAGGGGTGAGGGAGGGAAAGCAGGGATGTGGAAGGGAAGGCAGGGACGAAAGGGTGAAAAGAGGGACACAGGAGGGGAAGTGGGGGGATAAGGCAGGGAAAGTTGGGGATGAGAGAGAGAAAGTGGAGGCACAAGAGGGACAGCTGGGATGAAGAGGTGAAAGCAGGGATTAGGGAGGGAAAGCTAGGATGAAGCCTTCCCACAGCAAACACACTCCAAAGAGAGACCCAAGGAACAGCCACCACCTCTCCCACGTCACGGTCACCCCCAATTCCAGCACAACCACCAAGGCCCTCCCTCCCTCCCTCCCCAATCCCAGGAGTGACCCTGGAAGCTGGGGACTCCTGGGATGTGATTTTTCCCATTTTGGAAGCTCCAAGCAGAGCCCTCTCCCCGTGAGGACTCACTTGATCTTGAGCAGGTTGAGGGATTTGTTCTGCGCCGCCGTGATCTCCCCGGTCCTGTTCCGGTTGGTGTACACGGAAAACCCATTATTCCTGAACCCAAATTCCTTTGCCACCTGAAACACAGGCAAGAGGACAAGGTGTGAGGTGCTTCATGAAAAGGGCTCAGAGCCAGAGCTATTCCCAGGGAACTTCTACTGCAGAAATTCAGCTCAATTCACCCCCATTCCTGAGCTCGGGATAACGGAGATGGAAACACCTGGAAACACAAGCAATGGATTAAAACAGGAGCTTAAACAACTTAACCAGAACTGTCTCTGCCTCACACAACACAAATGCAGATTTTCAGCTGCAGCCAGGCAAGCACTGCATGACTGGAGGGGGAAACTTCTCCATTATCCCAGTTTTCTTGCTCCAGCTATAGCAGCACACACCACCAGGTCATTCCCACCCTCCTGTGACCAGAATTCCACAATCCACACCTTCACCTCTGCAGAGTTTTGCCCTCAGCTCCACTCCCACCTCCCAGCTGCTTCACTCAGCCTCCTCCTGTGGTTCTGTTCGGTTTTCCCCTTTTTTCCTCTCTCCCATGAAATTCACCTCTACAACAGCCACCCCTCAGTCCCCAGGCAGGTTTTCCCAGCTCAGATTAAGGCTGATTTACATGGAATCACTCCAACACCTCTTCCCAGCAAAAAATAATTTGCACATTTGGCCACTTAAGAACGCCATCAGTTTAAAAATGGCGTTTAAAGTTTGTCTATTTGACAGGTTTTGCCCTAAATTCTGAAGCAAAAGGCCTTTATTTTTATCAATAAAAACAATCCCAGTGGCTTTAGTCAGAGTCAGGGAAAGGATCTTGCCCACAGGACAAATCCGATGAGCCACAAAGAGCTGTCACATGAGCAAAGCCATGAAAAGCAGTTTTTTTCCCATCAGCTCGGCTGTGATTTGCAGCACTGAACGATCTCTGTGAATGGGACCCTTTCACAGGGATCAGCTCCTGCTCCTCAGGCCACAGAATTCCATTTTTGGGGACAGGGAAATCCCACAACACACTGACAACAGGTCTGAGCTGATTCCTGACTTGACTCTACCCTGAGCACACCCAGAGTGACTTGTCTTGGTGCTTTTCCCCAGGATGTGCCACAGGAGACAGGGAAGATTCTCCAGCCCCTCATTCTTTGAACACTTCTGGAGCAGATCCAGGTTAATTCCTAGTATGGAAGCAGCAATCTGATACCTCTCCAATTACAGCTGTCCCCCTAAACACCAAGCCCACCCCCTGGGTGAACATTCCAGCATCAAAATCCACGGCACAGGTAGGAGAGACCTGGATTCAGATAAAACACAGACCTCACGTGGGAAAACTTGCCACTTTTCTCTTCCAAGCAAACCCTGCAGCAGGAAATAAACCCAAACACATCTTGTCTCCAGCTCAGCCAGAGGACAGAGCTTTCCCCAGATCAACAGGCAATTCCAGGTGCTTTTTTCCTGGCAGGAAGTGTTTTCCAGCCCGATTGTTCCCTCAGGTAACCCGAGCCCTGGAAAGCAGCAGCTTGTTCTGCACTGGCTCCAGATATCCTGGGAGCTCCTCTTTCCTTGGCTGGGGCTGCTTGGAGGCTGCAGGGAGTGTCCCTGAGCCAGCCCTGAAAAACATTGGGATTTTTCCTGGCCAGGTGGGAGTGCTGTCAGGGAATGCTGTCATGTCTGGGCCACAGTTCCAAACAAAGCCAGTGACTCACAAAGGGAAGGTTTCCACCTGCTCCCATTCCCTTCCCTCTCATAGGAATGGGAACCTGCCTGACCCTTTGGGAATACACATAATGGAGCAAAGAACTCTCAGTCTGAGGGCTCCAGAGAAGTCCCAGGAGGGAAGCAAATGGAGAACTGCTCACTCCTGAAGAGCACAGAGTAGCTCCATCACAGCAGAGCCAGACCATCCTGAGAGCTCCTACCCGACGTGTTCCCATCATCCCGGGGTGGGAATCCTCCTCAGGTGCTCCTGAGATCTCACTCAATCCCTCCCTTCCTCTCTCCAAATCCATATTGGAAAACCAGGGCCACACACAACATATCCCCATGATATTCCAAGCCCAAATCCAGCAGCTGAGCCGGGCCTGGATCCCGCCTGGATCCAGCTTAGACAATCCCACAGCTCCCCTTCTGCTTCCCAGCTGCCACTTCTTTGGGAGAACCCTAGAAAGGGTCCTTCTCAGGAAAGTTCACAGCCCAGGAAACCCCAACAGAGAAGCTGAGGCAGTTCTTCCGTTAAATTTGTTATTTTTCCTGTAGAACAACACAAGCTACACCAAGCAAAGTGTGTTTTTCCACACTTGAAATGCTGTCCCTTGCTGCTGCCAGGGAGGATAAACATGGATATCTCATGGGACAGAGCCATGGGAGCTCTGCCCCATCCCATGGGAAGGCACAGTGGATCCTGGGGTACCTTTTTGAGGAACGTTCCCACCGTTTCTCGTTTTGTGGCTGTGATTCTCTTCACTCCCTCCGGCGACTGCACGCGGATAATCTGGGAATGAGGGAACACCGAGTCAGAGATGGGGGACAGGGACCACCCAGAGCCCCCAGCCTGACGTTCCCCTGCTGCTCCCTCCTGTTTCTGTCTTCCACACGGCCTGGAAACACCCTAGAGAGCAGTTTTGGGGCAGCACTGGGTGATGTCTGCGAGCATGGGGGGAATCATTCCAACACTTTGGGTTCTTGGCAGCAGTTGGCTCCAAGGAAAACACCTTTGGCCAAAGCTCTGACCTCAGAGATGGAATTAGACCTTCAGGAGCACGGATCAGAGCTTCCAAGGGGGAGTTATTCACACAGGCACCGGCCCAACTGGTGTTACTGGGCACTGCACTGGTCATGCCTGAGCCCCGGTAATGAGGGAGTGGGGAGAGACACGGGGCTCCAGCTGCTCCCGAGAAACCTGAGCTCCTGCATGGCAACAACTGGCAGATCTAGGGGGAAAAGGCCAGGGCAATACTCCGGGTACAGGCAGGGAACGGACAAATGTAAATATCAGTGTCCCCGGAGCGTTGAGGGGCAGCGGAGGGACCCGAGTTGTTCTAAAGGGGACGCTCAGCTGCTCCTGTGCGACACGGGCAGAGGGTGGCGTGTGTGGCAAGGGGGACACGGGCAAGGGACAGACACGGCAGGGGACACGGGGAGCTGTCCGTGTCCCGCCGTCACCCCGCAAGAGCCTCTTTCCACTCTCCCAACTCCCCTCGCGGGCACCAGCCCGCCGGGACGGGACCGGCAGCCTTTCACCGGACGGAGCAGCCCGTTCTCCACCCTCTCCCGAGCCCCCCGCCCGGGGCTGAGCGGCACCGCGGGGTCACGGCCCCGAGCCCCGCGGGACAAATCACCGGAGACCAGCCCGCGGCGCCGCTCGGGGGGCTGCCCGGCCCGGACACCGCCGGGCCCGGGCCCAGCCCCGGCCCCCCGTCCCGGTGCCCCGTCCCAGCCCCACAGGAATCTGCTGCCTCATCGCCCCTCCCCCGGCCGCACTCACAATCGTCTCGGCCATGGCGCTGCCCGCGGGCCCGGGGCTCGCCGCGCCGCACAGACACGGCCCGGTGCGGCCCGTCGCGCTCCGCTTCTCCCGGCCCTGCCCGGCCCGGCCCGGCCCTGCCCGGCACCTCCCGGCCCGGCCCGCCGCCTCCCGGGACCGGCCCGCCCTCGCGCCCACCCCCCCGGCCCCGCGCCCGCCGCCCGCGTTCCGCCGCACCAAGGTTCCTAGCCTGGCGCCACCACCAACTGGTCCCCCCAAGCTGCCTCGGTGTTACAGACACAATGGTCCCCCATGCTGCCTCGGTGCTACAGATACAGATGTCCCTCCCCGCCACCGCGCTCGCTCTTTAGTTCCTGGCACAACCAGCCCCGCCGGTGGGGCTCCGTGGTGTTGTGGGGCCGGATGGGGGGAATAGGGTTCATCTGCGGAGCTGGGGGGATCGGGGCCAGCTGTGGGGATGGGCAGGGGGATTGTGCACAGCTGTGGGGCGGCACACACGGCCCCATTTAAGCCCGCCTTCAGCCCCTCACATGATGGGAGTGTGACTGGGGTCTGGGCACGAGGTGAGGGTGATGGCGCTGACCAGAGTCTGGCTGTTCCGGCCCCGCGGGGAGGGCACCCGGCTGCTGCCCCAGGTAATGCCGGGACCCCTGTACTGCATGTCCCCCAACCCCTGGGTACCACCGCGCTGGCTCTGTGCTGCATCCCTGGGGGTCCCTTAGGGACAGGGTCTTTGAGGTGCCTCCCTGCAGACCCCCGTGACGAGCAGGGGTGAGTTTGGGGTTCCCTGTGCAGAGTGGCTCGGCAAAGGTGTGTAGAGAGGCTCCAGGAGCCCATGAGAGTGTTTGGCTGTGGGATGAGGTCCATGGGCTGGAGGAGCATTTCTGTGGGGCTGAGTGGCTCCTCTGTCCGTGCAGGCATCCAGGCTGGTGGAGCTGCCCTACTCTTCCTTCGATGACGATGATGATGAAGATGATGGCCACTCACCACTCGGGGACAAGGCCGAGCAGGACCCCGGGGTGTGGTACCCCGGCCCCCTAAACTGAGCCCCTTCAGCCACTGCGTGCGCTACCTGGCCTTCCTCTGGAACCTCTTCTTCCTCCTGCTGGGGCTGCTGGTCCTGGCCGTGGGGGTCTGGGGGCTGCTGGCCAAGGCTCCCCTGCCTGGGGATGACCACGGGGTGCCCCTGGGCTCGGACCCCATGCTGCTCTTCGTGCTGGCAGGGCTGGGAGCCAGCACCGTGTCCCTGGCTGGCTGCTTGGGCGCCTTCCGTGCCAGCCCCTGCCTGCTGCGCTTCTTCCTGGGTGCTCTGCTGACTTTCGGGGGGCTGGAGGTGCTGGGGGGCTGCTGCTGCTGCTGGCACGGCGGCGGCTGCGGGATGCGCTGCGGGACCTGCTGCTCCTCTGCCTCCTGCGCTACCAGGAGGATCCCGACCTGCAGTTCCTGGTGGATGAGGTGCAGTGGAACCTGCAGTGCTGTGGCCTCGAGTCCTACCGCGACTGGGAGAGCAACCTGTGAGTCGGGGCTGCGGGGTGTAGTGGGGGACCCCCTCCCCACCGTTGGGCTGAAGATCCCCCTGTTCCTTGTGGGGTTTGTGCTGGGGCTTGTGTTTGGGGTGGTGGGAGCCCTGGAATGGCCCAGAACAGAGAGGAATGAGTTGGGACCCATGCTGGTGTCCAGCTCTGTGGCTGGGGGGTGTGGGAGACCCCAACTGTGCTTGACCCCCCATCTCTCTATGTCCATCCCACAGGTACTTCAACTGCAGCGCCCCGGGGGTGCAGGCGTGCGGTGTCCCAGCCTCCTGCTGCCAGGACCCGCTGGAGAACGGCTCTGTCCCCAATGTCCAGTGCGGGTTCGGGGTGCTGGGGCTGGGGGCAGCTGCAGCCGGGGCCGTGGTGCACACAGGAGGCTGTGGGGCTGTGCTGGGTGCATGGCTGAGGGGCCAGGCTGGGGCCATTGCTGCCGGTGCCACCGCCCTGGTGCTGGTGGAGGCCGTGGGAGCACTCATGGCACTGAGGGTGCTCAGGGATATCACGGCTCTGAGGGTGTGGGAGTGAGGGCACCGGCTTGGTTGGGATATGCAGAAGGCTGGTCTGGTCCCAAATCAACCTTGTATAAAAATCCTGAACCCACCTGTGTCTTGTCCATCCCATCATTGCCACTGCTGCAGCTGCTGAGGGTGTGTGGGGACATTGTGGCTGTCTGGGTGTGGGAGAGGGGTGGGGATTTGGGGGTGTCTGGGGTGCTGGTCCAGCCCCAAATAAACTTTGTCAGAATCCTGAACCCATCCGTGTCCTTCCCATCCCACCCCAGGCTGTAGGGAGCTGCTTTCCCTCCCACCAGGCCCAGGACACTGACTCCTGTGCTCATTTTGGTTTAATGATAATATATGATAATGACAAAATATGATATAATGATAATGCCCCATACAGGCAGGGGGCCCTTGACCTACACAGCATTACAGGGCTGGGGAGCTGCCCAAATCCTAAATGATTCCATACTGAGCCAGCTCGTGCAGCTCCAGGTGGCTGAAGGCTTCCCAGGGACAGATGACAGTGATATCTGAGGAGAGAGAGGACAGGGGTTGTGGCAGTGTGACCTCCCCCTGCCCAGCCCCTGACGCCCTGGTCCCAAAGGGGGTGGGATTCCCATACCTGTTCCCAACCCCTCCATGCCTGGGATGTCGTCACCAAACCTGCAAGGAAAGAGGGATTGTCTGGCCTGTCCCCCAGGCAGGCTCCCCCCACCCCAGGACCTTTCCCCACTCACCCCTGCACCCCCTTTTTGGGGGGTTTGCTCTTGAACTGCCTTGTCTGCCTCTGCTTGAACTTGGGGGGTCCCTTGCGGGGGGTGGCAGGACCCCCAGTCACCCTCGTGGCTGATTTGACCTCCAGCTTGGGGGGCTCCAGGCTCATGGCTGTGGGGGGCTGGCAGCCCCAGTGTTCCCTGTGGATCTGGCACTGGCACGCTTCTCACAGCTGCTGGAGGGAAAGGGGGACACCAGCTTCTCCTCCCACCCTGTACTCCCATTCCCACCCAGCCCCTGATCGGCTTTGCAGAGCCCCCTCCCCACAATGCTGACTCAGCCCAGCTCAGCCATTAATCCCCAAAGGCAGGGAAGGGCATCCCGGGGGGCACCAGAGCTGCTGCTGCCCCTCCATCCCTTATCCCCCACCCCAATGTGGATGTGACACCTGGGGATCCCTCAGGACACTGCCAGGACCCCCCCATGGCTTGCTGCAGGGTCTGTGCCAGGGTGGGCAGCAGAGGGGTGTGGGGCTGGTAGGCACCCTGGGCTGGGAAGGGGGAGCAGAGGATGGCCCATGGCACTGGGAGCAGCAATTCTGCAGCACAAACCCCAGCTCTGGCAGCAGTGTGAGAGATTTGGCCCTGCTGCAGAGCTGGGAACAGGGGGGAAGAAGGATCCAAACCAGGGAGATGTTCCTGGATGCAGGAAGAGCAGCAAAGCAACCCCACATCCCATCCCAGCCTGGAAATCCCGGACTCACACAGTCCTATGCTGCCCGAGGCCAGAGCTGCTCCCTCCGTCTGGTTCCCTCTGTCCTGCAGCCCAGAGACACTCTGGGGGGCTTTTCGGGGAGGGAGATTTATCCTGCCTGGGGGTAATAGGATTATTTACCTCCCTTCTTTCCCAAGGGGTAATCCGTTGTCCTTCTCCTGCTCTGGTGGGGAGGAGGTGTCAGGATTAGTCCTGACTGTGCTGGGTGGGCAGTGGAGCCCACGTGGGGAGAGTCCTGCCTCCTCTCCCGGGGGATCCCCATTCCCAAAGAGATTCCCCCAGTGCCCCTTGATCCCAGAGGGAGTGATGGGACCCCCATTCCAGTCTCCATCCTAGATGGGGGTCATGGTCCTGGTGGGAGAGGGTCCAGCAGCCCCTGCCCACGGCTGGTGTCACTCCAAAGCTTCCCTAATCCAGCACTAAAGCAATTAAAAACGGAATAATCTTGGCACACTTTAATTGAACTTCAGTCCCTGCCACTAATTGCAATTAGTTGGGCTCCAACAAATAGGATTAAAGGGATCCAGGAGTGTTTTCCATGGAGAACCACCTACTTCCCTGGCAGAGAGCAGAGCCTGGCTGTTAATTGGGGTTTGTTAGTGAGTGACACTTGAGGGCTTGGTGGCTTCTTGGGGACCTTGTCCTGGGATGATATGGGGACTCTGTGTGGGTCTCAATGGCTGTGAGTTCCCCAGGATGGAGAGGGGGTTTGGGACAAGTTTATGGGGATTTAAGACAGAGGCAGAAAGAACTGAGGAAGAAAAGGCACCTTGGAGAGCAGCCTGGCAGGATGTGACACCAGGGACAGGGACAGTGTCCTTGACAGGAGGCTGCTGCTTCCCACGTGCCTGGGGCCACACGCTGCCCTCCTTCTTAGGGGAGAAGCCCCTAAGAGGCTTTGTGGTGCTGGTGAGGAGGGGTCTGGCCCAGCTCCCCACCCTCCCCATCACCAGGGCACAGCCAAGGTGCTGAAAATCCCCCCCAAGGTGCTTAAATTCCAGCTGGGAGCACAGGAGGAGGAGGGCTGGGTGTGGGGAGCTGCCCCAGCCTGCCCTTGGCAGGGATTTGCCACGCTGGGGAGGGCACAGCATCCAGCTCCCAGGAAATCCGGGGCTCAGGATGGGCCTGAGCTGCTGCCTGTCCCCAAGGACAGCTCCCTCCGAGCTGGGAGGTGACCTGACCTCGCGTGACACCCCTGGGGTCCTTTGCTCAGCACACAACAAACGCTATAAATAACCCAAGCCCGGATCTGGCCATCCCAGGGGTGTCCCTGAGGGATTGGAGGGACCTGGGGGAGGCTCAGTCCTTCCTGGAGCGCAGCCTGATCTCCATCCTGAGGATCATTTTGATGTTCTCATCCTCCACATGCTGCTCCACGGCCGCCAAAGCCTGAGCTCCTCCATCCTGGTGCTTCTCCAGCAGCTCCTCCACGTATGCCACCCAGACACAGTTGGGGCAGCCGCTCCTGCAGCAGTGGGTGGGCGGGGGAGGGATCGGGGGGCTGCAGGAGGGTCCCCACTGTCGCCATTGGGCGTGGCTGTCCTGCTGTCGCTCCCCGCAGTGTCGCCGGGCTTTGCTGTGCTGTCCGAGCGCTCCCGGAGGCTGCAGATGCTGGCGGGGTGGGGGCGCGGGGTCCCTGCTCTGGAGCTGTTCGGGGGCTGCAGGGAATCAAGACCCCCGCGCTGATGCCAGCCTGATGCCACCATCACCCCGTCTGCAGCATCCCCACATCCCCTTCCGACACCCCCAAATCCTGCCCCCCACCGCATCCCCTACACCCCCTGTACCCGCCTCAGCCCCCATCCCCAACACCACCCTGTCCCACCCCAATTCCCATTCCTTTCTAATCCCCCCCATCTCCCCTTTTCTGCATTCATCCTCCCTCTAGCCGCAACAGAGCCCCCCACGACCCCCAGCACCCCCTTGTCCCCGATGACATCTCACCCCCAGCATCCCTCTGCCCCTCCCGCGGACTCCCCGTGTCCCACCGCGTCCCCAGCACCCCGTGTCCCCCCCGGTGTCCCCCCGTGTCCCCCCGTCCCGCTCACCCCCCGGCGCGCCCCCCGCCAGCCCCCGCGCGCCCCGCAGCAGCATCCGGCCGCACTGCCCTGGCCACGCCCCCTCCCCGAGTGACAGCTCCGCCAGCCAATGGCAGCCCGGCATTGCCGGTAATGTCGGCGATGTGTGGTGGGAAGGACCAATAAGGAGCAGGGGGCGGGGTCTGAAAGGCGGAAGTGGCGGCGGAACGGCCACGTGAGGAGTGGTGGAAATATGGCCCGGGGACTGGGACCGGGCCGGGGCCGGGGACAGGGACAGGGACAGAAACCGGGCCGGGGACCGCGGCAAAAACCGGGATCTGGGCCGAAACAGGGACAGAGACCGGGATCGGGACAGAAACAGGGCCGGGGACCGGGACCAGGACAGAAAGCCAGACCGGGACAGAAAGCGGGACCGAGATCGGACCATGGACCGGCCGTCCCGCTGCGCAGCAGGTCAGTGCCCGCGGGATCCAAGCGGGATCGCTCCCGGTTTGGGATCTGCACCCACGGGGGTCTCGGGGCGCGGGTGGGCCCTGGCGGGGGTCCCTCTCTCGGGGGCTGCATGCTGATCCCTCCCTGTGCCCGGGTCCCGGTGTCTCCCCGTGCCTGATCCTAATCTCTCTCTATTCCTGGGTCCCGGTGTCCTGCCATGCCCGACTCGCAGTTTCCCACCCAAGTGCCAGCATCCTTCCGTACCTGGATCTCGGTGTCCCGTCTGTCTTGAGTCCCGGTGTCCTGCCATGCCCGGGTCCGGGTGTCCCAGCCTCCTGATGCTTCCCTGGAGGCCTCTCACTGTGCTCATTTCCCCCAGGAAGGAGAAGAAGGACAACATGAAGCCCAAACACCCCGACGAGCAGGAGATCCCGTTCCGCCTGCGGGAGCTCATGCGGAGCCGTGAGGCCATGAAGCGTCCAGAGCTCGGGAAGAGGCGGGCGGCAGGTGGGACACGGAGGTGGCCCGAGCAGGTGGCAAAGGAGCCTGTGGCATGGCTGGATCCTGCCATGGGACATCGTCCTCCCTCCAGTGATGTCCCACCCATGCTCTGCCAGCCGGAGGGATGCCCAGGGTGTCACCGCTGCAGAAATGTCACCCATCTCTCCTAGAGAAGAAGCAGCAGCAGCAGAAGTCCAAGGGTCCCAAGGCCCCGGGGGACATTCCTGTGCCCAGGTTCCGGAGGGGGAAAGGGGAGTCGGAGCGTTCCTACATCTGCCGCATGGAGCAGGAGGTGCAGCACGTCCTCTTCCTCACGGAGAACCAGGTCCAGCGGGAGCCTGAGAAGGAGGCAACAGCTCCAGAGAAGTCCAAGAGGAAAAAGAGTGAGAGCAAGGCCACGGGAGCTAGATGGGGCCAGCCAATGCCTGTGGCCTGTCCCCTTGCCTGGTTCTGCAGGGCAGGTCTGGCATCCACAGCAGCTGGGGGTGAAGGTGGGAGGCTGTGGGCCTCCTTTCCATGGGGATGGATCTCTGGGAACAGAGCCACAAGTCTGCTTCACCTTTCTGGGGAAAAAGCTGTGGGATTTGGGTGCTCCCGTGGGGTGGGAACTCCTTCCTTGCTCCCCGTCCATTCCTGAGCCCTAGCTGTAATGTGGCTCTGCAGGTTTCAGAAAAAGAAGCTGGAAAAAGCTCGGAAGAAGAAGGAGGAGAAGAAGGAGGACATGCTGGAGAAGAGCTTGTTCCAAGGTGGGGAGGGAGTGGGTGGCTCTGAAGTGACCCCCAGTCCTGGGGGGCAGCATGGGGGGAGCTGGAGTGGTGCATCCCAAGGGTGTCCCACTGACCCCAGCTCTGGCTTCACTCACAGACACAGTGCCATTCGGAGAAGTGGTGACACAGCCACCCACCATCACCTCACTGCCCAGGGGACAAGGTCCTGCCAAGCAGGTGAGCTCTGGAGACAATGCCACCCCTAGGGTACCTGGGAGGCGGCGGTGGCCTCAGTGACCTGGTGACAGCTCCTCGGAGCACAGTCCCAGTGTCTCATCCTTCATCCCTGAGCTGTCGCTTCTCTGCCTGCAGGCTGGAAGGAAACAGCTCCTCCTGACGCCTCGCCTGGGCCGGAGCCAGGCGTCCCTCACGTCCCCCGTGTCCCCAGTGTCCCCGGTGATGTCGATGGCTCGCCAGCGCATCCTGGAGGAGGAGCGGCTGCGTGTCATCAAGGCCTACAGGGACATCCAGAGGCGCAAACAGCTGGAGCGGGAGCGCACCCAGGCCGGGCACAGGGTCACACGCTGAGGACCCTGGGACTTGAGAGGGACATTGTGCTGATGCTCCTGTGCCACTGCTGAGCCCTGGGGCTTCCCACAGCCCATGGCTTAGTGCTGAAGCGGGGTCTTTGCGGTGCCATGGACCTGCTTGGAGTAAAAAGTGCCAGTGGGAGCTGGTGGTGTGAGCTTGTCTGTGCTCCCAGTTCCTTAGGGATTCTGTAGGGCCTCTGCTGGGCTGGGAGATGGCAGTCTCAGGCGTGTCACTGTCACCATGGGCTGGCCCTGGCAGGGCTCTGGTGGGGGCAGGACCCTCATTCCTCAGCTGTGAGGTGAGCCAAGTGCCTGGCCAGCTCCAGCTCCTGGTGGGGAGGAAGGTGAGGCAGCGCTGGGGACATAGAACATCCCACAGGACTCGTCTCCATGGTGTCACTTGCCTTTGTTGTGACTCTGCTTGAACCCTGGGGCTACAACCATGCACAGCCCTGCCCTGGGCATCACTGCCCATGTCCCTGCCTGGCCCTGGTCATGGTGACCTGGTGCCAGGTGTGCTGCCATGTCCCTGCTGCTGTGCCCACACCAACCCAGTGCCACCTGCCACCGCCCTGCCACCCCCCTGGGCAGCCCCCGGCTCCGGGGAGGCTCCGGGGCTGCTCCCGGCGCCGCGCAGCCGTGTCTGCCCTCACCTGGCCGGACAAAGGCCCCGCTGTTCCGCGGCCCCGCGCCGGCACAAAGCGTTCCCTGTTGGAGCGGGGCTGGCCCCGCGCTGCGGCCGGCGCTGGCGGAGCCGGTGGGATCCCGAGCTTCCGGAGGGGCTGGGCACGGGAGCTGAGCCACTCAGCTGTCCCCTGCCAGGCCTGAGTGGGGACAGTCTTTGCACGTTGCTTTTTGGGTGGCTCTGCTGTCCCCAGGGTGTCACCTCTGTGTCCCTGGGAAGGTGGAGGTGCCTTTGAGGGGATCACACGCTGTGCCATGCAGTGCTAGCGGCCGGGAGGAGAACGTGCTGTGGTGACAGCGCTGCTAGGGACACCGAGTGCCTGGTGCTGCTGGGCGATGTCCCCACTGCCACCCGGCGCCAGGTAAACACAGGTGGCAGGTAAACATGAGTGACGCAGCACAGCCTGGGGGGCACAGCCACATCCTACTGCAAACATCCAGCTCGTGCAGCCGTGTCCCTGGAGCTGGGAGCGTGGGCTTGTGCCAGCCAGGGACATGGCATGTGCCACACTCCCACTGTGTGTCCCTTGTGTGGACAACATGCAGCCCCACCGGCCCACCGGCAGCCCCAGCGCCGCCATCCCGGCTCCGGCTCAAGGAGACCAGGTCACCCGCTGCCCCTACGGAGCCATTCCAGCCCTGAATAATTCATGGCACTGCTGGCCGCAGGCTTCCTGCCCGGAGGAGGAGGAATGGCTGTGGAGGGGAAGGCAATCCGAGCGGGAAAACCACCACGACCTTGGCACGTCCTCTGTGCTGTGCCACCTCCCACCTGGCAGCCCATCTGCCCATGGGATCCCAGCCCAGCAGCCCCATCTGGGGGGGATGGGGGTGCCGAGGACCCTGCCCTGAGCCCCCCATGCTCTCCCTCACCCCCCCTTTAAAGGGGGATGTGGGGCTTAGCTCATGGGAGCAGTTGGTGCGATCCCCCCATCACAGGTCACCTGTGACAGCACCGTAGGAAAAAACACCTTTATTGGGTTGACCTGAAAAAAAGTGGGAAGAGGAAACTTGACAGAGAAAGCCACGAGGAGGGTGAGGGCCCCAGCTCCCTCCCCACTCCCTGGAGGTGTCCCCAAGCCCTGAAGGGGGAAGGCACCAAAAAGGTGGCTAGAGCTGTGTGAGCAAGGCACTGATCCCCTGGACCCCCCAGCATCCCCCCTTGCCCAGCATTGGGGAAACTGAGGCACGGCAGGAGGCAGAGCTGGGGACAACTTCATGTCCCCTCGTGCCCTTCGGTGGGATGGGGCCAGCTCAGCTCGGGGTCCCCAGGGCTGGTGGGGTCAGTGCGGAACCAGGGCGAGGCTCCCACTGGCTCCCTGGCTTTGGCGGGTCCATGGCCTGAGGGAGATGGGGTATCTGTGCGTCATGAAGGAAGTGTGGTGACAACTGGGAGTGTCCCCACAGGAGCCAGTCCTTGAGGCAGGGATGTGGGGGTCCAGGCACAGCTGGCGGCTTGCGGGTGCCGTGGCCGGGTGGGACAGGCAGGTGGGCGCGCTGGCTCTGGGACCGTGTCCAGGCATCCCATGGGCAGGAACCGGCTCTGGCTGCTGGCCAGGGTGGGATTCACATGTCAGGGTGGGATGAGGCTTGGCAAGCCCTTGGGAGTGGGACAGAGGCGCCGCGGCTGTGCTGGCACTGTGGGAGCTGCGTCACGGGGGCTTCACCACCGGTTCCTGCTGTACGGGGACTGCACCTGAGGGCAGAGCAGGGTGGCACTGGGGTGGCACAGGGGTGGCACCAGGACAGCTTCCACACCAGTGGGACGTGCACCCTGACCCACCGGGGGGGCTCTGGGTGCCGGGCAGAGCCGTCACCATGGCAGGGCTGGACTTTGCCTCTGCTGCAGCCACCGTTCACCCACCTGGCAGCTCCTGGTGTCCCTTGGGATGCCGGAGTGCCGGACCTGTGCCACAAAGGCGTCCTCGGCTCGGAGCGTGGAGCTGGCGCTGCCAGGCATGGGGCTGGTGGAGGCACGGGGAAGGATCACATCGTAGGGACCTTCGCTCTGAGGGACAGACAACGGGGTGTCACACCACTGGGAGCATCCCCAGCTCCAGAGTGTCCAGGGGAGGAAGGTTCGGAGAGTCCCCACCCCGTTACAGCAGCCATTGGGACACACCTGTCCCACCCACACCCTGTCCCCCATCCCAGCCGCTCTGGTCAGAAGCCTGGCAGGATGTGACCCCTGGTGTCACACTCACCGTCCCCTTGTGCATCAGAGCCATCTCGGTGGGCTGGTACACGCTGGTCAGCAGCTGCCCGTTGTAGCCACTGTATGGGGACACTGGCTTCTTGGCTGCTGAGACATGGAGACAGTCACCACGGAGCCGCTGCCACCCCACTGGGGCTCCCTGTACCTCGTTAGCAGGTTTAACGAGCTGACTCAGCAGCTCTGTGCCTTTCCCGCAGGACATTCCTGTCCCCAGGGTTGGCATCATTGCTGCCTGGCCATGGTTTGTTATTGTAGGGTCTCCCAGGTACAGGTGCTGCTCAGGGGGACCCTCCCTCCCCCGTGGGGTGCAGACACCTGGTGTGCCTGCCCACGGTGCCCATTGGGGTGACTGTCACCACCCTGTGTTATTGCAGGGTCTTGAGGACCTGGGGCGGAGGGGCAGGAGCCATGGGCACCCCACGCCAGGGAGGGAGCTCCCTGCGGCTGCCGGGCTCAGCCCAAACTGGTACACCCAGCCCAGCCAGTTCTTGGGAGCCACAACAGCAGAAGGCGCCAGTGACGGGCAGGTCACTGCCAGATGTCTCATCACCCACCCACCGCTGCCATCCCCAGTGGGGACATCCCCGAGGGTCCCCAAGAGGGTCCTTGGTGCCCTGCCATGGGGTGAGAGGGTCCCCGGTGAGCCCTGGTGCCTACCAAAGGATGGCTCATCCATGGAGAAGGCCTTGTTCTCCACAAACATGCTCTGTGACTTCTGCTCCTTGAGGATGGTCTCATAGCCCACCCCGCGCGTCGGGTAGCCATCGTCCTCGAAGGCCTGCTCGGGGCTGCGCCGTGTCACATGCGTCACCTCGGGGATGACATAGAGCAGGACGAAAGCACTGGCGTTGCAGACCAACGCGATGGCCAGCGTGGGGTCATCCCAGCCGGGCTTGTGGCCGGCGCGCTGGTTCCCGTACAGGTACATGATGGTCCACGCCAGCCAGATGGCCACGGAGAGGCTGGTGGTGGCCAGGATGAAGGCGCCGTGCTTGCGCCAGCGGCCATAGCGGCCGCAGAGGGTCGGCCAGGCCGTGCCAAAGGCGGCCACCAGCAGGGCCATGACGTAGATGAGGGCCATGACGAAGTCAGCGTCTGCCAGCTGGCAGGGGTCCGCGGGGCCACCCTCACGCCGTGCCACCGTGATGATGAGCCACTCGGTGTTGATGATGACCTCGACCGAGGCGAGGGACAGGGCCACTGCCAGCGTCACCCAGCCCCGTGGAGCCCGGTTCCTCCGTGCCAGGAAGTTGAGGGCCACGGCGTGTGCCAGCAGGCAGGAGAAGCAGATACCGAAGAGGACGCCAAAGAGGAAGCGGCGGGAGGTGCAGGTGGAGAAATCCGGCCCCACAATGAAGTCAAAGGTCAGGCAGAAGAGCCCGAAGGTGCCCAGAAGGAAAAAGACCTGAGTGGCCACCAGGCTCTTCTTCTGGTGGTCCTGCACGAAAGGCAGGCTGGCCACCAGGACGATGGTGAGCACGAAGGTGGTCACCACACCGAGGCTGGCCACTGCCTCCACCGCGATGCCCCAGCCTGCCGAGAGGTCGCAGAGGTTGTAGTAGAGGGAGGAGAGGTCGTGGCTGCAGCCCGAGGGTGGTGTGGGCTGTGTGGCGGCCGTGGGGAGCAGGGCCAGCAGCACGGCCGTGGTGCCCATCCTGCACCGTGGCATCCAGGGACCCTGCAGGAGATGGCAGGGTCAGGTACAGGGACCAGGGATGTGGATCAGCTCCTGGTTCGGAGCATCCCTGCCTGTGGTCCCTACTGGGCATCCCATGGTGAGCAGTGGGGTCTGAGGAGCCCCGTCCCTGCTGGCACAGCTGAGCTCACCCCAAGGTGGCCAGGGAGCCCCACATGGGATCTGGCAGCCACGTGTACCCCATTGACTCTTTGGCTGGAGGTTGGTGGCAGCTGAGAGGAAGCTCAGCCCCTCTGTGCCCCATATGATCCCTCCCGACATGGGGGTTGTGCTGATCCCTTCCTCCAGTGTCAGGAGCAGCACTGTACCTGCTTCTCGGTAACACCAAATCTGGGCCCAGACCAGATGGCAGACGAGATAATGGGAGCCAGGGCTGTCCCCTTGCCTTGTCCCTGCGTGCTACCACGTTCCTCTTCCCACTCCTCCCGTCCCACTTCCCTCCTCTGGCTCTGGGCACCGGCCCAGTGCAGGTCGCGTGTCCAACCCGCTGGCACGTAGGCAGCCGCAGCCTGGCACGGCACAGCATGGCACAGCACGGAATGGCACGGGGGTCCCAGACCCTGTCCCCACCGCCGCCAGCCCATTCCTGCTACCCCAGGGTGGGCATGAGGAAGAGGAGGCAGTGAGGAAGCTGCAACCCCACTGTTGGGGGAGGAAACCGGGATGAGACCCCGGCAAGGAGATGCTGGGGCCGGGACCCCCAGTCCCCCGAGGGGCACCCCAAACCGGGCACCCCCGGACTTGGGATGGGGACAGGGACCCCCAGCACCACGCTGGGACGGAGTCCCCGTGCCCGCGGGTAGGACCGGCGGCTCCACCGCGTCTGGTTCCCACCGCGTCCCGCAGCCCCGTTTCCACCGCACCTCCAGCCCGGTTTCCACCCACCCCCAGTCCGGTACTCCCGCACCCTCTGCTCGGTTACCCTCGCGCCTCCGGCCCGCTGCGCCGGCATCCCCAGCCCGGCTCCTCCTGCACCCCCCGTTGGCTTTTCCCGCTCCCCTGGCCCGGTCCCGCCGCACTCCTGTCCCTCTCCCCCTGCCCCTCCCTCCGGTTCCCCTGCCCGGTCCTCCCGCAGCCCCGTCCCGCACCGTCCCGGTGCTTCCCTGCGCTCCCGCCCGGTCCTGGCCCCGAAACTCCGCCAGAGCCGCCCCCAGCCCTCCGGCCGGAGGAGCTGCGGGGGCGGACGGCTCCCGGTCCCGGTCTCTTCCCGTCGGCGTTGCCGGTGCCCCCCAGTTCCGCGGGGCTCGCCCCCCGCCCCAGCCTCGCTCACCGGCCGCAGCCCCCGGTGCCCGGCGCTCCGCTCCCCCCGTGTCGAGCCGAGCCAGCCCCGGTGCCGCTGCAGCGTGCGCCTGCCCGGCACGGCCCCTCCCCGAGGTGCGGCTCAGCCCCGGGAGCGCGATCGGGGCCGGCCGGGACCTGCCCCGCCGCACCGGGCGGGAGCACCGCGGTTCCGCACCGGCAGGGGTCCCGCACTGGGGCACGGGGGGCCCGGGTAGGGGAACGAGCCCGCGCTGGGGGGGCGGAGCAGGGGGGAGCCCACCTGGTCATCAGTGTGATGAGTCAGTGGGGCCTCAGCCATCAGCGTGATGAATCTGGAGGGGCCTCAGCCTGGCTCTGCCGAGCGCTGCTCCCCGGGAAAGACTCTCCGGGAAGAAGGGATGGAGCGGAGGGGCTGAGGGAGGCAGAGCCAGGGCTGGGGGTGAAACACAGGGGAGTCCACGTGGCCATTGCTGTGATGAGTCTGAGGGTCTCAGCCTGGCCCTGCTGAGCGCTGCCTACCAGGAAAGATCCTCAGGGGGAAGGGATGGAGCAGTGGGGACTGCGTAACACACACGGGATCTTTCAACCCCGGTGGGCTCTGGGGTGGGAGCCGGGAGCAGAGCTCCACAGGCAGCCCCACCGTGTAAGGATACACCGGCCTGGAGGGGCCTCCCGGAGGAATGTCAGCTGATGGATAAAGCCGGAACCCTTGGCAGGGCAGCAGGACCCAGAAAACCCCAGAAAAGCCCCAGAAAAGCCTTTGCTGCAGAGGGCCGGGGGCCAGGGCAGAGCCAGCCCAGGGCACTGACCGGGCTCGGTGGTCCCTGTCCCGACTGGGGTGGCCGCGACCCTGGAGTTGGGATGAGCACCCCACAGTCACCCCATTCATCCCGGGAGATGAGGAAAAGCCCTGGAAGAGTTGGGGCACCCCGGGGGCCCCGCCAGCCCTGGGAGAGGTTTCCAGGCAGGCGCTGCTATTTCGGGAGGGTGAAGCAAGAGGGTGAAGGATGCAGAGGAAAGTTCAATGTGCCTCCGGCGGGGCCTGCCCCAGTCCAGGCCGGGATGAAAACAATCCGGGGAGAAAGGGCAGCAGAGCCTCCAGAGGGAAGACCGGCTCCCACCGGAACCGGCGGCACCCGTGGCACAAGGACCGGCACCCGCCGGAGCCCACGGGGACAGGACGGTGTGTCCAGGCTCAGAGCTGCACCACTGCCACCCTCCCGCCCTTCTTCCTAAGGATCATTTGGCTTGGGGATGGTGTTTGGGATTGGATCATCCCTGCCCTCGCACGGGGCAGGGCAGTGCAGCCGAGGGGCTCTGCGGTGGCCCTCGTGCCTCAGTTTCCCCAGGGATTTGGAGTGCGGGCTCCAGGATTGGACAGCCCTCGCTCTCCGGGAAAAGCTCGGCTTGGATAAGCGGTGCCGGGAGCGGAGGCCGGCTGTCCTGCCGCCCCCGCACCGCAGCCCGGCCTCTCCACCGGCTGCTTCCTTCCGCCGGAGGGTTTCCCGGCTGCTGACTCAGCACGAGACCCCCGTGACCCCCCGTGGGGCCGCCGGCAGGCGTCCGTCCCGCCGAGGCTGCCCCGCGGCTGCACGACTTTTGCCTTTGTGTCCCTCTCCTTGGCGGGTGATTTCCTCACCCCCTTCCCGTGGGAACCCTCACACTCCCCCACGGCGGGTGATTTCATCCCCCTTCCCATGGAGACCCTCATGTCCCACCCATTGTGGGCGTTTTCCTCTCCCCCTTCCCATAGGGATCCTGCTCAGGTTTCCAGCCCTCGTTTCCAGCTTGCTCCTGGGGTTTTTGTAGGTCCCACAGAAAGACCCCACTAGGGTGTGAGGTCAGTGGGGGGTGATGCCACCATGTGCTGCCCTCGGTCCCCTCCCGGGGCGGTGGATCCCTGGCCCCGACCTTCAGCGCAGGCAGAGCCCGATCCGAGCTCCCGGTGATCTGGGTGGGCTGGGAACCGCGATCCCAGCGGTGGAACTGGGCAGAACTGTCCTTCCAGCACAGAGGCCACAGTGAGGGGCTGGGATGTCGCTCAGCACCGGGACCTGGACCCTGGCCAGCTCTATCCGAAAACATCAGCACGCCGGGCGCATTTTTTCCAGGCTTACCTTTCCTAGGGAGCCGCAGGGACGGGCGGCTGGCACGGCTGTCACGGTGGCACGGCTGGCTGAACCCCGTCTCCGCGGCGGCTCCCCTCGGCAAGGCGAGAGCCGTACCTGGAGCCGGGGGTCCCGGGGTCCCTGCTGCCCTCCCAGAACCTCCCGCCGCTCCGGCCGGGGCTCGGAGCCGTTTCCAGCGGAGCCCCTCGCGCCGGCGGACGCCGTCAGCACATTTCCACCTCCTTTGCCAAGTAAATACGCACCGGTTGGCACAGGGGGGCCGGTGGCAACCGGGGGGGGCCCCGTGGCAATTCCGGAGCTCCCGCCGAGGGTTCCCGAGGCAGCCGAGACCCCCGCCCCGCGGCCCCTCAGCCCCTGCCTGCCGGCCGGGTTAATAACTAATCCCTTCCCGGTCCTGCTCTCCTCACGTGCCAGAATTAATGGAGCGAGAACCTCCCAGGTACCCCCCGCGCCACCGGGTCGGGCTTTAACCCTGTCCCCCGGTAGGAATCCGGCCTGGGATGAGGTGACATCCCCGGGGGGGTCTGTCCATGCCGGGCAATGATCCCGGTGCAGGGGCAGGGCGGGTCCGTGAGTGGGTCAGCCCCACACCCTGTGGGCAAAGGCTGCGCCCCATCCGACCGCGGTGTGGGCACAGCCAGGGCTCGGGGCGTGGACAGGGAGTCTGGTGGGGCTTGGGGGTGTCTGTGTGCCCTGCCAGGAGCCAGGTGAGGCCCTGATCCCCACCGGGCACCCCCTGGCTCTGTCCTGCCTGCCCCGTCTCGGGAGTCCGAGTGGAAAGGCTGGACTGTTTTGGGGGATTACGCTAAGGACCTTATGGGGAATTAGGGTGGCGACAGGGCTGGTTTGGGGGGCTGGGGGTGCCAGCTCCCTGTCCCCGTCAGTGCCAGCTCCACAGTGTCCCACCCCTGCCCTCTGCTGGCAGGCTGGCACCGCACGGCAGCTCGTGCAGTGTCGCACCAGTTCTGGCACTGGTGTAACTGGGAGGGCAGCTCTGTGTGCACCCGCTGTTGGGGGCATCGTGACCCCCACCCCTGCAACGGGTGGAAGATGCTGCAGCCTTGTGCTGGGGGTGGGAGCTGCAGCCTGGCTGCTGCCAGGGGGATTAATGGGTGGGGGGCAGGAGCTGAGGTCTTACCATGTGTCCAGACCCCACTGCTGGGGACACCAGACCCTCTGGGTGCTCCCTCCAGCACTCTCCGGGCAGCAGGGCAGGGGCACAGGGGTGGGCAGGGCAGAGGGTCCCTGTGCCAGAGATGCTGGAGCAGGGTGCCCCCATTGCCCCCAGGGAGCCAGACCCAGGCGGAGTTTTGGTCTCAGCACGGTAGTTTATGGAGTGGCACCCAGTGGGCACCACATCCTTGTCAGAGCTCGCAGGAGCTCACTCGTGCCCACCACCCCTCATCATGGGCAGCCCCTGGGCTCCCCAGGACCCTCGTTGCCATGAGCTTGGGCATGTCCTGGAGGAATTCCATGGAGGAGTTCCCTGGAAGAGTTCCAATGTTGTATGAGGGGCTGAGCACGGCCAGGGCTGAGCTGCCAATCCTGGAGTGCTGTTGCCAGGCAGGCACCACGATGTCCCCAAATGAGCATCCGGGCACAGCCACCTCCTTCTGCCACCACCAGCAGCATTAACTCTGGCTCTGTGGAGGGTGGGTGTCCCCATGGCAGGGTCTCCCTGGGTCCCAGTGGGACGTGTGGAGCTGGGTGGGCACCAGGACAACCGTCTGGGCACTGCCCCATCTCAGAGCACAGTACTGCCCAGCAGCTTCAGCGGTTTCAGGGCCGGGGGTGGGAAGTGGCCACTGCCACGGTGGGGGCCATGCTGGGGATGTCCCCACAGCACCTCGCCCACGGTGCGGCGGAAGGTCTGGCTGACGAAGCAGTAGAGGAAGAAGTTGAGGGAGGTGTTGAGCATGGCCACCATGTTGGCGATGTCCAAGGCCAGGTGCACGCGCCAGTCCCTCCTGACTGAGGCCACGTAGAGGTGACACATCATAACGACGGTCCGGGGAGCCCAGAGCACCACGAAACGGTGGTGACGGCCAGCAGAAGGGCCGTGGTCTTACCACCACCAGCACGCCTCCGCCTCTTCAGCTTGCGGATGATGATGGAGTTGGTGGCCAGGACGATGCTGCAGGGCAGGAAGTAGATGGTGACGCAGTGCAGCCACTTGAGCACCGTGTCCAGCACCGTGGGGGGGTCGGCGTCACGCCACATGTCCAGCCACCAGTAGAAAGGGATGCCAGTGGCCAGTGCCACGGCGAAGACGGCGGCGATGATCTTGCGGGTGCGCCGTGGGTAGGACACGGTGCGGTAGCGCAGCGGGTGGCACAGGGCCACGTAGCGGTCCACGGTCAGCAGGACGGTGACCCAGGTGGAGGCGTGGTTGGCCGTGAACTCCAGCACGTTGACGGTGTGGATGAAGGCGCTGGGCACTGCCCGTGCCAGGATGGCCGTCTGCAGGATGAAGCCCACGAAGATGATGAAGACCTGGGCGAGGATGTCGGAGGTGGTCAGGGCCAGCAGGTACCAGTATGATGACTTCTTGGTCCTGGTGGCCAGGCGGGACAGGGCCACGGCAGTCAGGATGTTCACTGGAGGGAGGGGAGCGAAGGGTGGAGGTGATAGCCAGGGACTCACAGCCCCTGCTACAGCACCCGGGACCCTGGGGGTGCCCAGGCTCCAGCTGGGGGGAGCTATAAATATCCTGATGCTGTGGGGATTTGCTGGGCTGATTAATCTCTTCCGTGTGTCAGCCCAAGCAACACAAGTGCCATCTGTCCCCGTGGCGGTGGCACCTGCCCTGGGGCTTGACAGCACAGCCAGGCACTGGGGCCAGATCCAAGGCTCAGGGGGAGCAGGTTGGGTCCCTCAATCCAGAGAACTTTCCTTCAACAGCCCCCCGAGCCCTCTCACCTGGCAGCCCCAGACCCAGCAGGACACTGTAATACACGATGGGGATGATGCCGACCAGGCAGGGTGACCGCTCCAGCTCTGGCCCTGGTTCCAGCTCTGGCCGTGCCCACGACTCTGCTGTGCTGTTGGGCACTGGGACTGTCATATTCCACCACGGATCGGCTGTGAGGGGAGAAAGGGAGCATCAGGAGGATGAGGGTGTTGATAGCACCTGGGTGGGAGGTCAGCTGTGACGTGCACTGGGGGCTTGGAGACAGGGACCATCACCTGGGTGTCCCCACTTGGGCTGGATCCTAGGTCCCTTGTCCTGTAGCATCCATTGACAGTGGGCAGCTCCAAAAAGTGCCGTTGCAGGCAGACCCGGGGCTGCTGCACCCATGGGAGCCAACGCTCTCCAAGCTCCTTGTGCCATGTCCCAGCAGAGCCCCCGCTGCCGGAGCAGCTCCCTCTTTATCCCTCAGCCCCGTTTTTGTAGAAAACCACATTAAAACACCATGTTCTCGGGTAGCTGCCAGCAGAGGGAGGCCCTGGCCCCCAGCCCGGGCTGGGTGCCACCCGCCGGGTCCCAGTGGTGGCAGAGAGGACCCAGAGGTGCCAATGGGGGGTCCCGGTGGTGCCAAAGGTGGGGTGGCCATCTCCAGGCTGCTAACTGGGCCATTTTCCAGCTTATCAGGCTGAGGCAGCGGGGCTGGAGAAGCCTGGCAGCTGCCCTGCCCACGGCCCTGCCCGCATCCCCGCCCGCATCCGCATCCTGATCCGCATCCGCATCCCTATCTCTGCCCGATCGCTGCCCGATCCCTCTGCCCTCTCCCCACGCCCGGATCGTGCCCACGCTGCCCTCGCCCATTCATAAACCAGGGCGGCTCCACCCCCTGCCTAGCTCTGCGCTCCTATTGGCTCAGGGCAGCCAGGCCCCACCCAATCCGAGCGGGGTTCGCCGGGTGCGGCCAGAGCTGAGCGCTGCGTTTTGATTGGTCAGAATCCCCCTAAATTTGCATCCCCGGGGGACCGGCAACCCCCGCGCCCCGGTGCCGGGGAGGGTGCGGGAGGATGGGGGGTGCCGGGGGGTCCTGGGCCCGGAGGGTGCGGAGTGCTCTTTGTGGGGTTTGTTGTGGGATGGAGGGAAACGGGGTGCAAAGGGGAGTCCTGAGCTCAGGGAGGGGGTACGGGGCAGCACTCCGCTCCCAGTCTGACCCTGGTCCCAGGGGGACCCCAAATTCCCCTTGTCCCAGACACTACAGACATCCGATGTCTCCGGGGACGGGGGCGGACCGGTCACTTCTCTCCCCGTTCCGAGATTCCCGGTGATGGATTTGCTCGCCCAGCAGTGCCCGAAGTGTGTGTGGGATCCCGGGGGTCCCACCTCCCCGACCCTGGAACTTCCGGCCGGACCCAAGTACAAATCCTGAACGGAGCCCGAGGGAAATGCAGGGGGGAGGATGGGAGAGGGGAGGGGTGCCAATTAACTGCAAATTAGCTCCGGTTCATCAGCAGGAGGTCCCACGTCCCCCGCGGAACTGGGGCATCGATCGGCTGAAGCCACGGCAGGATCGCTTTAACCCTTTCCCAGCCCGGATCGCTTTGTGCTGTTGTGGCGGGCCGTTCTCTCTGGGCACCCCTTTTCCCCCCCCTGCCCGGGGTCCCGCTCCCCAAACCCTGCGGGACAGGGGCTCTCACCTGGGTGGCTCCAGTGCCACCCGCCGGGCGTGCGGTGCCACCTTCCCGGGTCCTGGTATTTCCCGCGGACACACCGGTGTCCTTGTCCCTGTCGCTGTCCGTGTTGCCGCTGGTGTCCGTGTCCTCTCCGGTGTCTGTGTCTCCACTGGTGCCCCTGTCCTCGCCGGTGCCCGTGTCCTTCTTGGTGCCCGTGTCCCTGCCGGTGTCACTGTCCCCACCGGCACCCGCAGCATGGCACAGCCTCCCGGGGCGCGGGACACGGGGCGGAGGGAGGGCGCCGTGGGCAGAGCCACAGGCAGAGCCGCGGGCTGGGCTGGCTTGGCACAGGGACGTCACCGGGCTCGGCGGCTCCCGCGGGGGCCAGGGAAGGGGTCACCTGGGAAGCTCCGAGTGACCGCGACAGAGCTCGTCCCCACCGTAGGGCAGTAGGGATGGTGGTACGGGGGCAAGTTGGCAGCTGGGTCCGCGGCCACCTCTGGGGACACAGAGGAGCGGGTGTGGACGGGGTGTGACGTGTGACTGTGCACACGAGTGTGAATCCGAGTGTGCTGCCTGCGTGTCCCTGCTGGGCTCTGCCCTGGCTGCTCCGGAGTGCCGACTGCCAGGACACCGTGCCCGTGCCTCAATTTCTCCAGCAGCACAGAGGAGGAGTGGACAGGCTGATGTCCTCTGACGGTCCCTGCGTCCACCCCCGTCTCTCCAGTGCCCCCCCAGCCCGCGGGGCGATGCCCTGGCATTGCTGCCTGGCACAGGTCGCTATGGTGAGCCAGCCCTGTGCCGCGTCAGCCGCAATCTCCGGGCCAGCACAGCTGCTCCCTCACCTCACCCTATCCCCTGGTGACCTCCAGCGGTCCCCCGTGTCCCCCCATAGCCACCTCACCCCCGCGAGCAGCCGATGCCCCCGCGGGGGTCCCTGGCTGTGGGTGCCGCCCGGGCTGGCGCGGTGCCGGCGGCGCGCCGAGCGCACGTTCCCACAAGCTGTTGTTTATCGGGCGGGTTGTGAAATGAGGCGTCGGAGGACGCGGTGAGCCGTGCACCGGCTGTGCCGTGGCGGGGGCCCCGTCCCCCAGGCCCCGCGGTGCGGGGACACCCGCGCTCTGCTGGCACCGTGATTTTGGAGTCCCCTGCCCTGTGGGGGCACAGGGCTTGAGCATCGCCCACCTGCCCGGCCCTGCAAGGGACAGGGAGCCCTAGTAGCGTGGCATGGGGTGGTTGGCGGCTTGTCCTTCGCCCCTCCACCCATGGGGTAGGGACAGATGGTGATCCCACCCCCTTGGCAGCTGCACCAACATCTGCCCATGCTCAACATCTGGACACCATGTCTAAGCCCGTGTTCAGACTCTGCTGTGCATGGGACGGGGCATCTCAGCCCCGTGACTCATGTGAGCCCAAACCTGTCCTCAGAAGGCCCCCCCAGCACCACAGGACCCCCGGCCATGCGGCAGCACCGGCGGCATCGCGCCAGGGCTGGGCAAGCTGATGCCAAGGGACAGATGGGCTGAGCAGCGTCCCCCCAGCTGAAGTCCCTGGTCCAGCACGGAGCCCCCTGACCGCCACGTTCCCCATCTCAAGGCCACGTCATGGTGTCCCCCTGGGTCCTGGCGTGCGACAAATGGCACAGTCACCCCGCAGTGTCACCTCTCGGTACCGCGGGCAGGCTCCCCACAATGCCACCAGGGCCACAGCCGAAGTGGGGTTGACACCACTTGGCTGACACTCCGCTGTTCCTCCCCTGCTCACCCAGCATCACCCCGAGCCTGCGCCTGTGGCGCTGGGGCTTTGGGGGGACCCAGGCCCACGGTGAAGCCCCCCAAGAGGTGTCAGGGCGGGCGGGGGGCCAGGGAGGCTGCACAGGGTGCACGGGCGGCCTCTTGGCTGCAAAGGCTGGGAAAAGGGCAGGCAGTTCCTGCCGGCAGCGCGGATGCCATGGTGATGGGCTGCTGCCGGCATGAATACCCATGAGCCGGGGGGAGCGGGAGGCCACCGAGCTGTGCCCTGAATGCAAAGACCCCGGCACAAAGGGCCGCGGCCACGCGTGAGGCTCCAGCGTGGCGGTGCCAGCAGCAGGTGCCACACGGCGACGTCCCCTCGCCACAGCCCAGCGGGATGCCCTGCCACAGCACCCCGGGGTGCGGGGCTGGGGGTCAGGGTGGGATGCAGGGAGGCTGGGAGCGGTTCCCTTGGCAACGGCCGGTCCCAGTTTCCACCAATCGATGCGGCGGCGCGGGCGAGCGGGCCGGGAGGGCGCGTGGCCTACATAAGCCCCGGGCGCGCAGCGTGTGCCGCACCCGGCAGATGCGCCTGCGACGCCATGGCCAGGCTGACGGGCACCCGGCCCGTGGCCACCCGCCGCTGGGGCTGTGCCGCCGCCTTCCTCCTCCTCCTCCTCACCGTGCAAGCCGGTAAGGGTGGCCGTGACGGGGGGAGGCGCGGAGGGTCCCCGAGCCGTGGGTGCCGCTGCCCTCGCCGGGTGCCGGGGGTGCGGCTCGGCGGCTGATGGAGAGCTGAGCGCGTCTCTGTGGCTGCCTTCGCGGTGCCGGGGAGGGATGGAAGTGGC
Organism: Entomyzon cyanotis; assembly: GCA_024500445.1. Classification (NCBI taxonomy): domain Eukaryota; kingdom Metazoa; phylum Chordata; class Aves; order Passeriformes; family Meliphagidae; genus Entomyzon; species Entomyzon cyanotis. Next base: position 2,661,380 of record JAKEPQ010000325.1, read on the forward strand.
TCCTGGATGATGTGCCGCACTCTCGGAGCTGGGTTGTGCTCGCTGGTGACTGGGGAAGGGTTCGGTGCGGCGGGCAGAGAAGTCCAGCGCCGCGGGGTACAGGGCGTCTGCTCCCCTTCCCCATCCCCGCTCAGCCGGCCTTAAGCCGGCGCTGGGAAGGGTAATCCGTCAGCAAGACGGGATTTGAGAGGCAAGATGGATTTGAGACAGACGGGGCCAAATTCCTCCTGGGGGAAGGATGCTCTGAGAAGCAGGTGGGAATGGTGCCAGGAGGAAGAAGAGGAAAGGAAGGAAGGATCCCTGTGCCCACAGGAGCGTGGAGACCCCTGTCCCACATTCCCAGGTCCCTCTCCAGTCCCTGTTGGGATCCCAGCACACACCTGCCGTGACACCAGGGCGGCCAGCGTCTCCAGGCTCTGCATCCTTGGGTGCGGGGCAGCGTGTGTCTGGCTCCCCACACCCACGGGCCCTCTGTCCCCTCGTGTATCCATCCGGGAGGTGGGAGATCGGGGCAATGCCCGGGGCTTGCTCTGCCCACAGCGGGGACGGGCTCAGGACAGGCAGACCGGGCTGAGAGCCAGTGCTGCCGGCACCCAGCCATTTCCCATCACACCCCAACCAGGGACATGGTGGTCTCAGTCCTTCTGCTGCAGCAAGGCAGTTTTTTGGCTCTCAGAGACACAAATGTCCCCATGTTCTTTGTCCCCCCACACCCATTTGGCACCAGCAGCCCTTTGGCACTGGGGGAGCAGAGGGAGGAGGTGCACAGCCCCCCAGTAACCCCACCCCACCTCAGTGCCTGGGGCTGGGGTGCAGCACTGGAATTGTCCCATCTCCTTGCAGCCCAAAAAGCCGACTTTAGTGGGGACGCCACGGCGGCCACCATCAACCACTCGCTGACGCTGCTGCAGCGGCTGCAGGAGCTGCTGCAGAACGGCAATGGCAGCGACTCGGTGCTGCGGGTCCGCTCGGCTGCCTCCGATGAAGCCAAGGTGTTCCACACACACCAGCTGCTGCTCAGCCTCCAGAGCGAGGTCTTCGAGAGCCTCCTGCGCAACCAGAGCGTTGTGACCCTGCATGAGCCACCCGAGACTGCCGCGCTCTTTGAGAAGTTCATCAGGTGCGTGGGGACCCTGTGGGATGGAGATGTCAGGAGGATGAAGCTCTCCTGGGGACCGTGGGGAACCCCACAGGATGGGGATGCCCAGAGGGATGCAGCCAAAGAAGGGGGATGTTCCCTTGGGAACCACAGGGACCTCGTGGGATGTGCATTTTGGGAGGGATGCAGCCCTGGAGGGAGGATACTCCCCTGGGAGGGAAATGCTGCCCTGAGAACCCTGGGGACCCCATGGGATGGCTATATTCGTAGGGGTGCAGCCCTGAGCAGAGGTTGCTCCCCTGCGAACTGAGCTGTGAGGGTTGGGCATCTCCATTGTTACCACCCCCTGCTCTGCCCCAGGTACCTGTACTGCGGGGGGGTCTCCATCCTGCTGCACCAGGCCATCCCCATGCACCAGCTGGCCAGCAAGTATCGGGTCTGGGGACTGCAGCGTGGCGTGGCCGAATACATGAGGACCCACCTGGCCAGCGAGTCGAGCCAGGGCCATGTGGTGGGCTGGTACCACTACGCCGTGCGCGTCGGGGATGTGGTGCTGCAGGAGAGCTGCCTCCAGTTCCTGGCCTGGAACCTGTCAGCGGTACTGGGCAGCGCCGAGTGGGGCTCAGTGAGTGTGGAGCTGCTGCTGCTGCTGCTGGAGCGCTCCGACCTGGTGCTGCACAGCGAGCTGGAGCTCTACACCGCCGTGGAGAGCTGGCTGAGCCGCCGGCAGCCCGAGGCGGCCGTGGCCGAGCGGGTGCTGCGTGCCATCCGCTACCCCATGATCGCTCCCAACCAGCTGTTCCGGCTGCAGGCGCAGTCGGCGGTGCTGGCGCGGCACCGTGGCGCGGTGCAGGACCTGCTCTTCCAGGCTTTCCAGTTCCACGCCGCCTCCCCGCTCCACTTCGCCAAGTACTTCGACGTCAACTGCAGCATGTTCCTGCCCCGCAACTACCTCGCGCCCAGCTGGGGCTCCCAGTGGGTCATCACCAACCCGGCGCGGGATGACCGCAGCACCAGCTTCCAGACCCAGCTGGGGCCCAGCAGCCACGACGCCGGCAAGAGGGTGACCTGGAACGTGCTGTTCTCACCGCGCTGGCTGCCCGTCAGCCTGCGCCCCGTGTACTCGGACTCGGTGGTGGGCGCCATCCAGCCCGTGCGCATCGAGGACGGGCGCCCACGCCTCGTCATCACCCCGGCCATGAGCAGCCCTGACTTCGCCGGCGTCAGCTTCCAGAAGACGGTGCTGGTGGGTGTGCGGCAGCAGGGCCGCGTGCTGGTCAAGCACGCCTACAGCTTCCACCAGAGCTCGGACGAGGCGGCCGATTTCCTGGCGCACGCCGACCTGCAGAAACGCACCTCCGAGTACCTCATTGACAACTCCCTGCACCTCCACATCATCATCAAGCCTGTCTACCACTCCCTCATCAAGACGAAGAAGTAATGAGGCATAGCCAGCTCCAGCCATGCTAGCCCCAGCTGTGTGGAGGGAACGCTTGGTCCTGTAGGTAGATGAGGGTCTCCATCCTGGGGGGCTCCAGGACTGTGCTCTGCACTGCCCACCCCTCCCTGAGTGTTCCCCTGCAATGTCCTGTCCCCATCGCTGTCCCTGGGGATGGAGGATGCTGAGAGTGCCCCAGACCTGTGTGGAGGGTGCAGGAGGTGAAATGTGCAGCCCACAGGCACATCACAGACCCCACCAGGTGCAGGGATGGGGACAGGGACAGCCCATCCTTCCTGTGAGGCAGCACTGGGGTCCCTTGGTGTGGACAGCTGGGTCCAGCTCGGGGGCAAACAGAGCTGCCCAGGTTCGGGGTGAGGGGCCCATTTGCCACCCTCAGTAGAGGAGGGTGGGGGGCACTGTCCCCACCGGCAGTGGCAGCTGCCCCATCCCTGTCCAGGCACCCCCACCCCCTTCCTAATAAAGCAGAAAATGAGTGTGGGACGTGTGAGGCATCTTTGGGGTGACGCCGCTCCCCAGCTCAGCCCCTTTTAATGGAACCCCTGGGAAGGAAAACACACATCCAGGCATGGATGCATTTCCCTGTGGGGATGTGGGTCCCTGCTTGGGATGGGTTTGGCACGGAAAGAGCTGGCCCTGGCAGGGCTGTCACGGGGTGCTGCACAGGCAATCAGGAGAGGCACAGATGGCCTGGGGAAGGGTCCTGCTGGGGGGGCTCCCCCTCAGCCCACAGGGAGCCACCTGTGTGATGTCCCCATCGCTGTGACAGTGCTGCTGGCAGCTCGTTAATGATTAATTAAGGGCAGTTGGGGCAGCTGCTGGGTGCTACCAGCAGGACTGTGTTTACCCAGCACTGATAACCCGGCTCGGGGGGTGCTCCTGTGGGGACACCGGGCTCTCCAGCTGGGAGGGAGCCTGGAGGGGACGAGGACCCCCCTGCTGCCACCAGCCACCCTGCTGTGCCCTGCTCCATGGGCTGAGGACACTGAGGGACACCCGATGCTGCTGTGAATGCTTGGCTGTGCTCAGCCACCAGTTTTGAGTGTCCTGACTCAAGGAAGGGGCACGAGGAGCAGGAGGACGTGACTTTCCCACCCTCTGCTCGACCCTGCCGTGACAAAAGAGGAAGTATGACGTGGAAAGCATTGGTTTATTCACATCAGAGAAAAGCAGGATGCAAAGGCCAGGGAGCAGCTGTGGGGTCTGGGGTCTGCACAGGACACCCCACTTGTCACCCCATGAGGGCAGAGAGCTCAGGAGAGCTGCCCAGCTCAGGGACAATTGCCTTGTTCCTGCAGCAGCTCTGGCACGGAGGGGAAAGGAAGGTGCAGCTGGAGCACACTGACCTTGGCATCCTCCTCCTCTTCCTCCCGGTTTTCCTCCTCTGCAGCCGCCAAGCCCTATTCATCCTGAAAGACAGAGGTTTCAGGGTGAAACCCCTGCCCTTGGTGGGGTCCCTGCTGTGGTGGCCAGACTGTCCTGTCCCCCCTACCTCTTCGGCGCCATCCTGGCCCCTCCTCCGCTGCTCTGCCTTGATGACGGCGAGGAAATCTGTGCGGGTCTTCTCGAACATCTCCTGAGCGTTCTCCTGCTCCTCTTGCTTAGCCCGTGCCCGCTGCTCCTCCCGCAGCAGCCGCTCCCGATGTTTGTCCTGCAGGACCTTCTCCCGCCTCGTCTCCCGCTCGAACATCTGCGGTGGGATGTGGGGGGTGCAGGGGACCCTGTGCTGTGTTTGGGGTCACCACAGGGCGGCAGGCAGAGTGTGGGGCTCAGCTGGGACATGGTACATACTGTGGAGGTCACGGTCTTCTCGTTCCTCTTCATGGTGCTGAGTCCTGGGGAGATCTCCAGGAGGGAGACAGTGCCCAGCCTGGTGCCACAGCCAATAATGCGCCCGTTGTCCTGCGAGCGCAGGCTGAGCAGGGGGTCGTTGGACACCTGGGGACAGGGCACAGGTGGGTGGTGACACTCGGCGCTGGGGTGATGTGAGGATCCCAGAGGTGCTGGGGACCCACCTTGAGGCTGAGTGAAGGGTTCTTCTGGTGGAAGAGGAAGTCCCAGATGTCCAGGGTCCCGTCCGACTTGGTGGTGAAGAACACGGCCGGCTTCACGGGGCTCCAGCACCCATCCAGCACGTAGGGAATGTGGTACCTGCCAGCAGAGCCACCCCTCAGCCACACTGGCACTGCCCTGCCTCAGTCACTGACCTGTGCCAGCACTCAGAGCTGACCAGACCCCACTGCCACCTGCCCTGAACACCCCCTGAGGGTGATTTCTGGCCAAGTAAACACCCCCTGACACCTACTTGGTCTCCATAATTGGTGATGAATCCAGGAGCTCCTCTGTCCAGATCCGAGCAGTCCAGTCACCGACTGACAGGAAGACTTTGGGGAAGAAGGGGTTCCTCATCACAGTGTAGGCAGCCCCGATGTGGCCCCTGAAGATGTTGGCAATTTTGTCAGCCGGTGTCTTGGCATCGCGGTTGCAGGAGATGATGATGCCCTGCTCTGTGCCCACCAGGAACTTGCCAGGCTGGGGTTGGGAGCAGGAGGGTGCAGCGGTCAGCAGAGTGGAGACCCCAGAGCCCTGGGACCCACCACTGTTTGGGGATTTAGGGACTGAAATGCCAGCAGGACCCTGTGTTTTTGGAGCACATCAGCCCCCAGTTCTTCTGAGGGCACCTGGCCCTGGGCTGTGTCCATGGGAGTGACCAGGCACTGCCCTGTGCCCAGCTGGGCTCCCCCTCCTGCCCAGGTCTGGTTGTGGGTGGTGGGCACAGGGACGCTCACCAAGGAGGGCGAAAAGTCCAGGGAGATGGCACCCAGAGCATCCTTCTGCTGCTCTTGCCGGGTGATGTCCAAGATCAGCCTGTCGCTGGGCTCTGACATCTTGCGGATGTCCCACCACAGGACCTGCAGGGGACAAGGCATGGCAGGGCCTGTGGGGGCTGCTCCCAGCACAGCTGAAGGTGCTGGCAGTCCTGGAGCCCAGCAGCTCCCCCTTGCCAGCCTGGGGGACTTGGATCTTGTGCTGCTGATGGGCAGAGTGGGAACAGGAAGCTCTTTAAAGTCCCCTCAGTGAGCCCCTTGTCCCTCCCCTGCCCTGGCTCCTCACCTTCCCATCAGTGGAGCCTGTCAAGCACTCAGTGCCTGTTCGGGAGAGCAGCCAGCATGCTCCATACACAGGCTCCCTGTGGCTGAAATCCACAGGGGTAATCTCCACGGGCAGCCCCCCTTTCCTGGTGTCCCACAACACTGGGAAGGAAAAGAAAAGCTCTCGCCCAGCTCCTTACCTTGTCATGCTTCCCCCCACTGTCCAAGTTGGAACAGGGAGCAAACCTCACGTGGTGCTTCCCAGAGATCATCCAGGAGAGGTGGGAGTACAGCATCCACCCTGCTCAGCCCCCAGATCCATCCATCCATCCATCCATCCATCCATCCATCCATCCATCCAAGTGCTGCAAAGGTCTCCCTGGCACAATGTCCTCCCCTCCCTGGGTACCTGCTCAGGTGAGCACACACCTGTCCCCAGGCAAATCCCAGTGGCAGCACTGATGCCATGACATCCCAGGAGTGCAGCAGTGCTGGAGCCAGGCTGGTGCAGAATTAAACCCCCCTCACCTATCTGCCCATTGTAGCAGCCTCCCAGCACGTGATGCCAGTCCTTGGAATTGTATTCCAGGGTCACCATAGGGGACGAGGGCTTGAGGGTGAGCTCTGGGTTGTAAGGGCTTTCTGCCAAGGAGAGATGAGAGAAGAGCAAAGGGTGAAGGCAGCCCTCCAAAAGCAGCCCCCTGTCCACCCCACTGCCCCCCACCTGGTTCCCTGCCACAGCCGTGTGGGATGAGGTGCACATGTCACTGGGAGCTGGCCTGGGCAGGCTCCCAGCCACAAATCTGCATTCCCACCCCTCTTCTTTGTCCTTTTCACTCCAAAGTACATCAGGTGTGAGTGAGGCTTGGACAGATCAGGGCAAGTCTCACCCTGGGGTCCTGCTGCCTCTTTCTTCCATTTTTGATCCAACTGAACCACACCAAGACAAGAACCTCATCCGAGGCTCCAGCCTCTGCTGCCTGTCATGGCTCTGGAGCCATGTAGTGGGATTTTAGTGGTTATTTCCCACCTTCCAGCTCCCATTCCTCCCTCTTTCTGCACTGCTGGGTGGGCAAAGCAGGATCCTCCCCCCACTGACCCTCCCCGAGGTGCTGCAAGGCCTCATCCTGCTCTCTGAGACACAAAGTGCTTCCAGTATCGACTGGTGGGTTTGCCCTTCCCCTTACCGAGATCCCAGATGTAGGAATCAAAGCTCATGTCTTTCCTGCTGTCCTGGAAGTCCAGGCTGCAATAAGCCACGGCCACTGCCCTGTTGCCATCGGGGTGCCAGGAGAGGCGCGTGGCCATCCTCTTGGTTGTGTTGGGGTCCCTTTGGGGTGACAGATCAGCCAAGAGAGGTCAGTTTGCAAATCCATGGGATGAATGTCTCCCAAAGGGAATTGTGGGAATCACAATGAAACCAATCTGCAGCCCTTCAGCCTTGAGTGCAGGAAATGATTCTATCTCATACCATCATTCTACCAGGGGGTCGGGCTGGGGGAGAAGAGTAGATGATTTCATCGTCTTTCCAGTCATACCTTTCTAAAAATCCTATTATCTTACTGGATCTGACTCCTAAATACCTCTGATGTGGAAATTAACCTTTGAGGCACCAAAAAGAAGAAGGAAAATCCAAAAGCACTGTCAGGAGATGCTCAGAGCTGAGTCTGACCCTGTTTCCCATCCCCAAATCACCTGGGCAGGGTGAAGGGCAGGGATGGAGTGATAGAGCAGGGAGGGTTCAGCAGGTCTCTCCACCCACAAACTGCACCAGGACCATCTCAAACCCACTGGAATTTAGCTCCTAAAGCTTTTCCACTTGCTTTGAAGGTGGTTTGACCCTGCTGTGGCTCTGGCAAGCCCCCCCCCAGCTGTGCCACCTGAGGACAACAATGGTTTTGGCGTAGGGATGCTCCTCTTCATCGTCTCCCTCTTCCTCCGGAAAATATTCCTCGTAGATGTCGATGGCATTGTTCTGCCTGATGTAGTGCTCCATCAGCTGCAGGGATAGCATGGCTGTGTGTCTGGGGTGCTCAGAGGGTTCAGGGGGGATCAGGGCAGGGTCTTACGGAGCCAAGGCGCTGGACACTCCTGGTGTAGCCCTCTTCCCTCTCCACCTCCTCCCGGTAGCGTGTGGTCAGCTCCGAGTTCTTGTAGTCGACCTCCTTGGGCCACCCACCCTCCACATGGTTCACACCCTGGATCGACGTCTCTGCCCGGTCCGTGTTCATCTGGGCGTGGGGGACACGGAGGGGTCAGAGGCCCTGAGCCCAAAGGGTACCAGACACACCTTGTCCCCTCAGGCCAGCTGCCCTCCATGCGGTTGACATCCTGGCATGTCCCCGTACCTCGTGCAAGGCCATGACAGGAGCCTGCTGCACACCAATGTCCACAGGGTCCTGGGGGATGAAGTCATCAGCCAGGCTGGGGTCCGGCGGGATGTCCACGGTCACCTCGGGGCCCCAGTCCGAGAAGCTGCAGGGCCGCCCGAACTCGCTGCGCTTCCGCGTGTACTCCAGCTTGATGTCCATGGTGGGAGGGAATGGAAGGAGTAGGGGGCTCGGGGATGGAGGGTCCACAAAGGGAGCCTCAAAAAGGAGTGAGGGCCTCAGGGATGGAGAGGTCCAATAGGGGTGAGGGCTTTGGGGAACCCTAAAAGGAAACGGGGGCCTCAGGGAGGAAGAGAGTGTTGCTAAAGAGAGTGGGAGCCTGTGATAGGACCCCGAAAGGGAGTGGGGATCTCAGGGATGGAGAAATGGTCCTGGAAGGGAGCGGGGATCTCAGGGAGCTGCAAGAAGGAGCAAGGGTTTCAGGGATGAAAGGGTGTAAAAGGGAATGGCAGATTCAGGGAGACCCAAATATAGAGGGGGAGGGAGGACCCCAAAAGGGAGTGGGAGCCTCAGGGAGCTCCAGAAGCCAGTGGGAGTCTCGGGAATGTCCCAAAAGGAAATGGGAACCTCAGCGAAGCCCAAATGTGAGCAAGGACCCTGGGGAGGGGGGACCTTGAGAGGGCCTGGGGGCTTCAGGGGGCTCCAGCGGAGCCTCAGGGAGCACCAAAACGGAGCTGAGATGCAGGGACAGAGTGATGAAGAGCACAGAGTGACAAGGGGCCCCGCGGAGGCCTCGGGACCCCGGTTGGGCCTGGTCCCGTCCCGCTCCCGGTGAGGCCTAACCGGGGACGCGTCGCTGTTGCCAGGCAACAGCTTGAAAGTCCCACGTGACACCGGTAGGGCCATCACGTGACACCGCCCAGCAACGCCCTTCCCGCAATGGCGCCGCGGGGCATCACGTGACGGCCGCCATGTTGAGAAGGTCAACTCAACTGTTCCCCCAACACTGACTATCCAGAAAACAAAAAAAACCAAACAAAAAAAATCCCCCTCCCCAAAAAACCCCACCAAAACCAACCAACCAAACAAAAAACCCAAAAAATCCCACAAAAAAACCCACAATGGGGAGAGATAAATTTAGTCCAAGTGTTTATTATCTTTTTTCCCCAAAAGGGCACATACAAATCCAGCCAGACTCCAACTCCCAGCCGGAGTCCTTCAGTTAGTTCACATGCGGTTACAACAGCTCTTCTACCAGTACTGTTACATGGAAACGTTAAAAGCCAAAAAAATAAAAAAAGTCTCTCGGGATTTTCCCCTAGAGGAGGGATGCTAGTCAGGGGGGATATGGAGGGAGGAGTCAGGGGGATGTCCTGGCCTTGGGATGGGGCGACAGGCACTGCCCTGTCCGCACGCTTTGGGGCTCTGGGTGGGATGGGGCAGGGGGTCCATCCCTGCTTCAGGGGGAAGGGGCCTTTCCTGGGGATGCCTGTGCTGAAGAGGAGCCCCAAAGGACCAAGTTCAGCTCATGCTGGTCTCCCAGCTCCTCAGCCTGGAGCCCTGGAAATGCTGGATGAGCCCCCAAGGTGGCAGGTCTATGCTGTGCCTCCCCAGGCACCTCATCCACCCCAGGGATGCTCCTGTCCCTCTCCCAGGGGATTAGTGACCACTCCAGGGCTGCAGGAGGAGGGGGAGCCTGCCCTAGCCCATACCTGCCCTGGGGAGCCAAAACGAGCTTAAACCCACCCCAAAACCCCCTACCAACCCCACTGCAGTGACAGTGGCACTGTTCCAGAGCCAGCACCTCTGTCACCCTCCACATCCCAGGGGCAAAGTAAAGGAAAACCAGCGAGGCCAAAGCACCCAGCCTGGGAACACTCCGGCCAGGGGGCAGCGAGGGGGCGTGGGGGCAGGAATAGCCGGGAAGGGGCGTTGGGAAGGGGTTGGGATCACTAGTGGTTGGTGCTGCATTGCTACAGGAGCTCCTGCCCGGACCTGGGGGCAGCATGTCCAGGGATTTGTGCTCCAGAACGTTCCCGAGGTGGCACAGGGAAAGGAGACACTGGAGCAGCCCCTCTGTGCTCCCGGGACCCCGTAAGGCAGCAGGATTTGGGTCCGGGGGGCTGCCGAGGGGAGGGGGTGCTGGGGGGCTCATCCTCCAGCCCCTGCCGCGTCTCCTACCGCGTGTTCTCCGAGGATCTTTGGTTTCCCCAGCGGAACCTCCTCCTAGGCTGGGAAGTCGCCGCGGTGCCGGACGTGCTCATCGGTGACCGCCAGGTACGTGGCTCTCATGCTTGGGGAGTACTGGGGGGACACAGGGGGGTCAGCGCCCCAAAACACCCCACCACCCAGCCCCTGCACCGCCTCCAAGGTGCCTGGGATTGTTCCCATGAGAATTAATCCCTAATTAATCTGCCAGGTGGGCATGGAGAGGGTCAGACCTTGTTCTCAGTCTCCCTGAGTACTACGGGGAGATGAGACCTCCCCAAGGCAAGACCTTTCCAGCCCATCCAGCTCTGCTTTGTCCCTTCCCAGGTTCATCCTCCACCTTCCCTGCTCCAGCCCAGCAGCACCAAATCTGCCCAAATCACCCCAAATCTGCCTGTGGGACACCAGCAAGCCCAAGCTTCCAGCCCCCCAGGATCACATTCCTCCAGGATTTCACAGCAGGGAGGATCACCCCAGCCAGGCATTAAGGAAGATTATTCTGAGTTTGTTATTTCTGGACTGGGAAAGTCTTTCCTCAGGGATCTGAATCCTGGATAAATTAGACTATTCAGGCCTGGGAGAAGCGCTCCAATTAATCCCCCCACTCTGTACCCCCCCGGAAAGAGGCTCTCGCCAGCTGCCAGGTCTGTGGCATGGGATCCAAGCTTCCACCTGATGGAAAAAATTCATTCCTGGAAGAGGGGAGCACAGTATTCCTGCCATGGCAGCATTCCTGGAGCTGTATGCTGACTGGGAGGGGTTTCACTGCTCTGGGGTGGAGATGGGGACCAGCATCCCAACATGTGGGAGCTGAAAATTCTCCTGGAACATGGCTGGGGACAAAATGTGGCCCTTTGTCCCCCCTCCCTGAGCTCTCTGTATCCCAAAAGCCAAGCAGGAAAAGGGGATGGAGTGAGCCATGGAAGGGGAGGAGAGGAGGGGAGAAACTGGCTGCTGCCCCGGGATAAGGAGGGAGAAGGAAGTGGCTGAACTTACTCTTGATGGGCAACTTAGCTCCAAAATAATGGATGCAAAAAATTAAAAGAAATCACAAAAAAAAGAAATAAAAAAAGGAAAAAAAATAGACCAAAAAAAAAGACAAAAAAAAAAAAAAAAAAGACAAGGAATAAAAAATAAAGCAGCAATACCAGACAGGGCGGGATTAACGAGCAGGGGAAATGGGAACATGAAGGGAGAGACTGCCAGGAGCGTCCTCTGAGGGCCAGGATGGAGAGGAAACACAGGGAAGGGAGGGTTATTTTGGACTCCCCAGCACGTGGCTATGCCCCCTCCCCGTGAGTGGCTGGGAATTGGGTTAGAGCTGGCAGGGGGAACCACATCCTCTGCAAGGCAGGAGGGACCAGCATCTCCCATCCCTGCCCCACCCCGGCGAGGGGCTCTCAGTGACCCCAAGTGGCCCCCCAAGGTGACCCCCCCGGGGTGTTAGAAGGACTTGGCCCCTGTTGCCCACCGTACCGTGGGAGGAGGAGACCCTCTGCCGATGAGGGGCACGTTCTCGTAGCGGGGGTTCCCTCCGAAGAGCACAGCCTGGTTCCTGGGGGGCACAGCGAGACCCCCTGTCACCCCCTGTCCCCAGCACAGCTCCCTCCCTGCAGCAGGGGCTCGGGGGGTCTCACATGTACTCGGAGACGGGGGCGTTGGACACGGTCTGTGCCGGGGGGTGGAGGCTGCTCTGGCTGCCCAGGCTGCTGCTGTAGCTGCAGAAGCTGCGCAGCTGCCCCCGGGGCGGGCGGTGCGTGGCGATGCGCCGAGCCTGCGGGTTGAAGGGGTCCTCCTCGTCCATGTCATCGTAGTCCCGGTCCCTGTGGGGACAAGGTGCTGGCACTCACACCCTGGGTCCCAAAGGTGGGGGTCTCTGTGTGCAGACCTGGTGTGCAGGTGGCTCTGTGCCCACGGTGAGGGCAGGGGGCTGTGGGCAGGGGTCTTTGGGCACAGAGGGCAGGGGCTGTGGGCACAGAGGGCAGGGGTCTTCGGGCACACCCACCGCCCAGCCAGCTGCTTCCAGGCGCGTGGGGCTGCGCAGATGACGGTGGAGAAGCGGCGGCCGCCAGCAGGGAGAAGAGCCCGAGGTAGAGCAGCCCTTCCACGCCGTCGTAGCAGATCCCAATGAGGCCATCCAGGTAATCCTGGCAGGACACAAGCAGGGCAGCGCTGGTGGCACTGCAGGGGGACCCCAGAGGTGGTCCCCAGTCGGCCCCCCTCACCTTGTGCAGCCCCCGGCAGTCCAGCAGGGCTGTCAGCTGGTGTAGGCTGGTCTCCGAGGAGTTGAGGAGCTGCTGGACCCCCAGCAGGTCTTTCTGCAGGAAAAGGGGGGGTCAGGCAGTGCTGGGGAGCAGAGTGGGATGCAGAGACCCCAGTTCCCCCTGCTGTACCTCAGCTGTAGGGAAGAGGGGCAGTGCATACTGGATGAGCCCCTGGATCTGGATCTGCATGGTGGTCAGTGAGCGCTGGAACACAGTGAGAGCCTGCGGGGGAGAGAGTGGGGGACAGTCACAGACCCTCCAGGACTCCCCCCAGCCCCAGGCAGCACCAAGGGGGATGCCTGACTCCTCTGTACCTGCTGGAAGGGGCTGCTCAGGCTCTGGTCACAGTACAGGTAATAATGAACCACCTCTGCAAGGAGAACAGGAACATCAGCAGGAGCATGTCGAGGCACAGGGAGTGGTGGAGGCGACAATGGCAGTGGGGGGCACTGGACCCCTGGGTGGGTTTTGGGGTCCTGCCTGAGCTCACCCCCAGCTCTCACCTGCGCTGATCTCATCATCTGTCTGGTTCATGATGAACTTGTCTGGGGCCACGCAGAAGTCGCTGGTGCCCTGCAGGGACAGAGGGACATCACTGGTGCCCACAGTGCTTGGCACAGCCCCGGCACAGCCCCAGCCAGCCCTTCCCTCCCCTCCTGCCCCACTCACCACCGCAGCCGCCGTGTCCACAGCCATGGAGGCCCAGCTGAGGACGAGCATGAGCAGCCCACAGCACAGCATCCTGTGGAGAGAGCACGAGTGGGGAGCGTGGCTGGGGGTCCCCATGAGCCCCCCAAGGCCATCCCCAGGGTACTCACATGACCAGGAGGCAGCGGGAATGCTTGGCCAGCCCCAGGCAGGCCAGCAGGCAGACGGTGAGGACGAGGATGAAGAAGAGCAGGTAAGCCAACCACCTGGGCACAGAGGAAGGCTCTGTCACACACGGCCACCTCCCCAGCCCTGCTGGGACGCCCCCAGCACAGCCCTGCTTGCCGGTAATGCCGAGCTCACCGGTAATACTCGACATAGGCGACCTGTCCCGACAGCTCAGTGAGGTCAGCACTGACACCCCGCCAGGCTGGCAGCCCCTGGAGCTGCAGGACGATGCTGCTGGCCAGCTGCTGAGTGAACTTGAGGGTCTGCAAGTAATCCCCCCGTGAGGCCAGGAGCTCGTTCAGCCGTACCAGGTGCTGCTCCAGCGCTCCCTCCATCTGCAGCGTGGTGCCGGCAACCTGCGGCCAACGGGATGGTCAGTCCCTGGGATGGTCAGTCCCCCAAAAATGGTCAGCCCCCCACCAGCCTGGCAGAGCCATGCGCCCCATCCCTGGGATGTTCCTTATCCAGGAGAGCAGTCCCACCCCAGCCCGCTGTGCCCAGGACGGATCCATCCCTCAGAACAGCTCCGCCACAGCCCTCCCTGCCCCGCCAGGCCACAAAGGTCCCATTCTGTGGGGTGACGTCAGCCTCCCGCGCTCGGCACAGCACAGCCACCCCGGGGGCTCGGCCGGAGCAGCCGGACATCCCTCCTTGGTGCCTCAACCGAACCCAGAACACGGGATTGATGCACCCTGCGGGACACGGAGGGGCTGCGGCCCTACCAGGGAGTCGATGCCAGTGAGGGTCTGGTTGGCGTGGTCCAGGGCGTAGAGCAGCTGGAAAACCCCATCGTTGGTCTCGCTGTTCCCGTAGAAGCCGATGCCAACGGCCGCGCTGTGGGCAGAGAGGGGACCCAGTGAGAGGGGAGGGACACGCGCACCCTGTGACACCGGCTGGACAGGGGACACTCCCTAGAGCAGGGGACACTCCCGGTTTTGGGGGAGAGCCCACCAATGGCAGGGCAGAGACAAAGAGTGGGACAGGGACAGCAGCATGATGGGAACCAGCTGCTGCTGGTGACAGGGGCCTGGGGACAGCCAGAGCTGCTCTGTGGACAGCGGGCAGGTCGGAAGCTCCTCCTGCCAAACCCGGAGAGATTGAGGGCGGAGGGGCTGGGCCAAGCAGATTAGGGGAATCCGCTGGAAGCGCTGTGGCTCCCGATTAAACCTTCAACTGGGAGCTGAAACGGCTCCAGGCGAGTCCCCTGCAGATGCTGCAGAGCTCCCCATGGAGCCAGGATGGAGCTTGGAGCTGGCCCCGAGGAGTGTGGCTGTGTCCTGGCTGGGCACATGCCCATATGGGGTCGGTGCACGCAGTGCTCGCCATGGCCACCACTAGTCCTTGAACAGCCACCAACAGGCTATTGGGGGTTCAAAGCCCCCGGGAGCTGCAGAGTGACCCCCCGCCATGGTGGGGGGGCTGGGGGGAGCAGGCTGAGCTCATTAGTGCCGATTCCCATTTCCCTGTTTCCCTGCTCCACGCGAGGCTCACAGGCAGCCATCTCACTCCGCCCCAGCAAAGCAGCCCCTTTGTCTGGAGCCAGAGTCGTGGCCAGGCAGCCAAAGGGGCCCGTGGCCCATCCTGTCCCCCACGGGCCAGGAATCCCGGGGGACACTCGGGATGCTTGCTGGGTGGTCCTCCCAGCCATGGGCTGCCCTGAACTGAGGTGGGCTTGGAAAGCCCCCAGAGCGGTGCTGGGTGAAGAAGCATCCCCTTGTCTAATTGTTGTGGTTGCAATTAAGGTCGGGCACAAGGGACCTGCCAGCTGGGTCACGCTGCCGCCCGCCATCTGCTCCGGGCTGGGATTAGCGACCAGCCCTGCTCCCGCCCGGGATTAGCCGGGAAGGCAGCACAGCCGTGACGGGGACGGGGCTGGCCCGCAGCTGGTCCCTGGGGCTGCCCCAGCAGCTGCACGGGAGGAGGCAGGGATGGAGCACATTTAATTGCACAGATCTAATTAAAGCGACTCGTGGCTGGAGCGCAGAGTCCCCTCAGTGATGGGGGGGGACAGCACCGGGTCCCTGTCCCCCTCCTCACCAGCAGATGAGCCCGGCGGCGACAGCCATCCAGGTGACACAACACGAGTGGGGCCGCTTGGTCTCGGGGTCCTGGTCCCTCTTGCAGCAGCACAGGCAGATCAGGTACACGGTCAGGAAGAGGAGGTTGAGGCCGAGGCACACGGCGGCCACCAAGCCCAGGAAAAGCAGTGACTAGGAAGGAGAGAGGGGACAGTCAGCAGCCGTGCCCGTGACCCGCTCGTGTGCCCGGGATGCGGCCGCGTTCAGCGCCCCACGGGACCATCACGTGGGGAAGAGGAAGTGTCCCTGTCCCCATCCCCATCCCAGTCCCCATCCCCACGCACGGCCGCCAAGCCGCGGTCGCCGAGCCGGGGGTGCAGCCGCCCTTTGCCGGGATGTTGGAGCACAGGCACACCGGCATTGTCCCCCCACTCTCATTTAGGGGGCACGGCGCGCCGCGCCCCGGGATGCCGGGGGGACACGGCGGGTCCGGGAGCGAAGGGCAGGGGCTCAGGAGGACCAAAGGAGGCGGTGAAGCCGACAGGGGAGCGGCGGGGCCGGGGGTGCCTGTGCCGGCTGGCCCGGGGGGGCCGGGCGATGAAAGGCGCTTTGTGCGCCGTGAGATCAGAGCTGGCTCCGGGCGCCGCCGGGGAGCGGCGCGGGGGCGGCAGGGCGAGCGGGACCCTGCCCGGGGAGGGGCCGGGGGGCGCGGGGGTCCCGGGCCGGTACCTGCTGGTAGTCGGGGTCCTGCGGGCGGAAGGTGGAGGGCACGGGCTGCAGGCGCGGGCCGCGGTGCGGGAGCCCGTGCAGCCAGGCCGCCCACCAGGGCGCCAGGTAATCGGCGCGGGCGGGCCCCATGGCGGGCCGGGGTCGCCGCGCTGCCGGGCGGGGGGCGGCGGTGCCGCCACGCCGCGGGCTCTGCCCGCCCGCCCCGGGCACGCCCTGCGCCCCACCCACCGGCACCGCCCCTCCGGCCCGCCCTTCGCTCCGCCCCGGACCGGCCGCCGTGCTGTCCGCGGAGCCGCTCGCAGCGCAGCGCTCCCCGCAAGGACGGCGCACAGCCTCCCACCCGCCATAGGAGCACCGCACACCCCACTGCCCCCGCTATAGGGACCGGGAGATACAGAGCACACCGCCCAAAGGACACGCTGGTGGCCCTGTGTGCCAACCAGGCCCCGGTCCTGCAAGTCCCATCCCCAGCTGTCATGCCAGGGCCACCCATGTGGCAGGGGGCAGCTCCGGGTCTGGTGAATCCCCCGATGCCCACACCGTGCCAGAACCAGCCCTTGGACCCCTCTGCTGGGAGCTCCGACCCACACCAGCCCCGGGACCCCCAGAGTGGCTCTCAGACCCCCAGAGAGGCTCCAGGGCCAGGAACAAGAAGTTGTGAAACACCAAACGTGACACCGAGAACAGTTTTTTATTTATTTTAACAAACACGGAAAATCCAACGGGTACCCAGCTCATCCCGGCTCATTTCAGCTCCTTCACGGCCAGACCTGGGGAGGAGAGAGAGGACATGGATTGGCAGGGCTCAGGCATGGAAGGGGTGCCTGGAGACCTCTGGCTCCCTGGGAATACCAAGCACTGACACCAGTTCCAGTGACAGTGGGAGATCCCCAGCGACCCTTCCACAAGGAGGGGGTCTCATGGCCCCCCTCAATCCCAACATCCAACACAAGATTCCCAGGATACCTGGGGGCAGGGACTGCTTCAGCTTCTCAGCCTTCTCCTTGTCGGTGATGACCAGGGTGTAGAGGTACCGGCTGCAGCGCACCTTGAACTTCACATTGTCCTTGTTCTTCTTGATCTTAACAGCTGTGGGATGGAGGGGACAGCAGGGACATCCCAGGGTCATCCCTGGAAAACCCAACCCACTCCCTTCCCTGTGCAGAGCCCTGCAGCTCCACCCGGAGTGAGGAACGGGAGGAATAAAGCTCTGAGAGGGCTGAACTCTCCCTTCTCGCCCACACCAAAACATTCCCGAGGGATCCTGTGACAGCCGGATCCAAACAAGCAGCAGAAGAGTGAAAACTCTTCCCATGTTGTTGAACAGTGAGACAAGGCAGTGCTTTGTCTCAATTATCCTCATTTTGTGCTGGCAACAAAAATCTCTCCTCGGGGATGAATCACCCGTCGTGACAGAACTGCCAATATCCGACTTGGCATCCCACAGAGCAGGGTGGTATTTGGGAATGGCTTCCAGTGAGCTTCACCTGAGGTTTGGCCAAACATCCCAGGGCGAGCAGCAGTGGGAATGCAGAATTGGGAGCACCATTCCCTGGGGGATCCCACCCTGGACCCCCAAGAGTCCCCCTGCCCACAGGAACGGCCTGGGTCACTGAAACAAAGCCATGCCAGGTCATCCTCCATCCCTGGGCATTCCCAAGCCAAGGAGCACCTCAGTGTCCACAGGGACATGTGCTGGAGCATCCCACCCCTCTCTCACCCAGAGACCCTCACTCACACTTGGCGTCCTTCCGCCGCGCTGTCAGCAGGAAATCCTTGATCTCCTCAATTTTGCGAGGCTGGAAAGTCAAACGGAAACTCATGGAATGGTTCGCGTTGGGAGGAACCCTAAAGATCATCCTATTCCACCCCCTGCCATGGCCAGGAACACCTTCCAGGCCAGGAGCACTTCCAGGGATGTGTTCTCAGCCCAAAGCTCATTCTCCAGCTCATGCTGTGGCTACAGAATCCCCCAGGAGCCCCCTGCTCACCCACCTCCCCACTGTGCACCACGCCCCGAACTTGGCACACCAGAGACCCCCAAAGCCAACCCTCCCTCACCTCCAGACACAGAGCCCCCTCCCCATTTTGCACCCTGTCCAGGACCAGACACGCCAGGCACCTCCACCCTCCCCCCGGGGATCCCTCGCAGCCCCCCGGCCCCTCACCATGGTCCCGGATTCGGTCGCTCCAACCTGCGGCACAAACGAGCAAAGACAGTGTCAGCTCAGCCCCCGGCCCGTCCCCTCCCCCGCCACAGCCACCCGCCCGACATCGGATCCCCCCGCGCCCCCTCCTCTCCCTTCTCTCCCCCGGGGCCGCCCGGCGCTGCGAGGCCGCGGATGGCGGCGGATGGCGGCGGATTCCCCAAGCCCCCCCCGGCTCCCCCCAGCCGCCATCGCTCACCCGCAGCCGCTACGCACAAACCGGAACTGAGCGCGGCACTTCCGCCTCCGCGGCCGCACAGCCTACGGCGCGGGCGGAGGGACAAAAACCTGCCGATCGCGACCGCCGCGGCGGCGCCTGACGTGAGTTTGCCGGGCCTCAGCTCCCGGCGCGGCCAAGGGAGGCTGCGGGGGCGATTTTGGGCACCGCCAGCCTCCCAGAGCCACCCGGGCACGGCCGGGAATGTGGGGTAGGGCTGTCTGAGCGGGCTGCTTGCGGTTTCTCGGAATCTGTCGGGAGGATGATCCATCCGAGATTCCATCTCAGCCCTGAGCCAGAGAGCCCCGGCAGATGCTGGGGCTCGATGGCCCGAGCAGGGCTGTAATGGACCGGTTTTGCCACAAGAGAGAGCTTCAATCCCGCTAAAAACCCCCAAAGCCATTCAAACCACCCCAAAACCCTGGCCAGGCTCCTTGGGGATGGGTGGTGGGGAGGAGGAACCCCATCCTGTCACTGTCCTGCACCTCTTCTGTCCCCATCGCCACCCTGCCAAGCCCTGAGTGGGGCTGGACCGGGATTTGGGGGTGCTGGGACGCTCCTAGGGGATGCTGGATGGGGTCACAACCCCCCCCAGTTTCTCCCAGTATCACCCCAAGCCCAGTGACTGGGCTGAAACCCCCAGCTCCCAGCCCAGGGCTCCCACCCAGGAGATGATTTTGGGGTGGGACCATCCACCAAACGAGATTTTTAATTGTTTGATTTACTTATCTCCTCTCTGATGGGCTGATTTACTCCGCTGCCTTTTAATTGCTCTCAAACTTGAGCGGTTTTTCATGTTTTAAGGAATGCTGAATGGTGTAATTAAACCCCTGGCAGCGTAAATCAGCGGCGCGGGAGGACGACAGCCCCGAATTAAAGCTTTTGGCATAACAATAAAACTAAACTGGCATGAAAAGTGCCCGTTTTGGCAGCAGCACTGAATGCTGATGCCGAGGGAGCTGAGGCACCGTCCAGGCACCCCAAAATCCCCGGGTTTTCATCATGGGATCGTGGAATGGCTGGGGTTGGGAAGGAGCTTGAGGCTCATCCTGTTCCACCCTCCCTGCCTCATCCCTGGAGGTGTCCAAATCTGGGTTGGACAGGGCTTGGAGCATCCCAGGAGAGTGGAAAGTGTCCCTGACCATGGCAGGGGCTGGAATGGGATGGCTTTAAGGTCCCTTCCCACCTAAATTAATGAAGAAATGAAATTAGACTGGTGCCAGTAAGGACCCTGAGGGTCACCAGTGGTCCCTGATGTCCAGCAGGACTCTGAGCCATTGACCACAAGCATGGATGTGACATTCCAACCAATTCCTTATCCATCCTTTTGTGTCCCAAAACACTCTTGGCCTCGCCCTGGCAGCAGGGGAAGCAGGGTTTGGGTCGGGGGGTGGCTGTCTCCCCTCCCCTACACCCCTAGAACAACCTCACTCCCACCCTTCCCCGGGAATGGAATCACTTTTCCCTTATTAATAATATTTAAAGCCGAGCGGGTGCCTAAACCAACAAAAATAATTCATGAGAGTCATTAGCTCCTCAAAGTCGGGCTCTTTTTACGACCGACTTTAAATGAAAAAAAAAAAAAAGAAATTAAAAAAAAAAAAAAAAGGAAAAAACTAAAATGTCAACCCCAAACCCCACCACGTTCGGATTCTGCAGCTTTTCCAAGACATCAAATGCATTTCCTGCTGCCTCCCCCCGGCCCGGCTCTGCCGCCGGAGGAAATTCAATTAACGGCCTTAATTCACCCTCCGACTGCCAGTTTTAGATTAAAAAATCCTTCAGATTCTGCTCGGGAAGCGCCGGGGAAGGATCAGGGGGGATTTAACCTCGTGGTTTGGGGGTGCTGTGAATCCCCCTGGTGTGGGGTTTGGTGGACAGGTCAGTGGGGACTCTCCCCCTTCCTCCTCCTCCTCCTCCTCCTCCTCCTCCAGCAGCTCCAAAGGCTCCGAGAGCTGGGAATCCTTGGAGTCCATGGAGTCACATGGAGGAAAAACGAGATTCCAAACCCACCCTAACGCATCCCATCTTCCCAGCATCCCCCTCCCAGAACCTGCAGGTGCTGCCTGTCCCCTTGGGGACCGTAGGTGGTGTGGGTCACTCCCCAGAGCCCTTGGGGACACGGTGGGGACACGGTGGGGACACGGTGGGGACACGGTGGGGGCACGGTGACACCAGTCCATCCTCCAGAGCCCCTGGGATCCGTGTGGACACAGTGCCACAGCTCTGGATCTGTCCCTTAGCGCCCTTGGGGACACGGTGGGACCCTGGCAGTCCCCCGAGGTGCCCCAGGGTGTCCCCTGGCGCGGTGGCAGCCGATGACAGGATGACAGCACCTTATCAGTGTCGGCAGCGCCAGGGGCTGTGGGGCGCGGTGGGGCGGCAGGGAATGATCGTTAAGAAATAGAATAAAAACCAGTGGGAATTTTAAAATGATGGTTCTGCTCCATCCCTGGATTCCCGGGCAGAGGGAGCTGGAAGCTGGAGGGGAAGGAAGCTCTGGCACCCGAGGGCAGCCGTGGGTCAGTTGTCCATAATTAGCCTGTCCTTAACGGGGCTGCAAATGGAGACGAACCTCGGCAGGGCTTTGGGGCTGGGATGGCACCGGTGGGACAGTTAGGA